>CP136055.1:193197296-196005629 GCA_032464435.1 Aegilops umbellulata
CATCCTCTCTAAGTAATAAGGAGGCACTTGCGTACTTGCGGCTATGGCCCTGGTGGGTCCCCACTGTCATCCTCTCCAAGTAAAGTCATCTCCTCATTCCTCATGTCCGTTGACCATGTTGACAACGAGAGTCGGCGGTGCCACGGCGAGCGCAACAACTCGAAGGATGACGGAGAGGGCCTCGCGGGCCCTACGGATGGTCTGATACAGCGGCCACTGCTCATTTGGGAAACCAGGATCATAGGGCCACATGTCTGCGACAGCATTGTCGTTCGCTTGTTCACCGGTGCTCGTTGAGGAGACGGAGGTTGCAGCATAGGTCCTCCTGCGCTAGTAGCTCTTCCGCCATTACGACATCAAAGTGTGGCGGCACCCGCTTTATGGTGAACACGACATGAATCGGCTTGGACAGTGGCGCCAGCTCCTGGTCGGAAGATACGTACATCGTCTGATTGTCGTTGCTCAGCTCGGCGAGCTCGCTGGCGAGCCAGCATGTCCGGCTGTTGGACCGACTCGCTGCCAAGCATGAGTCTGACTTCCCTGGACCACCCGACCGCCTCCCTCGCCCGCGCGGTCTTTCCACCCGAAACGGTCAGCACCGCCCGCCCCGCTTCCCGATGCAGGTGATTGCTCCGCCTTCAAACGACACAAGTGCCTCCCATCCGTCCGTCTGCTGCCCACATTAATGATACGCGGTTGCAGAGGCGGCTACTCCGGCGCCACACGTCCGTCCCTCCGCCGCCCACCATTGCTCTATAAACTACTGCGCCAGCCATAGCAACAGTCATCCGCCTTCGCTCCCTTTCTCCTGTCCACACCACTACTTCCCACCATGGCTTCCTCGCACTCCCGCGCTCTTCGTGACGAGCGGACGACATACCACAAGGAGATGGCCGCCATTGCTGCCGACTGGCTGTCCAGCAGATAGCCGGAGGACGACGACGTCCCAATGGAGAACATGGTACTCGACGATCCGGCGCCAACCCCCTCCTCCGCACCATCCTCGTTGGTGCATTGCACCATGACCATGGCGAGGCCTGTGCCCAATACATGGACACGGTGAGGCAGAAGCGTCAGTAGCAGTTCTAGGAGGTGCAGGCCGACGCCGCCTAGAACCACCATCTCCTCCAGGAGCACCTGCAGGCGGAGGAGCAGATCACCGCGGAGCGGGCGGAGAAGGAGGCGCTGCTCGACTCGTATTGCTCCGCCCGCGAGGGCCGCCTCGAGCGCTGGTGGTACCGCATGCGGGTGGCGGAGGCTGCGGCCGCCTACAAAGAGGGTGAAGCGGGCGAGGCGCTTTTTGGCGAGACCGAGGACGAGGCAGAGGACAATGCCTACTCCAACGAGTCCCCGCTAATCTGGGGTCGATGAGGCCCTACTCCATCGAGGCCCCGTGGGGCCAAGAACAAGGCAGGGGACACCGCCGGCTCCGCCGAGGCCCCGCCCCGCCGGCACCGAGGCGGAGCCCCTACCCCCCCCCCCCCCCGAGGCCCCGCATCGCCATCAACGAGGCAGAGGACATCGCCGGCTCAGCCGAGGCCCCACCATGCCGGCAACAAGGGGGAGGATTTCCCCCGCTCCGCCAAGGCGCCACCCCGCTGGCAACAACACACAGGACATTGCCGGCTCCGTCGAGGCTCCGCCCCGCTGCCAATGAGGTCGCGCCACATAGAAAATAAGGAAGTGTAGAACACAGTAGGTCGCCATCGCTCGGGTCCAAGTAAGGAAACCGCTGCTACCCTTCGGTTGAAGCCAAGCTAGGTGGGTCGACCATTGACGGCCGATTAGCTTCTTGGCAGTGACGTGGAGTCGAAGAGCTATGTTGGAGAAGGACGCTGCTTCTACTTAACTGCTGGTGCCGTTGGCTCACTGACACGTGGGCCCAACAGGCATCTAGGCCACATGTCAGTTACGCAACTGCACTTGCAGTTAAGTCACGGAAGCTCAGTCCGTTGGAGAAGAAGCTTATGTTCGGCTCAGCCGGACACAGGTGGGTAGCTTCGGTTAATTAATTATATCTCCAGCACACCCCTTTTTAATTGAAGAATGTATGAAATGTAATGAAATCGGGCATGTTTATATGAAATCCGACCATGTATGAATGAATTTAGTTCGATTAGTTCGAATTCTTGTATCACTTGCATTGGATAAACATGCAAAACAATACGTACTAGCATTATTCCCAGGGTGATCACCTCTTTGCAGTAGTTTCACATGTACTCCCTACGGTCCTTCTTAGTCTGTATACAAGTTTTGTCTGCAGTTAAAGTATCTCTACTTTGACCAATCTTATAGAAAAAACTATGAACATTTACAATGTGCGAAGTAAAAAGGAACAGAGGGAGTACAAAGAGTTTGAGCAGCTTTTTAGCGTTCCTATACATTGCAATCAAACACACATGCCTGGCAATTCATAGAGAACATCCAAAACAATCGATGATTATGCATCTCAACGATTCACATGTCAGAGCCAATATTCCCTCAGAACTAAAGAATAAAGAAAAATCGATCGATGCTACTGACAGCAAAGGGCGTCCCACTCAAAAATATCAAACGCATGTCATCTTGCTAACATCAATGAGCAAAATTTGACAAGGTTGTCCAATTCGAAAATGTCAAATGTATGTTGTTTTGCGTACATCAATGAGCAAACTTTGACAAGGTTTTCCCATTCCAAAATATCAAATGCCTATGATTGTGGAATGGGCAGGGTTTGCCATCAGTTCGTACATTGACATGGCACCTCGTGCTTAATAAACCAGTTGTTCTTTTTGTGCAGTTCCACCAAAATCAACCAAATTCGTGTGTAGCTTGTATGATTTCGCCCTTATATGTTGCAACGCCTTGAACATATTGGCACCTCCTTTCTTGTGGTGGAAATGAATGATTCGATGTATTCATGAACATTTTGTGCAGTTCCCATTGAAATCAAGCTGAGCACCCCTATTTGCACAAATAAAAAATTGATTAGTATAAAGCAAACTGTACTGTGAATTGACAGTTTAAACAGGCACCTACATGGTCCATGTAGAGCGCACTTTAAAAAAATGGAACTCACCGGAAGAATCCTAGAGCAACATTGTACTTGCGCATCACAGCAAAAAATGGAGATCTGTCAGTCCTTCTGAGCTGAAGTTAGTTTGGTCTTGTGGGGAGTAATGTAACCATCCTTCAACTGCTTCTTCTGATGAGAAGATAGATAGGGCTTCGTCATCCCGGCATAATCAGAACTAGTCACTTCACGTACTCCATATTCTTCATCAGAGGAGGATGATCTTGTTGTGCAAAGACAAGAGGACAACTAAATACTAGAATCCCTGTTTGCTCGAAAAAAAGGAAAGGAAATATTTAAAACAACACAGATGAAGCACTACTCAAGGACAATACCACTTTCCCATGACAGTATCTAAACAGTAGAACAACACCAATAGAAATGACAAAGCTCAATCATATGGATGAAATCTGTGGGCCAGTACCAACCTTTGTTAGGAGGCTTATTGTGTAGAGCATACAGATCAAGCACTTCTCCGGACCCATCTGTCGTTATCTATTGTGGTTGCCATGCTTACTATATACTTCTCGATTAGTTTAATGTTTCCAACATCTTCTTGTGCAGTTCCACTAAAATATATGGTATCTTCAAAGAAGATCCCTTTTTGCACAAGTAGAGATAATTACATATTAAATTAAGAGTTGCATCAAATCAGTGGCCAAACAATTGCTCGTTCTAGCCATAGCAATAGATTAAGATGGAAAACTATATCATTACTTGTGTCATCACAGTTCCAGTGCTTCATTACAGCATCGGGAGTTGATTTTTGTTTTTCTTCTGCTTGTTCTTCCCCTTCATCACTTGGTTCAATAAAAGACAAGCTTCGCCTTCAATGTAAGATTTGGCATGTCAATTAGGGAGCACAAGTATAGCACTAAACAACGACATTAATTTTCTGATGAAAGTGGCAAAATACAGGCCAACAGTTGTGAAATATCCTTATCTTACCTCAATGGGATATTATGGTGCACATATAGATTGGAAGTCTTGTCTCCATTTGTGCAGTTCACTGAAATCAAGCCACATTACCGTACAAGTAGCACAACATATGAAAGAACACTGCACAATCATGTGAATGAAGGCTAGTACCGACCTCTCATGACACGGAATCAAACAACTCACAAGAACAAGATCTGGACCAAATTTGCCAACATGGATAGGAAGTAAGATCTCCTCTTGTGCAGTTCCACTAAGATCAAGCAATCAAGAAACGTTGTCGGTGTGACATTTTGGTTGAACTGCACAAAACACTCTTAAAACAAAAGTGTTTTGTGCAGTGCAACAAAAGTTCACAATAGCAATGAGGTGAAGTAGATAACCCTGTTTACACAGAGGTGCAAAGGAAACAACTAGTGGTCAATAACGGTGGATGACACAGAAGCCAACAAAAAGAAGCATCTGACTTATCTAAATGGGAAAGAAAGCAATACGGTAATATTTCTCAAATGGTGGCATTGATTCAAATTAAGAGAGATTATATTAACAATAAAATTCGTTAAACATGTAATTTGCTTTTAGCTGTGGCATTGCATCAATTTTCTAGCGGCATTATTAGAGGGTGTTTGTTTACAGGGACTTTATGGTGTAGAAACTAAAAAAAGTCCATGTCAGTCCCATCTAAACCAAATAGGCGGGACTTTTAGGGACTAAAAGTTTTCGATCATTAGCTTGCTTTGTTGGGGGCGCCCCTCGGGCTGCATCATCCCCAAGCCGCTTGGGCTAGGCCCAGCGGCGTGTATCTCCCTCGCGTTTATTTCCGACTATGCATTCGCCTATCATGCTTGATCACCTGATGTCTGTCCACTAAACCTCTTCTTCTCCATGTCGACCACTTGCACGTTAAAGGGGGGGTGCCTGAGCATCGCGACTCAGGGGTCTTACCGGCTCTCCAGCCCTCACCCTCTGGCCTTGTCCACGGCATCGCGACCTGGCATACCAGCGACGGTTGAGACACGCTCGAGGGCCGGGACCCGAGGACGTAGAGTGCTGGCATCTAACCGAATTTTGCAGGAACACACCTCAAGATACGGCCCAGTGCCAGGCGCAACCCGCCTAGAGGTAGGGCCCCGTGAGTCTCGTGCTGGCTCATGGGCGCCCATGTACACCTCACCCAGGCCAACTAGAGCGACTAACGGCTGATGATAGCCATCGTGGCAACCCATTTTCTCCTTCTGTGATGAGCTTGCAGGATCCCCTGAGGGAATTGCGCAAGCTGAGGCCCTCGTGGAGCTCTCTTCATCCTCGTCCGCGCGAACCTCTTGCGCGTTAAAGGGGGGGCTCCTGAGCATCGCGATTCAGGGCTCCTACCAGCACTCCAGCCCTCACCCTCTGGCCTCGTCCACGGCATCGCGACCTGGCATACCAGCGACGGCTGAGACACGCTCGAGGGCCGGGACCCGAGGACGTAGAGTGCTGACATCTAACCGAATTTTGCAGGAACACATCTCAAGATACGGCCCAGTGCCAGGCGCAACCCGCCTAGAGGTAGGGCCCCGTGAGTCCCGCGCTGGCTCATGGGCGCCCATGTACACCTCACCCACGCCAACTAGAGAGACTAACGGCCGATGATAGCCATCGTGGCAACCCATTTTCTCCTTCTGTGATGAGCTTGCAGGATCCCCTGAGGGAATTACACAAGCTGAGGCCCTCGTGGAGCTCTCTTCATCCTCGTCCGCGCGAACCTCTTGCGCATTAAAGGGGGGGCGCCTGAGCATCGTGATTTAGGGCTCCTACCGGCACTCCAGCCCTCACCCTCTGGCCTTGTCCACGGCATCGCGACCTGGCATACCAGCGACGGCTGAGACAAGCTCGAGGGCCGGGACCCGAGGACGTAGAGCAGAAAGGGGAGCAAAGGCGAAGGGGAAGGGGCACGCGGGGACCTCATCAAGCAACTCCGCTCCAGCTGTCGCACGGATCCGGCGATACACCAAGAGTAACCCCTGATTAACAAGATAAGTCACCGCCCGAAAACACCGGCTACCATGGCATCACCCCCGCACCTAACGCAGTTTCGTACAAGCGACGTCACCCCCCTTTCTCACCGAGCGATGGCTGCTTGAGCGCGAAAGGGGACTTCCTGAGCATCGCGACTCAGGGGCTCTTACCAGACCCCGGGTCGCTCACCTCCTGGCCTTGACCACGGCATCGCGACATGGCATACCATCGACGGCTGACGCCGCCTTGGGATTGGGACCTGTCGACACAGAGCACCGAGCCCTCGCGAGGTTCGAAAGGGAAGACTAAGCTACGACGGAATTAACGACTCGCACAGTTCCGTAGCAAAAGTCACATATTAACAGAAAGGATCACAGACACCATACAAGCCCCCACGGGGCGCAGTATGATTCCTTGCAGGAAACGGGTCCTAAGGGATGCTATCTACACGCGCCCCTGCAGACGATGTCATCATCAACAGTGGGCCGTCAGGCACCAGCGCCAACCCCATCCAGATCAGAGTCGGCGGCGGCCGAGCGAGCCCGCCCTGCTCCGGGAGCGGCGCTGGCTCGCGGGCTCGTAGCTGTCGTCGCTCGTCTCCGGAGTCGCGAAGACCTCGCTGGGGTCGCCGGATCCTCTGGAGCTCCCGTCGCTTGTGGAGCTGCCCAGGGAGCGGTCGGCGGGCCCGGCCCTCACCGCGGCAGGGTCCTGGCCACCTCTCCTGGGGCAGCACTCCAGCCGGCGCCCGCTCGCGTTGAAGACCTTGAAGAACATCACCGAAGCGCCATCATACTCCAGGTGGATCATGAGGGAGCCCCTTGCTCTGCAACCCCGAGCGATCTCGCCCCAGCCGCGAGTCATGAAGACCTCACCCGAGGCGAGCATCGCGACCTCTGCCTCGATTGCGGGGGTGCTGCAGTTGGCGTGCTGCAGCCACAACTCCAGGAGTCTTCCCTGTGGGAAGACGGAGGCGAAGAAGGGAGGAAAGCGAATCCAAGTTCGCGGAGGCATGGCGGCGTGGAGCACGAGCTCGCGGGAGGTGCCCTCGGCATGGACTCCAGGCGGAACGTTCCGCACCTTCGTGACCCGGCGGCGACGGCGCCTGCCGCTGGGATCGACGTCACCCCCTCCGAGGCCCTCGGCGTGGGCAAACAAGGGAAGCGGAAACCCCGGCGGAGGCCGCTCATACCAAGGCCTTGACACCACCTAGTGGTCTCCTTCGTCTCGGCTGCGAAGAGCAAGTCGCTTCTTCGGCGGGAGCGGGTCTGGCTCTTCTTGGAGATCCTTTCCCTTCTCCACTGCAGAAAACCGGCGAATCGGGGCCATCACGTCAAGAAGGAGCAAGAATCAAGGCGAAGGAGAAGACAAGAAGAGATGGACTGGAAGGGCACGCGCGGTGCCGTACTTATAAGCTGGCGGAGGCCAACCGTCGGCCACAACGATCACAGGTAATCATGACACGATTTGCATGCAGGGACTTGTCCAATCCGCGCAACCATCAAGGCGTCGTGGGGAAGCGGAGGCGCCCACGTCCAATCAACCACCACGCGGCGCCCAAGGCCGCAGGCTATTAGGGCCCGCGGGGCTACTATCGGCGTTCTGGGAATGGGGGTACCCAGACTTGCCTGCCTGCGGCCTGCGGCGTGGCTCCAATGGGGGCCCAGCGCGGCCCATCTTCATCAACACAGGACTCAAGACCCTCGCGAGGGGCCAAGCCTCACCGGGCGGATGACACGGTGCTTCCTCACGCGCGGCCTCCTCAGGCTGGCTCACGAGGAGGCGGAGAGATCAAGGCAGGGTACCTCGCGAGGTGCCCATGACGCAAGCCATGACCACCAAGGGTGCCAGGCGGGCGCCAGACCGTGCAGTGTCCTCCCTTTCCTCTTTGGTGCAAAGGGGGCAAGCCTTGGCGAGAGGATCAAGCAAAGGCACCCATTTCGGAGCAACGAGACCAAGACCGGTCCAACGGTGGGAATGAGCTCATCGTGGAGCCCAGAACGGCGTCACCACAGGGCCTTTGGCAGGCGAGGATCAACTTTGGTCAGGATAAGTGTACCAGATGTTCCCCTTCAAATTGGCCAATTGTTGGCGCCCTTCCCGCTCAATATTTGGGAAGAGGCCCGAGGCCTTTGCCTATAAATAGGACTAGCCACCCCCAGGGTAGAGGCATCTAGAAATCGGGGAAGTATTCAGAGCAATCGTAGAGCAAGTAGAGAAAGAGAGAGAAGGGCAGCTGAACCCCCCTAGCAGTTCAGCGTCCCCGCAAGAACACGCCCTCGCGAGGCTGTTCTCCTTTGTATTGTTCATCATCATCAGCCCAAGAGGCAATCCACCCACCACTGGAGTAGGGTATTACACCACATCGGTGGCCCGAACCAGTATAAACTCTGTGTCTCTTGTGCTGTTCTTTCTGTAGTTTAGATCCTTGCGAGACGGAGAGGTAGAGGGCATAATCTCCGCGCGCACCCCAGAGTTCGAACCTTAAGGGTCTGCCGGAACCCGTGATCCGACAACCATGGAGCCCAAGATGGCGTCACCACCAGAGCCTTTGGCAGGTGAAGACTACTTTTGTCAGGATAGCTTGTACTAGCCGTCCCCTTTCAAATTGGCCGCCGTTGTTGGCTCCCTTCCCGCTCAATATTTGGGGAGAGGACCAGGGCCTATATAAGAAGAGCTAGCCACCACAGTAGGGGGCATCTGATAACGCATCGAGCCCTCACCCACACAAGTTCGGCAAGCACAAGAACACCTCAACCTCAGGAAGCTGTTCTTCCCCTTGTACTGTTCATCATTATCCCAAGAGGCAATAAACCACCATACACTAGAGTAGGGTATTACACCACACCGGTGGCCCGAACCAGTATAAATCTCGTGTCTTTCTGTGTTGTGAGTACGTCGAGTTCGTCCACGAGATCTTTGCGAGCTGGGGCATAGATCGATAGGAAGGAAAGAACTTCGCGCGCACCCCAAACTTCAAACCTTAAGGGTTTTGCCGGAACCCCACATCCGACATTTGGCGCACCGGGTAGGGGTGCGCCGTAGCTTCCCTTCGTCGATCGGCGCTCCGTCACTCCGTCGTCTCCATGGCATACGCTCGCCGCGCTCGTGCTAAGCACCGGGATGCCCTCACCGCCCGCGTTGCTCAGACGGCTTCCGTCGGCGGGCCAACCCGTCATTCTCCGTTTCCTGTCGCCAATGCCGCCACCGGCCCGGCGGGGAACGAGAAGCAAGCGTCCTCGCTGCACCCATCGGTGCGGTAGGACGGCCGCACCGCCACTCCATCGCTGACCCCAGCCGGTTCCTCGTCCCATGCACATTGAACTCCCATGGACGCGCGGGCCGCCCTCCTCATGGCGAACGAGCTCCTGCGCTACCGCCCGGTCGACGACCTCTACGAGGACTGGCTCGACCGCGTCGCCGAGCTCGTCCGCGCCACAGGGGGCTCCCCGACGCCGTCCCTCTCTCTGCCTCACCCTCCGCCAGCCACGGGCGACGTGGCTCATGGAGCGCCTCCACCACCTCTTCCCCAAGATGGTTCCTTGGCACCAAGGCGCGCGGCCGCACGGCACGACCCATCGCGCCTGGTGCGCGCACGCAAAGAGAGAAGCTGCCAAGAAATCCCTCGTCCGCGAGAAGCTGCTCCCGTGCTCCCCGCGCCACCTCGCCAAGACCGTGCGCTACTTGCGGGGGCGGCACGCGGACCTCATCAAGTCCAAGCTCCACCTCCGAGACGAACCCCGGTGACGATGGCCGGCTGCCGCGCCTTCACCCCCGAGCTGCGTAGCGTCGCCAGGTCGGGCAAGTTGTAGCCGGATCTGCCTCGTCGCTACGATGGCACCCTCGACCCCGTGGAGTTCCTGCTTTATGAGCTGATCATCGAAGCGGCCAACGGTGACGAGAAAGTCATGGCGAACTGGTTTCCCATGGCTCTCAAGGATGGTGCCCGCTCCTGGCTCCTGAACCTGCCGCAAGGCTCGATCTCCTCCTGGGACGTAATGCGCGACCGCTTCCTCGCCAACTTCCAGGGCACTCGCGACCGCCCGCCTGCCGCGGGTGACTTGCGCCGCATCAAGCAACAACCAGGAGAGACCCTCCAGAAGTACATCCAGCACTTCAACAACACCCGCCTCAAGATCCCCAAGGTGATGGATGAGGCCATCATCTCCGCGTTCTCCGATGGTGTCCGCGACATCAAGATGAAGGAGGAGCTCGCTATCCACGATGAGCTGTGCACATCTCAGGAGTTGTTCAACCTAGCGACCAAGTGCGCAAGAGCTGAGGAGGGGCGCCTCTCCCTCCTCGAGCTGCCAGCTGCGGGTGTAGAGGAGAAGAAGGACAAGGCGAAGGACGTGAAGCGCAAGGAAGCGGTTGTGCTCGCCGCAGAGCCGGAGACCAAGCGAGGCAGAGATCAACCCGAGTCATCCAAGAACAGCCGATCGTTCTGCGCCTTCCACAACCTGAACACCCACAACACCAATGACTGTCAAGAGCTCAGAGCCATTCACGACGGACGCTTCGGTCGACGCCCCGAGCGCAGTGACCGGGGCTACGACCGGGGAGGAGGACGTGGTGGCGGACCCTGGGACGACCGTGGCCCGCGCTAGCAGTGGCGCAACCGGCCTCGTGACGACCGCTGGCAGGATCATCCTCGCGAGGGCCCTTGGAGAGACCAGCCTCGCGAGGACCGTCCTCAGGGCAACACCGGTCTTCAACCACTGCCGCCACCACGAAGGAGGAACTACGACCACCATCAGGACGAGGGGGCTGGGGGCTTCCAGGAGCTGCGCGCTATCGCCTGCATATTGGGCGGAGCCCAGCCCCAGCCTCGCAGCGCATCTTTGAAAGTGCAACAATCCCTGGGTGGTTTTGGTAATTCCTAACAACATATAGCTCATTGAGCTAACATTATTCCAAGATTAATATTTCAGGAAAAGCTAAATGAATGGCATGGCATGGATGAGGAAAGTGGATCCCTCAAAATTATAAGGACAAAAGATTGGCTCAAGCTTCAAGATCAAGACTCTACATTTTATATTTTAGTGATCCAAGATCACATTGAGTCTATAGGAAAAGCCAATACTATCATGGAGGAATGAGGTGTTGTTTAATGAGCCTCTTGCTTCGTGTGCTTAGTGATATGCTCCAAAACCCTCAACTATCTTCCCACATCTACATATGACCTATACCAAAAGTCAAACTCGGCCTCACCAATTCTTTCTATCCGGTGCCACCGAGTTTCACATGTCATAGCCACTGCCACAAACCCTAGCAATTCGGTTTCACCGATAGGGATCTCAGTCTCACCGAGATGGGATTGCAATTTCTCTGTTTCCCTTCGTAACATTTCGGTCTAACCGAAGTGAGCGATCGGTCCCACCGAGATTGCAATGTAAACTCTTTGTTTCCCTTTCGTAACATTTCGGTCTCACCGAAAAGAGCGAACCGGTCCCACCGAGTTTACCTGACCAACTCTCTGGTTAGCTTATTACCAAAATCGGTCCCACCGAGTTTGTGTAATCGATCAGACCGAGATTATGTTATACCCTAACCCTAACCATATGAGGAGGACATGACTACCTTGGATACGACCAAAAATATTGCATACATGCATATTTGTCAGGTGATTTCTAGTGTCAACTATTCGATAATCTATCTATATTATCCAGAACAAAAATACTTCACACACTTTTGTGTTTTGTCTAATTGCAGGTGTATGGGACATTTGTACAATCAACATATGAAGATAGGGGAAAAGGAGAAGTTTAAGTTCTGTTCAAAAAGTCCTCTCACGTCACTTTTGGGCCAAGAGAAGATAGAGTCCAAGTCTCTCACGTTCTGGATTCAAATTCGGACTGCACAGACATACCTGACTCAAAACGCCAAGAACTTTTTCATACGGACTCCGAATTAGGTGATTCGTTTTTTGTTGGAAAGTAGATTTCATCCTCTTTCCAAACCAATTAGAATCACCTTTAAATTCGTCCGGAGCGTTGAGATATGGACGAAACAATCTGACGCTGGAGCAGAATCCGAGTCAAACAACAAGTCCAAAGGTGTTGCATCACCTCCACTTGGGCCCATGAGCCTTGTACGACCTAGGGTTGGTTTTAGGCTGCCTTGGGACGTCCTCCCACCTCCTTGGCCGCCACCCCTTACTCCTATATAAGTAGATCCATCTAGTAGCTTTTTCCTTGGGATTTGTTTAGTTAAAAGTTACCCATTGCAACTTCGTGTACTTCGTTTGTGTCCAACGACCAGACCAAGACCGCTTATGGCTCCACACCATTATCAATACTTCATCTATATTTGCAATATTCAGATTGCATTATCATATTCTTGCTTGTTCTTCGATTGCGTACAGGAATAGACCTTCGTGGTCAGGCTGATCGTGCTTCCGGCATCGTCAGTAACCTCAGGAGATTGGTTTAGCGATTGCTAAGGCGCAACGTCGTGCCCGTTTGTAGTCGGATCGTCAAAGTCGGCTGCATCAAATCGATAGTTATCATCTCATCGAAAGATCAGGACACCCTCGCCTCTATCACCATATCGGTCCTACCGAGTTGCATCTCAGTCCCACCGATAAATCCTAACGGTCACTAGGTTTGCTAAATCTGTCCGACCGAGTTTAACCATTCGGTCCCACCGAGTTTGGCAGATTGTGTGTAACGGTTAGATTTTGTGTGGAGGCTATATATACCCTCCACCCACTCTTCATTCATGGAGAAAGCCATCAGAACACATCTACACTTCCAATACACATGTTCTGAAAGAGAACCAACTACACTTGTGTTGAGGTCAAGATATTCCATTCCAACCATATGAATCTTGATCTCTAGCCTTCCCAAGTTTCTTTCCACTCAAATCTTCTGTCCACCAAATCCAAATCCTGTGAGAGAGAGTTGAGTGTTGGGGAGACTATCATTCGAATCACAAGAGCAAGGAGTTCATCATCAACACACCATTTGTTACTTCTTGGAGAGTCACAAGAGCAAGGAGTTCATCATAAACACACCATTTGTTACTTCTTGGAGAGTGGTGTCTCCTAGATTGGCTAGGTGTCACTTGGGAGCCTCCGACAAGATTGTGGAGTTGAACCAAGGAGTTTGTAAGGGCAAGGAGATCGCCTACTTTGTGAAGATCTACCGCTAGTGAGGCAAGTCCTTCGTGGGCGACGGCCGTGATGGAATAGACAAGGTTGCTTCTTCGTGGACCCTTCGTGGGTGGAGCCCTCCATGGACTCGCGCAACCGTTACCCTTCGTGGGCTGAAGTCTCCATCAACATGGATGTACGATAACACCACCTACCGAACCACGCCAAAAACATCCATGTCTCCAATTGCGTTTGAATCCTCCAAACCCTTCCCTTTACATTATTGCAAGTTGCATGCTTTACTTTCCGCTGCTCATATACTCTTTTGCATGCTTGCTTGAATTGTGTGGAGATTGCTTGACTTGTGCTAAGATAGCTAAAATCTGCAAAGAACTAAAATTGGGAAAAGGCTAGATTTTTATTTGATCAAGTAGTCTAATCACCCCCTCTAGACATACTTCCGATCCTACAAGTGGTATCAGAGCTTTGGTCTCCATTTGCTTTGATTTCCATAGCTTTTGGTGGTCATAGCCTTGGTTTCACAACCTAGGAGAGTATGGCGTCTAGTGAGCGAAATTATCACCGTAGAGGTCCTTACTTTGATGGAACTAATTTTGCTAGTTGGAAGCATAAGATGAAAATGCATATTCTTGGACATAACCCCGCCGTTTGGGCTATCGTATGTGTTGGCTTACAAGGTGGCTTCTTTGATGGGAAAGAACCAAACCGTGAAGCTACCGCGGAAGAGTTGAAGATGATGCAATACAACGCTCAAGCTTGTGATATCCTCTTCAATGGATTGTGCCCCGAAGAATTCAACAAAATCAGCCGTCTTGAGAATGCAAAGGAAATTTGGGATACTTTGATTGATATGCACGAAGGTACAGACTCCGTTAAGGAATCCAAATTGGATGTGCTTCAAAGTCAACTTGACAAGTTCAAAATGAAGGATGGTGAAGGTGTCGCTGAAATGTACTCTAGGCTTGCTCTTATCACAAATGAGATTGCCGTCTTAGGGAGTGAAGAGATAACCGATAGATTCATCATCAAGAAGATCCTAAGAGCCATGGATGGAAAATATGATACTGTGTGCACATTGATCCAAATGATGCCCAATTACAAAGATCTCAAGCCAACGAAAGTCATTGGAAGAATTGTTGCTCATGAGCTGTCACTCAAGGATAAAGAGGAACTTCACAACAAATCAAGTGGTGCTTACAAAGCCTCATGTGAAGCTCCCACATCATCAAGTGAGAAACAAACCTTCAATGAAGAATTGAGCTTAATGGTTAAGAACATCAACAAGTTCTACAAGAGTAGAAGCAAAGATAGAAGCTATAATTCAAGGTGACAAAAGATCCTCTAGTCGAGAGCGAAACTGCTACAATTGTGGAAGGCCCGGACACTATTTCAATGAGTGTACGACTCCCTACAAGAGAAGAGAAGATTCTCCCAAGAGGAGAAGTAGAAGAGAAGAATCACAATCTAGAGAAAGAAGGAGTAGAGATGATCGTTATGAACGAAGACACTCACGGAGAAGCAAGGATTCGGAAAGAAAGGACAAGTCATCAAGGAGCTACACAAAACGAAGACATCAAGCTCATGTTGGTGAATGGGTATCCAGCTCCGACTCCGACAACCACTCCGAGAGAAGCTATCACTCCGATTCCGAATACACTCAAGATGAAGGTGTTGCCGGTCTAGCACTTGTGTCAACCAACTCCTACGACATATTTGACTCACCAAATGAAGGAGTTGGAACATGCTTCATGGTTAAAGGCCCAAAGGTATCACATCCCGAGTATGTTGATTTCAATAGTGATGAAGATGACTTGTTAGGTGATGATGATTTACTTGTTGACAACTCTAGTGATGAATACTATGATGAAACATCAATTAATCATGCTAATCAAGATAAAACGAATGACAATGATAAGGAGAAGATTGAGTCTCTAACTAAAGAACTAAACACTCTTCAGTTAGCTCATGAAACTATCTTAGGAGATCATCGAGAACTTTTAAGGGCGCATGAGAAATTACGCTTTGAAAAGCTCAACCTTGAGCAAGAGCATGAGTTCTTAAAAGCAATCAATGATGATCTTCGTAAGAAAAGTTCTTCTTACATTGCTAAGCGTTTACTTTTATCCACTTACATGCCTCAAGTCAAGTCTAGTAACAAGAACAAGAAAGATTCTTCCTCTAGTAGTAACAATGATCATGTTAACTCCAATATTGTTGCTTCTAGTAGTTCTCTTGATTCCACTAATGATTCTCTTAGCCAAGTTACACTTGAGCAAGAAAATAGCATATTGAAGGGAATTATAGAGAAAGGAGTTTACAAGAGCCTTGCCAGAAGTAAGCAATTCGAGGAAATTGTACGCAAGCAAGGAAGGCACCGGAAGAATCAAGGTGTTGGTTTTGAACGAAAGTTCAATGCCAATGGAGTTGAGTGGGAAGAAGATCAATACCCCAAGACGAAGTTTGTTCCTCAACAAGAGAAGTATGATCCCACTTCTTTCAAAGGGACACAAGCTCAAGATGATCTTCCACCACAAGACTACAAGCAAAAAGGCAAGGAAAAACTTCAAGAGGAAATTGATGCATTTGAAGAAGCTCCTAAGCCCTTAGTCAAGTGGATTCCCAAGACTACTTCAAGTTCCACTTCATCAAGTACAACTACAACACCAAGGATTCCCATCAAGACGGTGTGGATCCAAAAGAAGAAGAACTAGAGAGTTCTTGAGGGTGACTCCGCCAACATACTTCACTCTCATCATCTTGGCAAGAACAAGTGCAATCAACTTCCACATCTTGCACTAGTTCAAGGAGTCACAAACCCTCTTATTGGTAAGACAAGGGACAAGGTAATCTAAAAGCTTTCATAGACATCATCTTGTGTGTGCATCACTCTATGTCTATGGATATCCTTGTTTGTTCCTTGTGGGACTAACCCATGTAGGTATTAAAAGTGCAACTCACTCCAATGGATAGCTCCAAATGATCTACATCAACATTGAGCATCCACATCTTCAACATCTACATGAAGTCATCATCGACAAAACCCAAGGTTAGTTCATCCCTCTTAGGGGGGATATCACATCTAGGGGGAGCTTTACTCTAAGAATTGAGCTAAAGCAACTCTAATGATGTGAACACAACAATGCTTTATGTAAAAGTGGTAACCCCACTTGTGCTTAAACGATGAGTATGACCTATGATCAAATGTTCTCATTTGACTCCTAAGTTAATATACTCATATATAGATGACCTAGTCATCGCCAATTGCTTGATAGATGCTAGAATTGGTTGTGCATGCTTTGCCACATATTTCAATTGCCATTATTGTGTGAGCATGTTGATTGCATATTTTACTCATTCGAGGACATCCACTTGTTGTTTTGATTGATTGGTTTTCTTTTCTTTTGCCAAGTGGATGGACAAGAATGCCTAAGAACCCTCTCTAGCTATCTATGCTTTTCTCGTCTCAAACTCTATTCATGCTACATCACAAAATTTGATCAAGTCAGATTCAAACCACTTTGTGTGAGGAGCACTCGGAGTTCCCGATTTGTCATAGACTTGAACTTCCAAAACTTCTTTGTGCTTTTCGGTCTGACCGATTCCTCCATTTCGGTCATACGGAGATTACTAAGTCGATCTAGGTTTTCACCTCGGTGCAACCGACTTGAACTTTTCGGTCACACCGAGTTGCTATAACTGTCAACAATTATGCATCTCGGTGCCACCGAGTTGTTCCACTAGGTCACACCGACAGGGTCGGGCTATATATACTCACGGGCAAAATTTTGGAAATTTCTCCGAAACCTCTTCGCCCGCGCATAGCTCGCTCTGCCTCCTGGGTCTCCGGATCGTCCTCCGCGTCGCCAGCCGCCTCCTGTCGCTGGTCTCCGCCACCGTCAACGGTTTTCGTCTCCGCCGTTGCCGCCGTAGTGAGTTCACTGCCGAACTAGGGTATGGACTCGATCACAGTGCTATCCCCGTCTGATCCTAGCACATTGTGTTCATTATGATTCTTGCTACAATTGAAACACTTCTATCCAATCAAAACAATCCTTAGAATATATGCGATTTAAAAATATAGGTTTAGGTTTCCGCCGAAACCATCTCGGACCCACCGGGTTGCGGAACGCGGTTCCACCGATTCGGCCACGGCCATTGCACATGTGGTTCTCGGTCTGACCGAGAATTCCAAATCGGTGTGACCGAGTTCAGGACTTTGTGAAACCTTAGCAGTCTCGGTGCCACCGAACTGTGACTCGGTCTGACCGAGTTCACTAGTTTTGGTTCCAAAAGCTGCTTCGGTATCACCGAGTTTGCAAATCGGTTGTTTCGAAATGCTTTCTGTGGAAAACTAAAACTAAGTTTTTGGCTCATTCCTTTGCAAAAATCTCTGCATTTTGTGATGCTCATCCACTCTATCTCATCTACAATCTATTCATAGGGTCTGAAGTCAGTGTTTGCAACATGTCTGATCAGAGTGACAGCCAGAACAAATCAGAGGAGCAGGTTCACATGAGTGAGGGCACTAGTCCCTATAGTAGCTCGTGTAGGATTCTGGGGTTCCGGCAGACCCTTAAGGTTCGAACTCTGGGGTGCGCGCGGAGATCGAGCCCTCTACCTCTCCGTCTCGCAAGGATCTAAACTACCGCAAGAACAACACAAGAGACACAAGGTTTATACTGGTTCGGGCCACCATTGTGGTGTAATACCCTACTCCAGTGTGGTGGGTGGATTGCCTCTTGGGCTGATGAGGAAGAACAATACAAGGAAGAACAGCCTCGCGAGGGTCTGTTCTTGGCTAGGGGATGAACTGCTAGGGGGAGTTCGATCGCCCTTCTCTCTCTCTCTAGATGCTGGATTCGATCCTAGCTCATTTCAATCTGCCTCTACTCTGGGGGTGGCTAGTCCTATTTATAGGCAAAGGCCCTAGGCCTCTTCCCAAATATTGAGCGGGAATGGCGCCAACAATTGGCTAATTTGAAGGGGAACATCTGGTACACTTATCCTGACTAAAGTTGGTCTTCGCCTGCCAAAGGCCCTGTGGTGACGCCGTCCTGGGCTCCATGGCGACCTCCTTCCCACCGTTGGACTGGTCTTGGTCTCGTTGCACCGAAATGGGTGCCTTTGCTTGATCCTCTCGCCTGCGCTTGCCCCCTTTGCACCGAGGAGGAAAGGGACACGCTGCGCGGGCTGGCGCCCGCCTGGCACCCTTGGTCATCATGGCTTGCATCATGGGCACCTTGCGAGGTACCCTGCCTTGATCTCTCCACCTCCTCGCGAGCCAGCCTAAGGAGGCCGTGCTTGAGGAAACGCTGTGTCGTCCGCCTCGCAAGGCTTGGCCCCTCACGAGGGTCTTGAGCCTTGTGCTGATGAAGATGGGCCACGCTGGGCCCCCATTTGAGCCACGCCGCAGGCCGCAGGCAGGCAAGTCTGGGGACCCTCGTTCCCAGAACGCCGACAGTAGCCCCCGGGCCCAAGGTGCGCACGGACTTGGTCGTGCTGAGAGGCGAAAGGGCAAGGGCGAAGCGCCGCGGGCCCTAACAGCCTGCGGCCTCGGGCGCCGCGTGGCAGTTGATTGGACGTGGGCGTCTCCGCTTCCCCATGATGCCTCGACGATCGCGCGGATTGGACAAGTCCCTGCATGCAAATCGTGTCATGATTACCTGTGATCGTGGAGGCCGACGGTTGGCCTCCGCCGGCTATAAGTACGGCACCGCGCGTGCCCTTCCAGTCCATCTCTCCTTGCTTCCTCCTCCGCCTCAGTTCTTGCTCCGTCTTGGTGTGATCGCTCCGATTCGCCGGTTCTCAGCAGCAGAGAAGGGAAAGGCTCCTCAAGAGGTACCTGACCCGCTCCCGCCGAAGAAACGGCCTGCCCTGCGTGGCCGAGACGAGGAGAATTGCCTGGTGGTGCTGAGGCCTTGGTACGAGCGGCCTCCGCCGGGATTCCCGCTTCCCTTGTATGCCCACGCCGAGGGCCCTGGAAGACGAGATGCCGATCCCCTCGGCCAGCACCGTCGCCGGCGCCGGAGGGTCACGAAGGTGTTGGTCGTTCCTCCTGGAGTCCATGCTGAGGGCTCTTCCCGCGAGCTCGTGCTCCACGCAGCCATGCCTCAGCGGACTTGGATTCGCTATCCGCCCTTCTTCGCCTCCGTCTTCCAGCAGGGGAGACTCCTGGAGATGTGGCTGCAGCATGCCGACTGCAGCACTCCTGCGACCGGGGCAGAGGTTGCGATCACTGCGCCGGGCGAGGTCTTCATGACTCGCGGCTGGGGCGAAATCGCTCGGTGCTGCAGAATGAAGGGCGCCCTCATGATCCACCTAGAGTACGACGGCGCTTCGGTGATGTTCTTCAAGGTCTTCGATGCGAACGGTCGCCGGCTGGAGTGCTGCCCCGGGGGAGGCAGCCAGGACCTTGCCATGGCGACGGCTGGGCCCACCAATCGCCCCCTGGACAGCTCCACAAGCGACGGGAGTGCTGGAGGGTCCAGCGATCCCAGTGAGGTCTTCGCGACGGCAGCTACGAGCCCGTGAGCCGACGCCGCTCCCGGAGCAGGGCCGGCTCGCTTGGTCGCCCCAATCCTGATCTGGATGGGGTTGGCGCCGGTGCCCGACGGCCCATTGTTGATGATGGCATTTTTTGCAGGGGCGTGCGTAGTTAGCACCTTTTAGGATCCGTTCCCTGCGAGGAATCACATGGTGCCCCATAGGGGCTTGTAAGGCGGCTGTGATCCTTGTTGTTAATATGTAACCCTTGCTATGGATTTGTGCAAATCACAAATTCCGTCATAGTTCGGTCCTCCCTTTCGCCCCTCGCGAGGGCTTGGTGCTCTGCGTCGACAGGTCCCAGTCCCAAGGCGGCGTCAGCCGTCGCTGGTATGCCAGGTCGCGATGCCGTGGTCAAGGCCAGGAGGTGAGCGACCCGGGGTCCGGTAAGAGCCCCTGAGTCGCGATGCTCAGGAGGTCCCCTTTGGCGCCCAAGCAGTCGTCGCTTGGTGAGAAAGGGAAGTAACGTCGCTAGTACGGAGTCGCTTCAGGTGCGGGGGTAGTACCATGGTAGCCAACGCTTTGGATGGTGACTTATCTTGAGAATCGGGGATCGTCCCCAGCGCGTCGTCGGGTCCGGGGGGTAGCTTGAGCGGAGCCTCTGGCCGAGGTCCTCGCATGCCCCTTCTCTCTCGCCTTTGCTCCCCTTTTTGCTCTACGTCCTCAGGTCCTGGCCCTCGAGCTGGTCTCAGCCGTCGCCGGTATGCCAGGTCGCGATGCCGTGGACAAGGCCAGAGGCTGAGGGCTGGAGAGCCAGTAAGAGCCCTGAGTCGCGATGCTCAGGCACCCCCCCTTTAACGTGCAAGCGGGTCGCGCGGGCAAGGGCGAAGGGAATGTCGTGAGGGCCTTGGCTAGCGCGGTTCCCTCTACGGGCTCTGCAGATTCATTACAAAAAAGAAGACGGGGTTGCCATAGCAGCGATTAGTTGACTGTTAGTCGCTCAGGAGCTCGCTGGTTGGAGCGGGTGAGGTGTGTCTGGGCACCCGTGAGCCAGCACGGGACACACGAGGCCCTACCTCTAGGCGGGTTGCGCCTGGCGCTGGGCCGTATCTTGAGATGTGTTCCTGCAAAATCTGGTTAGATGCCGGCACTCTACGTCCTCGGGTCCCGGCCCTCGAGCTTGTCTCAGCCGTCGCTGGTATGCCAGGTGGCGATGCTGTGGACAAGGCCAGCGGGTGAGGGCTGGAGAGCCAGTAAGAGCCCTAAGTCGCGATGCTCAGGCACCCCCCCTTTCACGTGCAAGCGGTCGATATGAAGAAGAAGAGGTGCCGCGGACGGCATCGAGTAATCAAGCATGATGCATAATTGGAAATAAACGCGGAAGGGATACATGCCGCTGGGCCTAGCCCGAGTGGCCTGGGGATGATGCAGCCCGAGGGGCGCCCCCGGCAAAGCAAGCTAGCGACTGAAAAGATAAAAAGGGATACATGCCACAGGGACGGACCCACGTGGCCTGGGAATGACGCAACCCTGGGAGGGCGCTCCCAGCTAGGAATAAAACTTGAAAGATGTCACTTGAAGATGTCGTCGGTGCAGTGGCGTAGGTGCAGCAGACTCGGTGGGCTGCGGAAGCCGATCCTCACGAGCCCCCAGGCCCAGGGGCCTCGGGAGGCTCCGGGGGCACTAGTGGCTCCTCGTGAGCAGCCTCCATCTCCGTCAGGGCTGTGGAACGCCTGCCTTCTTGCGCCTCCAAGATGCTCCTCATGATGCGCTGGTACGCCGCAGCCACGCTCGGCAGGCCATAAGGCATGCGAACATAGCTGTGGGGTGGTCCTCCGCAGCGCCCCACTTGTGAGGGCCAGAGGCGCTCCGTCGTGGCGATCTGATTGAGCCCTGGTACGTCGACGCAGACGCGCAACCCACCATCCTCACCTGGATGGGGAGCCACAGCTGGTGGGCGACGGCAACCTCTCATGATCCTTGACTCCTGTAGTTCCTGAATGGCGTTGCTAACAAACTCCTGCTGGTCTGACCTTCTTTCCCTGGCTTCCTTTCGAGGGAAACATGCCTCGAAGCACGCCTCCACATGGTGCCCCAGTGCCTCCCTCGTGACCTTGGCAAGGTCGGTGGCCCTCCAGGTGAGAGCCCTCGAGCCCTGCCTGAGGAGGGCGCCGGGCGCGCCTTCCTATGCGATTGAAGGAGGATCCCCCTGGGCAGACGCGGGCCTTGAAGGGCCTGCCTCCTGAGGGGTTGAGCCTGACGTCATCTTCTTCTTCTTGGGGGCGGTCTCAGGAAGCCTCCTGCTTCCGCGGTCTGGGTCTTCAAGTGACGCGGCCTGAAAGGCTCGCTCCAGGGCACACACTGCGTCCTTCTCTTGGCATGGCACCGTGATGACACCGCCGCTTCCTGGCATCTTTAGGACGTTGTAGCCGTTGTGAGTCATGGCCATGAACTTAGCCAGCGCCGGGTACCCGAGGATGGCATTGTACGGCAGGCGGATGTGGGCGACGTCAAAGTCGATGAGCTCGGTGCGGTAGTTGTCGTAGGTGCCGAAGGTGACCGGGAGGCGGACCTGCCCGATCGGGACCATGGAACCGTCGGTGACTCCGGAGAAGGGCTTGGTTGGCTGAAGCTGGTCATAGGGCACTTGGAGGCTGTTGAATGTTTCCACAGACAAGACATTGAGCCCTGCCCCTCCGTCGATGAGGGTCCTGGTGACCAGAACGTTGCTGATGACTGGGGAACAAAGCATTGGGAGGACTCCGGCTGTGGCCGCGCACTTGAGCTGGTCTACTGAGCTGAACGTGATGGTGCAGGCCGACCACCTGAGGGGACGCGTTGCTTTGAGCTTGGGGAGAACTGCATTCACTTCATGAGCAAACTGCTTGAAGATACGTTGAGAGGCTGGGGCTTGAGCTCCGCGCAGGATGCAAGCGATGGCGCGAGGCTCCTGGAAGCCCCCAGCCCCCTCGTCTTGGTGGCGGTCTTCATTCCTTCTTGGCTGAGGCGGCAACGGCGGTAGGCCTGGGTTGCCATGAGGGCGATCCTCACGAGGCTGGTCCCTCCAGTCCCCCTCGTGAGGCGGGTCTCGCCAGCGGTCCTCGCGATGTTGGTCACGCCAGCCCTGACGTGGGCCACGATCTTCCCAGCGTCCCGGGTTCCTTCCTCCTCCTCGGCCGTAGCCCCGGTCAGCACGGTCAGGGCGTCGGCCGACTCTTCCTTCTCGCACGGCGCGGAGTTCTTGGCATTCGTTGGTGTTGTGGGTGTGGAGGTCGTGGTACACACAATACCGGCTGCCCCTAGAGGATTCGGGCAGATCTTTGCCCCGCTTGGTGTCCGGCTCTGCCGCGAGCACGGCGGCCCCCTTGCGCTTCACGTCCTTAGCCTTGGGCTTCTTCTCTTCTGGGTCTACGGCGGGCAGCTCGAGGAGGGAGAGGCGTCCCTCCTCAGCTCTCGCGCACTTGGTCGCCAGGTTGAACAGCTCCAGGGAGGTGCAGAGGTCTTCATGCATCACCAACTCCTCCTTCATCTTGACGTCGCGCATGCCGTCGGAGAAGGCCGAAATGATGGCTTCTTCGGACACCCGGGGGATCTTGAGGCGCGCACTATTGAAGCGCTGGATGTACTTTTGCAGGGTCTCCCCAGGTTGCTGCTTGATGCGGCGCATGTCGCTCACGGTGGGAGGCCGGTCACGGGTACCTTGGAAGTTGGCGATGAAGCGAGTACGCATCTGGTCCCAGGAGGAGATCGTGCCTGGGGCCAGGTTCAGGAGCCCAGTGCGAGCACCTTCCTTCAGCGCCATGGGGAACCAGTTCGCCATGACCTTTTCGTCTCCGCTGGCAGGTTCAATTCCCATCTCGTAGAGCTGGAGGAACTCTGTGGGATCAGTTGTGCCGTCGTAGCGAGGAGGCAGGTCCGGCTTGAACTTGCCGGGCCACGCGACGCTACGC
Source organism: Aegilops umbellulata (assembly GCA_032464435.1). Lineage (NCBI taxonomy): Eukaryota > Viridiplantae > Streptophyta > Magnoliopsida > Poales > Poaceae > Aegilops > Aegilops umbellulata. Next base: position 193,220,827 of record CP136055.1, read on the forward strand.
AGCTCGGGGGTGTAGGCGCGGCAGCCAGCGGTGGCCGCGTGAGGTTTTGGTTGAGGGAAAGCTTGGCCTTGTGGGTCCCCTTGCGCCGCAGCTGGGAGCAGTGCGGGGTCTTGACGTGCCGGAGCTGGAGCGGGGTCTCGGCGAGCCGGGGCCGGGAGCGCCCGGGCGCCCTCTTGCGGTCGTGGGACTTCTTGGCAGCTCCATTCCTGCTGGGCCGGCGCATGACGGAGCGGGTTCCGCCCAGGAGTTGTGCGCCTTGGGGCCATGGCATCTTCTTGGAAAGGAGGCGGCTGGAATGCTCCCGGGGCTTCATTGCCCATGCGGGGCGGAGTGCGGCGCAGCGGTGCGGAAGGCGCGGGAGAGCCCCGTGCGGCGCGGACGAGCTCGGCGACGCGGTCGAGCCACTACTCGTAGACGTCGTCGACGGGGCGGTAGCGCAGGAGCTCGTTCGCCGCGATGAGCGCAGCCCGAGCCTCCAAAGGTGCGCAAAGCACGTGCAATGAAGAACCGGCCGGGGTGAGCGACGGAGTGGCGGTGCGGCCATCCCGCCGTACGGATGGGTGCTGAGAGGATGCTTGCTGCTCGTTCCCCGCCGGGCCGGTGGCGGCGTTGACGGCGGGCGACGGGGAACAACAAGGACGCCCACCGACGGGGGCCGTCTGGACGGCGCGGGAAGCGATGGCGGACCGGCGCTCGGCACGGGCCCGACGAGCGTCATACATGGATGCGGCGGTCGGAGGAGAGCGGAGCGGTGGCAGACAGATTCCGGCGTACCCCTACCTAGCGCGCCAAATGTCGGATTCTGGGGTTCCGGCAGACCCTTAAGATTCGAACTCTGGGGTGCGCGCGGAGATCGAGCCCTCTACCTCTCCGTCTCGCAAGGATCTAAACTAACGCAAGAACAACACAAGAGACACAAGGTTTATACTGGTTCGGGCCACCATTGTGGTGTAATACCCTACTCCAGTGTGGTGGGTGGATTGCCTCTTGGGCTGATGAGGAAGAACAATACAAGGAAGAACAGCCTCGCGAGGTTCTGTTCTTGGCTAGGGGATGAACTGCTAGGGGGAGTTCGATCGCCCTTCTCTCTCTCTCTCTCTAGATGCTGGATTCGATCCTAGCTCATTTCAATCTGCCTCTACTCTGGGGGTGGCTAGTCCTATTTATAGGCAAAGGCCCTGGGCCTCTTCCCAAATATTGAGCGGGAACGGCGCCAATAATTGGCCAATTTGAAGGGGAACATCTGGTACACTTATCCTGACTAAAGTTGGTCTTCGCCTGCCAAAGGCCCTGTGGTGACGCCGTCCTGGGCTCCATGGTGACCTCCTTCCCGCCGTTGGACTGGTCTTGGTCTCGTTGCACCGAAATGGGTTCCTTTGCTTGATCCTCTCGCCTGCGCTTGCCCCTTTGCACCGAAGAGGAAAGGGAGACGCTGCGCAGGTTGGCGCCCGCCTGGCACCCTTGGGCGTCATGGCTTGCGTCATGGGCACCTCGCGAGGTACCCCGCCTTGATCTCTCCGCCTCCTCGCGAGCCAGCCTAAGGAGGCCGTGCTTGAGGAAGCGCCGTGTCGTCCGCCTCGCGAGGCTTGGCCCCTCGCGAGGGTCTTGAGCCTTGTGCTGATGAAGATGGGCCACGCTGGGCCCCCATTTGAGCCACGCCGCAGGCTGCAGGCAGGCAAGTCTGGGGACCCCCGTTCCCAGAACGCCGACAGCTCTGATGAGGGTAGCAGAAGCACCCCAAGCAACTTGCCCAAGGCTGCCACTAGAGCAAGCAAGAAAAGGACTTTAGAGTCTGAGGATGAAGATTATGTGGCAGAGGTAGAGGAAGCCACCTCAAAGAATAAAGTGCTCAAGAAAGAATATGGCTCAGCTACAGCCACAAAACCAGTTATGCATAAGAAGGCACCTGCAAGGAGAGTTCCTACTTCCAAGCCTAGGAAGGTTGCCACTGGAGAAACCTTGAAATTTACCATGGAGTCTAAAGAAGAAGCAGGTGGCCAAGACAAGAAGAAAAAGAGAGTCAGAACCACTACTGCTAGAGTTCTTGGCAAACCCTCCATGAGGAGAGACTTTAAGGGAGAAGAAGAGGAAGAAGAGGTTGCTGCACCAGCACCCAAGGCACAGAAGCTTATGGGTGATGCCATAAGGTCAGGGGCTGCATCATCAAAGCCCAAAGAAGCACCCAAAGCTGCCTCCAAGCCCAAGAGTGCACCTAAGAGGAACACTAGGAACATATCTGCTGCTGAGAAGAACAAGGCCCTAGTGCTTGATGTTGCTGCTGAAGAAGAAGAAGAAGGACAAGTTCTCAGGAAGCTCAAGCCCAAGATTCCAGACCACAACGATGCTCATCCTGTGGCTGAGGACATGAAAATCAGGAGAGATTCAGGGATGAGGAAATGGAGAGAGGCAGATCCATATGCTTCAAGGAGGAGAACTGCTGTTGATTACAGATTCCACACCAAGGAACATCGAGACTTCTATGAGACAGTGCTGCTGGACAAGAAACCCATAGTGTGTGATATGAGGTGGGTTGACTGGGAGTATATCAAGGAGAATGAAGAACACTATCCTGGAGTGCTTGACAGCTTCAAAGCTTGTGGAGTTGTAGAATTTGTTGGGCAGCAGCTCACAAAGTGGAATGAGGAGCTCATAATGCAATTCTACTCCACAGCATATTTCTATCCAGATGGCAGGATAGTATGGATGACTGAAGGCACAAGATACCAATCTACAGTTACAGAATGGGCTCAGCTGATCAATGCCCGAGAAGAGCTAGAAGATGACTTGGATGTCTATGCCAAGAAGAAGATGGATCACAATTCCATGTCAAACATGTACAAGGAGATCCCAGACAAAGCTCTTGAGACTTTCAAGTTTGGTCAGTTTACTTCCTTCCGTCAGGGCTGCCTACAATCAACTGGATTCTAAGGCACACTCTCTTGCCCAAGTCAGGTGATCACAAAATGATCAGAGGCCATGCAATAAACTTGCTTCACATATTTGATGTGCCACAGAAGTTCAAGGTAATGAGCCTCATAGTTGAGACCATCAAATAGGACAGCAGCTGATCAGAAGAGGAGCTGTGGATATGCCCCACAAATTCAGGAGTTGATTAACTCGAAGATGGGCACAGGCACATACCTGTTGGATAAGGAACACCTGCCCATCCATCCAGACTTTGAGGACAATCAAGGTGTGATGAATGAGAATGAACCATCGTCAGCACAAGCTCAAGCAAACAAGGAGAAGGCAAAGATGGAGAAAGCTGCCAGGATGCCAACTCAAGAGGAGGCATCTGAGTAGTTTTTGAAGAACAAGCAGGAGCAGCTCGGTTACCTGATAGCATCAACTCTAAGAATTGAGAAAGGACTGGCCACCCTGACTCGAAACCAAGAGAGACTGGAAAGAATCATGGAACAAAAGTTCTATGACCTAGATGTGAAAGTAACTGAGATCCAGTCTGCTGTGGAGCAACTACAGGATGATATGCAGGAGAGGAAGGGCAAGACCACAACTGATGCATTTGCCAGAGTGCCTAGAGCTCAGAGATCATCTGCAGTGCCAGTTCCTGACACCAGAGCTACTACTTCTGCACCAGCTACAGCCTCAGTTCCACCAGCTCCAGCTCCTACCCCAGCAGCTCCAACTACTTCTACTGAAGCCTTCGTCCTTGTCGTCATCCGGACTCCACCACCTTAAGACCAAGCCTGAGAATCGTTTTAGTGCTATGCATTTTCTATGAACTTTTTGGTAACTTGTTGCCAAAGGAGGAGAAAATATATAGATCATAGGCTTCGAGAGAGAGAGTTTGCATTTGTTCTCTCTTGTCTTCTTGGTTGAACTTTATTTGCTTTTGAGTGCTTGATATAATATGCTTTTATCTGTGAGACATTGATGATCATGTGTTTGATCATAAGCTACACTTAATGCTTGTTGGATGTTACTACCAGTTTATCCTTATTTTGATCTTTCACTTTGCTTGGTGATGAGTGCATGTATTTAATTCTTATCATTTTGAGAGCTCCACCAAGATGTATGTGACATGGAAGAGTAACCCATGATCCTAACTCATTGTGCATTTGTAGTCCAAAGCAAATCTTAAAATATGCACAAATTTAGGGGGAGCTCTTGCTTATCACATACTTCTCAAAGCGAAGATATCTTTCACTCTTATTATCATTTGTCGAAGCTTTGATCTATATGTTGTCATCAATTACCAAAAAGGGGGATATTGAAAGTGCAACTATCCCTGGGTGGTTTTGGTAATTCCTAACAACATATAGCTCATTGAGCTAACATTATTCCAAGAATAATATTTCAGGAAAAGCTCAATGAATGGCATGGCATGGATGAGGAAAGTGGATCCCTCAAAATTATAAGGACAAAAGATTGGCTCAAGCTTCAAGATCAAGACTCTACATTTTATATTTTAGTGATCCAAGATCACAATGAGTCTATAGGAAAATCCAATACTATCAAGGAGGGATGAGGTGTTGTTTAATGAGCCTCTTGCTTCGTGTGCTTAGTGATATGCTCCAAAACCCTCAACTATCTTCCCACATCCACATATGACCTAAACCAAAAGTCAAACTCGGCCTCACCGATTCTTTCTATCCGGCGCCACCGAGTCTCACATGTCATAGCCACAGCCACAAACCCTAGCAATTCGGTTTCACCGATAGGGATCTCGGTCTCACCGAGATGGGATTGCAATTTCTCTGTTTCCCTTCGTAACGTTTCGGTCTAACCGAAGTGAGCAATCGGTCCCACCGAGATTGCAATGTAAACTCTTTGTTTCCCTTTCGTAACATTTCGGTCTCACCGAAAAGAGCGAACCGGTCCCACCGAGTCTACCTGACAACTCTCTGGTTAGCTTATTACCAAAATCGGTCCCACCGAGTTTGTGTAATCGGTCACACCGAGATTACGTTATGCCCTAACCGTAACCACATCGGTCCTACCGAGTTGTATCTCAGTCCCACCGATAAATCCTAACGGTCACTAGGTTTGCTAAATCGGTCCGACCGAGTTTCACCATTCGGTCCCACCGAGTTTAGTAGATTCTGTGTAACAGTTAGATTTTGTGTGGAGGCTATATACACCCCTCCACCCACTCTTCATTCATGGAGAAAGCCATCAGAACACATCTACACTTCCAATACACATGTTCTGAAAGAGAACCACCTACACTTGTGTTGAGGTCAAGATATTCCATTCCAACAATATGAATCTCGATCGCTAGCCTTCCCAAGTTGCTTTCCACTGAAATCTTCTTTCCACCAAATCCAAATCCTGTAAGAGGGAGTTGAGTCTTGGGGAGACTATCATTTGAAGCACAAGAGCAAGGAGTTCATCATCAACACACCATTTGTTACTTCTTGGAGAGTGGTGTCTCCTAGATTGGCTAGGTGTCACTTGGGAGCCTCCGACAAGATTGTGGAGTTGAACCAAGGAGTTTGTAAGGAAAGGAGATCGCCTACTTCGTGAAGATCTACCGCTAGTGAGGCAAGTCCTTCGTGGGAGATGGCCGTGATGGAATAGACAAGGTTGCTTCTTCGTGGACCCTTCGTGGGTGGAGCCCTCCGTGGACTTGCGCAGTCGTTACCTTTCGTGGGTTGAAGTCTCCATCAACGTGGATGTACGATAGCACCACCTATCGGAACTACGCCAAAAACATCCTTGTCTCCAATTGCATTTGAATCCTCCAAACCCTTCCCTTTACATTCTTGCAAGTTGCATGCTTTACTTTCCGCTCCTCATATACTCTTTTGCATGCTTGCGTGAATTGTGTGGAGATTGCTTGACTTGTGCTAAGATAGCTAAAATCTGCCAAGAACTAAAATTGGGAAAAGGCTAGATTTTTATTTGGTCAAGTAGTCTAATCACCCCCCTCTAGACATACTTCTGATCCTACAATCTTCAAGCAGTATACTCGTGAAGTGAATGCAGTCCTCCCCAAGCTCGAGGCCACGCGCCCACTCAGGTGGTCCCAGTGCGCCATCACCTTCAACTCTGCAGACCAGCTCAAGTGCGGAGCCACCGCTGGTGCCCTCCCATGCTTTGCTCACCAGTCATCAGTAATGTACAAGTCGCCAAGACCCTCATCGACGGTGGCGCAGGGCTCAACGTCCTGTCCGTCGACACGTTCGACAACCTTCAAGTGCCCTATGACCATCTTCAGCCTACCAAGCCTTTCTCAAGAGTGACCAACGATTCCACCACACCGATAGGGCAGGTCCGCCTCCCTGTCACCTTCGGGGAACACAAGAATTACCCCACCGAGCTCATTGACTTCGACGTCATGCACATCCGCGTGCCATACAATGTCATCCTTGGGTATCCAGCCCTGGCCAAGTTCATGGCGGTCACACACCATGGCTACAACATCCTCAAGATGCCGGGAAGCGGCGGAATCATCACGGTCCCATGCGAATAAAGAGATACGGTATGCTCCCTCGAGCGTGCCTTCCAAGCTGCAGCAATCGACGACCCCGACAGCAAAGGCGAGGCCCTCCTGAGGCCCTCCCCAAGAAGAAGAAGAAGCTGCGACGTGCAGGATCTCAGGAGGATGGCGTTGTAACTGGAACCTCGATAGGATCAGCACCCGCTTTAGGGGCGCCTCCCTCCATCGCATTGGAAGGCGCGCCCGGCACCCTACTCGGGCAGGGCTCGGGGGCTCTCTTCTGGAGGGCCTTACACCTTTCCAACCTCACGAGGGAGGCGCTTGGGCAGCACTTGGAGGCGTGCTTCGTGACATGTTTCCCTCAGGAGAATACAGGGCAAGGAGTGCCCACCACTCAGGAGTTCATCACGAAGACCACTCAGGAACTGCAAGATGCAAGGGCCATGCGTGGCGACCGCCGCTCATGAGGCGCAGCTCCCCATCCAGGCAGGGATGCCGGGCTACGCGTCTGCATCGACGTTCCAGGGCTCAACAGGGCCGCATCTCAGGAGCTTTTCTGGCCTTCACGCGTGGGCGTTGCAAGGGCCCGCCACACAGCTATGTTTGCATGCCTTTCGGCTTGCCGAGCATGTCGTCAGCCTATCAGCGCAACATGCAGCGTGGCTTGGCGGCTCAGGAGGCTAGGCACCACACTGTCCTGACAAAGATGGAGACGGTCCTTAGGGAACCACCTGAGCCCCCAGAGCCTCCTGAGGCTCAAGGCCCCGGTGGCTCGTGAGGAGCCAGTCCTTCACTACGTACCTTCAGCTGCCCCAACTCTCCTTCGTCAACAGAACCATGTGACATTTTCCAAGTTCGTTTAGCTAGGAGCACCCCTCGGGCTGCATTATTCCCAGGCCGCCTGGGTCCATCCCTATGGCGTGTATCCTTTTCTCATGTCTTTAGCTTACCCTGCTGGGGCGCCCCTCGGGCTGCATCATCCCCAAGCCGCTTGGGCCTGACCCAGTGGCATGTATCTTCTGCATTTACCCAAGCTGATTTGCCTTCCATTCTTAATCTGCCTATGATTATAACTTGCTCGATTGCCACCCGCCACGGGTACATCCCTTCATCATGCAATTCGCTTGCGCATTAAAAGGGGGGCTCCTGAGCATCGCGACTCAGGAGATCTTACTGGCTCTCCAGCCCTCACCCCCTGGCCTTGACCACGGCATCGCGACCTAGCATACCAGCGGCGGCTAAGCTCGCTTGAGGGCCGGGGCCTGAGGATGTAGAGCGCTTGCACCTAACCGTCTCGCAGGAACGCACATCTATCAAAGACTCAAGACCAGGCGCAACCCGCCTTGAGGTAGGGCCTCGTGAGTCCCACGCTGGCTCACGAGTGCCCAGATACACCTCGCAGCCCTACCGTGCAATCCACATGTCAGGGAGGGGTTGTACACGCCCCGGGGCTCCTCCCGGGGGGCCCCCTCCCACGCACAAGTGGAAGCGCCATGCTCCGCGCTGGCCGTCGACACTGACAAGGAGCGGCTATGCCCATGCACAAGCAGAAGCACGATGCTCCGCGCTGGTGATAAACAAGTGAGGGCAGCTCCATGGTCGTACCAACCTCAGGGAGCCCCACAGCTCAGCGTCCGGCCTCATCGCAACGCCTTCCCTCAGGAGAGCCGATCGAGGGGGCTAGACACGGGGGATGCGCTTGGGTCACGCCCAAGTGTACGCCACCCAACCAAGTCTCCCGGGCCTGGGGGCTGCGCTCGGGTCACGCCCAAGCGCACACCGCTCAAACAGGTCTCCCGGACCTGGTCGTCTCACGCCCCTCCCGAGGCCTCGGCGAGGGCAGGTATGGAATTTTTTTGCACGTCAAGGGGGACTCCTGAGCATCGCGACTCAGGAGCCTAACTGGTCACGTATCCCCTCACTCCTTGGTCCGTCCTGGTCTCCGGTCGGTTCAATGGCGGTTGAGGTATGCACGGGGCCGGGCTCCGCCGACGTAGAACATTCACCTATCCTCGCGTCTCCTCCCTATTAGTTGTTTGCGCGTCAAGGGGGACTCCTGAGCATCGCGACTCAGGAGCCTAACTGGTCACGTAGCCCCTCACTCCTTGGTCCCTCCTGGTCTCCGGTCGGCTCAACGGCGGTTGAGGTATGCGCGGGGCCGGGCTCTGCCGACGCAGAACACAAAGCAAATAGGAAGAAAATCGCAAAATCTCGAAGCAAATATTACAAAAAATATTGTCCTCACAATATCAAATGAAAGTTTAATGCCTCCACGAGGCCTGATGCATATTACAGGAACGAAACTGGAGGGTAGCCGCAGGTCACCCCTGGACACCGCCATCGCCTGCAGAAGGAGCACCTCCTCGGGTAACGCCACCTTCACCTGCGCCACTAGCCACAGGATCAGCGACATCGCCGGACAAGGGTGCGGAGGCAAAGGCGCGGAACTTCTTCAGCAGGGCCTCCACCTGATCTTGCACGGCTGCAGCGGCGACTGCGCAATAATCGTCAACCACGGGCTCCAGCAGCTCGTCAAGACAAGTGTTGGGGTCGCGAAGGTGCAGATGGCTGAAGACGCGGGTAAATGCAGCCGAAGACAAGACGCGAGCCTCTGCCTCTGCCATGGGACCGATACCATCCGCGACTTCCTCGAGTGCCTTCACCAAGAGGGGAAGCAGCCGGGCGGGGCTGTCCTCATCGGTGTTCAGCGGCCTCTACAAGCCATGCTCGTAGAGCGTCTTCAGTGCCCCGCGAGACCTCTCCTCGAGATCGGCAAAGGCAACGCGGTCCTCGGCCAGGACCCGCGCCTTGGCATCAAGATCGGCCTCTCTCGCCTTGACCTTCTCCTCCAGCCCTTCCAGCCGGGTGCGCCCGGCGGCCTGTGTCTTCCCCAACTCATCCAGCTTAGCGTCACGGTTCTTGACGGCGTCCTCCCGGGCCTTCATCTCCTCCTCCTTCACCAGGTGGCCGCGTGCTTCTTCGGCGTGCTTGTCGTGCAGGCTCTTCAGCTCATCCTCCAGCTCTTGGCAGCGGTCGCGGGCGTCCTTGGCATCTTTCAGTGCCGCCTCGCGATCGGCTGCAACATTGGAGGCGCTCTGTTTCTCCTTCTCGGAAGATGGCACGGCCTGGCTCAGCATCGCGCGAACCGCCAAGTCGAAGTGAAGCTAACCAGAGGCCAGGTCCAGGCGCCCGGCCACTAGGCACGGGTCCGTGCTTAGGAGATCTGCCTGTAGCTGGGTCATCCCCAAAAAGAGCATGCTCCAGGACAGCGACAGAGGCAGAGGCAGAAGAACCTGGGAGCGGAGGTGCAGCAGTGGGAGGAGACGACGTCGTCACCAGGGCCTGAGAGACAGCGGGTTCCGGAGTAGTCAGGACCTCCTCAGCCAAGCCAGGCGCCGGCACCTCCAGGGCCAGTGGGGCTGATGACTCCCGGCGACGCTCCTCTTGGCCTCATGAGGACGACCGAGCTGGGGAGGTGCGAGCGCTGACGTTTTCTTTCTCAACAGAAGGGGGCACAGTCGCCGTACCCTCCCTCCTCCTCTTCGCCGCAGACAGCGGCCTGGACAACCAAAGATGAAAGTCAAGAATCAGTGACGTGAGCAAAAACAAGACGGAGATCAAGCACTTACTGGTCCACCGCGGCGTATTTCACCCTTCGCTCGAGAAGCTTGAGGCCTGTAAGCATTGGGGCCTGAGAAGTGGGCGCGCAGGATCCAGCGGCAGAAGGCGGCGAAACAGGAGGGCTGGACCCGGCCCCGGGAGGTGTCAATACGGAAGCAGCATCGCGAGGAACCAACGACGACCTACCCCTTGTCGGGATGAGGGGCTGATCCCTCTCCTCCAGGCGAGCGTCGGTCTCGGCGTCGTCTGGCAGGGCGCGGAGGATCTCGGCCTTGCTCAGAGGAGAAGTCTCCCCCACCTCTTCAAGAGTCTTCTCCGAGTCCACCTCCTCTTCCTCCTCCCCACGGGACTCGTCAGAGGACACCTCCACCGGTTTCGGTGCTGTAGAGTATCCTGTCAGCGCCGGCGGAACTAGCCCGCGCACATCAAAGGTCGGCCTGGAGGGGACAAATTCCTCCCAGTTCTTGCGGTGGAACAAAGGGACGAAGGCGCTCGGCGGGTACTCCTGGTTGTCCCCAACCAGGAGGCGCAAGACAACAACTAGTTCGTCATCAGGCAGGGCCCCAGGCCTCAGGCGGGTCTTGTCTCCTTCGTCGCCAAGTTTCCCTAGGGGGCGCGCGCGCGCCTAAAGTGGAGCAACTCGCAGCATAAAGAACTCCCTCAGGAGCATGAATCCCGTCACCTTGGCCGCCATCGCGTTGCCCGGCATCAAGTCGGTCGTCATCTGCCCCAACACAGATGACACACGCTCATCAGCAAGCTCTGCGCGGGGCCACCCCTTGTTAAACTGGGGCGCCTCCGTTGGCAGCGCAAAACGCGGATGGGTGCGCTTGGCATCCATCATGACCCATTTGGCCCGGATGTTGTCGGCCCTCTTCCCGGTGCTCGAGATTGAGTTGGCCTTGCCAGATGCGATGAAATTGGCGCACCCAGAAACATGACCATCGCTGGTGCGAAGGAAGAAGAATTGGTGTAGAAGCGCCACAGATGGCATCATGCCTAGGTACGCCTCGTAGTAGTAGGCAAAGATGGACAGGAGGAGGATAGAGTTGGGCTGGAGGTGCAACGCCTGCAGCCCGTAGTGGTCGAGAACCTCGTAAAAGAAATCAGAGAAGGGGGGAACCAACCCGGCGACGATGCTGCTCGAGAAGAAGGGGAAGAAGGTGCTTCCCTCAGGCTCCGGCACGTCGCAGGCAAGCCGGAGCTCCGTCTTCCCCCATTCATTGCTCTCCCCCGCCGTCAGCAGGCGCGCGGAGGCGAGGCTCTTCTCTGTGATGTTGGGCACCTCGAGAGCTGGCTCACACCAAGCCGGCGCCGAGGAGGGCTTGGCCTTGCGCGGCACAATGGGTCGCAGATGCGGAGCAAGATTGGAGGGATCTGGAGGTATCGGTGGCGAGGAGCGAGAAAGGGGACCTGGAGCGAGGCGAGGAAGAAGCAATGAAGGCAAGTGTTGTCTGCGCCAACCTTTGTCAAATCAAGCAGTTACTGAGGCAACATGGGGAAGTGGAGACACCCACGTCCAATCAACCGGCACGCGTCAACCAAGGCCGCAAGCTTTTGGGGCCTGCGGATCTCCGTACTTGACCTTTGGCTTCGCCTGGAAGCCAAGCCTGAGCGCGCTTTGGGCTCGGGGGCTACTATCGGTGTTCTGGGAATGAGGGTCCCCAGACTTGCCTGCCTGCGGCCCACGACGTGGCTATGCGAGCAGGCCTGTACGGCCCACCTTCATCAACAAGGCAGACAAGACCCTCGCGAGGGACCAAGCCTCGTAAGGTGGACAGAGAGAGAGAGAGAGGAGAGAGAGAGAGAGAGGGAGGGAGAGGGGTAGAGTGCTGGATGGGTGATGGAGAGATAGAATAAGGACGGGAAATAGGTTGGGACAGAGAGAGAGAGGAGAGAGAAAGGGAGGGAGAGGGGTAGAGTGCTGGATGGGTGATGCAGTTTCTTCTCGAAGATGGTGGTAGAGGCCTACTAGACAAACTGAGGGTAGAACTGCAATATTATCAATAAGAGTGGGTATGTGTTTCTGTGTGTGCCTGTGCGTGATTGATCTGTCGGGCCGCATGCATGGATGATGAAGGGGAACCATGTGTTTGGTAAGCAAACCTAACTAGATCGGTAGATCAATTGTTGTTTGTCAGAGGAAGGGAGAGACATAACTAATGACGTAGATCGATCGACGCGTGGGGAAAAACGAGTTATAAGGACCTAGCTAGCTATATATATAGCGGGATACCGGTCGGTGTACATCCATTTTTTAGAGGCAAATGAGGCCAAGCGAGACAAATAGACAGAGAGAATGGAGCTAGGAAGTGGTGCGAGAGGCCGAGCTACTAGCTAGATAGGGGGAGGAGTGTGCGGTTGCGAGATCAATGAAAAGACGGGCGAGATTTTACACGTGTGTGGGACCGTATGAGAGACACGAGGCATGGACACAGAAAGGAGGAGATGGAAGGTGCATGTGTATGTTGTAGGCAGAGATCGCTGGAGAGGTTTATCTATCGGTGCGTGTCGGAAAGGAGTTGTGGGAGAATGACCTAAATAAAAAAATGAATGTGCGCGATGGATAGAATGCTGAGGGAGGGGGATGGCGAGGAGGGTGTGTGCATGCATGAGAGAAAGTTAGTGCTAGCTACAAAGGTTAGAGGATTCTGTGGGTGTAAGAGACTAACAAAGATCATAATTTGATATGAAAGTGGATTCATACATTTGAATAGGAGATCATAGTGTTATAAACATATGCATGCATGAATATAGCGGTGATACACGTGTTGTGGTTTTGCACATGTTATACCATAATGTGATAATGCATGGCGTTTGCAACTCATAGCTAAATGTCAAACAATCTAAACCATACTAGACATCGAACAATCTCACATTTTATTTGAATTTGTGATAATGTGTGGCGTTTGCAGCTTACAACTAAATATCGAACAATCTAAACAATACTATATATCGAACAATCTCACATTTTATTTGAATTTGTGGTAATGTGTGGTGTTTGCAACTCACATCTAAATACTTGTAGGCGTAGGGGGCGGGGCACCATACATTATGTGATAAACACATTATACATATGAGACATGGTTTAGATTAGGAAGATCTAGCGAGAGCTTGAAATTTACTGTGATTTGAAATCAACATAAAGTGGATTCAAAAAATCGAGTTCGAGTTCATATTGTCGTGGGTTTGTCACGGCAGATGTCCTAGCGAAAGTACTTAGTCATGGAGCCATCGCAACGGGTTAAATCGAAGGGGTTAAAGCGGACAAAGGGACACAGGGAGTTTATACTAGTTCGGCCCCTTCGATGAAGGTAAAATCCTACGTCTAGTTTGTGATGGAATTTATGGGGTTTCTACGACTAGGGAGCAAACAAGCTTCGCCTAGGCCTCGAGTTATGGTTGTCTGTCTTTGAACCGCTATCGGGTCGTCCCCTTATATACACGGGTGACACCCGTCGGTTCATAGAGTCCCAATCTCCGGTTTATACTCGTATCCGGGTTGGTCTCTCCCTATTCCTAACTTATAATACAAGTTTATATACACACCGGTTTACGGCTACAGATACTGAACCGACTATGGCCTTGGGCCTTTGTCTAGCCTCTGGGCTTTAACACCTTTGGACTACTGATGAAGTTAACCCGGCCCAGGTAGGCCGGTTTACGCCCAGTAGTAATATCCCCAACATTAGGCCCCAGATTGATTTGAACAGGTTCATGTCAATCCTTAGCCAAAATCTTTGTCTTAATCATCTTCCTGTATTTGTTGAACCGTCGTGTCGTCATCTTCTTTGGTTGCTGTAAACCGGCATGACGTCATCATGAAGCTAGCTTTTATGATGCCTTCTTTGTTTAACAGATCCGCAATAATCGAGGCGACAACTCCGCTTCCGAAATTTGTGGCTCCTGGATTCGCGCGCCTGACACATGTCCTTTGCCTCATAAATAGGGCCGAGGGGTCATTTCCTTTTCTCCCCTTCATCCCCTTTCTCTTCGTCTTCTTCGCGTCGCCAGCCTCGGAGCTCCGCCGCCGCTGCTGACCTCTGCATCATCTTGGGCCGCTGCATCAACCCGACCGTACCAAAAAACCGCGGCGTCCTTCCGCGTCTCCCCAAGCTCCGGTAAGACCTCTGCTTTTATCAACCTAGATCTATACTAGGGTTTCATGTTCTTGCAGTGTTCTTGCTCGCTGTTCATACTCCTGCTCATACCTCTGGATAGATCCAAGAAAACCCTACTGTGATTACCAATGGGCCTTTAGCATTCGTCTTGTAGATTCATACTTAAGTTCATAGATCCCAATAATTTTTCTGCTCTTTGAATCAATATTGTTCCGCCTTCAGCTTTTAAATATTTTCCTTTTTCTGAACTGGCTTTAGATCCATCGCTGTAGAGAAATCTTGTGAAATCTGTTTCTGTATTTATACACCCTCAATTGCTTTCAATGTTCAGATCCGGCGGTTTAACTTTGGCGTAGAGAATGTAATGAACCAGTATATATCATTAGTCCCCTTGTTGAACCGCCAGACGTTGCCACCTTGCATAACTCCGGTTTAGATAGGACTGCCTTCGGTTTAAATAAATTTGCATCCGGTTTTAACAAACATATACTTGAACCGGAACCACTTGTCTTGTAGATTTCCTCATGGCCAAGCAAATATATGAGTGCAACTGGGTTCCTTCTCATGTTACGGAAACACAGCTGAACTACTTAGTTCTAACCGGTGCTTTAAGCAGTAAAAACACCATCCACTGGAGAGTCCCAGGCACAGAATGTCCTCCCACCCCTGAAGAGGGAGAGGTTGTTGTTTTTGCGGATCACCTGGCCCGGGGCTTTAGTCCGCCCGGTTCAAAGTTTTATCGGGATGTCTTAGCCAATTTTCAACTGCGCCCACAAGATATCGGTCCCAACTCTATTACCAATATATGCCACTTCCAAGTGCTGTGCGAAGTGTACTTCCAAGAGGAACCCACAGTTGAGTTGTTCTGAGACTTCTTTCACTTGAGCCGTCGCACAGAGTTTACTGATGGCCCCAATATGGAACTGGGTGGCATGGCGATTCAAAAAAGGAAAGAAGTCACTTATCCTCATGCGAAACTGCACAGTCATCCCCAGGAGTGGAATAATTCCTGGTTCTATTGCAAAGACACCTCCCCTGCTAAAGAAAATCCATTGCCTGGTCTCCGTCCGGAACGGCTTAGCAACACTCACCCCTTTCCTCAGAGGTTGACTAGCAAAGAGAGGAGTAAGTATGCTCCCCAATTGTCCAAGCTCAGAGCTTTCATGGCCAACGGTTTAACTGGAGTTGATCTTGCCCGTTGCTGGATATCCTAGAGTATACTGCCCCTCAGCCAACGCTCCGGTTTGATGTGTGAATATACGGGCAGTGTTGACGATCCGCTGCGGCATGTAAACATCCAGCTTATTGATGAAGAAGTCACAGAAGCTGTGAAGAAAATTTTGAACGAACCGGTGCACGTCTACGCTCATACCGGCCTCCTTTTTGTGCCACCAACAAACCGCCAGCCGTAAGTCTGCATTTTTCCTTTGTACTAGCTTTGATACTATCGTACTTGTCCATTACTGATGTCGATATCTGTTTGATGCAGGGCAATGATCCGTTTTGGAGCAAGAAAATCCTGCAAGAGAAAGCCGATAAACCAGACAGACCAACCCGGCCTAAGACAAAGGTCGTTAAGAAGTCTGCTCATAAAAGGAGAACCACCACCTCCTCTGATCCGCCCGCTGATGACGATGTCGGACCTTGAGGTAGAACTTGATTCCCTCGGTTTAATTTTTATACACCTTATTGATGATGATATTTGTCAGGATGATGCCGAAGCTAGCCATGCTGATGATGTAGAGGTAATTGTTCTTTCCTCTGATTCAAGCCTTCCGCCTTCACATAAAATCCGTCAGGCAAACCGCAAAGTTAAATTTTCTGATCCTCTTGCTTATTTGGATCCCAACTTTCTTATGAAGACCCAACTGCATGAGGTGCGCCGCACAACTCGACACAGCGGTCAGGTAGTTACCTCCGCCGGTTTACCGAACAATCCGGTTCGGAGACGTCATTCAGAGGTCTCTAATTTGCTTGTCAGTATTCGTCCTAAAGCGGGCTGTTTTCGTCAACCGCTTAACCCATCTGACTCCGAGTATCAGGTTACTTCTCACTCATCCTCTGGCGAGTCAACTGGCACCCAGCTGCCTCCACTAAAAACCGTGCTTGGGTAAAACTTGTACATATCATACGGTTCCTGGTGTTTTATCTTGCAACATAGACCGTTTTTAACTCTGTATATCTTTTCAGGGCTAAACCGAGGCCGAGCAAAAAAGCCCGCCTGGATAAACCGTCTGGAGAGGAAACTACTCCTGAACCGAGTGCCACCCCAAATGTTGAAGCGGTCATCCAGGAAGATGTGACCTGTGACTAGCTGATGCAAGATGAAGTTATTCCTGCTGAAGAAGGTTTTGTTAACACCTCCGGTCCCGCTGACCAGCCTGCCAGCCCCATCCGGATTGAGAGATCCACCCGTCCCTCCAAACCTGCCGATAAACCGACTGCGTCAGTACAAACCGGTGAGTCTAAGGATGATGAGGTCGTAATCACTGGCATTGGTCGTTCAGAGCCGGGGAATCCCGTCACTTTAGCCAAGCATACAGCCAAAGAAGAATTTTCTGCCAAGAGTAAAGGCAAGTGGGATGTTGACCTGGCGACATATACCGCTCTAAGCGCCCAAGATGTGCATTCTGGATATTTGAACCGGCTATATACTAGCCATGATTATGAAGCTAATCTGGTAAAGCTGATGAAAGAGAAACTTGAGGTAACTTCCATGAGTTTGTTCCTACTTATCACCATTGTAGCCCCCAAGGGCCGGTTCAACCTATTATAGTTGAATCGGGTCTTGACATAAAAAATTCCATGCTCCAAAATTCATTGATATAGCCCCCAAGGGTCGGTTCAACTTGATGTAGTGAAACCGAGACTTTAATCTTCATACCGTGGCATCAGAAATTTATCAGAGTAAATAGCCATTAGCCCCCAAGTGCCAAGTTGAATACTTGTATTGAGCTTGGGACTTGACAATTAACTGATAGCTGTAGATCAAATAGGCATTAGCCCCCATGTACAAAGTGCATAACTTGTTATGTGGTTGGTACTTCATTGTTCACATTATTTGTTAAACCGTATAACTGTCGGAATGCAGGCTGAACTAAGGGCCAAAGAAAACCAAGTTTCCGACCTTCAAGAGAACTTGAAAACCCAACAAGCTGAAACCTCCAAGGCAAAGGAGGAGCTAACCAGCGCTTTAAGAAGCATGGAGCAGCTGAAGGAGGGCTTCAAGAAGGAACGGGCTGATTGGGTCACAGAAAAAGCCGCTTTAACCAAGAAGATTGAAGATGCTGAGGCTGCCCTTAAACTGGTAACAGATGAATTGACCAGCGTAAAACGACAAGTGCATGCAATGACTGCCGCCATCTTTGGTAAGCATCCTGTAACTTCCATGATAATCTTGATCCTCTTAGAATAGGTCCGGTTTGTTAACCGCTCTATCATGTTGTAGGCACCCGCATTAGCCACTTGGGGTCGGATGTGCGAATGAAGCTGAAAGCTGCCTACACCTTGATCGAGCAGCTGTACACTGGAGCACAGCGGATTATCTCAACTGCGTCACATAATAATCCAGCACCCACCTTGATCCAAGATACGCTAAAAAGACTGTCAATGCTTCCTGCTCGGATTGAAGAGCTAAAAAAGTCTGCGGCTCGAACCGGAGCCATCAATGCCTTATCCGAGCCAAAGCACGGGTACCCGATTTTGATCCTGTTGAAGCAGCTCAAGGTTATCCCAGCTTGAAAGAAGATGGTTCAGAATTCAATGAAGAGGATCTAAGAGCAATAAACCGGGCGGTGTGCCCTCTGGCCTGTCAATTGGCAGAGGAAGCTGACTTGTCACATTATCAAGCTCAGTATAATGATCAGAACAAACGAGTGGCTGCACCAATCCTCGAAGCGGAGAACCTGATTCCTCCAATCCGTAAGCATACTTACGCTCCTAATATTGAACCGTCTTCACTGATCCATGAGGAGGTTGTCTTTCAAGCATTAATGGGAATCGACTGGACCACTGTTGACTTCCAGCCACTGGGTAGGGATGAGGAAGCTGAAGCGGCGCAGGATGACCCACAACAGTCAAACCGGGGCGGCGAGAAGGCGTGAACCGGAAGCAGGATTAATTAGCTGCCTTATTACATTCCGCCAAGAGAACAATGATCCTATTCGGGTACCATGCTGCCTTGTAATAGGATAGATAATACTTTTGCTTCTTGAGATGCCTTCGTGCATCTGTGCTGATACTTTTATCTGGAAGACCGATATTGCCAATTTATATCTCCTGCAATCATAAAATCTTAAACTGCCATTATTGGGCATGAAGTAGGCGTTAGCCAATCTTGAAACGGAGGTTTAATAACCTAAACCATCATGGGAGAAAACAACACCTGATATATAACTCCGCATTACTATGTAAACCGTACCTTTGTCATAATAAATATCTTGTTACTCGAAAAAGGATGTTAACAGAAAAACTCAAATCGGGTAAATAATCTCCGGTGTAAAAATGGATCGTGTTCCGCCAATTTGGCTGCTTGAACCGGTGTAAAACGATTTCGGTTTAAGAACGCAACCAAAACAAAACGGTAATTTTATCAAGAAAAGATATGTGAAGCAAAAGGCAATGATAGAACCGTTTGCAAAAAAAAGAGGCTTTACTGAGCCGATCAGATGGTGTTACCGTGGTCGGACACGACCAAGCTCCCAATAGGCGTAGCTGTGGTTCAAGTCAGCCAGGTCCCCAAATGAAACCGTGGCATTACGCCGATCAAGTGGCATGGCAATGGTTCGGGTTCGACCAAGCCCCCAAGTGACTCTAAGGCCTTTAGGCCGATCAAGAGGCGTGACCGGTTCAGACTTGACCGTGTCCCCAAGTGATCTGGTGGCTTTCGCCGATCAAAAGGTGTTGCATCGGTTCGGACACGACCGAGCCCCCAAGTGATCTGGTGGCTTTCGCCTATCAAAAGGTATTGCATCGGTTCAGACATGACCGAGCCCCCAGGTGATATTTATAATATTTTGCAAGGGGTAAACCGGAGGTCGCTTTAAAACAGAACAACTCCATGTAACCACACATGATAGAAACGAACAGATACCCCGCTTTAGCTGAGGATCCGGCTTATTGTATTGATAATATATACATTGTCATAATATGCACATAAGCAGAGCCAATGGCTCAAGTATAGTAAGGCCGAAGATGAGCTATGTTCGATGGCCTGCTGGTCTCCTCCTCTGACTTACGTGAGTCCTTATGCTCTCGAATATCGATCAGATAGTATGACCCGTTGTGCAGATTTTTGCTGACCACGAACGGTCCTTCCCAAGGCGGAGATAACTTATGCATATCGGTTTGATCTTCAATGAGTCGAAGCACCAAATCTCCTTCTTGAAAGGTTCTGGTTCTGACCCGACGACTGTGATAGCGACGAAGATCTTGTTGGTAAATCGCCGAGCAGGCAGCTGCTGTGTCTCACTCTTCATCCAACCGGTCCAAAGCGTCTTGTCGAGCCGTCTCGTTGTCCGCTTCAACATAAGCCGCAACCAGAGGTGAATCGTGACGGATATCACTAGGGAGAACCGCCTCTGCTCCATAAACCATGAAGAACGGTGTGTATCCTGTCGATCTGTTGGGTGTAGTATTAATACTACATAACACGGATGGTAACTCTTCAACCCAACAACCTGGCGTCCTCTGCAAAGGGACCATAAGCCGGGGCTTGATGCCTCTCAAGATCTCCTGATTAGCTCTTTCTGCTTGACCATTGGATTGCGGGTGCGCCACTGAAGACACGTGAAGGCGGATGTGCTCTCGGTCGCAGAACTCTCTCATGGCACCCTTGGACAAACTGGTACCATTGTCTGTGATGATACTGTTTGGAAAGCCAAACCAGCAAATCACCTTTTTGATGAACTGAACCGCGGTGGCTGCGTCACACTTACTAACAGGCTCTGCTTCCACCCACTTTGTAAATTTATCAACTGCCACCAGGAGGTGGGTCTTCTTGTCCTTGGACCTTTTGAAAGGCCCAACCATATCCATCCCCCAGGTTGCAAACGGCCAAGTAATTGGAATCATCCTCAATTCTTGAGCCGGAACATGAGCGTGTCTTGAAAACTTTTGGCAACCATCACATCGTCGGACCAGATCTTCCGCATCGGCATGGGCAGTTAACCAATAGAAACCGTGGCGGAACGCTTTAGCCACCAGAGATTTTGAACCGGCGTGGTGACCACAATCCCCTTCATGGATCTCACGCAAAATTTCACAGCCTTCCTCAGGAGACACACAGCGTCGAAATGCTCCTGATACACTGCAATGATGCAACTCGCCATTGATGATTGTCATGGACTTGGACCGCCGTATTATTTGTCTGGCCAGAGTCTCATCCTCTGGTAACTCGCCCCGGTTCATGTACGCCAGGTAGGGAAGTGTCCAATCCAGAATGACGGGGAGTGCTGCCACCAACTGAGCCTCCGGATCAGGAACAGCCAAATCTGCTTCTCCATGTAGTTGAACCGATGGTTTGTGTAGTATATCGAGAAAAACATTGGGCGGAACCGGTTTACGCTGTGAGCCTAGCCGGCTCAAAGCGTCCGCCGCTTCATTCTTCCGACGGTCCACGTGGTCCACCTGATAACCCTTGAAATGACCGGCAACAGCATCAACCTCACGACAATATGCAGCCATGAGTGGGTCTTTAGAATCCCAAGTACCAGACACCTGTTGAGCCACCAGGTCCGAGTCACCGAAGCACTTAACCCAGCTTAAGTTCTTCTCTTTAGCCATCCGGAGACCATGGAGCAAGGCTTCGTACTCAGCTGCATTGTTAGGTATAAGGGAACATTAAGCGGAGAACGTAACAAAACTTGTCACCTCGTGGGGAAGTTAATACGACTCCAGCCCCCGAGCCCTCCAATTGCCGTGATCCGTCAAAATGGATGGTCCAATATGTGTGATCCGGCTTCTCTTCAGGGGCCTGCAGCTCTGTCCAGTCATTGATGAAATCGACAAGTGCTTGGGACTTCACCGCCGTCCGAGGCACGTATTTCAAACCGTGTGGCCCAAGCTATATAGCCCACTTGGCAATCCGACCTGTTGCTTCCCGGTTCTGGATGATATCACCCAAAGGGGCAGAGCTGACCACTGTGATGGGATGCCCTTGGAAATACTGCTTCAGCTTCCGGCTTGCCATAAAAACTCCATATACCAGCTTCTGCCAATGCGGATATCTTTGTTTGGATTCGATAAGCACCTCGCTGATATAATAAACCGGACGCTGAACCGGGTACTCTTTGCCCGCCTCCTTCCGCTCCACCACTATAGCTACACTGACCGCACGAGCATTAGCAGCAACATACAGCAACAATGGTTCCTTGTCAACGGGAGCGGCGAGTACAGGCGGATTGGCCAATTGCCGCTTTAAATCCTCCAACGCTTGATCAGCGGCAGAACTCCAGACGAACTGATCCGTTTTCTTCAACATCTGATACAACGGGATCGCTTTCCCACCAAGGCGGCTGATAAACCGGCTCAACGCGGCAATCCGGCCAGCCAAACGTTGAACATAATTAATACATTTCGGTTTAGCCAGAGAAGTGATAGCCGTGATCTTCTACGGATTAGCCTCAATTCCCCTGTTGGACACCAGAAAACCCAATAACTTGCCTGCGGGTACACCAAAGACACATTTGGCCGGATTGAGCATCATCTTGTACGTCCTCAGGTTATCAAAGGTTTCCTTAAAGTCATCGACCAAAGTCTCCTTCTTCCTTGATTTAACAACGATATCATCCACATAAGCATGCACATTACGGCCAATCTGTTTATGGAGACAATTTTGCACACACCGTTGATAGGTTGCCTGGGCACTTTTGAGCCCAAAAGGCATAGATACATAGCAGAAGGCTCCAAAAGGAGTTATGAATGCCGTCTTCTCCTGGTCCTTAACTGCCATTTTGATCTGATGATAGCCGGAATATGCATCCAGGAAACAAAAACGCTCGCAACCCGCCGTAGCATCAATAATCTGATCAATACGGGGGAGGGCAAAAGGATCTGCAGGACAGGCTTTATTAAGATCAGTATAATCCACACACATGCGCCAGGTGCCGTTTTTCTTAAGGACCAGCACCGGATTAGCAAGCCACTCAGGGTGGAAAACTTCAACAATGAAACCAGCTGCTAGGAGCCTGGCCACCTCTTCTCCAATAGCTTTTCGCCTCTCCTCGTTGAACCGGCGGAGGAACTGTTTCACCGGTTTGTATTTAGGATCCACATTAAGTGTGTGCTCAGCGAGTCACCTCGGTACACCTGGCATGTCAGAAGGCTTCCACGCAAAGATGTCCCGATTCTCACGGATGAACTCGATGAGCGCGCTTTCCTATTTAAGATCCAGATTGGCACTGATGCTGAACTGCTTGGAGGAATCGCCAGGTACGAAGTCAACAAGCTTAGTCTCAGCGGCTGATGTAAACTTCAGGGCCGGATCATGCTTCGTAGTAGGCTTCTTTAAAGGAGTCATATCCGTCGGATCAACATTGTCTTTGTAATACATGAGTTCCTCGGTGGTACAAACCGACTCTGCATAAGCCACATCTCCTTCTTCGCATTCCAAAGCGACCTTGCAGCTTCCATGAACCGTGATGGTCCCCTTATGACCTGGCATCTTGAGTTGCAGGTACACATAACAGGGTCGTGCCATGAATTTCGCATAGGCCGGTCTACCAAACAGGGCGTGATACGGGCTTTGGATTTTCACCACCTCGAACGTAAGTGTCTCTGACCGGGAATTGTGATCATCTCCAAAGGCCACTTCCAATGCTATCTTCCCAACGGGGTATGCTGACTTGCCAGGTACCACACCATGAAAAACCGTATTCGAAGGCCGGAGTTCTTTATCTGTTAGCCCCATTCGACGGAAAGTCTCATAGTACAGGATGTTAATGCTGCTACCTCCATCCATGAGTACCTTGGTGAACTTATAACCTCCCACCTGAGGTGCCACCACTAAAGCCAGCTGACCCGGATTGTCAACCCGGGGAGGGTGATCCTCTCTACTCCATATGATTGGCTGCTCTGACCAGCGCAGATACCGGGGCACGGCCGGTTCAACAGAATTAACTGCCCGCTTCTGGACCTTCCGGTCCCGCTTGTCCAAGCTAGTGGTGAATACATGATACTGCCCACTATTTAGCTGCTTTGGATTGCTCTGGTAACCCGACTGCTGCTGTTGCTGATCGTGACTACCCTGGTTATTCTGATTATGCTGATTGTTATGTCCGCCCAGGTTACCATTAAATCCTGAACCGGAATTTCCTCCACCTTGACTCGGTCCAGATCCAGAACCACCACCAGAGCCGGGGTCATACCGGAAGGCACTGGAGCTCTTGAACTCCTACATAATATAGCAATCTTTCCAAAGGTGGTTTGCTGGTTCCTCCCTTGTCCCATGCTTTGCACAGGGCTGGTTCAACAGGTAATTTAGGCTTTCCGGATTAGGACTAGGTGCTCCACTGCGGTTTTTGCCCTTACGTCGCTGGCCCCCATTCTGCACGTTAGTATTGGCCACAAAATCCATGCTGCAATCCGCTTTACGCTTGCCTCCGCCACCGTTTCCTGCTGAGTGATGCTGCTGACCTCTGAAGTTGCCGTTCTTCTTTCCCTTCCCTGTCTTTTCATCATCAGACTCGGGATCCTTGGTACTATCAGAATTAGCGTACTTCACCAAAGCGCCCATGAGGGTCCCCATGTCAGTACAATGGCGTTTCATCCGTCCTAACTTCAGCTTCAAAGGTCCAAACCGGCAATTGCCTTCCACTGTTATAACTGCGGTGTCCGCATTGATGCGGTCTAAGGAATGCAGAACTCGTGAGACCCTGCGCACCCAATGAGTCATTGATTCTCCTTCCTCCTAGACACAGGCAGCTAAATCCACTATCAACATGGGCTGCTTACATGTGTCTTTAAAATTATTGATGAACCGGTCTCGCAATTGGGCCCATGAACCGATAGAATTGGTCGGCAGGCTTTTTAACCAAGTGCGGGCTGTCCCTTCAAGCATCGTGGTGAAATATTTTGCGCACGCCGCCTCATCCACATCAAGCATCTCCATGGCCATCTCATAACTCTCCACCCACGTCTCTGGGGGTTGATCCGCCGTATAGTTCGGCACCTTGCGCAGGCCTTTAAAATCCTTAGGCAGGCGCACATTGCGTAAAGCGGGGACAAGGCAAGGCACTCCCAAAGTGCTAGAAGTGAGCCCCGGTTCAACCGAAGTAGTGGGACGAACCGGCGTGAACTGACGAGTCTGATACTGCGCTGCTAACTCAGCTTCCCTGCATGCTCGGGCCCGGTCTACCACCTCCTGGGCATCGGGAGCCGGATTGTTGCCACGGGGCACTTCACGCCGCGCGTTACTTGACACAGCTGGTTCCTCCATATGCCTGCTATAACTCTGGGCCGGACGTGGGGTAGAATGAATCCGGTCACGGTTGTATGAATATGCTTCTTGTTGGATCAAAGCCATCCTAAGGAGCTCCTTAACCCGGCGCGTCTCTATCGCCTGTAATGAATCACCTTCAACCGGAATAGCCTCCAGCCGTGCCGCAGCCACAACGAGGTTATCCATCGGATTGGAGTAGTGACCCGGAGGTGTAGGCACGGCTTGCGGTACACCAGCATTATGACGAGGCAGATCTATTAAATGGGGCTGAACCGGCGCTCCTGTCGCAGGTGCCTCCGCCCGGTTTACCACCGGCGGATTATTGATTCCCGCTTCAGGGGTGTTGAAAAGGTTCCTTCCTTCAAAAACTAAGGGCAAACAAGATCGGTATTTCCTCCTCATGACTTCCTGTGAGGCATTCTGGTCCAGCATGAGTTTATAGGCTTGCGCGTCCAAAGCGGCCCGCTCTGCAGTCATCCTGACCTCTTCAGCTGCTAGATCCGCTTTGGCGTGAGTAATCTGCTCTCTCACCTTTGCGATCTCTGCGTTATGAGCATCCTGATCTACCGGATTAGCCTCCGTCATGAGCGCAGCCAATGCGTCAAATAGATCGGATAACACTTGAGCCGGCGGGTGCACAGAGCCTCCTGCTCCGGCAGCCGTTGTTGCTGCTGAACCGGAAATCATCGCCGCGGCAGTTGATGAGTGAGGTGCTGCTTATGTACCGGCCATGAATATTCCAACCCGGTTGGGCAGATCCGAGGGGTCCGGAATACTGTCGCCATCGGAACAACCCCCAATCCGGCCATCTTGTAGCTGATACAACGACTCAGTTTCTCCGGTCGATGACTCGTCGCCAGAGTAAAAGACGGTTTCACCACCAGATCCTGATCCGTCCTCATAGCTTCCTCCATGGATGACTCCCACGAAGGCACGTTTCACGGCCGTTTTAACCCGGGCAGGTCGTGCATGCTGAGCTGTCTCGACGAGGTCGGTGCAGGTGTCCAGCTCAGGGCCCGGTTCACCAATCTTGCCGATGAAGACATGTATGCCACCAAAGGGGACCCGATACCCGTACTCAATTGATCCGGCCTCGGGGCCACAGCCTGCGTCATCGATGTAGATCTTGCCGCGACGACTCTTGGTCATCCGGCCCACGGCGTATCCCTCGAGTCCTTCAAAGCGGCCCTCCAAGAACTTGAAACCATCGTGCGATAGCCCCACGGTGGGCGCCAACTGTCGTGGGTTTGTCACGACAGATGTCCTAGCGAAAGGACTTAGTCGTGGAGCCATCACAACGGGTTAACTCGAAGGGGTTAAAGCGGACAAAGGGACACAGGGAGTTTATACTAGTTTGGCCCCTTCGATGAAGGTAAAAGCCTACGTCTAGTTTGTGATGGAATTGATGGGGTTTCGACGACTAGGGAGCAAACAAGCTTCGCCTAGGCCTCGAGTTATGGTTGTCTTTCTTTGAACCGCTATCGGGTCGTCCCCTTATATACACGGGTGACACCCGTCGGTTCGTAGAGTCCCAATCTGCGGTTTATACTCGTATCCGGGTTGGTCTCTCCCTATTCCTAACTTATAATACAAGTTTATATACACGCCGGTTTACGGCTACAGATACTGAACCGACTATGGCCTTGGGCCTTTGTCTAGCCTCTGGGCTTTAACACCTTTGGACTACTGATGAAGTTAACCCGACCCAGGTAGGCCGGTTTACGCCCAGTTGTAATATCCCCAGCACATATAGTACACATAGTTCATATCTAACTCGATAGTAATCATGTGGCGTGCTGTAAAGATAATACATAAACGATGGTTTAACTTGACAATAACGATGATTGCAGATCTATTAAAATAGAGAAACAAATTCAAATGGTTTGACTTCACAACAATCATTATTGTAGATCTTATTCAAATAGAGAAACAAATTCAAATTTAGTTCATATTGAAGCGGTAGTATATATGTTTGGAATGCACTAAACCATTCATTTGAGTAGCTGGTTGCATGCATTATACACGTAGCAAAATATTTTAATTGAACATAACATGAATTCAAAGTTTTCAATGGCATTTGTAGTGCGAATTGATTTGGTATAGTACACGGGACTAGACTCTCTTGTGTGGTGCGAATTGATTTCTTTTTGTTTTTTCGTCGACGGGAGTGCGAATTGATTTGGTACAGTACACGTTAGGCTTGTCCGAAAATTTCAACCCGCGCCTTGTTACCCCGATATATTTAAGATATATCTTTGTCTCATTGTGCTCCGAAAACTCCCTCCAGCTCAACCCGCGCCTTGCTATTCCAAAATTACAACGCGTGCGAAAACTCCCACCTCCTGTGAAATCCCGACACACGAAATGCCGGTGATACCCCTGAACCGAAAGAATCGCCTAGCTCAAATTGTTTGGGTTACTTTCGTAACTTACCCCACATTTCAGACAAGCGCGTCCCTAAGCCATGGTTCCCCACTCCCACCCCATCCGCCCACCCATTCGTACACTGAGGCCATGAAAACCAGCGAAGCCCCACACCCTCCTCCGTCCGCCACCCAGCCGGAGCCTCTTCCCCGACGACATCGTCCACAGCAACTCCTCGACGTCCCTCATCCACCGTACCGGATGAGGATCCGCCGTCGATCTTGTCGTCCCGCCGGTGCAAACACCCCGTCCTCCACCTCCAAGGAGCTTCCCCGACGTTCCCCTCGTCTATCACGCCACCTCCATTCCCACACCATCGTCTTCACCTGCACCACCGGAAGAGCAGCATCATCACAATTTCCTCGGATGAAGCTGAGGCTTAATCGGCGCCACCAAAGAGGTTGTACACTAATCGCCGCATGTTCTTCTTGATTCGATCACACGGTGCTGCCGGCGCTCGGTCCCGAGCCGACATGGCGCGGCTCCATCCACAGCGGCATCACCGGCCACTTCCTCCACTGCGTCACTCCCTCGGCGGCGACGTCCACATCAGTAGGAACTGCTGCTGGTTTAGCTCTCACTCGCACTGCTACTCTGATCTTGCTCTTGGTCCCCTCCCTGGTCTGCTCTTGCTATTACTCTTGCTCTTGCTCTTGCTGCTGCTCTATCTCTTGCTCTTGCTTGCAATGCTGCTCCAATTTAGCTACACTTTAGTCGATTGAATCAACTTTTAGGTCAGTCGATTTTCAAGGGGTGGGGGGCTTGCCGGAGTTAAGGAAGAACCAACGCAGCGGGGAGGGGGGCTCGCCGGAGAGGTACCCCACCATCTATCTTAGGGTTCAGGGTGGGGGCGGTGGTCGCCGACGGTGGTGGGGCGGTTGCGTGGGGATCGCCCGAGAAAAAGCTCGGCACAGGGGGGCCTAGAGGGATGGCCGGGGCGGCGGCGGAATGGCGGTGGGGAGTGGTTTCGGGGCGGGCTGGGCGGCGCACCACTAGCCACGGGCGGCGGGGGCGTTAGTTTGGCCGGTGGTGGCTGGCGGCTCAGGGGGAGGAGGTTGAAGATGAACTGCAGGCCCTTGATTTCATGTCCAACAGCTGGAAAATCTACTGACCAAAGATGAAAAAGTCAGTCGACTGACGTGTAGCCTCACCTGATGCTGCTACACAACCAGCTGTCCGACTCTCGCACGCGCTACTGCTGCTGCTGCTTTTCTGCTACTAGTGCTTTCAGTTTTGATAGTAAAATTCAGTTTCGACAGCAAAGTTTAGTTTCGATAGTCAAGTTCGGTTTCGACAGTTAAATTCAGTTTTGACAGTTCAGTTCAGAGATGAGCGGCTGATGTATTTTACATCTAGCACTTTGTGGTTATGTATTTTACATCATGTATTGTAGACGCTATTAGAATTCCACTCAGGTTAATGTTGTTTCTCTTGTCCTGCTTCATGCTCGGCGTTGTACAACTCACCGGAGCTGCTACAACAAAGAAACCCTCCATCACAGCGGAGCAGTACCCCGGGATCCATCTCAAGATGCCTAAGATCTTATTCCCCTCCTCTGACAGCCAAGTCAGCCGGATCATCCTCACCGACTGTCGGTGTACTAAAGTAGGGGTACCCTAGTATCCCGAACTTGTGCACGGGCAGTCGCAGCACCCCGCGGCAAGGCCCGCCAGATGATCGCCAAGGCTCTCTATGGTTCTTTTGGAGCCATTCGAGAACAAAGTATTTAAGCCAAGGAGACAAGTCCCCGGCAAGAGGAGCTTGCCGGGAAGGCCGCTCGAGGCACAAGACCCCGGCAAGAGGAGCTTGCCGGGAAGGCCAACCAGAGCATCTCAAAGAACCTGCCGCGACGTGCCATGCGTCCCGGCAGGACTCGGCGAGCGACAAGCTCCCGGACGCAGCAAGACAACGCCCGCGGCAAGGCACTTGCCGCGGCGGGCAACCACTCTGTACCCGCGCTCCAGCTCACCCACCTACGTGTCGCTCCGGGACCCTCCCTGGCGTACGTGCCAGGAGGCTGTGCAGCCAGGGGTACACTATGGCATGCAGCGCTGACAAGATCGCCATCGTGGCAAGCGGTGGCGCCCCCGACGGTCCCTTTTCTACACCGTCTGGGCGACGTAGATAGGCATTTAATGCCTTTGTCCCCTGCCGTCAGGGTTAGGTATGATACACTATGTAGGTAGCTGTACCTACCACAGCATATTTCCATTTTTGCCCTTACCTACGTTGCCACCTATTGGAGACCCCTTGAACATATAAAAGGAGGCCCATGCACAACGTAGGGGGGATCGGACCCCTGAGAGCGATCTCTGAGAGGAAAACAGAAGAACACTCGGTCTCGTTAGCTGCTTGAGTGTACTGTAGCACTCAGCGCTCCCGAGCAAGAACTCAATAGAATCCACAAAGCAGCAGTAGGAGTATTATCTCTCCGGAGAGCTCCGAAGCTGGGTAAAAAAACCCCGTGTGCTTCGCCTCGATCCGCTCTTCGCGCGACCTCCGCCCCCCGCCGAACCGAGAAGGGGCTCCGTCCCCATAGGTGCTCGGGGAGCCAGAAAACCCCGGCATCTTTGGCGCGCCATGTAGGGGGCGTCGAGGTCGTGTGAACCTGATGCGGCATTTACGCGAGCTAAATCTTCATCGACTTCATCGACATGCCGCCGAAGAAGAAGGCTTCGGAGGCGGCTGCGCCGTCTGCGTCGAATCCACCGCTGCCGCAGCAAACAGCCGGTGGGGAGGACGCCGGCGTAAGAACGGGCGTCGACGAGGGAGCCCACGGTGCCACCAAGTCCAATGCTGACCGTCGGCGACGTAGTTGGCTCCCATGACGACCGGGCGTCCGTAGACGCACCGCGCCCATCTCAAGAGGCGCAGGACCGGCAGCGTCGTGGTACTCATGGTACCATACGCTCGCTGGACCCAAATCGAGCTGGCAGATCCCGGGATGCTCAAGGCCAACATGCACGCGAACGTGCTGGCGCGAGCGAGGCACGGTCGCCTGGACGGAATACTGCTCCTTCTAACATCGTTGGAAGTCCAAGCATATCCCGCTCCTCGCACCGTTCGCCACCGCTACCCGCCACTCCAGCAGAAGCTTTGGCACGAGCTCAACTACTCCTGGACTTCCCTCCAACGCCAGACAAGATCGACGACTGGAGGGCCACCATTCAGAGTCTCATCGGCTTCGCCAACGGCGACATTCCACGGCCGGCGACCATATCGCAGCCGCGGCAGGCCAGCCAAGTGCAAGCCAATGGCGACAAAACCGGTGGGGGTGCAACTACCGTGCACTCTCCACCCCAAAGGCCAAGATCGCCGACTCGCCGGGTCCGCCATGACAGCGACTCCACTGCTTCCTCAGATCCGCGAACTCGTCGCGATCGGCGCCACGTTCTTCACGAACGGCAGCAAGAAGACGCTCGTACCCGCATCGAGCGCCGAAGAGAAACGCGGCGTCAATCAGACCGATGCGCTGGCCCCGCTGTCGACATGCAAGCGCCAGGGGAACCAGGCGACCTGCCGTACGCGGTAGGTTGCCCTGCGTTTACTCGTGAGCTGCGGCATGTCCAGTGGCCCAGCACGAAGAATTTGAAGCCAGGCGTACCAGAGAAGTACGACGGCAGGCTGCATCCGTCGGAGTTCCTCAGCATCTACACCATGGCGGTGCAGGCGGCCAGGGGGCGAGACGACAAGATCCTCGCCAATTACTTCCCTCTGGTGCTCAAGCCCAACGTCAGGTCCTGGCTCATGCACTTGCCAGAAAACTCCATATCTTCCTGGGCAGACCTATGCCATCAGTTCGTTGGCGCCTTTACAGGCGGCCACAAACCTCATGGCCAGGAGAGTGATCTTCACCTGCTTGCCCAGAAAGAAGGGGAGCCTCTATGCAAGTACATCCAGAGATTCAGCCAAGTGCAACGCAACATCCCAGACGTCCACCCTGCCGCGGTCATCAGTGCGTTCCACCAGAACGTGCGTAACCGCAGGATGCGGGAGGAGATGGCGATGTGCAAGTTCAGAGACGTCAGTGTGCTGTATGCCCTGGCCGACAGATGTGCACGTGCTGAGGAAGGGAGGAAACTCCCCGGAGAGAACGTAGGAACAGGGGGATCTGACAGCGATGATGCCACCCCGGCAAGCAAAAACCGGTGGCGGAACAACAGGAAGAGGAAAGGCAAAGATGTGCTAGTTGTCGAGCAGTCCGGCAACGAGGGTGGCGCCAAGACAGCAAATACTGGTAGCTCCGGCAAGGAGGTTGCCGCATGCGCCAACTGCCAGGCTGTGGCGGCCGTCGACAAGCAGGACGGCACCAACAAACAGTACTGCAAGATTCACCGCACCAAAGGCCATGACCTGCAGAGCTGCAAGAAGGTCGAGCAGCTCGTTGAGCTGCAAAAGGCCGAATACGAGCGACGCGACAAGGAGAAGGCCCAAGGAGGTGCTGGAGGAACCGGTACGAAGCGCAACGGCCGGGGGGGACGCCACGGCAACGCCAAGCAGCGGCAAGGCGACAGACCTCCCCGTGGCCGCGACAAGGATGAAGATGACGACGACGACGAAGACATGGACGACGCCGAGACCAGCGAGCAGGAGTTACAGAAAGCCACAGAAGTTTTGTGCGTTGACGGCGGTGCTTCTCTGCATACTTCGCACCGCCAACTCAAGTAGTGGGCACGGGAAGTCAATGCAGCAGAACCACCCGTTGAGTCACGCAAGCTTCTGAAATGGTCCAGCACGCCTATCATCTTTGATATTGAGGACCACCCCGATCGCACAACTGCTGTCGGGTGTTTGCCGATGTTGGTCTCACCAACTATCTGCAACCTCAAGGTCACTAAGATGCTAGTTGACGGCGGGGCCGGCTTGAACCTGATCTCCTCCGCTGTGCTCCGGAGACTCCAAGTCCCTGACAGCGAGCTCGAAGAGACCGACACGTTCCAAGGAATCAACCCGGGAAGGAGCAAGCCGAAGGGGAAGATCACGCTGCCGGTGACGTTTGGCAGCGAGCTGAACTTCAGGACTGAGAGGATCACTTTCGACGTTGCCGATTTTCCATTGCCTTAAAATGGAATTCTCGGCCGTCCAGCGCTCACCAAGTTCATGGCAGCCTCTCACTACGCGTACAACATGCTGAAGATGCCAGGCCCGATAAGTGTCATCTCTGTACATGGCGACAAGAAAGACGCTCTTATCTGTGCCGACAAGATCTACCGGGAAGCAGCAGCCGCCGCAGATCGCGAGGCACTTGCCGCTGAAACTCCCGGGGGGAAGAAGAAGACCAAGTCCGGCAAGAGCTCTGATGCCCACTCCGGCAAGCGCACCTCTTCGGAGTGCTGCGCTACCGTCGAGGACGCACCATCAAGCTCCACCGGCAAATGTAAGAAGACGATGGCAGCTCCGCCAGCGACCAAGAAGGTGTCCGCCAAGGAGGGCGGCACTGGTGGTACCTTCACCATCAGTGCCACTCTCGACCCTAAATAGGAAAGCGCGCTCGTTGCTTTCCTGCGGGCGAATGTCGATGTGTTTGCGTGGCAACCGTCTGACATCCCCGGCGTTCCCAGGAAAGTAATCGAGCACCACCTTGCCGTCTGTCCTCATGCGCGGCCCGTCAAGCAGAGAGTCAGGAAACAAGCAGTGGAGCGCCAAGAGTTCATCGCCGAAGAGATCAAGAAGTTGGAAGCAGCAGGCCTCGTCAAAGGAATGCTCCATCCTACGTGGTTGGCCAATCCTGTAGTCGTGCGCAAATCGAATGGGAAATGGAGACTTTGCATCGACTTCACCGATGTCAACAAAGCTTGTCCCAAAGACCCATTTCCCTTGCCGCGCATTGACCAGATTGTCGACTCCACAGCCGGATGCGACTTGCTTTCGTTTCTTGACGCATACTCAGGATACCATCAGATCTTCATGGCAGAAGAGGACGAGGAGAAAACCGCGTTCATCACTCCATGTGGCACGTACTGTTTCGTACGAATGCCTTTCGGTTTGAAGAATGCTGGTTCAACATTCGCAAGGGTAGTCCATACTGCTTTTGAGCCGCAAATACACAGAAATGTGGAAGCCTACATGGATGACATAGTGGTCAAGAGCAGGGACAAAGCAACTCTGATTCAAGACCTAGAAGAGACTTTTGCAAATCTACGCAAGATCAGCCTCAAGCTCAACCCCGAGAAGTGCGTGTTTGGAGTCCCGTCCGGCAAGCTTCTCGGATTCTTCGTGTCTTAGAGAGGAATTGAAGCAAATCCCGACAAGATCAAGGCCATTGAGTAGATCGAAGCACCGAAGCGCGTCACGGATATACGAAAACTTGCCGGCTACGTGGCGGCTCTCAGCAGGTTTATCTCTAAGTCTACTGAGCGCGCCCTGCCGTTCTTCAAAATTCTGAAAAAGGCAGGTCCAATGAAATGGACTCCGGAAGCGGAGGCTGCGCTACAGGACTTGAAGAGATACCTGTCCTCCACTCCAATACTTGTCGCACCTAAACCACAAGAGAAGTTGCTGCTATATCTGGCGGCAACCAATCAAGTGGTTAGTGCTGCGTTAGTAGCGGAGATAGAGGCAGATGATGAGCCAGCGACCGCGGCAAGCACATCCAGCGACAAGCAGGGGGCTTCCCCGACGAGCTCTGGTCCCGACGAAGATGGATCTGCGCAGATGTGCGAAGAGATACAGATGAAGAAAATGGTGCAGCGCCCAGTCTACTTTGTCAGTTCCCTTCTACAGGGGGCTAGGTCAAGGTACTCTGGTGTGCAGAAGTTGCTTTTCGGCCTTCTTATGGCATCGAGAAAGCTGCGCCATTACTTCCAAGCACATGAGATCACAGTTGTCACTCGCTTTCCGCTGAAGAGGATACTGCAGAATCCAGAAGCAATAGGCAGGATTGTTGAGTGGGCCCTGGAACTGTCAAGCTTTGGCCTCAAGTTTGAGAGCACTTCAACTATTCAAAGCAGAGCATTGGCAGAATTCATAGCAGAGTGGACGCCAACACCAGACGAAGAAATTCCAGAGACGAGCATCCCCGTCAAGGAAGCGAACAAAGAGTGGCTGATGTACTTTGATGGTGCGTTCTCGCTGCAAGGCGCCGGTGCTGGCGTGCTGCTTGTCGCACCCACCGGAGAGCACCTCAAGTACGTGGTCCAGATGCACTTTCCCAAGGAGCAAGCAACAAACAATACTGCAGAGTATGAAGGATTGCTCGCCAGTCTCAGGATCGCGGCAGACCTCGGGATCAAGCAACTCATTGTCAGGGGTGACTCACAGCTTGTCGTCCGCCAAGTGAACAAGGATTATCAGAGTCTGTTGATGGAAGCTTACGTTGATGAAGTGAGGAAGCTGTAAGAGCGCTTTATCGGCCTACAGATGGAACATGTTCCAAGAGCTCAGAACAACATCGCTGACGGCCTGTCAAAGTGTGCGGCATTTAAGTTACCTATGGAACCAGGGATCTTTGTGCTCAAGCTGACTCAACCATCCGTGACGCCATCAACTGCATAGAGCAAGAAGAGGAAGTTGATTTCTGGTGAATATCTTCCGGCAGAGCTTCTCGAAGCCGACGCCAAGAAGGTCCCCAAGATCAACGCCAAGAGTGCTAAGGAGCAGTCCGCTCCGACAAGCCCCAGGGTTTGTTTCGTTGAAGCAGACGCTCACGACAAGTTTTGCTCCGGCAAGCTTGCCAGGGAACGTCAAGCTCCGGCTGAACCGCAGGTTCTCGCCGTAGAAGCGGATGTTCCCACAGCAGCAGATATGCCTTTAGTCCTTGTTGTCGAGCCACAGGCTCCAGCATGGGCACAGCAGATCGTCCGTTTCCTCCAGTCAGGAGAACTTCCTGAAGAGCCAGAAGAAACGGAAAGAGTAGCCCGGTAGTCTAGTATGTACCAGTTCGTTGACAACGCACTGTACAGAAGAAGACTCAATGGAGTGAAATTGAAGTGTATCCCCCAGGAAGATGGACAGAAGCTGTTGGCAGAGATACATGGAGGCATTTGTGGTCACCACATTGGCGCAAGAGCGCTTGTCGGCAAAGCATTCCGGCAGGGTTTCTTCTGGCCGACAGCCCTCCGGGATGCAGCTGCACAAGTAACCAAGTGTGAAGCGTGCCAGTTCCATTCCAAGCAGATACACCAGCCATCTCAAGGTCTCCAGACGATCCCTTTATCCTGGCCCTTTTCGGTCTAGGGGCTCGACATCCTCGGCCCCTTCCCCCGAGCAGTCGGGGGCTTTGAGTACTTGTACGTCGCAATCGACAAGTTTACAAAGTGGCCGGAAGTGGAACCAGTGAGGAAGATGACAGCACAGTCAGCAGTCAAGTTCTTCAGGTCGATTGTTTGCCGCTTCGGAATCCCTAACAGGATCATCACCGACAACGGTACACAATTCACGAGTCGCACCTTCATGCAGTACGTCCAAGACCTTGGCGCCAAGGTCTGCTTCGCTTCTGTTCCTCACCCCAGGAGCAACGGTCAAGCAGAGAGGGCAAATGCTGAAGTGCTGCGTCGACTCAAGACCCGGACTTTCGACAGGCTGGACAGGTGCGTAAGAAACTGGATCGAGGAGCTGCCGGTGGTTCTTTCGTCGATCAGGACGACGCCAAATCGAGCCACTGGCCAGACACCTTTCGCTCTAGTCTATGGAGCAGAGGCAGTTATCCCCACGGAACACGTATACGGGTCACCTCGAGTGCTCGCTTATGATGAGCTCGATCAAGAGCAGCTGCGACAAGATGACGCGCTGCTCCTTGAGGAAGACCGTCTTCAGGCTGCTGTACGAGCTGCTCGATACCAGCAAGCTTTGCGCCGCTACCATAGCGGCAAAGTTAAAGCCAGAAGTCTCGAGGAAGGCGACCTTGTTCTTCGGTGCATTCATTCCGCCAAGAATTCCAACAAGTTGACGCCGAAGTGGGAAGGCCCTTACCGGGTGAAACGAGTCACTAGGCCTGGCGCTGTCCGCCTTGAGACCGAGGATGGCTTTCCGGTGAGCAACTCCTGGAACATCGAGCATCTTCGTAAGTTTTACCCGTAAGGCGCGGTTGTCGGACCCTATCCGGCAACCACCATTTTGTACAAGTCTTGCCGCTGTTGCATGTAATCCTTTGTACAAAGCCAGGCGCAGACCCTGAGCAAAGATAAAGCACTGGCGCCCTGAGTTTTAGCATGCATGCTGAGTCGAGTCTCGTCCTTGGTTAAGGTTGACAGTGCTTAGCAGCGGCTAACCCCTAACTAAGAGGTCGAGTGTGCGTCCTTTTGTCGTTCTTTCGTTTCCCTTGGTTCGCAGGACTAGCTCACCCTGACCGGACCACTTAAGGACGAAAAGAAGAAGATGGGCGGACCAACACCCAGACCCCGGCAAGCCAGCATTGCCAGGGGCTGCAAGTTCAAAGATTAGCCCACGGCGAACCAAAGTTGCCGGGGGCTACGATCTCAGATAAGTTTTTCATCCCTTATCATGCATTCTCTTATGGGCTGGGGTATGTGAAACCTCGTTTCTCCCTAAAAGCTACCGTGCTCCCTTAACTCTAGGCCCTCGGGCTCGTTCCCGGGGCCAGATTTGGTAGTAGTCACGGTAGCGAAGGGACGAAGTGAGGAGCCTGAACCCGCCTCCTCCCTGCCTCCGCCAGAAGCGTGAGAAAGGACGAGCGACACGGGAAGAAGGCAGGGCCTGCTGCCGGGAAAGGAAGTGTCTATCTTAAAGATATAAAGGATTCGCTCCTTGACGTGGGTTCCACCCACGAGACAAGTGACCCGTCAAGCATCCCCTTTTCATTAAAGAGCATTCCACTCAGGTACAGTTCATAAGAGGATAAAAAAACATGAATAATGGGATTACAAGCTTTAAATGCAACTAAGGCCCGAGGGCTTACAAACTGAAAAGAGATAAGGTGCCCGTAATCCCTCTCTTGTCCCTCTCTTCAGGAGGCAGGTCAAGGAGGCGAAAAGGGCAAAAGGGGCGCCTAGATGAGCTACGGGTGGCAGAAGACACCAAGAGAATGTCTCGGTGGCATGGTGACGGCGGCGCCGGCGGCAGGGCTCGAAGACGAGGCGGCAGGACGTCAGCACGCTGTCGAGGGCGTCGTGCCCTCGTACTCTGAGGTGACGGCCTTGCCGCCTGCCCTCTTCCTCTTCCGCAGCCTCCCTACGCCAGCCGCCCAAGGAGACGACCCCGAGAAGCTCCAGGAGCCAGCGACGCAGATGATGGTGTCGCCGGTGCCACGCGGAGCGGCGCCCGACACCTAGTCGGACCCGTCATCCCGTCGCCCGCCGCCCTCGTCGTCGTTGTCGCTGTCCTCCTCGCCACTCCCGCCCGAGGAGGAGCCTTCGCTACCGGAGGAGCTCTCCACGCAGCACCGTGCCCGAGTGCCGAAGCACCTGAAGACCTTGACGGAGAGGAGACCGCCCTCCATCAGCTTAAAATGGAGGGTGAGCCCCGCCGTCAAGCTGTGGATGCGGGTGAACGTCAAGCCGGGAAATCAACTCGGACTCGCGTACCGCTGATTCTACAACCCCTCATGTGCAACCTCAGTGTCTCGGGCGGATCCAACTCCATCTCGCTCGCAAACGGAGTCGGGAGATGAAGGCGATGACGAGGCGGCCGACGCAGCCTGACGAAGAACTCGCAAGGGTCGTCCCCTATATGGTCCGCCACAGGGAGAGGATCTGCTGGCGGAGGCGAGGCCGGCGGACTGCCTCGCCTACCTCTTCCCCGACCGCCTCGGCCTCGCCCTCGACCTCGCCCGCGGCCTCGTCCCCTCCCTTTTCCCCTTGCAGCTGGCTCTGCCACCACGGGTGCGGGGGAAGGAGGGATGCGTTGCCTAGCGGCAACCCTTGTCGCCATTGTCGAAGGACCAGGGTTCCCTTTCTCCATGGCGAATGAGAGAGAGGGGAGCAGAAGCTGAAGAAAGGAGGAGATGAGAGAATGCGGGCTTCCGTCCCCCCTATCCCGCTCCTTATAAAGGAGCGGGGTGGGGGCTCGGCCGCCCCACTCAGCCAATCAAGACGCAGAAGGCGCAGGGAACTGGGCCCGACCTGCTGCCTCGACCCGTGGCGACCCGGTTTCCTGCCTCCACCGTTCTCCACTCCAAGCGCATGGAGGCCGCGTGGCAGGAGAGCAGAGTAGAGGCGACGGATGAGGCGACCTCTCCCCACCCCGTGATCGTGGGGGGTGGACGCCTTGAAGACCACGCCTCCACGCCTCCACGCCTCCCTCCGTTTATGAGGAAGATACGAACCTCCAGGAGGCGGGCGTTTCGCCTTTCTAAATAAAGAAACCACCCACAACCTCTCCCACGACGCTGCAATCGACGCGTGCCATTCGGGGAGGGCGTGGTGGATGCGGAGCAAGGTGCGACGTGACCCAGGTCGTGCGTGCCCGTGCCCTGTTTTGGGCCTGGCCCAACAGCACTCGGCACCGTGTGTGGCCCAGGCCCGGGGGCTCCTGTCGGTGTACTAAAGTAGGGGTACCCTAGTATCCCGAACTTGTGCATGGGCAGTCGCAGCACCCAACGGCAAGGTCCGCCAGGTGATCGCCAAGGATCTCTATGGTTCTTTTGGAGCCATTCGAGAACAAAGTATTTAAGCCAAGGAGACAAGTCCCCGGCAAGAGGAGCTTGCCGAGAAGGCCGCTCGAGGCACAAGACCCCGGCAAGAGGAGCTTGCCAGGAAGGCCAACCAGAGCATCTCAAAGAACCTGCCGCGACGTGCCACGCGTCCCGGCAGGACTCGGCGAGCGACAAGCTCTCGGACGGAGCAAGACAACGGCCTCGACAAGGCACTTGCCGTGGCGGACAACCACTCTGTACCCGCGCTCCAGCTCACCCACCTACGTGTCGCTCCAGGACCCTCTCTGGCGTACGTGGCGGGAGGCTGTGCAGCCAGGGGTACACTGTGGCATGCAGCGCTGACAAGATCGCCATCGTGGCAAGCGGTGGCGCCCCCGACGGTCCCTTTTCTGCATCGTCTGGGCGATGTAGATAGGCACTTAATGCCTTTGGCCCCTGCCGTCAGGGTTAGGTATGATACACTGTGTAGGTAGCTGTACCTACCACAGCATATTTCCATTTTTGCCCTTACCTACGTTGCCACCTGTTGGAGACCCCTTGAACATATAAAAGGAGGCCCATGCACAACGTAGGGGAGGATGGGACCCCGGAGAGCGATCTCTGGGAGGAAAACAGAAGAACGCTCGGTCTTGTTAGCTGCTTGAGTGTACTGTAGCACTCAGCGCTCCCGAGCAAGAACTCAATACAATCCACAAAGCAGCAGTAGGAGTATTATCTCTCCGGAGAGCTCCGAAGCTGGGTAAAAAAACCCGTGTGCTTCGCCTCGATCCGCTCTTCGCGCGACCTCCGCCCCCCGCCGAACCGAGAAGGGCCTCCGTCCCCATAGGTGCTCGGGGAGCCAGAAAACCCCGGCATCTTTTGCTCCGGCAAGCTTGCTGGGGAACGTCAAGCTCCGGCTGAACGAGAGGTTCTCGCCGTAGAAGCGGATGTTCCCGCAGTAGCAGATATGCCTTTAGTCCTTGTTGTCGAGCCACAGGCTCCAGCATGGGCACACCAGATCATCCGTTTCCTCCAGTCAGGAGAACTTCCCGAAGAGCCAGAAGAAGCGGAAAGAGTAGCCCGGCAGTCTAGTATGTACCAGTTCGTTGACAACGCACTGTACAGAAGAAGACTCAACGGAGTGAAATTGAAGTGTATCTCCCGGGAAGATGGACAGAAGCTGTTGGCAGAGATACATGGAGGCATTTGTGGTCACCACATTGGCGCAAGAGCGCTTGCCGGCAAAGCATTCCGGCAGGGCTTCTTTTGGCCGACAGCCCTCCAGGATGCAGCTGCACAAGTAACCAAGTGTGAAGCGTGCCAGTTCCATTCCAAGTAGATACACCAGCCAGCTCAAGCTCTCCAGAGGATCCCTTTATCCTGTCCCTTTTCGGTCTGGGGGCTTGACATCCTCGGCCCCTTCCCCCGAGCAGTCGGGGGCTTTGAGTACTTGTACGTCGCAATCGACAAGTTCACAAAGTGGCCGGAAGTGGAACCAGTGAGGAAGTATGTCCAAGACCTTGGCGCCAAGGTCTGCTTCTTTTCTGTTGCTCACCCCAGGAGCAACGGTCAAGCAGAGAGGGCAAATGCTGAAGTGCTGCGTCGACTCAAGACCCAGACTTTTGACTGGCTGCACAGGTGCGGAAGAATCTGGATCGAGGAGCTGCTGGTGGTTCTTTGGTCGATCAGGACGACGCCAAATCGAGCCGCTGGCCAGACACCTTTCGCTCTAGTCTATGGAGCAGAGGCAGTT
The DNA here is from genome assembly GCA_032464435.1 of Aegilops umbellulata. NCBI lineage: Eukaryota > Viridiplantae > Streptophyta > Magnoliopsida > Poales > Poaceae > Aegilops > Aegilops umbellulata. Next base: position 193,261,117 of record CP136055.1, read on the forward strand.
ATCCCCACGGATCTCGTATACGGGTCACCTCGAGTGCTCGCTTATGATGAGCTCGAGCAAGAGCAGCTGTGACAAGATGACGTGCTGCTCCTTGAGGAAGACCATCTTCAGGCTGTTGTACGAGCTGCTCGATACCAGCAAGCTTTGTGCCGCTACCATAGCCGCAAAGTTAAAGCCAGAAGTCTTGAGGAAGGGGACCTTGTTCTTCGGTGCGTTAATTCGGCCAAGAATTCCAACAAGTTGACGCCGAATTGGGAAGGCCCTTACCGGGTGAAACGAGTCACTAGGCCTGGCGCTGTCTGCCTTGAGACCGAGGATGGATTTCCAGTGAGCAACTCCTGGAACATCGAGCATCTTCGTAAGTTTTACCCGTAAGGCGCGGTTGTCGGACCCTGTCCGGCAACCACCATTTTGTACAAGTCTTGCCGCTGTTGCATGTAATACTTTGTACAAAGCCAGGCGCAGACCCTGTGCATAAATAAAACTCACGTGCTCCGCACACCCTGTCAATTTCATGCCTTTCTGCATGAATTATCTGACACTTTGTGCAGTGAGCCCCCTCGGTAAGCAATAACGAGCCATAAGGCTCCATACTATTGTTTTCTCTTTTCTCTTTTTCTCAAGGAAAGGAAGGATCCTTCGCCCACAAGTTGACCGGGGGGGTGGGGGGAGGAGAAGATAATGGTGTGGACCCGGCGTCGTTTAGGAAAATTTTCGCCTTGCCAGGGAGCAAACGACAGGAAAGCTAAGTACCAAAGTTCGAGCAATCAGATCTTTTAACTTTAAGTTACTTTCCTTGAACGACCATGCTTTGTATGGAAAACCTGTGCGCGGAGGAACCAGCTCGTGGCTAGTTGCGCCCTTACATTGTTTCGAGTTCGCTCAACAGTTTAAGTGTGTTGCGACTAGAGTCGCGCCCTTACTTTGTTTCGAGTTCACTCAGCAACTTAAGCGAGCTGCGACTAGTCGCGACAAGGTTTCTTGTCGGCAACGGCACCGCCAGCAGGCCGCTGACGTCCCGCACTCAGCGCTCGCGGCAAAGGTGCCTACGCCGGCAGGTTCCCTAAAAGCGTAGGGCAAAAACATACAAAGGAAGGAATCGAGTAGCATTGCAATCATGACCTGAAACAGAGTTATATTACAAGATAGTTTGTCGCGGCTCTAATAGACTGTTTTCATAACATGACCAGTGACAAAAAAGAAGAAGAAGAAAATAGGGGGCCTAGTCCGCGCGGTCTCCCTCAACCCTCTTGATCCCGCTCACCTTGTCCACAATGGGTGCGACGAGGGTCTCGAGCTCCTCCAGATCAGCTTCTGGCGGCAGGGACCTGAGGATGTTAGTGAGGCGGAGGCCCGGGTTGCGGAAGGCCACCTTCATCAGCACCTTTTTGAGAGCTCCCGCGCAGATCTCACGCGACTCGTCGGCCAGCTGCTTTGGGATCCTCTCCCGGAGTTGCTGGAGGGCCGTCGCCACGCCTCTGAAGAACAAGGTGAGCTTGGCGCTGGATGGGAGGCTCCCGTCAGAGGAATACCCGAGATCCTCCACCCCCAGCAGCGCCAACTCCATGTCGATGTCTGCGGCAGCATTCACAAGGCCCTCCGTCCACCGCTCCACAGTTCCCCTGAAATCGTTCTGGGTGGTGGCGATGCTCTCCAGCAGCTTCTTGTCGGCCTTGATCTCCTTCTTCAAGGCCGCCTCCTGCTCCCTGGTGCCGTCCAGCGTCTTGGTCAAAGCAGCCAGCTTCAGCTCCAGATCCACCTTGGAGTCCTTGGCGGCGTCAAGCTCCTTGACCTTCTCGGCGAGACGACCCTGCAGATCACCAAAGGTGTAGGCGTCCTCGCGCTCATGCTTGAGCGCGGCAAGCGCTTCACCGCTCGCCTTGAGATCAGTCTCCAGCTGCGCCACTTTCGCCTCCAGCTCCTTCTTGGCGGCCTCGGCGGCTGCGGCAGCGTCCTTTGCTTCCTTGAGGGCTCTGCTGAGTGCTTGCTCATGCACAGCTAGCTCCTCTTCGTGGCTGTCCAGGCTGGCCTTCAGCTGCACCAACTCACCGTCCCGCGTAGACAACTCCTCGGCGGCAAGCCGCCGTTGCTCTGCAATCTCCGCCTTCTCAAGGATGAAAGCCTTATGCACCTCATCGAGCTGCGCCCGCTCCGCCGCCAGCGACTGGAGAGCTGCCTGGTTGAGGCCTCAAAGCTCCTCCACGCGCTTCTCCACGTCCACCCCCGCCTTCGTGACAAGCGCTTCGCGGGACTCCAGTTTAGCCTGGCGGGTGCGGTAGAGCGACACCAGCCTCCGCAGCAGTCGCTCGTGCTCGGGCTCGTCGCTGCTGCTGCCTGGTGCGTCGACCAACGTCAGCCCAGCGGAGGCAAGCACCTCAACGTCAAAGCTTTCTCCTTCGACCGGCGCCCTGGACGTTGACGCCCAGGGGAGGTTGACGAAGATGCCAGCGCCAGCCTTCAAGTAGACGCCTGGCTGGGGTTCTTCGGAGCCTGACGCTGCGGCAGAGGCAGGAGGATCGGCGGTCGGTGTAGCGCCTGTCGCTCCTGCGGCCCCAGGGTCGTCAGTACGATCGCCGGGCCCCTCGTCAGCTACTGCGGCGGTAGCCTTGGCAGCCTCTTCACCGGCGGGATCTTCAGCGCCGGCCATTTCTTCGGTGGCAGCGGCGTCATCAATAACAACCTCGTCTCCATCGGCTCCACAGTGGATGGATCTGACGACCGGAAAAGGAAGAAAAGTCAAGCAAATATCCCAAAAAGAAGAACCCAAGGGAAGTTTATAAGCAAGGAGTACCTGTACCAGGCTCGGTAGTCGAGATCTCCGCTGCCGGGGGGTCACCGGTACTGTCCCTTTCCGGGGAGCTCTCCCACGTTGGAGACTTCTCCCTTGCCGGGGAGCTCTCCCTCGGCGACGTAGTCGAAGCAGGTGGCACGTCAGGGGTGGCCTTCGGGCGCTCCTGGTGGAGCTGCTCTGCTCCTGCACAAGCCAACGGTCAGATATCCAGAAGCGAATTGTATCCATGCGCGCCTAACAGCTGGAAGTGAACCATATACTTACGCTGGGGGCTGCGCTGGGGGCTGCTCTGAGGAACAGCTGCCGGGTCCGACAAGTTTGGCTCAGGCGCACCCCCTGCTGCCACGGTGGGATCATCCTCGATGACAATCACCGGGACCTTGGCTCTCTTTGCCATTCTCTGGGCCAGCGTCCTAAAAAGGAATAAGTTCAGAGTAAAGCAAATGAGATACAAGACAAGACGGCAAGTATTGAAGATATGCAAGTACAACAAGAATCTTACTCATCTTCTCCCTCGTCGGAGCTGAGCGCGGAGAAGTGAAAGCCTGGCCCACCTCCGGCGCGAGGAGGCGGAGGAGTAGGATCCCTTGGCCGCTTGGCAGAAGCTGGAGCGGCAGGCCGAGAGGACCCCGCCCCAGTTGCCGCTGCAGCAGGAGGTGTTTCCGCGGCAACAGAACTCGCCGCAGTGGAGCGTGTCGTGCGGCGCGACGGGGGTTGACTCGCCCGCCGCTCCGCTACGTCCCCGGCCTTGCGAAGACGCCTTCTTGATGGAGCCGGGGGATCCGCTTGAGGAGCCGGGGGCTCTGCTCGTGGAGTCAGGGGCTCTGCTTGCGGCAAGCTGTCCGAAGATGAAGAGGAAGAGGAGCCAATCTCCAACGAGCCGCTCGTGTCCTCGGTGGGCCCGCTCGGCCCGACGTCGTGCTCGGAGGACCTCTTCTCGCCGGCAAGATCCTCTCGGTCGGCAAGGCTTGCCGCCTCCGCTGCCTCTTCCTCCTCCACGGTGAACCCGAACTTGCCCGCCGCGGCAGCTGCCGCCGCCTCTTCCATCCTGGTGGCGATGCGCTTGAGCTCATCGTCGGTGGTGTCCCGGGTGAGGCCTTTTCTCTCGTCGGCGTCGACTGGCACTTCTATCAAGTTGTCGAAGAACGCCCGCACGACATCATCCGTAGGCTCTATCCAGGCTGGATCAATTCCATGCGAGTCGCACAGCGGCATTATCGCACGGATGCGGTCGAGCGCGGAGTTGTTGCACAGCGGGACGACGCCCCTCGGCAACCAGAACACTTCGGGATGCTGTGGGTCGTGCTTGAACAGCTCCTGGAGCATCGCGTTGAGCTCCAGGACAGTCAAGTTGAAGTTGAGGCCCGGCCGCAAGCTCATGATATCCGCTGCATTCTGAAACTCCCAGGCGGGTCTCCCCCTCTCCTGCAGGGGGGTGATGCGGCGGCGGAGGAAATCTGCGCCAACCGCTCCTACGGTAAGACCGGCAAGCCTGAGGCGTAGGATCCGGGTGACAGCGATCCTTAGTCTGCCATCTTCCGGGGCCAGGCTACTCCAATCACTGCCGCACACTACTGGGGTTTCGCGCAGAGCAGTAAACGGCTGCGGGTTCTCCTCAACGATCAGACACTAGTCCGCCCTCCACTCCTCCCACTTGCTGCGGAGCTCTCCCTCCAGATAATCATCCTTCTTGCCGGCTTTCGAGATCCAGGCGATTCCGCCGGATAAAGGTTCTCCTTTCTCAACCCGAGGCGAAAAGAAATGGCGGAAAAGAGCTACGTTTGGATGGATCCCGACAAAGTTTTCGCAGAGATGTGCGAAAACTGCCATGGTCAGGACAGCATTGGGGGTGAAATCAAGAAGGTGGAGCCCGTAGGTGTTCATGACATCGCAAAAGAATTCTGACAAGGGGGGGGGGGGCAGAGCCCGCAATAGAAGAACAAGGCAAAGAAGGGATACCCAGTGGGATACTTATCCCAAGCAGTGGCTGGGAGTACCTTCGTGCGCGGATGCGCTCGCGTCCCCGTCGACCAGAAGAGGTAGAAGTCCGCCTTCAGCTCCGCCGCCTCAAGCCTAGGAGGGAAGAGTGCCCGCTCCTTCCGCAGCGCAGTGAGCCGCTGCGCCTCGGCCGACTTTGCCTTCTCGGCTGTCGGAGCCATGGCGGAAAGGGGAGTGAGGACGGCGACTTTGGCGGTGCTGGTGGCGCTGGGGGAAGGGCGCTGCTCTCCTTCGGCTTTGGGAAGAAGGGGAGTGGCGGAGATTCTCGAGGAGGGAATAGCAACGGGCAGATGGGCGAACTGCCCCTGTTCCTCCCTGCTTATAAGGAGGGAGGGGGCGGACGTTTCGCCTTTCTGAATAAAGAAACCACCCACGACCTCTCCCACGACGCCGCAATCGACGCGTGCCGTTGGGGGAGGGCGTGGTGGATGCGGAGCAAGGTGCGACGTGACCCAGGCCGTGCGTGCCCATGCCCTGTTTTGGGCCTGGCCCAATAGCGCTCGGCACCGTGTGTGGCCCAGGCCCGGGGGCTCCTGTCGGTGTACTAAAGTAGGGGAACCCTAGTATCCCGAACTTGTGCACGGGCAGTCGCAGCACCCCGCGGCAAGGCCCGCCAGGTGATCACCAAGGCTCTCTATGGTTCTTTTGGAGCCATTCGAGAACGAAGTATTTAAGCCAAGGAGACAAGTCCCCGGCAAGAGGAGCTTGCCGGGAGGGCCGCTCGAGGCACAAGACCCCGGCAAGAGGAGCTTGCCGGGAAGGCCAACCAGAGCATCTCAAAGAACCTGCCGCGACGCGCCATGCGTCCCGGCAGGACTCGGCGAGCGACAAGCTCCCGGACGCAGCAAGACAACGGCCGCGACAAGGCACTTGCCGCGGAGGGTAACCACTCTGTACCCGCGCTCCAGCTCACCCACCTACGTGTCGCTCCGGGACCCTCCCTGGCGTACGTGGCGGGAAGCTGTGTAGCCAGGGGTACACTGTGGCATGCAGCGCTGACAAGATCGCCATCGTGGCAAGCAGTGGCGCCCCCGACGGTCCCTTTTCTGCACCGTCTGGGCGACGTAGATAGGCATTTAATACCTTTGTCCCCTGCCGTCAGGGTGAGGTATGATACACTATGTAGGTAGTTGTACCTACCACAACATATTTCCATTTTTGCCCTTACCTACGTTGCCACCTGTTGGAGACCCCTTGAACATATAAAAGGAGGCCCATGCACAACGTAGGGGGAGGTTGGGACCCCGGAGAGCGATCTCTGGGAGGAAAACAGAAGAACGCTTGATCTTGTTAGCTGCTTGAGTGTACTGTAGCACTCAGTGCTCCCGAGCAAGAACTCAATACAATCCACAAAGCTGCAGTAGGAGTATTATCTCTCCGGAGAGCTCCGAAGCTGGGTAAAAAAAACCCATGTGCTTCGCCTTGATCCGCTCTTCGCGCGACCTCCGCCCCCCGCCGAACCGAGAAGGGGCTCCGTCCCCATAGGTGCTCGGGGAGCCAGAAAACCCCGGCTCCCGGCCGCTCGAGGCACAAGACCCCGGCAAGAGGAGCTTGCCGGGAAGGCCAACCAGAGCATCTCAAAGAACCTGCAGCGACGCGCCACGCGTCCCGGCAGGACTCGGCGAGCGACAAGTTCCCGGACGCAGCAAGACAACGGCCGCGGCAAGGCACTTGCCGCGGCGGGCAACCACTCTGTACCCGCGCTCCAGCTCACCCACCTACGTGTCGCTCCGGGACCCTCCCTGGCATACGTGGCGGAGGCTGTGCAGCCAGGGGTACACTGTGGCATGCAGCGCTGACAAGATCGCCATCGTGGCAAGCGGTGGCGCCCCCGACGGTCCCTTTTCTGCACCATCTGGGCGACGTAGATAGGCATTTAATGCCTTTGTCCCCTGCCGTCAGGGTTAGGTATGATACACTGTGTAGGTAGCTGTACCTACCACAACATATTTCCATTTTTGCCCTTACCTACGTTGCCACCTGTTGGAGACCCCTTGAACATATAAAAGGAGGCCCATGCACAACGTAGGGGGGGATCGGACCCCGGAGAGCAATCTCTGAGAGGAAAACAGAAGAACGCTCGGTCTCGTTAGCTGCTTGAGTGTACTGTAGCACTCAGCGCTCCCGAGCAAGAACTCAATACAATCCACAAAGCAGCAGTAGGAGTATTATCTCTCTGGAGAGCTCCGAAGCTGGGTAAAAAACCCCCGTGTGCTTCACCTCTATCCGCTCTTCGCACGACCTCCGCCCCCCGCCGAACCGAGAAGGGGCTCCGTCCCCATAGGTGCTCGGGGAGCCAGAAAACCGCGGCACCGACCAACCGAATCACGCTGAGATCGACATAGCTTCGTAGAAGAGGTTGTACACTTGTTGCATCTCTTTTTTACTCTACATGTTATATATATTGTCCACTGTGCACATGTAGTAATGTGAAATACGATTAGTTTCTCCTACTATATGACAAGCAGTGAGGTACCAGGCAACTTAGCTATCCATGATGGACTCTCTTGAGCGCTGTCATTATTTATCTCTGCGCGTTTGAGCTATGCATTTGTCGATGGGCCTGGGAGTTGAGCTAGTAGGGCAGTGGCCTGGGTCCAAAGTAGTAGAAGTAGCACAAAAACATTTTTTAAGTGTAGGCTTTTCCTTGCGCAAGCCTGCCTACTAGAATCGCCAGTGCTTGAAAGGAAAATTGAAGTAAAAACATAGTTATTGGAAAGTTTCCTATGGTACTACTATTCATGCATTTGGTTCAAAGGAATGGAGCCAAGGAAAACTGTAGGATTTGTTCCTTTAGTGTCTCCTTGAAACAAAAAACGTAGGAATTTTAATATCCACTTGTCCTCCTTTTCAGATTCCTATTCATGAAGCACAAGACTAAGAGATAGTAGCATAATAGCATTATAACTGTACATTTTCTTGTGCTTTGACTTAATCTCACCATGCTTCTTTGCATCCCGTGGTCTTCCAATTCTTGTGAACCAAACACCCAGATTGGCAGAAATCCTGTGTTTTTAAATTCTCTGTTTTGCATGTGCATTCCTATCCTATTACTGTGTATTTCCTATTCCTACGTTGTTAGAACCCTCCAATTCAAACGAGCCCTTACAGAATTACTTCTCTTATAGATAGTTGTCAAAGAAAACCTTGTGTAGTTTGTCCCGCTCCTGCTACGCCGTCATCCACCCCAGCTCAGCTGCTCCAATGATAGAAGGGTCCAACACAATAGGGATCCAGCCTCCAGACTGTCTTTCGCCGCCTCAGATCTTCTTCCCGGCTGCTGGCAGCCATGACAACTACATTACCATCACCAACCGAGCTCACGACCTCGAGGACTACACGGGTCCGCAAGATAGGTCTCACTCTTTCCTGTCTGCTTACGTTATGCATCACTTAATATTACATGCTACTTTATCATCATGTTCACCGATTAGACTCTGAGTCGGCTCCAAACTAATTGTAAAACTTGAGTTTTTAAATGGTTGTGGGGTACATATCGGGGCCGCAATCAATAGTATCTATCTACTATCTGGTTAATCTTTGGTGTCTACTATGAGTTTTATGTTGGGTGGGGAACAAACACTAAAGAAGGCATTTATCTGTATTTTTTAACTGAAGCCATTATTTGCCTGCTATCATTGGTTTTGGGTCTATCCATAGGTTGCTACCATCACTCTAGATTTCTGCATGCACTCCTTACATAATCTCACTATGTTTTATTCCTATGCATGTCAGTTATTGTACACAATGAAACTAAACATGTAGAGCAAATGAAACGAGCCTTGCATGGCAATAGAATTTCATGCAGACGTCACTCCATGGTAGGTGCAAAGGCAACCCCCCTCCACCCATTTCAGATTGTAATCGAGAGGAAGATATCTATTCTGAGGGGGATTCAGAAGGAGAAGACCACTCATATTTACCCCTTGAGGTCTTCGCTCTAACTTGGCATGCTGATGTTGGTTATATGATGCATATGGTGCCTTGCATTGCTTACTTTATACATCAAATATGTCATCTTCTTAGTTTAGACATGCTTTGTGTGAATGCCATCTGTTTAGTTTATTCATCGTTTATGTGAATTATGCAACACCATCTTGTTTTGCCACGCATCATATATGTGAATTTTGCAATGCCATCCTACTTAGCCTGTCATCTTATATGTTAATTATATCAGGCCTTCCTTTTTTTCTTTACGTATTACATTTAGCAACAATGTTAGTACATTCAACTACTCTTCATGTGCATCAGCCATTTGACACAGTGATGGAAAATTCTGGAGTGAAAACAAGGTCTTCAGAGCAGACTATGCTATCTGACGAAGCGCATATCTCACTGGTTACGGATAGCTCCTCGGAGGAGGATTTAGAGACAGATGACCATCCTATTCCCCCCCCCCCGAGGTGTATGCTCTAACATGGCAGGGTTATGGTGCACATATCGTGCGTATGGTGTCTTGCATTGCTATGTCATTTGATTCGTTTAGACATGCTTTGTGCAAATGCCACTTGTTTAGCGTCTAAATACTATATATGTGAATTATGCATTGCCATCTTGTTGCAAGACATTATATATGTGAATTATGCAATGCTATCTTGTTGAAAAGGCATTATATATGTGAATTATGCAATGCCATGCTGTTTAGCCAATAATCATGTATGTGAATTATATCATGCTATCATTTTTTGTATTACGTGTTCCATTTGTCGACAACGTTTGTATATTCAACTACTCTTACTGTGCATCAGCCATTTGAAGCTGTGATGGAAGTATCTGGAGTGAAAACAAGGTATTCAGAGCAGACAATGCTACCTGCTGAAGCAGACATCTTGCTAGTTATAGAGAGCTCCTCAGAGGAGGATTTAGAGACTGATGAACAGTCCTATTTCCCCCCTGAGGTCTATGCTCCAACTTGGCAGGGTTAAGCTGTTGACTGCACATGTCCCTGCTCCCCTTCCTGACAAGGAACATATTGTGCTTCCCATACAGAACACCGCACGGGCCGCCGACCGAACCACCAGCCCCACTGCCTGTGTTCCTCCGCCACCCCCACCCCCACCCCGCCCCCACCTGCATCAAGCTTTCTTCATTCGACGAGGCCCCACCACCGCCCCCACAACCACCGTCCCACCCGAGCCCCTTCGATCGCATCGGCGAACTCCGGCGAGCTCTGAAAAATCGACTGACCCAATTTTGAAATTTAGTCTACTATGATTTAACTAGTGTGGAATATAAAAGGGGAAAACCATGAGCATTGCGAGTATGGTGTTGAGCGTGCCATGGCGGATCTGAAGGTGCAAACCGGACAAAGGAAACTTCACAACAAAGACAAGAAATCAGAGTAAAGCAGTGGCGATCTATTTTCTTGCTGCGATAAATAAGTTGAGCAGATACGAAAGAGTACCGCCTCTGGTGCGGCGTCGTGTACGCATCTGCTGAGAATTTGACGGTGCTGCGATAGCGATGGCTGTCGGTGGCGTGGAAGCAGATCTAGGAAGGTAGACGGTGGCGGCGGGGCGCGGTGGATGAGATGGTCGTAGGAGCGGCGCCGGCAAGGTGGACGATGGCGGGGATGAAGCGAGAGGATGGGATGCAAGGATCCCGGTCCGAAGCCGTGGATGAGAGAGGTCGATCTCTTGTAATGGACGGCGGCGTCGGGGTATCAGCTCCGGCATGGTGGAGGAGGATGGCGGTGGATGGGGTGGCGGACGGCGGCGGTGGACGGAGGAGGGTGGGGTGGAGAGGGTGTTTTGGCGCCCATGGAGTACGAATGGGGAAAAGGGAGGTAGAGAGGATGGGGGGAACCATGTGTTCAGGGCGCGCTTGTCTCAAATGCAAGGAAATTTACAAACTTAACCCCCATTTCAAATTCTACTACATCACAGCAACACTAGTCGGTTGGGGATAGGACGGTAATCTCGCATACACCGAATATTTGCCGACAAGAGTTTGTTTTTGGCGCCCACCGTGTATGAATATGAATCGGGGAGGGAGTCGATTTCGGCTGAGGACACACTGTGTTTTGACGCCCACCGTGTATGAATCCGGGTGAGAGGCACGTTTGGGTGAAATTACAAACCTACCCCTATCGAAACCTATAGAAATCCAACATATAGGCCTTGCGTGGCAGGGATAGGCAGTAGTGATTTCCATCTCGTAGATTTTGGTTTTGGGCGGTTACTGCGACTTTCCCCGCTTCGTTCAAATTTTGCAGATTGCACGTTTACCGTGCCAACTCAATTCGAATCCCATTTGTATTCTATTTTTTCGGGCGGGATCCATTTTCAATTGGAATTACATTCTACATACATCATTTTTTTATATATACTTTCAAAAGCACAACACCATTTATACATAAATATGGTTTACAAATGGCATGATCTCGGATTTATAAGGTTGTATCCATCAATTTGGATTTTCAAATATTTGAAACCACTTTATGTTGAAATCCAATGTATGCATTCCTCGCTAACTGTCTCCAATTAATGTGTGTTTCATGCGGGTTTCTTTTTTACTTCTCAAACATGTATAATGTGTTTCACACACGCAACATATAGTGTAATCCCATTTAGACATTAATTGCATATAAACCATGCATTGTTTGTAATTTAAGAATCTATGGATCACCAATATTGATAAACTATATAACATTACACGTCTGCCCAAATTCAAATGAATATGCATGTTTGATACACCAATTTGCGTTATGATATTATCGATGTCGTGATCTCCAGTTTAAATATTTGAATACCCTTTAATCTAGATATTCGTCTCATACAGCTATCACTCATGCTTATATAGGACTATCTCTCTGGACCTATACACGTTCATCGTCTCTCAGGTATCTCTCGTGCTACCTGTATGTCGATAATGATCTTTTATCTTCGTAACACACTGACGGTACTCTCTCCCTCGACCTTCATCACTCTATCTCTCTCTAAGTATATCTCACTCCCTGCTATGTGTCTCTAACTATGATTCTCCATGTGGAATCTCTTTCTCTCACACAAACACAAAACTTTGTCTCCCTGGGTCTCATTTCTCTCTACTATTCCCATGTGTGCCACTCGCACACCCCTCATACAGAGATGTCTTTCGCTCCTTAGATATGAGAACCTACGACTCTTCCTCTTCAATATCTCTTTCTCACATACAAACACAAACTCTGTCTCCTAGGGTCTCATACTTCTCCATTGTTCTCTTGTATGTCGCTCACACACACCCTCTCTCCCTAGAGATATCTTGTGTTCCCTCACATGTCTCTCTAGCTATCACTCTCGTTGTGAAATATCTTTCTCTCTCGCAGACACAAAACTCCGTCTCTCTGGATCTCATTTCTCTCTGATATCTGTTTGTATGTGACTCACACGCACCCTCTCTCTATCTTTCTCACACCCACACACATAACCCAGCCTTCTGATCCACTATACTCCTATCTCTAACGCACACTAGCTAGCATCTTTATCTTTCTATTTATCTGTTTCTCCATCAACCTTCTTTCACGCCCTCACTCTTGATTCCTATCACGCACACTACACATGTTTGTCTCTACATGCAGTCAAGTGCCCTCTCACACACATATATAACTTCACCCTTTGAACCACCCGACGGTCATCTCCAACACCCAAACTAGCGGATGTCCTCTAGCTAGCATCTCCATCTCTGTATCTATCTTTAGTTTCTCCGTCAACATTTCTTTCCCGCACGGAGTCTTGCTTCCTATCACCCACACTATATATGTGTCTCCATACATATGCATTTATTGGTTGGTCTCTTTTGCACAATCGTTGCGCCTCACTCCCTCTGCTTGCCATAGATGCATGCTCCAGTCCACGCCACTATCTCTTAAAGACAAAATCACATGCTCAATTGTCGGGACTTCTTCCATGCATTCTCACATGCATGCATATTGTCATACCGATCCGTCTCTCACATGTCGTTGATCTTATGACTTATGTCTTCTTTCTTTTATCTCGATCATGCGCGCGCGCACACACACACATCCCACGTATACATGTATACCTCTCACACATGCACGTTCAAGGTCTCTATGTCTCTATACGTAGTTAATTACCCTCAATCCTAACGCCACATCGAATCGTTCTCCTCTTTTGTGCACATAACTTCCGCATGGATGGGTAAAACACACACTCACACTTAACAATCTCCTTCTAGCTAACCCCCCCCCCCCCGCCTCTCACTCTTCCCCTATATCCCTGAAACCAATAAGACCATCCCTTAGTTTAATTCCCGCCTACATGCACCATCGATATATAGTAGTCTTCCTCGATGTCTCTCGAACAAACACGTTCTCTCGAAGTCGACTCCTCTCACGCGCACACACCTTCTCTTCCCTCTCTACGTGCATTTTCTCTCTTGCACCCCATCGTTGGTGGCCTATGCCATACACATCACCTCTCTATGATGAAAGCCATGGACACTTAAATTACATCCGCCACAGAGGACCCCCGCGACACACACACACACCCCCAAAACACACACACTAAGACTCCATCTCTCTCTCTCTCTCTCTCTCTCTCTCTCTCTCTCTCTCACACACACACACACACACACACACATGCCTCCCCCCACACACACTAAGACTCCATCTCTCTCCCTCTATCGCACACACACAAACTAAGACTCCATCTCTCTCTCTCTCTCTCTCTCACACACACACACACACACACACACACACTAAGACTCCATCTCACACACACATGCTCTAGGCGGAGCATTTGTTCCTACCACCCTTCATCGAACCTTACCCGTATGATGAACAATCACCTTTATTTACTTGCATAACATGGAAAAATTCCACTTTACTTTAGTAGTCAGCAAACTTGTCATCTGTACCTTAAAAAAACGAGCTGGTGGTGATGGTGTGCCTGCCATCTTGTAATACAGACCGTATGATCTATATCTGAGGATAGAAAGCAAACTATGATAATTAACAAAAGACACCCGCACCTCTCTCCACATCATTATCTCCCGCAACCTCATTGCTCAGCAATTAAAAAAGGAATAAGTCTCTGGAACAATCTAGCATGCATGGTGGCCGCTGCCGCCTGCCGGCGCCGTCCATCCCCATGCTTCCGCCCATTCCGACCACCAGTCACCACCACGCTCCACTCCTCCTCGTCTTATCTCTCATCTTTCATTTTTTCGATGACATTCTCAAGATCCCAGTTTTCCGATAAAATTCTCGAGATATCATTAGTTTTTACACATGGGATTACTCCTGCATGGGTCAATCACAATAGGTGTTCTGTAAAAGAATGCATATTGATGTTCCGTGCAATGCACGAGAATCTTGGTTGTAATTATATAACGCAAATCACGAGCAGGAAGTGACATTTTTTTGACACAACCACGTTAACATGGCCACGTAAATCACTAGCTAAAGTAAATACCATTATACTTATATCCCGATGCAAAAGGTTGAGTACATGTCCGAAGAGTAGATTCGCACACACGCACTCTGTCTCTCAGAATCTCTCTCTCACACACACACCAGTTACGTGACGCCCACTTAAGCAGACACGTATGTTACAATTTGTGCACCCGCGGGTACACGTGATGCTGCGCATTTATTTAAGCCGGAAGGCGAACCCAAACAGTAGCAGCATTCATTCCCCTCCCGCCGCCTCTTCTCTGGTCGTCGTCGCCCGGTAGCCATGGGCCGGGCGAAGGTAACAACATACGCCATACTCCCGCCAGAGCGGCGCTTTATTATGGAAATTTTAGTGGTCATGCATGCATCTTTTTGTGCTAGCACTCCTATATAAGGGTTGACCGGTCACTTCCCGCGGACATGCGCGGGCGGTGGAAGAGGAAGGATGAGGGAAGCGGGCTGTGGAGTAACATTTTTTACCACAATTTCCTAGGAAACTGAGTGCAATAATTGAGTAGTTTTGCAAACTACCAGTACTACACCTGAAATGGTTAAAAACCTATACTCCCTTGCCAGCGCGCGCTTCCCGCGTGAAACGGACAGTGTCGCCCTGGAGCGGCAGTGCCGCATTAATGCCCGGCCAGAGCGGAGGCGACATCTCACTGGTGCCGGCTTTGAAGTGCGCGACGGCCGAGAGAGAGCCGCTTCCCGGTGCACGCGACTGCTCTGCGTCGAGACTGGCCATAGGCCCTGTTTGGATCCATGGGTTAGAGTTAGTTTGAGCTAGTTGGGGCTCAAATAGCCCTAAACTATCCAAGCATGAGGGTTTAAATTGGAGCAAGTTGCACCGAACCCACCAAAAAAACTATCCCACCAAAGAGGTGCTAACTGGAGATAGTTCTCATTGGGACCACTGAAAAATCAGTTTTCTCTCTCCGTGAAGTGCATTTATTGTCAATCTAACCCTGTCACCCAAACACCTCTTTGGTTACAGTTAGTTCAGGGTTAGTCATGAGTTAGTCTAACCTCTAGCTAAGTTAGAGTATCAAACAGGAGCAGTAGAGGACATGCAAGTTGCTCAAAGCATACAGGCAAATTCGTACGTGAAAGGATTTTTTTTTAAAACGAAACGTGAAAGGAATTTTTTAGAATGCTCTTGGCATGTCGCTAACATGTGATAGTTAACAGACCTCAATAGATGGTAGAAACGCCAGCCCGCCGCACTTTGATAGAGACGAGGAGGGAGAAGCGATACATGCTGCTGGATTACTAGAGATAGGTGTCGCACGGAAGCCAAGAAATATGGTGATAGCGTGGGTTAGCCATGTACTAGTATGATGTAACTACACTGGGCTGTCGTGTTTCATACTCTTCCAGTCCACTGTGGAGATGATTGGTTAATTTTATATCGCTGAATAATATTAAATATTATGAGTGCATACGCTCCACCACGAGGTTCCTTGCTCCTTCTCGGTCGTCCAGAATCTATGTTCTTCCACTCTATTTTTTTACGTGAGCTTTGTTCATCCTTTTACCAACACGCGAGACATCTAGCATCAAGGTGCACGTGTTATGCAAGGATCGGTCCATCTATATGAAGAACACGTGGGACTGGAACTACGAGACGAACATGTACCCACGAGTGGACGTACGAACCTGAGTAATGTAGCGCAGTAAGTGAAGTAGAAAGGCACAAATGATATGAACATGCGTGGCATATAGGGTGTGTTTGGTTGCGTTCTCGTCTCAGCATAGTTGTTCCCTCTTCATGCATGCTCAACTCAACACCCCTCTTCATGCATGCTTATAGTGTATTTGTGTTAAACTAGTGTGGACTCATGCACCCTCCATACACTCTACCAAACACCCAAAAGTAGGTCGAGAAGGGAACTCTTGGGCAGCATTTGTCTCTTACTACGTACTACCACTAAATGTTGTACGTGCAATGCACGGCGATGTTATGGAGTACGTGCCTAAGTACTCTACTACTACTATATTAGTTGGAGGCACATATTAACTTTTATATTTGTTTACGTGTATGCCCCGAGACCTTCCAACTAGACGTGTCTTTGTCTCCAGGTCGCACTTTGTATCATTCATACCACTAAGTACTACTACGTGTGGTCTCCAACCCAGAAGTGGAAGAAGTGGAGACGCTCTACCACACTGTTTTTTTACGCTGGGCTCTACCACGCTGTTCATGTCCCACTCCTTTCGCTGATGTGTGGGACATCCACCACGTGTCGTGTTTGGCACCCTTCATCGTAAGAGTTGAAACGCTAGCATTCATCAGAAATAAAAAATAATTATAAATCGGCAGTGATACTATTTTTTTGCGAACCAATCAGCAGTGATACTATACCACGCGGTTTCCTTGCTCCTCAATATCGAAAAGAATACTTCCGTTCGCCAACATGTGGGACGTCGACCATCCTGGTCCACTTGCCATGCCCGCAGAACTCCAAGGGAGTCACCCAGGTCGTCGCGCCGCAGTAACAATGACTAATGAGCCGTCAAATCACAGGCCCACTTCCCACTTTGAAGTTGCTTGGACGAAGGAACCATCATGACTTTGTTGAATTCCGCTTCTTGAAAAAACTACTATACCAGTAGTACTACTAGCTACAATAGTTACTACAACATAGGCCTCCTTTCGTTCGTAGGATAAGAATATGAAAATCATAGGAAGTGAGATGACATGCATCTCAATTCCTATAGAGAAAGAGATTCCATTTCATGCTTAGGATAGGAATTTTTCCATTTAGTCTAGGCTAATGTACTGGTAATTTGATCTAAAAACTACAGTAGTAACTAGTAGTACTGGTACATGCTCGTACTCAGACACACACACACACACACACACACACACACTAACTACTAGTACTACTACTTCTCACATGCTGGCCAGACGTCGTCGTTCTCCTTCCCGGCTTTGTCGGCGACACCCCACCGTGCTTGGATCTCCGCTGACCTCTCCGCAGCAGCGCGTGCATCCTTTTCTTTCTTGCGGCGGAGGGC
Organism: Aegilops umbellulata; assembly: GCA_032464435.1. Taxonomy (NCBI): domain Eukaryota; kingdom Viridiplantae; phylum Streptophyta; class Magnoliopsida; order Poales; family Poaceae; genus Aegilops; species Aegilops umbellulata. Next base: position 193,278,318 of record CP136055.1, read on the forward strand.
CTCTCTTTTCTTGAGTGCTTTCTGACTTTTCCGCTCCCTCTGTGCGGCTTTGGACGCCTCTTGCTCTACCGCCCATTCGGCCTTGGCATCTTCAAATTCCTCCCAAATAGTTGTGAGGCCGCGAGCGGCGATGAACTCGGCACAGCGGGATGCCATCGCTTCCCTATCATTTTGTGTGCGGTCGTGGGTGGCGAGGAACTCGGCGCTGCGGGATGCCATCACTGCCTTACCGATTAGTATGCGGCGCGATGGCATGAACGACGCTTGGTGAGAGCTCTGGGGTGGAGTGGCCGGACAACCGTATAGTGCATTGGTTTGTCGAGAGCTCAAGGATAGAAGACGAAGCAAATTTAGATTCCCCTTCAATCCTGGTCATTTATTACCGTGTAAAATGCGTTGGCGGTCATCGAACTTGTCTTGATAGCTCACTTTGATCATTGTATACGAGATATGGTAATTATACGGTCGCTGGCTCAGCGTATAGCTCCGTATTTGTGTGGTTGACCAGTCAAATAGTCCGCATGCGCCTCATCAGCTCGTGTTCTTTATCTATCTACGCGGGCCTAGCTACCTGTCAATGGAGAAAGAAATACTGTAAAAACCAAAATTATGCTAGAGTCCGGACCACTTCCGGAGCCCGCTCTCACCGCCCTGGCCCCTCAAGACGCCAGCTGCCCGCCGCATGCATGCATAGCAAGTAGTACTCCTTATGTGGAGGAGAGAGAGGCATTGGCAAATTCAAGGAGTGGGCTCTGCAAGAGCCTGTCTCTACACGTGCTCCTAGGTATAAAAAATAATTCTAAAAAAAGGCATAAAAAACAATTGTGTCTTAAAAAAAGAAAGGTAAAAAACATTTGAGAGGAAATAGATAGAGAGAAAGTGAGAAAAGGCTGTAACCTGGGCATTACATGAGGAAGGAGGGAGTGGTGCACATGCCAAGTTCACTGGGCTGCCGTGTTTTACACTCCTCCGTCGTAACAGTGGAGACAATAGCTTTCATCAAAAATAAACAATGAATACTCGTTGCTCGTCCTCTAAATCGGAAAGAATACTTTCATTCGCCGACGTGTGGGACATCGACCATCCTGGTCCACCTGCCATGCACAAAATTATCCTGGTCTACCCCGGTCGTATTGCAGGCCCAACCTTTCCCACTGTAAGTTGTTCGGATGAAGGAACTATCATGACTTCGTTGAATTCCGCTTCTTCAAGAAAACTTACTGTACCCGCAATACTGCTACCACACGCGAAGACTGGATGGCACTATACCACGTCATATCACTGAAACCCACTAGGCCAAACTAGCCCGGCTAGGTCATCTATTTTGGAACGGAGGGAGTACGTCTCTACACTGCTATGATTTTGTGTTGCACGTCATATCACTGAAACCCACTAGGCCAAACTAGCCCGCCTAGGTCATCGATTGCTAAGCCTACAATTTTAGGAGCTAGGGCTATTGGTCGATCGACGAGGGATAAGTATAAGCGTACCACGAGCTCATCAGCCCCAACGTTTCTCTTCGGTGAGTGTTTTGCAAGTACTATAGCTCGCACAATAGCTAGCCTACTAACACCAAGAATCATCAAACAAGCCCTGCTGATATGATAAACAGTTCAAACTTACATCTAATCATGCCATATATTACAACAAAAGCTGGTGAGGATACATCTGTTTCCATAACTCGGAGAGGGTTCGCATGATTCACTATCAAAGAAAAGTAGCAAGATCCGCCCACACAAGACAGTGCACTAGCCCTAAGATGGTTTGTTAACACGCATCGTTCTGGTAATTAAACACAGGGCAATAGAAACTACACTGAAGGATTAGCGCGACCAACTATTTCTTGTCACCGATCTCTCAGGCAATGACCACAGCACGGACAGCGCCATGGGGATCAATTTCTGGGGCGATGTCCGCAGGACTGACCGCGACATCGGAATCGATCTCTGGGGCGATGTCCACAGGATGGACAGCGGCATCGGAATCGATCTCCGGGGCGATGCCAACAGGACGGGCCACGACATCGGAATCATCAAGGGCGTCCACCGGCACCTGCACAACCCTAACATATTAGCAAGCACATTGCAAATAACCAAAAACCACAACTATGGTAATAAGCCATTATTGTTTACCTTCTGCAGCTCACCGGGGGATCTCATCCCTCCGGGGGCCATCTCCTCGTCCTTGATGGGGGCCATCACCTTGCCAGGGGAATACTGCTTCTCAACGGCGACTATCTCCTCAAACTCGGTCTTGAGCCTCACATAGGTGGCAATCAGAGTTCCTGGGGTAGGCACGGTGGGGCATTGCTGTTCTTCCAACTTTCTTTGAGGAGTTCATCCGCCAACGTCCTCAACTGTTGGGCCAGTGCTTGTTTCTTGGAGTTCTTCGTCTCCATGGGTTGGCCTGCCAACATGGTCAACTCGTTGGTCGGTGCTCGCTTCCTGGAGATCGCTGTCTCCAGTGGTTGTCCGCCGGTAACTCTTTGCCTAGTGCTCCAGGATCAATGAACTAACAAACAAAAAGCAATCGAAAGGAAACCACAATCGCGATGAAAACAGGAAAAGAATTGGATGTGAGAATCGGTCGGTGCTTCACAAAAAGAAGATTCTTGGAATGAAAATATAGCAGCATAACTGATTCGCCCACCTTTCCTTCGTTGGTACAAAAGAAAAATGGCAGAAGTGAGTAGCCTGGAGTGAGGTTTTCTTCAAGAAAGGGAAGAAAGGGCTTGAATGAGCGTTCCAGTGAAATGATGGTTGCTTCATCCAGTCCAACTTGGAGGCCACCTTACCAGTGCTGGTAAAGGTGTGGGTTTTGTGATATGACAGGTCATGACGGCCACACCAGGGTGACAGGTGAGTCTCGACTGTAGCACCTCGCTGTGATTTGGTGGATGGCACGCAGGCCCGAATGCTTTGAAATGTCTCGCATGTAGATAGAGCGGCTAGTCATATACTCCCTCCTTTCCGGTTTATAGGGCTCAATTCAAAAATTTCACCAACCAAGGTAGATGGTGAGTGGTGAAATCCTTTTTGTAATTTGCAAAAGCACCCAATTAATGCTCTTGTTTTCTTCAAAAATGTATGTTTACCAATGTATTAATTGCAATGCATGCATGCATAAAGTACATGCATTGGTCAATTTTCTCTTAATACCTGCATGCAATTATTTAATGCACCTTGGAATCTGAACTTGTGATGGGGAACAACCAAATTGAGCCTTATAAAATGGAAAAACTAAGATTTTGAGATAAGCCCTATAAACCGGAAAGGAGGGAGTAGGAGTGCTCAATATTGTGCACCGCGACCAAGGCGGGGAAGAAAACGAGAGAACTACATAATTAATGCATGAGTTTAATTAGGGTAGTTTTGTAAAGTACGAGATACATTTCTCCAATCGCAAAATGCCTTAGTTCATGAGATTTGAGCCCTATAAACCGGAAGGGTGGGAGTACTGCACACAGTGTAGTCTAGTCACTTGTTGCAATCTCTAGAAAGGCAAATACTACTTTCCGGTTTACAGGGCTATACTACTCCCTCCGTCTAGGTGTGTAAGTCATCTTATGAAAACCAAATACGTAGTCCCAAAACACTTAGGCGCGGTGCATTAACTTCTACCTTGTTTCTTGTTTCTTGACATATCAACCAATAAGAGATGAGAGGTGTGCATGCTTTTAATGACTTGCAATGGCTAGTTCATTGCATGCAATGCTATTTATTAGCAAATAAACATTGGTGACCCCAGGAGGAAATGGTGCTAAGCGCGTGCACCTATGTAAAATGAGTATCAACCAATGGATAATGGAGTTTAATTGTTAAACAATAGCAATTTTGTCTCATGCAAGAGTCGGCTAGTACTCCAAGGAACCGCACCACGCGAGCGTTCGCAACTGCCATGTTCGGGTTGCGCTTGGCTCTTCGCCTCTTCGAGAAGACGAACAATGATGTTACTCCTACTTCTACAGTATCGAATCCACTGCTGCATGTCCGTTCACCTCGTGCGGGAGGGATAGCGTGTAGCGAAAGCTTCTACTTACTGCTCCTGCCATTGCGTCTATGACAGGTGGGCCCAAAAGGTTGTTGGCCCTCCTGTCATGCAGCCAAAGGCAGGTGCAGTTAAGGCACCGGAGCTCAGTCAGCGAGGGAGAGTGTGTTGTAGTAATCAAATTTCTCGGTCTTGTACGAGTTGATGAAGATAGGGGTTGCTTGCTTGCTAGGGTTTCTTGCTAGGGTTGCTCACTACGTATATATAGGCCGGAGCCTCCGCGCTTGCTTGCTAGGGTTGCTCTATTCACACACTCTCATCCTCTCCAGATCTAAACAAGATAGGGGTAGTAACACTACCTTTCTCCCTTCAAAAAACACTGGCTCTCTATCCTCACCGCTGGTTACAGATCCGGACGTATCCCGCTCCGCCGGTGAAGGGGAGGAGGGGCAGCATTTAGGCCGTCATCGACAGCGAGGGAGGAGACCCATTGCCGGCCGCACCGTTATCTCTGGCCGAGCGCTGGCGCGGGAGGTCCTCCGATCCCTTCGTCGTTGCCTGTGGGCGGATCCGGCCTCCCGCCGCCCACCTATCCACATCCCGACAACCTTCAGGTATATTTTTGTTCGAAACCGCCTTAGCTCTACTTCCCCAGCTCGCTACGTCGCTGCATGTGCATCATTTTCTACCTCTCAGCCCCTCTCGATCGGATGGTCCAACGTCACATATTTTTTTCTTCTATTGTTAGAGGTAAAGCTACTTCATGGAGTCGAATCTTGTACTACTTGGTTCAAACAAGAAATAAAGTGGGGGTGGGGGAATTTAGTATGTACATCGGACTTGGTACAAACAGGAAGGAAAGGGGGTGAAAGTAGTACAGACTGGTCATCCAACCGGTCTGTTGGTCGAAAAGGGAAATACAGGGGTAACACTGTACACAGTGGTATGACCAGGACTAGATTTGCTATCCACACATAGGAGTAGGTGGCTAGAGTGAACAAAAATGGGACCAACCCAGATATGTTTCTTGGATGTTTGTTTCTTGGGGCAACAAACTTTGAATCACCACTTTATGCCCCTGTTTACGTACATGGTGCTAGACTGCTGGTGCACCCACTGTCCCATGCCCTTATACCAAATATTTAGGCTCTGTTCGGAATAAAGGGGCAGAAAACAAAGGTCTTGATGAAAATAGAGGAATAGGAAAGGAATGTAGGTATAAGACTATGGAACAGTGAACCGGAGGAAACTCTCAAGAGAATGTGTTCAGATGGACTACAATATGTACAGATTTGTTTTTTTAGAGTAGCATGCTTGGCATTATGAGATGCTATTTGTTTATTCAGCTGCATAATGACTACTCTTGTCCTCACCTCACGTACCACACATAGGTTGATTTTTTATTCCTGCAACACAGCACATCAACCTATCTAACGCATGGCAGCGAGCGCGTGCCTCGAGCTTCCGCCCAAATATGAGCAGCGCACAGATGTTTCTAATCCTATGGAATCAGTACTACCAGACCAGCTTTCCTATGAAACACTATTCACCTTTCCCGTGTTTCGAACGGTTGGAAGGGAAATAATACCGTAGGAATTGTGTTCCTATGAAAATCCTGCACCAAACCTGTGAACCGAACGCAGCCTTAGCTATCTTAGTCTAATGTCCCTGGTAAAAATGAAGCCATGCCATTGTTATAAGCCATGACAAGTTTAGCCAAATGTTTTTGCCTGTAATTGTTTGAGACTCTGAGTGTTTCCTCTGTGCCTTTTTGTGCAAACAGGGATATCCAATTCACCTGGTTGCTGTTGTGACCTTTTGGTGCACTACATAAAACTCTTCTTAAAAGAAGTGACTTTTGTGTTGTTTAACTGGAATGTCAGAATGGAACAGTTGGTTCATTTTGGTGGAACTACACAAAGGGAGATCTGTGTTCCAATCCTCATCATCCATATTGGCGCTATAACCTTCCTTTAGGTAAGAATGATATTTAATGCATATTTCATCTCTATTTCCGGCTGCCATGAGAAAATAATGCTGTTTTTACTAGTACACTTGTACTCCCTCACTGACAAAACCAATTCTGAATTACAAGGCCAATCATGTACTTGGTTTCACCAACTAGTGAGGAGAAAGAGAAACAGAGCATGAAGAGGAGGAGGAAGAAGAATAAACAGTGCCATGGAGATCTTGCTGAAGCCAGAGGCCTCAGTCGAGGCTATTCAAGGGCTCCGGCAACGACTACCTTACATGTGAGACGATCCTCGAGGGAGCCCTTCCACTTCTGCTGTCTCACTTAATTAATTAGCAGTAATTAAGTACCACTAATTTATTACTGCCTAATTTTCCTGTTGGAGTTAAACAAATCTTTAGTAGGACCCTATGCTGAATCATGTACGTGTGTATGTTTGTCTACGGAGGTGAATCATGTGGGGGAGAAGGGAGGGAATATTATTAGTGTCATGACATAATAGTGCTACTGTTTTGCATGTCAATTTATTGCCATTGGTTCAATGAGGCAATGTTTTGCGTATTGTCCATCATGAATTTGATGCTACTGGTTGAGTAATACGCTAATGTCTTCCTATCCTTTCTCACTAAGCTAATGAAGGTTTCACCTTGTTCCTACTTGTGCAAACAGGGATCATGTTGTGCCAATCATAAATTAAATGGAACTACACAAGACAATACAATGAACTGTATCCCAGCCAGTGCTTTAACTCTGCTGGAAGTTCTTGATAATCTTTTGATATAATCTAGCCACTGGTAAACAAGAGTGATTTCAATCATACATTTGAAGTGCACAAAAATATATACTATTGTGTGATTCCAGTGAGTGCTTTATCATCTCTTATGGGACTACATGAATAAGCTTTTTTTCTCAGGTTGGTACGAGCCTAAGGCCTTCATCCATATTAGTTTGCTGTCATCTATATTTGTATCGTGCTACTGTCATGAGAAACTCCTTTATCTTTGCACGTTAAAGTTTTGCAACCTATGATAAATGGCAATGCTTTGAGTGTTGAGTTGAGCTAATTGGCACTGATTAAATAAACTAATACCTCTCTTTAAGCAAGACTACTATGTTGCTAACTTTACCCATTAAGATAATGAGGGTGCTTCTATTTGTTAGTGTATGTTTCATAAACTAGTCCCACTATTACAATAATCTCACTCTCTCAATATATGTGCCAACAGGGATGCTCGATTTTGGTGGAACTACCCAAAAACATTGGGTGCATCATTGCCTCGACAGCTTCTGTCCTTTCCTGTCAGTCGCTAAACTCCACATGCTTTCTTCCTTTGCTGTCAGTCGCTTGGCTTACCTCGGCTTCCAGTCAAAGGAAATAGTAATTGATATGCTACCTCACACAGGTTGGTACTGGTCTTTATCCTGATTATTGTGCCTGTCATATCTATTGGTAATTTGGTATTGTGCTACTGTTTGCCGATTTCATAAAGGAGTAATTTGGAGCCTGAAATCGCAGGCAAATCATTACATCGGGTGATTTCAGTAGAACTGCACAAAATGATCAGATGGACAGGTACTTATGCTGCTTCTATGTACTCCAAAGTTCACTCAGACAAGCATCGATGTTGACAAGAAGTGCCTATATTTATCAACCGGCGTCAACCAATTGTCAAGGCTAAGAGTTCAAAGGACAATATGAAATCCACAAAGCACATAAGAAGAAGATTGAAATCTGTCAGGAAATCAAGAAACTCCGGAGTAATAGCATTGGATTATATCCAAACGGCTAAGAATCTGGCAGACCCTTTTACGAAAGGGCTATGACGGACGATGTTGACAAGAAGTGCCTATATTCATTCGAGTATCAACCGGCATGAACCAATTGTCAAACTCCAAGTATTAGGAGAGTGAACGCCAAAAATATTGCTTGGTTCATAGCCCAGAAAAATGCAGTCCAGTCTTTGGTCCCAACTTGTGCCTTTTGGTTATCGGCACATATGGTAGCGAACTATATGGCATGGAGTCTAAAGATTCCAGACAAGTTGGTTGACGCGTATATTCATCTGGCACTTAATCAGTCTGCACGCCAAGGATGCTCCATTTCCGTTGAACCGCACAAAAAATTTGGGTGGTTCATTTTCTCAACCGCCTCCTTTCCCGTCTGCAATGTAGAATTTTGGCGAGATACAGGACCAAGATGAGCCAGTAAACTGGTTGGATGAAAGTAGTGGCCAAGTTGCTCAAACCTCCCTCGGCATGAGGCCACTATTTGAGGATAAACCTACAAGCAAAGTACAGATTGTCTGTGCTGCCTCTTATGTACTCGAAAGTTTACTCGTACAAGAACTAATTTTAGCAAGAAGTACCTCCGATTGAACACCATTTACCTGTCTGTACCCTAGGTAATTAAAGTTCATCCATGGATCATATTGGCTGTGATCTCAATCATTTGGATGCGTAAACATACTGAACATGTGTATATCTGAATCTTTTTGTAAATTATGTATGAATATTATCGTGTGATCTATCAATCATTTGGATGCATAGATACCTGAGCTTGTGTATATATGAATCTTTTGAGTTGTTGATTGTGAATGTTGGCTATGGATATGAACATGTCCTGTGAACCTGAGTTTGATATGAATGTTTACCTTTTCTGTTGTATTTGTGTGTGAACTTGTTAGTATGCCTACTGTGGGGTATAAAACGCAGGTCCCTTATAAAAGTAATGTTGTGTCCAATTTATGTTTTCCCTTCTAACCACATTATATATATTTATATTATTACTATTATCGTATATTTTATAGAGACTTATATATACATTATAAAAACATCCCAAATTATAAAAGTGAATGTTTAACGGAAGTTGGCAAGGAAAATCCTGGTTGTTTTTAACTCACAGGCAAGGAAAATCCTGGTTGTTTTTGACTCACAGGCAAGGAAAATCCTGGTTATTGCGAAGATTTTAAGGACCAATTTAATAATAACGCGCTCATTTTTATTTTGAGCAATAACTCGCTAATTTCTTAATTATATATAAAAAATGTGCCTCTCCGGTTTATTCTTTGATATTAATTGCTCCTTCTAACATAACACTATACGTATATATAACGAGCCCACCTAATACGTGTATTTCAAGGAAATGCAAATGGGCTCGGATTTCTTATAAAATATAAATGGGCCTGATTAACACAAAATTATTTGTTCACCCAGCCCAGCAAATGGACTGTACATTCTTGAAAACATGGGTTAAATATATGCCACATTTTTGCAGGCTGACATGTGGGCCAATAGGTCGAAGCCTACGCAGGGCATTGTCAACTTGGTCAACAAATGATTGTGTCATCCACAGCCATTGGATTTATATCCAACGGCCGGTATGCACCTTCAATCTCTTGTCTTCTTCCTCCAGCGTCGCCGGGACCGCCTGGTCCGGCCTCCGACGGCTAGCAGCTCTACTTAGCACGCATCACTGCGGAGCGCTACCCCACCGCCGGCCAGGCTATCCCTCCACCCCTCGACACCTCATGTTATTCTCCATAGACTACAGCCCCACGCTGCAACAGAACCAGTTATAACCCTTCTCCTTCTCTCAATCTGCGACTCCACTGCCGCGTTTTCCCATCTTCGAGTCGTTCCCGTCCGGGGCCTCGCCGTCGTCCACCGCCTCGCTGCGTTCGGTGCGGCGTGGTCAACAAACGAGAGTCATCGGAAGAGGACTTTACATGGAGAGCCTGACGGCTGGGACCCACGAGGTCCATGGTCGCACACAAGTAAAGTTCCTCCTTATTAAGCTAAAAAAATGTTTCCTCCACCTGACCGCTGGGACCCACCGGCTGTAACTTCACACGGAAGGAAGTGCCTCCTTGTTTTGCGAAAAAAATTATTCATCCCGTTGACAGCTGGGACCCGTCAAATTTGGTGACTGACTTGTGGACCTACTAAGCGGACGTGTACGCACGGCTTTGTCAACTTAATCAACAAATGATTCTAGCAGATGGACCGTTGGATGTTAACCCAATAGCCGTGCTCCTTCTTCAACCTCTGTTCTTGCTCCTGTCTCCCGTGGGCGGCACCGCGGCTGTGCTGCCGCACACCCGAACCAGTGAAGTTTCCCACTCCTCTCCATCTGCGACTCCACTGCAGCTTAATAAATAGTAACGTCTAACTGAGCCAGTTACTTAGATGCGTACACTTGGTGTAGTAGGAACTTTATTTAGTTTGATGTATACAATTGTTCTTTTTTGGTAGCCCTTTTGTAATGATGGCTGATGTTTGGTTTGGAAGAGAGAGCTGCGTCTTCACTCTTCTGGCCTGCTTACTGCTTCTGTTGCACCCCCAGCCCTGGTTGCTGCTGCTGCTGTTTTCAATGAACAATCAGTAGTATATTTCGTCTGTTGGTTGAATAAATGTGTTGTAAGAATGACAAACACAATGTTTTGGAAGTCGTTGCACGGTTCGATCCTTTAGTGCCCCGTACCGTACGTAGCGCATACTATTTATCGTACGGAACACATTTTTTTTGAAACTCGGAACACATTTTCCACTTGTTGATAACATCAGCCCACTGATGAAGGCCCAATAGAGAAGCCCATAATTAACTGGAAGGGAGGCTCTCACATGAATCCAGCCAAGGTACATGCTCATGGTCCCCTAAACATAAATAAGTAAATAAATAAAGCTAAATGCTCATGCACCAGTTCTTTGGGAAAATAGGTAGCCCAGTATTTCTTATTGAAGAATACCCAAGCTAGGCCTATTTGTTTTCTCCGAATTACTGGGCTGCAAATCTTTCAAGACGAGGAGGGATGCATTCCGGCCTGGCTTAAGAGTATGGTCAATGTCTGTTAAAAGTAATATCAAAAGGGGTTGAAAATTCCAAAAAAATTATAGCAAATGGGATATAAGTTTCTTTTTTTGTTTTTGTTCTTCACTGATATCTTATACGTATTTCATTGGATTTAACATGACATAGTACTAATTTATTTTTAAATTTGTTTTACTATGACTATTAATTTTTGGATTAAGAATATTTCGTTCCACAGCAAAAATTTGCGAATTTTCAAAATTTCCCACATATTTAGTTAATTTTTTTTACGCTGGTACTGACCAGAAAATGGCCAGCAATTCTAAAAATGGAAAACGGGCTGCAATAAATTCCATATGAATTAGAAAATGAGTAAAAATTATAAAAATAATAGCAAATGGGTTGTACACGCCATAGATTTCGAGGCTGACTTGTTTACGCAAGGCTTTGTCAGTGAACACATGATTCTAGCAGCAGTTAGTGTTGGATGTCCATCCAACGGCCGACGTGCGTCTTTAATCTCTGATCTTCCTGCTCCAGCCGCCTAAACTAGCGCCGGTGGGACTGCCTACTCCCTCCTATTGTGGCCCGCTGTGATGCCACGCAGGCTTCCCCGGCCTACCCTACTCCCTCCGCTGGCCTGGGCGCACGCAATCAACTGCCTCCTTATTACGCGAAAAAAAATGATTCCTCCCACTGACATCTGGGGCGCAACGGTTGGGAGGCTCACCTGTGGGCCTACTAAGTTGACGTGTACGCAGGGCTTGTCAACTTAGTCAACAAATGATTCTAGCAGCAGTAACCGTTGGATCGAATGGTCCTACTGCTTCTTCAATCGCTGCTCTTCTTGCACCAGCCACCCAAACCAGCGCCGGGGAGACCGCCTGCTCCTGCCTCCAGTGGCCGGCTGTGCTGCCGATGAGGCCTCATCGCCCCCTACTACTCCCACTGCTAGCCAGGCCTTGCGGCGACGGCAGCCTCATACCGCAGTCGAACCAGTGAACCCTCGTACTCCTCTCTGCGTGGGCATCCACTGCCGCGTCTTCCCCGGCTCCACGTCGTCCCCTTCCTAGGCCTCGCCATCGTCCACCGCCTTGGTGCTCTCGGCGCGGCGTGGTCAACGTGGTCAACGAAATTCCATCGGAAGAGTACTGTACGTGGAGAGGCCGATAGCTGGGTCCACAGCCACAGCCCAGTTTTTTGTGATTTGCCAAGTAAGTCGCTTTGTCAGGCCTGTTGGGCTACAAATCTTTCAAGACGAGGAGAGCTTTCATTCGGCTGGCCGAGAAAATGGCCCATCAGTAATGAGAAATGGGTTGTACATTTTTAAAACACATCAAACCGACAATTAGTTTCAAATATCTTTTTTTCATTTCGAGATTTGAAATTACATTAATTTTTATGCGTGGAGAATTTGTTGGATTTTCTATTGATATACATTTATTTTAAAATCAGTTTGAATGTGAGTCGAAATTTCGGGATTAAAAACAGTTCGGACCGCACCGAAATATGCAAAATTTCGTATAATTTTTTAACCGTGGCCACAATATGGGCTGTAATGCTAACAAAAAGAATATGGGCTCCAAAAAAACGTTAATAATTAGCAAATGGGCTGTAAATTATTAGAAATAATGGCAGATGGGATGTATGTTGTTTCCCATAGATTTGAGGCTTTCCTAAAAAAAGGTTGACGCACAAGCAGTGGCTATTGGATGGCCATCCAACGGCCGTCGTGCTTCTTCAATATTTGCTCTTCCTGCTCTAGCCGCTCAAACAGGCGCCAGCGGGACTGCCTACTCCCTCCTCCCCGCGTCCGGCTCTGCTGCCGCACAGGCCTCACCGCCCCACTATACTCCCATCACTGGCCTAGCCATCCATCTACTCACCCACACCTGCTGTTATTCTCCGGCGATGGCAAAAGAACCAGTAAACCCTCGTACAGTCGTACTCCCCTCCGCGTGGGAAACAACTGCCGAGTCTTCCCTGCCTCCGTGTCGTTCCCTTCCTAGGCCTCGCCATCGTCCACCGCCCTGGTGCTCTCGGCGCGGCCTGGTCAACGTGGTCAACGACCAACATGCGTCTGAAGTGGACTTTAGGTGGAGAGGCCGACAGCTGGGTCCATGGCCGCACGCAAGGAAATGCCTCCTTATTACGTGCAAAATAATGATTCCTCCACCTGACATCTGGGACCCACCGAAAGGGCCTCTGTATTTCGTGAAAAAAACGTTACTGCCGCTGACAGCTCGGACCCACCAGCTATATCTGCGCACGCAAGGAAGTGCCTCCTTATTACGCACAAAAAAATGAATACTCCCCCTGTTAGCTGGGACCCAGTATAGTGGCAGGCTGACTTGTGGGCCTACTAGGTTGACAGGGATGGAGGACTCTGTCAACTTAGTCAATATGCATGATTCTAGCTCTAGTGATCGTACGATGTCCATCCAACGGCCGTAGTGCTTCTTCAACCACTGGTCTTCTTGCTCCGGCCGCCCAAACCAGCGTCGGTCGTGCCTTGTGCTCCTGCCTCCCGTGGCCGGCTGCGATGCGGCGGAGGACTCACCGCCCCGTACTACTCCCACCGCTGGCCAGGCCATCCCTCTACTCACCCACACCCCCTGTTACTCTGCGGCGACTGCAGCCTCACACCGCAGCGAACCAGTGCCCTCATACTCCTCGACGTGTGGGCATCCACTGTCGCGTCTTCCACGGCTCCACGTCGTCCCCTTCCTAGGCCTCGCCGTCGTCCACCGCCCTGGTGCTCTCGGCGCGACGTGGTCAACATGGTCAAGGAACGGCTTCCATCGGACGTGTACTCTACGTGGAGAGGCTGACAGCTGGGTCCACGACCGCAGCAAGGAAGTGCCTCCTTATTACGTGCAAAATAATTATTCCTCCACCTGACAACGGGGACCCACCGGACGGGCCACCGTATTTCGCGAAAAAAACGTTTCCCCCTGACTGTTGGGACCCACCAGCTACACCTTCGCACGCAAGGAAGTGCGTCCGGGTAAAAAAAACAAAACGATTCGCTCCCCTGACTGCTGGGACCCACCAGCTACATCTTTGCAGGCAAGGAAGTGCCTGACAGTCGGGACCCACCTAGTCGAAGCGTACGTAGCGTTGTCATTCCGGTCGCGAACGTGTACGTACATATATACTAGTGGATGTAGAGGCGCGCACGTGTCGTAGTAGAGGCAGCCAGGGTGCAAGAAAGAAAACACGGCCACGTATGTGTACATACGGGCGGGGTATCGAACGCCTACTCGCGCATACGTACGGCCAGGGCTCGTGTACATGGCTGGGTCGGAACAGAGAAACATCGTCGTCGTCGTGTTCATGGGGAGGCAACGGAATGCGTTGTGTTCATTGGGAGGCAACGGAACATGTGGGAGCCAACCGGCTGGGTCGGAACGGAATGCGTGGTCGTGTTCATCGAGAGGGCTTGTACAGAACAGGCGATGGAAACGAGGCCTGGCGTACCGCACAACGGAGGAAACGGACCTCCTACATTCGGAACGGGGTCCTGTCGATCAGGAGGGGTCTGGCGTACCGCAAAACGGACGAAACGGACCTCCTACGGTCGAAACGGGGGTCCTATTGATCAGGAGGGGTGTGGCGTACCGCAAAACGGAGGAAGCGGACTTGTATTGGAGCACTACGGTCGAAACGGGGGTCCTGTTCATCTGGAGGGGTGCGTACCGCAAAACGGGACTCCACGGGATACTGTTCATCTCCACCGTCGACCCCCTCCAGCCTCCACGAGCTACTGTTCATCCACCGTCGACCTCCTCCAGCCTCCACAGGCTCCTGTTCATCCAGCCTCCACCGCGCGCTACTCCACCGGCTACTGTTCAACCACCCCTCCACCGTCTACTGTTCATCCAGCCCTCCACACCATGGGGTCCTATTCAACCACCCCTCCACGGGCACCCCTCCACCGACCACTGTTCATCCTACCCTCCACACCACGGGGTCCTTTTCATCCACCCCTCCACGGGCACCCCTCCACCGTCTACTGTTCATACAACCCTCCACCACACCATGGGGTCCTGTTCATCCAGAGGCAATGCCACCGCTCACTTTTCATCCAAACCCCCCCGCAATGCTCATTGTTCATCCCATCGATCGGCTTCAGTTAGCAGCAGTAGCCAAGGAATTGCTCGATCGGGTTCAGTTAACAGCCATCGATCGATCGCTCGGGTTCAGTAACGCGTAGCCTGTAGTGCAATCTCTCGTGTTTAGTTAGAGCCCAACGCCTCGCTCGTGTTCAGTTAGAGCCAACGCATCGCACACACGCGCGTACGTGTACGAGAGAAACGCGCATCGCTCGACCCCCGACCTCCCACCGTAACCGGGAACTCCCTGAAATTTTCCTCCCCCTCGCTTCTACCACGGTTTTTTCCGTCATGGACGGCCCAAAGAATGTCATGCAGCTGCGTCTCCGGCCGCCCAGGATGAAAAGCCCATTTTCTGTCATGATTTTTTGTCATAGAAGTAGGATCCCACCACATCTATGATGATACCGGGTTTTGTGTCAATTATCGTCATAGAAGTGTCATATGTATGACATAAATTTTTTTCGTTTGGCCCAAAATGTCACGGATGTGTCTTTTTTTTGTAGTGCTATGTGTTTGATCACTCTCCCTCGTGTTCATGATTTGGCACGATCTTGATGTACCGTGACCTTTGCTATTATAGTTGAATCTTATGATGTTTCTCCCCCTCTATCTCTTGTAATGGATTGAGTTTTCCCTTTGAAGTTATCTTATCGGATTGAGTCTTTAAGGATTTGAGAACACTTGATGTATGTCTTGCATGTGATTATCTGTGGTGATAATGGGATATTCACATGATCTACTTGATGTATGTTTTGGTGATCAACTTGCCGGTTCAGTGACCTTGTGAACTTATGCATAGGGGTTGGCATACGTTTTCGTGTTGACTCTCACTCTTTGAAGTTCTTTGTGATTGTTGAATAGATGAATCTGAGATTGTGTGATGCATATCATATAATCATACCCGCGGATACTTGAGGTGACATTGGAGTATCTAGGTAACATTAGGGTTTTGGTTGATTTGTGTCTTAAGGTGTTATTCTAGTACGAACTCTAGGATAGGTCGAACGGAAAGAATAGCTTCCTTTTATTTTACTACGGACTCTTGAATAGATCGATGGGAAATGATAACTTTGAGGTGGTTCTGTACCCTACCATAATCTCTTCGTTTATTCTCCGCTATTAGTGACTTTGGAGTGACTCTTTGTTGCATGTTGAGGGATTTTCATATGATGTAATAATGTTATCCTTGTTGAGAGAACTTGCACTAGTGAAAGTATGAAACCTAGGCCTTGTTCCAAAGCATTGCAATACCGTTTGTGCTCACTTTTATCATTAGTTACCATGTTGTTTTTATATTTTCAGATCACAACCTATATCTACCATCCGTATTGCACTTGTATCACCATCTCTTCGCCGAACTAGTGCACCTCTACAATTTACCATTGTATTGGGTGTGTTGGGGACACAAGAGACTCTTCGTTATTTGGTTGTAGGGTTGCTTGAGAGAGACCATCTTCATCCTACGCTTACCACAGATTGATAAACCTTAGGTCATCCACTTGAGGGGAATTTGCTACTGTCCTACAAACCTCTGCACTTGGAGGCCCAACAACGTCTACAAGAAGAAGGTTGTGTAGAAGACATCAGCTAACCAGTCCACATCCTGCCTTGTCAGCTCGTGTTCGCTATCTTCGTGTGCTGCCCATGTGGCAGTGGGTAAAAATAAGTAAATTAGAGGCCCATATGACACATGCTGAAGTAAACAAAGTTGAAACCACTCGGGGTAGCACCCCGCACGATAGTAAATTTAGGGTACACTTCTTCCGCGTGAAGGACGCACTCGCGCACACTTCACCACTGTGCGGCGGCATGCACAGAAGGACGCACTCGCGCACACCCAACACCCAACACACACCAGCAGACGTGTACGCTGGCGTCGCCGCCAGCTGACATGGACGGTGAAGCAGCCAACAAGTAGAGGCGGCTCGAGCCAAAACCGCATCCGGCGAGCCTGGACTTCATCAGCAGCCTCCCCGATGACATGCTGCTCATCATCATTGGCCTCCTCCCCACCAAATTTGCTGTGCGGACCACCCTGCTCTCCCAGTGGTGCACCCCTCTGGCGCCGCGTCCCCCTCAACCTCACCATCGACAGTTTCCTCTGTGACAGGGATTGCAAACGCATGGCCGCAGTCTCCAAGATCCTTTCATCACACACTGGGCCAGCCAGACGCCTTGACATCCACATGTTCAGTACCAACTGCAAGGTCCAAGCCAAGTTCGATGAGTGGTTCTTATCCCCCGCCCTAGATCAGCTCGAGGAGCTTATCTTTGAAGCTGGACGATGTCGCGCTCTACCTCCGTCCTCGCTCCGCCTCACGCCAACGCATCGCCGCGCCAGCTTCAGCTCCTGCTATCTTCCCCAGATTAATGTCATGCCCGCTTCTTCTCCTTCAACTCAAGCAGCTCGACCTCTTCGACATTGGCATCTCGAAGAAGGCTATGGAGCACCTGCTCCGCAGCTATACTGCGCTCGAGTACCTTCATCTTCAGCAGATCCACGGGTTCATTAGCCTCCACATCGCCTCGACTAATCTCCGATGGATTTCTGTTTCTTGCTGGCCCCGCAACAAGACATCAATTGGGAAGAAATCACTCCATCTGTTCCACGTTATGGTCATTGAGAATGCGTCTTTCCTTGAGAGATTGCTTGTATCTGATCTAGAAGGTCCAACAAAAATCAAGGGCATTGACGCGCCAAAATTGACAGCGTTGGTGTACTCGTCTACCAATTTCTCCGAACTCTTCATTGGATTCGTAATTGTTCAGGTACAACACTCATCTTATTCTCCATCTTCTTGAAATTCACATTTTTAAATTTATTCTTGATGTATTTACGACTGTCATCCAGAAAATGATTCCCACAAGCTTGACCCAGTCTATGCGCACAGTGAAGATCTTGGCAATAAAATCTATCGGCCCCAATCTGGATCAAGTTGTTGGATTCCTTACATGATTTTCGTGCACGGAGAAGCTACTCATCGAGGTGAAACTTCTCTCCTATTAGTAAACGGTAATCACAGTGTAGCTCAATGTTTTCGTATTTTTCCCAAATTACGATGACAAGTGTTGTTTTCAAAACGGCATCTACGCACTGCACCGAAAGAAATGTTTTTAGTATTTTTTCTCACGTGATCACCTGCATCATTTTTTTGTTGTACTACTATAGCATCCTAGGCTAGTCATAGTGGCAAGTGACTTCGACTAGTAACTCTATGGTTACCCTAAAAGCAAGTACTAGCTCCGTTCTGCTTTACTCCTCCTATTTTGTAGTATCAAAATTTGACCATAGATTTAACTGACAAAATTTTTATGCATGTCACTAAAAATTATATCGTTGGATTCGTATTTGAACATAATTTCAGATGGTATAATTTTTTGGTAACATGCATTAGCATTTTCTTCGGTAAATCTATGGTCAAAATTTTAGACTAAATACGAGGTAGTACAAAAGTGGGGTATAACAGCCCTCCACTATGTAGGCCAAAACACGTGCCAAATTCACTTGTGATGCATTTGGCAATGATGCCCCTCCATTGCTCACCTGGTGCCCCAATCTGGATGACCTACTTTGCTCCGGTGCCAAATGAACTCACGCAATGAAAAAACACTTGTGTGGGAGAGGGAGAGGACTGAGGCAATAAAAAACACTTGTTTGGGAGAGTAAGAGTCTGGTGTAGTTGGTTTGATTGATTTGTTTATACATGTGGGTCTCTGTGCACAGCGTTGCCAACTCTCTCACGTCGCTAGAGCGGTACCAAAATCTTTGCATTTGACATCGATGCATATTATGTGCCATACTTTTGAGAAATATGGCATCACCCACATAGTGGAAGGCAACAAATGCACAAGCTCTTCATGTGCTCCTAGGTAAATGAGAGGAAAGAGAGAGAGTGAAAAAATATCACTAGCCAGCCAACCCTATCGTATGAGCGAATGATATTGGTACCTCTTAGTGACACCGCAATTATTGGTACCTCTTGATGACACGGCAATCTTATACAGCCAGCTCCTCCAATATGTTCTCTTCTTTTGCAAATAAAAAAAGGCCCGAAAGTGAAAAATGTGATGCACTATAATAATCTGATCGAATGCCTTGATATCCATATTACAGAAATTGATTTGATCGACTACCGTGGCAGCACATATGAGATTAAATTGGCCAGGTTCTTTGTTCTGGAGGCATGTGCTCAAGGTAATGAGGTTTGGCGTTCTCTGGCGCAACAATGAATGGCGTGCTGACCACCGCAAGCATCTAATCTAAATGACAAAGTCTCCACAGAAGCTGAATTTGTTTTAGAAACATCAAGTGGCCAGAGACTCAAAAATTTATTTGTCCATTAGTGACTTGTCACGGTGGTGGATTTTAGTTTGTAGGATAATGTTGCATCCACCTATACTCACGAAAGTTCTTACGTAAACTACCTAGTAATTCCCTCTTCGTAGGTGCAGCATTACTCCTAACATTTGTAATGTTAGTTTGAAACTTGTGATATTGCCGTGTCCTATTCTGGCGTTTTCAAAATCATGCGAATCAAAGAGGTCCTGAGTTGTTGATGATGTTCCGCCTGCCATCTTTCACCAATAGCTGTCGGATCTAGATCTGACGCATACAAACCAAACTTCTTCAGTTTTGCAAAAAGATGCCTGCACTTGTTCCATATTTACAAACAACTCCTTCTCTCTCACAATCAGCCTTATCTCCTCCCCATCATATCTAGAAGGACATGGAAAAATCTGGCGCGATGGCCGCTGCCGGCGCCGTCCACCCCGAATCTTGGTGTTCCGTGCAATGCACGGGCATCTATGATACGTCTCCATCGTGTCTACTTTTCCAAACTCTTTTGCCCATGTTTTGGACTCTAACATGTATGATTTTAATGGAACTAACCCGGGCTGACGCTGTTTTCAGCAAAATTGCCATGGTGTTATTTTTGTGCAGAATAAAAAGTTCTCAATATGACCTGAAACTTCACAGGGACAAGTTTTGGAATTAATAAAAAATATTGGCGAAAGAATCAAGTGTAGGGGCCCACACACTAGCCAGAAGGGTGGGGGGGCGCCCACCCCCTGGGCGTGCCACCCGACCTTGTAGGCCCCCTGGACCTCCACCGACCTCAACTTCAACTCCATATATTCTCCTTTGGGGAGAAAAAAATCAGAGAGAAGGATTCATCACGTTTTACAATACGGAGCCGCCGTCAAGCCTTGTTCTTCCTCGGGAGGGCAGATCTAGAGTCCGTTTTGGGCTCCGGAGAGGGGAATCTGTCGCCATCGTCATCATTAACCATCCTCCATGACCAATTTCATGATGCTCACCGCCGTGCGTGAGTAATCCCATCGTAGGCTTGCTGGACGGTGATGTGTTGGATGAGATTTACCATGTAATCGAGCTTGTTTTGTTAGGGTTTGATCCCTAGTATCCACTATGTTCTAAGATTGATGTTGCTATGACTTTGCCATGCTTAATTCTTGTCACTAGGGCCCGAGTGCCATGATTTCAGATCTCAACCCTTTATGTTTTCATGAATATATTTGAGTTCTTGATCCTAGTTGGAGGAGTTCATGCACTCACTAAGTGCTAATGCTTTGGTCTGGTGTGATATTAAAAGGCGGCCTTAATATCCCTTAGTTTCTACTAGGACTCCGCTGCCACGGGAGGGTAGGACAAAAGATGTCATGCAAGTTCTTCTCCATAAGCATGTATGACTAGACCTGGCCATGGGCAGCCCGGCCCGGCCGGCCCGGCCCGACCCGTCCCGAAAAAGCCCGACCCGGCCCGGCCCGACGCTGCCCCCGGGCCGGGCTCGGGCCTTAATTTTGAGCCCGGTGGCCGGGCCGGGCCGGGCCCGGGCCCGTCGTTTTTACAGTTTCCTGAAGGTCGGGCACTACAAGAAATATGTCAACTTATGACCTTCTGTCAGTGACCCTTGAAGAATTGGTCATAAATTTATGACCATTTCAGACCAATTGGTCAAAAGCTGTTCGGGGGGCTCCAAATCCTCACACGAAAAGGTCATAAAGCAAACAGCGCTAGTCCGCTGCCTTATTTCTAGTTGTTAACGACCAATATAGATGGTCATAGCCTTGTAAATTGTGGTGGGTTGCTATGACTAGGCGCCACCTCATCAGTTTTGCCTATGTGGCATGTCCATGTGGCAGTTTTTGCCCTAGGTTGTGAAGCAACCTATATTTCTGGCATTCCCAAAATTCCCAAAAAATCTCATAAATTCTTTGGGTCATATCTTCGTCAAATACGTAAAAACCTTCCTTGCCTAGTTCAAAAATAATTCAAAAATATTCATTTTCCTATTCTGTTCAAAGTAACAGTTTGTGAAGGAAGTACCACTTTAGAATGTCCAAATAGTATCCATTTTCTACAGTGCTTTCATATGCCCAAATAATCATCCTCCACCAAATGCCAGCTCAATCCATTCATTATTTTGAGCCGAGCTTCAACATTCGTATTTATGTCCAGTGTGGTGGTTTGCAAAGCAAGTACCAGCTAGGCTCCTCCTTTTGAGCTGAAAATTTGTGAAGACGGTCTTCTTAGTAACTGATCATCCTCGGCCAAAACTTACGCCCATTAGCCATGTACATTTCCTGTACCGCTAGCCAAACACTTGGCTGCTAATTCATGTTTGAGCACCGATCGGTCTCCTCGTGAGAATCTTATGTTGTAATTTTCTTCCTAGCACCTACATGGGAAGTGCCCAACCCACTAGACATGTCTAGGCCACCCAGAACACATGGCAACGCCACGGTCACGCGGTGACCACGCGGCGGGCATGCGAGCTTACGCGCTCTAGAGTTGGGGCCCTCGGCCACCGCCCAAACCTCGACGTATCGCCACCAAACCATGTATTTATGATTAAATAGGTACTTATGTAACTAGAAATTATTTTTGGAAAAAATAAATAGCAAACTATGAGGCAGCTGCAGTTCAAATTTGACCCGCTTCCAACTGAATCGGCGGGAATTTGTCTTTTTCACGAGAGGTGGATCAAAACTTTTTGCACCCAACCATTTTGTCAATTGTGCATTAAATATGGCCTAGTATTTTATAAAAATGATTTGGTCCAATTTTGCAACAATTATTTGGTAGTTCCTTCACAAAAAACCCTCCTTTCGGGCACTCGAAAAATGGAAAATGGTTTTTTCGTCCAACGAAAATGAAAACTTCCTTAGGCAACATTGTTTGCTATTCCAATATGCACCATTGTGCACAATATGAGATCATTTGAACAAACTATGCCATGAATGTGGCCATAAGATTGATCATTTGGCTTGAAAGCCATGAATCTTCACACTTGATAGCTCATTTCTGAGAACACTTTTTTAAAAATAATTACCGTATTACAAGTTTATTATTTTTCCTGGAAACTTGGTCACATATAATAACACAATGCGAAGGTTTTCCAATTTTTTGATTTTTTTTTGAATTTTTTATGCTCGTTTCAAAATGCGGTCAAAACGGCGGGCTTGACCATTCCTAGCTAGTGGTTTAATCTTGGATTTTTTTGGTGTTTCTATGATTAAATAGATACTTATGTACCTAGAAATGAGTTTTTGAAAAAATAAAGAGCAAACTATGAGGCAGCTACAGTTCAAATTTGACCCGTTTCCAGCTGAATCGGCGGAAATTTGTCTTTTTCACCAGAGGTGGATCACAAAAATTTACACCCAACCATTTTGTAAATTGTGCATTAAATATGGCCTAGTATTTTATAAAAATGATTTGGTCCAATTTTGCAACAATTATTTGGTAGTTCCTTCACAAAAAAACCTCCTTTCGGGCACTCGAAAAATGGAAAATGGTTTTTTCGTCCAACGAAAATGAAAACTTCCTTAGGCAACATTGTTTGCCCTTACAATATGCACCCTTGTGCACAATATGAGATCATTTGAACAAACTATGCCATGAATGTGGCCATAAGATTGATCATTTGGCTTGAAAGCCATTGATCTCCACACATGATAGCTCGTTTCTGAGAACACTTTTTTAAAATAATTGTCGTATTACAAGTTTGTTATTTTTCCTAGGAACTTGGCCACATATTATGACACAATGCGAAGGTTTCCCAATTTTTTGATTTTTTTTGAATTTTTTATGCCCGTTTCAAAATGCGGTCAAAACGGCGGGAATGACCGTTCCTAGCTAGTGGTTGAATCTTGTAATTTTTTTGGTGTTTCTCTGATTAAATAGATACTTATGTATCTAGAAATGATTTTTGGAAAAAATAAATAGCAAACTATGAGGCAACTGCAGTTCAAATTTGACCCGCTTCCAACTGAATCGGCGGGAATTTGTCTTTTTCACGAGAGGTGGATCAAAAAATTTTACACCCAACCATTTTGTCAATTGTGCATTAAATATGGCCTAGTATTTTATAAAAATGATTTGGTCCAATTTTGCAACAATTATTTGGTAGGTCCTTCACAAAAAAACCTCCTTTCGGGCACTCGAAAAATGGAAAATGGTTTTTTCGTCCAACGAAAATGAAAACTTCCTTAGGCAACATTGTTTGCCCTTACAATATGCACCCTTGTGCACAATATGAGATCATTTGAACAAACTATGCCATGAATGTGGCCATAAGATTGATCATTTGGCTTGAAAGCCATTGATCTCCACACATGATAGCTCGTTTCTGAGAACACTTTTTTAAAATAATTGATGTATTACAAGTTTGTTATTTTTCCTAGGAACTTGGCCACATATGATGACACAATGCGAAGGTTTCCTAATTTTTTGTTTTTTTTGAATTTTTTATGCCCGTTTCAAAATGCGGTCAAAACGGCGGGAATGACCGTTCCTAGCTAGTGGTTGAATCTTGGAATTTTTTTGGTGTTTCTCTGATTAAATAGATACTTATGTATCTAGAAATGATTTTTGGAAAAAATAAATAGCAAACTATGAGGCAACTGCAGTTTAAAATTGACCCGCTTCCAACTGAATCGGCGGAAATTTGTCTTTTTCACGAGAGGTGGATCACAAATTTTTACACCCAACCATTTTGTCAATTGTGCATTAAATATGGCCTAGTATTTTATAAAAATGATTTGGTCCAATTTTGCAACAATTATTTGGTAGGTCCTTCACAAAAAAAACTCTTTTGGGGCTCTCGAAAAATGAAAAATGTTTATTTTTGCAAGAAAACTCATTTCTCACTACACCTTTTTGAAGATATTTATATTTTTCCATGTTTGTTATTTTTTCTGTAACTCGTTCACATTTTGGTGACACAATGAAAAGGTTTTCTTTTTTCTTTTTGAATTTCTCAGGTCATAAAATAGCTGTCATGATTTTAACATATTATTTTTAGACAACTATGACCAATTTAGATGGTCATAGCATCATACTGCATTCTGATTGGTCTGTAGACGTTTCATGCGGATCGTGCATCATATGCCGTCGGATGCTCGCGGATCCAACGGTCGTCCTCAACCCTTCCACACCAACCCCGAAACCCTATATGGTCATTTTGCATCCACCCCCCCGCCTCCTTTCTTTCCAGTTTCCAGATCACCCGTCTCCTCGCTATCTCGCCCGATGGAGAGACCTTGCCTCCTCCCTTCCAGATCCATCGCCGCCGCAGCCACCTCCCTCCGGCGGAGCTCGCCATCGTTCATGGCCTCCCCCACGCCCCCCTCCTCTCGCCCCTCCCCTTCCCTCACCACCCAACCGAACCAACGAGCCCACCACACGCCCTCACCTCGTTACCAAGCGCCGCCGCCGTCCCCACGATCTGGATCCCCTCAAACCACACGCTGGCGACCGCATCCACTCCGCCGCCGGCGCCACCTCCACCCCTCCCCCTGCCCTCCGAACACTGTCGCCGGCCAGATCCACCGCAGCCCCCTCCCCGCCGCTTCCTCCTCCCGACCCCACCCCCGTCCTCCACCTCCTCCGCGTGCCGAAACCCGTCATCTCTGATCCCGCCCCTCAGATCCACCCCGCGCCCGCAATCGACCTACTCTAGCTTGCTCGCTCCGCCAGAGAGGAGGGGCGCCGGAGCAGCGGGCGTTGGCGGAGATGGAGAGCAAGCGGGTGCTGCTGGTGGGCGGGAGCGGCTACCTCGGCCAGCACCACCTCGCCGCGCTCGCCGCCGTGTGCGGGGGGCAACGGCGTCTATGTCGACGTGGCCTTCACCCACCATCGCAGGGCCGCGCCGCGGGCGCTGCTCAACGCGCTCCCGAGCGTCCGCGCCTTCTGCGCCGACCTCCGCTCAGGCGACGGCCTCGAGGCCGTCTCCGCGTCCTTCGGACAGGTACGCTCAGCTCCCCTCCCCATTCCGCGAGCGCCCCATTCCGTCCTGGCCGTGTAGCGTTGTCGTGTGTTGGCCGTGTAATAGTTACGAGCTTCGCTAGTCCATGTGCCATGCCATTTGTTGTTTGTAGCTAGTCCGTCGATTTACTGTCTTTTTTTGCACTTCACGTGCCCACTAATTAAGATGCAGTCTTCCATATTGAAGATTACATGTATGTTGTGCTGATTACATGTATGCTGCCCTCCTGTGACCTGTCTGCCTGGACAAAAATACCAGTAGCACAACACTTTTAGAATTAGAATAGATAGATCGGTTGGGTTCACTTGCGTTGCTAGCGGCCAGGTGTTGGTCTCCCTCGAATTGTTTCTCCTCCTCTTTCACGATCCTGCATTATACAACTACGCAATTTCCTTGTCTTGGGATCGTTAGTTCAGATGGGACATGCCTGGCTGCAGAGAGCAGTTCCATCAGACACGCCTGGCTGCAGAGAGCAGTTCCAGCTACTGACACACACTTAACCCATCCATTTATCTCTCTGATAATTGCATTTGTTGCCTGCTCATTTAATTAATTAAAACTGCATGTGTGCGTGTAAGTATATCACTTTGCTGTTGTTCATCTTCAAACTGCATGTGTGCATTTGTTGCCTGTTCATCTTCAAACTATAGTCTGATCATTGCCCTCTCTCTCCCGTGATGGTGCTGCTGCTGACCCCTCCACCCTTCTGAATGTTTTTGGTACTACTGGAAAATTCAAATGGGTGCGTGGGATTCCAAAGTTCCAGCAGCAGAGAAGCAACGATAGGCTTTTTATGTGAACGATGTTGTACATCTTTACCAAGTCTTCAGTTTGCACCGTGCTGCTGCCGCATCCTAGACTTGTAGATACCCATTGGTCCATTATGGTGGTGATCCTCTTTATTTTATTAGCTGAATAAGCTTAATCTTGGAGTTATTGTGTACATTGGAGCGTACAATATTCATGTGGAATTAGTTAAGTTGGTATCAAATACATTTGTTGCATGCTCCATTAGTCGTTTATACTTGAAACCTGGCCTATCATTTTTAATAAATATTAAAACATCAAAGTTGTTTTATGCATGCTGCTGGTAACTGTATACTCTCTCCTAATAGTTTTATTACTTGTTGTATGCAGGCTGATTGGAGCCTACAATCAGGCTATTTTTTCCCTTTAAACGCCTATTTTTTGATATCAGGTGCTCCTTGAGCTGTCTAAGAACAAGCAGACCATCACTTCACCATCTTCGGCCCCCTCAGGGTATTTCATCTCTTTGGCCTCTTCCAACATTGTCTTCTTTGTTCCTGACTATAAACATTGATGCATATGCCCTGTTCTAAAGTGGAAAATCATTTGCTTGTAGCTTGTACTGTCCATCTGTTGTGTTAACTTGCACTATGTTGGTACTTATCATTTGCAAAATATATCTGTGTTTTCGCTATTATGAGAATGTCATATGCATTGTTTCCTGTTAAATCTAAAGTTTTGCAGCAATTTTTCATCGTTATGAGAATTTTATATTCATGGATTCACTTGATTATGTTCCTAACTTATCATAATTTATTGTTTGCAGATGCTGGCCTTCAGTCTTCAGAAGTTGGAGCTCTAGGAAGAAGAATCCTGAAGAAAACCCAACCCAGCAATGCGTTTTAGCTCACTGGACTAGTTATTTGTTTATCTAGTTGTATTTTAGCTAAATACTAGATTTGTACTATTATCTCAGTGTTACTAGATTTGTATTTTACCTAAAAACCAGCAATGCATTTTAGCTCACTGGACTAGTTATCTGTATATCTGTATCATTGTAATTTCTTTGCTTGGCTGTTGTATGAAATATTATGCCTTATTGGCTATTTTTGAATCAAATATTATGCACAAATATAGAACTAACGTGTGGTACAGAAAGAGTGATCCTGGCAACCTACTTTAAAATGAAAAAGAAATAAAAGAAATGAATTATAGAAGGCTACGTCCTAAAAAATAAAATGGGCCAGGCCCATGAAACCAACAAAAAATTGATGAAAAAAAACACAAATAGGCTGAATTAATGGGCTCGACCCATGTAAAACACCGAATCGGACCGGGCTGAATCTTGTCAGTGACCTTTTCAATTCGTCGCAATTTTGCCACGTCAGATTGCCACGTCGGATCCGACATGGCCTGGGGAGAGAGCTAGCGACCAAAACAGAAGGTCATAGGATCAACAACCTTTTGTTAAAGGTCGCTATAGTCAGTTTACGACCGCCAGCTTTTGACCTTCTGTTTTTGGTCACAAAAAGGTCGTAAATGGAAATTTGTGACCTTTCAGTGACCAATAGTGGTGGTCACAAGTTGACATATTTCTTGTAGTGGGGCCGGGCCAGCCCGAGGCCCGACGGGCTTTTGCATGTTTGGGCCGGGCTCGGGCCCAGAAAATAGGCCCGATGGCCGGGCCGGGCCGGGCTCGGGCCTGGGTTTTTTTCGTCGGGCTTCGCTAGGGCGGCCCGAAGCCCGGCCCGGCCTGAGGTTTGGCCAGGTCTATGTATGACTATATTCAGAATACATGCCTACATTACATTGATGAATTGGAGCTAGTTCTGTATCATCCTATGTTATAACCGTTGCATGATGAATGCCATCCGACATAATTGTCCATCATTGATCCATTGCCTACGAGCTCGTTTCATATTGATCTTTGCTAAGTTACTTTTCCGTTGTCACTGTTACGATTGCACTAAAACTGTTACTGTTACATTTGCCACTATTACTGTTACTTCCATACTACTCTGCTACTAAATACTTTGCTGCAAATTTAAGTCTTTCAGGTGTGGTTGAATTGATAACTCAGCTGCTAATACTCAAGAATATTCTTTGGCTTCCCTTGTGTCGAATCAATACATTTGGGTTGAATACTCTACCATCGAAAACTGTTGCGATCCCCTATACTTGTGGGTTATCAAGACATTTTTCTCGCACTGTTGCCAGGGAGCATAGCTCTATTCTCTGATTCACTCAGGATTTATATCTATTGATCACTATGAGGAATTTGAAAGATCAAAGAAGCAAGATTTTTCCCTCAACTACGATGGGAGGTAAGGAACTGCCATCTAGCTATGCACTTGATTGTCCTTATGTTTTAAGTAAACTTGTGACACCTACCTGCTATTGATTTTGATATGTCGCATGTTATTGTTGATGCCACTTCTACTATGCATGATGCTTATGATGAAACTACTTCTCTGCTTGATAATACTGTGCCACTAGGTGAATTTCTTGATTAACAACTTTCTAGGGTTAGAGAGAATGAAATTACTGAAACTGATGATATTATTGAAACTGAAGATTATGATTGTCCCCTAGATATGAATTGTCTGTTGTACCTGAGGGTTATGTTATGGATGAATAAACTGCTAGAGACTTCGTTGATTGCAATGATAGAGGGGATCTTAAGAAACTATTAGCTTCGCTGAAAGAAAAATTCTGGAATGCTAGATTGAAATATGATCCCGCTTTTGCTACTTCACCTATCTTTGTTACTGATAAGGATTATGAATTCTCTGTCAATCCTGAGTTAATTACTCTGGTTGAATATGATCCTTTCTATGGTTAGGAATCTGAAACAGTTGTGGCACATCTTACTAAACTGAATGATATAGCCACCCTATTTGCTCATGAAGAAAAAATTCTCTATTACTATATTCTTGAATTGTTTCCTTTCTCATTAAAGGGTGATGCTAAACTATGGTTTAATTCCCTTGCTCTTGGTTGTGTGTGTAGTCCTAGGATATGATTTACTACTTCTCTGCAAAATATTTCCCTGCTCATATGAAACAAGTTGCTTTAAAGGAAATATTTAATTTTGTGCAAATTGAAGAAGAGAGTATCCCACAAGCTTGGGGGAGGCTTCTCCAATTACTTAATGCTTTTCCTGATCATCCTCTCAAGAAAAATGAAATATTTGATATCTTTTATAAGGGACTAACCGATGCTTTCAGAGACCACCTGGATAGCTGTGATGGTTGTGTTTTCAGGGAAAGAACTGTTGAGCAAGCTGAATTTCTATTGAATAATATATTGATAATGATAATGATTGTACACTTCCTGAACAAACTCCTAAGACAACTGTGAAGAAAAGGGGTATTATATTTCTCAGTCCCGAAGATATGCAAGAGGCAAAGAAATCTATGAAAGAGAAAGGTATTAAAGCTGAAGATGTTAATAATTTATCGCCTATTGAAGAAATACATGGTCTTGATAACCTCACACAGGTAGTAGAGGTAAACTCTCTCCGTAGATTTGATGAAGGTGATATTCCTCATAATAAGTCTGCTACTAAATGCTTGGATGAGTTTGATAATTTTATTGTTAAACAAGAAAACTTCAATGCTTATGTTAGTAGACAATTAAAACGTAATGCTTACATGCTTCACTAGTTGGGTAATTATATGAGTAGAATTGTTAATGATCTCAAGCTTATTAGTAAACATGCTTCCATGGTTACAACTCAAGTAGAACAAGTACTTAAGGCACAGGATGATTTGCTTAATGAGTTGAATAGTAAATAAGGATAATGTTGTTAGGGTTATGACTAGAGGTGGTAAGATGACCCAGGAACCTTTGTATCCTAAAGGTCATCCTAAGATAGTTGAGCAAGATTCTTAGAGAACTAATACTAATGCACCTAGTCCTCGTACTAAAAAGAAAAAGAAAATTGATAGGACTTTGCATGCTAGTGAACCTGCTATAGACACACCTGAGAATCCCAATGATATTTCTATTTCTGATGCTGAGACACAATCTGGTGATGAACATGAACCCAGTGATAATGTTAATGCTGATGTTCATGTTGATGCTTAACCTAGTATTGATAATGATGTAGAGATTGAACCTGCTGTTGATCTTGATAACTCACAATCAAAGAATCAACGTTATGATAAGAGAGAATTCGTGGCTAGAAAACATGGTAAAGAAAGTGAACCATGGGTTCAGAAACCCATGCCCTTTCCTCCTAATCCATCCAAGAAAAAGTATTATGAGGATTTTGAGCGCTTTTCTGAAATGATTAGACCTATCTTTTTGCATATGCGTTTGACTTATATGCTTAAAATGCCTCCTTATGCTAAGTATATGAAAGATATTGTTACTAATAAAAGAAAGATACCGGAAGCTGAAATTTCCACCATGCTTGCTAATTATACTTTTAAGGGTGGAATACCAAAGAAACTAGGAGATCCAAGAGTACAAACTATACCATGCTTTATTAAAAAACTGATTTATGTGATCGTGGAGCCGGTGTTAGTGTTATGCCTTTCTCGTTGTATTGTAGACTTGAATTGAATAAGTTGACACCTACTGAAATCTCTTTGCAAATGGTTGATAAATCAACTGCTATACCCATCGGTATTTGTGAGGATGTGCCCATTGTGGTTGCAAAGGTTACTATCTTAATGGACTTTGTTATTCTTGATATTCTGGAGGACGACAGTATGTTGATTATTCTTGGTAGACCCTTTTTGAATACTGCAGGGGCTGTTATCGATTGCAACAAAGGCAATGTCACTTTTCATGTTAATGGTAATGAGCATACGGTACACTTTCCGAAGAAACGACCTCAAGTTCATAGTATCAATTCTATTGGAAAATTTTCAACTATTACTATTGGAGGATTTGAATTCGTCTACCCACTGTCGAAAATAAATATGATATTCTTATTGGTGGGCACATGCATATCCCCGTTGAGGTAACCTAGTGTTATCTGAAAGTTCTCTAGTTTCATGTCATTCGGAAGAAGTTTGTTAATAAGACTTGATCAACCTTGTTAATGGATTCCTTTTGATGAGCATGAGATGGATGAATTTAGAAAGCACAACTCTCTATACCCATCTTTTGCTTTCTGTTATTTAGATTAAATAAAGCAAAAATAGTATTTTCTGTCTGTTTTCTAAATTATCTGTGCAATAAAAATGCCTCGAAAATAAATGTTCTCCAAATGCCCTAAAAATTTAGTATGATTTTTATGGATTATTTGAGAATTTCTGGCACTGAACACACACCAGGAGGCCTCAACAGCTGGCCACAAGGGTGGAGGGTGCGCCCACCCCCCTGGGGGCGCTCCTTGACCTTGTGGGCCCCACATGGCCCCCCTCCACTTATTCCAGCACCCATCCACTCCTTCCTCCAGAAAAAATCACTCCATAGCTCAAAGTCGTGTTCTTGCTGCCATTTTTGATCTGCTTGCTCAAATCCCATTTACAAAACTGCTTTGGGGGATTGTTCTTCGGTATGTGATTCCTCCCATGGTCCAATTAGTTTTTGTTCTCGTGCTTTATTCATTGCAAATTTTTGCTGCTGTGGTGACCTTTTTCTTGAGCTTGCATGTCAATTTTATATGGTCCAAAGTAATTTTGATGCATGATATAGCCTCTAGGCACTTGTAGGAGTAGTTGCCATCAATTTTGTATAGTTTGGTTCACTTTTATTTTGAGTCACTAAAAATTTCAGAAATTTTCAGAGAAAGAAAGTGTTGAGGAGATTGTTGAGAGGCTCCTCAAGCCGGGGTTCGAAGGAAAAAAGAAAACGAGGAGAAGGAAAAGCCCAAGTATAATATTCCTCGTGCCATGGAGATTTGACCGTGTGAATGGCCATGTGATGCATTCTTACAAGCAGCCAGAATTTTTGAGGATTTCTATTATTTGGCTGGGAATGCAGGCATCACCGACTTCCTCCTCGACCAATGTGATCAGTATCTCCTACACACTAATACTTTCGTGCAAAATTTTCATTTTCATGCTAGGAAATCACCACCCACAGTAGACTTTTACTTATGTGATGGGTACAAGGAAATGACGCTTTATGACTTTTGTGAGGCTTGTAAATTACCTTATGAGGGTAGCATCGAGGAACCACATCCTAGTGATGTGGAAGGTTTTATTGCTGAAATTACCGTATGGCAAAACAGAGGAGTGTCGGGAGCGAGAGTGGCTACTATACATTTCCATGTTTTACGCTGTTGCTCATTATTTGCTGGGAGATGTTTAATTGGACGAGGGGAGAGTGGAGGTCTTAATGCTACAGACCTTGCCATTTTGTGCCATGGTTTACATAGAGATATAACTTGCAGTTTAGGCGCTGTGGTTGTTAAACGGTTGAGTATGAACTGTACAAAGGGTCCTATTTTCGGAGGTATCTTCGCCTTCTGCCTTGCCAAACACTTTGAGATGCCCATTAGGCATTATGAAAAAGAGGAGAAATTGCTACCCACTATATATTTAGATTATGACAGCATGGTAGCACATAAGTTTACTCGCCATGATGAGGAAAATAGGCTCATATATAACTTAGTATTCAGCGAGAATACTTTTCATATTAGTACCTCGCCTGCACCTGTTTTGTTCGATACTCATTCAGGCAGGTACTTTGTTTTTCCCGCGGACATTCACTGTCGGTGTACTAAAGTAGGGGTACCTTAGTACCCCAGACTTGTGCACGGGCAGTTGTAGCACCCTGCGGCAAGGCCCGCCCAGGAAGCGCCAAGAGAAGACCAAGCATTCAAGACAAGGCCCCCGGCAAGAGGAGCTTGCCGGGCCAAGAAGACAAGGCCCCCGGCAAGAGGAGCTTGCCGGGCCAAGAAGACAAGACCCCGGCAAGAGGAGCTTGCCGGGACGACTGAGCCCATGTAATGCCATCCAAGAACAAAGTATACGAGACAGAAGATCGAGACCCCGACAAGAGGAGCTTGTCGGGAAGGCCGAACCCAGGCACCACAAGAGAAGCCCGCCACGGCGCGCTATGCGCCCCGGCAAGGCCTGATAGCCGGCAAGCTATCAGGCACAGGAAGACGACCCCCGCGGCAAGCCACTTGCCGCAGCAAATCGCCACCTCAGGACCGCGCTCCGGCTCGCCCGCCCACGCGTCGCTCCGGGGCTCCCCCCAAGGGCACGTGGCGGGGCACCGCGCAGCCTGGGGTATGCGGTGGCATGCAGCCACCATCGTGGCGAGCGGTGGCGCACCTAACGGTCCGCCTCGGTGCTGCCCGGGCGACCGTGACGGGCATTTAATGCCCTTGTCCCCTACCGTCAGAAGTAGGTATGATAACACTGTGCCGCACTGTAGCGCCACTGTTCCCGCACTGTTACAACTACCACCCCTTTTACACTTTTACCCCTTTCTCTTACGTTGACACCTGTCGGTGACCCCTTTGCGCTATAAAAGGAGGCCCGTGTGCAACGTAGAGGGGGTTCCGGGGTTCGGAGATTTGGGATCCAGACAGCCATACGCTCGGTGCAGCTAGCTCTCCAAGCTCCCGAGCTCCCCAGTTCAATACAACCAAGCAGGAGTAGGGTTTTACGCGTCCATCGCGGCCCGAACCTGGGTAAACCGCCCGTGTGCTCGCCTCGATCTGCTCTCTGTGCTCCCTCCGCCCCCCTCACCGGACAACGAAAGGGGCTCCGGCCCCATAGGTGCTCGCGGGGGACGCGGTCCGCCCCGACATCTTTGGCGCGCCAGGTAGGGGAAGGCGTCGAGGTTGTGCGGATCAGATCCGGCGTTCGCACGAGCGCGCTCTTCGTCAGCTTCACCATGGCCCCGAAGAAGAAGGCTTCGGAGGTCGCGGGCCCGTCCGCGTCTCTTCCCCCGCTACCGGAGCCAACGGTGGGCGGGGGAGACGCCGTCGGAGGGGTGGCCACAGGCGAGAACACTCGCGGCGCCACCAAATCCAAGAACAGGGCGGACGACCGAGCCTCGGCCTCCGAGGGCGCGTCACATCCGACCCGACAAACGACGACCCAGCAGCGCCATGCCACAGGGGGTGGCATCCGCTTGCTGGACCAAGCGCAAACTGGAGGTTCACGGGACGCCCCGGGCCCCCGTCCGGACACGGGCAAGGCGAAGGCGCCGGGGAGGGATCCCGCTCTTTCTAACATTGTTAGGAGTCCGAGCGTATCCCGCTCCTCGCGCCACTCGCCCCCGCTCCCCTCCACTCCGGCAGAAGCGCTCGCGAGAGCGCAACTGCTCCTCGACTACCCACCAGCGGCTGACAAGGCCGAAGGCTGGAGGGCCACCATCCAGAGCCTGACCGCCTTCGCCAACAACGACACGCCGCAGCAGCCGGCGACCTCACGGCCACGGCAGGTCGAGAAGACGAAGGCCGACGGCGACAAGACCGCCGGGGGTGCAACCACCATGCACTCCCCGGTGCAGAAGCAGAAGACGCCGCCCCGCTGGAGCAACGCCGACGACGGCTCTACAGCGTCGTCGGACCCGCGGACTCGCCGGGACCAGCGCCGAGTCCTCGACGAGCGGCAGCAAGAAGACGCTCGAACAAGGATTGAGCGCCGCCGAGAAACTCGGCGGCAATCAGACCAGCGGGCTGGGAACGCTGTCGACGCGCACGCGCCCGGTGAACCAGGTGACTTACCGTACGCGGCAGGTTGCCCTGCGTTCACCCGTGAGCTGCGGCGCGTCCGGTGGCCCAGCACGAAGAACTTCAAGCCCGACGTATCGGAGAAGTACGACGGCAGGACGCACCCCTCGGAGTTTCTCAGCATCTACACGATCGCTGTGCAAGCTGCCGGGGGGCGCGACGAGAGGATATTGGCGAACTACTTCCCGCTCGTGCTTAAGCCGAACGTTCGTTCGTGGCTTATGCACTTGCCGGAAGGCTCCATTTCTTCCTGGGCGGATCTTTGCCATCAGTTTGTTGGCGCCTTCACAGGCGGCCACAAACCTCATGGCCAGGATAGCGACCTCCACATCCTAGCCCAGAAGGAAGGAGAACCCCTGCGCAAATACATCCAGCGCTTCAGCCGCGTGCATCGCAACATCCCCGACGTTCACCCTGCCGCGGTTATCAGCGCGTTCCACCAGAACGTGCGTAACCGCCGCATGCGTGAAGAGATGGCCATGACCAAGGTCCGGGACGTCAGCGAGCTATATGCCCTGGCTGACAAGTGCGCGCGCGCGGAGGAGGGGAGGAAACTCCCCGGGGAGGATGCTGGCGCAGGAGAAAGCGACAGTGACGACACCGCCCCGGCGAAGAGAAGCCAGCGGCGGAATAATAGGAGGAAGAACAGGAAAGAGGTGCTTGCCGTCGAGGAGTCCGGCAAGGAGGCTCCCGCCAAGCAAACGCAGGCTGGCGGCTCCGGCAAGGAGCCTGCCCCCGTGGCGGCAGCCGACAAGCAGGACGGCTCCGACAAGCAATACTGCAAGATCCACCGCACCAAGGGCCACGATCTCTCCAACTGCAAAAGCGTCGAGTACCTCGTCATGCAGCAGAAGGCTGAGTACGAGAGGCGCGACAAGGGGAAGGCCCAGGGTGGAGGTGGCGAACCAAGCAAGAAGCGGCCGCCCATCGGCCGGGGAGGACGTCGCGGCAAGGCCAAGCAGCGGCAAGGCGATCGGCCTCCCCGGGGCCGCGACGAGGATGAAGAAGACGACGACGAAGACGTGGAAGACGAAGATAACAGCGAGCAGGAGTTCCAGAAGGCCACGGAGGTCCTATGCGTTGACGGTGGCGCCTCTCTGCACACCTCCCACCGCCAGCTTAAGCGGTGGGCGCGAGAGGTGAACGCAGCAGAGCCGCCCGTGGAGTCGCGCAGGCTCCTCAAATGGTCCAGCACGCCCATCATTTTCGATCTTGAGGATCACCCCGACCGCACAACCGCGGTCGGGTGCTTGCCGATGCTGGTCTCACCCACCATCCGCAACCTCAAGGTCACCAAAATGTTGGTAGACGGCGGGGCCGGGCTGAACTTGATCTCCTCCGCTGTGATCAAGAAACTCCAGATCCCAGACGGCGAGCTCGAAGAGACCGGGTCTTTCCAAGGAATCAACCCGGGGAGGAGCAAGCCCAAGGGGAAGATTACTCTGCATGTGACCTTCGGCGGCGAGCTCAACTTCAGGACTGAGCGCATCACGTTCGACGTCGCTGATATCCCGTTACCATACAATGGGATCCTCGGCCGTCCCGCTCTCGCCAAGTTCATGGCAGCTTCCCACCACGCCTACAACGTACTCAAGATGCCGGGGCCGATAAGCGTCATCACTGTCCACGGCGACAAAAAGGACGCGCTTATCTGCGCCGACAAGATCTACCGGGATGTAGCAGCCGCGGCAGAGAAGGACACACTTGCCGCTGAAGCCCCCGGGCGGAAGAAGACAAGGACCAAGTCCGGTAAGTGCTCTGGGGCCCACTCCGGCAACCGCACCTCTTCGGAGTGCTGCGCCGCCGTCGAGGACGCTCCATCGAGCTCCACCGGCAAGAACAAGAAGGGAATGACCGCTCCTCCGGCAACCAAGAAGGTGTCCGCCAAGGAGGACGGCACTGGCGGTACCTTCACCATCAGTGCCACGCTTGACAGCAAATAGGAAAGCGCGCTCGTTGCCTTCCTGCGGGCGAATGACGACGTGTTTGCATGGCAACCGTCCGACATCCCCGGTGTTCCCAGGAGAGTGATTGAGCACAAGCTCGCTGTCTGTCCTCACGCGCGACCCGTCAAGCAGAAAGTGAGAAAGCAAGCCGTGGAGCGCCAAGAATTCATCAGCGAAGAGATCAAGAAGCTAGAGGCAGCAGGCCTAGTGAGAGGTGTGATCCATCCAACGTGGCTGGCCAATCCGGTCGTCGTGCGCAAAGCCAATGGGAAGTGGAGACTGTGCATAGACTTCACCGATGTGAATAAAGCATGTCCCAAGGATCCATTTCCCATGCCGCGCGTTGACCAGATTGTTGACTCCACTGCCGGATGTGAGCTACTCTCTTTTCTTGATGCATATTCAGGCTACCACCAAGTCTTTATGGCCAAAGAAGATGAAGAGAAGACCGCATTTATCACTCCGTGCGGCACCTATTGCTTCATACGCATGCCGTTTGGACTGAAGAATGCGGGATCAACGTTTGCAAGGGTAGTGCACACTGCTTTCGAGCCACAGATCCATAGGAACGTGGAGGCCTACATGGATGACATCGTGGTGAAGAGCAGGAGCAAGGAAACCCTGGTCCAAGATCTGGAAGAGACATTTCAGAACCTGCGCAAGATACAGCTCAAGCTGAACCCCGAGAAGTGCGTTTTCGGAGTCCCCTCCGGCAAGCTTCTCGGGTTCTTTGTGTCACGGAGGGGGATTGAAGCTAATCCCGACAAGATCAAAGCCATCGAGCAGATCGAAGCCCCAGAGCGCGTCAAGGACGTCAGAAAGCTTGCAGGTTGTGTGGCCGCCCTCAGTCGGTTCATTTCAAGGTCTGCAGAACGCGCCCTGCCCTTCTTTAAAATCTTGAAGAAGGCAGGCCCCATGCAGTGGACTCCAGAAGCGGAGGCAGCGCTGCAAGATTTGAAAAGGTACCTATCCTCCACTCCAATACTTGTCGCACCTAGACCACAGGAGAAGTTGTTGCTATACCTAGCGGCAACCAACCAGGTGGTTAGTGCTGCGTTAGTGGCGGAGAGGGAGGCCGACGAGGAGCCTATACCACCTGCAAGCGAATCCAGCGACAAGCGGGGGGCTGCTCCGGCAAGCTCTGGCCCCGACAAGGACCACCCTGCGCGGGAACAGGATGGAGCGCGGAAGAAGATGGTGCAGCGCCCGGTGTATTTTGTGAGTTCCCTCTTGCAGGGGGCTAGATCAAGATACTCTGGGGTGCAGAAGTTGCTTTTCGGCCTCCTCATGGCCTCGAGAAAGCTGCGCCATTACTTCCAAGCACATGAGATAACAGTAGTCACTCGCTTCCCGCTGAAGAGGATATTGCGCAATCCCGAGGCAACAGGCAGGATCGTCGAGTGGGCACTGGAGCTGTCGAGCTTTGGGCTCAAGTTTGAAAGTACTTCAACCATACAGAGCCGAGCTTTGGCAGAATTCATAGCTGAGTGGACTCCGACGCCAGATGGAGAAGCCCAAGAAACAAGCGCGCCCGTACAAGAAGCAACAAGCGAGTGGGTAATGTACTTCGATGGTGCCTTCTCGCTGCAAGGCGCCGGTGCTGGCGTGGTACTCATCGCGCCCACCGGAGAGCACCTCAAGTATGTTATCCAGATGCACTTCCCAAGAGAGCAAGCAACCAACAATACTGCTGAGTATGAAGGCTTGCTCGCCGGCCTCAGGATTGCGGCCGAACTTGGGATCAGAAAGCTGATTGTGCGGGGAGATTCTCAACTGGTGGTCCGGCAAGTCAACAAGAGCTACCAGAGCCCTCTGATGGAAGCTTATGTAGATGAAGTGAGAAAGTTGGAAGGACACTTTGAAGGGCTGCAAATGGAGCACGTCCCGAGAGCTCAGAATGAGATCGCAGACGGCCTTTCGAAGTGTGCTTCGTTGAAGTTACCTGTGGAACCAGGGACCTTCTTACTCAAGCTGACTCAACCATCCGTTACACCATCAGTTGGGCAGTCCAAGAAAAGGAAGTTGGTCTCCGGCGACTACTTGCAGGCGGACCTTCCTGAGACCGCCGCCAAGGTCCCCAAGATCAACAACCAGAACGCCGAGGGGCAGCCCGCTCCTGCGGATCCCAGGATCCGTCCAGTCGAAGCAGGTGCCCCCGATAAGCCTTGCTCCGGCAAGCAGATCAGCAGTCTGAACGATGAGGGACAGCCCGCTCCTGCGGATCCAAGGATCCGTCCAGTCGAAGCAGGTGTCCCCGATAAGCCTTGCTCCGGCAAGCGAATCAGCAGTCTGAACGCTGAGGAACAGTCCGCTCCTGCGGATCCGAGGATCTGTCCAGTTGAAGCGGGGGTTCCCGACAAGCTTTGCCCCGGCAAGCTTGCCGGGGGATCACCGGCTCCGGCGGAACCAGAGGTTCTTGCCGTAGAAGCCGGGGTCCCCGCAACGGCCTTCATGCCTTTAGTCCTTGCCGTCGAGCCCCGGGCTCCGGCATGGGCGCAGCAGATCGTCCGTTTTCTGCAAAATGGAGAACTTCCCGACGACCCAGAAGAGATGGAGAAGATCACCAGGCAGTCAAGTATGTACCAGTTCGTGGACAGCGAGCTGTACAGAAGGAGACTCAACGGTGTCAGATTGAAGTGCATCTCCAGGGAAGACGGACAGAAGCTGTTGGCAGAGATACACGGAGGCATATGCGGCCATCACATTGGCGCGAGAGCACTTGTCGGAAAAGCCTTCCGGCAAGGGTTCTTCTGGCAAGAAGCCCTCCAAGATGCAACTGCACTAGTAACCAAGTGTGAAGCGTGCCAGTTCCATGCAAAACAGATTCATCAGCCAGCTCAAGCTCTCCAAACAATCCCTTTATCCTGGCCCTTCTCGGTCTGGGGGCTCGATATCCTCGGCCCTTTTCCCCGAGCCGTCGGGGGCTTCGAGTACTTGTACGTTGCAATCGACAAGTTCACGAAGTGGCCAGAAGTGGAGCCAGTGAGGAAGGTGACCGCGCAGTCAGCAGTCAAGTTCTTCCGGTCGATCGTCTGCCGTTTCGGAATCCCCAACAGAATCATCACCGACAACGGGACACAATTCACAAGTCGCGCCTTCATGCAATACGCCCAGGATCTTGGCGCCAAGGTCTGTTTCGCTTCGGTTGCTCACCCCAGGAGCAACGGTCAAGCAGAAAGGGCCAACGCTGAAGTGCTGCGCGGACTCAAGACCAGGACCTTCGACAGGCTGCACAAGTGCGGAAGAAATTGGATTGAGGAGCTGCCGGCGGCTCTTTGGTCAATCAGAACGACACCGAGTCGAGCCACCGGACAGACACCCTTTGCTCTAGTCTATGGAGCGGAAGCAGTTATCCCCACGGAACTCGTATACGGATCTCCTCGGGTGCTCGCTTATGACGAGCTCGAGCAAGAGCAGCGGCGCCAAGATGACGCGCTGCTCCTTGAGGAAGGACGCCTCCAGGCTGCGGTACGAGCTGCTCGATACCAGCAAGCCTTGCGTCGCTACCATAGCCGCAAGGTCAAGGCCAGGAGTCTCGAAGAGGGCGACCTTATCCTTCGGCGCACTCAGTCGGCCAAGGATTCCAACAAGTTGACGCCAAAGTGGGAAGGACCTTATCGGGTGAGACAAGTCACGAGGCCTGGCGCTGTCCGCCTCGAGACCGAAGAAGGCGTACCAGTGAGCAACTCCTGGAACATAGAGCATCTTCGCAAGTTTCACCCATAAGGCGCGGTTGCCGTGATCCGCTCCGGCAACCATCGGTTTGTACAGGCCTTGCCGCTGCTGCATGTAACCCCTTGTACAAAGCCAGGCGAAGCCCCTGGCACCAGATAAAGCTGCCCTGTTAGGCGACCTTGTTCTTAGGCACGTTCAGTCGGCCAAGAATTATAACAAGTCGACGCCGAAGCAGGAAGGCCCTTGTCGGGTGGAATGAGTCGCGAGGCCCGGCGCTGTCCGCCTCAAGACCGAAGAGGGCCTACCAGTGAGCAACTCCTGGGAACATAGAGCATCTTCGCAAGTTTCGCCCATAAGGCGCGGTTGCCGTGATCCGCTCCGGCAACCATCGGTTTGTACAGGCCTTGCCGCTGCTGCATGTAACCCCTTGTACAAAGCCAGGCGAAGCCCCTGGCATCAGATAAAGTGGCCCTGCTAGGCGACCTTCTTCTTAGGCACGTTCAGTCGGCCAAGAATTATAACAAGTCGACGCCGAAGCAGAAAGGCCCTTATCGGGTGAGACGAGTTGCGAGGCCCGGCGCTGTCCGCCTCAAGACCGAAGAGGGCCTACCAGTGAGCAACTCCTGGGGACATAGAGCATCTTCGCAAGTTTCGCCCATAAGGCGCGGTTGCCGTGATCCGCTCCGGCAACCACCGGTTTGTGCAGGCCTTGCCGATGTTGCATGTAAGCCCTCGTACAAAGCCAGGCGAAGCCCCTGGCCGAAGATAAAGAAGCGCTGGCGCCCTAGATTTTAGCATGCATGCTGAGTCAGAGTCTCGTCCTTGGTTAGGGTTGTCAGTTCCTAACTGTCGCTAACCCCTAACTTAGAGGTCGAGTCCGCGTCTTTTTCCCGTCCTTTCCCTTTTGG
Source organism: Aegilops umbellulata (assembly GCA_032464435.1). Lineage (NCBI taxonomy): Eukaryota > Viridiplantae > Streptophyta > Magnoliopsida > Poales > Poaceae > Aegilops > Aegilops umbellulata. The sequence goes on from CP136055.1 coordinate 193,319,420, forward strand.
CTCGCAGGAATTGAATGTCCTTGCCGGGCCGCTCAAGGACAAGGAAGAGGAGAAGGACGAGCCAACACCGACGCCCCGGCGAGCCAGAGTCGCCGGGGGCTGCAACCTCAGATAAGTTTTTGCATCCCTCATCATGCATTCTCTTATGGACTGTGGAATTTGAAAGCCTCCTTTCCTCCTGAAAAGCTACCGTGCTCTCTTAGCGGCAAGCCCCAGAGCGCGTTCCTGGGGCCCGTTTCGATAGCAGCCGCGGCAGCAAGGGGGAGGGAAGCGAGGGACCGGAACCCGCCTGCTCCCCGCCTCCGCCAAGGGCGTGAGAAAGGTCGAGCAGTGCGGGGGAGCGGCTGGGCCTGTTGCCGGGCGAGAAACTGTCTATCTTAACGATGTAAAGGATTCGTTCCTTACCGCGGTTTCCACCCGCGAGACAAATGATCCGGCAAACATCCCCTTTTCATTAAAAACATTCCACTCAGGTACAGTTCAGAGAGAATGAAAAACATGAAAAGAGGGATTACAAGGCTTAAACGCAACTAAGGCCCGAAGGCTTACAAGCTGAAAAGAGATAAGGTGCCCGTAATCCCTTTCTTGTCTCTCTCGTCAGGAGGTAGGGCAAGTAGGCGAAGAGGGCGAAAGGGGCACCTAGATGAGCTACGGGTGGCAGAAGGCACCAAGAGAAGATCCGGGGGCTCCGCCCGGGGGTCTCCGGAGGCTGAAGAAGGCGGAGGCGCCGGAGGCAGAGCTGGAAGATGAGGCAGCGGCCTTGCCGCCAGCCTCTTCCTCTTCCCCAGCCTCGCCACTCCGGCCGCCCGAGGAGATCAAGCCCCCGGCAAGAGGAGCTTGCCGGGCCGAAGAGAAGACCCCGGTGGTCGTCACCGAGAGCAAGGGTGATGACGGCGTCTGGGGCGCATCTGGAACACGAGGCACCGGAGCGTCAGCCAGCTGTCGAAGTCGGCCCGTACTCCGACTTCGCGGCCTTCGACGTCCGCCCTCTGTCCTCCTCAGCAGCCCCCCCCCCTACGCCAGTCGCCCAAGGAGACGACCCCGGGGAGTTCACGGAGCCCGGCGCGGACGATGGGGCCGCCGGTGCCACACGGAGCTGCGGCCGACGCCTAGTCGGACCCGTCATCCCGGCGGCTGCTCCCCTCGTCGTCGCTGTCGCTCCCCTCCTCGTCACTCTCGCTCGAGGAGGAGCCTTCGCTGTCGGAGGAGCTATCTTCGCAGCATCGGGCCCGGATGCCGAAGCCCCAGAAGGCCTTGATGGAGAGGAGGTCCTCCCCAACTAGCTTAAAGTGGAGGGTGAACCCCTCCGTCAAGCTGTGGATCCAGGCGAACGTCTTCCACCCGCGGCCCAGACACACCACGCCGGGGGCTCGGGACTCGACGTGGACTCGCGTCCCACTGATCCCGCAGCCCCTCATGCGCAGGTTTAGCGTCTCAGGCTGCTCCACCTCCAACACGTTCGCGAATGGAGCGGGAAGCCAGAGGCAGCGACGAGACGCCCGGCGCAGCCTGATAATGAACTCACGGGGGTCGTCCCCGAGGTGAACCGCGGGAAGGAACGGAGCCGCTGGCGGAGGCAAGGACGGCGCACCGATCCGTCCGCCCCGAGCGCCTCGGCCCCGTCCACGACCTCGTCCGCGACCTCGCCCTCTCCCTCTTCCCCCGACGACCGGCTCCGCCGCCGCGGGCGCAAGGGGAGGAGGGGCGCGTTGCCTAGCAGACACCCTCGCGGCAACCGAAGAAGAACCAGGGTTCCCCCCCTCCATCACAGATGGGGGAAGGAAACCAGAAGCAGAAGGAGGAAGGAGATGGAGTGCGGATTTCCGTCGCCCCCTTTCGCTCCTTATAAAGGGGCGGAGTGGGACCGCGGCCGCCTCGCTCCTCCAATAGAAGCGGAGGAAGGGCAGGCGACTGGGGCCGACCCACTGCATCGACCCGCGCCGGCCCGACTCCCTGCCTCCGCCGCCGCGACTCCGAGTGCATGAGGACCGCGTGGTGGGCGCGCAGAACCGAGGCGACGGGTGGGACGACCTCTCCCCATCCCGTGATTATGGGGAACGGACGCCTCGAAAGCCGCGCCTCACCCCCGTTCATTTATCGAGCCGCGCCTCCGCACCTCCCTCCACTTAAAGAGGGAACGGGCGTTTCGCCCCCACGACGCCGCAGTAAGCGCGCGCCGCCTGGGGAAGGTGCGACGGGCGCGGAGTTAAGGAGCAGCGCGACCAAGGCCACGCGTGCCCGCGCACTGTTAGGGCCTGGCCCAACGACGCTCGGCACCGTGTGTGGCCCAGGCCCGGGGGCTCCTGTCGGTGTACTAAAGTAGGGGTACCTTAGTACCCCAGACTTGTGCACGGGCAGTTGTAGCACCCTGCGGCAAGGCCCGCCCAGGAAGCGCCAAGAGAAGACCAAGCATTCAAGACAAGGCCCCCGGCAAGAGGAGCTTGCCGGGCCAAGAAGACAAGGCCCCCGGCAAGAGGAGCTTGCCGGGCCAAGAAGACAAGACCCCGGCAAGAGGAGCTTGCCGGGACGACTGAGCCCATGTAATGCCATCCAAGAACAAAGTATACGAGACAGAAGATCGAGACCCCGACAAGAGGAGCTTGTCGGGAAGGCCGAACCCAGGCACCACAAGAGAAGCCCGCCACGGCGCGCTATGCGCCCCGGCAAGGCCTGATAGCCGGCAAGCTATCAGGCACAGGAAGACGACCCCCGCGGCAAGCCACTTGCCGCGGCAAATCGCCACCTCAGGACCGCGCTCCGGCTCGCCCGCCCACGCGTCGCTCCGGGGCTCCCCCCAAGGGCACGTGGCGGGGCACCGCGCAGCCTGGGGTATGCGGTGGCATGCAGCCACCATCGTGGCGAGCGGTGGCGCACCTAACGGTCCGCCTCGGTGCTGCCCGGGCGACCGTGACGGGCATTTAATGCCCTTGTCCCCTACCGTCAGAAGTAGGTATGATAACACTGTGCCGCACTGTAGCGCCACTATTCCCGCACTGTTACAACTACCACCCCTTTTACACTTTTACCCCTTTCTCTTACGTTGACACCTGTCGGTGACCCCTTTGCGCTATAAAAGGAGGCACGTGTGCAACGTAGAGGGGGTTCCGGGGTTCGGAGATTTGGGATCCAGACAGCCATACGCTCGGTGCAGCTAGCTCTCCAAGCTCCCGAGCTCCCCAGTTCAATACAACCAAGCAGGAGTAGGGTTTTACGCGTCCATCGCGGCCCGAACCTGGGTAAACCGCCCGTGTGCTCGCCTCGATCTGCTCTCTGTGCTCCCTCCGCCCCCCTCACCGGACAACGAAAGGGGCTCCGGCCCCATAGGTGCTCGCGGGGGACGCGGTCCGCCCCGACATTCACGCATATTGGGAGGGGACACGATCCCCACCTCCTGAGCCAGAGCCATCACCTGATCCATATCAGGAGTCTATTTATCAATGGGATCGCAGGAGCTCGCTAACTAGTGGAACCCCCATGATCCTCCTCAGTTCACCGGAGAGAACTAATTTGATCCATGGGATTAGACCAACTTAGGCCAAAGGCCTAAGCTTGGGGAGTACGTATTTCTCACCGACATTATAGTCATGTTCACACACTCATTTCAGCTGTGGGTGTTCTTACTCTTTCATTGTATTATCCATGTTAGCTTATTATTTTTCCCGCTTTCTTCTTGAGTGCTTGTATAACCTTAAGAAAAAGCAAAAAAATAGTTGTAGTCTACTTTCTATGCGTGCTTAGTTGTAATACTAAAAGAAAACCCAAAAAGATTTCCAGTTCTTCTTTTGCTTGTTTGGAGCTGTCCTGTGTAAATAGGTTTTCTCGTTCTTGTTCTATTGTTCGTCAGAAAAACAAAAACTCCAATAATATTTCAGTGTGTTTCTTTGAATTTCTTTTCTTTTCTTTGGGGGTCAAGAGGAGAATACCACGATGAAAATGTTGAGTGGCTCTCTTATGCATTATTGTTGATCTAACAAAGAGCCCATATTACCTTGTCTTATCCTTTTAATAAATGTTTGCATATTCCAGCTTAGTCCAATGCATGTGCACCATTATTATTATCCTATGACGCCCCCGATTCAATCGTACACTAATCATACACGCAAATGTGTACGATCAAGATCAGGGACTCACGGGAAGATATCACAACACAACTCTACAAATAAAATAAGTCATACAAGCATCATAATACAAGCCAGGGGCCTCAAGGGCTCGAATACAAATGCTCGATCATAGACGAGTCAGCGGAAGCAACAATATCTGAGTACAGACATAAGTTAAACAAGTTTGCCTTAAGAAGGCTAGCACAAACTGGGATATAGATCGAACGAGGCGCAGGCCTCCTGCCTGGGATCCTCCTAACTACTCCTGGTCGTCGTCAGCGGGCTGCACGTAGTAGTAGGCACCTCCGATGTAGTAGGAGTCGTCGTCGACGGTGGCGTCTGGGTCCTGGGCTCCACCGTCTGGTTGCAGCAATCGGGTAGAGAGATGGGGAAAAGGGGAAACAAGGCAACCGTGAGTACTCATCCAAAGTACTCGCAAGCAAGGAGCTACACTACATATGCATGGGTATATGTGTAAAGGGCCATATCAGTGGACTGAACTGCAGAATGCCAGAATAAGAGGGGGATAGCTAGTCTTATCGAAGACTACGCTTCTGGTCGCCTCCGTCTTGCAGCATATAGAAGAGAGTAGACTGAAGTCCTCCAAGTAGCATCGCATAGCATAATCCTACCTGGCGATCCCCTCCTCGATGCCCTGGTAGAGAGCGATCACCGGGTTGTATCTGGCACTTGGAAGGGTGTGTTTTATTAAGTATCCGGTTCTAGTTGTCATAAGGTCAAGGTACAACTCCGGGTCGTCCTTTTACCGAGGGACACGGCTATTCGAATAGATTAATTTCCCTGCAGGGGTGCACCACATAAACCAACACGCTTGATCCCATTTGGCCGGACACACTTTCCTGGGTCATGCCCGGCCTCGGAAGATCAACATGTCGCAGCCCCACCTAGGCACAACAGAGCGGTCAGCATGCCGGTCTAAACCTATGCGCCCAGGGGTCTGGGCCCATCGCCCTGAGCACACCTGCACGTTGCGAACGCGGCCAGTGAGCAGACCTAGCAACCTCCAGTACAACGGAAGTCACGTTACGCGGTCCAACCCGGTGCGCGCCGCTCGGTCGCTGACGTCATGAAGTGCTTCGGCTGATACCACGACGCCGAGTGCCCATATCTTTCCCGCGTAGTTGGTTAGTGCGTATAGACCAAATGGCCAGACTCAGATCAAATACCCAGATCTCGTTAAGCGTGTTAAGTATCCGCGAATGCCAACAGGGCCAGGCTCACCTCTCACCCAGGTAGCCCCGAACTGCCCTGCCGCTCCGCCACAAAGATCCACACAGAGGGCCGTCGGGACAAAGGTCCTTTCAGCCCCCAATCCGTGAATCACTCGCGGGTACTCCTCGAGCCAACCCGACGTTGGTCACCACATGTATCATGTTTAATATAAAGTACATACCCGTGATCAACTCCCGAGTGATCACGGCCCGATAGTATAGCACAGCAGACGGACAAGAATGTAGGGCCACTGATGGAAAACTAGCATCCTAAACTAAGCAGGTAGGATTGCAGGTACAGGTATCAACAGTAGTAACAAGGACATGCTATGCATCAGGATAGGAATAACGAAAGCAGTAACATGCTACACTACTCTAATGCAAGTAGTATAGAGGAGAGTAGGCGATATCTGGTGATCAAGGGGGGGGGGCTTGCCTGATTGCTCTAGCAAGAGAGAGGAATCGTCAACTCCGTAGTCGAACGGGGCAGCAGCAGCGTCAGTCTCGGTGTCTAGCGGAAGAAGAGGGGGAAGAAACAATGAATATTTAAGCAAGCAGATGCATAGTGATGCATGACATGACAAGTAACGGCGTTAGAGGTGCCCTAACACGGTATTGGATGATACCGGTGAAGGGGGGAACATCCGGAAAAGTTTTCCCGGGGTTTCGCGTTTTGGAGCAAAGGAGCCGGAGGGGAAAAGTTGCGAGTTTGATATGTTAGGAATGTGTAGTGGACGAACGGGCTGCGTATCCGGGTTCGTCTCGTCGTTCTGAGCAACTTTCATGTTGAAAATATTTTAATCCGAGTTACGGATTAAAAGATATGATTTTCTAAAGGTTTTATTAAAATTCTGGAATTTAATTAACTAATTAATTCGAAATTAGATTTATGACATCAGCATGATGTCATGCTGACGTCTGCAGTCAACAGAGTTGACTGGGTCAAACTGACATGTGGGTCCAGTGGGACCCACCTGTCATTCCCTGATTAGGTTAATTAGGGTTTAACTAACTAATTACTGTTTTGATTAAACTAACAGTTAATTAAGTTAATCTAATTATGATTAATTAACTTAATTAATTCTTTAATTAATTAATTAATTAATATTTTAATTATTATATTTATTATTATTATTATTTTAAAAGGTTCTAGGGCTGGGCCCCGTTTGTCATAGGCCCTAGGGGCTTAACGGGGCGGGCGTGCGCGGTTGCGGGCGCGGAAACGGGCGCCCGTTGGGGGCCGAAGCCCGCCCGGGCACGGCGAGGCGCTGGCGCGGCGCGGCCAGGGGACGCTGTGCAGGCGGCGATCAGGGGAAGGCCGCGGGACGAGCAGATGGCGGCGCGCAGGGTGCGCACGGGGCAGCAGCAAGGCTGCACGGCGGAGGGAGAGCGGCGGCAGCAAGCAAGGGGGCGGCGGCGCTGAAGCCAGTAATGGGCGTGGCCAGGGGAGCCATGCAGCGCGCGGCGACAGCGTGGTGGAGCCAGGCGGAGGGCGCGGGCACACGCAGCGCGTGCGCTTGGGGCATGCGCCGGCGAGGCAGGGGCGAGCGGGCACGGGGCGAGGTAGCGACGTGGCGCGGGCGCGCAGAGGCGGCCGCGGCGTGCGCGGCGGCAGCGTGTGGGCGCGCGCGGGGAGGTGCCGCGGTGCGGGCGGCGGAGAGAGGGGGGAGAGGGGGAAGCTCACGGGGAGTGGCAGGGACTAGGCAGTGGGCTCGACGAAGGTCGGGGAGGTCCGACGAGGGAGATGTTGAGGCGGCGGCAGTCCGGTGAGGGAGGTCCAGCGACGGGCGGCGTTTCGGGCAGCAGCGGACGACGTAGGGCGGGTGCAGGGCGTCGGGGGCGACGCGGCAGGCGCGACGAGGGCGCCGCTGAGGGAGAGGGGACGGGGGCACGAGGATGCGGGGGGGGGGGGGCGAGGCGGCTACGGGCGTTGGCGTCAGCGGTTCGCTCCCCTCGATCCGATCTGGATCGGGGAGGAGGGGGGAGAGCGAGTGGGAGGGCGAGTGGGGCGACGGGGTGGGATTAGGGTTTGGTCAAGGGGATAAGGGGTGAGTGGGGGGCGGCCTGGGCCAGGTGGGTCGGCCTGGGGTTGGCCTGGTGGCCCAGTGGCCAGCTGGGCCGAGGCCCAGCGGGGTCTTTTCCTTTCTTTTTTTTTGTTATTGCAATTTCTTTCTTTTAGTTAATTTTCCTTTTCAGTTTTATTTAGTTTTAGGGCATTTAGTCATTTTGTAAAAAGGGGTTTGCTTCACCAGAATTACCAGTGTAATCTTTGGCAACCCCCGAACATTTTTGTTTCAATTTTTGAAAACTTTTATTGTTGTCATTAATTTGAATTTGAATTTTGAACGGTTCGAATTTTCCGAGGATAGTTATAGTAAACGAGGTGTCATGGCACGATTAGCGTGGGATTACTGTAGCAAGATTATCCGGGCGTTACATATCCACACCAATCGGTCGCGCAAGTGAATGGCAATAATAATGATATATGATGAAATAATTGAGAGGAGGAAAAGCTGGTATGAACTCGACGTATCTTATTTTTTAAATATGATTAGTTCATCGTTCCTGATTCAGCCTATTATGAATGAAACATGTTTGCAATGACAATTAGAGATTATAGTTACTCATGCCATGCTTAATTAGCAAAGAGTTTATAATGGTTAACCTTGTGTGCCAACATGAAAATTAAAATAGTTGTGATGTATTATGATAGGATGGTATCCTCCTTTGAATGATTCGAGTGGCTTGACTTGGCACATGTGATTTATATCATACTCATGCTTGCACTCAATGTTGGTTACTCTCAATGCATGTTTATGACTGTGTCACTCTCTAGTTGGTCGCTTCCCAGTCTCTTTCTAGCCTTCGCTTGTACTAAGCGGGAATACTTCTTGTGCATCCACTTCCATAAACCCCAAAGTTGTTCCATATGAGTCCACCATACCTTCCTATATGTGGTATTTACCTGCCGTTCCAAGTAAATTTGCATGTGCCAAACTCTAAACCTTCAAATGATAATCTGTTCTGTATGCTTGAATAGCTCATGTACCAACTAGGGCTGTCAATATCTTCCTTGCTAGGTGGGTTATTCTCACGATGAGTGGACTCCGCTCATCATTCATGAGAAAATGGCTGGTAACTGGGATGCCCAGTACCATGGTCAAATCAAATCAAAATAATTGCAAACAAAACTCCCCCAGGATTGTTGTTAGTTGGACGGTACCCGTTGTTTCGAACCAGCCGTGGAGTGTGCTTGTTGGCGGTGGGGGAGCATAAACTTTAGCATTCTGTTTGGGAACCGCCTATAATGTATGTAGCATGGAAGATACTACGATCTCTTAGTTGTTATGTTGACAATGAAAGCATACCGCTCAAAATATTATTTATTTCTATTTTAAAACTCAAGCTCTAGCACCTCTGCAAATCCCTGCTTCCATCTACGAAGGGCCTATCTATTTACTTTTATTGCCGAGTCATCATCCTCTTATAAGAAACACCAGTTAGAGAGAACCACTGTCATTTGTATGCATTGTTATTAATTGATATTGAGTATGACTGTGACTGGATCTCTTTTACGATGAATTACAATGTATAGTCAGTCCTTGATCTTCAGGGGTGCTCTGCATTTATGTTTTGCAGTCTCAGAAAGGGCTAGCGAGATACCATCTTGTTATATCATATCATGATTGTTTTGAGATAGTGTTGTGATCCGAGATTTATTATTATTGCTCGCTAGTTTATTATGCCATTGACATGAGTAAATGTGAGACCTAAAGGTTATTGTGAATATGGCTAGTTCATAATCTTTGCTGAAAACTTGAATGCTGGCTTTACATATTTGCAGCAACAAGATCAAACATAGTTTGTAAAAGTTTTTCTGTATAACTTTCAATTTGTCAACTGAATTGCCTGAGGACAAGCAATGGTTTAAGCTTCGGGGAGTAGATATGTCTCCATCGTATCTACTTTTCCAAACTCTTTTGCCGTTGCTTTGGACTCTAACTTGTATGATTTGAATGGAACTAACCCGGACTGATGCTATTTTCAGCAGAATTGCCATGGTTTTTATTTTTGTGCAGAATAAAAAGTTCTCGGAATGACCTAAAACTTCACGGGGACAAGTTTTGGAATTAATAAAAAATATTGGCGAAATAATCAAGTGAAGGGGCCCACACCTGGCCACAAGGGTGGGGGGCGTGCCACCCGACCTTGTGGGCCCCCTAGACCTCCACCTACTATACGGAGCCACCGCCAAGCCCTGTTCTTCCTCGGGAGAGCAGATCTGGAGTCCGTTTTGGGCTCCGGAGAGGGGAATCCATCGCCATCGTCATCATCAACCATCCTCCATCACCAATTTCATGATGCTCACCACCGTGCATGAGTAAACCCATCGTAGGCTTGCTGGACGGTGATGGGTTGGATGAAATTTACCATGTAATCGAGTTAGTTTGTTAGGGTTTGATCCTTAGTATCCACTATGTTCTAAGATTGATGTTGCTATGACATTGTCATGCTTAATGCTTGTCACTAGGGCCCAAGTGCCATGATTTCAGATCTGAACCCTTTATTTTTTCATGAATATATTTGAGTTCTTGATCATATCTTGCAAGTTGTAGTCACCTACTACATGTTATGATCCGGCAACCCCGGAGTAACAATAGTCGGGACCACTCCTGGTGATGACCGTAGTTTGAGGAGTTCATGTATTCACTAAGTGTTAATGCTTTGGTCCGGTACTCTTTTAAAAGGAGGCCTTAATATCCCTTAGTTTCCACTAGGACGCCAATGCCACGGGAGGGTAGGACAAAAGATGTCATGCAAGTTCTTTTCCATAAGCACGTATGACTATATTTGGAATACATGCCTACATTACATTGATGAATTGGAGCTAGTTCTGTGTCACCCTATGTTATAACCGTTGCATGATGAATACATGATCTTTGCTAATTATCCATCATTGATCCATTGCCTACGAGCTCGCTTCATATTGATCTTTGCTAAGTTACTTTTCCATTGCCACTGTTACGATTGCTACAAAACTGTTACTGTTACTTTTGCCATCATTACTGTTACTTCCATACTACTTTGTTACTAAATACTTTTTTGCAAATATTAAGTCTTTCAGGTGTGGTTGAATTGACAACTCAGTTGCTAATACTCAAGATTATTCTTTGGCTCCCCTTGTGTCAAATCAATAAATTTGGGTTGAATACTCTACCCTCAAAAACTGTTACGATCACCTATACTTGTGGGTTATCAATTAACGCACGGGAAATTATGTCGAACACGGCTAGTTGTAAGCAAGCTAGCTCTATAGCCATGATGATAGTGACTGCAGATGGTGAGGCTAACTTTGGTATGCCGAACACGGCGCCTACACTCAGGTGTCATCTCCGGTGCAGGGTCTTGTCACTTCACTGTAAGGAGCAGCACGTAATAATTTGACCAACAGGTAGTATAGTACATTGGTAGTACTACTACTAGTACTAGCACCACCGTCTGGTAGTACTACCGCATCCGTCTGGACTTAGTATTTGACTGGCAATATCTAGTAATGCATGTCAAAAAAAATATACTGCTTTCTTTGTAAATAAATACATGGTGCATTGTTTTATTCCTTCCGCTAGATGGCTCAAATCTAAAGTCTCATCAATTAGACTACTATTGTACTCACAGCTCAGCTTGGTAAGCTACCAACAAAAATTGCAGTCAAAGACTACTATTGTACTCCCCCCATACTGGTGCATTAGTCTCGTTCCGAAAACCAAATAGTAATCCAAAAAAATTTAGGCACGGTGCATTAACTACCCACCTCGTTCCCTGTTTTTTTGCCATGAAAAAAGAAATCACCCAATAGGAGACGTGGGGTGCGTATGCATTGAATGACTTGAGACTATTTAGCACAACATTTTTTGTTACATGCATTAACATTTTATTAGTTAAATCAAAGGTCAAAACTTGGCGCAAAATGCAAAGGGGACCAATAAACTAGTAAACATCAATGTTCTCACTGGCACGAAGGGGAATGCAGCTTCATTGACTTACTACACCTGCCTTTGGGTCTATGATAGGTGGGCCCAACAGGTGGCTGGCACACCTGTCCGACAGCCAAAGGCAGGTGCAGTTAAGGCACCGGAGCTCAGTCCAATAGAGGGAGGGCCGAGGAGTAGATGGCCAACACACACGTGAATGCAACGCAGTCTGCACTTCTCATATAAACGCTCCCCGCCAGTCCAATCTACGAACGCACCTACGCACCCTAACCAAGGGCAAGAGTGATCACTACAATCGCAAGATCGGTTGACTAGAAGCTAGACCCATGGAGGCGATGGGCGCGAGCATCAGCCGGCTGTGCTAGATGGTCCACGATGCCGGCCTACAGCCCGGCACCAAGGAACGTCTCCAGGTCATGCTTGAGGCTGCCAGGGCGAGAGGCCGCTTGGACAACATCTTTGTCTCCTTGTTCGACGAGGTCCTCATCGGCTTCCTCGACAAGTTCACCGTTGTCAAGAAGCTCGCGGGCGACCTTGACGTACGCCTCCAGCTCACGTGCCCAGGCTCTGTGATGCCCGCCACCCTTAACGGCCTCTATGGTGACAACCTCTTCGACGCTCTGGTCGCCCTGCGACTACCCGCCGTCGTGCCGGAGAATGTCCACCTCAAGGTCGCGCTCGCCGCGCAGCGCCTGGCGCGGCAAGACACAATCGACATAATCACCCATGTCTACGTGCAAATCGTCCACAAGGACTACTATGTGCAAGAGGAGGATGATAGGTCGCTGGCCTTCCTAGACTTTAGGGAAACCTTGGACGACATTGTTTAGAAGCACGTTGAGCTCGCTGCCAACGCCGCTGCTCCTCACACGTCGGTTGGTGACCCGGCGCACTAGGGCGTGAGGATGTCGTTGATGGATCTGTATGTATCTTTATCTTTCCATCAAATCCATGTAGTAGTATATGGTACTACTAGTAATTATCTTACCTTTCGTATCAACTTCATAATTTTCATACGTACATCATGCATGAACCGCGCCAGAACCAAACTTCTCATTACTCTAGGAAAAAATGTTATTTCTATCTATCGGTCGTGCCATGGAGCAGAACCAAATTTTACAAGTTACAAGTTCAAAAGGAAAAGCCTGTCGTGTTCGCGTCACACCCCCACACGGTTGGTCCGGCACGCCGCTCAAGGGGGAATGCGTGATGTGTTGCATTTTCACTTACAAGTGGGACTGCAGTTGAGCAAACCGACTATCGGCAAACCCCCACCCCGCCCATCGTGTGATAGTTGAGAAACCAGGAGGGAGAAGAGATGGTTGTAGCACGGACTCCAAGAAAATTGGTGCCAGATGGGACTCGTGTGGGTGGCATGTGCCATACTGCTATACGTGAATGCTAGTTATGGTCCATGCCAACCCACTATATCGAGCCTATATCGAGGTGCTGGTTGTGTAGAACAAATTTCCTACAGTCCGTGCTCAGCCCTCCTCTCTCTCTCTTCTCAGCCAGCCAGCAGACGCGTGGAGCCCATCATCTGTTTGCTCACATGCGGTCCCACATGTCAGTGAAAATGCAAGAGGACCCACTGAACCTGCACATCTTTCACCTCGATGTGCTGGTGAAGAAAAACAAATCAAATAAAGATCTTCGGTGGCCTCTTTTGGAGTTACTCAAGAGTAAGCTTCTATTTACAGTTTAACCCAAGATGCACATCATGTGGCTTCAACTAGCACTCCATTTTCTTGCATGACACGACCTGGATGCTGGATATCCCACGTGTTGGCAAAAGGAGGAAGAACTCAACCAAATCTTCTCCACATTTAGACCGGAGGAGTAGGAAACACGACAAGCCCTGTGCCTACATCATACTACGTACAAGCTCACCTCACGCAGTCACGCTATCACCGTATTTCTCGGCCCCCGTGCGACACCTAGCTCTAGTTGATCTAACTAGAACTAACTATTGTGCTAGCATACTCCAATATTAGGTTGGCTCTCTGTGATGTGGCAACTTCATATAACGGGATGCTGGCTATAATACTATGGTACTCACACTCCAAGAAGTGGGTCGGAAACCATTAATAAATTGAGTTTATGACATGCATATGCAAATGTACCATTAATTACATACAAAAAGTCATCAACACACAACGACAACAAGGATACATGTTGGATTATAGATTAGTTCCAACAAAACATTCTACAACAAATGGCCTCCATCCCCCACACGAGCGAAGCCACTTCGCACCCCCACACGGTTGGCCCCCCACACCGCTAGGGAAACGCGTGTTGTCTTGCATCTTCACTTAGGCCAACTCTAGTGCGCGCAACTCGTACGCGCGCTCGCCCAGCCCCCTTTCCCTCGACGCCCTCGAGCTACCCAACCACGATGAGGGAGTCCTAGATTAGGGGGTGTTCGGATAGCCGGACTATACCTTCAGCCGGACTCTAGGACTATGAAGATACAAGATTGAAGACTTCGTCCCGTGTCCGGAAGGATCTTTTCTTGGCGTGGAAGGCAAGCTAGGCGTGCGGATATTCGAGATCTCCTACCATTGTAACCGACTCTGTGTAACCCTAACCCTATCCGGTGTCTATATAAACCGGGGGGTTGTAGTCCGTAGGACAACCATCATCATACACAATCATACCATAGGCTAGCTTCTAGGGTTTAGCCTCCTTGATCTTGTGGTAGATCCACTCTTGTACTACCCATATCATCAATATTAATCTAGCAGGAGTAGGGTTTTACCTCCACCGAGAGGGCCCGAACCTGGGTAAAATAAAGTGTCCCTTGTCTCCTGTTACCATCCGACCTTGACACACAATTCGGGACCCCCTACCCGAGATCCGCCGGTTTTGACACCGACATTGGTGCTTTCATTGAGAGTTCCTCTGTGTCGTCGCTTTTAGGCCCGATGACTCCTTTGATCATCAACAACGATGAGGTCCAGGGTGAGACTTTCCTCCCCGGACAAATCTTCGTCTTCGGCGGCTTCGCTCTGCGGGCCAATTCGCTTAGTCATCTGGAGCAGATCGAAAGCTACGCCCCTGGCCATCAAGTCAGGTTTGGAAGCTTAAACTACACGGCTGATATCCGCGGAGACTTGATCTTTGATGGGTTCGAGCCACAGCCAAGCGCGCCGCACTATTTCGAGGGGCATGATATAGCTCTGCCTCCGAATAGTACCCTGGAGGCCTCACATGCTCCGTCCCCGGTCCTTGACTCGGAGCCCGCTGCTTTCTCCGAGGATGAACGGTTGGACGTCACCTCGGGGGCTGCGATCTCAAAGGCGATCGAGCCGAACTTCAGCCTCGTACTCCGCACGGCCCAGGACTCCAAGGAGCCGGACTCTTCTCCGAACTCCGAGCCTTCCGTGCCCCCGCCGATCGAATCCGACTGGGCGCCTGTAATGGAGTTCACCGCCGCGGACATCTTTCAGTGCTCACCTTTCGGTGATATCCTGAATTCTCTCAAGTCTCTCTCTTTATCAGGAGAGCCCAGGCCGGACTACGGTCTGCGAGGTTGGGATTCGGACAACGAAGAAATTCAAAGCCCACCCACCACCCACTTAATCACCACTGTCGACGATTTAACCGACATGCTTGACATCAGCTCCGAAGACTTCGACGGTATGGACGACGAAGGAGGAGACGAACAAGAACCAACACCTGTAGGGCGCTGGACCGCCAGCTCGTCATATGACATATATATGGTGGATGCTCCAAAGGATGCGGATGGCGATGGAACAGTGGAAGACGACAACTCGAAAAAACCGCCAAAACGCCGGCGCCAACGGCGCCGCTCTAAATCCCGCCACAGCAGAAACGATGATTCCGGCACGGGAGATAATACCACCCCGGACAGCGCCGAAGAACACCAGAACCAGCAAGATTCGGCGCAGGAAGATGGAAAAGCCAGCCCTCAGGAGAGAGCGGCAGAGCAAGAGGTCGAGGATGATAACTACATGCCTCCCTCCGAAGAGGAGGCAAGCCTCGACGACGACGAATTCGTCGTACCATCAGACCCCGCCGAACAAGAGCGTTTTCAACGCAGGCTTCTAGCCACGGCCAAACAGCCTAAAGAAAAAGCAGCAACAGCTTAGAGCTGATCAAGATTTGCTAGCTGATAGATGGACTGAAGTCCTTGCGGCCGAAGAGTATGAACTCGGGCGCCCCTCCAAAAATTACCCTAAGCGCAGGCCGCTACCCCAATCAGAGGGGGAAGCATATGACATGGCAGACCGGCCACCCCGTGGCCGCGACAGAGAGGCCTGTCGAACCCTTAAGCAAGCCATGCCCCGGTGCCGTTCAAATAAGGCACGGGAAAACGAGCCAGACCTGCAAGACGTACTGGAGGATAAAGCAAAGCAAACAAGATCGACCTATGGATCGCGCGGACGCCCGACGACACGTGATGATCCTCACTCCGGACACAATAAATCCGGCCGGGCCGAACACAGCAGGCACAACTCTTCCGAGTTGCGTCGTGACATAGCCCAGTACAGGGGCGCCGCACACCCACTATGCTTCATAGACGAAGTAATGGATCATAAAATCCCAGAGGGTTTTAAACCCGTCAATATCGAGTAGTACGATTGTACGACCGATCCGGCTGTATGGATTGAGGATTATCTCCTTCACATCCACATGGCACGTGGCGATGATCTACACGCCATCAAATACCTACTCCTTAAGCTTAAAGGACCAGCCCAGCACTGGCTTAACAGCCTACCAGCGGACTCAATCGGTTCTTGGGAGGACCTGGAAGCCGCATTCCTTGATAACTTTCAGGGGACCTATGTGCGGCCACCGGACGCCGACGACCTAAGCCACATAATTCAGCAGCCAGAAGAATCGGCCAGGCAATTCTGGACACGGTTCCTAAGAAAGAAAAATCAGATAGTCAATTGTCCGGACGCAGAGGCCCTAGCAGCCTTGAAACATAACATCCGTGACGAGTGGCTTGCCCGGCACCTAGGACAGGAAAAGCCGAAAACTATGGCAGCCCTCACGACACTCATGACCCACTTTTGCGCGGGCGAAGATAGCTGGCTAGCTCGCAGCAACAACTTATCGAAGAAGCCCGGTAATTCGGATACAAAGGACAAAAGTGGTAGGTCACGTCGAAATAATCAAAATCGCCGCATTAGCAGCGACAGCCATGAGGATACGGCAGTTAATGCCGGATTCAGAGGCTATAAATCCGGTCAGCGGAAAAAGCCATTTAAAAAGAATACCCAGGGCCTGTCCAGTTTGGACCGGATACTCGACCGCTCGTGCCAGATTCATGGCACCCCCGAAAGGCCAGCCAATCACACCAACAGGGATTGTTGGGTGTTCAAGCAGGCAGGCAAGTTAAGAGCCGAACACAAGGACAAGGGGCTGAACAGCGACGACGAGGAGGAGCCCAGGCTGCCGAACAAAAATGGACAGAAAGGGTTTCCCCCACAAGTGCGGACGGTGAACATGATATACGCGACCCACATTCCCAAGCGGGAGAGGAAGCATGCGCTACGGGACGTATACGCGATGGAGCCAGTCGCCCCAAAGTTCAACCCATGGTCCTCCTTCCCGATCACTTTCGATCGAAGGGACCTCCCCACTAGCATCCGTCACGGCGGTTTTGCCGCACTGGTCCTCGACCCAATCGTGGACGGATTTCATCTCACAAGAGTCCTCATGGACGGCGGCAGTAGCCTGAACCTGCTTTATCAGGATACAGTGAGGAAAATGGGCATAGATCCATCAAGGATCAAGCCCACAAGGACGACCTTTAAAGGCGTCATACCGGGTGTAGAGGCCAATTGCACAGGCTCGATAACACTTGATGTGGTCTTCGGATCTCCGGAAAACTTCCGAAGCGAAGAGTTAATCTTCGATATAGTGCCGTTCTGCAGTGGCTATCACGCCCTGCTCGGACGAACCGCATTCGCTAAATTCAATGCGGTGCCACACTACGCATATCTCAAGCTCAAGATGCCAGGCCCTCGAGGAGTAATTACGGTCAGCGGAAACACAGAACGCTCCATCCGTACGGAGGAGCACACGGCGGCCCTCGCAGCAGAAGTACAAAGCAGCCTTTCAAGGCAACTCTCCAGTCCGGCCGTTAAAAAACCGGACAATGCAAAGCGCGCTTGGAGTAACCTGCAACAAGACCACCTGGCTCGATCAGAGCAAGCGTAGCAATACGGCCCCGACCCCAGACATCGCAACATAGCGGAGCAAGTACCTCGACTACACAATTACGCCCTTAAAATTCCATGGGCACAGGGGGAGGGGCACATTAACGGCATGCCTAAAACACGGCGTCAAACGTACTAGGGGCTGCCGGATTTTCCTTTTTACTTTTTTTACTTTCAGGACTCCATACTCTGGATAACCCGTTCGGCATTGTTGCCGCACAGACGATACAAGACCCAGGAAAGCAGACAAAGCTACGCCGCATTCCGGAACTCTCAGGTGGTCTCTATTTCGAGCAATATATCTGTTTCTAAATTCCGCGGTCTGTGCCTGATCAGGACATGTTAAATAGTCTAATATCTTTTATGCTCATCGCAATACTTGTATTGTTCGGCTTTGATAGATAGCCTCTTTATAAAACAATGCATAGCTTTTTGTCTATTTTTTGCATTATCCTCTTTTGAATATATATATTTATTACATAACATGATAGCACCCGTACACCATGGTACGGCAAACCACGCCAGGGGCTTCATTACCCTTTTATCTGGTGTGAGAAGTCCATACACTTTCACAAGTGCGGCACCCCGAACTTATAGCACTATATGCATCGGCTCCGAGTCATGATTTTGGTCACATGTTGGGTTTGCCCAGCTCCTATGTTTTGGTGCCTTACGTTCCGCTTTATCGGCTAAGGTAGCACTAGGAGAACCACTGCGATTGTGCCCCAGATCAGGTGGGTTGAGCACCTCAATGGAGAAAGCTAAAACAGACTGTCATGCTAAAGCGTGAGACCGGCCGCTGTTCGAGAGGTTTTTCGAGTCCTTAAAGGCTTATGCCGCTTTGAGCGAGGAGCTGGCTATGTCCGGCCAAAGGCGTGGATAGCGCCCCGAATTCGGCCTTCCGAACTAGGGGCTTCGCCGAAATTTAAAATTATAACGTTCTATGGCTAAGTGAGAGTGTTCAAGCATTATAGTTCGATTGCCTGGTTCATTGTGCTGAGCGCCTCCCTCGAAGGACCCAACTATGGGAACAAGAGCCCTCAGGTTTATCCCGAACACCCCAGCACTAGTGGCATGGAGGCAGAAGCCGATGACTGGCCATCTCTCAAATTTTTGATAAACGGTCGCACAGAAAATAATATATTAAATTAAATAAGCATTGCTTTGCTCATATGAACAAGTTTTCAGCGCACAGGATACAAACGAGTGAGTTCACTCAAATATTACATCTTTAGTACATTCATCCGCGACAAGGCAGGCTCCGGCAAGAACTTCCTTGTAGTAGTTCTCGGGCTTGCGATGCTCCTTCCCCTGCGGCAGCCCGTCCTTCACCAGCTTCTCTCCGTCCAGCTTACCCCAGTGTACCCTTACACGGGCAAGGGCCCTCCGGGCACCTTCAATGCAGACGGAGCGCTTGATGACCTCAAGCCGTGGACAGGCCTCCACCAGCCGCCGCACCAGCCCGAAATAGCTCCCAGGCAGGGCCTCTCCAGGCCACAGCTGAACTAGTAAGCCCTTCATGGCCTGTTCGGCCGCCTTGTGGAGCTCGACCAGCTGTTTCAGCTGATCGCTTAAGGGCACAGGGTGTCCAGCCTCAGAATACTGAGACCAGAACACACTCTCCGTCGAGCTGCCCTCTTCAGCTCGGTAGAACGCGGCGGCGGCGGATACGCTGCGGGGAAGATCGGCGAACGCCCCTGGAGAACTCCGGATTCGGGTAAGTAATAGGTAGTTTACTTTTATATTCCTACTTTGCATTGAGAATGCCTTACCCGTTGCTATCTTTTTCACCTCCTCCAACTCTGGGAGGGCCTTTTGGGCTTCGGCCTTGGCACTCTTGGCGGTCTCGACGGCCGACGCGAGCTCGGATGCTTGCGCTTTTGACTCAAGCTCCAAACCCTCATGTTTTGTCATGAGAGCTTGCAGCTCTTGCTGCACCTCGTCGACCTGAACCCCAAGCCTTTCTCGCTCGGCGCGCTCCTCGGCCGTTTTTTTTTCGGCCTCTGCCAGCGCCTGCTTCAGGGTTGCCACCTCGGTTGCGGCCCCTACAATAAGCAGTACAATCCTATTATTTCTTTCTACAATCAAGCCTCTCTATAGGCACCTTTTTTTCCAGGTATTTCTTACCTTCCTTCTCCTCGAGCTGCCATTTGGCAAGGCCGAGCTCTTGCTCGGTCCGCCCGAGGTCCTTTTTAAGGACATCCACCTCCGCAGTCAGTGCGGCGGTGGACAGCAGTGAAGCCTGCATACGCATATTTGACCTTTTTTGTTAGACTCCTGCGAAAATTACTAGATCCACTATCCGGCTTTTCTTTCCGAACACCGAACAGAGCATCAGGGGCTACTGTCTATGTGGTAAATAATTTGACATATTTTTACTTACCTCGAAGCATGTTAGAAGGCTAGCGCAAGCTTCATTCAGTCTGCTCTTGGCGGACTGAATCCTTTGGATCACCGTACTCATAACAGTACGGTGCTCCTCATCAATGGCGGCGCCCTTAAGCACCTCCAGCAGATTGTCCGGCACCTCCGGTTGGACGGAGGCCGCCGGCTCAGACGGCTTACTCCTCTTGGAAGGAGTTCGCCTACCGCGGACCGGGACTGTCTTGTCCGGCGCGGTGTCCGGCGCAAAGCCGGACTTGGAGCCCTGGGGGGTTTCATCCCCTTTACTCCTGGGGTCCGGAGGATTGCCTTGTAGCTCCTCCAGGACCATCTCCTCCTGCCCCGAAGCTGGGTGGGGCGCCACTTCGGCGTCGTCCGCCCCGCGGGGGGAGACCGCGGGCGGAACAGATTTCACGTCCGACGAATCCAGGGAGCCGCTCGACGAATCGTCGAGTCCTACCCGGGGCGGGCTGGATAAATTACGTTCGATATTAGGGAAAGCCGCGCATTAAAAGAATATCATGAGTCACTCGGGTATGTAAACACTTACGATGTCGTCGGATGCTTGGTTCGGTCCAGCCACTCCTCTCCGCCCTCTTTGGCATCGTGGGAGTAGTCCGACAGAGGGATTTTCTTTTTCCTCGGCCCCTCGGCCTCCCCTGTTGGGGCGGCCTTCTTCCCCTTTGCTCCCCTCACTGGGGGGGAGATCTTCCTTGTTCCTCCTCCTCGTTTTCACGAGAGGAGGGCGTTGCGGACTCGTCAGATGATTAGTCCGACACCACCATGTTGCGGGAACTTTTTCGAGTCCCGGTGGTTTTCTTCTTCTTGGCCTTCCTCTCCGGCACCACGTAAGGTGCCGGAGCCATCAACTTCACCAAGAGAGCTGGGGCCGGGTCTTCGGGCAGAGGAGCCGGACAGTTAATTGGTCCGGATACCTCCTGCCAAGCCTGTCAAAGGTAAAGGGAGTTTAGATCCCGCATAGAGTTAATCTATGAAGAAGAGCTTAACGAACCTGTCAAAGGTATAGATAGCTTACCTCGCTAGCGTTACGCTGCGAGCTGTATCCGCGATCCTTGGAGGCGGATGTGGGGGACTCGGCGCCTTTGGTCAGCACCTTCCAGACGTCTTCATACGTCGTGTCGAAGGGCCTACTGAGGGTTTGGTGCTGCGCCGGGTCGAATTCCCACAAAGTAAAATCCCGTTCTTGGCACGGGAGCATCAGGCGAACGAGCATGACCTGGACTATATTGACGAGCCGTATTGGCTTGTTCACCAGGGAATGGATGCACGTTTGCAACCCATTCACTTCTTCCTCGTTGCCCCACGACAGGTCTGTCTCTTTCCAGGACATGAGCCACGTGGGGGGTCCGGATCTGAACTCGGGGGCCGTGACCCATTTTGGATCACGGGGCTCGGTGATGTAAAACCACCCGGCCTGCCACCCCTTTAGGGACTCCACGAGGGAGCCATCGAACCAGAGGACGTTGGCTATCTTGCCAACCATATCGCCTCCGCACTCCGCCTGGGTGCCGGACACCACCTTGGGCTTGACGTTGAAGGTCTTGAGCCAGAGGCCGAAGTGGGGGCGGACGCGGAGAAAGGCCTCACACACGACGATAAACGCCAAGATGTTGAGAACAAAGTTCGGGGCCAGATCACGGAAATCTAGGCCGTAGTAGAACATGAGCCCCCGGACAAAGGGGTGAAGTGGAAAGCCCAGTCCGCGGAGGAAGTGGGGAAGAAAAACTACCCTCTCATGGGGCCTGGGGTAGGAATAAGCTGCCCCTTCTCAGGAAGCCGATGCGGGATGTCCTTGGACAAGTATCCGGCTTTGCTTAACCTTTTTACTTGAGCCTCCATAACGGAGGAGACCATCCACTTGCCTCCCGCTCCGGACATTGTTGGAGAAGGTTGAGGAATGAAGAGCAGACTTGGGCGCTGGAGCTTGAGTTTGCAAGAGATGGATTGGCAAAGGAGGAAGAAGGTGTAGGTTAAAAAGGTGAATCCTTATCCCTTTATATAAGCAGGTACGGTTAGGCGTCCCCACCTGCCTAATAAAACTCACTTGCCTCCCAAACACCATGGTAAATGGCGTGGTTGGGTTACCCACGTCCGTATTAATGAGAATCCCGTTAAAGGGGGCACATGATCTCTGCTTTGACAAGACGTGCCAAGGAAAACGCCTTGCTAAACGAGCTGAGGTGGAACAATGAAAGCAATTTATATAGAAGGCTTGGTCGCAGTGTTATGACGCACTGCGGGATACGTCAGCAGATTTGATTTGTGTTAATATTATTCTCTATATGGCAATATGTGGAAACCTATTTTGCAGAGCCGGACACTATTTTTTGGTGTTTATAATCTTCTTGAAGAACTTGGAGGAGGAACCCGCCTTGCAATGCCGAAGAAAATCTGCGCGTCGGACTCGTCGTCATTGAAGCCTGGTTCAGGGGCTACTGAGGGAGTCCTGTATTAGGGGGTGTTCGGATAGCCAAACTATACCTTCAGCCGGACTCCAGGACTATGAAGATACAAGATTTAAGACTTCGTCCCGTGTCCGGAAGGATCTTTTCTTGGCGTGGATGGTTAAAAGGTGTTCTTTGTGAGGGTGGATGGTTGGTCTCAAGTTTAAAACTTGTTGTATTACGTATACATAGACGTAGAGATAGGGCAACAGTTTTGGAAGTTTGAACCCAAACATCAGAATGCAGTTTCTACTGGACTCATCTGAGGACCTCGGGTGATGGGATTCGTAGCTATAGTAAAAACACCCGCCCAACGCGCGAATCATGTGAAGCTAGTACAAATAGTAATACTATTGTTGATTGGACTCATCCAATAGCCTGTTGCAATGAACGTACAATTATGTATTCAGAAAATATATTTTTTGCCTCGTCGCAGCACCCACTCTGAGAAGTGACTCAAAAGCCATTCATAAATTTAGTAGTTTTATCACAGGCATATCATTTAGCATTACATACAACAGGTCATCAACCCACAATGACAATGAGGGTACATTATAAATACTAAAGTTTTCATCACACAACAAATAACAAGCATTGAAATGAACTTCAACTCAACCACTCGTCGGCGTTGGAAACGCTTGCTTTGAACCAAAAGTGATTCTCTGGGAAGGGCCAACTATTGTCAATCTCGAGACCAATGCAGGACTAATCATCCAGGCTGAAGAGGCCTATATCAGGACACATATTGTGATAGCCACGGTAGGGAAGCGTAGCAATGTCCGAGGTATAGATACAGTTGCTTTCCATAAATGGTAGTAACATTGTGTCAACAGCAGCAGGATCGCCTTTCACCATCATTGGATAGTTTTGTCCAAGCAAGAGCGAGTTTCCTCCAAGATTATCAATACTGAACCAGGGAGAAGGTGTTGGCGCTAGTACACTAGTATCCATCCTGAATACCCTGCAACGGATGTTGGAATAGGTTCGGAGAGTGCGACCATGCAAGACAACACCTGCTTCCTTAGTAACATAAGTAGTTCCCTGTATACAGACAAGAAGAGGTGATCCATCGAAATAAGTTGCCAGGCGCCACTGAGTATATGGGTCCTGCTCGTCCTCATGCCCGTGATCATCACCATTGTCATCTCCCCCTTGGTTATAAATTTTTTCATGTATAGGTGGTGGAATGTTCACAGACCTTGGCAACACAAGAAGGTTAATTAGTAAAGGGAAACTAGCTAACCCGCATGCATGTGGATGAAGCAATTATAATCACGGAGGAAGACAAATGTACCGAAAGCATCAGGATTCCATGCAAAAACAGTGCCACGAGTGGTGGCAGCAAACACAAGACCCTCATATTGAATTGCATCACAATACTCATCTGTGTACAGAAATTGATTTTTGAGCAATATCCATCAAGGCGTGGAAGTAAGGATGGCAACAAGCTTGCCGAAGATAGCAACAACTTTATAGTTCGTGTAATCCCAAGAGCGGCCTGGAACTTGACAAATTGCTATCTTTCATAGATGACAGTCACCATGATCGTATTTGAACGTACGTAGAATACCGGTGTGCTAAACCTCTAGGCAGTCTGAGATTTTTGGAAGTGGAACCCGGTGACGAATGTACACATTCACAAGTTCCCACTCGCAGTTGTACCCAATACAAACAACCCAATCTCCATGTGCGCCTGCCCAAGCCCTAACCTCAAGCGATGGCATCTTAACATCACATGTATCATTATCAAGCGGCATCAACTTGCACAAGGCGAGGCTTTCGTCGTCCGCGCGCCAGTCAGCAGGTTCACGGCAAAGAAGATAGGGAGATCAAACCACATCCAGACCCTTGGGTTTCTTGTAATGATGTTATTAGTTGAGTCGAGAATGGTCTTGAACGAACCTGCCATGCTAGCCGAGGTGATGACGTCGCACCGATCAATGACTTCCTCCACCACATCATCTTTCAGATCAGGGCAAGAATAATGATGTCGTTTCCGGCCTGTTCCATCCATGGAGAAGACGATCGAACAATGGCAGAAGGAAGGGTGAAGGCAAATGGAGGCCGAAGGAAGAGCATATGACAGCAGCTCCAAATCGAGAGGGAAAGGCGAAGAGGCGGTGGATGATTGCCACGGTACACGAAGAGGCACCTCGGCCTACATAGATGTCTGTTCGGAAATTGTACAAAAGGACTCGCCGTCGTCTCACTGACACGTTGGAACGGGACCACATGTCAACGAAACATGGTGTTTAATCTCTCATGCAAAATGCGATCTGGCCGCGTCGGCCGGAGGTGCCGCATTAGTTATCGACTTTATTTTTTTTAATGGCGTGCCGTTCAGTTTTGAAGCACGACTAACTGGTAGCGTATGCAAACTACTCTACCACTACTCCACATCTAGTACTAGTATCAAAAAAGATATATAGGCTGGAGCTTCAGTGCTTTCTTGCTAAGGGCTGTCCACTTGCTTCTCACACTATCACCCTCTCTCCAGATCTAAAAAATACGGCCTCTCTCTCCCTCCTCACCGGTGGTTTCAGATCCGCCGAGGAAGAAAAGGACGTGCAGTGTTGACGCACTCATCGTCGGTGAGCAAGGTCACACACCGACGACAAGGCCGTCCTCTCAGATCTAGCGCCTGTGCGGGATGGCCTGTGTCCCCAAGCTCGCTGCCATAGTGTGTGCGGAGGACGACGACCATGAGCGAAGCCACTTCCCGCTGACCCTCAGGTATGTTACTTCACCATACCCTTGTTTTATTGCCCCATCTGCCACGTCGCTGCATGTGGATCTTTTTCCACTCCACCATCTTCCCAATTTGCTATCCTCTGCTCTGCTGGTCACGCAGACGATAACCTTAAATTGCACTATTAAAGGAAACCCTACTTCATGCAGACTAATCCATGTCTGTGTTGAATGGAAAGGAAGGGAGAAAGTACTGTCAAAGAGACTAGGCGTCGAACCCGCACCTAGGTTGAAAAGGGGAAAATCAGTAGCTAAGGAACGACTCTCGTGTCTCTTGGTTGAAAAAGGGTGAAAAGGATAGAAAGGCATGACAACGCAATAGAGAATGACCAGGTCGATCGGTTTGTTGTCCTCACGTAGGAAAAAGGTGGCTAAAGAGAGAAAAAATGGGACGTAATCCACATATGTTGCCAGCATATTTGTTGCTTTGGGCACCACTCTATGCGTCCGTGGAGGTACATCGTACTGGTGCACCCACTGTCCGAATGGGCATCACATGCTCTTATTGCCACTTTATTGCTGTTAGCATAACGCCAGCGGTAAAGTCAAGCAATGCTATGACTAAAGTGATGCCACATTTAACTAATGCCGCACTCTGGCTAATGCCACTGATAAATTTAAGCAATGACATTTACTGTCACTGGATTATTTCAGGGCTAGCTGTTGATTGTGGATGTATTAAAGATTTTTCAGCTAAGGCATTCTAATGTTGTTTGATGTCTACTACGCAACCTTCTTCTTGTAGACGTTGTTGGGCCTCCAAGTGTAGAGGTTTGTAGGACAGTAGCAAATTTCCCTGAAGTGGATGACCTAAGGTTTATCAATCCATGGGAGGCATAGGATGAAGATGGTCTCTCTCAAACAACCCTGCAACCAAATAACAAAGAGTCTATGTCGGGGGGAATCGGCTTCCTCGAACACCTATGGGGACCGAGCCCCTTTCTTGGTTCGGCGGGGGGCGGAGGTCGCACGAAGAGCGGATCGAGGCGATGCACACAAGGGATTTTACCCAGCTTCGGGCCGCAAGGATGCGTAAAACCCTATTGCTGCTTTGTGGATTGTATTGTGTTCTTGCTCGGGAGCGCGTGGTGCTACAGTACACGCGAGCTGCTGGCGAGGGAGAGCGTAGCGATGGGTGTCCTCCCCTCCCCCCCGTGCGCATGGGGCCTCCTTTTATATGCTCAAGGGGTTACCCACAGGTGGCAGCGCAGGTGGGGGCAAAAATGGGAGAATGCTGTAGTGGGTACAGCTGCCTGCACAGTGGCTGTATAGTGCTATCATACCTAACTCTGACGGCAGGGGACAAGGGCATTAAATGCCCGTCCGCATCGCCCAGATGGTGCAGGGAAGTGGACCGACAGGAGCGCCACCGTTTGCCACGATGGCTACTTTGTTAGTGTTGCTTCGCCACCGCATGCCCCTGGCTGCGCAGCCTCTCGCCATGTACGCCTGGAATGGCCCCAGAGCGACGGGTGGGTGGATGAGCTGGAGCGCAGGCCCGGGGTGGTGACTTGCCGCGGCTCGTGCCTTGTCGCACCCGGGAGCTTGTCGCTCACCGGTCCTTGCCGGGACGCGGAGCGCGTCGCAGCAAGTATCTTGTCGTGCCTCGGTCGGCCTTCCCGGCAAGCTCCTCCTGCCGGGGTCTTGTGCTTCGAGTGGTCGTCCCGGCAAGCTCCTCTTGCCGGGGCCTGGCTCTCTTCGGGTGGCCTTCCCGGCAGGCTCCTCCTGCCGGGGCCTTGGCTCAAATGCTGTGTTCTTGGATGGCCCAAAAAGGGACCATGGAGAGTCTTGGCGATCGCCTGGCAAGCCTTGCCGCGGGGTGCTACGACTGCCCGTGCACAAGTTCGGGGTACTAAGGTACCCCTACTTTAGTACACCGACAGGAGCCCCCGGGCCTGGGCCATACACGGTGCCGAGCGCTGTTGGGCCAGGCCCAAAACAGTGCAGGGGCACGCGCGGCCTGGGTCACGCTGCATCTGCTTCTGCGCCCACCGTGTCCTCCCCGAACGGCACGCGTCGAACGCGGCATCGTGGGGAGAGGCGTGCGTGACGTGGGCGGCGTGCGCGGGGCCGAACCCCGCAGGCATGCGTCACGTCGCCATAAAGGGGGACGGTTCGCGCTAGCTCCATAAGTGGAGGGAGGCGTGGAGGCGTGGCTTGTTCGCTGGATGGGGCCGAGGCACGGTTTCCGAGGCGCCCGTTCCCCACGATCACGGGGTGGGGAGAGGTCGCCTCATCCGTCGCCACGGTCCTGCGCGTCGGCCATGCGGCTTCCACGCACCCGGGGTTGCGGACGGTGGAGGCAGGAAACCGGGCCGTCGCGGGTCAGGGCAGCAGGTCGGCCCGAGTCGCCTGGCCTTCCTGCGTGTTGATTGGCTGAGCGGGGCGGTCGAGCCCCCACCCTGCTCCTTTATAAAGAGCAAGAGGGGGCGACGGGAACCCACACTCCTCCATCCCTTCTTCACTTCATCCTCTGACCCCCTCTCTCCATTCGCCATGGAGAAAGGGAATCCGGGTCCTTCATCGATGGCGGCGAGGGTTGCCGCCAGGCAGCGCGCCCCTCCTCCCCTTGCACCCGCGGTGGCGGAGCCAGCCGTAAGGGGAAGGGGGAGGGGGCGAGGTCGTGGACGAGGGCGTGGACGAGGCCGCGACGCTCAGGGAAGAGGCGGGCGGGGCGAAGCGCCGGCCTCGCCTCCGCCAGCGGCTCCTCTTCCCACGGCGGTCCACCTCGGGGACGACCCTTGCGAGTTCTTCGTCAAGCTGCGCCGGGCGCCTCGCCGCCGCCTCCGCCTCCCGGCGTGATGGAGATGGAGCAACCCGAGACGCTAAGGCTGCGCATGAAGGGTTGTAGGTTCAGCGGCACGCGGGTCCATGTCGAGTTCCCAGCCCCCGACGTAGTGTATCTTGGCCGAGGGTGGAAGAATTTCGCCCGCATCCACACCTTGACGGAGGGGTTCACCCTCCATTTTAAGTTGATGGAGGGCGATCTCCTCTCCGTCAAGGCCTTCGGGGACTTCGGGACCCGGGCCCGGTGCTGCGTGGATAGCTTCTCCGACAGCGAAAGCTCCTCCTCGAGCGAGAGTGACGAGGAGGGGAGCGACAGCGACGACGAGGGCAGCGGTCGTCGGGATGACGGGTCCGACTAGGCGCCGGTCGCGGCTCCGCGTGGCACCGGCGACCCCATCATTCGCGCCGCGGGCTTCTTGAGCTTCCCGGGGTCGTCTCCTTGACGGCTGGCGTAGGGATGCTGCGGAGGAGGAAGAGGGCGGGCGGCAAGGCCGTCAACTCGGAGTACGAGGGCTAGATGCCCTCGACAGCGTGTTGACATCCCGCTGCCTCATCTTCGAGCTCCACTTCCGGCGCCGCCGTCGCCATCCAGCCTTCGGAGCCTTTGGACGGCCCCCGGGGCGTTCTGTTGGTGTCTTCTGCCACCCGTAGCTCGTCTAGGCGCCCCTTTTGCCCTTTTCGCCTCCGCCAGCGTCTCCTCTTCCCACGGCGGTCCACCTCGGGGACGACCCTTGCGAGTTCTTCGTCAGGCTGCGCCGGGCGCCTCACCGCCGCCTCCGCCTCCCGGCGTGATGGAGATGGAGCAACCCGAGATGCTAAGGCTGCGCATGAAGGGCTGCGGGTTTAGCGGCACGTGGGTCCATGTCGAGTTCCCAGCCCCCGGCGTAGTGTATCTTGGCCGAGGGTGGAAGACATTTGCCCGCATCCACACCTTGACGGAGGGGTTCACCCTCCATTTTAAGTTGATATAGGGTGATCTCCTCTCCGTCAAGGCCTTCGGGGACTTCGGGACCCAGGCCCGGTGCTGCGTGGATAGCTCCTCCGATAGCGAAAGCTCCTCCTTGAGCAAGAGTGACGAGGAGGGGAGCGACAGCGACGACGAGGGCAGCGGTCGTCGGGATGACGGGTCCTACTAGGCGCCGGTCGCGGCTCCGCGTGGCACCGGCGACCCCATCATCCGCGCCGCGGGCTTCTTGAGCTTCCCGGGGTCGTCTCCTTGACGGCTGGCGTAGGGAGGCTGCGGAGGAGGAAGAGGGCGGGCGGCAAGGCTGTCAACTCGGAGTACGAGGTCTAGATGCCCTCGACAGCGTGTTGACGTCCCGTTGCCTCATCTTCGAGCTCCACTTCCGGCGCCGCCGTCGCCATCCAGCCTCCGGAGCCTCCGGACGGCCCCCGGGGCGTTCTGCTGGTGTCTTCTGCCACCCGTAGCTCGTCTAGGCGCCCCTTTTGCCCTTTTCGCCTCCTTGTCCTGCCTCCTGAGGAGAGAGACAAGAAAGGGATTACGGGCATCTTATCTTATTTCAATTTGTAAGCCCTCGGGCCTTAGCTGTGTTTAAAACTTGTAATCCCATCTTTCATGTTTTTCATTCTCTCTGAACTGTACCTGAGCGGAATGCTTTTAACGAAAAGGGGATGTTTGCCGGGCCATTT
The DNA here is from genome assembly GCA_032464435.1 of Aegilops umbellulata. Classification (NCBI taxonomy): domain Eukaryota; kingdom Viridiplantae; phylum Streptophyta; class Magnoliopsida; order Poales; family Poaceae; genus Aegilops; species Aegilops umbellulata. The sequence continues at coordinate 193,348,968 of CP136055.1, forward strand.
GTCCCGTGGGTAAAACCCACGCTAAGGAACGAATCCTCTATATCGTTAAGATAGACACTCCTTTGCCCGGCAACAGGCCCTGCCGTCTTCCCGCGCCACTCGACCTCTCTCATGCCTTTGGCGGAGGAAAGGATGAGGCGGGTTCATCGATGGCGGCGAGGGTTGCCGCCAGGCAGCGCGCCCCTCCTCCCCTTGCACCCGCGGTGGCGGAGCCAGCCGTAAGGGGAAGGGGGAGGGGGCGAGGTCGTGGACGAGGGCGTGGACGAGGCCGCGGCGCTCAGGGAAGAGGCGGGCGGGGCGAAGCGCCGGCCTCGCCTCCGCCAGCGGCTCCTCTTCCCACGGCGGTCCACCTCGGGGACGACCCTTGCGAGTTCTTCGTCAAGCTGCGCCGGGCGCCTCGCCGCCGCCTCCGCCTCCCGGCGTGATGGAGATGGAGCAACCCGAGACGCTAAGGCTGCGCATGAAGGGTTGTAGGTTCAGCGGCACGCGGGTCCATGTCGAGTTCCCAGCCCCCGACGTAGTGTATCTTGGCCGAGGGTGGAAGAATTTCGCCCGCATCCACACCTTGACGGAGGGGTTCACCCTCCATTTTAAGTTGATGGAGGGCGATCTTCTCTCCGTCAAGGCCTTCGGGGACTTCGGGACCCGGGCCCGGTGCTGCGTGGATAGCTTCTCCGACAGCGAAAGCTCCTCCTCGAGCGAGAGTGACGAGGAGGGGAGCGACAGCGACGACGAGGGCAGCGGTCGTCGGGATGACGGGTCCGACTAGGCGCCGGTCGCGGCTCCGCGTGGCACCGGCGACCCCATCATTCGCGCCGCGGGCTTCTTGAGCTTCCCGGGGTCGTCTCCTTGACGGCTGGCGCAGGGATGCTGCGGAGGAGGAAGAGGGCGGGCGGCAAGGCCGTCAACTCGGAGTACGAGGGCTAGATGCCCTCGACAGCGTGTTGACATCCCGCTGCCTCATCTTCGAGCTCCACTTCCGGCGCCGCCGTCGCCATCCAGCCTTCGGAGCCTTTGGACGGCCCCCGGGGCGTTCTGTTGGTGTCTTCTGCCACCCGTAGCTCGTCTAGGCGCCCCTTTTGCCCTTTTCGCCTCCGCCAGCGTCTCCTCTTCCCACGGCGGTCCACCTCGGGGACGACCCTTGCGAGTTCTTCGTCAGGCTGCGCCGGGCGCCTCACCGCCGCCTCCGCCTCCCGGCGTGATGGAGATGGAGCAACCCGAGATGCTAAGGCTGCGCATGAAGGGCTGCGGGTTTAGCGGCACGTGGGTCCATGTCGAGTTCCCAGCCCCCGGCGTAGTGTATCTTGGCCGAGGGTGGAAGACATTTGCCCGCATCCACACCTTGACGAAGGGGTTCACCCTCCATTTTAAGTTGATAGAGGGTGATCTCCTCTCCATCAAGGCCTTCGGGGACTTCGGGACCCAGGCCCGGTGCTGCGTGGATAGCTCCTCCGATAGCGAAAGCTCCTCCTTGAGCAAGAGTGACGAGGAGGGGAGCGACAGCGACGACGAGGGCAGCGGTCGTCGGGATGACGGGTCCTACTAGGCGCCGGTCGCGGCTCCGCGTGGCACCGGCGACCCCATCATCCGCGCCGCGGGCTTCTTGAGCTTCCCGGGGTCGTCTCCTTGACGGCTGGCGTAGGGAGGCTGCGGAGGAGGAAGAGGGCGGGCGGCAAGGCTGTCAACTCGGAGTATGAGGGCTAGATGCCCTCGACAGCGTGTTGACGTCCCGTTGCCTCATCTTCGAGCTCCACTTCCGGCGCCGCCGTCGCCATCCAGCCTCCGGAGCCTCCGGACGGCCCCCGGGGCGTTCTGCTGGTGTCTTCTGCCACCCGTAGCTCGTCTAGGCGCCCCTTTTGCCCTTTTCGCCTCCTTGTCCTGCCTCCTGAGGAGAGAGACAAGAAAGGGATTACGGGCATCTTATCTTATTTCAATCTGTAAGCCCTCGGGCCTTAGCTGTGTTTAAAACTTGTAATCCCATCTTTCATGTTTTTCATTCTCTCTGAACTGTACCTGAGCGGAATGCTTTTAACGAAAAGGGGATGTTTGCCGGGCCATTTGTCCCGTGGGTAAAACCCACGCTAAGGAACGAATCCTCTATATCGTTAAGATAGACACTCCTTTGCCCGGCAACAGGCCCTGCCGTCTTCCCGCGCCACTCGACCTCTCTCATGCCTTTGGCGGAGGAAAGGATGAGGCGGGTTCGGGCCCCTCGTTCCGCCCCTTTGCCGCCGCGACTACTACCAAAACGGGCCCCAGGAACGCGCTCTGGGGCCTGTCCTTAAGGGAGCACGGTAGCTTCTAGGAGGAAACAAGGTTTTCGTATTCCACAGTTCATAAGAGAATGCATGACAAGGGATGCAAAAACTTATCTGTGATCGCAGCCCCCGGTGACTTTGGCTTGCCGCGGGCGAATCTTCGTGCTTGCAGCCCCCGGTAACACTGTCTTGCCGGGGACCAGATGCTGGCCCGCCCTTCTTCTCTTCTTCGTCCTTAAGCGGCCTGGCCAGGCTATGCAAAACCCTGCGAACCAAAGGAAACGAAGGAACCGGAAAAAGGACGCAGACTCGACCTCTAAGCTAGGGGTGAGCAGCTGTTAGGCACTATCAACCCTAACCAAGGACGAGACTCGACTCACCATGCATGCTAAAACCTAGGGCGCCAGCGCTTCATTTCTGCTGCTCAGGGTCTGCGCCTGGCTTTGTACAAAGGATTACATGCAACTGCGGCAAGACTTGTACAAAAGGTTGGTTGCCGGGCGAGGCCCGACAACCGCGCCTTACGGGTAAAACTTACGAAGATGCTCAATATTCCAGGTGTTGCTCACCAGAGTGCCATCTTCGGTCTCGAGGCGGACACCGCCGGGCCTCGTGACTCGTCTCACCCGGTAAGGGCCTTCCCACTTCGGCGTCAACTTGTTATGATTCTTGGCGGACGGGGCGCGCCGAAGAACAAGGTCGCCTTCCTCGAAGCTTTTGGCTTTAACTTTGCGGCTATGGTAGCGACGCAAAGCTTGCTAGTAGCGAGAGGCTCGCACAGCAGCCTGAAGACGATCTTCCTCAAGGAGCAGCGCGTCATCTTCACGCAGCCGCTCTTGCTCAAGCTCATCATAAGCGAGCACTCGAGGTGACCCGTATACGAGTTCCGTGGGGGTAACTGCTTCTGCTCCATAGACTAGAGCAAATGGTGTCTGGCCAGTGGCTCGATTTGGCGTCGTTCTGATCGACCAAAGTACCACCGGCAGCTCCTCGATCCAGTTTCTTCCGCACTTGTGCAGCCTGTCGAAAGTTCTGGTCTTGAGCCCGCGCAGTACTTTGGCATTGGCCTTTTCAGCTTGACCGTTGCTCCTGGGATGAGCAACAGAAGCGAAGCAGACCTTGGCGCCGAGATCTTGGACGTATTGCATGAAGGCGTGGCTCGTGAATTGTGTACCGTTGTCGGTGATGATCCTGTTGGGGATCCCGAAGCGGCAGACAATCGACGTGAAGAACTTGATGGCTGACTGTGCTGTCACCTTCCTCACTGGTTCCACTTCCGGCCACTTTGTGAACTTGTCGATTGCGACGTACAAGTACTCAAAGCCCCCGACAGCTCGGGGGAAGGGGCCGAGGATGTCGAGCCCCCAGACTGAAAATGGCCAGGATAAAGGGATCGTCTGGAGAGCTTGAGCTGGCTGGTGTATCTGCTTGGAATGGAACCAGCACGCTTCACACTTGGTTACTTGTGCAGTTGCATCCTGGAGGGCTGTCGGCCAGAAGAAACCTTGCCGGAACGCTTTGCCGGCAAGTGCTCTTGCGCCAATGTGGTGACCACATATGCCTCCATGTATCTCTGCCAACAGCTCCTGTCCGTCTTCCCGGGAAATACACTTCAATTTCACACCGTTGCGCCCTCTTCTGTACAGCGTGTTGTTGACAAACTGGTACATACTCGAGCGCCGGGCTACTCTTTCCGCTTCTTCTTGTTCTTCGGGAAGTTCTCCGTGCTGGAGGAAATGGACAGTCTGTTGCGCCCATGCTGGATCCTGCGGCTCGACAACAAGGACTGAAGGCACTTCTGCTGCTGAGGGAACGTCCGCTTCTACGGCGAGGATCTGGGGCTCAGCCGGAGCTTGACGTTCCCCGGCAAGCTTGCCGGAGCAAAAATTGTCGGGAGCGCCTGCTTCTATGGAACAAACCCTGGGGTTTTCTGGAGCAGACGGCTCCTCAGCGCTCTTGGCGTCGATCTTGGGGACCTTCTTGGCGGTGGCTCCAGGGAGCTCTACCGGAAGATAGTCGCCGGAGACCAACTTCCTCTTCTTGCTCTGTCTGGTTGATGGCGTTACGGATGGCTGAGTCAGCTTGAGCACAAAGGTTCCTGGTTCCACAGGTAACTTAAATGCTGCGCACTTCGACAGGCCATCAGCGATGTCATTCTCAGCTCTTGGAATGTGTTCCATTTGCAGGCCGTCAAAGTGCTCTTCAAGCTTCCTCACTTCATCAACGTACGCTTCCATCAACGGACTCTGGTAATCCTTGTTCACTTGGCGGACGACAAGCTGCGAGTCACCCCTGACAATGAACTTCTTGATCCCAAGTTCTGCCGCGATCCTGAGACCGGCGAGCAGACCTTCATACTCTGCAGTATTATTGGTTGCTTGCTCCTTGGGGAAGTGCATCTGGACTACGTACTTGAGGTGCTCTCCGGTGGGCGTGACGCGTAACGCGCCAGCACCGGCGCCTTGCAGCGAGAAAGCACCATCAAAGTACATCAGCCACTCTTTGCTTGCTTCTTTGGCGGGGATGCTCGTCTCTGGGATGTCTTCGTCCGGTGTCGGTGTCCACTCCGCTATGAACTACACCAATGCTCTGCTTTGGATAGTCGAGGTACTCTCGAACTAGAGACCGAAGCTCGACAGTTCTAGTGCCCACTCGACAATCCTGCCTGTTGCTTCTGTATTCTGCAGTATCCTCTTCAGCGGAAAGCGGGTGACAACTGTAATCTCGTGTGCTTGGAAGTAATGGCGCAGCTTTCTCGAGGCCATGAGGAGGCCGAAAAGCAATTTCTGCGCACCAGAGTACCTTGACCTAGCCCCCTGCAAAAGGGAGCTGACAAAGTAAACTGGGCGCTGCACCATTTTCTTCTTCTGCACCTCCACTTGCTCCTGTGCACATTCATCCTTGTCGGGGCCAGAGCTTGTCGGGGAAGCCCCCTGCTTGTCGTTGGACGTGCTTGCCGCGGTTGCTGGCTCATCATCTGCCTCCCTCTCCACTACTAACGCAGCACTAACCACTTGATTGGTTGCCGCCAGGTATAGCAGCAACTTCTCTTGTGGTTTAGGTGCGACAAGTATTGGAGCGGAGGACAGGTATTTCTTTAGGTCCTGCAGCGCAGCCTCCGCTTCCGAAGTCCATTTACTAGAGCCACCTTTTTCAAAATTTTGAAAAACGGCAGGGCGCGTTCTGCAGACTTGGAAATAAACCTGCTGAGAGCCGCGACGCAGCCGGCAAGCCTTCGTACGTCCTTGACACGTGTTGGTGCTTCAATCTGCTTGATGGCCTTGATCTTGTCTGGGTTGGCTTCGATTCCTCGCTGTGACACGAAGAACCCGAGAAGCTTGCCGGAAGGGACTCCGAACACGCACTTCTCAGGGTTGAGCTTGAGGTTGATCCTACGCAGGTTCACAAAGGTCTCTTCTATGTCTTAAATCAGGGTTGCCCGGTCCCGGCTTTTGACCACTATGTCATCCATGTAGGCCTCCACATTTCTGTGGATTTGTGGCTCAAAAGCGGTGTGGAAAACCCTCGCAAATGTTGAACCGGCGTTCTTCAGTCCGTAAGGCATCCGTACGAAACAGTACGTGCCACATGGAGTGATGAACGCGGTCTTCTCTTCATCTTCTTCAGCCATGAAGATCTGATGATATCCTGAGTAGGCGTCAAGAAATGAAAGCAGGTCACATCCGTCCGTGGAGTCAACAATCTGGTCAATGCGCGGCAAGGGAAAGGGATCTTTGGGACAAGCTTTGTTAACATAGGTGAAGTCGATGCAAAGCCTCCATTTCCCATTTGCTTTGCGCACGACAACAGGATTGGCAACCCACGTCGGATGGAGCACACCTCTGACGAGGCTTGCTGCCTCCAACTTCTTGATCTCTTCTGCGATGAACTCTTGGCGCTCCACTGCTTGCTTCCTGACTCTCTGCTTGACGGACCGCGCGTGAGGACAGACGGCGAGGTGGTGCTCAATCACTTTCCTGGGAACGCCGGGATGTCAGATGGTTGCCAGGCAAACACGTCGACATTCGCCCGCAGGAAAGCAATGAGCGCGCTTTCCTATTTGGGGTCGAGCGTGGCACTGATGGTGAAGGTACCACCAGTGTCGTCCTCCTTGGCGGGCACCTTCTTGGTTGTTGGCGGAGCTGCTATTGTCTTCTTACTCTTGCCGATGGAGCTCGATGGCGCGTCCTCGACGGTAGCGCAGCACTCCGAAGAGGTGCGCTTGCCGGAGTGGGCGCCAGAGCACTTGCCGGGCTTGGTCCTCTTCTTCCCTCTCTGCTGGAGTGGTGGGCAGTGGTGGCGAACGGCGCGTGGAGCAGGATGTGCTCGAACTTCTAACTACGTTAGAAGGAGCAACACCCGGACTAGGCAGCCGCGCCACGCTCGCGCCAGCACGTTGGTGTGAGTGCTGGCCTTGAGCGCCCTGGGATCCGCCGGCTCGATTTGGGTCCAGCGAGCGTATGGTACCGTGGGCGCCAAGACGCTGCTAGTCCTGTGCCTCCTGAAGGGGCGCGGTGCATGTTCGGACGCCGTGGCGCCATGAGCTGGTTCGACGACGCCCGTCCCGCCGCCGGTGCCGTCCCCACCGCCCGTTTGCTCCAAGGGCGGCGGGTTCGACGCGGACGGACCGTCCACCTCTGGAGCCTTCTTCTTCGGTGGCATGTCGATGAAGATGATGGAGATCTAGCCCGTGTAGACGCCAGATCAGGTTCACACAACTTCGACGCCCCCTACCTGGCGCGCCAAAGATGTCGGGGGGAATCGGCTTCCTCGAACACCTATGGGGACCGAGCCCCTTTCTTGGTTCGGCGGGGGGCAGAGGTCGCACGAAGAGCGGATCGAGGCGATGCACACAAGGGATTTTACCTAGCTTCGGGCCGCAAGGATGCGTAAAACCCTACTGCTGCTTTGTGGATTGTATTGTGTTCTTGCTTGGGAGCGCGTGGTGCTACAGTACACGCGAGCTGCTGGCGAGGGAGAGCGTAGCGATGGGTATCCTCCCCTCCCCCCCGTGCGCATGGGGCCTCCTTTTATATGCTCAAGGGGTTACCCACAGGTGGCAGCGCAGGTGGGGGCAAAAATGGGAGAATGCTGTAGTGGGTACAGCTGCCTGCACAGTGGCTGTACAGTGCTATCATACCTAACTCTGACGGCAGGGGACAAGGGCATTAAATGCCCGTCCGCATTGCCCAGACGGTGCAGGGAAGTGGACCGTCAGGAGCGCCACCGTTTGCCACGATGGCTACTCTGTCAGCGTTGCTTCGCCACCGCATGCCCCTGGCTGCGCAGCCTCTTGCCACGTACGCCTGGAATGGCCCCAGAGCGACGCGTGGGTGGATGAGCTGGAGCGCAGGCGCGGGGTGGTGACTTGCCGCGGCAAGCGCCTTGCTGCGGCTGGTGCCTTGTCGCACCCGGGAGCTTGTCGCTCACCGGTCCTTGCCGGGACGCGGAGCGCATCGCAGCAAGTATCTTGTCGTGCCTCGGTCGGCCTTCCCGGCAAGCTCCTCCTGCCGGGGTCTTGTGCTTCGAGCGGTCGTCCCGGCAAGCTCCTCTTGCCGGGTCTGGCTCTCTTCGGGTGGCCTTCCCGGCAGGCTCCTCCTGCCGGGGCCTTGGCTCAAATACTGTGTTCTTGGATGGCCCAAAAAGGGACCATGGGGAGTCTTGGGGATCGCCTGGCAAGCCTTGCCGCGGGGTGCTACGACTGCCCGTGCACAAGTTCGGGGTACTAAGGTACCCCTACTTTAGTACACCGACAGCCTATTGTATCCCCAACACACCCAATGCAATGATAAATAGTATAAGTGCACTAGTTCGGTGAAGAGATGGTGATACAAGTGCAATATGGATGGTAGATATACGTTTTTGTAATCTGAAATTATAAAAACAGCAAGGTAGCAAGCGGTAAAAGTGAGCGAAAACGGTATTCAATGCTTTGAAACAAGGCCTAGGGTTCATAGTTTCACTAGTGCAAGTTCTCTCAACAATGATAACATAATTGGATCATATAACAATCCCTCAACGTGCAACAAAGAGTCACTCAAAAGTCACTAATAGCAGAGAACAAACGAAGAGATTATTGTAGGGTACGAAACCACCTCAAAATTATTCTTTCTGATCGATCTATTGGGCTATTCCTATAAGTGCCACAAACAGCCCTAGAGTTCGTACTAAAATAACACCTTAAGATACACATCAACCAAAACCCTAATGTCACCTAGATGCTCCAATGTCGCCACAAGTATCCGCGGGTTTGATTATACGATATGCATCACACAATCTCAGATTCATCTATTCAAACCAACACAAAGAACTTCAAAGAGTGCCCCAAAGTTTCTGTCAGAGAGTTAAGACGAAAACGTGTGCCAACCCCTATGCATAAGTTCACAAGGTCATAGAACCCGCAAGTTGATCACCAAATATACATCAAGTGGATCACGTGAATATCCCATTGTCACCATAGATAAGCACTTGCAAGACATACATCAAGTGTTCTCAAATCCTTAAAGACTCAATCCGATAAGATAACTTCAAAGGGAAAACTCAATCCATTACAAGAAGGTAGAGAGGGAGAAACATTATAAGGTCCAACTATAATAGCAAATCTTGCGGTACATCAAGATCGTGCCAAATCAAGAACACGAGAGAGAGAGATCAAACACATAGCTACTAGTACATACCCTCAGCCCCGAGGGTGAACTACTCCCTCCTCGTCATGGATGGAGACCGGCGGGATGATGAAGATGGCCACCAGTGATGATTTCCCCCTCTGGCAGGGTGCCGAAATAGGGTCCCGATTAGTTTTTGGTGGCTACAGAGGCTTGCAGCGGCGGTACTCCTGATCTAGGTTTCTTTTCGGGGGTTTCTGTATTTATAAGAATTTTTGGCGTCGAGAACAAGTTGGGGGGTCCACAAGGAGCCCACAAGGACGGAGGGCGCGCCCAGCGGGTAGGGCATGCCCTCCACCCTTGTGGAGGCCTCGTGCCTCTTCTGGCCCAACTCTTTTGCTTCGGGGGCTTCTTCTGGTCCATAAAAAATCACCGTAAATTTTCAACTCATTTGGACTCCACTTGACATTCCTTTTCTACGAAACTCAAAAACAAGGAAAAAATAGAAATTGGCACTAGGCTCTAGGTTAATAGGTTAGTCTAAAAATCATATAAAAGAGCATATAAATGCATATAAAACATCCAAGATGGATAATATAATATCATGGAACAATAACAAATTATAGATATGTTGGAGACATATCAAGCACCCCCAAGCTTAATTCCTGCTTGTCCTCAAGTAGGTAAATGATAAAAACAGAATTTTTTATGTGGAATGCTACCTAACATATTCATCCATGTAATTTTCTCTAATGTGGCAAGAATATTCAGATCCATAAGATTCAAAACAAAAGTTTAGTATTGATATAAAAACAATAATACTTCACACATACTAATGAAGCAATCATGTCTTCTCAAAGTAACATGTCCAAAGAAAGTTATCCCTACAAAATCATATAGTCTGGCTATGCTCCGTCTTCATCACACAAAATATTCAAATCATGCACCAACCCGATGACGAGCCAAGCAATTGTTTCATACTTTTGATGTTCTCAAACCTTTTCAACTTTCACGCAATACATGAGTGTGAGCCATGGACATAGCACTATAGGTGGAGTAGAATATGGTGGTTGTGGATAAGACAAAAAGAAGGAGATAGTCTCACACCAACTAGGCATATCAACAGGCTATGGATATGCCCATCAATAGATATCAATGTGAGTGAGTAGGGATTGCCATGCAACGGATGCACTAGAGCTATAAGTTTTACGAAAGCTCAAAAAGAAACTAAGTGGGTGTGCATCCAACTCGCTTGCTCACGAAGACCTAGGGCAATTTTGAGGAAGCCCATCATTGGAATATACAAGACAAGTTATATGATGAAAAATTCCCACTAGTATATGAAAGTGACAACATAGGAGACTCTCTATCATGAAGATCATGGTGCTACTTGGAAGCACAAGTGTAGTATAAGGATAATAGCATTACCTCTTCTCTCTTTTATCTCTCTTTTTTTTGTTTTTTGGGGGCCTTCTCTCTTCTTCTTTTTTGGCCTCTTTTTTTGTTTCGTCTGGAGTTTCATCCCGACTTGTGGGGGAATCATAGTCTCCATCATCCTTTCCTCACTAGGATAATACTCTAATAATGATGATCATCACACTTTTATTTACTTACAACTCAAGAATTACAACTCGATACTTAGAACAAAATATGAATCTATATGAATGCCTCCGGCGGTGTACCGAGATGTGCAATGAATCAAGAGTGACATGTAGGAAATAATTATGAACAGTGGCTTTGCCAGAAATACGATGTCAACTACATGATCATGCAAAGCAATATGACAATGATGAAGCGTGTCATAATAAACGGAACGGTGGAAAGTTGCATGGAAATATATCTCGGAATGGCTATGGAAATGCCATAATAGTAGGTATGGTGGCTGTTTGGAGGAAGGTATATGGTGGGTGTATGGTAACGGCAAAAGTTGCGCGATACTGGAGAGGCTAGCAATGGTGGAAGGGGGAGAGTGCGTATAATCCATGGACTCATCATTAGTCATTAAGAACTCACATACTTATTGCAAAAATCTATTAGTCATTGAAACTAAGTACTACACGCGTGCTCCTATGGGCATAGATTGGTAGGAAAGACCATCGCTCGTCCCCGACCGCCACTCATAAGGAAGACAATCAATAAATAAATCATGCTCCAACTTCATCACATAACCGTTCACCACACGTGCATGCTACGGGAATCACAAACTTTAACACAAGTATTTCTAAAATTCGCAATCACTCACTAGCATGACTCTAATATCACCATCCTCATATCTCAAAACAATCATAAGGAATCAAACTTCTCATAGTATTCAATGCACTTTATATGAAAGTTTTTATTATATCCTTCTTGGATGCCTATAATATTAGGACTAAATTCATAGCCAAAGAAAATTACCATTCTGTTTAAGGACTCTCAAAATGATATGAGTGAAGCATGAGAGTTCAAGAATTTCTTCAAAATAAAACTACCGCCGTGCTCTAAAAAGATATAAGTGAACTACTAGAGAAAATGACAAACTACTCCAAAAGATATAAGTGAAGATCAATGAGTAGTCGAAATAATTATGTAACTATGTGAAGACTCTCTAACATTTAAGAATTTCAGATCTTGGGATATTATTCAAACATCAAGCAAAACAAAATAAAATGGCATTGCAAGGATAGCACATATCATGTGAAGAAGCAAAAACTTAGGCTCAACCAAAACTGACCGATAGTTGTTGAAGAAGAAAGGTGGGATGCCTACCGGGGCATCCCCAAGCTTAGATGCTTGACACGTCTTCGAATATTTACTAGGGATGCCTTGGTCATCCCCAAGCTTGTGCTTTTGTGTCTCCTTAATTCCTATCATATCGCGGTTTCCCTAAATCTTAAAAACGTCATCCACACAAAACTCAACAAAAACTTGTGAGATAAGTTAGTATAAATCAACGCAAAACCTTATCATTATCTGCTGTAGAAAATCACTAAAATTATTATTTTACATTGCATACTAAATGCCTCTGCATATTTAAGACTCCTATCCTCAAATAGAATCATTATACAAGCAAACATATGAAACAATGCAAACATAACAACAATCTGTCTAAACAGAACAGTCTGTAAAGAATGCAAGAGGAATCATACTTTCCTAACTCCAAAAATTTTGAAAATTTCCCAGACTGTAAAAAAATTGTTGTTACTCATTGTGTAAAAATTTCAAGATTTTATCATGTTCCTACTATTCACCAATATTCAAAACATAACAACAAGCTTTCTGTTTTCAAATAGCAACATATAGACATGTAAAATAAGCATGGTAAAGGCTATACTTGACTTTTTTTATTGAACTAAAAGATAAAAAACATGTCTCTGAATAACATCAAGCAAATATAAGTAAAAGAAAATGACGCTCCAAGCAAAACACATATCATGTGGTGAATAAAAATACAGCTCCAAGTAAGGTTACCGATGAACGAAGACGAAAGAGGGGATGCCATCCGGGGCATCACCAAGCTTAATTGCTTGGGTATTCTTTGAATATTACCTTAGGGTGCCTTGGGCATCCTCAATCTTAGGCTCTTTACACTCCTTATTCCGTAGTCCATCAAAACCTTACCAAAAACTTGAAAACTTCACAACACAAAACTTAACAGGAAACTCGTGAGCTCCGTTAGTATAATAAAACAAATCATTCACTTTGCTACTGTCAAAACAAGATTCATAATTTTTATCACATGATGCCTACTATACCCTATCATTTCTACAATTCATATTAAGCAATATAAGCCATTGAAACTAGAAAGTAAGCAAACTATGCATTGAAAACAAAATCGGCCAAAAACAGAACAGTCTGTAAAGATTTGAATTGAAATCATACTTTTGTAACTCCAAACATTCTGAAAAATTAGGACAAACTAGACAATTTTCGTATCAATTTTGTGTAAAAAATTCAGATCAAAATCACGTTCCAGTGAATTTTCAAAATTCCTGGACTGGAAGCAAAAGTTTCTGTTTTTTGCACAGAATCAAGTCAACTATCATCCATACTATCCCAAAGGCTTTACTTGTCACTTTATTGAAACAAAAGCTATAAAACATGATTACTACAGTAGCCTAATCATGTGAACACACAAAAATAGTAGGGTAAATGTTGGGTTGTCTCCCAACAAGTGCTTTTCTTTAATTTCTTTCTAGCTAGGATGATGATTTCAATGGTGCTCACATAAAAGATAAGAATTGAAGCACAAAGAGAGCATCATGAAGAATATGACTAGAACATTTAAGTCTAACCTACTTCCTATGCATAGGGATTTTAATCAAACAATTTATGGCAACAAGAATCAACTAGCATAGGAAGGCAACACAAGCATAACTTCAGCACATAGAGAGGAAACTTGATATTCTTGCAATATGTAGAAGCATAAGTTCCTCTACCATAATAATTTTCAGTAGCATCATGAATGAATTCAACAATATAACCATCACATAAAGCTTTCTTTTCATGATTCAAAAGCATAGAAATTTTACTACTCTGCACATAAGCAAAAATTTTCTCATCAATAATAGTGGGAGTAAACTCAATAAAATAACTATCATGTGAGGCATAATCCAATTGAAATTTAAAATCATGATGACAAGTTTCATGGTTATCATTATTCTTTATATCATACATGTCATCACAATAATCATCATAGATAGGAGGCATGCTTTCATCATAATAAATTTTCTCATCAAAACTTGGGGGACAAAAAATATCATCTTCATCAAACATAGCATCCCCAAGCTTATGGCTTTGCATATCATTAGCATCATGGATATTCAAAGAATTCATACTAACAACATTGCAATCATGCTCATCATTCAAAGAATTAGTGCCAAACATTTTATATACTTCTTCTTCTAGCACCTTGAGCACAATTTTCCTTTTCATCATTTTCACGAAAGATATTAAAAGATGAAGCATATGAGGCAACCTCAATAACATTTTTTTAGTTTTCTTTTATAGACTAAACTAGTGATAAAACAAGAAACTAAAAGATTCGATTGCAAGATCTAAAGATATACCTTCAAGCACTAACCACCCCGGCAACGGCGCCAGAAAAGAGCTTTGTTGACGGTATGTGAGTGCCGCTTACCTAGCCTCCCCGGCAACGGCGCGAGAAAAGAGCTTGATGTCTACTATGAAACCTTCTTCTTATAGACGTTGTTGGGCCTCCAAGTGCATAGGTTTGTAGGATAGTAGAAAATTTCCCTCAAGTGGATGACCTATGGTTTATCAATCCATGGGAGGCGTAGGATGAAGATGGTCTCTCTCAAACAACCCTGAACCAAATAACAAAGAGTCTCTTGTGTCCCCAACACACCCAATACAATGTTAAATTGTATAGGTGCACTAGTTCATCGAAGAGGTGTTGATACAAGTGCAATATGTATGGTAGATATAGGTTTTTGTAATCTAAAATTCTAAAAATAGCAAGGAAGCAAGTGGTAAAAGTGAGCGAAAACGGTATTGCAATGCTTGGAAACAAGGCCTAGGGTTCATACTTTCACTAGTGCAAGTTCTCTCAACAATGATAACGTAATTGGATCATATAACAATCCCTCAACGTGCAACAAAGAGTCACCCCAAAGTCACTAACAGTGGAGAACAAACAAAGAGATTGTTGTAGGGTACGAAACCACCTCAAAGTTATCCTTTCTGATCGATCTATTGGGCTATTCATGTAAGTGCCACAAACAACCTAGAGTTTGTACTAAAATAACACCTTAATATACACATCAACCAAAACCCTAATGTCACATTGATACTCTAATGTCACCACAAGTATCCGCCGGTTTGATTATACGATATGCATCACACAATCTCAGATTCATCTATTCAAACCAACACAAAGAACTTCAAAGAGTGCCCCAAAGTTTCTACCGGAGAGTCAAGACGAAAACGTGTGCAAACCCCTATGCATAAGTTCACAAGGTCACAGAACCCACAAGTTGATCACCAAAACATACATCAAGTGGATCATGTGAATATCCCATTGTCACCACAGATAAGCACATGCAAGACATACATCAAGTGTTCTCAAATCCTTAAAGACTCAATCCGATAAGATAACTTCAAAGGGAAAACTAAATACATTACAAGAAGGTACAGGGGGAGAAACATCATAAGATCCAACTATAATAGCAAAGCTCGCGGTACATCAAGATTGTGCCAAATCCAGAACACGAGAGAGAGAGAGAGAGAGAGAGAGAGAGAGATCAAACACATACCTACTGGTACATACCCTCGGCCCTGTGGGTGAACTACTCTGTCCTCGTCATGGAGACCACCGGGATGATGAAGATGGCCATCGGTGATGATTTCCTCCTCCGGCAGGGTGCCGGAATAGGGTCCTGATTGGTTTTTGGTGGCTACAGAGGCTTGCGGTGGAGGAACTCCCGATCTAGGTTTCTTTTCAAGGGTTTTTGTATTTATAGGAGTTTCTGGCATCGAGAACAAGTCAGGGGTCCACGAGGCATCCACAAGGACAGAGGACGCGCCCTCCACCCTTGTGGAGGCCTCGTGCCTCTTCTGGCCCAACTCTTTTGCTTCGAGGGCTTCTTCTGGTACATAAAAAATCACCGTAAATTTTTAGCTCATTTGGACTCCGTTTCATATTACTTTTCTGCGAAACTCAAAAACAAGGAAAAAACAGAAATTGGCACTGGGCTCTAGGTTAATAGGTTAGTCCCAAAAATCATATAAAAGAGCATATAAATGCATATAAAACATCCAAGATGGATAATATAATAGCATGGAACAATAAAAAATTATAGATACGTTGAAGACGTATCACTGTTGCACAGCCAGTATACCAACGACGAAACTTGTTACTACCTTCAGATTTTTGCACTGTTAATGCTTATAGATTAAATACCTCACTTTCATTTGATAAGTCAAAATTTTTTGTGCAGCACCACCAAAATGCCAAGGCGTTGATGTCATTTTATTTTGGTTAAACTGCACAAAAAATTACGAAGAGAAGAGGAAAGGTCAAGAGTGGGCACCTCCTCCTCCAGTTGTTCTCTTGATCCGTTCGATCAAGTTTTTATGTTTGGTCGGTTATCAAGATTGGGATAGCAATTTTTCAAGTCCCCTCGAGTTTGAAATGATATTTACCTTGAAGGTACATGGTTTTCATTTTTTATACTGTCATTAGTTAATAATGCTAGTTACCTCCGGACTTTTGTATTTGGTTTAATGTTGTTGCACAACTAGTATACCAATGTTGAAACTTGTTACCTTTACATTTTGTATTGTCAATGCTTATAGAAATCTTCCAGTGCTAGCTTATGGAAATATGTTCAGTAAAACCATTGTATTGTACCCCATTATGAAAAACTACTCTACTGTCGCACTAGCCACTGGATTATTGTATATTTGTACTATTTGGAATGGTGTTGCATTAGCGTATGGACATATATGAAGTGTGGCAAGCTTTCCCAGATATGTGCTCAAGAAAACTACTACATGTTTTTCTAAATACTAGACGTTTGAGTACTTTAAATTGAACTGCGAAAATGTCTTATATTAAGGAACAGAGGGTGTAGAGTTCACTCAAATTATCTCGGTAAAGCTAGTCATGCCCGTGTTAAAATTAATGTTCATTATGTTATTGGAGGAGGTCTATATGTTTGTCTCTAATACCTGTCGATTACATACCTGACATCATGATGTAATGTTAAGTCATTTATTTTTGTACAGTGTCACTGAATTGTCAAGGCGGTGATGGCATTTTATTTTAGTTTAACTACACAAAATATGCTTAAAAGAAGAGGAAAGGTCAGGAGTGGTTCACTTTTTCAGAAAAAACTATGTATGCCTTCCTGACATCAGCCGTTGTTGCCTTATTTATTCCTTCAAACAGGTAGTTAGAAACATTCTTACTACCATTTCCCATTAAGAAATTGGAATGCTTATATTTGTGAGTCTATGCTTCAACTAGTACCACTTTTATAGTAATCACTCTTCCAATATCTACGCAAACAGGGATGCTCGATTTTAGTGGAACTGCACAAAAAGTCCAAATGGCTCAACATTAGGAGCATGTTTTCTTCCAAACCTTTATATCCAATTGGTGGCACTATGAGATGTTCATTACAAAGGTACATGGTTTGCTACTATCTTACTACTCTTTTTGCACTGTCATTAGATAGTAATATTAGTGCTTTGCATGTGAATTTATTGGCAGGGTGGACCTACATTGGAGGTGCAGGACATGATTCAATGATTGGATGCTCAATTTGATTGTATCGATTTCACCTCTTCCATCACTGTGAACATGGATATCCTTGGTCTGATGAAGAATAAGTGCTATATTTTTGCTCTGAACCAGCAAATCAATTAAGTACAAAATTGTCCAGGGCAAAACATGACAGTATGAAATTGAAGTGCAAAACATGACAGATGCTAAGCGGAAGAGGTGTGTTTAAACCGAAAATACAAGGTGGGGTATATGTTTACTAGCTGGTTGATATTTGTCTAGAGAGATGTCTGCCCATTGCTATTTGGCAAACAAAGTGACCGCAATTTTGGTGGAACTGCACAAAAGAATAGTATAGTCACTGCATGCAGTGCCATTTGAAAATAGAAATAGAAAGACTGGATAGTCACTTCATGGGCTACACAAAAGTAGTAACGTACTATTTATTGGCCAACACTAGGTGTTTCATTGCTTTGGTCTGATTATACAATGGGCATCATTTTTCCTAAGTTAAAGTTTGTATTCCGAAAATAGTCTCGCCGTGTGATCGAGAGAAGACCAAATCATATTGCAGTGGATGTTCCTCCGTCATGTGTGGTTCATTCGCATGGTTCCAGCTGTTGATGAAAACACTTACGTTTTCAAGAGGAATTGTAGACTTCACAAACAAATTTGTCTTTCACTCTGTACTGAATGTTGGCCCAGAGAAGCATCCATGCTAGTAGGAAGAACATATGTTTTTTCTAGTTCTTTGCTTTTGGAGCTACATATTTGTATATGATCTATGAATCATTGAGATGCATTAACATGTTACTAGTTGGTTGTGAATTTGGGTTACTAATGCGAACATATTACAATGCTAGGCCTGTGAGTCTCGTGTGAACATTTCGAACGGATCGGCTCTTACTACTGTGCATAACATGATCTTGATTTATATGTTCTTGGTGTTTACAAGTTACTAGCAGTTCCATATTTCTGTCCGCTCATTGTTTACAAGTTAGTTATCGATCACTAGCTAGCCTACTAATACGCTCCTGGCAGTTTTAGTTGCGACGCAAGATCCAAAGGTGGCAGTTTTCTGAATAAAAATGCCTACCTATGAAGAAACTGGCAAGCCGTTCTGAAGAAAATGCCATGCGAATCTGAAGAAACTGCCAGCAAAAACGTTCGCAAATGCATTATCTCCCAGCGAACGTCCATCAGCTAATGCGATCCTACACGCACACTATCTGACCTATCTGATCCTACACGTACACTATCCGACCTACTCGATCCTACGCGAATAAATAGCGGATCACGCACGTACTACCTCCTTTCCGTTTTGCAGGGCTCAATTCAAAAACCTTGCCAACCAAGGTAGATGATGAGTGGTGTAATCATTTCTGACAAGGAGGGAGTACCTCATCTGGATGATTCGAGTGCACTCGTTTGACCATCATGCCGATGTGCGACCCAGCACGGACGGGACGCACCACTAACGGGACGGGACGGCACATCAGTTTTTCCAGTTTTCCACAGTAAGATGGCGCGCTAAGCCATGCGTGCTGACGCATTGAATTTAGATGACCATTGTGTTTCCCGCGACACGCGCTTCAACTACCTTCCGCCTATAACTACTGGTTCACGGCGTTCTCTGGTAGCACCGTCACCCAACTCTCCCTATTGGCTCCCCTCACAACCCCCACTGGCCCGATGTCGCTCGCAACTTGCCCTCGCGCTCGCCACGTCCGTCATGCCCCCGACCGTCCGCAATAGGCGATGCCAGAGGCGCTCACCGCCGGAGCTAGTGTTCGGTTATTCACCAGAAGGAATACAGAGGACGATGACTTGTTGGAGCGCGACCGCCTGGCGAGGAGCAGCGTATCGCCAATTTGCACCGCCAGCAGTGCACCGCCGCTTTGAGTCGCGAGCATAGTCCCCGCGACCGGGCCGACTACATGGAGGTGACCGGCAAATAGCCCTAGAGGCTGTCGGGCACGCACGCGTGCGTGACGCCGAATTTTACTACCATCTCGTCAACTGGGTTTCCCGCTTAGAAGCGGAAGCTTCAGTGGACCACGCCGGCATGGAAAGGGCCAACACGCGCGAGCAACGCGCCCTATCGAACCTCCGGCAAGTCCGAGGGGAGGAGAAGGACGTCGGTGCCGGCATTTAGCGTGTACCATAGATGGCGGCCGACACCTTCTAGTTAGCTAGGAGTAAGTCAGTACTTGTACACTAGAGTATTAGTGGGAGTAGATAGTTAACTTGGCTATGATGGTTGTCAACGTGGAAGTTCAATACTCTATATCTAGTCAGACCTGTTAGTTTGCTTTGTATGTTGAACTTTCAGTGTGAACATATGGAATGGGCAGTTATTTTTTAAAATTGGCGGTATTTGTCTGCCACGGGTTTAGAAGCTGACTTCTTGGCCTACTAGATTGACGTGTACACAATCAGGAGATGATTGTAACTGGAGAGGATGACAGCAGGGACCCACCAGGGTCATGGCAGTACACAAGCAAGTGCCTCCTTATTTCAAGCCAGGAAAATGGTTCCTCCTAATGGATTTCTGACATCTGGGTCCCAAGCCATTGTCAACATAGTCAATAAACGAGAGAATTGCGCAACGAGCAGCTGACACAAGGGACCCAGTAGCGTGCCCTGTTTTTTTCAGGGAAGTAGTTTGCCCAGTTATCTTTGTTTTTGAGACGGAAGCTGGGTGTCAACTGGGCTGTGCGGGGCACTCTGGCCTGTCTAGCCAACCTTTTCTTTTATGTTTACCACAAGACCAGCCCATTAGTTTTTTTCTTTCTGAAAATGGCTAGCCCAGTTTTTTGTTCTTTTGCAGAATACCCAACCGAGGCCTACTTGCTTTGTTAGCCCTACTGGGCTGCAAATCTTTCAAGACGAGAAAATGGGCTATCAGTAATGAGAAATGGGTTGTACATTTTTAAAACAAATCAAACCGGCAATTGGTTTCAAATTTCTTTTTTTTCATTTCGAGATCTTAAATTCCATTGATTTTTATGCGTGGACAATTATTTGGATTTTATATTGATATGAATTTATTTTTCAAATTAGTTTGAATGTGACTTGAAATTTCAGCATTAAAAACAGTTGACCACACCAAAATATGCAAAATTTTGTATAATTTTTAACCGTGGCCACAATATGGGTTGTAATGCTAACAAAAAGAAGATGGGCTCCAAAAAAACCTTAAGAATTAAGAGATGTGTTGTATGCTATTTTCCACACATTTGATTCTAACTTGTGCGCCTACTATAGGTTGACACGTACGCTTTCCTAAAAAAGGTTGACGCACACGCAACACCATGTAAACTTAGTCAACACGCGAGAGCAGTGACTGTTGGATGTCCATCCAACGGCCGTCGTGCTTCTTCAATCTCTGCTCATCCTGCTCCAGCCGCCCAAACAAGCGCCGGTGGGACTGCCTGCTCCCTCCTCCCGCGACCGGATGTGCTGTCTCGCAGGCCTCACCGCCCCACCGTACTCTCATCGCTGGCTTAGCCATCCCTCTACTCACCCACACTTGATGTTATTCTCCGGCGACGGCAGACGAACCAGTAAACCCTCGTACTCCCCTTCGCATGGGAAACAACTGCCGAGTCTTCCCTGGCTCCATGTCGTTCCCTTCCTAGGCCTCGCTGTCATCCACCACCCTGGTGCTCTCGGCGCGGCATGGTCAATGTGGTCAACGAACGACATCCATCGAAAGTGGACTATACGCGGAGAGGCCGACAGCTGGGTCCATGGCCGCACGCAAGGAAATGTCTCCTTCTTACACGCAAAATAATGATTCCTCCACCTGACAACTGGGACCCACCAGAAGGGCCTCTGTATTTCGTGAAAAAAACATTCCCTCCACTGACAGCTCAGACCCACCAGTTATATCTTCACACACAAGGAAGTGCCTCCTTATTACGCACAAAAAAAATTAATACTCCCCCTACTAGCTGGGACCCACCATAGTGGGAGGCTGACTTTGGGCCTACTAAGTTGACGGGGACGGAGGGCTTTATCAACTTAGTCAATATGAACGATTCTAACTCCAGTGACCGTACGATGTCCATCGAACGGCCGTAGTGCTTCTTCAACCTATGGTCTTCTTGCTCCAACCGCCCAAACCAGCGCTGGTCATGCCGCCTTCTCCTGCCTCCCGTGGTTGGCTGTGCTGCCACAGAGACCTCACCGCCCCCTACTACTCCCGCCACTGGCCAGGCCATCCCTCTACTCACCCACACCCCTGTTATTCTACGGCGACGACAGCCTCACACCGCAGCCGAACCAGTGAACCCTCGTACTCCTCTCCGCATGGGCATCCACTTCTGCGTCTTCCCCGGTTCCGCATCATCCCCTTCTTAGGCCACGCCATCGTCCACCGCCTTGGTGCTCTCGGTGCGGCATGGTCAATGTGGTCAAGGAACGACTTCCATCGAAAGAGTACTGTACGTGGAGAGGCCGACAGCTGGGTCCACGGCCGCAGCAAGGAAGTGCCTCCTTATTATGTGCAAAATAATTATTCCTCCACCTGACTGCTAGGACCCACCGGAAGGGCATCCCTATTTCACAAAAAAAACGTTACCTCCGCTGACAGCTCAAGCCCACCAGCTATATCTTCACACACAAAAAGGTGCCTCCTTATTAGGCACACAAAAATTAATACTCCCCTGCTAGCTGGGACCCACCATAGTGGGAGGCTGACTTGTGGGCCTACTAAGTTGACGCGGATGGAGGGCTTTGTCAACTTAGTCAATATGAATGATTCTAGCTCCAGTGACCATAAGATGTCCATCCAACGGCCATAGTGCTTCTTCAACCTCTGGTCTTCTTGCTCCAGCAGCACAAACCAGCACCAGTCATGCAGCGTGCTCCTGCCTCCCGTGGCCGGCTGTGCTGCCGCGGAGGACTCACTTCCCCCTACTACTGCCACCTCTAGCCATGCCATCCCTCTACTCACCCACACCCCCTGTTACTCTGCGGCGACGGCAGCCTCACATCGCATGCGAACCAGTGAACCCTTGTACTCCTCTCCATGTGGGCATCCACTGCCTTGTCTTCCCCGGATCCGCGTCGTCCCCTTACTAGGCCTCGCCGTCATCCACCGCCTTTGTGCTCTCAGCGCGGCATGGTCAATGTGGTCAAGGAATGACTTCCATCGTAAGAGTACTGTAGGTGGAGAGGCTGACAGCTGGGTCCATGACCGCAGCAAGGACGTGCCACCTTATTGCGCGCAAAATAATGTTCCTCCACCTGACAACAGGGACCCACTGGACGGGCCACCGTATTTGACAACAAAAATTCCCCCTAACTGCTGGGACCCACCAGCTACATCTTCGCATGCAAGGAAGTGCCTCCTTATCCTCCCTGACAGTCGGGACCCACCTGGTCGAAGCGTACGTAGTGTTGTCATTCTGGTCGCGAACGTGTATGTACATACTAGTCGAACGGTCTATTTGCAGGCTGCAGCGATGAACCGTGGCCGAGTAAGGAAGGGCACGTGTCATAGTAGAGGCGCGCACGTAGCATGTACACGTACATATAGCCAGGGTGCAAGAAAGTAAATACGGCCACGTACGTATATACGGGCGGGGTCTTGAACGCCTACTTGTGCATACGTATGGCCAGGGCTCGTGTACATGGAGAGGCAACGACGGTGTCCTGTTCATCGGCAGCCAACCGGCTGGGTCAGAACGGAGAAACTGCGTTGTTGTGTTCATCGGGAGGCAACAGAATGCATTGTGTTCATCAGGAGCCAAACGGCTTGGATGGAACAGCTGATCGAAACGAGGCCTGGCATACTATAGAACGGAGGAAACGGCCTTTTGTTCGACTGCCTACGATCGAAACAGGATCCTGTTCACTGGGAGGGGTGTGGCGTACCGCAAAACAGAGGAAACAGACTTCTCTTCAACCTCCTACAGTCGAAATGGGGTCCTGTTGATCGGGAGGGGTGCGGCTTACTGCAAAACCGAGGAAACAGACTTGTGTTGGAGCGCTACGGTCGAAACGGGGGTCCTGTTCATCCGGAGGGGTGTGGCGTACTGCAAAACGGGACTCCACGGGCTACTAATCATCTCCACCGTCGACCTCCTCCAGCCTCCACGGGCTACTGTTCATCCACCGTCGACCTCCTCCAGCCTCCACCTGCGACTGTTCATCCATGGGCTCCTGTTCATCCAGCCTCCACCGCTCCTCCACCGGCTACTGTTCAACCAACCCTCTCCATGGGGTCCTGTTCAACCACCCTTTCACGGGCTACTGTTCATCCAGCCCTCCACCGGCTACTGTTCAACCAGCCCTCCATGGGGTCGTCCTATTCATCCAGCCCTCCATGGGGTCCTGTTCATCCACCCCCAACCGGCTCAATCGATCGGGGTCCTGTTCATCCAGCGGCAACGGCCTCTACTACCACGGGCTCGATCGAGAGGCAGCAGGTTCGATCGGCTTCAGTTAGTAGCAGTAGCGAAGGAATCGCTCGATCGGGTTCAGTTAACAGCCAGATCGATCAATCGCTCGGGTTCAGCAACGCGTAGCCTGCAGTGCAATTGCTCGGGTTCAGTAGGCGAACACCTTGCTCGGGTTCAGTTAGAGCCTAACGCCTCGCACCCACGCGTGTACGTGTATGAGAGAAACGCGCATCGCTCGGCCCCCGACCACCCACCGTAACCGGGAACTCGCCAATATTTTCCTCGCCCTCGCTTCTACCACAGTTTTTCCCGTCATGGACAACCCAAAGAATGTCATGCAGCTGCGTCTCAGGCCCGCCCAGGACGAAAAACCCATTTCCTGTCATGATTTTTTGTCATAGAAGTAGGAGCCCACCACATCGCTGATGATACCGGGTTTTGTCAAAATTATCCCCATAGAAGTGTCATAAGCATGACAGAAAAAATTCGTTCGGCCCAAAATGTCACGTATGTGTCTTTTTTTTGTAGTGTCGATTACATGATAAATCTCATCGAACCCATCACCGTCCAACAATCCTACGAAGGAATTACGCATGCACATCGTTGAGCATCATGAAATTGGTGATGGAGGAAGTTTGGTGATGATGATGGCGACGAATCCCCCTCTCCGGACCCCGAACGGACTCTAGATCAGCCCTCCCGATGAAGAACAGGAGACGGCAGCGGCTCCGTATCGTAAAACGCGATGAATCCTTCTCTCTGATTTTTTTCTCCGCGAATAGGTACTTATAGAGTTGGAATTAGGTTCAGAGGAGCTCCAGGGGACCCACAAGCCCGCAAGGAGCACCCTAGGGGGGTGGGCATGCTCCCAGGTCTTGTGGCCTCTAGGTGGCCCCCTCTGGTTGATTCTTGTGCCAATATTTTTTATATATTCCAAAAGTATTCTCCGTAAAATTTCAGGTCAATCTGAGAAATTTTATTTCTGCACAAAACTAACACCATGGCAATTCTGCTGAAAACAGCGTCAGTTTGGGTTAGTTCCATTCAAATCATGCAAATTAGAGTCCAAAACAAGGGCAAAAGAGTTTGGAAAAGCATATACGATGGAGACGTATCAAGTCCCCCAAGCTTAACCCATTGCTTGTCCTCAAGCAATTCAGTTGACAAACTGAAAGTGACAAAGAATAACTTTTACAAACTCTATTTGGTCTTGTTGTTGCAAATATGTATAGCCAGTATTCAGGTTTTCAGCAAAGATTATTAACTAACCATATTTACAATAGCATTTAGGTCTCACATTTACTCATCTCAATGGCATAATCAACTAGCGAGCAATAATAATAAATCTCGGATGACTACACTTTTTCAAAACAATCATGATATTATATGACAAAATGGTATCTCGCTAGCCTTTCTAAGACCGCAAAACATAAATGCAGAGCACCCCTAAAGATCAAGAACTGACTAAACATTATAATTCATGGAAAAAGAGACCCAGTTACACTCATACTCAATATCAATTGATAACAAAACATACAAATGATAGTGGTGCTCTCTAACTGGTGTTTTTTATAAGAGGATGGTAACTCAACAATAAAAGTAAATAGATAGGCCCTTCGCAGAGGGAAGCAAGGATTTGCAGAGGTGCCAAAGCTCGAGCTTTTAAAATAGAGATGAATGTAATTTTGAGCGGTATGCTTTAATTGTCAACATAACAACCAAGAGATCTTGTTATCTTCCATGCTAGATACATTATAGACGGTTCCCAAACAGAATGGTAAAGTTTTTACTCGCCCTCCACCAACAATCACACTCCACGGCTAGCCGCATCCACGGGTACCGTCCATACCAACAACAGACCTGGGGGAGTTTTGTTTTATGATTATATTTTGATTTGATTTCTAGCATGGAACTTGGCCTTCCGATTACTAGCCACTCTCTTGTGAATGACAAGTGAATAAACACTCATCGTGAGAATAACCCACCTAGCATGGAAGATATTGACAGCCCCAGTCACCACATGAGCGATTCAGGCATACAAAACATATTATTATTTGAAGGTTTAGAGTTTGGCACATGCAAATTTACTTAGAACGGTGGGTAAATACCGCATATAGGTAGGTATGGTGGACTCATTTGGAACAACTTTCGGTTTATGGAAGTGGATGCACAAGCGGTATTCCCGCTTAGTGAAGGTGAAGGCTAGGAAAAGATTGAGGAGCGACCAACTATAGAGCGACAACGGTCATAAACATGCATTGAGATTAACCAACATTGAATGCAAGCATGAGTAGGATATAAATCACCATGAACATAAATATCGTGGAGGCTATGTTGATTTTGATTCAACTACATCTGCTAACATGTGCCAAGTCAAGCCACTTAAATCATTCAAAGGAGGATACCATCCTATCATACTACATCATGACCATTTTAAAAGCATGTTGTCACGCAAGGTAAACCATTATCATCCTAGCTAATTAAGCTTGGCATGAGTAACTATAATATCTAATTATCATTGCAAATATGTTTCATTCATAATGGGCTGAATCAAGAATGATGAGCTAATCATATTTACAAAAACAAAATAGGTCGAGTTTGTACCAGCTTATCTCCATCTCAATCATTTCATCATATATCATCATTATTTCCTTTCACTTGCATGACCAAACGGTGTGAATAATAATAAGAGTTCACATGCATTGGACTAAGCTGGAATCTGCAAACATTTATTCAAAGGAGGAGACAAGGTAATATGGGCTCTTTGTTGGATCAACAATAATGCATATGAGAGCCACTCAACATTTTCATCGTGGTCTTCTCCTTACAATCCAAAGAAAGGAAAAAAGAATTTCAAATAAACACACTGAAATATTTTTTTGAGTTTTGTTTTTCTGAAGGAAGTAAAACAAGAATGAGAAAAACTATTTACACAGAAAAGCTCCCAACAAGCAAAAGAAGAACGAGAAATCTTTTTGGGTTTTCTTTTAATACTACTACCAAATAAGCTAGAAAGAAAAAATAAAAAGAAGTCAGAACTAATTTTTTTTGATTTTCTCAAAGTTTTTCAAACACACGAGAAGAAAGCAAGAAAAATAAACTAGTGTGGATAATACAATGGAAAAGTATGAACACCGACAACTGAAATGAGTGTGTGAACATGAATGTAATGTCGGCGAGAAATACGTAATCCCCCAAGCTTAGGCTTTTAGCCTAAGTTGGTCTATGGCCACGGCTTGCCTGGATAGTATCCAAAATCGTAGTTGGGGTTGTACTGAGCTGGAGCCGCCACTACTTGAAGGGCTGTAGCATGGAGGTGAGCGGCCTCCCCCTCTCTCTCATACTTGTTTGCCTCCTCTCTGGTTATGAAGTATCTCAATTTTACCTAAAAGCTAAAGAAGGCAGGAGCGGGAACCATAATATAGAAGACGCGCTCCTTATCAAAGATTAGTTGGTACAAGAGGGCCTGTTTGCTTCTCTCAAGAAACTGGTAACGAACCATAGCATCATTATCAAGGTAAGCGCGTGGTAACTCAACATCATTTTCTCTTATGGGTACCCCGAGATAATTAGCTAACCGGGTGGCATAAATCCCGCCAAAGAAATCTACATCTTTAGCATTATTATGTAACCGCTTTGCAATAATAGCCCCCAAATTATATTGTTTATCACCAATTACTGCACTCTTGAGGACACTAAGATCTGGTGCACAAAGGTGGCTATGATCATGTTTACCATTAATGCATCTACCTATAAAGAGAGAAAAATAATGTATAGCAGGAAAGTGAATGCTCCCTATAGTAGCTTGAGTTACATTTCTAGTTTCTCCCCTGGTGATGCTAGCAAGAAACTCTGAACAATCAATTTTACAAGGCTCACTATGAATGCCCCATTGTGGAATTGTGCATGCATCATAAAAATCTTCAAGGTCCATGGTAAATGATTTATCATAAAGATCAAATAAAATTGAATGAGTATTTCGCTGGGATGTAAACTTAAATCTCCGCACAAATGAATCAGTGAGGTGATAGTACTGTCGACACTTATCTGACACAAAGTCTTCAAGGCCAGCATTTTGTACGTATGCATCGAAATCCTCCTTAAAACCAGCATGAAGCATGAAATGATCCGATGACCATTCACAAGTGTCTATAGGCTATATCAGGAATCAAAACTACTTTGGACCATAAAAATTTGACATGCAAGCTCAAGAACAAGGTCACCACAGTAGAAAAAATTTGCAATATGAAATCACTAGAACAAAAAACTAATTGGACCATTGGAGGAGTCACATACCGATGAACAAATCCTCGAAAAAGTTTCAGAAATGGAGTTCCGAGCAAGGAGATCGAAAATGGCAGCAAAATGAGCAAGAACACGGGTTTCAGCAATGGTGGGATTTTTTCTGGAGGAAGACGAAGTGGATGGGTGCTGGAATAAGTGAGGGGGCACCCACGTGGGACCCACAAGCCCTCTAGGTGTGCCTAGGGGGTGGGCGCGCCCTGTGGGCTTGTGGCCCACCGGTACTGCCCCTGGTGTGTTTTCAGTGCCAAAAATTCTAAAATATTCTGGAAAAAATCATACTAAATTTTCAGGGCATTTGGAGAACTTTCATTTTCGGGACATTTTTTTATTGCACGGATAATTCAGAAAACAGACAAATAATAGTATGTTCGCTTAATTTACTCTAAATAACAGAAAGTAAAAAGTGAGTACAAAAACTTGTGTTTACTAAATTCATCCATCTCATGCCCATCAAAAGGAATCCATTAACAAGGTTGATCAAGTGATATTAACAAACTTCTTCCGAAGGACATGAAATCGGAGAACCTTCGTACAACACTAGGTTACCTCAACGGGGATATGCATGTCCCCAACAATAAGAATATCATATTTCTTTTTGACAATAGGAATAAGGCATTCAAAACGTCCAATAGCAATAGTTGAAATTTTTCCAATAGAATTGATGCTATTAACTTGAGGTTGTTTCATCGGGAAGTGTACCGTATGCTCATTACCATTAACATGAAAAGTGACATTTCCCTTGTTGCAGTCAATAGCAGCCTCTGCAGTATTCAAAAAGGGTCTACCAAGGATGATCAACATATTGTCATCCTCGGGAATATCAAGAATAACAAAGTTCGTTAAAATATTAACATTTGCAACTATGACAGGTACATCCTCACAAATACCGATGGGTATAGCAGTTGATTTATCGTCCATTTGCAAAGAGATTTCAGTTGGTGTCAACTTATTCAAATCAAGTCTACGGTACAAAGAGAAAGGCATAACCCTAACACCGGCTCCCAAATCACATAAAGCGGTTTTAACATAGGCTTTTAATGGAGCATGGTATAGTTAGTATTCCCGGATCACCTACTTTGTTTGGTATTCCACCCTTAAAAGTGTAATTAGCAAGCATGGTGGAAATTTTAGCTTCCAGTATCTTTCTTTTATTTGTAATAATGTCTTTCATATACTTAGCCTAAGGAGGCATTTTAGAATATCAGTCAAAGGCGTAAGCAAAAATACAGGTCTAAGCATTTCAACAAAGCGCTCAAAATCCTCATCATCCTTTTTCTTGGATGGTTTAGGAGGAAAGGGCCTGGGTTTCTGAACCCATGGTTCTCTTTCTTTACCATGTTTTCTAGAAACGAAGTCTCTCTTATCATATCTTTTATTCTTAGGTTGTGGGTTATCAAGATCAACAGCAGGTTCTATCTCTACATCATTATCATTACTAGGTTAGGCATCAACATGAACATCATCATTAACATTATCGCGAGGTTCATGTTCATCACCAGATTGTGTTTCAACATCAGAAATAGAAATATCATTTGGATTGTCAGGTGTGTCTATAACAGTTTACTAGAAGCAAGGGAAGTCCTATCACCTTTGTTTTTCTTTTTACAAGGACTAGGTGTGTCAGTATTAATTCTCTGAGAGTCTTGTTCTACTCTCTTAGGATGGCCCTCGGGATACAAAGGTTCCTGAGTCATTTTACCTTCTCTAGTCATAACTCTAATAACATTATCATTGTTCTTATTATTCATCTCATTCAACAAATCATTTTGTGCCTTGAGAACTTGTTCTACTTGAGTTTTTACCATGGAAGCATGCTTACTAATAATCTTGAGATCATTAACAATTCTACACATATAATCACCCAAGTAGTCAAGCATATAAGCTTACATTTCAATTGTCTACTAACATATGCACTGAAGTTTTCTTATTTAACAATAAAGTTATGAAATTCATCCAAGCATTGACTAGCAGACTTATTATGGGGAATATCACCTTCATCAAATCTATAGAGAGAATTTACCTCCACTACCTGTGTCGGGTTATCAAGACCATGTATTTCTTCAATAGGTGGTAAATTCTTAACACCTTCAGCTTTAATACCTTTTTCTTTCATAGATTTCTTTGCCTCTCGCATATCTTCAAAAGTGAGAACTAGAATACCTCTTTTCTTCGGAGCTGGCTTAGGAGGTGGTTCGGCAAGCGTCCAATCATTATCATTACTCAATATATTATTCAATAGTACTTTATCTTAATCAATAGTTCGTTCCCTGAAAACACAACCAACACAACTATCTAGGTGGCCCTAGAAGCATCGGTCAGTCCATTATAAAAGATATCACGTATTTCATTTTTCTTGAGAGGATGATCAGGCAAAGCATGCATTAAGTAGGAGAAGCCTCCCCCAAGCTTGTGGGAGACTCTCTTCTTCAATTTGCACAAAGTTAAATATTTCCTGTATAGCAACTCGTTTCTTATTAGCAGGGAAATATTTTTCAGAGAAGTAGTAAATCATATCCTGCGGACTACGCACACAACCAGGAGCAAGAGAATTAAACCATAACTTAGCATCACCCTTTAACAAGAAATGAAACAACTTAAGAATATAGTAGTAGTGAATTTTTTCCTCATGAGCAAATGGGGTGGCTGTGTCATTCAATTTAGTAAGATGTGCCACAACAGTTTCAGATTCATAGCCATGGAAAGGATCGGATTCGAGCAAAGTAATTAACTCAAGATCGACAAAGAATTCATAATCCTTGTCAGTAACAAAGATAGGTGAAGTAGCAAACTTGGGATCATATTGCATTCTAGCATTCAAAGATTTTTATTTCCACTTGCATAATAATTTCTTAAGATCATCTCTATCCTTACAAGCAAGAAAGTTCCGAGCTACCTCTCCATCCATAACATAACCCTCAGGCATAAAAGGAAATTCATATCTAGGAGATCTATGTTTAACTGGTGTTTGAAAGTGTTTAGTGGAAGAATAAAGTTGTTATTTATATTTCCTTATATCATGACAAATGTTAATTATTCATGCTAGAATTGTATTAACGGAAACTTAGTACATATGTGAATATATAGACAAACAGAGTGTCACTAGTATGCCTCTACTTAACTAGCTCGTGGAATCAAAGATGGTTAAGTTTCCTAACCATAGACATGAGTTGTCATTTGATTATTGGGATCACATCATTAGAGAATGATTTGTTTGACTTGACCCATTTCATTAGCTTAGCATTTGATTGTTTAGTATGTTGCTATTGCTTTCTCCATGACTTATACATGTTCCTATGACTATGAGATTATGCAACTCCCGAATACCGGAGGAACACTTTGTGTGCTACCAAACATCACAATGTAACTGAGTGATCACAAAGGTGCTCTACAGGTGTCTGCGATGGTACTTGTTGAGCTGGCATAGATCAAGATTAGTATTTGTCACTCCGATTGTCGGAGAGGTATCTCTGGGCCCTCTCGGTAATGCACATCACTATAAGCCGTGCAAGCAATGTGACTAATGATTTAGTTGCAGGATGATGCATTACGGAACGAGTAAAGAGACTTGCCGGTAACGAGATTGAACTAGGTATTGAGATACCGACGATCGAATCTCGGGTAAGTAACATACCGCTGACAAAGGGAACAACTTATGTTGTTATGCGGTCTGACCGATAAAGATCTTCGTAGAATATGTAGGAGCCAATATGAGCATCCAGGTTCGGCTAATGGTTATTGACCGGAGACGTGTCTCGGTCATGTCTACATAGTTATCGAACCCGTAGGGTCCGCACTCTTAACATTCGGTGACAATGGGTATTATGAGTTTATGTGTTTTGATGTACCTAAGATAGTTAGGAGTCCCGGGTGTGATCAGGAACATGACGAGGAGTCTCGAAATGGTCGAGACATAAAGATTGATATATTGGACAACTATATTCGGACACCAGAAGAGTTCCGGGGGTCACCGGATATTCAACGGAGTGCCTGGGGTTATCGGAACCCCGAGGGGAAGTATTGGGACTTAGGGGAGAGAGAGAGGGCAGCAGCCCAGGAGGTGGCTCGCCCGCTCCCAAGGGGAGTCCGAATTGGACAAGGGGAGGGGGCGCGGCCCCTCTTTCCGTCTCCCTCTCTTTCCTTCCCCCTTCCTCCTCCTAGTTGGACTAGGAAAGGGGAAGTCCTACTCCTACTAGGAGGAGGACTCCTCCCCCTCCTTGGCGCGCCCCAAGGCTGGCCGGCCTCCCCCTTGCTCCTTTATATACGAGGGCAGGGGGGCACCATAGAGACACACAAGTTGATTGTTCCAAGCCGTGTGAGGTGCCCCCCTCCACCATAATCCACCTCGGTCATATCTCGTAGTGCTTAGGCGAAGCCCTGCACCGGTAGCTTCATCATCACCGTCATCACGATGTCATGCTGACGAAGCTCTCCCTCAAAGCTCTACTAGATCGTGAGTTCGCGGGACGTCACCGAGCTGAACATGCGCAGATCGTGGAGGTGTTGTGCGTTCAGTACTAGGATCGGTCGATTGTAAAGACATACGACTACATCAACCGCATTGTCATAAAGCTTCCACTTACGGTCTACGAGGGTACATGGACAACACTCTCCCCTCTCATTGCTATGCATCACCATGATCTTGCATGTGCGTAGGAGTTTTTTTGAAATTACTACGTTCCCCAACATTAGTTTCAATAATTTCATCAGTTTCAGAAGTATCATCATCTTCAGCATACTCAATATTTTTAGCTCTAGCAAGTTGTTCATCGAGAAATTCACCGAGTGGCACTGTATTATCAAGCAAAGTAATAGCATCATAAGCATCATTCATACTAGAAGTAGCATCATCAATAACATGCGACATATCGGAATCAATAGCAGGTGTAGGTGTTGCAAGTTTACTCAAAATGGAAGGTGAATCAAGTGCAGAGCTAGATGGTAGTTCCTTACCTCCCCTCGTAGTAGAGGGAAAAATCTTGGTTATGGTATCTTTCAGATTAGTCATAGTGATCAAAAATAAATAAATCCCAAGTGACTCAGATAATAGAGCTATGCTCCCCAGCAACAACGCCAGAAAAAGGTCTTGATAACCTAGAAGTATAGGGGATCACAACAGTTTTCGAGGTTAGAGTATTCAACCCAAATTTATTGATTCGACACAAGGGCAGCCAAAGAATATTCTCGAGTATTAGCAGCTGAGTTGTCAATTTAACCACAACTAAAAGACTTAATATCTACAACAAAGTATTTAGTAGCAAAGTAGTATGGAAGTAAAGGTGACAGTGGCAAAAGTAACACTAGTAGTTTTGTAGTGATTGTAACAGCAGGAGCAACGAAAGTAACTTAGTAAAGATCAATATGTGAAAGGCTCGTAGGCAATGGATCAACAATGATAATTGTGTCGGGTGATATTGATCATGTAGCAGTCATAACCTAGGGTGACACAGAACTAGCTCCAATTCATCAATATAATGTAGGCAACTCGCATGACATCTTTTGCCCTACCCTCCCGTGGCAGCGGGTTCCTAATGGAAACTGAGGGATATTAAGGCCTCCTTTTAATAGAGAACCAGACCGAAGCATCAGCACTTATCGAATACATGAACTCCTCAAACTACGATAATCACTGAAAATAATCCCAATTATTGTCGCCTTGGGGTATGCGGATCATAACTCGTAATAGGTGTCTACAACTTGCAAGATAGGATCAAGAACACAAATATATTCATGAAAACATAATAGGTTCAGATCTGAAATCAGGGCACTCGGGCCCTAGTGACAAGCATTAAGCATAGCAAAGTCATAGCAAAATCAATCTCAGAATATAGTGGATACTAGGGATCAAACCCTAACAAAACTAACTCGATTACATGATAAATCTCATCCAACCCACCACCGTCCAGCAAGCCTATGATGGAATTACTCGCACACGGCGGGGAGTATCTTGAAATTGGTGATGTAGGAAGGTTAGTGATGAATCCCCCTCTCCGGAGCCCCGAACAAACTCCAGATCGGCCCTCCCGATGAAGAATCGGAGGCGGCGGCGGCTCCATATCATAAAACATGATGAATCCTTCTCTTTGATTTTTTCTCCGCGAATAGGTACTTATAGAGGTTGAATTAGGGTCAGAGGAGCTCCAAGGGGCCCACAAGCCTGCAGGGCGCGCCCAGGGGGGTAGGCACGCCCCCAGGGCTTGTGGCCTCTAGGTGGCCGCCCTCTGGTTGATTCTTATGCCAATATTTTTTTTATATTCCAAAAATATTCTCCATAAATTTTCAAGTCAACCCGAGAACTTTTATTTCTGCACAAAAATAACACCGTGGTAATTCTACTGAAAACAACGTCATTCCGGGTTAGTTACATTCAAATCATGCAAATGAGAGTCCAAAATAAGGGCAAAAGAGTTTGGAAAATTAAATACGATGGAGACGTATCAACCCTCAAATCTACGGCGATGCTACGGAATGCTCGAGCTAAGGAAGGAGAACAGAGGACACGGTCGTCTACCCAGGTTCAGGCCACCTTGCGGTGTAAGACCCTACTCCTGCTTTGTGGTTGGATTGCCTCACGAGGGAGGATGAGTATGAGTGTACAAGGGGAAGATGGATCACTTTCGAATCCCTCTCTACGGTGAAAGCCTGCCCTCACTTATCTAGCTTTGGTCCTCTTCCCCCGAAAGCACATGGCGGGAAGGGTTGCCACAACGGCCAGTTTGAAGGGGGACAGGAGTGCAGTCTATCCTCTTCCCTCGAAAACCGGTCGTGCTGTGAGGCGCCGGTGGGTGCGGTGATGACTGATACGTCTCCAACGTATCTATAATTTTTTATTGTTCCATGCTATTATATTATCTGTTTTGGACGTTTAATGGGCTTTAATATATTTTTTATATTATTTTTGGGACTAACCTATTAACCGAAGGCCCAGCGCAATTTGCTGTTTTTTTGCCTATTTCAGTGTTTCGCACAAAAGGAATATCAAACGGAATGAAACCTTCGCGAGGATCTTTTTTGGAACAAACGAAATCCAGGAGACTTGGAGTGGAGGTCAAGAAAGCCACGAGGCGGCCACGAGGCAGGAGGGCGCGCCCCCCACCCTCGTGGGCCCCTCGTAGCTCTACCGACCTACTTCTTTCGCCTATATATACTCTTATACCCTGAAAACATCCAGGGAGCCATAAAACACTTTTTCCACCGTCTCAACCTTCTGTACTCGTGAGATCCCATCTTGGGGCCTTTTCCGGCACTCCGCCGGAGGGGGAATCGATCACGGAGGGCTTCTACATCAACAACATAGCCTCTCCGATGATGTGTGAGTAGTTTACCACAGACCTTCGGGTCCATAGTTATTAGCTAGATGGCTTCTTCTCTCTCTTTGGATCTCAATACAAAGTTCTCCTCGATCTTCTTGGAGATCTATTCGATGTAATACTTTTTGCGGTGTGTTTGTTGAGATCCGATGAATTGTGGGTTTATGATCAAGATTATCTATGAACAATATTTAATTCTTCTCTGAATTCCTATATGCATGATTTGATATATTTAAAGTCTCTTCGAATTATCAGTTTAGTTTGGCCTACTAGATTGATCTTTCTTGCAATGGGAGAAGTGCTTAGCTTTGGGTTCAATCTTGCAGTGTCCTTTCCCAGAGACAGCAGGGGCAAAAAGGCACGCATTGTATTGTTGCCATCAAGGATAAAAAGATGGGGTTTGTATCATATTGCTTGAGTTTATCCCTCTACATCATGTCATCTTGCCTAATGTGTTACTCTGTTCTTATGAACTTAATACTCTAGATGCATGCTGGATAGCGGTCCATGTGTGGAGTAATAGTAGTAGATGCAGAATCGTTTTGGTATACTTGACAATGACGTGATGCCTTTGTTCATGATCATTCCTAGATATTCTCATAACTACGTGCTTTTCTATCAATTTCTCGACAGTAATTTGTTCACCCACCGTAAAATATGATATCTTGAGAGAAGCCACTAGTGAAACCTATGGCACCCGGGTCTATTTTCCATCATATTAATCTCCGTCAACGAGCTATTTCTATCGCTGTTTATTTTGCAATCTTTATTTCCAATCTATCCAACAAAAATACCAAAATATTGATCTTATTATCTCTATCAGATCTCACTTTTGCAAGTGGACATGAAGTGATTGACAACCCCTTTATCGCGTTGGTTGCAAGGTTCTTAATTGTTTGTGCAGGTACTAGGGATTTGTCTGTAGTCTCCTACTGGATTGATACCTTGGTTCTCAAAAACTTAGGGAAATACTTACGCTACTTTCTGGCATCACCCTTTCCTCTTCAAGGGAAAACCAACACATGCTCAAGAGGTAGCAAGAAGGATTTCTGGTGCCGTTGCCGGGGAGATCTACGCACAAGTCAAGACATACCAAGTACCCATCACAAAATCTTATCCCTCGCATTACATTATTTGCCATTTGCCTCTCGTTTTCCTCTCCCCCACTTCACCCTTGCCATTTTATTTGCCTTTTTCTTCTTTTCGCTTGCTTCTTGTGTGTCTATGTGTTAGATCGTTTGTTTTGCCATTATGGCTAGTCCTTCTATCATTGTTAGCACTCCCGATCATGAAGTTCTTAATTTTAAACAAAGGGAGGGAGAAAATCTAAAAGATGCTTGGTATAGAATTTGCAATGCTCAGAATAGATCCACTAGGAAGCAATCTACTTCCGTTCTTCTTCGCAATTTTTATGTAGGCATCACTCCTTGGAACAGATATATTCTTGATACCATTACCGGAGGGATTTTTTTGGGTAGCCATACTTTTGATTCTTATAATGCTATGTTAGATTTTTTGGCCCACCTCCTCTTTTGGTCAATGGAACTATTTTAACTTTGGAACATTTGATGCAAAGGCTTGAAATTATCGAAAATAAAGTTGCCACTGTAGAGTTCATTGAGAATTTGGATAAAAAGATCCACAACAAAATTACCCAATATGGATCTAAGGTAGGAGTTAGTCTGAATTTTTTTCAAGAAAAAGAACCCATAGTTAATGAAAAGATAGACCAAGATTCCACTAGAATTGATAAACTTGAGGATATTATTACCAATTTAGGGTCTGCCTTTTCTGCCGTAAGAAACACTTCGAATCCTCCTACTACCAAAGTTGCCAAATTTATGTATGTTCCTAAAAATAAGGGCAAATCTTCTAGTAAGGGAAATGCGGATCTCAAATCAATAAGTGTTCACCCCAACTTTTTCGCTATCATTAAGGAACCTTTTTCTACAAATGAATTTCTTGATTTCTTGCCTAAGAGTTTGATCATTAATAAAAAGAAGGAAACTCCTAAGGGTTATAAGTGTTCTGTTGAAGAATTGCCTACCAAAGATGATAATACCTAGGTCTATTCTTGTTTTTATGCCTAGCTAGGGGTGTTAAACGATAGCGCTTGTTGGGAGGCAACCCAATTTTATTTTTATTCCTTGCTTTTTGTTCCTATTTAGTAATAAATATTTCATCGAGCCTCTGGTTAGATATGGTTTTATGTTTTAATTAGTGTTTGTGCCAAGTAGAACCAATAGGATCTTCTTGGGTGATAATTGTTTGATCTTGCTGAAAAAGACATAAACTTTATGCTCACGAAAATAATTGTTAAAATTCACCAGAATGTGATAAAATACCAATTCGTTTTGCAGTAGATCAATATAAAAATTATCCAGGTTGTCCCAGTTTTTCAGAATTTTTGGAGTTCCAGAAGTATTCGAACAAATCAGATTTCTACAGACTGTTCTGTTCTTGACAGATTCTGTTTTTCGTGTGTTGTTTGCTTATTTTGATGAATCTATGGCTAGTATCGGGGGGTATGAACCATAGAGAAGTTGGAATACAGTAGGTTTAACACCAATATAAATAAAGAATGAGTTCATTACAGTACCTTAATGAGTTTCTTATTTTGTCACTTTCATATACTAGTGGGAATTTTTCATTATAGAACTTGACTTGTATATTCCAATGATGGGCTTCCTCAAAATGCCTTAGGTCTTCATGAGCAAACAAGTTGGATGCACACCCACTTAGTTTCTTTTGATGAGCTTTCACACACTTATAGCTATAGTGCATCCGTTGCATGGCAATCCCTACTCCTTGCATTGACATCAATCGATTGCCATCTCCATAGCCCGTTGATTAGCCGCGTCAATGTGAGACTTTGTCCTTTTTTTGTCTTCTCACATAAGCCCCTATCATCATACTCTACTCCACCCATAGTGCTATATCCATGGCTTGCGCTCATGTATTGTGTAAGTGTTGAAAAGGCTGAAGCGCGTTAAAAAGTATGAACCAATTGCTCGGCTTGTCATCGGGGTTATGCATGATGGGAGCATTTTGTGTGACGAAAATGAAGCATGGCCAAACTATATGATTCTGTAGGGATAAGCTTTCTTTGGATATGTTATTTTGATAAGACATAATTGCTTGGTTAGCATGCTTGAAGTATTACTATTTTTATGTCAATATTAAACTTTTATCTTGAATCTTTTGGATCTGAAAACTCATGCCACAATAAAGATAATTACATTGAAAATTATGTTAGGTTGCATTCCACATCAAAAATTATGTTTTTATCATTTACCTACTCGAGGACGAGCAGGAATAAAGCTTGGGGATGCTTGATACGTCTCCAACGTATCTATAAGTTTTTATTGTTCCATGCTATTATATTATCTATTTTGGATGTTTAATGGGCTTTAATATACCTTTTTATATTATTTTTGGGACTAACCTATCAGCCGAAGGCCCAGTGCAATTTGTTATTTTTTGCCTATTTCAGTGTTTCGCAGAAAAGGAATATCAAATGGAATGAAACCTTCGTGGGGATCTTTTTTGGAACAAACGAAATCCAGGAGACTTGGAGTGGAGGTCAAGAAAGCCACGAGGCGGCCACGAGGCTGGAGGGCGCGCCCCCCACCCTCGTGGGCCCCTCGTAGCTCCACCGACCTACTTCTTTCACCTCTATATACTCTTATACCCTAAAAACATCCAAGGGAGCCACAAAACACTTTTTCCACTGCCGCAACCTTCTGTACCCGTGAGATCCCATCTTGGGGCCTTTTCCAGCGCTCCGCCAGAGGGGGAATCGATCATGGAGGGCTTCTACATCAACACCATAGCATCTCCGATGATGTGCGAGTAGTTTACCATAGACCTTAGGGTCCATAGTTATTAGCTAGATGGCTTCTTCTCTCTCTTTGGATCTCAATACAAAGTTATCCTTGATCTTCTTGGAGATCTATTAAATGTAATACTTTTTGCGGCGTGTTTGTCAAGATCCGATGAATTGTGGGTTTATGATCAATATTATCTATAAACAATATTTGATTCTTCTCTGAATTATTATATGCATGATTTGATATATTTAAAGTCTCCTCGAATTATCAGTTTAGTTTGGCATACTAGATTGATCTTTCTTGCAATGGGAAAAGTGCTTAGCTTTGGGTTCAGTCTTGCGGTGTCCTTTCCCAGTGACAACAGGGGCAGCAAGGCACGTATTGTATTGTTGCCATCAAGGATAAAAAGATGGGGTTTATATCATATTGCTTGAGTTTATCCCTCTACATCATGTCATCTTGCCTAATGCGTTACTTTGTTCTTATGAACTTAATACTCTAGGTGCATGCTGGATAGCGGTCGATGTGTGGCGTAATAGTAGTAGATGCAGAATCGTTTCGGTCTACTTGACACGGAAGTGATGCCTATGTTCATGATCATGCCTAGATATTCTCATAACTATGCACTTTTCTATCAATTGCTCGACAGTAATTTGTTCACCCGCCGTAAAATATGATATCTTGAGAGAAGGAACTAGTGAAACCTATGGCCCCCAGGTCTATTTTCCATCATATTAATCTCCCATCAACTAGCTATTTCTGTCGTCATTTATTTTGCAATCTTTATTTCGAATCTATACAACAAAAATACCAATAATATTTATCTTATTATCTCTATCAGATCTCACTTTTGCAAGTGGCCGTGAAGGGATTGACAACCCCTTTATCACGTTGGTTGCAAGGTTCTTAATTGTTTGTGCATGTACTAGGGATTTGTATGTAGTCTCCTACTAGATTGATACCTTGGTTCTCAAAAACTTAGGGAAATACTTACGCTACTTTGTTGCATCACCCTTTCCTCTTCAAGGGAAAACCAACGCATGCTCAAGAGATAGAAATGACATCCATCTTGGCGAGCCCGTTGTCTTGGTCTTCTAGCATCGAACGTGTAACCTTTGAGGATTGCTTTGGGAACGGGTGCGCCTTCCTTGTTCGCTTAGCACGAAAGAGGAAAGCCTCCTCATTCACGCCTGCTGGCAACTCTCTGGCTCCTCCTGTCGCCACGCGCACCACCCGCGTGAAGGTGCAGGTCCGCGTGACTCCGCCGTGCAGCCCTTGACTTGCATGCCTCTACAAGGGGCCTCGGGAGGCAGCTCGGGAAGCCGCCCCGCAAGAGGACCCCGCGAAACTCATGGTGACACTCGATGATGCACGCCTCATGGGGCAAAGCCCTTGCGGGGGTCTTGCTCGTGATGCCCTAGCGGTGGGCCTGGGTTGCGCCAACTGGTGGCACCATGCAATGGGCCACAGGTAGATGGGCCTCGGTACCACCAGTCCCACGGGCCCGACAGCGCCAAAGATGTTGGAGTGGAGTTAGCGATCTATGGGATAGTGTTGCCCCTTTCTGGTTCGGCAAGGGGGTGCACTCAACGCAAAGATCAAGAACAACAAGAGGCGCTGCGGTTTTTACCCAGGTTCGGGCCGCTGAGAAGCGTAAAACCCTATGATAATCCCCAAGTGCAGGGAATCATCGTAGTAATTTCCAAAGGTGGAACTGTTAAGTATGGAGTGTCGAACCCACAAGGAGCTAAATGTAAGATCAATATTCTCTCAAATCTTATCTGCCAGTGATATGAATCTACATACACCGAACATTTGCTTTCATCTAGAAACGAGAAATAAAACTATGTTGTGGGTATAAATAGGATAGCTTTGCATGATGTCGGAGAACTAAAATATAAAAATAGGTGTTGTTAACTTAAAGTTAGAATATATTACTATATATTAAAAATAACGAGTGTGGAATAATGATGGATTGGTGTGCAGAATTATCCTAGGCAATTGTTAACAAGACCGGTAATCATTATTGCAATTTCATATGAGGAAGAGGCATAAGCTAACATACTTTCTCTACTTGGATCATATGCACTTATAATTGGAACTCTAGCAAGCATTTAAACTACTAAAGATCATTAAGGTAAAACCCAACCATATCATTAAAGTATCAAGTCCCCTTTATCCCATACGCAACAACCCCTTACCCGGGTTTAAGCTTCTGTCACTCTAGCAATCCACTATAAGTGAATCATAAACATATTGCAACACCCTACACCGGGAATCCTTCACATGTGCGCGGCATGGAAAGCACCATAGGATAGCACCAAAAAAACATACAACTCAAACCAATCTAGATCATCAATCAACCGAAAAGACAAAAGAAATCTACTCAAAACATCATAGGATGGCAACACATTATTGGATCATAATATGTGGCATAAAGCACCATGTTTAGGTAGGGGATTACAATGGGGTGCGGGAGAGTGGACCGCTTTAAACAGATGAAGACGATCACCGCAGCGATGGTTCCCTTGGCGGCACTCCGGTCCCACCAAGAGAGAGGGGGAGAGGGTCTCCCCCTTGTGCTTCCTCCTCCATGGCCTCCCCCCCCCTAGATGGGGAGAGGTTCTCCCTCTGGTCCTTGGCCTCCACGGTGATGATGGCCCCCTCCGGGTTCCTCCTCCATGGCCTTTGGTGATGATGGCCCCCTCCGGTAGGGTGCCAGAGAGGGCCTAAATTGATTTTTCGTGGCTACAGAATCTTGTGGCGGCGGAACTTCTGATCTAGGTTTCTTTCTGGGGGTTTTGGTATTTATAGGAATTTTTGGCGTCGGTCTCACGTCAAGGGGGTCCATGAGGCAACGTTAAGACAGGAGCACCCTCCCAGGGGGGTAGGGCACGCCCCCTACCTTGTCGTTGCCTCAGGACTCTTCTAGCCCAACTCTGTTGCCTTGGGGGTCTCTTTTGCTCCATCAAAATCGCAGTAAATTTTCAGCCCATTCCCAGAACTTCT
The DNA here is from genome assembly GCA_032464435.1 of Aegilops umbellulata. Taxonomy (NCBI): domain Eukaryota; kingdom Viridiplantae; phylum Streptophyta; class Magnoliopsida; order Poales; family Poaceae; genus Aegilops; species Aegilops umbellulata. Next base: position 193,390,919 of record CP136055.1, read on the forward strand.
ATTTCTGCACACAAAACGACACCACGGTAGTTCTGCTGAAAACATCATCAGTCCGGATTAGTTCTAATCAAATCATACCAAAACCATATAAAATTGTTGTAAATGTGGCATGAATACTTCATAAATTATAGATACATTGGAGACGTATCACCCTACTCCTGCTTTCGTGTATTGAACGGGTGTGTGCACAAGTACACGGAGTGCTCTCCCCTCGCATTGAGCAAAGAGAGGCTGCTACACGGGGTACGTGCGTAAGGGGTTGCTATGGGTTCCAACCCCTGTAAAGGTTGCCCTCGCCCTCCTTTTATAGCTTAAGGGGTTATCATAGTGGCAAAAGGGTCATTACATAGTCATTAGATATAAACAGTGCTTATCATACCTAACTCTGCTAGTTAGGAAAAAATGCATTAAATGCATCGCTAAGTGTCATGTGGAGGAGAAGCCCCGGCAAGGGTAGAGCACCGCTTTCCCAACTAACTCCTATTAGCTTGACATGCCATTAGGATGGGTGTCGATAAAGGTAACTTGGTTCCCATCGAGCTGACACATGTGGGTTTGTTCCACCGTACCGCCCACGGGCTCGACACCTCACCGAATAGCTAACAGCACTAGTAAGGTGGAGCATTGGTGGGTGGCGGGGATCTGCTTGCTACGAGGCCTGTCAGGTCATCACCTTGCCAGCTGAACCTTGTCGGCAGGGGTTTCTTTGATGTTCCACCCTTGTTCTTGGTCTTCTTGATGCGCTCCTTGATCTCTCGAAGAGCTACTTCTTTTAACTTGGGAAATCTTTGTTGAAAATTTATCCTTCTTGAGGAAGATGCTACTTGTCTGTGCACAAGTCAGGGTACTATAAATCCACGTTTAATACACCAACATGTACCTTGCCGAAGACGTCTTGGAGTACTTTGATTGCAGCCTGACATACACGACGTCCAACTACAAGTTCCTCCATGTCTACCATCGCCATGGTGATGTGGTTTACGATCCAAGGAAGGATCTTTTACAAGGTGGAGGGGATGATGCAGAGCATCCTATGGTCATGCCCAAGGGCATGCCATCATCACCCAGGATAACGAGTGGACCAATGATGAGAGCTTGCGCATGTACCATTTGACATAAGGTGAACTCATTCCTTATTGATTTCCCTTTGCATACATGTAGGACATGACTACTACCTCAAATGGATGTGCAATGCATGATCAAGAACCAAAGAGGAAGGTCATGGAACAGCTAGGAGCAATGGACAAGAATGCGAGGAAGCAGAACACAAGGGGCAAGAGAAAGAACAGCATGCTATAGGCACCAGACATCCGACATGATGCAAACCAGCCGGCCAGAAGAACCGCGGCTGTGTGACAGTACAACAGTCGGATGACCAACAAGGCGCCGGATGTCCCACACACTTCAGCAACTGAACGACCGACATAGACCGAAAATCTTATGCCAATCAACAAGAGAAGAAACATCAGAACTCTGGCGCCCTCAGGACATCCGAACCCTCGCGAGTGACCGAACGGTTGACAATGTCGTACGCCCGAAATTGCATATGTGCAGACCCTCGAGTTTTCACCCATGTACGCCTCTCTCTCCCCTAGACTTTAAATACCCCTTCGCTTGGACGAACTAGCATTAGCAAAGTGATAGCTCAGAACTAGAGAGAGCTTTTCTCATATCTACCACCTGTCCCATGGAGACCAAGGCCTCCATGTGAGAAGACGCCCTAGTGGGTATCAAGACCCCTTACTAGGGAAGATCCATCTTGGATTCAATACCTCATCTCCCCATGGGATTTGGGATGAACCTTATCATGTATCCTTGTTTCCCTTTGTTGTTCATGTACCTTGTGGATCTTGTGCGGATGTGAGTCTAGGCGATGTGTGATTGGACTTGTTCTTGAGTGTTTCTCTTGTGATTCTCCCTATTCTTCCCCATGTTATTCACGGGTTCCCCCTCCAATTTGTGAAAGATCGCAAACTTGGGTTCCACCCTACATCAGTTAGTATACTCAAATAAATCAAAATATCTTTCCCCTAGTTTAAGGAATGGTTCTTCTATACTGATAAGTGGGGGTTCAGTAACCCTGAAGGTACGTGTAGTGGCTCAATCCAAAGCCACTTTCGTCCCATAAGGGATACATATCCCCGTTTATTTAGATTCTTGTTTCTCTTCTAAGAGTGAGACATTAACCAAACTCGTGTTTATCTCCTTGCGATCTAGTATCTTGTTGTCAAACTCCTGCAAAAGAAGAGACCACCTTACATATCTTGGTTTTGCTTCATTATTGTCCAGAACCTCTTTTATTGCTTGACAATCTATGTAGAATATGAATTTAGTGCGAGTGATGTAACGCCTGAAATTTTCACAAGCAAATATTACAGCCTACAATTCTCTATCATTTCTAGCATAATTCTTTGAGCTTCAGTAAGATTGTGACTTGCATAATAAATAATATTGAACCTATTACCTTCTTGTTGGCCCAGAATAGCACTTACTGCGTTGTTGTTAGTCTCACTCTCACATACCACCTCAAAAGGTTGATCCCAATTTTGAGATATGATGACATGTGTAGTAAGTAAAGCTCGCTTTAGCTTTCCAAAGGTGGTCTTGCACTCCTCATTAAACACGAAAAGTATCCTCTTCTGCAAAAGGTTAGTCAACAGTTTTGAGATACTGGAGAAATTTTTTATAAAGCATTTTTAAATCCAACATGCCCCAGAAAACTCCTTATTCCTTTGATGTCTCGAGGACACAATAATTTTTTTATTGCATCTATTTTTGTGTCCCGACACAATTCCTTCATTTTCCATGAAATGGCACCTCTCCCAATTCAGGACAAGGTTAGTGTCCTCACACCACTGCAGAACTTTGTCAAGGTTGAGAAGGCAATCATCAAAAGAGGTTCCATAGACTGAAAAGTCATCCATTAAAACTGCGATGATCTCCTCAACAAAATCAACAAATATAGCATTCATACATCTCTGAAAAGTAGTGGGTGCATTGCAAAGGCCAAATGGCATATGGCGATTAGACTATTGGGAAACATAGTAGAAAATCAAAAAAAAATCGCGCCTACGCACACCCAAGATCAATATGAACATGCATAACGGGTTGGGATCACGACCTTTACCGTCACCGAGTTGTAGCGGAAGAAGAACATGTCAGTGTAGATCATACTTGGAGTCCCTCGAACTGTTGATGAATGATCCTGTGAATCGCCCACTAGCAATCCCTCGAGCCGTAGACCGAAAGCACGACATGTCTACTTTGTTGCAAGCGTGCAACCTTCACGATCTGGTAGCGGTTCACCATCCAGAGCTAATCATCGCTAGAGAATTAGAGAGAGGAGATTAGAACCACACGGGATTTCTAATTATGAGGAAAAGAGGATTAGCCTAGCTCTAATTATTCAACTACGACCAACTATAACTAGAAGAACTAGAGGAGGCTCCCAAACTTGTGTGTCGCAAAGGACAGAATCCTCTAGTATATATAGGATAGAGGGGAGAGGAGGGGTTGCCACCAATGGGGAAGGATTCCCCCTTGGTGCACCGGCCTTAGGAGGAGAGGATGAATCCTCCCCCTCCTCCAATTCGGCCTTCTTCCTTAGGGAAGGAGGCGCCTCCCACTTGGGCCTTTGTGGCTCAAGTTTCCTTCCACCTCTTGGCCTTTGTAGCCCAAGTTGCCTTCCACCGCGTGGAGCCGGCAATCTATGGGACAGTGTTGCCCCTTTTTGGTTCGGCAAGGGGGTGCACTCAACGCAAAGATAAAGAACAACAAGAGGCGCTGCAGTTTTTACCCAGGTTCAGGCCGCTGAGAAGCGTAATACCCTACTCCTGCTTTGGTTTATTGAATGGGTGTGTGCACAAGTACACGGAGCGCCCTCCCCGGCATGGAGCAAAGACAGGCTGCTACACAGGTATGTGTGTGAGGGGTTGCTATGAGTTCCAACCCCTGTAAAGGTTACCCTGGACGTCCTTTTATAGCTTAAGGGGTTACCACAGTGGCAAGAGGATCATTACAGGGTGATTAGATAGAAACAATGCTCATCATACCTAACTCTGCTAGTTAGGACAAAATGCATTAAATGCATCGCTAGGTGTTGTGTGGAGGAGAATCCTCGACAAGAGTAGAGCACCGCTTGCCCAACTAACCCCTATTAGCTTGACAAGCCATTAGGATGGGTGTCGATAAAGGTAACTTGGTTCCCATCAAGCTGACACATGCGGGTGTGCTCCACCGTACTGCCCGCAGGCTCGACACACCGAACAACTAATAGCTGGCTGGTGAGGTGGAGCGCTGGTGGTTGGTGGGGATCTGCTTGCCGTGAGGCTTGTCGGGTCATCACCTCGCCGGCTCAACCTTGTCGGCAGGGGTTGCTTTGATGTTTCACCTTTGTTCTTGGTCTTCTTGATGCTCTCCTTGATCTCTCGAAGAGTTGCTTCTTTTAGCTTGGGATATCTTTGTTGAAAATTTATCCTTCCCAGGGAAGCTGCTACTTGTCTGCGTATAAGTCAGGGTATTATAAACACATGTTTAATACACCTACAGGAGCCCCCGGGCCTTGGCCACACGTGATGTCGGCCATCATTAGGCGAGGCTCAAACAATGCCTAGACGAAACAACATTGACCTTGCTAGATGATGCTATTGTTTTGAGATCGTCTTTGCTTCTTCATTAACCAGAAATTTGAGCTAACCCCTGGTTTCCTCATAGCGTCCTCATCTTTTAAATAGCTTCCATCGCGTGTGCCAGAAACCAGGGGCGTGTGTGTACATGGGTAGGCACTAGGTTCTGTGTGGGCAGGCCCACGATCATGCATGATTTGAAGTAACTGCCATCACTCCATCCTTTACTGTGACTCCTCCCCCTCCCCCATGACGCGGATTAGGCTCGGGAGGCGAAATTTGTGCAGAAGGGCAATCGTGGTGGTGGTGCCTTGATCAGAGGAGCCAGGACGCCAGATTGGCAAGGCTGGGCGGCCGATGGAGTAAAGTGCCCGCAAGAAATTTAGGGCGTGGTATTGGTGGAGCAGGGCGGTTGCCCTAGGGCAGCGGAGAGCCAGCCCATGCGCCTTCCCCTATAAAAGAGGGAGGGGTGGGGAAGCGATGCTCATCCATCTCCCCCTCCTTCATTCTTCTTGCATCTTGCACTACCATGGCAAGAGGAAGAGGTCGTGCTCGTGCTTCCGCCATGGAAGCGAGAGCTTCTCCTCGACACCAGACCTCTGCTTCGGCTGCGGCTACGGAGGCCGCTCCAATGCATGGGGCGGGGCCACAAGACGAGGTTGTGGTTGATGCGGTGCTCATGGTCAAGGAGGTCGGACCAGAGCACTAGCGATTTTGCCTCCAGTGGCCCCGCCCCTAGCGGAAGGCCACACAGGGGACTTCATGGAGCTGCGTGACCCGCCGAGGAGCAGGCTACGACTCCCTCGCCCCTTCGCCAGGGTAATGGAGGTGGACGAGCCGCTCGAGTTGTGGTTGTGCGTGAATGGTTGCCTCAATGGCGCCGTTTGGGTAGATGTAGAGTTCACTGCCAACAGCGTCATGTATCTCACCCGAGGGTGGAAATCCTTCTCTCATGCCCGCTACCTAGTAGAGGGGTACTTCCTCCACTTCAAGTTGGTGGAGTCCAACGCATTCCCCATTGCGGCATACTAGAGTTGATTGATTGATCCCTTCGTTGCTAACTAAACCTGAGTGATTCCTTTGCAACCAACTGAACCCAACCTATTCCTTCATTGCTAGCTGAACCCGAGCGATCGATCGTTGTTGTTGCTTATTGAAGTCGATCAATCTAGCCCCCGTGCGAGACGTAGCCAGTTGGGTTGCCTCTCGATGAACAGTGCCCATTGCTGTCGTGCGCATAATATGTAGAAGAAGTCAAGACTTGCTTCGATCGAGCCCCTCGCGCAGGACGTGGTGAGTTGACCTAGCCTGTTGTTTGGTTGTGGATGAATGGTTCCTGTTGCTGTCATATGCTCGTACGCACCACGCCAACCGATGGGGGTTGGATGAACGGGACCCCGTGGTAGTATAGTCGGTTTTCCGCTGGATAAAGATGACCCCGGGGAGGTCGACGCACCCCGGCCGGGTTGGGGTGAATGAATAGGACCCCGTGGAGGCTGGATGAACAGTAGTCGATGGAGGCTTAAGTCCTTCGTGGATGGATAGTAGCTGGTGGAGTCCTGTTTTGCGGTACGCTACACCCCTCCCGATGAACAAGACCATGTTTCGAACGTAGGCGGTTGACGAGAAATCCGTTTCCTCCGTTTTTTGGTACCCCAGACCCCCCCCCCCCCGATGAACACAACCCTGTTTGGACCATATGTGGTCGAAGAGAAGTCCGTTTCATCCATTTTGCGGTACGCCAGACCACTCCTAATGAACAAGACCCCATTTCGACCATAGGCGGTCGAAGAGCACTCTGTTTCATCTGTTTTGGGGTATGCCACACCCCCAACCGATGAACAGGACCCCGTTTCGGTTGTACCATCCAAGCCGGTTGGCTCCTTATAAACATGATGCATTTCGACCACTCGGTTGCCTCCCGATGAACACGGCATTGTTTCTGTGTTCCGACCCAGTCGGTTGGCTGCCGATAAATAGGACATCGTTGTTGCCGTACTTTGACTCTCCATGTACACGAGCCCTGGCCATACGTATGCGCGAGTACGCGTTTGATACCCCACCCGTATCTACGTACGTAGCCGTATTTATTTTCTTGCAGCATGGTTGTACGTATGAGTACACAATTTAGATGGGACTGCCTAAGCTGGTATGTCGAGCCTCTACTACGACACGTGTTGCTCATTGCTCAGCCACTATTCATCATTGGAAAGAGATCGATCGACCAGTATGTACGTACATGTTTGCAGCCAGACACAGAACGCTACGTACGTTTTGACCTGGTGGGTCCCAACTGTCAGGGGAGTTAAGGAGGCACTTCCTTGCATGCGATGATATAGCTGGTGGGTCCCAGCTATTAGGGGGAGGAATCATTTTTTGCGTATAATAAGGAGGCACTTCTTTGTGTGCAAATATGTAGCTGGTGGGTCCCAGCTATCAGGGGGAGGAAACATTTTTTCTGCGTAATAAGGAGGCAGTTGCATGATACGTCCATGGACCTGGCGCGTCTCCACTGTCAGCCTCTCCATGCACAGCCATCTTCCGAGGACCCTCATTTGTTGACCACGCCACGCCGAGTGCACCAAGGCGGTGGATGATGGCAAGGCCCTAGACGGACCCGGAGATGGGGAAGACACGATAGTGGGGTCGTAGACGGAGAGGAGTGTGAAACTTGACTGGTTTGGGTGCGGGGTGGGGCTACACTCGGCGGAGTATAACAGGAGGTGCAAAGTAGTGGAGGGATGGCCTGGCCATGGGTGGGGTAGTATTTTGCAGTGATGCACATGAAGCAGCGCAGCTGGACGCCGGAGGATGGAGCAGGCGGTCCCGCCAATGCTGGATGAAGACGAGAGATTGATGAAGAATACCGACCATTGGATGTAAATCCAATGGATAAGACTGTCAGAATATTTTTTTGACTAAGTTGACAATGTCTTGCATAGGCTTCGAGCTATTGGCTCACATGTCAGACAGTCCATTTGGTGGGCTAGGTGAAACAATAATGTACCGTCTATGCAACCCATTTCTATATATTTGTTAGAATTTATAGCCCAATTGCATTTTTCTTCAAAATACACGGTCTTGCTGGGCTAGGTAAAAATATCAAGTTGGGATGGACGAAGAAATGTTATAAAAACATAAACTGTTGTTGGGAATTTTATTATAAAACTATATAATTTACGGAGCATAAACACGTGATTGCACGTCTATTACTACATTGGTCCATAAAATCTTAGCAAGGTTATGTACGCAATCACCAGGAATTAACCTGCCAACTTATTGTTAAGCAATTATTATTTGGTAAGAACTTATCGATTCACCAAATAAAAAAATATTTTATTTTGATGGGTTAATAAGACATGGGGTATTATTATTTTTAGGCTCGACGTGGGACAATTCAGTTGGTTTTAGGGAAAACTAGTGGGAGAAAATCAGAGATATGATTAATAAAAACAAAAATAAAGGAAATGGGAAGCTCTATACAAGGTTGGATGAAGGACAGGTCAAACGGGAACCTTATGTTCTTTCTAGTAGATATATGTAATAAAATATAAATATAAATATAAACATATATACTATTATAAAGCGGAGAACATAAGTTGAGTTTGGTATTCTTATAGAAAAATAGAACAAGCATAAGTTGGGTTGTTACTGTTATAAAACAAGCTAGGCTGGGAGGCCCAAGGGCCGGTTGATACCTGCTGGACCTAAAAAATAAGTTGAAACCTGCTAGATCAACTGTGTCTGCATGTCATGGGTTGCGCATGTTAAACAACAAAACATAGGCTGAGCAGGCCATAGCCCAGTTGTTACTTGTTCGACCTCTGAAAGAATGATTACCTGCTAGGTCCTTGATGCCAGCCACCTAAAAAAGGGTCCGTGATGACGGTCTTCCCTTTAAATTTCTCTCGTTTATTGACTATGTTGACAATCTCGTGGGCCCCTCACGTCAACATACCATAAGGAGGAAGCATTTTTGCAATATATAAGGAGGCACTTGCTTGCGTACAACCATGGACCTGGTGGGCCCGGATAGTCAGCCTCTCCACATACAGTCATCTCCCCATTCATCTTGTTTGTTGACCATGTTGAGAATAACAGACGACAGAGCTACGACGAGAGCACCAAGGCGGAGGACGACATCGAAACCTAGGACCAGAATGAACCGGAGCCGAGGAAGACGCAGTCGGAGGGGAGTATGATGGTTGACTGGTTCAGGTGCAGGGTGGGCCGGTGGAGCTGCCGTCGCCGGAGAATAAAAGGAGGTGTGGGGGAGTAGAAGGATGGCCTGGCTAGCACCATAGGCTAGGATGGGTCGTTGAGGCGTGTGCGGCAAGAGCACCAGTCGCTGTAGGAAGAGGACGAAAGATTGAAAAAATAAAGAAATACAAATTGATAAGTGGTTGGTCCCAGATGTGTGTGTACGAGACCTGCTAGTTCTACCTGAGAAGGGGAATATGTTGGGAGGAAGGAGATTCAAAGCACACTAGCCATTGGATTTCAATCTAATGACTGCCAAAATGACTGGCACAAGAGGTATCGAACTTAACTTATTCTCATCGGTCTTGATCAAAGATGACCACCCTGACACTACAGAAAAAAAGACACATCCGTGACATTTTGGGCTGAACGATTTTTTTTTTCTGTCATACTTATGACACTTCTATGACGATAATTGTGACAAAACCAGGTATCATCATAGATGTGGCGGGGTCCTTCTTCTATGACAAAAAATCATGACAGAAAATGGGCTTTTCGTCCTGGGCGGGCCGGAGACGCAGCTGCATGACATTCTTTGGGCCGTCCATGATGGGAAAAACCATGGTAGAAGTGAGGGCGAGGAAAATATTGGGGAGTTCCTGGTTACGGTGGCTGGTCGGGGGCCGAGCGATGCACGTTTCTCTCGTGCGTACGCGCGTGTGTGTGAGGCATTGGTCTCTAACTGAACCCAAGCGAGGCGTTGGGCTCTAACTGAACCCGAGCGATTGCACTGTAGGCTACGCGTTACTAAACCCAAGCGATCGATTGATCCCTTGCTGTTAACTGAACCCGAGTGTGATTCCTTTGCTACTACTGCTAACTGAAGACGATCGATGGTGCCTCTAGATGAACGGTGAGCGTTGTTGAGGGGGTTTGGATGAACAGTTACTGGTGGGGGGTTGGATGAACATGACCACGTGGTAGTAGAGGTCATTGCCACTGGATGAACAATACCCCCGTCGATCGAGCCGGTGGATGAACAGGACCCCGTGGAGGGTTGGATGAACAGGACCCCGTGGAGGGCTGGTTGAACAGTAGCCGGTGGAGGGTCGGTTGAACAGTAGCCGGTGGAGGGCTGGATGAACAGTAGCCCGTGGATGGGTGGTTGAACAGGACCCCGTGGAGAGGGCTGGTTGAACAGTAGCCGGTGGAGGAGCGCGGGGTGGAGGCTAGATGAACAGTCGCAGGTGGAGGCTGGAGGAGGTCGATGGTGGAGACGAACACTTGCCCGTGGAGTCCCGTTTTGCGGTACGCCACATCCCTCCCGATGAACAGGACCCCCGTTTCGACCGTAGCGCTCTAAGACAAGTCCTTTTCCTCCGTTTTGCGGTACGCCACACCCCTCCCGATCAACAGGACCCCGTTCCACCATAGAAGGTCCGTTTCCTCAGTTTTGCGGTACGCCAGACCCCTCCCGATGAACAGGATCCCGTTTCCACCGTGGCCGGTCGAACACAAGACCGTTTCCTCCGTTCTACGGTACGCCGGGCCTCGTTTCCATCTCTTGTTCCGTCCAAGCCGGTTGGCTCCCGATGAACAGCACGCGTTCCGTTGCCTCCCGATGAACACGACGCATTCCATTGCCTCGTGATGAACACGACAACAACGCAGTTTCTCCGTTCCGACCCAGCCATGTACACGAGCCCTGGACGTACATATGCGCAAGTAGGCGTTCGAGACCACGCCCCTATGTACGTACGTGGTCGTATTTACTTTCTTGCAACATCGCCGCTGTACGTACGTGTACATGCTACGTGCGCGCCTCTACTACCACACGTGCGCGCCTCTACTACCACATGTGCCCTTCCTTACACGGCCACGGTTCATCGCTACAGCCTGCAGACAGACCGATCGACCAGTATGTACGTACATGTTCGCAACTAGAATGACAATGCTACGTCCGCTTTGACCGGGTGGGTCCCGACTGTCAGGCACTTCCTTGCAAGCGAAGATGTAGCTGGTGGGTCCCAGCAGTCCGGGGGCGGATCATTTTTTGCCCGTAATATGGACGCACTTCCTTGCGTGCGAAGATGTTGCTGGTGGGTCCCAGCAGTCAGGGGGTGAATCATTTGTTTTGCCCGTAATATGGACGTACTTCCTTGCGTGCGAAGGTGTAGCTGGTGGGTCCCAGCAGTCGGGGGGAACATTTTTTTCATGAAGTACGGTGGCCCGTCCGGTGGGTCCCTGCTGTCAGTTGGAGGAATAATTATTTTCCGCGTAATAAGGAGGCACTTCCTTCCTGCGGCCGTGGACCCAGCTGTCAGCCTCTCCATGTACAGTACTCTTCCGATGGAAGTTGGTCGTTGACCACATTGAAAACGCCGCACCGCGAACACCAAGGCAGTGAATGATGGCGAGGCCTAGGAAGGGGACGACGCGGAGCCGGGGAAGACGCGGCAGTGGATGCCCACGCAGAGAGGAGTACGAGGGTTCACTGGTTCGGCTGTGGTGTGAGGATGCCTTCACCGCAGGGCCTGACCAGCGGTGGGAGTGGTAGGGGGAGGTGAGGCCTCCGCAGCAGCACAGCCGGCTACGGGAGGCAGGAGCAGGCGACACGACCGGCGCTGCTTTGGGCGGCTGGAGCAAGAAGACCGGAGGTTGAAGAGTCACAACAGCCGTTGGATGGACATCGTACGGTCACTGCAGCTAGAATCATTTATATTGAATAAGTTGACAAATCCCTTGGAATGCGTCAACTTAGTAGGCCCACAGGTCTGCCTCCGAAACCATGCGCCCCAGATGTCAGGGGGAGGAATCATTTTTTGCGCGGCTGAAGCTGGAATATCCGAGATTGAAGAAGAAGCACAACATCCATTGGATGGACATCCAACGGACACTGCTGCTAGAACCGTTTGTTGACTATAAGTTGACAAAGCCTTGCATACGCGTCAACTTAGTAGGCCCACAAGTGTGTGGCAGAGAACTTATAGCCCATTTGCGATTTGTAAGAATGTATAGTCCATTTTTGAATTCTAATGGAATTTACTACAACCCATTTACAGTTTGTTAAAAGTACAACCCATTTTCTAGCTAGGACAACGATCAATAATTTCGACCAACCGTTCAAAACAGAATTCAATAAAATTTCCCACATTTTGATGGGATCCGAAATATTTTTATCCCGAAATTTCTAGTCAGATTAAATACAATTCCAATATAAATTTGTATTACGTAAAAATCCAACGAAACATTGCGCGCGCAACAATTATTGAAATTAAAATTTTCAAAATCCAGAAATATTATTTTATAAAGTAATTACTTTTTGGGTGCATTTTTTATAGTTATTGCCCAGTTTTTATAGTTACATCCCATTTATTATTTCTTAAAGCCCATTTTCTTGTTAAGCCTAATGCATCCCTCCTAGGAAAGATTTGCAGCCCAGCGAGGCGGAGAATAACAAGTTGACAATGCCTGGGTATTCCTCAAAAAAAAGTATAGCTGGGCTAGCCATTTTCAGCTTGAAAGAAATTAATATCTCAGCTGGATATCTGGTCTGGGCTAGACGGGCCACAGCCCGCCTAGTGAATACCCTACTCTCCTCTAAACAACAATGAAAACATTGCTCAAGAAAAACTCTGCAGTGCTCACACCTCAAAAAGACAAATACTGTTCGAACTGCTTGGTCCCAGCTATCGGCCGCTCCTTGTGCAATTCTCTCGTTTATTGACTACATAGGTTGACAATGGTGTCGGACCATGATGTCAGGAAACCAGCAGGAAGCAAAAAATATTATGGTTGTATATAATAAGGAGGCACTTGCGTACGTGCGGCTATGGCCCTGGTGGGTCCCCACTGTCATCCTCTCCAAGTAAAATCATCCCCTCATTCCTCATGGTGTTGACCATGTTGACAACGCGAGACGGCGGTGCCACGGCGAGCGCAACAAGTCGAAGGACGACGGAGAGGGCCTCGCCGGCCCTACGGATGGTCTGATACAACGCCCACTGCTCATTCGGGAAGCCAAGATCATAGGGCCACATGTCCGCAACAGCATTGTCGTTCACTTGTTCATCGGTGCTCATTGAGGAGACAGAGGTTGTAGCATAGGTCCTCTTGTGCTAGTAGCTCTTCCGCCATTAGGGCATCGAAGTGGGCCGCACCTGCTCTATGGTGAACACGACATGAACCGGCTTGGACAGTGGTGCCAACTCCTGGTCGGAAGCTACGTCCATCGTCCGATTGTCGTCGCTCAGCTCGGCGAGCTCGCTGGCGAGCCAGCATGTCTCGGCTGCTGGACCAACCTGCTGCCAAGCACGAGGCTGACTGCCCTCGCCCATCCAGACCGCCTCCCTCGCCCGCGCGCACTTTCCACCTGAAACGGTCAACGCCGCCCGTCCCGCTTCCCGGTGCAGGCGATTGCTCCGCCTTCAAACGACACAAGTGATGTTCGTCTGTCCATCTGCCGCCCACCTGAACGATACACGGTTGCCAAGGCGGCTACTCCGGCACCACACGTTTGTCCCTCCATCGCCCACCATTGCTATATAAACTGCTGCGCCGGCCATAGCCGCAGTCATCCGCCTCTGTTCCCTTTCTCCTGTCCACACCACTACTCCCACCATGGCTTCCTCGCGCTCCAGCGCTCTTTGGGACAGGCGGATGACGGACAAGGAGATGGCAGCCATTGCTGCTGACTAGCTGGTCGACAGGCAGCCGAAGGACGATGACGTCCCAATGGAGAACATGGTAGTCGATGATCCGAGGCCAACCCCCTCCTGTGCGCCATCCTTGCTGGTGCATTGCACCATGACCATTGGGGAGGCCCGTGCCCAATACATGGACACGGTGACGCAGAAGCGTCAGGAGTAGTTCTGGGAGGTGCAGGCCGACGCCGCCTACAACCAGCATCTCCTCCAGGAGCACCTGCAAGCGGAGGAGCAGATCGCCGCAGAGCGGGCATAGCAGGAGGCGCTGCTTGACTCGTAACGCTCAGCCCGCGAGGGCTGCCTCCAGCGTCGGCGGTACCGCATGCGGGTGGCGGAGGATGCGGCCGCCTACAAAGAGGGCGATGAAGCGGGCGAGGCGCTGTTTGGTGAGACCGAGGACGAGGCAGAGGACAATGCCGGCTCTAACGAGTCCCCCTCTATTGGCATCGCCAAGGCCCTGCTCCGCCGAGGCCCCGCAGCGCCAAAAAGGAGGCACAGGACACCGCCGGCTCCGCCGAGGCCCCGCAGCGCCAACAATGAGGCAGAGGACACCGCCGGCTTTGCCGAGGCCCCGCCCACCAACGACGAGGCAGCGGACATCGCCGGCTGAGCCAAGGCCCAACCCTATCGGCAACGAGGGGGAGGATTTCCCTCGCTCCGCTGAGGCGCCGCCCCGCCGGCAACGAGACAGAGGACATCGCCGGCTCTGTCGAGGCCCCGCCCCGCTACCAACGAGGCCGCGCCACATAGAAAACGAGGAAGAGTAGAACACGGTAGGTCACCACTGCTCGGGTCCAAGTAAGGCCACCGCTGCTACCCTCTGGTTGAACCCAAGCTAGGCGGGTTGACCATTGATGGCCGATTAGCTTCTTGGCGGCGACGTGGAGTCGGAGAGCTATGTTGGAGAAGGACGCTGCTTCAGTTACTTAACTGCAAGTGCAGTTGGGTCACTGGCATGTGGGCCCAAGAGGCATATGGCCCACATGTAGGTGACGCAACTGCACCTGCTGTTATGTCACTGAAGCTCAGTCCGCTGGAGAAGAAGCTTCTGTTCGGCTCAGCCGGACACGGGTGCTACGGTTAATTAATTATACCTCCAGCGCACCCCTTTTTAGTTGAAGAGAATGTATGAGATGTAATGAAATCCGGCATGTTCATATGAAATTTGGCAGTGTATGAATGAATTTAGTTCGATTTGTTTGAATTCTTGTATCGCTAGCATTGGATGAACATGCAAAACAATACATACTAGCATTATTCCCAGGGTAATCACCTCGTTTGCAGTAGTTTCACATGTACTCCCTCCGTTCCTTTTTATTCTGCATATAAGTTTTGTCCGGAGTCAAAGTATCTCTACTTTGACCAATCTTACAGAAAAAGTATCAACATTCACAATGTAAAATGAACAGACTTGAAAGAAATCTAATATGCTAAGTAAAAAGGAACAGAGGGTGTACAAAATTTAGCTCTCCTGTACATTGCAATCAACACACGGGCCTGGCAATTCATAGAGAACATTCAAAACAATCGATGATTATGCATCTCAGCGATTCACATGTCAGAGCCAATATTTACTTCACAACTAAAGAATAAAGAAAAATTGATAGATGTTGCTAACAGCAAAGGGTGTCCCATTCGAAAATATCAAAGGCATGTCTTCTTGCTAACATCAATGAGCAAAATTTGACAAGGTTGTCTCATTCCAGAATGTCAAATGTGTGTTGTTTTGCATACATCAATGAGCAAACATTGACAAGGTTTTCTCATTCCAAAATATCAAATGCCTACGATTGTGGAATGGGCAGGGTTTGCCATCAGTTTGGACATTGACACGACACCTCATGCTAAATAAACCAGCTCTTCTTTTTGTGCAATTCCACCAAAATCAACCAAATTCGTGCGTAGCTTGTATGAATTCTCCTTTATATGTTGCAACGCCTTGAACATATCGGCACCTCCTTTCTTATGGTGGAAATGAATGATTCGAGAATATTCGATGTACTCGTGAACATTTTTGGCATTTCCCATTGAAATCAAGCTGAGCGCCCCTGTTTGCATAAATACAAAAAAGTGATTAGTATAAAGCAGACTATACTATGAATTGACAGTTTAAACAATCAACCTACATGATCCATGCAGAGCACACATTCTAAAAAATGGAACTCACCGGAAGGAATCATAAAACAATATTGTACTGGCCATCACAGCAACAAAGATGCAGATCTATGAGTCCTTCTGAGCTGAATTAGTTTGTTCTTGTGGGCAATAATGTAACCATCCTTCAACTGCTCCCTTCTTAAGAAGAGAGGCTTGGCTCCTCTATCCTGTCATATTCTTCTTCAGAGGAGGATGATCCTGTTGTGCAAACACAAGAGGACAACTAAATGCTAGCATCCCTGTTTGCTCGAAAAAAAAGGAAAGGAATTATTTAAAACAACACAAATGAAGCACTTCTCAAGGACAATACCACTTTCTCATGACAGTATCTAAACAGTAGCACAACACCAATAGAGATGAGAAAGCTCAATCATATGGACGAAATCCGTGGGCGGGTACCAACCTTTGTTAGGAGGCTTATTGTGTAGAGCATATAGATCAAGCACTTCTCCGGAACCATCTGTTCTTATCTACTGTGGTTGCCATGCTTACTATATACTCCTCGATTAGTTTAATGTTCCCAACATCTTCTTGTGCAGTTCCACTAAAATATATGGTATCTTCAAAGAAGATCCCTGTTTGCACAAGTAGAGATAATTACATATTACATTAAGAGTGGCATCAAATCTGTAGCGATCTGACCTCGGACGGTCAAATCTCTGTGTATAAGTGTCATCCCTGGATCGGTAATGCTGACACACAGTACTCGAAGGATTTATAACAGAGTAGCAATCACACACTTATTACATTGATTGTCTCAAGAGAGAACTTATTACAATAAATATGGCTTAAGGCCATCTAAATAAGATAACAACAGAATGCTTGGAAGATAAAGTGAGTCCATCAACTCCAACGGCATAGCTGAGTGCATGACAACAACCTAGTGCACCTTACTCTTCGTCTGAAAAGTCTGCAACTTAGAAGATTTAGCTTGTATGAATCGCTATTGGTTTGATAAACATGACATGTTGCAGCCCGAAAAGGGTCAGCACATGGAATATGCTGGCAAGATAACACAGTAGAGCAATGAACAGGTAAATGCTATCACTACATGCATATATGGCTGGTGGAGGCTCTACTGTTATAATGTTTTGCAAAAAGCCAATTTTTCCATACAACAAAGGAATACATTTTGTTTAACTATCATGGTAGTTGTTAAACATTGAGAAGGTTCATCCAACTCAATCCCAATTAAACAATATTAATAACCCAACAAATAAATTTAGAGTGATGAGGTCAACATGATAATCCAAGAACCAGGTACTCAAGATGTCCATAACCGGGGACACGGCTAACCATGATTAGTTTGTACACTCTGCAGAGGTTTGCGCAGTTTTCCCCACAAGACTCGATCTCCTCCGTTGGATTTCTCGCACTACAGGGTGTTTGAGAAACGGATGACCGAGACACAGTCTTTCAGAAGCAATAGCTCTAACCCTGGGTAGACAATACCAACCTACATCCCCTGCATCTGCTAGCCTACCACTGGAAGAGGTCACGCAACATACTCGACTATGCTAGAGCCCATAATAGCTTGTGGCTGCACAAGGAAGTTTGTAGCATGAATAATCTTATGATCCCTTTGAGCCTGGGTGGCAAACCATAGGATGATCACATGGGTACTCCGGGATATCCTAGGACAACACTGGATTCTCATGGTGCCCGCAACCAATCCACCCAGTTGTGTATTTAAGTAGCCACCTTAAGTTAACCATTAATTAACAATCTCACATCTGTCATGGATACACTCAAACCCAATCCACGTCTACGAGCATAGCATGGCAATATAAGCATAGCGTAGAAGTAACTCCCAAGGGTTTGATAATAAAGGGCAATAGGTTCTACCTCATCATCTACTTCCCGATATCCACATGTTAATCACAACCGAAATCATGCAGGGTTTGAGGGGTCGAAACTAATGCATAAAAACTGGGTATGAAAAGAGTATGATCAATGTGTTACTTGCCTTGCTGACGATCCGCAAACCGTAGAGACTCGTAGTAGCACGCTTCGCACTCCGAGAATTCTATCGCAAACAAATAACATACATAAGCACTCAAGCAAACATGCATGGGTAAAACTCAAATAAGAAGACCAAATCTGAAATTTCAACTGAAGAGCTTCGATTTGCAAAAAGATTCAACCGAATCGGAGCTATAGAACTGAAACTACGGTCAAAAGAACCTCAAATTCAAATCTGCTTGAAACCAAATTTTAAAATTTCAAAACCTTGTTCAAGTTGATTAAACAGATAGAGGGGCTCGAGACAAAGATTTTGGCGTTGGTTTCACTGGATTTGGAGAAGCGGTTAAGAAACGGCGAGGGTTTGAAGATCAGGGGCTAATCTGTGATAAAAATAATCGCGGATAGGGCCCTGGCCGAAAATAAACAGAAAAAGGAAAATCTATCGGACGAATGTTCGCTAACAGAGGCCAAAGAACGAATTCGTTCGTTAAAACGAATGAACGAACGAACGTTTACTAAATTACAAAACCGAAGAAAGACCGAACCGGTCTAGAGAGAAAAAGCATCTAGGGTTTTCCAAGAAACCGAATGGTTTACCGAAACGCAAAAAAAAACGGTGACGGATCCGGCGGCTCTATTCCGGCGGATGGGGTGACGTGAGGCGGCGGCTCGGCGGGGCTAGGCAAAGGTGGCGCAGCAGTGGGATGCGGCGACGGTGGCGCTAGGCGGCAGCAGCGGCGGCGAGCGGCAACGGTGGCGGTGTCGGTGGAAACGACACCTATGGGATCACAAGAATCCCTACTACGGTTAGCGGGGTGCGGGGTTGAGAGAAGAGCGGATCAAACAGATAGCACGCGGTTCGTTTATCCAGGTTCGGGCCGCGAGGATGCGTAAAACCCTACTCCTGCTTTGGTGGATGTATATTTGTGTTCTTGAACTAGCTATGGGGCGTGAGGAGCTCCAAAAGGCCGAATCCCTCTCCTGGTCGCCTCGGGCCTCCTTTTATAGGGAAAAAGGGGTTGCCACAGTGGCACACAGGAGGTGGAAAGGGCACAGTGTTGCAAGGTTATCCTCGCATTACATGACAAGGCACATTTAATGCGTCTGCTTAGGTGTCCTCTTGCTTTATCGGGGACGGGGGCGAAGCCCGTCCCGTCCGTTGCCGGTACTCCTCGTGTTGACACGCGCCCTGGCCAGCGGTGAGTGCGATGCCATGTAGGCAGGCAGGCAGCTGAGGTGGCGCGGTGGTGGAGTCTTTACGAAGATCTGCATGCCGCCACACAGGTGCCTACCCAGTTGGTTGGGTCGGCGGCTGCAAGTGAACGGTGGTGGAGGCTTGGTCGGTCCGGGCCTGGCGGTGGCCCTGTAGATTTCCTCGGCAAGGGCCTTGCCGGAGCCCCGGCAAGAGTCTTGTCATGGTGCCTGATGTCGTCCCCGGCAAGGCGCTTGCCGGAGGTCTCGTGGTTTCCCTTGGCTAGGATCTCGCCAAGGGTCGTCGTCTTCTAGTGCTCATCTGATCTTGAATGTTTCTTCACAAAGATCTGCATGCCACCATAGAGGTGTCTCCCGAGCCCTTGCCCCAACATAGTGGACCATGGTGGGGGCCGTGGACTCAAGGGTGACTCGCTCTGTAGGCGTGGGGCGAGCTGTCGTGGCAAGGGTCTTGCCGGGGCTGCTAGGGCTGATCCCCGCAAGGATCTTGCCGGGGGGAGCCCGCTTCGTCCCTTTGCTCTTCGTGTTCTTGTCCTAGCCGTTGTTCCAGCTACCTTGGACTTCGGTCTTACCTTGGCTCACCTCCCTTGCCCTACTCGGTGTGGTCGCGGGTGTGGCTCTGACTGCCCGTGCACAGTTATAGGGGTACAAAAAGTGTACCCCTCATTTTGTATACCGACAGGAGCCCCCGGGCCTGGGCCACACATAAGCGCAACGCGTTGTTGGGCTGGGCCCAGAACGGTGCGCGGGCGGGCGGGGTGGTTTTCATCGTGGTAAGATTTTTCGCGCGCTGTGCTTCCTACGACCCGCGCGCGCGGCATGACATGGAGGGGTGTGCGTGACGTGGGCGGCATGCGTGAGGTTGGTTTCCGCATGCATGCGCCACGTCGTAATAAAAGGGTGGCTCGCGCCTTCCCCGTAAACGGAGGGAGGCGTGGAGGTGCGGCCCATTTACTGAATGGGGCCAAGGCGGTCTTCAAGGCGTCCACTCCACACGATCACGGGGTGGGGAGAGGTTGCCTCACCCGTCCCCTTAGTTCTGCATGTCTGCCACGCGTCTCCCATGCGCTTGGGGTGGCAAACGGTGGAGGCGGGAAACCGGGCCATCGCTGGTTGGGGCAGCGGGTCGGTCCTGGTTCCCTGTGCCTCCCGTGTCTTGATTGGCCGAGCAGGGTGGCCGAGCCCCAACCCCGTTCCTTTATAAAAAGCAGGAAGGGGGGATGGCATCCCGCATTCTTCCATCTTTTTCTTCCTTCTGCTTCTGCTCCTTTCTTCCATTCGTCATGGACAAAGGAAATCCCGGTCCTTCGACGGTGGCGGCGAGGGTCGCCGCTCGACAATGCGTCCCTCGTCCTCCTGCGCCTGCAGTGGCAGAGCCGACCACACATGGAAGGGGGAGGGGGCGAGGCCGCAACGCTTGGGGAAGAGGAGGATGGGGTGGCGCGTCGGCCTCGCCCCCGATAGCAGCTTTTCCTCCGATGGAGGGCCACGTTGGGGACGACCCCTGCGAGTTCTTCGTCAGGCTGCACCGGCCGCCGCGCCGTCGCCTTCGCCTCCCGACTCCGTTTGCGCCGGAGATGGAGCTTGATCCGCCGCAGTCATTGCGGCTGCACATGAGGGGCTGCGGGATCAGTGGCACGCAGGTCCGCGTCGACTTCTCTGCTCCTCACGTGATGTATCTCCGTCGGGGATGGAAGACATTTGCTCGTATCCACAGCTTGACGGATGGGCTCACTCTCCACTTTAAGCTGATGGAGAGTGGCCTCCTTTCCGTCAAGGTCTTCGGGCACTTCGGGACTCGCGCAAGGTGCTGCATGGAGAGCTCTTTTGATGACGAAGATTCCTCCTCGAGTGAGAGTGACGAGAAGGACAGCGACAGCGACGACGAGGGTGGTAGGCGGCAGGATGACGGGTCTAACTAGGCGTCGGGCGCCGCTCCGAGCGGCACCGGCGACCCCATCATCCGTGTTGCTGGCTCCTTGAACTTCTCGGGGTCGTCTCCTTGGGCGGCTGGTGTTGGGAGGCTGCGGAAGAGGAAGAGGGCGGGTGGCAAGGCCGTCAAGTCGGAGTACACGGGCACCGACGCCTTCGATGCATACTGACGTCCTGCCACCTCGTCTTCGAGCTCTGCCTCCAGCGCCGTCATCACCATCCAGCCCTTGGACGGCCACCAAGATGTTCTCCTAGAGGGCAGTGGGCCAGAAGAAGCCCTGCCGAAATTCCTTGCCGGCAAGTGCTCTCAACCCTATGTGGCATCCACATATGTCTCCATGTATCTCCGCCAACAGCCCCAGTCCTTCCTGTCGAGGGATACACTTCAATTTCACACCATTCGGCCGTTTCCTGTATATGACGTCGTCGACGAACTGATACATAGCAGACCGGTGGGCTACTTTTTCCGCGTCTTCCTGCTCCTCGGGAAGTTCCCCTGTTTGTTGGAATCAGACGGTAGGCTGCGCCCATGCCGGAGCCTGGGGCTCGACGGTAAGCACCAAAGGCATTTCTTCCATCATAAGGGCGGCCGTCTCTACGGCAAGAGCTTGACGCTCTGCCGGAGCCGATCACCCTACAACGGGCTCAGCATCTCCGGCAACATCTTCGCCGGCGGCTCCGGGGAGCTCGGCGGGAAAGTACTTGCCGGGCTCTGATTTCCTTCTCTTGCTCTGCTCTGCTGATGGATCAACGGATGGCTGAGTTAGCTGAAGCACAAAGGTACCTGGTTCCATAGGTAGCTTGAGGGCAGCGTGTTTTGACAGGTAATCGGCGATGTCGTTCTCCGCTCGGGGAACGTGCTCTGCCTGTATACCATCAAAGCACTCTTCCAGCTTTCTCACTTCATCTACGTAGGTCTTCATCAATGGGCTCTGGTAGTCTTTGTTGACTTGCTTGACGACAAGTTGCGATTCGCCCCTAACGATGAGTTTCTTGATTCCGAGGTTTGCCGCGATCCTGAGACCAGCAATCAGCCCTTCGTACTCGGTAGTATTGTTTGTCGATGCCTCCCAGGGGAAGTGCATTTGGACCACGTACTTGATGTGCTCTCCAGTGGGCGCGACAAGCAGTAATCTCCTACGCCCTGTAAGGAGAAAGCTCCATCAAAGCACATGACCCAGTTACAACTTGCCTCCTTGCCTGGGAGGACAGTCTCCTGAGATTCTTCATCAGGCGTCGCGGTCCACTCTGCAACGAACTCCGCCAGGACTCGACTTTGGATCGTTGAGGTACTCTCAAATTTGAGGCCAAAGCTGGACAGCTCCAGTGCCCACTCTACGATCCTTCCAGTCGCGTCTGGATTGTGCAATATCCGTTGTAGAGGGAGGCGAGTGATGACAGTGATTTCGTGCGCCTAGAAGTAGTGACACAGCTTCCTCGAGGCCATAAGAAGGCCGAAGAGCAGTTTCTGCACACTGGAGTACCTTGATCTAGCCCCCTGCAGGAGGGAGCTAACAAAGTAGACCGGGTGCTGCATCATTCTCCTCCTCGGCAGCACTCCAACTGGCTGCGTCGTCTCTACACCAATGGCATCAGGCTCTGTTGCTGCTATCACCTCATCATCGACTTCTCTCTGCGCCACTAGTGCGGCGCTGACCACCTGGTTCGTTGCCGCCAAGTACAGCAGCAACAGTTCCTGTGGTTTAGGCGCAACTAGTACTGGCATAGAGAAGAGATACCTCTTCAAATATTGTAATGCCGCTTCGGCTTCTGGTGTCCACTCCATGGGGCCCTCCTTTTTCAAAATCTTGAAAAAGGGGAGGGCGCGCTCGGCGGACTTGGAGATGAACCAGCTCATAGCGGCAATGCAACCAGCAAGCCGGCACACATCCTTGACCCGCTTGGGTGCTTCAATCTGCTCTATAGCCTTGATCTTGTCCGGATTGGCCTCTATCCCACGCTGCGACACAAAGAACCCGAGAAGCTTCCCGAACGGGACGCCAAAGACGCACTTCTCAGGGTTCAACTTGAGGTTGATCTTGCGTAGGTTCGCAAATGTCTCTTGTAAATCCGGTATGAGGGTCTCCCTATTCTTGGTTTTGACCACTATATCATCCATATAAGCTTCCATATTTCTATGGAGCTGGGGTTCAAAACCAATCTGGAACACCCTTGCAAATGTTGAGCCAACACTCTTCAACCCGAAAGGCATCCGTATGAAACAATACATACCACATGGGGTGATGAACATTGTCTTCTCTTCGTCTTCTCTCGTCATGAAGATCTGGTGGTAGCCGAAGTAGGCGTCGAGGGATGACAACAAGTCACACCCAGCCGTGGAGTCAATAATCCGTCGATGCGCGGCAATGGGAAAGGGTCCTTGGGACAAGCCTTATTGATATATGTGTAATCAATACACAGCCTCCACTTCCCATTTGCCTTGCGCACTACCACTGGATTGGCCAACCACGTTGGATGGAGCACTCCTCTTACCAACCCGCTACTTCCAGTTTCCGGATCTCCTCTGTAATGAACTCTTGCCGTTCCAAAGCTTGCTTTCTGACCTTCTGCTTGACGGGCTATGCATGACGACAGACAGCAAGGTGGTGCTCAATCACCTCCTTGGGAACGCCGGGGATGTCGGATGCTTGCCATGCAAATACATCGACATTCGCCCGCAGGAAGGTGACGAGCGCGTCTTCCTATTTGTCGTCAAGGGCGGAGCTTATGGTGAAAGCTCCTCCCGTGCGGTCCTCCTTGGCGGATACCTTCTTGGTCTCCAGCAGCGTGGCCCTGGATTTCTTGTTCCTGCCGGTGGAGCTCTCTGGCACGTCCTTGACAGGAGCACTACCCTCCGAAGAGGTGCGCTTGCCGGAGTGGGTGTCCGAGGTCTCACCGGTCTTCTTCTTCTTCCCTCCTGGGGCTCCAGTGGAAGGAGCAACTGCCTTAGCGGCGGCCGCTACTGCAACTGCTTCTTTGTAGAGTTGATCAGCGCAAATTAGCGCATCTTTCTTGTCGGAGGGGATGGTGATGATCGTTATAGGACCTGGCATCTTCAGGGTGATGTAGGCGTAGTGTGACGCTACCATGAACTTGGCCAGCGCTGGGCGGCCAAGGATCCTGCTGTAGGGCAAGGGGATCTTGGCAACATCGAACACGATCCTTTCCGTCATGTAGTTTAGATCACTCCCGAAGGTCACAGGCAGCATGACCTTCCACTTTGGTTGACTCCTTCCCAGGTTGATCCCTTGGAACGTGCCCGTTTCTTTGAGGTCTCCGTCGGGAATCTACAGCTTCTTGATCACGGAGGGCGAGATTAAGTTCAGACCGGCCCCGCCATCGACTAGCATTTTCGTCACCTTGAGGTTGCGTATTGTCGGCAAAACCAACAACGGCAAGCACCCGACCGTAGTGGTGAGATCAGGGTGATCCTCAGTGTAAAAAAATGATAGGTGTGCTGGACCACTTCAGCAGCTTTTGGGCATCAAACGACGGCTCTGCTGCTGTAATCTCACGCGCCCACCGTTTAAGCTAGCGGTGAGAGGTATGCAGCGAGGCGCCACCATCGACGCACATGGCCTCTGTAGCTTTCTGAAACCCTTGGTCACCGGACTCGTCCTCCTCTTCGTGATCATCGTCTTCCGGCTTCTTGTCGCAGCCCCAGGCAGGCCTCTCTTGCTGTTTATCCTTATCGCGACGGCCTGCCTGGCCGTCACGCTTCTTGCCGGACCCCTCAGCACCGTCCTGGCCCTTCTCCTTGTCCCGCCTCTCATATTTAGCTTTTTGCCTCTCAGCAAGCAGCTCAACCTGTCGGCAGTTCTGGAGGTCACGACCTTTGGTGTGATGGATCTTGCAGTATTGCTTGTCGGAGTTCCCTGGCTTCTCGGCAGCCGCCAAGGCCCGGTAGGCGACACATCCGGCAATTTCCTTGCCGAGATCATCTGCCTTGGTTTTCTTGGCGGAGCCGGCATCATCAGATTCCTCGACGGCAAGCACAACTTTACCCTTGCGCTTCTTGTTGAGGCGTTGGCCTTTCTTCGCCGGGGCGGCAATATCCTCACCTGAAGAGTCGGTTTCCATGCCGGCGTCTTCGCCGGGGTACTTCCTTCCCTCTTCAGCACGGGCACATCTGTCGGCAAAAACGTAGAGTTCCGCCACATCCTTCACCTTGTTCATTGCCAGCTCTTCACGCATTTTGTGGTTGCGCATGTTCTGATGGAACGCGTTGATGATTGCGGCAGGATGAACATCAGGGATATTGTACTGTACCCGGCTGAATCTCTGTATGTACTTGCGCAGGCTCTCGCCTCCCTTCTGGGGGATGACGTGCAGGTCGCTTGTTTGGCCATGGGCTTGGTGGCCTCCAGTGAAGGCGCCAACAAACTCATGGCACAAATCCGACCAAGAGGAAATAGAGTCTACCGGCAAGTGCATCAACCATGACATGGCATTGGGTTTAAGAGCCAACGGAAAGTAATTCGCAAGCACCTTATCGTCGCGGGCTCCGGTAGCTTGCATCGCGATGGTGTAGATGCTGAGGAACTCCGACGGGTGGGTCTTGCCGGTGTACTTCTCACCAACGTCAGGTTTGAAAGTGCGGTAAGTGGGCCACTGGAACTGCCGCAGCTCATGGGTAAAAGCCGGACAGCCTACCTCGTAAGGTAGACCTCCAGGGCTCTCCGGTGCTGGGTGGTTCACAGCAGGCTCTGCTCACATGTCTGACTGGTGGCGCGCTTCGCGCCGGCCTCGATGGTGGTTCGAGCGTCTTCATGGGCTCGCTCCCGAAGAACTTGACGCTGGTCATAGTGGGTCCATGGGTCGGACGACGCTATAGAGATGTCGTCGCCCGTAATGTCGCGACGGGTCGACATCCGCGGCACCGGGCAAAGGAGGGGGTGAATGCACCGTGGCCGCGGCGCCGCCGGTCCTCCCGCCGCTGGTGCGTGGAACTCCATTGGAGCGTCGACACGGGGGCCCTGCTGGACTCGGTTCGTCCTTGTTGGTGATGGCAACAAGGCTTGGGATGGTAGCTTTCCATTCGTCGAGTTTCCCTGTAGAGGGAGGAAAGTCGAGTGTCACAGCCCTAGCCTTGGCCTTGCTTGTCATTGCATCATCTTCTTGCATCATGTTTAAATTTCTCAGAAACTTGAAATGGGGATTGTTTCAAACCCTAGCATAAAAGGAAATCAATAGGTTCAACCAAAATATTTTTAGTGAACCCAAAGTGGCTTTCAAAAATGTTCATCATCTTTGGAAAATACTGGAAACAGTAACCAGAGGTGATGCACATTTTTCCATGACATATTTGGTCACTCAATTAAATCATATTATATTTGCATTTGGGCATTTAAATGCTATAAAATATTTTAAATGCTCAAATAATCATAAACTAAAATGTTTACTGTTGGATATATTACAAACAGTAGCCATGATTAGTTTCATGATTTTTGGGATTGTTTTAATATTTTAATTAAAGCCACAAAGTTGCAGAATAATAGAAAACAGGAAATAATAAATAGGAAAGGAACTTACCTGGCAAAGCCCACCTGGCCTGTTGCTGTAGCAGCCCAGCTGGGCAAAGCCAGCCCAGCCCACCACCACCTCCTTCCCTGTCTTCTTCCTCCTCTGCCAGGAGGACGTGCGTGTGGCCGACGCGCGCGCCCACGCGCCCCGGCCACCTCCTGCTTGCCCCCCCCCCCCTCGACGCCCTGGCCGTCCCTGGTGACGCCACGCATCACCCTCGACCCCCCCCCTCTCACTGGCTCCCTGGCCTCTCTCCTCCTCTCTGCTCCCTCTCCCGAACATGCCCGAGCGCCGCTGTCGCCGCCGCTCGGCGTTGCCGTGCCCACCGCCGTCGCCTTGCCTCCTCGAGCTATCCAGAGCCTCCGCCACCTCCCGCTTCACCCCTGCACCGAAGGAAGGAAGCACGGAGGCCCCGAGCAGCCGCCATCATCATCGTCTTCAAGCTTCGGCTCCGGCGCCCTTCTCCGTCGATTCGGCCACTCCGGCGCGCCCCCGAGCCCGCTAACCATCCCTGCAGCTCCGCGGTGAGCCGTTGACCCGATTTCCCCTTGCCCCGTCGTTCCTCGCGTGCTCTAGCCCCGATCCCCAACCATCCCGAAGCTCCTCGCCGCCGGCCATGGCGCCGCCGCGGCCACACCCTCTGCCGCTCGTGTCGGAGCGCGTCAACGTGCTCAGGAGGCCCCCAGGAGCCTAGCGCACACATCCACTCGCCCTGCCATGCACCGTAGCCCCGTGCCGCTCAAACCCGTAGCTCCGGCCGCCGCCGCGAGCTCGTTTCCGGCTAGCTCCGGCCACCCCGCGCCCTCCCGCGTGCCTCCCCTGGATGCGCGAGAGCGCCAGCAGCCCATAGGAGCAAGCCGCACCCCCAGCCGACGCCTGTAGCGCCGCCCCGACTAACTCCGGCGAGTTCCCGCCGCTGCTGTGGTCGCCGGCGTCACCTGCTGACGTGGCGCCGGTTAATTAGCGCTAATGACCCAGTTAACCACCCCTAGAGCCACTGCCATGTGGGTCCCAATGCCTAAACTAATTAGTATTATTTCCCTGTTAGATTAACACTAACCACAGTGGGCCCCGCCTGTCAACGTTGACTTGGCCACGTCAGCTTTGACCGGGTCCCACATGTCAGCCTCTGTAGCTGACTCTGTCTCACTGACCAGTAGGCCCCACTGGTCAGATTTGACCCGGGCCGCTCCGTTGACCGCTGACGTCAGCGTGATGTCATGCTGACGCAGTAAAGCATTTTCTGGATTTATTTTTATACAGGAATTCCAGAAAATAGTGTAAACTTTAAAAATTCATAGAAAATAATCTGTAACTCCAAATGAAATAATTTATATATGAAAAATGATCAGAAAAATCCAATCTATCCATATGTACTGGTTTCATGCATGTTAATGCAACTTAAACCTGCTGTTTATATCAAAACATGATAAGGCACTATTTAAATTCATAATTTGGGTTTGGGATTGAATCTTTGGTTCAAAATGACCCAAACCCATCTGGTTGTAGATGCATTAGGCCAACACACTCATATTACCATGTCATGAGCATGCATCATATTGTGCATTGCATTGATTGTGTTTCTTTCTCAGTTGCCGGTGTTGCCCCCTCTCGATAGACATGGTTCCGACGATGAGTTCGATGACACCGATGAAGAGCTATATTATCTTCAGAAGTGCTAGGCAAGCAAAACCCCCTTGTTCATTCCAATACAATCCCACTCTCTCGCTCCTGCTCTCTTTTACTGCATTAGGACAACAACGAATCATCTGTTACTTGCTGCGGTAGCTGAACCCCTTATCCTCTGCATGACCTGTCATTGCCACAGTAAATAGATGAAACCCACTAGCATGAGTAGGAGTTGTTTGAGCCCTGTTGTGCCTACTCATTCATGCTTGTTGTCATGCCTGCTACTGCTTAGAGTTGAGTCGAGTCTGATTCATCGGGAATGAATTGGAATGTGGTGAACATGTCCTACTGTTGAGAGCTAAGTGTGTGAACACGATTTGGTAAAGGTAGCGGTGAGAGGCCATGTAGGAGTACATGGTGGGTTGTCTCATTGCAGCCGTCCTCAGGAACTGAGTTCTGTGTTTGTGATCCATGAACAGCTACTACCACACATTGGAATGCTTAAGTGCCCCTCTCGACTTATTAATCAACCCGATCTCTGTCCAGGAGTTGCAACTAGTTTCTGGTGTTTGTAGGTAGTGTTAGTAGTCTACCAAGTGGCACCCTGTACAGGTGGGCTTGGGACAGACTAGGCACCGTGGCCGGGTATGCCGAGCGCCACCCGTTTGGTGGGCTTGGAACCCTGTACACATCGTTTGGGGCCGTGAGCGACACCCCGGCCAGATCTCCTTGCGGATGGAACCCGAATAGGCGATAAACCTGGACTAGAGACTTGTGTGGTTAGTCAGGTCGTGGCCGACTCCCTCGCCCGGCTCCCGCTTGAAGGTTGCCGAGGTACATAACGTGTACAGGGCGGTAAGTGGCGAGAGCGTGTGTGAAGAAGTACACCCCTGCAGGGTTATCATTATCTATTCGAATAGCCGGATTCCTCGGATATGGAAACTTGGACCCCTTGCATAGTTCATAGACAAGTGAAAGTGGATACTCTAAAATGCGCAAGATAAGCGTGAGTGCTATGGATGGCGTTCTCGTAGGAAGACGGGAGCGGATCCATAGTGGTGTATTGATATGGTGAATATGTGGACTCGTGTGCGCCACCTCAAAAGAGTTACTCGCAGTCGTAGTTCAGGTTAGCCACTGAGTCAAAGCTGGCTTGCTGCAGTTAAACTCCACCACCCCCTTTATTGATACCGATGCATATGTAGATAGTTCTGATGTAAGTCTTGTTGGGTACATTTGTACTCACGTTTGCCTATTTTATGTTTTGCAGAGAGACGTCAGTCTCGCTAGTAGTTCCGTGTGGACTTCGACGTTTAGCTTGATACCTCAGCTACGATCTTGTGCCCTCGGCAGGATCTAGTGGATAGTCAGGCTTCTTAGCCTTTTTCATTTGTAGATGTCTGTACTCAGACATGTTTAGCTTCCGCATGTGCTTTGCCTTGTATGCTCTGAATGTTGGGTCATGAGACCCATGTTTGTAATATCTCGCTCCTCGGAGCCTAATGAATAAATACTTTGAGTCGTAGAGTCTTGTTGTGATGCCATGTTGTATTTACACATATCGAGCATATTGTGTGTATGATTGAAATGCTTGGTATGTGTGGGATCCTTGTTTATCCTTGGCAGCCTATCATATGGGGAAATGTAGTCTAGTGCTTCTGAGCGATAGTAGTCCGCTACAGCCCGGTTCACCGGAGTCCTGCTAGCCCAGCACTACTGCTCAGGACACTTGACTGGCGGGCATGTGTTTCACTTCGTTCCTGTGTCTGTCCCTTCGGGGAAATGTCACGCGGTGACATCCGGAGTCCTGCCTAGCCTGCTACAGCCCGGGTTACCGGAGTCTTGTTAGCCCAGTGCTACAGCCTGGATTCACACGCTGATGACCGACATGCTCGATGTGATTCATGTATGCCTGTCCTCATGGGTTAGCGCCGCTTTGGATTCACGACTAGCCATGTCGGCTCGGGTTCTCTGCCATATGGATGCTAGCGACACTAACATATACGTGAGCCAAAAGACGCAAACGGTCCCGGGCCAGGTAAGGTGGCACCCGTGGGAGTACCGTGCGTGAGGCCGCAAAGTGATATGATGTGTTACATGCTGGATCGATGCGGCTTAGGATCGGGGTCCTGAAATCGAGGAGCAACTGCGCGCGCGCCAGGGCCTCTGCTGGTGTCGGCGGCAGTGAAACCTGCACGGACCGCGACGCGCTTCGACTTCTAACTATGTCACAAGGAGCTCTATCATGGTCCCGTGGTCGCACGCCTTTTTCGCCAGTGCTTCGGCGAGCGGGCAGGTCTTCTGCGTCCCGGGAGTTGTGCTCGGGGCTCTTCCCACGGCGACGTCCGGGATCTTCGGCGTGACGACGCTGTTCGTCATGTGCAGCTTGAGAGGACTGGGCCGTGGGCACCGGCGCGGGAGTCTTCGAGGCCACCGCGCCGCCTCTGGAGGGCCTCGCACAGCCGGCGGAGGGTCTGGCTCCATTTTTAGATTTGGCGACATGCGGCTCATCGCCAAGCACGCAAACGCCGCCGTCACCCAAGCTCCGGCTGCTGGGGTGGTGTTGGTGCTCGCGAGCTGCGCCTCGGGTCCTCTCTGCGACCGGTCCGCTGCTTGCCCGCGTCGGGACGGGCCGTCCGGCTCCCGATGGGCCGACCGTCACCGTTGCCTTCTTCTTGGGCGCCATGGCGATGAAGAAGCGCTGAACTAACTGCTAAAGCCGATTCTCACAACTGCAACACCCTACCTGGCGCGCCAAAGATGTCGCTGGAAACGACACCTATGGGATCACAAGAATCCTTACTACGGTTAGCGGGGTGCGGGGTTGAGAGAAGAGCGGATCAAACAGATAGCACGCGGTTTGTTTATCCAGGTTCGGGCCGCGAGGATGCGTAAAACCCTACTCCTGCTTTGCTGGATGTATATTTGTGTTCTTGCACTAGCTATGGGGCGTGAGGAGCTCCAAAAGGCCGAATCCCTCTCCTGGTCGCCTCGGGCCTCCTTTTATAGGGAAAAAGGGGTTGCCAAAGTGGCACACAGGAGGTGGAAAGGGCACAGTGTTGCGAGGTTATCCCTCGCATTACATGACAAGGCGCATTTAATGCTTCTGCTTAGGTGTCCTCTTGATTTATCGGGGACGGGGGCGAAGCCCGTCCCGTCCGTTGCTGCTCCTCCTCGTGTTGACACGCGAACTGGCCAGCGGTGCATGCGATGCCATCTAGGCAGGCATGCAGCTGAGGTGGTGCGGTGGTGGAGTCTTTTACGAAGATCTGCATGCCGCCACGCAAGTGCCTGCCCAGTTGGTTGGGTCGGCGGCTGCATGTGAATGGCGGTGGAGGCTTGGTCGGCGCGGGACTGGCGGTGGCCTTGCCGGGGCCCCGGCATGGGTCTTGCCGTGGTGCCCGTTGTCGTCCCCGGCAAGGCGCTTGCCGGGGGTCTCGTGGTTTCCCTTGGCTGGGATCTCGCCAAGGGTCGTCGTCTTCTAGTGCTCATCTGATCTTGAATGTTTCTTCACAAAGATCTGCATGCCACCACAGAGGTGTCTCCCGAGCCCTTGCCCCAACATAGTGGACCATGGTTGGGGCCGTGGACTCAAGGGTGACTCGCTCTGTATGCATGGGGCAAGCTGCCGCGGCAAGGGTCTTGCCGCGGCTGCTAGGGCTGATCGCGGCAAGGATCTTGCCGGGGGAGCCCGCTTCGTCCCTTTGCTCTTCGTGGTCTTGTCCTTAGCGTTGTTCCAGCTACCTTGGACTTCGGTCTTACCCTGGATCACCTCGCTTGCCCTGCTTGGTGTGGTCGCTGGTGTGGCTCTGACTGCCCGTTCACAGTTATAGGGGTACAGAAAGTGTACCCCTCTTTTTGTACACCAACAGGCGGCGACGCTAGGCGGCTGTGGCGGCGTGCGGTGCAAGGGGGGGCTGGCGGCGGCGCTCGGGGTGGTGGCGGCGGGTATTTAAAGGCCGGAGGCGCTGGGTGCATGGGGAAGGGGGCACGGCAGCGTGTCCGGGACGGACACGTCCATGGCGGCGGCAGCGGTGCTCGGCACTCCTCTCCCGAGTCGGAGCGGGAGGCGCGCGGCTGGGCCTCGGCCAGTTCAGTCCGGAAGAATATTTTTAATAAGATTTTGCCGAGAAAAAAAATCCTAAATAAATAAACATAAAAATCTAGAAATGCCAAAAACAATTTTCACCGTCTAAATAAAATATTTAGAACAAAGTGAACATTTTCTTGGCCTAAAATGCATTTTTTGAAAAATGCATATTTTTTCTAATTCAAATAAAATAGCAATACAACCAAAATAAAATTATTTATTTGATTTTAACCTTTTTCCTCCAATATTTCATTTATTTTGGAGAAGTCATATTATCTCCTCTCATATATTTTAATCTAAAATATTTTTGGAGAGAAAAAACTAACTAAAACCAAAATGATCCCCTTTTCAATATTTGAGAAAATTCAAATATGAAAATAATAAAATCCCCAACTCTCTCCGTGGGTCCTTGAGTTTCTTAGGATTTTTAGGATCACGCCAAAATGCAAATAAAATATGATATGCATATGATGTCCTATGTATAACATTCCAAATTGAAACTTTGGGATGTTACGAAATCAATGGCAAAACAATTGCTCGTTCCAGCCATAGCAATAAATTAAGATGCAAAACTATATAATTGTGTCATCATAGTTCCAGTGCTTCATTACAGCACCAGGAGTTCATTTTTGTTTTTCTTCCGCTTGTTCTTCCCCTTCATCACTTGGTTCAATAACAGACAAGCTTCGCCTTCAATGTAAGATTTGGCATGTCAATTAGGGAGCACAAGTATAGCACTAAACAACGACGTTAATTTTTAGATGAAAGTGGTAAAATACAGGCCAACAGTTGTGAAATATCCTTATCTTACCTCAATGGGATATTACGGTGCACATACAAATTGGAAGTCTTGTCTCCATTTGTGCAGTTCCCTAAAATCAAGCAACATTAGCGTACAAGTAGCACAACATATGAAAGCACACTGGACAATCATGTGAAAGAAGGCTAGTACTAACCTCTCATGACGCGGAATTCAAACAACTCACAGGAAGAAGACCTGAAGCAAATTTGCCAACCCAGATAGGAAGTAAGATCTCCTCCTATGCAATTCCACTATGATCGAGCAATCAAGCAATGTTGTCGGTGTGACATTTTGGTTGAACTGCACAAAACACTCTTAAAACGGAAGTGTTTTGTGTAGTGCAACAAAAGGTCACAATTTGCAACGAGGTGAAGTAGATAACCCTGTTTACATAGAGGTGCAACTAGTGGTCAATAACGGTGGATGACACAGAAGCCAACAAAAAGAAGCATCTGACTTATCTAAATGGGAAAGAAAGCAAGACGGTAGCATTTCTCAAACAGTGGCATTGATTAATATTAACAGAGAGATTCTATTAACAATAAAATTCGTTAAACATGTAATTTGCTTTTAACTGTGGCATTGCATCAATTTTCCAGCGGCATTATTAGAGGGTGTTTGTTTACAGGTACATTTTGGTGTAGGGACTAAAAAAGTTTGTGTCAGTCCCATCTAAACCAAACAGGAGGGACTTTTAGGGACTAAAGAAAGAAGACCCCGAGGGAGAGTCTTTTTGGGACTTTTTCCAACAGTTGCCCCTGCCCCGCATCGCAGCTTGTCTCTATTAGTTCATTACTAGGGGTAACATGGTCTTTTAGCATGTCATTTAATAACCTCTAGTCCATGTTTAGTCCTTGGAACCAAGCAGGTAGGGACTAGGGTGTTTTTAACCAATCAGGGCCTTAGATTAACAACAGCTAAAGAGTTGCACGAGACAGTGGACGCGCCAGCACCATGTGCATCTACCGATGTATGAAGGGGTGATGCACAGTCTGTTGCAACAAACAACAAAAACAACCAAGGAGCATATTTGTGTTGGTCCCAGTTTTGTTATCTTTAGACACCTTTCCCTATGTGAGCGCAGCAAATCTAGTCCCGCTCAAACTCTATAGCCTTGTCCGCCAAAACAAATGATCAGTTCGTTATAGATGTGCGTACTGCGTTTGTCATTGTTTCCCCTTTTCGACCAACGTAGGTGCTGGATAGCTAGTATGTACTAGTACTTTCCCCCTTCCTTTCCTCTTTGAACCACGTCCTAGATTCATGATATACAACTTTCCCCACTACTTTCCTGTTTGATCCCACACCTAGATTTGAGTGCAGAAGCGGAAAAAGCCCACATGCAGCTAGAGCAATGCATGTGGAATAAGTAAATTATACCTTAAGGTTCTTGGGGTGGAGTTTGGTGGGCGAACGGAGGCCGTTCGGGGCACACTATGTACGGCGACGAGGAAGAAGGGGTTAGAGGCCCTCCTGCACCGCCGCTGGGTGAAAGAGAACAGCTGCGCCAGTAGTGGATTCCCTTCCTCGCTAACGGCGACAGCGTTAAGCCTCCTTCCCTTCCCGGCGGACGGATTCTGCCGGCTCTTTGACCAGCAGTGAGGGGGGAGAGAGAGAGGACAATGAAGTCTTGTTTAGATCTGGAGAGGGTGAGAGAGGTTGAAGAGAGCAACTACAAGCACTGAGGCTCTAGTGTGTATATATATACTGGAGAGAGAGAGTGTGAAGAGTGCAAACCCTAAAAAACAAGCGTCGAGGCTGCAGCGTATACGTGATGAGGTGATTATATGGTCACTACGAGATCGTATAGCTCCGTATCCATCCATTTTTACCGGTCAAAGAATCCTCCTGGCACCGCCACATATCACTTTCTCTCGCTGCCATGCGGGGCCTACCTGTCATTGGGTGGAAGAAAGAAGTCAAACAAAAACAAAATTATGCTCAAGTGTAGTTATCGAACCCAAGACCTCAAGTTTGATGAGCGAACAGGTTAACCAGCTACACCACCCCACGTTATGTTTAACGAGAGGAAAATAACCTTTAATACATTCATGCATTTGTGTGACTATAATGCCATGTTTTTTTTGCTTGGGAGTCATTGGGATTTAAAGCGGTGTATCTTACCTCACACATCTTGCTACTGCTCGTGAATATTGTCCAATTGATCCCTCTGTTCGCTCACGTACTACTTTAAGTGAATCCGTATTATAACATGCACACAATTTTGGGCACTTGTATTCGACCTAAGTCAGTGTGTCACCGTATCTCGTACTACAACCTCCGTCTAGGTGTAATAAGTCACGTTAGAAGGTGCAGCGGGACCAAGGTGCAACAAGATTTTTTTTTGAAACGAGGTGCAAGCAGATTGGAGGAGAAGGAGAAACTTGACCGGTCCTTCCTCCAATCAAAGCTCTGATTTATGTTTCTAAATGCAACAATTAATCACAACAACTAAGAGATGTCGTTTCAGCTACCATGCAGGGCCACGTATTAACTCGCATGCATCAACGCGTAGTTGCGCTCCATGCATTGGGTTTCCAGGGGAGATAACAAGGCAGAGTAAGGAGCGTTTGGTTACATTGCTAGGCTGGTCATAGTGGTGAGTAACTTGGAGTAGTAACATGCATATGTTACTAGTCTATGTTACTACTTTCATAGTAGGTAGTAACATATGGATGGTAACATTCAAGTCTTCATTAATTGAGATATAGACTCATTTTACCTCGGCGTGTGTGTGTATGTGTGTGTGTGTGTGTGTGTTTAACGGCATGTGTGTGTTAGAGAGAGCGACACATCGACCACCTCCTACAGAGAGATGGTGTGTAGTGTATGATTTAGGTGTGAGAGTCGGTGCATCCTCTCGTTTCCGGGCATCTGGTCGGGACAGGCGGGACAGCTGCCATGCCCGCTCCTGACTAGCCTGGCCCACCCAAAGCCCCTCCATCGCTCGTGCGCGCTTCTCGCCCGAAACGGTCAGAGCCGCTCCAAGGAATCAGTGCCGCATTCATGCCTGGGCAGAGCGGACGCCTGTCACTGGTGCCTGCGTTGAAGGGAGAAGCGGCTTAAAGAGTGATGGTTGCTTCATCCGTCCAACTTACTGCTGGGTCTATGTTATTTGACGGCTCATTGGTCATTATTACTGAATTGGTAGGACTGCTGGATGTCCCACGCTTTCAGTGGAAGGAGGTACTACTAGATTACAATTTTCTCCATTCTTAGTGGAGGAGTGCAAGAGCAGTGAAAACACGCAGGCTCAGTGATTACATGGCCCACCTCACACTATCACCATATTTTCTAGACACCGTGCGACACCTAACTCTTTACATAGCACTAGTATAGTACATACTATAATTTATCAGTGAGATAAATTTGTACAATGCTATGAAGCTTCCAGCTTCTGTTTCATGTATCTTGCGTCCAAGGTTGCCTATTGCAACATTTCATCAAATACAAAGGAGACTAACATGCATGCTATTGCATCTCAATGTGTCGGGGAAGCTGCCTCCGCGAGCACCTATGGGGACGGATCCCCTTCTCGGTTCGGCGGGGGGCGGAGGACGCATGAAGAGCAGATCGAGGCGAGGCACACGAGCGGTTTTTACCCAGCTTCGAAGCTCTCCGGAGAGATAATACTCCTACTGCTGCTTTGTGGTTTGTATTGAGTTCTTGCTCGGGAGCGCTGAGTGCTACAGTACACACCAGCAGCTAACGAGACCGAGCGTGAATGTTCTCCTGTCCTCCTCCCTTCTACGTTGTGCTTGGGCCTCCTTTTATATGATCAAGGGGTCTCCAACAGGTGGCAACGTAGACAAGGGCAAAAATGGAAAGGTGCTGCGGTAGGTACAGCTACCTACACAGTGTATCATACCTAACTCTGACGGCAGGGGACAAGGGCATTAAATGCCTATCTACGTCGCCCAAACAGTGCAGAAAAGGGACCGTGAGGGACGCCACCGCTCGCCACGATGGCGATCTTGTCAGCGCCGCTTGCCACAGTGCACCCCTGGCTGCACAGCCTCCCGCCACGTGCGCCTGGAAGGGTCTCAGAGCGACACGTTGGTGGGTGAGCTGGAGCGCGGGTACAGAGTGTTTGCTAGCCGCGGCAAACGCCTTGCCGCGGCCATTGTCTTGCCGCGTCCGGGAGCTTGTCGCTCGCCGGGTCTTGCCGGGACGCGTGGCGCGTCACGGCAAGTTCCTTGAGATGCCTTGGTTGGCCTTCCCCGCAAGCTCCTCT
Source organism: Aegilops umbellulata (assembly GCA_032464435.1). Classification (NCBI taxonomy): domain Eukaryota; kingdom Viridiplantae; phylum Streptophyta; class Magnoliopsida; order Poales; family Poaceae; genus Aegilops; species Aegilops umbellulata. The sequence goes on from CP136055.1 coordinate 193,427,994, forward strand.
TGCCGGGGTCTTGTGTTTTGAGTGGCCTTCCCGGCAAGCTCCTCTTCCGGGGCCTTGTCTCCTTGGCTTAAATACTTTGTTCTTGAATGGCTCCAAAGGAACCACGGGGGTCCTTGGCGGTCACCCGGCAAGCCTTGCCGCGGGGCGCAGCGATTGCCCGTGCACAAGTTCGGGATACTAGGGTACCCCTACTCTAGTACACCGACAGGAGCCCCCGGGCATGGGCCACACACGGTGCCGAGCGTTGTTGGGCCAGGCCCAAAACAGGGCACGGGCACGCGCGGCCTGGGTTACGCCACATGTAACTCCGCATCCACCGCGCCCTCCCCGAACGGCACGCGTCAATTGCGGCGTCGTGGGAGAGGTCATGGGTGGTTTCTTTATTCGGAAAGGCGAAACGTCCGCCCCCTCCCAGCAGGGAAAAGAGGGGCAGCTCGCGCCTTTCCCATAAACGGAGGGAGACGTGGAGGCGTGGTCTTCGAGGCGTCCACTCCCCACAATCACGGGGTGGGGAGAGGTCGCCTCATCCGTCGCCTCAGTTCTGTACGCCTGCCACGCGGCCTCCATGCGCTTGGGGTGGCGAACGGTGGAGGCGGGAAACCGGGTCGTCACGGGTCGAGGCAGCGGGTCGGGCCCAGTTCCCTGCTCCTTCCGTGTCTTGATTAGCTGAGCGGGGCGGCCGAGGCCCCACCCTGTTCCTTTATAACGAGCGGGAGGGGGACGGAAGCCTGTATTCCTTCATCTCTTCTTTCCTTCAGCTTCTGCTCCCCTCTCTCTCATTCTCCATGGAGAAAGGGAATCCTGGTCCTTCAACGGTGGCGGCGAGGGTTGCCGCTAGACAACGCGTCCCTCCCTCTCCCGCACCCGCGGTGGCAGAGCCAGCCGTAAGGGGAAGAGGGAGGGGGCGAGGTTGAGGGCGAGGCCGAGGCGCTCGGGGAAGAGGTGGACGGGGCAGCTCGCCGGCCTCGCCTCCGCCAGCGGTTCCTCTTCCCGTGGCAGACCATATTGGGGACGACCCTTGCGAGTTCTTCGTCAGGCTGCGTCGGCCGCCTCGTCGTCGCCTTCGTCTCCCGACTCCATTTGCGAGCGAGATGGAGTTGGATCCGCCCGAGACACTGAGGTTGCACATGAGGGGCTGTGGAATCAGCGGTACGCGAGTCCGCGTTGACTTCCCGGCCCCTAATGTGATGTATCTTGGTCGAGGGTGGAAGGCGTTCGCCCGTATCCACAGCTTGACGGAGGGGCTCACCCTCCATTTTAAGCTGATGGAGGGCGGTCTCCTCTCCGTCAAGGTCTTCGGGTGCTTCGGGACTCGGGCAAGGTGCTGCGTGGAGAGCTCCTCCGATAGCGAAGACTCCTCCTCGGGCGAGAGTGACGAGGAGGACAGCGGCAGCGACGACGAGGGTAGCGGGCGGCAGGATGACGGGTCCGACTAGGTGTCGGGCGCCGCTCTGTGCGGCACCGGCGACCCCATCATCCGTGTCGCCGGCTCCTTGAGCTTCTCGGGGTCGTCTCCTTGGGCGGCTGGCGTAGGGAAGCTGCAAAAGAGGAAGAGGGCAGGCGGCAAGGCCGTCAACTTGGAGTACGTAGGCACGACGCCCTCGACAGCGTGCTGACGTCCTGCCGCCTCGTCTTCGAGCCCTGCCTCCGGCGCCGCCATCACCATCCAGCCTTTGGACGACCACCGAGATGTTCTCTTGGTGTCTTCTGCCACCCGTAGCTCGCCTAGGCACTCCTTTTGCCCTTTTCGCCTCCTTGACCTGCCTCCTGAAGAGAGGGACAAGAAAGGGATTACGGGCACCTTATCTCTTTTTAGTTTGTAAGCCCTTGGGCCTTAGCTGAATTTAAAGCTTGTAATCCCATCGTTCATGTTTTTCATTCCCTATGAACTGTACCTGAGTGGAATGCATTTTTATGAAAAGGGGATGCTTGCCGGGTCACTTGTCTTGTGGGTGGAACCCAGGTCAAGGAGCGAATCCTTTATAACTTTAAGATAGACACTTCTTTTCTGGGCACCAGGCCCTGCCTTCTTCCCACGTTGCTCGACCTTTCTCACGCTTTTGACGGAGGCAGGGATGAGGCGGGTTCAGGCTCCTTGTTTCGTTCCTTTGCTGCCGCGACTACGACCAAACCTGGCCCCAGGAACGAGCCCTAGGGCCTAGAGGTAGGGGAGCACGGTAGCTTTTAGGAAGAAACGAGGTTTCGCATACCTCAGTCCATAAGAGAATGCATGATAAGGGATGAAAAACTTATATGAGATTGCAGCCCCCAGCAACTCTGGTTTGCCGTGGGTGAATCTTTGTACTTGCAGCCCCCGGCAACACTGGCTTGCCGGGGTCCAGATGCTGGTCCGTCCTCCTTCTCTTTTTCGTCCTCAAGTGGTCCGGCCAGGATATGCGAGCCCTGCGAACCAAGGGAAACGAAAGAACGGCAAAAGGACGCACACCCGACCTCTAAGCTAGGGGTTAGCCGCTACTAAGCACTATCAACCCTAACCAAGGACGAGACTCGACCCAGAATGCATGCTATAACTTAGGATGCCAGCGCTTCACTTATGCTCAGGGTCTGCGCCTGGCTTTGTACAAAGGATTACATGCAACAGCGGCAAGACTTGTACAAAAGGTGGTTGCCGGAACAGGGTCCGGCAACCGCGCCTTACGGGTAAAACTTACGAAGATGCTCGATGTTCCAGGAGTTTCTCACCGGAACGCCATCTTCGGTCTCAAGGCGGACAGCGCCGGGCCTAGTGACTCCTTTCACCCGATAAGGGCCTTCCCACTTCGGCGTCAACTTGTTGGAATTCTTGGCGGAATGAACGCGCCGAAGAACAAGGTCGCCTTCCTCGATACTCCTGGCGTTAACTTTGCGGCTATGGTAGCGGCGCAAAGCTTGCTGGTAGCGAGCAGCTCGTACCGCAGCCTGAAGACGGTCTTCCTCAAGGAGCAGCGCGTCATCTTGTCGCAGCTGCTCTTGCTCAAGCTCATCATAAGCGAGCACTCGAGGTGACCCGTATACGAGTTCCGTGGGGATAACTGCCTCTGCTCCATAGACTAGAGCGAAAGGTGTCTGGCCAGTGGCTCGATTTGGCGTCGTCCCGATCGACCAAAGAACCACCGGCAGCTCCTCGATCCAGTTTCTTCCGCACCTGTGCAGCCTGTCGAAAGTCCTGGTCTTGAGTCCACGCAGCACTTCAGCATTTGCCCTCTCCGCTTGACCGTTGCTCCTGGGGTGAGCAACAGAAGCGAAGCAGACCTTGGCGCCAAGATCTTGGACGTACTGCATGAAGGTGCGGCTCGTGAATTCTGTACCGTTGTCGGTGATGATCCTGTTAGGGATCCCGAAGCGGCAAAAAATCGACCTGAAGAACTTGACTGTTGACTGTGCTGTCACCTTCCTCACTGCTTCCACTTCCGGCCACTTTGTGAACTTGTCGATTGCGGCGTACAAGTACTCAAAGCCCCCGACTGCTCGGGGGAAGGGGCCGAGGATGTCGAGCCCCCAGACCGTAAACGGCCAGGATAAAGGGATCGTCTGGAGAGCTTGAGCTGGCTGGCGTATCTGCTTGGAATGGAACTGGCACGCTTCACACTTGGTTACTTGTGCAGTTGCATCCTGGAGGGCTGTCAGCCAAAAGAAACCTTGCCGGAAAGCTTTGCCGGCAAGTGCTCTTGCGCCAATGTGGTGACCACAAATGCCTCCATGTATCTCTGCCAACAGCTTCTGTCCATCTTCCCGGTGAATACACTTCAATTTCACACCGTTGAGTCTTCTTCTGTACAGTGCGTTGTCGACAAACTGGTACATACTTGACTGCCGGGCTACTCTTTCCGCTTCTTCTTGCTCTTCGGGAAGTTCTCCTGTCTGAAGGAAACGGACGATCTGCTGTGCGCATGCTGGAGCTTGCGGCTCGACAACAAGGACTAAAGGCATATCTGCTGCTGCGGGAACATCCGCTTCTTTGCTTGCTTCCTTGACGGGGATGCTCATTTCTGGAATTTCTTCGTCTGGTGTTGGCGTCCACTCTGCTATGAATTCTGCCAATGCTCTGTTTTGGATGGTCGAAGTGCTCTCGAACTTGAGGCAAAAGCTTGACAGTTCCAGTGCCCACTCAGCGATCCTGCCTGTTGCTTCCGGATTCTGCAGTATCCTCTTCAGCGGAAAGCGAGTGACAACTGTGATCTCATGTGCTTGGAAGTCATGGCGCAGCTTTCTCGAGGCCATAAGAAGGCCGAAAAGCAATTTCTGCACACCAGAGTACCTTGACCTAGCCCCCTGTAGAAGGGAACTGACAAAGTAGACTGGGCGTTGCACCATATTCTTCGGTATCTCCTCGGGCGCCTGCGTAGATCCATCTTTGCCGGGACCAGAGCTTGTCGGGGAAGCCCCCCTGCTTATCGCTGGATGCGCTCGCCGTGGTTGCTGGCTCATCATCTGCCTCCCTCTCCGCTACTAATGCAGCACTAACCACTTGATTGGTTGCCGCCAGATACAACATCAACTTCTCTTGTGGCTTAGGTGCGACAAGTATTGGAGTGGACGACAGGTATCTCTTCAAGTCCTGCAGCGCAGCCTCCGCTTCCGGAGTCCATTTCATTGGACCTGCCTTTTTCAAAATTTTGAAAAACGGCAGGGCGCGCTCAGCAGACTTAGAGATAAACCTGCTGAGAGCCGCCACGCAGCCGGCAAGTCTCCGTACATCCTTGACGCGCTTCGGTGCTTCAATCTTCTCAATGGCCTTGATCTTGTCGGGATTGGCTTCAATTCCCCGCTGAGACACGAAGAACCCGAGAAGCTTGCCGGAAGGGACTCCAAACACGCACTTCTCGGGGTTGAGCTTGAGGCTGATCTTGCGCAGATTTGCAAAAGTCTCTTCTAAATCTTGAATCAGAGTTGCTTTGTCCCTGCTCTTGACCACTATGTCATCCATGTAGGCCTCCACATTTCTGTGTATTTGCAGTTCAAAAGCAGTATGGACTACCCTTGCAAATGTTGAACCAGCTTTCTTCAAACCGAAAGGCATCCGTATGAAACAGTACGTGCCACATGGAGTGATGAATGCGGTTTTCTCCTCATCCTCTTCTGCCATGAAGATCTGATGATATCCTGAGTATGCGTTAAGAAATGAAAGCAAATCACATCCGGCCGTGGAGTCAACAATCTGGTCAATGTGCGGCAAGGGAAATGGATCTTTGGGACAAGCTCTATTGACATCGGTAAATTCGATACAAAGCCTCCATTTCCCGTTTGCCTTGCGCACGACTACAGGATTGGCCAACCACGTAGGATGGAGCACCCCTCTGACGAGGCCTGTTGATTCCAACTTCTTGATCTCTTCTGCGATGAATTCTTGGCGTTCCACTGCTTGCTTTCTGACTTTCTGCTTGACGGGCCGCGCATGAGGACAGACAACAAGGTGGTGCTAAATTACTTTCCTGGGAACACCGGGGATGTCAGACGGTTGCCACACAAACACATCGACGTTCGCCCGCAGGAAAGCAATGAGCACGCTTTCCTATTTAGGGTCGAGAGTGGCACTGATGGTGAAAGTACCACCAGTGTCGTCCTCCTTGGCGTACACCTTCTTGGTCGCTGGCGGAGCTGCCATTGTCTTCTTACACTTGCCGGTGGAGCTCGATGGTGCGTCCTCGACGGTAGCGCAGCACTCCGAAGAGGTGCGCTTGCCGGAGTGGGCATCAGAACTCTTGCCGGACTTGGTCTTCTTCTTCCCCCCGGGAGCTTCAGCGGCAAGTGTCTCGTGATCCGTTGCGGCTGCTGCTTCCCGTAGATCTTGTCGGCACAAATAAGAGCATCTTTCCTGTCGCCAGGGACAGAGATGACACTTATTGGGCCTGGCATCTTCAGCATGTTGTATGCGTAATGAGAGGCTGCCATGAACTTGGCGAGCGCTGGACGGCCGAGAATCCTGTTGTAAGGCAATGGAAAATCAGCAACGTCAAAAGTGATCCTCTCAGTCTTGAAGTTCAACTCACTGCCAAATGTCACCGGCAGCGTGATCTTCCCCTTCGGCTTGCTCCTTCTCGGGTTGATTCCTTGGAATGTGCCGGTCTTTTCGAGCTCGCTGTCAGGGACTTGGAGTTTCCGGAGCACAGCAGAGGAGATCAGGTTCAAGCTAGCCCCGCCGTCAACTAGCATCTTAGTGACCTTGAGGTTGCGGATAGTTGGTGAAACCAACATCGGCAAACACCCGACCGCAGTTGTGCGATCAGGGTGGTCCTCAATATCAAAGATGATAGGCGTGCTGGACCATTTCAGAAGCTTGCGTGACTCAACGGGTAGTTCTGCCGCATTGACTTCTCGCACCCACTGCTTGAGTTGGCGGTGTGAAGTATGCAGAGAAGCACCGCCGTCAACGCACAAGACCTCTATGGCTTTCTGGAACTCCTGCTCACTGGTCTCGTCATCATCCATGTCTTCGTCGTCGTCATCTTCATCCTTGTCGCGGCCGCGGGGAGGTCTGTCTCCTTGCCGCTGCTTGTCCTTGCCACGGCGTCCTCCCCGGCCGGTGCGCTTCGTACCGGATCCTCTAGCACCTCCTTGGGCTTTCTCCTTGTCGCGTTGCTCGTACTCGGCCTTTTGCAGCTCGACAAGCTGCTCGACCTTCTTGCAGCTCTGGAGGTCATGGCCCTTGGTGCGGTGGATCTTGCAGTATTGTTTGTTGGTGCCATCCTGCTTGTCGAGGGCCGCCACAGCCTGGCAGTTGGCGCATGCAGCAACCTCCTTGTCGGAGCTACCATCTTTGGCTTTCTTGGCGCCACCGTCGCTGCCGGACTGCTCAACAACTAGCACGTCTTTGCCTTTCCTCTTCCTGTTGTTCCGCCGCCGGCTTTTCTTTGCCGGGGCATCATCATCGCTGTCAGATCATCCTGTTCCTGTATTCTCTTCGGGGAGTTTCCTCCCTTCCTCAGCATGTGCACATCCGTCGGCCAGGGCATACAGCTCACTGACGTCTCTGATCTTGCACATCGCCATCTCCTCCCGCATCCTGCGGTTACGCACGTTCTGATGGAACGCGCTGATGACCGCGGCAGGGTGGACATCTGGGATGTTGCGTTGCACTTGGCTGAATGTCTGGATGTACTTGCGCAGGGGCTCTCCTTCTTTCTGGGCAAGCAGATGAAGATCACTCTCCTGGCCATGAGGTTTGTGGCCGCCTGTAAAGGCGCCGACAAACTGATGGCATTGGTCTGCCCAGGAAGATATGGAGTTGTCTGGCAAGTGCATGAGCCAGGACCTGACGTTGGGCTTGAGCACCAGCGGGAAGTAGTTGGCAAGGATCTTGTCGTCGCGCCCCCCAACAGCTTGCACCGCGATGGTGTAGATGCTGAGGAACTCCGACGGATGCAACTTGTCGTCGTACTTCTCGGGTACGTTTGGCTTGAAATTCTTCGTGCTGGGCCACTGGACTTGCCGCAGCTCACTGGTAAACGCAGGGCAACCTACCGCGTACGGCAGGTCGCCTGGTTCCCCTGGCGCATGCATGTCGACAGTGGGCACAGCGCGCTGGTCTGACTGATGTCGCGCTTCTCTTCGGTGCTCGATGCGAGTACGAGCATCTTCTTGCTGTCGTTCATGAAGAACTTGGCGCTGATCGCGATGGACCCGGCGAGTCGGCGATCTTGGCCTTCGGGGCGGAGAGTGCACGATGGTTGCACCCCCACCTGTATTGTCTCCAGCGGGTCGCGCCTGGCTGACTTGCCGCGGCTGCGACGTAGTCGGCTGCCGTGGAGTGTCGCCGTTGGCGAAGCCGATGAGACTCTGAATGGTGGCCCTCCAGTCGTCGATCTTGTTTGGCGTTGGAGAGAAGTCTCGGAGCAGTTGAGCTCGCGCCAAAGCTTCTGCTGGAGTGGCGGGTAGCGGTGGCGAACGGTGCGAGGAGCGGGATATGCTTGGACTTCTAACTGTGTTAGAAGGAGCAATATCCCGTCCAGGCGACCGTGCCTCGCTCGCGCCAGCACGTTGGCACGCACGCTGGCCTGGAGCATCCCGAGATCCGCCAGCTCGATCTGGGTCCAGCGAGCGTATGGTACCGTGAGTACCACGACGCTGCCGGTCCTGCGCCTCCTGAGATGGGCGCGGTGCATCTACGGACGCTCGGTCGTCGTGGGAGCCGGCTACACCGCCGATGGGCAGCGCAGCCTTGTCCTTGGACCTGGCGGCACCGTGGGCTCCCTCGTCGACGCCCGTTATTCCGCCGGCGTCTTCCCCACCAGCCGTTTGCTCCAGCAGCGGTGGGTTCGACGCGGACGGAGCAGCTGCCTCCAAAGCCTTCTTCTTCGGCGGCATGTCGATGAAGTTTATGAAGATCTAGTTTGTGTGAACGCCGGATCAGGTTCACACAACCTCGACGCCCCCTACCTTGCGCGCCAAAGATGTCGGGGAAGCTGCCTCCGCAATCACCTATGGGGACGGAGCCCCTTCTTGGTTCGGCGGGGGGCGGAGGCCGCACGAAGAGCAGATCGAGGCGAGGCACACGAGCGGTTTTTACCCAGCTTTGGAGCTCTCCGGAGAGATAATACTCCTACTGCTGCTTTGTGGTTTGTATTGAGTTCTTGCTCGGGAGCGCTGAGTGCTACGGTACACACCAGTAGCTAACGAGACCGAGCGTGAATGTTCTCCTGTCCTCCTCCCTTCTACGTTGTGCTTGGGCCTCCTTTTATATGATCAAGGGGTCTCCAACAGGTGGCAACGTAGACAAGGGCAAAAATGGAAAGGTGCTGCGGTAGGTACAGCTACCTACACAGTGTATCATACCTAACTCTGACGGAAGGGGACAAGGGCATTAAATGCCTATCTACGTCGCCCAAACAGTGCAGAAAAGGGACCGTGAGGGACGCCACCGCTCGCCACGATGGCGATCTTGTCAGCGCCGCTTGCCACAGTGCACCCCTGGCTGCACAGCCTCCCGCCACGTGCACCTGGAAGGGTCTCAGAGCGACACGTTGGTGGGTGAGCTGGAGCGCGGGTACAGAGTGGTTGCTAGCCGCGGAAAATGCCTTGCCGCGGCCATTGTCTTGCCGCGTCCGGGAGCTTGTCGCTCGCCGGGTCCTGCCGGGACACGTGGCGCGTCACGGCAAGTTCCTTGAGATGCCTTGGTTGGCCTTCCCGGCAAGCTCCTCTTGCCGGGGTCTTGTGTTTTGAGTGGCCTTCCCGGCAAGCTCCTCTTGCTAGGGCTTTGTCTCTTTGGCTTAAATACTTTGTTCTTGAATGGCTCCAAAGGAACCACGGGGGTCCTTGGCGGTCACCCGGCAAGCCTTGCCGCGGGGCGCTGCGACTGCCCGTGCACAAGTTCGGGATACTAGGGTACCCCTACTCTAGTACACCGACACAATGATTGACAGATCATAGCCAATACGTACTCCCTCCGTTCCAAAATAAGTGTCTCAACTTTATGCAAACTTTCGTACAAAGTTGTACTACTACTAAAGTTGACACTTATTTTGGAACAGAGACAGGTAAAGAAAAAAACGATCCATGCAATCCCTAGCCCTTGAACCGTAAACATTGGAGCTTCCTAAGAAATGAAGTTTGCAACCCTTTGACCATCAGATCATTTTGTGTAGTTTCACCAAATTTGAGATGAGCATCCCCATGGCAAAGAAATTGAAGAAGCGTGATTAGAATAAGATTACTAGGACTAGTTGATGAGACATCACAAATATAGTACGTAGAAGCCAGTAGAGGTATGTGCGGGGCAAAGAAGTAGAGAAATATCCACATGGAGTCATGTGGGCAGCTAGAGCAGTGGTGCAAGCCGGCTGTAAAGGGATTTGTACGTGAGGGATGTCGGGACGTAGCTCAACCTAGAGGATGGCGGCGGGAGGAGGCAACCGCCCACGTCGCGGCAGTGAGCAATGGACGAAGGCAACCTCACCGTCTTTGTGAGAGAGAACGGCAGGGACCCCTGATCGAGATGTGCCGACAGTGGGTTTTTGCCTTCGGCGACGGTGACCGCATCTACACTAAGCATCCACCCCTTCCCCTGGCGGACGTGATCCGCCGGGATGTTAGACATGTGGCCACAGTCGTTTTGTGCGAGAGAGTGTGAAAACTGAAGAGAGCAACCCCAGCAAGCAACCGTGTAGGCTCGTCCTGCCTATTTATATAGTGGAGCAGTTTCCTTTTCTCTCCACATGAACCTATTTATATTGCGTACGTGCCACTGAAGAAAAAAAAACTTTATTTATAAATGACGCGACACCTACTACTCGTTCTCCTATAAACCTTGCGCTTGGCATCTCCAAAATATTAACCTTGCGATTGGCTCTTCGCCACTTCGGGAAGTCGAGCAATAATGTTACTGCAGTATATATCGTTCTGGCTATATGTGTAACGCCCCGGACACACCCACCGGTGGTCGTTACTCCTGGCGTGATCTAGACTGGCCCCACAGATCAATACTAGTCTTTTCTGCGCACTTTGTCCTCACTCGTGCGCACCCGGGAGCAACTTCCCGGTCGGTCACCCATCCTGACACTACTCCAAGCTGAGCACGCTTAACTTTGGAGTTCTGTCCGAATGGGCTCCCGGAAAAGAAGGAATTCCTTATTGATATGAGTAGTCTATCATCCCTAATAAGCCAGGCTATCACATACATCCCCACTCAGAGGAACCGACGTCCTCGTCGGGCCACATGAACGTTCCCTCTTGGCACAAACGTCTGTGCTTCCAGTCCGGTACATGTGCCATGCTGGGTGCCACGACGGGTCACAAACGTCATGAACAACATGACCACGCACCTGTCCGCAACCATTCGTGTAACCGCGAGGGTCGGCTCTGATACCAACTTGTAACGCCCCGGACACACCCACCGGTGGTCGTTACTCCTGGCGGGATCTAGACTGGCCCCATAGATCAATACTAGTCTTTTCTGCGCACTTTGTCCTCACTCGTGCGCACCCGGGAGCAACTTCCCGGTCGGTCACCCATCCTGACACTACTCCAAGCTGAGAACGCTTAACTTTGGAGTTCTGTCTGAATGGGCTCCCGGAAAAGAAGGAATTCCTTATTGATATGAGTAGTCTATCATCCCTAATAAGCCAGGCTATCACAATATGAGACCGAATGAATTGCTACACATCCACCACGTGGGCGAGGGTCGAGGGGCGAGGGAGAGTGCGTACTATTACGTCCGTTTCAGTATGGACTACATACGGAGCAAAATGAGTGAATCTACACTCTAAAATACGTCTATAGACATCAGCGTTTGGAGTATGTACTAGTAGTTCATATTGAAATCTACTAAAAGACATATATTCCAAACAATATGATAATCTCTCTAACCAAGGTAGGGACGAGGAGTAAACGGAGGGAGTAGCAAAATTTTCTCCTCGTCCTGCGAGCCACCGCGCGCGTGGGCGAGGGAGCTGGCGTAAGGCGTACTAGTAAGCAAGCTTCACCTCATCCTGCGAGCCACCGCGCCCGTTGGCGGGGGAGACGGCGTACTAAGCAAGCTTCTCCTCGTTCTGGGAGTTGACGAGACACATCAAAAGTACTCAAGTGTATAGAGCCTTGCCTCTAAGGTAGGCCCCACATGATTTACCTCTTTTTTAACATAACGCGTCAAGTCGCAATTTGTCTGTTCACCCGTGGTAGATGATCCTCCATCAAGAGGACAACCAGTACACGTGTCAAATTACCATGGGGGCTGCCTTTTCATACAGAAATGAGCTCCACCATGTACTGATGTCTACAATGCAACCTTCTTCTTGTAGACGTTGTTGGGCCTCCAAGTGCACAGGTTTGTAGGACAGTAGCAAATTTCCCTCAAGTGGATGACGTAAGGTTTATCAATCCGTGGGAGGCGTAGGATGAAGATGGTCTCTCTCAAGTAACCCTTCAACCAAATAACAAAGAGTCTCTTGTGTCTCCAACACACCCAATACAATGGTAAATTGTATAGGTGCACTTGTTCGGCGAAGAGATGATGATACAAGTGCAATATGGATGGTAGATATAGGTTTTTGTAATCTGAAAATATAAAAACAGCAAGGTAACTAATGATAAAAGTGAGCATAAACGGTATTGCAATGCGTTGAAACAAGGCCTAGGGTTCATACTTCCACTAGTGCAAGTTCTCTCAACAATAATAACATAATTGGATCATATAACTATCCCTCAACATGCAACAAAGAGTCACTTGAAGTCACTAATAGTAGAGAACAAACAAAGAGATTATTGTAGGGTACGTAACCACCTCAAAGTTATTCTTTTGGATCGATCTATAATACAGTTTGTACTAGAATACCACCTTAAGACACAAATCAATCAAAATCCTAATGTCACCTCAAGTATCCGTGGGTATGATTATACGATATGCATCAAACAGTATCAGATTCATCTATTCCACCAACACAAAGAACTTCAAAGAGTGCCCCAAAGTTTCTACCGGAGAGTCAAGACGAAAACGTGTGCCAACCCCTATGCATAAGTTCACGAGGTCACGGAACCCGCAAGTTGACCACCAAAACATACATCAAGTGAATCACGTGATATCCCATTGTCACCACAGATAAGCACATGCCAGACATACATCAAGTGTTCTCAAATCCTTAAATACTCAATCTGATAAGATAACTTCAAAGGGAAAACTCAATCCATTACAAGAGAGTAGAGGGGGAGAAACATCATAAGATCCAACTGTAATAGCAAAGCTCGCGATACATCAAGATCGTACCACCTCAAGAACACGAGAGAGAGATCAAACACATAGCTACTGGTACATACCCTCGGCCCCGAGGGTGAACTACTCCCTCTCTCATCATGGAGAGCGCCGGGATGATGAAGATGGCCACCGGTGAGGGTTCCCCCCTCCGGCAGGGTGCCGGAACAGGGTCCCGATTGGTTTTTGGTGGCTACAAAGGCTTGCGGCGGCGGAACTCCCGATCTATTATGTTCCCCGATGTTTCTAGGGTATATGGATATATATAGGCGAAAGAAGTCGGTCAAGGGAGCCACGAGGGGCCCACAAGGGTGGGGGCGCCCCCAGGGGGTAGGGCGCGCCTCCCTGCCTCGTGGCTTTCTCGAAGCTTCCCTGACGTCTACTCCAAGTCTCCTGGATTGCTTCCATTCAAAAATAAAATCTTAATGAGGTTGTCATGCGCTTTTATAGTTGTATGCACAAAATCTTAATGCGAAAGAACGTCACTTTATATTGCCACTTGTGATAGGGACATTTATTATGCAGTCCATCCTTTTATTTCTTCCACATCACAAGATGGTATAAAGCTTATTTTCTCCACACTAATAGATCATACATATTTAGAGAGCAATTTTTATTGCATGCACCGATGACAACTTACTTGAAGGATCTTACTCAATCCATAGGTAGGTATGGTGGACACTCATGGCAATACTGGTTTAAGGGATGTTTGGAAGCACAAGTAGTATCTCTACTTGGTGCAAATAGTTTGGCTATCATGAGGGGGAAAGGCAAGCTCAACATGTTGGATGAACCACGACAATATACTTTATTTCAGATATAAGAAAACATAGCCCATTATGTTGTCTTCCTTGTCCAACATCAACCTTTTAGCATGTCATATTTTCATGAGTGCTCACAATCATAAAATTTGTTCAAGATAGTATATTTATATGTGAAATCTCTCTTCCCTCTACTTCTTATATGTGACCAATACAATGTTTGCTAACCTTCAAAATATTTACCACCTCTACTTCTTATATGTGAAGGCATTACTCCCCATGGGAAAGGCATATGAAACATATATAATTTTGGATTTATGAATTTCAAATCATTCAACCATTTACTCATAGGATATAAGTGAAGCACACGAGTAAATGACAAACTACTCCAAAAAGATATAAGTGAAGATCAATGAGTAGTTAAATAATTATGTAGCTATGTGAAGACTCTCCCATTTAATAATTTAAGATCTCGATATTTTATTCAAACAGCAAGCAAAAATAAAATAAAATGACATTCTAAGAATAGCAAACATCACGTGAAGAAGCAAAAACTTAGGATCAACTGATACTAACCGATAGTTGTCGAAGAAGAAAGGTGGGATGCCAACCGGGGCATCCCCAAGCTTAGACGCTTGAGACTTCTTGAAATATTATCTTGGGATGCCTTGGGCATCCCCAAGCTTGATCTTTTGTGTCTCCTTAACTCCTCTCATATCACGGTCTCCCTAAATTCAAAAACTTCATCCACACAAAACTCAACAAGGACTCGTGAGATAAGTTAGTATAAACCAATGCAAAAACCTTATCATACTCTACTGTAGCAAATCACTAAAATGATTATTCAACATTGCATACTAAATGAATCTGCATATTTAATAGTCCCATCCTCAAATAGAATCATTAAAGAAGCAAACATATGCAGACAATGCAAACATAACAGCAATCTGCCTAAACTGGACAGTCTGTAAAGAATGCAGCAAGATCCATACTTACCTAGCCCCAAAAATTATGAAATAAAATTCCCACTGTAGTAAATTTATCATATCTTATTATGCAAAAGGTTTCAACATTTTATCACAATTTTACTTTTCTAGGGAATTTTTGCAACAGCGGTAAACTTTCTGTTTTCAAACAGCAACATGAAGACTTGTAAAATAGGTATAGTAAAGGCTATCAATGCCACTTTTATTGAAGTAAAAGATGCAAACCATTGTTCTAAATAACATAAAGCAAATCCTAACAAAATAAATTGATGCTCTAAGCAAAACACATATCATGTGATGAAAAAAAATATAGCTCCAAGTAAAGTTACCGATGAACAAGGACGAAAGAGGGGATGCCTTCCGGGGCATCCCCAAGCTTAGGCTCTTGGTTGTCCTTGAATATTACCTTGGGGTGCCTTGGGCATCCCTAAGCTTAGACTCTTTCCACTCCTTATTCCATAGTCCATCGAATCTTTACCCAAAACTTGAAAACTTCACAACACAAAACTTAACAGAAAACTCGTAAGCTCCGTTAGTATAAGAAAATAAATCACCACTTAGGTACTGTTGTGAACTAATTATAAATTCATATTGGTGTAATATCTACTTTATTACAACTTCTCTATGGTTCATACCCTCCAATACTACTCATAGATTCATCAAAAAAGCAAACAACACATAGAAAACAGAATCTGTCAAAAACAGAACAGTCTATAGTAATCTGTATCAAACGTATACATCTGGAACTCCGAAAATTCTAAAATAAATTGGTGGACCTGAGGAATTTTTCTATTAATCCTCTGCAAAAAGAATAAACTTAAAAGTACTATTCTGTAAAGAAATGTCAGCTAAACTCGTGAGCGCACAGTTTCGGTTTTTTACAGCAAGATCACATTAACTTCCACATAAGTCTTCCCAAAGGTTCTACCTGGCACTTTATTGAAAAAAAAGCTATAAAACATGATTAATACTGTAGATTAATCATGTGAACACACGAAAACAGTAGGGGTAAATATTGGGTTGTCTCCCAACAAGCGCTAACGTTTAACGCCCCTAGCTAGGCATGATGATTTCAATGATGCACACATAAAACATAAGAATTGAAACATAAAGAGAGAATCATGACTAATATGACTAACACATTTAAGTCTAACCCACTTCCTATGCATAGGGATTTTGTGAGCAAACAACTTATGGGAACAATAATCAACTAGCATAGGAAGGCAAAACAAGCATAACTTCAAAACTTTAAGCACATAGAGAGGAAACTTGATATTATTGCAATTCCTACAAGCATATATTCCTCCCTCAGAATAATTTTCAGTAGCACCATGAATGAATTCAACAATATAACCATCACATAGAGCATTATTTTCATAGTGCACAAGCATAGAAATTTTATTACTCTCCACCTAAGCAAAATTCTTCTCATTCGGGATAGTGGGAATATCATATGAAACTTGAATACTATAAATTGTCTCCAAATTAAAAGAGTAATGTTCAGAAAAAGGGTAATCATAATCATGACAAGTTTTATAAATATAATCATCGCTACTTTTTATAGCATGAGTTTCATCACAATAATCATCATAAGTAGCAACTTTGTTCTCGTCATAACCAATTGAAACCTTTTCGAAGATAGTGGAATCATTACTAAATAAAGTCATGACCTCTCGAAATCCACTTTCATATTTATCACAAAAAGATTCAACATCGTCCAAAATAGCGGGATCATTACTTCCCAAAGTTGACAATCTTCCAAACCCACCTTCATCAATATAATCGTCATAAGTAGGAGGCATGCTATGATCATAATAAATTTGCTCATCAAAACTTGGGAGGCTAAAAAAATCATATTCAATTAACATAGCATCCCCAAGCTTGGGACAAACATTAATTGCAGCAAATATATTCTCAAACATGTCATTCTCATCAAACATAGCATCCCCAAGCTTGGGCCTTTTCATATCATAAGCATAATCACTCTCATCATTAATAGTATGGATAGCACCAATAGTATAGCAATTATCATCATCACAAGGAGTAATAGGAGCAACATCATTTGGGAGAGATACCTTTTTACCTTTGTTTCTCCATCTTTTCTTTTTCTTCTTCACATTATGTGTGGGTTTAAATCTCTTTTTCGAGCTCCTTATTAATGAGATTGGTTGAATAGAAGGCTCCTCCTCGTTACCTGATTCATCATAAGAAATAATAGGAGGATATTGGGAAGTCTCTTCCCTTTTGTTAGTATTCTCTTCATCTTCTATTTGTTTTCTTGTCTCTGTGTAATTGGCAATATAAGGATTTTCAATGCAATTCACCGCACAATACATAAAAATTTCTTCTAGATCAAAATCAAGAACTTTAACAAGGACAAATTCTAAAAGATCCTTAGTTATAAGTTTCATTTCTTCATAACACAAAAGCAAACTAAGTTCATTATGATGTGCAAGGGAAATCAAGTCATCACAATTTTTGTACATGATACGATCATGAAACAATTTGCATTGGGTATTGAAATGATCACGTTCCTTGCAAAGTTCACAAGGACGGCAAAGAAAGTTTAAATTCTCAGCACAAACATCTAGCCTTTCTTGCAACCATTTAGTTTCGAAATACTTATGCCTCTTGCAAAATCTATTTTCCCTATTTGGTGTGTACTTGCAAGCTCTATGCACTCCACAGAAATTGGCATGCTTATAAGAGACATTTTCATCATGACTAGTGCAATCATCATTAGTACTATGGATATTAAAGGAGTTCATACTAACAACATTGCAATAATGCTCATCATTCAGAGATTTAGTGCCAAACATTCTAATGCATTCTTACTCCAGTAATTGAGAACAATTTTCATTTCCATCATTCTCGTGAAAGATATTAAAAAGATGAAGCGTATGAGGCAAACCCAATTCCATTTTTGCTCTCTTTTATAAATTAAACTAGTGATAAAACAAGAAACTAAAAGATTTGATTGCAAGATCTAAATATATACCTTCAAGCACTCACCTCCCCAGCAACGACACTAGAAAAGAGCTTGATGTCTATTACGCAACCTTCTTCTTGTAGACGTTGTTGGGCCTCCAAGTGTAGAGGTTTGTAGGACAGTAGCAAATTTCCCTCAAGTTGATGACCTGAGGTTTATAAATCCGTGGGAGGCGTACGATGAAGATGGTCTCTCTCAAGCAACCCTGCAACCAAATAACAAAGAGTCTCTTGTGTCCCCAACACACCCAATACAATGGTAAATTGTATAGGTGCACTAGTTCGGTCAAGAGATGATGATACAAGTGTAATATGGATGGTAGATATAGGTTTCTATAATCTGAAAATATAAAAACAGCAAGGTAACTATTGATAAAAGTGAGCGTAAATGGTATTGCAATGCGTTGAAACAAGGCCAAGGGTTCATACTTTCACTAGTGCAAGTTCTCTCAGCAATAATAACGTAATTGGATCATATAACTATCCCTCAACATGCAACAAAGAGTCACTCCAAAGTCACTAATAGCGGAGAACAAATGAAGAGATTATTGTAGGGTAAGAAACCACCTCAAAGTTATTCTTTCGGATCGATCTATCATAGAGTTCTTACTAGAATAACACCTTAAGACACAAATCAATCAAAACCCTAATGTCACCTAGATACTCCAATGTCACCTCAAGTATCAGTGGATATGATTATACGATATGCATCAAACAATCTCAGATTCATCTATTCAACCAACACAAAGAACTTCCAAGAGTGCCCCAAAGTTTCTATCGAAGGGTCAAGACGAAAACGTGTGCTAACCCCTATGCATAAGTTCACGAGGTCACGGAACCCACAAGTTGACCACCAAAAAATACATCAAGTGAATCACATGATATCCCATTGTCACCACAGATAAGCACATGCAAGACATACATCAAGTGTTCTCAAATTCTTAAAGACTCAATCCGATAAGATAACTTCAAAGGGAAAACTCAATCCATTACAAGAGAGTAGAGGGGGAGAAACATCATAAGATCCGACTATAGTAGCAAAGCTCGCGATACATCAAGATCGTACCACCTCAAGAACACGAGAGAGAGAGAGAAAGAGATCAAACACATAGCTACTGGTACATACCCTCAGCCCCGAGGGTGAACTACTCCCTCCCTCGTCATGGAGAGCGCCGGGATGATGAAGATGGCCACTGGTGTGGGTTCCCCCCTCCAACAGGGTGCTGGAACAGGGTCTCGATTGGTTTTTGGTGGCTATAGAGGCTTGCGGCAGCGAAACTCCCGATCTATTCTGTTCCCCGATGTTTTTAGGGTATATGGATATATATATATAGGCAAAAGAAGTCAGTTAGGGGAGCCACGAGGGGCCCACGAGGGTGGGGGCATGCCCAGGAGGCAGGGCGTGCCTCCCTGCCTTGTGGCTTCCTCGAAGCTTCCTTGACATTTACTCCAAGTTTCCTGGATTGCTTCCGTTCCAAAAATAACTCCCCCGAAGGTTTCATTCTGTTTGGACTCCGTTTGATATTCCTTTTCTTCGAAACACTGAAATAGGCAAGAAAACAACAATTTGGGCTGGGCCTCCGGTTAATAGGTTAGTGCCAAAAATAATATAAAAGTGTATAATAAAGCCCATAAACATCCAAAACAGATAATATAATAGCATGAATACTTCATAAATTATAGATACGTTGGAGACGTATCATGTATCCGCGCGGGTGTGGTTGGGAAAGAGACGGGAGTACGTGCGCCGCGCGTGCACCTCTTCTCTTCATGCACGTCCCCACCTACATGGGCGTGTGTAAGAGAGATACAAACCTAGACAGATGGTGTGTGCCTTCGGGAGTGTTTTTTGTTTTTTTAGGGGGTGGTGATTTCGTGAATGTATTTGTGGTAATATGTGTTGATGACATCTCAAATAAAATTTTGCATGCAATGTGTGTGAAATAGAGGCATATCCGTATCATATAGAGAGGACCAGAGGGGGCGGTCCACGAGAAGAGAGGGATGGGTCATAGATATTGATATAGTCGAATAGAGGATCAAGTGGGTGGGTGCGAGATGGATGAAGAGAGCCATCGAAATTGTTTGTGTGCAAGTCAAAGATATAGGGCGACTGACCTACCAGAACGTCGGAGGGTACATGGCAAGTATGTGTGTGGCAGGGAGACATGACTAGAGCGCTCGATGTATCGGTGTGTGTGGGGGGTGGGGGGGAGGCAGAGGCCTAACTAAAGAGGTAGAACGACTCGTATATGTGTTGAGAAGGAAAGACCCAGCTATGTCTTGAGGGAGATGGGTCGACATCCATACATAACTGAAGGACATGAAATAGGTTGGGATAGAGAGGGAGAGAGAGAGGAGAGAGAGAGGGAGGGAGAGGGGTTGAGTGCTGGATGGGTGATGGAGTTGCTTCTCAAAGATGGTGGGAGAGGCCTACTAGACAAACTGAGGGTAGAACTGCCATATTATCAATAAGAGTGGGGATGTGTTTCTGTGTGTGCCTGTGCGTGATAGATTTGTCGGGACGCATGCATGGATGATGAAGGGGAACCATGTGTTTGCTAAGCAAACCTAACTAGATCGGTAGATCAATTGTTGTTTGTCAAAGGAAGGGAGAGACATAACTAATGAGGTAGATCGATCGACGCGTGGGAAAAAACGAGTGATAATTAAGGACCTAGCTAGCTATATGTATAGCGGGTGATCGGTCGGTGTACACCCATTTGTTAGAGGCAAATAAGGCCCAGTGAGAAGGATAGACAAAGAGAATGGAGCTAGGAGGTGGTGTGAGAGGCCGAGCTACTATCTAGATAGGGGGAGGAGTGTGCGGTTGTGAGATCAATGAAAAGAGGGGCGAGAGTTTACACGTTTGTGGGACCGTCTGAGAGACACGAGGCATGGACATAGAAAGGAGGAGATGGAAGGTGCGTGTGTACATATGTTGTAGGTAGACGCTGGAGAGGTTTATCGATCGGTGTGTGTCAAAAAAGAGTTGTGGAGACTGTGGGAGAACGACCTAAAGAAAAAAATGAATGTGCGTGATGGATAGAATGCTGAGGGAGGGGGAGGGCGAGGAGGGCATGTGCATGCACGAGAGAAAGTTAGTGCTAGCTACACAGGTTAGAGGATTGTGTGGGTGTAAGATACTAACAAATATCATAATTTCATATGAATGTGGATTCATATATTTGAATAGGAGATCATAGTGTTATAAACATATGCATGCATGAATATAGGGGTGATACGCGTGTTGTGGTTTTGCACATGTTATACCATAATGTGATAATGCATGGCATTTGCAACTCACAACTAAATGTTGAACAATCTAAACCATACTATATATCGAACAATCTCACATTTTATTTGAATTTGTGATAATGTGTGGCGTTTGCAGCTTACAACTAAATATTGAACAATCTAAACAATACTATATATCGAACAATCTCACGTTTTATTTGAATTTGTGATAATGTGTGGTGTTTGCAACTCACATCTAAATACTTGTAGGCGTAGGGGGCGGGGTACCATACATTATGTGATAAACACATTATACATATGAGACATGGTTTAGAATATGAAGATCTAGCTAGAGCTTGAAATGTACTATGATTTGAAATCAACATAAAGTGGATTCAAAAAGTCGAGTTCGAGTTCATATAGTACACATAGTTCATATCTAACTCGAGAGTAATCATGTGGTGTGCTGTGAAGATAATACACAACCGATGGTTTAACTTGACAATAATGATGATTGTAGATCTTATTAAAATAGAGAAACAAATTCAAATGGTTTAACTTCACAACAATCATCATTGTATATCTTATTCAAATAGAGAAACAAATTCAAATTTACTTCATATTGAAGCGGTAGTATGTACGTTTGGAATGCACTAAAACGTTCATTTGAGTAGCAGGTTGCATGCATTATACACGTAGCGAAATATTTTAATTGAACATAACATGAATTCAAAGTTGTGAATGAAATTTGTATTGCGAATTGATTTGGTAAAGTACACGGGACTAGACTCTCTTGTGTGCTGCGAATTGATTTCTTTTTGTTTTTTCGTTGAAGGAAGTGTGAATTGATTTGGTACAGTACACGTTGGGCTTGTCCGGAAATTTCAACCTGTGCCTTGTTACCCCAAAATATTTAAGATATATCTTTGTCTCGTTGTGCTCCGACAACTCCCTCCATCTCAATCCGTGCCTTCCTATTCCAAAATTACAACGTGCACGAAAACTCTCCCCTCCTGTGAAATCCCGACGCGTGAAATACCCGTGATACCCTTGAACCGAAAGAACCGCCTAGCTCAAATCGGTGGGGGTAATTTCGTAACATACCCCACATTTCGACAAGAGCGTCCCTAAGCCATGGTTCCCCGGAATGGGCCTCAGTTGGGCCGTGCCATGTGTCGACCTATCATAGGGGCCTCCTGTCCAATGAATGGATGACATCTGTCCCAACGGTGAGCCAACACGTGTTTCTTCCGGCCAATGACAATTTTACACATGGAAAATCCACATTGGTCCGGGCTGTTAACGGGTTATCGGATCCAAACCGGACCCGATAGCTTAACGGCGACCCGTTACGGTGGATGCCACGTGTCGGTCACCCTTGACGAAAGCACTTCCATGACGAGCGATTTATTGTCATGGAAGTGGACACTTCCGTGATGATAATTTTGGTAATGTCATGGAACACTTGTACGACAGCACAGATATGACTATCTTGATTCTGTCGTAAAATCATCATGGATGTACATGCATGACAGAAAACCTGACCTACAGTGACAAACACGTGTCATCATGGAAGTGTATTTTTTTGTAGTGATAGGGTATGACTTTCATTTTCTCTCTATCTTCTGTAGTGGTCGGGCATTGAGTCTGACTCAACTTCACACCTTGTAACACAGGCAAGAACCCTTTCTTTGACTGATCCATTTTGAACTTCTTCAAAACTTTATCAAGGTATGTGCTTCGTGAAAGTCCAATTAAACGTCTTGATCTATCTCTATAGATCTTGATGCCCAATATATAAGCAGCTTCACCGAGGTCTTTCATTGAAAAATTCTTATTGAAATATCCTGTTATGCTATCCAGAAATTATGTATTATTTCCAATCAGTAATATGTCATCCACACATAATATTAGAAATGCTACAGAGCTCCCATCACTTTCTTGTAAATACAGGCTTCTCCAAAAGTCTGTATAAAACCATATGCTTTGATCACACTATCAAAGAGTATATTCCAACTCCGAGAGGCTTGCACAAGTCCATAAATGGATCGCTAGAGCTTGCACACTTGGTTAGCACCTTTAGGATCGACAAAACCTTCTGGTTGCATCATATACAACTCTTCTTTAAGATATCCATTAAGGAATGCAGTTTTGACATCCATTTGCCAAATTTCATAATCATAAAATGCGGCAATTGCTAACATGATTCGGAAAGACTTAAGCATCGCTACGGGTGAGAAGATCTCATCATAGTCAACATCTTGAACTTTTCGAAAACCTTTCGCAACAAGTCGAGCTTTGTAGACAGTAACATTACCGTCAGCGTCAGTCTTCTTCTTGAAGATCCATTTATTCTCTATGGCTTGCCAATCGTCGGGCAAGTCAACCAAAGTCCATACTTCGTAGGTTCGTCATGGTCAAGTAACATGACCTCCAGAACAGGATTACCATACCACTTTGGTGCGGATCTTACTCTGGTTGACCTACGAGGTTTGATAGTAACTTGATCTAAAGTTTCATGATCATCATCATTAGCTTCCTCACTAATTGGTGTAGGAATCAATGGAACTGATTTCTTTGATGAACTACTTTCCAATTCGGGAGCAGGTACAATTACCTCATAAAGTTCTACTTTCCTCCCACTCACTTCTTTCGAGAGAAACTCCTTCTCTAGAAAGGATGCATTCTTAGCGACGAATATCTTGCCTTCAGATCTGTGATAGAAGGTGTACCCAACAGTCTCCTTTGGGTATCCTATGAAGACACATTTCTCCGATTTGGGTTTGAGCTGATCAGGTTGAAGCTTTTCCACATAAGCATCGCACCCCCAAACTTTGAGAAATGACAACTTGGGTTTCTTGCCAAACCACAGTTCATATGGTGTCATCTCAACGGATTTAGATGGTGCCCTATTTAACGTGAATGCAGCCGTCTCTAAAGCATAACCCCAAAACGATAGCGGTAAATCAGTCAGAGACATCATAGATCGCACCATATCTAATAAAGTACGATTATGACGTTCGGACACACCATCACGTTGTGGTGTTTGTAACGCCCCGAGACCGACGCTCCAGACGCCTTCCATGTTTTTTGTTATCGTCGTGTGTATATATTTGTTTGTTGCATTCATCATGTCATCATTTGCATTGCATCAGCACTCGTTGTCGTCATTGTTGTTAAAACTTCATTCCGCTCGTAGTTGCCGCTTCTTCCTCGTATCTGTTGACCTTTCTCACACCGACCATTCTTTTGTTGCCCGACCGTTTGACCCTCTCTACTCAATACTCAAACCCTCGCGCGCGTCCGGAACTGCCCCGAACCCGAACCGCTCAGCCATCACCGTTGCATTCAGATCATCCCCTAACATCCCTAAAATATCTTTGGTTCTTTGTTGGACTCCTCTAAGCTATTTATTCTCGACCGTACGATTACGGTCGGAGGGTCCAAATAGCCCCTCTTGTTCATTCATTTAATATCTCACAAACCGTGCATCACATGTAAATAACTTATATATTTAAAATGCTTAGAATTTAATCTAGTTTCATAATATGCAACTTTCATCCATGTTTAAAATGTTTAACTTGCTGTTTGCTTTAATTTTGCTAAATGCCATGTTAAAATGATTTATTCCATATCTAAATAACCATAGCTCCATTTTATAGAAACTTTATATATAAATGGGGTAGAAAAATGCATAGAATAACTTGGTGGCATTACTTTGCATGCTTAACAACAATAAAATATGCTTTACGATAGAACAATACCAAATTCGAAATATGCATATGAGGATTTTCCGGAATTGTTGTTTGTTGTTCTGGCCTCATTTAAACTTGCCTAGACAGGTAGTTTTATTATGCTTCACCTCTTGCCATGTTAATCAACATTTAATATTGTTGGGTACATAAACGAGAATGGAATAAATACCTTGAATGTGGTGTTTCGTCAACATGCATCTTGTTACATGTTGAGCTCCAATTAACTTGTAGTTTTGTTTGTGCACTTTGCCATGCCATGCATATTTAAACCGGACATGCATCATCCTTGGTTGTGCATCATGCCATGTTTATGCTTGTTGGTTCACCATGTTGTTTACTCTTTTCCGGTGTTGTTTCTTCTTGTTAGTTCCGGTAACGTCGCGTTTGTGAGGATTCGTTCGACTACGTCCGTTTTTCTCCTTCATGGACTCGTTCTTCTTCCTTGCGGGATCTCAGGCAAGATGACCGTACCCTCGATATCACTTATATCTTTGCTTGCTAGTTGTTCGTTCTATCGCTATGTCGCGCTACCTACCACTTGTTTATCATGCCTCCCATATTGCCATGTCAAGCCTCTAACCCACCTTCCTAGCAAACCGTTGTTTGGCTATGTTACCGCTTTTGCTCAGCCCCTCTTATAGCGTTGCTAGATGCAGGTGAAGTTGAAGTTTTACCATGTTGGAACATGGATAGGTTGGGATATCACATTATCTCTTATTTAATTAATGCATCTATATACTTGGTAAAGGGTGGAAGGCTCAGCCTTATGCCTGGTGTTTTGTTCCACTCTTGCCGCCCTAGTTTCTGTCATACCGGTGTTATGTTCCTTGATTTTGAGTTCCTTACGCGGTTGGGGTTATGGGACCCCCTTGTCAGTTCGCTTTGAACAAAACTCCTCCAGCAAGGCCCAACCTTGGTTTTACCATTTGCCACCCAAGCCTTTCCCTTGGCTTTTCGCGAGCCCGTGGGTCTTCTTTATTTTAACGCCCCCCCGGGCCATTGCTCCTCTGAGTGTTGGTCCACACTAGAGCCCTTTGCAGCGCCACCTCGAGGAAACTTGAGGTCTGGTTTTAGTTGTACGGATTGCTCATCCGGTGTGCCCTGAGAACGAGATATGTGCAGCTCCTATCGAGATTTGTCGGCACAGTTGGGTGGTCTTGCTGGTCTTGTTTTACCATTGTCGAAATGTCTTGTAACTGGTCGGTCCTTTCCAGGAGACTTGTCGGGCCTTTCCAGGAGAAGGAATATCCTTCATTGATCATGAGAGCTTGTGATGGGCTAAGTTGGGACACCCCTACTAGGTATTATCTTTGGAAAGCCGTGCCCGCGGTTATGTGGCAGATGGAAATTTGTTAATGTCCGATTGTAGAGAACTTGACACTTGACTTAATTAAAATGCATTAACTGTGTGTGTAGCCGTGATGGTCTCTTTTCGGCGGAGTCCAGGAAGTGAACACGGTTTGGGTTATGTATGAACATAAGTAGTTTCAGGATCACTTCTTGAACATCTCTAGCTTCTCGACCCTTGCGTTGCTTCTCTTCTCGCTCTTTTTTGCGTATGTTAGCCACCATATTGGCTTAGTGATTGCTGCAACACCACCTCATTACCCCATCCTACCCATAAGCTTAAATAGTCTTGATCGCGCGGGTGTGAGATTGCTGAGTCCTTGTGACTCACAGATACTTGCAAACAGTTGCAGGTGCCGATGATACCAGTGCAGGTGATGCAACCAATCTCAAGTGGGAGTTCGACGAGGAACTTGGTCGTTACTATGTTTCGTGTCCTGATGATCAGTAGTGGTGCCCAGTTGGGACGATCGGGGATCTAGCATTTGGGGTTATCTTCTTTTCTTTTGGATTTGATCGTAGTCGGTCTATGTGTGTACTCTGAATGATGTATGTTTAATTAATTTATTGTGTGAAGTGGCAATTGTAAGCCAACTCTTTATCCCATTCTTGTTCATTACATGGGATTGTGTGAAGATGACCCTTCTTGCGACAAAACCATAATGCAGTTATGCCTCTAAGTTGTGCCTCGTCACATGGGAGATATAGCCGCATCATGGGCGTTACAAGTTGGTAATCAGAGCCATCTCCGACTTAGGAGCCCCCTGCTTGATCGAATCGCTGATGTTGTTGACTCTAGAACAAAATGTATTGAGTCTTAGGATTATATATATCGGAGAGTAGGATTCTTTTTACTCCTCAGTCCCTTCGTCGCTTGCTTGATCGAATCGCGGACGTTGTGGACTCTAGAACAAAATGTTTTGAGTCTTAGGATTATATATATCGGAGAGTAGGATTCTTTTTACTCCTCAGTTCCTTCGTCGCTCTGGTGAGGCCTCCTGACATAGATGTTTTATCTTTCCTCTCCTCAAATTTCACTAAAAAAATTTGGATCACGCGGGTATGTTGGGATTGTTCCGATATTCTTGTGACGAGAACATTATTCTTGGTGCCTCCTGACATTTAGGGGTTGTGGCAGTGTCTCGGGGAGTTGAGCTCTGAGGCGTTGTCGTCACAATTTTATCGTTCCAGTTCTGGAATACCTGAGTTTGGCTGACATCAAAAATATCTTTTATGCAGTTGTTGGTGAGATAACCTCGACGCCACCCAGTACTGGGGCGGGAGTTCGGGAGTATTGCCATAGCTTGTATAACATATGCTTTTCGAAGGTTGAGGTACATAATTTCCGGAGTTTTCTTGGTTATGTGTTGACTGATGGATACAGCTAGATGCAGGGATTGTTAGTTTGGGTGAGATATTATGCTTCCCCTGTATCCCCAACACCAGATTGCATAACCATAAAGTTTCGGGAGTTTATAGGTGGTAATTCAAGTAGCTCCTAGGATATTTTTCCCACAGATGCATGATATGAGATTGGGGTTCGACGTCTAGTGGTCCGCCTATCCACGGTTTGATTTACAGTGGTCTCGTTGTGTCTTAAAGAGTCCTTGGCTATGCTGACTCGGGGACGCTTCGTATGTCATGTGCACTGCCTTGTACATGATGGTGTTGTACGATTGAGCCCGTGTGGGCCCTACCACAAAAATTTCAGACAAATCTCTATCATATGTTTGTTTCCGAATTATTTCCCAAGCCAATCCCTTGTTTTTTTTTTGAGTTGTGGTATTCATGTTGCTTGAAAGTCAAGTGTTGATTCCATACCTTCCCTAAGCAGTGTTCTCATATATCTATGTGGATGCTAATCTTTCTTGTTTATCGAGATTGTCATGTCAATTCTTTTCCAACCGGCGTGCTTCTCTTCAAGTGGATCCGATCATTTTCAACATCCACAAGATCAACTCTAAGTTTTCCCAACGGTGTTTGTTTCATCCGTCCCAAGTTGTCTTTGTTTTCCCGCCCTCCCACCCCTTTTTCTTCAAGGACTCAGATTTCTTAATCAAGTATCCATTTTATGGATGTGAAGACTCTTCATTCTTTTCTTTCAATGTTCTTATCCGGTGATTGTCATGAAGATGGGCAGAAGTTTCAAGTTCATCATTCTCTTTTCTTCTCCGGTGGATCCAATTCAAGCTTTCAGTGTTGATCATATCCCTTTCCTCGTTCCAAATGCTTTCCCATGTCGGCGCACCTCTTAACTGCTCACTTCTCTCTATTCGTATCTGAAGTGCCAAAGATATCTCATAAGATTTGTGTCTCCATTATCAATCCGTTCAAGATATTTCGAGGTTGTTATCTCATTCAAGCCATTTAATTCAACCGGTGCAATCTCTCTTTTAAAATCGTTCAATGGTGTTTCCTTTTGAGTGGTCCCTAACCCACAGGTCTTTTCCAAGGATCTTACCTGTCTCTTCTAATTCTTTCTGGAGTTATTCTCAAATTCATTTCAAATTTTGACGTAAGAATGAATTATCATCCGTCATATGCCTTCTCTAAGATTTCTTTCAAATTATTCTGATCTTCAGGAAATCTTTTCATACCCATCCGGAGCATTTCATGAGTTGTTTTCCTTTCTTGATCATCCAAAGGCCATCATTTCAGAAGATTTCTTCATTCTAATCGTTATACTTCATTTCCGCCATTCTTCTCAATTCATGCCCCTTCGTACGTCTCCATATTCTTCCGGTGCTTTGTTGAAGTATTCTCTAGTCAGCTTGTGGTCTCTTCGTACCCTTGTATCTAAATTCCCTCAAGTATCTTCGTTCATTTTCCAATTCTTCCCGGTGAATTGTGCCTTTGCTACTTTCATTTTCAATTCTTACGGTGGTTCGTTCCAGATTTCTCTTCCTTCGTTATCATATCAATTTATTCGTTCGTTCAATCCTACCGGTGGTTCGTTGAAGACATTCCCAAATCTGTGCTATATCTATCTTAATCCTTTTTACGAGAATAAGTAGTATGCCAAATCCGTCACTCGTCATCAATTTAAATTGGTGAAGGATACACATAACGTAATTCCTATTATTGTTTCATCCAAGTGATCTAGTTTCTTATTTCCAGAGTTGTTCATCACGTCATCATTTCTTGGTTCGAGATGCTTCATCTTTTCTTTTTCGGAGTTCCAAGTTTTCCGCATTATATCTTGACGAAGATCCAACTAATCATCGCAAGGCTTCACCCTGTGTTTTCAACTTCTCTTTCTTTTTTACCATTATTTTATTACCGGAGTTCTTCATGGAGGCTACATGGTGGTTCGTCATGGATTCTTTTCATTCTTCATTTGTTCTTCAAGATTTCTCTCGGAGTTAAGATCCGCCAAGCTATAATCTAAAATAAACATGGTGTTCAACACATGTTTTGTTCTGAGGAGCTCAAGTATTCTTCATCTTGCATTCCGAAATGAAATTCGTTCTACTTTGTCTTTCGAGGTGGTGTTATGTCACTCTTGACAATTTCCCTTCGTGTGTCATGATTCAACAGTTGTCAAGAATGAGAGAGTTAAACCCATCAATTTCTTTGAGCATGAGCTCTTCTCAATCCATCAATCTCTTCATTGGAGTTATCTTCGGTTATATTTCACCTAAAGCCTTCCCTAAGGAATGTTGCTAATTATGGTGATATTTAATGATCCAAGTTTCCTCCTACTCTCGCGGCGAAAGAAGTTTTTTCCATCTCTTCGTTTCTTTCAGCTAATCAATCTTTCGGTAGTGGCAGAATTTCACCTCAAGTTTTGGGATGTTTCCCATAAGCCCACAACAAGTTTATTCTTTCATTGTTCATTTCCCAACAACTCCATCCAATCCTCTATGGAAGGATGTTGTCAAATTCATTCGAGGGAGAAGATGTTGTTTTTCTTCTTTATTACTTTTAGTCTGTTCTAGCTTTTGTTCCAGAGGCGTTGTGATGTTGCACGCTTCGACCCATCATCCCATTTTTTTCAAAGATCATGTTCTTTCCTTTGCTTATCCATTGAACTGGAGTGTCATGTCCTTTTTTCAAGTTCTTCCCATTTTGTCAAGTTTTGCTTCTCTTTTCTACTGGAGTGCTGTCCAAATTCTATCATTCTTGTTCCTTGGCTATCACGTTATACCGGTGTTGTCATATTCTTTGGTTCGAGAAGCTCTTATCTCATGTCTTTCAACCTACAAGGTTCTCGTAATGTTCCTTGTTACTCTTTGCTAACACAGTGTTTTCAACTTCATTTATCGCTGGTGTATACTTTCCTTGAAGTTGTCAAACGTCTTGAGGTTTCACCCTCTCTACTCAATACTCAAACCCCTCGCGCGCATCCGAAACTGCCCCAAACCTGAACCGCTCAGCCATTACCGTTGCATTCAGATCATCCCCTACCATCCCTAAAATATCTTCGGTTCTTTGTTGGACTCCTCTAAGCTATTTATTCTCGACCGTCCGATTACGATCGGAGGGTCCAAATAGCTCCTCTTGTTCATGCATTTAATATCTCACAAACCGTGCATCACATGCAAATAACTTATATATGTAAAATGCTTAGAATTTCATCTAGTTCCATAATATGCAACTTTCATCCATGTTTAAAATGTTTAACTTGCTGTTTGCTTTAATTTTGCTAAATGCCATGTTAAAATGATTTATTCCATATCTAAATAACCATAGCTCCGTTTTATATAAAATTTATATGTAAATGGGGTAGAAAAATGCATAGAATAACTTGGTGGCATTACTTTGCATGCTTGACAACAATAAAATATGCTTTATGACAGAACAGTACCAAATTCGAAATATGCATATGAGGATTTTCCAGAATTGTTGTTTGTTGTTCCGGCCTCATTTAAACTTGCCTAGATAGGTAGTCTTATTATGCTTCACCTCTTGCCATGTTAATCAACATTTAATATTGTTTGGTACATAAACGAGAGTGGAATAAATAAATTGAATGTGGTGTTTCGTCAACATGCATCTTGTTACATGTTGAGCTCCACTTAACTTGTAGTTTTGTTTGTGCACTTTGCCATGCCATGCATATTTAAACCGGACATGCATCATCCTTGGTTGTGCATCATGCCATGTTTATGCTTGTTGGTTCACCATGTTGTTTGCTCTTTTCCGGTGTTGTTTCTTCTTGTTAGTTCCGGTAACGTCGTGTTTGTGAGGATTCGTTCGACTACGTCCGTTTTTCTCCTTCATGGACTCGTTCTTCTTCCTTGAGGGATCTCAGGCAAGATCACCATACCCTCGATATCACTTATATCTTTGCTTGCTAGTTGTTCGTTCTATCGCTATGTCGCGCTACCTACCACTTGTTTATCATGCCTCCCATATTGCCATGTCAAGCCTCTAACCCACCTTCCTAGCAAACTGTTGTTTGGCTATGTTACCGCTTTTGCTCAGCCCCTCTTATAGCGTTGCTAGATGCAGGTGAAGTTGAAGTTTGTTCCATGTTGGAACATGGATATGTTGGGATATCACATTATCTGTTATTTAATTAATGCATCTATATACTTGGTAAAGGGTGGAAGGCTCAGCCTTATGCCTGGTGTTTTGTTCCACTCTAGCCACCCTAGTTTCCATCATACCAGTGTTATGTTCCTTGATTTTGAGTTCCTTACGCGGTTGGGGTTATGGGACCCCTTGTCAGTTCGCTTTGAATAAAACTCCTCCAGCAAGGCCCAACCTTGGTTTTACCATTTGCTACCCAAGCCATTCCCTTGGGTTTTTGCGAGCCCGAGGGTCTTCTTTATTTTAACCCCCCCGGGCCAGTGCTCCTATGAGTGTTGGTCCACACTAGAGCCCTTTGCAGCGCCACCTCGAGGAAACTTGAGGTCTTGTTTTAGTTGTACGGATTGCTCATATGGTGTGCCCTGACAACGAGATATGTGCAGCTCCTATCGGGATTTGTCGGCACAG
This sequence comes from Aegilops umbellulata, assembly GCA_032464435.1. Lineage (NCBI taxonomy): Eukaryota > Viridiplantae > Streptophyta > Magnoliopsida > Poales > Poaceae > Aegilops > Aegilops umbellulata. Next base: position 193,459,690 of record CP136055.1, read on the forward strand.
TCGGGTGGTCTTGCTGGTCTTGTTTTACCATTGTCGAAACGTCTTGTAACTGGGATTCCGAGACTGATCGAGCCTTTCCGGGAGAAGGAATATCCTTCATTGATCATGAGAGCTTGTGATGGGCTAAGTTGGGACACCCCTGCAGGGTATTATCTTTCGAAAGCCGTGCCCGCGGTTATGTGGCAGATGGAAATTTGTTAATGTCCGATTATAGAGAACTTGACACTTGACTTAATGAAAATGCATTAACTGTGTGTGTAGCCGTGATGGTCTCTTTTCGGCGGAGTCCAGGAAGTGAACACGGTTTGGGTTATGTATGAACATAAGTAGTTTCAGGATCACTTCTTGAACATCTCTAGCTTCTCGACCCTTGCGTTGCTTCTCTTCTCGCTCTTTTTTGCGTATGTTAGCCACCATATTTGCTTAGTGATTGCTGCAACTCCACCTCATTACCCCATCCTACCCATAAGCTTAAATAGTCTTGATCGCGCGGGTGTGAGATTGCTGAGTCCTCGTGACTCACGGATACTTCCAAACAGTTATAGGCGCCAATGATACCAGTGCAGGTGATGCAACCGAACTCAAGTGTGAGTTCGACGAGGAACTTGGTCGTTACTATGTTTCGTGTCCTGATGATCAGTTGTGGTGCCCAGTTGGGACGATCGGGGATCTAGCATTTGGGGTTATCTTCTTTTCTTTTGGATTTGACCGTAGTCGGTCTATGTGTGTACTCTGAATGATGTATGTTTAATTAATGTATTGTGTGAAGTGGCGATTGTAAGCCAACTCTTTATCCCATTCTTGTTCATTACATGGGATTGTGTGAAGATAACCCTTCTTGCGACAAAACCACAATGCGGTTATGCCTCTAAGTCGTGCGTCGACACGTGGGAGATATAGCCGCATCGTGGGCGTTATAGTGTTCCAGGAGGCATGAGTTGTGAAGCTATTCCACATTGTTTCAAATGAAGACCAAACTCGTAACTCAAATATTCACCTCCACGATCAGAATGTGGAAACTTTATTTTCTTGATACAATGATTTTCCACTTCACTCTGAAATTCTTTGAACTTTTCAAATGTTTCAGACTTATGTTTCATCAAGTAGATATACCCATATATGCTCAAATCATCTGTGAAGGTCAAAAAAGAATGATACCCTCCGCGAGCCTCAACACTCATCGGACCACATACATCAGTATGTATTATTTCCAATAAGTCAGTTGCTTGCTCCATTGTTCCAGAGAACGGAGTCTTAGTCATCTTGCCCATGAGGGATGGTTCGCAAGCATCAAGTGTTTCATAATCAAGTGATTCCAAAAGCCCATCAACATGGAGTTTCTTCATGCGCTTTACACCAATATGACCTAAATGGCAGTGCCACAAATAAGTTGCACTATCATTATTAACCTTGCACCTTTTGGCTTCAATATTATGAATATGTGTATCACTACAATCGTGATTCAACAAAAATAGACCACTCATCAAGGGTGCACGACCATAAAAGATATTACACATATAAATAGAACAACCATTATTCTCTGATTTAAATGAATAACTGTCTCGCATCAAACAAGATCCAGATATAATGTTCACGCTTAACGCCGGCACCAAATAACAATTATTAAGGTCTAAAACTAATCCCGATGGTAGATGTAGACGTAGCATGTCGACGGCGATCACATCAACTTTGGAACCATTTCCCACGCGCATCGTCACCTCGTCCTTAGCCAATCTTCGTTTAATCCGTAGCCCCTATTTCGAGTTGCAAAAATGAGCAATAGAACCAGTACCAAATACCCAGGCGCTACTACGAGCATTAGTAAGGTACACATCAATAACATGTATATCACATATACCTTTCACTTTGCCATCCTTCTTATCCACCAAATTCTTGGGGCAGTTCCACTTCCAGTGACCAGTCCCTTTGAAGTAGAAACCCTCAGTCTCAAGCTTAGGTCCATACTTGGGCTTCTTCACTTGAGCAGCAACTTGCCTGCCGTTCTTCTTGAAGTTCCCCTTCTTCCCTTTGCCTTTTTTCTTGAAACTAATGGTCTTGTTAACCATCAACACTCGATGCTCCTTCTTGATTTCTACCTCCGCAGCCTTTAGCATCGCAAAGAGCTCGAGAATTGTCTTATCCATCCCTTGTATATTATAGTTCATCACGAAGCTTTTGTAGCTTAGTGGCAGTGATTGAAGAACTCTGTCAATGATACTATCATTAGGAATATTAACTCCTAGTTGAGTCAAGTGGTTGTGGTACCCAGACATTCTGAGTATGTGTTCACTGACAGAACTATTCTCCTCCATTTTTCAGCTATAGAACTTATTGGAGACTTCATATCTCTCAATTCGGGCATTTGCTTGAAATATTAACTTCAACTCCTAGAACATCTCATATGCTCCATGACGTTCAAAACATCTTTGAAGTCCGATTATAAGCCGTAAGGCATGGCACACTGAACTATCGCGTAGTCATCAGCTTTGCTCTGCCAGACATTCATAACGCCTGGAGTTGCTCATGCAGCGGGTCTTGCACCTAGCGGTGCTTCTAGGACGTAATTCTTCTATGCAGCAATGAGGATAATCCTCAAGTTATGGACTCAGTCCGTGTATTTTCTACCATCATCTTCCAACTTAGCTTTCTCTAGGAACGCATTAAAACTCAAGGGAACAGTAGCACGGGCCGTTGATCTACAACAACATAGGCATGCAAAATACTATCAGGTACTAAGTTCATGATAAATTAAAGTTCAATTAATCATATTACTTAAGAACTCCCACTTATATAGACATCCCTCTAGTCATCTAAATGATCACGTGATTCATATCAACTAAACCATGTCCGATCATCACGTGAGATGGAGTAGTTTTCCATGGTGCACATCACTATGTTGATCATATCTACTATATGATTCATGTTCGACCTTTCGGTCTCAGTGTTCCGAGACCATATCTACATATGCTAGTCTCGTCAAGTTTAACCCGAGTATTCTGCATGTGCAAAACTGGCTTGCACCCGTTGTATGTGAACGTAGAGCTTAGCACACCCGATCATCACGTGGTGTCTCGGCATGACGAACTATAGCAACGGTGCATACTCAGGGAGAACACTTATACCTTGAAATTTAGTGAGGGGTCTTCTTATAATGCTATCGCCGTACTAAGCAAAATAAGATGCATAAAGGATAAACATCACATGGAATCAAAATATGTGACATGATATGGCCATCATCATCTTGTGCCTTTGATCTCCATCTCCAAAGCACCATCATGATCTCCATCGTCACCGGCTTAACACCTTGATCTCCATCGTAGCATCGTTGTCGTCTCGCCAACTATTGCTTCTACGACTATCGCTACTTCTTACTGATAAAGTAAAGCAATTACATAGCGATTGCATTCATACAATAAAGCGACAACCATAAGGCTCCTGCCAGTTGCCGATAACTTCTATAAAATATGATCATCTCATCCAACAATTTATATCTTATCACATCTTGACTATATCACATCACAACATGCCCTGCAAAAACAAGTTAGATGTCCTCTACTTTGTTGTTGCCAGTTTTACGTGGCTGCTACGGGCTTCTAGCAAGAACCATTCTTACCTACGCATCAAGTGCGTTGTTTTAACCTTCAACAAGGACCGGGCGTAGTCAAACTCGATTCAACTAAAGTTGGAGAAGCAGACACCCGCCAGCCACCTGTGTGCAAAGCACATCGGTAGAACCAATCTCATGAACACGGTCATGTAATGTCGGTCTGGGTCACTTCATTCAACAATACCGCCGAATCAAAGTAAGATGTTGATGAGGGAGTCCTGGATTATGGGGTCCTTGGGCGTCCGGGCTGTGTGATGAGGGTCGGACTGATGGGCCGTGAGGATACAAGATGGAAGACTTTCCCTGTGTCTGGATGGGACTCTACATGGCGTGGAAGGCAAGCTTGGCGTGTGGATATGAAGATTTCTTTCTCTGTAAACCTACTATGTACAACCCTAGCCCCTCTAGTGTCTACATAAATCGGAGGGTTTAGTCCGTAGAGGCATCCATAATCATACAAGCTAGACATCTAGGGTTTAGTCACTACGATCTCGTGGTAGATCAACTCTTGTAACCCCTATACTCATCAAAGTCAATCAAGCAGGAAGTAGGGTATTACCTCCATCAAGAGGGTCCGAACCTGGGTAAACATCGTGTCCCCTGCCTCTTGTTACCTTCGATCCTTATTCGCACAGTTCGGGACCCCCCTACCCGAGATCTGCCGGTTTTGACACCGACATTGGTGCTTTCATTGAGAGTTCATCTGTGGCATCGACATAAGGATCGATGGCTCGCCTTGTCATCAAGGACGGTATCACTTCCGGTGGAGCCCTAGTTTCTGGGAAAACCCTCCGACTCGGCGACTTCACCGTGGGTGCCCGTTTGGCCGTTAAGCCAAAGGCAACCCCTCAAGCCGCCGAAAATCCTCTCCGTATCAGCCTCGAATACTCCAACAAGATGGATCCGGCGGATTTATCATCTTTAAATGAGCTGCTAGATCGCATCACCATCCTAGGGGTCTCAACTAACTATGATCGGATCGGGCTTAAACCCGATCAGAGAGAAACTAAATCTGCCGATCATGTTGGAAATATGCCCTAGAGGCAATAATAAAAGCATTATTATTATATTTCCTTGTTCATGATAATTGTATTTATTCATGCTATAATTGTGTTATCCGGAAATCGTAATACATGTGTGAATAATAGACACCAACATGTCCCTAATAAGCCTCTAGTTGACTAGCTCGTTAATCAACAGATAGTCATGGTTTCCTGACTATGGACATTGGATGTCATTGATAACGAGATCACATCATTAGGAGAATGATGTGATGGACAAGACCCAATCCTAAACATACCACAAGATCGTATAGTTCGTTTGCTAGAGTTTTCCAATGTCAAGTATCCTTTCCTTAGACCATGAGATTGTGTAACTCCCGGATACCGTAGGAGTGCTTTGGGTATACCAAACATCACAACGTAACTGGGTGACTATAAAGGTATACTACAGGTATCTCCGAAAGTGTCTGTTGGGTTGACACGGATCGAGACTGGGATTTGTCACTCCGCTTGATGGAGAGGTATAACCGGGCCCACTCGGTAATGCATCATCATAATGAGCTCAATGTGATCAAAGTGTTTGATCACGGGATCATACATTACGGTACGAGTAAAGTGACTTGCCGGTAACGATATTGAACGAGGTATTGGGATACCGACGATCGAATCTCGGGCAAGTAAAATACCGATTGACAAAGGGAATCGTATACGGGATTAATTGAATCCTTGACATCGTGGTTCATCCGATGAGATCATCGTGGAGCATGTGGGAGCCAACATGGGTATCCAGATCCCGCTGTTGGTTATTGCCCGAGAGCCGTCTCGGTCATGTCTGCATGTCTCCCGAACCCGTAGGGTCTACACACTTAAGGTTCGGTGACGCTAGGGTTGTGAAGATATGTATATGCAGTAACCCGAATGTTGTTCGGAGTCCCGGATGAGATCCCGGACATCACGAGGAGTTCCGGATTGGTCCGGAGGTGAAGAATTATATATAGGAAGTGTAGTTTCGGCCATCGGGAGTGATCTGGGGGTCACCGGTATTCTACCGGGACCACCAGATGGGTCTCGGGGGTCCACCGGGTGGGGCCACCCATCCCGGAGGGCCCCATGGGCTGATGTGGGAGGGGGACCAGCCATTAGTGGGCTGGTGCGCCCCCCAAGGCCCACCCCCTGCGCCTAGGGTTGGAACCCTAGGGTGGGGCGCGCCCACTTGCCTTGGGGGGCACTCCACCCCCCTTGGCCGGTGCCCCCTTGGAGATTGGATCTCCCAAGGGCCGGCGCCCCCCCCCAGGGGGCCTATATAAAGGGGGGTAGGGAGGGGCAATCGCACCTTGACCCTGGCGCCTCCCTCTCTCCCGCTACACCTCTCCCTCTCGCAGTGCACGGCGAAGCCCTGCTGCTGTGACGCCCTACATCCACCACCACGCCGTCGTGCTGCTGGATCTTCATGGACCTCTCCTTTTCCCTTGCTGGATCAAGAAGGAGGAGACGTCATGCTGACCGTACGTGTGTTGAACGCGGAGGTGTCGTCCGTTCGGTGCTAGGATCTCCGGTGATTTGGATCACGTCGTGTATGACTACTTCATCCCTGTTCTCTGAACGCTTCCGCTCGTGATCTACAAAGGTATGTAGATGCATCCGATCACTCGTTGCTAGATGAACTCATAGATGGATCTTGGTGAAACCGTAGGAAAATTTTTGTTTTCTGCAACGTTCCCCAACAGTGGCATCATGAGCTAGGTCTATGCGTAGTTCTTCTTGCGCGAGTAGAACACAATATGTTGTGGGTGTAGATTTGTCAACTTTCTTGCCGCTACTAGTCTTATCTTGCTTCAGCGGTATTGTGGGATGAAGCGGCCCGGACCAACCTTACACATACGCTTACGTGAGACCGGTTCCACCGACTAACATGCACTAGTTGCATAAGGTGGCCGGCGGGTGTCTGTCTCTCCCACTTTAGTTGGTGCAGATTCGATGAAAAGGGTCCTTATGAAGGGTAAATAGAAGTTGACAAATCACGTTGTGGCTTTCACGTAGGTAAGAAAACGTTCTTGCTAGAACCCTAATTCAGCCACGTAAAACTTGCAACAACAATTAGAGGACGTCTAACTTGTTTTTGCAGCAAGTGCTTTGTGATATGATATGGCCAAAGTTGTGATGAATAATGAATGATCTATATGTGATGTATGAGATGTTCATGCTATTGTAATAGGAATCACGACTTGCATGTCGATGAGTATGACAATCGGCAGGAGCCATAGGAGTTGTCTTTATTTTTGTATGACCTGCGTGTCATTGAGAAACGCCATGTAAATTACTTTACTTTATTGCTAAACGCGTTAGCCATAGTAGTAGAAGAAATAGTTGGCTAGCAACTTCATGGAGACACGATGATCGAGATCATGATGATGGAGATCATGGTGTCAAGCCGGTGACAAAGATGATCATGGAGCCCCAAGATGGAGATCAAAGGAGCTATGTGATACTGGCCATATCATGTCACGTTTATTATTTGATTGCATGTGATGTTATCATGTTTTGCATCTTGTTTAATTAGAACGAGGTAGTAAATAAGATGATCCCTCATAATAATTTCAAGAAGTGTTCCCCCTAACTGTGCACCGTTGCGACAGTTCGTTGTTTCGAAGCACCACGTGATGATCGGGTGTGATAGATTCTAACGTTCACATACAACGGGTGTAAGACAGATTTACACATGCAAACACTTAGGTTGACTTGACGAGCCTAGCATGTACAGACATGGCCTCGAAACACAGAAGACCGAAAGGTCGAGCATGAGTCGTATAGAAGATACGATCAACATGAAGATGTTCACCGATGTTGACTAGTCCGTCTCATGTGATGATCGGACACGGCCTAGTTGACTCGGATCATGTTATACTTAGATGACTAGAAGAGGGATGTCTATCTAAGTGGTAGTTCATTAAATAATTTGATTATATGAACTTTATTATCATGAACTTAGTCTAAAATATTTACAATATGTCTTGTAGATCAAATGGCCAACGTAGTCCTCAACTTCAACGCGTTCCTAGAGAAAACCTAGCTGAAAGACGATGGCAGCAACTATACGGACTGGGTCAGGAACCTGAGGATCATCCTCATAGCTGCCAAGAAAGTTTATGTCCTACGAGCACCGCTGGGTCACGCACCTGTTCTCCCTGCAGAACAAGATGTTATGAACGCTTGGCAGGCACGTACCAATGACTACTCCCTCGTTCAGTGCGGCATGCTTTACAGCTTAGAGCCGGGGCTCCAAAAGCGTTTTGAGAGACACGGAGCATATGAGATGTTCGAAGAGCTGAAAATGGTTTTCCAAGCTCATGCCCGGGTCGAGAGATATGAAGTCTCCGACAAATTCTTCAGCTGTAAGATGGAGGAAAATAGTTCTGTCAGTGAGCACATACTCACTATGTCTGGGTTACATAACCGCTTGTCTCAGCTAGGAGTTAATCTCTGCCGGGGGAAATCGGCGTCCACGAGCACCTATGGGGACGAAGCCCCTTTTCGGTTTGGCGGGGGGCGGAGGTTGCACAAAGAGCAGATCGAGGCGACACACACACAGCGATTTTACCCAGCTTCGGGCCGCACGGATGCGTAAAACCCTACTGCTGCTTGTCTGGTTGATTCGAGTTCTTGTTCTGGAGCGCAAGAAGCTACAGTAAGTTGGAGCTGGGCGTAGACGAGGGTCTCCTGGGTGTCCTCCTTCCGGGTTCCCCCCCCCCCTACGTGCGCATGGGCCTCCTTTTATATGCTAAGGGGTTTCCCACAGGTAGCGACGCAGGTGAGGGTAAAAATGGTAAGGAACTGTGCGAACAGTGGCCGCACAGTGCTATCGCACCTAACTCTGACGGCGGGGGACAAAGGCATTAAATGCCCGTCTGGATCGCCCGAACAGTACCGAGGCGGACCATTGGGGGCGCCTCCGCTTGCCACGGGGGCGACTCTGCCAACGTCGCATGCCACCGCGTGCCTCAGGTTGCGCGGCGCCCCGCCACGTGCCTCTGGGGAAGCTCCAGAGTGACGCATGGTCAGGTGGGCTGGAGCGCAGGCCTGAGGTGGTGGTTTTCCGCGGCAAGTGGCTTGCCGCGGTGGTTGTCTTGCCGCACCTGAAAGCTTGCCGCTCGTCAGGCCTTGCCGGGGCGTGCGGCGCGCCGCGGCGGGCTTTTCTTGGGGTGCCTTGGCTTGGCCGTCCCGGCGAGCTCCTCCTGTCGGGGCCTTGGTGCTTCGGCTTAGTCGTCCCGGCAAGCTCCTCTTGCCGGGGCCTTGTCGCCTTGGCCTGGCAAGCTCCTCTTGCCGGACCTCGCCTCCTTGGCCCGGCAAGCTCCTCTTGCCGGGGCCTGGTCTTCTAGGCTCGATCACTTGGCCTTCGTCCGGCCCAGAAAGGGCCGTGGAGACTCTTGTTGCTCCCCTGGCAAGCCGCGGGACGCTACTACTGCCCGTGCACAAGTTCGGGGTACTAAGGTACCCGTACTTTAGTACACCGACAGGAGCCCCCGGGTCTGTGCCATACACGGTGCCGAGCGTTGTTGGGCCAGGCCCTAACAGTGCATGGGCACGCGTGGCCTGGGTTGCGCTGCTCCTTAACTCCCCAAGTGGCGCGCGCTTATCGCGGCGTCCTGGGGGGCGAGGCGTGCGTGACGTTGGTGGCGTGCGCGGGGCTTGAGGCCCGCAGGCATGCGTCACGTCGGGCACGATTCCTTTATTTGGAAAGGCGAAACGCCCGCCCCCCCCTTCTTTATAAGCGGAGGGGAACAGGGGCAGCTCGCCATTCCGCCTGTTGCTGTTCCTCGAAAATCTCCGCCACTTCCTCCTTACTAGAGAAAGCGGCGATTCGCCCTCGCAGCCCCTGGCGCCGCCAACGCCGACAGCTCCCCCTCCCCGTATCTGCCATGGCCCCAAAGAGCGACAAGGCGAAGGGGAAGGCCGTGAAGTCGGCCGACGCGCTGCGGCTGGAAGCGCTTCGGAAGGAGACAGCGACGTTCCCCCCTCAGCTCGATGCGCTGGGGCTGAAGAACGGATACCGCCTCTTCTGGTCGACGGCGACGCGAGCGCATCCGCGCACGCGAGTTCTTCCCGCCATCGCCCAGAAGCTGTACCCGACCGGGTACCCTTTCTTCGCCGTGTTCTTCTGTTGCGGGCTCTGCCCGCCTTTTTCCGAGTTCTTCTGCGACATCATGCACACCTACAACCTCCACCTCCTTGATTTCACCCCCAACGCCGTTCTGACAATGGCGGTTTTCGCACACCTTTGCGAGAACTTTGTCGGAGTCCGCCCCAACGTAGCCCTCTTCCGCCACTTCTTTACTCCTCGGGTGGAGAAAGGAGAGCCGCTGTCCGGCGGAGTCGCCTGGGTCTCCAGGACCGGCAAGAAAGAGGTCTACTTGGAGGGGGAACTCCGTGGCAGATGGGAGGAGTGGAGGGCCGAGTGGTGCCTGATCGTCGAGGAAAATCCACCGCCGTTCACCGCCGTGCGCCGAACCCCAGTGGTGCGCGGCCGTGACTGGAGCGACCTAGCCCCGGACGACGCCAAGCTGAAGATTGCCGTCACCCGAATCCTGCGCCTCAGGTGTGCCGGGCTCACCGCCGGCGCCGTCGGCGCGGATTTCCTTCGCCGGCGTATCGCCCCCCTGCAGGAGAGGAGGAAGCCGGCTTGGGAATTCCAAAACGCGGCGGACATCATGAGGCTGCGCCCGGGCCTTAACTACAACTTCACCATTCTGGAGCTCGTCGCAGTGTTGAAGGAGCTGTTCAGGTACGACTCCGAGCACCTAGAATGGTTCAGGTTGTCGTCGGGCGTCGTCCCCCTGTGCAACAACTCGGCGCTCGGCCGCATCCTCGCGATGATGCCACTGTGCGACTCGCACGGGATCGACGCGACCTGGCAGGAGCCGGCGGACGACGTCGTGCAGGCCTTCTTCGACAACTTGGAGGAGGTGCCGGTTGACCCCGACGAGAAGAGGGGCCTCACGCGGGACACCACCCCCGAGGAGCTGGCTTACATCGCCTCCAAGATGGAGGAGGCGGCGGCCGCCGCGGCCGCTGGCGAGTCTGGCTTCACCCTGGCCGAAGCAGACGCGGCGGAGGCGGAGAGCCTCGCCGACCAAATGGAGTTCGCCGGCGCGGAGGAACCAGCCGGGCACGGTGGCGCGGGCGAGCCCGCCCAGGACGCGAGCGGCTTGCCGGAGGTTGACGCGCCCTCCTCGCAGCTCCCGGGCAGCTCGTCGCAGGCGGAGCCCCCTTCCCAGCCGAGGAGGCGTCCCCGCAGGGCCGGAGAGGTGGTGCGGCAGGCCGACCAGCAACCGCAGCCCCGCGTGACACGCGCCTCCGAAGCAGCGGGAGCGGGGTCCTCACGGGCTGCGGCTTCTGCTCCTGCCGCTCCCCGTACCGCGGTGGCAACGGGGGCGGGGTCGTCCACCGTCCCCGCCAAGCGGTCCCGGGAACCCACTCCCCTGTCTCCTCGCGCCTGGAGCAAGCCGGTTTTTGACTATGCCGCGCTTAGCTCCGACGATGAAGAGGAGGACGAAGAGTAAGTTCCTGGTAGAGCTTGTATCTTCTTGATTTTTGTTGCTTCGTCTTGTTTCGCAGCCCACTCATCCTCCCCCGAAACCGTTCCCATTCAGGAGCCTGGCCCAGAGGAGGGCGTAGAGGGCCGAGATCCCGCTGGTCGTCCTTGAGGGCGAATCTCCCCCGGCAACTGGGGAGGTGCCGGAGACGACCTTGCCGGACTTGGCAGTGGGTCCCCAGGGCAGCCCACAGCGCAGCCCCCAGGGTGAGTGCACGGCTAGTTCTTGCTGTTTGGCGCGCGCGTGAGCTCCCCTTCTCTTTGTGGTTGACATGTGGCTGTTGTTGTTGGGTAGGAGCAGAGCAGCCCCAGCAGGCGACCCCGGGGGGCACTCCTGCTGCGCCGTCTGTGTCGACCACCCCGCCTAGGGAGAAATCTCCGGCAAGGGAGGAGCCCCCGGCAGGGGAGACCTCCCCGGCAAGGGAGGAGCCCCCGGCAAGGGAGACCTCTCCGGCAAGGGAGGGATCTCCGGCGAGGGACGCGGCCAGCGATCCCCCGGCAGCGGAGGCCGCGGCCACGGACCCTGCCACCGGTAAGCCCCCCTGCACGGAAAACTTCCCCTGGTTATCTTTTCTTATGAGCCTTTTTGTCAGCTGTTCGGTTGACTCTTCTCCCCTCTTCCGGCCATCAGACCCCCCCACCGCGGACCCGATGGAGACCGAGGCCGTCATCAGGGAGGGCGCGCGCGGCGACGCCGACGACGTCGTCGTCATCGAGGAGGCGGACGGCACCGACGACCCCGCAGGCGGCGGGGAGGCCGAAGCCGCCAAGGCCGCCGCGGCGGCAGACGGCGAGGGGACCGGTGACCGTGCCGACGGCCCCGGGGAGGCAGGGGCGTCAAGCACTCCGCCGTCCGGCGATCCCGCTGCTGCCGCCACGTCGGGCCTCGAGGAGCCCCCGGCGGGTGCCTACCTGAAGGCCGGCGATGGCGTCTTCATCAGGCTCCCCTGGGAGCCTAGCTCCAGGGCGCCGGTCGAGGGGGAGGCCTTGGACGGAGAAGTGCTTGCCTCCGTCGGGCTGACAGTGGTCGACGCGCCAAGCACCAGCAGCGGCGAGCCCGAGGAGGAGCGGCTGCTCCGGAAGCTTGTGTCGCTCTACCGCGCCCGGCAGGCTAAGGTGGAGCGCCAGGAGGCACTCGTCGCGAGGGCCGGCGCGGACATGGAGAAGCGTGCCGGGGAGCTCCAGGAGCTCAACCAGGAGGCTCTCCGGTCTTTGGTGGAGGAGCGGAGGCTGCTCGACGAGGCGCGGACGGCCTTTCTCCTCGAGAAGGCAGAGGCCGAAGAGCAGCAGAGGCTTGCCGCTGCGGGGCTATCCGCGCGGGAAAGCGAACTGGTGCAGCAGAAGGCCAGCCTCGCCAGCCACGAGGAGGAGGTTGCCGCGCGCGAGCAGGCGCTTGGCGGGGCCCTGCAGAAAGCGCAGGACGCTACCGCGGCCGCCGAGGTCGTCAAGGGGGAGCTGGAGACGAGGGTGGCGCAGCTCGTCAGCGACCTCAAGGCGAGCGGCGAAGAGCTTGCCGCGCTCAAACAGGAGCGCGAGAAGGGCGCTCATACCCTTGGCGAGCTGCAGGGCCGCTTCGCCGAGAAGATCCGGGAGCTCGAGCCGCCAAGGATTCCAAGGCCGACCTCGAGCTGAAGCTGGACACCCTGGCCAAGGCGCTGGAGAGCGCTAAGGGGCAGGAAGCGACCTTGCGGAAGGAGGTTGCTGACAACGAGGAGCTATTGAAGCGTGCCGCCGTTACCCAGAACGCCTTCCAGGAGACGGTGGAGCGGTGGACCGAAGGCCTCGTCGACATCGCCACCACCATCGACAAGGAGCTGAAGCTGCTGGGGATGGAGGGCCACGAGTACCCCTCCGGCGAGAATGTCTCGCTGAGCGTCAAGCTCACTTCCTTCTTCAAGGGCTTGGTGGAGGCGCTCTAGCATCTCCGGGAAACGATCCCAGAGCAGCTGGCCGAGGAGACGCGAGAAGCCGTCTCCGGGGCCCTCGAGAGGGTGCTGGTGAAGATCGTCTTCCGCAACCCCACCATCAGGCTTACCAACGTCCTCAGGCACCTGCCGGAAGACGCCGACCTGACGGAGACCAGGGCCCTCGTCACCCCCATTGTGGAAAGGGTGGCCGGGATCAGGAGGGTCGAGGGCGACCGCGCGGATTAGGCCGCCCACCTCTTTCTTTTCTTCCCTTGTCGCTGCTGAGCATGTCATAGAAACAGCTGATTAGAGCAGCGGCAAGTCGTTTTGGAATATAACTTTTATCTTAGGCAGTTCATTGCGCTGTTATCTCCCTCGTTCGACTTTGTGCTTCGTACGTTCGCGTCCTACGCTTCCAGGAACTTGTCGGCGCAAGCCTCCGCCTTGCCACGGGTGCCGAGTGCGGGACATCAGCAACCCGTTGGCGGTGCCTCCACCGGCAAGAAACCTTGCCGCGGCTGGCGCAACTCACTTAAAATGTTGAGCAGGCTCAGGGCGAGGTAAGCGTTGCGACTGCAGTCGCAGCACACTTAAGCTACCGAGCAAGCTCGAAACAAAGTAAGGACGCCACTCTGGATGTAGCACACTTAAGTCGTTGAGCGGACTCGAAGCGAAATAAGGGCGCAACCAGCCACGAGCCGGCCCCTCCGCGCACAGGTTTCCCATACGAAGCTCGACCGTTCGAGGAAGATAACTTAAGGGTAAAAAGGAGCTTAATAGCTCAAATTTTGGCAACTTAGCTTTTCTGTTGTTTGCAGTCCGGCAAGGCGCAGCTTCCTCGGGCGACGCCTAGCCTATCCTGTCATCCCCCCTTCTTGAGGTAAGGGAATAATGAGGGCTCGAGGCTTCACGGCCTGCCATCGCATGCCGGAGCCGAGTGCTGCACAATCGTGTCAAATAATGCATGCGCAAAGCGGAGAGGCGCGAAATCGACAAGATGTGCGGGGCACATAAGCTATGCTTGGGATCTGCGCTCGTCTCTGTACCAAGGATTACATGCAACTGCGGCAAGACTTGGACAGAGAGGATGGCCGACGGAACGGGTTCCGACTACCGCGCTGGCAAGGTCCCTCCCACGGTCGGCGTCGACTCGTTTGGATCTTGGCGGCCTGGGCGCGCCGAAGAACGAGGTCGCCTTTCCCGCAACTTCCGGCGCTAACTTCTGCGGCTAAGGGAGCGGCGCAGAGTTTGCTGGAGGCGAGAAAATCGCTCAGCGGCCGGAAGGCGGTGCTCCTCAAGGAGCAGCTGCTCTTGCCCGGGCTCTGCGTGAGTGGGTACTCGAGGAGGGCCGTGCACGAGTCCGTTAGGAGGAATGCCTCCGCTCCGCGGGTTGGAGCGGAAAGGTACCTGGCCATACCTGAGCTTACCTGTGGTCGCCAAATTTGGTTCGCACAACCTCGACGCAGCCCCCTACCTGGCGCGCCAAGGATGTCGGGGGAAATCGGCCTCCACGAGCACCTATGGGGACGGAGCCCCTTTTCGGTTCAGCGGGGGGCGGAGGTTGCACAAAGAGCAGATCGAGGCGACACACACACAACGATTTTACCCAGATTCGGGCCGCACGGATGCGTAAAACCCTACTGCTGCTTGTCTGGTTGATTCGAGTTCTTGCTCTGGAGCGCAAGAAGCTATAGTAAGTTGGAGCTGGACGTAGACGAGGGTCTACTGGGTGTCCTCCTTCCGGGTTCCCCCCCTACGTGCGCATGGGCCTCCTTTTATATGCTAAGGGGTTTCCCACAGGTAGCGATGCAGGTGAGGGTAAAAATGGCAAGGAACTGTGCGAACAGTGGACGCACAGTGCTATCGCACCTAACTCTGACGGCGGGGGACAAAGGCATTAAATGCCCGTCTGGATCGTCCGAACAGTACCGAGGCGGACCGTTGGGGGCACCTCCGCTTGCCACGGGGGCAACTCTGCCAACGTCGCATGCCACCGCGCGCCTCAGGTTGCACGGCGCCCCGCCACGTGCCTCTGGGGAAGCTCCAGAGTGACGCGTGGTCAGGTGAGCTGGAGCGCAGGCCTGAGGTGGTGGTTTGCCGCGGCAAGTGGCTTGCCGCGGTGGTTGTCCTGCCGCACCTGAAAGCTTGCCGCTCGTCAGGCCTTGCCGGGGTGCGCGGCGCGCCGCGGCGGGCTTTTCTTGGGGTGCCTTGGCTTGGCCGTCCCGGCGAGCTCCTCCTGCCGGGGCCTTAGTGCTTCGGCTTAGTCGTCCCGGCAAGCTCCTCTTGCCGGGGCCTTGTCGCCTTGGCCTGGCAAGCTCCTCTTGCCGGACCTCGCCTCCTTGGCCCGGCAAGCTCCTCTTGCCGGGGCCTGGTCTTCTAGGCTCGATCACTTGGCCTTCGTCCGGCCCAGAAAGGGCCGTGGAGACTCTTGTCGCTCCCCTGGCAAGCCTTGCCGCGGGACGCTACTACTGCCCGTGCACAAGTTCGGGGTACTAAGGTACCCCTACTTTAGTACACCGACAATCTCCCAGATGACGCGGTCATTGAGAGAATCCTCCAGTCGCTTCCACCAAGCTACAAGAGCTTTGTGATGAACTTCAATATGCAGGGGATGGAAAAGACCATTCCTGAAGTATTTGCTATGCTGAAATCAGCAGAGGTAGAAGTCAAGAAGGAACATCAAGTGTTGATGGTGAATAAAACCACTAAGTTCAAGAAGGGCAAGGGTAAAAAGAACTTCAAGAAGGACGGCAAGGAAGTTGTCGCGCCCGGCAAGCAAGCTGTCGGGAAGAAGCCAAAGAATGGACCCAAGCCCGAGACTGAGTGCTTTTATTGCAAGGGAAGTGGTCCATGGAAGCGGAACTGCCCCAAATACTTAGCGGACAAGAAGGCCGGCAAAACAAAAGGTATATGTGATATACATGTAATTGATGTGTACCTTACCAGTACTCGTAGTAGCTCTTGGGTATTTGATACTGGTGCAGTTGCTCACATTTGTAACTCAAAGCAGGAGCTGCAGAATAAGCGGAGACTGGCGAAGGACGAGGCGACGATGCGCGTCGGGAATGGTTCCAAGGTCGATGTGATCGCCGTCGGCACGCTACCTCTACATTTACCTACGGGATTAGTTTTAAACCTAAATAATTGTTATTTAGTGCCAAGTTTGAGCATGAACATTGTGTCTGGATCTCGTTTAATTCGAGATGGCTACTCATTTAAATCCGAGAATAATGGTTGTTCTATATATATGAGTGATATGTTTTATGGTCATGCTCCGATGGTTAATGGTTTATTCTTAATGAATCTCGTATGTGATGATACACATATTCATAGTGTTAATACCAAAAGAGTTAAAGTTGATAACAATAGTCCCACATACTTGTGGCACTGCCGCCTTGGTCACATAGGTGTCAAACGCATGAAGAAGCTCCATACAGATGGACTTTTAGAGTCTCTTGATTATGAATCATTTGACACGTGCGAACCATGCCTCATGGGTAAAATGACCAAGACTCCGTTCTCAGGAACAATGGAGCGAGCAAACAACTTATTGGAAATCATACATACTGATGTGTGCGGTCCAATGAGTGTTGAGGCTCGTGGTGGCTATCGTTATGTTCTCACCCTCACTGATGACTTGAGTAGATATGGGTATATCTACTTAATGAAACACAAGTCTGAGACCTTTGAAAAGTTCAAGGAATTTCAGAGTGAGGTTGAAAATCAACGTGAAAGAAAGATCAAGTTTCTACGATCAGATCGTGGAGGAGAATACTTGAGTCACGAATTTGGCACACACTTCAGAAAATGTGGAATAGTTTCGCAACTCACGCCGCCTGGAACACCTCAGCGTAATGGTGTGTCCAAACGTCGTAATCGCACTCTATTAGATATGGTGCGAACTATGATGTCTCTTACCGATTTACCGCTATCTTTTTGGGGTTATGCTTTAGAGACTGCCGCATTCACTTTAAATAGGGCTCCGTCGAAATCCGTTGAGACGACACCGTATGAATTATGGTTTGGGAAGAAACCTAAGCTGTCGTTTCTAAAAGTTTGGGGAAGCGATGCTTATGTCAAGAAACTTCAACCTTAAAAGCTCGAACCCAAGTCGGAAAAATGCGTCTTCATAGGATACCCTAAAGAAACTATTGGGTATACCTTCTACCTCAAATCCGAAGGCAAGATCTTTGTTGCCAAGAATGGATCCTTTCTAGAGAAGGAGTTTCTCTCGAAAGAAGTAAGTGGGAGGAAAGTAGAACTTGATGAAGTGTTACCTCTTGAACCGAAAAATGGCGCAACTCAAGAAAACGTTCCTGAGGTGCCTGCACCGACTAGAGAGGAAATTAATGATGATGATCAAGATACTTCTGATCAAGCTCCTACTGAAATTCGTAGGTCCACAAGGACACGTTCCGCACCAGAGTGGTACGACAACGGTGAACCGTCGAACTATGAAGAAGCAATGGCGGGCCCGGATTCCGACAAATGGCTGGAAGCCATGAAATCCGAGATAGGATCCATGTATGAAAACGAAGTATGGACTTTGACTGACTTGCCCGTTGAGAGGCGAGCCATAGAAAATAAATGGATCTTTAAGAAGAAGACAAACGCGGATGGTAATGTGACCACCTATAAAGCTCGACTTGTCGCTAAGGGTTATCGACAAGTTCAAGGGGTTGACTACGATGAGACTTTCTCACCGGTAGCGAAGCTAAAGTCCGTCCGAATCATGTTAGCAATTGCCGCATTCTACGATTATGAAATATGGCAAATGGACGTCAAAACAATATTACTTAATGGTTTCCTTAAGGAAGAATTGTATATGATGCAGCCGGAAGGTTTTGTCGATCCTAAGAATGCTGACAAGGTGTGCAAGCTCCAACGCTCGATTTATGGGCTGGTGCAAGCATCTCGGAGTTGGAACATTCACTTTGATGAGATGATCAAAGCATTTGGGTTTACACAGACTTATGGAGAAGCTTGCGTTTACAAGAAAGTGAGTGGGAGCTGTGTAGCATTTCTCATATTATATGTAGATGACATACTTTTGATGGGAAATGATATAGAACTCTTGGACAACATTAAGGCCTACTTGAATAAGAGTTTTTCAATGAAGGACCTTGGAGAAGCTGCTTATATATTAGGCATCAAGATCTATAGAGATAGATCAAGATGCCTCATAGGTCTTTCACAAAGCACATACCCTGATAAGATATTGAAAAAGTTCAATATGGATCTATCTAAGAAGGGGTTCTTACCTGTGTTACAAGGTGTGAAATTGAGCTCAACTCAATGTCCGAGCACGGCAGAAGATATAGAAGAGATGAGTGTCATCCCCTATGCCTCAGCCATAGGTTCTATTATGTATGCCATGCTGTGTACCAGACCTGATGTAAACCTTGCCGTAAGTTTGGTAGGAAGGTACCAAAGTAATCCCGGCAAGGAACACTGGACAGTGGTCAAGAATATCCTGAAGTACCTGAAAAGGACTAAGGAAATGTTTCTCATTTATGGAGGTGACGAAGAGCTCGTCGTAAAGGGTTACGTCGACGCTAGCTTCGACACAGATCTGGATGACTCTAAGTCACAAACCGGATACGTGTATATTTTGAATGGTGGGGCAGTAAGCTGGTGCAGTTGCAAGCAGAGCGTCGTGGCGGGATCTACATGTGAAGCGGAGTACATGGCAGCCTCGGAGGCAGCACATGAAGAAATTTGGGTGAAGGAGTTCATCACCGACCTCGGAGTCATACCCAATGCGTCGGGGCCAATCAAACTCTTCTGTGACAACACTGGAGCTATTGCACTTGCCAAGGAGCCCAGGTTTCACAAGAAGACCAGGCACATCAAGCGTCGCTTCAACTCCATTCATGAAAATGTTCAAGATGGAGACATAGATATTTGTAAAGTACATACGGACCTGAATGTAGCAGATCCATTGACTAAACCTCTCCCTAGAGCAAAACATGATCAACACCAGAATTCCATGGGTGTTCGATTCATCACAATGTAACTAGATTATTGACTCTAGTGCAAGTGGGAGACTGTTGGAAATATGCCCTAGAGGCAATAATAAAAGCATTATTATTATATTTCCTTGTTCATGATAATTGTCTTTATTCATGCTATAATTGTGTTATCCGGAAATCGTAATACATGTGTGAATAATAGAAACCAACATGTCCCTAGTAAGCCTCTAGTTGACTAGCTCGTTGATCAACAGATGGTCATGGTTTCCTGACTATGGACATTGGATGTCATTGATAACGAGATCACATCATTAGGAGAATGATGTGATGGACAGGACCCAATCCTAAACATAGCACAAGATCGTATAGTTCGTTTGCTAGAGTTTTCCAATGTCAAGTATCCTTTCCTTAGACCATGAGATCGTGTCACTCCCGGATACCGTAGGAGTGCTTTGGGTATACCAAACGTCACAACGTAACTGGGTGACTATAAAGGTATACTACGGGTATCTCTGAAAGTGTCTGTTGGGTTGACACGGATCGAGACTGGGAATTGTCACTCCGCTTGACGGAGAGGTATAACTAGGCCCACTCGGTAATGCATCATCATAATGAGCTCAATATGATCAAAGCGTTTGATCACGGGATCATGCATTATGGTATGAGTAAAGTGACTTGCCGGTAACGAGATTGAACAAGGTATTGGGATATCGACGATCGAATCTCGGGCAAGTAAAATACCGATTGACAAAGGGAATCGTATACGGGATTAATTGAATCCTCGACATCGTGGTTCATCCGATGAGATCATCGTGGAGCATGTGGGAGCCAACATGGGTATCCAGATCCCGCTGTTGGTTATTGCCCGAGAGCCGTCTCGGTCATGTCTGCATGTCTCCCGAACCCGTAGGGTCTACACACTTAAGGTTCGGTGACGCTAGGGTTGTGAAGATATGTATATGCAGTAACCCGAATGTTGTTCGGAGTCCTGGATGAGATCCCGGACGCCACGAGGAGTTCCGGATTGGTCCGAAGGTGAATAATTATATATAGGAAGTGCAGTTTCGGCCATCGGGAGTGATCTGGGGGTCACCGGTATTGTATCAGGACCACCAGATGGGTCCCGGGGGTCCACCGGGTGGGGCCACCCATCCCGGAAGGCCCCATGGGCTGAAGTGGGAGGGGGGACCAGCCCTTAGTGGGCTGGTGCGCCCCCCAAGGCCCACCCCCTGCGCCTAGGGTTGGAACCCTAGGGTGGGGGGTGCCCACTTGCCTTGGGGGGCACTCCACCCCCCTTGGCCGCCGCCCCCTTGGAGATTGGATCTCCCAAGGGCCGGCCCCCCTAGGGGGCCTATATAAAGGGGGGGGAGGGAGGGGCAGCCGCACCTTGACCCTGGCGCCTCCCTCTCTCCCGCTACACCTCTTCCTCTCGCAGTGCACGGCGAAGCCCTGCTGCTGTGACGCCCTGCATCCACCACCACGGCGTCGTGCTGCTGGATCTTCATCAACCTCTCCTTTCCCCTTGCTGGATCAAGAAGGAGGAGACGTCTCGCTGACCGTACGTGTGTTGAACGCGGAGGTGCCGTCCGTTCGGTGCTAGGATCTCCGGTGATTTGGATCACGTCGTGTACGACTACTTCATCCCCGTTCTCTGAACGCTTCCGCTCGCGATCTATAAAGGTATGTAGATGCATCCGATCACTCGTTGCTAGATGAACTCATAGATGGATCTTGGTGAAACCGTAGGAAATTTTTTGTTTTCTGCAACGTTCCCCAACTGATCACCCATCAGGTAGCGGTTGTGGAGGAACATACTGACAATAACTCCTCTCCTACGTTGAGAACCAACTATGTTCGGATTTCCAAACCCGGAGAACCGTATACCGACCCTCGAGAGGACACTCCCTTCCCTTCGAACACACAATTGGACGTTAAGCCTAAGAATCCCCCGGACACTCCGGAGCCCGGGCTGGTAACCTCGGAAATTCTTCAAACTCCGGATTCCATGGTGGGTCAGGGTGCGAATTTGAGCCCGCCCACCCACCACAAGAAATATTCTCCAAGCAACTACGCCCCCCCGGACATGTGCGACCTAATGTACGTGCGGCAGCAGCCTCAGGAGACAGTCCATCACTTTTGGGCTAGATTCCTCCTTGTCAAAAACAAGATAAAAGACTTTGGCGACGACGACGCAATTTCGGTGTTTCGCAACAACTGTACAGACGAGGGAATTCTTAATGCCCTCAATCGCCGTCGTGTTCTGCACTTCGCAGATTTGGCACACATAGTACAGAAGTACTGTGCAATGGAAAACGCCTGGAAAACACACACAACCCACTAGGAACCGCAGGACTTTAAGCCATCTCCCGGACGGGCAAAAAGGATGCACCCTCGCAGGGCTCCTAATCATCGTCCCGTGGACAAGAAAATCAAGCCCTTTACGGGACACGGAACTGTCTTCGAAGAATGGCTTGACAGGCCCTGTCAAATACACATGACGCCGAATACCGAACCAACGCACAGCCTACGGGAATGTTGGATACTCCGGCAGGTGGCCAAGAGCGGCGAGGGTATCTTCACCAACACTACACCAGAAAAGTACTCTTCAGAACATGATCCGGAAGTACTCACAGTCTTCAAGACCTTCTCATCAAATAATCGGCGCAAACGGCCGCTTCGCGACCTTGACGAAGTCTTCCATGTAGCAACAATAAACCCTTGGAACGATACGGTAATTACTTTCAATGCCGATGACGAAACAAGATCCCGCTCAGTCCGGGCACCATCCGCTCTGCTCCTCAACCCAATTGTGGATGGTTTTCGGCTCACTAAAGTGCTAATGGACAGTGGCAGCATACTGAACCTCATCTACGAGGACACGCTCAATAAAATGCAAATGGACAAGAGTTGCATTAAGCAGAGCAATATATCCTTTAGGGGGATCATCCCAGTAGGGAAGCAAGTTCCTCAGGAAAAATTAAGCTGAACGTGGTATTCGGCACACCGGAAAACTAAAGGTCCAAAGAGATAATCTTCTAGGTGGCTCCTTTCAGCAATGGATATCATGCCCTATTAGGGCGAGATGCATTCACACACTTTCAAGCTATACCTCATTACGGGTATATGAAGCTCAAAATGCCCGGTCCCAATGGTGTTATCACAATCTCCAGTGATCCAGACATAGCACTCCGTGCCGAAAACAAAACTGCGTCACTGGCCCTCGAGGCATTGTCCGAAGCCTAGCGGTTGAGGAACTCACCGCTCTGCGTTCCAAAGTGGATAGGGACAACGAAATTCTTGATAAAAGACCCAAATCCACCTCCTTCAAGCCAGCCGACGAAATAGTCAAATTTCAAGTCCACACCACGGATCCCAAGAAAACAGCTTCCATTAGGGCACAGTTGGACCCGACGGTCGACGCTCCATTACGCGCGTTCTTGCGCGAAAACTGGGACATCTTCGCCTGTTACCCCTCGGATATGCCAGGAATCCCATGTGCGTTGGCCGGACATAGTCTCAACATACTAAAGGGATACAAGCTGGTCAAGCAAACGCTCCGGTGATTTTCTGAACCCAAACGACAAGCTATGGGGGAGGAGCTAGCCAAGCTACTCGAAGTCGGGTTTATCAGAGAGATCAAACATCCGGACTAGCTAGGCAACCTGGTCGTGGTACCAAAGAAGGATAAATCCTAGCACATGTGTGTCGATTTCAAAGACCTTAACAAGTCTTGCCCTAAGGACCCCTTCCCACTACCTCGCATCAACCAGATTATCGATGCGACCGCGGGACAGATTCGCTGTGTTTCCTCAACGCATACTCCGGATACCATCAAATTAAAATGAAGGAATTTGACCAAGCCGCAACGGCATTCATCACCCCGTATGAGCCTTTCTGCTTCAACACTAGGCCTTTTGGGCTCAAGAATGGCAGCACCACTTACCAACGCATGATTCAAACGTGCCTGGAAACGCAAATCGGCAAGACTATGGAGGCATATGTAGATGATGTAGTCATCAAAACCAAGGATGTTGAATCATTGGTGGATGACATACGCCTCACATTCGACAACCTCCGAACATATGACATAAGGCTCAATTCGCAAAAGTGTGTTTTCGGCGTTCCCGCCGGCAAACTACTCGGGTTTATTGTCTCCAATAGAGGAATCGAAGCCAACCCAGCAAAAATGCGAGCCCTGTCACAATTGGCAACACCAACTGAACTTAACCAGGTCCAAAAACTAGCCGGTGCGTGGCAGCCTTGAGCCGCTTTATCTCCAGATTAGGAGAAAATGCATTGCCACTGTATCGCCTGCTCCAATGCACCGACCACTTTGTATGGACGGACGCTGCAACAACCGTACTGGAGGAAATCAAAACTTTTCTATCAAGCAACCCCATCCTGGCCACACCAAACATCGGCGAACCAATGCTGCTTTACATATCGGCAACTCACCAGGTGGTGAGTGTGGTGCTCGTCGTCGAACGAGAAGAGGAGGGACATAAATTCCCACTCTCAAAACTAGTATATTATGTATCGACGGTTGAGGGAGTCCTGGATAAGGGGGTATCCGGACAGCCAGACTATAACCTTTGGCTGGACTATTGGACTATGAGGATACAAGATTGAAGACTTCGTCCCGTGTCCGGATGGGACTCTCCTTGGCGTGGAAGGCAAGCTTGGCAGCACGGATATGTAGATCTCCTTCCTTGTAACCGACTCTGTGTAACGCTAGCCCCCTCTGGTGTCTATATAAACCGGAGGGTTTAGTCCGTAGGACAACAACAACAACAACAATCATACCATAGGCTAGCTTCTAGTGTTTAGCCTCTCTGATCTCGTGGTAGATCCACTCTTGTACTACCCATATCATCAATATTAATCAAGCAGGAGTAGGGTTTTACCTCCATCGAGAGGGCCCGAACCTGCGTAAAAACACCGTGTCCCTTGTCTCCTGTTACTATCCGCCAAGACGCACAGTTCGGGACCCCCTATTCGAGATCCGCCGGTTTTGACACCGACATTGGTGCTTTCATTGAGAGTTCCTCTGTGTCGTCATCTTTAGGCTTGATGGCTCCTTCAATCATCAACAGCGATGTAGTCCAGGGAGAGACTTTTCTCCCCGGACAGATCTTCGTGTTCGGCGGCCTCGCACTGCGGGCCAACTCGCTTGGCCATCTGTAAAAGATCGAGAGTTACTCCCTTGGCCATCAGGTCAGGTTTGGTAGCTTAAACTACACGGCCGACATACGTGGAGACTTGATCTTCGACGGATTCGAGCCCCGGTCGAGTGCGCCGCACTATCACGATGGGCATGATTTAGCTCTGCCGCCGAACAGTGTCCTTGAGACCGCACCTGCAACCGCTCCGACCTTCAATTCAGAGCCGACTGCGCCATCCGTGGGCTGGTGGTTAGACCCCGCCACGGAGGTAGCAGCCTCAACGGCGATCGAGCCGAACACCAGCCTTACCCTTCGCGAGGCCCGTGACTCCAAATTGCCGGACTCTCCTCCGGACACCGATCCACCCGCGCCCCTGCCAATCGAATCTGATTGGGCGCCGATCATGGAGTTCACCGCCACGGATATCTTTCAGCACTCGCCCTTCGGTGACATACTGAATTCACTAAGGTCTCTCTCCTTGTCAGGAGAGTCGTGGCCGGATTATGATCGGCAGGATTGGGATGCGGATGACGAAGAAATTTGACGCCCACCCACCACCCACTACGTAGCCACTACCGATGATTTGACCGACATGCTCGACTTCGACTTCGAAGATATCGACGATATGGACAACGATGTAGGAGACGAACAGGAACCACCGCCCACAAGGCAATGGACAGCCACCTCATTATATGACATATATATGGTGGACACGCCCAAAGAGGGCAATGGCGACGGAACAGCGGAGGATGACCCCTCCAAGAAGCAACCTAAGCGCCGGCGTCAGCGGCACCGCTCTAAGTCTCGCCAAAGCAAAAACAGTGATACCGGCACAGAAGATAATAACACCCCGGATAGTGCCGAAGACAACCCCCTCCAGCAAGACTCAGCGCAGGAGGATGGAGAAGCCAGCCCTCCTGAGAGAGCGGCAGATAGAGAGGTAGAGGATGATAATTACATGCCTCCCTCCGAAGACGAGGCAAGCCTCGATGACTACTGAGGGAGTCCTGGATTAGGGGGTGTCCGGACAGCCGGACTATGACCTTTGGGAGGACTGTTGGACTATGAAGACACAAGATTGAAGACTTCGTCCCGTATCCGGATGGGACTTTCCTTGGCGTGGAAGGCAAGCTTGGCAATACAGATATTTAGATCTCCTCCCATTGTAACCGACTCTGTGTAACCCTAGCCCCCTCCGGTGTCTATATAAACTGGAGGGTTTAGTCCGTAGGACACAACAACAACAACAATCATACCATAGGCTAGCTTTTAGGGTTTAGCCTCTCTGATCTCGTGGTAGATCTACTCTTGTACTACCCATATCATCAATATTAATCAAGCAGGAGTAGGGTTTTACCTCCATCGAGAGGGCCCGAACCTGGGTAAAAACATCGTGTCCCTTGTCTCCAGTTACCATCAGCCTAGACGCATTGTTCGGGACCCCCTACCCGAGATCCGCCGGTTTTGACACCGACATTGGTGCTTTCATTAAGAGTTCCTCTGTGTCGTCGTCATTAGGCTTGATGGCTCCTTCGATATACGTTGGCGATGTAGTCCAGGGTGAGACTTTTCTCCCCGGACAGATTTTTGTATTCGGCGGCTTTGCACTGCGGGCCAATTCGCTTGGCCATCTGGAGCAGATTGAAAACTACGCCCCTGGCCATCAGGTCAGGTTTGGAAGCCTAAACTACACGGCCGATATCTGCGGAGACTTGACCTTCGACGGGTTCGAGCCCCTGCCGAGTGCGCCACACGGTCATGATGGGCGTGATTTAGCTCTGCCGCCGAACAGTGCCCCGGAGGCCACACCCGCATCTGCTCTGACCTTCAATTTAGAGCCAACTGCGTCGACCGAGAGCGGGTGGCTAGACCCCGCCGCGGAGGCTGCAGCATCAACGGCGATCGAGCCGAACACTAACCTTATCCATCGCGAGGCCCGTGACTCCACATTGCCGGACTCTTGTACGGACTCTGAACCCTCCGCGCCTTTGCCAATCGAACCTGATTGGGCGCCGATCATGGAGTTCACCGCCACAGATATTTTTCAGCACTCGCCCTTTGGTGACATACTGAATTCACTAAGGTCTCTCTCTTAGTCAGGAGAGTCCTGGCCGGATTATGACCGGCAGGATTGGGATGCGGATGACGAAGAAATTCGACACCCAGCCACCACCCACTTCATAGCCGCTGTCGATGATTTAACTGACATGCTAGACTTTGACTCCGAAGACATCGACGGTATGGACAACGATGCTAGAGACGAACAGGAACCAGCGCCTACAGGGCAATGTAAAGCCACCTCATCATATGACATATATATGGTGGATACACCCAAAGAAGGCAATGGCGACGAAATAGCGGAGGATAACCCCTCCAAGAAGCAACCCAAACTCCGACGTCAGCAGCGCCGCTCTATGTCCCGCCAGAGCAAAAAGGTGATTCCGGCACAGGAGATAACAACACTCCGGACAGTGCCGAAGACATCCCCCTCCTGCAAGATTCAGTGCAGGAGGATGGAGTAGCCAGCCCTCATGAGAGAGCGGCAGACAGAGAGGAAGAGGACGACAATTACATGCCTTCCTTCGAAGACGAGGCAAGCCTCGACGACGATGAATTCATCATCCCTGAGGGTCCTGTTGAGCAAGAGCGCTTCAAGAGCCGGCTTATAGCCATGGCAAATAGCCTTAAGAAGAAGAAGCAGCAGCTTAGAGCTGATCAAGACTTGCTAGCTGACAGATGGACCGAAGTCCTTGCAGCCGAGGAGGATGAACTCAAACGCCCCTCCAAGAGCTACCCAAAGCGCAGGTTGCTACCCCGTTCAGAGGAGGAAGCATCTAAACCTACATCTCCAGCGTATGACACGGCTGACCGGCCACCATGTGGCCGCGACAGAGAGGCCTCTCGGCCCACAACTCAAGCTGCAAGCCAACGTCACTCAAAAAATACCAAGGCACGGGGAAACGCGCTAGACCTACGAGATATGTTGGAAGACAAAGCAAAGCAAACATCATTGATCTACGAATCGCGTGGGCGTCCCTCAGCACGAGACGACAACCGTCATGCCGGATAGAGTAAAAGTAAATCCGGCCGGGCCGAACACAGCAGACAAAACTCATTTGAGCTACGTCGTGATATAGCCAAGTACAGAGGCGCCGCACACCCGCTATGCTTCACAAATGAAGTAATGTACCATCAAATACCAGAGGGTTTCAAACCCGTGAATATTGAATCATACGATGGTACGACAGATCCTGCGGTATGGATTGAGGACTATCTCCTCCATATCCACATGGCCTGCGGCACGATCTACATGCCATCAAATACCTCCCACTCAAGCTTAAAGGACCAGCTCGGCATTGGCTCAACAGCCTGCCAGCAGAATCCATTGGGTGTTGGGAAGACCTGGAAGCCGCATTCCTCGATAACTTCCAGGGCACCTATGTGCGACCACCAGACGCCGATGACCTGAGCCACATAATTCAGCAGCCAGAGGAATCGGCCAGACAATTCTGGACACGGTTCCTAACCAAGAAAAACCAAATCGTCGACTGTCCGGACGCAGAGGCCCTAGTGGCTTTCAAGCATAACATCCGCAACGAGTGGCTTGCCTGGCACCTTGGACAGGAAAAGCCGAAATCTATGGCAGCCCTCACGACACTCATGACCCGCTTTTGCGCGGGAGAAGACAGTTGGCTGGCTCGTAGCAATAACATGTCAAAGAACCCTGGTAATTCGGATACCAAGGACAGCAATGGCAGGTCATGTCGCAACAAGCACAAGCGCCGCATTAACAACGACAACAGTGAGGATACGGCAGTTAATGCCGGATTCAGAGGCTCTAAGCCCGGTCAGCAGAAAAAGCCATTCAAAAGAAGCACTTCGGGCCAGTCCAGCTTGGACCGTATACTCGATCGCTTGTGTCAGATACATGGCACCCCCGAAAAGCCAGCTAACCACACCAACAGGGATTGTTGGGTGTTCAAGCAGGACGGCAAGTTAAATGTCGAAAACAACGACAAGGGGCTACATAGCGACGAGGAAGAGGAGCCCCGACCGCCTAACAATAGAGGACAGAAGAGTTTTCCGCCACAAGTGCGGACGGTGAACATGATATACGCAATCCACATCCCCAAGAGGGAGCGGAAGCGTGCGTTAAGGGACGTATATGCGATGGAGCCAGTCGCCCCAAAGTTCAACCCATGGTCCTCCTGCCCGATCACTTTCGACCGCAGGGACCACCCCACTAGTATCCGCCATGGCGGATTTGCCGCATTGGTTCTAGACCCGATTATCGACGGATTCCACCTCACTTGAGTCCTCATGGATGGCGGTAGCAGCCTGAACCTGCTTTATCAGGACACAGTGCGCAAAATGGGCATAGATCCCTCAAGGATTAAACCCACAAAGATGACCTTTAAGGGTGTCATACCAGGTGTAGAGGCCCATTGCACAGGCTCAGTCACACTTGAAGTGGTCTTCGGATCCCCGGATAATTTTCGAAGCGTGGAGTTAATCTTCGATATAGTCCCGTTAAGCAGTGGCTATCACGCATTGCTCGGGTGAACCACATTTGCAAAGTTCAATGCGGTGCCGCACTATGCATACCTCAAGCTCAAGATGCCAGGACCTCGGGGAGTCATTACAGTCAATGGAAACACCGAGCGATCTCTCCGAACAGAGGAGCACATGGCACCCCTCGCAGCGAAAGTACAAAGCAGCCTCTCAAGGCAATTCTCCAGTCCGGCAATAAAACGTCTGGACACCGTCAAGCGCGCTCGGAGTAACCTACAAAAAGACCGCCTGGCACATGCCAAGCAAGCGTAGCAATGCGGCCCCAACCCCAGCCCTAGCAAAACGGCGAAATCCGTGCTACGCGTACATAATTACGCTCTGAAAATACCATGGGCACAGGGGAGGGGCATGACCACGGCACGCCCCAATAAACGGCTCAACCGCACTAGGGGCTGCCAATTTTATCATTTTTTTCTTACTTTCAGGACTTTACTCTCCGGAAGACCTGCTCGGCAGTACAATTGTCGAACACACGATACAACAACCAGGGAGGCAGAAAGCTACGTCGCACTATGGAACTCCCAGGTGGTCTCTATAACGAGCAAAATACCTGTTTTACATACCATTCCACAGCTCACCCCTGGAGGGGACATGTGAAATAGTCCCATCTCCCGCTTATCGTAATATTTGTATCGTTCTGCTTTTAATGCACCTTTCTCGAATGAACAATGCTTAGCTTCAGTCTATTATTGCATTCTCTATTCGTTCCTTTTTTATATATGTTCATTCATGACATTCAACACTCGTACACTTTGGTACGGCTAATACGCCAGGGGCTCAAGCACCCCATACTACGGCGTGAGAAGTCCGAACACTTTCACAAGTGCGGCACTCCGACCTTATAGCATTATATGCATCAGCTCCGAATCATGTCTTTGGCCAATAGTTGGCTTTGCCCGGCTCCCATGTTTTGGTACATTACGTTCCGCTATATCGGCTAAGGTTCTAGGGTTTAGCCTCCTTGATCTCGTGGTAGATCTACTCTTGCACTACCCATATCATCAATATTAATCAAGCAGGAGTAGGGTTTTACCTCCATCGAGAGGGCCCGAACCTGGGTAAAAACATCGTGTCCCTTGTCTCCTATTACCATCAGCCTAGACGCACAGTTCGGGACCCCCTACCCGAGATCCACCGGTTTTGACACCGACAACGACGAATTTATCGTGCCTGAGGATCCCGTCGAGCAAGAGTGCTTCAAGCGCAGGCTTATGGCCATAGCGAATAGCCTTAAGAAAAAGCAGCAGCAGCTTAGAGCTGATCAAGACCTGCTAGCTGACAGATGGACTGAAGTCCTTGCGACCAAAGTGCAGGTTGCTACCCCGATTAGAGGAGTAAGCATTTAAACCTACATCTCTAGTGTATGACGCGACTGATCAGCCACCTCGTGGCCGCGGCAGAGAGGCCTCTTGGCCCACAGCTCAAGCTGCACCCCGGCGTCACTCAGAAAATACCAAGGCACGGGGAAATGCGCTAGACCTACGAGACATATTGGAGGACAAAGCAAAGCAAGAAAGATCGATCTACGGATCGCGGGGGCGCCCCACCACACGAGACGATAACTGTCACGCCGGATACAGTAAAAGTAAATCCGGCCGGGCCAAACACAGCAGACAAAACTCATTTGAGATGCGTCGTGATATAGCCCAGTACAGAGGCGCCGCAGACCCGCTATGCTTCACAGATGAAGTAATGGATCATCAACTCCCAGAGGGTTTCAAACCCGTGAATATCGAATCATATGATGGTACAACAGATCCCGCGGTATGGATTGAGGACTATCTCCTTCATATCCACATGGCCCGTGGCGACGATCTACACGCCATCAAATACCTTCCACTCAAGCTTAAAGGACCAGCTCGGCATTGGCTCAACAGCTTGCCAGCAGAATCCATTGGTTGTTGGGAAGATCTGGAAGCCGCATTCCTCGACAACTTCCAGGGCACTTATGTGCGACCACCAGATGCCGATGACTTGAGCCACATAATTCAACAGCCAGAGGAATCGGCCAGGCAATTCTGGACACGGTTCCTAACCAAGAAAAATCAAATCATCGACTTTCCGGATGCAGAGGCCCTAGCAGCTTTCAAGCATAACATCCGCGACGAGTGGCTTGCCCGACACCTCGGCCAGGAAAAGCCGAAATCTATGGTAGCCCTCACGACACTCATGACCCGCTTTTGCGCGGGAGAAGACAGTTGGCTGGCTCACAGCAATAACATATCAAAGAGCCCTGGTACTTCGGATACCAAGGACAGCAATGGCAAGTCACATCGCAACAAAAACAAACGCCGCATTAACAGCGACAATACTGAGGATACAGCAGTTAATGCCGGATTCAGAGGCTCTAAGCCCGGTCAGCGGAAAAAGCAATTCAAAAGAAGCACTCCGGGCCCGTCCAGTTTGGACCGTATACTCGATCGCTCGTGCCAAATACA
Source organism: Aegilops umbellulata (assembly GCA_032464435.1). Lineage (NCBI taxonomy): Eukaryota > Viridiplantae > Streptophyta > Magnoliopsida > Poales > Poaceae > Aegilops > Aegilops umbellulata. Next base: position 193,490,938 of record CP136055.1, read on the forward strand.
CGGCACCCCCGACAAGCCAGCCAACCACACCAACAGGGACTGTTGGGTGTTCAAGCAGGCCGGCAAGTTAAATGCTGAAAACAAAGACAAGGGGCTACATTGCGATGAGGAGGCGGAGCCCCGACTGCCGAACAACGGAGGACAGAAGAGGTTCCCCCCACAAGTGCGGACGGTGAATATGATATACGCAACCCACATCCCCAAGAAGGAGCGGAAGCGTGCGTTAAGGGACGTATACGCGTTGGAGCCAGTCGCCCCAAAGTTCAACCCATGGTCCTCCTGTCCGATCACTTTCGATCGCAGGGACCACCCCACTAGCACCCATCATGGCGGATTTGCCGCATTGGTCCTAGACCCAATCATCGACGGATTTCACCTCACTCGAGTCCTTATGGACGGCGGCAGTATCCTGAACCTGCTTTATCAGGACACAGTGTGAAAAATGGGTATGGATCCCTCAAGGATTAAACCCACAAAAAAGACCTTTAAAGGCGTCATACCAGGTGTAGAGGCCCGTTGCACGGGCTTAGTCACGCTAGAAGTGGTCTTTGGATCCCCGGATAACTTCCGAAGCGAGGAGTTAATCTTCGATATAGTCCCGTTCCGCAGCGGCTATCACGCAGTGCTCAGAGGAACCGGATTCGCAAGATTCAATGCGATGCCGCACTATGCATACCTCAAGCTCAAGATGCCAGAACCTCGGGGGGTCATCACAATCAATGCAAACACAGAGCGCTCTCTCCGAACGGAGGAGCACACTTCGGACCTCGCAGCAGAAGTACAGAGCAGCCTCTCAAGGCAATTCTCTAGTCCGGCGATCAAACATCCGGACGCCGTCAAGCACACTCAGAGTAATCTGCAACAAGACCGCCTGGCACGTTCTGAGCAAGCGTAGCAATGCGGCCCCTACCCCAGCCCCAGCCAAACGGCGAAATACGTACCACGTGTACATAATTATGCATTAAAAATACCATGGGCACAGGGGAAGGGGCACGACTACGGCACGCCCCAAAACGCGGCTCAGCCGCACTAGGGGCTTCCTACTTTCAGGACTCTACTCTCTGGAAGCCCTGTCCGGCAGTATAGTTGCCGGACACACGATACAAGAACCAGGGGGGCGGAAAGCTACGTCGCATCATGGAACTCCTAGGTGGTCTCTATAACGAGCAAAATACCTGCTTTAAATAACATTCAACAGCTCGCCCCTGGAGGGGACATGTCAAATAGTCCCATTTTTTGCTTATCGCACTATTTGTATCGTTCTGCTTTTAATGCACCTTTTTCGAATAAACAATGCATAGCTTCAGTCTATTATTGCATTCTTTATTCCTTCCTTTTTTATGTGTATATGTTCATTCATGACATTTAGCACCCGTACACTTTGGTACGGCCAAATACACCAGGGGCTTAAGCACCCCATAATACGGCGTGAGAAGTTCGAACACTTTCACAAGTGCGGCACCCCGAACTTATAGCATTATATGCATCGGCTCCGAATCATGTCTTGGCTCAATAGTTGGGTTTGCCCGGATCCCATGTCTTGGTACCTTACGTTCTGTTATATCGGCTAAGGTAGCACTAGGAGAACTACTGCGATTGTGCCCCGGTTCAGCTGGGCTAAGCACCACAATAGAGAAAGCTAAAACTGACTGTCATGATAGGGCGAGAGCTGGTCGCTGTTCGAGAGGTTTCGAGTCCCTAAAGACTTATGCCGCTTAGGGCGAGGAGTCGGCTTTGTCCGGCTTAGGCATGTATAGCGCCCTGAACTCGGTCTTCCGAATACTAGGGGCTTCGCCAAAATTTAAAATTATAGAATTCTCTGGCTAAGTGAGAGTGATAAAGCATTATAGTCCGATTGCCTTGTTCGTTGCGCTGAGCACCTCCCTCGAAGGGCCCAAGAATGGGAAAAAGAGTGCTCAGATTTACTCCGAACACCCCAGCACTCGCGGCATGGGGGCAGAAGCCAACGACTGGCAATCTCTCAGATTTAATAAACGGCTGCACAGAAGGTAATATTTTAAATTCAAACAAGCATTGCATAGCGCATATGAACAAGTTTTCAGCGTACAGGATCACACAAGCGAGCTTACTCAAATATTACATGTTTGGAACATTCATCCGGCATAAGGCGGGCACCCTTCAGGACGCCCTCATAGTACATTTCAGGGTGGCGATGCTCCTTGCCCTGCGGTGGCCTATCCTTCACTAGCTTCTCAGCATCCATCTTGCCCCAGTGTACTTTAACACGGGCAAGCGTCCTGCGGGCGCCCTCGATGCAGACGGAGCGCTTGATGACCTCAAGCCAAGGACATGCATCCACAACCCGCCTTACCAGCCCGAAGTAGCTCCCTGGCAGGGCCTCTCCAGGCCACAGCCGGACTATAAGACCCTTCATGGCCTGTTCAGCCGCCTTATGGAGCTCAACTAATTGCTTCAACTGGTCGCTTAAGGGCACCGGGTGTTCGGCCTCAGTATACTGAGACCAGAACACCTTCTCCGTCGAGCTCCCCTCCTCGGCTCGGTAGTGCTTTGCAGCATCCGACACGCTGTGGGGTAAATCTGCGAATGCTCCTGGAGAGCTCCGGACTCGGGTAAGTAACAAGTAATTTACTTTCACGTGCTTGCTTTGCATAATGAATGCCTTACCCGCCACTATCTTCTTCATCGCCTCAATTTCCTGGAGGGCCTTCTGTGCTTCGGCCTTATCATGCTTGGCGCTCTCTAGGGCGGAGGCAAGCTCGGACTCTCGCATCTTCGTGTCAAGCTCCAAACTCTCATGTTTTTTCACGAGAGCTTGGAGCTCTTGCTGCACCTCAGCAACCCGCGCCTCTTGCTTCCCCCGCTCGGTGCACTCCGTGGCCGCTTTCTTTTCGGCCCCGGACAGTGCTTGCTTTAGGGTCGCCACCTCGGTCGTGGCCACTAGCACATTAATAACGGTCCTATCATTCTTGCAACTTCATTTTTTATACACATACAGTCAAGGCACTACTTACCTAGGTTCTCCTCGAGCTGCTTCTTGGCAAGGCCGAGCTCTTTCTCGGACCGCTCGAGGTTCTGCTTCAGCACATCAACCTCCGCAGTCAGTGCGGCAGAGGTCAGCAGCGAAGCCTGCATACGCATATCGACATACTTACATTAGACTCCTGCGGATATTTTTAGATCCTCTATTCGGCTTTTCTTTGTGAACACCGAACAGAGCATCAGGGGCTACTGTCTATGCGGCAATATTTTCATATATTTTTTACATACCTCAAAGCCGGTTAGAAGGCTGGCACATGCTTCAGTCAGTCCACTCTTGGCAGACTGAACCTTCTGGATCACCGCACTCATAATAGTGTGGTGCTCCTCGTCGATGGAGGCGCCGTTAAGCACCTCCAGCAAATCATCCGGTGCCTCCGGCTGGACGGAGGTCACCGGCACGGTAGGCTTGCCCCTCTTAGTTGGGGGCCGCCAGCCGGAGTCCAGAACCACTAGGGGTTCCGGTGGGGGTCTCCCAAGGCCGAACTTGGAGCCCTTGGGAGCCTTTCTCCCCTTGCGCTTGCAGTCCGGAAGGTCGCCTTGTGGCGCCTCCAGGACTACCTCCGCTCGGCTTGGTGCCCTTTGAGACAACACCTCGGCGCTGTCCGTAGGGCGAGGGGCAGAGGCAGTCGGTAGTGATCCTCCGTTGCTCATGGCCGACGGGTCCAAAAAACCTCTCGACGGGGATACGTCGATACGGGCCCGGGACAGACTGCATAACCTTGTCCGGCGTTAGAAGAAGTTGTGCAATTAAACAGTGCCATGAGTTAATCTGGTGCCCGAATACTTACGATCTCGCCAGGGGCTTGGCCCTAGGTGGCCACTCGTCTTCGCTGTCGGCGGTGGTGGTGGTGTAGTCGGGAGGGAGAGTCCTTCCCTTCTTGGACCCTCCGGCCTCCCCAGTTGGGGCGGCCTTCCTCTTCTTGTCTTCCCTGACTGGAGGGGAAGAACCTTTATCTTCCTCCTTCTTGTTTCCACGGGAGGAGTGCGTCTTGGAGTTATCGGACGATGAGTCCGATAACACCTGGCGCCGGGAACTCTTTTGGGTTCCCGTAGCCTTCTTCTTGACCTTTTTCTCCGGCACCTCATAAGGAGCCGGAGTAAGCATCTCAGTCAGGAGAGCATCTGCAGGGTCTTCGGGCAGGGGGGCTGGACAATCAATCTGCCCCGACGTCTCCACCCATTCCTGTCAAAGGCATGGAACCTTAGATCCTGCACATAGTTAAACTATGAAAAATACCCTATAAAGACATAAACTAGCTTACTGCGTTGGCTTGGCGCTTCGCGCTGAATCCGTGATCCTCGGTAAGGGGAGGGGGAACCTCGACACTCTTAAACGACACCTTCCAAGCATCCTTGTGTGTTGTGTCGAAAAGCTCGCTCAGAGTTTGGTGCTGGGCCGGGTCGAACTCCCACAAGTTGAACGCCCGTTGTTGGCACGGGAGGATCCAGCGGATGAGCATGACCTGGACTATCTTGACAAGCTTGAGCTTCTTGTTCACCATGTTTTGGACACAGGTTTGGAGTCCGGTCAGCTCTACCGGACTACCCCAGGGCAGGCCCTTCTCTTTCCAGGAGGTGAGCCGTGTGGGGATTCCGGATCGGAACTCGGGGGCCGCTGCCCATTTGGGGTCACGCGGCTCGGTTATGTAGAACCACCCTGACTGCCACCCCTTTATGGTCTCCATGTAGGAGCCCTCGAGCCATGTGACGTTGGGCATCTTGCCTACCATGGCGCCTCCGCACTCTGCCTGCTGGCCGCCCACCACCTTCGGTTTAACATTGAAGGTCTTCAGCCATAGGCCAAAGTGTGGTTTGATGCGGAGGAAGGCCTCACACACGATGATAAACGTTGAGATGTTGAGGATGAAGTTCGGGGCCAGATCGTGGAAGTCTAGTCCATAGTAGAACATGAGTCCCCGGACGAACGAGTGGAGAGGGATTCCCAGTCCGCGGAGGAAATGATTAAGGAACACTACCCTCCGTGGGGCCTGGGGGTGGGGATGAGCTTCCCCGCATCTAGCAGCCAGTGTGCGATATCGTCGGGCAGGTATCCGGCTCCCCTCAGCTTCTTGATGTGTCCCTCCGTGACAGAGGAAACCATCCACTTGCCTCCTGCTCCGGACATGGTTGGAGAGGGTTGAGGAAGAAAATGTGGACTTGGGCGTTGGAGCTCGAGTGTGCGAGAATGGATGAGCAAAGGAGGAAGAAGGCATGGGTGGAAAAGTGTGAATCCTTGTCCCTTTATATGGGCGGACGAAACTATGCGTCCCCACCAGCCTGGTAAAACTCGCTCATCCCCCAAGCGCCGTAATTGATGGCGCGGTTGGGTTACCCATGTCCGTATTGATGAGAATCCCGCAATAAGGGGACACGATCTCTGCTTCGACAAGACATGCCGAGGAAACCGCCTCGTGAAACGCGCTGAGGTTGGCTGTAAAGAAAAAACTATTCGCATAAGGGCTTGGCTGTGGTGTGATGTCACATTACAGGATACGTCAGCAGATTGGATTTGTGGAAATATTATTCTCTCTACGGTGGTATGTGGAACTTGTTTTGTAGAGCCGGACATGATCCTTGTGTTCAAAACCTTCTATGAAGTGTTCGGAGGAGGAACCCACCTTGCAATGCTGAAGACAATCTGCGCGCCGGACTCATCGTCATTGAAGCCTGGTTCAGGGGCTACTGAGGGAGTCCTGGATAAGGGGGTATCCGGACAGCCGGACTATATCCTTTGGCCGGACTGTTAGACTATGAAGATACAAGATTGAAGACTTCGTCCCGTGTCCGGATGGGACTCTCCTTGGCGTGGAAGGCAAGCTTGGCAGTACGAATATGTAGATCTCCTTCCTTGTAACCGACTCTGTGTAACCCTAGCCCCTCCGGTGTCTATATAAACTGGAGGGTTTAGTCCGTAGGCTAACTTCTAGGGTTTAGCCTCTCTGATCTCGTGGTAGATCTACTCTTGTACTACCCATATCATCAATATTAATCAAGCAGGAGTAGGGTTTTACCTCCATCGAGAGGGCCTGAACCTGGGTAAAAACACCATGTCCCTTGTCTCCTATTACCATCCGCCTAGACGCACAGTTCGGGACCCCCTACCGGAGATCCGCCGGTTTTGACACCGACAACGATCCTTACACCATGTAAATCTCGATACCCGCATTATCAGAAGATAGCGTATGCGGTCTATATGGTATCCCGCAAGCTGTGGCACTACTTACAAGAGTGCTCAATCACGGTGGCTTCAGAAGTCCCACTGAACGATATTATAAGCAATCGGGACGCCACCGACAGAATTGCCAAATGGGCCATTGAGCTCCTATCATTTGAAATAACGTACAAACCACACCGAGCCATCAAATCTCAGGCATTGGCCGACTTCGTCGCCGAACGGACAGAGACCAAACTCCCTAAAGAGTACGACACGTATTCTAACTGGGTGATGCACTTTGACAGCTCAAAAATATTAACCGGACTTGGGGCTGGTGCCGTCTTGACATCCCCCACAAGAGACACGGTTCGTTATGTAATTCAAATAATGTATATAGATTCTAACAACGCAGCCGAATACGAGGCCCTATTGCATGGTCTCCGGATGGCTGTCTCCATGGGCATACATTGCCTTGAGGTGCGCGGGGATTCCAACCTCACAATATCCCAAATAAACAGAGACTTTGACGCAAAAGATCCGAAGATGGCGGCTTACCGCAATGCCGTACTCCCAATATCAGCTTGGTTCGAGGGTCTCGAGTTCCATCACATGGCTCGAGAGAGTAATCATGCTGCGAACATCCTTGGTCGCATGGGCGCTAAATGCGACCCCGTCCCACCTAACACCTTTGTGGAAAGGCTCTTCAAGCCATCCGTGGTGTGGCAGGACGATAATGGGAGCACTGGCCCGGAGCTGATCATAACCCCTGATTCTGAACACAGTCCCGATATCATTGTGGGCTTAGGCACCGAATAACACCATTGGCCCACGAAATCATGGTCATAATTGCCCCGTGGACCGAGCCTTTCCTTGCCTACCTCACTAGGAATGAGCTCCCCGAGGATTAGATTGAGGCCCGTCGCATCGGTCGATGTTTGAAAGGCTACAAAGTTCATGAAGGAGAACTTTACAAGAAAAGTACTACCGGAGTCCTTCAATGATGTTTCTCCGAAGCAGAGGGATGGCAGCTCTTGGCTGAAATACACGCCAGTCTCGGCGGTCATCATGCCGCAGCTCGGGCCCTTGTAAGTAAAGCCTTCCGCATGGGTTTATTTTGGCCCACAGCCCGGGCAGATGCACAAGACCTCGTACAGCGCTGCGTCAGATGCCAGCTTTTTGCTAATCAAAGCCATATGCCGCCCACTGCGCTCCGTACAATCCCCAATACTTGGCCCTTTGTGGTTTGGGGGCTCGATATGGTCAGACATCTTAAAGGGGGAAGCCATAAGAAGAAATACTTGTTGGTTATGGTCGACAAGTTCACTAAGTGGATAGAAGCCAAACCAGTTAAAATGGTTGAAGCCGGACCGGTGATAGACTTCATATCCGGCGTCGTACACTGTCATGGTGTCCCGCACAGTATTATTACTAACAATGGCTCTAACTTTACAGCCGACGAGGTTAAAACTTGGTACGCCAATTCGGTCATCAAGCTTGATTACGCCTCTGTATACCACCCTCAGACAAACGGTCAGGTCGAACGGGCTAACGGCATGATAATGAGCGGCATCAAACCCAGACTAGTGCGACCTCTGCAAGAATCGGGCAAACACTAGGTCGAGGAACTCGATTCCGTATTCTAGGGGCTGAGGACCACGCCCAATCGCAAGTCCGGGTGTACCCCCTTTGTCATGGTGTACGGTGCGGAGGCAGTCTTGCCTTGCGACATTATTCATGATTGACCTCGAGTGTGCATGCATGAAGAGAGAGAAGCCGAGCTCGATCTGCAGGACGACCTAGACGGCCTGGAGGAGGATCGCGATGTCGCGAAGGCCCCTTCCACATTTTATCAACAGCACGCTCAATGATACCAAAGCAGAGAACTACGGGCAAAGACCTACAATGTCGGTGAACTCGTTTTACGCCTACCAGTAAAGAAAAAAGGACAAGCTCAAGCCCAAATGGGAGGGTCCCTTCATTATAGATGAAGTTCTCACTTGAGGAGCATATCGTCTTCGCAATGCTTCGGACAATCGCTTGGAGCCAAACCCATGGAATGCTGCAAGGCTCCGAAGATTCTACGCCTAAGTCTGCACATATACCTTTTTTATCATTCCTTTTTTTTCTCCCTTTTACAGTTTTTCTCTTCTTTGTTTTTATACGACTTCTAGCTCGTGTTCGAATAAACCACACACCTGAGGGGTAGACATCCTCAAATGTACATACCCCACAATACCTGGGGGCTTCTTTTCACAAGAAGCTTATTCTTATTATTATTATTTCTGGAGCATCAAGCTCACCGTATATATGTGTCATCTATCCATATATGTCTTTTCTTCACCATTATATGCACCTTTATGACTTAAGTTTTTGCCAAGCTGGGTTGCGTGGCTCTTGTGCTTATGACCTACGTTATCGCTTGTTCGGCTAGGGCATAAAGGGATCACCTCTGCGATTGTTACAGCCGGGTCATCCAGACATGTACCTCAGACGGGTGAAGCCGAAAGCTAGCGTTCTTATGGGAATGATTGGTCGGTGAGCAAAAGACGAACTGCCCTTGTGGTAATACAATACCCCAGAGTATAAACACGTTCCGTGATTTTTCAGCATCATAGCTTCGGTATGCACAAAGAACCGCATACTAGCCCAAGGAAAGGAACCCTTAACGAAACTATTCTCTCTGTAAGATGTTTCTTACAACCAAATGTAATGTAACATAACTCCCCGATTACAACTTGTCTGTTCAAGCAACGATGACTGGACTGCCTAGTTTCCGAACAAACTTTGGTGTTTACCTACGGTATAGTATTCGGAAACACTCCTAAACCTAGGGTTTTCGGAGGTCGAAGCAGAAAGTCTGCCATGACAATCGTTTTACAATTCGGCTAGAGACAAGTTTGTCGATAAAAGTACATTGCTACTTGGACTAAAAAACTTCTTATTCCTATAGACCCTCTAATAGGTTTTCTAGTCTACAATCTTGTTGGAAAACTTGGCGGCCTCCTTCACTTGGTCGTACACCAGGCTGACCGGAATTTCTTGTCCATCGGATCCTCGAGGTACGACCCGTGCCATATGATTGGGATAAAGTCCGGTGTACCGTGTTTTTACCATGGCCCATGCCTCCTGAGCACCCTCTCGGCATGCTAATATCTTCCACAGCCCAAAACAGCACCGAGCCATACTTCCTTGAGGAGAGTCAGCTGGCCATAAATCCTTTGCAATGTTTCTCATTGCCCTCCGCGCTCGCTGGTGCACCTTGGACAGCTCTTGTAGCAGGTCACCTTGTAATCCGGACACCTCTTCTTCAGGCAGCCCAGTCAACACACTTGCAGCAATAAACTAGTTAGATTTCACGTCAGCGAACTGCATAACAGTAAGTTAAAATGCATATTGAATATGCCACCTCTCAGCTTTCTGTTTTCCTTTAGGGCGTCAGCCAGTTGGGCTCGCATGTCTTTCAGCTCTTCGCTGAGCTTGATGTTGCCATCCTACTGCTTGTTCTTCTCGTCCATGGTACGCGTCAGTATGCGTTGACCAGCGACCTCTTGCCTTTCAGCATGTTCTTTGTCCGCCTGCGTGGCCTTTAGTTTCTCCGCCAGCTGATCCGATGATCCTACCATTATAAAATGCAATAGTGTTTATTTGCATAAACACGCTGGCACATGATCATATTTTCCGGACAGCATGAGACATTACCAGTCGGTGCCTCCTTGGACTTCTCCAGTTTGGCGATAACAGCAATTAGCTGAGTCCGGCATTGTTCCAGCTCTCGAGATAGCATGTTGTTCTTCTCCATAAGTACCTAATCATACATCGATCCTTAAAATCAGTTGCTTCAACTGTTTTCAAGCCTTGGGGGCTACTGGTATATGGCTATTAAATTTATACAAAATGATCTTACTCGCGTGTCCTTTGAAAGCTGGTGAGTGGCAACGGCAATACCATCCCGGGCAGCTCAATTGTATGCATCCGCCAAACTAAAGGCATTGAATGTCTCTTCAGTGAAACTAGGATCACGCATAGCTGCCTTCCGGCACCAATGGTTCATGGCACTCTCCACTTCGGAGTTGGTGACGGATACATTATCCGAATCGTCGGAGAGAGGACAATCCGTCATGGCACCCGTATCAGCTATAGCCCTAGAGGCAGGGTTCGGGGTTGGAGCGGTGGACGTATGTCCGATGAGGTCTCCGGATACAGTCCAGTAAAGGCTCTTCCTGAAATATGACACAACAGTAAATGTCACTGAGGGAGTCCTGGATTAGGGGGTGTCCGGATAGCCGGACTATAACCTTTGGCCGGACTCTTGGACTATGAAGATACAAGATTAAAGACTTCGTCCCGTGTCCGGATGGGACTTCCCTTGGCGTGAAAGGCAAGCTTGGCGATACGGATATGTAGATCTCCTTCCTTTGTAACCGACTCTGTGTAACCCTAGCCCTCTCCGGTGTCTATATAAACCGGAGGGTTTTAGTCCATAGGACGAACAACAATCATACCATAGGCTTGCTTCTAGGGTTTAGCCTCTCTGATCTCGTTGTAGATCTACTCTTGTACTACCCATATCATCAATATAAATCAAGCAGGAGTAGGGTTCTACCTCCATCGAGAGGGGCCGAACCTGGGTAAAAACATTGTGTCCCTTGTCTCCTGTTACCATCAGCCTAGACGCACAGTTCGGGACCCCCTACCCGTGATCCGCCGGTTTTGACACCGACATTGGTGCTTTCATTGAGAGTTCCTCTGTGCCATCGCCATCAGGAAGGATGCCTCATCCCGTATTCAAAGATGCCACTGTTGCTAAGGGAGCTTTGGTTGTTGGCCAAACTCTCTGGCTAGGTGGTTTTCTTATGACCGCCTATTCGGCTGTTGCGCTGACGATGACTTCTTGGGTCATCAAAAGCAATCTTCACGTCGACTCGGAACTCGCCGAGCAGTTAGATCCAATGGAGCTCTCTTCCCTAAACAAGCTCTTGGATCACATCGCCGCCCTGGGAGTCGCTACAGACTACGATCAGATTGGGCCTAAACCCGATCTGAGAGAGATTAACTCTCCCCAGGTCACCCATCACATTACGGTGGTGGAGGAACAATGCGGAGACCCTTCATCTATCTTAAGGACCAAGTATGTCCGGATTCCCGATCCCTCCAAGCCGGATACCCGCAGAGGGGAGGACGTCACTCAAGCCCTGAACCTAGATTCAGGAAGCGGGCTAGATTCATTGGACAACATCCAAGAATCCAAGCTTCCGAGTTCGGAAGCTCCTTGGCCCCTGAGTCTCAGATTGGGTGAGGTTTCGTATTTAATTCCATCCACCCACCCAAACATAAGTGATCTATCCCAAATTAGGCAAGAGCCCGAAGAAACAGTACACCATTACTGGGCCAGATTCCTCCTAGTCATCAACAGGATAAAGGACTGCCGCGAGGAAGACGCAATTTCATTCTTCTGCAATAATTGCACGGACAACGGAATCCTCAACGCCATAAGTCGCCGTGAAATTACACGCTTCGCCGACTTGGCATCCATAGTACGAAAGTATTATGCGATGGAAAGCGCCTGGAAAACCAACATAAAATTTTGGGACAATCCGGCCCTGAATACAAACCCAGTCTGAAATAAAAGGGTGCATTATGGCCAGGCACTCGGGTTAAACACCAAAAAGCAAAAACCCTCAACAGGGCATGGAACCGTACTAGAGGGATGGCTCAATGGACCCTGTAATATTCATAGTGCAGAGGGCGCCACACCAACTCATAGCCTTAGAGCATGTTGGATACTCCGACAGGTGGCCAAAAGTGGCGAAGATCTTCTAAACCCAGAAGCCATAGAGTACCAGCCCTTGGATACCAATATGGTATTAACAGTCTTTGAGACTTTCGCATCAAATAATATGCGAAAAAGAACACTCCGCAGCCTTGCTGAAGTCTGCCACGTGGCAACAATAAACCCATGGAGTGACACGGCTATTACTTTTAATGCGAGTGATGAACCTAAATTCCGAACAGCCCGAGCACCAGCCGCATTGGTCCTCAGTCCAATAGTGGACGGCTTTCGACTCACCAAGGTACTCATGGATGGTGGCAGCGGATTGAACCTCATTTATGAGGAAACCCTTCAAAAAATGGAAATAGACTGGAACCGCAATGAGCGAAGCAGGACAACCTTTAGAGGAATAATCCCCAGTCGGGAAGCGCGCTGTACAGGAAAAATCACACTAGATGTGGTGTTCGGCACGCCGGACAATTATAGGTCCAAAGAGGTCACGTTCCAAGTGGCCCGTTCAGTAGCGGATACCACGCTCTATTAGGGCAGGAGGCGTTTACAATCTTCCAAGCCATACCCCATTACGGGTACATGAAGCTCAAAATGCCCGGGCCCAACAGAATCATCACTCTCGCTAGTGACCCGGACACAGCACTCCACGCCGAAAATAAGATAGTCGCACTATCCCTCGAGGCACTATCCGAAGCCCTAGCGGCTGAGGAACTGACTGCGCTGCGCTCCACGGTGAACAGGGACGACGTGATACTCGATAAAAGATCCAAGTCCACCTCCTTCAAACCAGCGGACGAGATCGTAAAATTCCAAGTCCATCCAACGGACCCTACAAAAACAGCTTCCATCGGGGCACAGTTAAACCCTGGTGTAGACGCCGCACTACGAGAGTTCCTACACGAGAACTGGGACATTTTTGCCTGGCACCCTTCAGACATGCCAGGAATCCCACGCAGGTTGGCCGAGCATAGCCTAAATATTCTAAAAGGACTCAAGCCAGTCAAGCAGGCTCTTGGGCGTTTCTCCGAACCTAAGAGACAAGCCATGTGAGAGGAACTAGCTAAGCTATTGGAGGCCGGATTCATCCGAGATATAAAACATCCGAACTAGCTAGCAAATATGGTCATGGTACAAAAGAAGGACAAATCCTGGTGCTTGTGCGTCGATTTTAAGGACCTCAATAAGGCTTGCCCAAAGGATCCCTTCCCCCTCCCCCGCATCGATCAAATTATCGACGCTACCGCAGGACACGATTCATTGTGCTTCCTCGACGCATACTCCGGCTATCATCAAATTAGGATGGCAGAGCCAGACCAAGCTGCAACAGCGTTCATCACACCATACGGCCCCTTCTGCTTCAACACAATGCCCTTTGGGCTCAAAAACACCGGCGCAACATATTAGCGCATGATTCAGACATGTCTGGCAAACAAGATCGGCAAAACAGTGGAGGCTTACGTAGATGATGTGGTCGTCAAAACCGAACATGTCGAATCGCTAGTAGACGACTTGAAGCTCACGTACGATAACCTCCTAACATATGACATCAAGCTCAACCCGGAAAAATGCGTCTTCGGCGTACCAGCCGGAAAGCTCTTGGGCCTCATCGTATCCGGCAGAGGAATTGAAGCAAATCCGGCTAAGATCCGAGCTCTGTCACAATTGGATATCCCAAAAGACCTCAAACAAATACAAAAATTAACTGGATGCATGGCGGCTCTAAGCCGCTTTATCTCCCGCCTGGGAGAAAAGGCAGTACCACTTTATCGCCTCCTTCGGCGCACCGAACACTTCGAGTGGACGGATGCCGCCACTGCCGGACTGGAAGAAATAAAAGCCATATTGGCCACCAACCCAGTCCTGGCCGCGCCAAACATTGGCGAACCAATGCTATTATACATTGCGGCAACTCATCAAGTTGTAAGCGCAGTGCTCGTTGTTGGGGAACGTAGTAATTTCAAAAAATTTCCTACGCACACGCAAGATCATGGTGATGTATAGCAACGAGAGGGGAGAGTGTTGTCTACGTACCCTCATAGACCGAAGCGGAAGCGTTGACACAACGTAGAGGAAGTAGTCATACGTTCTCCTCGCGATCCAACCGATCACAGCACCGTTACTCCGGCACCTCCGAGTTCTTGGCACACGTTCAGCTCGATGACGATCCCCAGGCTCCGATCCAGCAAAGCGTCGGGGAAGAGTTCCGTCAGCACAACGGCATGGTGACGATCTTGATGTGTTACCGGCGCAGGGCTTCGCCTAAGCACCGCGACAATATGACCGAGGTGGAATATGGTGGAGGGGGGCACCGCACACGGCTAAGGAACGATCACGTTGATCAATTGTGTGTCATGGGGTGCCCCTTGCCTCAGTATATAACGGATGGAGAAGGAGGAGGCCGGCCAAGCCAATTGGTGCGGCCAAGATATGGAGTCCTACTAGGACTCCAAGTCCTAGTAGGAGTCCACCAAAAGGGGAGGAAGGGAGAAGGAATAGGAGGAGAAGGAGAGGTGGCCGGCCCCCTTTTCCCTAGTCCAATTCGGACCAAAGGGGAGGGGGGGCGCAGCAGCCTTTTTCCTCTTCCCACTAAAGCCCATCAAGGCCCATTACTTCTCCCGTAATCCCGTAACTCCCCGGTACCTCCGAAAATACCCGAACCACTCAGAACCCTTCCGATGTCCGAATATAGTCGTCCAATATATCGATCTTTACGTCTCGACCATTTCGAGACTCCTCGTCATGTCCCCGATCTCATCCGGGACTCCGAACTCCTTCGGTACATCAAAACTCATAAACTCATAATATAACTGTCATCGAAACCTTAGGCGTGCGGACCCTACGGTTCGAGAACAATGTAGACATGACCGAGACACATCTCCGGTCAATAACCAATAGCGGGACCTGGATGCCCATATTGGCTCCTACATATTCTGCGAAGATCTTTATCGGTCAGACCGCATAACAACATACGTTGTTCCCTTTGTCATCGGTATATTACTTGCCCGAGATTCGATCGTCGGTATCCAATACCTAGTTCAATCTCGTTACCGGCAAGTCTCTTTACTCGTTCCCTAATACATCATCTCACAACTAACACATTAGTTGC
Source organism: Aegilops umbellulata (assembly GCA_032464435.1). Lineage (NCBI taxonomy): Eukaryota > Viridiplantae > Streptophyta > Magnoliopsida > Poales > Poaceae > Aegilops > Aegilops umbellulata. The sequence continues at coordinate 193,506,001 of CP136055.1, forward strand.
AATGCTTGCAAGGCTTATGTGATGTGCATTACCGAGAAGGCCCTGAGATACCTCTCCGACATTCGGAGTGACAAATCCTAATCTCGAAATATGCCAACCCAACAAATACTTTCGGAGACACCTGTAGAGCACCTTTATAATCACTCAGTTACGTTGTGACGTTTGGTAGCACACAAAGTGTTCCTACGGTAAACGGGAGTTGCATAATCTCATAGTTAAAGGAACATGTATAAGTCATGGATAAAAGCAATAGCAACATACTAAACGATCGGGTGCTATGCTAATGGAATGGGTCATGTCAATCAGATCATTCAACTAATGATGTGACCTCATTAATCAAATAACAACTCCTTGTTCATGGTTAGGAAACATAACCATCTTTGATTAATGAGCTAGTCAAGTAGAGGCATACTAGTGACACTCTGTTTGTCTATGTATTCACACATGTATTATGTTTCCTGTTAATACAATTCTAGCATGAATAATAAACATTTATCATGAATTAAGGAAATAAATAATAACTTTATTATTGCCTCTAGGGCATATTTCCTTCAGTCTCCCACTTGCACTAGAGTCAATAATCTAGTTCACATCGCCATGTGATTTATCAGCAATAATTCACATCGATATGTGACCAACACCCAAAGGGTTTACTAGATTCAGTAATCTAGTTCACATCGCTATGTGATTAACACCCAAAGAGTACTACGGTGTGATCATGTTTTGCTTGTGAGAGAAGTTTAGTCAACGGGTCTGCCACATTCAGATCCGTTATGTATTTTGCAATTTTCTATGTCTACAATGCTCTGCACGGAGCTACTTTAGCTAATTGCTCCCACTTTCAATATGTATCTAGATTGAGACTTAGAGTCATCTAGATTAGTGTCAAAACTTGCATCGACGTAACTTTTTACGACGAACCTTTTGTCACATCCATAATCGAGAAACATATCCTTATTCCACTAAGGATAATTTTGACCGCTTGTCCAGTGATCTATTCCTAGATCACTATTGTACTCCCTTGCCAAACTCAGTGGTAGGGTATGCAATAGATCTGGTACACAGCATGGCATACTTTATAGAACCTATGGCTGAGGCATAGGGAATGACTGTCATTCTCTTTCTATCTTCTGCCGTGGTCGGGCTTTGAGTCTTACTCAATTTCACACCTTGTAATACAGGCAAGAACTCTTTCTTTGACTGTTCCATTTTGAACTATTTCAAAATCTTGTCAAGGTATGTACTCATTGAAAAAACTTATCAAGCGTCTCGATCTATCTCTATAGATCTTGATGCTCGATATGTAAGTAGCTTCCCCGAGGTCTTTCTTTGAAAAAAAACTCCTTTCAAATACTCCTTTATGCTTTACGGAATAATTCTACATTATTTCCGATCAATAATATGTCATTTACATATACTTATCAGAAATGCTGTAGTGCTCCCACTCACTTTCTTGTAAATACGGGCTTCACCGCAAGTCTGTATAAAACTATATGCTTTGATCAGCTTATCAAAGCGTATATACCAACTCCGAGATGCTTGCACCAGTCCATAGATGGATCGCTGGAGCTTGCATATTTTGTTAACACCTTCAGGATCGACAAAACCTTCTAGTTGCATCGTATACAACTCTTCTTTAATAAATCCATTAAGGAATGTAGTTTTGTTTATCCATTTGCCGGATTTCATAAAATGCGACAATTGCTAACATGATTCGGACAGACTTAAGCATAGATACGAGTGAGAAACTCTCATCGTAGTCAACACCTTGAACTTGTCGAAAACCTTTTGCGACAATTCTAGCTTTGTAGATAGTAACACTACTATCAGTGTCCGTCTTCCTCTTCAAGATCCATTTATTTTCTTTGGCTTGCCGATCATCGCGCAAATCCATCAAAGTCCATACTTTGTTCTCATACATGGATCATATCTCAGATTTCATGGCCTCTAACCATTTTGCGGAATCTGGGCTCATCATCGCTTCCTCATAGTTCGCAAGTCCGTCGTGGTCTAGTAACATGACTTCCAGAACAGGATTACCGTACCACTCTGGTGCGGATCTCACTCTAGTTTACTTACGAGATTCGGTAATAACTTGATCTTGAAGTTACATGATCATCATCATTAGCTTCCTTACTAATTGGTGTAGTAGTCACAAGAACAGATTTCTGTGATGAACTACTTTCCAATAAGGGAGAAGGTACAATTACCTTATCAAGTTTTCTACTTTCCTCCCACTCACTTCTTTCGAAAGAAACTCTTTCTCTAGAAAGTTTCCGAACTTAGCAACAAAAGTCTTGCCTTCGGATCTGTGATAGAAGGTGTATCCAACAGTTTCCTTTGGATATCCTATGAACACACATTTCTCCGATTTGGGTTCGAGCTTATTAGGTTGAAGCTTTTTCACATAAGCATCGCAGCCCCAAACTTTAAGAAACGACAGCTTAGGTTTATTGCTAAACCATAGTTGATACGGTGTCGTCTCAATGGATTTAGATGGTGCCTCTTTTAACGTGAATGCAGCTGTCTCTAATGCATGATCCCAAAACGATATTGGTAAATCGGTAAGAAACATCATAGATTGTACTATATCCAATAAAGTACGGTTATGACGTTCGGACACACCATTATGCTGTGGTGTTCCAGGTGGCATGAGTAGTGAAACTATTTCACATTGTTTAACTGAAGGCCAAACTCGTAACTCAAATGTTTTACCTCTGCGATCATATCGTAGTAACTTTTATTTTCTTGTTACGATGATTCTCTACTTCACTCTGAAATTCTTTGAACTTTTCAAACGTTTCAGACTTATGTTTCATCAAGTAGATATACCCATATCTGCTCAAATCATTTGTGAAGGTTAGAAAATAATGATACTTGTCGCGAGACTTAATATTCATCGGACCACATACATCAGTATGTATGATTTCCAACAAATCTGTTGCTTGCTCCATTGTTCCGGAGAACGGCGTTTTAGTCATCTTGCCCAAGAGGCATGGTTCGCAAGCATCAAGTGATTCATAATCAAGTGATTCCAAAATCCCATCAGCATGGAGTTTCTTCATGCGCTTTACACCAATATGACCTAAACGGCAGTGCCACAAATAGGTTGCACTATCATTATTAACTTCGCATCTTTTGGTTTCAATATTATGAATATGTGTATCACTACGATCGAGATCCAATGAACTATTTTCATTGGGTGTGTATGTCCATAAAAGGTTCTATTCATGTAAACAGAACAACAATTGTTCTCTAACTTAAATGAATAATCATATTGCAATAAACATGATCAAATCATATTTATGCTCAACGCAAACACCAAATAACACTTATTTAGGTTCATCACTAATCCCGAAAGTATAGGGAGTGTGCGATGATGATCATATCAATCTTGGAACTACTTCCAACTTTCATCGTCACTTCACCCTTAACTAGTCTTTGTTCATTCTGCAACTCCCGTTTCGAGTTACTACTCTTAGCAACTGAACCAGTATCAAATACCGAGGGGTTGCTATGAACACTAGTAAAATACATATCAATAATCTGTATATCAAATATACCTTTGTTCACTGCGCCATCCTTCTTATCCGCCAAATACTTGGGGCAGTTCCGCTTCCAGTGACCAGTCCCTTTGCAGTAAACGCACTCAGTCTCAGGCTTAGGTCCAGACTTGGGCTTCTTCACTTGAGCAGCAACTTGCTTGCCGTTCTTCTTGAAGTTCCCCTTCTTCCGTTTGCCCTTTACTTGAAACTAGTGATCTTGTCAACCATCAACGCTTGATGCTCTTTCTTGATTTCTACCTCCATCGATTTCATCATTATGAAAAAGTTCGGGAGTCGTTTTCGTCATCCCTTGTATACTATAGTTCATCACGAAGTTCTACTAACTTGGTGATGGTGACTAGAGAATTCTGTCAATCACTATCTTATCTGGAAGATTAACACCCACTTGATTCAAGCGATTGTAGTACCCAGACAATCTGAGCACATGCTCACTAGTTGAGCGATTCTCCTCCATCTTTTAGCTATAGAACTTGTTGGAGACTTCATATCCCTCAACTTGGGTAGTTGCTTGAAATATTAACTTCAACTACTGGAACATCTCATATGGTCCATGACGTTCAAAACGTCTTTGAAGTCCCGATTCTAAGCCGTTAAGCATGGTGCACTAAACTATCAAGTAGTCATCATATTGAGCTAGCCAAATGTTCATAACGTCTGCATCTGCTCCTGCAATAGGTCTGTCACCTAGCGGTGCATTAAGGACATAATTCTTCTGTGCAGCAATGAGGATAAACCTCAGATCACGGATCCAATCCGCATCATTGCTACTAATATTTTTCAACACAATTTTCTCTAGGAACATATCAAAATAAACATAGGGAAGCAACAACGCGAGCTATTGATCTACAACATAGATATGCTAATACTACTAGGACTAAGTTCATGATAAATTAAAGTTCAATTAATCATATTACTTAAGAACTCCCACTTAGATAGACATCCCTCTAATCCTCTAAGTGATCACGTGATCCAAATCAACTAAACCATGTCTGATCATCACGTGAGATGGAGTAGTTTCAATGGTGAACATCACTATGTTGATCATATCTACTATATGATTCATGCTCGACCTTTCGGTCTCCGTGTTCCGAGGCCATATCTGTTATATGCTAGGCTCGTCAAGTATAACCTGAGTATTCCGCGTGTGCAACTGTTTTGCACCCGTTGTATTTGAACGTAGAGCTTATCACACCCGATCATCACGTGGTGTCTCAGCACGAAGAACTTTCGCAACGGTGCATACTCAGGGAGAACACTTCTTGATAATTAGTGAGAGATCATCTTATAATGCTACCGTCAAACAAAGCAAGATAAGATGCATAAAAGATAAACATCACATGCAATCAATATAAGTGATATGATATGGCCATCATCATCTTGTGCTTGTGATCTCCATCTCCGCAGCACTGTCATGATCACCATTGTCACCGGCGCCACACCTTGATCTCCATCGTAGCATCGTTGTCGTCTCGCCAATCTTATGCTTCCACGACTATCACTACCGCTTAGTAATAAAGTAAAGCATTACATCGCGATTGCATTGCATACAATAAAGCGACAACCATACGGCTCCTGCCGGTTGCCGATAGCTCGGTTACAAAACATGATCATCTCATACAATAAAATTTAGCATCATGTCTTGACCATATCACATCACAACATGTGCTGCAAAAACAAGTTAGACGTCCTCTACTTTGTTTGTTGCAAATTTTACGTGGCTGCTACGGGCTGAAGCAAGAACCAATCTCACCTACGCATCAAAACCACAACGATAGTTTGTCAAATAGACTCTGTTTTAACCTTCTCAAGGACCGGGCGTAGCCACACTCGGTTCAACTAAAGTTGGAGAGACAGTCTTCCGCAAGCCATCTATGTGCAAAGCACGTCGAGGGAACCGGTCTCGCGTAAGCGTACGCGTAAGGTTGGTCCGGATCGTCTCGTCCAACAATACCGCTGAACCAAAGTATGACATGCTGGTAGGCAGTATGACTTGTATCGTCCACAACTCACTTGTGTTCTACTCGTGCAAATAACATCAAACCATAAAAACCTAGGCTCGGATGCCACTGTTGGGGAACGTAGTAATTTCAAAAAATTTCCTACGCACACGCAAGATCATGGTGATGTATAGCAACGAGAGGGGAGAGTGTTGTCTACGTACCCTCGTAGACCGAAGCGGAAGCGTTGACACAACGTAGAGGAAGTAGTCGTACGTTCTCCTCGCGATCCAACCGATCACAGCACCGTTACTCCGGCACCTCCGAGTTCTTGGCACACGTTCAGCTCGATGACGATCCCCGGGCTCCGATCCAGCAAAGCGTCGGGGAAGAGTTCCGTCAGCACAACGGCGTGATGACGATCTTGATGTGTTACCGGCGCAGGGCTTCGCCTAAGCACCGCGACAATATGACCGAGGTGGAATATGGTGGAGGGGGGCACCGCACACGGCTAAGGAACGATCACGTTGATCAATTGTGTGTCATGGGGTGCCCCTTGCCTCAGTATATAAAGGATGGAGGAGGAGGAGGCCGGCCAAGCCAATTGGTGCGGCCAAGATATGGAGTCCACCAAAAGGGGAGGAAGGGAGAAGGAATAGGAGTCCACCAAAAGGGGAGGAAGGGAGAAGGAATAGGAGGAGAAGGAGAGGTGGCCGGCCCCCTTTTCCCTAGTCCAATTCGGACCAAAGGGGAGGGGGGCGCAGCAGCCTTTTTCCTCTTCCCACTAAAGCCCATCAAGGCCCATTACTTCTCCCGTAATCCCGTAACTCCCCGGTACCTCCGAAAATACCCGAACCACTCAGAACCCTTCCGATGTCCGAATATAGTCGTCCAATATATCGATCTTTACGTCTCGACCATTTCGAGACTCCTCGTCATGTCCCCGATCTCATCCGGGACTCCGAACTCCTTCGGTACATCAAAACTCATAAACTCATAATATAACTGTCATCGAAACCTTAGGCGTGCGGACCCTACGGTTCGAGAACAATGTAGACATGACCGAGACACATCTCCGGTCAATAACCAATAGCGGACCTGGATGCCCATATTGGCTCCTACATATTCTGCGAAGATCTTTATCGGTCAGACCGCATAACAACATACGTTGTTCCCTTTGTCATCGGTATGTTACTTGCCCGAGATTCGATCGTCGGTATCCAATACCTAGTTCAATCTCGTTACCGGCAAGTCTCTTTACTCGTTCCCTAATACATCATCTCACAACTAACACATTAGTTGCAATGCTTGCAAGGCTTATGTGATGTGCATTACCGAGAAGGCCCTGAGATACCTCTCCGACATTCGGAGTGACAAATCCTAATCTCGAAATATGCCAACCCAACAAATACTTTCGGAGACACCTGTAGAGCACCTTTATAATCACTCAGTTACGTTGTGACGTTTGGTAGCACACAAAGTGTTCCTACGGTAAACGGGAGTTGCATAATCTCATAGTTAAAGGAACATGTATAAGTCATGGATAAAAGCAATAGCAACATACTAAACGATCGGGTGCTATGCTAATGGAATGGGTCATGTCAATCAGATCATTCAACTAATGATGTGACCTCATTAATCAAATAACAACTCCTTGTTCATGGTTAGGAAACATAACCATCTTTGATTAATGAGCTAGTCAAGTAGAGGCATACTAGTGACACTCTGTTTGTCTATGTATTCACACATGTATTATGTTTCCTGTTAATACAATTCTAGCATGAATAATAAACATTTATCATGAATTAAGGAAATAAATAATAACTTTATTATTGCCTCTAGGGCATATTTCCTTCACTCGTCGTTGAACGAGAAACGGAAGGGCACAAATTCCCCCTTCAAAAGCCGGTTTACTATGTGTCCACTGTCCTTTCTCCATGCAAGTCACGGTACCCGCATTATCAAAAGATAGCGTACGCGGTATTCATGGCATCCTGGAAGCTGCGACACTACTTTCAAGAGTGTTCGATAACGGTAGCCTCGGAAGTGCCACTTAACGATATCATAAACAACCACGACGCGACGGGCCGGATTGCCAAATGGGCCATTAAGCTCCTCCCGTTCGACATAACTTACAAACCATGGCGAGCTATTAAGTTGCAAGTTTTGGCCAACTTCCTCACCGAATGGACGGAAGCCGAACTCCCTAAAGAGTACGTCACATATTCCAACTGGATCATGCACTTCGACGGCTCCAAAATGTTGGCTGGTCTGGCGGCTGGCATCGTTCTGACGTCCCCAACAGGAGATACAGTTCAATACGTACTCCAGATAATGTATACGGACTCCAACAACGCAGCCGAATACGAGGCCCTTCTACATGGTCTCCGGATGGCAGTATCCATGGGCATTCAATGCCTAGAGATTCGCGGCGATTCGAACCTCGCGATATCCCAAATAAATGGAGACTTTGATGCCAAGGATCCAAAAATGGTAGCTTATCGCAATGCCATCCTAAAAATGTCAGCTCGGTTCGAAGGGCTCGAATTTCACCATATAGCCCGAGAAAACAACCAGGCGGCAGATGTCCTGGCACGCATCGGCGCTAAACGCGATGCCGTCCCCCCCAACATCTTCTTGGAGAGGCTGTTCAAGCCATCCGTAGTATGGGAAGGGGAACCCGGAAATAACATACCGGACCCAACCGCACTGCCTGATACCGAACAATCCGACATAATTGGAGGCTCCGCCAACGAAATAACATCTTCAGCCCACGTAGTTATGGCCGTCATCACCCCGTGGACAGAACCATTCCTAGCCTTCCTAACTAGGCAGGAACTCCCAGAGGACCAAACTGAGGCACGCCGCATAATGCGGCGATCTAAAGCCTATAAAGTCCATGAGGGAGCGCTTTGTAAGAAAAGCACCACCAGAGTCCTTCAAAGGTGCATCTCCGAAGAGGAAGGGCGGAATCTTCTGGCCGAAATCCATGCCGGACTCGGCGGTCACCACGCTGCAGCCCGGGCGCTTGTAGGCAAGGCCTTTCGTACAGGCTTTTATTGGCCGACGGCCCGGGCAGACGCTTAGGACATAGTCCAATGCTGTGTTGGTTGCCAGCTTTTTGCAAACCAGAGCCATATGCCACCCACCGCCCTCCAAACTATCCCCATCACCTGGCCCTTCGCGGTCTGGGGGCTTGACATGGTTGGACCCCTTAAAGGAGGAACCCACAAGCAAAAATACTTACTGGTCATGGTGGATAAGTTCACCAAATGGATAGAAGCCAAGCCTGTTAAGACGGCCGAATCCGGACCGGTGATAGACTTCATATCCAGGGTCGTACACCGTTACGGCGTCCCCCACAACATCATCACTGATAACGGCACGAACTTTACGGCCGACGAGGTAAAACTCTGGTGCAAAAACATGGGCATCAAGCTCGATTATGCTTCAGTCTATCACCCACAAACTAACGGTCAGGTTGAGCGAGCAAATGCTCTAATAATGAGTGGTATCAAACCCAGATTAGTGCGGTCCCTTAAGGAATCTAACACGCACTGGGTAGAGGAGCTCGACTCCGTACTCTGGGGGTTGCGGACCACGCCGAACCGCACTACCGGATATACACCATTCTTCATGGTATACGGCGTAGAGGCAGTTCTGCCCTGCGACATAATTCATGACTCACCTCGAGTGCGCATGTACGAAGAAAGAGAAGCCGAGCTCGATCGGCATGACAGTTTGGACACCCTAGAGGAGGAGCGTGACGAGACAAAATCCCGTTCCGCATTCTATCAACAACAGGCTCGAAGATACCAAAGCAGAGAAGTATGTGCCAAAACTTACAATGTTGGCGAGTTAGTTCTACGCCTGCCGGATAAGAAAAAGGACAAACTAAAGCCCAAGTGGGAAGGTCCCTTCATTATTCACCAAGTCCTGACTGGTGGAGCGTACCGTCTGCGGGATGCATCAGATAATCGACTCGAACCGAACCCATGGAACGCAGCCCGACTCCAAATATTCTATGCCTAGCGCCGGACTCTGTGTTCGTCTCCTTCCTCTGTCCATTTTTAATACTATATCTATCTTATATTTCTCTCCTTCTCCCCTTCTTTTCTTTCATAGCCTTTAATGACCCATTTGTGCCTTGTTTGCACATAACTGACATGCTATCCGCGCTCATTATACCTGGGGGCTTCTTTTACAGAAGCTTATTCATACGGGCTTCATGCCCAACACATGTGTTATACTTCCGCATGTACCCTTTATTCACCATTATATGCATCGATATGACTTAAGTTTCGGCCAAGCTGGGTTGCCTGGATCTTGTATTTATGCCCTACGTTATCGTTAATTCGGCTAGGGAATAAGGGGAGCACCTCTGGGATTGTTACTGCCGGGTCAGTCGGATGTGTACCTCAGACTGGGTGAAGCCGAAAGCTAGCGTTCTTAAGGGAATATTCGGTAGGTGAACTAAAGATGATTTCACACTTTTTACTTATGCGCCCCCAGATGTTTTTTTCTCTGCGTCTCTTTTCGCAGTCCGGACATGCACTTTAGGGCATGCCTCCCAGGGAAAGGAACCCCTGACGGAACTATTCTCCCTGGAAGATGTTTCTTACTAACCATGTAATATAACATAACTAGTTGGGGACTTGTCTGTGCAAGCACTAATGACCCCTACGCCTGGTCTCCATGCATGCCCCAGTTCTTACATAACCGAGAGGGTATTCGGATACACTCCGGACCATCAGGTCCCGAAGTCGAAGTGAAAAGGTCCGCCACGACAAACGATCTACAATCCGGCTAGAAGGCATTATACATGTCACTTTAAATTACATAGTCAATTTGACTGGTTGAATTCCTCTTCAATACCATCCAATAGGATGTCTAGTCTACAGTCCTGTTGGGAATACTTTGCGGCCAATTCTACTTGGCCGTATACTAAGCTTATAGGGACCTCCTTCCCATCGGGCCCCACAGGTCCGACCTCGGCCGTATACCTACAGACATAACTCCTTCGTGTACCGCGTCTTCACCATGGCCCAGGCTTCCCTGGCACCTTGACAGCAGGCCGATATCTTCCATAATCGGAAGCGCCGCCGCGCTCCCTTCAGCTTCTCCGCAAGATCTCCAAGCCCTTCGGGCACGGAGACGGACGGGCCACAAGGCCTGGGAAATGCCTTGCATCACCTGCCGAACTCGTTCGTGCAGTTGTGAGAGCTTGGGAAGAAGGTCACCCATAGAACCGGGCATTTCCTCTTCAGGACGCCCTGTCAGTATACCTACAGACATAACTCTGTCAGTCGACTTCCTCGCCGAACTCTTTTTTGAAGTTCGTTCAAGCACTTACTAAAAATGCCGCATTGAAGCCGCCGATTCTCCTTCACGGAGTCCGACAGCTGGCAAGGACATCCTTTAGTTCCGTGCCCAGTTGGGTGTTGCCTATCCGGATCTACTCCGGCGCCATCTGCAATGTTATTGTCAGATTTGCACACACGCCGCACTTTACATGATACTTATCATTTGAAGCATATAGTACCAGCGGGGGTCTCCTTGGGCTCCCCTGCTGCAGCTAGTGCGGCCCCAAGCTGGGCCCTGCACTCTTCCAGCTCATGGGACAGTTGGGTATTCTTTTCTATAAGAACCTGCATAATAAATGATCCTTAAATCAGTTATTCTAACTGTTTCAAGTCTCAGGGGCTACTGGTATATATAATCACCAAATTTTCTCACCTGTATGTCCTTTACATACTGCTCCGCGACTCTGGTTAAAACATTTTGAGCGGCACGGAGGTACAACATCTCCCGAGTTGAAGGCATCCAATGCCTCCTGGGAGAAACAAGCGTCGCGAAGAACGGTCCGGTGACGCCTGCGGTTCATAGCGCTCTCCACCTCGGAATTGGTGGAAAACAGCCTGTCTGCGTCCTCCGTTGGAGGAGCGTCCAGTGCGCGCCTCGTGTTTGCCTTCGCTTCTGGACCCGGCCTTGGGGCCTGGCTGGTGGAGGCGCGATTGGCAACCTCTCCGGATATAGTCCGGTGAGCGCTCTTTTTCCTAAAAAGAGCACGGGCGTTAGTATGCATCTGAGAATAATATCTTGGAATAAGATAGCGCACCATACCGTTGCGCCGGCGTCTCAATCCGGACCGCACTACTTTTCAGCCTACTAGGCCTCGCGACCCCTTGTTGGCTAGTCGCCGCAGGCTCGGTATTCTGCCTTGAGGGCCTCCTCCGCAAAACGCCGTTGGTATACGGTAATCAAAAATACGCGAGGATGAATCCTTTTCAGAGCGCTGGGGGTTCGGTCTCAGTTACCTGCGAGGCTGGAAGTAACCCAGGATAGTCGGCCGTAATGGCCACCAAGGCATTATCGCTACTCAATTGATGAAATACCCCATCAATTAGCTCCACAGATATGTCCGGATCCTCCTCGGAGGCGGGGTCGAGGGAACGTTCTGGATCCTCGGGTTGTGGAGGAGGGTTGTTTATCTCCCTCACGGCCTTATGTAGCTCCTGCGCAAGATGAAATACTTAACTATGCGAATATGGAACGGATGGGCGAGAAAAAGTATTAACCTACCCAGTCCGGACGATTGTACATAGAAAATCTGCCCTGTGGATTGACGCGGAGGAACTCCTCCTCTTCTCCCTTGTACAAAGTGGACAAGATCTTTGCTAGAGCGGCAATTGATTCCGGCCCCTTACGGCCGCAGCGGGTGGCGTCGTCCTGCCCGTTGAAATCCCATATGGGGTGGCCTGTATATTGAAGTGGCTGCACCCCCCCCCCTCATAATGCATATGGCCATGACCTCGATCATGGTTAATCCGGATTGAGCTAGCAACCTTATCCGGCTCATCAGGTAAAAACGTCCCTATCGTCTTCCTCCTAGGGGCTCCGTGGACGCCAGCTCAGGCGCTTCTTCAAAGGAGCATTGATGAACTCAGGAAGGCCGATCCAAATAGGATCAAGGAGGGGGACATCGTCTACATAAAACCATTCGGAAGGCCAGTCTTCGGACGTCTTCTTTGGGGTTCCGGATAGGTATCCGGTCCCAGCGATGCGCCATATTTTGGCTCCGCCCACTTGATATACTGACCCCTTCTGAGAACGGGGCACGAGGCAGAATAGCTTCTTCCACAGTGTGAAATGAGCCTCGTAGCCCAAAAACAGCTCGCAAAGGGCTACGAAGCATGCTATATGCAGTATGGAGGCTGTCTTAAGGTTGTGCAGCTGGAGGCCATAGAACTCCAGGAGCCCCCGGAGAAACGGATGGATCGGAAATCCGAGCCCTCCTACCAAAAAAGGGACAAGGCACACCCGCTCTCCTTTGGAGTGATTGGGAAGGCTCTCCGCTTGCTCTCCGCCATTATAGGTGGCGAGCCCGGCTCGAACCGTGACCATGTATGCTGGGGGAAGAAATCCCTTGGTCTGAAGCGTCACTAGCTTGCTGTGCGGGACGGAACATCTCTCCCAATCTCTAGGCTGGGGGCTGGAAGGGCAAGAGGAGGAGCTGCGACGACCGGCCATGATGGAATGGATCTTTGTCGGATGCGCTCTGATGAATGCTCGCTAAAGGAAAATGGTGTGATCTGGATGTAAATCCTCGTCTCTTTAAATAGGCAGCTCATTTACACAGCCAGGGGGTAAATGTAAAAACACCCTGGCTCTTCGCATTCGTTTGACGCGTGGAAGAGGGCCATTATTGGACGTGGAATCCAAGAAGCAGTATTCACGAGAAGCCGGACACTATTCAACAGGTACACGGAATTTAGAGAAGAACCCGCCTTGCAATGCTGAAGACAATCTGCGCGCCGGACTCACCGCCATTGAAGCCCGGTTCGGGGGCTACTGAGGGAGTCCTGGATTAGGGGGTGTCCGGGTAGCTGGACTATAATCTTTGGCCGGACTCTTGGACTATGAAGATACAAGATTAAAGACTTCATCCCGTGTCCGAATGGGACTTTCCTTGGCGTGAAAGGCAAGCTTGGCGATACGTATATGTAGATCTCCTTCCGTTGTAACCGACTCTGTGTAACCCTAGCCCTCTCCGGTGTCTATATAAACCAGAGGGTTTTAGTCCATAGGACGAACAATAATCATACCATAGGCTAGCTTCTAGGGTTTAGCCTCTCTGATCTCGTGGTAGATCTACTCTTGTACTACTCATATCATCAATATTAATCAAGCAGGAGTAGGGTTTTACCTCCATCGAGAGGGCCCGAACCAGGGTGAAAACATTGTGTCCCTTGTCTCCTGTTACCATCCGCCTAGACGCACAGTTCGGGACCCCTACCCGAGATCTGCCGGTTTTGACACAGACAATGACTTCTCAGTTCATCTAAAGCATTCTTCATGTCAACTCGGAACTCGCCGAGCAGTTAGATCCAACGGATCTCTCTTCCCTAAACGAGCTCTTGGATCGCGTCGCCGCCCTTGGAGTCGCTACAGACTACGACCAGATTGGGCCTAAACCCGATCTGAGAGAGATTAACTCTCCTCAGGTCACTCATCACGTTGAAGTGGTGGAGGAACAGTGCGGCGACCCTTCATCTATCTTAAGGACTAGCTATGTCCGGATTCCCGAGCCCTCCAAGACTGATACCCGCGGAGGGGAGGAAGTCACTCAAGCCCTGAACCTAGATTCATTGGGCAACATCCAAGAGTCCAAACTTCTGAGTTCAGAAACTCCCTGGCCCCTGAGTCTCAGATTGGGTGAGGTTTCGGATTCAATTCCACCCACCCACCCAAACATAAGAGATGTATCCCAAATTAGGCAAGAACCCCAAGAAACGGTACACCATTATTGGGCCAGATTCCTCCTGGTAAAGAACAGGATCAAGGATTGCCGCGAGGAAGACGCAATCTCATTCTTCTGCAATAATTGCACGGACAAGGGAATCCTCAACGCCATAAGTCGCCGTGAAATTATACGCTTCGCTGACTTAGCGTCTATAGTACGAAAGTACTGTGCGATGGAAAGCGCCTGGAAAACCAAAATAAAATTTTGGGACAATCCGGCCCTGAATACGAACCCAGTCCAAAATAAAAGGGTGCATTATCACCAGACACCCGGGTTAAACACCAAAAATCAAAAACCCTCTATAGGGCATGGAATTGTACTGGAGGGATGGCTCAATGGACCCTGCAAAATTCATAGTACAGAGGGCGCCATACCAACTCATAGCCTTAGAGCATGTTGGATACTCCGGCAGGTAGCCAAAAGTGGCGAAGATCTTCTAAATTCAGAAGCCACAGAGCACCATCACAGGGATACCAGTACGGTATTAACAGTCTTCGAGACTTTTGCATCAAATAATATGCGAAAACGAACACTTCGCAGCCTAGCCGAAGTCTACCACGTGGCAACAATAAACCCATGGAGTGACATGGCTATTACTTTTAATGCCAGTGACGAACCTAAATTCCGAACAGCCCGGGAACCAACCGCATTGGTCCTCAGTCCAATACTGGACGGCTTTCGACTCACCAAGGTACTCATGGACGGTGGCAGCGGATTGAACCTCATTTATGAGGAAATGCTTCAAAAAATGGAAATAGACTGGAACCGCATTGAGCGAAGTAGCACAACCTTTAGAGGAATAATCCCCAGCCGGGAAGCGCGCTGCACAGGAAAAATCACACTAGATGTGGTGTTCGACACACCGGATAATTACAGGTCCAAAGAGGTTACATTCCAAGTGGCCCCATTCAGCAGCGGATACCACGCTCTGTTGGGGCAAGAGGCATTTACAATCTTCCAAGCCATACCCCATTACGGGTACATGAAGCTCAAAATGCCCGGCCCCAACGGAATCATCGCTCTTGATAGTGATCCAGACATAGCACTCCGCGCCAAAAATAAGACAGCCGCACTGGCCCTCGAGGCACTATCCGAAGCCCTAGCGGCTGAGGAACTAACTGCGCTCCGCTCCATAGTGAACAGGGAGGATGTGATACTCGATAAAAGATCCAAGTCCACCTCCTTTAAACCGGCGAACGAGATAGTCAAATTCCAAGTCCATCCAACGGACCCTACAAAAACAGCTTCCGTCGGGGTACAATTAAACCCTGATGTACATGCCGCACTACGAGAGTTCCTACGCGAGAACTAGACATTTTTGCATGGCACCCTTCAGACATGCCAGGAATCCCACGCAGGCTGGCCGAGCACAACCTAAATATTCTAAAAGGATTCAAGCCAGTCAAGCAGGCTCTTCGGCGTTTCTCTGAACCTAAGAGACAAGCCATGGGAGAGGAGCTAGCCAAGTTATTGGAGGCAAGATTCATCAGAGAAATAAAACATCCGGACTGGCTAGCAAACCTGGTGATGGTACCAAAAAAGGACAAATCCTGGCGCATGTGCGTCGATTTTAAATACCTCAGCAAGGCTTGCCCAAAGGATCCCTTCCCCCTCCCCCGCACCGATCAAATTATCAACGCTACCACAGGACATGATTCATTGTGTTTCCTCGACGCATACTCCGGCTACCGTCAAATCAAGATGGTGGAGCCAGACCAAGCCGCAACGGCATTCATCACACCATACGGCCCCTTCTGCTTCAACACAATGCCCTTTGGGCTAAAAAACGCCGGCGCAACATATCAGCGCATGATTCAGACATGTCTGGCAAACCAGATCGGCAAAACAGTGGAGGCATACGTAGATGACGTGGTCGTCAAAACCAAACATGTCGAATCCCTAGTAGACAACTTGAGGCTCACGTTCGATAACCTTCGAACATATGACATCAAGCTCAACCCGTTTTCGGCGTACCATCCAGAAAGCTCTTGGGCTTCATTGTATCCGGTAGAGGAACTGAAGCAAATCCGGCCAAGATCTGAGCTCTGTCACAATCGGATATCCCAAAGGACCTCAAACAAATACAAAAATTGACTGGATGCGTAGCGGTTCTAAGCCGCTTCATCTCCCACCTGGGAGAAAAGGCATTACCCCTTTATCGCCTCCTTCGGCGCACCGAACACTTCGAGTAGACGGATGCCTCCACAGCCAGACTGGAACAAATAAAAGCCATATTGGCAACCAACCCAGTCTTGGCCGCGCCAAACATTGGCGAACCAATGCTATTATACATTGCGGCAACTCATCAAGTTGTGAGCGCAGTGCTCATCGTCGAACGAGAAACGGACGGACATCAATTCCCCCTTCAAAAGCCGGTTTACTACGTATCCACTATCCTTACTCCATGTAAGTCACGGTACCCGCATTATCAAAAGATAGCGTACGTGGTATTCATGGCATCCCGGAAGCCGCGACACTACTTTCAAGAGTGTTCGATAACGGTAGCCTCGAAAGTGCCACTTAATGATATTATAAACAACTGCGACGCGACAGGCCGGATTGCCAAATGGGCCATTGAGCTCCTCCCGTTCGACATAACTTACATACCACGGCGAGCTATTAAGTCGCAAGTATTGCCCGACTTCGTCGCCGAATGGACAGAATCCGAACTCCCTAAAGAGTATGGCACATACTCCAACTGGATCATGCATTTTGACGGCTCAAAAATGTTGGCTGGCCTGGGGGCTGGTGTCGTTTTGACGTCCCCAACAGGAGATACAGTTCAATACGTACTCGAGATAATGTACACGGACTCCAACAACACAGCCGAATATGAGGCCCTTCTACATGGTATCCGGATGGCAGTATCCATGGGCATTCAACGCCTAGAGGTGCGCGGGGATCCGAACCTCGCGATATCCCAAATAAATGGAGACTTTGATGCCAAGGGTCCGAAAATGGCAGCTTATCGCAACGCCATCCTAAAAATGTCAGCTCGGTTCGAGGGGCTCGAATTTCACCATATAGCCCGGGAAAACAATCAGGCGGCAGATGCCCTGGCATGCATCGGCGCAAAACGCGATGCAGTCCCCCCAACATCTTTTTGGAGAGGCTGTTCAAGCCATCCATAGTATGGGAGGGGAACCCGGCAATAACAGCCCGGACTCAACCGCACTACCCGATACCGAACCCTCTGACATAATCGGGGGCTCTGCCACCGAAATAACATCTTCAGCCCACGCAATAATGGCCGTCATCGCCCCGTGGACAGAATCATTCCTAGCCTACCTAACTAGGCAGGAAGTCCAATAGGACCAAAACGAGGCACGCCGCATAGTGTGGCGATCTAAAGCCTATAAAGTCCATGAGGGAGAGCTTTATATGAAAAGCACCACCGGAGTCCTTCAAAGGTGCATCGCCGAAGAGGAAGGGCGTAATCTTCTGGCAGTAATTCATGCCGGACTCGGCGGCCACCACGCTGCGGCCCGGGCCCTTGTAAGCAAGGCCTTCCGTACAGGCTTTTATTGGCCGACGGCCCAGGCAGACGCTCAGGACTTAGTCCAACGCTGCGTTGGTTGCCAGCTTTTCGCAAACCAAAGCCATATGCCACCCACCGCCCTCCAAACTATCCCCATCACTTGGCCCTTTGCGGTTTGGGGGCTTGACATGGTTGGACCCCTTAAGGGAGGAACCCACAAGAAAAAATACTTGCTGGTCATGGTGGATAAGTTCACCAAATGGATATTAGCCAAGCCTGTTAAGACGGCCGAATCCGGACCGGTGATAGACTTCATATCCAGGGTCGTACACCGTTACGGCGTCCCCCACAACATCATCACTTATAACGGCACGAACTTTACGGCCGATGAGGTAAAACTCTGATGCAAAAATATGGGCATCAAGCTCGATTATGCTTTAGTCTATCACCCGCAAACTAACGGTCAGGTCGAGTGAGCAAATGGTCTTATCATGAGCGGTATCAAACCCAGATTAGTGCGGTCCCTCAAGGAATCTAACACGCACTGGGTAGAGGAGCTCGACTCCGTACTCTGGGGGCTGCAGACCACGCCGAATCGCACTACGGGATACACACCATTCTTTATGGTATACGGCGCAGAGGCGGTTCTGCCCTGTGATATAATCCATGACTCACCTCGAGTGCACATGTACGAAGAAAGAGAAGCCGAGCTTGATCGGCAGGACAGTTTGGACGCCTTGGAGGAGGAGCGTGACGTGGCAAAAGCCCGTTCCGCATTCTATCAATAGCAGGCTTCAAGATACCAAAGAAGAGAAGTACGGGCCAAAACTTACAATGTTGGCGAGTTAGTTCTACGCCTGCCAGGTAAGAAAAAGGACAAACTCAAGCCCACATGGGAGGGTCCCTTCATTATTGACCAAGTCCTGACCGGTGGATCGTACCGTCTGCGGGATGCATCGGACAATCGACTCGAGCCGAACCCATGGAATGTGCCCCGACTCCGAAGATTCTACGCCTAGCACCGGACTCTGTGTTCGTCTCCTTCCTCTGTCCATTTTTCTTATACTCTCTATCTTATATTTCTCTCCTTTCCCCCTTCTTTTCTCTCACAGCCTTTATGGGCCCATTTGTGCCTTGTTTGCACACAACTGACGCGCTATCCGTGCTCATTATCCCTGGGAGATTCTTTAATAGAAGCTTATTCATACGGGCTTCATGCCCAACACATGTGTTATACTTCCGCATGTACCTTTTATTCACCATTATATGCATCGATATGACTTAAGTTTTGGCCAAGCTGGGTTGCCTGGCTCTTGTATTTATGCCCTACGTTCCCGTTAATTCAGTTAGGGCATAAGGGGAGCACCTCTGCGATTGTTACTGCCGGGTCAGCCGGATGTGTACCTCAGACTGGGTGAAGCCAAAAGCTAGCGTTCTTAAGAGAATATTCGGTCGGTGAGCAAAAGACGATTTTTAACCATTTTCTATACATGCCCCCAGATGTTTTTACTGTGATTCTTTCCGCAGCCCGGACATGCACTTTAGGGCATGCATACCCAGGGAAAGCAGCCCCTAACGGAACTATTCTCCCTGGAAGATGTTTCTTACTAACCATGTAATATAACATAACTAGTTGGGCACTTGTCTGTTCAAGCACTAATGACCCCTATGCCTGGTTTCCACGCATGCCCCGGTTTTCTATAATCGCGAGGGTATTCGGATTCACTCTGGACTGTCGGGTCCAGAGGTCGAAGCAAAAAGGTCCGCCATGACAAACGATCTACAATCCGGCTAGAAGGCATTATACATGTCACTCTAAATTACATCGTCAATTTGACTGGTTAAATTCCTCTTCTATACCATCCAACAGGCTGTCTTGTCTACAGTCTTTTTGGGAATACTTTGCAGCCAATTCTACTTGGCCGTACACTAAGCTCATAGGGATCTCCTTCCCGTCGGGCCCCATAGGTCCAACCTCGGCCATGTGGTTTGGGTCAGCCTTCGTGTACCGCGTCTTCACCATGGCCGAGGCTTCCCTGGCACCTTGACGGCAATCGACATCTTCCATAACCGGAAGCGTCGTCGCGCTCCCTTCAGCTGCTCTCCAAGCTCTCCAAGGCCTTCGGGCATGGAGATGGATGGCCACAAGGCCTGGGCGACCCCTTGCATCACCTGCCGAACTCGTTCGTGCAGTTGTGAGAGCCCGGGAAGAAGGTCACCCGTAGAACCGGGCATTTCCTCCGCAGGACGACCTGTTAGCATACCTACAGACATAACTCTGTTAGCTGACTTCCTCACCGAACTCTTTTTCCAAGTTCGTTCAAGCACATACTAGAAATGCCGCGTCGAAGCCGCCAATTCTCCTTAACGGAGTCCGACAGTTGGGCACGACCATCCTTTAGTTCCACGCCCAGCTGGGTGTTGGCATCTAGGAGATCATTCTTCTCCTGCCTCACCCTTGTAAGCTCGCTCTCACCGGCCTTTAGCTGGCGTAGGAGATATTGCTTATCCGGATTTACTCCAATGTCATCTGCAATTTTATTGTCAGATTTGCATATACGCCGCACTTTACGTGATACTTATCATTTGAAGCATATATGTGATAGCCTGGCTTATTAGGGATGATAGACTACTCATATCAATAAGGAATTCCTTCTTTTCCGGGAGCCCATTCGGACAGAACTCCAAAGTTAAGCGTGCTCAGCTTAGAGTAGTGTCAGGATGGGTGACCGACCGGGAAGTTGCTCCCGGGTGCGCACGAGTGAGGACAAAGTGCGCAGAAAAGACTAGTATTGATCTGTGGGGCCAGTCTAGACCCCGCCAGGAGTAACGACCACCGGCGGGTGTGTCCGGGGCGTTACAAGTTGATATCAGAGCCGACCCTCGCGGTTACACGGATGGTTGCGGACAGGTGCGTGGTCATGTTGTTCATGACGTTTGTGACCCGTCGTGGCACCCGGCATGGCACATGTACCGGACTGAAAGCACAGACGTTTTTGCCAAGAGGGAACGTTCCTGTGGCCCGACGAGGACGTCGGTTCCTCTGAGTGGGGGTGTATGTGATAGCCTGGCTTATTAGGGATGATAGACTACTCATATCAATAAGGAATTCCTTCTTTTCCGGGAGCCCATTCGGACAGAACTCCAAAGTTAAGCGTGCTCAGCTTGGAGTAGTGTCAGGATGGATGACCGACCGGGAAGTTGCTCCCGGGTGCGCACGAGTGAGGACAAAGTGCGCAGAAAAGACTAGTATTGATCTGTGGGGCCAGTCTAGATCCCGCCAGGAGTAACGACCACCGGCGGGTGTGTCCGGGGCGTTACAATATATTACCAGAGGGGGTCTACTTGGGCTCCCCTACTGCGGCTAGTGCGGCCTGAAGTTGGGCTTTGCACTCTTCCAGCTCATGGGACAGTTGGGTATTCTTTTCTGTAAGAACCTACATAACAAATGATCCTTAAATCAGTTATTCTAACTGTTTCAAGTCTCAGGGGCTACTGATATATATAATCACCAAATTTTCTCACCTGTATGTCCTTTACATACTGCTTCGTGGCTCTGGCTAGACCATTCTGAGCAGCACGGAGGTACGCGTATCCCGAGTTGAAGGCATCGAATGCCTCTTGGGAGAAACAAGCGTCACGAAGAACGGTCCGACGACGCCTGTGGTTCATTGCACTCTCCACCTCGGAATTTGTGGCGGACAGTCTGTCTGCATCCTCTGTCGGAGGAGCGTCTGGCGCGCGCCTCGTATTTGCTTCCGCTTCTGGATCCCGCCTTGGAGCCTGGCTGGTGGAGGCGCGATTGGCAACCTCTCCGGATATAGTCCAGCGAGCGTTCTTTTTCCTAAAGAAAGCATGGGCGTTAGTATGCCTATGAGAATAATATCTTGGAATAAGACGGCGTGCCATACCGCTGCGACGGTGTCTCAATCCGGACTGCGTGTCTTTTCAGCCTGCCTGGCCTCGCGGCCCCTTGTTAACTAGTCGCCGCAGGCTCGGTATTCCGCCTCGAGGGCCTCCCCTGCAAAACACAGTTGGTATACGGTAATCAAAAATACGCAAGGACGGATCCTTCTCGAAGTGCTAGGACTTCGGTCTCAGTTACCTGTGAAGCTGGAAGTAGCCCAGGATAATCGGCCGCCACCAAGGCGTTGTTGTTGCTCAATTGGTAAAATACCCTATCGATCAGCTCCACAGATATGTCCGGATCCTCTTGGGAGGCCGGGTCGAGGGACCGTTCCGGATCCTCGGGTTCTGTAGGAGGGTTGTTTATCTCCTTTACAGCCTTGCACAGCTCTTGCATTGAAATCGCAAGATAAAATACTTAACTATGGGAATATGGAACGGATGGGCAAGAAAAAGTGTCAGCTTACGCAGCTCGGAGGATTGTACATAGAAAATCCACCTTGTGGTTGACGCGGAGGAATTCCTCCTCTTCTCCCTTGTACAAAGTGGACAAGATCTTTATTAGAGCAGCAACCGATTCCGGCCCCTTATGGCCGCAGCGGGTGGCGTCATCCTCCCCGTTGAAATCCCACATGGGGTGGCCTCTATACTGAAGCGATTGCACCCCCCGCATAATGCATATGGCCATGACATCGATCATGGTCAATCCGGATTGAGCTAACGACCTTATCCGGCTCATCAGGTAAAGAACGTCCCTGTCATCTTCCTCCTGGGGGATCCGTGGACGCCAGCTCAGGCGCTTCTTCAAAGGAGCATTGTCGAACTCAGGGAGGCCGATCCGAATAGGATCCGGGAGGGGGACGTCTTCTATATAAAACCATTCTGAAGGCCAGTCTTCGGACGCCTTCTTTGGGGTTCCGAATAAATATCCGGTCTCGGCGATGCGCCACACTTCGGCTCCGCCCACTTGATATATTGACCCCTTCTGAGAACGGGGCACCAGGCAGAACAGCTTCTTCCACAGCGTGAAATGAGCCTCGCAGCCCAAAAACAGCTCGCAAAGGGCTACGAAACCCGCGATATGCAATATGGAGGCAGGCGTAAGGCTGTGCAACTGGAGGCCGTAGAACTCCAGGAGCCCCCGGAGAAACGGATGAATTGGAAATCCAATCCCTCTTATCAAATGAGGGACAAGGGATACCTGCTCTCCCTTGGAGGGATTGGGAAGGCTCTCCGCTTGCTCTCCACCATTATAGGTGGCGAGCCCGGCTCGAACCGGGACCATGTAGGCTGGGGGGAGAAATCCCTTGGTCTGAAGCGTCACTAGTTTGCTGTGCGGGACGAAACATCCCTCCTAATCGCCAGTCTTGGGGCTGGGGAAGCGAGAGGAGGGGCTGCGTCGACTGGCCATGAAGGAATGGATCTCTGTCGGATGCGCTCCGATGAACGTTCGCTAAGGGAGGATGGTGGGATTTGGATCTGAATCCTCGTCTCTTTAATAGGCAGCTCATTTACATAGCCAGGGGGTAAATGTAAAAATACCCTGGCTCTTCACATTCGCTTAACACATGGAAGGTGGCCATTATTGGGCGTGGAAGCCAAGGAGCGCAACATTTACAAGAAACCGGACACTATTTAGCTGGTATACGGAATTTGGAGAAGAACCTGCCTTGCAATGCCGAAGACAATCTGCGCACCGGACTCATCGTCATTGAAGCCTAGTTCGGGGGCTACTGAGGGAGTCCTGGATTAGGGGGTGTCCAGATAGCCGGACTATAACCTTTGGCCGGACTCTTGGACTATGAAGATACAAGATTGAAGACTATGTCCTGTGTCCGGATGGGACTTTCCTTGGCGTGGAAGGCAAGCTTGGCAATACGGATATGTAGATCTCCTCCCATTGTAACCGACTCTGTGTAAGCCTAGCCCCTTCCGGTGTCTATATAAACCGGAGGGTTTAGTCCGTAGGACACAACAGCAATCATACCATAGGCTGGCTTATAGGGTTTAGCCTCTCTGATTTCGTGGTAGATCTACTCTTGTACTACCCATATCATCAATATTAATCAAGCAGGAGTAGGGTTTTACCTCCATTGAGAGGGCCCGAACCTTGGTAAAAACATTGTGTCCCTTGTCTCCTGTTACCATCCGCCTAGACGCACAGTTCGGGACCCCCTACCCGAGATCCGCCGGTTTTGACACCGACAATCACAATTCAGTATGATTGCCACAGGGCATATCAAAAGCCGTACTGAGGGAGTCCTGGATTAGGGGGTGTTCGGGTAGCCGGACTATACCTTCAGCCGGACTCCTGGACTATGAAGATACAAGATTGAAGACTTCGTCCCGTGTCCGGAAGGGACTTTCCTTGGCATGGAAGGCAAGTTAGGCGATGCGGATATTCAATATCTCCTACCATTGTAACCGACTCTGTGTAACCCTAACCCTATGCGATGTCTATATAAACCGGAGGGTTGTAGTCCGTAGGACAATCCATCATCATACACAATCATACCATAGGCTAGCTTCTAGGGTTTAGCCTCCTTGATCTCGTGGTAGATCTACTCTTGTACTACCCATATCATCAATATTAATCAAGCAGGAGTAGGGTATTACCTCCATCGAGAGGGCTCGAACCTGGGTAAAAACATCGTGTCCCTTGTCTCCTGTTACCATCCGGCCTGGACGCATAGTTCGGGACCCCCTACCCGAGATCCGCCGGTTTTGACACCGACATTGGTGCTTTCATTGAGAGTTCCTCTGTGTCGTCGCCTTTAGGCCCGATGGCTCCTCTGATCATTAACAGCGATGAGGTCCAGGGTGAGACTTTTCTCCCCAGACAGATCTTCGTTTTCGGCGGCTTCGCTCTGCGGGCCAATTCGCTTGGTCATCTGGAGCAGATCGAAAGCTACGCCCCTTGCCATCAAGTTAGCTTTGGAAGCTTAAACTACACGGCTGATATCCGCGGAGACTTGATCTTCGATGGGTTCGAGCCACAGCCAAGCGTGCCGCACTACCTCGAGGGGCATGATCTAGCTCTGCCTCCGAATAGTGTCCTGGAGGCCGCATACGCACCGGTTCCGACCCTTAACTCGGAGCCCATTGCGCCAAGCGAGGATGAACGGTTGGACGTCACCTCGGGGGCTGCGATCTCAAAGGCGATCGAGCCGAACGCTAGCCCCGCACTCCGCATGACCCGTGACCCCGAGGGTCCGGACTCCTCCCTGGAATCCAAACCCCCCGCGCCCCTGCCAGTCGAACCCGATTGGGCGCCGATAATGGAGTTCACCGCCGCGGACATCTTTCAGCACTCGCCTTTTGGCGACATCCTGAATTCTCTCAAGTCTCTCTCTTTATCAGGAGAGCCCTGGACGGACTACGGTCAGCGAGGATGGGATACGGACGATGAAGAAATTCAAAGCCCACCCACCACCCACTTGGTAGCCACTGTCGACGATTTAACCGACATGCTCAACTTCGACTCCGCAGACATCGACAGCATGGATGACGATGGAGGAGATACCGATGAGCCAACGCTCATAGGGCATTGGAAAGCTACCGCATCTCACGATGTGTACATGGTGGATACCCCTAAAGGAAATGACAACGAGGAAAAAGGGGATGGAACGGGAGATAGACCCCCGGAAAACAATCAAAGCATCGGCATAAATGCCGACCCAAGGCCCGCCTCGATAAAACCCCAGCCATAGAGCAGGACAAGCCGGTAGACGACGAGCAGGCCTTAGACCAGCCGTCCGAACAGGGCAACACGGATAGAGAAACTAAAACTCCCTCCCCTGGCGAAAACGGCATTCTGGACAACCTTACGTCGGATAAATCCATGGAGCAGAAGAGTCTCCACAAGAGGCTCGTTGCAACTGCACATAGCCTAAAAAAGCAGAAGCGGAAGCTAAAGACAGCGGAAGATGCACTCCGTATTAGATGGAATAAAGTAATCAACACCGCAGATAGATACGGCGACGGTCGCCGTACTAAAAGCTATCCAAAGAGAAAGCTACTGCACGAATTCGACGAAGAGGCCCTAGAGCCCTCGCATTCAAAAAATAAGAAAGCCATACGGTCGGATAGATGACCCCATAAAGCGGCAAGTGGCGCCGAACTTAAATCGGTATGCGACCCACAAATGGATTCGCATCATGGCCCAGCCAGGTCCATTTATGGGCCAAGAAAGCAAGCTCTTGTAAGCAATGCAAAAAAGCCATCGTCAGAATCCGGCACACCCAAATACAGGGGCGCCGCACATCCCCTATGTTTCACCGATGAGGTTCTGGACCACGATTTCCCGAAGGATTCAAACCCGTCAACATAGAGGCGTATGATGGAACAACAGACCCCGGAGTCTGGATTGAGGACTACATCCTCCACATACATATGGCTAGAGGAGATGATATCCACGCCATTAAATATTTACCCCTTAAGCTTAAAGGGCCAGCCCGGCACTGGCTTAAAAGCCTTCTCGAAAACACAATTGGAATTTGGGAAGAGCTCGAGGATGCTTTCCGAGGAAATTTTCAAGGGACCTATGTCCGCCCTCCGGATGCAGACGATCTTAGTCACATAACTCAACAGCCCGGAGAATCAGCTCGGCAGTTCTGGAATGGATTAGTCACTAAAAAGAATCAGATAGTCGACTCTCCGGACGCCGAAGCCTTAGCAGCTTTCACGCATAATGTCCGAGACGAATGGCTCACCAGACACCTCGGCCAGGAAAAGCCAAAAACAATGGCCGCACTCACAAGCCTCATGACCCGCTTTTGCGCAGGAAAAGACAGCTGGTTGGCAAGATGCAGCCCCAGCGACCCAAGTACATCCGAAACTAGGGATGGAAACGGAAAACCGCGACGCAACAAGGATCATCGCCGAACTAAAGAAAAAAGTCCGAAGAGCACGGCAGACAATGCCGGATTCAAAGGCTCGCGACAAAATTAGACAAAACCACCCCTCCAGGATAATAGGGATGATCCGTCCAACATAAATAGAATCCTGGACAGGATATGTCAGATACACAGTACTCCTGGGAAGCCTGCTAACCATACCCACAGAGATTGTTGGGTTTTCAAACAATCCGGCAGACTCAATGCCAAACACAAGGGGCTCGACACACCAAGCGAAGACGAGGACGAACCCCAGAAGCAGAGCACCAGGAAACAAAAGAACTTCCCACAA
Source organism: Aegilops umbellulata (assembly GCA_032464435.1). Classification (NCBI taxonomy): domain Eukaryota; kingdom Viridiplantae; phylum Streptophyta; class Magnoliopsida; order Poales; family Poaceae; genus Aegilops; species Aegilops umbellulata. The sequence continues at coordinate 193,532,878 of CP136055.1, forward strand.
TATGTAAAAACAGTGAACTTACTTCACGTAACAAAACGTGTGGCACCCATAAAGGTACACACAATACGACCTATCCCCAAGGGGTCCCGCCACTGGTTATTAAAACCAATCACCTTCGACCAGCTAGACTATTCTAGAAATATCAAGAACGCAGGCTGGACTGCCCTGATACTCGAACCAATAATTGGCGGATTCCAGTTTGCAAATGTCCTTATGGATGGCGGCAGTGGACCAAACCTGGTATATCAGGATACAATCCATCACTTGGGGATAAACCCAGCAAGAATCCGCCGCAGCAAAACCTCCTTTCAAGGGGTAGCACCTCGTCCAGACACCCATTGTATGGGTTTTCTCCGGCTCGAGGTTATATTCGGCTCTGCCGATAACTTCCGTCGCGAAAAGCTGACCTTCCATGTCGTCCCGTTCTCAAGTCGCTATCAAGCGCTACTGGGACGTGAAGCTTTCGCTCGCTTTAACGCAATACCGCATTATGCATCTCTCACGCTTAAGATGCCCGGTCCACGAGGCATCATCTCTTTGAAGGGGAAGCACTAAAGCGCACCTCCCCTAAGCGGAGGATTGTGCGGCCGCTTAGACAGCCCCACAGCAAAATGGCCTCGCCGGCCAAAAAACTTCGAAATGGGTCGTTAAAGACCACGAACGCGGATAGACGAGTTCGGTATAAAATCATCATTAATGCAGGCTTAATGGCCATACACCCCCGCACTAGGGGCTACACGCAGAGACAATAATGCTCAATTTTATATTTTACTTTATACTTCATTTATTTTAAAACCTTTTGTTCGGCATGACCCGTTTTAAATTTAGTTCCTCTCTTTTACAGATGAACGTCGTGCAGCGCCCGTCCAGGATACAGCACAACGGAGACACAGGCACAGACATGCAGTAGGGACCCGTCCTAAATGATTCTTTTCAGATTAAGACCCTGCGTAAACCTTTTTTACTGTCTCTTGTTGCAACACATCCCCTGGTTTTATCCGATATAACCAAGGAGGAGGCTGGCGTCTTGGCATGTGGCCACGTCAGAATTTTTTGCACGTACCTGGACACTAGGGGCTTTTTTAGCAAAGAGTGTTGTTTCGCCCGCACTCGTAAAGACCGAACACCTTAGGGAGTGTTCGGCGTCGCGAGTTTTGGCATTATATGCATCAGCTGCGAATCATGTCTTTGGTCAAATGTTGGCTTGCCCGGCTCCTGATTTCGGCTACCTTACGTTCCGCTCTATCGGCTAAGGTAGCACCAGGAGAACTACTGCGATTGTGCCCCGGTTCGGCCGGGCGAGCACCTCAGTAGAGAAAGCCGAAAACTAACTGTCATGATGTAGCGTGAGACTGGTCAGCCACTCGATGACCTATTGGAATCTATCGGATTCCTCCGCTTTAACAAAGGTCCGCTTCCCGGTCAGGCACATACGCGCCCCGAACTCGGGCGAGCGCAGTCGCCACTAATGGGCTACCTAAATAGTCCCACTGTCAAGCTCCTATGGCTAAGTGAAAGTGTTAAAGCATTATAGTCCGGCTGCCAGGCCCACTGCGCTATCACCTCCTTTGTAGGACCAAGACGTTGGGTTAAGAGTGAAAATGCGTCTTCTGCGAGCACCCCCGCACTATGTGCGTGGGGGTTGAAGCCAATGACTGCAATCTTTCAGATTTTACACATATATTTTAAACGGCCGCACAGGAGGTGTTCACAATACTTGAAGGCACAAGTATAAAAAGGCCACTACAGTTTATCAAAATATTACTTCATCATTACATATGCTATAATAACATAGCATCCTTCGAGCACTGCATCTCTATTACACGAGCGCACTCAAGGACTTCCTGAAAATAGTGCTTGGAGGACACTCGGCTTTTATCCGACTCTCGGGACGCAATAACGGTGGTCTCCATCTCTGCCCAGTATGTCTTGACACGGGCAAGAGCCATCTTTGCACCCTCTATACACGCCGACCTCTTCATTGCATTAATGCGCGGCACTGCGTCAAGCAATTGCTGCACCAAGCTAAAATAACTCTTCGGCTACGACATCCCCGGCCACAGATGACCCGTGACGTACTTCATGGCGAGTCCGGACAACCTATTAAGTTCGGCCCATTGAGCCAAACGATCGTCCACTGCCAGTGGACGCTCTGGATTGTGAAATTGCGACCAGAACAGTTTTTCCGATTCACGATCTTTCAGATCTCGAAAGTGTTCGGTCGCATCAGCAGCACTCGCTGACAAATCCAGATAGGTGTCCTCCACACTCCACATCCGGTCCAACGGAGCAAACTTCGGATCGCAAAATTTTCTTCGCAGCATGAAGGGCTATCCAGCCGCAATCTGTTCGGCCTGACGCAGCTCCTCCTTCGCAGCTCTCATCGCAGAGCGCGTGTCCTTAGCATCAGCAACGGCCTTCTCTAGGACCGCCTGTCTCGCCTGGTCTTCTTTCTCAAGAAGTATGCAACGGTCTGCAGTGCTCTTTAACTTTTCGGCCATATTGGCCATCTCTTCCTTGCTTCGGCAATGAGCAGCCTGTTCGGCTCTCAGCTCTTCAAGGGCCTTCTTGGCAGCCGCATCACTTTTCCTGGATTGATCTTTAGCCCGGGCAAGCTCTTCCCTAAGACTCTCCACGGCGGCCGCACCATCTGCGTCAAGCACACATATCGTAAGACACTGGCATAAAACTCTTCTTACCTACTGCCGCCCGAGGAATCACATACCTTGAGCCTCATCCAACCGCTTGTTGACAAGCACGATGTCGGCATCTGCCATGTCCAGTTGCCTAGCGATCCGACCTCAGATGGTCAAGTCTCTGTGCTCAGGTGTCATCCCTGGATCACTAATGCTGACACCACACAGTACTTCAAAGGATTTATAACAGACTAGCAATCACACACTTATTACATCGATGTCTCAAAGAGAACTTATTACAATAAATATGGCTTAAGGCCATCTAATATCGATAACAGCGGAAGGCTTGGAAGATAAGTGAGTCCATCAACTCCAACGGCATCACTGATTATAGAACCATGACCTAAAGGCACCTTACTCGTTGTCTGAAAAGTCTGCAACATGAAAGTTGCAGCCCGAAAACGGGTCAGCACATGGAATATGCTGGCAATGTAACACATAGAGAGTAATGAACAGTAATGAGCTATACTATATGCATGTATGGCTAGTGGAAAGCTCTATGGTTACAGTTTTGCGTCAAGCCAATTTTTTTCCTACTGCAAAGGAATAAATTTATTTAACTATCATGGTGGTTGTTAAACATTGAGAATGGTTGACAGCATCCTCAATCCCAATCAAAAGTAATCATCAATAACCCAACAATATTAATTCAGAAGTAACATGATGGGAATTCACATGATATTCAAGTACTAGATACTCAAGTTGTCCATAACCGGGGACACGGCTAATCATGATTAGTTTGTACACTCTGCAGAGGTTTGTGCACTTTTCCCCACAAGACTCGATCGCCTCCGTTTGGTTTCTCGCACTACGGGGTGTTTGAGAAACGGATGACCGAGACATAGTCTTTCAGAAGCGCTCACACCTTACGTTGTGATAGACCGTACCAACCTACATCCCCTACATCTGCTAGTCTACCACTGTAACAGTTCGCACGACTTAGTCAGCTATGCCAGAGCCCATATTGGCTTGTCGCTGCACACGGAAGTTACTAGCATTAATGATCTTATGATCCCTTTGAGCCTGGGTGGCGGTCCAAAGAAAAACAGGCAAGTCCTGATAGAAACCAGGTGCCTCAGTCCACCCAGATGTGTGTTTAAGTTGCCACCTTAGATAAACCATTAATTAAAAATACTCACATCTGTCATGGATATCACTCACCCAATCCACGTCTACTAGCATAGCATGGCATAATAAGCAAACGTAGAAGTAACTCCCAAGGTTTCATAAGTAAATCAGGTAATAGGTACTACCTCAACTACTTCCCATCCCACAGTTTAATTAGATCCTAATCATGCAATGTGTGAGGATTGGTCTAATGCAATAAAAAGTGGGCAATGAGAAGGTATGATCAAAGTGTTACTTGCCTTGCTGATGATCCGCGAAACCTTGAGATTCGAAGTAACAGGCGGCGCACTCCGGGTAATCTATCGCAGACAAACAACAAGCATACAATAAGTACTCATCTAATGCACAGGTAAAACTCGAACAAGAGATCGAACCAGAAAGTTCAACTTAAGAACTTCGGTTGCAAAGAGAAAACGAACCGAACAAAGCAACGGAAAACAAACGGCGGAAGAAAACAACTCGGTTCTTGCAAGTTGAAACTAGGTCAAATTTTACAGTAGTAAAAACTTGTTTAAGTTGATTAGTCGGAACGGCGGTTTCGAAACGAAACTCCAGGCGCTTGAATCACCTGATTCCGATAAACGAGCGAGAAGATAAACTAGAACGAAGATCGGATCTGAAATCGCGATCAGAAAATTGCGGAATAAATCCGACGAAAAAGAAAAAACGACGAACGGTTAAATGAACGGACGTTCGTTAACCGAGAATAACCGGTGATCACGTTCGTTAAGACAAATGGTTCGGCGAACGCTCGCTAAACAACTAAACCGAAAAAAAAACGAAAACCGATCTGGGGTTTCGGAAAAAAAAAACCGAAACAACGAAACGAAAAGAAACCGGAATGGTTTTTTTATAAAAAAACCGAACCGAGGGGAGGGGTGGCGCGGCGCGGTGGCTACCTCGACGAGGGGCTCCGGCGGGCGGGGCTTGGCGGCGGGGCAGCGAGGCGAGGCGCGGGGCTGCGGCGGCAGGCGGCGGCGGCGCGAGCGGCGGCGAGGTGCGGGGAGGAGAGGGGGGGCTGGGTATTTAAAGGGGGGAGACTTGGGGGAGGGGGCAAGGCAAGGGAGGCGGCGGCGGCAGAGTCCCAATCAGACTCGGCGGCGGCGGGCGGCGCTGCGCGCGGTCGCACGCGCGAGGAGGGCGCGGCTGGGCCGGCCGGGCCTTGGCCCAGGCAAGGCGCGGCGCAATTTTTTTTTAAATAGTTACGCGCGTAGAAAAACAAAGAAAAAAATCTAAACGAACTCCAAAATCCCGAAGTAAATTTTCCCCGACTCCTAAAAATGAGTCGAACAAAATGAACTTTACTCGGGGCCTAGATGCAATTTTTTTGAAAACGCGCATTTTTCCCTAATCCAAGTAAAATGCAAATAAACTCTAGAAAATCAAAAAATTGATTTATTTATTAAATCTTCATTTTTCCTAAATTTGGGAAAGTCATATTATTCCCCCTCTCATATTTTTGATATTGGAAAAATAATTGAAGATGAAATAAGTAAAATCAAATGATCCTCTTTTCAAAATTCGACAAAACTCAAATATGAAAATAACGAAATCTCCAACTCTCTCCGAGGGTACTTGAGTTGCGTGAAATTTCTAGGATCGACCAAAATGCAAGAAAATATGATATGCATGATGATCTAATGTATAACATTCCAAATTGAAAATTTGGGATGTTACAAACCTACCCCTCTTAAGATGAATCTCGCCCTCGAGATTCGGGTTGGCTAGAAAATAGGTGAGGGTGGTCCTTGAGCAAATCTTCTTCTCTCTCCCAGGTGGCTTCATCCTCTGAGTGGTGGTTCCACTGAACTTTGCAAAACTTGATAACCATGCTCCGGGTAACTCTGCTGGCATAATCTTGAATCTTGATTGGTTTCTCCTCATACATTAAGTCATTCTTCAACTGAATCGCTTCAAGCGGCACTGTATCTCTTAGCGGTACCTCCGCCATCTCGGCGTGACATTTCTTTAGCTGAGAAACATGGAATGCATCATGAACTCCTGACGGTCCCTCTGGTAATGCCAACTTATAAGCGACTTCTCCCATACGTTGCAAGATCTTATATGGTCCAACGAAACGCGGTGCTAATTTTCCCTTAACTCCAAAGCGCTTAACTCCTCGAAGTGGGGATACTCGAAGATAAACTCTGTCTCCGGTTTCGTAAACTGTCTCCTTGCGTTTAGAATCTGCGTAGCTCTTCTGCCTGGACTGGGCTACCTTGAGCCTATCGCGAATCAACTTAACTTTTCGTTCAGACTCCTTAATCAGATCTGGTCCAAAGAACTCACGGTCTCCAACTTCGTCCCATGACAACGGTGTCCTGCACCTCCTTCCGTATAAAGCTTCGAAAGGTGCCATCTTCAGACTGGTTTGGTAACTGTTGTTATAAGAAAACTCCGCATACGGCAAGTTATCGTCCCAACTAGATCCATAATCTAGCGCACAAGCTCTCAGCATATCTTCCAAAATCTGATTGACTCTCTCAGTCTGTCCATCCGTCTGTGGGTGAAAAGCTGTGCTGAACTCTAGTCTGGTTCCCAAAGTTTCATGCAACTGATTCCAAAACTTTGAGGTAAATTGGGTTCCTCTATCTGATACGATACTCCTCGGAACTCCATGCAAACAAATGATCCTGGTCATGTATATCTTTGCCAACTTAGCACTGGTGTAAGTGGTCTTAACTGGGATGAAATGTGCTACCTTCGTCAAACGATCAACTACTACCCATATCGAATCATAGCCTGCCTTCGTCCTTGGTAGTCCTGTGATAAAATCCATGCCTATCTTATCCCACTTCCATTCGGGTATCGGCAATGGTTATAACAATCCGGCTGGCTTCTGATGTTCTGCCTTCACTCTATGACACACATCACAAACTGCTACATATGTTGCAATATCCTTCTTCATTCCGGTCCACCAGAATGTTTCCTTCAAATCCAAATACATCTTGGTATTTCCTGGGTGAATCGAATAGGGTGAATCATGTGCCTCTTGCAGAATCAACTTCCTGATCTCCGGGTCATTGGGCACATAAACACGGTCCTCAAACCATAGGGTATCGTGCTCATCCCCATGAAATCCCTTTGCTTTTCCTTCGCTCATTTTCTTCTTCATATCAGCAATCTCCTTGTCAGTTTTCTGAGCTTCTCTGATTTTATCCATCAAGGTAGATTGAATTTCCAATGATGCTACATAGCCTTTCGGAACTATTTCCAAACATAGCTCACGAAGATCTTCGGCCAATTCCCTCTGTAACTCTCGGTCATCAATGTATTGACATGGCTCTTACAGCTCAATGCGTCAGCTACAACATTAGCCTTTCCTGGATGGTAATGCAATCTCATATCATAATCCTTGATGAGTTCCAACCATCTCCTTTGTCTGAGGTTCAACTCCTTCTGCGTGAAAATATACAATGATTCCCAATGAGAAAATGTCTCCAAGTTTTCAATGCATGCACTACGGTTGCTAACTCCAAATCATGCGTAGCATAATTTAATTCATGAGGTTTCAGTTGTCGTGAGGCATACAAAACAACTCTTCCTTCCTGCATAAGCACTGCTCCAAGTCCTCGACGTGAAGCATCGCAATACACCTCATAATCCTTGTTCTGATCTGGCAGAATCAATACTGGTGAAGAAACCAATCGTTTCTTCAACTCCTGAAAACTGGCCTCACATTCCTCAGTCCAATTGAACTTGGTATCCTTCTTCAACAATTCAGTCATAGGCTTTGCAATCCTTGAGAAATTCTCAATGAATCTCCGGTAGTATCCTGCGAGTCCAAGAAAACTCCATATATCTCCAACTGTCGTTGGTGCTTCCCATTCGGTTACGGTTTCAACCTTTGCGGGGTCAACTGCTATCCCTTCTCCGGATATAACATGTCCAAGAAATCCAACTTCCTTTAACCAAAACTCACATTTGCTAAATTTGGCATATAACTGATGTTCCCTTAGTTTCTCCAAAACCAAACGCAAATGTTCCTTATGCTCCTTTTCATTCTTTGAGAAAATCAGAATGTCATCAATGAACACTACGACGAACTTATCCAAAAACTCCATAAATACCTTGTTCATCAGGTTCATAAAATAGGCAGGTGCGTTAGTCAAACCAAATGACATAACGGTATACTCATACAATCCGTATCTCGTGGTAAAAGCTGTCTTGGGTATGTCCTGCTCCCGAATCTTCAACTGATGGTACCCTGATCGTAAATCAATCTTGGAAAACACTTTAGCTCCTTGCAAACGATCAAACAGATCATTAATCATTGGCAGTGGGTACTTGTTCTTGATGGTTACTTCATTCAATCCACGGTAATCAACAACCATCCTTAATGATCCATCCTTCTTCTCCACTAGAAGTACGGGTGATCCCCAAGGCGAAGAACTTGGGCGTATGTAACCTTTATCCAATAAATCCTTAATCTACTTCTTGATTTCTACCAAATCCTTTGCTGGCATCCGGTATGGTCGCTTCGATATTGGGCATGTACCTGACAAAAGCTCAATTAAGAACTCAATATCTCTATCAGGTGGCATTCCTGGCAATTCATCAGGAAATACATCAGGGTAATCCTTCACCACTGGTACTTCTTCCTGCACAACTCCTGATAAAGAATTCACTTGATTCCTATTTGATCCATGTCGTGATACATACTTGATCCTTCTTCCTTCTGGCGTCGTGTGTAAGATTGTCTTACTAGCGCATTCGATGTTCCCTTCATACTTTGATAACCAATCCATGCCTAATATCACATCCAATCCTTGAGATTCCAATACTATTAGGCCTGAGGGAAACACATAGTTACCAATCCTTAATGGTAACCGATCACACCATCGTCTAGCCATATACTCCGCTCCTAGTGAGCTTACTAACATGGGTGACCTAAGGGCTTGGGTTGGCAGGTTATATTTATCCACAAACCCCCTTGATATATATGAATGCGATGCACCAGTATCAAAAAGAACAAGTGCAGTAAATGACCTAACCAAAAACTTACCGATTACTGCATCAGGCTGAGCTTCAACCTCCTCCACGCTAACGTGGTTCACTTTCCCCCTATTGAAAGGGTTCGGCTTCTTCCCAGAGCTTCCATTGCCATTTCCATTCTGGCCTTCAGGACATTCATTGGCATAATGCCCGGTCTTCGAACACTTGAAACAGGTGACTTGACTCAGATCTCTCTTGGCTGGGGTTGATGGGGTGGTACGGTTCTGGCCGTTGCTTCCTCCATTCCCATTACCATTCTTGTGGCCATTATGGTTGTGCGAACTACCTCCTCCATGGGTATGCTGAAACTGAACTCCCGGTTTAGGGGTAAAACGGGGCTTCTGCTGGGCTCCAGAGTTATACTTCCCCTGTCCATACTTCCTCTTGCGGTTCTCAATCTGCTGTTGCTTCCCTTCAATCATGATGGCACGATCTACCAACACCTGGTAGTTGTTGAAACTTGCTACCATCAACTGCATGCTTAGCTCATCATTCAGTCCTTCCAGAAACTTCTCCTGCTTAGCTGCATCCGTAGCAACGTCATCTGGGGCATAACATGCTAACTTGCTGAAGTCGTCAAAGTACTGGCCAACTGTCCTTCCTCCTTGGCGTAAGTTGCGAAACTCGCGCTTTTTCATGGCCATAGCTCCTGCTGAAACATGGGCAGTGCGGAAAGCTTGCTGAAACTGATCCCATGTGACAGTGTCAACTGGGTAAGTGGCTGTGAAATTCTCCCACCATGCTGCCGCGGGTCCGTCAAGCTGATGTGCGGCAAACTTCACTTTTTCAACATCTGTGCATCCTGCAGTGGTCAACTCCCTTCCTGTCTTGCGGAGCCAATCGTCTGCTACTATTGGCTCGGTGCTACTGGAAAACACCGGCGGATTCACCCTAAGGAAATGGGTTAGGTGATCAACAGGTGGTGGCGGCGGAGGGTTGTTGTTGTTGTTCTGCTGGTTCTGGACTAACAACTGCATCAATTGATTCTGCTGCTGGATCAACTGAGTGAGCTCCGGTGGAAATCCATTGTCACGTCTCGGAGGCATCTGAGGGTTTAGAAAAGATGAGAATTAAGAATAGAGTGAGGTCTAAAGAGAAAACACTACCCCAATGCACATGAGCAAATGCACACAAAATCACTTCATTCAATTCAAACAAGGGCATACAAACGGTCTAGAACTATCGCAAAAGTGCTCAAACTATAATATATACATGGGGGAAATACTACTAATATTAGGTGGTCATCTAGAAATTTGCATCGGTGGAAGACTCCATGATGTCTGCTCCAGCTTTGTCTTCAAAGTCGGGTTCACTTAGAGCCGAATCGGTGTCGTCGATGATGATGTAGTTGTCCGGACATGCGACGTACTTGTCTTCCTTCTTGGATGCTAATTTCCCCTTGAGTTCTTCAATCTTCTTCTTAAGATCGCCAGTGTGCCTTGCTAGATCTACAATCTCGTCCATGTAGTCCTTGCATGTAGTCTTCAGTTCTCCTTCTAGCTCGATGATCCTTGCCTTCGCATTCTTCAACTCTATCATATCATTGCACATCTGGTTCTCGTGGAGTCGAATGTGCTGGTTTAACTCCTGGATGAAAGCTGCAATGGATCTATCGTTCTTGGTGCTGACTATCTCCCATTGTTCAGCTCGGCGTCCGCAAATCTAGTAGATAGTGTCCTTGAGGTCTTCTTGATAAACTACTACAATGCGTCCCATGGTGATATGAGCTGCCATGCTCTTTCCCAGACTCCAGGTTGGTGAACTGAAAACACTATCTATGGGCTTCGTGATTGGCGCGAATGTCCTTCCGGAACGTGAGCTTGAATCTTCCAGCGCTCCTCTTCAGGCAGAGTGGCGTTGAAGGTCCCGGTGAAGCTTGGTAGTCCAATGTTCAGGTACTTGGTGACTTCCTTCAAGTGAAATCCAAAAGGTGTGCCTTCATCCGGTTGAGTGTACTTGATCTTCGCTTCCGTCATCCTAAAAGAGTAGAAAAGATGAGGAGTTAGAAAATGAGGAGAGAATAGTGATCTATGGCTTTAACTTAGTGGTCGTGTCCTACAGTCAACATGTGCTCTGATACCATCTCTGTAGCGACCCGACCTCAGATGGTCAAGTCTCTGTGCTCAGGTGTCATCCCTGGATCAGTAATGCTGACACCACACAGTACTTCGAAGGATTTATAACAGAGTAGCAATCACACACTTATTACATCGATGTCTCAAAGAGAACTTATTACAATAAATATGGCTTAAGGCCATCTAATATCGATAACAACGGAAGGCTTGGAAGATAAGTGAGTCCATCAACTCCAACGGCATCACTGAGTATAGAACCACGACCTAAAGGCACATTACTCGTCGTCTGAAAAGTCTGCAACATGAAAGTTGCAGCCCGAAAACGGGTCAGCACATGGAATATGCTGGCAATGTAACACATAGAGAGTAATGAACAGTAATGAGCTATACTATATGCATGTATGGCTAGTGGAAAGCTCTATGGTTACAGTTTTGCGTAAAGCCAATTTTTTTCCTACTGCAAAGGAATAAATTTATTTAACTATCTTGGTGGTTGTTAAACATTGAGAATGGTTGACAGCATCCTCAATCCCAATTAAAAGTAATCATCAATAACCCAACAATATTAATTTAGAAGTAACATGATGGGAATTCACATGATATTCAAGTACTAGATACTCAAGTTGTCCATAACCGGGGACATGGCTAATCATGATTAGTTTGTACACTCTGCAGAGGTTTGCACACTTTTCTCCACAAGACTCGATCGCCTCCGTTTGGTTTCTCGCACTACGGGGTGTTTGAGAAATGGATGACCGAGACATAGTCTTTCAGAAGCGCTCACACCTTACGTTGTGATAGACCGTACCAACCTACATCCCCTACATCTGCTAGTCTACCACTGTAAGAGTTCGCACGACTTAGTCAGCTATGCCAGAGCCCATATTGGCTTGTGGCTGCACACGGAAGTTACTAGCATGAATGATCTTATGATCCCTTTGAGCCTGGGTGGCGGTCCAAAGAAAAACAGGCAAGTCCTGATAGAAACCAGGTGCCTCAATCCACCCAGATGTGTGTTTAAGTTGCCACCTTAGATAAACCATTAATTAACAATACTCACATCTGTCATGGATATCACTCACCCAATCCACGTCTACTAGCACAGCATGGCATAATAAGCAAACATAGAAGTAACTCCCAAGGTTTTATAAGTAAATCAGGTAATAGGTACTACCTCAACGACTTCCCATCCCACAGTTTAATTAGATCCTAATCATGCAATGTGTGAGGATTGGTCTAATGCAATAAAAACTGGGCAATGAGAAGGTATGATCAAAGTGTTACTTGCCTTGCTGATGATCCGTGAAACTTAGAGATTCGAAGTAACAGGCGGCGCACTCCGGGTAATCTATCGCAGACAAACAACAAGCATACAATAAGTACTCATCTAATGCACAGGTAAAACTCGAACAAGAGATCGAACCAGAAAGTTCAACTTAAGAACTTCGGTTGCAAAGAGAAAACGAACCGAACAAAGCAACGAAAAACAAACGGCGGAAGAAAACAACTCGGTTCTAGCAAGTTGAAACTAGGTCAAATTTTACAGTAGTAAAACCTTGTTTAAGTTGATTAGTCGGAACGGTGGATTCGAAACGAAACTCCAGGCGCTTGAATCACCTGATTCCGATAAACGAGCGAGAAGATAAACTAGAACGAAGATCGGATCTGAAATCGCGATCAGAAAATCACGGAATAAATCCGACGAAAAAGAAAAAACGACGAACGGTTAAACGAACGGACGTTCGTTAACCGAGAATAACCGGTGATCACGTTCATTAAGACGAACGGTCCGGCGAACGCTCGCTAAACAACTAAACCGAAAAAAAGAAAACCGATCTAGGGTTTCGGAAAAAAAACCGAAACAACGAAACGAAAAGAAACCGGAACGATTTTTTTATAAAAAACAAACCGAGGGGAGGGGTGGCGCGGCGTGGTGGCTACCTCGACGAGGTGCTCCGGCGGGCGGGGCTTAGCGGCGGGGCAGCGAGGCGAGGCGCGGGGCGGCGGCGGCAGGCGGCGGCGCTGGCGGCGAGCGGCGGCGGCGCGAGCGGCGGGGAGGTGCGGGGAGGAGAGGGGGGGGGCTGGGTATTTAAATTGGGGGAGACTTGGGGGAGGGGGCAAGGCAAGGGAGGCGGCGGCGGCAGAGTCCCAATCGAACTCGGCGGCGGCGGGCGGCGCTGCGCGCGGGCGCGCGCGCGAGGAGGGCGCGGCTGGGCCGGCCGGGCCTTGGCCCAGGCGGGGCGCGACGCGATTTTTTTAAATAGTTAAGCGCGCAGAAAAACAAAGAAAAAAATCTAAACGAGCTCCAAAATCCCGAAGTAAATTTTCCCCGACTCCTAAAAATGAGTCGAACAAAATGAAGTTTACTCGGGGCCTAGATGCAATTTTTTTGAAAACACGCATTTTTCCCTAATCCAAATAAAATGCAAATAAACTCCGGAAAATCAAAAATTTGATTTATTTATTAAATCTTCATTTTTCCTAAATTTGGGAAAGTCATATTATTCCCCCTCTCATATTTTTGATATTGGAAAAATAATTGAAGATGAAATAAATGAAATCAAATGATCCTCTTTTCAAAATTTGAGACAACTCAAATATGAAAATATCGAAATCTCCAACTCTCTCCGAGGGTCCTTGAGTTGCGTGAAATTTCTAGGATCGACCAAAATGCAAGAAAATATGATATGCATGATGATCTAATGTATAACATTCCAAATTGAAAATTTGGGATGTTACAGTCGAGTTGCCGCTTTAGTTCGGCAAAACTAGCAGTTCGACTTGATTCCGGACACGCTGCAGCCTACATTAAAAGGCGACATTTTAGACCTGGGATTATCGTCCTCCGCGTGCCGTCATTTCTTGACGACATGCAGAGTCTCAGGGGCTACTATCTACATAGGGTGCATCTTATTTACGCGCAACTGACAAAAGTACACATTATCTAATGTACCTCAAAACCCGTCAATAAACTTTCGACGGCCACACGCAATCCGCTCTCCGCGGACGAAATCCTTTCAATCACCATGCCCATTAATGCACGGTGCTCCTCTGAAATAGAAGCTCGCCCTAGCAGAACCTTTAGCTCCTCCGGCCAAGCACCAGACGGTGCCGGACTTGTCCCATGACCTCTTTCAAAGGCCGGACATGAAGAACCTCGGGGGGCCCCATAGCGATCTTCCGCCCCTGCCGGACTCGGAGAAACCCTCCGTGACGATACCTCAGGGTCGCCCGCCTCGTTAGGCGGTACAGCAGAAGGAGGCGTCCCGCTCTCCATCATCTCCGGAAGAAGATCCCCCGAAGACGAGCTCTGCTGAGAAGGGTTGAGGTCCGAACTACAAGGTAAAAATTCGGTTAAACTTCTCAGATATAAATCACGGATTTCTCTCACCCCTCGAAAGGAAAAATCTTTCTCTACTCACGGCTCGCTGGAGGGCTGATCTCCTTGAGTACGCAGTCCGGCCGTGGAACTCCCCGGCGTCGGACCCTCTGACGAGGATCTTTTCCCCCGCTTCGAGACCATGGTCTTCGGGTCGTCAGAGGCGGGTCTCTTCTTTCCCTTAGGAGAGGAATCATCGGTTCTTCCCTTCGGAGCAGCCTCCTTCGAGGAGGCCATAGTTTCCTTGTCCTCCCCCTTACTTCCCTCCAAAGGCACTACCTCCAGCATCCTGACTAGCACGGGATCCGGCCTAGTTTCGGGAACGGGAGCCGGACACCTGATCAGCTTCGCCTTCGCTATCCACTCCTGTTTAAAAGGACAACTCTTTTAAGGGCAAGTTTATGATAATTATACGGATAGAAGGTCCGGGCACAAGGTTACTTACTTGAGTATCCGGGCGATTGCGGGTTAGGCCTGCGTCCTCAGTCAAATCCGAACACACTTCTTGTGATCCGAAGAATAGTTTATACATCTCCGCGGGCGTCGCGCTCATAAAATCCCGGAGAGCTCGTGGTCCCTCTGGATTGAACTCCCACAGGCGAAGGGGGCGACGTTTGCCGGGCAGCGTCCGGCGAATCAGCATGACCTGCGTCACCTTGACCAGATTGAGGTATCCTTCCAAGAGATCCTTAATGCGTCCCTGCAGCAAGGGTACGTCTTTGGGCAAACCCCAATCTAACCCTCTGTTGATCCACGACGCTAGCCGTGGTGGGGGACCCGAGCGAAAGGCAGGAGGCGCCACCCCTGTGGTGCCCCGGGGAGCGGTGATATAAAACCACTCTCGTTGCCACAAGCCTACTCCTCTTGAAAAGAGCCCTCGGGCCATGGAGCATTGGCATTTTTTCTTATAACAGCGCCTCCACACTCTGCGTGCCGTCCAACGATCATCTTCGGCTCCACTTTGAAGGTCTTGAGCCATAATCCGAAGTGAGGGGTAACGCGGAGGAACGCTTCACACACGACGATAAATGAGGAGATATGGAGGATGGACTCCGGAGCTAAATCATGAAATTCCAGCCCGTAATAAAACAATAGTCCCCTCACAAAGGGATCCATGGGGAAGCCTAACCCTCGGAGGAAGTGAGACATGAACACCACGCTCTCGCCGGGCTGGGGACTGGGAATAACCTGTCCTTGAGCAGGCAACCTATGCGAAATCTCGCCGGTCAGGAACTTAGCCTCCCTCAACCTTAATACGTCCTCCTCCGTGACGGAGGAAGGCGTCCATCGACCTTGAAGGTCAGAACCAGACATTGTCGAAGGTCCGAAGCGCCTGGAATCTGGAGCCTGGGGTGTTGGAACTCGAGGCGACAGGCGAACTCGTTTGAGATTAAGAAAAGGAGTGAGGCCTTGGTCTCTTTATAAGAGGTTGAATACCAAGAGCCCTCCCCGTAACCGTTTTGGACTCGCCTTTAATCGAGGGAACGTGCTAACGGGCACGATTGGGTTACCCACGTCCGTATTGATGAGAATCCCGTAAAAGGGGCACACGATCTCTGCTTTGACAAGACGTGCCAAGGAAACCGCCTCGCTAAACGTGCCGAGGTGGAAAAGTGAAAACAATTTGGATAAAGAGCTTGGCCGTGGTGTGATGACGCACTGCGGAATACGTCAGCAGATTTGATTTGTGCTAATATTATTCTCTCTATGGCAATATGTGGAAACTTATTTTGCAGAGCCGGACACTATTCTCAGTGTCTACAATCTTCTATGAAGGGCTTGGAGGAGGAACCCGCCTTGCAATGCCGAAGACAATCTGCGGCCGGACTCGTCGTCATTGAAGCCTGGTTCAGGGGCTACTGAGGGAGTCCTGGAATCGGGGGTGTTCGGGTAGCCGGACTATACCTTCAGCCGGACTCCTGGACTATGAAGACACAAGATTGAAGACTTCGTCCCATGTCCGGAAGGGACTTTCCTTGGCGTGGAAGGCAACCTAGGCGATGCGGATATTCAAGATCTCCTACCATTGTAACCGACTCTGTGTAACCCTAACCCTATCCGGTGTCTATATAAACCGGAGGGTTGTAGTCCGTAGGACAATCCATCATCATACACAATCATACCATAGGCTAGCTTCTAGGGTTTAGCCTCCTTGATCTCGTGGTAGATCTACTCTTGTACTACCCATATCATCAATATTAATCAAGCAGGAGTAGGGTATTACCTCCATCAAGAGGGCCCGAACCTGGGTAAAAACATCGTGTCCCTTGTCTCCTGATACCATACGGCCTTGACGCATAGTCCGGGACCCCTACCCGAGATCCACCGGTTTTGACACCGACACGTACCTTTTTGATAAATGTCGAAGCTTCGAAGTATCGTCATCCGCCTTTCTTTTCTAAGATCTGCCTGGTGTCAGCGTCCCCTTCTTAAGGGACGGTCTCGACAAGGCATGGTGAGATGAGTGCCACCCCTTTGAAGCACGAGACAGTGAAGTGGGTGAGGTGTGATGGGAAAACCCTTTTGGAGGAGACGCTCCCTGGGCATTTACATGGGAAGAAGGAAGAAGGCCGGGGTAATTGACTTCAATGACCACTTTTGTGTCGTCGTAGCTCGCCTAATAGAAGACCCCCTCCTTGAACTCAACAAGTATATCCAGATCCTCCTTGAATCCGTGATCCAGGTCCCGAATATGGTCCTTCGGCTGCGGAGCGGGGCTATAAATCCCCGCGGTGGCCTTCCTCCATTCCTATTAAAAATGGTCAGGTTAAGTTTGACTGATTGCGACTCAGGAAGAAGATTAAGTGAGGTTCTGGATTGAGAGCTTATCGAGCTAGGAGGGTTGTACATGGAAAATCCATCTCGGCACTTGAGGTGAGTGAATTCTTCTTTCTCCCCTTTGTAAAGATCAGCCAACATGGCAGCCAGGGCGGCAAAGTTGTCTAGCCCTTGCACACGTAGCGAGATGTATCGTCTTCCGCCTTGAAGTTCCACATGGGGAGTCCTCTAGATTGGAGTGGTTGGACACCTCGCGTTATGGAAATCGCCATGACCTCGATTATGGACATTCCGGATTGGGCAAGTATTTTTATCTTGTCCATCAGCGTCTTAACCTCTGCATTGTCGACCTCCTCGAGGCTTCGGGGATGCCAGTTGTGGCGCTTCTTTAATGGGGCATTAGAGAATTTCGTTAGGCCACGCCGGATTGGGTCCGAGAGAACGACGTCTTTTATATAAAACCACTCCGAAGGCTACTCTTCGGATGCCTTCTTCGGAGTGCCGGACAGGTATCCTGTCTCGGCTATGCGCCATACTTCGGCGCCACCCACCTCGAATATGGATCCCTTTTGGGAGCGGGGCACGAGGCAGAAAAGCTTCCTCCATCGCTCAAAATGGGCCTCGGCCTAGGAACAACTCACAAAGAGTGACGAAGCCCTCGATGTGCATAATGGAGCCCGGTGTGATATTGTGCAATTGGAGGCCATAGTACTCCAGGAGACTGCTACCTCTTGAGCACTTTGTTGGTTTTCCCTTGAAGAGGAAAGGGCGATGCGGTAGAGTAGCGTAAGTATTTTCCTTAGTTTTTTAGAACCAAGGTATCAATCCAGTAGGAGACCATGCTTGAGTCCCACGCACCTACACAAACAAATAAGAACCTCGCAACCAACGCGATTAAGTTCATGAGAACAGAGTAACACTTTAAGCAAGATGACATGATGTAGAGGGATAAACTCATGCAATATGATATAAACCCCATCTTTTTATCCTTGATGGCAACAATACAATACGGGTCATTTCCCCTACTGTCATCGGGATCGAGCACTGCAAGATTGAACCCAAAGCTAAGCACTTCTCCCATTGCAAGAAAGATAAATCTAGTAGGCCAAGCAAAACTGATAATTCGAAGAGACTTGCAAAGATAACCAATCATACATAAAATAATTTAGAGTAGATTCAAATATTGCTCATAAATAATCTTGATCATAAACCCACAATTCATAGGATCTCGACAAACACACCGCAAAAGAAGAGTTACATCAAATGAATCTCGAAGAGAATCAAGGAGAACTTTGTATTAAGATCCAAAGAGAGAGAAGAAGCCATCTAGCTAATAACTATGGACCCGAAGGTTTGAGGTAAACTACTCACACATCATCAAAGAGGCTATGGTGTTGATGTAGAAGCCGTCCGTGATAAATGCCCCCTCCGGTGGAGCGCCGGAAAAGGCCCCAAGATGGGAACTCACGGGTACAGAAGGTTGCGGTGGTGGAAATAGGGTTTTTGCTCCGTATCTGATATTTCCAAGGTATATGAGTATATATATGCGAAGGAGGTCGGTCAGGAGAGCTAAGAGGGGCCCACGAGGGTGGAGGGCGTGCCGAGGGGGTAGGCACGCCCCCTGCCTCGTGGCCTCCTCGTTCGTTTCTTGACGTCCACTCAAAGTCCTCTGGATCACGTTTGTTTCGAAAATCACATTCCCGAAGGTTTTATTCTGTTTGGACTCCGTTTGATATTCCTTTCCTTCGAAACACTGAAATAGGCAAAGAAAACAACAATTCGGGCTGGGCCTCCGGTTAATAGGTTAGTCCCAAAAATAATATAAAAGTGTATAATAAAGACCATTAAACATCCAAAATCGAATATATAATAGCATGGAAAAATCAATATTATAGATACGTTGGAGACGTATCAAGCATCCCCAAGCTTAATTCCTGCTCGTCCTCGAGTAGGTAAATGATAAAAACAGAAATTTTGATGTGGAATGCTACTTAGCATAATTTTCAATGTAATTCTCTTATTTGTGGTATGATTATTCAGATCCGAAAGATTCAAGATAAAAGTTTAATATTGACATAAAAGTAATAATACTTCAAGCATACTAATAAAGCAATCATGTCTTCTCAAAATAACAAGGCCAACGAAAGTTATCCCTACAAAATCATATAGTCTGTCTATGCTCTATGTTCACCACACAAAATATTAAAATCATGCACAACCCCGATGACAAGCCAAGCAATTGTTTCATACTTTTGGTGTCCTCAAACTTTTTCGATCTTCATGCAATATATGAGCGTGAGCCATGGACATAGCACTATAGGTGGAATAGAATGGTGGTTGTGGAGAAGACAAAAAGGAGAAGATAGTCTCACATCAACTAGGTCTATCAACGGGCTATGGAGATGCCCATTAATAGATATTAATGTGAGTGAGTAAGGATTTCTATGCAACAGATGCACTAGAGCTATAAGTGTATGAAAGCTCAATAATGAAAGCCCAACGAAGACCTAGGGCAATTTGAGGAAGCCCTAGGGCAATTTGAGGATCCAACTTGCTTGCTCACGAAGACCTAGGGCAATTTGAGGAAGCCCATCATTGGTACAAGCCAAGTTCTATAATGAAAAATTCCCACTAGTATATGAAAGTGACAAAACAAGAGACTCTCTATCATAAAGATCATGGTGCTACTTTGAAGCACAAGTGTGGAAAAAGGATAGTAGCATTGTCCCTTCTCTCTTTTCTCTCATTTTTTTGTTGGGCCTTTTTTAAGGCCTCTTATTTTATCTAGTCCGGAGTCTCATCCCGACTTGTGGGGGAATCATTTTCTCCATCATCCTTTCCTCACTTGGGACAATGCTCTAATAATGACGATCATCACACTTCTATTTACTTACAACTCAAGTATTACAACTCAATACTTAGAACAAAATATGACTCTATATGAATGCCTCCGGCGGTGTACCGGGATATGCAATGAATCAAGAATGACATGTATGAAGATATTGAACGGTGTCTTTGCCACAAATACGATGTCAACTACATGATCATGCAAAGCAATATGACAATGAGGGAGCATGTCATAGTAAACGGAACGGTGGTAAGTTGCATGGTAATATATCTCGGAATGTGTATGGAAATGCCATGATAGGTAGGTATGGTGGTCTTTTTGAGGAAGGTATATGGTGGGTGTATGATACCAGCGAAAAGTGCGTGGTAGTAGAGAGGCTAGCAATGGTGGAAGGATAAGAGTGCATATAATCCATGGACTCAACATTAGTCATAAAGAACTAATATAATTGTTGCAAAAATCTATTAGTTATCAAAACAAAGTATTACGCACATGCTCCTAGGGGGATAGATTGGTAGGAAAATATCATCGCTTGTCCCCGACCGCCACTCATAAGGAAGACAATCAATAAATAAATCATGCTCCGACTTCATCACATAACGGTTCACCATACATGCATGCTACGGGAATCACAAACTTTAACACAAGTATTTCTCAAATTCATAACCACTCAACTAGCATCAATCTAATATCACCATCTTCATATCTCAAAACAATTATCAAGCATCAAATTTCTCTTAGTATTCAACGCACTTATAAGAAAGTTTTTACTAATCTTGGATGCCTATCATATTAGGACTAATTTCACAATTAAAGCAAACTACCATGCTGTTTTGTAGGGCTCTCAAAATAATATAAGTGAAGCATGAGAGAACAATAGATTTTATAAAACAAACCACCGCCGTGCTCTAAAAGATATAAGTAAAGAACTAGAGCAAAAACTATATAGCTCAAAAGATATAAGTGAATCACATAGAGTATTCTAATAAATTCCGAATCATGTGTGTCTCTCTCAAAAGTGTATTCATCGAGGATGATTGTGGTAAACTAAAAGCAAAGACTCAAATCATACAATACACTCCAAGCAAAACACATATCATGTGGTGAATAAAAATATAGCTCCAAGTAAAGTTACCGATGGACGAAGACGAAAGAGGGGATGCCTTCCGGGGCATCCCCAAGATTTGGCTTTTTGGTGTCCTTGGATTTATCTTGGGGTGCCTTGGGCATCCCCAAGCTTAGGCTCTTGCCACTCCTTGTTCCATAATCCATCAAATCCTTACCCAAAACTTGAATACTTCACAACACAAAACTTCACAGAAAGTCTCGTGAGCTCCGTTATCGAAAGAAAACAAAACACCACTTCAAGGTACTGTATTGAACTCATTCTTTATTTATATTGGTGTTAAACCTAATGTATTATAACTTCTCTATGGTTTATAAACTATTTTACTAGCCATAGATTCATCAAAATAAGCAAACAACACACGAAAAACAGAATCTATCAAAAAATAGAATAGTCTGTAGTAATCTGTACCTAACGCATACTTCTGGAACTCTAAAAATTCTACCAAAATAGGAAGACCTAAATAATTTGTTTATTGATCTGCTGCAATTTTAATCAGTATTTTATCATGCTCTGGTGATTCTTAACAATTGTTTTCGTGAACAAAAAGTTTCTTGAATTTTCAGCAAGATCAAATAACTATCATCCAAGAAGATCCTATAGGTCTCACTTGGCACAAACACTAATTAAAACACCAGAAAAATCTAACTAGATGCTAGATCAAAGATTTATTCTGAAGCAGGAGCAAAAAGCAAAAAACTAAAATAAAATTGGGTTGCCTCCCAACAAGCGCTATCATTTAACGCCCTTAGCTAGGCATAAAAACAAGGATAGATCTAGGTATTGCTATCTTTGGTAGGCAATTCTTCAATACAACACCTATAACCTTTAGGAATTTCTCTCCTCTTATTAATGATCAAACTCTTAGGCAAGAAATCAAGAAATTCATTGGTAGCAAATGGTTTCCTTAATGATAGCAAAAAGGTTGGGATGAACACTTATTGATTTGAGATCCGCAATTTCCTTACTAGAAGATTCACCCTTATTTTTTGGAACATACATAAGCTTGGAAATTTCGGTAGGAGGATTTGGAGTATTTTTTACGGAAGAAAAAAACGGTCCCCGAGTTGGTAATGATACCCTCGAGATTATTGATTCTAGTGGAATCCTGATCTATTTCTTTAAAACTTTTCAAAGTGACTCCTACCTTAGATCCATATTGGGTAATTTGGTTGTGGATCTTTTCTTCCAAGTTCTCAATCAACTCTACGGTAGCAATTTTATTTTCAATAATTTCAAGTCTTTGCATCACATGCTCCAAAGTTAACATAGTTCCATTAACCAAAAGAGGTGGAGAACCAAACAAATCTGTCATTGCATTATAAGAATCAAAAGTATGGCTATCCAAGAAATTCCCTCCGGTAATGGTATCAAGAATGTATCTATTCCAAGGCATGACGCCTACATAAAAATTGCGAAGAAGAACGGAAGTAGATTGCTTTCTAGCAGATTTATTTTGAGCATTGCAAATTCTGTACCAAGCATCTTTTAAATTTTCTCCCTCCCTTTGTTTAAAATTGATAACTTCATTCTCGGGAGACAAAGGAGTAGATAAAGGACTAGCCATGGCGGCACATGGGACACGAAAGGCAAGAAAAAAATAGGCGAACGGAAAAAGAGGGTGAATAAAACGGCAACAGTAAAGTGGGGGAGAGGAAAACGAGAGGCAAATGGCAAATAATGTAATGCGAGGGATAAGAGTTTGTGATGGGTACTTGGTATGTCTTGACTTGTGCATAGACTCCTCGGCAACGGCGCCAGAAATCCTTCTTGCTACCTCTTGAGCACTGCGTTGGTTTTCCCTTGAAAAGGAAAGGGTGATGCAGTAAAGTAGCGTAAGTATTTCCCTCAGTTTTTGAGAACCAAGGTATCAATCCAGTAGGAGACCACGCTCGAGTCCCACGCATCTACACAAACAAATAAGAACCTCGCAACCAATGCGATAGAGGGGTTGTCAATCCCTTCACGGTCACTTACGAGAGTGAGATCCGATAGAGATGATAAGATCATATTTTTGGTATTTTTATGGTAAAGAGTAAAAGTAAAGATTGCAAGGTAAACGGTAATAGAAATAGTTTGTTGACGGGATATTAGTATGATGGAAAATAGAGCCGGGGTCCATAGGTTTCACTAGTGGCTTCTCTCAAGATAGCATAAGTATTACGGTGGATGAACAAATTACTGTCAAGCAATTGATAGAATTGAGCATAGTTATGAGAATATCTAGGTATGATCATGTATATAGGCATCACGTCCATGACAAGTAGACCGACTCCTGCCTGCATCTACTACTATTACTCCACACATCGGCCGCTATCCAGCATGCATCTAGAGTATTAAGTTCATAAGAACAGAGTAATGCTTTAAGCAAGATGACATGATGTAGAGGGATAAACTCATGCAATATGATATAAACCCCATCTTTTTATCCTCGATGGCAACAATACAATACGTGTCGTTTCCCCTACTGTCACTGGGATCGAGCACCGCAAGATTGAACACAAAGCTAAGCACTTCTCCCATGGCAAGAAAGATCAATCTAGTAGGCAAAACCAAACTGATAATTCGAAGAGACTTGCAAAGATAACCAATCATACATAAAAGAATTCAGAGGAGATTCCAATATTGTTCATAGATAATCTTGATCATAAACCCGCAATTCATCGGATCTCAACAAACACACCGCAAAAGAAGAGTTACATCAAATAGATCTCCAAGAGAATCGAGGAGAACTTGAGATCCAAAGAGAGAGAAGAAGCCATCTAGCTAATAACTATGGACCCGAAGGTCTGAGGTAAACTACTCACACATCATCAAAGAGGCTATGGTGTTGATGTAGAAGCCCTCCGTGATCAATGCCCCCTCCGGCGGAGCGCCGGAAAATGCCCCAAGATGGGATCTCATGGGTACAGAAGGTTGCGGTGGTGGAAATAGGGTTTTGCTCCGTATCTGATGTTTCCAGGGTATATGAGTATATATAGGCGGAGGAGGTCCGTCAGGAGATCTACGAGGGGCCCACGAAGGTGGAGGGCGCGCCCAGGGGGTAGGCGCGCCCCCTGCCTCGTGGCCTCCTCGTTCATTTCTTGACGTCCACTCCAAGTCCTCTGGATCATGTTTGTTCCAAAAATCACGTTCCCGAAGGTTTTATTCCGTTTGGACTCTGTTTGATATTCCTTTCCTTCGAAACACTGAAATAGGCAAAAAAACAGCAATTCGGGCTGGGCGTCCCGTTAATAGGTTAGTCCCAAAAATAATATAAAAGTGTATAATAAAGCCCATTAAACATCCAAAACAGAATATATAATAGCATGGAACAATAAAAAATTATAGATACGTTGGAGACATATCAGAGACCTCGGAGGAAATGATGGATTGGAAATCCAACGCCTCTTAAGAGAAAGGAAACGAAGCACACCCGCTCCCCCTGCTGAAGGATTCGGGAAATTTTCTGCCAGGGCTTCGCCAGTAAAGGAGGTTAATTTCGCCCGAACGAGGGCCTAGATCCGCAGGAGGGAAGTAGCCCTGCACCTGGAGCTTGGTCAGTTGGGAATGGGACATAGAGCAGCTCTCCCAATCGCCTTTTTGATGGCCGTGGGGGTGGGAAGAAGAACTAGGAGCGTTGGCCATGATTGCGAGGTTTCTTGAGGCAAAGTTCGAACGATTTTCGCGTGGTATGGAATGACATCTGAGATCTAATCTCCTTAAATAGGTGTCTTACGTTGTCAAGGGGTTATCTGTAAAAGTGGTTGGACCCTTCATATTCATTGTCCACATGGAAGCTGAGGCGACGAGAGCATAGAAGCCGAGGGGTGTGACGTTTAATGTAAAACTGAGTTGTTCGAAGAATTCACCTTGCCAAGACTGAAGTTGTAAGCATCGAATATAGCTTTTCAGTTCAGATTCTTTCAAGTATTCAGTGGAGGAACCCGCCTTGCAATGCCGAAGACAATTTATGCGCCGGATACGTCGTCAATGAAGACTAGTTCGGGGGCTACTGAGGGAGTCCTGGATTATGGGGTCCTCGGGCGTCCGGGCTATGTGATGAGGGCCGGACTGATGGAAGACTTTCCCCATGTCCGGATTGGACTCTCCTTGGCATGGAAGGCAAGCTTGGCATGCGGATATGAAGATTCCTTTCTATATAAACCAACTCTGTACAACCCTGGCCCCCTCCAGTGTCTATATAAACCGGAGGGTTTAGTCCTTAGAGGCAATCATAATCATACAGGCTAGACATCTAGGGTTTAGCCACTACGATCTCGTGGTAGATCAACTCTTGTAACCCCTATATTCATCAAAGTCAATCAAGCAGGAAGTAGCACTACTAGAAAAAGGGCTACTAATGGCACACCTAATTTGGCCATTAATGGCGCATTAGTGGTGCGCCATTAGTAGCACGCCATTAGTAATACTTACTAATGGCGCACCACAGGTGCGCCATTAGTATCTGGTATACTAATGGCGCACCACTGGTGCGCCATTAGTATAGGGCACGGTGCGCCATTAGTATGCCTCCCAGGGCCATGTATAGCCAGGTGCTTTGGTATACTAATGGCGCACCACAGGGTGATGCGCCATTAGTAACCTCGGCATACTAATGGCGCACTGCTTAAGGATGCGCCATTAGTATCCTCTGGAATACTAATGGCGCACTGTTATGTGATGCGCCATTAGTATGAATATTAGGTTTTTTTTAATTTTTTAATTTTCTATTTTTTTGCACAGGTTACAAAATGTATAATTGGACAAAATATAGACAACACACATCAACAACAGATTCATCAAATACAATAGAAGATTAGTCTCTGAATACATTTCATCATATTAGTCTCCAAATACAATTCATCACATTAGTGTCCGAATTGAAAAGACCGAACAAAGATAGAACATTATATTACAAGTCTCGAGACCGCGAGTAGCGAGTTTGTCTTCACATTACAAGTCGATATCGATCATCTAAACTACCATCACATAGAAGAGAGCTGCGGTCATCACGATGAGCATCATCACGATGAAACTCGTCTTCATCTGGTTCCTCCAACGCTCCCTCCCCTCTCGTGCTAGATAGCGGGCGTATCTAGATTCGGCCTCGGCCCTAGTGGTGTACCCTTTGTAACTGTTTCCGCTGAATCGGTGAACCTGTCTCCAACACTCCTCCCAGTCGTCGTAGACTCCGGGAACCTTACCCTTGTACACGACATACCACGGCATCGCTATGCACTAGCGAAACGAAACGTTAGTACCAATTCACAGACAATACATAAGCAATATATAAGTATGCAACAGAACGATCGGAAGAGAAAAGCAAGACATTAATAGCATCAATTACATCTAAGTTGAACGACTCTCGAAACCAAAGAGACATACTACAAGTTCATTAAAGTTTAATTACAACATGAGCCAATCGATGTTTCAGAACTAGACACATCATCACTGCTTTCGACTCGACTCAAGGGACCGGAGCGTGGATGAAGCCGCCGTCTATCGTGGGAGTCATGAAATTACGGGCATTGTCAGCCTGCATTTGTAGCATTCCGTCTATCTCACTGTTGGACGGTTGATTTCTGAGGTAGAACTGCCCCGAGGTACGAAGGACATCTTGATGGATGATTTCCGCAAACTCCGACTGGATGCGAAAGAATTCTTGTCTGATGTCCGCGTCCTGGATTGCCGACACGCTCGCGGCCCAATCTTTGAGTTTACTCGGTAGCAGAAGTTGATGATGGTCCCGTACAATCGCCCGCATGTGATGGATGGCGTAGTAGGCACCCTTCTGACCGCCAGGCGGCTGCTTGACGCAGCAGAACATCGTATTGTGGGAGAACACGTGCTTGTCGTACTTACGAATAGGCCTGTTGAAGGTGCCTCCAGATTGGGCGTAGCCGGGGAGAACATCATCAAGAACCTTCTTGACATTTGTGTAGTCTACGTTCGACTGACGGTTCGGGTCGAAATACGTGGCCATGGAATATTTGGGGCTTAGGAGGATGAGCATGCAATGTGTGTCACTGCAGAAAACACGGAATGTTAAAAGAAAAACGATCGAAATCTAAGAATTCGTATGTTACGGGGCGGTTGAGGGGAGGACTTACTCGGGAAAGTAAGGCACGAGGAAGTTATCCTTATCTGGGTTTGCCAGAATGACGCCTTCGAGGTAAGAACTCTCGACTTGCCGGTCCCCAGCGCTGCCCAAGATCTTGGCACGCATGTAGAAGGGGTCGACTATCACGATGTCCGGGGTCTTGTCGCGAATGATCCGCATCTCCATACTCAGCGAAAATAGCCGAACGAAGGTGTAGTGCAGCGGATGAAGGTTCAACATAGCGTGGATGTCATCAAACCGCAGGACGATCGTACCCCCGATGTAGTTATCCACAAAGCCCTTGCCCTCTGGCACCTTGGCCACAAAAACCGGGTATGCCACATCCTTCTCTCTGAGACGCCGCTTCTCCAAAGAAAGAACACTGTCATGCAGACTCCGCATAGCACCGGCTGCAACATCGAGCATATTTCTCGGTAGCATCGGCCTACCCGCCACATGCACCCTCCTCATTAAATCCTCAGGTGAAGGTGGCCCGTCCTGAGCACGGATCATACTCGGTGCCGGCTGGCCCGCACCCTTGTTAGTCTTTCTTTTGCGTGACTTCTTCTTCTCCTGTAATGGGACCGAGTTCTGCTCACAGACCGCCTTCTTGAGTGTGTTGGGGCTGAGAATATTTTGCACCTCGCCTATCTGAGGCTCGGTGAAGTCGGCAGCTGGAGGCGTCTCCTGAGAGCTGAACGGCAGACGACGCCTGTTGCAACTTGGCTTCTCCGCGGTACCAGCTAGATCGCGCACGTCTTTTGTTGGGTTGGGTTCTTGAGAAGGAGGCCCCATGAAGTCGCCCTCGTACCCATGATCGGCAAAGTACCGATCGACGTTGGCAAATGTATCGTCGTCGTCGTCGTTCTGATCCTGTGCCATATGCATGTTTGGATCCAGTGGCATAGGGATGTCCGGCACCGTTGCGGCGGTCTTGCCATGGGGCCGACTTGGTGCCGGCACGACTGGCGGTGTTGTCTTTGGGGTGGTGTCCCCCGCCCCCAAACGAATCTGGCTCTTCGGCCAAAGCAGGGGCCAGCTCAGGCAGGCGCTGAGGGTCATCACGTCATCATCGTCGGCCCCGATGGGTCGAATCGGAGGTAACAACTCGTCGCAGCCTGGCAGCACTCGAACCAGTTGAACCCTAAACAAGTTGGGTGGCATCTGGGTACCGTGGAACAAGGGGTTGCCCGATTGAACGATTTTGCCCTTGGCGACATCGACCAACTCATTGTTCACGAAGTGCAGGAGAGTGCACGGAACGTCGGCGGCGCCCTACGAAAACATGTAGGGCGTCAGGGATGCCCAGTCAAAGGCAAGGAGATGAAGTCCTCGGCCGAGAGAGGCTTAATTAGTTACCGTGATGATGGCGTCGAGCTCGGCTAATGTCGAGGCACCGCCAAAGGCGGGCGTGCAGTTGACGGAGGGGCCGCTTGCTGCAGAGGTGCCGGCCGGCGTACACCCGGGTGCATTAAGCTCCCGTGCCGGCGTCGGAGACACCAATGGCCCTGCCATCGCGTTCTGCGAGTTGTTGGCCCTGAAGCTAGGAATCGGGGGCGGCCCCTGTTGGCCGCCCGCAATCCACGCACTCAACCCCTGGATCAAGGTAGGCACAATGGCGGTGATCGTCACTCCGAGTTGTTGTTGCACTTCCTCTTGGACAATCTCCGGAATCCGCGCCACCTGTGCCTTGAGTTCTTGAACCTCGCGCGCCTGGCTTTCCGAGCTGGTCTTTTTCTCCTTTCGTCCACCAGTGTTATAGTATGACCCCCATTTTGTCGACAAGCCTTTGCCGGCCACACGACCAGCTGACGTAGGCTTACTGAGCTTATCCTTGTTCTTCATTACATTCAACGCCCTATTTAGAGTGGTGTCCCAAGGGTTGCTCTTAGTCGACCCGGCGCTACTGCTTTCAGTCGCCTGCGGAAGGAATGTGAACCATTTAGAAATTTGGCTTCATTAATTAGAATGCAACCATATGGAGCTAATTACGCGGGGGTGTATTCCTTACCAGAACAAGCTCAAGTGCCCTGGTCTTTGGATCCGTGGTAAGCTCCTTTGTTTTCGGGTCCTTCTTGTACCGGGCCCTGACATAGTTCCTGGTCTGCTTGTCACCGTATTTATCGAAGAGGGGCGGTAGGCCTTGCTCGACACGGTCCGCCTCCTCCTTGTCCCATATAGGCTCCGCCACTCTATAACCGCCGGGAC
This sequence comes from Aegilops umbellulata, assembly GCA_032464435.1. Lineage (NCBI taxonomy): Eukaryota > Viridiplantae > Streptophyta > Magnoliopsida > Poales > Poaceae > Aegilops > Aegilops umbellulata. The sequence continues at coordinate 193,562,193 of CP136055.1, forward strand.
CGAGTGTGTGTTCCCCTAAGTTCAGCTCCCGCATTTCTTTCCCCCACTGACTTGATTGGGAGTGTGCGGTGCTCGAGCAATTGATCTTGAAGTCGTTGTAGTCATCTTCGGTGATCGAAGGATTTTTCTCCTTGATCTTCTCATAACTCTCACCTTTCTCGATCATTCTCTTCACATTGCTTTTCCAAGTAGACAGGGCCTTGCTCATCTTCGTGAGGGCAGCATTGTTCACTTTATTCCCTTTGAGGCTTGTGTTTTCAAATTCAGCGGGGAACTTGTATCGTTCATGCAGCTTCGTGAAGAGGAGGTTGCGCAAATTCCCTCGGTCAGGATGCCTCAGGTTCTCGGTGTTGATCGAGACGGTGCTCCGGAGAATGCACCCGAGCTGAAGCGAGTACCCCTTGACTATTCGTTCGGGCGCCGTTGGATTCCCGTCGGAGTCCACTTCAGTAACTTCCTCCTTGAGGGTGCGGAGCACGGTCGGGCGCCGGTCCTTCCGTTGCCTCTTCAGTGGTGGCATCCTCGGCGGCACCATCAGTGGTGGCATCAGTGGGGTCATCCTCGGCGGCACCATCAGTGGTCTCAGGATCGATGGGGAAGGCGGTGTCCTCATACAAGTGAGGTTGTTCCTCCATCTCCTGGGACAGCTCCCAGAATGCCTTGCCGCCCGAACCCCCGGTCTCATCGTTGTGGGCCATGTTTCTCTCTAAATAGAAACAAAGTTTGGTAAAAAAGTTGGTTATTGTCAAGGAACAAGATCATGGTCTCATCATTTAGGGTTTGTCGACACCGAGGCATCCTAAAATCTAAGCTTTTATCATTGAGGGTTTTTCGACGCCGAGGCACCCTAAAAGCCTAAGCTTTCATCATTTCGGTTTTTATCGACACCGAGGCACCCTAAAAGCCATGCATTAGTCACAAGTACGCCGGGGCACTTGATCCTACTTAATTAACTACTAAGATACCCCGGCCCATGCATTAGTCACAAGTACCCCATATGTCCTATTTTTAGCAAAGTCATGCTAAAATTCACGGAAAATTTCAGCATGACCTTTGCTAAAAATAGGACATATGGAGGACCCGAATTTGCCGGAACGGAAGTTAATCGACATTCCGGCAAACTCAAGGGCCTCTCGGGGTACCTGCAAAATCATTATCCCAGGTGGACAAGGCAATCATTTTGGGAGAAAGGGGTATCACAACATTATATATCATCTCCAGCCAAAGCAAAGCTTCACTCAAGAACAACTGAAGCGCATATGCGAACGTTACTTGATGAAACAAAGCATATATGTGTAGCTTGCAGTCCAGCAAAAGCAAAGGAGGAGATGCTCTGTTTCAGCAACCAATATATGGTGCAACAAGCAAAACTGGATCAGAATAACTTTGCTGTGTATTAGAGTTCTGCTTGCTTTTATTGTTTCCACCCTTTACTGTACGTGGTTTATAGTGTCCTGCAGAAAAGCTCTGCTTTTTGACTATGTGTGAAGAGAAACTTTCCAAGTATTTACTCCCTCTGTTCCAAAACACTTATCGTTGTTTTAGTTCAAATCTAAATTAAAACCAAGACAAGTATTTTGGAATGGAGGGTGTAGTAACTTAGCAAGTACTACCTCTGTTTTTAAATGTAAGACGTTTTGACAGTTTAGTTGAACTGTGAAAACATCTCATATTTAGGAATAGAGGGTGCTGTCCCAGGCTACTGTAATCACCTGTCTGGTACAATGTAATCACATCACTCATCTCAAATAAAACATACCACTGGCTTCAGTGATGTTATATAGCAAAATGACACTGAAATACATATACATTGGTACTAGGGTACAGAGAACTTCCGCAAGAGTTCCAACACACAAAAACTAGTAGTAAAATCACCATTGGAATGAATAAAATGTACTGCTGCAAACAAAGACATTTATCTCTGAACTATATATGCTAACCATATCTTACAACAGATAATCAATTCAGAAACACAACAAATGCTAGCTAACATCCAAAAGAGGAAAATAGAGGTAACCATCTAGATAGAGGTCAATCTTTGCCTGCATGATAATTCCTCATTGGAATCCTATCACAGTTCTATGTGTATGACATGTGGGACCTGGCTAAAACTTGTGGCACTTCTAATCTAACATTGGCATCAGCATGACTAGGTAGGTATCTTTGATCTTTGCCTGCATGCTGATTCCTCTTTGGAATCCATGTGTATGACATGTGGGGCCTGGCTAAAAAAATGTGGCCCTTGTAAGCTAATTATGTCGGCTAAATAAACACCTGCCTAACTTGGCTGCCAATTATTATGACTGATGTTTTTTTGTTTTTTGTGAAAAGATGTAGCTTGCTATTGCCAGAGCAGTACATATTTGGTGCACCTACAGGCCATCCAGTGACAAGATCCAGCACCAGAAACATGTACTGAATTTCACTGGCAATTGAACTGTCACAAGTAAGAGACCTCATTAGGCTAAAAGCCAAAGCCCACAAGTACTTGTGAACTGAATCTTGCAAGTCCAAACCCATTGCTTGAATCCAGAGAAATAAAATTAGAATGCTCACAGGAAGAAAAAACTCACACTAACACATAATTATTACCGATAGGCTAACACCACACATCTTCAAATAATTCACAACCATGACAGTGATGGACAGGACCAAACGGATGCGCATATAGGAATCTACGAAACGAATGTATAGATTAGACATCTCCCAAAAACTGATTAAACCGCGAGCAAAATCATGTTCAAAAACTAAAACCCTGTGTTGTTCGAAATTTTTTTGTAAAATAAAATAAAATCTGAAGTGGGTTCAATGGACTGGTCCACTCTACACTAGAGTCTGTTTGGTTGGTGTCTGAGCTGGGCCTAGGATATTGCTGCTTCTTTTTGCGTGGCAAGGCAAATCCTGGGACAATATTGTTTGCTTAGCCCCAATTCCCTCTCCCATCTTTCCCTGTGGATTGAACTGGATGTGTGTATGTAACAGGTGACAAAACATGGCATTCGTTACTAGCAACAACAAGCTAATACAGTATGACAAATTGGATTTGTTGCACACATACACACACTCACAGCTTGCTCTGTTTTCTTCTCTGTATTTGAATGCAATTTTGTTCCTACTGTGACTTTTGGTGCTAATACAAACTCCTGTAATCCTAAGTTGCATCTACTTGTTGTACTACTAAACTATCTTGGTTTTTAAAATTTAACTTGCTACACCTCTACTCTATCATCAAACAAAGTCCATATTAAGAACATGTCAGTTTCAGAGAAGATGTGCATCCTGGAATAAGATAACAACAGATTTTGTCATGATACTGCTGCACCTCTCCATCAGCATGTTGCTACTACATACTGTACATGATACATAATTAGGTGTGTGCTTAAAAATGGAGATAAAGACAAGTTGAGAGCGCCGCTTGGTCTGCTAGCTACTGAACTGAGTGTGACACTCTCTGAAGTTGAAGTTGAAGTTGAAGTTGATTATACTAGAGTTAACACTAATTAATGGCGGCACAGGTTAACAATCGCGCAGCTGGCATCGGGTCATCTACCAAATCCACCCAAATCCACCCTAACAGCAACAGCAAAGCATCGAGCACATGGCGGGCACTCACCACGCAGAGGAGGGACTTGAGGACGGTGGCGCAGGCTTGGTCGGAGACGTTGGCGGCTTGGAGCCGGTCCCGCAGGGCCTTGTCGTCGGCGGCGTCGCAGCAGGTGCCGCCAGGGGCGTTGCCGCAGAAGGCGAGCGTCCCGTTGAGCGGCAGCGGCGCTCCTGAGCGGTAGCGGCGTCGAGGGCGGCGGGGCGGCGGCGGCAGCGTCGAGGGCGGCGGGGCGGCGGCGTCGGTGTCGAGGGCGGCGGGGCGGCGGCGTCGGCGTCGAGGGCGGCGGGGCGGCGGCGTCGGGAGAGGAGAGGGGAAGGGGATCGAGGGCGAGGGGCTCGGGCGAGGGAGAGAGAGGGGATCGAGGGCGAGGGCGAGGGCGAGGGAGAGAGAGGGGATCCTGGGTTAGTATTAGGGGGGCACAATACTAATGGCGCACCACCCCTCGGTGCGCCATAAGTATATACATGCTAATGGCGCACCTCGACCTGGTGCGCCATTAGTATTTTTTTATTTCCGCTCGAGCCAACAGGTTATCTCCCACCTGACCTTATCCACATCAACTCCCCTCTACTAGATCGACTAGTCAGGTGCCTGTTCTCACACCAGGAGGTCCTAGGTTCGATTCCTAGGCTCCACAAAATTTTTTTTATGCATTTAAAATGTTGTTTGATACTTATTTGTGTTTAAATATGTTCAAACTTGTTTAAATCATAACAGTAATTTTTGTATAAGACAGTAATAATTTTAAAAGGGGGGTCGGTTGCGGCGGTTGAGTAGGGGAGGGGTGCGGGGGGTCGGCGGCGGCGGTTGAGTAGGGGAATCGAGGGTGCAGGGGGGTCGGCGGCGGCCGGTGGACCGGGGGGTGCTCGGCGGCGAGGGGGACCGGATCTGGCGAGGTGGGATAGCGATCGAGATGGAGGGGGATCGAGATCGAGTGTCCATGAAATTTAAAAATATTCATGATAGTTTAAAAAGTGCCCATGAAATACAATCGAGAAATGAAGGCTACTATTTAAATACAATCGATCTTAGCTAGCTATCTGTTAACAATCTTCTTGCCCTTCTTTTTCGCAAATGGAGTTCTTCTGTGGAACGGACGTCCTTTAGGTAGGGTGGTCCTGCTTCTTCTTGTGGTGTATGCTGCTACTTCATCATCGTCGTCATGTTCGATCCTCGGGTCGCCGTACTTGTCGAAGTCTTGCTCATTGGCTACTCCATCCATTCCGATGATCTTCCTTTTGCCTCTCCTCACGACAACACGACTGGTCTTTGACGGGTCGATAATGAAGAAGCATTGGTCCACTTGGGAAGCCAGTACCCATGGCTCATTTTTCGCGGTGACGTTTGCGCCCGCGGTCTTGTATTTGGCTTCGGGTATAACCATGGTGGTGAAATACCGGTCTTCTTTTAGGACGCTCTTGGCCCATCTGACACGGAACATCGGGACCTTCTCTCCAGCGTAGCTCAGCTCCCAGATCTCCTCGATGCTTCCATAGTATCCGTTGTCCTTGTCGTTACCGGTGTAAGATTCCATCGTTACCCCGGAGTTCTGATAACCATTGCTCTTCATGTCCTTGGCCTCGGTGTAGAATGTGTAGCCGTTGATATCGTACGCCTCATAGGTAATCAGGTTGTGCTCGGCGCCCTGTGACAAGGCGAATATGAGTTGTTCTTCCGCGGAAGAATCCTCATGTAAAGGATACGACAGAAGCTTCTGCTTGAACCAACGCGTGAAACATGAGTTGTGCTCTTTGAGTATATCTCCGTCCGTCCTCTGTTGGCCTCGGTCATTGTACGTCTTCTTAATAAAGGTTTTGTGCTCTACCACCCAAGGATCGACCACGTCTATGTGTTGTAGCGCGACTAGGTTTGCTCTTTCAAAGTCGGCGAGTCGACCCTCGAAGTCGACATGCATTTCACGGCGACCCTCACGGTGACCCCATCCAGCGAGCCTACCGAGGTGCCTGTTGACGGGCAGACCAACGGGGTTCTCGATGCCTAGATAATTCGTGCAGTACGAGATGCACTCTTCGGTCAGAAAGCCCCTGGCTATGCTTTCCTCTGGACGTGACATGTTGCGAACGTATCCTTTGATGACACCATTCATCCTTTCGAACGGCATCATGCTGTGCAGGAACGTCGGCCCGAGTTGGATGATATCCTCCACTATATGGACCAGCAGATGCACCATAACGTCGAAGAATGCGGGCGGGAAGTACATCTCAAGCTCGCATAGTATCACCACGATCTCTTTCTGTAGCCTTCTGAGTTGCCTCACGCCAATCGACTTCCGAGAGATGACGTCGAAGATGTTGCATAGGCCAAATAGCGTTTCACGGACGTGCGCGTCCATGATCCCACGGATTGCAACTGGAAGTATCTGCGTCATCAGCACGTGACGGTCGTGAGACTTCATCCCGCTGAACTTCTGCTTCGCTGGGTCTAGGTATCTGCTTATCTTCCCCGCGTAACCGTAAGGAAGTTTTACTCCTAGGAGGCAGGTGAAAAACTGCTCGATCTCCTCCTGACTTAGAGTGAAGCACGCGGGAGGGTAGTCATTTCCGGTCTTCTTGGCCTTTTTGCCTTTGCGACGACTTTCTGTGTCCTGCTTCGCCTCATCATCATCATCATCATCATCATCATCATCATCATAATCATATATAGCGTGAAGCTCCTGCCTGATGCCCATTGATTTCAAGTCTGCCCTTGCTTTCGGCCCATCTTTGGTCCTCTCTGGCATGTTGAGCAGTGTACCAAGCAGACTCTCACACACATTCTTCTTGATATGCATGACATCAAGGTTGTGAGGCACACGGTGGATCTTCCAGTACGGCAAGTCCCAGAAAACAGACCTCGTTTTCCATACCTTCAGCAGCGGCTCTGGCGCCTTTCGCTTTTTTCCCGGCTCTGGCGCCTTTTGCTTCTTTCCCGGCAGTGGGCAGTCTTTCCAATTTTTCAACAACTTGTCTATTTCCTCGCCGCTCCTCGTACACGGGCGTTTTCGGGGTTCGGTTTCACCATCGAACAGATCCTTGCGTTTCCTCCACGGGTCATCGTCGCGAAGCCACCTTCGATGTCCCATGAACACGGTTTTCGAAGACCCGGGATCTCTATCTAGCTGGCGATACGTTGTGTCATCCATGCACCATACGCATCCAGAAAATCCGTGGACTACCTGCCCCGCGAGATATCCGTAACCGAGATAGTCGTGCACCGTCATGAGCAGTGCGGCTCTCATAGGGAAATATTCTTTCTCTGCGGCGTCCCACGTATTGGCTGGCGTTTTCCACAGCGTGTCTAGCTCCTCCTTCAGCAGCCCCAGATACAGATTGATGTCGTTCCCTGGTTGTTTCGGCCCTTCAATTAGCATACTCATGTGAATGTACTTCCTCTTCATGCACAACCAGGGGGGAAGGTTGTACATCCACACAAACACAGGCCAGGTGCTATGTGTGCTTCTCTGGCTGCCAAACGGATTGACTCCATCGGTGCTCGCGCCCAGCATGATGTTCCTTGGATCCTTCCCAAATTCTGGGTATTCAAAATTCAACGCTTGCCACTGGCTCGCATCCTTAGGGTGACTCAGCATCTTGTCTTTTTTATCTATCTCCGGATCATTTGCGTCATCTTCTCGCTTCTTCTCCTCCCTATCCGCGTGCCAACGCAGGAGCTTTGCTACCTTAGGATCCGCGAAATACCGCTGCAGACGAGGAGTGATCGGAAAGTACCACACCACTTTTCGAGGAGCTTTCTTCCTCTTCTTGTATCGAGTGACGCCGCACACCGGACATATGGTAGACTCCGCGTGCTCGTCCCGACAAATGATGCAATTGTTCATGCAGACATGGTATTTCACGTGCGGTAAATCCAGAGGACACACGATTTTCTTCGCCTCCTCCAAACTGGTCGGGCACTTGTTCCCCTTTGGAAGACGTTCGTGCCAGAATGACATGTTCTCGTCGAAGCATGCGTCGGTCATTTTGTGTTTTACCTTCATCTCCAGAGCCATGAGCGTTACTTTCAGGCGGGTATCCTCGGGCCTGCATCCTTCATACAATGGAGTAACCGCGTCTAACTCAAGTTGATCCACCTTGGCTTTCTCTCGGGCGGCAGCTCTTGCGTTATCCGTCTGCTTGAGAAGCAGCTCTTGAATATAAGGGTTCTGCACCCAGCCCATCGATGGTCCACCGTTGTATGCTCCGCCGGCATCATCATCTTCATGATCATGCCCGTCGTCTGCTCCGGCGCCATCTTCCTCATCATCATGTCCTGCATCTTCTACATGATGATTGTGTAAAGCATCACCGTCGTGATCATCTCCGGGGGATTCTTCGTCTTCTCGCCCGCCCGAGCCGCGGTGGTTGCCTTGCTGTCCTTCCTCATTTCTTGCCCGGACCCCATAGACGACTTCGTAGTCATCTTCATCACCTTGCCACCGATAGCCATCCATGAAACCACGCAAGAGCAGGTGGTCCCACACCTGCCCGGAATCCGGGTCCGCAATAAGGCTCTCCAGCTTGCATCTTCGGCACGGACATTTTATCTCCGTCTCGTTCTTTTGAAACATCTCGGCCTTCGCGGACCTCAAAAACCTATTCACGATGCCTTCGGTCATCGTGCGGACCATGGTTGCCTGCGGGGTAGAGCAAAACGATATTTTAGAACCAAGAAAAAATTTGGCATGACTTTCCCTAAAAATAGGACCAAAAAGAATGCTTAATGCCAAAATTATCGCCGAAACGGAAATGAATCAACATTCCGGCAAAATATTGGCAACTATCGCATTTCAAATACCGATACACCTCCAAACACAAACACATATGCAACACCACAAACATATGCAACACCACGAACATACATAGATCTAGCTAGGCCATAAAAAGTGCATGTGCAAATTGTTGTAGGGAGAACAACATAAATATAGCTTCCCCTTACTTACCTATCAAAACAAGGTAATTTAACCACTTAATTTCAATGAATCTATGGTGGAAATGAGGTGAAAAAGAGGAGGCACCCGAGACAAGGAGGAGGTGGAGAGAATGGAGTGGGGAGAAAGTGAGTGTGGGTAGGAGAGGCTGCCCAAAATATCTTGTTGCTGCCCACTTACTAATGGCGCACCAACAGTAAATGCGCCATTAGTAATCCAGGTTACTAATGGAGCACCTATATCTGATGCGCCATTAGTAGTTTTGTGAAAAAAAAAGAAAAAAAATCATACTAATGGCGCACTCTCCAACGGTGCGCCATTAGTAGTTTGAACTAGTAATGGCGCACGGTGGGACAGTGCGCCATTAGTAGTTTTCCAACAAAAGTAATAAAAAATATAATTAAAAAAACAGCATTAATGGCGCACTCTGGTAGTGCGCCATTACTAGTTACAACTAGTAATGGCGCACCGTGCCAGGATGCGCCATTAGTATGTTTGGACAGACGCGCTAGTTCAAAAAAAAATTTAGGATACTAATGGCGCCCCCTAGGCATGGTGCGCCATTAGTACTTTCAACACTAATGGCGTACTAGAAGGTGGTGCGCCATTAGTATATACTAATGGCGCACCACCTATCTGGTGCGCCATTAGTGTCAATCCCACTTATAGCCCTTTTTCTAGTAGTGTAGGGTATTACCTCCATCAAGAGGGCCCGAACCTGGGTAAACATCGTGTCCCCTGCCTCTTGTTACCTTTGATCCTTAGATGCACAGTTCGGGACCCCCTACCCGAGATTTGTCACTTTTGACACCAACAGTTGCTGCTAAGCAGTATGACTATTATCGCCCACAACTCTTTGTATTCTACTCGTGCATATAACATCTACGCATAGACCTGGCTTTGATACCACTATTGGGGAACACAATATTTCAAAAAAATTCCTACGATCACGCAAGATCTATCTAGGTGATGCATAGCAACGAGAGGGGAGAGCGCGTCCACGTACCCTCATATAGCAAAAGCGGAAGCGTTTAGTAACGCGGTTGATGTAGTCGAACGTCTTCGCGATCCAACCAATCCAAGCAGCAAACGTACGGCACCTCTGTGTTCAGCACACACTCAGCTCGATGACGTCCCTCAAGCTCTTGATCCAGTTGAGGATCAGGGAGAGTTCCGTCAACACGATGGCGTGGTGACGGTGATGATGAAATTACCGGCGCAGGGCTTCGCCTAAGCACTACGACGATATGACCGAGGTGTGTAACTGTGGAGGCGGGCACTGCACACGGCTAAGAGAAGACTTGGTATGCCTTTGGGGTGCCCCCCTCCCACGTATATAAAGGAGGGGGAAGAGGAGGCCGGCCCATGGGGGTGCGCCAAAGGGGGGAGTCCCACTTGGACTCCCGGTCCAAGTAGGATTCGGCCCCCCCTTCCTATTCCAACTAGGAGAAGGAGGGAAGGAGGAAGAGCGGAGAATGAAAGAGGGGGTGTCGGGGGAAATCTGCCTCCACGAACACCTATGGGGACCGAGCCCCTCTCTGGTTCGGCGGTTGGCGGAGGTCGCGCGAAGAGCGGATCGAGGCGATGCACACAAGGGGTTTACCCAACTTCGGGCCGCACGGATGCGTAAAACCCTACTGCTGCTTTGTGGTTTGTATTGTGTTCTTGTTCGGGAGCGCTGAGTGCTACAGTACACTCAGGTAACTAATCAGACCGAGCGTGAGTGGTCTCCTCCCTCCTTCCCTCTTACTCTACGTTGCGCATGGGGCCTCCTTTTATATGCGCAAGGGGTTACCCACAGGTGGCAACGTAGGCGGGGGTAAAACTGGAAAACGCTGTGTTGGGTACAGCTGTTTGCACAGTGCTATCATACCTAACTCTGACGGCAGGGGACAAGGGCATTAAATGCCCGTCTAGGTCGCCCAAACAGTGCAGAAAAGGGACCGTCAGGGGCGCCACCGTTTGCCACGACAGCTGTCCTGTCAGCGTTGCTTCGCCACCGCATGCCCCTGGCTGCGCAGCCTCTCGCCACGTACGCTTGGAATGGCCCTAGAGCGACACGTGGGTGGATGAGCTGGAACACAGGCGCGGGGTGGTGACTTGCCGCGGCAAGCACCTTGCCGCGGTTGATGCCTTGTCGCGCCCGCGAGCTTGCCGCTCACCGGTCCTTGCCGGGACGCGTGGCGCGTCGCAGAAAATCTCTTGTCGTGCCCTGGCCGGCCTTCCCAACAAGCTCCTCTTGCCGGGCCTTGTGCTTCGAGCGGCCGTCCCGGCAAGCTCCTCTTGCCGGGTCCTTGCTCTCTTCGAGTGGCCTTCCCGGCAAGCTCCTCCTGCCGGGGCCTTGCCTCAAATACTTTGTTCTTGGCTGGCCCAAAAAGGGACCGTGGAGAGTTTTGGCGATCACCTGGCAAGCCTTGCCGCGGGGTGCTACGACTACCCGTGCACAAGTTCGGGGTACTAAGGTACCCCTACTTTAGTACACCGACAGGAGCCCCCGGGCCTGGGCCATACACGGTGCCGAGCGCTGTTGGGCCAGGTCCAAAACAGTGGACGGGCACGCGCGGCCTGGGTCACGCTGCATCTTTTTCTGCATCCACCACGCCCTCCCCGAACGGCATGCGTCGAACGCGGCATCGAGGGGAGAGGTGTGCGTGACGTGGGCGGCGTGCGCGGGGCTGAGCCCCGCAGGCATGCGTCACGTCGCAATAAAGGGGGACGGTTCGCGCCATCTCCATAAGTGGAGGGAGGCGTGGAGGCGTGGCTCGTTTGCTGGACGGGGCCGAGGCACGGTTTCCGAGGTGTCCGCTCCCCACGATCACGGGGTGGGGGGAGGTCGCCTCATCCGTCGCCTCGGTCTTGCACGCCAGCCACGCGGCTTCCATGCACGTGGAGTTGCGGACGGTGGAGGCAGGAAACCGGGCCGTCGCGGGTCGAGGCAGCAGGCCAGCCCCAGTCGCCTGCTCTTCCTGCGTCTTGATTGGCTGAGCGGGGCGGCCGAGCCCCCACCCTGCTCCTTTATAAAGAGCAAGAGGGGGCGACGGAAATCCACACTCCTTCATCTTTTCTTCCCTTCAGCATCTGATCCCCTCTCTCCATTCTCCATGGAGAAAGGGAACCCTGGTCCTTCATCGGTGGCGGCGAGGGTCACCGCTAGGCAACGCGCCCCTCCTCCCCTTGCACCCGCGGTGGCAGGGCCAACCGTAAGGGGAAGGGGGAGGGGGCGAGGTCGTGGACGAGGTCGAGGCGCTCGGGAACGAGGCGGGCGGGGCGACGCGCCGGCCTCGCCTCCGCCAGCGGCTCCTCTTCTCACGGCGGTCCACATCGGGGACGACCCTTGCAAGTTCTTCGTCAGGCTGCGCCGGGCGCCTCGTCGTCGCCTCCGTCTCCCGCCTCCCTTCGCAAGCGTGATGGAGATGGAACAGCCCGAGATGCTAAGACTGCGCATGAGGGGCTGCGGGATCAGCGGAGCGCGGGTCCACGTTGAGTCCCCAGCCCCCGGCGTGATGTATCTTGGTCGAGGGTGGAAGACGTTCGCCCGTATCCACAGCTTGATGGAGGGGTTCACCCTCCATTTTAAGTTGATGGAGGGCGATCTCCTCTCCGTCAAGGTCTTCGGGTGCTACGGGACCCGGGCCCGGTGCTGCGTGGATAGCTCCTCCGACAGCGGAGGCTCCTCCTCAAGCGAGAGCGACGAGGAGGGGAGCGACAACGACGACGAGGGTAGCGGCCGTCGGGATGACGGGTCCGACTAGGCGCCGGTCGCGGCTCCGTGTGGCTCCGGCGACCCCATCATCCGTGTCGCCGGCTCCTTGAGCTTCTCGGGGTCGTCTCCTCGGCGGCTGGCGTAGGGAGGTTGCGGAAGGGGAAGAGGGCAGGCGGCAAGGCCGTCAACTCGAAGTATGGGGGCACGGCGCCCTCGACAGCGTGCTAACGTCCTGCCGCCTCGTCGAGCCCTGCTTTCGGCGCGGCCGTCACCGTCCAGCTTTCAGACGGCCCCCGGGGTGTTCTCTTGGTGTCTTCTGCCACCCGTAGCTCGCCTAGGCGCCCCTTTTGCCCTTCTCGCCTCCTTGTCCTACCTCCTGAGGAGAGAGACAAGAAAGGGATTATGGGCACCTTATCTCTTTTTAACTTGTAAGCCCTCGGGCTCTAGTTGCATTTAAAGCTTGTAATCCCATCTCTCATGTTTTTCATTCTCTCTGAACTGTACCTAAGCGGAATGTTTTTTTAATGAAAAGGAGATGTTTGCCGGGCCATTTGTCCCGCGGGTGAAACCCACGCCAAGGAGCGAATCCTTTATATCGTTAAGATAGACACTTCTTTGCCCGGCAACAGGCCCTGCCGTCTTCCCGTGCCACTCGACCTTTCTCACGCCTTTGGCGGAGGTAGGGATGAGGCGGGTTCGGGCTCCTCATTCCGTCCCTTTGCTGCCGCGGCTACTACCAAAAATGGCCCCACGAACGCGCTCTGGGTCCCAGAGTTAAGGGAGCACGGTAGCTTTTTAGGAAGAAACAAGGTTTTCGCATTCCTCAGGCCATAAGAGAATGCATGACAAGGGATGAAAAACTTATCTGGGATTGCAGCCCCCGGCAACTTTGGCTTGCCGCGGGCGAATCTTTGTACTTGCCGCCCCCGGCAACACTGGTTTGCCGGGGACCAGATGCTGGTCCGCCCTTCTTCTCTTCTTCGTCCTTAAGCGGTCTGGCCAGGATATGCAAAACCCTGCGAACCAAGGGAAACGAAAGAACAGGAAAAAAGGACGCAGACCCAACCTCTAAGCTAGGGGTTAGCAGCTGTTAGGCACTATCAACCCTAACCAAGGACGAGACTCGACTCAGCATGCATGCTAAAACTTAGGGAGCCAGCGCTTAATTTACTGCTGCTCAGGGTCTGCGCCTGGCTTTGTACAAAGGATTACATGCAACAGCGGCAAGACTTGTACAAAAGGGTGGTTGTCGGACGGGGTCCGACAACCGCGCCTTACGGGTAAAACTTACGAAGATGCTCAATATTCCAGGAGTTGCTCACCGGAGTGCCATATTCGGTCTCAAGGCGGACAGCGCCGGGCCTCGTGACTCGTCTCACCCGGTAAGGGCCTTCCCACTTCGGCGTCAACTTGTTGTGATTCTTCGCGGACGAAGCGCGCCGAAGAACAAGGTCGCCTTCCTCGAAGCTTCTGGCTTTAAGTTTGCGACTATGGTAGCGACGCAAAGCTTGCTGGTAGCGAGCGGCTCGCACAGCAGCCTGAAGACGATCTTCATCAAGGAGTAGCGCGTCATCTTCACGCAGCCGCTCTTGCTCAAGCTCATCATAAGCGAGCACTCGAGGTGACCCGTATACGAGTTCCGTGGGGGTAACTGCTTCTGCTCCATAGACTAGAGCAAATGGTGTCTGGCCAGTGGCTCGATTTGGCGTCGTTCTGATCGACCAAAGAGCCACCGGCAGCTCCTCGATCCAGTTTCTTCCGCACTTGTGCAGCCTGTCGAAAGTTCTGGTCTTGAGCCCGCGCAGCACTTCGGCATTGGCCCTCTCCGCTTAACCGTTGCTCCTGGGATGAGCAACAGAAGCGAAGCAGACCTTGGCACCGAGATCTTGGACGTATTGCATGAAGGCGCGGCTCGTGAATTGCGTACCGTTGTCGGTGATGATCCTGTTGGGGATCCCGAAGCGGCAAACAATCGACCTGAAGAACTTGACTGCGGACTGTGCTGTCACCTTCCTCACTGGTTCCACTTCCGGCCACTTTGTGAACTTGTCGATTGCGACGTACAAGTACTCAAAGCCCCCGACAGCTCAGGGGAAGGGGCCGAGGATGTCGAGCCCCCAGACCGAAAATGACCAGGATAAAGGGATCGTCTGGAGAGCTTGAGCTGGCTGGTGTATCTGCTTGGAATGGAACTGGCACGCTTCACACTTGGTTACTTGTGCAGTTGCATCCTGGAGGGCTGTCGGCCAGAAGAAACCTTGCCGGAACGCTTTGCCGGCAAGTGCTCTTGCGCCAATGTGGTGACCACATATGCCTCCATGTATCTCTGCCAACAGCTTTTGTCCGTCTTCCCGGGGAATACACTTCAATTTCACACCGTTGCGCCCTCTTCTGTACAGTGTGTTGTTGACGAACTGGTACATACTTGAGCGCCGGGCTACTCTTTCCGCTTCTTCTTGTTCTTCGGGAAGTTCTCCGTTCTGGAGGAAACGGACAGTCCGCTGCGCCCATGCTGGAGCCTGTGGCTCGACAACAAGGACTGAAGGCACATCTGCTGCTGCGGGAACGTCCGCTTCTACGGCGAGGATTTGGGGCTCAGCCAGAGCTTGATGTTCCCCGGCAAGCTTGCCGGAGCAAAACTTGTCAGGAGCGCCTGCTTCTACGGAACAAACCCTGGGGTTTGCCGGAGCAGACTGCTCCTCAGCACTCTTGGCGTCGATCTTGGGGACCTTCTTGGCTGCGGCTCCGAGGAGCTCTGCCGGAAGATAGTCGCCAGAGACCAACTTCCTCTTCTTGCTCTGTCCGGTTGATGGTGTTACGGATGGCTGAGTCAGCTTGAGCACAAAGGTTCCTGGCTCCACAAGTAACTTAAGTGCTGCGCACTTTGACAGGCCATCAGCAATGTCGTTCTCAGCTCTTGGAATGTGTTCCATTTGACGGCCGTCAAAGTGCTCTTCTAGCTTCCTCACTTCATCAACGTACGCTTCCATCAACGGACTCTGGTAATCTTTGTTCACTTGGCGGACGACAAGCTGCGAGTCACCCCTGACAATGAGCTTCTTGATCCCAAGTTCTGCCGCGATCCTAAGACCAGCAAGCAAACCTTCATACTCTGCAGTATTGTTGGTTGCTTGCTCCTTGGGGAAGTACATCTGGACTATGTACTTGAGATGCTCTCCGGTGGGCGCGATAAGCAATGCGCCAGCACCGGCGCCTTGCAGTGAGAAGGCACCATCAAAATACATCAGCCACTCTTTGCTTGCTTCTTTGACGGGGATGCTCGTCTCTGGGATCTCTTCGTCTGGTGTCGGTGTCCACTCTGCTATGAACTCCTTTGGATAGTTGAAGTGCTCTAGAATTTGAGACCGAAGCTTGACAGTTCCAGTGCCCACTCGACAATCCTGCATGTTGCTTCTGGATTCTGCAGTATCCTGTTCAGCGAAAAGCGGGTGACAACTGTAATCTCATGTGCTTGGAAGTAATGGCGCAGCTTTGTCGAGGCCATGAGAAGGCCGAAAAGCAATTTCTGCACAACAGAGTACCTTGACCTAGCCCCCTGCAGATGGGAGCTGACAAAGTAAACTGGGCGCTGCACCATTCTCTTCTTCTGCACCTCCACTCGCTCTTGCTCAGATTCATCCTTGTCGGGGCCAGAGCTTGTCGGGGAAGCCTCCTGCTTGTCGCTGGACGCGCTTGCCGCGGTTGCTAGTTCATCATCTGCCTCCCTCTCTGCTACTAACGCATCACTAACCACTTGATTGGTTGCCGCCAGGTACAGCAGCAACTTCTCTTGTGGTTTAGGCGCAACAAGTATTGGAGCGGAGGACAGGTATTTCTTCAAGTCCTGCAGTGCAGCCTCCGCTTCCGGAGTCCATTTCGCTGGACCCGCCTTTTTCAAAACTTTGAAAAATGGCAGGGCGCATTCTGCAGACTTGGAAATAAACCTGCTGAGAGCCGCGACGCAGCCAGCAAGCCTTCGTACATCCTTGACGCGTGTTGGTGCTTCAATCTGCTCGATGGCCTTGATTTTGTCTGGATTGGCTTCGATTCCTCGCTGAGACACGAATAACCCGAGAAGCTTGCTGGAAGGGACTCCAAACACGCACTTCTCGGGGTTGAGCTTGAGGCTGATCTTGCGCAGGTTCGTAAAGGTCTCTTCTAAATCTTGAATCTGGGTTGCCCTGTTCCTGCTTTTGACCACTATGTCATCCATGTAGGCTTCCACATTTCTGTGGATTTGCGGCTCAAAAGCGGTATGGACAACCCTCGCAAACGTCGAACCAGCATTCTTCAAACTGAAAGGCATCCGTACGAAACAGTACGTGCCACATGGAGTGATGAATGCGGTCTTTTCCTCATCTTCTTCAGCCATGAAGATCTGATGGTATCCGGAGTATGCGTCAAGAAATGAAAGCAGGTCACATCCGGCCGTGGAGTCAACAATCTGGTCAATGCGCGGCAAGGGAAAGGGATCTTTGGGAAAAGCTTTGTTAACATCGGTAAAGTCGATGCAAAGCCTCCATTTCCCATTTTCTTTGCGCACGACAACAGGATTGGCCAACCACGTCGGATGGAGCACACCTCTAACAAGGCCTGCTGCTTCCAACTTCTTGATCTCTTCTGCGATGAACCCTTGGCGCTCCACCGCTTGCTTCCTGACTTTCTGCTTGACGGGCCGCGCATGAGGACAGACGGCGAGGTGGTGCTCAATCACTTTCCTGGGAACGCCGGGGATGTCAGATGGTTGCCAGGCAAACACATCGACATTCGCCCGCAGGAAAGCAACAAGCGCGCTTTCCTATTTGGGGTCGAGAGTGGCACTAATGGTGAAGGTACCACCAGTGCCGTCCTCCTTGGCGGACACCTTCTTGGTCATTGGCGGGGCTGCCATTGTCTTCTTACTCTTGCCCGTGGAGCTCGATGGCGCGTCCTCGACGGTAGCGCAGCACTCCGAAGAGGTGCGCTTGCCGGAGTGGGCACCAGAGAACTTGCCGGGCTTGGTCTTCTTCTTCCCTCTGGGAGCTTCAGCGGCAAGTGGCTTGTGATCCGTTGCGGCTGCTGCTTCCCGGTAGATCTTGTCGGCACAGATAAGGGCATCCTTCTTGTCGCCGGGGACAGAGATGACGCTTATCGGGTCTGGCATCTTGAGCATGTTGTATGCGTAGTGAGAGGCCGCCATGAACTTGGCTAGCGCTAGACGGCCGAGAATTCCATTGTAGGGCAATGGAAAATCGGCAACGTCAAAAGTGATCCTCTCTGTCCTGAAGTTCAGCTCGCTGCCAAATGTCATTGGCAACGTTATCTTCCCCTTCGGCTTGCTCCTTCCCGGGTTGATTCCTTGGAATGTGCCGGTCTCTTCGAGCTTGCTGTCGGGGACTTGGAGTTTCTGGAGCACAGCGGAGGAGATCAGGTTCAAGCCGGCCCCGCCATCGACTAGCATCTTAGTGACCTTGAGGTTGCGGACTGTTGGTGAGACCAACATCGGCAAGCACCCGATCGCAGTTGTGCGGTCAGGGTGGTCCTCAATATCGAAGATGATAGGCGTGCTGGACCATTTCAGAGGCTTGCGTGACTCGACGGGTGGTTCCGCTGCATTGACTTCCCGCGCCCACTGCTTGAGCTGGCGGCGAGAAGTATGCAGAGAAGCACCGCCGTCTACGCACAAGACCTCCGTGGCTTTCTGAAACTCCTGCTCACTGGTCTCGACATCATCCATGTCTTCGTCTTCGTCGTCGTCTTCGTCCTTGTCGCGGCCGCGGGGAGGTCTGTCTGCTTGCCGCAGCTTGTCGTTGTCGTGGCGTCCTCCCTGGCCGGGGCGCTTCGTGCCGGATCATCCGCCACCTCCCCGGGTTTTCTCCTTGTCGCGTCGCTCGTACTCGGCCTTTTGCAGCTCGATGAGCCGCTCGACCTGCTTGCAGCTCTAGAGGTCATGGCCCTTGGTGCGGTGGATCTTGCAGTACTGTTTGTTGGTGCCGTTCCGCTTGTCGGCGACCGCCACAGCCTGGCAGTTGGTGCATCCGGCAACCTCCTTGCCGGAGCTACCATCCTGGGCCTTCTTGGCGGCGCCTTCATCGCCGGACTGCTCAACAACCAATACTTCTTGGCTCTTCTTCTTCCTGTTGCTCCGCCGCCGGTTCTTCCTTGCAGGGGCGGTATCCTCACTGTCAGATTCTCCTGCTCCAGTGTTCTCTCCGGGGAGTTTCCTTCCTTCCTCAGCACGTGCACACTTGTCGGCCAGGGCATATAGCTCGCTGACGTCTTTGATCTTGGACATCGCCATCTCCTCCCGCATCCTGCGGTTACGCACGTTCTGATGGAACGCGCTGATGACCGCGGCAGGGTGGACGTCTGGGATGTTGTAGTGTACGCGGCTGAATCTCTGGATGAACTTGTGCAAGGGCTCCCCTTCCTTCTGGACGAGCAGATGAAGGTCGCTCGCTTGGCCATGGGGTTTGTGGCTGCTTGTAAAGGCGCCAACAAACTGATGGCACAAGTCTGTCCAGGAGGTTATGGAGTTGTCCGGCAAGTGCATGAGCCAGGATCTGACGTTGGATTTGAGTACCAGCGGGAAGTAGTTGGCAAGGATCTTTTCGTCTCGCCCTCCAGCAGCCTGCACCGCAATGGTGTAGATGCTGAGGAACTCTGACGGATGCGACTTGCCGTAGTACTTCTCTGGTACGTCTGGCTTGAAATTCTTCGTGCTGGGCCACTGGACTTGTCGCAGCTCACGGGTGAACACAGGGCAGCCTACCGCGTACGGTAGGTCGCCTGGTCCCCCCGGCGCATGCATGTCGACAGAGGGCTCAACGCGCTGGTCTGATTGACGCCGCGCTTCTGTTCGACGCTCGATGCGAGTACGAGCGTCCTCTTGCTTTCGTTCATGAAGAACTTGGCGTTGATCGCGACGAGTTCGCGGATTTGACGACGCGGTGGAGTCGTTGTCGTGATGGCTCCGGCGAGTCGGCGATCTTGGCCTTTGGGGCGGGGAATGCACGGTGGTCGCACCCCCACCGGTCTTGGCGCCATCGGTTCTCGCCTGGCCGACCTGCCGCGGCTGCGACGCACTGTGCTGCCGCGGGGTGTCGCCATTAGGGAAGCCGATGAGACTCTGTATCGTGGCCCTCCAGTCGTCGAGCTTGTCCGCCATTGGAGGGTAGTCTAGGAGCAGTTGTGCTCGTGCTAGAGCTTCTGCTGGAGTGGCGGGCAGCGGTGGCGAACGACGCGTGGAGCGGGATGTGCTCGAACTTCTAACTATGTTAGAAGGAGCAGCACCCGGTCCAGGCAGTCGCGCCACGCTCGCACCAGCACGTTGGTGTGTATACTGGCCTTGAGCACCCTGGGATCCGCCAGCTCGATCTGGGTCCAGCGAGCGTATGGTACCGTGAGTGCCAAGAAGCTGCTGGTCCCGTGCCTCCTGAGAGGGGTGCGGTGCATGTTCGGACGCCGTGGCACCATGAGCTGGCCCGGCGGCACCAGTTCCGCCGCCGGTGCCGTCCCCACCACCCGTTTGCTCCAGGGGCGGTGGGTTCGACCCGGACGGACCAGCCACCTCCGGAGCCTTCTTCTTCGGTGGCATGTCGATGCAGATGATGGAGATCTAGACTGTGCAGACGCCGGATCAGGTTCACACAACCTCGACGCCCCCTACCTGGCGCGCCAAAGATGTCGGGGGAAATCTGCCTCCACGAACACCTATGGGGACCGAGCCCCTTTCTGGTTCGGCGGGGGGCGGAGGTCGCGCGAAGAGCGGATCTAGGTGATGCACACAAGGGGTTTACCCAGCTTCGGGCCGCACGGATGCGTAAAACCCTACTGCTGCTTTGTGGTTTGTATTGAGTTCTTGTTCGGGAGCGTTGACTTCTACAGTACACTCAGGTAACTAATCAGACCGAGCGTGAGTGGTCTCCTCCCTCCTTCCCTCGTACTCTACGTTGCGCATGGGGCCTCCTTTTATATGCGCAAGGGGTTACCCATAGGTGGCAACGTAGGCGGGGGTAAAACTGGAAAACGCTGTGTTGGGTACAGCTGTTTGCACAGTGCTATCATACCTAACTCTGACGGCAGGGGACAAGGGCATTAAATGCCCGTCTAGGTCGCCCAAACAGTGCAGAAAAGGGACCGTCAGGGGCGCCACCGTTTGCCACGACGGCTGTCCTATCAGCGTTGCTTCGCCACCGCATGCCCCTGGCTGCGCAGCCTCTCGCCACGTACGCCTGGAATGGCCCTAGAGCGACACGTGGGTGGATGAGCTGGAACGCAGGCGCGGGGTGGTGACTTGCCGCGGCAAGCGCCTTTCCGCGGTTGATGCCTTGTCGCGCCCGGGAGCTTGCCGCTCACCGGTCCTTGCCGGGACGCGTGGCGCGTCACAGCAAGTCTCTTGTCGTACCCTGGCAGGCCTTCCCGGCAAGCTCCTCTTGCCGGGGCCTTGTGCTTCGACCGGCCGTCCCGGCAAGCTCCTCTTGCCGGGGCCTTGCTCTCTTCGGGTGGCCTTCCCGGCAAGCTCCTCCTGCCGGGGCCTTGGCTCAAATACTTTGTTCTTGGATGGCCCAAGAAGGGACCATGGAGAGTTTTGGCGATCACCTGGCAAGCCTTGCCGCGGGGTGCTACGACTGCCCGTGCACAAGTTCGGGGTACTAAGGTACCCCTACTTTAGTACACCGACAGGGGGGTGCCGCCCCCTCCTAGTCCAATTTGGACCAGCCATAGGGGGGCACGCGGCCACCCCTTGAGGACCTTCTCTCCTTTACCCTAAAGCCCATTAAGGCCCATTACTCTCCTCGGGGTTCCGGTAACCTCCCGGTACTCCGAAAATACCCGAAACACTTCGGAACCATTCTGGTGTCCGAATATAACCTTCCAATATATCGATCTTTACTTCTCGACAATTTTGAGACTCCTCTTCATGTCCGTGATCTCATCCAGGATTCTGAGCAAACTTCGGTCATCAAATCACATAACTCATAATACAGATGGTCATCGAACGTTAAGCGTGCCGACCCTACGGGTTCGAGAACTATGTAGACATGACCGAGACACATCTCCGGTCAATAACCAATAGCGGAACCTGGATGCTTATATTGGCTCCTACATATTCCACGAAGATCTTTATCGGTCAAACCGCATAACAACATATGTTGTTCCCTTTGTCATCGGTATGTTACTTGCCCGAGATTCGATCGCCGCTATCATCATACCTAGTTCAATCTCATTACCGGTAAGTATCTTTACTCATTTCTTAATGCATCATCCCGCAACTAACTCATTAGTCACATTGCTTGAAAGGCTTATAGTGATGAGCATTACCGAGAGGGCCCAAATATACCTCTGTGATACATGGAGTGACAAATCTTATTCTCAATCTATGAAAACTCAACAAACACCATCGGATACACCTGTAGAGCAACTTTATAATTGTCCAGTTACGTTCTGACGTTTGATAGCACACAAAGGGTTCCTCCGATATTCGGGAATTGCATAATCCCATAGTTAGAGGAACATGTATAAGTCATGAAGAAAGCAATAGCAATAAAACGAAATGCTCATTATGCTAAGCTAACGGATGGGTCTTGTCCATCACATCATTCTCTAATGATGTGATCCCGTTCATCAAATGAGAGCACATGTCTATGGTCAGGAAACTTAACCATCTTTGATTAACGAGCTAGTCTAGTAGAGGCATACTAGGGACACTCTGTTTGTCTATGTATTCACACATGTACTGAGTTTCCGGTTCATACAATTCTAGCATGAATAATAAATATTTATCATGATATAAGGCACTATAAATAACAACTTTATTATTGCCTCTAGGGCATATTTCCTTCATTGTCATCATCATCACCAACAACCCTCTCATCTTTGGGAGGCCAATATTCATCAACATCTTCAACGGCATCATCTCCTCTCAAACCCTAGTTCATATCTTGTGTTCAACCTTTGTACCAGAACCTTAGATTGGTACTTGTGGGTGACTAGTAGTGTTGATTACATCTTGTAGTTGATTACTATATGGTTTATTTGGTGGAAGATTATGTGTTCAGATCCATTATGCTATTTAATACCCCCTCTGATCTTGAGCATGATTATCATTTATGAGTAGCTAATTTTGTTCTTGAGGTCACGGGAGAAGTCATGTTGCAAGTAATCATGTGAACTTGATACATATTCGATATTTTGATGATATGTATGTTGTGATTCCCTTAGTGGTGTTATGTGAATGTCGACTACATGGCACTTCACCATATTTGGGCCTAAGGGAATGCATTGTGGATTAGTTATTTGATGATGGGTTGCTAGAGTGACAGAAGCCTAAACCCTAGTTTATGCGCTACTTCGTAAGGGGCCGATTTGGATCCAAAAGTTTAATGCTATGGTTAGATTTTATCTTAATACTTTTCTCATAGTTGCGGATGCTTGCGAGGGAGTTAATCATAAGTAGGAGATTTGTTCAAGTAAGAACAACACCTAAGGACCGGTCCACCCACATATCAAATTATCAAAGTAGCAAGCATGAATCAATCCAGCATGGTGAAAGTGACTAGATGAAATTCCCGTGTACCCTCAAGAACACTTTGCCTATTGTAAGAAACCTTTTTGGAATGTTCTTTGCCACAAAAGGATTGGCTACCTTAGTACACTTTACTTTCCGTTACCGTTAGTAGCTCATTACAAATTATCTTGCTATCAAACTATCTGTTACCGACAATTTTAGTGCTTGCAGAAATTACCTTGGTGAAAACCACTTGTCATTTCCTTCTGCTCCTCGTTGGTTTCGACACTATTACTTATCAAAAGGACTACGATTGATCCCCTATACTTGTGGGTCATCAAGGCTCTTCTCTGGCACCGTTGCTGGGGAGTGAAGCGCTCTTGGTAAGTGAAAATTGGTAAGGAAACATTATTACTACATGCTGAAATTTATTGTTACTTGTTACTATGGAGAACCATCCTTTGAGGGGTTTGTTCGGGGTATCTTCACCTCGACCAGAACCACAATTAGTTTCCCCTCAACCTACTACACCTACTTAAAATATTCGTTATGAAATCCCTTTGGGTATGATAGAGCAACTGCTAGCTAATCCTTATGCAGGAGATGGAACTGAACATCCGGATATGCACTTGATATATGTGGATGAAATTTGTGGATTATTTAAGATTGTAGGTTTATCCAGAGGTGAAACTAAGAAGAAGGTTTTCCCTTTATCTTTGATGGGAAAATCATTGACATTGTATAGGCTATGCAATGATATTGGATCTTGGAATTGGAATCGATTGAAATTGGAATTTCACCAGAATGTTTATCCTATGCGTCTAGTTCATCGTGATCGGAATTACATATATAATTTTGGCCTCGGGAAGGAGAAAGTATCGCACTAGCTTGGGGGAGGCTCAAGTCAATGTTATATTCATGCCCCAATAATGAGCTCTGGAGAGAAATTATGTAACGCCCGGATAATCATGCTACAGTAATCCCACGCTAATCGTGCCATGACACCTCGGTTACTGTTGCTATCCTCGAAATAATTCGGAACCGTTCAAAGCTCAAATTCAAAATAATGACAGCAATAAAAGTTTTCAAAATTTGAAACAAAAATGTTCGATGGATGCCGAATATTACAAGGGTAATTATGGTGCAACAAACACATTTTTATAAAGTGGATAAATGGTTTAAAATGATTTAAACATAAAAGAAAACAGAAAACATCCAAACAAAAATGGAAAGAGAGAAGGCCCCACTGGGCTTCGGAACAGCAGGCCGGCCCTTTCGGCCGCAGGCCCAACCGGCCTCCCCCCACTTCTCCTTATCCCCCCATGAACCCAAACCCTAACTTACCCCCACCCCCACTCGCACCACTCCTCCCCCCCGCTGGATCTGGATCGGGGAATCCCCATCCCCTCGCCCTTCTCCCTCGCACGCCCATCGCCGCCTGGACGCGCCGGCGACCGGAGCTCCCTCGCGGGCCTGCTTCCCCTTCCCCATCGGCCTGCTCCTCTCCGCCGCTCGTCCCCGTCGTCCTCCCCGACCTCCACCGAGCACGTTGCCCTGACCCTATGCCCACCGTGAGCGCAAGCCTCCCCCTGTCCTTCCCCTCGCTCGCACACCGTCCCGCACCGGCGCGCGACCACCGCGACTCCTGCCCGCTCCCATCGACCGCTGCGCTCGTCGCATCGTGGATGCGCCCGTCCCCACCCCGGAGACGCCCGCGGTCAGCTGCCTCCGCGCGCGTCCACCGTTGAGCTCCCGCACGCCCTGGACTGCGCTTAGCCGCGCCCGACCGTGGCCAACTGCGCGCGCTCGCGCCCACGCCCCCTCCGACCAAGCCTGGCCATGGACGGTCCCCGCTCCCCCTTGCTTCTGCACGCCCGCCGCCGCCGAACCTCGTCACCGGCCTTGTTTTCGACCACCTCCAGCACCAACCACTAGCCCAACTCGATGCGCGCCAACGCGCTTGTCCTACTGATGCTCGTGGGTGACGAAGTGGTCACTAGAACGCAACTCCGGCAAGCCGCTGCCGTGGTTCCCCTCCCCGCACGCCCACACGCCCTCCCCTGGACGCATCGTGGGCACGACCCCGCCGGCGCCCTCCGTCGCCTCCGTGCGGGTGCGCGGCGCCTGTCACGACCGGTTTTCCAATAAAAATATTTATTGAGAAACCAATCTTTAGAACCCAGTTTGAGATAAAACCTCCTCACTGGCAGACAAACTTTTGATACAAAAGGCCAGTAGCATAAATATATAACTGGGTTGAGCTGACGATGCTCAACAATTTATTACAAGCGTGCCCATAATTATACATAAAGGCGATTAATGATACAAGGGAGTGGTGGCATACTACTGACTCGCAAATATGGTAGAGGTGGAGTAACACAGTGGGGAGTGGATATGGGATACTCAAACTAATATCCCATCGAGCGTCGAGGTGAGGCTCGATGAATTTATTAGGGTAGCGGAAGCGGATATAAAACAGTGACCAACTCCAGGGTCGCACGAGACTGACTGGGGCTCCTCTAGGCGTCGGATTCGCTATTGAACTCTTCATCCATGAGATCACCTTCGTCAGCATCTGGCCAAATCAACAAGCCAGTGAGTACTTTGAAAGTACTCGCAAGACAGTTCGGACGTAAGATATAACAAATGCTAACATGAAGTACATGAATAAGTTAACCAATATGATTAGACATAGAGGTAATAAATACTGGGTGCCAAGCGAGTGTCTGAAAGACTCCTCGAGCGGAAAAATGCAGAATAATAATACTGGTGCCAAACGAGTGTCTGAAAGACTCCTCGAGCGGAAAATGCGGAATAATAATACTGGTGCCAAACGAGTGTCTGAAAGACTCCTCGAGCGGAAAATGCGGAATAGTAATACTGGTGCCAAACGAGTGTCTGAAAGACTCCTCGAGCGGAAAATGCGGAATAATAATACTGGTGCCAAACGAGTGTCTGAAAGACTCCTCGAGCGGAAAATGCGGAATAATAATACTGGTGCCAAACGAGTGTCTGAAAGACTCCTCGAGCGGAAAAATGCAGAATAGTAATGCCACAGTCGGGCGTCTGGGCGACACCACATAAAGGGCTTTTGACTGATAAGGAAAATAATATATTCATCATAGATATATCCAACTCATGGAATTAAACGGGTTATTCCATCCACAAGGGTAAACATTTAACCGGTCTTAGTGCCCATGTGTCCCACCGGGAAATCTGTCACCAAACTGGCACATGACTGTTAGCATGGAACTTGGATATAGATAAGATGATTTAAGGAAATAGAGCTCTGCAGAGTTTGTACAAAAATTTCCCACAGTCGACGGATTTCTATAGTCACTAGGACTAGTTCCGTTACGGTATTTCAGAAGAAAACACGGCTAACCAGTACACACCCATCCAACTCTTCGATGCTAGGAATCACCCTCAACATCGTCCAAGAAAAACTATTGAGACGGGGAGATCACAATCTCGAATAGCATGGGATCAAATTTATATACGCGCGCTCTAAGGGGTGCCCCCCTATCGGTCCCAACCCGAAACACCCATGCCCCCTGACCGGATGCCTGGCTTTAATCCAGGGCCATGGAACCAGCATCCCAGCCTCTCCTTTTTGGTGTGTACCCAGAAAGCGGTTTGCATCTTACTAAACCATATCCCTTTCGGGAAACATGTGGTAGTACCGGGAAAGGAAATGGATTTGAACCCAACCGATATGGGTTGGTACTGAAGATAACTTGCATGGCCTAAGACTGGCATGCTACAACACTGCCATCTTACCCATCTTCATGCCAACACATGGCCTTGCATACTCACGTCCAACGACGTGTGAAATCATTGGGCTTACTTGCTCCAACAATGCATAATGAACGGTTCATCGTTATGCTTCACACATGCCATGAAACTATCTACATGCAAACATGCCAAGACACTCATCATATCAAAAGTTCGAACATGCTTGCGTGGTTCAGAGTAGTCGGAGCCTAGCTCGGTGAAGTTCGCGGCCCCGTCACCTCCGTCGGTATCTACGGTACAGAGAAAACATACGCGCTAACGTGAATTCCGAGAGGTGCAAAAAAGTATTGCAAATATTTTTCAAATAAATCTGATAAAAAAGTAGACAAATTTTTTGAAGAGAACAGAAAAAGAATCAATCAAAAATATGCTTCTGATAAAAAGTTATAAAGGTTTTTGACCAGGGACTCATCTGTAATGAAACAGAAACTTCCCAGGGTTCTAACTGAGAAAACAGAAAACGGTTCGTTTGGAAATGCGCAAGCGCAAGAGAGAAAGCGTATTTTGCCCGAAGGCGCCAACAGAAAACGGTTCGCGAATAAAAGAACAGAGGCTGACATGCGGGGTCCGCATGTCAGGTTTGAAAAGGCTCGCCGGCGCCCGAAGACGGCGGTGGACGCCGGCGTCGAACTACGGCGAATTAGGAGAAACGGAGGGTACCAAGAGCTTCAATGTCTTCTTCCGCGTCGGTAGGTGGAGGACTCGTCCAACGGGGAGCACCACGTCGACGGCGACACTATCTCCGGCGGACGGCGGTTCGGGTGAGGATGGGGAACTCCGGTGGATGGCTGCAAGCTTCAAATTGAAGTGCGGGTCAGAAAGAGGGATGCATGGTGAGGCTACTGGCAGGAGAATGGAGGTGGAGGAGCACACACGGGGGCGAATCGGGCTGGATCCCGTGGCGGGTCGCGGCGATCGGAGTCGAGGAAGGAGACCTCCTCGGGGTATGCAGGGGCATTTGTTAATCCAAAATGCATTACTGTGAACTCATACAGTCCATATCTGGAGGTGAAGGCTGTCTTGGGGATATCTTCTGTTCGTACCTTTAATTGATGGTATCCTGACCTTAGGTCGATTTTCGAGAATACCTTGGCCTTAGCGAGTTGATCGAATAAATCATTTATTCTTGGCATCGGGTATTTATTCTTGATCGTGACCATGTTGAGTGCTCGGTAGTCAATACACAATCGAGTGTTCCATCTTTCTTTTTGGCAAACAGAATTGGTGATCCCCATGGTGAGGAACTGGCTCGAATGTATCTCTTGTCAAGCAATTCCTTTATTTGTTTCTTCAGTTCAACTAACTCGGATGGTGCCATTCTGTATGGTTTCTTGTATATGGGGGTGGTCCCTGGTGCTAGCTCAATGCTGAATTCTATCTCTCGGTCTGGTGGCATGCCTGGTAGCTCTTCGGGAAATACGTCTGGAAATTCACGTACTACTAGAACCTTGTTTAATTCAGAAATGTCCACCTTGTTCAGTCTTGGTTGTCTGGGCATTTCCCTTTCTTTGGCGGATACTCTTATTGTCTTACCACGGTGGTGTGTGAGAATCACGGTCCGATTGAAACAATCAATGAAACCTTTGTTGGTGGTTAACCAGTCCATCCCTAGGATGACATCTAGTCCTTTATTTTCCAACACAATGAGATTGGCGTGAAACTTCAATCCTTTGAACTCAATAATCACATCCTGACAGTAATTCTGAGTGACTTGCTGAATCCCAGGGGACTTGATGATCATGGATTTCTCCAAAGGAAGCATCGAAAAATTATTTTGCAAAGCAAAACTTTTCGAAATAAAGGAGTGACAAGCTCCAGAATCAAACAAAACCATTGCAGGTATTGTGTTGACAGGGAACGTACCGAGTACGATATCCGGAGCATTTTGTGCCTCCTCTTTGGTCACGTGGTTCAGATGACCTTTCCTGTGGTTATTGTTGGGATTGAAATTGTTTCGCTTGGGCGCTGAATTATTGTAGCCGTTGTTCGGCTTTGGTGCTGAGCTTCTTGGCTTGGGACACTGCTTGGCATAGTGTCCTTCTTCTCCACAGGCATAACAAGTAACACCTGGGCGATATGTGAACTCCTCGTCCCTAGCATGAAAATTCTTTGTTGGGCGTGAGACGTTGGATGATGATTTGTGCGTCCCACCCTTCTGAAAATCGGTCTTACTTCGGTGATTGCGAGCATGGTTAGTCTGGTCCCTTTTTCGCTTGCGGATATCTTCCAAACTGCGTCTTTCATTTTCCAGAGTAATGGCTTTATCCACCAGCGTCTTAAAATATGGGAAAGTGTGTATGACCAGTTGGCATTTAAGCGCGGGTGCAAGGCCGTCAAGGAACTTCTCCATTTTCTTGCTTTCAGTCATACGCTCTTCGTTGGCGTAGCGGGATAACAGAGTAAATTGGCTGTTGTAATCTGACACTGACATGTTCCTTTGCTTGAGGTCATCGAACTCTCTTTTCTTGATTTTCATAATACTCTTAGGAATATGCGCGCCACGGAAACCTTCTTTGAAATCATCCCAGGTTATATCATTTTCGTTGGGATGCATGTGCAGAAAATTCTCCCACCAGGATGCGGCTGCTCCCGTGAGATAATGCGGTGCGTACAGTACCTTTTCTGGGTCTGAGTATTTTGCAATAATTAACTTTCTCTCCATATCGCGAAGCCAGTCTTCGGCTTCAAGTGGCTTGTCAGTATGAGAAAATGATGAGGGACGTGTCTTCTGTAGCTCAGATAACTTGGAATGCTGCGGATACTGCCCATGGTGATTTTCCATGTTAATGACTTGGTTCATCATTTCCCGATGTTGTTGCTGACTCTGTTCGTAAAGGCGGCACATTTGGGAAAGTGCCGTTTCACTGTCCTGTTGACTTGTCTGACCTCGTGCAAAATTGTTGCCTGATTGGATATTATAGTGTTGACTTGACTGCCCTTGTGCAAAATTGTTGCCCGGTTGATTGCCATAATCTTCCTCTGGTGGAGCTGGCATGGAGCGGGTCCAAGGACGAGACATTTTTCACTCTGGGGATGTATTTGTAAAACCCATAAGGAAATGGAAGGGTTGCAAAGATTAAAACCCATAATGCACAAGGTTGACAAATAAATTTTTAAAGCCGAGATTACTCAAGGGGAAACAAATTGATTTGCGCATAGAGAAGGATTGCGTCAATACGTATCTTACACGCGACAATAATGATACAATACATCACTCAGGATATGCGTACATAACCCTGAGATGTTATTTAGGCTAGTGCACTACTCCAGATCCTACATGATGCACAAACAAGCTACTTCTCACAACATCTTACATGGCGATGCAACGCATGGCGGCTAAGCGTACTCAGTCGGAGATGTTGATGACGTCCTTGGCCCTGCCAAGGGTGAGGCGTAGCGAAGCCGGGGACTCTACTTCTTCCTCGCTAATAGGCTCCATATGAGTAGTGCTGCGCCGAGCAGATGGAGCGGGTGCCAGGGGCGGAATCGCACGAACTGGAGTCGGCGCGAAGGGTGGTGCAGTGCGCGCTGGAGTGGGCGCAATGACCTGGTTGAACTCCTCGGTGGTAGGCAGGCGACGAGCAGGAGCATGGGATGCAGAGGACGAGACAAAAGTCAGTGGCGGTGCGGTGGGTAGGAGCTCCCTCCTGTTGGCGGCACAACCGTGGACTGAGTCCATGCGGGCGGCCACAAAGTCATCCACCAAGTTGTCGAAGGCTGCCTCCAAGGCCCGGAGATACTCAATAAGCATCTCAAAAGCCTCGTCTCGTTCTCCTCTGGGTCAGGAGAATGCGTAGTGACAGGTGTAGGGCACATGGCATGGAAGATAGCGGTAGCGACGAGCCTTCATCGCGGGAAGGGCATCCCTGAGACGAGCTATCGCCTCGCGGGCTGCCATCTGGATGGCATGCTTCTCCGTAGGCATGGCTCTCCCCAAGAACCGGAAGCGGCGTAGCACACCACGCCCTCCTTTGAACTGCACCACGGCCTGGTGCATAGTCAGACTGTCGTTGACTCTGTGCTGACAGAGAGTGACGACTGGGTGCACAGACGGCCCCATCGCGACCTGAACGACGAAGGAGAGAAGCTTGACGAACCCATCGGGTACGTTGGCGAAGGTCTGAGACTGGCAGCTGCGGTCGGCCATCTACAAAAGTAGGCAAAAATCCTGAATGGTCAGATCATAAATATATGCTGACTATCAGAAAAATGACTACTATTGCAAAAACATGAATAGGCTCTATCATGCTAATAACTGATTAGCGATCGCACCTAGTGGCTTCCTACAGTCAGCCTGGCTCTGGTACCAAGCTTGTCACGACCGGTTTTCCAATAAAAATATTTATTGAGAAACCAATCTTTAGAACCCAGTTAGAGATAAAACCTCCTCACTCGCAAACAAACTTTTGATACAAAAAGCCAGTAGCATAAATATATAACAGGGTTGAGCTGACGATGCTCAACAATTTATTAGAAGCGTGCCCATAATTATACATAAAGGCGATTAATGATACAAGGGAGTGGTGGCATACTACTGACTCGCAAATATGGTAGAGGTGGAGTAACACAGTGGGGAGTGGATATGGGATACTCAAACTAACATCCCATCGAGCGTCGAGGTGAGGCTCGATGAATTTATTAGGGTAGCGGAAGCGGATATAAAACAATGACCAACTCCAGGGTCGCACGAGACTGACTGGGGCTCCTCTAGGCGTCAGATTCGCTATCCAACTCTTCATCCATGATATCACCTTCGTCAGCATCTGGCCAAATCAACAAGCCACTGAGTACTTTGAAAGTACTCGCAAGACAGTTCGGACGTAAGATATAACAAATGCTAGCATGAAGTACATGAATAAGTTAACCAATATGATTAGACATAGAGGTAATAAATACTGGGTGCCAAGCGAGTGTCTGAAAGACTCCTCGAGCGGAAAAATGCAGAATAATAATACTGGTGCCAAACGAGTGTCTGAAAGACTCCTCGGGCGGAAAATGCGGAATAATAATACTGGTGCCAAACGAGCGTCTGAAAGACTCCTCGAGCAGAAAATGCGGAATAGTAATACTGGTGCCAAACGAGTGTCTGAAAGACTCCTCGAGCGGAAAATGCGGAATAATAATACTGGTGCCAAACGAGTGTCTGAAAGACTCCTCGAGCGGAAAATGCAGAATAATAATACTGGTGCCAAACGAGTGTCTGAAAGACTCCTCGAGCGGAAAATGCGGAATAGTAATACTGGTGCCAAACGAGTGTCTGAAAGACTCCTCGAGCGGAAAAATGCAGAATAGTAATGCCACAGTCGGGCGTCTGGGTGACACCACATAAAGGGCTTTTGACTGATAAGGAAAATAATATATTCATCATAGATATATTCAACTCATGGAATTAAACGGGTTATTCCATCCACAAGGGTAAACATTTAACCGGTCTTAGTGCCCATGTGTCCCACCGGGAAATCTGTCACCAAACTGGCACATGACTGTTAGCATGGAACTTGGATATAGATAAGATGATTTAAGGAAATAGAGCTCTGCAGAGTTTGTACAAAAATTCCCCACAGTCGACGGATTTCCGTAGTCACTAGGACTAGTTCCGTTACGGTATTTCAGAAGAAAACACGGCTAACCAGTACACACCCATCCAACTCTTCGATGCTAGGAATCACCCTCAACATCGTCCAAGAAAAACTATTGAGACGGGGAGATCACAATCTCGAATAGCATGGGATCAAATTTATATACGCGCGCTCTAAGGGGTGCCCCCCTCTTGGTCCCAACCGGAAACACCCATGCCCCCTGACCGGATGCCTGGCTTTAATCCAGGGCCATGGAACCAGCATCCCGGCCTCTCCTTTTTGGTGTGTACCCAGAAAGCGGTTTGCATCTTACTAAACCATATCCCTTTCGGGAAACATGTGGTAGTACCGGGAAAGGAAATGGATTTGAACCCAACCGATATGGGTTGGTACTG
The DNA here is from genome assembly GCA_032464435.1 of Aegilops umbellulata. NCBI lineage: Eukaryota > Viridiplantae > Streptophyta > Magnoliopsida > Poales > Poaceae > Aegilops > Aegilops umbellulata. The sequence continues at coordinate 193,594,685 of CP136055.1, forward strand.
AAGATAACTTGCATGGCCTAAGACTGGCATGCTACAACACTGCCATCTTACCCATCTTCATGCCAACACATGGCCTTGCATACTCACGTCCAACGACATGTGAAATCATCGGGCTTACTTGCTCCAACAATGCATAATGAACGGTTCATCGTTATGCTTCACACATGCCATGAAACTATCTACATGCAAACATGCCAAGACACTCATCATATCAAAAGTTCGAACATGCTTGCCTGGTTCAGAGTAGTCAGAGCCTAGCTCGGTGAAGTTCGCGGCCCCGTCACCTCCGTCGGTATCTACGGTACAGAGAAAACATACGCGCTAACGTGAATACCGAGAGGTGCAAAAAAAGTATTGCAAATATTTTTCAAATAAATCTGATAAAAAATAGACAAAATTTTGAAGAGAACAGAAAAAGAATCAATCAAAAATATGCTTCTGATAAAAAGTTATAAAGGTTTTTGCCCAGGGACTCATCTGTAATGAAACAGAAACTTCCCAGGGTTCTAACTGAGAAAACAGAAAACGGTTCGTTTGGAAATGCGCAAGCGCAAGAGAGAAAGCGTATTTTGCCCGAAGGCGCCAACAGAAAACGGTTCGCGAATAAAAGAACAGAGGCTGACATGCGGGGTCCGCATGTCAGGTTTGAAAAGGCTCGCCGGCGCTCGAAGACGGCGGTGGACGCCGGTGTCGAACTACGGCGAATTAGGAGAAACGGAGGGTACCAAGAGCTTCAGTGTCTTCTTCCGCGTCGGTAGGTGGAGGACTCGTCCAACGGGGAGCACCACGTCGACGGCGACACTATCTCCGGCGGACGGCGGTTCGGGTGAGGATGGGGAACTCCGATGGATGGCTGCAAGCTTCAAATTGAAGTGCGGGTCAGAAAGAGGGATGCATGGTGAGGCTACTGGCAGGAGAATGGAGGTGGAGGAGCACACACGGGGGCGAATCGGGCTGGATCCCGTGGCGGGTCGCGGCGATCGGAGTCGAGGAAGGAGACCTCCTCGGGGCTCTTCCAGAGGCCTGGCGTGCTCTAGGGGGAGTGCAGGGCTAGTGGGTGCTCGAGTTGAAGCTCGGGGCCTCTATTTATAGGCAGATCGACGGGGTGGCCGTAAACGGAGAATCTCCGGCGAGCGATTACGGCGGAGCAGAGGATTGGAGGGTGGTTTGAGCGGTCGTGCAGCATCAGTGGAGGTTACTGAACTCGTTCCGCTACTAAGCGGAGCTGGCCCCGGCGTAATGGCGTCTGTCCACGGTGAGGTGACCGCACGGGCTCAACGGCGGCAGAGAGCGCGCGCTGTGCGCGTCGCACCACGGCGACGGTGCTGCATGCGTGCGCTGGCGTGGGGATGGCCATGCGGAGCCATCAGCGGGGTTGGGCGGCGCGGAACAGCGTTGAGCCGCCTTTCTGCTCCCTGTTGGCTGCCACGGCGGTTCAGCCGCCGCGAGACACGCCGGCGTGGTCGGGTCAGAGCTCCACCGACGCCAGGAAGAAGCCAAGCGCGCGTGCGGAGCTCTGGACAAGCAGACCAGGCGGCGAGCAATGTGCCAAGCGCACTGTGGGCGCGTGACTGAATATGATCAACGTTGTTCGACACTGAACCGAGTTTTAATTGAACTTGGCTGAAGTATTGCATGCAAGGTGTTCGACGAAATGATTCAGGCACGTAGGCATTTTTCCTTGGGCTGATTTTTGGTGGAGTGACTTCTCATTGCTCCAGTAGGCTGCCTGATTTTTGGTGGAATTTTTGGAGAAGTGTAGATATGAATTTCACCAAATTTGGCAAATCTGGTCCAAACTTGTAGCAGATGAAATTTGAAAAATTTGAACTAGAGACCAGTGGATCTTCATAGTTCTAGGTTGATGGTTCAAAGGACTAGGAGGGGAAAAAGGTTTGGTGGCAAAAATCAAAACAGAAAAAGGAGTTCCTTTGCAAAACTCCAAGTGCTATAAGAGAAGACAGAAAATTATTTGAATAGAATTTGAATGGAAATGATCACATGGGGAGGTTCAACTTGCTGGGTTTGATCCAAATCTTGATCCAAAGGTGGGAGAAAGGTTAGGAGAGAGTACTTGCACCAATGCCATGGCAAGAGGGATAGTTGCAAGTGGCAAAGGACTTTTCCAAAAGCCCTAGTGCATTCTCAAAAAGATTTTCAAAAGCTACTTCTCAAAAAAAACATTTTGTCTTAAGCACAAATGAAGAGCAAGGACTCCCAAGACCAAAGGCAGACCTTGGGTGAATCCAAAAACTTTTGCCATAAGGAAATTTTATGAGAGGGAGAGTCCTCTTGAAAAAAAAAATTATCACTCCCCTCAAGTCAAATAAAACCTTTCGAAAAATCTAAATAAAACTTGGGTGTCACAGCGCCCGCACCCAATAACGCCTGTGCGCCCATTCGGGCTGGCGCCCATCGCCCACGCGCCCGAATCCACTAAGGGCCCTATGGCCCTGTGACATGTGGGGCTCTTGCCCCCAGAACGTTTATTAAGAGAAAAGAAAATAATTAAATAATAATAATAATTAAATAAATAATGATTTAATTAATTAATTAATTAAGTTAATTAATCATAATTAGATTAACCTAATTAACTAATTAGTTTGATTGAACAGTAATTAGATTAGTTAATCATTAATTAGGCTAAACAGTCAATGTCCAGTGCGACCCACACGTCAGCGACCCAGTCAACACCTCTGTTGACTGCTGATGTCATGCTGACGTGAGCAAACGCTGTTTTGGATAATGTTGACATAAAGTATTTAAATTAATCCTAAAAATGATATAAATCTTTTAAAATTAATATAAAATAAACCGTAGCTCAGATGAAAATACTTTCTACATGAAAGTTGCTCATAACGACGAGGCGAACCCGGATACGCAGCCCGTTCATCCACCACGCACCCTAACATATCAAACTCGCAAACTTTCCCCATCGGCTCCTCTGCCCGAAAACGCGAAACACCGGGGATACTTTCCCGGATGTTTCCCCCCTTCATCGGTGTCACCTTACTGCGTTAGGGCACCCCTAGCACCGATACTTGTCATGTCATGCATCGCTATGCATCTGTTTGCTTAAATATTTATTGTTTCTTCCCCCTCTTTTCTCGCTAGACACCGAGACCGACGCTGCTGCTACCCAGTACGACTACTGAGTTGACGACCCCTCTCTCTTGCCAGAGCAACCAGGCAACCCCCCTTGATCACCAGATATCGCCTACTCTACTCTATACTGCTTGCATTAGAGTAGTGTAGCATGTTACTGCTTTCCGTTATCCCTATCCTGATGCATAGCCTGTCCTTGTTACTACTGTTGTTACCTTTACCTGCTATCCGACTGCTTAGTATAGGATGCTAGTGTTCCATCAGTGGCCCTACACTCTTGTCCGTCTGCCATGCTATACTACTGGGCCGTGATCACTTCTGGAGGTGATCACGGGCATATACTATATACTTTACACTGTTACTTTACCTATGATACTGTTCGAAGATGGGGGCTAAAGGGGTAGGTGGTTCCACCCAGGTAGTGGTGGTCCTGGGTTGCCGACGGCCCCCGACTGTTACTTTGTGGCGGAGCAACAGGGCAGGTTGAGGCCACCTAGGAGAAAGGTGGGCCTGGCCCTGGTCGGCGTTCGCGGATACTTAACACGCTTAACGAGATCTTGGTATTTGATCTGAGTCTGGCTACTGGCCTATACGCACTAAGCAACTACGCGGGGACAGTTATGGGCACTCGACATCGTGGTATCAGCCGAAGCCTTCGTAACGTCAGCGACTGAGCGGCGCACGCCGGATTGGAACGTAAGCCTACTCTTGTATTAAGGGGGCTAGTTCTTCTTCCGGCCGCCCACGCAACGTGCAAGTGTGCTCAGGGTGATGGGCCCAGACCCCTGCGCGCTTAGGTTTAGACCGGCGTGCTGACCTCTCTGTTGTGCCTAGGTGGGGCTGCGACGTGTTGATCTTCCGAGGCCGGGCATGACCCAGGAAAGTGTGTCCAGCCAAATGGGATCAAGCGTGTTGGGTTATGTGGTGCACCCCTGCAGGGAAGTTTATCTATTCGAATAGCCGTGTCCCTCGGTAAAAGGATGACCCGGAGTTGTACCTTGACCTTATGACAACTAGAACCGGATACTTAATAAAACACACCCTTCCAAGTGCCAGATACAACCCGGTGATCGCTCTCTAACAGGGCATCGAGGAGAAGATTGCCGGGTAGGATTATGCTATGCGATGCTACTTGGAGGACTTCAGTCTACTCTCTTCTATATGCTGCAAGACGGAGGATGCCAGAAGCGTAGTCTTCGATAAGATTAGATATCCCCCTCTTATTCTGGCATTCTGCAATTCAGTCCACTGATATGGCCCTTTACACATATACCCACGGTTGGATGAGTACTCACGGTTGCCTTGTTTCCCCTTTTCCCCATCTCTCTACCCGATTGCTGCAACTAGATGATGGAGCCCAGGATCCAGACGCCACCGTCGACGATGACTCCTACTACACTGGAGATGCCTACTACTACGTGCAGCCCGCTGACGACGACCAGGAGTAGTTAGGAGGATCCCAGGCAGGAGGCCTGCGCCTCTTTCGATTGTATCCCAGTTTGTGCTAGCCATCTTGTGGCAGACTTTTTTAACTTATGTCTGTACTCAGATATTGTTTCTTCCGCTGACTCGTCTATGATCGAGCACTTGTATTCGAGCCCTCGAGGCCCCTGGCTTGTATTATGATGCTTGTATGACTTATTTTATTTGTAGAGTTGTGTTGTGATATCTTCCCGTGAGTCCTTGATCTTGATCGTACACATTTGCGTGCACGATTAGTGTATGATTGAATCGGGGGCGTCACAAATTATAACTCAGAACATTTATGCTCGGATTTCTCATGATGATCAATCCATGCTCGATACTTCTTGTACTGGTTCTTTTATGAAGAAGACTATTGAATTCATGTGGGATATTTTAGAAAGACATTAACGCAATTCTGAAGACTAGGAACTCGGCGAAGGTAAAGATTCAGGTATTAAGCTTGAGTTTGATTGTGTTAAATCTTTTATGAATATCGACGCTTTTCAAAAGTTTAGCACTAAATATGGACATGACTCTAAGATAGTAGCCTCTTTTTGTGAATCTTTTGCTACTCATGTTGATCTCCCTAAGGAGAAGTGGTCTAAATATCATCCCACTAATAAAGAAGAAACTAAAGAACCGGTTGTGGTTAAATATGAAACTATTATTTACAATGCTGATCCAGTTGTGCCTACTGCTTATATTGAAAATTCATCTTTCCCTGTTAGGATAAAAGGACATGCTAAGGTTTCAGTTGTGGTTCGCAAAAGTAATATTAGAGCACCTAAACCTACTAAACAAATCAAGGTAGAACCTAGTGTTGCTATGGTTAAAGATCTCCTGGTAGAAAACATAGATGGGCATGTTATTTATTTCTGTGATGAAGCTGCTAGAATTACCAAACCCGATGAGAAAGATAAACATAGACCTGTTGTTGGCATGCCTGTTGTCTCAGTCAAACTAGGAGATCATTGTTATCATGGTTTATGTGATTTATGTGCTAGTGTGAGTGCTATTCCTTTTACCTTATATCAAGCAATTATGAATGAAATAGCACCATCGGTGTACAAAAAGGGGGGGTACACTTTTTTACCCCTATAACTATGCACGGGAAGTCTGAGCCACGGGCGTCGCCACACCGAGCACGACAAGGGAGGTAAGCCAAGGTAAGGTCGAAGCTGAAGAGAAGTAGAACGATGCCAAGACCACAAAGAGCAAAGGGGACAGAGCAGACCCCTCCCCCGGCAAGATCCTTGCCGGGGGGCAGCTTTAGCTAACCCGGAAAGACCCTTGTCGTGGCAGCTCACCCCACACCTACGGAGCGAAGTCACCCTCGAGTCCACTGCCCCCATGGGGCAAGGATTCGGGAGACATCCCCGTGGTGGCATGCAGATCTTTGTGAAGACAATCAAGATCAGATACCCACTTCAGAAGATGATGATCCTTAGCGGGATCCCAGCCAAGGAGGACCACAAGGCCCCCAGCAAGAGCCTTGCCGGGGATGACAGTAGGCGCCACGGCAAGACCCTTGCCGGGGCCGCGGCAAGACCCTTGCCGGGGCCGCGGCAAGACCCTTGCCGGGGCCACGGCAAGACCCTTGCCAAGGACGCCCGCGGGGCCACCATCAGGCCCACGCCAGTCGCACCCCACCGCCGTTCGCATGCCGCTGCCGACCCAACCAGTTGGGCAGGCACCTGCGTGGCGGCATATAGATCTTCATGGAGACCCACCACTGCGCCACCTCAGCTGCCTGCCTGCCTACATGGCACCACAAGCACCGCTGGCCAGGGCGCGTGTCGACATGAGAGAGAGCGGCGACGGACGAGACGAGGCTCTCTCCCCGATAAAGCAAGGACACCTAAGCAAGGCGCATTAAATGGGCCTTGTCCTGTAATGCGAAGGATAACCTCGCATTAATGTACCCTTTCCACCTCCTGTGTGCCACTGTGGCAACCCCTTTCCTATAAAAGGAGGCCCAAGACGACCAGGAGGAGGATTCGGCTTTTTGGGGCTCTCGACGCCCCATAGCTAGCTCAGGAACTCAGATATACAATCCACCAAAGCAGGAGTAGTGTTTTACGCATCCTTGCGGCCCGAACCTGGGTAAAGGAACCGTGTGCTATCTGTTTGATCTGCTCTTTTCACAACCCCGCGCCCCACAACCGTAGTAGGGATTCTTGTGATCCCATAGGTGTCATTTCCCACCGACATCTTTGGCGCGCCAGGTAGGGGACAGGGGAGTGAGAATCGTCTTTAGCAGTTGGTTCGACGCTCCTTCTTCTTCGTGACCCTCGGAGACGAAAGAAGGCCAGAAGGTCGACGCTCGAGCGACCGCGAACAGAAGCTAAGTTGCACCGAACCCTTGTTTTGTGCTAACTTTCTTATTTGAGGTTATTCCCCCTGGAGATGTTCGCTTTGTATGAAAAAACCTGCACGCCAGGGGGCTCTACCACGGTCGGCAACGCCCTTGCCCTGTTTCGAGTCCGCTCAGCAGCTCAAGCGGCTGCGTCGAAAGTGGCGGAGTAGCCTTCCGCGACCAACGACACCCTCGATTCTGACTCGAGTCAAGCTCGACAGTTCGAGCGACCACGTTCGGAACGGAAAGGTAGCTTGTCCGGCAGCACGCATACCCGGCAGGCCATGGGGATCCGTCCCCAAGACGCTGCTTGGGGCTTTCGCGCCGGCAAGCCTCCCCGATCGGCGTAGGCCACACATACAAAGAGGAATTGAACGGGGAAATAACATGCATGAAAATTAAGAGTACTTTAGAGTTATATTACATCACATCATTGCTGCGGTTCTAACTAAAGATAAAATTTGTCTTGGTCGGGAACCCGCAGCGGCGAAGAAGAACGGGACGCCTAGTCCCGGCGCTGGCCTTCCACCCTCTTGATTTCGTCGATGCAGTCGGTGATGGGCTTGATGCGCTCCTTGAGCATCGTGAGGTCAACACCATCCGGCAAGCTCGTCATCGCGGCCGCGAAGTCAAGGTCGGGATTCCAGTGCGCCACCTTGGTGAGGACCTTGGTCACGACCCTCCGGCAAAGTCGTCGGGCCTCCACGGCCAGCGTGGCCGTCCTGTTGGAGTGGAGATAGGCCAGGGCCCCGAGGATTCCCTCGAAGAACTGGGTCAGCTTGGAGTTGACGGTCCCGCTGCGCTCAGGGGCGTACCTCACGTTTGGCAACCCCATGGTGGCCAATTGCGAGGTAACCCTGCCAGCGACGACCTCCAGATGGCTAATCCACCTGTTCTCACCCGCCACATATTCTTGGTGGGAGGCAGCCTCGTTTGCCCGCAGCTGTTTCTCCTCCTCCAGGTTCTTGGTCAAGGTCTCCTCCCGAGCCCTGCTCTCTGGCAACAGCTTCTCGAGATCCTCCAACTTCAGCCTGAGGTCTCTGATGGAGTTCCGCGCCTCGGAGAGCTCCACAGTCCTGCCGACGACCGCTCCTTGCGCCTCCACTAAGGCGCGGTTGAGCGTGTTCTTCTCGCCGGACAGCTTGAGGGCCTGCTCCTTCAGCTCGTCCCGCTCTGCCTCCAGCTCCTTCACCTTGCCGGCATGGGCCAGGGCTTGGGCATCGAGCTCCTCTCTGTGCCTCTGCTCTAGCTCATGAGTCCGCCATGCGACAAGGGCCTCGAGCTCCTCGTCCTTGCCATGGAGCGCTGCGGCAAGCTTCGCCTCACGCGCGGAGAGGTCCTCCTCCTGGGAGTCCAAGGTGGCTTGATGCTGGTTTCGGACGGCCTCAGTCGCGGCAGCCAAGTTCTCCGCCTTCTCCTGGGCCTTCTTGATGTCGACCATCTTCAGGGAGAGCTCCACATCGCGCTGGGCCAATTTCTCCTGAAAGGCCCTCTGCTCCTCGCGAGTCTGGTGGAACCAGGCCTACCCCTCGGCAACACGCGCCTTGAAGTCCACCTCCGCATTGTCCACCGTTGCCATCCTGGACTTGACCTTTTCCAGACGGGCACGGTGGAGCCCTTGGAGCTTCCAGAAATTGGCCCCCATGGCGCGGAAGAGCTTCTCTTCTGGAGAACCATCGCCGCCAACGTCCGGCGCGTTGACAACTTCGAACCCGGTGGCGGCAAGCACCTCGCCGTCGAAAATTTCCCCTTCGGCGGGCGCTCGGCTTGACGCCCCTGGGAGGTGGACGAAAAGATCATCGCCCACCTTCAGATACCTGCCGGGGCCCGAGGCTGAGGAGGAGGGAGGCTGATCATCCATCACCTCTTCCTCGGCGGGGGCCTTGCTGGCCTCCCCGGCAGGACCACCGCCGGCACCCTCGGCGGGAGCCTCCCCGGTAGCCTCGGCGGACCCCGCGGCGGCTTCCTCGGCCGCGCCCTTGGCGGCCTCATCAGCGGCGGCCTCGTCGGCATTCCTGGCGGCCTCCTCGGCAGCAATTTTGTCGGCCTCAGCCGCAGCCTCTTCGGCAATATCCCTGACAACGGTGTCCACGTCCTCCGCGTCTGTTGAAGGAGGGCCTGGGCAGCAGCGAGAGCAATGAAGCCAAGAAAAGTATAAGGGAAAAGAACAGAGACGAAGGACGGGCGACTCACCAGTGCCGGGCCGTGAAGCAGAAGTCCCCTCTCCGCCAGCATTTAGCGCCGAGGCAAAGCCACCAGCGCCTAAGTTCCCCTCTTCCTCCATGGGTGTGGACTCCGTGCCTGACACCCTTGCCGGGGACGCCCCCCGCGGCGGCGTAGTCGATGGGGGTGGTGTGTTAGGAGTAGCCCTCTGCGGCTCCTCCTGTTGCCGCTCCCCTCCTGCAAACCCGGCAAGGTCAGCGTCGTGGCATCGAGCGCCTACCGCATGTCGAGTGAGAAGAGGGTGACGAACTTACGCTAGGGGCTGCGCCGGGGGCTGTTGTCCGGGCTGCTCAGCACCACCAGTGGTGTCTTTGAAGCCCCAGCCGGGGATTGGCCGCTCGCCGAGGTCCTCGCCCTCTTCGCCCTCTGGGACAACGTCTCTGCATCCCTACAAAATCAAAAATGGATCAAGACAAGCGACCCAATTCAGGGAAAGAGGGATGACAGTAAGTAACAGAGTACTTACTCGTCATCTGTTTCCTCCTCTTCCGCCAGTTTCCTTTTCCTCTCCAGGCTGAGAGGCCCGAGATCAAAATGGAGCTCCGCGTCATCGTCCGAGTCGACGCTGGCCGGAGGAGGCGAAGAAGGCAGTGGGGTCTGTGTGCGCCCAAATGAGGAGGGGGCTGTCGCCTTCTTCTTCTCAGCGGCCTTCGTCAGCCCCTTCGCTGACGAGACCCTCGTGTGCCGCCCGGACCCTTCCAGGGTCAATTGAGGCCGCGTGGCCCTGCCAGGTCGGACCGGCTCGCCGGAGCCAGCCCGCCGCAGGACTCGCCCTCTTCCCCTTGCTGGCGTCGAGCCCGCTGCCACGCCCTCCTCCTCCGACGACTCGCCGGCCGCGTCCTCAACTAGCGGAGCTCCGGTGTTGACGCCACTGGCCTCCCTAGTGGCCGCCGCCCACAGGGTGAACTGCTCCTCCTCCGCGGCCGCGGCGACCTCGTCTTCCACACCCCATCCATGCCACCCACGTCACACACGCCGCGCCACGCGCGGGAAGCATGGGAGGCGCAGCGCACGAAGGGATTTATCGCGGTAAAAACCGCCCCGCCTGCCCGTGCACCGTTTTTTGGCCTATCCCAACAACGCGTTGCGCTTATGTGTGGCCCACGCCCGGGGGCTCCTGTCGATGTACAAAAAGGGGGGGTACACTTTTTGTACCCCTATAACTGTGCACGAGCAATCTGAGCCACGGGCGTCGCCACACCGAGCACGACAAGGGAGGTAAGCCAAGGTAAGGCCGAAGCTGAAGAGAAGCAGAACTACGCCAAGACCACAAAGAGCAAAGGGGACAGAGCAGACCCCCCTGGCAAGATCCTTGCCGGGGAGCAGCTTTAGCTAACCCGGCAAGACCCTTGCCGTGGCAGCTCGCCCCACACCTACGGAGCGAAGTCACCCTCGAGTCCACTGCCCCCATGGGGCAAGGATTCGGGAGACATCCCCATGGTGGCATGCAGATCTTTGTGAAGACAATCAAGATCAGATACCCACTTCACAAGATGATGATCCTTAGCGGGATCGCAGCCAAGGAGGACCACAAGGCCCCCGGCAAGAGCCTTACCGGGGATGACAGCAGGCACCGCGGCAAGACCCTTGCCGGGTCCGCATCAAGGCCCTTGCCAAGGACGCCCGCGGGGCCACCATCAGGCCCGCGCCAGTCGCACCCCCACCGCCGTTCGCATGCAGCTGCCGACCCAACCAGTTGGGCAGGCACCTGCGTGGCCGCGTAGAGATCTTCGTGGAGACCCACCACTGCACCACCTCAGCTGCCTGCCTGCCTACATGGCACCACAAGCACCACTGGCCAAGGCGCATGTCGACACGAGAGGGAGCAGCGACGGACGAGACGAGGCTCTCCCCGTCCCCGATAAAGCAAGGACACCTAAGCAAGGCGCATTAAATGCGCCTTGACCTGTAATGCGAAGGATAACCTCGCATTATTGTACACTTTCCACCTCCTGTGTGCCACTGTGACAACACCTTTCCTATAAAAGGAGGCCTAAGGTGACCAGGAGGAGGATTCGGCTTTTTGGAGCTCTCGACGCCCCATAGCTAGCTCAGGAACTCAGATATACAATCCACCAAAGCAGGAGTAGGGTTTTATGCATCCTTGCGGCCCGAACCTGGGTAAAGGAACCGTGTGCTATCTGTTTGATCCGCTCTTTTCACAACCCCATGCCCCGCAACTGTAGTAGGGATTCTTGTGATCCCATAGGTGTCGTTTCCCACCGACAAGCACCCGCTGAAATAGAAGACATAGGTGTTACTATTAAACTTGCTAATGGAGACACTATCACACCACTTGGGATTGTTAAGATGTTGAAGTCTTCTGTGGGAAAATAAAATATCCTTCTGATTTTCTTGTTCTTGGTTCCGCACAAGATGACTTTTGTCCCATTATATTTGGTAGACCTTCCTTGAACACTGTCAATGCTACTATAGATTGTCATAAACAAACTATCTATGTCAGCTTTGGTGATGAGTCTTATGAATTTAATTTCTCCAAGTTTAACAGACAACCTCATAAGAAAGAACTACCTACTAAGGATGAAATAATTGGTCTTGCTTCTATTGTCGTGCCTCCTACTGATCCACTAGAACAATAGTTTCGAGACCATGAAAATGATATGCATATGCATGAAAGAAATAAAATAGATAAGATTTTCTTTGAACAATGACCTCTTCTTAAACACAATTTGCCTATTGAAACTCTAGGAGGTCCTCCTCCACCTAAAGGCGATCCTGTGTTTGAATTAAAACAATTTCCTGACAGTTTGAAATATGCTTATCTTGATGAGAAAAAAATATATCATGTTATTATTAATGCTAACCTTTCAGAACATGAAGAAGAAAGATTATTGAAAATTCTGAAGAAGCACTGAGCTGCTATTGGGTATAATCTTGATGATCTTAAGGGCATTCGTCCCACTCTCCGTCGGCACGAGATTAATATGGAACCTGATGGTAATCCCATTGTTGATCATCAACGACGTTTGAATCCTCAATTGAAAGGAGTGGTAAGAACTGAAATACTAAAACTTCTGGGAGCAGGTATAATCTATCCCATAGCTGATAGTAGATGGGTAAGTCCCGTTCACTGTGTCCCCAAGAAGGGAGGTACTAGTGTTGTTCGTCATGATAAAAATGAACTTATTCCATAGAGAATTGTTACTGGCTATAGAATGGTAACTGATTTTAGAAAATTAAATAAATCAACTAGAAATGATCATTACCCTTTCCCTTTTATTGATCAAACGCTAGAAAGACTATCTAAGCACACACACACTTTTGTTTTCTTGATTGATATTCTATTTTTTCTCAAATTCATGTTTCACAACCTGGTCAAGAGAAAACCACCTTTACTTGCCCTTTGGAACTTATGCTTATAGACGTATGCCTTTTGGTTTATGCAATGCACTGAAGTCTAGTACGCAACTTTATTCTTGTAGACACGTGTTGGGCCTCAAGTGGATGACCTAAGGTTTATCAATCCGTTGGAGGCGTAGGATGAAGATAGTCTCTCTCAAACGACCATGCAACCAAATACAAGAAATCTCTTGTGTCCCCAACACACCTAATACAATGGCAAATTGTATAGGTTTACTAGTTCGGCAAAGAAATGGTGATAAAAGTGTAATATGGATGGTAGAAATATATTTTTATAATCTGAATAAATAAAAATAGCAAGGTAGAAAATAGTAAACGGCCACAAAAACGGTATTGCAATGCTTGAAAATGTGGCCTAGGGTCCGTACTTTCGATAGTGCAATCTCTCAACAATACGAGTATAATTGGATCATATAACCATCCCTCAAAGTGCGATGAGAAATCACTCCAAAGTTCCTATATAGCGGAGAACATAAGAATAAATTGTTTGTAGGGTACGAAACCACCTCATAGCTATTCTTTCTGTTCGATCTATTCAAGAGTTCGTACTAAAATAACACAAAGCTATTCTTTCCGTTCGATCTATACTAGAGTTCGTACTAAAAAAACACCAAAGAAAATTCATATTCATAATACTCAATCCAACACAAAGAACTTCAAAGAGTGCCCCAAGATTTCTACCAGAGAAACAAAGACAAGAACGTGCATCAGCCCCTATGCATAGATTACCCCAATGTCACCTCGGGAATCCGCGAGTTGAGTGCCAAAACATATATCAAGTGAATCAATACAATACCCCATTGTCACCACGAGTATTAAATTGCAAGGCATATATCAAATGTTCTCAAATCCATAAAATTATTCAATCTGATAACAACAAAATCTCAAAAGGGAAAACTCAATTCATCACAACAAGATAGAGAGGCGAAAACACCATATGATCCGGCTATATTAACAAAGCCCGCGATACATCAAGATCGTGACATCTCAAGAACATGAGAGAGAGAGATTAAACACATAGCTACTGGTACAAACCCTCAGCCCCAAGGGTGGACTACTCCCTCCTCATCGTGGTGGCCACCGGGATGATGAAGATGGCCACCAGAGATGATTCCCCCCTCCGGCGGGGTGCCAGAACGGGGTCTAGATTGGTTTTCGTGGATACAGAGCCTTGCGGCAGCGGAACTTCTGATCTAGGTTCACCCCTAGGGTTTGGAGATATTTGGGATTTTATAGGGCAAAGAGGGTGTGGGGGAGGCCACCGAGGTGGGCACAACCCACCTGGGCGCGCTTGGGCCCCCAGGCGTGCCCTGGTGGGTTGTGCCCCCCTCGAGGCACCCCCCAGGTGCTGCTCTGGCCCATCCTGGGTGTTCTGGTCCATAAAAAATCTCCAAAAAGTTTTGCTGCATTTGGACTCTGTTTGATATTGATTTCCTATGATACAAAAAACAAGCAAAAAGCAGCAACTGGCACTAGGCACCGGGTCAATAGGTTAGTCCCAAAAAATGATATAAAGTTGCTATAAAATGATTGTAAAACATCGAAGAATGATAATATAACAGCTTGAATAATTCATAAATTATAGATACATTGCAGACGTATCATGCACCTGCTACCTTTCAAAGATGTATGATTGCTATATTCTCTGTTTTTTGTGAAAAGATTGTTGAGGGTTTATTGGATGATTTTCCATTTACGGAACTTCTTTTGATGATTGCTTAAGCAACCTTGATCGAGTTTTGCGGAGATGTGAGCAAACTAATCTTGTCATGAATTGGGAGAAGTGCCACTTTATGGTTAATGAAGGTGTTGTCTTGGCACATAAAATTTCTGAACGAGGTATTGAGGTGGATAAAGCCAAAGTTGAGGCAATTGAGAAAATGCCATGTCCTAGAGATATTAAAGGTATTCGTAGTTTTCTCGGTCATGCTAGTTTCTATAGGAGGTTTATTAAAGACTTCTCTAAAATTTCTAGGCCTCTTACAAATCTTTTACAAAAGGATGTTCCATTTGTTTTTTATGATGATTGTGTAGAAGCCTTTGAAACACTCAAGAAAGCCTTAACTTCTACACCTATAGTACAACCACCTGATTGGAACTTGCCTTTTGAAATTATGTGTGATGCTAGTGATTATGTTGTCGGTGTTGTTCTAGAACAAAGAGTTGATAAAAAATTAAATGTTATCCATTATGCTAGTAAAACTCTAGACAGTGCTCAACGAAATTATGCTACTACTGAAAAAGAATTTTTAGCAGTTGTGTTTGTTTGTGATAAATTCAGATCTTATATTGTTGATTCCAAAGTAATTGTTCACACTGATCATGCTGCTATAAAATATCTTATGGAAAAGAAAGATGCTAAACCTAGACTCATTAGGTGAGTTCTCTTGTTACAAGAATTTGACTTACATATCACAACTGAGAGGAAAGGAGCTGAGAACCCGTAGCTGATAACTTGTCTAGGTTAGAAAATATTCTTGATGGCCCACTCCCTATTGATGATAGTTTTCCTAATGAACAATTAGATGCAATAAATGTTTCTCATAACACTCCTTGGTATGCTGACCATGCTAATTATATTATTACTAAATATATACCACCTAGTTTCACCTATCAACAAAAGAAAAACAATTCTTCTATGATTTGAGACATTACTTTTGGGATGACCCACATCTTTATAAAGAAGGAGTAGATGGTATTATTAGACGTTGTGTACCCAAGCATGAATAGGGACAAATCCTAAGGAAATGTCATTCTGAAGCTTATGGAGGACATCATGCGGGAGATAGAACTACTCACAAGGTATTGCAACCTGGTTTTTATTGTCCTACTCTCTTCAAGGATGCCCGTAAATTTGTTTTATATTGTGATGAATGCCAAAGAATTGGTAATATCGGCAAGAGTTAGGAAATGCCTATAAATTATTCACTTGCTGTTGAACCATTTGATGTCTGGGGTTTTTATTATATGGGACCTTTTCCTTCCTCTAATGGGTATGCACATATTTTGGTTGTTGTTGATTATGTTCCTAAGTGGGTAGAAGCTATTCCAACTAGTAATGCTGAGGATAACACTTCCATTAAAAAGCTTAAAGTATTTATTTTCCCAAGGTTTGGAGTCCCTAGATATTTAATGAGTGATGGTGGTTAACACTTTATTCGTGGTGCTTTCCGTAAAATGCTTGCTAAATATGATGTTAACAATTGAATTGCATCACCCTATCATCCTCAATCTAGTGGTCAAGTTGAACTTAGCAATAGAGAAAAAAAGCTAATATTACAAAAGACTGTCAATAGGTCCCGAAAGAATTGGTCTAAGAAATTGGATATTGCACTTTGGGCCTAAAAAACAGCTTATAAAATTCCTATGGGTATGTCTCCTTTTAAAATGGTTTATGGAAAACCTTGCCATTTGCCTCTTGAGTTAGAACATAAAAAATATTGTGCAATTAAAGAAGTAAACTATGATTTCAAACTTGCTGGTGAAAATAGGTTAACTGATATTAGCTCACTAGATGAATGGAGAACCCAAGCTTATGAAAATGCCAAACTATTTAAACAAAAAGTTAAAAGATGGCATGACAAAAGAATCCAAAAGCGGGAATTTAAAGTTGGAGAATATGTTCTTATGTTCTTTTGCACAACTCCCGTTTCAGATTCTTTGCAGGAAAACTTCTCTCCAAATGGGAAGGACCATATATTATCGAAGAGGTTTACCGTTCTGGAGCTATCAAAATAAATAATGCCGAAGGTACTAACCCGAAGGTGGTCAATGGGCAAAGAATTAAGCACCATATCTCAGGTACGCCCATTAATGTTGAAAGCAATATTACCAAAACTATGACACCGAAGGAACACATAAAAGAAACCTTCCAGAACACTCCAGAATCGTGAAAAAAGAGGAGGTACATATACGCTAAGTAAACGGACTCCAAAGAATCCGCAAAAATATTTTCTGTATGTTCTAGAATATTACAAAAATAAGGAAAATAAGAAACAAACAGGAAGGCAATCCTGGTGGGCACAAGACACCGGGGCGCGCATGGCTTGCCAGGCGCCCCCAGGTGGGTTGTTCCCACCTCGGTTACCTTTCGGACTCTATTTTTATCCCGTTTGCTTGTTTCCCAAGATAGAAAACCTTTATATACACGCCGAACCTATTGACCACCGTATCATAGAGAAATCTTCTATTCTTATTTCTAAATGTTTTCTGGCAGATCTAGATTTCCATGGCCGCTCTGAGCTCCTCCAAGGACAAGTTCTTCGAGAGGGTAATCAACCCCTACTTGTAGGAGGTGTTGAAGCACCCTAAATCCATCGAGATGCATGAGCGGTGCTCCACATCCGGGATGTTCAGGGACCCAAAGGGAAGGGGACTATGGAGGCCAGGCTCAAAGCCATGGAGCAAGAGGTCTTCAAGTGCAAAGAGATGGTGGAGCGCAGAATCAATGCTAATCACCTCATGATTACGGATCTCACCCGTGATCTCAAGGTGGATGGCCGGTCCATGAAGGACGTCGTCTTCTTCCTCACCGAGCAAATGAACTTTCTGCAAATCCAAATCTATGATCTCCAAAACCAAGTCTTTGAATATGACGCAAGGTTTAAAGGTATGAGTTTGGCTGCCTGTTGCAGGACTCGCGAGACTCGTTCTTCCTCTTATGATGGTGAGCCACTACAATGGAAACCGGAGGATAAGCTCGCTACTACCTCATCACCACCACCTTCTTCTTCACCACCAAAGGAGACCTGAGTTCAAGGTCTGGGCACTCCGCTTGGCTTGTGCCAAGCTTGGGGGACGTGACCCAGTATCGTATCACACCACTATATTTGCCTTTATCTATCTTAGTTCGATCTTTGGTTATATTTTGAATTAGTTGAATAAAGTTTAGTTCAATCTTTTTCGAGTGTTTGCTTAGCCATCTATCTATGTAATCATGTGCGAGTTATATATTAAAGTTTAGTTCGAGTTTTGCATTCTTTACTTTTATGTTTCAATAAAAAGAAAGGAAAATAAATGAAAAATATCATAAACTAATCTTATGGTAAGTAATGACATCACATAAGGAAAAGTACAAGTGGTAAAATTTATTGGATATTGACAAATATAGCATTCGTCAATGATGCAATTCATGAAAGAACTAATAAGGGAAGAAACGATTCACATGCAAATACACTATCTTAGACATCTTTTATGATTGTGAGCCCCCATCAAAATATTATATGCCAAAATTGTTGACGTTGGACAAGGAAGACAACGTAATGACATATGTTTGTTCATATTCACATAGAAGTTATATTGTCATAGACCCTTTAACATGTGGTGCTTGCTCCATACCTTTGCCAGCCAAAATATTCCGCACTAAGTAGAGATACTACTTGTGCATCCAAAAACCCTTAAACCCAAATCTTGTTTTAAGAGTCCACCATACCTACGTATGAATTGAGTAAGACACTTCAAGTAAGCTGTCATCGGTGCAAAAAGGCAAAAAAATTGCTTCTAAATGTCTTGGATCATTTAGTATAAGAGAAAATTGAGCGTTGTACGAACTTGTGACGGCAAAATAATAAAAGTGACAGACTGCATAATAAAAGTTGCTATCATAAGGGGCAATATAATGTGACATTCTTTTGCACTAAGAGATTGAGCATACAACCAAAAAGCGCATGGCAACCACTGCTTCCCTCTGCGAAGGTCCTATCTTTTACTTTTATGCAAGAGTCAAAGTATTCTTCCCTATTCCTTTTTATTTTGTCTTTTTGCAAGCATCATGTGGTGAGGAAAGATCTAGGCACATATATCCAGTTGGATATGGGTGCATGATTTATTATTGTTGACATCATCTTTGAGGTGAATACGTTGGGACACGAAAACTATAAGCCCCTATCTTTCTATGTGTCCGGTTGAAACTTTTTGCACATGTGTATACGGTGAGTGTTAGCAATCATAGAAGACTATATGATGGTTGAGTATGTGGACTTGCCAAAAGGCTCCAATACGTGACCCTTCCTGAAAAGATGATGAATTGTAGTTGTAAAGTTGGATGAGAACATAGTTTGTTGGCTTTCAATAGAGTTTATGCTTTTAGTTCAATGTTGTGATGAATTGTTACTTGTTCATGAGAAGTTATATGATGAAAGTTCTATGATAAAGTTTTATGTTAAAGTTGTTACTAATAAAATAATATGCATGATGCTTCTATGTCTGTATTTGTTTTTATCGACACCTCTCTCTCTAAGCATGTGGACATGTTTTTCGATTCCGGTTTTCGCTTGAGGACAATCGAGGTCTAAGCTTGGGGAGTTGATATGTCCATTTTGCATCATGTTTTCTTACTGTTATTTATAATGTTTTTATGCATAATAATGCTTTATGGAGTAATTCTAATGTCTTCTCCCTCATAATTTGCAAGGTTTACACAAAGAGGGAGAATGCCGGCAGCTGGAATTCTAGACCTGAAAAAGCTACGTCAGAGTCACCTATTCTGCAATCTTCAAATGAGCTGAAAATTTCTGGAGAATTCTTTTGGAATATATGAAGAATATTCGAGCAAATAACTACCACAGGGGGTCACCAGGTGGGCACAACCTACCTGGGCATGCCCTGGTGGGTTGTGCCCTCCTCGGCCCACCTCCAGTGCCCCTCTTCTGGTATATAAGTCATTTTGACCTAGAAAAATGAGGAGAGGACTTTCGGGACGGAGCGCCCGTCTCGAGGCGGAACTTGGGAAGGAGCACTTTTGTCCTTCGGTGGACCGATTCCGCCAGGGGAACTTCCCTCCCGGAGGAGGGAATCGTCATCAATCGTCACCAACAACCCTCTCTTCTTTGGGAGGCCAATCTTCATCAACATCTTCAACAGCACCATCTCCTCTCAAACACTAGTTCATCTCTTGTGTTCAATTTTTGTACCGCAACCTTAGATTGGTACTTGTGGGTGACTAGTAGTGTTGATTACATCTTGTAGTTGATTACTATATGGTTTATTTGGTGGAAGATTATATGTTCAGATTCATTATGCTATTTAATACCCCCTCTGATCTTGAGCATGATTATCATTTCTGAGTAGATACTTTTGTTCTTGAGGTCACGGGAGAAGCCATGTTGCAAGTAATCATGTGAACTTGATACGTGTTCGATATTTTGATGATATGTCTGTTGTGATTCCCTTATCATGTGAACGTCGACTACATGGCACTTCACCATATTTTTGCCTAAGGGAATGCATTGTGGAGTAGTTATTAGATGATGGGTTGCTAGAGTGACAGAAGCTTAAACCCTAGTTTATGTGCTACTTCGTAAGGGACCGATTTGGATCCAAAAGTTTAATGCTATGGTTAGATTTTATCTTAATACTTTTCTCGTACTTGCGGATGCTTGCGAGGGGGTTAATCATAGGTAGGAGGTTTGTTTAAGTAAGAACATCACCTAAGCACCGGTTCACCCACATATCAAATTATCAAAGTAGCAAACACAAATCAAACCAACATGGTGAAAGTGACTAGATGAAATTCCTGTGTACCCTCAAGAACGCTTTGCCCATTATAAGAAGCCTTTTTGGCCTGTCCTTTGCCACAAAAGGATTGGGCTACCTTGTTGCACTTTTTACTTACCGTTACCGTTATTAGATCATTACAAATCATCATGCTATTAAACTATCTGTTACCGAAATTTTTTGTGCTTGCAGAAATTACCTTGCTGAAAACCACTTGTCATTTCCTTCTACTCCTCGTTGGGTTCGACAGTCTTACTTAGCAAAAGGACTATGATTGATCCCCTATACTTGTGGGTCATCATGGAGCTCCGGCGACAAGGTCCGGGGAGGCAGCTACTGGTGGCGGAGATCATGGATCCGTTGAAGGAGCTCCATTGAGGGGGAGGATGATGGCGGAGATCACGGATCCGTCGAAGGAGCTCCGGGGAGGGAAGGCTGGTTGCGGGGATAACGGACCTGTCATAGGAGCTCTAGCGAGGGGGAGGTGCGAGGCGGGGATCACGGCCCTGGTGAAGGAGCTCCAGCAAGCGGGAGGCTGGTGGCGTGGATCACAGCCCCGACGAAAGAGCTCCAGCGAGCTGGAGGCTGGTGGCGTGGATCATAGCCCTGTCGGTGTACTAAAGTAGGGGTACCTTAGTATCCCGAACTTGTGCACGGGCAGTCGTAGCACCCCGCGGCAAGGCTTGCCAGGCGATCACCAAGACTCCCCGCGGTCCCTTTTTGGGCCACCCAAGAACAAAGTATTTGAGCCAAGGCCCCGGCAGGAGGAGCCTGCCGGGAAGGCCACCCGAAGAGAGCAAGGCCCCGACAAGAGGATCTTGCCGGGACAACCGCTCGAAGCACAAGGCCCCGGCAAGAGGAGCTTGCCGGGAAGGCCAACCACGGCACGACAAGGACCTCGCCACGGCGCGTCCCGCGCTCTGGCAAGCAACAAGCTCCCGGGCGCGACAAGACATCCACCACGGCAAGGCGTTTGCCGTGGCAAGTTACCACCCCGTGCCTGCGCTCCAGCTCACCCACCAACGTGTCGCTCTGGGGGCATTCTAGGCACACGTGGCGGGAGGCTGTGCAGCCAAGGGCATGCGGTGGCGAAGCGAAGCGGACAGAGTAGCCATCGTGGCAAACGGTGGCGCTCCTGACGGTCCACTTGCCTGCACCGTCTGGGCGACGCGGACGTGCATTTAATGCCCTTGTCCCCCGCCGTCAGAGTTAGGTATGATAGCACTGTACAGCCACTGTGCAGGCAGCTGTACCCACTACAGCATTCTCCCATTTTTGCCCCCACCTACGCTGCCACCTGTGGGTAACCCCTTGAGCATTTAAAAGGAGGCCCCATGCGCACGTAGGAGGAGGAGGACACTCATCGCCACGCTCGGTCTCACCAGCGGCTCATGTGTACTATAGCACCACGCGCTCCCGAGCAAGAACACAATACAATCCACAAAGTAGCAGTAGGGTTTTACGCATCCTTGCGGCCCGAAGCTGGGTAAAATCCCTTGTGTGCATCGCCTCGATCTGCTCTTTGTGCAACCTCCGCCCCCCGCCAAACCAGTAAGGGGCTCGGTCCCCATAGGTGTTCGAGGAAGCCGATTCCCCCCAACATCTTTGGCGCGCCAGGTAGGGGGCGTCGAAGTTGTGCGAACCTGATCCGGCCCCTGCACCAGCTAGATCTCCTTCGTCTTCATCGACATCTTCGAAGAAGAAGACTCCGGAGATGGTTGGTCCGCCCACGTCGAACCCACCGCCCTTGGAGAAAACGGGTGGATGGGACGGAGCCGGCGGTGAAACGGGCGTCGCCGAGCCAGATCATGATGCCGCGGCGTCCGAACATACGCCGACATCTTCGGCGCAAGTGAGCCCTGGTATGACCAGCCAACCTTTCGCTCTATTGCATAGAGCGGAGGCTGTTAGCCCCACAGATCTCGCATGCGGGCCACCTCGAGTGTTCGCTCACGCTGAGCTCGAGCGAGAGCAGCTACGTTGAGATGATGCGCTGCTCCTCGAGGAGGACCGTCTTCAGGCTGCTGTGCGAGCAGCTCGCTACCATCAAACTTTGTGCCGCTTTTATAGCCGGCAAGTTAGTGCCAGAAGTTTCGAGAAAGTGGGAAGGCCCTTGCCGGGTGAAACGAGTCGATAGGCCTGGCGCTGTCCACCTTGAGACCGAAGATACCACTCCGGTGAGCAACTCCCGGAACGTTGGGAATCTTCGTAAGTTTCGCCCGTAAGGCGCGGTTGTCGGACCCCGTCCGGCAACCACCCCTCTGTACAAAGTCTTGCCGCTGTTGCATGTGATCCTTCGTACAGAGCCAGGCGCAGACTCTGTGCGCATATTGAGTTCTTGTGCTCCGCGCACCTTGTCGATCTCATGCTCTTCATTCTTTGCATGCATTATCTGACACTCTGTGCAGCACTGACCCCCGGTGAGCGACGGCGAGCCCCATGCTTCGCCTTACCGGAAAGCGACCTTGCCGGGCAGCGAGCCACGGAAAAGCTAAGTTGCCAAAGTTTGAGCAATTGAGTTTTTAAAATTTTGAGGTTATCTTCCTCGAACGACCGTACTTTGTATGGAAAACCTGTGCGCGGAGGGACCGACTCGTGGCTAGTTGCGCCCTTACTTCGTTTCTAGTCCGCTCAACGACTTAAGTGTGCTACAACCAGAGTGGCATCCTTATTTTGTTTCGAGCTCGCTCGGCAGCTTAAGTGTGTTGCGACTGCAGTCGCAGCACTTACTTTGCTTTGAGCCTGCTCAACAATTTAAGTGAGCTGCAGCTAGCCGTGGCATGGTTTCTTGCCGGTAGTGGCACCGCTGGCGGGCTGCTGATGTCCCGCACTCAGAGCCCGCGGCAAGGCGGAGGCTTACGCCGACAAGTCCCCAAAAGCGTAGGGCAAAAACATACAGAGCACAGAGTCAAGTAGAGGAAATAACAGTGCAGTCACTACCTAAGATAGAGTTATATTACAAGGATAAGCTTGTCGCACCCCTAATGAATCGCTTTCGTGACTTGGTCGGCAGCGACAAGAAAAGAAAAAGGGAGGCGGCCTAATCCACGCGGTCGCCCTCGATCCTCTTGATCCCGGCCACCTTCTCCATGATGGGCGCGACGAGGGCCATGATCTCCTCGAGGTCAGCGTCCGCCGGCAGGGATTTGAGGACGTTGGTGAGCCTGATGCCGGGGTTGTGGAAGGCGATCTTCACCAACACCTTCTCGAGGGCTCCGGCGATGGCGTCGCGCGTCTCGCCGGCCAGCTGCTCTGGGATCGCGTTCCGGAGATGCTGAAGGGCCGCCGCCACGCCTTTGAAGAACGAAGTGAGCTTGGCGCTAAGCGTGACGTTTTCACCAGAGGGGTACTCGTGACCCTCCATCCCCAGCAGCGTCAGCTCCTTGTCGATGGAGGCGGCGATGTCCACGAGGCCCTCGGTCCACTGCTCCACCGTCGCCCTAAATTCGTTCTGGGTGACCGCGGCGCTCTCCAACAATGCCTCGTTGTCCGCGACCTCCTTCCGCAAGGCCACCTCTTGCTCCTTGGCGCTGTCCAGCGCCTTGGACAAGGTGTCCAGCTTCAGCTCGAGATCAACGTTGGAGTCCTTGGCGGCGTCGGGCTCCTTGATCTTCTCGGCGAAGCGGCCCTGCAGCTCACCAAGGGTGTGGGCACCCTTCTCGCGCTCTTGCTTGAGCGCGGCGAGCTCCTCGCCGCTCGCCTTGAGGTCGGTGTCGAGCTGCGCCACCCTCGCCTCCAATGCCTCCTTGGCGGTCTCGGCGGCCGCGGCAGCATCTCGCGCCTCCTTGAGAGCTCCGCCGAGCGCTTGCTCGCGTGCGGCGACCTCCTCCTCGTGGCTGGCGAGGCTGGCTTTCTGCTGCGTCAGCTCGCCCTCCCGCGCGGCTAGCCCCGCGGCGGCAAGCCTTTGCTGCTCTTCGGCTTCCGCCTTCTCGAGCATGAAGGCCGTCCGCGCCTCGTCGAGCTGCCTTCGCTTCTCCGCCAAGGATCGGAGGGCCTCCTGGTTGAGCTCTTGGAGCTCCCCGGCGCGCTTCTCCATGTCCGCTCCCGCCTTCGCGACAAGCGCTTCCCGGCGTTCCACCTGGGCTTGTAGGGCGCGGTAGAGCGACACCAGCTTCCGGAGCAGCCGCTCCTCCTCGGGCTCGCCGCCGCTGCTGCTTGGCGCGTCGACCAGTGTTAGCCCGGCGGAGGCGAGCACCTCTCCATCCAAGGCCTCCCCCTCGACCGGCGCCCTGGAAGTCGACTCCCAGGGGAGCTTGATGAAGTTATCGTCGCCGGCCTTCAGGTAGGCGCCTGACGGGGGCTCCTCGGAGCCCGATGCCGCTGCGGAGGCAGGGTCGGCGGTCGGCGCAGCGCCTGGCGCTCCTGCGGCCTCGGGGCCGTCAGTACGATCGCCGGCCCCCTCGCCCGCGGCTGCCGCGGCAGCCTTGGTGGCCTCTTCGCCGACCGGATCTTCAGCACCATCCGTCTCTCCGGCGGCGGCCACGTCGTCAGTATGGCCGCGCGCGTCCCCCTTGACGACGACCTCGGTCTTCATCGGGTCCGTGGCGGGCGGGTCTGAAGGCCGAAAGAGGGGGAGAAGTCAAGCAACTATCCAAAGAAGAAGAACTTCAGGGGAGTTTCGAGGCGAGGAGGTTACCTGGGCCAGGGTCTGCAGTCACGGTCTCCGTCGCCGAGGGGCCGCCTTTGCTGTCTCTCGCCGGAGACTGCTCCCTCGCCGGAGACTGCTCCCTCGCCGGAGACTGCTCCCTCGCCGGGGACTGCTCCCTTGCCGGGGATCGCTCCCTCGTCGGGGACTCCTCCCTTGCCGGGGAACTCCCCCTTGGCGGTGTAGTTGTAGCGGGTGGCTCATCGGGGACGGTCTCCGGATGCTCCTGGTGGGGCTGCTCTGCTCCTACATGAATCGTCAGCCAGAGGTCAAGAAAAGCGAAGGGCACCCGGGCGCGCCCAACGACAGGCAGCAAGTCATATGCTTACGCTGGGGACTGCGCTGGGGGCTGCTCTAAGGACCAGTTGGCGCCTCCGATAAGGTCGTCTCAGGCGCACCCCCTGCCGTCACGGCGGGCTCGTCGTCGAGGATGACCACCGGGGCCTTGGCTCTCTTTGCCACCCTCTGAGCCAGAGTCCTGAAAAGGGGCAAATTCAGAGGAAAGCAAATGAGATGCGAGGCACAACTACAAGAATTGAAGAAACACAAGAACAACGGGGATCATACTCCTCTTCCTCTTCCTCGTCGGAGCTAAGCGCGGAGAAGTCAAAGACTGGCCCGCTTCTGGCGCGAGGAGGCGGAGGAGTAGGCTCCCTCGGCCGTTTGGCGGAGGCAGTGGTGGCGCCAGCCCGAGACGGCCTTGCCCCGGCCGCCGCCGTAGCGCGAGGGGCGGCAGGAGCAGAAGCAGCGGCCTGCGAAGACCCCGCTCCCGCTGAGACAGCGGAGCGCCTCGCGCGGCGCTGCGGCTGTTGGCTCGCTTGCCGTACCACCTCTCCGGCCTTGCGGAGGCGCCTCCGTGGTTGAGCCGGGGGCTCCGCTTGCGACGAGCTGCCCGAAGGTCGGGAGGAAGAGGCGTCAGCCTCCGGCAAGCCGCTCGTGCCCTCGGTGGACTCGTCCGCCCCTGCGCCGTGCCCGGCAAGCTCTTCCTCGCCGGCAAACTCCGCTCAATCGGCAAGGCTTTCCGCCTCCGCTGCGTCCGCCTCTGCCAATGTGAAGCCAAATTCGCCCGCGGCCGTGGCCGCCGCCGCCTCTTCCATCCTGGAGGCGATGCGCGCCAACTCCGCGTCGGTGGTGTCTCGGGTGAGGCCCCTCTGCTCGTCGGCGTCGACTGGCCTCTCCACCAGGTCGTCGAAGAACGCCCGCACGACATCGTCGGCGGGCTCCTGCCAAGTGGAGTCGATCTCGTGCGAGTCGCACAGCGGCATCATTGCAAGGATGCGGCTGAGCGACGAATTTTTGCACAATGGGACGACGCCTTGCGGCAGCCTGAACCATTTGGGGTGGTCGGGGTCGTGCTTGAACAGCGCCCTGAGCGTCCCGTCAAGCTCCAAGACGGTGAAATTGAAATTGAGGCCAGGGCGCAGCCTCATGATGTCCGCCGCATTCTGGAACTCCCAGGCGGGCCTCCCCTTCTCCTGCAGGGGAGCGATGCGGCGGCGAAGGAAATCTGCGCCAACGGCGCCAACTGTGAGCCCGGCACGCCTGAGCCGCAGGATCCGGGTGATGGCAATCTGCAGCTTGTCGTCGTCCGGAGCCACGTCGCTCCAATCCCTACCGCGCACCACAGGAGTTTGGCGCACGACAGTGAACGGCTGCCGGTTCTCCTCGACGATCAGGCACCAGTCCACCCTCCATTCCTCCGATTTGCTGTGGAGCTCTCCCTCCAGATAAGCGTCCTTCTTGCCAAGCTTCGAGATCCAGGCGATCCCACCGGAGAGGGGCTCTCCTCTCTCTACTCGAGGCGTGAAGAAGTGGCGGAAGAGAGCTACGTTTGGAAAGACTCCGACAAAATTTTCGCAGAGATGTGCGGAAATTGCCATGGTCAAGACATCATTGGGGGTGAAATCAAGGAGGTGGAACCCGTAGGTGTTCATGATGTCGCAGAAAAATTCAGAGAAGGGCGGGCAGAGCCCGCAATAGAAGAACAGAGCAAAGAAGGGATACCCGGTCGGATACTCCTTCTGGGCGATGGCGGGAAGGACCCTCGTGCGCGGATGCGCTCGCGTCCTCGTCGACCAGAAGAGGTAGTATTCCTCCCTCAGGACCAACGCATCGAGCTTCGGGGGGAAGATCGCTTGCTCCTTTGCAGCGCCTCAAGCCGCTGCTCCTCGGCCGACTTCATGGCCTTCCCTTTTCCCTTGTCGCCCTTCGGGGCCATGGCGAGGAGAGGGAGGGGGGTCGACGGCGTCGGTAGCACTGGTGGCGGCGGAAGGGGGGAGGGCGGAGCGCTGCTTCTCTCAGGAAGTGGCGGAGGTTTTTGAGGAATAGCAACTGGCGGGTGGGCGGACTGCCCTTGTCTCCCCTGCTTATAAGGGGAGGAGGGGGGCGTTTCGCCTTTCCAAATAAACAAATCGCATGCGACGTGACGCGGGCCTGCGGGGTTCGGCCCCGCGCACGCCACCCACGTCACGCACACCTCTCCCCACGATGCCGTGTTCGACGCGTGCCTTTCGGGGAGGTCGTGGTGGGCACAGAAGCAGACGTGGTGTGACCCAGGCCGCGCGTGCCCGTGCACTGTTTTGGGCCTGGCCCAACAGCGCTCGGCACCGTGTATGGCCCAGGCCCGGGGGCTCCTGTCGTTGTACTAAAGTAGGGGTACCTTAGTATCCCGAACTTGTGCACAGGCAGTCGTAGCACCCCGCGGCAAGGCTTGCCATGCGATCACCAAGACTCCCCGCGGTCCCTTTTTGGGCCACCCAAGAACATAGTATTTGAGCCAAGGCCCCGGCAGGAGGAGCCTGCATGGAAGGCCACCCGAAGAGAGGAAGGCCCCGGCAAGAGGAGCTTGCCGGGACGACCGCTCGAAGCACAAGGCCCCGACAAGAGGAGCTTGCCGGGAAGGCCAACCACGGCACGACAAGGACCTCGCCACGGCGCGTCCCGCGCTCCGGCAAGGCCCGGCGAGCGACAAGACATCCACCGCGGCAAGGCGTTTGCCGCGGCAAGTTACCACCCCGTGACTGCGCTCCAGCTCACCCACCAACGTGTCGCTCTGGGGGCATTCCAGGCGCACGTGGCGGGAGGCTGTGCAGCGCAGGGCATGCGGTGGCGAAGCGAAGCTGACAGAGTAGCCATCGTGGCAAACGGTGGCGCTCCTGACGGTCCACTTCCCTGCATCGTCTGGGCGACGCGGACGGGCATTTAATGCCCTTGTCCCCCACCGTCAGAGTTAGGTATGATAGCACTATACAGCCACTGTGCCGACAGCTGTACCCACTACAGCATTCTCCCATTTTTGCCCCCACCTACGCTGCCACATGTGGGTAACCCCTTGAGCATATAAAAGGAGGCCCCATGCGCACGTAGGAGGAGGAGGACACTCATCGCCACGCTCGGTCTCACCAGCGGCTCGTGTGTACTGTAGCACCACGCGCTCCCGAGCAAGAACACAATACAATCCACAAAGCAGCAGTAGGGTTTTACGCATCCTTGCGGCCCGAAGCTGGGTAAAATCCCTTGTGTGCATCGCCTCGATCTTCTCTTTGTGCAACCTCCGCCCCCCGCCGAACCAGTAAGGGGCTCGGTCCCCATAGGTGTTCGAGGAAGCCGATTCCCCCCGACAAGCCCCGACATTGCTTTTCTAGTGAGGAAGTAGATGGCGGCGGTGGATCCGTCGGCGGCCAGTCATGGCGCCGCGGGCTCCCTCGTTCCGGCTAACGCCGTCGCTCGCTCGCCCCCGACGGCTGCCTCCAGCTGGACGAGGTGGGTTCGGTTGGGGTGGGTCGATGAGTTTCTTTTGTAGGCGCGTCGCGCCCTTGTAGGGCCGAGGTGTAACAGAATATTATTGTGTTACTAGTAACAGAACAGTCAAGCGGTAGTAGTTGAACTTCCCCTAGTGCTAGGTCAAACTTCCACGAACATTGTCCAAATGGGGCTTGCGATATACTGTTCGAAAGCTATGGACACGAGTATCATGATCTAAGCTAAATTTTTGGCAAAATCTAAGCGGAGTTTTGAAACCCTTTTTTTCATACAAAAAACAAGAACCGTATTTTTATCCCACTTCTAAACCATTTATCACAATGAGGCAAATAATATGTCATTGGAAACCTACTGCAAATACGCTCCTTCCACATGTAGAAAGTTTTCTCGAATTCCCAATGGTTAAAGAGTAATTTGGAAAATAGTAGAATTACACAAACCGAACAACCAAGTTCGTATTTTTTATGCCATTTCTAAATGGCTAATCGAATTGAGGCAAATGATATATCGCTGAAAAGCTTACGAAAATGCGCTTCTTTTTCATGTACAAAGTTTTTTCTAGTTTCGAACGGTTTAAAAGTAATTTATAACACGGTCCAAGTTCCACCGTATTTGTATTTTCAAGTTAATTTTTTAACCATACGTCGGAATGCAGCAAATGATATGGCATTGGAAATCTTGAAGAAATGCATAACCTTTTGGTATATAATGTTTCTCCCAATTTCTTATGGTTTTAAGTCAATTTTGAAAGTGGTTAAAAATATATTTTTTGTCGTAATGTTTGCAAACTTTGTCGGAATGGGGAAAATAATATACCATTGGATAGCTATCAAAAATATGAAAAAAAATTGTATATAAAGTTTTCTCTAATTCCCAGCCGTTTTCAAGTAATTTAGAAAATGTCGAGATCATGATTTTTGCCTGCATTGCGGAAGGCAATACACTGCGTGAAGTAGTTGAACTACTGGGGCATGTCAGTTTAAACTTTGCTCTGTTTTTGACGTGTTGTTTTTTGCCCATAACTCCCAAACCACTTACTGGAATTGAGCAAATGATATATACATGGAAAGCTGTTGAAAACATGCAACTTTCCTGTGTTGATCAGTTTTTCATACTCGCGATGGTTCAAAAGAATTTTTTGAATACATAAAAATGTGTTTTGAACGGTATACATGAAAATTTTAAACCATTCATCGAAATGTAGCACATAATATAACGTTGGAAAGCTTATGAATAGCAGCAAGTTTTTCATGTAGACAGGTGTTACAAATTCGTTGCCGTTTGAGAGCAGTTTTTAAAATGGCAAAACAACGTTGTTTTTGCCTTTTTTTTTAACATGTAAATGAACGACGGACGTCTCGCACATGAATTTGGGACTATGCTAGGAGGAGCACGTGAACTTCTTGCAACAAACATTTTTATTCCTATCTGAAATGCATTTCGTGTAGTAGTTGGACTTCCCGTTGTTTTAATTCTTAATTCTTCTTCTTTGGTTCTAAAGAAGTAGACGTTCCTTCCCTCTAGTTGCACATGCAACCTCTTCATTACATTCGATTCTACTAAGGAGTGCACAAACATCTATTAAGTTTCTTTCTATCAATAAATCAATGTATTCACCTTCCCAAAACTAAAATAAGCATCCATCTTCCTACACACATGACGATGTTCGAAATTAGCTATCTCAATTGAACCAAAGAATGCGGTGCCAAAGCCGAATGAAAACAACACATACCCCGTCGTTTTCACATTTGAAGAACACCCATCCAGGGTGCTTCGGCGTGCCCAAAGTTAGCTACAGCACTGTCCGCGTGCCCTCGTCGCACTGTATGAGCGGCATCGGCGAGCCGCAGAGCAGCTGCGCGAGCGCCTACCCCGGCGGACGGTCGGCTGAATCATTGCCGGCAAACCGTCAGCGGCGGCGAAAGGACGAACCCATACCAGCATGCGGCGATGGGGTTTGTCAGGGCTGCGCGGGGGTGCTCCCCGACCATTCCATCGCTTGGTACAGCCATCGGCGGCAGGAAAAGCCAAATCCGGCTGCCCACGATGAAGGGCCGCAGATCTGCAACTTTCCGGCCCACCGACGCAGTAGGGGGTGGCGGAGGGCAACGACGTGCATGTGGCGGCCTTTCGGCGTGATCCCGCTGGCTACTTTCACCGGAATCGTGGGCGGTGGCCTAGCGGTGGGGCGAGGGGGGAGGGAAGGTGGTAGGTGGGGAAAGCACGGGCAGAAATTTCCTCCCCATCAATCGCTCCCGCTATATGCATGGCACCAACGGGCCGAGGGGGAACCCGCGTATTCGCGGGTTGGGGTCGAGATTTTATCGTGCCCCTCAAAATATTTACGGGTCGGACGCGTTTGCAGAGTCTGTTCGGGCTGAACCCGCATTTTGGCGGTTATTTTGCGGGCCGGGGCTTTTTTATGAGGTCTGCTAGAGATGCTCTTAAAACCTTATTCTGTTAACACCTGATTCGAACACCCCACAGCACCCCCCACGCGCTAGAACCCACCAAACTGAAAAACCAAAATAAAAAACCTCCCAGCCCCACGCCCCCACCCCACCCCTACCAGACCGACCTTCTTCCCTGGTCAAACTCCACCCACCTTCTCACTGACCCCCCACCTTCCGACCGCAAACCCAGGCCCCGAGCCCAGCGCCACCACCGACAAGCCTCACCCCCACGAGCACGGTGCTCCGGCGACGGACCCAGGCATCCAAGGTCAAAACATGCCTCCAATTTCCCCGCAAGCACTAGATCCCGAGCGGCCGCGGCCCCACTGTCGCCCCGAACTCCCATCTCCTTCCTCTGCCCCGCAGCCCCAGCCTTCCTTCAACGCCGCCGGCAACGACGACCGCCTCCACACGACCCACCGCCGACAGGGAGATTGGATGATTTGCCACACTTTATTTGTAGATTTGCCGATTTGCCCCGTTTTAGTTTAGATTAGATCATTTGCCCCATTTTTCCTTAACCTTTTGATCATTTGCCCTATTACCCGTTCTAATGAATTCTTACTTATTGTAACTAGTAAGTATGCACGTGCAACGCACGTCTATAATATAGACAATAAGTAGTAAAGTTCATCTATTACGAGCCTGTTCGGTAATCCACCGGCTCTAGGAAATCCTACGCGCCGGCTCCTCCAAGCGAGCTCCAGCTCAAGATGTGGTAGGACAGAAAAGGCACGAGACATAACGTGAACGAATGGGTACGCCGCTTATCGGTGGCAGTGTGCTGTAAATTTGACAAACTCCTTCGTTTCGAGGATCTATGGAGCAGCTCATTCCCAGCTCAGTGATTTCCATCTACAGATCACTCTGCTCTACTCTGTGAGTTGCAGCATTGTGGAGTGGAGTGGATCCGAACAAGCCCTAAGCTGGCATTTGTCTGTTTGATGACAGGTGTCGTTCTCGGGAGGTTCCTGCAGGTCAGCACGAGGAGAAACATAGATTGACATGATGATTGCCGGTCTGCCACAGGTCGCTCTGTGAGAAGATGAAGGCACTGAGGGCCTGGTGAGGTGACATGCGCGGGGCGTGCCGCGAGCAAGAGCTTGACCGGTCAGATTTGTCGACGTTGCAGGGACGGACCCGAGCACAGGCGTTGTGCCAGAGTGTGTAGCTCCCGTGGTAGATGACAGTCAAGCAGGTGATAACCATAGATGGATTATTCATGGAAAGCGAACAGGATTAGGTAAACGCAAGAATGATGCAGCCCGAGGAGCGCCCCCAGCAAAGTAATCTAAAGACGTAAAAGGATACATGCCACAGGGACAGACCCACGCGGCCTGGGAATGATGCAGCCCGAGGGGCGCTCCCAGCTAAATAAACTTGGAAAATGTCACCTGGTTCTGTTGTTGAAGGAATGTTGGGGCAGCTAAAGATGCTTGGTGAAGGGGTTGCTCCTCACGAGCCACCAGGACCCTGAGCCTCAGGAGGCTCTGGGGGTCCAGGCAGTTCCTTGAGGACCACCTCCATCTCCGTCAGGACTGCGTGATGCCTGGCCTCCTGAGCCGCCAGGATACTCCACAGGTTGCACTGGAAGGAGGACGCCACGCTCGGTATGCCAAGTGGCATGCGAACGTAGCTGTGAGGTGGCCCTCGCAACGTCCCACACGCGAA
Organism: Aegilops umbellulata; assembly: GCA_032464435.1. NCBI lineage: Eukaryota > Viridiplantae > Streptophyta > Magnoliopsida > Poales > Poaceae > Aegilops > Aegilops umbellulata. Next base: position 193,627,239 of record CP136055.1, read on the forward strand.
GGCCAAAAAAGCTCCTGAGATGTGGCCCTGTTGAACTTGGGATGTCGACACAGATGCGCAACCCGCCATCCTTGCCTGGATGGGGTGCCGCGCCAGGTGAGCGGCGATCGTCGCGCATGGCTCTTGCATCCTGCAGTTCCTGAGTGGTCTTGGCAATGAACTCCTGAGCGTTGGGCGCTTTTCGCCTAGTGTTCTCCTGAGGGAAATGTGTTGTGAAGCACGCCTCCATGTGGTGCCCGAGCGCCTCCCTCATGATGTTGGCTAGGTCTGAGGCCCTCCAGAAGAGAGCCCCCGAGCCCTGCCCGAGGAGGGCGCTGGGCGCGCCTTCCTATGCAAGGGAGGGAGGCGCCCCAGGCGCGGGCAACGATCCTAATGTGGATCCACTTGAGGCGCCGCTCCCCTGAGGCCCTGTGGAGAGTAGCTGCTTCTTCTTCTTGGGGATGACCTCAAGAGGGTACTGTGCTGCATTGTCGTCGTGGTCTTCGATTGATGCTGCTTGGAAGGCGCGCTCGAGGGAGCACACCGCATCTGTTTCTTCGCAGGGGACTGTGATGATCCCGCTACTCCCTGGCATCTTGAGGACGTTGTTGCCGTGGCGTGTCACTTCCATGAACTTGGCCAGGGCCAGATACCCGAGGATGGCGTTGTACGGCAGACAGATGTGGGCGTCATCGAAGTCGATGAGCTCGGTGCGGTAGTTGTCGCGCTGCCCGAAGGTGACATGGAGGCGGACCTGCCCTATCGGGGTGGTGGAGCCGTCGGTCACTCCTGAGAAAGGCTTGGTAGGCTGAAGCTGATCGTATGGCAATTGAAGCTAGGCTGTCGAACATCTCGACAGACAGGACGTTAAGCCCTGCGCCGCCGTCGATGAGGGTCTTGGTGACTTCCACGTTGCTGATGATGGGTGAGCAGAGCATCGGGAGGGCGCCAGCGGTGGCCGAGCACTTGAGTTGGTCTGCTAAGCTGAAAGTGATTGCGCACTTGGACCACCTAAACGGGCGCGTGGCCTCGAGCCTAGGGAGGACTGCGTTCACCTCGCAAGCAAACTGCTTGAAGATGCGCTGAGAGGCCGCCAGGCCGGTCGCGCCACTCCTCGCGTGGGCCACGATCGTCCCAGCGTCCTCCGCCACGTCCTCCTCCTCGGCCGTAGCCCCGATCATTGCGCTCGGGGCGTCGACCGAGGCATCCGTCTCAAATGGCCCTCAGCTCTTAACAGTCATTAGTGTTGTGGCTATGGACGTTGTGGAAGGCGTAGAATGGGCGGCTGCTCTTGGACGACTCGAGAATGTCCCGGCCGTGCTTCGTCTCCGGCTCCACTGCAAGCACGGCCACCCCCTTGCGCTTCACGTCCTTGGCCTTGGCCTTCTTCTCCTCGGGGTCAGCAGTTAGGAGCTCGAGGAGGGAAAGGCGCCCTTCCTTAGCTCTTGCGCACTTGGTCGCCAGGTTGAATAGCTCCAAGGTCATGCGCAGCAGGCGAGCTCCTCCTTCATCTTGACGTCGCGGACGCCATCAGAAAATGCGGAGATGATAGCCTCGTCTGTCACATTGGGGATCTTGAGGCGAACGTTGTTGAAGCGGTGGATGTACTTTTGCAGGGTCTCTCCTGGCTGCTGGTTGACGCGGCGCATGTCACCCGCGGCCGGAGGGCGGTCACGAGTGCCCTGGAAGTTGGCTTCTAAGCGGTCGCGCATCTCGTTCCATGAGGGGATGGAGCCCCGTGGCAGGTTCAGGAGCCACGAGCGAGCGCCATCCTTGAGAGACATGGGGAACCAGTTCGCCGTGACTTTTTCGTCGCCGTTGGCTGCCTCAATGCTCAGCTCGTAGAGCTGCAGGAACTCCACGGGGTCGGGGCGCCGTCGTAGCGAGGAGGCAGGTCTGGCTTGAACTTGCCCGGCCATGCGACGCTATGTAGCTCAGCAGTGAAGGCGTGGCAGCCTGTGATGGCCACCCGGACCCTTTGCTGATGCGAAGCCCGCCCTTGATGCCCGCACACCGCCGCCGCAGGCGGCGCACGGTCTTGTGGCAGTGGTGCTGGGAGCGCGGGAATGTTCTCTTGCGGCCGGGGAACTTCTTGGCATCTTCCTTCTTCTCGCGCGGGCGCCCTGCGCGGTGGGTCACGCCGAGGTGCCGCACGCCTTGGCTCCAGGACACCGTCTTGGTGCAGAGGTGGTGGAGGCGCTCCGTGAGCCACGTCGCCCGCAACTAGTGGAGGGTGAGTCAACGAGAGGGATGGCGCAAGGGAGCCCCCTGCGGCGTTGACAAGCTCGGCAATGCGGTCCAACCAATCCTCGTAGAGGTCGTCGACGGGGCTGTAGCGTAGGAGCTCGCGTGCCATGAGCAGCGCGGCGTGCGCGTCCGTGGGAGCACGACGAGCGTGAGACGACGAGATGGCCGAGGTCAGCGACGGAGTGGCGGTGCGGCCATCCTGCCGCACCGAGGGGTGCAGCGAGGATGCTTGCTGCTCGTTTCCTGCCGGGCCAGTGGCGGCGTTGGCGGTAGGCGACGGGGAACGACGGGGAGGCCCGCCGGCAGGAGCGGTCTGAGCGACATGGGCAGCCCGACACTCAGCGTGGGCTCGATGAGCGTCCGCCATGGATGCGACGAAGTGTCGGGACGTGGATCGATGTCGGTGTACTAAAGTAGGGGTACTCTAGTATCCCGAACTTGTGCACGGGCAGTCGCAGCACCTCACGGCAAGGCCCGCTAGGTGATCACTAAGGCTCTCTATGGTTCCATTGGAGTCGTTCGAGAACAAAATATTTAAGTCAAGAAGACAACTCCCCGGCAAGAGGAGCTTGCCGGGAAGGCCATTCAAGGTACAAGACCCCGGCAAGAGGAGCTTGCCGGGAAGCCCAACAAGAGCATCTCAAAGAACCTGCCGCGGCACGCCACGCGTCCCGGCGGGACCCGGCGAGCGACAAGTTCCCGAGCGCGACAAGGCAACGGCCGCGGCAAGGCACTTGCCACGGCAGGCAGCCACTCTGTACCCGCGCTCCAGCTCACCCACCTACGTGTCGCTTCGGGACCCTTCCCAGCGTACGTGGCGGGAGGCTGTGCAGCCAGGGGTACACTATGGCATGCAGCGCTGACAGGATCGCCATCGTGGCGAGCGATAGCGCCCCTGACGGTCCCTTTTCTGCACCGTCTGGGCAACATAGACGGGCATTTAATGCCTTTGTCCCCTGCCGTCAGGGTTAGGTATGATACACTATGTAGATAGCTGTACCTACCGCAGCATATTTACACTTTTACCCTTACCTACGCTGCCACCTGTTGGAGACCCCTTGGACATATAAAAGGAGGCCCATGCACAACGTAGGGGGGTGTCGATCCTCAGAGAAGTGCTCGGTCTCGTTAGCTGCTCGAGTGTACTGTAGCACTCGGCGCTCCCGAGCGAGAACTCAATACAATCCACAAAGCAGCAGTAGGAGTGTTATCTCTCCGGAGAGCTCCGAAGCTGGGTAAAAACCTTCCCTCGCGTGCCTCGCGTCGATCCGCTCTTCGCGCGACCTCCGTCCCCCGCTGAACCGAGAAGAGGCCCCGTCCCCATAGGTGCTCGGGGAGCCCAGGAAAACCCCGGCATCTCTGGCGCGCTAGGTAGGGGGCGTCGAGGTTGTGTGAACCTGATCCGGCGTTCACGCGAGCTGAATCTTCATCGACTTCATCGATGTGCCGCCGAAGAAGAAGGCTTCGGAGGCGGCTGCGCCGTACGCGTCGAATCCACCGCCGCTGCAGCAAACGGCCGGCGGGGAGAACGCCGGTGGTGGAACGGGCGCCGACGTGGGAGCCCACGGTGCCAACAAGTCCAAGGACAAGACCGCGCTGCCCGCTGGCGGCGTAGTCGGCTCCCCCGACGACCGGGCGTCCATAGACGCACCGCGCCCATCTCAAGAGGCGTGGGACCGACAGCGTCATGGTACTCACGGTACCATACGCTCGCTGGACGCAAATCGAGCTAGCGGATCCCGGGACGCTCAAGGCCAACATGCACGCCGACGTGCTGGCGCGAGCAAGGCACGGTCGCCTGGACGGAATACTTCTCCTTCCAACATCGTTGGGAGCCCGAGCATATCCCGCTCCTCGCACCGTTCGCCACCGCTACCCGCCACCCCTGCAGAAGCTCTAGCGCGAGCTCAACTGCTCCCAGACTTCCCTCCAGCGCCAGACAAGATTGATGACTGGAGGGCCACCATTCAGAGTCTCATCAGCTTTGCCAACGGCGACACTCCGCGGCCAGCGACCACATCGCAGCCGCGCCAGGCCAGCCAAGTGCGAGCCGATGGCGACAAAACCGGTGGGGGTGCAACCACCGTGCACTCTCCGCCCCAAAGGCCAAAATCGCCGACTCGCCGGGTCCGCCACGACAGCGACTCCACTGCTTCCTCAGATCCGCGAACTCGTCGCGATCAGCGCCACATTCTTCACGAACGGCAGCAAGAAGACGCCCGCACCCGCATCGAGCGTCGGAGAGAAACGCCGCGTCGATCAGACCGACACGTTGGCCCCACTGTCGACATGCAAGCGCCAGGGGAACCAGACGACCTGCCATACGCGGTGGGTTGCCCTGCGTTTATCCGTGAGCTGCGGCAAGTCCAGTGGCCCAGCACGAAGAATTTCAAGCCAGATGTACCAGAGAAGTACGACGGCAGGCTGCATCCGTCGGAGTTCCTCAGCATCTACACCATTGCGGTGCAGGCTGCCGGGGAGCGGGACGACAAGATCCTCGCCAATTACTTCCCTTTGGTGCTCAAGCCCAATGTCAGGTCCTGGCTCATGCACTTGCCGGAAAACTCCATATCTTCCTGGGTGGACCTATGCCATCAGTTTGTCGGCGCCTTTACAGGCGGCCACAAACCCCATGGCCAGGAGAGTGATCTTCACCTGCTTGCCCAGAAGGAAGGGGAGCCTCTACGTAAGTACATCCAGAGATTCAGCCAAGTGCAACACAACATCCCAGACGTCCACCCTGGCGCGGTCATCAGTGCGTTCCATCAGAACGTGCGCAACCGCAGGATGCGGGAGGAGATGGCGATGTGCAAGATCAGAGACGTCAGCGAGCTGTATGCCCTAGCCGACAGATGTGCACGTGTTGAGGAAGGAAGGAAACTCCCTGGGGAGAACGTAGGAACCGCAGGATCCGACAGTGATGATGTCGCCCCAGCAAGCAAAAACAGATGGCGGAACAACAGGAAGAGGAAAGGCAAAGATGTGCTAGTTGTCGAGCAATCCGGCAACGAAGGTGGCGCCAAGATAGCCAAGACTGATGGCTCCGGCAAGGAGGTTGCCGCATGCGCCAACTGCCACGCTGTGGCGGCCGCCGACAAGCAGGATGGCACCAACAAGCAGTACTGCAAGATTCACCGCACCAAAGGCCATGACCTCCAGAGCTGCAAGAAGGTCGAACAGCTTGTTGAGATGCAAAAGGCCAAGTACGAGCGACGCGACAAGGCGAAGGCCCAAGGAGGTGTTGGAGGATCTGGTACGAAGCGCACTGGCCGGGGGGACGCCGCGGCAACACCAAGCAGCGGCAAGGCGACAGACCTCCCAGCGGCCGCGACAAGGATGAAGATGACGACGACGACGAAGACATGGATGACGCCGAGACCAGCGAGCAGGAGTTCCAGAAAGCCACAGAAGTTTTGTGCGTTGACGGCGGTGCTTCTCTGCATACTTCACACCGCCAACTCAAGCAGTGGGTACGGGAAGTTAATGCAGCAGAACCACCCGTCGAATCACGCAAGCTTCTGAAATGGTCTAGCACGCCTATCATCTTTGATATTGAGGACCACCCCGATCGCACAACTGCTGTCGGGTGTTTGCCGATGTTGGTCTCACCAACTATCCGCAACCTCAAGGTCACTAAGATGCTAGTTGACGGCGGGGCCGGCTTGAACCTGATCTCCTCCGCTGTACTTCAGAGACTCCAAGTCCATGACAGCGAGCTCGAAGATACCGGCACGTTTCAAGGAATCAACCCGGGAAGGAGCAAGCCGAAGGGGAAGATCACGCTGCCGGTGACATTTGGCAGTGAGTTGAACTTCAGGACTGAGAGGATCACTTTCGACGTTGCCGATTTTCCATTGCCTTACAATGGAATTCTCGGCCGTCCAGCGCTCGCCAAGTTCATGGCGGCCTCTCACTACGCGTACAACATGCTGAAGATGCCAGGCCCGATAAGTGTCATCTCTGTACATGGCGACAAGAAAGACGCTCTCATCTGTGCCGACAAGATCTACCGGGAAGCTGCAGCCGCCGCGGATCGCGAGACACTTGCCGCTGAAGCTCCCGGGGGGAAGAAGAAGACCAAGTCCGGTAAGAGCTCTGATGCCCACTCCGGCAAGCGCACCTCTTCGGAGTGCTGCGCTACCATCAAGGACGCACCATCGAGCTCCACCGGCAAGTGTAAGAAGACAATGGCAGCTCCGCCAGCAACCAAGAAGGTGTCCGCCAAGGAGGACGGCACTGGTGGTACCTTCACCATCAGTGCCACTCTCGACCCTAAATAGGAAAGCGCGCTCGTTGCTTTCCTGCGGGCGAATGTCGACGTGTTTACGTGGCAACCGTCTGACATCCCCGGTGTTCCCAGGAAAGTAATCAAGCACCACCTCGCTGTCTGTCCTCACGCGCGACCCGTCAAGCAGAGAGTCAGGAAACAAGCGATGGAGCGCCAAGAGTTCATCGCCGAAGAGATCAAGAAGTTGGAAGCAGCAGGCCTCGTCAGAGGAGTGCTCCATCCTACGTAGTTGGCTAATCCTGTAGTCGAGCGCAAGGCGAACGGGAAATGAAGACTTTGCATAGACTTCAACGATGTCAACAAAGCTTGTCCCAAAGACCCATTTCCCTTGCCACGCATTGACCAGATTGTCGACTCCACAGCCGGATGCGACTTGCTTTCGTTTCTTGACGCATACTCAGGATACCATCAGATCTTCATGGCAGAAGAGGATGAGGAGAAGACCGTGTTCATCACTCCATGTGGCACGTACTGTTTTGTACGGATGCCTTTCGGTTTGAAGAATGTTGGTTCAACATTTGCAAGGGTCGTCCATACTGCTTTTGAGCCGCAAATACACAGAAATGTGGAAGCCTACATGGATGATATAGTGGTCAAAAGCAGGGACAAGTCAACTCTGATTCAAGATCTAGAAGAAACTTTTGCAAATCCGCGTAAGATCAACCTCAAGCTCAACCCCGAGAAGTGTGTGTTTGGAGTCCCTTCCGGCAAGCTTCTCGGGTTCTTTGTGTCCCAGCGGGGGATTGAAGCCAATCCCGACAAGATCAAGGCCATTGAGCAGATCGAAGCACCGAAGCGTGTCAAGGATGTACGAAAACTTGCCGGCTGCGTGCCGGCTCTCAGCGGGTTTATCTTTAAGTCTGCTGAGCGCGCCCTGCAGTTTTTCAAAATCTTGAAAAAAGGCAGGTCCAATGAAATGGACTCCAGAAGCGGAGGCTGCGCTGCAGGACTTGAAGAGATACCTGTCCTCCACTCCAATACTTGTCGCACCTAAACCACAAGAGAAGTTGCTGCTATATCTGGCGGCAACCAATCAAGTGGTTAGTGCTGCGTTAGTAGCGGAGAGAGAGGCAGATGATAAGCCAGCAACCGCGGCAAGCGCATCCAGCGACAAGCAAGGGGCTTCCCCGACGAGCTCTGGTCCCGACGAAGATAGATCTGCGCAGATGTGCGAAGGGATACAGAAGAAAATGGTGCAGCGCCCAGTCTACTTTGTAAGTTCCCTTCTACAGGGGGCTAGGTCGAGGTACTCTGGTGTGCAGAAGTTGCTTTTCGGCCTTCTTATGGCCTCGAGAAAGCTGCACCATTACTTCCAAGCACATGAGATCACAATTGTCACTCGCTTTCCGCTGAAGAGGATACTGCAGAATCCAGAGGCAACAGGCAGGATTGTTGAGTGGGCATTGGAATTGTCGAGCTTTGGCCTCAAGTTTGAGAGCACTTCAACTATTCAAAGCAGAGCATTGGCAGAATTCATAGCAGAATGGACGCCAACACCTGACGAAGAAACCCCAGAGACGAGCATCCCCGTCAAGGAAGCAAACAAAGAGTGGCTGATGTACTTTGATGGCGCGTTCTCGCTACAAGGCGCCGGTGCTGGCGTGCTGCTTGTCGCACCCACCGGAGAGCACCTCAAGTATGTGGTCCCGATGCACTTTCCCAAGGAGCAAGCAACAAACAATACTGCAGAGTATGAAGGATTGCTCGCTGGTCTCAGGATCGCGGCAGACCTTGGGATCAAGCAGCTCATTGTCAGGGGTGACTCGCAGCTTGTCGTCCGCCAAGTAAACAAGGATTATCAGAGTCCGTTGATGGAAGCTTACGTTGATGAAGTGAGGAAGCTGGAAGAGCGCTTTGTCGGCCTACAGATGGAACATGTTCCTAGAACTCAGAACGACATCGCTGATGGCCTGTCAAAGTGCGCGGCATTTAAGTTACCTGTGGAACCAGGAATCTTTGTGCTCAAGCTGACTCAGCCATCCGTGACGCCACCAACTGGACAGAGCAGGAAGAGAAAGTTGATTTCTGGTGACTATCCTCTAGTTGAGCTTCCCGAAGCCGCCGCCAAGAGGGTCCCCAAGATCAACACCAAGAGTGCTGAGGAGCAGTCTGCTCCGACAAGCCCCAAGGTTTGTTTCGTTGAAGCAGACGCTCCTGACAAGTTTCGCTCCGGCAAACTTGCCGGGGATCATCAAGCTCCGGCTGAACCGCGGGTTCTCGCCGTAGAAGCGGATGTTCCCGCAGCAGCAGACATGCCTTTAGTCCTTGTTGTCGAGCCGCAGGCTCCAGCATGGGCACAGCAGATCGTCCATTTCCTCCAGTCAGGAGAACTTCCTGAAGAGCCAGAAGAAGCGGAAAGAGTAGCCCGGCAGTCTAGTATGTACGAGTTCGTCGACAACGCACTGTACAGAAGAAGGCTCAATGGAGTGAAATTGAAGTGTATTCCCCGGGAAGATGGACAGAAGCTATTGGCAGAGGTGCATGGAGGCATATGTGGTCATCACATTGGCGCCAGAGCACTTGCCGGCAAAGCGTTCCGGCAAGGTTTCTTTTGGCCGACAGCCCTCCAGGATGCAACTGCACAAGTAACCAAGTGTGAAGCGTGCCAGTTCCATTCCAAGCAGATACACCAACCAGCTCAAGCTCTCCAGACAATCCCTTTATCCTGGCCATTTTCGGTCTGGGGGCTCGACATCCTCAGCCCTTTCCCCCGAGCAGTCGGGGGCTTTGAGTACTTGTACGTCTCAATCGACAAGTTCACAAAGTGGCCAGAAGTGGAACCAGTGAGGAAGGTGACAGCACAGTCAGCAGTCAAGTTCTTCAGGTCGATTGTTTGCCGCTTCGGAATCCCTAACAGGATCATTACCGACAATGGTACGCAATTCACGAGTCGCAACTTCATGCAGTACGTCCACGACCTTGGCTCCAAGGTCTGCTTCGCTTCTGTTGCTCACCCCAGGAGCAACGGTCAAGCAGAGAGGGCAAATGCTGAAGTGCTGCATGGACTCAAGAACCGGACTTTCGACAGGCTGCACAAGTGCGGAAGAAACTGGATCGAGGAGCTGTTGGTGGTTCTTTGGTCGATCAGGACGATGCCAAATCGAGCCACTGGCCAGACACCTTTCGCTCTGGTCTATGGAGCAGAGGCAGTTATCCCCACGGAACTCGTATATGGGTCACCTCGAGTGCTCGCTTATGATGAGCTTGAGCAAGAGCAGCTGCGGCAAGATGACGCGCTGCTCCTTGAGGAGGACCGTCTTCAGGCTGTTGTATGAGCTGCTCGATACCAGCAAGCTTTGCGCCGCTACCATAGCCGCAAAGTTAAAGCCAGAAGTCTCGAGGAAGGCGACCTTGTTCTTCGGCGCGTTAATTCCGCCAAGAATTCCAACAAGTTGACACCGAAGTGGGAAGGCCCTTACCGGGTGAAACGAGTCACTAGGCCTGGCGCTGTCCGCCTTGAGACCGAGGATGGCTTTCCGGTGAGCAACTCCTGGAACATCGAGCATCTTCGTAAGTTTTACCCGTAAGGCGCGGTTGTCGGACCCTGTTCGGCAACCACCATTTTGTACAAGTCTTGCCGCTGTTGCATGTAATCCTTTGTACAAAGCCAGGTGCAGACCCTGAGCGAAGATAAAGCGCTGGCGCCCTGAGTTTTAGCATGCATGCTGAGTCGAGTCTCGTCTTTGGTTAGGGTTGATAGTGCTTAGTAGTGGCTACCCCTAACTTAGAGGTCGAGCGTGCGTCCCTTTGCCGTTATTTCGTTTCCCTGGTTCGCAGGACTCACCATATCCTTGCCGGACCACTTGAGCACGAAAAGGAGGAGGAGGACGGGCCAACATCTGAACCCCGGCAAGCCAGTATTGTCGGGGGCTGCGAGATCCCGGGAAGCCAGTAACGCCGGGGGCTGCAAGTGCAAGGATTAGCCCACGGTGAACAAGAGTGCCGGGGGCTGCTATCTCAGATAAATTTTTTATCCCTTATCATGCATTCTCTTATGGATTGAGGTATGCGAAACCTCGTTTCTTCCTAAAAGTTACCATGCTCCCTTAACTCTAGGCCCTAGGGCCCGCCCCCAGGGCCAGGTAAGGTCGTAGTCGCGGCAGCTAAAGGACGAAGCGTGGAGCCTGATCCCGCCTCCTCCCTGCCTCCGCCAAGAGCGTGAGAAAGGGCGAGCGACGTGGGAAGAAGGCAGGGCCTGCTGCCGGGAAAGAAAGTGTCTATCTTAAAAGATATAAAGGATTCGCTCCTTGACGTGGGTTCCACCCGCGAGACAAGTGACCCGGCAAGCATCCAATTTTCATTAAAAAGCATTCCACTCAGGTACAGTTCATAAGAGGATGAAGAACATGAATAATGGGATTACAAGTTTTAAACGCAACTAAGGCCCGAGGGCTTACAAGCTAAAAAGAGATAAGGTGCCCGTAATCCCTCTCTTGTCCCTATCTTCAGGAGACAGGTCAAGGAGGCGAAAAGGGCAAAAGGGGCGCCTAAATGAACTACGGGTGCCAGAAGACACCAACAGGACGTCGCGGCAGCATGGTGATGGCGGCGCCGGAAGCAAAAGCTTGAAGACGAGGCGGCAGGACGTCAGCACGTTGTCGAGGGCGTCGTGCCCTCGTACTCTGAGTTGACGGCCTTGCCGCCTGCCCTCTTCCTCTTTCGCAGCCTCCCCGAGAGGCTCCAGGAGCCAGCGACACGGATGATGGGGTCGCCGGTGCCCCACGGAGCGGCGCCCGACACCTAGTCGGACCCGTCATCCCGCCGCCCGTTACCCTCGTCGCCGCTATCGCTGTCCTCCTCGTCACTCCCGCTCGAGGAGGAGCCTTCGCTATCGGAGGAGCTCTCCACGCAGCACCGTGCCCGAGTCCCGAAGCACCCGAAGACCTTGACGGAGAGGAGACCGCCGTCCATCAGCTTAAAATGGAGGGTGAGGCCCGCCGTCAAGCTGTGGATGCGGGTGAACGTCTTCCGCCCTCGACCAAGATACATCACATCAGGGGCCGGGAAGTCGACACGGACTCGCGTACCGCTGATTCCGCAGCCCCTCATGTGCAACCTCAGTGTCTCGGGCGGATCCAACTCACCCACACTCGCAAATGGAGTCGGGAGACGAAGGCGGCAACGAGGCGGCCGACGCAGCCTGACGAAGAACTCGCAAGGGTCGTCCCAGATGTGGTCTGCCACGGGGGAAAGATCTGTTGGCGGAGGCGAGGCCGGCGAGCTGCCTCGTCCGCCTCTCCCCCGACCGCCTCGGCCTCGCCCTCGACCTCGCCCGCGGCCTCGTCCCCTCCCTCTTCCCCTTGCGACTGGCTCTGCCGCCACGGGTGCGGAGGGAGGAGGAACGCGTTGCCTAGCGGCAACCCTCGTCGCTACCGTCGAAGGACCAGGGTTCCCTTTCTCCATGGCGGATGGAAGAAAGAGGAGCAGAAGCTGAAGAAAGAAGGAGATGAGAGAATGCGGGCTTCCGTCCCCCCCGTCCCGCTCCTTATAAAGGAGTGGGGTGGGGGCTCGGCCGCCCCGCTCAGCCAATTGAGATGCAGAAGGCGCAGGGAACTGGGCCCGACCCGCTGCCTCGACCCGTGGCGACCCGGTTTCCCGCCTCCACCGTTCGCCACTCCAAGCGCATGGAAGCCGCGTGGCGGGAGAGCAGAGTTGAGGCGACGGATGAGGCGACCTCTCCCCACCCCGTGATCGTGGGGGGGTGGTCGCCTCTAAGACCACGCCTCCACGCCTCCCTCCGTTTATGAGGAAGATACGAACTGCCAGGGGGCGGACGTTCCACCTTTCCGAGTAAAGGAACCACCCACGACCTCCCCCACGACGCCGCAATCGAAGCGTGCCGTTCGGGAGGGCGTGGTGGATGCGAAGCAAGGTACAACGCGACCCAGGCCGTGCGTGCCCGTGCCCTGTTTTGGGCCTGGCCCAACAGCGCTCGGCACCGTGTGTGGCCCAGGCCCGGGGGCTCCTGTCGGTGTACTAAAGTAGGGGTACTCTAGTATCCCGAACTTGTGCACGGGCAGTCGCAGCACCCCGCGGCAATGCCCGCCAGGTGATCACCAAGGCTCTCTATGGTTCCTTTGGAGCCGTTCGAGAACAAAATATTTAAGTCAAGAAGACAAGTCCCCGGCAAGAGGAGCTTGTCGGGAAGGCCATTCAAGGTACAATACCCTGGAAAGAGGAGCTTGCCGGGAAGCCCAACAAGAGCATCTCAAAGAACCTGCCGCGGCACGCCACGCGTCCCGGCGGGACCCGGCGAGCGACAAGTTCCCGGGCACGACAAGGCAACGGCCGTGGCAAGGCACATGCCGCGGCAGGCAGCCACTCTGTACCCGCGCTCCAGCTCACCCACCTACGTGTCGCTCCGGGACCCTTCCCAGCGTACGTGGCGGGAGGCTGTGCAGCCAGGGGTACACTATGGCATGCAGCGCTGACAGGATCGCCATCGTGGCGAGCGATAGCGCCCCTGACGGTCCCTTTTATGCATCGTCTGGGCGACGTAGACGGGCATTTAATGCCTTTGTCCCCTGCCATCAGGGTTAGGTATGATACACTGTGTAGGTAGCTGTACCTACTGCAGCATATTTACACTTTTACCCTGACCTACGTTGCCACCTGTTGGAGACCCCTTGGACATATAAAAGGAGGCCCATGCACAACGTAGGGGGGGATCGATCCTCAGAGAAGCGCTCGGTCTCGTTAGCTGCTCGAGTGTACTGTAGCACTCGGCGCTCCCGAGCGAGAACTCGATACAATCCACAAAGCAGCAGTAGGAGTGTTATCTCTCCGGAGAGCTCCGAAGCTGGGTAAAAACCTTCCCCCGCGTGCCTCGCCTCGATCCGCTCTTCGGGCGACCTCCGCCCCCCGCCAAACCGAGAAGGGGCCCCGTCCCCATAGGTGCTCGGGGAGCCTAGGAAAACCCCGGCAATCGATGGAAGGAAAGCTTCGGCGCACCCCTACCTGGCGCGCCAAATGTCGGATTTTGGGTTCCGGCAAAACCATTGAGGTTCGAACACTAGTGTGCGCACGAAGATCTCCGCCTACATAATCACGCCCTCAGCCTCACCGTGATCTCAAGGCCTAGCTCAATGAACCCGTAACACAAGAGACACGAGATTTATACTGGTTCGGGCCACCGTTGTGGTGTAATACCCTACTCCAGTGTGGTGTGGTGGATTTCCTCTTGGGCTGAGGATGAACGGTACAAGGGGAAGAACAGCCTCCTGAGGATAGGTGTTCTTGTGCTTGGTGAACTAGTGTGGGTGAGGATGATCTGAATCCGTGAGGATGATCTGAATCCGTTCTCCCTCCTATTGTGGTGGCTAGGCCTATTTATAGAGGCCCTGGTCCTCTCCCCAAATATTGTGCAGGAAGGGAGCCAACAACGGCCAAATTCGAAGGGAGACAACTAGTACAAGTTATCCTGACTAAAGGTGGTCTTCTCCTACCAAAGGATCTGGTGATGACGCCGTCTTGGGCTCCACGGTGACCTCTGTCCTGCCATCCTGCTGGTCTTGGTCTTGTTGCACCGATACGGAAACCTTTTCCTCATGCCTCGGGACTCCTCACCTGCGCTTGCCCCTTTAGCACCAAAGAGGAAACGAGGACACTGCGTGCGCTGGCGCCCGCCTGGCTCCAGTTGTCATGACTTGCATCACAGGAACCTCGCGAGGTGTCCCTTGCCTTGATCTCCCCAGTGAGGCCGCTCCCGAGGAGGTCTTGTGTTGTCCGCCTCGCGAGGCTTGGCCCCTCGTGAGGGTCTTGAGTGTTTGCTGGTGAAGATGGGCCATATAGGGCTGCTAGTGGAGCCACGCCATGGTACGCAGGCAGGCAAGCCTGGGGACCCCCGTTCCCAGGACGCCGACACAGCTACCGACCCAGAGGACAAGAAGGCCAAGACCAAGGATGTGAAGTGCAATGGAGGAGCCGTGCTCACACCGAGCCAGAAGTGAAGCGCGGTTGCGACCACCTAGAGTCGTCCAAGGGCAGTCATCCGTTCCGTCCCTTCCACAATGTACACAACCACAATACCAATGACTGTCAGGAGCTCAGGGCCATCCGTGATGGGCGCTTCGGTCGACGCCTCGAGCGCAACGACCAAGGTTACAGCCAAGGAGGATGAAGTGGAGGACGCTAGGACGACCGCGGCCCCCGCCAGGAGTGGCACGACCAGCCTTGTGAGGACCGCTGGTAGGACCAGCCTCGTGAGGGCGCCTGGAGGGACCAGCCTCGTGAGGACCGTCCTCATGGCAAGGCTGGCCTCCCTCCGCTACCACCACCACCAAGGAGGAACGACGACCATCATTAGGACGAGGGGGCTGGGGGCTTCCAGGAGCCGCGCGCCATCGCCTGCATCTTGGGCGGCGCTCAGGACCCAGCCTCCCAGCACATCTTCAAGCAATTTGCCCTCGAGGTGAATATGGCTCTCCCCAGTGCTCGAGGCCATGCGCCCGCTCAGGTGGTCCAAGTACGCCATTACCTTCAGCTCGGCAGACCAACTCAAGTGCGCGCAACTGCTGGCGCCCTCCCGATGCTTTGCTCGCCCATAATCAGCAACGTCCAAGTCACCAAGACCCTCATCGACGGTGGTGCGGGGCTCAATGTCCTATCCATCGAGACGTTCGACCGCCTCCAGGTGCCATATGATCAACTACAGCCTACCAAGCCCTTCTCAGGAGTGACCGACGGCTCCACCACCCTTATAGGGCAGGTCCGCCTCCCTGTCACCTTCGGCCAGCGCGACAACTACCGCATCGAGTTCATCGACTTTGATGTCGCCCACATTCGCCTGCCGTACAATGCCATCCTTGGGTATCCAGCCCTGGCCAAGTTTATGGCAGTGACTCATCACGGTTATAATATCCTCAAGATGCCAGGGAGCGGCGGCGTCATCACGGTCGCCTTCGAGGAAAAGGACGCGACGTGCTCTCTCAAGTGCGCCTACCAGGCGGCAGCAGCCGAAGACCAAGACAACGAAGGCACCCTGTACCCTCCTGAGGAGGTCCCCATGAAGAAGAAGCAACTACTGTGCGAAGGGCCTCAAGAGAGCAGTGTCTCCAGTGGCACCACCTGGACCTGTGCCAATGGATGGGGCGCCTCCCTCCCTCGCATAGGAAGGAATGCCCGGTGCCCTCCTCAGTCTGGGCTTGGGGGTTCTCTTCTGGATGGCCTCTGACCTAGCCCATGTCACGAGGGAGGCACTCGGGCACCACATGGAGGCGTGCTTCACCACATGTTTCCCTCGAGAGGGCACGAGGCATGGAGTGCCTGGTGCTGAGGAGTTCATCACCAAGGTGACCGAGGAGCTTTAAGGGGCAAGAGCCATGCACGGCGACCGCCGCCCACCACCTGGCGCATCCCCTCGTCCTGACGAGGACGATGAGCTGCGCGTCTGCGTTGACTTCCCAGGGCTTAACAGGGTGGCATCTCAGGCCTTCGCGCATGGGCCGGTGCGAGGGTCCACCTCACGGCTATGTTCGCATGCCATTTGGCTTGCCGAACACGGCTGTCACCTTCCAGTGCCACTTGCGGAGCATTCTGGCGGCTCAAGAGGCTAGGCATCACGCTGTCTTGGCGGAGATGGCGACGGTTCATTATGAGCCGCCCGGGCCCCCGGAGCCTCTTGAAGCTCAAGACTCAGGCGACCCCTTCAGCATGCGTCTTCGGCCATGTCAACACCTCCCCAGCAACGGTACCAAGGTGACTCTTTCTAGTTCATTCAGTTGGGGGCGCCCCTCGGGCAGCATTATCCCCAGGTCGCATGGGCCTGTCCCTGCAACGTGTGTCCTTTCGCATCTTTAGCTTACTCTGTTGGGGCGCCTCTCGGGCTACATCATCCCCAAGCCGCATGGGTCTGTCCCCGTGGAATGTATCGTTCTTGCATCTATTTGAACTAGCTTGCCTCCTTGCATGAATTACCTTATGATTATCACCTGCCTGTCCGGTACTTCGATACCATGAACGTCGTGCGCCCTTGGAAACCGACCCACGACTGCCTCATGATTAAGGACTGGCATGGCGTCTGTGCTTGGGTCCGTCCCTGCAGTGTTGCTAAACCCAAGAGGCTGACCTTTGGCTCACGGGCCAGCACCCATGTATGTCACCTCCCATGGCCCTTGGTGCCTTGTTCTCGCATGAGCTAATAGCGGACGGACAAGCCAGGGTGTGCGACCCAGTGCCTTGCTGCCACGGGAGCCGCGCACCGACCATCTTTCTTCAAGATTTTTCGCAAGAAGACAAGGCACGGCGTCTATGCTCGGGTCCGTCCCTACAGCGTCGATAAACCCAACGACTAAGCTCTGTCCAGCGGGTCGGCCCTATTCACGTCACCTTCTGGGGTCGTTGGTGTTTGGCCTTCTCATGTGATCACCCCAGTAGATTCATCCGGCGCAGATTGCCTAACCATCTCGCAGGGCTATCGCAGCTATCAAGAACCCAGAGCAGGCGCAAGCCGCCTTGAGGTAGGGCCTCGTGAGTCCCGCGATGGCTCACGAGTGCGCAGACACACCTCATCTAGCCCTGCCGTGCAAGCCACATGTCAGGTTGGGGTTGTACATGCCCCGGTGGCTCCACTCAGAGGGAGCCCGTAGCCACGCGCTAGTGAAAGCACCATGCTCCGCGCTGGCAGTCAACACAGTCGAGGAGCGGCTATGCCCGTGCAAGTGTGGAAGAGCTATGCTCCACACTAGTGATAAACAACTAAGGGCGGCCCCATGGCTACATCAACCTCAGGGAGCCACCCGGCTTAGTGTCCAGCCTCGTCGCAACGCTTTCCCCTCGGAGAGTCACACGAGGGGGCTAGGCACGGGGGCTACGCTCAAGTCACGCCTAATGTACGCCGCCCTGCCAGGTGCCTCGGACCTGGTCGTCGCGCGCCCCTCCCGAGTGGGACCTCGGCGAGGACAGGTATGGAAGTCTATTTGAGCGTCAAAGGGGACTCCTGAGCATTGACTCAGGAGCCTAACTGGCCATGTTGCCCCTCACCCCTTGGTCTCATCCTGGCGATCCATACGACCCAACGGCAGCTGAGGTGCGCACGGGGTCAGGCCCTGCCGACGTAGAACACTAAGGCCTACTTTCGCATCTCCTTCCCGCGGACCATTTGTGCGTCAAGGGGGACTCCTGAGCATCGCGAATCAGTAGCCTAACTGGCCATGTAGCCCCTCACCCCTTGGTCTCATCCCGGTGATCCGGATGGCCCAACGGTGGCTGAGGTATGCGCGGGGTCGGGCCCCGCCGACGTAGAACATCAAGCAAACGGGAAGGAAATCGTGGAATCTTAACAAAATATTACAAAACATATTGTTCCTCAAACACCAAAGAGAAGTTTTGACGCCTCCACGAGGCACGTTGCATATCGCAGGAAAGTCTGCAGGAAAGTAAAAATGGGAAGGAGCACCACTGTCCACCAGCAAGCCTCCTCTTCAGCCTTGGGCGCTGTCGTGAGGGAGCGCCTCCCCGTCGGCAGCATCGCCATTGCCCGTGTCATCGGCCGTGGTCACGGGATCGGCAGCACCATCAGCTGGAGGCGCAGGGTCGATGGAGAGGAACTTCTTCAACAGGGTCTCCACCTGTCCCTTCACGGCTTCGGCAGTAGCTGCGTAATGCTCTTCATCCACAGGCTCGAGCAGGACACCGAGGTCGGCATTGGGGTCGCGAAGATGAAGGTGGCTGAAGACGTGTGTCAGGGCCGATGAGGAGAGCGCGCGGGCTTCCCCCTCCACCATAGGTCCGATCACGTTGACGACATCCTTGAGCATCGTGACAAGATGAGGGAGTAGCTAGGCAGGGCCCTCATCATCAGTCGCCAACATCTTCTCCAAGCCCTTCTCGTAGAGCTCCTGCAGTGCCTCGCGGGACCTTAGCTCATGAGATTTGAAGGCCACACGATCCTCGGCAAGAACCTTTGCCCTGGCCTCCAGCTAGACCTTCTCCACTTCCACATTCTTCTCTAGCTCCTCCAGGTGGCTGCGTTCTGCGACATGTGCCCTCGCTGACTGCCCCAGCTCGGTGTCACGGCCGGCGACTGCGTCTTCTCGGGCCCTCATCTTCTCCTCCCATGCCTTGCGATCATGAGCCTCAACCGCGCGCTTGTTGTGCATGGTCTCCAGCTCGGCCTCCACCAACCAGCAGCGCTCCTTAGCGACCTCAGCTTCCTTTAGCGCTACGTCATGGGCGGCAGCAGCTAGGCCAGTGTCCCGTTCACCCTTCTTGGAAGCTGCTATGGCTTGGTCCCATGCCGCGCTGATGGACGCATCAGATCGCAGCCACCCCGAGATCAATTTCAGGCGCCCTGATGTCAGGCGACGGTCGGCGCATTGAAGGTCATCCTGAAGCTGGGTCAGCATGGAAAGAGCCTCCTCCAGAGCGTCGGGCGAAGCAGAAGGATCACGGCCCAGTGGCATGATGGGAGGAGGAGGAGACAGCGTCATCACCAAGGCCTGCGATTTGGTAGCGGCAGAATAAACTGGGGGCTCCTGGACCTTTGGGACCTCGGCAGGTGATAAACCCAACGAGGAGCTAAAGGTATAACAAATATTCCCTCAAGTTCTATCGACCACCGATACAACTCTACGCACGCTTGACGTTCGCTTTACCTAGAACAAGTATGAAACTAGAAGTACTTTGTAGGTGTTTTTGGATAGGTTTGCAAGAATATAAAGAGCACGTAAATAAAAAGTAGGGGCTGTTTAAATAAAGACATAACTAAATTAGTTTTAGTAGAGAGCTTTTTGTTACGAGAAAGTTATTTGTCCCTAGGCAATCGATAACTAGACCGGTAATCATTATTGCAATTTTATTTGACGGAGAGGCACAAGCTAACATACTTTCTCTACTTGGATCATATGCACTTATGATTGGAACTATAGCAAGCATCCGCAACTACTAAAGATCATTAAGGTAAAACCAAAACATAGCATTAAAGCATCAAGTCCTCTTTATCCCATACGCAAACAACCTACTTACTCAGGTCTGTGCTTCTGTTCACTCACGCCACCCACCATAAGCAAATCATGAACATATTGCAAACCCTACAGCGGGAATCCCTCACGCTTGCGCATCACAGAGAGCACCATAGGACAGCACCAATAATAAAACATGCAACTCAAACCAATCTTGATCATCAAATAGCCCATAGGACAAAACGGATCTACTCAAACATCATAAGATAGCCATACATCATTGGGAAATAATATATAGCGGTGAGCACCATGTTTAAGTAGAGATTACAGCAGGTAAGAGAGAGGTTACACCGCTGCATAGAGGGGGCAAGAGTTGGTGATGATGGCGGTGAAGTTGTTGGTGAAGATTGCGGTGATGATGATGGCCTCCGGTGGCACTCCGGCGCCACCGGAAGCGAGCGGGAGAGACCCCCCCTCTTTATTCTTCCTTGACCTTCACCCAATATGGGAGAAGGGCTTCCCCTCTGGTCCATGGTCTCCATGGCCTGGGAGGGGCGAGAGCCCCTCCGAGATTGGATCTGTCTCTCTGTCTCTCTCTCTGTTTTTGCCTTCTTCGCTGCCCTTTCACCGTTTCGTATATATATGGAGATCCCTAACTCCGATTGGACTGAAACCTTCGCCGTGATTTTTTACCCAAAATTAGCTTTCTTGCAGCCGAAGAAGGGCATCAACCGCCTTAGGCTCACTAAGATAAGTCATGCATTCAAGTTAGCCCAGCACTTAGACTCGGGATTTTCGGCTTTTGCAGCCTTGCTCCAGCAATGTCGCCTTCCTTTTCTGCCTTCAGGAAGCTGCTTGCACGATAAAGGAAACCCCTTGAGCATCCCGCCCCGGGAGATCTTGTCGGACCTCGAGTCGCTCTCCTCCTGGCCTTGACCACGGCATCGCGACCTGGCATACCAGTGACGGCAGAAGCCTGCCTGGGGACTGGGACCTGTCGGCGTAGATCGCTAAGCTACCGCGAGGATGAAAAGGGGGGACAATGCCGAAGCAAGACACACAACCAGGAACATCATAATAGGAATAATCGGCGCAAAAGCACTACGGATTCTTTACACACACCCCACAGGGTTCATCTCGATTCCTCGCAGGGAACAAAAGAAGAAGGTTTCCAGTGAGGAACACGCGTGGATCATAGCCCCGACATTGCTTTTCTAGTGAGGAAGTAGGTGTTTTTGGATAGGTTTGCAAGAATATGAAGAGCACGTAAATAAAAAGTAGGGGCTGTTTAAATAAAGACACAACAAATTAGTTTTAGTAGAGAGATTTTTGTTACGAGAAAGTTATTTGTCCCTAGGCAATCGATAACTAGACCGGTAATCATTATTGCAATTTTATTTGAGGGAGAGGCATAAGCTAACATACTCTCTATTCTTGGATCATATGCACTTATGATTGGAACTCTAGCAAGCATCCGCAACTACTAAAGATCATTAAGGTAAAACCCAACCATAGCATTAAAGCATCAAGTCCTCTTTATGCCATACGCAAACAACCTACTTACTCGGGTCTGTGCTTTGGTTGACTCACACCACCCACCATAAGCAAATCATGAACATATTGCAAACCCTACAACGGGAATCCTGTCGGCGTTCTGGGAACGGGGGTCCCCAGACTTGCCTGCCTGCGGCCTGCGGCGTGGCTCAAATGGGGGCCCAGCGTGGCCCATCTTCAGCAACACAAGGTTCAAGACCCTCACGAGGGGCCAAGCCTCGCGAGGCGGACGACATGGAGCTTTCTCAAGCACGGCCTCCTTAGGCTGGCTCACGAGGAGGCGGAGAGATCAAGGCGGGTACCTCACGAGGTGCCCATGACGCAAGCCATGACGACCAAGGGTGCCAGGCGGGCGCCAGCCCGCGCAGCGTCTCCCTTTCCTCTTTGGTGCAAAGGGGGCAAGCGCAGGCGAGAGGATCAAGCAAAGGCACCCATTTCGATGCAACGAGACCAAGACCAGTCCAACGGTGGGAAGGAGGTCACCATGGAGCCCAGGACGGCGTCACCACAGGGCCTTTGGCAGGCGAAGACCAACTTTAGTCAGGATAAGTGTACCAGATGTTCCCCTTCAAATTGGCCAATTGTTGGCGCCCTTCCCGCTCAATATTTGGGAAGAGGCCCAGGGCCTTTGCCTATAAATAGGGCTAGCCACCCCTAGGGTAGAGGCATCGGATAGAGTACCAAGAAACCAGAAGAGACGGAATCCAGCGTCTAGAGAGAGAGAGAGAGAGACAAAGAGAAGGGCGATCGAACTCCCCCTAGCAGTTCATCCCCTAGCCAAGAACAGACCCTCGCGAGGTTGTTCTTCCTTGTATTGTTCTTCCTCATCAACCCAAGAGGCAATCCACCCACCACACTGGAGTAGGGTATTACACCACAGTGGTGGCCCGAACCAGTATAAACCCTGTGTCTCTTCTGTTGTTCTTGCAGTAGTTTTGATCCTTGCGAGACGGAGAGGTAGAGGGCTCGATCTGCGCGTGCACCCCAGAGTTCGAACCTTAAGGGTCTGCCGGAACCCTGAATCTGACATTTGGCGCGCCAGGTAGGGGTGCGCCGGAGTCCGTCTTCCACCGCTCCGCTCTCCTCCGACCGTCGCGTCCATGTCTGACGCTCGTCGGGCCCGCGCCGAGCGCCGGGCCGCCATCGCTTCCCGCGCCGTCCAGACGGCCCCCGTCGGTGGGCGTCCTCGTCGTTCCCCGTCGCCCGCCGTCAACGCCGCCACCGGCCCGGCGGGGAACTAGCAGCAAGCATCCTCTCAGCACCCGTCCGTGCGGCGGGATGGCCGCACCGCCACTCCATCGCTCACCCCGGCCGGTTCTTCGTCGCACGCGCTTCGCGCGCCCTTGGAGGCTCGGGCTGCGCTCATCGCGGCGAACGAGCTCCTGCGCTACCGCCCCATCGACGACATCTACGAGGAGTGGCTCGACCGCGTCGCGGAGCTCGTCCGCGCCGCAGGGGGCTCTCCCACGCCTTCCGCACCGCTGCGCCGCACTCCGCCCCGCATGGGCAATGAAGCCCCAGGAGCATTCCAGCCGCCTCCTTTCCAAGAAGATGCCATGGCCCCAAGGCACACAGCTCCTGGGCGGAACCCGCTCCGTCATGCGCCGGCCCGGCAGGAACGGAGCTGCCAAGAAGTCCCGTGACCGCAAGAGGGCGCCCGAGCGCTCCCGGCCCCGGCTCGCTGAGACCCCGTTCCAGCTCCGGCACGTCAAGACCCCGCGCTGCTCCCAGCTGCAGCCCAAGGGGACCCACAAGGCCAAGCTCTCCCTCAACCAAAACCTCCCGCGGTCACCGCTGGATGTTGCGCCTACACCCCCGAGCTGCGTAGCGTCACGTGGCCCGGCAAATTCAAGCCGGACTTGCCTCCTCGCTACGACGGCACAACTGATCCCACAGAGTTCCTCCAGCTCTACGAGCTGGGAATCAAAGCTGCCAGCGGGGACGAGAAGGTCATGGCGAACTGGTTCCCCATGGCACTGAAGGAAGGTGCTCGCACTTGGCTCCTGAACCTGGCCCCAGGCACGATCTCCTCCTGGGACCAGATGCGTACTCGCTTCATCACCAACTTCCAAGGTACCCGCGACCGGCCTCCCGCCGTGAGCGACATGCGCCGCATCAAGTAGCAACCTGGAGAGACCCTGCAAAAGTACATACAGCGCTTCAACAGTGCGCGCCTCAAGATCCCCAGGGTGTCCGAAGAAGCCATCATTCCGGCCTTCTCCGATGGCGTGCGCGACGTTAAGATGAAGGAGGAGCTGGCGATGCATGAAGACCTCTGCACCTCCCTGGAGCTGTTCAACCTGGCGACCAAGTGCGCCAGAGCTGAGGAGGGACGCCTCTCCCTCCTCGAGCTGCCTACCGCAGACCCAAAAGAGAAGAAGCCCAAGGCCAAGGACGTGAAGCGCAAGGGGGCTGCCGTGCTCGCGGCAGAGCCGGACACCAAGCGGGGCAAGGATCTGCCTGAATCCTCCAGGGGCAGCCGGTACTGTGTGTACCACGACCTCCACACCCACAACACCAACGAACGCCAAGAACTCCGTGCCGTGCGAGAAGGAAGAGTCGGCCGACGCCCTGACCGTGCTGACCGGGGCTACAGCCGAGGAGGAGGAAGGAACCCGGGACGCTGGGAAGATCGTGGCCCACGTCCAGGCTGGCGTGACCAACCTCGCGAGGACAGCTGGCGCGACCAACCTCGTGAGGACCGCTGGCGTGACCCGCCTCGCGAGGGGGACTGGAGGGACCAGCCTCGTGAGGATCGCCCTCATGGCAACCCAGGCCTGCCGCCGTTGCCGCCTCAGCCAAGAAGGAATGAAGACCGCCACCAAGACGAGGGGGCTGGGGGCTTCCACGAGCCTCGCGCAATCGCTTGCATCCTGGGTAGAGCTCAAGCCCCAGCCTCTCAACGTATCTTCAAGCAGTTTGCTCGCGAAGTGAATGCAGTTCTCCCCAAGCTCGAAGCAACGCGTCCCCTCAGGTGGTCGGCCTGCAACATCACGTTCAGCTCAGCAGACCATCTCAAGTGCGCGGCCACAGCCGGAGTCCTCCCAATGCTTTGTTCCCTAGTCATCAGCAACGTTCTGGTCACCAGGACCCTCATCGACAGAGGGGCAGGGCTCAATGTCTTGTCCGTGGAAACATTCAACAGCCTCCAAGTGCCCTATGACCAGCTTCAGCCAACCAAGCCCTTCTCCGGAGTCACCAACGGTTCCACGGTCCCAATAGGGCAGGTCCGCCTCCCGGTCACCTTCGGCACCTACGACAACTACCGCACCGAGCTCATCGACTTTGACGTCGCCCACATCCGCCTGCCGTACAACACCATCCTCGGGTACCCGGCGCTGGCTAAGTTCATGGCCGTGACTCACCATGGCTACAACATCCTCAAGATGCTAGGAAGCGGCGGCGTCATCACGGTGCCATGTCAAGAGAAGGATGCGGTGTGTGCCCTGGAGCGAGCCTTTCAGGCCGCGTCACTAGAAGACCCAGATCGCGGAAGCAGGAGGCTTCCTGAGACAACCCCCAAGAAGAGGAAGACAACGTCAGGCTCAGACCCTCAGGAGGCAGGCCCTTCAAGGCCTGCGTTTGCCCAGGGGGACCCTCCTTCAATCGCATAGGAAAGCGCGCCCGGCGCCCTCCTCAGGCAGGGCTCGGGGGCTCTAACCTGGAGGGCCACCGACCTCGCCAAGGTCACGAAAGAGGCGCCGGGGCACGATGTGGAGGCGTGCTTCGAGGCATGTTTCCTTCGAAAGGAAGCCAGGGAAAGAAGGTCAGACCAGTAGGAGTTTGTTAGCAAGGCCATTCAAGAACTACAGGAGTCAAGGATCATGAGAGGTTGCCGTCGCCCACTAGCTGTGGCTCCCCATCCAGGCGAGGATGGTGGGCTGCGCGTCTGCGTCGACGTACCAGGGCTCAATCAGATCGGCACGGCGGAGCGCCTCTGGCCCTCACAAGTGGGGCGCTGCGGAGGACCACCCCACAGCTATGTTCGCATGCCTTATGGCCTGCCGAGCATGGCTGCGGCGTACCAGCACATCATGAGGAGCATCTTGGAGGCGCACGAAGACAGGCGTTCCACAGCCCTGGCGTAGATGGACGCTGCTCACGAGGAGTCACCAGTGCCCCCGGAGCCTCCCGAGGCCCCTGGGCCTGGGGGATCGTGAGGATCGGCTTCCGCAGCCCACCAAGTCTGCTGCACCGACGCCACTGCACCAACGACATCTTCAGATGACATCTTTCAAGTTTCATTCCCAGCTGGGAGCGCCCTCCCAGGGTTGCGTCATTCCCAGGCCGCGTGGGTCCGTCCCTGTGGCATGTATCCCTTTTTATCTTTTCAGTCGCTAGCTTGCTTTGCTGGGGGCGCCCCTCGGGCTGCATCATCCCCAGGCCACTTGGGCTAGGCCCAGCGGCATGTATCCCTTCCGCGTTTATTTCCAATTATGCATCATTCTTGATTACTCGATGCCGTCCGCGGCACCTCTTCTTCTTCATGTTGACCACTTGCACGTTAAAGGGGGGGTGCCTGAGCATCGCGACTCAGGGCTCTTACTGGCTCTCCAGCCCTCACCCTCTGGCCTTGTCCATGGCATCGCGACCTGGCATACCAGCGACGGCTGAGACAAGCTCAAGGGCCGGGACCCGAGGACGTAGAGTGCCGGCATCTAACCAGATTTTGCAGGAACACATCTCAAGATACGGCCCAGCGCCAGGCGCAACCCACCTAGAGGTAGGGCCTCGTGAGTCCCGCGCTGGCTCATGGGTGCCCAGATACACCTCGCCCGCTCCAACCAACGAGCTCCAGAGCGACTAACAATCAACTAATGGCCGCTATGGCAACCCCGTCCTCTTTTTGTGATGAATCTGCAGGATCCTTAGAGGAAGCTGTGCTAGCCAAGGCCCTCGCGGCGTTTCCTTCACCCTCGCCCGCGTGAACCACTTGCACGTTAAAGGGGGGGTGCCAGAGCATCGCGACTCAGGGCTCTTACTGGCTCTCCAGCCCTCACCCTCTGGCCTTGACCATGGCATCGCGACCTGGCATACCAGCGACGGCTGAGACCAGCTCGAGGGCCGGGACCCGAGGATGTAGAGCAGAAAAGGGGGCAGAGGCGAGGGAGAAGGGGCACGCGAGGACCTCGTCAAGCAACTCCTTTCAAATTACCCCCCGGACCCGACGACGCGCCAGGGGCGATCCCCGATTCTCAAGATAAGTCATCATCCAAAGCGTTGGCTACCGTGGCATTACCCCCGCACCTGAAGCGACTCCGTACTAGCGACGTTACTTCCCTTTCTCACCAAGCGACGACTGCTTGGGCGCCAAAGGGGACCTCCTGAGCATCGCGACTCAGGGGCTCTTACCGGACCCCGGGTCGCTCACCTCCTGGCCTTGAGCACGGCATCGCGACCTGGCATACCAGCGACGGCTGACGCCGCCTTGGGACTAGGACCTGTCGATGCAGAGCACCAAGCCCTCGCGAGGTGCGAAAGGGAGGACCGAACTATGACGGAATTTGCGATTCGCACAAATCCATAGCAAGGGTTACATATTAACAATAAGGATCACAGCCGCCTTACAAGCCCCTATGGGGCACAATGTGATTCCTCGCAGGGAACGGATCCTAAAAGGTGTTAACTAACCGCGCCCTCGCAAAAGATGCCATCATCAACAGTGGGCCGTCAAGCACTGGCGCCAACCCCATCCAGATCAGGATCGGCGGCGACCAAGCGAGCCTGCCCTGCTCCGGGAGGGGCGTCGGCTCGCAGGCTCGTAGCTGTCATCGCTCGTCTCCGGCGTCGCGAAGACCTCACTGGGATCGCTGGATCCTCCGGCACTCCCGTCGCTTGTGGAGCTGTCCAGGGGGCGATTGGCGGGCCCAGCCATCGCCGTGGCGAGGTCCTGGCCGCCTCCCCCGGGGCAGCACTCTAGCCGGCGACCGTCCGCGTCGAAGACCTTGAAGAACATCACCGAAGCGCCGTCGTACTCCAGGTGGATCGTGAGGGCGCCCTTCGTTCTGCAGCACCGAGCGATCTCGCCCCAGCCGCGAGTCATGAAGACCTCGCCCGGGGCAGTGATCGCGACCTCTGCCCCGGTCGCGGGAGTGCTGCAGTCGGCGTGCTGCAGCCACAGCTCCAGGAGTCTCCCCTGCTCGAAGATGGAGGCGAAGAAGGGAGGAAAGCGAATCCAAGTCCGCGGAGGCATGGCGGCGTGGAGCACGAGCTCGCGGGAGGAGCCCTCGGCGTGGACTCCAGGAGGAACGACCAACACCTTCGTGACCCTCCGGCACCGGCGACGGCGCTGGCCGAGGGGATCGGCATCTCCTCTTCCAGGGCCCTCGGCGTGGGCATACAAGGGAAGCGGGAATCCCGGCGGAGGCCGTTCGTACCAAGGCCTCAGCACCGCCAGGCGATTCTCCTTGTCTCGGCCACGCAGGGCAGGCCGTTTCTTTGGCGGGAGCGGGTCTGGTACTTCTTGAGGAGCCTTTCCATTCTCCGCTGCTGAGAACCAGCGAATCGGAGCCATCACACCAAGACGGAGCAAGAACTGAGGCAGAGGAGGAAGCAAGGAGAGATGGACTGGAAGGCCACGCACGGTGCCGTACTTATAGCCGGCGGAGGCCAACCGTCGGCCTCCATGATCACAGGTAATCATGACATGATTTGCATGCAAGGACTTGTCCAATCTGCGCGATCGTCGAGGCGTCGTGGGGAAGCGGAGACGCCCACGTCCAATCAACCGCCACGCGGCGCCCAAGGCTGCAGGCTGTTAGGACCCGCGGCGCTTCGCCCTTGCCCTTTCGCCTCTCGGCACGGCCAAGTCCGTGCCCACCTTGGGCCCGGGGGCTACTGTCGGCGTTCTGGGAACGGGGGTCCCTAGACTTGCCTGCCTGCGGCCTGCGGCGTGGCTCAAATGGGGGCCCAGCATGGCCCATCTTTAGCAACACAAGGTTCAAGACCCTCGCGAGGGGCCAAGCCTCGCGAGGCGGACGACATGGCGCTTTCTCAAGCACGGCCTCCTTAGGCTGGCTCGCGAGGAGGCGGAGAGATCAAGGCGGGTACCTCACGAGGTGCCCATGACGGAAGCCATGACGACCAAGGGTGCCAGGCGGGCGCCAGCACGCGCAGCGTCTCCCTTTCCTCTTTGGTGCAAATGGGGCAAGCGCAGGCGAGAGGATCAAGCAAAGGCACCCATTTCGGTGCAACGAGACCAAGACCAGTCCAACGGTGGGAAGGAGGTCACCATGGAGCCCAGGACGGTGTCACCACAGGGCCTTTGGCAGGCGAAGACCAACTTTAGTCAGGATAAGTGTACCAGATGTTCCCCTTCAAATTGGCCAATTGTTGGCGCCCTTCTCGCTCAATTTTTGGGAAGAGGCCCAGGGCCTTTGCCTATAAATAGGGCTAGCCACCCCCAGGGTAGAGGCATCGGATAGAGTACCAAGCAACCACAAGAGACGGAATCCAGCGTCTAGAGAGAGAGAGAGAAAGAGAAGGGTGATCGAACTCCCCCTAGCAGTTCATCCCCTAGCCAAGAACAGACCCTCGCGAGGTCGTTCTTCCTTGTATTGTTCTTCCTCATTAGCCCAAGAGGCAATCCACCCGCCACACTGGAGTAGGGTATTACACCACAATGGTGGCCCGAACCAGTATAAACCCTATGTCTCTTGTGTTGTTCTTGCAGTAGTTTAGATCCTTGCGAGACGGAGAGGTAGAGGGCTCGATCTTCGCGCGCACCCCAGAGTTCGAACCTTAAGGGTATGACGGAACCCTGAATCCGACAAATCCCTCACGCTTGCACGACACGGAGAGCACCATAGGACAGCACCAATAATAAAACATGAAACTCAAACCAATCTTGATCATCAAATAGCCCATAGGACAAAATGGGATCTACTCAAACATCATAAGATAGCCATACATCATTGGGAAATAATATATAGCGTTGAGCACCATGTTTAAGTAGATATTACAGCGGGTAAGAGAGAGGTTACACCGCTGCATAGAGGGCGGAAAGTTGGTGATGATGGCGGTGAAGTTGTTGGTGAAGATTGCGGTGATGATGATGGCCCTCGGTGGCACTCCGGCGCCACCGGAAGCGAGGGGGAGAGAGTCCCCCTACTTCTTCTTCTTCTTCTTCTTCCTTGACCTTCTCCCTAGATGGGAGAAGGGTTTCCCCTCTGGTCCATGGTCTCCATGGCGTGGGAGGGGCGAGAGCCCCTCCAAGATTGGATCTGTCTCTCTCTATTTCTGCCTTCTCCACTGCCCTTTCACCGTTTCGTATATATATGGAGATCCGTAACTCCGATTGGACTGAAACCTTTGCCGTGATTTTTTACCAAAAATTAGATTCCTTGCGGCCGAAGAAGGGCATCAACCGCCTTACGGGTGGCCCACGAGGGTCAGGGGCGCGCCCCCTGCCTCGTGGCCACCTCGAGCACCGTCTCGCGTGGATTTTTCTTCCGGAATTCTCCAAATATTCCAAAAATATTCTCCGTCCGTTTTTATCCCCTTTGGATTCCATTTGATATGGATATTCTGCGAAACCAAAAACATGCAACAGACAGGAACTGGCACTGGGCACTGGATCAGTATGTTAGTCCCAAAAATAGTATAAAAAGTTGCCAAAAAGTATATGAAAGTTGTAGAATATTGGCATGGAACAATAAAAAATTATAGATACGACGGAGACGTATCAACAGGCGAGCTGGGAGCGGGCGCCTCCCGAGCCGACTTGGCTGTGGAGGTCGTTTTCTCCTGGGGTTGGTCCTCCAGACCTCGCGATGATGACCGGGCCGGAGAGGCACGAGGGCCGTCGCCGCCCTTCTGCGCCGGAGGAAGTGCGGCTGTGGCAGGCTGTTGGGTCCCAGAGGGTGCGACTGCTCCCACTCTGTTCTTCTTCGCCGACAGCGTTGGCCTGACGGTGCAAGGGAAAATCGTCAAGAACCAACAGTAGGACAGCAAACGCGATTGGAAGATGTATTCTCCCCTCGCGCAAAACTGCAGGAATCTCTGGAGCCTAACTAAGGGTGGCACCGCCAGCTCCTTCCTTTTCTCATGCAATTCGCTTGCGCGTTAAAGAGGGGATCCTGAGCATCGCGACTTAGGAGCTCTTACTGACTCTCCAGCCCTCACCCCCTGGCCTTTACCATGTCACCGCGACCTGGCATACCAGAGGCGGCTGAGCTCGCTTGAGGGTCGGGACCCGAGGACGCAGAGCACTTAGAAGAGTGCGCAAAAGGGGGAAGCTGGCGTGGGACTAACCAAGCCATACCGCCACCACTCACATGCAAATCGGGCACTGCACAAGGAAATCGCCTCAGGCTCACTAAGATAAGTCATGCATTCAAGTTAGCCCAGCACTAAGACTCGGGATTTTCGGCTTTTGCAGCCTTGCTCCAGCAATGTTGCCTTCCTTTTCTGCCTTCAGGAAGCTACTTGCACGATAAAGGAAACCCCTTGAGAATCGCGCCCCGGGAGATCTCGTCGGACCTCGAGTCACTCTCCTCCTGGCCTTGACCACGGCATCGCGACCTGGCATACCAGTGACGGCAGAAGCCTGCCTGGGGACTGGGACCTGTCGGCGTAGATCGCTAAGCTACCGCGAGGATGAAAAGGGGGGACAATGCCGAAGCAAGACACGCAACCAGGAACATCATAATAGGAATAATCGGCGCAAAAACACTACAGATTCTTTACACACCCCCCGCAGGGTTCATCTCGATTCCTCGCAGGGAACAAAAGAAGAAGGTTTCCAGTGAGGAACACGCGTGGATCATAGCCCCGACATTGCAGTGTTGCTCAACCCAAGAGGCTGACCTCTGGCTAACGGGCCAGCACCCGTGTACGTCACCTCCCATGGCCCTTGGTGCCTTGTTCTCGCATGAACTAGTCACGAACGGACAAGCCAGGGCGTGCGACCCAGTGCCTCGCTACCCCGGGAGCCGCGCGCCGGCCATCTTTCTTCAGGATTTTTCGCATGAGAAGACTAGGCACGTCGTCTATGCTCGGGTCCGTCCCTACAGCGTCGATAAACCCAACGACTAAGCTCTGTCCAGCGGGTCCGCCCTGTTCATGTCACCTCCTGGGGTCGTTGGTGTTTGGCCTTCTCATGTGATCACCCCAGGAGATTCATCCGGCGCATGTTGCCTAACCATCTCGCAGGGCTATCGCAGCTATCAAGAATCCAGACCAGGCGCAACCCGCCTTGAGGTAGGGCCTCGTGAGTCCCGCGATGGCTCACGAGTGCGCAGACACACCTCATCTAGCCCTGCCGTGCAAGCCACATGTCAGGGCGGGGATGTACATGCCCCGGTGGCTCCACTCAGAGGGAGCCCGCAGCCACCCGCCAGTGAAAGCACCATGCTCCGCGCTGGCAGTCGACACAGTCGAGGAGCGGCTATGCCCGTGCAAGTGTGGAAGAGCTATGCTCCACGCTGGTGATAAACAACTGAGGGCGGCCCCATGGCCACATCAACTTCAGGGAGCCACCCGGCTCAGTGTCCAGCCTCGTCGCAACGCTTTCCCCTCGGGAGAGTCACATGAGGGGGCTGGGCACGGGGGCTATGCTCAAGTCACGCCTAGTGTACGCCGCCCTATCAGGTCCCTCGGACCTGGTCGTCGCGCGCCCCTCCCGAGTGGGACCTCGGCGAGGACAGGTATGGAAGTCTGTTTGAGCGTCAAAGGGGACTCCTGAGCATCGACTCAGGAGCCTAACTGGCCATGTAGCCCCTCACCCCTTGGTCTCATCCTGGCGATCCAGACGACCCAACGGCAGCTGAGGTACGCACGGGGTCGGGCCCTGCCGACGTAGAACACTAAGGCCTACTTTCGCATCTCCTTCCCGCGGACCATTTGTGCGTCAAGGGGGACTCCCGAGCATCGCAAATCAGGAGCCTAACTGGCCATGTAGCCCCTCACCCCTTGGTCTCATCCCGGTGATCCGGATGGCCCAACGGCGGTTGAGGTATGCGCGGAGTCAGGCCCCGCCGATGTAGAACATCAAGCAAACGGGAAGGAAATCATGGAATCTTAACAAAATATTACAAAACATATTGTTCCTCAAACACCA
This sequence comes from Aegilops umbellulata, assembly GCA_032464435.1. Classification (NCBI taxonomy): domain Eukaryota; kingdom Viridiplantae; phylum Streptophyta; class Magnoliopsida; order Poales; family Poaceae; genus Aegilops; species Aegilops umbellulata. Next base: position 193,659,265 of record CP136055.1, read on the forward strand.
AAGAGAAGTTTTGACGCCTCCACGAGGCACGTTGCATATCGGAGGAAAGTCCGCAGGAAAGTAAAAATGGGAAGGAGCACCACTGTCCACCAGCAAGCCTCCTCTTCAGCCTTGGGCACTGTCGTGAGGGAGCGCCTCCCCGTCGGTAGCATCGCCGTCGCCCGTGTCATCGGTCGTGGTCACGGGATCAGTAGCACCATCAGCTGGAGGCGCAGGGTCGATGGAGAGGAAATTCTTCAACAGGGTCTCCACCTGGCCCTTCACGGCTTCGGCAGTAGCTGCGCAACGCTCTTCATCCAAAGGCTCGAGCAGGACACCGAGGTCGGCATTGGGGTCGCGAAGATGAAGGTGGCTGAAGACGTGCGTCAGGGCCGATGAGGAGAGCGCACGGGCTTCCCCCTCCACCATAGGTCCGATCACGTTGACGACATCCTCGAGCATCGTGACAAGATGAGGGAGTAGCTAGGCAGGGCCCTCATCATCAGTCGCCAAAATCTTCTCCAAGCCCTTCTCGTAGAGCTCCTGCAGTGCCTCGGGGGACCTTAGCTCATGAGATTTGAAGGCCACACGATCCTCGGCAAGAACCTTCGCCCTGGCCTCCAGCTAGACCTTCTCCACTTCCACCTTCTTATCTAGCTCCTCCAGGTGGCTGCGTTATGCGGCATGTGCCCTCGCTGACTGGCCCAGCTCGGTGTCACGGCCGGCGACTGCGTCTTCTCGGGCCCTCATCTTCTCCTCCCATGCCTTGCGATCACGAGCCTCGACCGTGCGCTTGTTGTGCATGGTCTCCAGCTCGGCCTCCACCAACCAGCAGCGCTCCTTGGCGACCTCAGCTTCCTTTAGCGCTACGTCATGGGCGGCAGCAGCCAGGCCAGTGTCCCGTTCACCCTCCTTGGAAGCTGCTATGTCTTGGTCCCATGCCGCCCTGATGGACGCATCAGATCACAGCCACCCCGAGATCAATTTCAGGCGCCCTGACGCCAGGCGACGGTCAGTGCCTTGAAGGTCGTCCTGAAGCTGGGTCAGCATGGAAAGAGCCTCCTCCAGAGCGTCGGGCGAAGCAGAAGGATCACGGCCCAGCGGCATGATGGGAGGAGGAGGAGACAGCGTCATCACCAAGGCCTGCGATTTGGTAGCAGCAGAATAAACTGGGGGCTCCTGGACCTTTGGGACCTCGGCAGGTGATAACCCACAAGCATAGGGGATCAATTGTAGCCTATTTCGATAAATAATAGTGTCAAACCCAACGAGGAGCTAAAGGTATAACAAATATTCCCTCAAGTTCTATCGACCACCGATACAACTCTACGCATGCTTGACGTTCGCTTTACCTAGAACAAGTATGAAACTAGAAGTACTTTGTAGGTGTTTTTGGATAGGTTTGCAAGAATATAAAGAGCACGTAAATAAAAAGTAGGGGCTGTTTAAATAAAGAAATAACTAAATTAGTTTTAGTAGAGAGCTTTTTGTTACGAGAAAGTTATTTGTCCCTAGGCAATCGATAACTAGACCGATAATCATTATTGCAATTTTATTTGACGGAGAGGCATAAGCTAACATACTTTCTCTACTTGGATCATATGCACTTATGATTGGAACTATAGCATGCATCCGCAACTACTAAAGATCATTAAGGTAAAACCCAACCATAGCATTAAAGCATCAAGTCCTCTTTATCCCATACGCAAACAACCTACTTACTCGGGTCGGTGCTTCTGTTCACTCACGCCACCCACCATAAGCAAATCATGAACATATTGCAAACCCTACAGCAGGAATCCCTCACGCTTGCGCAACACAGAGAGCACCATAGGACAGCACCAATAATAAAACATGCAACTCAAACCAATCTTGATCATCAAATAGCCCATAGGACAAAACGGATCTACTCAAACATCATAAGATAGCCATACATCATTGGGAATAGTTGGTGATGATGGCGGTGAAGTTGTTGGTGAAGATTGTGGTGATGATGATGGCCCCCGGTGGCACTCCGGCGCCACCGGAAGGGAGGGGGAGAGATCCCCCCTCCTTATTCTTCCTCGACCTTCTCCCAATATGGGAGAAGGGCTTCCTCTCTGGTCCATGGTCTCCATGGCCTGGGAGGGGCGAGTGCCCCTTCGAGATTGGATATGTCTCTCTGTCCCTCTCTTTGTTTCTGCCTTCTCCGCTGCCCTCTCACCGTTTCGTAACTCCGATTGGACTAAAACCTTTGCCGTGATATTTTACCAAAAATTAGTTTTCTTGCAGCCGAAGAAGGGCATCAACCGCCTTACGGGTGGCCCACGAGGGTCAGGGGCGCGCATAGGGGGGCAGGCGCGCCCCCTGCCTCGTGGCCACCTCAGGCACCGTCTGGCGTCGATTTTTCTTCCGGAATTCTCCAAATATTCCAAAAATATTCTCCGTCCGTTTTTATCCCGTTTGGATTCCGTTTGATATGGATATTCTGCGAAACCAAAAACATGCAACAGACAGGAACTAGCACTGGGCACTGGATCAATATGTTAGTCCCAAAAATAGTATAAAAAGTTGCCAAAAAGTATATGAAAGTTGTACAATATTGGCATGGAACAATCAAAAATTATAGATACGACGGAGACGTATCAGCATCCCCAAGCTTAATTCCTGCTCGTCCTCGAGTAGGTAAATGATAAAAAAAGATAATTTTTGATGTGGAATGCTACCTAGCATAATCTTGATCATGTATCTAATCATGGCATGAATATTAAGACACGACTGATTCAAAGCAATATTCTATCATTTGACATAAAAACAATAATACTTCAAGCCTACTAATAAAGCAATCATGTCTTTTCAAAATAACAAGGCCAAAGAAAGTTATCCCTACAAAATCATATAGTCTGGCTATGCTCCATCTTCAGCACACAAAATATTCACATCATGCACAACCCCGATGACAAGCCAAGCAATTGTTTCGTACTTTTGATGTTCTCAAACCTTTTCAACTTTCACGCAATACATGAGCATGAGCCATGGATATAGCACTATAGGTTGAACAGAATATGATAGTGGAGGTTGTGTGGAGAAGCCAAAAAGGAGAAAGTCACACATCGACGCGGCTAATCAACGGGCTATGGAGATGCCCATCAATTGATGTCAATGTGAGGAGTAGGGATTGCCATGCAACGGATGCACTAGAGCTATAAGTGTATGAAAGCTCAAACTGAAACTAAGTGGGTGTGCATCCAACTTGCTTGCTCATGAAGACCTCAGGCATTTGAGGAAGCCCATCATCGGAATATACAAGCCAAGTTCTATAATGAAAATTCCCACTAGTATATGAAAGTGATAACTCAAGAGACTCTCTATATGAAGAACATGGTGCTACTCTGAAGTACAAGTGTGGTAAAAGGATAGTAACATTGCCCCTTCTCTCTTTTTCTCTCTTTTTTTTTGTTTATTTCTCTCTTTTGGGGGGGGGGGGGCTTTCTCCCTTTTTTTAGCCTTTCTCTTTTTTTATCTTTTTTTATTTTTTCGTCCGGATTCTCATCCCTACTTGTGGGGCAATCATAGTCTCCATCATCCTTTCCTCACTGGGGCAATGCTCTAATAATGATGATCATCACAATTTTATTTACTTACAACTCAATATTACAACTCGATACTATAACAAAGATATGACTCTATATGAATGCCTCCGGCGGTGTACCAGGATGTGCAATGATCTAGCATAGCAATGACATCAAAAAATGGACAAGCCATGAAAACATCATGCTAGCTATCTTACGATCATGCAAAGCAATATGACAATGAATGCTCAAGTCATGTATATGATGATGGAATTTGCATGGCAATATATCTCGGAATGGCTATGGAAATGCCATGATAGGTAGGTATGGTGGCTGTTTTGAGGAAGATATAATGAGGCTTATGTGTGATAGAGCGTATCGTATCACGGGGTTTGGATGCACCGACGAAGTTTGCACCAACTCTCGAGGTGAGAAAGGGCAATGCACAGTACCGAAGAAGCTAGCAATGATGGAAAGGTGAGAGTGCGTATAATCCATGGACTCAACATTAGTCATAACAAACTCACATACTTATTGCAAAAACCTATTAGTCATCGAAACAAAGTACTACATGCATGCTCGTAGGGGGATAGATTGGTAGGAAAAGAACATCGCTCATCCCCGACCGCCACTCATAAGGAAGACAATCAATAAATACCTCATGCTCCGACTTCATTACATAACGGTTCACCATACGTGCATGCCACGGGAATCACAAACCTCAACACAAGTATTTCTACGATCCACAACCACCCACTAGCATGACTCTAATATCACCATCTTTATATCGCAAAACTATTGCAAGGAATCAAACATATCATATTCAGTGATCTACAAGTTTTATGTAGGATTTTATGACTAACCATGTGAATGACCAGTTCCTGTTATCTCTCTAAATAGATGTAAGTGAAGCAAGAGAGTTTCATTCTTTCTACAAAAGATATGCCCATGCTCTAACAAATATAAGTGAAGCAAAAGAGCATTCTACAAATGGCGGTTGTCTAAGTGAAGAGAAACAGGCAATCCAACTTCAAATGATATAAGTGAAGCACATGAAGCACTCTATAAAGCCATACTCAAAATATATAAGTGAAGTGCAAAGAGCATTCTATAAATCAACCAAGGACCATCTCATACCAGCATGGTGCATAGAAGAAAAAATGAAAACTAAATGCAAAAGACGCTCCAAGATTCACACATATCGCATGAACGAAACGAATCCGAAAACATACCGATACTTGTTGAAGAAAGAGAGGATGCCTTCCGGGGCATCCCCAAGCTTAGATGCTTCAGTCTCCTTTAATATTTACTTGGGGTGCCTTGGGCATCCCCAATCTTGGGCTCTTGCCTCTCCTTCTTCTCCTCACATCGAGGCCTTCTCGATCATCAAACACTTCATCCACACAAAACTTCAACAAAAAACTCGGTAAGATCCATTAGTATAATAAAGCAAATCACTACTCTAAGTACTGTTGCAAACCAATTCATATTTTGTTTTTGCATTGTGTCTACTGTAGCATAACTTTTCCATGGCTTAATCCACTGATATAAATCGATAGTTTCATCAAAACAAGCAAACTATGCATCAAAAACAGAATCTGTCTAAAACAGAACAGTCTGTAATAATCTGAACATTCACCATACTTCTGATACTTAACAAATTCTACCAAAATTAGGAAAAATGAAAACTTTGTACGGAGAGACGGTGCATAAATAATTAGAATCATTTGACGTTCCAGTAAAAAACGTAAAATCGTGCACTACAGCCAAAGTTTCTGTCCTGCACCGCACAAACCAACAAGCATTGTAAACATCCTAAAGGCAAACCTTGGCACATTATTTTTATAATACAATGGAATTGTACAAGGTAATAATTATTTTTGTTGAAAAGTTTCTGTAATCAAGATTCACAAAGTTACCTTGATCAAGAACAAAGTTCAAGGGTAGCTCGCACTTCAACAATGCTCGTCTTTCTCACTTTCACTTTAATTTTTGAAAAAGTTTTGGGTTCCCCTCTTTATTTTTGTTTTTTTAAACTATATGAAAGCACTCAACAGAAATAAATGACTCTCTAAAACTTCCGGGTTGTCTCCCTGGCAACACTTTCTTTAAAGCCATTAATCTAGGCATATAGTGCTCAAGTAGTGGATCCACCTGGATCCCAAGGTATATCAAAGCCAATTTTAATTAACAATGATTTGTAATTTAGTAGTGAGCACAAAGTAACATATATCATGTAATGAAGAAGTCTAACTCTCTTCCTATGCATCGGCATGTCATAAAAGAACAATTCATGCACACATTAAAGGCCAATGCATAGTATAAACAGTTTGTTGCAATTTTATTGTGTTGGAAACATAGAGAGGTGGAGATATAGTTCCTCTCTCATAATAATTGCAAGTAGGAGCAGCAAGCACATGCATATTATATCTATCAAAATCATCATGTGTAGTAGTAAAACGCAACCCATCAATATAATCCTTAATAAGGGCAAACTTCTTCGATATACTGTAGTTGGGAGAATTCAAAAAGATAATAGGACTATCATGTGTGGGTGCAATAGCAACAATTTCATGTTTAACACGAGGAACTATAGCAAGTTCATCTCCATAAGCATAATTCATATTGGCATCTTGGCCACAAGCATAGCAAGCATCATCAAAAAGGGATATTTCAAAAGAATCAACGAGATCATAATAGTTATCATAGCAATCATCCTTCGGTAAGTACGAAGGGAAATTAAACAATGTATGAGTTGAAGAGTTACTCTCATTAGAAGGTGGGCACGGGTAGCTAATCCGCTCTTCCTCCTTTTGTTCTTCGCTCTCCTCATCATCTTTTTCATCCAATGAGCTCATAGTTTCATCAATTTCTTCCTCCATAGGTTCCTGCAAAATATTAGTCTCTTCTTGGACAGCGGAGACTTTCTCAATAAGCGCATCAATATAGGAATTATACTCATAATTAACATAGCAATATTTTAGGATAGCTAAATTTTCAGGCCTATAAACATCATCATCAAAAGCTTCATACTTTTCAAACAAAGATTCAATTTCCTAAGCACCCTTAAAAGCAACAAATTCTTCTATTTGTTCCACATCATAGTAATCATATATACCTCTAGCATAAGAAGCCAAGGTTTCATTATCATTAAATTTGCATGAAAAGGGAAGGTGTGGAGCCTTCATCCTAGAGCAACAAGTATAATCATACCTCAAGCATACTTGCCGAGCATACCACTTCAATATATAAATTTGATCCCATAATAGTTTCCCTTTTTGTGTCAAGCGATAATCCATAAAGTATTCACGTTGATCAAACGTTACTCCCATTACCAAATTGAATGGGGTTTTCTCTGGATTATCAAAGTAGTACATAATTTCTGTCACATAACGAGCATCGAGGGTTTTAGGAGGTTCCTCATCTCCATGAGCAACAAGTACACCTAATTTTTCTGGTATTTCGTGTTCCATATCCACAACTAAAGATAAAGAACAACTAAGAACAGCAAATAAAAATTACTTAGTGATATAGCAAACAAGCACACACGAGAATATTCACCCCACGCTATTGCTCCCCGGCAATGGCGCCAGAAAAAGGTCTTGATAACCCACAAGTATAGGGGATCAATTGCAGCTTCTTTCGATAAGTAAGAGTGTCGAACCCAATGAGGAGCTAAAGGTAGAAAAAATATTCCCTCAAGTTCTATCGACCACCGATACAACTCTACGCACGCTTGGCATTCGCTTTACCTAGAACAAGTACGAAACTAGAAGTACTTTGTAGGTGTTTTTGTATAGGTTTGCAAGAATATGAAGAGCACGTAAATAAAAAGTAGGGGCTGTTTAAATAAAGACACAACAAATTAGTTTTAGTAGAGAGCTTTTTGTTACGAGAAAGTATTTGTCCCTAGGCAATCGATAACTAGACCGGTAATCATTATTGCAATTTTATTTGAGGGAGAGGCATAAGCTAACATACTCTCTATACTTGGATCATATGCACTTATGATTGGAAATCTAGCAAGCATCCGCAACTACTAAAGATCATTAAGGTAAAACCCAACCATAGCATTAAAGCATCAAGTCCTCTTTGTGCCATACGCAAACAACATACTTACTCGGGTCTGTGCTTCTGTTGACTCACGCCACCCACCATAAGCAAATCATGAACATATTGCAAACCCTACAGCGGGAATCCCTCACGCTTGCGCGACACGGAGAGCACCATATGACAGCACAAATAATAAAACATGCAACTCAAACCAATCTTGATCATCAAATAGCCCATAGGACAAAATGGGATCTACTCAAACATCATAAGATAGCCATACATCATTGGGAAATAATATACAGCATTGAGCACCATGTTTAAGTAGATATTACAGCGGGTAAGACAGAGGTTACACCGCTGCATAGAGGGGGGAGAATTGGTGATGATGGCGGTGAAGTTGTTGGTGAAGATTGCGGTGATGATGATGGCCCCCGGTGGCACTCCGGCGCCACCGAAAGCGAGGGGGAGAGAGCCCCCCTCCTTCTTCTTCTTCCTTGACCTTCTCCCGATATGGGAGAAGGGTTTACCCTCTGGTCCATGGTCTCCATGGTGTGGGAGGGGCGAGATCCCCTCCGAAATTAGATCTGTCTCTCTCTGTTTCTTTCTTCTCCACTGCCCTTTCACCGTTTGGTACATATATGGAGATCCGTAACTCCGATTGGACTAAAACCTTCGCCGTGATTTTTTACCAAAAATTAGCTTTCTTGCTGCCGAAGAAGGGCATCAACCACCTTACGGGTGGCCCACGAGGGTCAGGGGCGCGCCCAGGGGGTAGGCGCCCCCTGCCTCGCGGCCACCAGAGCACCGTCTCGCGTGGATTTTTCTTCCGGAATTCTCCAAATATTCCAAAAATATTCTCCATCCGTTTTTATCCCCTTTGGATTTCGTTTGATATGGATATTCTGCGACACCAAAAACATGCAACAGACAGGAACTGGCACTGGCCACTAGATCAATATGTTAGTCCCAAAAATAGTATAAAATGTTGCCAAAAAGTATATGAAAGTTGTAGAATATTGGCATGGAACAATAAAAAATTATAGATACGACGGAGACGTATCAACAGGCGAGCTGGGAGCGGGCGCCTCCAGAGCTGACTTGGCTGTGGAGGTCGTTTTCTCCTGGGGTTGGTCCTCCGGACCTCGCGAGGATGACCGGGCCGGAGAGGCACGAGGGCCGTCGCCGACCTTCTGCGCCGGAGGAAGTGCGGTTGTGGCAGGCTGTTGGTTCGCAGAGGGTACGACCGCTCCCACTCTCTTCTTCTTTGCCGACAGCGTTGGCCTGACAGCAAACGCGATTGCAAGATGTATTCTCCCCTCGCGTAAACCTGTAGGAATCTCCGAAGCCTAACTAAGGGTGGCATCGCCAGCTCCTTCCTTTTCTCACGTAATTCGCTTGCGCATTAAAGAGGGGCTCCTGAGCATCGCGACTTAGGAGCTCTTACTGACTCTCCATCCCTCACCCCCTGGCCTTTACCATGGCACCGCGACCTGGCATACCAGAGGCGGCTGAGCTCGCTCGAGGGTCGGGACCCGAGGACGCAGATCACTTAGAAGAGTGCGAAAAAGGGGGAAGCTGGCGCGGGACTAACCTAGCCATACCGCCACCACTGACGTGCAAATCGGGCACTGCACAAGGAAATCGCCTCAAGCTCGCTAAGATAAGTCATGCATTCAAGTTAGCCAGCACTAAGACTCGGGATTTTCGGCTTTTGCAGCCTTGCTCCAGCAATGCCGCCTTCCTTTTCTGCCTTCAGGAAGCTGCTTGCACGATAAAGGAAACCCCTTGAGCATCGCGCCCTGGGAGATCTTGTCGGACCTCGAGTCGCTCTCCTCCTGGCCTTGACCATGGCATCGCGACCTGGCATACCAGTGACGGCAGAAGCCTGCCTGGGGACTGGGACCTGTCGGCGTAGATCGCTAAGCTACCGCGAGGATGAAAAGGGGGGACAATGCCAAAGCAAGACACGCAACCAGAAACATCATAATAGGAATAATCGGCGCAAAAGCACTATGGATTCTTTACACACACCCCGCAGGGTTCATCTCGATTCCTTGCAGGGAACAAAAGAAGAAGGTTTCCAGTGAGGAACACGCGTGGATCATAGCCCCGACATTGCTTTTCTAGTGAGGAAGTAGATGGCGGTGGTGGATCCGTCGGCGGCCAGTCATGGTGCCGCGGGCTCCCTCGTTCCGGCTGACACCGTCGCTTGCTCGCCCCCGACGGCTGCCTCCAGCTGGACGAGGTGGGTTCGGTTGGGGTGGGTCGAGGAGTTTCTTTTGTAGGCGCGTCGCGCCCTTGTAGGGCCGAGGGGTAACAGAATATTATTGTGTTACTAGTAACAGAATAGTCAAGCGGTAGTAGTTGAACTTCCCCTAGTGCTAGGTCAAACTTCCACGAACATTGTCCAAATGGGGCTTGCCATATACTGTTCGAAAGCTATGGACATGAGTATCATGATCTAAGCTAATTTTTTGGCAAAATCTAAGCGGAGTTTTGAAACCAGTTTTTTTCATACAAAAAACATGAACCGTATTTTTATCCCACTTCTAAACCATTTATCACAATGAGGCAAATAATATGTCATTGGAAACCTACTGCAAATACGCTCCTTCCACATGTAGAAAGTTTTCTCTAATTCCCAATGGTTAAAGAGTAATTTGGAAAATCGTAGAATTACACAAACCGAACAGCCAAGTTCGTATTTTTATGCCATTTCTAAATGGCTAATTGAATTGAGGCAAATGATATATCGTTGAAAAGCTTATGAAAATGCGCTTCTTTTTCATGTACAAAGTTTTTTCTAGTTTCGAACGGTTTAAAAGTAATTTATAACACGGTCCAAGTTCCACCGTATTTGTATTTTCAAGTTAATTTTTTAACCATACGTCGGAATGCAGCAAATGATATGGCATTGGAAATCTTGAAGAAATGCATAACCTTTTGGTATATAATGTTTCTCCCAATTTCTTATGGTTTTAAGTCAATTTTGAAAGTGGTTAAAAATATTTTTTTGTCGTAATGTTTGCAAACTTTGTTGGAATGGGGCAAATAATATACCATTGGATAGCTATCAAAAATATGAAAAAAAAATCATATATAAAGTTTTCTCTAATTCCCAGCCGTTTTCAAGTAATTTAGAAAATGTCGAGATCATGATTTTTGCCTTCATTGCGAAAGGCAATACACTGCGTGAAGTAGTTGAACTGCTCGGGCATGTCTGTTTAAACTTTGCTCTGTTTTTGACGTGTTGTTTTTTGCCCATAACTCCCAAACCACTTACTGGAATTGAGCAAATGATATATACATGGAAAGCTGTTGAAAACATGCAACTGTCCCGTGTTGATCAGTTTTTCATACTCGCGATGGTTCAAAAGAATTTTTTGAATACATAAAAATGTGTTTTGTACGGTATACATGAAAATTTTAAACCATTCATCGAAATGTAGCACATAATATAATGTTGGAAAGCTTATGAATAGCAGCAAGTTTTTCATGTAGACAGGTGTTACAAATTCGTTGCCGTTTGAGAGCAGTTTTTAAAATGGCAAAACAACGTTGTTTTTGCCTTTTTTTCAACATGTAAATGAACGACGGACGTCTCGCACATGAATTTGGGACTATGCTAGGAGGAGCACGTGAACTTCTTGCAACAAACATTTTTAAGCTTTTTGTTTTCTATTCATATATTTTATTTGAAATGCATTTCGTGTAGTAGTTGGACTTCCCGTTGTTTTAATTCTTAATTCTTCCTCTTTGGTTCTAAAGAAGTAGACGTTCCTTCCCTCTAGTTGCACATGCAACCTCTTCATTACATTCGATTCTACTAAGGAGTGCACAATCATCTATTAAGTTTCTTTCTATCAATAAATCAATGTATTCACCTTCCCAAAACTAAAATGAGCATCCATCTTCCTACACACATGACGATGTTCGAAATGAGCTATCGCAATTGAACCAAAGAATGCGGTGCCAAAGCCGAATGAAAACAACACATACCCCGTCGGTTTCGCATTTGAAGAACACCCATCCAGGGTGCTTCGGCGTGCCCAAAGTTAGCTACAGCACTGTCCGCGTGCCCTCATCGCACTGTATGAGCGGCATCGGCGAGCCGCAGAGCCGTTGTGTGAGCGCCTACCCCAGCGGACGGTCGGCTGAATCATTGCCGGCAAACCGTCAGCGGCGGCGAAAGGACGAACCCATACCAGCATGCGGCGATGGGGTTTGTCAGGGCTGCGCGGGGGTGCTCCCCGACCATTCCATCGCTTGGTGCAGCCATCGGCGGCAGGAAAAGCCAAATCCGGCCGCCCACGATGAAGGGCCGCAGATCTGCAACTTTCCGGCCCATCGACGCAGTAGGGGGTGGCGGAGGGCAACGACGTGCGTGTGGCGGCCTTTCGGCATGATCCCGATGGCTACTTTCATCGGAATCGTGGGCGGTGGCCCAGCGGTGGGGCGAGGGGGGAGGGGAGGTGGTAGGTGGGGAAAAGCACGGGCAGAAGTTTCCTCCCCATCAATCGCTCCCGCTATATGCATGGAACCGACGGGCCAAGGGGGAACCCGCATATTCGCGGGTTGGGGTCGAGATTTTGTCATGCCCCTCAAAAATATTTACGGGTCGGACGCGTTTGCAGAGTCTGTTCAGGCGGAACCCGCATTTTGGCGGTTATTTTGCGGGTCGGGGCTTTTTTACGAGGTCTGCTAGAGATGCTCTTAAAACCTTATTCTGTTAACACCTGATTCGAACACCCCACAGCACCCCCCCCCCCCGCGCGCGCGCGCGCGCTAGAACCCACCAAACTAAAAAACCAAAATAAAAAACCTCCCAGCCCCATGCCCCCACCCCACCCCTACCAGACCGACCTTCTTCCCTGGTCAAACTCCACCCACCTTCTCACTGACCCCCCACCTTACGACCGCAAACCCAGGCCCCGAGCCCAGCGCCACCACCGAGAAGCCTCACGCCCACGAGCACGGTGCTCCGGCGACGGACCCAGGCATCCAAGGTCAAAACATGCCTCCAATTTCCCCGCAAGCACTAGATCCCGAGCGGCCGCGGCCCCACTGTCGCCCCGAACTCCCATCTCCTTCCTCTGCCCCGCAGCCCCAGCCATCCTTCAACGCTGCCGGCAACGACGACCGCCTCCACACGACCCACCGCCGACAGGGAGATTGGATGATTTGCCACACTTTATTTGTAGATTTGCCGATTTGCCCCGTTTTAGTTTAGATTAGATCATTTGCCCCATTTTTCCTTAACCTTTTGATCATTTGCCCTATTATCCGTTCTAATGAATTCTTACTTATTGTAACTAGTAAGTATGCACGTGCAACGCACGTCTATAATATAGACAATAAGTAGTAAAGTTTATCTATTACGAGCCTGTTCGGTAATCCACCGGCTCCAGGAAATCCTACGCGTCGGCTCCTCCAAGCGAGCTCCAACTCAAGATGTGGTAGGACAGAAAAGGCATGAGACATAACATGAACGAATGGGTACACCGCTTATCGGTGGCAGTGTGCTATAAATTTGACAAACTCCTTTGTTTCCAGGATCTATGGAGCAGCTCATTCCCAGCTCTGTGATTTCCATCTACAGATCACTCTGCTCTACTCTGTGAGTTGCAGCGTTGTGGTGTGGACTGGATCCGAACAGGCCCTAAGCTGGCATTTGTCTGTTTGATGACAGTTGTCGTTCTCGGGAGGTTCCTGCAGGTCAGCACGAGGAGAAACATAGATTGCCATGATGATTGCCGGTCTGCCGCAGGTCGCTCTGTGATAAGATGAAGGCACTGAGGGCCTGGTGAGGTGACGTGCGCAGGGCGTGCCGCGAGCAAGAGCTTGACCGGTCAGATTTGTCGACGTTGCAGGGACGGACCTGAGCACATGCGTCATGCCAGAGTGTGTAGCTCCCTTGGTAGATGACAGTCAAGCAGGTGATAACCATAGATGGATTATGCATGGAAAGCGAACAGGATTAGGTAAACGCAAGAACGATGCAGCCCGAGGGGCGCCCCCAACAGAGTAAGCTAAAGACGTAAAAGGATACATGCCACAGGGACAGACCCACGCGGCCTGGGAATGATGCAGCCCGAGAGGCGCTCCCAGCTAACTAAACTTGGAAAATGTCACCTGGTTCTGTTGTTGAAGGAATGTTGGGGCAGCTGAAGATGCTTGGTGAACGGGTTGCTCCTCACGAGACACCAAGACCCTGAGCCTCGGGAGGCTCTGGGGGTCCAGGCGGTTCCTTGAGGACCGCCTCCATCTCCGTCAAGACTGCGTGATGCCTGGCCTCCTGAGCCGCCAGGATACTCCGCAGGTTGCATTGGAAGGAGGACGCCACGCTCGGCATGCCAAGTGGCGTGCGACCGTAGCTGTGAGGTGGCCCTCGCAACGTCCCACGCGCGAAGGCCAAAAAAGCTCCTGAGATGTGGCCCTGTTAAACCTGGGATGTCGACACAGATGCGCAGGTCGCCATCCTTGCCTGGATGGGGTGCCGCGCCAGGTGAGCGGCGATCGCCGCGCATGGCTCTTGCATCCTGCAGTTCCTGAGTGGTCTTGGCAATGAACTCCTGAGCGTTGGGCGCTCTTCGCCTAGTGTCCTCCTGAGGGAAATATGCTGCGAAGCACGCCTCCATGTGTTGCCCGAGCGCCTCCCTCATGATGTTGGCTAGGTCTGAGGCCCTCTAGAAGAGAGCCCCCGAGCCCTGCCCGAGGAGGGCGCCGGGCGCGCCTTCCTATGCGAGGGAGGGAGGCGCCCCAGGCGCGGGCATCGATCCTAATGTGGATCCACTTAAGGCACCGCTCCCCTGAGGCCCTGTGCAGAGTAGCTGCTTCTTCTTCTTGGGGACGACCTCAAGAGGGTACTGTGTTGCATTGTCGTCGGGGTCTTCGATTGATGCTGCTTGGAAGGCGCGCTCGAGGGAGCACACCGCATCTCTTTCTTCGCAGGGGACTGTGATGATGTCGCTAATCCCTGGCATCTTGAGGACGTTGTTGCCGTGGTGTGTCACTTCCATGAACTTGGCCAGGGCCGAATACCCGAGGATGGCGTTGTACGGCAGACAGATGTGGGCGTCATCGAAGTCGATGAGCTCGGTGCGGTAGTTGTCGCGCTATCCGAAGGTGACATGGAGGCGGACCTGCTCTATCGGGGTGGTGGAGCCGTCGGTCACTCCTGAGAAAGGCTTGGTAGGCTGAAGCTGATCGTATGGCAATTGAAGCTAGGCTATCGAACATCTCGACAGACAGGACGTTAAGCCCTACGCCGCTGTCGATGAGGGTCTTGGTGACTTCCACGTTGCTAATGATGGGTGAGCAGAGCATCGGGAGGGCACCAGCGGTGGCCGAGCACTTGAGTTGGTCTGCTAAGCTGAAAGTGATTGCGCACTTGGACCACCTAAACGGGCGCGTGGCCTCGAGCCTGGGGAGGACTGCATTCACCTCGCGAGCAAACTGCTTGAAGATGCGCTGAGAGGCTGGGGCCTAAGCTCCACCCAAGATATAGGCGATAGCACGCGGCTCTTGGAAGCCCCCAGCCCCCTCGTCTTGATGGTGGTCGTCATTCCTTCTTGGCGGTGGCGGCAGTGGAGGAAGGCCAACATTGCCCTTGGGGCGGTCCTCGCGAGGCTGGTCCCTCCGTAGCGCCCTCATGAGGCTGGTCCTGCCAGCGATCTTCGCCAGGCCGGTCGCGCCACTCCTCGCGTGGGCCACGATCGTCCCAGCGTCCTCCGCCACGTCCTCCTCCTCGGCCGTAGCCCCAATCATTGCGCTGGGGCGTCGACCGAGGCATCCGTCTCAAATGGCCCTAAGCTCTTAACAGTCATTAGTGTTGTGGCTATGGATGTTGTGGAAGGCGTAGAATGGGCGGCTGCTCTTGGACGACTCGAGAATGTCCCGGCCGTGCTTCGTCTCCGGCTCCACTGCAAGCACGGCCACCCCCTTGTGCTTCACATCCTTGGCCTTGGCCTTCTTCTCCTCGGGGTCAGCAGCTAGGATCTCGAGGAGGGAAAGGCGCCCTTCCTCAGCTCTTGCGCACTTGGTCGCCAGGTTGAATAGCTCCAAGGTCATGCGCAGCGGGCGAGCTCCTCCTTCATCTTGACGTCGCGGACGCCATTAGAAAACGCGGAGATGATGCCCTCGTCTGTCACATTGGGGATCTTGAGGCGAACGTTTTTGAAGCGCTGGATGTACTTTTGTAGGGTCTCTCCTGGCTGTTGCTTCATGCGGCGCAGGTCACCCGCGGCCGGAGGGCGGTCACGAGTGCCCTGGAAGTTGGCGACTAAGCGGTCGCGCATCTCGTTCCATGAGGGGATGGAGCCCGGGGGCAGGTTCAGGAGCCACGAGCGAGCGCCATCCTTGAGAGCCATGGGGAACCAGTTCGCCGTGACTTTTTCGTCGCCGTTGGCCGCCTCAATGCTCAGCTCGTAGAGCTGCAGGAACTCCGCGGGGTCGGGGCACTGTCATAGCGAGGAGGCAGGTCTGGCTTGAACTTGCCCGGCCATGCGACGCTACGCAGCTCAGCAGTGAAGGCGCGGCAGCCTGCGATGGCCACCCGGACCCTTTGCTGATGCGAAGCCCGCCCTTGATGCCCGCACACCGCCGCCACAGGCGGCGCACGGTCTTGTGGCAGTGGTGCTGGGAGCGCGGGAATGTTCTCTTGCGGCCGGGGAACTTCTTGGCAGCTTCCTTCTTCTCGCGCGGGCGCCCTGCGCGGTGGGTCACGCCGAGGTGCCACACGCCTTCGCTCTAGGACACCGTCTTGGTGCAGAGGTGGTGGAGGCGCTCCGTGAGCCACGTCGCCGGCAGCTGGTGGAGGGTGAGGCAGTGAGAGGGATGGCGCAGGGGATCCCCTGCGGCGCTGATGAGCTTGGCAATGCGGTCCAACCAATCCTCGTAGAGGTCGTCGACGGGGCTGTAGCGCAGGAGCTCGCGTGCCATGAGCAGCACGGCCTGCGCGTCCGTGGGAGCACGACGAGCGTGAGACGACGAGCTGGCCGGGGTCAGCGACGGAGTGGCGGTGCGGCCGTCCCGCCGCACCGAGGGGTGCAGCGAGGATGCTTGCTGCTCGTTTCCTGCCGGGCCGGTGGCGGCGTTGGCGGTAGGCGATGGGGAACGACGGGGAGGCCCGCCGGCAGGAGCGGTCTGAGCGACATGGGCGGCCCGACACTCAGCGTGGGCTCGATGAGCGTCCGCCATGGATGCGATGAAGTGACGGGACGTGGATCGATGGAAGGAAAGCTTCGGCGCACCCCTACCTGGCGCGCCAAATGTTGGATTTTGGGTTCCGGCAAAACCATTGAGGTTCGAACACTAGGGTGCGCACGAAGATCTCCCCCTACATAATCACGCCCTCAGCCTCACCGTGATCTCAAGGCCTAGCTCAACGAACGCGCAACACAAGAGACACGAGATTTATACTGGTTCGGGCCACCGTTGTGGTGTAATACCCTACTCCAGTGTGGTGTGGTGGATTTCCTCTTGGATTGAGGATGAACGGTACAAGGGGAAGAACAGCCTCCTGAGGATAGGTGTTCTTGTGCTTGGTGAACTTGTGTGGGTGAGGATGATCTGAATCTGTGAGGATGATCTGAATCCGTTCTCCCTCCTATTGTGGTGGCTAGGCCTATTTATAGAGGCCCTGGTCCTCTCCCCAAATATTGAGAAGGAAGGAAGCCAACAACAGCCAAATTTGAAGGGAGACAACTAGTACAAGTTATCCTGACTAAAGGTGGTCTTCTCCTACCAAAGGATCTGGTGGTGACGCCGTCTTGGGCTCCACGGTGACCTCTGTCCTGCCATCCTGGTGGTCTTGGTCTTGTTGCATCAATATGGAAACCTTTTCCTGATGCCTCGGGACTCCTCACCTGCGCTTGCCCCTTTAGCACCAAAGAGGAAACGAGGACACTGCATGCGCTGGCGCCCGCCTGGCTCCAGTTGTCATGGCTTGCATCACAGGAACCTCGCGAGGTGTCCCTTGCCTTGATCTCCCCGGTGAGGACGCTCCCGAGGAGGTCTTGTATTGTCCGCCTCGCGAGGCTTGGCCCCTCGTGAGGGTCTTGAGTGTTTGCTGGTGAAGATGGGCCGTACAGGGTTGCTGGTGGAGCCACGCCGTGGGACGCAGGCAGGCAAGCCTGGGGACCCCTGTTCCCAGGACGCCGACACAGCTACCGACCCAGAGTACAAGAAGGCCAAGACCAAGGATGTGAAGTGCAATGGAGGAGCCGTGCTCGCGCCGAGCCAGAAGTGAAGCGCGGTTGCGACCACCTAGAGTCGTCCAAGGGCAGTCATCCGTTCTGCACCTTCCACAATGTACACAACCACAATACCAATGACTGTCAGGAGCTCAGGGCCATCCGTGATGGGCGCTTCAGTCGACGCCTCGAGCGTAACGACCAAGGTTACAGCCGAGGAGGACGAAGTGGAGGACGCTGGGACGACCGCGGCCCCCGCCAGGAGTGGCACGACCAGCCTCGTGAGGACCGCTGGCAGGACCAGACTCGTGAGGGCGCCTGGAAGGACCAGCCTCGTGAGGACCGTCCTCAGGGCAAGGCTGGCCTCCCTCCGCTACCACCACCACCAAGGAGTAACGACGACCATCATCAGGACGAGGGGGTTGGGGGCTTCCAGGAGTCGCGCGCCATCGCCTGCATCTTGGGCGGAGCTCAGGACCCAGCCTCCCAGCACATCTTCAAGCAGTTTGCCCTCGAGGTGAACACGGCTCTCCCCAGTGCTCGAGGCCATGCGCCCGCTCAGGTGGTCCAAGTACGCCATTACCTTCAGCTCGGCAGACCAACTCAAGTGCGCGCAACTGCTGGTGCCCTCCCGATGCTTTGCTCGCCCATCATCAGCAACGTCCAAGTCACCAAGACCCTCATCGGCGGTGGTGCGGGGCTCAATGTCCTATCCGTCGAGATGTCCGACCGCCTCCAGGTGCCATATGATCAACTACAGCCTACCAAGCCCTTCTCAGGACTGACCGACGGCTCCACCACCCTGATAGGGCAGGTCCACCTCCCTGTCACCTTCGGCCAGTGCGACAACTACCGCATCGAGTTCATCGACTTCGATGTCGCCCACATTCGACTGCCGTACAATGCCATCCTTGGGTATCCAGCCCTGGCCAAGTTTATGGCAGTGACTCATCACGGTTATAGTATCCTTAAGATGCCAGGAAGCGGCGGCGTCATCACGGTCGCCTGCGAGGAAAAGGACGCGACGTGCTCTCTCAAGTGCGCCTACCAGGCGGCAGCGGCCGAAGACCAAGACAACGAAGGCACCCTGTACCCTCCTGAGGAGGTCCCCAAGAAGAAGAAGCAACTACTGTGCGAAGGGCCTCAAGAGAGCAGTGTCTCCAGTGGCACCACCTGGACCTGTGCCAATGGATGGGGCGCCTCCCTCCCTCGCATAGGAAGGAATGTCCGGTCCCCTCCTCAGTCTGGGCTTGGGGGTTCTCTTCTGGATGGCCTCTGACCTAGCCCATGTCACGAGGGAGGCACTCAGGCACCACACGGAGGCATGCTTCACCACATGTTTCCCTCGAGTGGGCACGAGGCATGGAGTGCCTGGTGCTGAGGAGTTCATCACCAAGGCGACCGAGGAGCTTTAAGGGGCAAGAGCCATGCACGGCGACCGCCGCCCACCACCTGGCGCATCCCCTCGTCCTGGCGAGGACGATGAGCTGCGCGTCTGCGTTGACTTCCCAAGGCTCAACAGGGCGGCATCTCAGGCCTTCGCGCATGGGCCGGTGCGAGGGTCCACCTCACGGCTATGTTCGCATGCCATTTGGCTTGCCGAACACGGCTGTCACCTTCCAGCGTCACTTGCAGAGCATTCTGGCGGCTCAAGAGGCTAGGCAGCACGCTGTCCTGGCGGAGATGGCGACGGTTCATTATGAGCCACCCGGGCCCCCGGAGCCTCTTGAAGCTCAAGACTCAGGCGGCCCCTTCAGCATGCGTCTTCGGCCACGTCAACACCTCCCCAGCAACGGTACCAAGGTGACTCCTTCTGGTTCATTCAGTTGGGGGCACCCGTCGGGCAGCATTATCCCCAGGTCGCATGGGCCTGTCCCTGCAACGTGTATCCTTTTGCACCTTTAGCTTACTCTGTTGGGGCGCCTCTCGGGCTACATCATCCCCAAGCCGCATGGGTCCGTCCCCGTGGCATGTATCGTTCTTGCATCTATTTGAACTAGCTTGCCTCCTTGCATGAATTACCTTATGATTATCACCTGCATGTACGGTACTTCGATACCATGAACGTCGTGCGCCCTTGCAAACCCACCCACGACTGCCTCATGATTAAGGACTGGCACGGCGTCTGTGCTCGGGTCCGTCCCTGCAGTGTTGCTAAACCCAAGAGGCTGACCTCTGGCTCACGGGCCAGCACCCGTGTACGTCACCTCCCATGGCCCTTGGTGCCTTGTTCTTGCATGAGCTAATCGCGGACGGACAAGCCAGGGCGTGCGACCCAGTGCCTCGCTGCCACGGGAGCCGCGCGCCGGCCATCTTTCTTCAGGATTTTTTGCATGAGAAGACTACGCACGTCGTCTATGCTCGGGTCCGTCCCTACAGCATCGATAAACCCAACGACTAAGCTCTGTCCAGCGGGTCGGCCCTGTTCACGTCACCTCCTGGGGTCGTTGGTGTTTGGCCTTCTCATGTGATCACCCCAGGAGATTCATCCGGCGCAGGTTGCCTAACCATCTCGCAGGGCTATCGTAGCTATCAAGAATCCAGACCAGGCGCAACCCGCCTTGAGGTAGGGCCTCGTGAGTCCTGCGATGGCTCACGAGTGCGCAGACACACCTCATCTAGCCCTGCCGTGCAAGCCACATGTCAGGGCGGGGTTGTACATGCCCCGGTGGCTCCACTCAGAGGGAGCCCGCAGCCACGCGCCAGTGAAAGCACCATGCTCCGCGCTGGCAGTCGACATAGTCGAGGAGCGGCTATGCCTGTGCAAGTGCGGAAGAGCTGTGCTCCACGCTGGTGATAAACAACTGAGGGCGACCCCATGGCCACATCAACCTCAGGGAGCCACCCGGCTCAGTGTCCAGCCTCGTCGCAATGCTTTCCTCTCGGGAGAGTCACACGAGGGGGCTGGGCACGGGGGCTACGCTCAAGTCACGCCTAGCGTACGCCGCCCTGTCATGTCCCTCGGACCTGGTCGTCGCGCGCCCCTCCCGAGTGGGACCTCGGCGAGGACAGGTATGGAAGTCTGTTTGAGCGTCAAAGGGGACTCCTGAGCATCGACTCAGGAGCCTAACTGGCCATGTAGCCCCTCACCCCTTGGTCTCATCCTGGCGATCCAGACGACCCAACGGCAGCTGAGGTACGCACGGGGTCGGGCCCTGCCGACGTAGAACACTAAGGCCTACTTTCACATCTCCTTCCCACGGGCCATTTGTGCGTCAAGGGGGACTCCTGAGCATTGCAAATCAGGAGCCTAACTGGCCATGTAGCCCCTCACCCCTTGGTCTCATCCCGGTGATCCGGATGGCCCAACGGCGGTTGAGGTATGCGCGGGGTCGGGCCCCGCCGACGTAGAACATCAAGCAAACGGGAAGGAAATCGTGGAATCTTAACAAAATATTACAAAACATATTGTTCCTCAAACACCAAAGAGAAGTTTTGACGCCTCCACGAGGCACGGTGCATATCGCAGGAAAGTCCGGAGGAAAGTAAAAATGGGAAGGAGCACCACTGTCCACCAGCAAGCCTCCTCTTCAGCCTTGGGTGCTGTCGTGAGGGAGCGCCTCGCCGTCGGCAGCATCGCTGTCGCCCGTGTCATCGGCCATTGTCGGTGTACTAGAGTAGGGGTACCCTAGTATCCCGAACTTGTGCACGGGCAGTTGCAGCGTCCCGCGGCAAGGCTTGCCGGGTGACCGCCAGGATCCTCCGTGGATTCTTTGAAGCCATTTGAGAACAAAGTATTTACGCCTATGAGACAAGTCCCAGGCAAGAGGAGCTTGCCGGGAAGGCCACTCAAGGCACAAGACCCCGGCAAGAGGAGCTTGCCGGGAAGGCCAACCAAGGCATCTCAAGGAACCTGCCACGACGCGCCACGCGTCCCGGCAGGACCCGGCGGGCGACAAGCTCCCGGACACGACGAGACAACTACCGCGGCAAGGCACTTGCCGCGGCAAGCCACCACTCTGTACCTGTGCTCCAGCACACCCACCTACGTGTCGCTCTGGGACCCTTCCTGGCGTACGTGGCGGGAGGCTATGCAGCCAGGGGTACACTGTGGCATGCGGCGCTGACAAGATCGCCATCGTGGCAAGCGGTGGCACCCCAGACGGTCCCTTTTCTGCACCGTATGGGCGACGTAGATAGGCATTTAATGCCTTTGTCCCCTTCCGTCAGGGTTAGGTATGATACACTGTGTAGGTAGCTGTACCTACCACAGCATCTTTCCATTTTTGCCCTTACCTACGTTGCCACCTGTTGGAGACCCCTTGAACATATAAAAGGAGGCCCATGCACAATGTAGAGGGGGATCGGACCCCGGAGCTCGCCCCGGAGAGGATCGCTCCAGAGGACGAACAGAAGAACGCTCGGTCTCGTTAGCTGCTTGAGTGTACTGTAGCACTCAACGCTCCCGAGCAAGAACTCAATACAAACCACAAAGCAGCAGTAGGAGTGTTATCTCTCCGGAGAGCTCCGAAGCTGGGTAAAAACCCCTCGCATGCCTCGCCTCGATCCGCTCTTCGCGCGACCTCCGCCCCCCGCCGAACCGAGAAGGGACTCCGTCTCCATAGGTGCTCGAGGAGCCAGAATTCCCCGGCATCTTTGGCGCGCCAGGTCGGGGGGCGTCGAGGTTGTGTGAACCTGATCCGGCGTTCACGCGAGCTAAATCTTCATCGACTTCATCGACATGCCGCCGAAGAAGAAGGCTTCGGAAGCGGCTGCTCCGTCCGCGTCGAATCCACCGCCGCCGGAGCAAACGGCCGGTGGGGAGGACGCTGGCGGAAGAACGGGCATTGACGAGGGAGCCCACGGTGCCACCAAGTCCAAGGACAAGACTGCACTGCCCGTCGGCGGCGTAGCCGGCTCCCACGACGACCGGGCGTCCGTAGACGCACCGCACCCATCTCAAGAGGCGCAGGACCGGCAGCGTCGTGGTACTCACGGTACCATACGCTCGTTGGACCCAAATCGGGCTGGCGGACCCCGGGATGCTCAAGGCCAACATGCACGCCAACGTGTTGGCGCGAGCGAGGCACGGTCGCCTGGACGGAATACTGCTCCTTCTAACATCGTTGGAAGTCCGAGCATATCCCACTCCTCGCACCGTTCGCCACCGCTACCCGCCACTCTAGCAGAAGCTCTGGCGTGAGTACCACTGGAGGGCCACCATTCAGAGCCTCATCGGCTTCGCCAACGGCGACACTCCACGGCAGGCGACCACATCGCAGCCGCGGCAGGCCAGCCAGGTGCGAGCCGATGGCGACAAAACCGGTGGAGGTGCAACCACCGTGCACTATCCTCCCCGAAGGCCAAGATCGCCGACTCGTCGGGTCCGCCACGACAGCGACTCCACTGCTTCATCAGATCCGCGAGCTCGCCGCGATCAACGCCAAGTTCTTCACGAACGACAGCAAGAAGACGCTCGTACTCGCATCAAGCGCCGAAGAGAAGAGCGGCGTCAGTCAGACAAGCGCGCTGGGCCCACTGTCGACATGGATGCGCCAGGGGAACCAGGCGACCTACCGTACGCGATAGGTTGCCCTGCGTTCACCCGTGAGCTACGGCAAGTCCAGTGGCCCAGCACGAAGAACTTCAAGCCCGACGTACCCGAGAAGTACGGCGGCAAGTTGCATCCGTCGGAGTTCCTCAGCATCTACACCATTGTGGTGCAATCTGCTGGGGGGCGCGACGACAAGATCCTTGCCAACTACTTCCCGCTGGTGCTCAAGCCCAACGTCAGGTCCTGGCTCATGCACTTGCCGGAAAACTCCATATCTTCCTAGGCAGACCTATGCCATCAGTTTGTCGGCGCCTTTACAGGAGGCCACAAACCTCATGGCCAGGAGAGTGATCTTCACCTGCTTGCCCAGAAGGAAGGAGAGCCCCTGCGCAAGTACATCCAGAGATTCAGCCAAGTGCAACGCAACATCCCAGACGTCCACCCTGCCGCGGTCATCAGTGCGTTCCACCAGAACGTGTGTAACCGCAGGATGCGGGAGGAGATGGCGATGTGCAAGATCAGAGACGTCAGTGAGCTTTATGCCCTGGCCGACAGATGTGCACGTGCTGAGGAAGGGAGGAAACTCCCCGGAGAGAATACAGGAACAGGAGGATCTGACAGCGATGATGCCGCCCCGGCAAACAAAAACCGGCGGCGGAACAACAGGAAGAGGAAAGGCAAAGATGTACTAGTTGTCGAGCAGTCCAGCAACGAAGGTGGCGCCAAGACAGCCAAGACTGGTAGCTCCGGCAAGGAGGTTGCCGCATGCGCCAACTGCCAGGCTATGGCGGCCGCCGACAAGCAGGACGGCACCAACAAGAAGTACTGCAAGATTCACCGCACCAAGGGCCATGACCTCCAGAACTGCAAGAAGGTCGAGCAGCTCGTCGAGCTGCAAAAGGCCGAGTACGAGCGACGCGACAAGGAGAAGGCCCAAGGAGGTGCTGGAGGATCCGGTACGAAGCGCACCGGCTGGGGGGGACGCCGCGGCAACGCCAAGCAGCGGCAAGGCAGCAGACCTCCCCGCGGCCGCGACAAGGATGAAGATGACGACGACGACGAAGACATGGATGACGCCGAGACCAGCGAGCAGGAGTTCCAGAAAGCCACAGAGGTTTTGTGCGTTGACGGTGGTGCTTCTCTGCATACTTCGCACCGCCAACTCAAGCAGTGGGTGCGAAAAGTCAATGCAGCAGAACCACCCGTTGAGTCACGCAAGCTTCTGAAATGGTCCAGCACGCCTATCATCTTTGATATTGAGGACCACCCTGATCGCACAACTGTTGTCGGGTGTTTGCCGATGTTGGTCTCACCAACTATCCGCAACCTCAAGGTCACTAAAATGCTAGTTGACGGCGGGGCCGGCTTGAACCTGATCTCCTCCGTTGTGCTCCGGAGACTCCAAGTCCCTGACAGCGAGCTCGAAGAGACCGGCACATTCCAAGGAATCAACCCGGGAAGGAGCAAGCCGAAGGGGAAGATCACGCTGCCGGTGAAATTTGGCAGCGAGCTGAACTTCAGGACTGAGAGGATCAATTTCGACGTTGCCGATTTTCCATTGCCTTACAATGGAATTCTCGGCCGTCCAGCGCTCGCCAAGTTCATGGCAGCCTCTCACTATGCATACAACATGCTGAAGATGCCAGGCCCGATAAGTGACATCACTGTCCCTGGCGACAAGAAAGATGCTCTTATCTGTGCCGACAAGATCTACCGGGAAGCAGCAGCCACCATAGATCGCGAGACACTTGCCGCTGAAGCTCCCGGGGGGAAGAAGAAGACCAAGTCCGGCAAGAGCTCTGATGCCCACTCCGGCAAGCGCACCTCTTCGGAGTGCTGCGCTACCCTCGAGGACGCACCATCGAGCTCCACCGGCAAGTGTAAGAAGACGATGGCAGCTCCGCCAGCAACCAAGAAGGTGTCCGCCAAGGAGGACGGCACTGGTGGTACTTCCACCATCAGTGCCACTCTCGACCCTAAATAGGAAAGCGCGCTCGTTGCTTTCCTGCGGGCGAATGTCGATGTGTTTGCATGGCAACCCTCTGACATCCCCGGTGTTCCCAGGAAAGTAATTGAGCACCACCTTGTCGTCTGTCCTCATGCGCGGCCCGTCAAGTAGAAAGTCACGAAGCAAGCAGTGGAGCGCCAAGAGTTCATTGCAGAAGAGATCAAGAAATTGGAAGCAGCAGGCCTCGTCAGAGGAGTGCTCCATCCCACGTGGTTGGCCAATCCTGTAGTCGTGCATAAGGCGAACGGGAAATGGAGGCTTTGTATCGACTTCACCGACGTCAATAAAGCTTGTCCCAAAGACCCATTTCCCTTGCCGCGCATTGACCAGATTGTTGACTCCACAGCCGGATGCAACTTGCTTTCATTTCTCGACGCATACTCGGGATATCATCAGATCTTCATGGCAGAAGAGGATGAGGAGAAAACCGCATTCATCACTCCATGTGGCACGTACTGTTTCGTACGGATGCCTTTCGGTTTGAATAATGCTGGTTCAACATTTGCAAGGGTCGTCCATACTGCTTTTGAGCCGCAAATACACAGAAATGTGGAAGCCTACATGGATGATATAGTGGTCAAGAGCAGGGACAAGTCAACTCTGATTCAAGATCTAGAAGAGACTTTTGCAAATCTGCGCAAGATCACCCTCAAGCTCAACCCCGAGAAGTGCGTGTTTGGAGTCCCTTCCGGCAAGCTTCTCGGGTTCTTCGTGTCTCAGCGGGGAATTGAAGCCAATCCTGACAAGATCAAGGCCATTGAGCAGATCGAAGCACCGAAGCGCGTCAAGGACGTACGCAGACTTGCCGGCTGCGTGGCGGCTCTCAGTAGGTTTATCTCCAAGTCGGCTGAGCGCGCCCTGCCATTTTTCAAAATTTTGAAAAAGGCAGGTCCAATGAAATGGACTCCGGAAGCGGAGGATGCGCTGCAGGACTTGAAGAGATACCTGTCCTCCAGTCCAATACTTGTCGCACCTAAGCCACAAGAGAAGTTGCTGCTGTATTTGGCGGCAACCAATCAAGTGGTTAGTGCTGCATTAGTAGCGGAGAGGGAGGCAGATGATGAGCCAGCGACCGCGGCAAGCACATCCAGCGACAAGCAGGGGGCTTCACCGACAAGCCCTGGTCCCGGCAAAAATGGATCTGCGCAGATGTGCGAAGAGATACAGCAGAAGAAAATGGTGCAGCGCCCAGTTTACTTTGTCAGTTCCCTTCTGCAAGGGGCTAGGTCAAGGTACTCTGGTGTGCAGAAACTGCTTTTCGGCCTTCTCATGGCCTCGAGAAAGCTGCGCCATTACTTCCAAGCACATGAGATCACAGTTGTCACTCGCTTACCGCTGAAGAGGATACTACAGAATCCCGAAGCAACAGGCAGGATTGTTGAGTGGGCACTGGAACTGTCAAGCTTTGGCCTCAAGTTTGAGAGCACTTCAACTATCCAAAGCAGAAGATTGGCAGAATTCATAGCAGAGTGGATGCCAACACCAGATGAAGAAATTCCAGAGACAAGCATCCCCGTCAAGGAAGCAAACAAAGAGTGGCTGATGTACTTTGATGTTGCCTTCTCGCTGCAAGGCGCCGGTGCTGGCGTGCTGCTTGTCGCACCCACCGGAGAGCACCTCAAGTACGTAGTTCGGATGCACTTTCCCAAGGAGCAAGCAACAAACAATACTGCAGAGTATGAAGGATTGCTTGCCGGTCTCAGGATCGCGGCAGACCTTAGGATCAAGCAACTCATTGTCAGGGGTGACTTGCAGCTTGTCGTCCGCCAAGTGAACAAGAATTATCAGAGTCCGTTGATGGAAGCTTACGTTGATGAAGTAAGGAAGCTGGAAGAGCGCTTTGTCGGCCTACAGATGGAACATGTTCCAAGAGCTCAGAACGACATTGCTGACGGCCTGTCAAAGTGCGCGGCACTTAAGTTACCTGTGGAACCAGGGATCTTTGTGCTCAAGCTGACTCAACCATCCGTGACGCCATCAACTGGACAGAGCAAGAAGAGGAAGTTGATTTCTGGTAACTATCTTCCGGCAGAGCTTCCCGAAGCCGCCACCAAGAAGGTCCCCAAGATCAACGCCAAGAGTGCTGAGGAGCAGTCTGCTCCGACAAGCCCCAGGGTTTGTTTCGTTGAAGCAGACGCTCCCGACAAGTTTTTCTCCGGCAAGCTTGACGGGGAACGTCAAGCTCCGGCTGAGCCGCAGGTTCTCGCCGTAGAAGCGGATGTTCCCGCAGCAGCAGATATGCCTTTAGTCCTTGTTGTCGAGCCGCAAGTTCCAGCCTGGGCGCAGCAGATCGTCCATTTCCTCCAGACAGGAGAACTTCCCAAAGAGCAAGAAGAAGCGGAAAGAGTAGCCCGACAGTCTAGTATGTACCAGTTCGTTAACAACGCACTGTACAGAAGAAGACTCAACGGAGTGAAATTGAAGTGTATTCCCCGGGAAGATGGACAGAAGCTGTTGGCAGAGATACATGGAGGCATTTGTGGTCACCACATTGGCGCAAGAGCGCTTGCCGGCAAAGCGTTCCGGCAAGGCTTCTTTTGGCCGACAGCCCTCCAGGATGCATCTGCACAAGTAACCAAGTGTGAAGCGTGCCAGTTCCATTCCAAGCAGATACACCAGCCAACTCAAGCTCTCCAGACGATCCCTTTATCCTGGCCATTTTCGGTCTGGGGGCTCGACATCCTCGGCCCCTTCCCCCGAGCAGTCGGGGGCTTTGAGTACTTGTACGTCGCAATCGACAAGTTCACAAAGTGGCCGAAAGTGGAACCAGTGAGGAAGGTGACAGCACAGTCAGCAGTCAAGTTCTTCAGGTCGATTGTTTGCCGCTTTTGTATCCCTAACAGGATCATCACCGACAACGGTACACAATTCACGAGTCGCACCTTCATGCAGTACGTCCAAGACCTTGGCGCCAAGGTCTGCTTCGCTTCTGTTGCTCACCCCAGGAGCAATGGTCAAGAAGAGAGGGCAAATGCTGAAGTGTTGCGTGGACTCAAGACCAGGACTTTCGACAGGCAGCACAAGTGCGGAAGAAACTGGATCGAGGAGCTGTCGGTGTTTCTTTGGTCGATCAGGACGGCGCCAAATCGAGCCACTGGCCAGACACCTTTCGCTCTAGTCTATGGAGCAGAGGCAGTTATCCCCACGGAACTCGTATACGGGTCACCTCGAGTGCTCGCTTATGATGAGCTTGAGCAAGAGTAGCTGCGACAAGATGACGCGCTGCTCCTTGAGGAAGATCGTCTTCAGGCTGCTGTGCGAGCTGCTCGCTACCATAGCCGCAAGATTAATGCCAGAAGTCTCGAGGAAGGCGACCTTGTTCTTCGGCGCGTTCATTCCGCCAAGAATTCCAACAAGTTGACGCCGAAGTGGGAAGGCCCTTACCGGGTGAAACGAGTCACTAGGCCCGGCGCTGTCCGCCTTGAGACCGAAGATGGCTTTCCTATGAGCAACTCCTGGAACATCGAGCATCTTCGTAAGTTTTACCCGTGAGGCGCGGTTGTCGGACCCTGTCCGGCATCCACCTTTTTGTACAAGTCTTGCCGCTGTTGCATGTAATCCTTTGTACAAAGCCAGGCGCAAACCCTGAGCGAAGATGAAGCGCTGGCGGCCTAAGTTTTAGCATGCATGCTGAGTCGAGTCTCGTCCTTGGTTAGGGTTGACAGTGCTTGATAGCGACTAACCCCTAACATAGAGGTCGAGTGTGCGTCCTTTTGTCGTTCTTTCATTTCCCTTGGTTCGCAGGACTTGCGCACCCTGACCGTACCACTTAAGGACGAAAAGAAGAAGACGGACGGACCAACACCTGGACCCCGGCAAGCCAGTGTTGCCGGGGGCTGCAAGTACAAAGATTAACCCACGGAGAACCAGAGTCGCCGGGGGCTGCAATCTCAGATAAGTTTTTCATCCCTTATCATGCATTCTCTTATGGACTGAGGTATGCGAAACCTCGTTTCTTCCTAAAAGCTACCGTGCTCCCTTAACTCTAGGCCCTAGGGCTCGTTCCCGGGACCAGTTTTGGTCGTAGTCGCGGCAGCAAAGGGACGAAACGAGGAGCCTGAACCCGCCTCTTCCCTGCCTCTGCCAAAGGCGTGAGAAAGGTCGAGCGACGTGGGGTGACGGCAGGGCCTGCTGCTGGGAAAAAAGTGTCTATCTTAAAGATATCAAGGATTTGCTCCTTGACGTGGGTTCCACCCGCAAGACAAGTGACCCGGCAAGCATCCCCTTTTCATTAAAAAGCATTCCACTCAGGTACAGTTCATGGAGAATGAAAAACATGAATGATGGGATTACAAGCTTTAAATGCAACTAAGGCCCGAGGGCTTACAAATTAAAAAGAGATAAGGTGCCCGTAATCCCTCTCTTGTTCCTCTCTTCAGGAGGCAGGTCAAGGAGGCGAGAAGGGCAAAAGGGGCGCCTAGACGAGCTACGGGTGGCAGAAGACACCAAGAGAACGTCTCGGCGGCCGTCCAAAGGCTGGATGGTGATGGCGGCGCCGGAGGCAGAGCTCGAAGACGAGGCAGCAGGACGTCAGCACGCTGTCGAGGGCGCAGTGCCCTCGTACTCCGAGTTGACGGCCTTGCCGCCTGCGCTCTTCCTCTTCCGTAGCCTCCCTACGCCAGCCGCCCAAGGAGACGGCCCCGAGAAGCTCAAGGAGCCGGCGACGCGAATGATGGGGTCGCAGGAGCCGCACGGAGCGGTGCCCGACACCTAGTCGGACCCGTCATCCCGCCGCCCGCCACCCTCGTCGCGCTGTCGCTGTCCTCCTCGTCACTCCCGCTCGAGGAGGAGCCTTCGCTATCGGAGGAGCTCTCCACGCAGCATCGGGCCCGAGTCCCGAAGCACCCGAAGACCTTCACGGAGAGGAGACCGCCCTCCATCAGCTTGAAATGGAGGGTGAGCCCCGCCGTCAAGCTGTGGATGCGGGTGAACGTCTTCCACCCTCGACCAAGATACATCACATTAGGGGCCGGGAAATCGACGCGGACTCGCGTACCGCTGATTCCACAGCCCCTCATGTGCAACCTCAGTGTCTCGGGCGGATCCAACTCCATCTCGCTCGCAAATGGAGCTGGGAGATGAAGGCGACGACGAGGCAGCCGACGCAGCCTGACGAAGAACTCGCAAGGGTCGTCCCCGATATGGTCCGCCACGGGGAGAGGATCTGCTGGCGGAGGCGAGGCCGGCGGGCTGCCTCGCCCACCTCTTCCCCGACCGCCTCGGCCTCGCCCTCGACCTCGCCCGCGGCCTCGTCCCCTCCCTCTTCCCATTGCGGCTGGATCTGCCACCACGGGTGCGGGGGGAGGAGGGACGCGTTGCCTAGCGGCGACACTCGTCGCCACTGTCGAAGGACCAGGGTTCCCTTTCTCCATGGCGAATGGGAGAGAGGGGAGCAGAAGCTGAAGGGAAGAAGAGATGAAAGAATGCGGTTTTCCGTCCCCCCTCCTGCTCCTTATAAAGGAGCGGGGTGGGGGCTCAGCCGCCCCGCTCAGCCAATCAAGACACGGAAGGAGCAGGGAACTGGGCCCGACCCGCTGTCACGACCCGTGACGACCCAGTTTCCCGCCTCCACCGTTCACCACTCCAAGCGCATGGAGGCCGCGTGGCAGGCGTGCAGAACTGAGGCGACGGATGAGGTGATCTCTCCCCACCCCGTGATCGTGGGGAGTGGACGCCTCGAAGACCACGCCTCCACGCCTCCCTCCGTTCGTGGGGAAGGTGCGAACCGCCAGGAGGCGGGCGTTTCGCCTTTCCGAATAAAGGAACCACCCACGACCTCTCCCACGACGCCGCAATCGACGCGTGCCGTTCGGGGAGGGCGCGGTGGATGCGGAGTAAGGTGCGACGTGACCCAGGCCGCGCGTGCCCGTGCCCTGTTTTGGGCCTGGCCCAACAGCGCTCGGCACCGTGTGTGGCCCAGGCCCGGGGGCTCCTGTCGGTGTACTAGAGTAGGGGTACCCTAGTATCCTGAACTTGTGCACGGGCAGTCGCAGCGTCCTGCGGCAAGGCTTGCCGGGTGACCGCCAGGATCCTCCGTGGATTCTTTGAAGCCATTTAAGAACAAAGTATTTAAGCCTAGGAGACAAGTCCCCGGCAAGAGGAGCTTGCCGGGAAGGCCACTCAAGGCACAAGACCCCGGCAAGAGGAGCTTGCCAGGAAGGCCACTCAAGGCACAAGACCCCGGCAAGAGGAGCTTGCCGGGAAGGCCAACCAAGGCATCTCAAGGAACCTGCCGCGACGCGCCACGCGTCCCGGCATGACCCGGCGAGCGACAAGCTCCCGGACGTGACGAGACAACTACCGCGGCAAGGCGCTTGCCGTGGCAAGCAACCACTCTGTACCTACGCTCCCGCACACCCACCTATGTGTCGCTCTGGGACCCTTCTTGGCGTACGTGGTGGGAGGCTGTGCAGCCAGGGGTACACTGTGGCATGCGGCGCTGACAAGATCGCCATCGTGGCGAGCGGTGGCACCCCTGACGGTCCCTTTTCTATACCGTATGGGCGACGTAGATAGGCATTTAATGCCTTTGCCCCCTGCTGTCAGGGTTAGGTATGATACACTGTGTAGGTAGCTGTACCTACCACATCATCTTTCCATTTTCGCCCTTACCTACGTTGCCACCTATTGGAGACCCCTTGAACATATAAAAGGAGGCCCATGCACAACGTAGAGGGGGATTGGACCCCGGAGCTCGCCCCGGAGAGGATCGCTCCAGAGGACGAACAGAAGAACACTCGGTCTCGTTAACTGCTTGAGTGTACTATAGCACTCAGCGCTCCCGAGCAAGAACTCAATACAAACCACAAAGCAGCAGTAGGAGTGTTATCTCTCCGGAGAGCTCCGAAGCTGGGTAAAAACCCCTCGCGTGCCTCGCCTCGATCCGCTCTTCGCGCGACCTCCGCCCCCCGCCGAACCGAGAAGGGGCTCCGTCCCCATAGGTGCTCGAGGAGCCAGAATTCCCCGGCAGCCGTGGTCACGGGATCGGCAGCACCATCAGCTGGAGGCGCAGGGTCGATGGAGAGGAACTTCTTCAACAGGGTCTCCACCTGGCCCTTCACGGCTTCGGCAGTAGCTGCGCAACGCTCTTCATCCACAGGCTCGAGCAGGACACCAAGGTCGGCATTGGGGTCGCGAAGATGAAGGTGGCTGAAGACGTGCGTCAGGGCCGATGAGGAGAGCGCGGGGGCTTCCCCCTCCACCAAAGGTCCGATCACGTTGATGACATCCTTGAGCATCGTGATAAGATGAGGGAGTAGCTAGGCAGGGCCCTCATCATCAGTCGCCAACATCTTCTCCAAGCCCTTCTCGTAGAGCTCCTGGAGTGCCTCGCGGGACCTTAGCTCATGAGATTTGAAGGCCACACGATCCTCGGCATGAACCTTCGCCCTGACCTCCAGCTAGACCTTCTCCACTTCCACCTTCTCTGGCTCCTCCAGGTGGCTGCGTTCTGCGGCATGTGCCCTCGCTGACTACCCCAGCTCGGTGTCACGGCCGGTGACTGCGTCTTCTCGGGCCCTCATCTTCTCCTCCCATGCCTTGCGATCACGAGCCTAGACCGCGCGCTTGTTGTGCATGGTCTCCAGCTCGGCCTCCACCAACCAGCAGCGCTCCTTGGCGACCTCAGCTTCCTTTAGCGCTACGTCATGGGCGGCAGCAGCCAGGCCAGTGTCCCGTTCACCCTCCTTGGAAGCTGCTATGGCTTGGTCCCACGCCGCCCTGATGGACGCATCAGATCGCAGCCACCCCGAGATCAATTTCAGGCGCCCTGACGCCAGGCGACGGTCGGTGCCTTGAAGGTCGTCCTGAAGCTGGGTCAGCATGGAAAGAGCCTCCTCCAGAGCGTCGGGCGAAGCAGAAGGATCACGGCCCAGCGGCATGATGGGAGGAGGAGACAACGTCATCACCAAGGCTTGCGATTTGGTAGCAGCAGAATAAACTGGGGGCTCCTGGACCTTTGGGACCTTGGCAGGTGATAACCCACAAGTATAGGGGATCAATTGTAGCCTCTTTCGATAAATAAGAGTGTCAAACCCAACGAGGAGCTAAATGTATAACAAATATTCCCTCAAGTTCTATCGACCACCAATACAACTCTACGCACGCTTGACGTTCGCTTTACCTAGAACAAGTATGAAACTAGAAGTACTCTGCAAGAATATAAAGAGCACGTATATAAAAAGTAGGGGCTGTTTAAATAAAGACATAACTAAATTAGTTTTAGTAGAGAGCTTTTTGTTACGAGAAAGTTATTTGTCCCTAGGCAATCGATAACTAGACCGGTAATCATTATTGCAATTTTATTTGACGGAGAGGCATAAGCTAACATACTTTATCTACTTGGATCATATGCACTTATGATTGGAACTATAGCAAGCATCCGCAACTACTAAAGATCATTAAGGTAAAACCCAACCATAGCATTAAAGCATCAAATCCTCTTTATCCCATACGCAAACAACCAACTTACTCGGGTCTGTGCTTCTGTTCACTCACGCCACCCACCATAAGCAAATCATGAACATATTGCAAACCCTACAGTGGGAATCCCTCACGCTTGTGCAACACAGAGAGCACCATAGGACAACACCAATAATAAAACATGCAACTCAAACCAATCTTGATCATCAAATATCCCATAGGACAAAACTGATCTACTCAAACATCATAAGATAGCCATACATCATTGGGAAGTAATATATAGCGGTGAGCACCATGTTTAAGTAGAGATTACAGCATGTAAGAGAGAGGTTACACCGCTGCATAGAGGGGGGAAGAGTTGGTGATGATGGCGGTGAAGTTGTTGGTGAAGATTGCGGTGATGATGATGGCCCCCGGTGGCACTCCGGCGCCACCGGAAGCGAGGGGGAGAGATCCCCCCTCCTTATTCTTCCTTGACCTTCTCCCAATATGGGAGAAGGGCTTCCCCTCTGGTCCATGGTCTCCATTGCCTGGGAGGGGCGAGATCCCCTCCGAGATTGGATCTGTCTCTCTGTCTCTCTCTCTATTTCTGCCTTCTCCGCTGCCCTTTCACCGTTTCGTATATATATGGAGATCCGTAACTTCGATTGGACTAAAACCTTCGCCGTGATTTTTTACCAAAAAATAGCTTTCTTGCAGCCGAAGAAGGGCATCAACCGCCTTACGGGTGGCCCACGAGGGTCAGGGACGCGCCTAGGGGGCAGGCGCGCCCCCTGCCTCGTGGCCACCTCAGGCACCGTCTCGCGTGGATTTTTCTTCCGGAATTCTCCAAATATTCCAAAAATATTATCCGTCCGTTTTTATCCCGTTTGGATTCCGTTTGATATTGATATTCTGCGAAACCAAAAACATGCAACAGACGGGAACTAGCACTGGGCACTGGATCAATATGTTAGTCCCAAAAATTGTATAAAAAGTTGCCAAAAAGTATATGAAAGTTGTACAATATTGGCATGGAACAATCAAAAATTATAGATACGACGGAGACGTATCAGCATCCCCAAGCTTAATTCCTGCTCGTCCTCGAGTAGGTAAATGATAAAAAAAGATAATTTTTGATGTGGAATGCTACCTAGCATAATCTTGATCATGTATCTAATCATGGCATGAATATTAAGACACGAGTGATTCAAAGCAATATTCTATCATTTGACATAAAAACAATAATACTTCAAGCCTATTAATAAAGCAATCATGTCTTTTCAAAATAACAAGGCCAAAGAAAGTTATCCCTACAAAATCATATAGTCTGGCTATGCTCCATCTTCACCACACAAAATATTCACATCATGCACAACCCCGATGACAAGCCAAGCAATTGTTTCGTACTTTTGATGTTCCCAAACCTTTTCAACTTTCACGCAATACATGAGCATGAGCCATGGATATAGCACTATAGGTGGAACAGAATATGATGGTGGAGGTTGTGTGGAGAAGACAAAAAGGAGAAAGTCACACATCGACGCGGCTAATCAACGGGCTATGGAGATGTCCATCAATTGATGTCAATGTGAGGAGTAGGGATTACCATGCAACGGATGCACTAGAGCTATAAGTGTATGAAAGCTCAAACTGAAACTAAGTGGGTGTGCATCCAACTTGCTTGCTCATGAAGACCTCAGGCATTTGAGGAAGCCCATCATCGGAATATACAAGCCAAGTTCTATAATGAAAATTCCCACTAGTATATGAAAGTGATAACTCAAGAGACTCTCTATATGAAGAACATGGTGCTACTCTGAAGCACAAGTGTGGTAAAAGGATAGTAACATTGCCCCTTCTCTCTTTTCTCTCTTTTTTTGTTTTTTTCTCTCTTTTGGGGGGGGGGGCTTTCTCCCTTTTTTAGCCTTTCTCTTTTTTTATCTTTTTTTCGTCCGGATTCTCATCCCTACTTGTGGGGCAATCATAGTCTCCATCATCCTTTCGTCACTGGGGCAATGCTCTAATAATGATGATCATCACAATTTTATTTACTTACAACTCAATATTACAACTCGATACTAGAACAAAGATATGACTCTATATGAATGCCTCCGGCGGTGTACCGGCATGTGCAATGATCTAGCATAGCAATGACATCAAAAAATGGACAAGCCATGAAAGCATCATGCTAGCTATCTTACGATCATGCAAAGCAATATGACAATGAATGCTCAAGTCATGTATATGATGATGGAAGTTGCATGGCAATATATCTCGGAATGGCTATGGAAATGCCATGATAGGTAGGTATGGTGGCTGTTTTGAGGAAGATATAATGAGGCTTATGTGTGATAGAGCGTATCGTATCACGGGGTTTGGATGCACCGACGAAGTTTGCACCAACTCTCGAGGTGAGAAAGGGCAATGCACGGTACCGACGAAGCTAGCAATGATGGAAAGGTGAGAGTGCGTATAATCCATGGACTCAACATTAGTCATAATGAACTCAAATACTTATTGCAAAAATCTATTAGTCATCGAAACAAAGTACTACACGCATGCTCCTAGGGGGATAGATTGGTAGGGAAAGAACATCGCTCGTCCCCGACCGCCACTCATAAGGAAGACAATCAATAAATACCTCATGCTCCGACTTCGTTACATAACGGTTCACTATACGTGCATGCTACGGGAATCAAAAACCTCAACACAAGTATTTCTACGATCCACAACCACCCACTAGCATGACTCTAATATCACCATTTTTATATCGCAAAACTATTGCAAGGAATCAAACATATCATATTCAGTGATCTACAAGTTTTATGTAGGATTTTATGACTAACCATGTGAATGACCAGTTCCTGTTATCTCTCTAAATAGATATAAGTGAAGCAAGAGAGTTTAATTCTTTCTACAAAATATATGCCCATACTCTAACAAATATAAGTGAAGCAAAAGAGCATTCTACAAATGGCGGTTGTCTAAGTAAAGAGAAACAGGCAATCCAACTTCAAATGATATAAGTGAAGCACATGAAGCATTCTATAAAGCCATACTCAAAAGATATAACTGAAGTGCAAAGAGCATTCTATAAATCAACCAAGGACCATCTCATACCAGCATGGTGCATAGAAGAAAAAAATGAAAACTAAATGCAAAAGACGCTCCAAGATTCACACATATCGCATGAACGAAACGAATCTGAAAACATACCGACACTTGTTGAAGAAAGAGGGGATGCCTTCCGGGGCATCCCCAAGCTTAGACGCTTCAGTCTCCTTGAATATTTACTTGGGGTGCCTTGGGCATCCCCAAGCTTGAGCTCTTGCCTCTCCTTCTTCTCCTCACATCGAGGCCTTCTCGATCATCAAACACTTCATCCACACAAAACTTCAACAGAAAACTCGGTAAGATCCATTAGTATAATAAAGCAAATCACTACTCTAAGTACTGTTGCGAACCAATTCATATTTTGTTTTTGCATTTTGTCTACTGTAGCATAACTTTTCCATGGCTTAATCCACTGATATAAATTGATAGTTTCATCAAAACAAGCAAACTATGCATCAAAACAGAATCTGTCTAAAACAGAACAGTCTGTAATAATCTGAACATTCACCATACTTATGATACTTAACAAATTCTACCAAAATTAGGAAAAATGAAAAAAATTGTACGGAAAGACGGTGCATAAATAATTAGAATCATTTGACGTTCCAGTAAAAAACGTAAAATCACGCACTACAGCCAAAGTTTCTGTCATGCACCACACAAACCAACAAGCATTGTAAACGTCCTAAAGGCAAACCTTGGCACATTATTTTTATAATACAATGGAATTGTACAAGGTAATAATTATTTTTGTTCAAAAGTTTCTGTAATCCAGATTCACAAAGTTTCCGTGAGCAAGAACAAAGTTCAAGGGTAGCTCGCACTTCAATAATGCTCGTCTTTCTCACTTTCACTTTAATTTTTTAAAAAGTTTTGGGTTCCCCTCTTTATTTTTGTTGTTTTTAAACTATATGAAAGCACTCAATAGAAATAAATGACTCTCTAAAACTTCCGGGTTGTCTCCCTGGCAGCGCTTTCTTTAAAGCCATTAAGCTAGGCATATAGTGCTCAAGTAGTGGATCCACCCGGATCCCAAGGTATATCAAAGCCAATTTTAATTAACAATGATTTGTAATTTAGTAGTGAGCACAAAGTAACATATATCATGTAATGAAGAAGTATAACTCTCTTCCTATGCATCAGCATGTCACAAAAGAACAATTCATGCACACAGTAAAGGCCAATGCATAGTATAAACAGTTTCTTGCAATTTTATCGTGTTGGAAACATAGAGAGGTGGAGATATAGTTCCTCTCTCATAATAATTGCAAGTAGGAGCAGCAAGCACATGCATATTATATCTATCAAAATCATCATGTGTAGTAGTAAAATGCAACCCATCAATATAATCCTTAATAAGGGCAAACTTCTTCGATATAGTGTAGTTGGTAGAATTCAAAAAGATAATAGGACTATCATGTGTGGGTGCAATAGCAACAATTTCATGTTTAACGTGAGGAACTATAGCAAGTTCATCTCCATAAGCATAATTCATATTGGCATCTTGGCCACAAGCATAGCAAGCATCATCAAAAAGGGATATTTCAAAAGAATCAACGGGATCATAATCGTTATCATAGCAATCATCCTTTGGTAAGTACGAAGGGAAATTAAACAATGTATGAGTTGAAGAGTTACTCTCATTAGAAGGTAGGCACAGGTAGCTAATCCGCTCCTCCTCCTTTTGTTCTTCGCTCTCCTCATCATATTTTTCATCCAATGAGCTCATAGTTTCATCAATTTCTTCCTCCATAGGTTCCTGCAAAATATTAGTCTCTTCTTGGACAGCGGAGACTTTCTCAATAAGCGCATCAATATAGGAATTATAGTCATAATTAACATAGCAATATTTTAGGATAGCTAAATTTTCAGGCCTATAAACATCATCATCAAAAGCTTCATACTTTTCAAACAAAGATTCAATTTCATAAGCACCCTTAAAAGCAACAAATTCTTCTATTTGTTCCACATCATAGTAATCATATATACCTCTAGCATAAGAAGCCAAGGTTTCATTATCATTAAATTTGCATGAAAAGGGAAGGTGTGGAGCCTTCATCCTAGAGCAACAAGTATAATCATACCCCAAGCATACTTGCCGAGCATACCACTTCAACATATAAATTTGATCCCATAATAGTTTCCCTTTTTGTGTCAAGCGATAATCCATAAAGTATTCACGTTGATCCAACATTACTTCCATTACCAAATTGAATGGGGTTTTCTCTGGATTATCAAAGTAGTACATAATTTCTGTCACATAACGAGCATCGAGGGTTTTAGGAGGTTCCTCATCTCCATGAGCAGCAAGTACACCTAATTTTTCTGGTATTTCGTGTTCCATATCCACAACTAAAGATAAAGAACAACTAAGAACAGCAAATAAAAATTACTTAGTGATAAAGCAAACAAGCACACACGAGAATATTCACCCCACGCTATTGCTCCCCGGCAACGGCGCCAGAAAAAGGTCTTGATAACCCACAAGTATAGGGGATCAATTGTAGCCTCTTTCGATAAGTAAGAGTGTTGAACCCAACGAGGAGCTAAAGTTAGAACAAATATTCCCTCAAGTTCTATCGACCACCGATACAACTCTACGCACGCTTGGCGTTCGCTTTACCTAGAACAAGTATGAAACTAGAAGTACTTTGTAGGTGTTTTTGGATAGATTTGCAAGAATATGAAGAGCACGTGAATAAAAAGTAGGGGCTGTTTAAATAAAGACACAACAAATTAGTTTTAGTAGAGAGCTTTTTGTTACGAGAAAGTTATTTGTCCCTAGGCAATCGATAACTAGACCGGTAATCATTATTGCAATTTTATTTGAGGGAGAGGCATAAGCTAACATACTCTCTATACTTCGATCATATGCACTTATGATTGGAACTCTAGCAAGCATCCGCAACTACTAAAGATCATTAAGGTAAAACCCAACCATAGCATTAAAGCATCAAGTCCTCTTTATGCCATACGCAAACAACCTACTTACTCAGGTCTGTGCTTCTATTCACTCACGCCACCCACCATAAGCAAATCATGAACATATTGCAAACCCTACAGCGGGAATCCCCCACTCTTGCGCGACACGGAGAGCACCTTAGGACAGTACCAATAATAAAACATGCAACTCAAACCAATCTTGATCATCAAATAGCCCATAGGACAAAATGGGATCTACTCAAACATCATAAGATAGCCATACATCATTGGGAAATAATATATAGCGTTGAGCACCATGTTTAAGTAGATATTACAGAGGGTAAGACAGAGGTTGCACCTCTGCATAGAGGGGGAGAGTTGGTGATGATGGCGGTGATGTTGTCGGTGAAGATTGCGGTGATGATGATGGCCCCCGGTGGCATTCCGGCGCCACCGGAAGCGAGGGGGAGAGAGCCCCCCTCCTTCTTCTTCTTCCTTGACCTTCTCCCTAGATGGGAGAAGGGTTTCCCCTCTGGTCCATGGTCTCCATGGCGTGGGAGGGGCGAGAGCCCCTCCGAGATTGGATCTGTCTCTCTCCGTTTCTGCCTTCTCCACCGCTCTTTCACCGTTTCGTATATATATGGAGATCCGTAACTCCGATTGGACTGAAACCTTCGCCGTGATTTTTTACCAAAAATTAGCTTTCTTGCGGCCGAAGAAGGGCATCAACCGCCTTACGGGTGGCCCACGAGGGTCAGGGGCGCGCCCAGGGGGTAGGCGCGCCCAGGGGGTAGGCGCGCCCCCCTGCCTCGTGGCCACCTCGAGCACCGTCTCGCGTGGATTTTTCTTCCGGAATTCTCCAGATATTCCAAAAATATTCTCCGTCCGTTTTTATCCCCTTTGGATTCCGTTTGATATGGATATTCTACGAAACCAAAAACCAAAAATATGTTAGTCCCAAAAATAGTATAAAAAGTTGCCAAAAAGTATATGAAAGTTGTAGAATATTGGCATGGAACAATAAAAAATTATAGATACGACGGAGACGTATCAACAGGCGAGCTGGGAGCGGGCGCCTCCAGAGCCGACTTGGCTGTGGAGGTCGTTTTCTCCTGGGGTTGGTCCTCCGGACCTCGCGAGGATGACCGGGCCGGAGAGGCACGAGGGCCGTCACCGCCCTTCTGTGCCGGAGGAAGTGCGGCTGTGGCAGGCTGTTGGGTCCCAGAGGGTGCGACCGCTCCCTCTCTCTTCTTCTTCGCCGACAGCGTTGGCCTGACGGTGCAAGGGAAAAGTGTCGAGAACCAACGGCAGGATAGCAAACGCGATTGCAAGATGTATTCTCCCCTCGCGCAAACCTGCAGGAATCTCTGGAGCCTAACTAAGGGTGGCACCGCCAGCTCCTTCCTTTTCTCATGCAATTCGCTTGCGCATTAAAGAGGAGCTCTTGAACATCTTGACTTAGGAGCTCTTACTGACTCTCCAGCCCTCACCCCCTGGCCTTTACCATGGCACCGTGACCTGGCATACCAGAGGCGGCTGAGCTCACTCGAGTGTCGGGACCCGAGGACGCAGAGCACTTAGAAGAGTGCGAAAAAGGGGGAAGCTGGCGCGGGACTAACCTAGCGATACCGCCACCACTGACGCGCAAATCTTGCACTGCACAAGGAAATCGCCTCAGGCTCGCTAAGATAAGTCATGCATTCAAGTTAGCCCAGCACTAAGACTCGGGATTTTCGGCTTTTGCAGCTTTGCTCCAGTAATGCCGACTTCCTTTTCTGCCTTCGGGAAGCTGCTTGCACGATAAAGGAAACCCCTTGAGCATCGCGCCCCGGGAGATCTTGTCGGACCTCGAGTCGCTCTCCTCCTGGCCTTGACCACGGCATCGCGACCTGGCATACTAGTGACGGCAGAAGCCTGCCTGGGGACTGGGACCTGTCAGCGTAGATCGCTAAGCTACCGCGAGGATGAAAAGGGGGGACAATGCCGAAGCAAGACACGCAACCAGGAACATCATAATAGGAATAATCGGCGCAAAAGCACTACGGATTCTTTACACACACCCCGCAGGGTTCATCTCGATTCCTCACAGGGAACAAAAGAAGAAGGTTTCCAGGAGTCATATCTACAGATGTCGCCGCCGACGCCATCATCAACAGTGGGCCACGAGGTGCGGATGCCAGCCCCATCCAGATCATCAGTGACGATGAGCTGACGCCGCTGCCACGCTCCGGGCACGACGAGAGCTCGGGGGCATGTAGCTGTCGTCTCTCGTGTCCGGAGTCTTGTCAGTCTCAGGAGAGTCGCTGGACTCCCAAGAGCCACCGCTGCTGCTGGAGGAGCTATCGGCAGGACCGAGGGCGGGCTCAACGCCTGCTGCCGCACTGTCCTGGCCGCCCCCTCCAGGGCAGCACTCCAGGCGGCGGCCTTCCTCATCAAAGACCTTCAAGAACATCATGGAGGTGCCGTCGTACTCGAAGTGGATGGCGAAGGCTCCCTCCGCGCGGCAAGCGTGGGCGACCTCGCCCCATCCACAGGTCATGAAGATCTTGCCCGGGGAGACGACCTTGACCTCCGCTCCTATTGTCGGAGTGCTGCACTCGACATGCTGCAACCACAGCTCGAGTGGCCCTCTCGGCGGCATCTCTTCGGTGAAGAACTGTAGGAATCTGATCCACATGCGCAGGGGCATCGCCGCCCACACCACAAGTTCATGCGAGGAGCCCTCGACGTGAGTTCGTGGGCCGGCGGCGCATGCCACCATAGCCTGGCCACCACGGCCGTGGCGCGAGCGGCGCGAGGCGTGCCTCCTCCTCTGGAGCCATGCGCTTGGGCATACAAGGGCAGCAGGTAGCCCGGAGGAGGCCGCTCGTACCATGTCCTCGTCACCTCCGGCCTCACGACGACGTCGCGGGCGCGGACCAACCTCTTCTTCAGCGAAAGCGGACCCTGCTCTTCTTGGGGGGCTTTCCCTTTCTCAGCGGCGGAGAATCTCCTTATCGGCGCCATGAGTGTCACAACAAGACGGCAAGGCGAGGAGGAAAAGAAGAAGCAGGCGGAGTGGAGAAGGAGATGAGCAACGGGGGCTCCACCCCCTCCTCATTTATAGCCAGAAGGAGGCCAACCGCCGGCCTCCATGATCGCAGGTAATGATGGTTTTCTTCTGCATGCAGCAGGGACTCGTCAAGTCGAGGACGGTTGCCGAGGCAGCTTGGGGAAGCGGAGATGCCCACGCCCCATCAATCGCCACGCGTCAATCAAGGCCACAGGCAGTTGGGGCTCACGGCGATTAGCGCTTGCCCTTTGGCTTTGCCTCAAAGCGAAGTTCGAGCGTACCTTGGGCCCGGGGGCTACTATCGGCATTCTAGGACCGGGGGTGCCAAGACATGCCTACCTGCGACCCAGAGCGTGGCTCCACCAATGGCCTAGTACGGCCTACCTTCAGCAGCAACAACTCAAGACCCTCGCGAGGGACCAAGCCTCGCGAGGCGGATGACACCAAGACCTCCCTAGGTGTAGCCTCTCTAGGCTGGCTCCCAAGGAGCAGAGTTATCTATGTAGGGAGCACCTCGCGAGGTTCACGTGACGTAAGACATGATGACCAAGGCCAGGAGGGCACCAGCGGGCGCAGTGTACTAGTTTCCTCTTTGGTGCTAAAGAGGCAAGCGTAGGCGAGGAGTCCTGAGGCATCAGGCAAAGGTTCCCATATTGGTGCAACAAGACCAAGACCGGCAGGACGGCAGGATGGAGGTCATCGCGGAACCCACAACAGCATCACCACCAGAGCCTTTGGCAGGCGAAGACCACCTTTTGTCAGGATAGCTTGTACTAGTTGTTGTCGGAAATATGCCCTAGAGGCAATAATAAATAGGTTATTATTATATTTCCTTGTTCATGATAAATCGTTTATTATCCATGCTAGTGTTGTATTGATAGGAAACTCAGATACATGTGTGGATATATAGACAACACCATGTCCCTAGTAAGACTCTAGTTAACTAGCTCATTGATCAATAGATGGTTACGGTTTCCTGACCATGGACATTGGATGTCATTGATAACGGGATCACATCATTAGAAGAATGATGTGATGGACAAGACCCAATCCTGAGCCTAGCACAAAGATCGTGTAGTACGTATGCTAAAGCTTTTCTAATGTCAAGTATCATTTCCTTAGACCATGAGATTGTGCAACTCCCGGATACCGTAGGAATGCTTTGGGTGCGCCAAACGTCACAACGTAACAGGGTGGCTATAAAGGTACACTACAGGCATCTCCGAAAGTGTCTGTTGGGTTGGCATGAATCGAGACTGGGATTTGTCACTCCGTGTGATGGAGAGGTATCTCTGGGCCCACTCGGTAGGACATCATCATAATGTGCACAATGTGATCAAGGAGTTGATCATGGGATGATGTGTTACGGAACGAGTAAAGAGACATGCCGATAACGAGATTGAACAAGGTATCCGAATACCGTCGATCGAATCTCGGGCAAGTGCAATACCGCTGGACAAAGGGAATTGAATACGGGATTGATCGAATCCTCGACATCATGGTTCATCCGATGAGATCATCGTGGAACATGTGGGAACCAACATGGGTATCCAGATCCCTCTGTTGGTTATTGACTGGAGAACGTCTCGGTCATGTCTGCCTGGTTCCCGAACCCGTAGGGTCTACACACTTAAGGTTCGATGACGCTAGGGTTATAAAGGAAGTTTGTATGCGGTTAACGAATGTTGTTCGGAGTCCCGGATGAGATCCCGGATGTCACGAGGAGTTCCGGAATGGTCCGGAGGTAAAGATTTATATATGGGAAGTCATCATACGTTCACCGGAAGAGTTCGGGGGATACCGGCGTTGTACCAGGACCACCGAAGGGGTTCCGGGGGTCCACCGGGAGGATCCACCTGCCCCGGAGGGCCCTATGGGCTGTATGTGGAGAGGGACCAGCCCCTTAGTGGGCTGGGCGCCTCCCCCCTAGGGCCCATGCGCCTAGGGTTTGGGGGAAACCCTAAAAGGGGCGCCCCCCCTTGCCTTGGGGGCAAGGCACCCCTCCTGGCCGCCGCCCCCTCCTCAGATGGGATCTGAGGGGGCCGGCCCCCCTCTCCCTTGCCCCTATATATATGAAGGGGGTGGGAGGGCAACCGTACCAATGTGCTGGCGCAGC
This sequence comes from Aegilops umbellulata, assembly GCA_032464435.1. Classification (NCBI taxonomy): domain Eukaryota; kingdom Viridiplantae; phylum Streptophyta; class Magnoliopsida; order Poales; family Poaceae; genus Aegilops; species Aegilops umbellulata. The sequence continues at coordinate 193,704,150 of CP136055.1, forward strand.
CCTCCCCCTCTCCCAAGTCCTTCTCCTCTCCCGCAGTGCTTGGCGAAGCCCTGCAGGATTGCCACGCTCCTCCATCACCACCACGCCGTTGTGCTGCTGCTGGATGGAGTCTTCCTCAACCTCTCCCTCTCTCCTTGCTGGACCAAGGCATGGGAGACGTCACCGGGCTGTACGTGTGTTGAACGCGGAGGTGCCGTCTGTTCGGCACTTGGTCATCGGTGATTTGGATCACGGTGAGTACGACTCCATCAACCCCATTCACTTGAACGCTTCCGCTTAGAGATCTACAAGGGTATGTAGATGCACTTTCCTTCCCCTCGTTGCTGGTTTCTCCATAGATAGATCTTGGTGACACGTAGGAAAATTTTGAATTTCTGCTACATTCTCGAACAGTGGCATCATGAGCTAGGTCTATTGCGTAGATTCTTTGCACGAGTAGAACACAAAGTAGTCGTGGGCGTTGATTTTGTTCAATATGCTTACCGTTGCTAGTCCAATCTTGATTTGGCGGCATTGTGGGATGAAGCGGCCTGAACCGACCTTACACGTACACTTACGTAAGATAGGTTCCACCGACTGACATGCACTAGTTGCATAAGGTGGCTAGCGGGTGCCAGTCTCTCCCACTTTAGTCGGATCGGATTCAATGAAAAGGGTCCCTATGAAGGGTAAATAGCGATTGACATATCATGTTGTGGTTTTGCGTAGGTAAGAATCGTTCTTGCTAGAAACCCATAGCAGCCACGTAAAACATGCAAACAACAATTAGAGGACGTCTAACTTGTTTTTGCAGGGTATGCCATGTGATGTGATATGGCCAAAAGGATGTGATGAATGACATATGTGATGTATGAGATGATCATGTTCTTGTAATAGGAATCACGAATTGCATGTCGATGAATATGACAACCGGCAGGAGCCATAGTAGTTGTCTTAATTTATTTATGACCTGCGTGTCAAACGTAAACGTCATGTAATTACTTTACTGCTAACCGTTAGCTGTAGTAGTAGAAGTAATAGTTGGCGAGACAACTTCATGAAGACACGATGATGGAGATCATGATGATGGAGATCATGGTGTCATGCCCGTGACGATGATGATCATGGAGCCCCGAAGATGGAGATCAAAAGGAGCAAAGTGATGATGGCCATATCATGTCACTATTTGATTGCATGTGATGTTTATCATGTTTTTGCATCTTATTTGCTTAGAACGACGGTAGTAAATAAGATGATCCCTCATTAAAATTTCAAGAAAGTGTTCCCCCTAACTGTGCACCGTTGCGAAAGTTCGTTGTTTCGAAGCACCATGTGATGATCGGGTGTGATAGATTCTTACGTTCACATACAACGGGTGTAAGCCAGATTTACACATGCGAAACACTTAGGTTGACTTGACGAGCCTTGCATGTATAGACATGGCCTCGGAACACAAGAGACCGAAAGGTCGAGCATGAGTCGTATGGTAGATATGATCAACATGAAGATGTTCACCGATGATGACTAGTCCGTCTCACGTGATGATCGGACACGGCCTAGTTGACTCGGATCATGTAATCACTTGGATAACTAGAGGGATGTCTATCTGAGTGGGAGTTAATAAGATGAACTTAATTATCCTGAACATAGTCAAAAGATCTTTGCAAATTATGTCGTAGCTCGCGCTTTAGTTCTACTGTTTTAGATATGTTCCTAGAGAAAATATTGTTGAAAGTTAACTGTAGCAATTATGCATACAGTGGAAGGCTTATGTCCTTAATGCATCGCTCGGTGTGCTGGACCTCGAACGTGGTCTGTGGATGTTGCGAACATCTGACATACACGTTTTGATGACTACATGATAGTTCGGTAATGATAAATGGTTTAGAATTGAGGCACCGAAGACATTTTTGAAATGTCGCGGAACATATGAGATGTTTCGAGGGCTGAAATTGGGATTTCAGGCTCGTGCCCACGTCAAGAGGTATAAGACCTCCGACGATTTTCTTGGCCTGCAAACTAAGGGAGAAAAGCTCAATCGTTGAGCTTGTGCTCAGATTGTCTGAGTACAACAATCACTTGAATCGAGTGGGAGTTGATCTTCCATATAAGATAGTGATGTTTCTCCAAAGTCATTGCCACCAAGTTGCTAGAGCTTCGTAATGAACTATAACATATCAGGGATAGATATGATGATCCTTGAAATATTCGCGATGTTTGACACCGCGAAAGTAGAAATCAAGAAGGAGCATCAATTGTTGATGGTTAGTGAAACCACTAGTTTCAAGAAGGGCAAGGGCAAGAAGGGATACTTCATGAAACGGCAAATCAGCTGCTGCTATAGTGGAGAAACCCAAGGTTGAACCCAAACCCGAGACTGAGTGCTTCTGTAATAAGGGGAACAGCCACTGGAGCAGAATTACCCTAGATACTTGGTAGATGAGAAGGTTGTCGATAGAAGTATATTGGATATACATTATCTGAATGTGTACTTTACTAGTACTCCTAGTAGCATCAGGGTATTAGATACCGGTTCGGTTGCTAAGTGTTAGTAACTCGAAATAAAAGCTACGGAATAAACGGATACTAGCTAAAGGTGAGCTGACGAGATGTGTTGGAAGTGCTTCCAAGGTTGATATGATCAAGCATCGCACGCTCCCTCTACCATCGAGATTGGTATTAACCCTAAATAATTGTTATTTGGTGTTTGCGTTGAGCATAGACATGATTGGATTATGTCTATCGCAATACGGTTATTCATTTAAGGAGAATAATGGTTACTCTATTTATTTGAATAATACCTTTAATGGTCTTGCACCTAAAATGAATGGTTTATTGAATCTCGATCATAGTGATACATATGTTCATGCCAAAAGATATAAGATAGTAATGATAGTACCACCTACTTGTGGCACTGCCATGTAAGTCATATTGGTATAAAACGCATGAACAAGCTCCATGTTAATGGATCGTTGGACTCACTCATTTTTGAAAAGGATTGAGACATGTGAACCATGTCTATTGGTATATACGCATGAAGAAACTCCATGCAGATGGACCGTTTGGACTCACTTGATTTTGAGTCGCTTGAGACATGCAAATCATACCACATGGGCAAGATGACTGAATGCTTCGGTTTCAGTAAAATGGAACAAGAAAGCAACTTGTTGGAAGTAACACATTTTTGATGTGTGCAGTCCAATGAGTGCTGAGGCACGCAGTGGATATCGTTATGCTCTTACTTCACAGATGATTTGAGTAGATACTGAGCATATTTACTTGATGAAACACAAGTCTGAATTATTGAATGGTTCAAGTAATTTCAGAATGAAGTTGAATATCGTCGTGACAAGAGGATAAAATATCTATGATATGATCATAGAGATGAATATCTGAGTTGCGAGTTTGGTACACAGTTGAGACATTGTGAAAATTGTTTCACGACTAGTACCGCCTGGAACACCATAGTGTGATGGTGTGTCCGAACATCATAACTGCACCCTATTGGATATGATGCATACCATGATGTCTCTTATCGAATTACCACTATCGTTCATGGGTTAGGCATTAGAGACAACCGCACTCACTTTAAATAGGGCACCACGTAATTCCGATAAGATGACATTGTATGAACTATGGTTTAGAGAAACCTAAGCTGTCATTTCTTATAAGTTTGGAGCTGTGACGCTTATGTGAAAAAGTTTCAGGCTGATAAGCTCGAACCCAAAGCGGATGAATGCATCTTCATAGGACACCCAAAACAGTTGGGTATACCTCCGGTCTCAGATCCAAAAGCAATTGTTTCTCAAATCGGGTCCTTTCTCGAGGAAAAGTTTCTCTTGAAAGAATTGAGTGGGAGGATGGTGGAGACTTGATGAGGTTATTGAACCGTCACTTCAACTAGTGTGTAGCAGGGCACAGGAGTTGTTCCTATGGCACCTACACCAATTGAAGTGGAAGCCTATGATAGTGATCATGAGACTTCGGATCAAGTCACTCCCAGACGTTGTAGGACGACAAGGATGCGTACTACTTCAGAGTGGTACGTAATCCTGTCTTGGAAGTCATGTTGCTAGACAACAAAGAACCTACGAGCTATGGAGAAGCGATGGTGGGCCCGGATTCCGATGAATGGCTCGAGGCCATAAAATCCGAGAGAGGATCCATGTATGAAAACAAAGTGTAGACTTTGGCAGAACGGCTCGATGGTCGTGAGGCTGTTGAGTACAGATGGATTTTAAAAGGAAGACGGACAATGATGGTAAATGTCACCATTAAGAAAGCTCGACTTGTCGTTAAGATGTTTCCCGACAAGTTCAAGGAGTTGACTACGATGAGACTTTCTCACTCGTAGCGATGCTAAGAGTCTGTTGGAATTAGCAGGTACTGCATTATTTATGAAATCTTGTAGATAGGATGTCAAAATATTGTTTCCTTGTTCTTGAGGAAAGGTTGTATGTGATACAACCAGAAGATTTTTTCGATCCTGAAAGATGCTAACAAGTATGCAAAGCCCCAGCAATCCTTCTAAGGACTGGAGTAAGCATCTCGGAGTTGGAATGTACGCTTTGATGAGATGATCAAAGATTTTGGGTTTATACAAAGTTTATGAGAAACTTGTATTTCCAAAGAAGTGAGTGGGAGCACTACAGAATTTCTGATGAGTATGTGTTGTTGACATATTGTTTATCGGAAATGATGTAGAATTTCTGGAAAGCATATAGGGTTGTTTGAAAAGTGTTTTTCAATGGAAAACCTGGATTAAGGTACTTGAACATTGAGCATCAAGATTTATAAGGATAGATCAAAATCGCTTAATAGTACTTTCAAACGAACACATACCATGACAAGATTTTGAAGGAGTTCAAAATAGATCAGCAAAGAAGGAGTTCTCGGCTGTGTTACAAGGTGTGAGTATTGAGCAAGACTCAAGACATGACCACGGCAGAATAGAGAGAAAGGACGAAGGTTGTCCCCAATGCTTTAGTCATAGGCTCTAAAGTATGCTATGTTGTGTACCGCACCTGAAGTGTGCCAAACCATGAGTCAGTCAAGGGGTACAAGTGTGATCTAGAAATGGATCACAGGACAACGGTCAAGGTTATCCTTAGTAACTAGTGGACTAAGGAATTTTCTCGATTATGGAGGTAGTAAAAGAGTTCGTCATAAAGGGTTACGCCGATGCAAACTTTGACACTAATCCAGATTATTCTGAGTAGTAAACTGGATTCATATAGTAGAATAGTTATTTGGAATAGCTCCAAATAGAGCGTGGTAACTGCATCTAGGAGATGACATAGAGATTTGCGAAGTACATACGGATCTGAATGTTGCAGACCCGTTGACTAAAACCTCTCTCACAAGCAACATGATCAAACCCAGAACTCATTGAGTGTTAATCACATAGTGATGTGAACTAGATTATGAACTCTAGAAAACTCTTTGGATGTTGGTCACATGGCGATGTGACCTGTGAATGTTAATCACATGGTGATGTGAACTAGATTATTGACTCTAGTGCAAGTGGGAGACTGTTGGAAATATGCCTAGAGGCAATAATAAATAGGTTATTATTATATTTCCTTGTTCATGATAAATCGTTTATTATACATGCTAGAATTGTATTGATAGGAAACTCAGATACATGTGTGGATACATAGACAACACCATGTCCCTAGTAAGACTCTAGTTAACTAGCTCGTTGATCAATAGATGGTTACGGTTTCCTGACCATGGACATTGGATGTCATGGATAACGGGATCACATCATTAGAAGAATGATGTGATGGACAAGACCCAATCATGAGCCTAGCACAAAGATCGTGTAGTTCGTATGCTAAAGCTTTTCTAATGTCAACTATCATTTCCTTAGACCATGAGATTGTGCAACTACCGGATACCGTAGGAATGCTTTGGGTGTGCCAAACGTCACAACGTAACTGGGTGGTTATAAAGGCACACTACAGGCATCTCCGAAAGTGTCTGTTGGGTTGTCATGAATCGAGACTGGGATTTGTCACTCCGTGTGACGGAGAGGTATCGCTGGGCCCACTCGGTGGGACATCATCATAATGTGCACAATGTGATCAAGGAGTTGATCACGGGATGATGTGTTACGGAACGAGTAAAGAGACTTGCCAGTAACGAGATTGAACAAGGTATCAGAATACCGTCGATCGAATCTCGGGCAAGTGCAATACCGCTGGACAAAGGGAATTGAATACGGGATTGATTGAATCCTCGACATCGTGGTTCATCCGATGAGATCGTCGTGGAACATGTGGGAACCAACATGGGTATCCAGATCCCGCTGTTAGTTATTGACTAGAGAACGTCTCGGTCATGTCTGCATGGTTCCCGAACCCGTAGGGTCTACACACTTAAGGTTTGATGACGCTAGGGTTATAAAGGAAGTTTGTATGTGGTTACCGAATGTTGTTCGGAGTCCCGGATGAGATCTCGGATGTCACGAGGAGTTCCGGAATGGTCCGGAGGTAAAGATTTATATATGGGAAGTCATCATACGGTCACCGGAAGAGTTTGGGGGATACCGACATTGTACCAGGACCACCGAAGGGGTTCCGGGGGTCCACCGGGAGGATCCACCTGCCCCGGAGGGCCCTATGGGCTGTATGTGGAGAGGGACTGGCCCCTTAGTGGGCTGGGCGCCTCCCCCCCTAGGGCCCATGCGCCTAGGGTTTGGAGGAAACCCTAAAAGGGGCGCCCCCCCTTGCCTTGGGGGGCAAGGCACCCCTCCTTGCCGCCACCCCCTCCTCAGATGGGATCTGAGGGGGCCGGCCCCCCTCTCCCTTGCCCCTATATATATGAAGGGGGTGGGAGGGCAACCGTACCAATGTGCTGGCGCAGCCCTCTCCCTCTCCCAAGTCCTTCTCCTCTCCCGCAGTGCTTGGCGAAGCCCTACAGGATTGCCACGCTCCTCCATCACCACCACGCCGTTGTGCTGCTGCTGGATGGAGTCTTCCTCAACCTCTCCCTCTCTCCTTGCTGGATCAAGGCATGGGAGACGTCACCGGGCTGTACGTGTGTTGAACGCGGAGGTGCCGTCCGTTCGGCACTTGGTCATCGGTGATTTGGATCACGGCGAGTACGACTCCATCAACCCCGTTCACTTGAACGCTTCCGCTTAGCGATCAACAAGGGTATGTAGATGCACTCTCCTTCCCCTCGTTGCTGGTTTCTCCATAGATACATCTTGGTGACACGTAGGAAAATTTTGAATTTCTGCTACGTTCCCCAACAGTTGTCTCCCTTCAAAATTGGCCATTGTGGGATCCCTTCCCGCCTACATTTGAGAAGAGGACCAGGGCCTCTATAAATAGAACTAGCCACCACCGTAGGAGATGGTCGACTCATCCGGGACTGGATCCATTCCATCCTCACAGACCAGCTCACCGAGCTCCAGAACACCTCTCCTCCTGAGGCTGTTCGTCCATTGTACTAGTTCATCCTAGCCCTCGAGGAATCCACCACCATCACACTGGAGTAGGGTATTACACCACAACGATGGCCTGAACCAGTATAAACCTCTGCGTCTCATGTTCTTCAGGTTCGACTAGCTAGGCCGTGAGATTGTTGAGCGAGTGAACTAGGGAGAGAGAATCCTTCGTGCGCACCCCAGAGTTCGAACCTCACAAGGGTTTGCCGGAACGCTAAATCCAACAGGGTGATCATCTCCCTTCTTCCCACCAAGGATGGCTGCTGCACACAAGTCCTCGCATCTCGATGGCGCACTCTCTGGCGCACCGTGCCTCTTAATCTCGGCTGTCGTCAGATATCTGTCCTTCCTACATTTGATCTCCGCAGAGCTATCGTCTCCTCCCACCAGCGCCCCGTTCAATGCCTCTGCATCCTGACATGCTACCTGCTGTCCATGCCAGCATGGTGGACGTCTGGCTGACATCCATGAAATTCAAAAAACTCCAGCAGCTTGAGTTCTACCATTACTACGGAAAATATATGCCGTGATCCCAACTCCATGTATTTGTGCCCACACCACCGTTGTCCATCTCGTGGTTTCCTCCTCTCTCCACACCCTCACCGTAGCCCGGTGCCATCTACCAGGCAATCTGGAACTAATGATTCGACTCCCACTGCTATAAAGACTTTCACTTGTGGTGGTTGATCTGTCGGAGGCCTTGTCGGTGTCCCGGGAACGGGGGTGCCCAGACCTGCCTGCCTGCAGCCCGTGCCGTGTCTCCATCGATGGCCCGCCCAGCTTTAGCAAGCAACAAATCAAGACCCTCGCGAGGGGCCAAGCCTCGTGAGGCGGACGACATCAAGACCTCCCTAGGGGCAGCCTCACTAGGCTAGCTCCCGAGGAGCAGAGATATCAATACAAGGCACCCTGACGACCAAGGCCAGGTAGGCGTAGTGTACTAGTTTCCTCTTTGGTGCTAAGGAGGCAAGCGCAGGCGCGGAGTCCGGAGGAATCAAGCAAAGGTTTCTTCTTCGGTACAACAAGATCAAGACCGCCAGGAAAACAGGGCGGAGGTCAACACAAAGCCCACTGCAGCGTCACCACCAGAGCCTTTGGCAGGCGAAGACTACTTTTGTCAGGATAGCTTGTACTAGTTGTCTCCCTTCAAAATTGGACGTTTTGGGATCCCTTCCCGCCTACATTTGGGAAGAGGACCAAGGCCGCTATAAATAGGACCTAGCCACCACCGTAGCGGGGGACGGATGATTCAGATCATCCTTACGCCCACTAGCTCATCGTGCCCAAGGACACCTCACCTCTTGAGGTTGTTCCACCACTGTACTATTTCATCCTCAGCCCCTCGAGGCAATCCACCACAAAGCTGGAGTAGGGTATTAAACCGCAAGGTGGCCCGAACCAGGATAAACCCTCGTGTCTCTTGTTCTTTGGGTTCGTCGAGCTAGGCCATGGGATCGTTTAGCAGGCAGACTGGGAAGAGAGTGTTCTTCATGCGCACCCTAGAGTTCGAACCTCTCAAGGGTCTGCGGAACCCCGAATCTGACATTTGGCGCACCAGGTAGGGGTGCGCCGAAGCTTCGCCTCCTCGTCCGCTCCGCGCGCTTCGCTCCCCCTTCAACTCTCATGGCGAGCGCCGCTCCTCCGTCCGGGCCAACGGGCGCGCACGAAGGCGCTGTGGGGATCCGAGCCTTCGCCCTCGCCATGCGGCAGGTGCGGTGGCCCCACATGTTCAAGCCGGAGATGCCACCTCACTACGTTGGCGTGGCAAATCCAGCAGCCTTCCACCAGGTGTACGAGGAGGCCATTCGGGCAGCCAGAGGCGACGACAAGGTCATGGACAACTGGTTCTCCATGGCCCTCGCCGGCGTGCCGCGCGCCTGGCTGCTCAACCTGCCGGGATCCTCTGTGGCCTCCTTGGAGGAACTGCGCAATCTCTTCATTGCACGCTTCGCAGCACTAGCACCCCTCTCCGTTGCAGCCCTCCTTGGTGGTTCGCAGGCGCCACCCTCGGATCGCCACGTCAAGCAGTTCTTCCGCCAAATGGGCGCTGCCTGTGTGCAGCAGGCAGCTCCTCCGGGATGGGCGGCGCCCAAGGCCGACCTCACCTTTGACTCAAGGGACCATCCGGAGACCACCGTGGGCTCAGGCGCGCTCCCGATGCTCTACATGCCCACCATCTGCAACGTGGCGGTTACCAAGACCCTCATTGATGGCGGGGCCACCGGCCTCAACGTGCTCTCTGTGGAAGCTTTCGGCTTTCTCCACGTGCCGCACGGCCGGTTCCGTCCACCAAGCCCTTCTCTGTGGTTGGTGATGGTTCCGCCAGCCCCCTCAGACAGATACGCCTTCATGTCACCTTCGGCACCAGTGACAACTACCGCACAGAGCTCATCGACTTTGACATCGCTCGCGTTGGACTCCCGTACAACGCCATCCTCAGGTACCCAGACCTGGCCAAGTTCATGGCAGCAACCCATCCTGCCTACAACCTCATGAAGATGCTAGGGAGCAGCGGAGTCCTCACCGTGGCTGGAGACACCAAGGAGGCCCTGGCGGCCCTCAAGCTCTCCTTCAGGGCCGCGGCGGTAGAACGCCCCACGGACGAAACAACACCTAGGGCCCGGGGGGCTGCGCCGGCGAAGAAGAATCAGTTATTCTCTCAAGATCGGGCTAAGATGAAGCGGGTACCAGTCGACGAGCACGGGTCCTCAGGAGCCACCTTCACCATAGGCACCGACCTCGCCCCGGACCAAGAAGAGGCATTGGTGAACTTCCTCCGCGCGAATAAGGAGGTGTTTTCCTGGGAGCCCAAGCAGCTACTTGGGGCCCCGAGGTGGATTATCAAGCATCACCTGAAGGTGTGCCCTAATGTGTGCCCGGTGAAGCAGAAGGCACGACAACAATCCACAGAGAAGCAATCCTTCATCGTCCAAGAGACCAGCAAACTACAAGAAGCAGGTGTTATCCACGAGGTGTGGTACCTGGAGTGGCTGGCGAACCTGGTCATCGTGCCCAAGAAAGGGGGGAAGGAACGCATGTGTGTTGACTTCACCAACCTCAACAAGGCATGCCCTCAAGACCCGTTCCCGCTTCCGCGCATTGATCAGATTGTCGAATCCACCGCCGAGTGCGACCTGCTGTGTTTCCTAGATGCCTTCTCGGGCTACCACCAGATCAAGATGGCGGTACATGACGTTGAGAAGACAGCCTTCTTAACCTTGTGTGGGGTGTACTATTACACCTGCATGCGGTTCGGACTGCGTAACGCTGGGGCAACCTTCCAGCGACGAATGCACATCGCTCTGGGCCAGCAGCTCAGGAGGAACGTTGAGGCCTACGTCGACGACATCATGGTGAAATCTCGGGAGGCAAGGACCCTCATCCAAGATCTGGAGGAGACCTTCACTAGCCTACGCAAGGTGGACCTGTGACTGAACCCGGAGAAATGCGTGTTTTGCGTCCCCATAGGTAAGTTGCTGGGCTTCCTTGTGTCGCACAAGGGAATTGAGGCGAACTCGGAGAAGGTCAAAGCAATAGAAGAGATGAGCCCGTCGTAGACTCTCAAGGAAATGCAAAAGCTTGCGAGCTGCGTGACCTCGCTGGGGCGCTTCATCTCCAAGCTAGGGGAGCGCGCCCTCCCGTTCTTCAAGTTGATGAAGAAGAAGGGCCCATTCGAGTGGACTCTAGAGGCCGAAGCGGCATTTCAAGACCTCAAGTGGTACCTCACCAGCCCGCCAGTGATGGTAGCGCCACGTCCTATTGAGCCCCTCATGCTCTACCTAGCCGCCACGCCCTACTCAGCCAGCGCAGCGCTGGTGGCTGTCCGGGAGGGGTGCCAGGTCAAGGACCTGCCGCGTGGCGCCACGCAGTCGATCGAAATGACGCAGCACCAAGACGACGCCCCTGAAGCCACTGCTGCGCCAGCGGACAGCCAGGTCCCATTGGGGGGCGCTCCTGAGGCTGTGGTTGCCAAACAGGCGGCCCAGCTCCTCAGGTCTCCCAGCCTCAGGAGGTGCCCCCAGTCCCGGGAGGCCTCGGACTCCGCCAACACTCCCGCCCTTGTCGAGCACCCGGTGTACTTCATCAGCACGGTACTGCATGACTTGCGGGCATGCTACCCCATGCCACAAAAGCTTCTGCTCGCGCTTCTTGTTTCCTCGCGTAAGCTGCGCCAGTACTTCCAAGGCCACCCCATTAAGGTCGTCTCAGCTTACCCGCTGGAAAGGGTGCTCCAGAGCCCCAATGCTGTGGGGAGGGTCGCTGAGTGGAACATCGAATTGCAAGAATTCCAGCTAGAGTTCAGCACCACCAGTGTCATCAAGGGTACTGTGCTCGCCGACTTCATGGCGGAGTGGACTGACGCTCCGGGGCCCAAGGCAGGTGAAGACTGGTCCCTCTCGCCTGGGAGCGAAGCGCCAGACGGCTGGGTCATGCACTTTGATGGAGCCTTCGCACGTCAGGGCGCGGGGGCTGGAGCCATGCTCATCTCGCCAACCCAGGAAAAACTCTACTACGCCGTGCAGCTCTGCTTCCAGCAGGGCGAGAAGGTCTCCAACAACATCACATAGTACGAAGGCTTTATTGCGAGTCTCAACGCTGCGGCGGCCTTGGGAGTGAAGAGCCTCACCATCAGGGGCGACTCCTCGCTCCTCGTCAACTTCTCCAACAACGTATACGAGCCGTAGGATGAGCATATGGAGCCATACCTCGCGGAGGTACGCAAAATGGAGAAGCAATTCTTGGGCCTGCAGCTGCAACATGTGCCCTGCGGCATGAACAAGGAAGCTGACGATATCGCCAAGAGGGCGTCCAGGCGCCTGCCCCAGGAACCCGGCGTTTTTGAGGAACAGCTCTTCAGGCTTTCACCTGCCCCTCCGGTTGCGGAGCCGGCACCGCCTCAGGAGGAGCTTCCCTCGCCTTCAACCTCGGGAGCCCCCGCCTGCGGCCCGACCTCAGGAGCGCGTCTGCTCCTCGCGCTCGAGCTTTAGGAGGGGTGCTGGACCGAAGAATTCAAGGCGTACCTGCTGCAGGGAGCCCTGCCGGAGAAGGAGGAAGACGTGGAGCGCGTGGCTCGGCAGGCCACAACCTACTGCATTCGGGACGGTGAGCTATGCCGAAAACGACCAAACGATGTTTCCTTGCGATGCATCTCCAGGGAGCAGGGGTGCGAGCTGTTAGCCGACATACATGGAGGGGATTGCGGACATCAGTCGTCATCGCACACCTTGGTGGGCAAGGCATTCCGTAGTGGATTCTACTAGCCCACGGCACTCAACGACGCAACTGAGCTGGTGAGATCCTGCGAAGCCTGCCAGTTCCATGCCAAGAAAATCCACCAGCCTGCTCAGGGCCTCCAAACTATCCCACTCTCATGGTCGTTTGCGGTCTGGGGGTTGAACATGTTGGGACTGTTCCCTCGAGTTCCCGGGGGCTACCGCTACCTCTATGTCGCCATCGACAAATTCACCGAGTGGGCGGAGGTGGAGCCAGTCTGTACCATCCCGGCCGGCTCGGCGGTCAAGTTCATCAAGGGCCTCATGAGCCGGTTCGGAGTCCCTAATCGCATCATCACCGACAATGGCTCGCAGTTCACCAGTAATATTTTCAAAACATACTATGCTAACCTTGGAACGCAGATATGCTATGCCTCGGTGGCACACCCCAGGAGCAATGGGCAAGCCGAGCGCGCAAACGCAGAGGTCCTGAGAGGTCTCAAAGCAAGTAATTTCAAGAAGAAGCTTGTAGCCTGCGGCAGGGGCTGGCCGGAGAAGCTCCAGTCCGTGCTATGGTCCATCCGCACCACCGTGACCAAGCCGACCTGTGAAACTCCATTCTTCCTCGTCTACGGAGCTGAAGCGGTTCTCCCCCACGAGGTCAGGCATCGCTCCGCGCGGGTCTTGGCGTTTGACAAGGAATGCCAGGATGCCACGCGGGGAATGGATCTCGTGCTGGGGGAGGAACGCCGTCGTCAAGCCTCACTCTGAGCGGCAAGGTACCAGTAGGCGCTGTGGCGGTACCACTGCTGCAGCGTCCGCTCCAGGACACTCGAGGTGGGTGATCTCGTCCTATGGCGGGTGCTCTCCAGGGAAGGGCTATATAAGCTTTCACCCATGTGGGAGGGCCCATTTAGGGTCGCCCGCGTCTCCAGGCCTGGCGCCGCGTGCCTGGAGACGCAGGACGGGATCCCCATCCAGAACACCTGGAACATCCAGCACCTCCGGAAGTTCTACCCATGAAGCAACGCCAAGTGCCTGTGAAGGTCTCCTCTCGTGACACTCTCACATAATAATAAGTGGGGTTGTACACGCCCTAGAGTCTCCAGAGTGCCTCCCTTTGGCCTCGGGGGCTCCCTCCCATGTCCTAGTGGCAGCACTTAGCTCCATGCTGGTGAGAAGACTCGACCAGGTGCCGGACGCGGCTGTTCATTTGCTTTCTGTAGCTGGTTTGCAACCTTTTAGTGGAATTTGGAGCTCTGGCGTTTCTTGAGTGTTCAGATGAATTTTCTCCCTTTAATTCGCTTGCTTCTTCGCCTTGCGGCAGGGAGAACGGTAGTTGCCTGTCACTCTCCATCATGCGCCTCGCGTGGGGGCTGGGCAGGTGTGCCCGTGCGCGGGGGGAGCCCACGCCGCGAACACACCTCGCCAAAAGCCCTGTCGCACCAGAGCTTCGACTTCCTTGATCTTCGTGAGGCGCCCTCGAATGAGCCCAGGATTTGCGCACCCTCTTAAGTCCGTGCCCCTCGGGTACCGTGACGCGATACATTAAGCCACGATTGGCCCATACTTGAGGGCTCGCGCAAGGAAGAACAAGGCGCCTGGCGGATTTTCTATCAAAACTTGCAGCTTTATGACATCTCACGAGGCCAGCGGCGCCAGGGTCGGCAGCAACGAGGCCTCACCAGATGCCAAAGGGGCGCGCCCTCGTGAGGCGGGAAGCTAACCCAAGCGTATCGAGCTAAGTTACTCCTTTGTATCTACGTGGAGCACGAACACCATGTCATAACACGAGAACTATAAACATAGCATAGTGGCATTAGTACCATGGTTCATTACACACCCCTGCGGGGCCCCCTACTTTTTTCAAGTGCAGGAAGAAAGGAAAGGTTAAAGAAAAGCAGCCTGCGCGACCGCAGCAGCACGAAGCCTGGCTCCAAGGGCCTCCCGGACTCAGCCAGAGCCTTCTCCGCGCTTCACCGGAGTGTGGCGATGGGACGACCCACCACCTTCCTCGAGGCAAGCCCAGTGACATGGTGGCTGGTCGTAGTTTCCGCTGCTGGTGCTCTCGCTGGAGGAGGAGCCGCCGCCGCTAGACGAGCCACAGCCATCGCCAAGAGCAAGCTCGCCGTCAGCATCATCGCGGACGTCGTCAAGGCCAAGCTCGTCGTCGCCGCTGCTGTCCTCGGGGCAGCACCCTGCCCGACGACCATCTTCCCCGAACACCCTCACGTAGAGGGTCACGACGCTGTCATACTTGAAGTGGAGGATGCACCTCCTCCTCAGGCCGCATGCACGGGTGAACGTCTGCCAGCCATGGGCCAGGACCGCGTTGCCCGAGGCGGAAACCTGCCTGCACCGCGGCCCACGAGGCCTTGCTGCAGCAGCCGTCGGCTTGCAACCAGAAGCCGTCGAGACCCGTGGCCGGCAGCTCACCGGCGAAGGAGTGCGGGAGCTGGAGCCAGGTGCCGGCAACCTCTCCAACCACACGAAGAACTTCGGGAGCACCTCCGCCAAATGGAAGCGCGGCCGAGGAGGCTGGGCGAACAAAGCGCGCCTCCCCTCGGCGCAAGGGCTGCTACACCTCGAGCGGCCCCTGTGCCGAGAGGAAGCACCGCTGCAGCCGCCTAGGACGACACCGGTCCCCGAAGGAGTATGCCCGCGCCCCCGAGGAGGCACAGCAAGAGTCACGGCGTGCTTGCGGGGGTGGCCCCACCCCCTCTTGAGCGGCGATGAGCTGGGCCCCTCCTGGCGATCCTTCCCCTTCTCCCCGGCTGAGAACCTCTTCGTTGGCGCCATGGGGGCTGCGGCAAGATGGCAAGGCGAGGAGGAAGGAGAAGGAGCAGGCGGCGAGAAGAAGGAGATGAGCAGAGGGGGCTCCACCCTCTCTTCATTTATAACCAGGAGGAGGCCAACCGCCGGCCTCCACGACCGCACGTAATGATGGTTTTACGCTGCATGCAGCAGAGTCTCGTTAAGTCAAATGGTTCCCGAGGAAGCATGGGGAAGAGGAGGCGCCCACGTCCCATCAATCGCCATGCGTCGACTGAGGGCGCAGGCGGTTGGGGCCCGTGGCACTCCGCACTTGCCCTTTGGCTTCGCCTCGAAGCCAAGTTGGAGTGCGCCTTGGGCCCGGGGGCTACTGTCGGTGTCCTAGGAACGGGGGTGCCCAGACCTGCCTGCCTATGGCCCGTATCGTGGCTCCATCGACGGCCCAGCTTCGGCAAGAAACAACTCAACACCCTCGCGAGACGGACGACATTAAGACCTCCCTGGGGGCAGCCTCACTATGCTGGCTCCCGAGGAGCGGAGATATCAATGCAAGGCGCACCTCGTGAGGTTCGCGTGACGTGAGCCATGACGACCAAGGCCAGGCGGGCGCCAGCGGGCGCAGTGTACCGGTTTCCTCTTTGGTGCTAAGGAGGCAAGCGCAGGCGCGGAGTCCCGAGGAATCAAGCAAAGGTTTCCGCTTTAGTGCAACCAGACCAAGACCGCCAGGACGGCAGGGCGGAGGTCATCGTGGAGCCCACTTTAGCATCACCACCAGAGCCTTTGGCAGGCGAAGACTACTTTTTTCAGGATAGCTTGTACTAGTTATCTCCCTTCAAAATTGGCCGTTGTGGGATCCCTTCCCGCCTACATTTGGGAAGAGGACCAAGGCCGCTCTAAATAGGACCTAGCCACCACCGCAGCGGGGGATGGATCATTCAGATCATGCTTATGCCCACCAGCTCATCGAGCCCAAGAACACCTCACCTCTTGAGGTTGTTCCACCACTGTACTAGTTCATCCTCAGCCCCTCGAGGCAATCCACCACAAAGCTGGAGTAGGGTATTACACCGCAAGGTGGCCCAAACCAGGATAAACCCTCGTGTCTCTTGTTCTTTGGGTTCGTCGAGCTAGGTCGTGGGATCATTTAGCGGGCAGACTGGGAAGAGAGTGTTCTTCGTGCCCACCCCAGAGTTTGAACCTCTCAAGGGTCTGCGGAAACCCGAATCCTACAAGCCTCACTACACAACATCATCCAATTCGGTTGCCCTGCCCTGGAGTGCTTGCTGCTTGTTTTCGGATTAGAAATCGGTATCCATTATCTCCAAATAAAGTCGCCTCCCCATAAAAGCATTGGAATTTATTTTGAAGGATAACAACTCATCATTGAAGATGCCCCTTCACTTCAAAGGTTGCTCCTTGATTATTGTTACAAACCTTCGCAAATAACTATCCTCTCTGCGCCTATACTTGAGGCCTTGGGTGTAATTCGTGATCCGTTTGTACATCACGACATGGTGTTTGGCTCCACACTTATTCAGGTACTGTATATTATCATCTACACTTCTGTAATCACAAGCTGCATTTTTCATTTGTGCACATAAGTTAAATATCATCTTGGAGTACACTTTGGATACTAATATTATGTTATATGCTCAACGAAGAGTTCGTCCATCGATAGCCTATCAATGGTGTTGGATTCTGTCAAGATCTTATATATCGGAATGTTTAGTATTGATTTGAACACAATTATTGGCTTGCTGCAATGCTTTCCATGTCTGGAGAATTTGTATATAGAGGTGATTATTTCATACACATTGAAAGCCCATATAAATTGTACTAGAATTACCATTCGGCTGTCGATCTATCGACATACTCTTTTTTAGACCTTAGCTATTTCAATCTTCATGTCTATGTAGGCAGCAACACATGGAGAAAAACATATAACCAATCGGTGGTGTAATAAGCACTGGGATTTTCTCAGTTCTCATGACATTCGTTTGAGAACAATAATGATGGAAGGTTATGCATCCAATCAGGCAAACAGAAACTTCGTCACATTCTTCCTATTGAATGCGAGGTTACTATTCTCCACGAGGCTTAAGTTTTTCAACAAGAAATTTCTCACGGATGGATATGTTGAACAACAAAAAAAGAAGTTTTAGGTTGACAAATGGGCTTCTGAATGTGCTCGGCTTCTATCTACAACAACTTGTCGTCACATCAGTAAACTTTTTGGCACATGATGTTGATTTTATGGATCAGACTGGCCCATTTGTTTGTGACTGCCAAAAACAGTGGTTGGGTTAGATGTTATTGACATGCATGTTCAATCTGGGTTTTGTCTAAACCTAATGAACAATTAACCCTCATGCTTTTGTACCATTTGTAATCTAGGTTTCAACTCGGCTGGACTGTCATATGTTGTTTGAAACAAGGCAAATGGCTTGCCATTTGTTTAATTAAGAGAGAAATATTGTAACAAGTCCCAACCAAGGGAAATAACATCACTTTCGTCGTCTGCTTGATGTCACTGTGCATTATAGATCCCAAGTGATTAGCCCCCACCAGCACCCACAAACCTATTTTGAACTAGCACACCAAATGGGCTGTAAATTTTCATAAGAAAGGCTGCATGGCCATGACAGATTTGGATTCTGACATTTGGGACCCACGAGGAAAAACCCTGTCCAAGGTGGTGTCGACTTACTAGTCAACAAACGATTCTGCCTACTAGTCGTTGGATTGACATCCAACATCTATCGTGTATCTTCTATCTCTTGTCTTCTTCCTCCAGCCGCCCAAACCAAACCACCCCATCGGTTCCGCCTACTCCCGCCTCCCACGCCTGGTTGCGCCTCCGCCGCTCTATTGTACCCTCAAACGTTGGCCGGTCCCTCCCTCTATTCCCCCACACGTCATGTTATTCTCCGACGATGTCGGCCCCAACACGCACCCGCACCCGAACCAGTCAACCCTCATACTTCCCTCCGCCTGCGAAAAGACAGGAGCATCTTCCATGGCTCCTATTCGTTTCGTCTGAGGCCTTGCCGTCATCCTCTGCCTTGGTTCGCTCACTGTGCGCGGTGCGCCGCCATCTGGTGTTGTCAACGTGGTCAACAACCGAGAGGAATAAGGATATGACTATATGTGGAGAGGATGACAGCAGGGACCCACCAGGGTAATGGCAGTACGCAAGCAAGTGCCTCATTATTACAAGCCCAAAAAACGGTTTCTCCTAATGGTTGGACATCTAGGGCCCACGTGTAACGCCCCGGATGTAACTTTACATATTTGTAACTCCAACTCTTGCCATTTCCTGCTATGTGATATGATATTTTCCTTCGTGGTTGGGTTTTGTCTATCATTTTGCTTTTTGTTTTGTTAGTGCATTCATATTTGCATCATGTGCATTGCATCATGTCATCATGCAACCCTTTTTAAAACTCAACTTAAAGAAATCGTATGGATCTTTGATCCACTTAAATCGAGGGTATTCACATGGTGATTTCTCTTTAAAACATATTCAAAGTCTCCTACTATTATTAGGGAGCTATTATAAATATTCCAATAATTTGGAATTTACCTCAACACACTTGCATGTTAAACCCCTTAGCCTTTCTTCTTCAAGTTTTGACTCTCTAACCTTGTCAATAATTCTTTTGCCACTTACCGAGGCTCTTCCTAAATGTTCAACATTTTTGGACACTTCGGAATCCTAGTCCTTGTTCAAACCATTTGAATCAAATTCAAAGGAATTTGAATTTAAATCTTGCAAGCATGGCCATTCCTATTTTCTTGGAACAAATACATTTTTGTGAGCCCGGGAAAATTATCCGCATGCCAAAGTCCCTTCTGTAACCTTTTTACTTTCTCTCTTTTATTTCTTCCTATTCTTTTTCTGTTTTGGGAAAATATGAGAGAGGGAGTGGAGAGCCAAGCAGCCTCTCTCTCTCCTCTGGGCCGGCCTCCCAAGCCCAGCTGCACCTAAACCCTGGCCCCGATCCCCCTCCTCATCTCCCGATCGATCGCCTCTCCCTCTTGTATTTCCCTCTGCCGCCGCCAAACAACACACGCATGCAGAGGGGCAGCACCCCACGCCCGATCCCCTCGACCGCTACCTTGGCCTCCGGCCATGGCGCCCGCGCCGACGACCCTGCAGGCCGCTGCCCTGCTGCCAAGTCCCGCTGCTGCCGCA
This sequence comes from Aegilops umbellulata, assembly GCA_032464435.1. Taxonomy (NCBI): domain Eukaryota; kingdom Viridiplantae; phylum Streptophyta; class Magnoliopsida; order Poales; family Poaceae; genus Aegilops; species Aegilops umbellulata. The sequence continues at coordinate 193,723,765 of CP136055.1, forward strand.
CGCCAAGTCCTGCGCCACTGTCTTCTTCACGACCTACATCGGTCCCTGCCGCGCTCCTGCATCGAGCAGCCAGAGCCGCTCGTCGCCGGATCCCGTCCGCTGCTGCCTGGATCCGCGCGTTCGCCACCATTGGCTACCTCGAGGAGCCCCGCCGCCCCGTAGCATATCGTCAGACCGCACCATGCCCCGCCTCTTTCCCTCGTTCTCCCTTCTCCTCTTGTATCCATCTATCTCGCTCAGCGCACTCTCTCTGCCCTTGGACAGGGACCTCGGCGACCTTGGCCCGCCATGGATGGCCGGCTCTTCCAAGCTCCCCGCTGCCGCATCACGCCTAGGCCGATCCCCCTCCGCCCGTTCCTTGACCATCTCCTCCATCGACGACCTCTGCACCACTTCGAGGCTCCTCTCGCGAGCACCTCCTTCTAAACCCCTTTGGGTCCTCGTCGTGGCCCTGCCTGCACTAGCAACCTTCTGCTGCCTGTCTTCTCCATGTCCTTGAGGAGCCACCCAAGGTGTCAGTCGTTCTGGCCCTTGCACATCACTGTTGACCCGAGGAGACTAAGGGCATCTCCAGCCGCGCCCCCAACAGGCCCTCCCAGGCCACTTTTTCGGCGCCGGCATCGAAAAAACGGCCCAGTCGCACCCCCAAGACGCCGAAAATCGCCGACTCGGACGTTTTTTCCGCCCGGCGGTCACAGCCCGAACCTGGCGCGCCGGGGAGCCATTGGAGGCTCCGGCGCTAGGGACAAGCGCGCCTGGCCCACACCGACAGGGGAAAAGTCAAGGTTTTCTTCCCCCGACTCGCGTCGCACCCCCCGCGCCCCCGGCCAGCACTAGCTATATCTCGGCGACGGCCGCCGCCCTACTCCGCTAGATAGCCATTCTCGCCGGAAAATAGCAGCGCTTTGCCGCGGCATCCCCTCCCACAACAGCTGGTTGTTTCCGGCCGCCGTTTCCGGCCGCGGAGGCGCGGTTTAACGGAGGGTACACGGCCACCGAGCGCAAGGTGCTCGGCATTTTGCCTGTCTCGGCGATGGACTCGGATGAGGAGGAAGAGCTCGCCGCGCTGCTAGAGGAGGAAGCCGCGGCCAACGTCCAGGAAGAAGAGCATCTGATGGTGCTCGCCGCCCTCGCCCAGCTGCTGGCGAGCACTGAAAAGCCGCGGCGAGGTGGCTCGGCGCCGGGGCGGGTGAAAGCAAAGAATCGGTATCGTCTGCAAGGCTACTGCATGCTCTACTCCGACTACTTCGCTGATGCTCCACTTCATGGCGAGAGAACATTTCGGCGCCGTTATCGGATGAGCCGAAAGCTCTTCCTCAGGATTGTGAATTCCATCCGGGAGTTCGACAACTACTTCAAGGGGGACGCCGTGTGATGAAATACGAGTTTTTATTTGTTGAACTATATAATTTGTATTGAACTATTTGTTGTTGTACTATTTTGTTGAAGTATTTGATTTTTCTGTGATGAAATATGTGATAAGAAATAATTGTGTTGATAATTGAACGCCGAGACACGGCAAAACCACGCCGAGTATGGGCCTATTCTCGCCCATATGGGCCGTTTATTCGCCGAAATTGGGCCGCAAAGTGGACCAATTTCGGCGCCTGGGGGGCGAGCTGGGGGTGACGACTGGGCGCAAAACTGCCCCGAGTGCCGAGTTTATCGCCGGCTCGCCCCCAGGGGGCGATTTTTATGCGTCCTGGGGGGGGCCAACGGCTGGAGATGCCCTAACACCGCCAAGTCCAAGGACGATCCTCGAAAATTTTGGACGCGCCAAGTTCCTCTTTCGGACCCGTCTAAGTGTACAACGACTCATGTGCGACCACGCGGATTCGCTCGGCAAGACTGACGCCCGAACAAGCACGCTGGCTCTGTGGAATTCGGCAAGTCCCTCAGGGCATCTCCAGCCGTTGGCACCCCGGGGACGCCTAAAATCGCCGCCTGGGGGTGAGCCGGCGTAAAAATTGGGCCTGGGGCGAGTTGCTCCCCAGCCGCCGGCCCTAGAGCCGCCCTCAGGCACGTTTTAAAATAAAAGAAGTTCGGCATAGTTGGGCGAAGTTCGGCTTAAACACGATAAATTTCGGCCAAGCACGATAAATTTCGGCACATTTCGGCGAAGTTCGCGGATTTTCATTACATAGCACATATATATAAACTAATCTAAAGAAACAACTGGCTGAAGTCGCTGCCGTCGCCGCCATCGTCGTCGTCGGCCTTCTCCTCCTTACGCGGGCGCCCCTGCTGGACCCTTGCCCGGCGTCGCCATGGAGGACTGGTGGCGGCGGCGCATCGTCGTCGTCGTCGCTGTCGTAGATGACGACGACTCCGCCTTCGTCGCGGCCGCGTCGACGCTCCGCGAAGCGAAGCAGGGCGACGCACTGGCGCTCCTTCGCCTTCTCCAGGTGCTCCTTCTCCATCGCTATGGAGTCCCTGCGTGCCCATTCCAGGGCCGCGTCGTCGTCGTCGAGCTCCGTCGTCTTCACCGGCGCGGCCGTCTCCTTCACCGGCGCGAGCCCCGGCTCCGTCTTTGGCTTGACGAAGCGCGGAGGAGGAGCCGACGAGGAGGCGCGCCGGCCGCCCTCGTTGATGATGATGCCGGCGCTGCGAGTGCGCTGGCCGAGCGGCGTCTCCGCCGCGGGCTCGGCCTTGACGCCGAGTACGGCCGGAGTACCGGAGGTGTGCGATGAAGATCATGAGGAGGAAGAAGAGGAGGACCCGAACCTCCTTAGCGCCCATGGCCCGGCGAGTCGGTGCTGCGTCGGGGCGGCCACCCTCGCCGGGTATGCCAATGGTGGGTCGTTGCCGCCCTCGAGGTACGTCAGTACGCCCTCGAGTGTGCGGCCGGGGACGTCCCACCACAGGAGGCGCCCCTCGCTGTTCTGCCGGCCGCCGACCACCGGCGCGCCGTTGGTGGACGCCAAGCGCTGCTGCTAGCGACGCTCGAAATACACCGCCCAAGCCACATGGTTGTTGGCGGCGTACTGGGGGGAGACCGGAAGAAGGGCACCCAGTAGACCCTCGCCTACGTCCAGCTCCAACTTACTGTAGCTTCTTGCGCTCCAGAGCAAGAACTCGAATCAACCAGACAAGCAGCAGTAGGGTTTTACGCATCCATGCGGCCCGAAGCTGGGTAAAATCGTTGTGTGTGTGTGTCGCCTCGATCTGCTCTTTGTGCAACCTCCGCCCCCCGCCGAACCGACAAGGGGCTCCGTCCCCATTGGTGCTCGTGGAGGCCGATATCCCCCGACATCTTTGGCGCGCCAGGTAGGGGGTGCGTCGAGGTTGTGTGAACCAGGTCCGGCGTCCGCGTGAGCCAGACTCTCATTGTTTGCGCCGGCATGGCGCCGAAGAAGAAAGCTTCGGAGGTGACCGGTCCGTTAGCGCCGAACCCACCGCCCATGGAGCAGACGGGTGGTGGAGAGGACGCCGGCGGAGGAACGGGCGCCGTGGAACCATTTCTTGGTCCCGCGACGTCCGAGCTCGCCCCGCGCCCCTCTCAGGAGGCGCGAAACCAGCAGCGTCATGGTACCCATGGTACCATACGCTCGCTGGACCCAGACCGTGCTGGTGGGTCCGAAGGCGCTCAGGACCAGCATGCGATCCAGCGTGCCGGAACGAGCGTCGCGCGGCTGCCTGGACCGGGTGTTGCTCCTTCTAACATAGTTAGGAGTTCAAGCACATCCCGCTCCTCGCGTCGTACGCCGCCTCTGCCCGCCACCCCATCGGAAGCTCTCGCGCGAGCTCAGCTGCTCCTAGACTACCCTCCAACGGCGGACAAGCTCGACGACTGGAGGGCAACCATCCAAAGCCTCATCGGTTTCGCCAACGGCGACACTCCGCGGCAGCACAGCGCGTAGCAGCCGCGGCCAGTCACCCAGGCGAGAACCGATGGCGCCAAGAATGGCGGGGGTGCGACCACCGTGCACTCCCCGCCCCAGAAGCCGCGGTCGCCGACTCGCCGGGCCCACCTCGACAACGACTCCACCGTGTCGTCGAACCCGCGAACACGCCGCGACCAACGCCAAGTCCTTCACGAACGAAGGGAAGAAGACGCTCGAACCCGCATCGAGCACAGAAGAGAGGCGCGGCGTCAATCAGACTAGCGCGTTGAGCCCTCTGGAAACATGCCCGCACCGGGGGAAACAGGCGAACTGCCATATTCGGTAGGCTGCCCCGCGTTCACCCGCGAGCTGCGGCAATTCCAATGGCCCAGCACGAAGAACTTCAAGCCCGACGTGCCCGAGAAGTACGACGGCAAGTCGCATCCGTCTGAGTTCCTCAGCATCTACACCATTGCGGTGCAGGCTGCCGGGGGACGGGACTATAAGATCCTTGCCAACTACTTCCCGCTGGTACTCAAGCCCAACGTCAGATCCTGGCTCATGCACTTGCCGGACGGCTCCATCTCCTCCTGGCCAGATCTATGCCATCAGTTCGTTGGCGCCTTCACGGGCGGCCACAAACCCCATGGCCAGGCGAGCGACCTTCATCTGCTTGTTCAGAAGGAGGGGGAGCCTTTGCGCAAGTTCATCCAGAGGTTCAGCCATGTGCACTACAACAACCCAGACGTCCACCCCGCCGTGGTGACCAGCGCGTTCCACCAGAACGTGCGTAACCGCAGGATGCGGGAGGAGATGGCGATGTGCAAAATCAAGGAGGTCAGCGAGCTTTACGCCCTGGCCGACAAGTGTGCACACGCTGAGGAGGGGAGGAAGCTCCCCGGAGAAAGTGTTGGAGAAGGAGAATCCGACAGTGAAGGTACCGCCCCGGCAAGGAGAGGCCGGCGGCGGTACTGGTTGTCGAGAAGTCCGGCAGCGAGGGCTCCGCCAAGAAAGCCCAGGAGGGAGACCCCGGCAAGGAGATTGTCGGGTGCGCCAACTGCCGGGCGGTGGCCGCTGCCGATAAGCGAGACGGTACCGACAAGAAGTACTGCAAGATCCACCGTACCAGGGGCCACGACCTCCAGAGTTGCAAGCAAGTCGAGCGGCTCGTCGACCTGCAGAAGGCCGAGTACGCACGACGCGACAAGGAGAGAGCCCAAGCAGGTGGCGGGGGATCCGGCACGAAGCGCCCCGGCCCGGGGGAGCGCCGCGGCAAGGACAAGCAGCGGCAAGCAGACAGACCTCCCCGGGGGCGCGACAAGGGCGAAGACGATGACGACGATGAAGACATGGAAGACCCCGAGACCAGCGAGCAGGAGTTTCAGAAAGCCACTGAGGTCTTGTGTGTGGACGGCGGTGCCTCCCTGCACACTTCCCACCACCAGCTTAAACGGTGGGTACGGGAGGTCAATGCAGCGGAGCCGCCCGTCGAGTCACGCAGACCCCTGAGATGGTCCAGCACGCCTATCATCTTCGACATTGAGGACCACCCTGATCGCACAACCGCGGTCGGGTGCTTGCCGATGTTGGTTTCCCCAACGATCCGCAACCTCAAGGTCACTAAGATGCTAGTTGACGGCGGGGCCGGCTTGAATCTGATCTCCTCTGCTGTCCTCCGGAGACTCCAAGTTCCCGACAGCGAGCTCGAAGAAACCGGCACATTCCAAGGAATCAACCCGGGAAGGAGCAAGTTGAAGGGAAAGATCACGGTGCCGGTGACATTTGGCAGCGAGCTGAATTTCAGGACTGAGAAGGTCACCTTTGACGTCGCCGACTTTCCGTTGCCTTACAACGGGATCCTCGGCCGACCAGCGCTCGCCAAGTTCATGGCGGCCTCCCACTACGCGTATAACATGCTCAAGATGCCTGGCCCGATAAGCGTCATTTCTATCCCCGGCGACAAGAAGGATGCCCTTATCTGCGCCGACAAAATATACCGGGACGCAACAGCAGCAACGGCCCGCGGCCCGCTTGCCGATGGAGCTTCCGGGGGAAAGAAGAAGTCCGGCAAGTGCTCTGGCGCCCACTCCGGCAAGCGCGCCTCTTCGGAGTGCTGCGCTGCCGTCGAGGACGTGCCATCGAGCCCCGCCGGCATGAAGACCAAGTCCGGCAAGTGCTTTGGCGCCCACTCCGGCAAGCGCGCCTCTTCGGAGTGCTGCGCTGCCGTCGAGGACGTGCCATCGAGCCCCGCCGGCATGAAGACCAAGTCCGGCGAATGCCCTGGCGCCCACTCCGGCAAGCGCGCCTCTTCGGAGTGCTGCGCTGCCGTCGAGGACGTGCCATCGAGCCCCGCCGGCAAGAAGGCCAAGCCCGGCGAATGCTCTGGTGCCCTCTCCGGCAAGCGCGCCTCTTCGGAGCGCTGCGCTGCCGTTGAGGACGCACCATCGAGCCCCGGCGGTAAACACAAGGAGACGACGGCTGCTCCACCAGCGACCAAGAAGGTGCCCGCCAAGGAGGACGGCACTGGTGGTACCTTCACCATCAGTGCCACTCTCGACCCCAAATAGGAAGGCGCGCTCGTTGCTTTCCTGCGGGCGAATGTCGATGTGTTTTCCTGGCAACCATCTGACATCCCCGGCGTTCCCAGGGAAGTGATTGAGCACCACCTCGCCGTCTGTCCTCATGCGCGGCCCATCAAGCAAAAGGTCAGGAAACAAGCGGTGGAGCGCCAAGAGTTTATCGCGGAGGAGATCAGGAAGTTGTAAGCGGCAGGCCTCGTCAGAGGCGTGCTCCATCCGACGTGGTTGGCCAATCCTATTGTCGTGCGCAAAGCAAACGGGAAGTGGAGGCTATGCATCGATTTCACCGATGTCAACAGAGCTTGCCCTAAAGATCCATTTCCCTTGCCGCGCATCGACCAGATTGTTGACTCCACGGCCGGATGCAACCTGCTTTCATTCCTTGACGCCTACTCCGGGTACCACCAGATCTTCATGGCTGAAGAAGACGAAGATAAGACTGCGTTCATCACTCCATGCGGCACGTACTGTTTTGTGCGGATGCCTTTTGGACTGAAGAACGCAGGCTCGACGTTCGCGAGGGTTGTCCACACTGCTTTCGAGCCACAGATCCACAGAAATGTGGAGGCCTACATGGACGACATTGTGGTCAAGAGCAGAGACAAGGCAACCTTGGTTCAAGACTTGGAAGAGACCTTTGCGAACTTGCGCAAGATCAGCCTCAAGCTCAACCCCGAGAAGTGCGTGTTCGGAGTTCCCTCCGGCAAGCTTCTCGGGTTCTTCGTGTCTCAGCGTGGGATCGAAGCCAACCCCGACAAGATCAAGGCCATCGAGCAGATTGAAGCACCAACGCGTGTCAAGGATGTGCGAAGACTTGCCGGCTGCGTGGCAGCTCTCAGCAGGTTTATTTCCAGGTCTGCGGAACGCGCCCTGCCGTTTTTCAAAATCTTGAAAAAGGCAGGTCCAGTAAAATGGACTCCGGAAGCGGAGGCTGCGCTGCAAGACTTGAAGAAATACCTGTCCTCCGCTCCTATACTTGTCGCGCCTAGACCGCAAGAGAAGTTGCTGCTCTACCTAGCGGCAACCAATCAAGTGGCTAGTGCTGCGTTAGTTGCGGAGAGGGAAGCTGATGACGAGCCAGCAACCACGGCAAGCGCATCCGACGGCAAGCAGGGGGCTTCCCCGACAAGCTCTGGCCCCGGCAAAGGCGGATCCGCGCAAGCGCAAGGGGAAGTGCAGAGGAAGAGGATGGTGCAGCGCCCAGTTTACTTCGTCAGTTCCCTCCTGCAAGGGGCTAGGTCGAGGTACTCTGGTGTGCAGAAATTGCTCTTCGGCCTCCTCATGGCCTCGAGGAAGATGCGCCATTACTTCCAAGCACACGAGATCACCGTGGTCACTCGCTTTCCGCTTAAGAGGATACTGCAGAATCCCGAAGCAACAGGCAGGATTGTCGAGTGGGCACTAGAACTGTCAAGCTTTGGCCTCAAGTTCGAGAGCACATCAACCATCCAGAGTAGAGCATTGGCAGAGTTCATAGCAGAGTGGACGCCGACACCAGACGAAGAAATTCCAGAGACGAGCATCCCCGGCAAGGAAGCAACCAAAGAGTGGCTGATGTACTTTGATGGTGCCTTTTCGCTGGAAGGCGCCGGTGCCGGCGTGCTGCTCATCGCGCCCACCGGAGAGCACCTCAAGTACGTCGTCCAGACGCACTTTCCCAAGGAGCAAGCAACCAACAATACAGCAGAGTATGAAGGTTTGCTCGCCGGTCTCAGGATCGCGGCGGAACTTGGGATCAAGAAGCTCATTGTCAGGGGTGACTCGCAGCTCGTCGTCCGCCAAGTGAACAAGGATTACCAGTGCCCGTTGATGGAGGCTTACGTTGATGAAGTGAGGAAGCTGGAAGAGCGCTTTGATGGCCTGCAAATGGAATACTTTCCAAGAGCAGAGAACGACATCGCCGACGGCCTGTCAAAATGCGCCGCACTAAAGCTACCTGTGGAACCAGGGACTTTTGTGCTCAAGCTGACTCAGCCATCCGTGACACCATCGCCTGGGCCAAGCAAGAAGATAAGATCGGTCTCTGGTGACTATCTCCCGGCAGAGCTTCCCGAAGCCGCCGCCAAGAGAGTCCCCAAGATCGACGCCAAGAGTGCTGAGGAGCTGCCCGCTCCGGCAAGCCCCAGGGTTTGTCCCGACGAAGCATGCGCTCCCGGCAAGCCATGCCCCGGCAAGCTTGCCGGGGAACGTCAAGCTCCGGCTGAGCCCCAAATCCTCGCCGTAGAAGCTGATGTTCCCGCAGCCGCCGACATGCCTTTGGTCCTCGTCTTCGAGCCACAGGCTCCGACGTGGGCACAGTAGATCGTCCGTTTCCTCCAGACAGGAGAACTTCCCGAAGAACAAGAAGAAGCGGAAAGAGTAGCCCGGCAGTCCAGTATGTACCAGTTCGTCGACGACGCACTGTACAGAAGAGGACGCAATGGGGTGAAATTGAAGTGCATTCACCGGGAAGACGGACAGGAGCTGTTGGCGGAGATACACGGAGGCATATGTGGACACCACATTGGCGCCAGAGCACTTGCCGGCAAAGCGTTCCGGCAAGGTTTCTTCTGGCCCACAGCCCTCCAGGATGCAACTGCACAAGTAACCAAGTGTGAAGCGTGCCAGTTCCATTCCAAGAAGATACACCAGCCAGCTCAAGCTCTCCAGATGATCCCTTTGTCCTGGCCCTTCTCGGTCTGGGGGCTCGATATCCTCGGCCCCTTCCCCCAAGCCGTCGGGGGCTTTGAGTACTTGTTCGTTGCCATCGACAAGTTCACAAAGTGGCCAGAAGTGGAGCCGGTGAGGAAGGTGACTGCCCAGTCCGCGATCAAATTCTTCAGGTCGATTGTTTGCCGCTTCGGGATCCCCAACAGGATCATCACCGACAACGGTACGCAGTTCACAAGCCACGCTTTCATGCAGTACACCCAAAACCTCGGCACCAAGGTCTGCTTCGCTTCTGTTGCTCATCGCCGGAGCAACGGTCAAGCGGAAAGGGCCAACGCCGAGGTACTGCGCGGGCTCAAGACCAGAAGTTTTGACAAGCTCCTCAAGCGTGGACGGAACTGGATCGAGGAGCTGCCGGCGGTTCTTTAGTCGGTCAGAACGACGCCAAATCGAGCCACCGGCCAGACACCATTTGCTCTAGTCTATGGAGCAGAAGCAGTTACCCCCACGGAACTCGTATACGGGTCACCTTGAGTGCTCGCTTATGATGATCTTGAGCAAGAGCGGTCGCGTGAAGATGACGCACTGCTCCTCGAGGAGGATCGTCTCCAGGCTGCTGTGCGATCCGCTTGCTACCAGCAAGCTCTGCGTCGCTATCATAGCCGCAAAGTTAAAGCCAGGAGCCTCGAGGAAGGAGACCTTGTTCTTCGGCGCGTTCAGTCGGCCAAGATACACAACAAGTTGACGCCGAAGTGGGAAGGCCCTTACCGGGTGAAACGAGTCATGAGGCCCGGCGCCGTCCGCCTCGAGACCGAAGATGGTACTCCGGTGAGCAATTCCTGGAACATTGAGCATCTTCGCAAGTTTTACCCGTAAGGCGCGGTTGTCGGACCCCGTCCGGCAACCAACTCTTTGTACAAAAGTCTTGCCGCAGTTGCATGTAATCCTTTGTACAAAGCCAGGCGCAGACCCTGGCAGCAATGAAGCGTTGGCGCCCCCAAGTTTTAGCATGCATGCTGAGTCGAGTCTCGTCCTTGGTTAGGGTTGATAGTGCCTAACAGTCGCTAACCCCTAACTTAGAGGTCGAGTCCGCGTCTTTTTCCCGTCCTTTCCCTTTGGCTCGCAGGAGTTGCATACCCTTGCCGAGCCGCTCAAGGATGAAGAAGGGGAGAAGGGCGAGCCAGCACCCGTGCCCCGGCAAGCCAGAGTTGCCGGGGGCTGCAACCTCAGATAAGTCTTTACATCCCGTATCATGCATTCTCTCATGAGCTGCGGAATGCGAAAACCTTGCTTCCTCCTAAAAGTTGTCGTGCTCTCTTAAGCGACAAACCCCGAAGCGCGTTCCCGGGGCCCGCTTCTGATAGTAGCCGCGGCGGCAAGAGGAGGAAGCGAGGGGCCAGAACCCGCCTTCTCCCTGCCTCCGCCAAGAGCGTGAGGAGGGCCAAGAGGCGCGGGGAGACGGCAGGGTCCGTTGCCGAGCGGAGAAGTGTCTATCTTAACGATGCAAAGGGTTCGCTCCTTGCCGCGGGATGTACCCGTGAGACAAATGGTCCGGCAAACACTCCCTTTTCATTAAAAACATTCCACTCAGGTACAGCTCAGAGAGAATGAAAAACATGAAGCATGGGATTACAAGATTTAAACACAATTAAGGCCCGAGGGCTTACAAGATAAAAAGAGATAAGGTGCCCGTAATCCCTTTCTTGTCTCTCTCCTCAGGAGGTACGGCAAGGAGGCGAGAAGGGCAAAAGGGGCGCCTAGACGAGCTACGGGTGACAGAAGACGCCAAGAGAGCGTCCGAGGCTCCGCCCCGGAGCTCCGGAGGCTGGATGGAGACGGCGACGCCGGAAGCGGAGCTCGAGAAGGAGGCTGCGGGACGTCAACACGCTGTCGAGGGCATCTGGCCCTCGTACTCCGAGTTGACGGCCTTGCCGCCAGCCTCTTCCGCAGCCTCGCCACTCCGGCCGCCCGAGAAGACGATGCCCCGGCAAGAGGAGCTTGCCGGGCCGGAGAGAAGACCCCGGCGGTCGTCGCCGCAAGCAGGGGTGGTGACGGCATCTGGGGCGAAGTTGGAAGACGAGGCAGAGGCCTTGCCGCCCGCCCTCTTCCTCTTCCGCAGCCTCCCTACGCCAGCCGCCCAAGGAGACGACCCCGGGGAGTTCACGGCGCCAGCGACGCGGACGATGGGGGCCGCCGGTGCCACGCGGAGCTGCGACCGGCACCTAGTCGGACCCGTCATCCCGGCGGCCGCTCCCCTCGTCGTCGCTGTCGCTCCCCTCCTCGCCACTCTCGCTCAAGGAGGAGCCTCCGCTGTCGGAGGAGCTATCCACGCAGCACCGGGCCCGGGTGCCGAGGTCCCCGAAGGCCTTGACGGAGAGGAGATCACCCTCCATCAGCTTAAAATGGAGGGTGAACCCCTCCATCAAGCTGTGGATCCGGGCGAACGTCTTCCACCCTCGGCCAAGACACGCCACGCCGGGGGCTCGGGATACGACGTGGACTCGCGTACCACTGATCCCGCAGCCCCTCATGCGCAGTCTCAGCGTCTCGTGTTGTTCCGCCTCCAAGACGTCTGCAAAGGGAGCCGGGAGGCGGAGGCGACGGCGAGGCGCCCGGCGCAGCCTGATGATGAACTCGCAGGGGTCGTCCCCGAGATGAACCGCCGGGGGAAACGGAGCCGCCGGCGGAGGCGAGGCCGGCGCGCCGCCCCGCCCGCCTCGAGCGCCTCGGCCCCGTCCACGGCCTCGTCCACGACCTCGCCCCCTCCCCCTTCCCCTTACGGTTGGCTCCGCCGCCGCGGGTGCAAGGGGAGGAGGGGCGCGCTGCCTGGCGGCAACCCTTGCCGCCACCGAAGAAGGACCAGGGTTCCCTTCCTCCATGACAGTTGGGGAGAAGGGACCAGGGATCTAAGAGAAGGAAGAAGGAAGGAGTGCGGACCCTCGTCATCCCCTTCCGCTCCTTATAAAGGGGCGGAGTGGGGGCTCGGCCGCCCCGCCCAACCAATCAAAGCAGAGGAAGGGCAGGCGACGGGGCCGACCCTCTACTTCGACCCGCGTCGTCCCGGCTTCCTGCCTCCACCACCGCAACCCCTAGCGCATGGAGGACGCGTGGCGGGCGAGCAGGGTCGAGGCGACAGATGAGGCGACCTCTCCCCCCCCCCCCACTCGAAAGTGGGGGCGGACGTTTCGCCTTTCCAAATAAAGGAATCATGCCCGACATGATGCATGCCTGCGGGCCTCAAGCCCCGCGCACGCCACCCACGTCACGCACGCCTCGCACGCCTCGCCCCCCACGACGCCGCGATAAGCGTGCGCCACTTGGGGAGGGCGCGACGGGCACGGAGTTAAGGAGCAGCGCAACCCAGGCCACGCGTGCCCGTGCACTGTTAGGGCCTGGCCCAACAACGCTCGGCACCGTGTATGGCCCAGACCCGGGGGATCTTGTCGGTGTACTAAAGTAGGGGTACCTTAGTACCCCGAACTTGTGCACGGGCAGTAGTAGCGTCCCGCGGCAAGGCCTGCCAGGGGAGCGACAAGAGTCTCCACGGCCCTTTCTGGGCCGGACGAAGGCCAAGTGATCGAGCCTAGAAGACCAGGCCCCGGCAAGAGGAGCTTGCCGGGGCGAGAAGGCGAGGTCCGGCAAGAGGAGCTTGCTGGGCCAAGGCGACAAGGCCCCGGCAAGAGGAGCTTGCCGGGACGACTATACCGAAGCACCAAGGCCCCGGCAAGAGGAGCTTGCCGGGACGACTAAGCCGAAGCACCAAGGCCCCGGCGGGGGGAGCTCGCCGGGACGGCCGAGCCAAGGCACACCAAGAGAAGCCCGCCGCGGCGCTCCGCGCGCCTCGGCAAGGCCTGACGAGCGGCAAGCTCTTGGGTGCGGCAAGACAACCACCGCGGCAAGCCACTTGCTGCGGCAAACCACTACCTCAGGCATGCGCTCCAGCTCACCTGCCCACGCGTCACTCTGGAGCTTCCCCGGAGACACGTGGCGGGGCGCCGCGCAACCTGGTGCGCGCGCATGGCATGCGACATTGGCAGAGTCGCCCCCGTGGCAAGCGGAGGCGCCCCTAACGGTCCGCCTCGGCACTGTTCAGGCGATCCAGATGGGCATTTAATGCCTTTGTCCCCTGCCGTCAGAGTTAGGTGCGATAGCACTGTGCGGCCACTATTCGCACAGTTCCTTGCCGTTTTTACCCTCACCTGCGTCGCTACCTGTGGGAAACCCCTTAGCATATAAAAGGAGGCCCATGCGCACGTAGAGGGGGGGAACCCTAGAGGGAGATCGAACCCTAGGAGACCGGAAGAAGGGCACCCAGTAGACCCTCGCCTACGTCCATCTCCAACTTACTGTAGCTTCTTGCGCTCCAGAGCAAGAACTCGAATCAACCAGACAAGCAGCAGTAGGGTTTTACGCATCCATGCGGCCCGAAGCTGGGTAAAATCGTTATGTGTGTGTGTCACCTCAATCTGCTCTTTGTGCAACCTCCGCCCCCCGCCGAACCGACAAGCGGCTCCGTCCCCATAGGTGCTCGTGGAGGCCGATATCCCCCGACAGAATTTACCTCAACACACTTGCATGTTAAATCCCTTAGCCTTTTCTTCTTCAAGTTTGGACTCTCTAACCTTGCCAATAATTCTTTTGCCACTTATCGAGGCTGTTCCTAAATGTTCAAGATTTTTGGACACTTCAGAATCCTAGTCCTTGTTCAAACCATTTGAATTAAATTCAAAGGAATTTGAGTTTAAATCTTGCAAGCATGGCCATTCCTATTTTTTTGGAACAAACACATTTTCGTGAACCCGGGAAAATTATCCGGATGCCAAAGTCCCTTCTCTCACCTTTTTCTTTTCTCTCTTTTCTTGCTTCCTATTCTTTCTCTGTTTTGGGAAAATATGAGAGAGGGAGTGGAGAGCCCAGCAGCCTCTCTCTCCTCTCGGCCAGCCTCCCAGGCCCAGCCGCACCTAAACCCTAGCCCTGATCCCCCTCCTCATCTCCATATCGATCCCCTCTCCCTCTCCCTCTCGTCTTTCCCTCTGCCGCCGCCACACAACACACACACATAGAGGGGCAGTGCCCAACGCCTGATCCCCTCGACCGCTACCTTGGCCTCCGGCCATGGCGCCCGTGCCGACGACCCTGCAGGCCGCTGCCCTGCTGCCATGTCCCGCTACTGCCGCACGCCAAGTCCCGCACCGCTGTCTTCTTCACGACTTGCATCGGTCCCTGCCGCGCCCTTGAATCGAGCAGCAAGAGCCGCTTGTCGCCGGATCCCGTCCGCTTCTGCCAGGATTCGCGCGTTCGCCACTGTCGGCTACCTCGAGGAGCCCTGCCGCCCCGCAGCATATCGTCAGACCGCACCATGCCCCGCCTCTTTCCCTGTTCTCCATTCTCCTCTTGTATCCATCTCTCTCTCTCTCAGCGCACTCTCTCTGCCCCTGGACAGGGACCTTGATACGTCTCCAACGTATCTATAATTTTTTATTGTTCATGCTATTATATTATCCATCTTGGATGTTTATGGCTTTATTAAACACTTTTATATTATTTTTGGGACTAACCTATTGACCCAGAGCCCAGTGTCAGTTCCTGTTTTTTACCTTGTTGCAGTGTTTCGAAAAAAAGGAATATCAAACAGAGTCAAAATGGAATGAAACCTTCTGGAGAAGTTATTTTTGGAAGGAAAGCAACCCGATAGACTTGGAGTGCACGTCAGGAAAGAAACGAGGGAGCCACGAGGTAGGGGGCGCGCCCACCCCCCTAGGGCGCGCCCTCCACCCTCGTGGGCCCATCGTGGCTCCCCTGACGTATTTCTTCCTCCTATATATACCCATATACTCTAAAATGATTGGGGAACAGAAGAGATCGGGAGTTCCACCGCCGCAAGCCTCTGTAGCCACCAAAACCCAATCGGGACCCTGTTTCGGCACCCTGCCGGAGGGGGGAACCCTCACTGGTGGCCATATTCATCATCCCGGCGATCTCCATGATGAGGAGGGAGTAGTTCACCCTCGGGGCTGAGGGTATGTACCAGTAGCTATGTGTTTGATCTCTCTCTCTCTCGTGTTCTTGAGGTGATTCGATCTTGATGTATCGCGAGCTTTGCTATTATAGTTGGATCTTATGTTGCTTCTCCCCCTCTACTCTCTTGTAATGGATTGAGTTTTTCCTTTGAATTAATCTTATCGGATTGAGTCTTTAATGACTTGAGAACACTTCATGTATGTCTTGTCGTGCGTATCGGTGGTGACAATGGGATATCACGTGATTCACTTGATGTATGTTTTGGTGATCAACTTGCGGGTTCCGCGCATGAACCTATGCATAGGGGTTGGCACACGTTTTCGTCTTGACTCTCCGGCAAAAACTTTGGGGTAGTCTTTGAAGTACTTTGTGTTGGATTGAATAGATGAATCTGAGATTGTATGACGCATATCGTATAATCATACCCACGCATACTTGAGGTGACATTGGAGTATCTAGGTGACATTAGGGTTTTGGTTGATTTGTGTCTTAAGGTGTTATTCTAGTACGAACTCTAGTGCTGTTTGTGACACTTATAGGAATAGCCCAATGGATTGATTGGAAATAATAACTTTGAGGTGGTTTCATACCCTACCATAATCTCTTCGTTTGTTCTCCTCTATTAGTGTCTTTGGAGTGACTCTTTGTTGTATGTTGAGGGATAGTTATATGATCCAATTATGTTACTATTGTTGGGAGAACTTGCACTAGTGAAAGTATGAATCCTAGGCCTTGTTTCCTAGCATTGCAATACCGTTTACGCTCACTTTTACCACTTGTTACCTTGCTGTTTTTATATTTCCAGATTACAAAAACATATATCTACTATCCATATTGCACTTGTATCACCATCTCTTCTCCGAACTAGTGCACCTATACAATTTACGATTGTATCGGGTGTATTGGGGACACAAGAGACTCTTTGTTATTTGGTTGCAGGGTTATTTGAGAGAGACCATCTTCATCCTATGCCTCCCACGAATTGATAAACCTTAGGTCATCCACTTGAGGGAAATTTTCTACTGTACTACAAACCTCTGCACTTGGAGGCCCAACAACATCTACAATAAGAAGGTTGTGTAGTCGACATCAAGCTCTTTTCTGGCGCCGTTGCCAGGGAGGCTAGGTAAGCGGCACCCACACCCCATCAACTAAGCTCTTTTCTGGCGCCGTTGCCGGGGAGGTGAGTGCTTGAAGGTATATCTTTATATCTTGCAATTGAATCCTTTTGTTTCTTGTTTTAGCACTAGTTTAGTTTATAAAAGAAAACTACAAAAAATGGAATTGAGTTTACCTCATCGCTTCATCTTTTTAATATCTTTCGTGAGTATGATGGAAAGGAAAATTGTGCCAAAGTGTTAGAAGAAGAATGCATTAAAATGTTTGGCACTAAATCTTTGAATGATGAGCATGATTGCAATGTTGTTAGTATGAACACCCTGAATATCCATAGTGCTAATGATGATTGCACTAGTTATGATGAAAATGTCTCCTATAAACATGTCAATTTTTGTGGAGTGCATTGGGTTTGTAAGTACACACCAAATAGGGAAGATAGATATTGCAAGAGGCATAAGTATTTAGAAACTAAATGATTGCAAGAAAGGCTAGATGCTTGTGCTGAAAATTTAAATTTTCTTAGCCGTACTTGTGAACTTTGCAATGAACATGATCATTTGAATACCCAATGCATTTTTTTTCATGATCGTATTGTGTCCAAAAATTGTGATGACTTGATTTCCCTTGCACATCATAATGAACTTAGTTTTCTCTTGGGTTATGAATAAATGAAACGTATAGCTAAGGATATTCCAGAATTTGCCCTTGATAGAGTTCTTAATTTTGACCTAGAAGAAATTCATATGTATTGTGCAATGAATTGCATTGAAAATCCTTATATTGCCAATTACATAAAGAAAAGAAAGCAAATAGAAGATGAAGAGAATACTAATGAAAGGGAAGAGACTTCCCAATATCCTCCTATTATTTCTTATGATGAATCAGGTAATGAGGAGCCTTATATTCAACCAATCTCATTAATAAGGAGCTCCAAAAATAGGATTGGACCCACACATGATGTGGTGAATAAGAAGAAAAGAAAAAGGAAGAGAGGTAAAAATATATCTCTCCCAAATAATGTTGCTCCTATTATTGTTGTGCCTCATGAAAATGAATCAAAAATAATTGTGGAAGATGATGCACTTGATGATGATCTCGTTATGCCTATTGCTTGCTGTGATGATTATGTTTGGGAAGATAATGATACCTATTATGATCTTGAAAATCTTTTTGGCACTTGCTTGGAAGAATATGATAATTGCTATACTATAGGTGCTATCCATACTATTACTAATGAGAGTGATTATGCTTATGATATGAAAAGGCCCAAGCTTGGGGATGCTATGTTTGATGAAGATGATGTTTTTGAGAATATATTTGCTGAAATTAATGTTTGTCCCAAGCTTGGGGATGCTATGTTTAATGAATATGATACTTTTAGCCTCCCAAGTTTTGATATGCAAAGTTGTTATGATGATAGCATGCCTTCTACCTATGATGATTATATTGATGAAAGTGAGTTTGGAAGAGTGTCAACTTTAGGAAGTAATGATCCCACTATTTTGGTGGATGCTGAATCTTATAATATTTATGAAAGTGGATTTGGACAGGTCATGACTTTATTTAGTGATGTATCCACTATTTCGGAAGAGGTTTCAATCGATTATGATGAGAACAAAGTTGCTACTTATGATGATTATTGTGATGAAACTTATGCTATAAAAAGTAGTGATAATTATATTTATAAAACTTGTCATGTTTGTGATTACCCTTTTTCTGAACATTACTCTTTTAATGTGGCAACAATTTATAGTATTCAAGTCTCTTATGATACTCCCACTATCCCGAATGAGAAGAATTTTGCTTATGTGGAGAGTAGTAAATTTTCTATGATTGTAGATCATGAAAAGAATGCTTTATGTGCTGGTTATATTTTTGAATTAATTCATGATGCTACTGAAAATTATTATGAGGGAGGAATATATGCTTGTAGGAATTGCAATAATATCAAGTTTCCTCTCTATGTGCTTAAATTTTTGAAGTTATGCTTGTTTTGCCTTCCTATGCTATTTGATTATTGTTCCCATAAGTTGTTTGCTCACAAAATCCCTATGCATAGGAAGTGGGTTAGACCATAATGTGCTAGTCATATTCTTCATGATGCTTTCTTTATGTTTCAATTCTTATCTTTTATGTGAGCATCATTGAAATCATCATGCCTAGCTAGGGGCGTTAAACGATAGCGCTTGTTAGGAGGCAACCCAATGTTATTTTAGTTTCTTGCTTTTTGGTTCTGTTTAGGAATAAATAATCCATCTAGATTATGTTTAGATGTGGTTTTGTGTTTTAATTAGTGTTTGTGCCAAGTAGAACCTTTGTGAAGACTTGGGTGAAGTCTTTATGATCATGCTGTAAAAAACAGAAACTTTAGCGCTCACGAGATTAGCTAAAACTTTTTACTGGAGAGTGATATTTAGTTGATTCTTTTTTAAGATGATTACTAGACAAATTCCTCAGGTCCACCAATTTATTTTAGAATTTTTGGAGTTCCATAAGTATACATTTGATGCAGATTACTACAGGCTGTTCTGTTTTTGACAGATTCTGTTTTCATTGTGTTGCTTGCTCATTTTGATGAATCTATGGCTAGTAAAATAGTTTATAAACCATAGAGAAGTTGGAATACAGTAGATTTAACACCAATATAAATAAATAATGAGTTAATTACAGTACCTTGAGGTGGTGTTTTATTTTCTTTCGGTAACGGAGCTTACGAGTTTTCTATTGAGTTTTGTGTTGTGAAGTTTTCAAGTTTTGGATAAAGATTCAATGGACTATGGAATAAGGAGTGGCAAGAGCCTAAGATTGGGGATTCCCAAGGCACCCCAAGGTAAAATTCAAGGACAACCAAAATCCTAAGCTTGGAGATGCCCCGGAAGGCATCCCCTCTTTCGTCTTCGTTCATCGGTAACTTTACTTGGAGCTATATTTTTATTCACCACATGATATGTGTTTTGCTTGGAGCGTCATTTTTATTTTATTTAGCTTTGCTTGCTATTTGAATAAAATACCAAGATCTGAAATTCTTAAATGTTAGAGAGTCTTCACATAGTTAAATAATTATTCGGCTACTCATTGATCTTCACTTATATCTTTCGGAGTAATTTGTTATTGCTCTAGTGCTTCACTTATATATTTTAGAGCACGGCGGTGGTTTTATTTTGAAGAAATAGATGAACTCTCATGCTTCACTTATATTATTTTGAGAGTCTTTAGAACAGCATGGTAATTTTCTTGGGTTATGAAACTAGTCCTAATATGATGGGCATCCAAGAGGGATATAATAAAAACTTTCATATGAAGTGCATTGAATACTATGAGAAGTTTGATTCTTTATGATTGTTTTGAGACATGAAGATGGTGATATTGAGTCATGCTAGTTGAGTAGTTGTGAATTTGAGAGATACTTGTGCTAAAGTTTGTGATTCTCGTAGCATACGTATGGTGAACCATTATGTGATGAAGTCGGAGCATGATTTATTTATTGATTGTCTCCCTTATGAGTGGCGGTTGGGGACGAGCGATGGTCTTTTCCTACCAATCTATCCCCCTAGGAGCATGCGTGTAGTACTTCTTTTCGACAACTAATAGATTTTTGCAATAAGTATGTGAGTTATTTATGACTAATGTTGAGTCCATGGATAATACGCACTCTCATCCTTCCACCATTGCTAGCCTCTCTAATACCGCGCACCTTTCGCCAGTATCATACACACACCATATACCTTACTCAAAATAGCCACCATACCTACCTATCATGGCATTTCCATAGCCATTCCGAGATATATTGCCATGCAACTTACCACCGTTCCGTTTATTATGACACGCTCCATCATTGTCATATTGCTTTGCATGATCATGTAGTTGACACCGTATTTGTGGCAAAGCCACCTTTCATAATTCTTTCATACATGTCATTCATGAGTCATTGCACATCCCGGTACACCGCCGGAGGCATTCATATGGAGTCATATTTTGTTCTAAGTATCGAGTTGTAATTCTTGAGTTGTAAGTAAATAAAAGTGTGATGATCATCATTATTAGAGCATTGTCCCAGTGAGGAAAGGATGATGGAGACTATGATTCCCCCACAAGTCGTGATGAGACTCCTGACTTAAAAAAAAGAGGCCATAAAAAGAGATAAAAGTACCGAATAAAAAAATATGAGAGAAAAAGAGAGAAGGGGCAATGCTACTATCCTTTTACCACACTTGTGCTTCAAAGTAGCACCATGATCTTCATGATAGAGAGTCTCCTATGTTGTCACTTTCATATACTAGTGGGAATTTTTCATTGTAGAACTTGGCTTGTATATTCCAATGATGGACTTCCTCAAATTGCCCTAGGTCTTCGTGAGCAAGCGAGTTGGATGCACACCCACTTAGTTCCTTTTTGAGCTTTCATACACTTATATCTCTAGTGCATCCGTTGCATGGCAATCCCTACTCACTCACATTGATATGTATTGATGGGCATCTCCATAGCCCGTTGATACGCCTAGTTGATGTGAGACTATCTTCTCCTTTTTGTCTTTTCCACAACCACCATTCTATTCCACCTATAGTGCTATGTCCATGGCTCACGCTCATGTATTGCGTGAAGATTGAAAAAGTTTGAGAACATCAAAAGTATGAAACAATTGCTTGGATTGTCATCGGGGTTGTGCATGATTTAACTACTTTATGTGGTGAAGATAGAGCATAGCCAGACTATATGATTTTGTAGGGATAACTTTCTTTGGCCATGTTATTTTGAGAAGACATGATTACTTTGTTAGTATGCTTGAAGTATTATTGTTTTCATGTCAATAATAAACTTTTGTTTTGAATCTTATGGATCTGAATATTCTTGCCACAATAAAGAAGATATAATTGATAAATATGTTAGGTAGCATTCCACATCAAAAATTCTGTTTTTATCATTTACCTACTCGAGGACGAGCAGGAATTAAGCTTGGGGATGCTGATACGTCTCCAACGCATCTATAATTTTTGATTGTTCCATGCTATTATATTATCCATCTTGGATGTTTATGGGCTTTATTAAACACTTTTATATTATTTTTGGGACTAACCTATTGACCCAGAGCCCATTGCCAGTTCCTGTTTTTTACCTTGTTTCAGTGTTTCGAAGAAAAGGAATATCAAACGGAGTCGAAACAGAATGAAACCTTCTGGAGAAGTAATTTTTGGAAGGAAAGCAACCTGATAGACTTGGAGTGCACGTCAGGAAAGAAACGAGGGATCCACGAGGTAGGGGGCGCGCCCACCCCCCTAGGGCGCGCCCTCGACCCTCATGGGCCCCTCGTGGCTCCCCTGACGTATTTCTTCCTCCTATATATACCCATATACCCTAAAATGATCGGGGAACAGAAGAGATCGGGAGTTCCGCCGCCGCAAGCCTCTGTAGCCACCAAAACCCAATTGGGACCCTGTTCCGGCACCCTGCCGGAGGGGGGAACCCTCACCGGTGGCCATCTTCATCACCCCGGCGATCTCCATGACGAGGAGGGAGTAGTTCACCCTCGGGGCTGAGGGTATGTACCAGTAGCTATGTGTTTGATCTCTCTCTCTCTCTCTCTCTCTCTCTCTCTCTCTCTCTCTCGTGTTCTTGAGGTGATTCGATCTTGATGTATCGCGAGCTTTGCTATTATAGTTGGATCTTATGTTGCTTCTCCCCCTGTACTCTCTTGTAATGGATTGAGTTTTTCCTTTGAATTAATCTTATCGGATTGAGTCTTTAATGACTTGAGAACACTTCATGTATGTCTTGCCGTGCATATCTGTGGTGACAATGGGATATCATGTTATTCACTTGATGTATGTTTTGGTGATCAACTTGCGGGTTCCACCCATGAACCTATGCATAGGGGTTGGCACACGTTTTCGTCTTGACTCTTTGATAAAAACTTTGGGGCTCTCTTTGAAGTACTTTGTGTTGGATTGAATAGATGAATGTGAGATTGTGTGACGCATATCGTATAATCATACCCATGGATACTTGAGGTGACATTGGAGTATCTAGGTGACATTAGGGTTTTGGTTGATTTGTGTCTTAAGGTGTTATTCTAGTAAGAACTCTAGGGCTGTTTGTGACACTTATAGGAATAGCCCAATGGATTGATTGGAAAGAATAACTTTGAGGTGGTTTCGCACCCTACCAGAATCTCTTTGTTTGTTCTCCTCTATTAGTGTCTTTGGAGTGACTCTTTGTTGCATGTTGAGGGATAGTTATATGATCCAATTATGTTATTATTGTTGAGAGAACTTGCACTAGTGAAAGTATGAACCCTAGCCCTTGTTTCCTAGCATTGCAATACCGTTTACGCTCACTTTTACCACTTGTTACCTTGCTGTTTTTATATTTTCAGATTACAAAAACCTATATCTACTATCCATATTGCACTTGTATCACCATCTCTTCGCCGAACTAGTGCACCTATACAATTTACCATTGTATTGGGTGTGTTGGGGACACAAGAGACTCTTTGTTATTTGGTTGCAGGGTTGTTTGAGAGAGACCATCTTTATACTACGCCTCCCACAGATTGATAAACCTTAGGTCATCCACTTGAGGGAAATTTGCTACTGTCCTACAAACCTATGCACTTGGATGCCCAACAACGTCTACAAGCATAAGGTTGCGTAGTAGACATCAGACCTCGGCGATCTTGGCCCGCCAAGGATGGCCGACTCTGCCAAGCTCCCCGCTATCGCATCACGCCCAGGCCGATCCTCCTCCGCTCGTTCCTTGACCGTCTTCTCAAACGATGACCTTTGCACCACCGCGAGGCTCCTCTCGCGAGCACCTCCTTCTAAACCCCTTCGTGTCCTCATCGTGGCCCTGACTGCACTAGCAGCCTCCTTCTTCCTGTCTTCTCCATGGCCTTGAGGAGCCACCCAAGCTGTTGGTTGTTCTGGCCATTGCACATCGCTGTTGACACGAGGAGACTAACACTGCCAAGTCCAAGGACGATCCCCGAAGATTTTGGACGCGCCAAGTTCCTCTTTCGGACCTGTCAAGTGTACAACGACTCGTGTGCGACTACACAGATTCGCCAAGTACCCCACCGGCAAGACCGACGCCTGAAGAAGCACACCGGCTCTGTGGATTTCGGCAAGTCCCTCGACGACCGACGCTTAGTACCACTACATTTGCCATGTACAGCTACACCAAGACCAGACCAACAAGTACCCTGACAACGTGTGTACCTCTACAGTTGACCCCGTGGACGTCAAGTTCCTCGCTGTGACCCTGATCATCTACGGAGTGTGTATGACTACGAAACGTGTGCCACTACTTCCACTACCCTCGCGAGAACGTCTACTTCCATCTACGCCGCATCGAACCCTTCCACCCCAAAACACATGCTTCGAAGGTATAACCGCTGAGACGACCGCCCTGAACGAATGCATGAGTGATGTATGACATGAACCGCGTGTTTTCACCGTATGCGATCGATGTTGCATGTTCGTCCTCGTTTTCCATGCCGTTGACCCGTGGGAACCCGGTAACCAGGATCACCCCACCATCTCTATCATGTTCCGCACATCCGCACACTTGCTTCTTTTGCACCGATATCTCAATGAGTTGTCGGAACCGGAACGTTGTCGTGGCACCGTGTCCGTTATCGTCGCCGTGGCACCCTTCCATTTCGTCATGGTGACCAAATGCTTCATAACATGCTGATGTCAATATTTTCTTTGAATTGCATAAGACTTGCGTATGTCATCCACATCATGTTAACAACATTTAAAATTGTTGTTTGCTTTAAATTCCTAAATGCACATGGGGATTTTCCGGAATTTTTATTTGTTGTTCCGGCCTCATTTAAACTTGCCTAGATAGGTAGTTTTCATATGCTTCACCCATTGCCATGTTTAATAACATTTAATATTGTTGAGTAGCATAAACAAGAGCTAACTAAATAATTGAAGGTGGCGTTTCGTCAATATGCAACTCGTTGCATATTGAGCTCCACCTAATTAGTAGTGTTGTTTGTGCACTTTGCCATGCCATGTTTCATTAAACCGGACATGCACCATACTTGATTGTGCATCATGCCATGTTTATGCTTGTGTGTTTACCATGTTGCTTGCTTCTTTCCGGTTTGCATCCCTCGTTAGCTTCAGTTTCTTTTCAGAGTTGTGAGGATTCGTTCGACTACGTTCGTTTGTCTTCTTCATGGACTCATTCTCCTTCCTTGCGGGATCTCAGGCAAGATGACCATTACCCTCGATATCTGTGATGCTCGGATAGTTAAACTACAGTAATCCCATGCTAATGTTGCCACGTCATCATTTTTACTGTTGCTAAGTCCCACGTTGATTCAAGTCAATTTAAAAATTCAAATTTCAAGTGAGAAAACAATTCTTCAAATGGTCAAACAAAAATGTTTACAATATTATAAATAATCCCCTGGTATTTGTCAAAGAGGAACCAACATTAAATGGAATTTTAAATTAACCCTAGAAATATTTTAGTCGATCAGCAGAATTAA
Source organism: Aegilops umbellulata (assembly GCA_032464435.1). Classification (NCBI taxonomy): domain Eukaryota; kingdom Viridiplantae; phylum Streptophyta; class Magnoliopsida; order Poales; family Poaceae; genus Aegilops; species Aegilops umbellulata. Next base: position 193,748,457 of record CP136055.1, read on the forward strand.
ATAAACACCTTTTAATTCAGATATAAATTTGAACAGTTCCAAGTGACCTCAAAACCTTTTTTATGCAGCCCTGTAAGATAGCCTAATATTTATGTACTAAGTTGACAATTAACAAAAATCGTCTGACCGCAAAAGGTAATTGCAAATATTGGAGAAAACTACAAAACAGTAAATAAAATAAAAAGATAAGGCCTGCACTACTGTGCACTTGTAGCCCAGTGCTACAGTGCCAGCCCAAGCCCACAATGGCTTTTCCCCACCTCTGTACAGAGTCATGGAGGCCATGGCGTGGTGACGCATGCCCGACGTCCAAGCCGACGACTGACGCCGTGTCGAGCATCCGACGGAACCATGCGATGGATAAGAACACCCCGCACGCCCTGAACAAACCCTAGATGCGTTCCCCTCACCCCTCGCCTCGATCTCTCCCTCACAGCACCCCCACCGCGTCGCTGCTGCCATGGTCATCATCGTCATCGCGACCACCGACTTCCCCGACGCCTGAAATGTTGTCCAGGAGCTTCCCCACCTTCGACTCCTTCGACTACGCCCACCAAATCAAGTTGAGCCGCCCCGTGTGCTCGTCATCGAGCACATCCTCGTCGCGTACATCACCGGCGTCCGACGTCGTTTGCCGCTACTCTGGTCCGTCCCCGGCCTCCCTGAGCTCATCATCGAACTCGCGGTGAGCTTCTCCTCCAGATCCCCTCTTCCCCGGTCTCGATCCGTGTCCTATGTCGCCGCCCCGCCGCCATGGACGAAGCTCGCCATGGCCTTGTCTGTGCTCCTTCGCTCTCACATCGCCGCGGTCCGTGCTCCCACGCTACTGCTGGCCAAGGCCGCCGCCACCAATGCGCCCCTCCCGCTGCTCCCTCACGTCGTCCATGCGTGCGACGCCCGCTGCACCCCCGCTCGTGCCCTTCTGGCCGCCGCTGCTGCGCTTTGCTGTTGCCTCTGCTCTCTGCTGTCACTTCTTACTGCTGCTGCTTGCGGCCTCACCCAGGCGCGCCCTGTGCGGCCCTGCCCACCCCCGCATAGCCTCGCGCCACCGCTGCCTTCTACTACGCCCAGCGCTGCAGCCGTCCCGGGGTGCCGCTGCTAGCTTTGGTCGCCAGCGCTCCTCTGTGAGGCCGCGCGCGCGAGGCCGGCCAAAGTCGGTTGGCTCCCTGCCAATGGGGCTCCCCCTATGTAATTAAGGTTAATCCCCTATTAGCCCCAAAACCCCCTGTTTAGATTATTAAGTTTAGTTAATTTGTTAGTCTAGACCCTATGACATGTGGGCCCCGTTGTGAATTATAATAATCAGATAAATTAAAAATGCCTAAGTCTATGACACGCAGGACCCACGCACTATTCACTGGTTGACCCAGTCAACAGTTGACTATGCTGTTGACTTTGACCTGGCCCCACATGTCATTGACTGTGGCTGGCACATCACTAGGTGACAAAAGTATTTCACTGTTTATTATTCAAATTTAATAATTCCATAATATTGTTTAAACTTTGAAAAATCATAGAAAATAAACCGTAGCTCGGATGAAAATACTTTGTACATGAAAGTTGCTCAGAACGACGAGACGAATCTGGATACACTCTTCGTTCGCCCGCCACACATCCCTAGCATAGCAAACATGCAACTTTCCCCCTCCGGTTCATCTGTCCGAAAACGCGAAACACTGGGGATACTTTCCCGGATGTTCCCCACCTTCGCCGGTATCACCTATCCATGCATTAGGTTGCCCCTAGCACCGCGTATTGCATTTACGCTTTGTGATGCTTTGATTGCTCTGTTATTTATTGTGTTCCCCCTCCGTTACTTCTTTCCGATAGACCCCGATGGCTGCCGGTGACCTCCCCCAGTTCGACTACGGTGTTGACGACCCGTCCTTCTTGCCAGAGCAACCAGGCAAGCCCCCCTTGATCACCAGATATCGCCTACTCTTCTCTATACTGCTTGCATTAGAGTAGTGTAGCATGTTACTGCTTTCGGTTAATCCTATTATGATGCATAGCCTGTCCTTGCTACTACTGTTGTTACCTTTACCTGCAATCCTACATGCTTAGTATAGGATGCTAGCTTTCCATCAGTGGCCCTACATTCTTGTCCGTCTGCTGTGCTATACTATCGGGCTGTGATCACTCGGGAGGTGATCACGGGTATATACTATACTTTATACGTGATACATGTGGTGACTAAAGTCGAGTCGGCTCGAGGAGTACCCGCGAGTGATTCACGGAATGGGGGCTGAAAGGACCTTTGTCCCGACGGCCCTGTGTGTGGATCTTTGTGGCGGAGCGGCAGGGCAGGTTGAGACTACCTGGGTGAGAGGTGGGCCTGGCCCTGTCGGCGTTCGCGGATACTTAACACGCTTAACGAGATCTTGGTATTTGATCTGAGTCTGGCTACTGGCCTATACGCACTAACCAACTACGCGGGAAAGATATGGGCACTCGGCGTCGTGGTATCAGCCGAAGCACTTTGTGACGTCAGCGACTGAGCGGCGCACGCCAGATTAGACCGCGTAACGTGACTTCTGTTGTACTGGAGGTTGCTAGGTCTGCTTCTGGCCGCCCTCGCAACATGCAGGTATGCAATGGGTGATGTGCCCGTACCCCTGCGCCATAGGATCTAGACCGGCATGCTGACCTCTCTGTTATGCCTAGGTAGGGCTGCGACGTGTTGATCTTCCGAGGCCGGGCATGACCCAGGAAAGTGTGTCTGGACAAATGGGATCAAGCGTGTTGGGTTATGTGGTGCACCCCTGCAGGGAAGTTAATCTATTCGAATAGCCGTGATCTTCGGTAACAGGACGACTTGGAGTTGTACCTTGACCTTATGACAACTAGAACCAGATACTTAATAAAACACACCCTTCCAAGTGCCAGATACAACCCGGTGATCGCTCTCTAACAGGGCATCGAGGAGGGGATCGCCAGGTAGGATTATGCTATGCGATGCTACTTGGAGGACTTCAGTCTACTCTCTTCTATATGCTGCAAGACGGAGGCTGCCAGAAGCGTAGTCTTCGACAGGATTAGCTATCCCCCTCTTATTCTGGCATTCTGCAGTTCAGTCCACTGATATGGCCCTTTACACATATATCCATGCATATGTAGTGTAGCTCCTTGCTTGCGAGTACTTTGGATGAGTACTCACGGTTGCCTTGTTCCCCCCTTTTCCCATTTCTCTACCCGATTGCTGCGACCAGACTATGGAGTCCAAGAGCCAGACGCCACCGTCGACGACGACTCCTACTACACCGGAGGTGCCTACTACTACGTGCAGGCCGCTGATGACGACTAGGAGTAGTTAGGAGGTTCCCAGGCAGGAGGCCTGCGCCTCGTTCGATCTGTATCCCCGTTTGTGCTAGCCATCTTATGGCAACTTGTTTAACTTATGTCTGTACTCAGATATTGTGCTTCCGCTGACTCGTCTATGATCGAGCACTTGTATTCGAGCCCTCGAGGCCCCTGGCTTGTATTATGATGCTTGTATGACTTATTTTATTTGTAGAGTTGTGTTGTGATATCTTCCCGTGAGTCCCTGATCTTGATCATACACGTTTGCGTGTATGATTAGTGTACGATTGAATCGGGGGCGTCACAATATCACTTGTATCTTTGCTTGCTAGTTGTTCGCTATGTCGTTATGTCGTGCTACCTACCACTTGTTTATCATGCCTCCCATATTGCCATGTCAAGCCTCTAACCCACCTTCCTAGCAAACCGTTGTTTCACTATGTTGCCGCTTTTGCTCAGCCTCTCTTATAGCATTGTTAGTTGCAAGTGAAGTTGAAGATTGCTCCATGTTGGAACATGATTATGTTGGGATATCACAATATCTCTTACTTTAATTAATGCATCTATATACTTGGTAAAGGGTGGAAGGCTCGGCCTTATGCCTGGTGTTCTGTTTCACTCTTGTCGCCCTAGTTTCCGTCATACCGGTGTTATGTTCCTTGATTTTGTGTTCCTTACATGGTTGGGGTTATGGGACCCCCTTGACAGTTCGCTTTGAATAAAACTCCTCCAGCAAGGCCCAACCTTGGTTTTACCATTTCACTACCTACCACCTATACCTTTCCCTTGGGTTCTGCAGACTCAAGGGTCATCTTTATTTTAAGCCCCCCTTAGGCCAGTGCTCCTCTGAGTGTTGGTCCGAACCGAGCTGCCTGCGGGGCCACCTCGGGGAAACTCGAGGGCTGGTTTTACTCGTAGCCTGTCTAATCCGGTGTGCCGTGAGAACGAGATATGTGTAGCTCCTATCGGGATTTGTCGGCACATTCGGGCGGTCTTGCTAGTCTTGTTTTAGCATTGTCGAAATGTCTTGTAACCGGGATTCCGAGACTGATGGGGTGTTTCTGGGAGAAGGAATATCTTTCGCTTATCGTAAGAGCTTGTGACGGGCTAAGTTGCAACACCCCTGCAGGGTATAAACTTTCGAAAGTCGTGCCGCGGTTATGTGGCAGATGGGAATTTGTTAATGCCCGGTTGTAGAGAACTTGACACTTGACTTAATTAAAATGCATCAATCACGTGTGTAGCCGTGATGGTCTCTTTTCGGCGGAGTTCGGGAAGTGAACACGGTTTGGGTTATGTATGAACGTAAGTAGTTTTAGGATCACTTCTTGATCACTTCTAGCTTCACGACCGTTGCGTAGCTTCTCATCTTACTTTTATTTGCGTATGTTAGCCACCATATTTGCTTACTGCTTGCTGCAACTCCACCTCATTACCCCATCCTACCCATAAGCTTAAATAGTCTTGATCTCGCGAGTTTTGAGATTGCCGAGTCCTCGTGACTCACAGATACTACCAAAACAGTTGCAGGCGCCGATGATACCAGTGCATGTGATGCTATCGAACTCAAGTGGGAGTTCGACAAGGACCTTGGTCATTACTATGTTTTGTTTCCTGATGATTAGTTGTGGAGCCCAGTTGGGACGATTGGGGATATAGCATTTGGGGTTATTTTCTTTTCATTTGGTTGTCCATAGTCGACTATGTGTGTACTCTAAATGATGTATGAATTATATGTTCATTGTGTGAAGTGGCGATTGTAAGACTACCCTCTCTTTATCCCTTTCTTGTTCATTACATGGGATTGTGTGAAGATGACCCTTCTTGCGACAAAACAATAATGGGGTTATGCCTCTAAGTCGTGCCTCGACATGTGGGAGATATAGCCGCATCATGGGCGTTACACCACGCCATTTTCAACATAGTCAATAAACGAGAGAATTACACAACGAGCGACAGACACCAGCGACCCAGCAGGAAGCGCAGTTGTTATTTACTTTTTTTGAGGAACAAGCAGTTGTTATTTACTAGTTTTACAGATGGATCAGGGTAACAACGGGGCTGCGGGGGCTTTGGCCCGTCTAGCCAGGGTTTTATTTTATGTTTACCACATCATGAGCCCATTTTTGTTTTTTTCTTTCTAAAAATGGCTAGCCCAATTCTACCTTTTTTAAAGAAATACCCAACGGAGGCCTACTTGCTTTCTCAACCTTGCTGGGCTTCAAATCTTTCAAGGCGAGAGCGATGTATGCGCTTACCCAGAAAATGAAGTAGTAAGAAATGGGATTTAAATTTAAAAAACGCAGCAAACCGGAAATTAGTTTCAAATATCATTTTGTTGGATTTCGACATTTTGAATTTAATTGTTTTTTTGCGGGGAAAGTTATGTTGGATTTTAAATTGATATAAATTTATTCTTTTACAATTAGTTTGAACGTGATTCAAAATTGTGGGATTAAAAACAGTTCGAAAGACACCAAACTATGGAAGTTTGATTGACTTTTTAACCATGGCCAGAATATGGGCTGTAATGGTAACAAAAAGAATATGGGCTTCAAAAAAATCCTTAAGAATTAGCCAATGGGTAGTACATTTATTAGCAATAATGGCAGATGGGTTGTATGCTGTTTTCCACATATTTGAGGTTGACTTGTGGGCCTACTAGGTTGACGCGTATGCTTTCCTAAAAAAGGTTGACGCGCAGGCAAGGCCTTGTCAACTTAGTCAACACACGGGAGTAGTTACTATTGGATGTCCATCCAACGACCATCATGCTTCTTCAATCTTTGCTCTTCCTGCTCCAACCGCTCAAACCAGCGCCGGCGGGACTGCGTGGTCCCTCCTCCCATGGCCGGCTATGCTACCGTGTAGGCCTCACCGCCCCACCCTACTCCCATCGCTGTCCTAGAGATCCCTCTACTCACCCACACCTGCTGTTATTCTCCGACGACGGCAGTCGAACCAGTAAACCCTCGTACTCCCTCCGCGTGGGAAACAACTACCGGGTCTTCCCTCACTCTGTGTCGTTTCCTTCCTAGGCCTCGCCGTCGTCCACCGCCCTGGTGCTCTCGGCACGACGTGGTCAACGTGTTCAAGGAATGAGTTCCATCGGAATAGGACTATATGTGGAGAGGCTAACAAATGGGTCCATGGTCGCACGCAAGGAAGTGCCTCCTTATTACACGCAAAATAATGATTCCTCCATCTGACATCAGGAACCCACTGGAAGGGCCTCTGTATTTCGCGAAAAAATGTTCCTCCCGCTGACAACTCGGACCCACTAGCTATATCTTCGCACGCAAGGAAGTGCCTACTTATTACGCACAAAAATGAATACCCCCCTGCTAGCTGGGACCTACCATAGTTGGAGGCTGAATTGTGGGCCTACTAAGTTGAAGTGGACAGAGGGCTTCGTCAACTTAGTAAATATGAATGATTCTAGCTCCATTGACGTACGATGTCCATCCAACGGCCGTAGTGCTTCTTCAACCTCTGGTCTTGTTGTTCCAGCCGCCCAAACCAGCGCCGATCGTGCCTCCTGCTCCTGCCTCCCGTGGTCGGCTCTACTATCGCGTAGGCCTCACCGCCCCACCCTACTCCCATCGTTGGCCTGACCATCCCTGTACTCAAACCCAGACCTCCTGTTATTCTCCGGTGAAGGCAACCTCACATTGCAGCCCAACCAGTAAACCCTCGTACTCCCCTCCGCGCGGGAAACAACTGTTGTGTCTTGCCTCGCTCTGAGTCATTCCCTTCCTAGGCCTCGCTGTCATCCACCGCCTTGGTGCTCTCGCCGCGGCATGGTCAACATGGTCAAGGAACGACTTACATCGGAAGCGGACTGTACGTGGAGAGGTTGACAGCTGGGTCCACGGCTGCAGCAAGGAAGTGCCTCCTTATTACATGCAAAATAATGATTCCTCCACCTGACAGCAGGACCACCGGAAGGGCCACCATATTTTGCGAAAAAATGTTTCCCCCTGACAGCTAGGACCCACCAGCTACATCTTCTCACGCAAGGAAGAGCGTCCATATTACAGGCAAAAATATCATTCTTCCCCCTGACAGTTGGGACCCACCAGCTATATCTTCGCACGCAAGGAGCAGCTGGGACCCACCCGGTCGAAGCATACGTAGCGTTGTCGCGAACGTGTACGTACATACTGGTCGATCGGTCTCTCTACAATGATGAACCGTGGCCGAGCAAGCAGCGACACGTGTAGTAGTAGATCCCTTGACGTAGCAGTTCAGGCAGTCCCTTCTAAACCGTGTACACGTAGATACAACCACGTTCCAAAAAATACGGCCATGAACATACATACGCGTGGGGTCTCGAACGCCTTCTCGTGCATACGTACGACCATGGCTCGTGTACATGGAGAGGCAACCGACGACAACAACGACGTCCTGTTCATCAGGCAATCAACCGGCTGGGTTGGAATGGAGAAACAACGTCATGTTCATCAAGAGGCAACAAACTAGGTGGGAATGCATCCTGTTCAAAGGGAGCCAACCGTCTTGGACGGAACAGCCGAAACGGGGTCTGGTGTACTGTAGTATTAAGGAAACAACCTTCTGTTCGACCGACTAAGGTCAGAATGGCATCCTGTTCATCGGGAGGGGTGTGGCATACCGCAAACCAGAGGAAACAAACTTGTGTTGGAGCGCTACGATCGAAACGGGGGTCCTGTTCATCAGGAGGGGTGTGGCGTACCGCAAAACGGGACTCCACGGGCTACTATTCACCCATCATCGACTTCCTTCAGCCTCCACCTGTACTGTTCATCCACCGCATCTTCCTCCTACCTCCACCATCTACTGTTCATCCACGGGCTACTGTTCATCCAGCCCTCCACCGGCTACTGTGAAACCAGCCCTCAACTGGCTACTGTTCAACCAGCCCTCCACGGCGTCCGGTTCAGCCACCCCCAACCAGCTCGGCTATGGCGGCCTCCTCAATGGGTCATGTTCATCCAGCGGCAACGTCCTATATACTACCACGGGGTCCTGTTCATCCAACCCCCACCGGGATCTGTTCATCCAACCCCAACCACGTACATCTCGACTCGTTCAACCAACCCCACGTTCATTGTTCATCAAGAGGAAGCAGGTTCGATCGGCTTTAGTAAGCAGCGGCAACAATCGATCGTTTGGGTTCAGTTAGCAGCAGTAGCACAGGAATCGCTCGGGTTTAGTTAACTACCAAGGGATCGATCGCTCAAGTTTAGTAACGTAGCTAGTGCAATCGCTCGGGTTCAGTAAGTGAACTCCTCGCTCAGGTTCAGTTAGAGCCCAGTGCTCGCACACACGCACATACCTATACGAGAGAAACACGCATCGCTCGGCCCAGACCACCCACCGTAACTGGGAACTCCCCGAAATTTTCCTCGCCCTCGCATCTACCATGATATTTTCCACTATTGACGGCCCAAAGAATGTCATACAAGTGTGTCCCCAACCCGCAAAGTATGAAATCCCATTTTCTATCATGATTTTTTGTCATAGAAGTAGTAGCCCACCACATCTATAATGATACCGGGTTTTGTCACAATTATCGTCATAGAAGTGTCATAAGCATGGCATTTTTTTTGTTCGAGCCAAAATGCCACGGATGTGTCTTTTTTTGTAGTGAACTAATGCATCTGTGCTAAGATAGTACATCAATACATCAGTGCTAAACATGTACATTCATCAGTTCGACTAAAAGTACATCAGGGAGAATAGACAACAAAGTTTAATAACACCCAGCGTTGCAAGTTAAAGTTATACGTTACCTTCAATACATGACATGTTCCATCAATTATAGGAAGGCAGAAAGATTAATCCCAAAACTGTTGAATGTCATTGCAGAAACATGCAAGGCGGCACATGCATGGAGGGTTTGATGATGAGCCAAGCAGATATGAGGCGCTGCCTGGTTGGGTAACACCAAAAATAGACCCCGGATATTTCAACAATATAGGAAGATTTCAAGCTACACCAGAATCATCAGAAGCACGATCTAGTTCTTATCTGCCGCAAAGACCACTTACTCCAAGAGATTTCAATACAGGACGATTTCAATTTTATGCTTACTGGGAATACAAGCTTTGCCACTGCCGGGTTGCAACAAGGTCCACAATGTCCCCAACAACAAATATATTCCTTCTCTGGCGCATGCAGAAAGGCATGGACACCCAGGCTTCCGCCAGTTGTTCCATCAACATCAAACATCCATGCTGCAAAAGCGGTTGTGACAGGAAGACCAGGCCAAAGAGACAGGAATGTTCACCACTCTAGCAGGGTGCAAAGTAGCATATATGAGCCGTATAGATAGAAGCAATCTCACAACAAATCTGAGCAAAGAGCTTCATCAATATTGCTCCCTCCAAGAGATGCATTGCTGCATGTGTGGAGGGTGACACCACCTGTGCCCATACACCAGGGTGAACAACAAACACCGGATGCAGTACAGAGCTATACACATGTAAGTATCCATTTAGAAAAAACATACAAGCACAGTCCATACCATAATACTGTCACCACCCCATCTAACATTTTCATCATCGTGTTTTGTTTTGGTCACTGTTGCGTGCAGCCCCCTACCATTGAAGCTTACGTTCTGCCAAGGCTAGAGATGCAGTTTGAAACATTCAAAGAAGTGAAGGACTTCTACAACGTCTATGCAAGGCACGCGGGTTTTGCTGTCAGAGAAGGTTCTAAGGTTAATAGCAGAGTCTACCTTTATTGCACGTGCTATGGAGTCTATGAATCGAAAGTTTCAGATGCGAATAGATAGAGGAACAAGACAACTGCCAGGACTAACTACACGTCAAAAATGAGGTTGAAGAAGGAAAAGGATGGAACACTTGTCGTAAAGGAGATATGCTGGGAACACAACCACAGGCTAGTGGTCAGCCCCCAAAAGCTTGTATTCTTGCACTCCGACAAAATCTTTGACAACACAATTTTGGAGTACGTCAAGTACCTGCAGTTCAAAGGCAGTGAACACGCGCAAATCATGAGCATATAGGGCGGCGATGACCCTGGTGGCTACTACCTCAAAATGAACGCTAAAGACCTGATTAGCACGTAAGTACAAACTTGTTCTCCTCCTATACCCCTCCCTCTTTTTTCCTCTGTCAGTACAAACCAATTACGCACCGCATGACCTGATGCTAGTTCAACATGCATTTTTGGATGGATGTTCACTTTTAACATGCAGGAAAACAAAGAGTTCAAGGATGGATGATGTGGATAATGTCCTAAAGACTATCAACTTTTATAGGGAGATGAAAGCGATAAACAAGGAATTCTTCTACGACATATAGCTTGATGAGTCCGACAGAGTGAAGAACATATTCTGGGCGAACGCAAGCTGCTAATAACCCACAAGTATAGGGGATCACAACATTTTTTGATAACTAAGAGTGTCGAACCCAACGAGGAGCTAAAGGTAGAACAAATATTCCCTCAAGTTCTATCGACCACCGATACAACTGACGTTCGCTTTACCTAGAACAAGTATGAAACTAGAAGTACTTGGTAGGTGTTTTTGCATAGGTATGCAAGAATATAAAGAGAGCGTAAATAAAAGCTAGGGGCTGTTGTAAGTAAAGAAGCAACTAAAGTAAATATAGCGAGTGTGGAAAAGTGGTGGTAGGATTTGCGAAATTGTCCCTAAGCAATTGACTACTTTACTAGACCGATAGCAAGTATTATGTGGGAGAGGCCACGGCTAGCATGTCATCCCTGACTTGGAATTCTATGCACTTATGATTGGAACTATTAGCAAGCATCCGCAACTACTAACGTTCATTAAGGTAAAACCCAACCATAGCATTAGGATATAATGGTCCCCCTTCAATCCCGTATGCATCAATTTCTATGCTACGCTGAAGCTTCTGTCACCCTTGCCCTCCAATACATAGTCCTATCAACATACAACTAACCCTATGGTGTGATCCACGCGCGCTCTCATATGATGGGCACCAAAGGACAGCAACATAACCACAAGCAAAATAAATCAAGCATAGCAATTCATCAACCACCGATAGGACAAAGAAAATCTACTCATACATCATAGGATGGCAACACATTATGGATAATAATATGAAGCATAAAGCACCATGTTCAAGTAGAGGGTACAGCGGGTTGCGGGAGAGTGGACCGCTGTAGATAGAGGGGGGAAGGTGATGGAGATATTGGTGAAGATGGCGGAGGTGTTGGTGTAGATCGCGGTGATGATGATGATGGCCACGACAGCGTTCCGGCGCCACCAGAAGAGAAGGGGAGAGGGGGCCCCTTCGTCTTCTTCTTCCTTGACCTTCTCCCTAGATGGGAGAAGGGTTTCCCCTCTGGTCCTTGGCCTCCATGGCATGGGAGGGGCGAGAGCCCCTCCGAGATTGGATCCGTCTCTCTGTCTCTCTATGTTTCTACGTTCTGGGATTCTGCCCTGGCACCGTTTCTTTTATATCTGGAGATCCGTAACTTCGATTGGATTGAAACCTTTGCCCAAATCTTTTTCCAAAAATTAGCTTTCTTGCGGCAAAAGTAGAGCATCTAACGCCTTACGAGGGGCCCACGAGGGTGGGGGGCGCGCCCTCCTGGAGAAGGCGTGGGCCCACCCTCATGGCCACCTCGGGCACCGTCTCGCGTTGATTTTACTTTCCAAAAATCACAAATATTCCAAAATAGTTCTCCGTCCGTTTTTATCCCGTTTGGACTCCGTTTGATATGGGGTTTCTGTGAAACATAAAACGTGCAACAGACAGGAACTGGCACTAGGCACTGGATCAATATGTTAGTCCCAAAAATAGTATAAAAAGTTGCCAAAAGTATATGAAAGTTGAATAATATTGGCATGGAACAATAAAAAATTATAGATACTACGGAGACGTATCAGCATCCCCAAGCTTAATTCCTGCTCGTCCTCGAGTAGGTAAATGATAAAAAGGATATTTTTTGATGTGGAGTGCTACCTAGCATAATCTTGATCATACGTCTAATCATGGCATGAATATTAAGACACGAGTGATTCAAGGCAATAGTCTATCCTTTGACATAAAAACAATAATACATCAAGCATACGAACCAAGCAATTATGTCTTATTGAAATAACATAGCCAAAGAAAGCTCATCCCTACAAAATCATATAGTCTGGCTATGCTCCATCTTCACCACACAAAATATTCACATCATGCACAGCCCCGATGACAAGCCAAACAATTGTTTCATACTTTTGACGTTTCTCAAACCTTTTCAACTTTCACGCAATACATGAGCGTGAGCCATGGACATAACACTATAGGTTGAATAGAATATGATGATGGGGGTTATGTGGAGAAGACAAAAAAGGAGAAAGTCTCACATTGACGCGGCTAATCAACGGGCTATGGAGATGCCCATCAATTGATGCCAATGTGAGGAGTAGGGATTGCCATGCAATGGATGCACTAGAGCTATAAGTGTATGAAAGCTCAAACTGAAACTAAGTGGGTGTGCATCCAACTTGCTTGCTCATGAAGACCTAGGGCATTTGAGGAAGACCAGCGTTGGAATATACAAGCCAAGTTATATAATGAAAATTCCCACTAGTATATGAAAGTGATAACTCAAGAGACTCTCTATATGAAGAACATGGTGCTACTTTGAAGCACAAGTGTGGTAAAAGGAGAGTAACACTGTCCCTTCTCTTTTTTCTCTCTTTTTGTTTTTTTGTAGGCTTCTTTGGCCTCTCTCTTTTTTGGGGGGCTTCTTTGGCCACTTTTATTTTGATAAACTCACATGTGACAATGTTCTAATAATGATGATCATCACACTTTTATTTACTTACAACTCAATATTACAACTCGATATCTAGAACAAAGATATGACTCTATATGAATGCCTCCGGCGGTGTACCGCGATGTGCGATGATCTAGCGTAGCAATGACATAAAAAACGGACAAGCCATGAGAACATCATGCTAGCTATCTTACAATCATGCAAAGCAATATAACAATAAATGCTCAAGTCATGTATATGGTGATGATGGAAGTTGCATGGCAATATATCTCGGAATGGCTATGGAAATGCCATCATAGGTAGGTATGGTGGCTGTTTTCAGGAAGATATAAGGAGGTTTATGTGTGATAGAGCGTATCGTATCACGAGGTTTGGATGCACCGGCGAAGTTTGCACCAACTCTCGAGGTGAGAAAGGGCAATGCACGGTACCGAAGAGGCTAGAAATGATGGAAGAGTGAGAGTGCGTATAATCCATGGACTCAACATTAGTCATAAAGAACTCACATACTTATTGCAAAAATCTATTAGTCATCGAAACAAAGTACTACGGCATGCTCCTAGGGGGATAGATTGGTAGGAAAAGACCATCGCTCGTCCCCGACCGCCACTCATAAGGAAGACAATCAATAAACACCTCATGCTCCAACTTCGTTACATAACGGTTCACCATACGTGCATGCTACGGGACTTGCAAACCTCAACACAAGTATTTCTCAATTTCATAATTACTCAACTAGCACGACTCTAATATCACCACCTTTATATCGCAAAACTATTGCAAGGAATCAAACATATCATATTCAGTGATCTACAAGTTTTATGTAGGGTTTTATGACTAACCATGTGAATGACCAGTTCCTGTCCTCTCTCTAAATAGATATAAGCGAAGCACGAGAGTTTAATTCTTTCTACAAAAGATATGCCCACGCTCTAACAAATATAAGTGAAGCTTCAAATGATATAAGTGAAGCACATGAAGCATTCTATAAAGCCATACTCAAAAGATGTAAGTGAAGTGCAGAGAGCATTCTATAAATCAACCAAGGACCATCTCATACCAGCATGGTGCATAAAATAAAATGAAAACTAAATGCAAAAGACGCTCCAAGATTTGCACATATCACATGAATGAAATGAATCCGAAACATACCGATATTTGTTGAAGAAAGAGGGGATGCCTTCCGGGGCATCCCCAAGCTTAGACGCTTGAGTCTCCTTGAATATTTACTTGGGTTGCCTCGGGCATGCCCAAGCTTGAGCTCTTAGCTCTCTTCCTTCTTCTCACATCGAAACCTTCTCGATCATCGAACACTTCATCCACACAAAACTTCAACAGAAAACTCGGCAAGATCCGTTAGTATAATAAAGCAAATCACTACTCTAAGTACTGTTGCAAACCAATTCATATTTTGTTTTGGCATTGTGTCTACTATAATATAGCTTTTCCATGGCTTAATCCACTGATATAAGTTGATAGTTTCATCAAAACAAGCAAACTATGCATCAAAACAGAATCTGTCCAAAACAGAACAATCTGTAATAATCTGAACATTCACCATACTTATGATACTTGAATTTTTTTGCCAAAATTAGGAAACATAAAAAATTTGTATAGAAAGACAGTGCAAAAAGAATCAGAACCATTTGACATTCCAATAAAAAATTAAAAATCGCGCACTACAGCCAAAGTTTCTGTCCTGCACCGTACAAACCATCAAGCATTGTAAACATCCTAAAGGCAAACCTTAGCACATTATTTTTATAATACAAATGAATTGTACAAGGGGATAATTTTTTTTGTTGAAAAGTTTCTGTAATCAAGATTCACAAAGTTGCCGTGAGCATGAACAAAGTTCAAGGAGCTCTCCCACTCCAACAATGCTTGTCTTTCTGACTTTCACTTTCCTTTTTGAAAAGTTTTGGGTTCCCATCTTTATTTTTTGTTGTTTTTAAACTATATGAAAGCACTCAACAGAAATAAATGACTCTCTAAAACTTCCGGGTTGTCTCCCTGGCAGCACTTTCTTTAAAGCCATTAAGCTAGGCATATAGTGCTCAAGTAGCGAATCCACCCGGATCCCAAGGTATATCAAAGCCAATTTTAATTAGCAATGATTTAGAATTTATTAGTGAGCACAAAGCAACATATATCAAGCAATGATGAAGTCTAACTCTCTTCCTATGCATCAGCATGTCATAAAAGAACAATTCATGCACACAAAGTAAAGGCCAATGCATAGTATAAACAGTTTGTTGCAATTTTATTGTGTTGGAAACATAGAGGTGGAGATATAGTTCCTCTCTCATAATAATTGCAAGTAGGAGAAGCAAGCACATGCATATTATACTCATCAAAATCATCATGTGCAACGGTAAAAGTCAACCCATCAATATAATCCTTAATAAAAGCAAACTTCTCCGATATAGTGTAGTTGGGAGAATTCAAAAAGATAATAGGACTATCATGCGTGGGTGCAATAGCAACAATTTCATGTTTAACATAAGTAACTATAGCAAGTTCATCTCCATAAGCATAATTCATATTGGCATCTTGGCCACAAGCATAGTAAGCATCATCAAAAAGGGATATTTCAAAAGAATCAACGGGATCATAGCAATTATCATAGCATTCATCCTTCGGTAAGCATGAAGGGAAATTAAACAATGTATGAGTTGAAGAGTTACTCTCATTAGAAGGTGGGCACGGGTGATCAATCCACTCTTCCTCCTTTCGTTCTTTGCTCTCCTCCTCATCTTTTTCATCCAATGAGCTCAAAGTTTCATCAACTTCTTCTTCCATAGATTCCTGCAAAATATTAGTATCTTCTTGGACAACGGAGACTTTCTCAATAAGTGCATTAATTTCGTAATTGTATTCATAATTCTCATAACAATATTTCAGGATAGCTAAATTTTCAGGTCTATAAATAGCATCATCAAAATCTTCAAACTCTTTAAACATAGATTCAATTTCATAAGCACCCATAAAAGCAACAAATTCTTCTATTTGTTCCACATCATAGTAATCATATATACCATTATCATAAGAAGCTAAGGTTTTATTATCATTAAATTTGCATAAAAAGGGAAGGTGTGGAGCCTTCATCCTAGAGCAACAAGTATAATCATAACTCAAGCATACTTGCCGAGCATACCACTTCAATATATAAATTTGATCCCATAATAGTTTCCCTTTTTGTGTCAAGCGATAACCCATAAAGTATTCACGTTGATCCAACGTTACTCCCATTACCAAATTGAATGAGGTTTTCTCAGGATTATTAAAGTGGTACATAATATTTTTCACATATTGAGCATCGAGGGTTTTAGGAGGTTCCCATCTCCATGATCAGCAAGTACACCTAATTTTTTTGGTATTTCGTGTTCCATATCCATAACTAAAGATAGAGAACAACTAAGAACAACAAATAAAAATTACTTAGTGATAAAGCAAACAAGCACACACGAGAATATTCACCCCATGCTATGATTCCCCGGCAACGGCGCCAGAAAAAGGTCTTGATAACCCACAAGTATAGGGGATCGCAACAATTTTCGATAAGTAAGAGTGTCGAACACAACGAGGAGCTATAGGTAGAACAAATATTCCCTCAAGTTCTATCAACCACCGATACAACTCTACGCACGCTTGGCGTTCGCTTTACCTAGAACAAGTATGAAACTAGAAGTACTTGGTACGTGTTTTTAGATAGGTATGCAAGAATATAAAGAGAGCGTAAATAAAAGCTAGGGGCTGTTGTAAGTAAAGAAGCAACTAAAGTAAATATAGCGAGTGTGGAAAAGTGGTGGTAGGAGTTGCGAAATTGTCCCTCAGCAATTGACTACTTTACTAGACCGATAGCAAGTATTATGTGGGAGAGGCCACTGCTAGCATGTCATCCCTGACTTGGAATTCTATGCACTTATGATTGGAACTATTAGCAAGCATCCGCAACTACTAACGTTCATTAAGGTAAAACCCAACCATAGCATTAAGATATAATGGTCCCCCTTCAATCCCATATGCATCAATTTCTATGCTAGGCTGAAGCTTCTGTCACCCTTGCCCTCCAATACATAGTCCTATCAACATACAACTAACCCTATGGTGTGATCCACGCGCGCGCTCATATGATGGGCACCAAAGGACAGCAACATAACCACAAGCAAATTAAATCAATCATAGCAGTTCATCAACCACCGATAGGACAAAGAAAATCTACTCACACATCATAGGATGCCAACACATTATTGGATAATAATATGAAGCATAAAGCACCATGTTTAAGTAGAGGGTACAACGGGTTGCGGGAGAGTGGACCGCTGTAGATAAGGGGGGGAGGTGATGGAGATGTTGGTGAAGATGGCGGAGGTGTTGGTGTAGATCGCGGTGATGATGATGATGGCCACGACAGCGTTCCGGCGCCACCGGAAGAGAAGGGGAGATGGGGCCCCTTCATCTTCTTCTTCCTTGACCTTCTCCCTAGATGGGAGAAGGGTTTCCCCTCTGGTCCTTGGCCTCCATGGCATGGGAGGGGCGAGAGCCCGTCCGAGATTGGATCTGTCTCTCTGTCTCTCTCTGTTTCTGCGTTCTGGGATTCTGCCCTGGCACCGTTTCTTCCATATCTGGAGATACGTAACTCCGATTGGATTGAAACCTTCGCCCAGATATTTTTCCAAAAATTAGCTTTCTTGCGGTAAAAGTAGAGCATCAACCGCCTTACGAGGGGCCCACGAGGGTGGGGGCGTGCCCTGCTGGAGAGGTCGTGGGCCCCACCCTCATGGCCACCTCGGGCACCGTCTCGCATTGATTTTACTTCCCAAAAATCACAAATATTCCAAAATAATTCTCCGTCTGTTTTTGTCCCGTTTGGACTCCGTTTGATATGGGGTTTCTGCGAAACATAAAACATGCAACAGACAGGAACTGGCACTGGGCACTGGATCAATATGTTATTCCCAAAAATAGTATAAAAAGTTGCCAAAAGTATATGAAAGTTGAATAATATTGGCATGGAACAATAAAAAATTATAGATACGACGTAGACGTATTAGCGGCCGAGGGGCATACCAAGACTTTGGTGAGTGCATGACGTTTGACACCACATATAAGACAAACAAGTACCATATGCCACTTGGGGTGTTTGTGGGTACTAACAACCACTTCCCGACTACATTCTTTGCTTTCGTCCTGATAAGACCTGAGGATGTAGATTTATTCAGGTGGCTATTCAAAACATTTTTAAAGTGCATGAGAGGGAAGGATCCTACATGAATCCTCACAGGTACCACCGCCAACCCAAAAAAAAGGAAAATAACACAGTAAAAAAGTTGTGTCAATTCTATTTGTATATATGCACTACACTACTAGGAAAAGGGCTATAGATAGGATTGACACTAATGGCGCACCAGGTAAGTAGTGTGCCACTACTATATACTAATGGCGCACCAGTTGGCGATGCTCCATTAGTGTGGAAGACACTAATGGCGCACCTGACAAAAGGTGCGCCACTAGTGATATTTTTTTTTTCATTTTTACATACATACTAATGGCGCATCCTGCCGAAGTGCGCCATTACTAGTTCTAACTAGTAATGGCGCACTGGACAAGGAGTGCGCTAGTACTGAATTTTTTATTCTTTTTTTTTGCAAAACTACTAATGGCGCACCGCCTCACAGTGCGCCATTACTAGTTTAAACTACTAATGGCGCACCCTTTAATAGTGCGCCATTAGTGTATATATATATTACTTTTCTGCAAAACTACTAATGGTGCACCACCTGCAGGTGCACCATTAGTAACCAGGGTTACTAATGACGCATTTGCTGGTGGTGCACCATTAGTAACATGGGACCCCAAGAAGATATTTTGGACAGCCTACACCTACCCACTCACTTTCCCTACTTCATTCCCTCCACCTCCTTCTCCAAGCTTTCGGCTGTCTCCTCCTCCTCACCTCATTTCCACCATAGATTCATCAAAATTAAGTGGTGAAATTACCTTTTTTTGATAGGTAAGTAAGGGGAAAGCTATCTTCATGATGTAGATCTACTTTTTTTCTCCCTAGCTCGCTCCAACAACGTGCACATGCACTTTTTGTGGCCTAGCTAGATCTATGTATGTTTGTGGTGTTGCATGTGTTTGTGGTGTTGCATATATGTTTGTGTTTGCAGGTACCGGTATTTGAAATGCGATAGTCGCCAATATTTTGCCGGAATGTTGATTCATTTCCGTTTCGGCGAGAATTTTGGCACTATGCATTCTTTTTTGTCCTATTTTTAGGGAAGGTCATGCCAAAAAATTTCTTGGTTCTAAAATATTGTTTTGCTCTACCCCGCAGGCGACCATGGTCCGCATGATGACCGAAGGCATCGTGAATAGGTTTTTGAGCTCCGCGAAGGCCGAGATGCTTCAAAAGAACGAGATGGAGATAAGATGTCCGTGTCGAAGGTGCAAGTTGAAGAGCCTTATTGCGGACCCGGATTTCTGGCAGGTGCGGGACCACCTGCTCTTGCGTGGTTTCATGGATGGCCATCGGTGGCAAGGTGATGAAGATGACTATGAAGTCGTCCATGGGGGCCGAGCAAGAAATGAGGAAGGGCAACAAGACAAGTACCACCGCGGCGAGGGCGGGCGAGAAGACGAAGAATCTCCAGGACATGATCACGACGGTGATGCTGTACACAGTCATCATGTAGAAGATGTCATACATGATGATGAGGAAGATCAAGACGAAGGGCATGATCATGAAGATGAAGATGCCGGAGCAGACAACGATGGAGGCTGGGTGCAGGACCCTCATATTCAAGAGCTGCTTCTCAAGCAGACGGATAACGCAAGAGCTGCCGCCCGAGAGAAAGCCAAGCTGGATCAACTGGAGATAGACGCGGTTACTCCATTGTATGAAGGATGCAGGCTCGAGGATACCCGCCTGAAAGTAACGCTCATGGCTTTGGAGATGAAGGTAAAACACAAAATGACCGACGCATGCTTCGACAAGAACATGTCATTCTGGCACGAACGTCTTCCCAAGGGGAACAAGTGCCCGACCAGTTTCGAGGAGGCAAAGAAAATCGTGTGTCCTCTGGATTTACCGCACGTGAAATACCATGTGTGCATGAACAATTGCATCATTTATCGGGACGAGCACGCGGAGTCTACCATATGTCCGGTGTGCGGCGTCACTCGATACAAGAAGAGGAAGAAAGCTCCTCGAAAATCGGTGTGGTACTTTCCGATCACTCCTCGTCTGCAGCGGTATTTCGGGGATCCTAAGGTAGCAAAGCTCCTGCGTTGGCACGCGGATAGGGAGGAGAAGAAGCGGGAAGATGACGGAAATGATCCGGAGATAAATAAAAAAGACAAGATGTTGAGTCACCCTAAGGATGCGAGCCAGTGGCAAGCGTTGAACTTCGAGTACCCAGAGTTTGGGAAGGATCCAAGGAACATCGTGTTGGGCACGAGCACCGATGGAGTCAATCCGTTTGGCAGCCAGAGAAGCACACATAGCACCTGGCCTGTGTTTGTGTGGATGTACAACCTTCCCCCTGGTTGTGCATGAAGAGGAAGTACATTCACACGAGTATGCTAATTGAAGGGCCGAAACAACCAGGGAACGACATCAATCTGTATCTGGGGCTGCTAAAAGAGGAGCTAGACACGCTGTGGAAAACGCCAGCCAATACGTGGGACGCCGCAGAGAAAGAATATTTCCCTATGAGAGCCGCACTGCTCACGACGGTGCACGACTATCTCGGTTACGGATATCTCGCGGGGCAGGTAGTCCACGGATTTTCTGGATGCGTAAAGTGCATGGATGACACAACGTATCGCCAGCTAGATAGAGATCCCGGGTCTTCGAAAACCGTGTTCATGGGACATCGAAGGTGGCTTCGCGACGATGACCCGTGGAGGAAACGCAAGGATCTGTTCGATGGTGAAACCAAACCCCGAAAACGCCCGCGTACGAGGAGCGGCGAGGAAATAGACGAGGTGTTGAAAAATTGGAAAGATTGCCCACTGCCGGGAAAGAAGCAAAAGGCACCAGAGCCGGGAAAGAAGCAAAAGGCGCCAGAGCCGCTATTGAAGGTATGGAAAACGAGGTCTGTTTTCTGGGACTTGCCGTACTGGAAGATCCACCGTGTGCCTCACAGCCTTAATGCCATGCATATCACGAAGAACGTGTGCGAGAGTCTGCTTGGTACCCTGCTCAACATGCCAGAGAGGACCAAAGATGGGCTGAAAGCAAGGGCATACTTGAAATCAATGGGCATCAGGCAGGAGCTTCACGCTAATGATGATGATGATGATGATGATGATGATGATGATGATGATGATGATGATGATGAGGCGAAGCAGGACACAGAAACTCGTCGCAAAGGCAAAAAGGCCAAGAAGACCGGAAGTGACTACCCTCCCGCGTGCTTCACTCTAAGTCAGGAGGAGATCGAGCAGTTTTTCACCTGTCTCGTAGGAGTAAAACTTCCTTACGGTTACGCGGGGAAGATAAGCAGATACCTAGACTCAGCGAAGCAGAAGTTCAGCGGGATGAAGTCTCACGACTGTCATGTGCTGATGACGCAGATACTTCCAGTTGCAATCCGTGGGATCATGGACGCGCACCTCCGTGAAACGCTATTTGGCCTATGCAACTTTTTCAACGTCATCTCTCGGAAGTCGATTGGCGTGAGGCAACTCAGAAGGCTACAGGAAGAGATCGTGGTGATACTATGCGAGCTTGAGATGTACTTCCTGCCCGCACTCTTTGACGTTATGGTGCATCTGCTGGTCCATATCATGGAGGATATCATCCAACTCGGGCCGACGTTCCTGCACAGCATGATGCCGTTCGAAAGGATGAATGGTGTCATCAAAGGATACGTTCGCAACATGTCACGTCCAGAGGGAAGTATAGCCAGGGGCTTTCTGACCGAAGAGTGCATCTCGTACTACACGAATTATCTAGGCATCGAGAACCCCATTATTCTGCCCGTCAATAGGCACCTCGGCAGGCTCGCTGGATGGGGTCACCATGAGGGTCGCCGCGAAATCCATGTCGACTTCGAGGGTCGACTCGCCGACTTTGAAAGAGCAAACCTAGTCGCGCTACAACACATAGACGTGGTCGATCCTTGGGTGTTAGAGCACAAAACCTTTATTGAGAAGACGTACAATGACCGAGGCCAACAGAGGACGGACGGAGATATAATCAAAGAGCACAACTCATGTTTCACGCATTGGTTCAAGCAGAAGCTTCTGTCGTACCCTTTACATGAGGATTCTTCCGCGGAAGAACAACTCATATTCGCCTTGTCACAGGGCGCCGAGCACAACCTAATGACCTATGAGGCATACGATATCAACGGCTACACATTCTACACCGAGAACAAGGACATGAAGAGCGATGGTTATCAGAACTCCGGGGTAACGATGGAATCCTACACCGGTAACGACAAGGACTGATACTACGGAAGGATCGAGGAGATCTGGGAGCTGAGCTACGCTGGAGAGAAGGTCCCGATGTTCCGTGTCAGATGGGCCAAGAGCGTCCTAAAAGAAGACCGGTATTTCACCACCATGGTTATACCCGAAGCCAAATCCAAGACCGCGGGCGCAAACATCACCGCGAAAAATGAGCCATGGGTACTGGCTTCCCAAGTGGACAAATGCTTCTTCATTACCGACCCGTGAAAGCCCGGTCGTGTTGTCGTGAGGAGAGGCAAAAGGAAGATCATCGGAATGGATGGAGTAGCCAATGAGCAAGACTTCGACAAGTACGGCGACCCGAAGATCGAACATGACGACGACGATGAAGTAGTAGCACACACCACAAGAAGAAGCAGGACCACCCTACCTAAAGGACGTCCGTTCTACAGAAGAACTCCATTTGCGAAAAAGAAGGGCAAGAAGATTGTGAACAGATAGCTAAGATCGATTGTATTTAAATCGTAGTCTTCATTTCTTGATTGTATTTCATGGGCACTTGATACCATGAATATTTTTAAATTTCACGGGCACTTTTTGAATTCATGAGGACACTCGATCTCGACCCACCTCCACCACCGCCGACGAGCACCCGCCCCCCAGCACCCTCCCCTGCTCCACCGCCGCCAACGGGCACCCCCGCACCCTCCCCCGCTCCAATTATTACTGTTTTTGTAAAAAAAATATTACTACTATGATTTAAACAAGTTTGAACATATTTAAACACAAATAAATACCAAACAGCATTTAAAATGCAAAAAAAAATATTACTGTTATGATTTAAACAAGTTTGAACATATTTAAACACAAATAAATATCAAACAACATTTAAAATGCAAAAAAAATATTGCGGAGCCTGGGAATCGAACACAGGACCTCCTGGTGTGTGTGCTGCATGCTGACCAGTCGGGCTAGTGGGCGGGTTCTGATGTGGATTGGGTTAGGTGCAATATAACCTGTGCTCGAACTGTAATAAAAAAACATTCTAATGGCGCACTGCTGCGGGGTGCGCCATTGCTATCTAAAAAAAGATTTCTAATGGCGCATCGAGGTGTGGTGCGACATTAGTAAGCTTCCCCATAGCTATCCTCCCTCTCCATCGCCAGATCCCCTCGACCCTCTCTCCCTCGCCAGATCCACCCGCGTGCTGCCCCGACCCACGACGCCTCCGCCCCGACCCTCACCGGACTCCACCCCCGCCGCCCCCGCGCCCCCGCCCCCGCCGCCCCCGCGCCCCCGCTCCCCCGCGCCCCCACCACTTCAGCTCCCCCACGCCCCCCACCACTGCAGCTCCCCCGCGCCGCCGCCCCCGCGCCCTGAGCTAGAGGAGGAGGACGAGGAGGAGGAGGAGACGGAGGCGGCCGACGCGGAGCAGGAGGCCGTCAACGCGGAGCAGGAGGCCACGGAGGACGCGCTGTTGGACCGCGCGCAGGCCCTCATCTCCCGCGTCATCGACCAGGAGGCCAACCCCAACCTGCGTCTCATCCACACCCTCGCCACCATCCACGTCGTCGAGCAGGAGGCGAGGTAGATGACTTCCGAAGACTCTGAATTTAGGCTTATTTTTATAGCAATCTGTAGGAAGAATTAGTTTAAATAAACATGGAGTAGTTTAACAATCTTGAAAGCAAGCTGCGCACACATCTTACTGAATTTAGGTTCATCTTGAAAGCAAAATTTTGATAGTTTTTTAGCTTTGACATACAATTTTGACAGTTTGGGGACAGATTTAGTCACTGAACCAATTATGACCAGCAAATCATTAAACTTTAGTCTCAATATCTGAATTTCTATCTCTGGACCATGTGGCGGCAAGCAAGCAAATTAATTTGGTAAACAGTACAGTGTCCAACTGATTCAGCACTAGAGGCCGATAGTGATAGCACCAAGCGAAATTCAGTAATTATGACCAGCAAATCATTAACCTAGTCTGAATATCTCAATTCTATCTCTGGACCATGTGGCTGTAGGCAAGCAAATTAAATTGGTAAACAGTGCAATGCCTATCTCATTGAACACTAGGGCCTGAGAGCAACTAGATTCAGTCAAGCATGCAAGTGAATCTAGAGCAGCAGAAAAATCAGGGAAATTCTTCTTGCTTTGGTTTATTCATCGAGCAGGATCCTGTTCTTATAGACAGTCTTCACAAGTTCTTGGCTTTTGGGTCAATACATTGCTGCTCTAGTGCATTTTATTGGTAGTGCATTTCACTGCATTTTATATCTATAAGCAAGGTCTCAGTTCTGTAGTTATATTGCAACTGGAGTACTAATATGCACTCCCTCTGTAAACTTTTATAAGATCTTTTAAATCACTATTTTAGCGATCTAAAAGATCTTCAAAATGTTTACAAAGGGAGTAACTGATAAAAAGCTCATGTTTCTGTACTCTGCTGCTAGTGTCACAGTTAACTAGCGGTAAGTTTTTCACAGGGTAGTGTGCTGGTGAACTATGCGGTGCCACATGCTTAATTTATGTAATCCTATAGGCTGTAGCAGAAAGTTGTAGCAGGCATTGGCTATTGCCCAGCTGGGGTGTTGGCTAAATTCTTCATTGCATCCTGGCCCATCGTAGAGTAATTTTAGGAGTATAAACTGCATTTTGACAGTGCCATAGACAGTAGGAGTAATAAAAATGTTGTGCCACTTTGCTTATTATTCTTTCCTGAGATAAATAGTAATAAAAATGTGCTTGCTAGCTACTGCCACTTGTAGCCACGAGACAAGTTCAGTGTGCTATCATTATCATTAA
Organism: Aegilops umbellulata; assembly: GCA_032464435.1. Lineage (NCBI taxonomy): Eukaryota > Viridiplantae > Streptophyta > Magnoliopsida > Poales > Poaceae > Aegilops > Aegilops umbellulata. The sequence goes on from CP136055.1 coordinate 193,773,759, forward strand.
TCATGCCCAGGTTAAAAGACAACAGCAATATGCCCAGGTTAAAAGACAACATCTCTGGTTTTTGGCAGTAATAATAGCCTTGTCACTACCTACAGTAGAACATCATACTTTGTTAGCTTTTTCTTGTCACTATCTAATGTGCACTATTAGACAAGAGCAAGATGCCTAGGTTAACCTAGCTAGCTGCTGCTGCTGTACTTGTGATGATGTTGTACTTGTGATGATGCTACTTGTGATCTTCTGAAATCATCCATTGGCGACTTCATTACGCGGGGATAATGATTTTGCAGGTACCCCGAGAGGCCCTTGAGTTTGCCGGAATGTCGATTAACTTCCGTTCCGGCAAATTAGGGTACTCCATATGTCCTATTTTCAGCAAAGGTCATGCTGAAATTTTCCGTGAATTTTAGCATGACTTTGCTAAAAATCGGACATATGAGGTACTTTGCCGGGATATCTTAGTACTTAATTAAGTAGGATCAACTGCCCCTTTATTCTTGCTGCATTAAACCATAGGTGGCAATAGAGCCAAGTGATTAGGCCCAACTTAGAATTCTCCTCAGCATCGATAAACCCTAGATGATAAACCCAACATAGGTGGCAACAGAGCCAAGTGATTAGTGCCAAGTGATTAGGCCCAACCTGGGGTGCCTCGGCATCGATAAACCCTAAATGATGAAAACTTAACTTAGCATTTAGGGTGCCTCGGCGTCGACAAACCCTAAATGATGAAACCTTGGCTTTTAGGGTGCCTCGGTGTCGATGAGAACCTAAATGATGTACGCTTAGGCTTTTAGGGTGCCTCGGGGTCGACAAACCCTAAATGATAAAAGCTTAGCTTTTAGGATGCCTCGGTGTCGACAAACCCTAAATGATGAGACCATGATCTTGTTCCTTGACAATAACCAACTTTTTTACCAAACTTTTTTCCTATTTAGAGCGAAACATGGCCCACAACGATGAGGCCGGTGGTTCGGGCGGCAAGCAATTCTGGGAGTTGTCCCAGGAGTTGGAGGTCGAACCTCACCGCTATGAGCACGCCGCGAAGACACCGATCCTGACTACACAACCCCTAGTGGCGTCGGGGATGACACCACTGATGGTGCCGCCGAGGATGCCACCACTGATGATGGCGGCGCACACACAGATGGCAGCCAACCGAAGAGGCAACGGAAGGACCGGCGCCCGAGCGTGCTCGGCACCGTCAGGGAGGAATTTATTGAAGTTGACTCCGACAGGAATCCAACGGCGCCCAAACAAGTAGTCAAGGGGTACTCGGTTCAGCTCGGGTGCATTTTCCGGAGCACTGTCTCGATCAACACCAAGAACCTAAGGCATAAGGACCACAGGAATTTGCGCAGCCTCCTCTTCACGAAGCTGCACGAACGATACAAGTTCCCCGCTGAGTTTGCAAACACACGCCTCTCAGGGAATATAGTGAACAGTACCGCCCTCACGAGGATGAGCACGGCCCTGTCTACTTGGAGAAGCACGGTGAAGGCAATGATTGACAAAGGTGGTAGTTATGACAAGATCAAGGTGAAATATCCTTTGATGAGGGAAGATGAGTACAAGGAGTTCAAGATCAAGTGCGATAGCAGCGCAACCTCCGAATCAAGTCAGTGGGGGAAAGAAATGCGGAAGTTGAACTTAGGGGTCCACCAACTCGGTCTCAGCGGTTATAGAGTGGCGGAGCCTATATGGGACAAGGAGGACGCGGAGCGTGCCGAGCAAGGCCTACCACCCCACTTCGAGAAATAACGTGACAAGAAGACCAAGAACTTCCTCAGGGCCTGGTACAAGGAGGACCCGGTAACAAAGGAGCTTACCACGGATCCGAAGATCAGGGCGCTCGAGCAAGTTTTGGTAAGGAATACACCCCCGCGTAATTAGCTCCATATGGTTGCATTCTAATTAATCCCCAATATTTCTAAATGGTTCATGTTCCTTCCGCAGGACAAAGAAAGCAGTAGCGCGGGGTCGTCTCAGAGCTCCCCTTTCGACACCCCTTTGAATAGGGCGTTGAACGTAATGAAAAACAGGGATAAGCTCAATAAGCCGACGTCAGCTGGTCGTGTGGCCAGCAAAGGCTTGTCCACAAAATGGTCATCATACTATACCGTTGGTGGGCGAAAGGAGAAAAAGACCAGCTCGGAAAGCCAGTCGCGCGAGGTTGAAGCACTCAAGGCACAAGTGGCGCGGATTCCGGAGCTTGTCCAAGAGCAAGTGCAACAACAACTTGGAATGACGCTCAACGCCATGGTGCCTACATTGATTCATGGGCTGACGACGTGGATTGCGGGCGGCCAACAGGGGCCTCCCTCGGTTCCTAGCTTCACGGCCAGAAACTCGCACAGCGCGTAGGCGGCGCCATTGGTGTCTCCAGCGGAGGCGGTATTCGTGTCTCCGGCGCCGGCACGGGCATTGGAGCTTAATGCACCCGGGTGTACGCCGGCCGACACCTCGCCAGCAAGCTGCCCCTCCGTCAGTTGCACGCCCGCCGTTGGCGGTGCCTCGACATTAGCCGAGTTCGACGGCATCACGGTAACTAAGCCTCTCGGCCGATGACTTCATCTCCTTGCCTTTGACGGGCATCCCTGACGCCCTACATGTTTTCGCAGGGCGCCGCCGACGTTCCTTGCACTCTCCTGCACTTCGTGGGCGCTGAGTTGGTCGATGTTGCCAAGGGAAGAATCGTTCAACCGGGCAACCCCGTGTTCCACGGTAATCCGATGCCACCCACAATGTATAGGGTTGAAGTGGTTCGGGTGCTGCCAGGCTGCGACGAGCTATTACCTCCGATTAGACCCGCTGGGGCCGACGAAGAAGATGAGATGACCCTCAGCGCCTGCGTAAACTGGCCCCTGCTTTGGCCGAAGAGCCAGATTCGTTTGGGGGCGGGGGACACCACCCCACAGACAAGACCGCCAGTCGTGCCGGCGCCAAGCCATGGCAAGAACGCCGCAACGCTACCGGACCTGCCGAACATCCCTATGGCACAGGATCCGGACAGCCCTATGGCACAAGATCCGGATGACAATGGTACATTTACCCAAGTTGATAAGTACTTTGCCGAACATGGGTACGCTGACGAGTTCTGCGGGCCCCTTTCTCAAGAACCCAACCAAGACGACCGCGATCTAGCTGGTACGGTGGAGAAATCCAATTGCAACAGGCGTCGTCTGTCGTTCAGTTCTCAGGACACGCCTCCAGCTCCCGCCTTCACCGAGCCTCAGATAGCTGAGGTGCGAAATATTATCAGCCCCAACACGCTCAAGAAGGCAGTTTGTGAGCAGAAATTAGTCCCATTACAGGAGATCAAGAAGAAGGGACGAAAACGAAAGACTAACAAGGGCGCTGGTGCGAGCCAGCCAGCACCGAGTTCGATCCTTGCTCAGGACGGGCCACATTCACCTAAGGATATCTCGAGGAGGGTGCATGTGGCGGGTAGGGCAATGCTACCGCCAAATATGCTCAATGCTGCAACCGGTGCTATGCGGAGTCTACACGACAGTGTTCTTTCTTTGGAGAAGCGGCGTCTAAGAGAGAATGATGTGGCATACCCGATTTTCGTGGCCAAGGTGCCAGAGGGCAAGGGCCTTGTGGATGGAGACATCGGGAGTACGATCGTCCTGCGGTTTGATGACATCTTTGCTATGTTTAACCTTCATCCGCTGCACTACACCTTCGTTCGGCTGTTTTCGCTGAGTATGGAGATGCGGATCATTAGAGACAAGACCCCAGACATCATGATCGTCGACCCCTTCTACATGCGTGCCAAGCTCTTGAGCAGCGCTGGGGACCACCAAGTCGCGAGTTCACACCTCGAAGGCATCATTCTGGCAAACCCAGATAAGGATAACTTCCTTGTGGCTTACTTTCCCGAGTAAGTCATCCCTTAACCACCCCGTAACATATGATTTCTTAAATTTCGATCGTTCTTTTTTTTTCTAACATTCCGTGTTCTGTGCAGTGACACACATTGCACACTCATCCTCTTAAGCCCGAAATATTCCATGGCCACGAATTTAGACCCGAACCGTAACTCCAAGATAGACTACACAAATGTCAAGAAAGTTCTTGATGATGTTCTCCCCGGCTACGCCAAATCTGGAGGCACCTTCACCAGGGCAGTTTGTAAGTACGACAAGCACATGTTCTCACACAATATGAAGTTTTGCTGCGTCAAGCAGCCGCCTGGCGGTCAGAAAGATGCCTACTACGCCCTCCATCACATGCGGGCGATCGTAAGGGACCATCATCACCTTCTGCTACCAGATAATCTCAAAGATTGGGCCGCGAGCTTGTCGGCAATCCAGGACGCGAACATCAGACAAGAATTCTTTCGCATCCAGTCGGAGTTTGCAGACATCATCCATCAAGATGTCCTTCATACCTCGGGGCAGTTCTTCCTCAGATATCAACCGTCCAACAGTGAGATAGACGGAATGCTACAAATGCAGGCTGACAACGCCCTCGATTTCATGACCATCACGACAGACGGCGTCTTCATCCAAGCTCCTGTCCATGAGTCGAGTCGAAAGTAGTGATGTGTAGTTCTGAAACATTGATTGGCTCATGTTGTAATTAAACTTTAATGAATTCGTATGTCTCTTTGGTTTGGACAGTCATTCAACTTAGATGTAATCGATGCTATTTATTAGTAGGACCATGAATCGTGCTATTAATGTCTTGCTTTTCTCTTCCGATCCTTTTGTTGCATACTTATATATTGCTTATGTATGTATTGTCTGTTGCTTGGCTTGTGCATATAGATGCCGTCGTATGTCGTGTACAAGACTAAGGTTCCCGGAGTCTACGACAACTGGGAGGAGTGTTGGAGACAGGTTCACCGTTTCAGCGGTAACAGTTACAAAGGGTACACCACTAGGGCGGAGGCCGAATCTAGATACGCCCGCTATCTAGCGGGAGAGAGGAGGGAGCGTTGGAGGAACCGGATGAAGACCAGTTTGATCGCGATGATGCTCATCGTGATGACCGCGACTCTCTTCTATGTGATGGTAGTTTAGATGATCGATATCGACTTGTAATGTGAAGACAAACTCGATACTCGCGGTCTTGAGACTTGTAATGTTTTATCTTTGTTCGGTCTTTTGAATTCGGAGACTAATATGATGAATTGTATTCGGAGACTAATCTTCTATTGTATTTGATGAATCTGCTGTTGCTGTGTGCTGCTGTCTATATTCTGTCCAATAATATATTTTGTATCCTGCGCAAAAATCAGAAAAGTAAAAAAAACAAAAACCAAATATTCATACTAATGGCGCATCACCTCAAGGTGCGCCATTAGTATGCCAAAGGATACTAATGGCGCATCACGACAGAGTGCACCATAAGTGTGCCAAGTATACTAATGGCGCATCCACATGCAGTGCGCCATTAGTATGCCAAAGCACATGGTTAAATATGGCCCCCTAGGAGGCATACTAATGGCGCATGGTGTTCTATACTAATGGCGCACTGGGTGGTGCGCCATTAGTACACCAGATACTAATGGCGCACCAGTGGTGCGCCATTAGTAATAAATACTAGTGGCGTGATACTAATGGCGCACTAGTGATGCGCCATTAGTAGGCAAAACTGGTGCGCCATTAGTAGGCCTTTTCCTAGTAGTGCTAGCATCTGCTGACCACTCCATGTCTCTTTTCTCATTACTAGACCAGTGCCTGACAATGGCTTTGGCGATCCCAGATGTTTTTGGGGACACAGTACACAAGCTATGTCGTTGGCACATTATGAAGAAGTACAGGGAACACCTCGCATACCTATACAGCCTCCACGAACACTTTAAGGATGAATTCATAGCAATCCTCAACTGGCCCCTCATGCCAACTGAGTTTGAGGTTGCCTGGAAAGCACTCATGGATAAGTACAACCTCCATGATGATGCCACGATGGTGTCAATGTGGAACGAGCGAGAGAGATGGATATCAGATTACTTCAAAGAAATTTCCTGTCCCAGAATGACATCCACACAACGTAGTGAGAGCATGAACTATGTGCTCAAGAAGAACTTCGTAGATGAGAGACAAAACCTGCACCGGTTTGTTAGCCAGGTAAACACCTGCGTCAAAACAAGGAGGCAGAAAGAGAATGAGGAGACAATGGGTAATCGGGTATAGCACTATCACCTGTCGTAAGACAAGAACGTGCTTACTAAAGTAATTCTTTCTTACTTAGACATGTTTTTGCTGTGAGAAAACTAATAATTTGTTCATCACTCTTGCTTGCGCAGAAACAACAAAACACACTGACCCTCTATGGGTTCGACACTCAGATGGCATAGCTTTACTCACAAGATGTGTACAGTGAGATCAGAAGGAGGCTAAAACTGAGCACCCTCTTCATGGTGATGGAGACGGATGAGCCTACAAAATACCTTGTGCGCTACAACAAACCACAAAAATAGTTTGCATGGTCTCAACACGTGTGCCAGGTGGTTGTAGACCCTGTGGGAGAAATATACGACTGCGAGTGCAAGCTATGGGACCACACAGGTGAGGACTAAAAAAAGATGTTACATACTGTAGTACATTTTTTGCAAGGTTTTGTTCGAGTGAAATGACAGAAAACATGCACCTCTTCCAAAAAACAGTTATTTTCTGTCTGCATGTCCTATGCACGATGCAGACAAATAAAGCTGATAGCGTTCCAGAGAAATACATCCTCAGGAGATACACCAAACACCCGAACATCCAGCCATCCTTCAACAGAAATGACTTGAGGACAATAGCGTCAAACAAGACCTCCCAATACTGCATTGAAAGCGCACTACGACAGTTGAACATGAGGGTCCACAGAAAAATCTTGAGAAGCCAAGATCAAATGGCGAGGTCACGGGTCGTCATGGAACGACTTTATAAAGAACTCGACGCCATGCATTCTGTTGAAAACGGAGATGTCATGGACAACGAAGCCGAAAAAATTGAGCAGGATGTCGCTACAATCTTATCTGAGATGAACCATGTGGGAGCTATTGACACATACGACAACAAGGAGGAGGAGCAATAGCAACCAGAGCCTGCCCATGTGCACACTCAAGAGCAGCAACATGCTCACGTGCAAGATCATGAGCTTGACGGTGCGGTAGGCGAAAAACATGACAACAGGAGATCCTACCACCAACAACAGCAAAGGGTAACTAAACCACCCATATTCTCATGCACAAAGGGGAGGAAGAGTAAGACGCAAGCAGCAAAAGTAGCAGCCAAAAAGCCGCCATGCCCCATCAGACGCGTGGAATTTGGCCCGGACGCAAACCTCTCGGGATAAGGGCATGCAGATTCTGCAACATGGTGACCAATCATAATTACCGCACATGCCCACACCGCACAGATGCCATTGTCAACAAGCAAAAGCTGCGAAAGCAGATTGCAGCTGCCCAGGTTTCTACCAATGGAGACGACACGCGTAACAGCTACACTTGCGGCAAGTGTGAGGGGACCGATGGACATAATGCCCGCACATGCAAACTGGGCAAGGTCAATGGTGCTGAACAAAAATAGGGCAAGGTGCAGAGTTCCAAAAAATCAAAATAATAGGATGAAGAAGAAGAGTTTGACGAGAATGAAGACCAATCAGACGAAGACAATGAAGATGGCAGTATTGGGGACGAGGAACCTGGAACTGACGATGAAGCTGCCAAGGCTCAAGCATGAAAGGACGCCGACAAGGGATAACATTCATGGCCAGTTAGAAGGAGCTCGAGATCGAAGAATCCATAATGGTTGTGCTGTTTCGTCAATTCAAAAATAAGCATGTACTCTCTGTCGCTTCGATACACAATGAAGAATCGTATCAGAAACACTGTCGTTATCAAACTTATTTAGCTTTATCATCAATTTCTGGTTAGCACTATAGTTAAGATATCATTTGTGATTTGTGCCCACTGGACCAGTGATATTATTATGTAAACCATTTCATAAACCTTTCGAATGCACTCACAAATATATTTGAAAATTGATCTGGATTTATGTAACATCAACACTACTGTCGACTAGTAACTCAGCAAAATTTTGTTAAAAAAATTGAAACTCTGATAGTACATCAGTACTAATAAGTCTGGCACATCAGTTCAAGGAAGAGTAACCAAACACACCCGTGAACACCTCAAAAAACAACATTCAACAACTATGACTGGTCTGCAGTCCTAGTTCAGAAAGCCCATCAATACATAAAAGAATTATGTCAAGCAAACAAAAAAAATGAAAGTACAAATATAATACACTTGTATTAATGAAAAACTAATTTATCTGTATAAAATACTTTAAAAAATTATGTTGATATAAACAATCATTTCAAAAAACAAATGTTTAAAAAAATTAGCATCACACACATAGTGTGAACTTGTATTGGTAAGTTCAACCACACTTTAATCACCAGTCCAAGTACTCTACAGTCGAGAAGTACAAGTGCCATCATCACCGACTCTGAGACGCGCAAGTGGGACAAGCAACTAATAAGTTCACCTTCACAATACAGATCAATGCGGCAGTAAAACCCTCGCAGAGAATTATGATTGTACGATTGGTTCTTCCACAGCACCGCCCGCGCCACCCACTGGGCGGTTGCCACGATGGGCTGGAACGATGATCCCACGACCAATACCCCCACGTCCGCAACGAATCGCCTCCCCCACGTCCCCATCCATGCCTTGAAATACCCCATTGTATTCTATCTCTGCCTCATTCTGAGAATGACGTTTGCCGCTTCCATGTCCACTACAAACTGCCCACAAACATATCTCTTTGAAGCACACAGTCACTGGAGGAGGGCAATGGTGGAGGAACCGTCTGCCAAACGTTAGTGTGGCGAGACGTCTGACCAGAGGAGCAACCTCGACGACGTTCACGTCCCCAGTGAGAAGCTCGACTACACCACCACGCTTGAGAAGGTGGACCTCCACGACAATGAGACGCTGGAGGTCGTCTGTACTAGTGAACCAGACAAGGCCGATGAGATGATCTGTTGGGTCTGGAAGAGGGCTGGCGGCTTGTATCCTAGATTCATCGGCGTTGATGTGGAGTATACCAGGCAAGACGAACCTCCACAGAGAGCAGCAGTTCTGCAGTTATGCTTGGAGGAACTCTACCTGGTGTACCACATCGCCGCGGCCACAAAATGGTGAACCATCCTACTCATTTGCCCTCTTTCATTCATCTGTTTAATTAGTAATGTATCCTCAAAATTTCATTAAACTAGTTTCCCAACTAGATGTACTAGCGTAGTTTGTGAAAGTGGATGCACTGGTGCAGTTTCTCAAGTAGAAGCACTAGAATATACTTTCAACCTGATGCACTGGATTACTATTTGAAAATCCTGCAGCAGATTAATTTCTAAACTTGATGTACTAGTGTACTTTCTGATCTTGATTCACGGCTTGGCCTCGCGTTAACGCGGCAGTGCGCTCGTTTGACAGGTGCAATGTGGTTATTCTGTCCCCTTATGCACCCACACCCACTAAAAGATAGATCATGGGGCAAGTCCATACAAGGAAGACGTGTCAGTACAACTATGCCCCGCGTGCGGTGCTGTTTTCCCCTAAAAGATAGATAATGGGGCAAGTCATGTTATAGAGTCGCCTCCGCATGCGACACCACAAAATGCTGCGTCGTCGGCTCCTACAGCTCATTCCTGGCTTGGCCTTAGCGGGATGGGGAAGACCCCCTCCCCCCAGCTCGGCCTCGCACTAATGCGGTAGTGACTCGTTTGACATGCGCAATGCAGTTATTCTGCCCCCCATGCACTCACACCCCTTGAAAGATAGATAATGGGGCAAGTCATGTTACGGACTCGCCTTCGCATGCGACGCCATGACATGCCGTGTTGTTGCCTCTTACGGCTTGTTCCTGGCTTGCCCTCGCCGGGATGGGGGAAGGGGGTCCCGACCCCCTCCCCCCGGCTCGGCCTCGCGCTAACGCGGCAGTGCGCTCATTTGAGAGGCGCAGTGCGGTTATTCTGTTCCCCCCACGCACCCACACCCTCTAAAAGATAGATCATGGGGCAAGTCCATACAAGGAAGATGTGTCAGTACAACTACGCCCCTCGGCACGGTGATGGTTTTTCCCCTAAAAGATAGATAATGGGGCAAGTCATGTTACAGACCCGCCTCCGCATGCGATGCCGCGAAACCGCGTCATTGCCTGCTACGCTCGTTCTTGGCTCGGCCTCACCAGGATAGGTGGGCCTCGCGCTAAGGCGGAGTGCGCTCATTTGATAGGTGCAGTGCGGTTATTCTATCCGCCCCACGCATCCACACCCCCTAAAACATAGATAATGGGGTAAGTCATTTTACGGACTCGACTATGCATGCAACGCCGCGGCAAGCCGCGTCGTCGCCTGCTACGGCTCGTTCCTGGCTCAGCCTCGCGCTAACGCGACAGTGCGCTCGTTTGATAGGTGCAGTGCTGGGGTTGTGCCTTCAACCACTGTCAATCTTGACGCGGATGTTTCATCAATCTATACAAAAAAATATGTGTCAGTACAACTACGGTGCTTGGTGTGGTGCCGCTTTTTTATCGACGACGTTGTTCATGAGTCCATACAAAAATAAAAAGCAAAAAAGATGTGTCAGTATGACTATGCCCCTCGGTGCGGTCCTACATGTCATACCCGGATGTTCATCAAATCCAAAAATGCTGAAAAAAAGAGAACAAAAAGAAAGGGAGGAAAACACACTATAAAAATACATGTCAGTTCAAGCAGAGGAGAACCTATAGTACCAATAAGAAAATAAAATTTGTATATCTCCCTAATAATAAACCAGCGAGTGCTTGGTGATACATCAGGGCAATTTTATAGAAAAGTCCCTCTATTTTTTCATATTCAACCCGCAGTCCTCATGATAAGTCAGCCCGAACCGGCATGGCGAGAGAAAGGAAAAATAAAATTAGCATAGCCACCCGCACAACCTTGCCTCCACCTGCCGCGCGCCGCCAACTCCTGCCCAGCGCCGCCGGCCAATCCCCCGTTGTCGAGCGCTGCCACCGCCTACCCTACTCCCATTGGGACCCCCTGATCCAAAAATCCATCCACCCAGTCCTCTCCTCGATTTCCAAATTGAGCCTGACGGCAGCCTCACTGCGCAGCTATGCCCCCGCGCCTCTACCTCACTGAACACCCGACCCAGCCACCATTCATTGCCAGCACCAGCCCACCCCTCGACTCTGGTGCTGCACCTCGCCCTTCTTTGTCGGACCTCGCCGCCTCCGACCTCTGGTCCGCCACCACCATCTGGATCTCTCTCCACACCTCGCCAGCAGTCCGCCAGACGCCCTCCTCGCCCAAGCGTGTCGGCCTTTCTGATCTGACGGTTGCTCTCGCCCCTGTCTTTGCCGATGTCGTGGCCTGAGTTGCCCACGGAGCGCAGCAATGCAGCAATCGCTGCCGCGAGCCCGCAATCACTCCTTTTCCAGCTTGCTCGTCGCCGTCCTAATTGATCTGCCGCTCGAGACAACCCCTCAGCACACTAATGCCCGCAGGCCACATATGCAGCGACCTTGACAAGTCAACCATGATGCACATCCGCGTGTTGCTTGAGAACGAGATTATGAATTTTAAGCAACTTGATCATGAACATGTTGCACAATCTTGGTAGAGGATGAAATTGATGATACGAAATTGCCCTACTCATGGTTTGAATTTGTGGATGATTATACAAAAAATTTATGCTGAATTGAATTATGCTTCTAGAAATCTTTTAGATTTGGCCTCGGGAAGTACTTTTATGGAAATTACTTTAGGAGAAGCTACTAAAATTCTAGATAATATTATGGTTAATTGTTGTCAATGGCAATACCGAAAGATCTTCCACTAGTAAAAAAGTGCATGCGATTGAAGAGATTAATGTTTTGAGTGGAAAGATGGATGAACTTATGAAATTATTTGCTAGCAAGCTCATCCATCTTTCCACTCAAAACATTAATCTCTTCAATCGCATGCATGCTAGCAAGAGTGCTTCTATTAGTACAGTACCCGCTAAGTGAGTAAGAGAAGCGAGAGCGAGAGCAATAGAGCCGCCCCTACCGCCGCACGCCACTCCGGCGCCGGTGTCCACCTCCCCATGCCCGCCGCCTGCCACTCCGGCAGCGGCGTCCACCCCCCTTTCCGACGTCGGCCTTCCTGGCTGCTGCGCCCCTCTCGCGTGGCGGGCAGCCCGCATTCCGTCTCATCCTCCTTCCGGACGCGGGGGGAGCAGCCCGTGGTGTCTGGCCTGGGGCTCTCCTCGGGTTCTGAGTCATCTGACGGACGGGCGGCGCCGGTGCTGGCTTCGCGCTCGGGTCCGGTGGACGGGCTGGGTGGGGCTGTGGTGGGCGTACCCAGTCGCCACCTCGCCCCTGGGTGGAGGTGCCGCCATCCAGGAAGACGCTCTGGAGACATCGCCGTGGCCTGGAGGCGGAGCCCCCCTGGTGCGCCGGCCGTCCCCGAATCGTCGCTCGTCGCCACCGCGAGAGATCTCCCCAGACATGGAGGGCAAGTGCTTCCGGTGCCTCTTGGAGGGACACTTCCGTAACGAATGCACTAATGACATTGTGTGCATTCGGTGCGGGTTATCCGGGCATGGCTCGCGGGACTGCAAGCGTCCGCGCAGTCTGTCGTCCACGGAGGAGCTCCGACGTGCCGCGGCGGCCAAGGCTGCTCGTCGGGAGCTAGAGGACAGGGCGAGGCGGCGTGCTACGTCTCCTCCGCATGCCCCTGTGTCCCGTCACGAGGGTGCTTCGGTGAGGCTTCCCCCACCCCTGCCTCCACCTACTGCGCGCGGGCAAACCCCGGCGGTGATCTGGTCGGCGCTGCCGGCGCCGCGTCTGGTCATTCCTCTGGACACTTCCACGGGGACTGGGGAACTCTGCATCGTGCGCCGCTCCCGGGTTGTGGAGGATCTCGAGCGCCGCCTGCAGTTCGCCATGGTGGCATACGCTGCACGGGCGCGGCGTGACATTCAGCCCAGCTTCGTGTTGGAGGCGCTTCAGGAGAAGTTGGAGGTGGGTTCAGATTGGGTGTCGGTGATTCTGTTTCGGCCGGAGGATTTCTTGATTGTCTTCGGACAGGCTCAGCATCGCAACAGGCTTAGTGCGCTGCCATTCTTGGAGCACAGAGGTGTTTGGCTCTACTTCCGGCCGTGGAACAGGCAGTCGCAGGCGGTGCACGCCATGTTCAACCTCAAGGTCCAGTTGGTGCTTGAAGGTATCCCGCCGCATGCCTGGGATCGGGATGTAGCTGAGCAGCTGCTTGGTTCGGCCTGTCTTGTGGACGAGGTGGCGCCGGAGACTGCGTCGCGCGTGGATCTTTCGGTGTTCAAGCTCTCGGCTTGGGTGGCGGACCTGGATGCTATCCCTATGCAACGGCGGCTTGTGGTTCCGGAGCCCGATGTGGTGCCGCCATACAGGGAACCTACCCTGCTGCAGTATCGCGTGCTTATTCATCTGGCGGCGGTGACGGATTACTCGGAGGTGGTGGAGCCGGCATGGAGGTTGAGTGATTCCTCCAACAGCGGGCAGAGCAGTGTGCCGGATCCCAATGGCAGCCCTGGTCATGGTGGTGGTGGTCCGGTCACAAGGAGATGCGTATGGCAGTTTGGTACGTGCGACAGCCATGGAGAGAGCCACTGCCATCACGGGGGGGGGGGGGGATTCTCGCCGGTGTGTGGCCGGAGGTGGAGAAGATGGTGGAGCGATGCCCTGGCGGCTTCCCCCGATGGAGGCGGTGCACGAGGTGGCGCCCACTACGGTGGGGCCGATGACAATGGTGTGGGACAGAATCACGGTCAGACAGTCCGCTTTTAACCGGATAGGCGGAAGGGCAGTTGGGATTTCAAATCCTCAGGCAGAACAAGCTGGCGGGGAGGAACATTCTAGAGTTGGGCGGGAGGTGGCACCACAATTGGTGGATCAACAAGTGGACGGGTCGCCAGCTGCGCAGGTGATCCCGGCCGTGACTGGCCGACAAGATGGGTTAGTGGGGCTGGTCCTCACTACGGACACGCCCCATCCTCTGCCCATTGTGGAGTCAGGGGCGGGGACAGGAAGGATGGCGACAAATGCTGAGGAGGTTGGGACAGATTCTCAGCACCACCTAGGAAGGAACGTGGACGGCTACCCAGTCCGGAACGACCCAGCGTGTGTGGATAAGGACAGGGACGGATCCCGAGAAACCCAGGAGGGACAGATGGCCGCCCCGGGTCAGGACAAGAGCAGGCTGTGTGATGTGCATGTAGGGCCGGAGATTGGGCCACACGCCACCAATGATGGGTCGACATCGAGGTTGGGCACGAGGACTTTGATGGTGATTGAGGAGAGTGCATGGCGGTACCCACCAGAGAGGAATCAAGCTGATTTGGTGGGGATTGGTGAGCTAATTGGGGACCCGTCGAAAGCTGCGCCGGATGTGAACCATGCATGCAACGACGACGTGCACGTACCACAGTCTGAGCCAGCGGGCACTGGGGAGCCTGGTGCGCTCGCGTTGTGTGGTGCTGGGGAGGATACTATGGGCATGGCAACACAGGAGGCCGTGGCATACAACAAGCTGAAGAGTTTATGCTCAAATATAATCAAGAAACTGGCCCCACCTCTTCTCAAGGAGGTCCAAGCGGCCACGTTAAGGCCAGAGGCGATACCTTTCACTCCGAAGCGTGTGACCAGGGTGAACAAGAAGGGCGCCTCCTCAAGCTGTGCTAAGGGAAAACCAGCAGAAAATGTGCTTCTTCACGCTTTGGGGATTGCGCCTGAAGAGATTGTGGCTGATGATGGCATGGTCAGAGAGCTCCGAGCTCTCTTCGACTCGCCTCTAAGGGAGTAGCATGTCCGTATCATTGCTGGCCTATTTGGTAAGGTCGTGCCGGAGCCACATATGGTGGAAGGAGATAATGTGGTGATGCTGAGCGCGCAGTGTGAGGCTGTGTGCGGGTGGTGGAGTACTCGTATCCCTTAATGGATATACAACCACAAGTGCTATGTTGGAATGTCCGGGGTCTCAACAACCCGGCCAAGAGGAAGGCGGTTAGGGAGTTTGTTAGCTCGGTTAGGGTGAACTTGGTGTGCTTCCAAGAGACCAAGCTGGATGTACTAGATCAATTTTTAGTTATGCGATGTCTTGGGCCATCGTTTGATGGTCATGTGTATTTGCCGGCCGTGGAGACTAGGGGAGGTATTCTGTTGGCTTGGGATAGTACGGTGCTCATGGTGGATAGCTTCGCGCTAGACACCTATTTTCTCACGGGCATGGTGCATACTAAGGTGGGAGATCCATGGTGGATCTCGGTGGTGTATGGTCCGCAAGAGGTGGAGGCCAACGGTCAATTCTTGGAGGAGTTGAGAAGAAGACACATGACTTGTCATGGACCGTGGATGGTCTTGCGTGATTTTAATATGATCTTGAGCGCTGCCGATAAAAGCAACACTAATGTTAATAGAAGGGTGATGGGGACGTTTAGGGACTTTGTGGATGACCACGAGTTGAAGGAAATGTACATGCACGGCAGGAGGTACACTTGGTCAAATGAGAGGGACTCCCCCACTCTGACCAAGATCGATCGCGTCCTTACTACAGTGGAGTGGGAGCTTGATAACAATGATTACCTGCTACAAGCGTTGTCAACTGGTGTGTCTGACCACGCACCCCTACTCCTCACTACCAGTGTGGGTTTCTGTGCTAAGAAGAGATTTCGGTTCAAGATGTTTTGGACAAAGTTGGATGGTTTCGATGAAGCGGTCAAGGAAGCGTGGGTTTGCGACCCTGAGATTGTTGATCCCTATAAGAGGTTGGATGCACTATTGCATAACACGGCCGTGTATCTCCAAGCATGGGGGCAGAGGAGGATGGACAACATAAAGTTACTTATGCGAGTGGCTACATGGGTCATCCATAGACTTGATATTGCCCAGGAGTTGCGACCTCTTGAGAGACAGGAAGTTTGGCTCAGGAAAACACTCAAGCATACTTTATTGGGGCTGGCTGCTATGGAACATACGATTGATCGTCAGAGATCAAGGATGAAATGGTTGAAGGAAGGTGACGCTAATACCAAGCTTTTCCAAGCGGTCGCGAACGGGCGCAGATCTAAAAACTTCATCCCACACATTAAGAGCAATGGGGTGGTCATTACGGAACAAAAGCAGAAGGAGAATCTCTTTGGCCAGGCGTATGAGAATCTCATCGGCAGGGATAGTGCACGGGAGTTCTCTCTGGACTTGAAGTACCTAGGCATGCAACAGTATGATTTGTCGGAGCTTGAGGATATGATTACTGAGGATGAAGTGTGGAATGTGATTAAAGAAATGCCACCGGACCGCGCCCCTGGACTGGATGGGTTTATTGTAGCATTTTACCAGAGAGCATGGGCTACCATCAAGGGAGACATCATGGCGGCTATCATGAAGTTCTATGTTGGAGATGGCAGAGGGATGGCAAAATTGAATAAGGCTCACATCGTGCTCATCCCCAAGAAGTCCGACGCTAAGGAGGTTAGGGACTTCAGGCCAATTAGTCTAACACATAGTGTGCCTAAGTTGATTGCCAAAGTCCTTGCGAATCGCCTCAGGAAGCGCATGCCAACGATTGTGGAGGCAAAACAGTCGGCCTTCATCAAGGGTCGTCACCTTCATGATAATTTCATGTTGGTCAGGCAGGTGGCTAGGAAGATACATGCGAGGAAGAAACCAGGAGTGTTTCTAAAGCTGGATATATCTCGGGCTTTTGACTCGCTTTCATGGCCCTTCCTTTTCGAGGTTATGGCAGCGAAGGGTTTTGGGGTGAGATGGAGGTCCTGGATGGCTATACTTCTTCGAACGGCCAGCACTAAGGTGATCGTAAATGGGGTTCCGGGCAAAAGCATTGCACTGGCATGCGGTCTGCGTCAAGGGGATCCAGTCTCCCCTCTTATTTTCATATTGGCTATGGATGCGCTCACGGCTATTATCAGGAGAGCTTTGGAGTTGGGAGTGATTACTGATATGGTGGGGATCGCGGCTGTCTAGAGGATTTCGATCTACGCCGACGATGTGGCTTTGTTCATCAAGCCGACTACTCAGGAGCTAAGTTTTGTTAGAGCTGCACTTGATGCTTTTGGAGTGGCTTCGGGACTGCACGTTAACTACAGGAAGTCATCCGCGATGGTGATCCGAGGGGAGGAGGAGGATAAGGCAAGGGTAGCTGTCCTGCTGCAGTGCACCATAGCAGAGTTCCCGTGCAAATACCTTGGCCTGCAGTTGGCAGTCAAGCGCCTCACCAAAGCAGATTGGCAGCCCTTGCTGGATCAAGTTAGGCATCTCGTCCCGGCTTGGCAGAGGGGATTGATTCAACGCCCGGGCAGACTCATCCTAGTGCAATCAGTCATTTCGGCTAGGCCGATACATCATCTCATGATTGCTGACGCTCCTGCCTGGGTGTTGGAGGAGATTAACAAGTGGATGCGATCTTTCTTCTGGGCTGGTAAGGACAAGGTGAATGGTGGGCAGTGCCTAGTCGCTTCGGATGATATTTGCAGACCCAAGTGTAATGGAGTGCTTGGAATCAAAAACCTGAAGTTACAATCTTTGGCGCTGAGAGCTTGTTGGGAGTGGCTTCGAAGGACCGAGCCTTCAAGGCCATGGCAAGGGCTACCAATGATGGATGACCACGATGCGAGAGAAGTATTTGACAGCCTGGTGCGGATTGAGGTTGGTTCAGGCGAGAAGATCTTGTTCTAGAAAGACCGGTGGATTAACGGAATGGCGGTCAGAGACATCGCACCCCTGATCCTTGACACAGTGCAGCCAAGAACTATTAAGTCCAGAACGGTGCAGGAGGGCTTGACGGATGGTAGATGGGTTCTAGACTGTCAACCCGAGGCCTCTTTCATGTCTCAACTCCAGTGCATTCATCTATGTCAGGCGGTGGCCACGCTGGCTAGGAACCCGGATGTGCCTGACAGTTTTGCTTGGTCTTGCTCCACCACGGGTGCCTATTCGGCGAAGGCGATCTATAGTAGCCTTTGCTCTGACCTGCCACGACCACCTTTGGCTAGTGGCATTTGGAGGAGCTGGGCGCCTCTGAAGTGTAAGATTTTAACGTGGTTGGCCATGCAGTACAAGATTTGGACTTCGGATCGGAGAGCATGACACGGCCTGCAGGACGAGCCTTCCCCGTGCTTTTTCTGCCTGCAGGATCAGGACGACACAGACCACATCCTATCCAGCTGTACGTATGCCAAGGAGGTCTGGTGCACACTTTGGGACGCACTTCATATCAACATCGGAGATCAGGAGGCATGGGAATCCACCTTTCACTGGTGGATGAGAGTTAGGGTCAGCTTCTAGAAGGCGGAGAAGAGGGGTTTTGATACTTTGTTTATTGGGACCATCTGGATATTGTGGAAGCAATGGAACGCTAGGGTTTTTAATAGAGTTAACCGACAAATGCGACCTAGGGAGGTGGATCCTAGATGAGTTGGCAGAGTGGAAACTTGCGGCGGGAGGTGTAGGAGGTTTACAACGTTTCGTGAGAATAACCTATTTTTTTCTATGTTTGGTGTTGGAGTGGGTGTGTGGTTACCTGAATGTTCGCATTTGGGTGTCACTTCTTGTAAATGTCTTTGCTCCCTTCTATAAAAATATTGTACGCCATTGGCGTACTCTCGAAAAAAAGAGTGCTTCTATTGATCCTAATGATAAGACTTTGTGTACTTTGACTGAAAATAATAATGAATCTATGGATGTGAATTTTGTTGGTAGGAACAATTTTGGTAATAACGCGTATAGAGGTAATTTTAATTCTAGGCCATTTCCTAGTCATTCCTCTCATAATTATGGTAATTCCTACAACAATTCTTATGGAAATTATAATAAGAGGCCCTCTGATTTTGAGAATAGTGTTAAAGAATTCATGAGTTCACAAAAGAATTTCAATGCTTTGATTGAAGAAAATTTGCTTAAGATTGATGATTTGGCTAGGAACGTGGATAGAATTTCTCTTGATGTTGATTCTTTGAAACTTAGATCTATTCCACCCAAGCATTATATTAATGAGTCTCTCAAAGCTATGAGAATTTCCATTGATGAGTGCAAAGAAAGAACCGCTAAGATGCGTGCTAAACGAGATTGGTTTGTAAAAACATGTTCTTCTAGTTTCCGTGAAAATAATGATGAAGATCTTAAAGTGATTGATGTGACTCCTATTGAATCTTTGTTTTCCAATATAAATCTTGATAAAGATGGGACTGGCGATGAGTTAACTTTAGTTAAAAGGCGTCCCAATGATTCGGAGTTTTTAGATCTTGATGCAAAAAGTGATTAAAGTGGGATTGGAGAAGTCAAAACTTTAAGTAGCAATGAACCCACTCTTTTGGATTTCATGGAATTTAATTATGATAACTGTTCTTTAATACTCCCTCCATTCCTAAATATTTTTATTTCTAGATATTTCAACAAGTGACTATATACGAAGCAAAATGAGTGAATCTACACTCTAAAATATGTCTATATACATCCGTATGTGGTAGTCCATTTGAAATCTCTAAAAGACAAATATTTAGGAAGGGAGGGAGTAGATTGTATTTCCTTGTTGCAATCCATGTTGAATTCTCCTCATGCTTATAATCAAAACAAAGCTTTTACTAAACATATCGTTGATGCTATGATGCAATCTTTTGAAGAAAAGCTTGAATTGGAAGTTTCTATCCCTAGAAAACTTTATGATGAGTGGGAATCTACTATTAAGATTAATATTAAAGATTATGAGTGCCATGCTTTATGTGATTTGGGTGCTAGCGTTTCCACGATTCCAAAAAATCATGTGATGTATTAGGTTTCCGTTTACTTTATGATTGTTCTTTAAATTTACGTCTTGCGGATTCCACTATTAATAAACCTATGGGAAGGATTAATGATGTTATTATTGTTGCAAATAGGAATTATGTGCCCGTAGATTTCATTGTTCTTGATATAGATTGCAATCCTACATGTCCTATTATTCTTGGTAGACCTTTCCTTAGAATAATTGGTGCAATTATTGATATGAAAGAAGGAAACCTTAGATTTCAATTCCCGTTAAGGAAGGGCATATAACACTTTCCAAGAAATAAAATAAAATTGCCATATGAATCTATTATGAGAGCCACTTATGGATTGCATACCAAAGATGACAATACCTAGTTCTATTCGTGTTTTTATGCCTAGCTAAGGGCGTTAAAAATAGCGCTTGTTGGGAGGCAACCCAATTTTATTTTAGGTTTTTGCTTTTTAGGTTCTGTTTCATTAAATAATTCATCTAGCCTCTGGTTAGATATGGTTTTTTTGTTTTAATTATTGTTTGTGCCAAGTAAGACCTTTGGGATGGCTTACAGTGATAGTTGATTTGATCTTGCTGAAAATCAGAAACTTTTGCGCTCAGGAAAACAATTCTCATTTTTTACAGAAGTATTCTTTTGATTTGATTCGTTTTTCAGAAGATTAATAAATAAATTTCTTAGGTTTTCCTAATTTTTCAGAATTTTTGAAGTTACAGAAGTATTCAAGAGTTACAGATTACTACAGACAGTTCTATTTTTGACAGATTGTGTTTCCTATGTGTAGTTTGCTTATTTTGATGAATCTATGGGTAGTATCGGGGGGTATGAACCATGGAAAAGTTGGAATACAATAGATATTACACCAATATAAATAAAGAATGAGTTCACAATAGTAACAAAAGTGGTGATTCATTTTCTTATACTAACGGAGCTTATGAGATTTTCCGTTGAGTTTTGTGTTGTGAAGTTCTCAAGTTTTGGGTAAGGGTTTGACGGAATATGGAATAAGGAGTGGCAAGAGCCTAAGCTTGGGGATGCCCAAGGTACCCCAAGGTAATATTCAAGGACAACAAAGAGCCTAAGCTTGCGGATGCCCCGGAAGGCATCCCCTCTTTCGTCTTCATCTATCGGTAACTTTACTTGAGGCTATATTTTTATTCACCATATGATATGTGTTTCACTTGGAGCGTCTTGTATGATTTGAGTCTTTGCTTTTTAGTTTGCCACAATCATCCTTGCTGTACACACTTTTTAGAGGGACACGCATCAATCGTGATTTATTAGAATACTCTATGTGCTTCACTTATATCTTTTGAGCTAGGAAATTTTGCTCTAGTGCTTCCCTTATATCTTTTTAGAGCACGGAGGTGGTTTTATTTTATATAAATTGATGAACCCTCATGCTTCACTTATATTATCTTGAGAGTCTTTAAACAACATTGTAATTTTCTTTGGTTATAAATTTAGTCCTAATATGATAGGCATCCAGAGGGATATAATAAAAACTTTCATATAAAGTGCATTGAATACTATGGAAAGGTTGATTCCTTATGATTGTTTTGGGATATGAAGATGGTGATATTAGAGTCATTCTAGTGAGTAGTTGTGAATTTGAGAAATACTTGTGTTAAGGTTTGTGAGTCTCGTAGCATGCACGTATGGTGAACCGTTATGTAACGAAGTTGGAGCATGAGATATTTTTTGTTTGTCATCCTTATGAGTGGCGGTCGGTGAGAGCGATGCTCTTTTCCTACCAATCTATCCCCCTAGGATCATGCATGTAGTACTTTGTTTCGATGATTAATAGATTTTTGCAATATGTATGTGAGTTTTTTATGACTAATGTTGAGTCCATGGATTATACGCACTCTCGCCCTTCCACCATTGCTAGCCTCCCTAGTACCGCGCAACTTTCTTTGGTGCATTGAACCCACCATATACCCTTCCTGAAAACAGCCACCATAACTACCTATTATGGCATTTCCATAGCCATTCCATGATATATTGCCATGCAACTTTCCACCATTCCGTTTATTACGACACATTCCATCATTGTCATATTGCTATGCATGATCATGTAGTTGACATCGTATTTGTGGCAAAGACACCATTCACAATTCTTTCATACATGTCACTCTTGATTCATTGCACATCCCGGTACACCGCTGGAGGCATTCCTATAGAGTCATATTTTGTTCTAGTATCGAGTGGTAATTTTTGAGTTGAAAGTAAATAAAAGTCGGACGATCTTCATTATTAGAGCATTGTCCCATGTGAGGAAATAAAAAGAGAGAAAATTACCACTCGAAAATAATGGGACAATGAAACTATTATGTCTTCATGAGCAAGCAAGTTGGATGCACACCCACTTAGTTTTCTTTTTGAGCTTTCATAAACTTATAGCTCTAGTGCATCCGTTGCATGGCAATCCCTACTCACTCACATTGATATCTATTGATGGGCATCACCATAGCCCGTTGATAAGCCTAGTTGTTGTGAGACTATCTCCTTTTTGTCTTCTCCACAACAACCATATTCTATTCCACCTATAGTGATATGTCCATGGCTCACGCTCATGTATTGCGTGAAAGTTGAAAAAGTTTGAGAACATCAAAAGTATGAAACAATTGCTTGGCTTGTCATCGGGGTTGTGCATGATTTGAATATTTTGTGTGATGAAGATGGAGTATAGCCAGACTATATGATTTTGTAGGGATAAGCTTTCTTTGTCCATGTTATTTTGAGAATACATAATTGGCTTGTTAGTATGCTTGAAGTATTATTGTTTTTATGTCAATATTAAACTTTTGTTTTGAATCTTATGGATCTGAAAATTCATGCCACAATAAAGAAAATTACACGGATAAATATGTTAGGTAGCTTTCCACATAAAAATTCTATTTTTATCATTTACCTACTCGAGGACGAGCAGGAATTAAGCTTGGGGATACTTGATATGTCTCCAACGTATCTATAATTTTTTATTGTTCCATGCTATTATATTATCTTTTTGGATGTTTTACATGCATTAATATGCTATTTCATATTATTTTTGGGACTAACCTATTAACCTAGAGCATGTTCCTGTTTTTTCCTTGTTTTTGAGTTTCACATAAAAGGAATACCAAACGGAGTCCAAGCGGAATAAAACCTTCGCGATCATTTTTCTTGGACCAGAAGATAACCAGGAGACTTGGATATGAAATCAGAGGAGCCATGAGGCGGCCACAAGGATGGAGGGTGTGCCTAGGGGGGTAGGGCGGCCCCCCACCCTTGTGGCCCCCCTGTGAGCCTGCTGACCTAATTCTGTCTCCTATATATTCCCAAATATCCCCAAACCACCAGAGGCATCCACGAAAACACTTTTCCACTGCCTCAACCTTCTGTACCTGTGAGAACCCATCTAGGGACCTTTTCCGGCACCCTACCGGAGGGGGATTAAATCACAGAGGGCTTCTACATCAACTCTATTGCCCTTTCGATGAAGCGTGAGTAGTTTACCACAGACCTATGGGTCCATAGCTAGTAGCTAGATGGCTTCTTCTCTCTCTTTGATTCTTAATACCATGCTCTCCTTGAATTTCTTGGAGATCTATTCAAGGTAAAACATTTTTGCGCTGTGTTTGCCGAGATCCGATGAATTGTGGATTTATGATCAGCTTATCTATGAATATTATTTGAATCTTCTCTGAATTCTTTTATGCATGATTTGATATCTTTGTAATTCTCTTCGAGTCGGTTTGGTTTGGCAAACTAGTTGTTTTTCTTGCAATGGGAGAAGTTCTTAGCTTTGGGTTCAATCTTGCAGTGTCTCCTTTCCCAGTGATAGTGGTCGATGTGTGGACTAATAGTAGTAGATGCAGAATCATTTCAGTCTACTTGACACGGACGTGATGCCTATGTTCATGATCATTGCCTTAGATATCGTCATAACTTTGTGCTTTTATATCAATTGCTCGGCAGTAATTTTTTCACCCACCATATTATTTTCTATCTTGAGAGAAGCCTCTAGTGAAACCTATGCCCCCAGGTCTATTTTCCATCATATAAGTTTCCGATCTATCATATTAGTTTCCAATCTACTATTTTGCAATCTTGTACTTTCCTATCTATAAACTAAAAATACCAAAAATAATTACTTTATCATTCATCTATCTCTATCAGATCTCACTTTTGCAAGTAACTGTGAAGGGATTGACAACCCCTTTATCGCGTTGGGTGCAAGTTGTTTGATCGTTTCTGCATGTATTCGATGATTTGCGTGTTGTCTCCTACTGGATTGATACCTTGGTTCTCAAACTGAGGGAAATACTTATCTCTACTTTGCTGCATCACCCTTTCCTCTTCAAGGGAAAAACAAACACAAGCTCAAGAAGTAGCAGTCCACCTAAACATAACTTAAGCTGGATAAGGCCCAGCTTAAATAATTTTTGGAAGTTTCACACTAGATGTAAAAGATTATAGTTTAGTGTTCACGTTGACCAAGATTTAATAGTGGAGATTGCTTGTATTAAGTGGGGGTGAAGATGTTCTTGTTGTCTATATCTGAAATGAAAAACCTGATGACGATCCTACCGAGGTAAGGTTCTCTTTGACTGTCCGCTCTTTGAATTCTTTTCCCGTCTCCTTATAGTCATGTCTTAGTTCCATTTTTGTGTAAGCGTTTCAGATGTGCCTCTTCCCGCACTCAACAGGGCCATCAATGGAGTAGTCAAGGAAGCAAAAACAATGATACGTGGCACTCTCCCAGTGTGCATGCCTAGTATAATGTCAAAATGGTAATAGCTTCTTGTTCTTCAGAAGTAAATGTAAACATCTGTTGTAAGATTTCAGTGAAGGTACGACTTTTATGTGAGATAGTAGTTGCATTATATTTACAAAACAAGGTTCTGTACTCCTAAGTCTAATGTTTCGTACCTCACGTCTAAATTCAAGTAAAGGGAACCGCTGCTAACAATTGTACTAAGCACTAACACAATCACCTTTAGGCAGGGGTGAAACCAGTAGTCAATGGGTCATCTCCATACTCCAAGTTCAACACTAATTACTGTTTGATTAGTGTGGTATTGACGAAAACCTATATTTGGTTAGCATCAATGTATACATGTCTTGAAGGTAAGACATAAAAAGTCGGGTTGTAAACTCATTGGGGTCATTTCTTATCTTCAATGGGGCTGCATGTTTTGAATAGACCATTTTTATCCCGTATCCAATAGTTCTGATGGCAAATAGACACTGCTTTACTGTAACTTTTTTGTATGGGTGTGTCCTTTTATTAAGTTAGGAAATTGGAAGTGGAATGTTGGTGTTGCATGCGTGACACTAAAAGTTGTACTTGCTAATGATACCAGGTGTTATCTTCAGATTGTGTCATTTTCTTGAAAGAATCACCATTGTTTTGTCACTTGGTCTTTGTCTTAAAAGATGCAACACATATTGGCATACACTAGAACATAGTAACATGCGTGATGATCAAACATCTGTTGTCGGCTTGTTCATCTTGTATTAGCTAAAACCAGATGGACAATGAGTTTATTTAAAAATGAATTGTATCCCCATCTGCTTCTCCTGTTCATTGTATCCACATATTCGGTACATGAGCGTATTGTCTGCTTCTCTTGTCCAGATTCGGTAGTACACATCATATTTGCCAGTTGTGTATAACTGACTGCTATTTGATTGCCCCGTTTACATGATAGGTGAGGCAAGGGCCAAGGAGAGGAGAATTGAGGACCAGAATGCATACGAACAGATTTTGATCCATCAGCCGAGATGATAACCAATGGATAAAAACAGAAAAGAAGGGAAAAGAAGCGGAGGATAAATATTTGACCAATGATCCGATCTGTCTTCACTTCAAGGGTAACCTTGTACTTAGTCCTGAGATCATAGGTTGATGTTTGACGGTAGGGAGAAGAGAAGAAGTGAAAACACGAATGGATATATATGAGCCTGCGAGCATTTTATTCTCCAGTTGCAATGCACAGGCATTTGTGCTAGTCAGGCAAAAAAGAAATTCATAGAAACTAGAGCAAAAAATTCTAAGAACAATAGAAAAAATTGATGGCCCAAGGGACAGGCCGGCCCAACGCAGGTGGATACTACGACTCAAGCCAACAGCGAACCGTTGGTGAATTTATTGTAAACCATACTGCGCGGGCCAACTGAACAGGGCCCACAGGTCATGACAGAGAGAGAGTGTCGTGTGTAAGCGCTCAAGTGAATATTCAGAGGAGTTCGACAGGTGTGCCTTGGCAGCACTTATAAATAGGATGAGAGCCCCCTCATCTAGCGAGATGGGACTAAACGCATAGCGCACACACATGCGACACTGCATGCGGACGGGCTATTTGTCCCGAAAACAATGGCTCCAGGGGGCGGCCCAATACAGCAGATCGACCCATTACAAAATTCCTTCGGATAGCACAATGACCAATCGAAGGAACAAAATGCACATTAAAAATAAACAACATAAAGAAATAAGCTCAAATAAATAATGTAGAAAATTTCAAACACATGTTCGTTTAAAAAATTAAACAAAATTTTAAAAGGATACTTCAACGTAGAAAGATTGTAATTAAAATTTTAGAAACATTTTTTTAAAAAGTTCAAATACTAAAATTCAAAATGTTCAAATAAAATAAGTACTGTGTAGCAAGATTAAATTCTTTTTCTTTAAAAAATTGATAGAACTATCAGTAGTCAACTAGAAACTAAATTGTGCTCTAAATTCCTATCAGTACTAAGAAAAAGTGATCTGCAACAAACAAATGCTATTGGGAATTGACATTCAAAGTACTCCAGTTCTATCATTATCAGCACGCAAGTTCAACAAACTCAACCCAAGGGGCGCTACATCCATCATCAACATATATTTTCCGTGTGCGAGCTATATACATGAAAATATGCCTGTTAAAACAAAGGATGCACATCAGTTCAACGATAGTTGTTCCAATCCAAATATAAAATATAAAAAAAAATCAATTGTACTTGAGCCAAAATAGGAAGCATTACATAAAAAATATAGCGCATACAATGACATACGAACATAGAGTTCAACCATCTCACACACATTGTTTAAAAAAAATTCTGCAACATAATCAAACGCACACAAATCTCACAACCAGCCTCATTTGCCACATTTAAACCTACAACACATAAATTCTGAATGTCAGAGAGTCGTTGTCCCTGAAGAACATAACCATAACCACATCTCCATCCTCAATTCCAGACTATGCCACAAACTCCTCCCACCCAGTCGTTAGGTTGATGCAACCATCAAAGTTGATGTGGTAGGCAACATCCGTCAACTGATACCCATTCTTGTGCGCCGTCTCCATCTTCAGTATCCCCGAACTAGGAGCAACAATCTTGATTCTGGATGTCATTTTTTGCAAATGGGCATGTGAGTAAGAATAAAAAGTGAACACCTGACATAACTGAATATTTGCACAGATCTAGCAACTGTTACATAACAAGTGAAATAATATATCTGAACCCAAAACAAAATACAAAACTAACTAGAGCTATGTCCTGACCAAACTGAAGAAATATACATATGAATCCCTACAGTAAACTTCTAACAAAAACAGAACAAGAATTATACTAAGGAATAAATAATGTTAACTGCTGAACAAATACACGTATGAATCCCTACTGTTAACTTCTGACAAAACCAAATAAGAATTATAAACAAACTATTGATAAAAATGAAATATAGATTCAGTCCATGGGATTCAAAATGAGACCTACAAAGCAGAAAACAGAAAAAAGGAAACACATACCCATGATTCTTCCAAGTCCCCAGCCGTTAGGCGACAAACATAGGGAGCACAAAACCCATGGTTGCTGTACAACAGCGACGAAAGTTGCCCATGACGCTGACTCTGGGTGAGCTCCAAACCATATTCGTACACACACGCGTCAGCTATGGGCACCATCCTTGCGAGGCACCCGCATGAACATTCCTCCATGGGCACCACAGGAAAAGGGAAGAAAAGAACAGAGACAAGAGGGAGGAACCTAGATATGATTTTGGAGGAAGGAAGAAAAAGGAGGAGAAGACTGAGCCACACACCACACATAGATGGATAGAATTTATAGCCAAGAAGACTCACAGATTATAAAAATAATAAACAGGCAGGTGGCAGCCAGCCGGTAGAAAATAGTAATTATGACGATGTCGTCATACAAGTCATACAACATTGACCGAAAAACAGTTCAACTACAGATAAACCAGCAGTTCAAATGATGATGGGAGAGCACATGCGGCACCCAATCAAAGTGCACATACCAAAATATGTAGATATAATAACTCATTCAGAGATAGACAAATGAATTCATTTAGTCATTCAAATCTCTACACTCTGCCAACATAATCTTAAAAACATAAAAATTTAGTACTTCAGTCATAACGATCAAAGAACCGAGACCACTTGGACCTGGTGGATGGGTGTGGAGCCATGGCTGCTCTCACCCTAGCCCACCTGATGATCTATAGTGAGTTCCTTCTCCCGATGTCTGGGAAAACTAGCTACAGTTCATTGGAGTTGCAAGTCTCCAGCACCTTGTCGGCAAGGTGTCTGTTGAACTCTGCCTCCACTTCCTCCTCGGCCGCATGTTGTGCCCTCTGCATGCGCCTGCGCCTCCTCCTCCTCTGCTCTACTGGTGCAACCCTCACCTCGATGGCATCCCCCTCCTCCTTTGTGACCTCTCCCAGGTGGCAGCTGGTGGAATGAAAGTGAGAGAGGGCAGGGGGTGGGGAGGGGATTTATATTGATAATGCATATGGTTGGGTAGGCAGCCGGTAGAAACTACTTACTCTTATGTCAACGCACAATAAATACATCTTTGACAGGGAGCAGCCCAACTACACATACGGCAGCCATTCAAGAAGCATGGATGTTTGCCCACAAAGTTTAACAACACAGAAAACATGAAACTTAATTACACCATTTCACAAGATTACAAGAAATCGTAGACTACAGTCAGCCACGATACACTACCTCCGCCAATGACCAAATCACATGGGAATCCAGGTAGAAACAACTCAAGGAGCAAAATTAACAACACAAAACTATTCATACGATCCTCATTGCTCTCCCCGCAACACCATTTCGAAAACAAAACATTAGAAAAAGAAGAACACACTTGAATGGCGGCCATGGCCAACGACCAAGAACAACAAAACTTCTCATCAGAAATTACAGTAAAAAAATCTCGAAAAACTCTCACCCACCGATCATTCCAACATCGCTATAACACATAAAGCAACATGCGAACATAAAATTTGTGTTGTTAACACAACAAATACCAATGCCCGCAACACCTTCGCCGCCAAATGACCACGTCGTCACTTCCGGTGACTTGACACCTCCGGTGACTTGAGCTTGGAAAACATGACCAGGTGAGCGCGCGCATGTGCGGAATCCCATACATGTCTCCTCTAGCAACGGATGTCCTGTAGCAGCGCGCCGGAGAACCCTCGGAATGTCCCTGTTGAACCCAGTGTTTCCATCCATCGAAGAGATAGGAAGATCCGGTTACGTGGCAAATCCTGCCAGTCCAATGTCTCAAGGTCGTCCGTTCAAGTAGAGTAACAGAATAATATTCCGTTACGCCAAACAAAATAGACCAGATGTGTATGTAATAACACCCCTTAAGACACTTATTCTGCTAACACCCACCTTATTCTGCACATCCCACACAAGATCGCCGCCGCCCCTCCCCTCCCGGCCTTCTACCGCGGCAGCGGCCTGGGAGCACCGCCACCCCTCCCCTTCCGGCCTTCTACCACGACAGCGGCATGGGAGCACCACCGCCCCTCCCCTCCAAGCCTTCCTCCACGGCTGCGGCCTAGGAGCGATGCCACCACTCCCCTCCCTGCTTTCTCCCGTGGCGGCAGCATGGGAGCGACGCCGCGACTCCCCTTCCGGTCTTCTTCCACGGCGGCGGCTGGCCCCGACGCCGCCCCTCCCCTTGTTGCCTTCTTCCGTGGCAGTGACCAAGCAGCGCCGCCAGCCACCGCTCTCGTGGTTCTAAGTCTGACAGTGATGTAGGGGGGTAAGTATGGAGAGGCTAGATCTTAGCTATGTAGGAATTGTAGGAACACAGGGTTTACGAGTTCAGGCCCTTCTCGGAGGAAGTAATAGCCCTACGTCTCGGTGCCCGGAGGCGGTCGATTGGATTATGCGTGTGAGGATAACAGGGATGCGAACCCTTGATACTAAGGAGGGGGTGGCTTATATAGAGTTCGCCAGGCCCCTCCAGCCCTCAGTAATGTTGGGGGTTTAAAGTACATTAAGGTTAGGCGTTACTGGTAATGCCCCCAATAAAGTGCTATAATGACCATAAGAGCTACTTAATGACCGACCGTTTGCGTGCGGAGTGACTGTAGAATCCCTTGCAGTCGAGTGCTTTGTTTAGTGGTCGAGTGATAGAGTCATGCTCGAGTGTCTTGAATCCGTCGAGTCGGATACCTCCAAGTCGATTGAAAGGCGACTTCTTCTAGGGATGTCCTTGGGTAGGGCACTTAGGACAGGTCCATGCCTGTGACACTCCAAAATTTCATTTGGGTTTTTGCAAAATTCTTGCTGGATTTTCCTTGAAATTTGAGGCTTTCAGTAAAACAACCTTCTTAAAATTTCCTTTTCCTTGACTAGGGTTTTTCTGTTTTCTCCTTCAAGCCCTGGGTTTGACCTTCTTAAAAACTCCTTCTCTCTATTGTTTCCCTTCTCAGATTTTTTTTATTATTGGAGTTTTCTTTTTAAGAAAAACTCTATGAAAAAGATTTGGGATTTTCATTCTATTGAAAACCACTCCAACATCTTCAACCCTCCTTGTCAACAACTCAAATTCCCTATCCCAACTCATCCAAACAAGTTTTGGATTTTATTTTATCTCTCAAATATTTTCTGTCAATTATTTTGAGCCTGATGGATTTTCAAAGCAAGTACCCTTTTCCATTTGAGATTTGACTTCAAACCAACTCTACTGGCTAGTCCTTTGCACCCACAACCCAGAACCATCTTGATCCACTCATCTTCTTTTCAAATTTTTCAACTTACACTCCCTGCAAGTTTGGACCAGATTTGTCAAATTTGGTGAAATTCATATCTACACTTCTCCAAAAATTCCACCAAAAATCAGGCAGCCTACTAGAGCAATGAGAAGTCACTCCACCAAAAATCAGCCCACGGAAAAATCCCTACATGCCTGGATCATTCTGTCGAACACCTTGCATGCACTGTTCAAACACATTCAGCAAATTCAGTCTTCAGTGTTGATTTCTTCAGATCATCTTCAGTCACGCGCACACAGTGCCCTTGGCACGTTGCTCGCCGCCTGGTCTGCGTGTCCAGAGCCCCGCACGCGCGCTTGGCTTCTTCCTGGCGTCGGTGGCGCTCTGACCCGACCGCGCCGGCGTGTCCCGCGGCGGCTGAACCACCGTGGCAGCCAACAGGGAGCAGAACGGCGGCTCAACGCCGTTCCGCGCCGCACAGCCCCGCTGGTGGCTCCGCGTGTCCACCTCCACGCCAGCGCACGCATGCAGCACAGCCGTCGTGGCGCGGCACGCACAGAGCATGCTCTCTGCCGCCGATGGACCCGCGCCGTCCCGTTCCGTCGAGCTCCACCTCAGCAAGCTTAAACCAACGCCGTTGGCTCCAAAATGGACTCCGCGAACCTCCACGACGGTGCTCAACTCCTAAACTCCCCCGACCAAGCACTGCACCACCGTAATCACTCGCCGGAGAACGCCGTTCTCGGCCACCGCCTCGGATCGCCTATAAAAGGAGACCCCGAGCCCTCCCGCGAGCACGCACCACCCCTGCACTCCACCAACGCCGTGCCAGGTCACTGGGAGGACCTCGAGGAGGTCTCCTCCCCCGACTCCGGCCAGCCCGCTCGGCCTCGGCCTCCAGCTCGATTCGCTCCGGTGAGGCCGTCTCTGG
Source organism: Aegilops umbellulata (assembly GCA_032464435.1). NCBI lineage: Eukaryota > Viridiplantae > Streptophyta > Magnoliopsida > Poales > Poaceae > Aegilops > Aegilops umbellulata. The sequence continues at coordinate 193,805,496 of CP136055.1, forward strand.
CGCCCAAACTCCGTCCATCTCCCTCTCTAGCTACCAGATTCTTAACCCCCTCCTCAATTTGATCAGTGCAGCTCTCTCCGGCGACCTCCAACCACGCCCGAACCGCCGTCCGCCGGAGCAGGGGGCCACCGCCGACGTGGTGCTTCCCGGCAACCACCTCGACCACCATCCAACACGGAATGGCACCCTGAGCATGGAGGTAACCTCCGATCTCTCTGCCTCGCCGTGGATCGCCGCCGGCGACCACCGCGGCTCTCGGGCGCCAGCGAGCCCGACCCGCCTCTTTTAAATTTTAAACCTGACAGATGGGACCCGCCTGTCAGCTTCTCTGTCTTTTCTATTCGAATCGTTTTCTGAAAACGCCTTCGGGCAAAATACGCTTTCTCCGTTGCGCTTGCGCATTTCCTATCGAACCGTTTTCTGTTTTCTCAGTTAGAACCCTGGAAAGTTTCTGTTTCATTACAGATGAGTCCCTGGGCAAAAACCCTTATAACTTTTTATCAGAAGCATATTTTTGAGTGATTCTTTTTCTGTTCTCTTCAAAATTTTGTCTAGTTTTTTATCAGATTTATTTGAAAAATATTTGCAATTCTTTTTCTGCACCTCTCGGTATTCACGTTAGCGCGTATGTTTTCTCTGTGCCGTAGATACCGACGGAGGTGACGGGGCCGCAAACTTGACCGAGCTAGGCTCCGACTACTCTGAACCAGGCAAGCATGTTCGAACTTTTGATATGATGAGTGTGTTGGCATGGTTGCATGTAGATAGTTTCATGGCATGCGTGGAGCATACCGATGAACCGTTCATTATGCATTGTTGGAGCAAGTAAGCCCGATGATTTCACACGTCGATGGACGTGAGTATGTAAGGCCATGTGTTGGCATGAAGATGGGTAAGATGGCAGTGTTGTAGCATGCCAGTCTTAGGCCATGCAAGTTATCTTCAGTACCAACCCGTATCGGTTGGTTCATATCCATTCCCTTTTCCTGTACTACCACATGTTTCCCGAAAGGGATATGGTTTAGTAAGTCGCAAACCGCTTTCTTGGTACACACCAAAAGGAGAGGCCGGGATGCTGGTTCCATGGCCCTGGATTAAAGCCAGGCATCCGGTTAGGGGGCATGGGTGTTTCCGGTTGGGACCGAGAGGGGGGCACCCCTTAGAGCGCGCGTATATAAATTTGATCCCATGCTATTCGAGATTGTGATCTCCCCGTCTCAATAGTTTTTCTTGGACGATGTTGAGGGTGATTCCTGGCATCGAAGAGTTGGATGGGTGTGTACTAGATCGCTGTGTTTTCTTCTGAAATACCGTAACGGAACTAGTCCTAGTGACTACGGAAATCCGTCGACTGTGGGAAATTTTTGTACAAACTCTGCAGAGCTCCATATCCTTAAATCATCTTATCTATTTTCAAGTTCCCTGCTAACAGTCATGTGCCAGTTTGGTGACAGATTTCCCGGTGGGACGCATGAGCTCTAAGACCGGTTAAATGTTTATTCTTGTGGATGGACTAACCCGTTTAATTCCATGAGTTGATTATATTTATGATGAGTATATTATTTCCTTATCTGTCAAAAGCCCTTTATGTGGTGTCGCTCAGACGCCCGACTGTGGCATTTCTTTTAAAGCCCTTTATGTGGTGTCGCTCAGACGCCCGACTGTGGCATTTCTTTTAAAGCCCTTTATGTGGTGTCGCTCAGACGCCCGACTGTGGCATTTCTTTTAAAGCCCTTTATGTGGTGTCGCTCAGACGCCCGACTGTGGCATTTCTTTTAAAGCCCTTTATGTGGTGTCGCTCAGACGCCCGACTGTGGCATTTCTTTTATAGCCCTTTAAGTGGTGTCGCTCAGACGCCCGATTGTGGCATTTTTGTTCCGCATTTTCCGCTCGAGGAGTCTTTCAGACACTCGTTTGGCACCAGTATTATTATTCCGCATTTTTCCGCTCGAGGAGTCTTTCAGACACTCGTTTGGCACCAGTATTATTATTCCGCATTTTTCCGCTCGAGGAGTCTTTCAGACACTCGTTTGGCACCAGTATTATTATTCCGCATTTTCCGCTCGAGGAGTCTTTCAGACACTCGTTTGGCACCCAGCATTATCACTTCTATGTCTGATCGTACTGGTTATTTATCCATGTATTTCATGTTGGCATTTGTTATATCTTACGTCCGTACTGTCTTGCGAGTACTTTCAAAGTACTCACTGGCTTGTTGATTTGGCCAGATGCTGACGAAGGTGATCTCATGGATGAAGAGTTCGATAGCGAATCCGACGCCTAGAGGAGTCCCAGTCAGTCTCGTGCAACCCTGGAGTTGGTCACTGTTTCATATCCGCTTCCGCTACCCTAATAAATTCTTCGAGCTTCACCTCGACGCTCGATGGGATGTTAGTTTGAGAATCCCATAACCACTCCCACTGTGTTACTCCACCTCTACCTTATTTGCGAGTCAGTAGTATGCCACCACTCCCTTGTGTCATTATTCGCCTTTATGTATAATTATTGGCACGCTTGTAATAAATTGTTGAGCATCGTCAGCTCAACCCTGTCATATATTTATGCTACTGGCTTATTGTATCAAAAGTTTGTCTGCCAGTGAAGAGGGTTTTATCTCAAACTGGGTTCTAAAGATTGGTTCCTCAATAAATATTTTTATTGGGAAAACCGGTCGTGACAATGCCCCTATCCTAGGTACATAGCTTCATCATTAGCCCCCGAATGGATCGAGGTTTGAGTGCGAAGGAGTTGGGGACCCTTCTGACCGGTTCTCTGTGTTACACGAGTGCCTTGTTTTGGATCAATCATCACGGATGACGTCGTCAACCTCTTTCAGTCATCTTGATCCATTCTAGGCTTTCCGTCGAGTGAATTTCCTTGCTTGTGAAGTTCCGAGCGATGGCATGAAAGGGATCTTCTGTCTGACGAATTGTTCTGCGACCCGCGGATTTTGCGGGATTTGAATTTTGGGAAGCGCGTGGGACGGGGGTGGCCGCAGTAATCGGATGTGATAAGGCGGAAGCTCCTTGATTTCCGCACCACCTTTTTCACCACGTACTGCGCGCGCGTCTGCTGCGGGATTTGACGGGATAGCCTGGGCCTACCAGTCAGCCACTCGGAAGCGGCCTCTTATAAGACGCAGGCTCGGGGCTCCCAAACAGTGTGCTCTCTCTTTTCCTTCCCCTTCACAAGGTCTTCCGCCACCTCCGCTCTCACCCTAGCGCCGTAGGCCCATTCGAGCTTCGTCGGCGACGATGGTGAAGGACAAGATGTCTGCTCTAGAGTGTGCGAAGAAGGCGGCGGTGCAGGGGAAAGGGAAGAAGTCCGCTCGGGGCGGATCTTCCTCAAGGACTGCTCTGCCCAAGGGCTGGATCCAGGGCGACTGGATGTCGTCGGTGATTCGGCAGGAAGATCTTGACGACATGGTCGAGGGAGGAGTCATCCCTCACGAAGCTGCGCGTCTTTCGGGGGGAGAAGTCGAACCTCAACCCCTTGACGGTGAGTGCGTCCTCCTCGCCATCCATATCAATCGCAGGTTTTCTCTGCCTCCTCACCCTTTTTCCCGGAGCTTTCTGAATTTCTTCGGAGCGCAGCTCCATCACTTCACTCCCAACTCCATCGTGTACCTTGCTGCTTTCGTTTCCTTGTGTGAGGGTTTCCTGGGTTGTTGCCCCCATTGGGGGCTCTTTAAGCACATCTTCATTTGCCGCTCCCAATCGGTCAAGAGGGCCAAGTCGAGTGATGAAAGGATGCAGGTGATCCAGCTGTGCGGGGGTCTGGCAATCCAGACAAGGGGAAAAAGTTCTTTTCCATCTATCACTCTCCCTGAGTCGGTCCGTGGTTGGCAGTTGACCTGGTTTTACTGTAAAGACCAGGCGACCCCAGGATAGTCGACTGGGCTTCCCCCTTTCTCTCTGGACCGAGCTCAAAAACCTGCTTCTCTAAAAGTGGCGCCGGAAGAAAAGGCGCAAGTCAAAGTGCTGGTGTTCGAGTGGTTCAGCTTGTCCGCGAGGGTGTGACCGGCATGGACTTGCTGGAGGTCTTCCTTCGGAGGCGCGTCCAACCGCTTCAGGCTCGTGACCACCCGATGTGGCTGTACTCGGGTCTTGAGGGCACCACTCGGATTCACCCAGAGGAGGTCACTGATGAGATGCTGGAAGGGTGGTTGTCCAGCATCACAGGGAACAAAGACAACCCCCGAGGAGCCAGGAGGGTTCCTCCACTCGACAACACATACGAAGTGGACCAGGTCTGACCTTATGTTCCTGACTGAGATCTTGTTTTCTTTATTGGTCTTCTTTGAATTGGTCGATTGACTTTTGTCTTGTCTGTTGTTCTCCAGGCAACTACTGAGATGTATTCAACCCCCAACGGAGCACAGGAGCAGGCTGAGGAAGGGGAGGCGAGCGGAGGCGAAAGTGGAGACGAACACGGCGAGTGGGAATCTGACGGTGAAGGAGAGGGAGACGACGACGTCGACTCCAGTGAAGAGGAGGAGGAGGAAGTTGACCCCCCCCCCCCCCCCCCGCTCGGAGAGGCGATCCAAGCTTACACACGATCATGCGCGGGAACGTGGTAAGGCGACTGCTCCTGTTGGGCAGTCGTCGAAACACCCTCGGACCTCTTCTCCTACGCCGACTGAAAAGGCTCCCAAGCACCCAGGCGCGATGCCGTCCAAGCCGCCCAAGGCCCTGCCCAGGATGAAGATGACTGTCCCCACCATTTCCGGGTAATAATAAGACTTGTTTTCCTTTGTCGACCGTGAACAGATCTTTGGTCGATTCATTGAGCCAACTGCCTGTCTTCCGAAATTTGCAGTGCTGCTACTTCTGAGATCTCCGCCAAGGATGATGATCAAGAGATGGAGGATGCTGTTACTTCCAACCCTGGTACGATTACTGATGTTCTGCCTTGAGCCGCCTGTATATTTCTTGTAACTCTGGTCGATTGACTTTTCCGTGTAGCTCCTCCTCATGTTATCAACCTACCGGATGACGAAGACGACGTGCCGCTGAGAGTGAGAAGGAACAGGAGGGCATCGGCTGGCAAGACCTCCCAATCTGCTCCGGTGTCTGAGGTTGCGGCTCGGGACGGTGGTGATATCACTCGGACTTCCGTGACTTTCGCTGATCCTCTGACGAGCGTGCGGCCTTCGACGTCGACTGCAAATCCGCCTTTGCTTTTTGCCACATACCCTGTCCCTGAGGACCAAGTGGGTGCCGCAAAAGAGGCTATACGCTAGGCGGGCATCATGATGGAGCAAGTGAAAGTGGTTCGGGATGCCAGCCAAGCGTTATATGACACGAGTTCAGCTCTTCAGAGCAACGTCCAGGTCAGTCGACTCAACACTTGGTCTGTTACGATATGCTGTTTGAAGAATCTCTTTTTCGAAGATCTTTATATCTGTACACCCGCTGGGTGTGTCTGCCAACTTTTGGATGAGTGGGGGCATGCTAAGTGCACCCACTAGGTGTAGTCCCCGAGACTATGGTGGACTGCTGGCAGTCGACTATAGTCTTTATATTGTGTTGTTGTAGTTGTACTTCTTCACTCGGTCTGGTCAGGCCATGTCGAATGGAACTGTATCCGGTCGACTGCGGGCAGTCGACTTTTTTTTGGTCGAACCAGTGGGGGCACGCTGAGTGCACCCACTGGGTGTAGTCCCCGAGACTGCTGTCGAATGTTTTTGATTCGGCTGTAGTCTTAGAAACGCCATCATTGTCTCTTGGTTACTCGGAAGCAACCTATCTTTGACGTTTGTCGACTGGATTTTCACAGAAATCCTGTGAACTTGCGGCTCGCTTCACCGAGTTGAAGGACCAACAGATCCAGCTCAACCTTGACTTAAAACTTGCTCAAGAGAACTTGCAGATGGCTCGAGAAGAAGCAAAAGGTATGGCTGGTGAGGTCCTCCATTCTTGACGAGTGAATTTTTCTTTTTTGTCCATTCTTGATGTTGATCTCACTCGACGTGCCGCAGATAAACTGGAGGAAGCTCTGAAGAAGAAGGATCAAGATCTTGCAGAAGCGCAGAAGGAGGCTTTGAACAAAACAAAGCTTGCTGAAGAAAAGCTGGCTTCAGTCTATACTCTTGAACAGGAGAACTCCAGACTGAAAGCTGCTCTCGACATAGCTAATAAGGAGGTCAGCCGACTAAAGAATGACAAGATTGCTCTGAATGACAAGGCAGGCGAACTGGCAGGGAAGAAGAACGATCTTGAGGTTTATCTCGGGGGACTCGCCAAGAAGTTGTTCATCATGCTTGAGGGTAACAATCTTCACCCGACTGGCTTGCAGTAACCAAACTCGTGTAGAGCCGCTGCCTTATTCTTGAATTGTTATTTGTAGAATTCTGCCAGAACTTTGAAGAGGAGACCAGTCGAGTGGAGCCAAGATTGGACCCCGCCAATTCACTCGTGAAGGACGAGGCTGCTATGAATGTGCTCCACCTGGAGTCTCGTATTGCCAGCATGGTTAATTATCTGGCCCGACTGAAGGTTGCAGTGTCACGGATCGACACGTCTCTCTGGCCCAGGGCGACACTTTTGAATGATCTTGAGTCCCTGATGACTCAACTGAATGACGTCCCTGGTCGAGTGACGGAATGGAAGAAATCCTCTGCAAGGTGTGGTGCTGATGTCGCTTTGTCCCTGGTTCGCGTCCATTGCAAAGAGGTGTGAGAGGACAAGCTGGCTGCCATTCAGGTTGCCAATACTAGGAAGCTCAGCTTTCAAGACTCCATGGAGACTTTCATTGCTGCTGCCACCCGTATTGCAGACGGGATTGATTTGGACGAGTTCGTCGCCCCTTCCAGTCCTCCGCCTGAGGAATGAAAAACTTTAATGCTTCACTTTGAATTTGCCTCGGAATGCCGAGTGGATTTTGTAACCGTTAAACTCTGTCAAGCCGAGGGCTCGAGTACTTTGATCTGACGTTTGGGACCTTTGGATCTTATCTTAACTTGATTTATTGTCGAATATCTTCATGAATTATCTGTCGAGTGGAACTTGACCTTCACTCGAAATAACCTCGTATTTGTAGTGCAGCTCTGAAGGAGAAGGTAACAGTCGATTCGCATCTTGCCGTCCTCGCAGATCGGGATGTGCTCTGTACTTAGGCGAGCGCTGGGCTGCAGCTAAGCCCCCGAGTGGGAGGTTTGCTCTCCACTCGGTAGGATTTTAAACACTTAGGCGAGCACTGGGCTGCAGCTAAGCCCCCGAATGGGAGGTTTGCTCTCCACTCGGTAGGATTTTTAAACACTTAGGCGAGCACTGGGCTGCAGCTAAGCCCCCGAGTTGGAGGTTTGCTCTCCACTCAGTAGGATTTTTGAACACTTAGGCGAGCACTAGGCTGCAGCTAAGCCCCCGAGTGGGAGGTTTGCTCTCCACTCGGTAGGATTTTTAAACACTTAGGCGAGCACTGGGCTGCAGCTAAGCCCCCGAGTGGGAGTTTTGCTCTCCACTCGGTAGGATTTTTGAACACTTAGGCAAGCACTGGGCTGCAGCTAAGCCCCTGAGTGGGAGGTTTGCTCTCCACTCGATAGGATTTTTGAACACTTAAGCGAGCACTGGGCTGCAGCTAAGCCCCCGAGTGGGAGGTTTGCTCTCCACTCGGTAGGATTTTTAAACACTTAGGCGAGCACTAGGCTGCAGCTAAGCCTGCGAGTGGGAGGTTTGCTCTCCACTCGGTAGGATTTTTGAACACTTAGGCGAGCACTGGGCTGCAGCTAAGCCCCCGAGTGGGAGGTTTGCTCTCCACTCGGTAGGATTTTTGAACACTTAGGCGAGCACTGGGCTGCAGCTAAGCCCCCGAGTGGGAGGTTTGCTCTCCACTCAGTAGGATTTTTGAACACTTAGGCGAGCACTGGGCTGCAGCTAAGCCCCCGAGTGGGAGGTTTGCTCTCCACTCGGTAGGATTTTTGAACACTTAGGCGAGCACTGGGCTGCAGCTAAGCCCCCGAGTGGGAGGTTTGCTCTCCACTCGGTAGGATTTTTAAACACTTAGGCGAGTACTTGGACTGCAGCTAAGCCCCCGAGTGGGAGTCTAGCTCACCACTCGGTAGGATTTCTCAAACTTAGGCGAGTACTTGGACTGCAGCTAAGCCCCCGAGTGGGAGTCTGGCTCACCACTCGGTAGGGATTTTCAAACTTAGGCGAGTACTTGGACTGCAGCTAAGCCCCCGAGTGGGAGTCTGGCTCACCGCTCGGTAGGATTTTTATACACTTAGGCAAGCACTGGGCTGCAGCTAAGCCCCCGAGTGGGAGTCTGGATCACCACTCGGTAGGATTTTTTTTGCAAACTTAGGCGAAACGGATTCGCAGCTAAGTCACCCACTGGGCGATTTCATACGCAAACAAAAGTGATAGCAATTACAGGAGAAATTGGAACACTCTTGTCTTTCATAAACTACAGAAGTTTTTCTTATTACATCTCATCCGAGTGAGAATTCAAGTGTAAAATGGGCGGAGTAGTTCCGCATTCCAAGCTCGTGGCTCGTCGATCTGGCGATCAACATTGTAGAGGTGATATGCTCCATTGTGGAGGACTCTGGTGACGATGAAGGGACCTTCCCAAGTAGGAGCAAGTTTGTGTGGTTTCTGTTGATCCACTCGGAGGACCAAATCTCCTTCTTGTAAGGCTCGACTCTTCACATTTCTGGCATGGAATCGACGCAAGTCTTGCTGATAAATGGTCGATCTAATCATAGCCATTTCTCTATCCTCCTCTAGGAGGTCGACTGCGTCTCGCCGAGCTTGCTCTGCTTCATCTTCGGTACAAAGCTCGACTCGGGACGCGTTGTGAAGTAGATCACTCGGCAGAACTGCTTCGGCTCCGTAAACCAGAAAGAACGGAGTTCTTCCAGTCGACCGGTTCGAGTGGTCCTCAATCCCCACAGAACTGACGGAAGCTCGTCGACCCAAGCGCCTGCTGCGTGCTTGAGATCGCGCATCAGTCGAGGCTTTAGTCCTTTGAGAATCAGACCATTTGCCCTTTCAGCTTGCCCATTCGACTGGGAATGTGCGACCGACGCGTAGTCGACTCGTGTGCCTTGAGAGGCGCAAAAAGCTCTAAACCTGTCTGAATCAAAGTTTGACCCGTTGTCAGTGATGATGCTATGCGGGACTCCATATCTGAATGTTAACTCCCTGATGAAACTGATAGCAGTGCTAGCATCCAGATTCTTGATAGGCTTAGCTTCAATCCATTTGGTAAACTTGTCGACTGCCACGAGCACGTGTGTGAAACCGCTCCTGCCCGTTCTCAGTGGACCAACCATATCCAGGCCCCATACAGCGAAGGTCAAGACGAGTGGAATGGTCTTCAAGGCTGATGCTGGCTTGTGCGACATGTTGGAGTAGAACTGGCAGCCTTCACACTTGTCGACTATCTCTTTCGCCATTTCATTTGCTCTGGGCCAGTAAAAACCCGCCCGGTATGCTTTAGCCACAATGGTCCGAGAGGACGCATGGTGACCACAGGTCCCCGAGTCGATATCATCAAGGATTATCTGACCCTCTTCTGGCGTTATACACTTCTGACCGATTCCAGTCGCGCTTTCTCTATACAATTGTCCCTTTATGACTGTGAAGGCTTTGGATCGACGGACGATCTGTCGAGCCTCTTCTTCGTCCTCTGGGAGTTCTTTCCTCAAGATGTATGCGATGTACGGTATCGTCCAGTCGGGAGTGATTGTCAAGACTTCCATGATTAGGTCGACCACAGCAGGAACTTCGACTTCAGTCGGATCTGTGGCGCTTTTCGGCTGCGGGGCTTCTTCTGTAAAAGGATCCTCCTGGACTGACGGCGAGTGAATGTGCTCCAAAAACACATTGCTGGGAATGGCTTCCCTCTTGGGGCCTATCTTTGCCAGATCATCAGCTGCTTGATTTTTCAGTCGGGGGATGTGATGAAGCTCTAACCCCTCGAATTTCTTTTCCAACTTTCTCACTGCGTTGCAATAACCAGTCATAGCTGGACTTTTGACATCCCACTCCTTCATCACCTAATTAACCACCAAATCTGAGTCGCCATAGACCATGAGGCAACGGACGCCGAGTGAAATGGCCATGCGCAACCCATACAAAAGTGCTTCATATTCTGCTTCATTGTTGGAGGAATCGAAGTGAATCTGGAGAACGTATCTGAGCTTATCTCCTCGAGGGGCGACCAATACTACCCCAGCACTGGAACCGTTCAGCATCTTAGATCCATCGAAGAACATGGTCCATTGCTCCGAGTGAACTTGAGTCGGAAGCTGCTGTTCAATCCACTCGGCGATGAAATATGCAATTGCTTGGGACTTGATAGCCTTCTTTTCTTCAAATTTGATATCTAAGGGAAGGAGTTCAATCGCCCACTTTGCCACTCGACCAGTTGCATCTCTGTTGTGCAGAATCTCTGACAGTGGGCGTCGCTGACGACTGTAATGGAGTGGTCAGAGAAGTAATGCGCAACCTTCTTCGTGGTCATATAAATCCCATATACAAGCTTCTGGTAATGAGGATATCTTTGCTTTGAAGGAGTCAAAACTTCAGACACATAACATACTAGGCGCTGAACTCTGAAGGCCTTTCCTTCTTCTTCCCGCTCGACCGTTAGTATTGTACTGACAACTTGTCCCGTGGCTGCAATGTAAAGCAGCAGAGGCTCTTTACTGATTGGAGCAGCAAGCACCGGCTGGGTGGAAAGCAGAGCTTTGAGGTCTGCAAACGCTGCATCAGCTTCTGGAGTCCACTCGAACTTGTCAGACTTCTTCATCAGTCGGTAAAGAGGCAACGCCTTTTCACCAAGACGAGAAATGAATCGACTTAGAGCGGCCAAGCAACCTGTAAGCTTCTGGACATCGTGCACACGTACAGGACACTTCATCCGGAGTATGGTGCCAACTTTTTCGGGATTGGCATCAATTCCTCGTTCGGAAACGAGAAAACCAAGTAACTTTCCACCTGGAACTCCGAATGTGCATTTTGATGGATTGAGCTTGATATCATACCTCCTGAGATTGGCAAAGGTTTCAGCAAGGTCAGTCAGTAGGTCGGAACCTTTCCGTGACTTGACCACAATATCATCCATGTACGCTTCCACATTCCGACTGATCTGAGTGAGTAGACACTTTTGAATCATCCTCATGAACGTGGCTCCAGCATTCTTGAGGCCGAAGGGCATGGTGACATAACAGAAGCACCCGAACGGAGTGATTAAAGCTGTTTTGACCTCGTCGGGTCCATACAGACGGATCTGATGGTACCCTGAATAGGCATCCAGAAAAGACAAACGCTCACACCCCGCGGTCGAGTCGACTATTTGGTCGATGCGGGGGAGAGGGAAATGATCTTTCGGGCAGGCCCGATTGATATATTTAAAGTCAATGCACATGCGAAGTGACTTGTCCTTCTTGGGGACCATGACAACATTGGCGAGCCACTCGGAGTGGTAAATCTCTCTGATGAATTCTGCTGCTAAGAGTCGAGCTACCTCTTCGCCGATGGCTTTCCTCTTCTGGACGGCGGACCGTCGAAGATGTTCCTTCACCGGCTTAACTTTTGGGTCGACACGTAGACGGTGCTCAGCCAGTCCCCTGGGAACTCCAGGCATGTCAGAAGGCTTCCATGTGAAGATGTCCCAGTTCTCACGGAGGAACTGGATGAGCGCTTCTTCCTATTTGGAATCGAGCGTCATTGAGATGTGATTCGGAGCTGCATTGGGATCGGTCGGGTGAATGTGAACTGGCTTCGTTTCACCGGACGACTGAAATGCTGACTCTGAAGCAGGCTTCTTGGCTCGTAGCAATTCACTTGGATCTGCAGTCTTCTGGTACTCTTGCAACTCGACCACTGCCATCTGGGCGTCGGCAATTTTTTAGCCCTTCTGAAAACACTCTTCTGATTTTTTCCGATTGCCCGTAACAGTGATCACACCTCTGGGGCCAGGCATCTTCAATTTGAGATACACATAACATGGTCGAGCCATGAAGCGTGCATAAGCTGGCCTGCCCAAAATAGCATCATAAGCACTTTGGAAGTCCACAACCTCGAATGTCAACTTTTCCTTGCGGTAATTCTTCGAATCACCGAAAACCACGTCAAGAGCAATCTGGCCGAGTGACTCGGCTTTCTTTCCGGGAATGACTCCATGGAAGCTCATGTTACTGGTACTGAGCCTGGACATCAGAATGCCCATCCCTTTCAACGTTTCTGCATACAGAATGTTCAGGCCGCTGCCACCATCCATCAGGACTTTGGTCAGTCGAGTGCCTTTGACAACTGGGTCGACCACCAAAGCTTGCCTCCCAGGGGTGGCAATGTGCGTGGAGTGGTCGGACTGGTCGAACGTGATGGCAGTCTGAGACCACTTCAAGTAACTGGGTGTTGCCGGGGCAACCATATTCACCTCACAGTTAATGACTTTCAGTCGACTTTTGCTTTCAACATCAGCAAAAATCATCAAGGTGGAATTGACTTGAGGGTATCCGTCGTCACTATCTTCCTTGTCCTCAACTTTGTTCGACTCTTTTTCCTTGTCTTTGGACTGTTTGCCCTGAAATTGCTGGATCAGGAGCCGACACTGTCGAGTGGTATGCTTTGGGTAAATGAGTTTACCCTCCTCATCTTTCTTGGTGTGAATGTGGCATGGCAGATCCAAAACATCATTTCCATCTTGATCCTTGACTTTCTTGGGGTTCCAGGGCCCCTTGGGTTTTCCCTTGAATTTTCCCTGAGTTACGGCCAGGGCCTCTCCAGGGGCGGACGGCTCGGCCTTCCGCTTCTGTTTTCGAGTGGAATTGCCTCCGGTTTCCTGGGCGACTGCCTTCTGCTTGCCACTCCGGAGTCGATCCTCATCTTCTCCATTAGCGTATTTGGTGGCAATCTCCATCATCCGATTCAGAGACATTTCTCCGGTCCGACCGAACTTCAGATTCAATTCTCTGTTCTTAACACCTTATTTAAAGGCACAAACTGCTTGATGATCTGGTACATTCTCAACTGTATGATGCAAAGTGATCCACCTCTGGATGTAATCCCTCAAAGTTTCATTCAGTTTTTGCACACAAGACCGCAACTCTGTGAGGCCGGCCGGCCGTTTGCAGGTTCCTTCAAAGGTTGTGACAAACACTCGGGAGAGGTCCTCCCAAGTGTAGATGCTGCTGGGCGCTAGCTGATTCAGCCACGCTCTGGCTGAGCCCTCTAACAGGAGAGGCAAATGTTTCATAGCCACCTCATCGTTGCCACCGCCAATCTGGACAGCCACTCGGTAATCTTCGAGCCAAGTGTCAGGCTTAGACTCACCAGTGAATTTGCTGACTCCGGTCGCCAACCTGAAATTGGGAGGAATCACTGCGGCCCTGATGGCTCGACTGAAACACTCTGGCCCTGAAACATGCACCCTGCTGCTGGTAGGCGCATCTCTGTCGTGGCCTTCTCGGTGGGCTCTGTTCCTGTCGACCAAACTTTGAACGAGGATAGATCTCGCATCAAAGCCTGGTTCCCTGGGGTCGGCTGGAATCCTCCGCCCACCACTATGAGGGCGTCTGTCATCCTGCTGTCGAGGCGCATAAGACCCACTCCTCGGGGGAGGGGTTGGCACTCGACGTCGATCATCGCGATTGAATCGGTGATCATACTGCTCATTTCTTCTGTACTGATCGTGTCGGTCTCCAAGTCCCTCACGCCGCGGGGGCGATCTCGGGCTGTGAGCCGATTGCACTGTATCCGCTGCAACGGACCAACTGTGGATCCTATTCCGCGACTAAGAAACAGCAGAATTCTGGTTTCCCGCTGACCGGAGCAACGCCCTGATTTGCAACAAGCCCCGGCCAGCCTCTGACTGGGAGGGCTGAATTGATTCTGCTATTCGGGCCGCGGCTGCCAAATTCTGAACTGGAGTTCGATATACCTGCGTAGGCGGGAAGAGCTGACGTCGACTGGACTCGGGAGCCCGCTGACGCGCTCTCTCGTCGAGTGCTCGCTGGAGATTCTCCAGTCGAGTGCGCTCGGCCAAGTTAGCCAAGCGCGCGTCCTCCAAGGCTCGGGCCTCGGGGGTTTCTCCAACGATAGGAGTGTGGAGTGCATCCATGTTCCGGCAGCGAAGTTCCTCTCGCTGCAACGACGTGAGAGGCTCGGGGAGATACTCTTCGTGGGGATGCGTCGGGTCGCCCCCACCCGCGCCTCCGTCGGTACGGGGAAAACCGGGAGGGCTGCGTGTCCCATCAATCGCCAGAACCTCCGCCGCAGGGTCACTGCTGTCGCATTCAGATGCGGTCTCTGCGGAGCCAGTCGACAGATCGAACAGGTCGTAGAGAGATTCGTCGGGCTCGATTGTCGCGACTTATGGGGTGGCCGACTGGCGAGCCACCGCATGCCTCACCCACCTCTGAAGTCTCGATCGACCAGAGCGCTTACGCCGGCGAGAGACAAGGTGGGGAGACGACACGGGAGCCGTCCGATACTGAGTCGACGGCTGCCGCAGGAGGACGCCACGAACACATGCGTGGAAGTGCGTCGCTCCGCGGACGGGGAGCGCGTCGATGTCGAGTGGCGCCTCCTGAAGCCAAGCGGAGTCGTCGGCAATGAACATGAGCGCGCCGAGACGGATCTCGCGGCCCTCCACCAAAGCTCCGCCCAAAACCATGATCAAGGAGATCGGAAAAATCGCAACTCCTACAATCAAGCGCTAAGATACCAGCCCCACGGTGGGCGCCAACTGTCGTGGTTCTAAGTCTGACAGTGATGTAGGGGGGTAAGTATGGAGAGGCTAGATCTTAGCTGTGTAGGAATTGTAGGAACACAGGGTTTACGAGTTCAGGCCCTTCTCGGAGGAAGTAATAGCCCTACGTCTCGGTGCCCGGAGGCGGTCGATTGGATTATGCGTGTGAGGATAACAGGAATGCGAACCCTTGATACTGAGGAGGGGGTGGCTTATATAGAGTTCGCCAGGCCCCTCCAGCCCTCAGTAATGTTGGGTTTAAAGTACATTAAGGTTAGGCGTTACTGGTAACACCCCCAATAAAGTGCTATAATGACCATAAGAGCTACTTAATGACCGACCGTTTGCGTGTGGAGTGACTGTAGAATCCCTTGCAGTCGAGTGCTTTGTTTAGTGGTCGAGTGATAGCGTCGTGGTCGAGTGTGTTGAATCCGTCGAGTGGGATACCTCCAAGTCGATTGAAAGGCGACTTCTTCTAGGGATGTCCTTGGGTAGGGCACTTAGGACAGGTCCATGCCCATACCCTAGGTACATAGCTTCATCAACCGCCTCTCGGGCTTCTTTCGCGGCAGCAACCGAGCAATGCCTCCCCCACTCGAATATCAACCTTCTTTTGCGACAGCAACTTGGTACGCCGCCACGAATCTCCTCCGGGCCTTCAATTACCACAGCATTGAGCGATGCATCTTCAATTACATGTCCCTCATCAGATGTGGATTGGTGTTGCCTAGACATCACACTAATTCGAGCAAGGAGCACTATGCGCAAGGTTCCTTCATCCACGGGAGCTTCTTGGATTTCTGAAGGGCAAGTGGACTGCACGGGTGAATGCAAGCATCACCATTCACCTTGAGCAACGTCCAGACCGCTCATGAACTTCTGAAGGGCAAGTGGACTGCATGGGTGAATGCAAGCGTTCTGCAGACGGACGAGAAGGGAACTTCCTCCTGCAAATGCAAGAAAGCACTGTAACAAAAGGTAAGCAGTACACTTCCTCAACTATCTCAATTTACTTATTCTAGACAAACAAGTACACGCAGTCCAATCGCCTCCAAAAATGATGCAGTGCGGTTACTTAAGTTCATCATGAAAAAAATGTAGTGAACTTGCTCGGTTATGTAGTACGCTTGCTCGCTTATGCAGTACGATTGTATAAGTTCACTATGGACAAGGATGCAGTGTGGTTCCTTTAGTTCACCTTGCGGGGTGATGCAGTCAGCATGCATTAGTTCATAGTACCCTTTCAAACACATTGTAGTTCATATGATTCAGTTCATTTTACCTGACAATGCAGCTCGGCCATTTTGTGTGCAGGAAATGATGTTCAGCAGATACAAAATGCCGCACATAATTGACAACCGAGGGAACAACAACTTTGAGAAGAGTAAAGCTTCTTCTGAAAGAGACACTGGTTGGGTTACCCCTGAGATTCCTGGAGGATTTTCCACGACAACAAGCAGGGTGCAATACTCTCCAGAAGAAGATTTTTCCAGGAAGAAGAGGTAGTCGAAGATGACGACAATGCCACCTTCATGTGGGAGGGCACTCACCGATAGGATGATGAAGCTGATGACGATGAAGATGAGCTAATAACAGTTCTCAACCGAGAGTACAAGCACGAGTTCACCACATTTGGGTAGCATGTCCGAACAGACAATGATGATGTTGTTGAACATGATGTTGCAATAGATGATGATTATGATGATGTACCGCCGCTCCAAAAATTTCAAACCAATCTAGTGAGACATCGCCATAACATTGGATTACCACCGCGTCCACCTGTTGCACCGAAAAAGATAGCTCCAAGTAGACCTGCTGCATCAACTTCGACACTGCGACCACCAAGGGTGCCTCGGTCAGAAGTCAATGGCAAGTACAAATCCTCCTCACTATTGCCACCGCGAGATCCTCAACTACACAGATTTGCTATAACCCCACCATGTCCAATCCAACCCGGCGAGCTGGAAACGCCATTGGATGAACGACATTACACACATGTAAGTTTATGTCCTGACAAAATAATAATATTTGCATTCCATTCAGATAACATTGCAGTGCACACTGATATTTCTTGTCAGGTTTGGCCTAACATCCAATACAGTCGATTCTTTGAAAACATAGGAAAATTGCAGTGCTTTATTAAACCCGTATGCACTCCTCGTATTTAAACAGAACAGAACACTTCGTCTCATAGAGCATTGCACTTGATGAGGGATAAAAACTTGCCGCTGAACCTCATCCCTGCCACTGGAATGAAGTTCCCCACGTACGACAAAGCATGGGACTTTTACAACACTTACGCAAGATATGTAGGGTTTGGCATACGCAAGAGGGCAAAACACAAGACAAATGCCTACATTGTCTGCTCAAGAGAAGGGACGCACAAGCAGACTGTATCAGATTATGACCGGAAATGTGAGAAGACATCAAAAAGGATTGGCTGCAAGGCAAAAATTAGAGTAAAAAAGAGGAAGGATGGCAAATTTGTGATAGAAATGGTTGAACTCAACCACAATCACAATATGCTGGAAAGCCCCGATATGATTTTGCACATGCACTCACACAAAAGAGACAATCCTTTGATTAACCAGTTGGTGAAGGACATGCAGCTGGACAACCACACACATGCACAGATGATGTCAACGTTGCGAGTATGTCCGGTGGTCTCCAGTACATGGGACATACTAGACGCGACTGGGTCAACAAGTAAGCACGTCACATAGCATATTGCTTGAGAATTATGTTGGTAATTATTTCTTGTTTGATGAGATGAGTTTGCATTGCATTTGAAATGCAGGAAACAGAAGTTTGCGAGAGAAGAGTCCCAACATGACGTCAAGAAACTTCTGGATTTCTTTGAGAAGATGCAGGAGATAAACCCAGGGTGCTTCTATGATTATGAAGTTGATGCAGATAACCGTGTAAGAAACGTCTTTTGGGCCAACGCAAGTTGCGAAGGATCGTATGAAGATTTTGGAGATTGCATTCCATTTGACACGACATATAAAACTATCAAATTCCACATGCCGCTAGGAGTCTTCGTGGGAGTGAACCATCATCTACGGAGCAACATTTTGCTGTCTCCCTCATGCAAGATGAAACAATACCGTCGTTCAAGTGGGTTTTCAAAACATTCCTGAGGTGTATGAACAACAAGCCGCCAATCTGCATGCTCACAGATACAAAAAAACAACACATGTATACTTATGTTTGTTTGGTACACTTCTATTTCTTCCGTCTTTCTTACACACAAACAACTTAATAAAAAAACACTATTATGCCTTTTCAGACCAATGTTCTTCGATGAAGGAAACATTAAAAACTATCCTCCCAGATACATTACATAAGTTGTGTCGGTGGCATATCATGAAGAAGTGCAAAGACCACCTTGCCTTGCTCTATAAGGTGCAC
This sequence comes from Aegilops umbellulata, assembly GCA_032464435.1. Lineage (NCBI taxonomy): Eukaryota > Viridiplantae > Streptophyta > Magnoliopsida > Poales > Poaceae > Aegilops > Aegilops umbellulata. Next base: position 193,823,610 of record CP136055.1, read on the forward strand.
GAGAAACTCAAGGATGACCTCACTGCGGTGCTGAACCACCCACTAATGTCGTCAGAATTTGAATGGGCATGGAAGGACCTCATTCAGCAATACAACTTGCAAAACGACGAAGTGATGAATTCACTGTGGGATGACTCGCACGAGTGGATCTCAGCTTACTACAAGGAAATTTTCTGTGCTCGGATGACTTCCATGTAAAGAAGCAAGATCTCCATTTGTTTGCTCAACAGGTGGACAAGTGCTTTCAGACCAGGAAGGCCGTCGAGCACGTAGAGACAGTGGCAAATGAGGTAAATAAAATGTCCATAAAAAACTGCTAAATATAAGTACAAAAAACAAACAAAATTTTCATTTCTCTGAATCGCAACACTGCCTGATCATGCAGTCAGAGTTAAAGACAATAACCCAGTTCGGGTTCGAAGTTCAGCTATCAAAAGTTTATACAAGGGTAGTTTTTGCAGATTTCAAAGAAACACTCTACCGCACACAACATTCAGAGCAAAACGGTGCCCTGAGAACCCGACAAAGTACCTCATACACCACTACAACAGATCGGATGCATTTGACTGGGCAAGGCATAATTTCCAAGTGGTCTCCGATGAAGAGAAAGGTGTCTACGAATGTGAGTGCAAACTCTAGACACACACAGGTGCGGCTCGCTAGCAAAAAAACCCTAATTTCTGATAGTCATGCATGAAAGCTCAGTTACTGAACTTTAAAAGTATAGATGCATGAGTAATTCACAAAACCAAGTGAAGTTCACTTCCTTAAAATGAACAAATAAAAAATGTGTTTATTAATTTCATGCAATTCGCTTACAAAACAGAGAAAACATGTGTTGTCTACAGGACTCTTTTGCATTCATGTGTTATGCATGCTTTCTCACTTGAGAGTACTCAAGATTCCTGAGGTGTACATCATGAAAATATACACCCAAAACGCAAGATCAAATGCAACATTTGATAGAAGAGACTATGAACAAACAACACGAGATGGAAGTTCGCTTTTTCGCTGTAGAAAATTGTTGACAGAAAGAACAATGGACCTTGCAAACAGAGCGACAAGGTCCGACGCTGGGTGCCACAGAGCGTAGTCTGGTATGAGGGCACTGATCGAGGAAGTTGATGTGCTCAACGAAAAAGAAGAAGAAGCAGCGAAACTAAAGCAAGCAAAGAAATCCCAGCATGACAATAATACCGAGCAAGTAGAAAATACCAAACACAACGCAACTGGTGCAATAAAAAAAGAAACAATTCTTCCACCTCCTGTTTCAAACACTATAGGAAGGAAGAAAGGGGGCGACACAACCCCAAAAAAGGTTGCATGCAAGGAGAAAAATGATGACAAAAACAGCAAGCCACAACCTAAGCTGGACAGTGATGGTCACCCACTGGGAATAAGAAGGTGCAAGACATATAATGAAATCATCCATCGGCCACAATTCTAGGACATGTAAAAAAAGACATGAACAAGAAAACCATGGACATTGCAATGCACAAACAAGCAGAGATTCCACTGGCAACACTAAGAAATGGACGAAACCGAGACGTTGCAACATCTACAAAAAGAGGAAGAGACACAATTCAAGAACCTGCCCCAAAAGAACAAGATCAGAAAACGAGGAAGATGAAGAAGATGAAATCACAGAAGAAGATGGTGACACAACTGAAGAAGAAATGGCTTATGAAGAAGCAGATGAAGAAGAGGAGGAGGAAGAAGAAGAGAGTGAAGAGGACGAAGAACATGAATAAACTGAAGAAGGAGTGGCTTATGAAGAAGCAGATGAAGAAGAGGAAGAAGAGAGTGAAGAGGACGAAGAAAATGATGAAACAATGCCCCCAAGACCACCAAACAGAATACAAAAAACACAAGGGAATACTGTTGTGCCAAAACAACCGAGAACGACACCATATTCAAAAAACAAGGTAGGAGCATGAAAGGATGCAGTTCACAACGCTGGAAAACAAAAGCTGCCATCAATCATCACGCGTGGAGCAAAGAAGGATGAAGTTCACAGCGCTGGAAAACAAAAGCCGTCATCAACTATCACACGAGGAGAAAAGAAGGTTGCAGTTCACAACGCTGGAAAACAAAAGCCGCCATCAACCAGCACGCGAGGGGCTACAAACACAACGGTGCAAAGACAAGAACCAGCAACACCGCCATGGAAAACAAAAGAAAGTGCAACATTAGACATACTCTAGTCACCACGAAGAAGCAGCAGGTTAACGACCAAATAGATGTAGTTCAATAAATTAATCATATACAGAGCAGTTTGCATATCTGTATGACTTATGTAACAGTTTAAATTTTGTGTAAACACAAATTTTCCGCTGACTATGAGTTCTTTAAATAAACCATACGAGAGTAATGATGTATATAGTAAACCATATATATAGCAGTCTGGAGTAAACATTGGTACATTTTGATCCATAACCCATAAGAAATGTAGTTAGTTCATAGACAGCACGAAGTTCTGACTTATAATCCAAGCGGTTCAGATCACGAAAGTACTTACCACAAATCACATCAAAAGATGAAGCGTTAGATACGCAAAAGTACATATTACAATCAACCTGATAACCTTAACCAATCACATCAAACGTGATTCTAACCATACAATCCTCGAGTTCAAAGAAGTTGAGGACAACAACTTGCTGAGACTTCAGGCCACTATCAATGACAAATTCCTTCCAGTCTTTCTGCAGATACAACCGCCCATCAACGCCTACACGGTACTTGGCTGGTTTCAGGTGTCCATTGCCAAGAACAACTTGGAGAATTCCCTTCTTCTTGAGCCAGAGATACCTAACATCTCGTTGGGGGAATTTCTGCAAAAAATAATAAAACTATCTGAGGACGATACTAGCAATACAATTCTCATACTGTGCACAGAGAAGTAAAAACCTACACACAGTACATACACGAGCTAGATGAAGTGCACCACAGTCCAACAAGCACTATAGATAAAAAACCACGCTAGTATGCAGTACGGAACATCCAAATATGCAGTACGCTTATAACTATCATGCAGTTCTTGAGAATAGCTGCATGTAGTAGACACCATACAAGCGGGGGCAATTGTGAAAACTAGTAGTGCTCATATAATATCTAAGCAGTCCACATATTGTAACCATGCAAACTAAAACACGAGCTCCATGCACACAAGCAAAAAGTAAAAACAAGATATAAGTACACAGTGCAGTACACTTCAATAAAACAAAATAAATGTGTTCCTGAAATACTAGAAGTTCAGACTAGTATGGAATTACACAAAAAATAGAAGACACGAAGAAAAAATCAGATCAAGCACAAAATACCATGTTGTAGTGAGTCTCCACGTCTGTTGGCGTAAGATGATGGAGAAGAGGACTTGTGCGGTCAAGGCCACGGCGAAGAAGGGCGAAACAAAACGCAAAAATGTTGATGTGGCCTATATCCAATCTTTTTGTGAATACTGTGCCATATGCAAGCTGCTCTGCTCGCCCAGCTCGGCACAAGACCTTGCCCCCTCGGCGAGCACGACGGGCCTGCGAGCAAGTTGAGCAATCGCACTGCGTCGGCACACCACAACCATGGCCGCAACAGGAGAGATTCGCGTAGGAGCCTATAGCCATCACAAAAATAAACCTAGAAAATGAAAAGAAATAAAGAGAGGCTAGAGGAAGGAGAGAAGTTGCGGCCAGAGGAGAAATGAACTACCAAGGAAGGTTAGAAGTTGGCCTACATTTATAGAATAGGAATGCAAAAAGGTCTAGAAACACATAAAATAAAAGTGAAAATTAAATGACAGTTAATGAAACTTATGTTACCAAGAATGAAGAACAATCAATGAAGGCTTATGTTACCAAAGAAAAAGGACAAATAAGGTGTACTTTGACTGCATCACTTCCCATGCACTAACCGCAAATCATTAAATATTTATATTTCTAAAAAATTATAATCCGCAGACCATTCTAAATAAAATTTAATGTTGTTCACCAAAGTAATACCAGGCAGTTCACAATATGTGTGCATGAAGTGCAGTACGTGCTCAAAATGAAGCACAAGAGAAGCACTTTCGTGCAGTGCACAACGCATAGACTTAGTGCACATAATGCAGTCCGTAAATGCAAGCAATGCAGTCCGCAACTATCACAGCCTGATTTTTTGGCCCTTTTCTTTTTCATTTGATTTTCTGAGATTTTTACTTGAGTTTTCTTTTTCCGTGGCTATGTGGTCTGGAAATTAAAGATGACCTTTTCTTTCTTTCCAGAGTGGCTTGTCATCCCCTTATTCATCCCTAGACCATGCCATTTCCATCTTGGACCAACCACGATAATCTTATCCTTGGGAATAATCCTTTTTCTGGTAAAGGAATGACCCAATTTGCCCTAGGTTGTGAACCAACCTATATTTCCATCACCCCTAAAATTCCCAAATAATTCTCATAAAATTTTTAGGTCATATCTTCCTCAAATATGGCAAAATATTTCATAGGCCATGTTTCCCATCATGCTCAATTAATTCATTTCGTATTCTGTCCTAAATGGCACATTGTGAAGCAAGTGCTATTTATCTTTGCCCAATTGAGTTCGAACTTTTTGGACACCTTTTCATCTCCATATCATTTCTCTGTGCCAAATTTCAACCTCATTTGCCTCGTAAATATTCCTGAGCCATTTTTCAAAGTTTCTGTCTGAGGGAATGCATTGTGAAGGAAGTACTAGCTAGGGTTATCAAAATGAGTTCAAACTTTACACACCCATTCATGTGCTCATAATATCCCACTCCTCCAATGTTCAGCTCCATCCCTTGATCTGTGTGAGGTCAGGATCAAATATTTGCATCTGTCAGAATTTTTAGCTTGTGAAGCAAGTATATTTTAACTTACTCCTCTATGGCCGAAAATTTTCCAGGACCTTCTTCTATCCATTTAACCTATCCCCACCAATTTTGGGATCAATTCATCAATCGAATATTCCTCTAGAATTTTTGCAAGTTTCTGTCCAGAGGAGATGTTTGTGAAGCAAGTACCATTTTGGTTTATCCATTTGGTATGAAATTTTTACAGCATCTTCATATGGCCATATAACACTGCCATGCCAAATTTCAGCTCAAGTAGCTTCTTCATTTGAGTGCATCATCATAATATCTATTCTAAACCATCTGGTCAGTTGCAAAGAAACTATGTTGTATATTGGTCCATTTCCTTCCAAACTTCACACGATTCTTGCCTTTCCTATCCTGAACACCCCAGACAACTCATTTGGCTCCAAGCTCTTCGTTGTTGATCACTGTAACATGATTCAGTTTGATACATCAAACTTCAGTGGCGTAATCCCATCGATCTAGAGTCCCTCTGCTTGATCCATCACCTCCCTCAGTCTCAATGATGCAGAGACTAATCACCAGACAACTCACGGCAGCCTCTAGAGTCTTCTTGATGCCAGCCTAAGCGCTGACCACCGTTTTGGCATGCACTGGCCGCGTCCAGAGCGTCTTCTTGCTCGCCCCCCTCCTCTGCTCGGCGTCTTAGCGAGCACGGGCATGTCTAGCGTATTCCCCGCATCGTCGCCGTCCTCCTGGATGCCATCTCCCCCTTCATTAGTTTCCCCGGTGAGCCGTCACCGTAGCCGCACAATTCCGGCCCGTGACCGCGTCGTCTTCCTCGGCAGTGTCCTCTTCCTCCTCGTGTCCCCGAGCGCCGCTTGTCTCCATGAGCCTCTACCACTCGTCCTCTTCCCCTCATCGTCTTCCCGGGCCTCCCCGTGACCTCTGCGGCCGGTAGAGCCTCGGCCGGACATGCACGGCGGTACCCGGCCACGGCCTCCCTCGCCTGGCTATAAATAGCCCCTCCCGACCTCGTCCGAGCACACCACCAGCCTTCCCACCCTCCTCTTGTCCCGCCTAGCCATTAGCCCGAGCCGAAGAAGCTCTCCTCGCCCCCCATGGCCGCCATGGCCGCCGCTGTTAGCCGGCTAAATTCGGCCGACCCGAGCCTTCCCCCTCCTCCCGGCCACCACCAGAGACCTCCACCACACCCTAGAGCCTCACCGCCATTTCCCTCCTCTTTTGGTAGCCCATGGCCGTGATGCCCAACCCCACCCGAAGCCATCTTCGTCGGAGTCCAGGCCCTCGTCGCTCCGGTCCTCCTCGGCGTCCGTGTCCAGCCTGGATGGAGGCGGCGTCCTCTCCCGAGCTCGTCAGTGGTCGCGGCGCCCCGAACGATGACCGGAGACGGCCAGGCGAGCACCGGCACCGGGGGCCTCCTCTGCTCTATGAGCCAGCATCAGGGGAGAAGGAGGAAGAAGGAGGGAGGAGAGAGAGAGGAGGTGGGACCCACCTGGCAGCGAGACAAGGCCCCGACCCCGCCTCTGCCAGCGTGGCAAGTGGAAGTGCAGTCTCACCTAATACGCTTTCATTTCAGTGAGAGCGTAAAGCACTGCGGCTTCTGCCGAAAGTACGCTTTCACTATCCTGAAAGCTTAGTTCTCGGAATGCGCTTTCAGTTTTTCTGTTTTGGCCCGGTTTGTAAATATTTCTATTACAGATAGGTCCCTGGCAGAAATCCCCTCCTAACTTTTTGCTCGTAACTCCGATTGAGGTGAATCCAAAGCCTACTTCTTTGTATCGTCGAGCCCGATCTGTTCATATCATTTTCACTATGTGTTCACATGTTGAAAATGACCATATTGCCCTTGCCCCTAATCAGCCCCCTCCGAGAATTAATCTTTTCCGGCGAATCTTTTCGCGGCTTCACCGCACCTCTTACGGAGCCTCCTTCATCCCCAGGAAAGCCACAACCACCATTTGCATGATAGCCATGCAGTAGAATTGGTTTTCAACTTGAATCTTAAATAATTGTTTTTTTGCTACTGTTATCGTTGTTTCGGTTATGCTATGGATCTGTGTTTACATATGCTTTTATGCACCTTGTTATCATGTACTAGTTGCTAGTATTTCTGTTATATGTCATGCTTGGTAGTAGTACCTGTTGGTGTTGGTCGTGCTCCTCGGTGCATGACTATCATCTGTTACCGAGTACCGTTGATATGCATGTTCCTTTGCACCTAGCTGTTTATATGTTGACCAGGTAGTATTCTTGATATGTTCTTGCTTAGTATTTACTATTGATGCTAGTGGTCATGATATGCTTGTGATGTTCATGCTAGTCAGTATGCCATGCTCATTCGGATATATGCTTTACTGTTGTTGATATTCTTGATGATTATGTTGTACCCCCATGCTTATGTTGATATCATGCATGATAGTTGCATCATGTTATATTGTATGACTCATCATCATTTGCATTCAAGTTTAACCGAACTTTAATCAAACTTGAACACCTGTTGGCTGAGTCATGGTGCCACCATATCGAGCTGACCAGTGCAGCCACATTTGCCTTTTATGGGGAGGGCCTAACTGGGCCTATTTTCATGCCTCTCGCGAGTGCCTCCAACGAGGAAAGGTTATGCATAGGCGCTACCCTGATCAGGTAGGACGGCATAAGCCTTGTGTGCCCATTGTTGTTGTAAGGATCCTTGTCCCCGTTTGGGACCGTTGTTTGTTTGCCACGACGGTGGCCGTTGATGCTTTTGGTAGGCACAGGGCCACCCATGACATAGCCAGTGGGGAGTTTATCAAAGTGGCCGGGAGAGTGTCATGGCAGTAGATCAGTTTTGTCAGAACATCGTTGGTCCACCCGAATGGGAGTGCGAGGCCATGGGTTCTGTGGTGTGGGTACAATGTGCTAACCTCTACAGAGTGTGTATTAAATATATCAATAGCCGCGCCCGCGGATAAGGGCCCAGTTCGTAGTTGGTCACACTATGGGTCAACAGTAATAATAATAAGGTGCTTAATAACAACCCTGGTTCGATGCTGAGAAAGAGGTTGATTGTGATCGCGAGATGATCATCGTGGTGTCGAGGATATCGATTTGTTGGATATTTGTGGTGTTATGCGAGAATCACGGGTAAAGGTCAAGCTCCTAGTGGTCATGTAATGATTACTACGGTATTGTAATACCAAGCTTGATTGGATCCTGAGATGATCATGTGATGTCCGTGAGGGTAAGCTCATGAATGTGATGGTTACGAGGTAACCCGAGCAGAGTAAGTTGGTGCATGATAGCTTCATCATGTTGCATGTTAGTATCATCATGTTCATATGTTCGTGCCATGCTCGTACTGTTTTAGCTGTATCATGTTGTTCTGATAGTATCATCATTGCTAAGTAACCTATAATTGCCATGCTGTTGTTTTTCTTGATTGCTCTTGGTTGCTGTGAGCTTGCAAGTACATTCAATGTACTGACCTGGTGTGTCATGCCAGTTTGTAGGTCATGCCAGATTTGATTGCTTGTTTGTCGTGGATTCCTTGTTTTCAAGCTAGGATAAGCGTTCCAGTCAGACTCCCTGCGGAGTGGAGTTCATCACCGTCGTCATTGTTCCGCTGCTAGAATTATTCCACCGCTTCGTGTTGTTATGTTGCTTGCTTAGAGCAACCGTTGCAGGTATAGTGTCATTGTGCCGATGTAATCCCCTTGTACCCATTTAGATTATAATAAAGAGCTGATTTGTTCTATGCTAAGAAGTGTCGTATTCCACAAGACTTCTCCCCGATCTCTGGGCTGGAATATGGGGCGTTCCGGTTTCTCTGAGCCAGGGTGCCACATGCTTGGTATCAGAGCAGGTTTGGCTGTATGATGCCCTAGCCCGCACGAATGTTAGAATGCGGTAGTATAGAGCCCAGTTGGTTTTTTTGCACTTTATTGTTGCATTTGTTTATCGTATAGCATGCATATAGACCTATTATCTTGCCACTAACACTTAATATGGTGAGTGTAGGTGGCATCGGCTTCGATCCACTACCCGCACCCTCCTTAGCATACCTGCTCCTTGGTGTTCGGCGCCACCTCTATCCCAGCAGAGTGATGCCCTGGTACCGAGTGTTCTAGACACCATTTGCAGGAGTTACGCTCAGATATCGCGTCGATATCTTTCTCCCATCCACCCATATTGTTTTTGTGATAGACATGTATCTATCCCGAATCGCGCTATCCACCTCGTCCCTTTGGCAACCCTTACTCATCTTTGTTATCGGAAAAGGGCAATGCCAACAAGCCTTGCTTTTACTCCGCTATCCTACCCTGTCATTCAATTCTTTGGACGTTTATGATTCCCTTTCGTACGCTTGATGATGATGTGGTCGTGACCTTTGTGTCTTGCTACATGATCACCAAGTCCGTCCTCGCCTCCGTATCCATCCAGTTGCAACCGGAGTTCAGCCAGCGCTTGGTGTAGCCTTGGTTACACCAATCCCTTCCACACATGGATTTCATTTTTGTGCACACCGCCATAGCATATTAGACCGTAATACCGAAGTTTCTGCGAGATTTGTGTGCTTAGGTATGCATGCATATTATTCTTTTGAGTAGCAGTAATATGTGATGTTTCTTGATTATTAATATTATTATTTGTATGCTATGTGTGCTTTTTTTTGTCGTTTCTTTTGTTTCCTTCTTTGGGCCTTCGGTGTTACATATTTTCCCCTCATTAAAGTTGCTCGTCAAACGTCACCGGATCCGAAGAATCAGCAAGGAATGCATATATTTGGAAACTCAGCTAAACAGAATGGAATTATCAGTAGGCTGCAGTGAAATTGGGAATATATTGTATGAATGACAAAGAAATCCTGGATGGACGGTCAGTATCAAGTTTGCATTAGTGTGCACTCCTCACAACAATATGGATAAGCAAGTCTCCCTCAGTGTGCACTCTTCATAGAAGTGATGATCAAATCGGCAATAAGATGAATTGTGTGCCAGATCGATAGTATGTTATCAGTCAAAGGTATGGTCAGATGCAAGGTTTGATTCTTCGTTGAGGATGATTTTGAAACAAGATATACCTGGAAACAAGCGAGAATGTGCCATGTATTCAATACTCAGAAAGGAGGATAGTCCAGCAAACCCAGTTGCATACAAGTAATCAACAGCAGAAATATTAAGATGGTATGTGTATGTGGTAATCGCTTCGCATATCACAATGAGAAGCTTCTGGTGTAAGAAACCCAGTCGTTCCTCGTAACCTACCAGAGAAGCTTCTAGTGCAAGATTCATCGATCTTCCTCAGCATGATATATGGATGACTTCCGGTGCAAGATACTTTGTCTTCTTCAGTAAGCAACCACAAAAGCTTCCAGTATAAGGTACTGAGTCTTACCGAGCAAGTCTTTAAGGAGGGGAAGCTTCTGAAGCACGATACCCAGTCTTCCCCAGCAAGATACTCCTGATGGTTTCCAGCATAAGCCATCTAGTCATCCTCAGTACAGCATTGGGGTAAGATATTCCACTATGAATCGACAACATTTGGCAGGGTATCCCAAGAAATAGACCCGCAATAGTTTGGTCAGAAGCAAGAATCAGTCAGAACACAAGTCTGCCTCGGAAATCAAATTCTCACATATGTATTATGAAGCATGTTGCCAAGATCTTGCAAGTCACTTGAATGAGGACCTGATAACCACATAAGGATTGATAAAAGAAGAAAGTCAGTTATACACCACAGTGTGACAAAGGATTATGAAGGATGACGACAACGGCATCACGCCTGTGATCTGAGCTGTTTTTAGCTATCTTGGGTGGATGCCGACTTTATTTCTCTCTATTCAACAACTGTCACGAGTTCTGAGCTGCTTTCCGGCTGTCGCGTATAGTTGTTGAGTTTCTTTTTGTGACAGTGGCCCTTTGGTCTGAGCTACTTTTCGGCCGTCTTAGGGAACTGCCACGTTCTTCTTATCAACATGGTCCCATGCTCTGAGCTGCTTTTCGTCCGTCTTGAGCCATGGTTGAGTTATTTCAGTAATGTCCCAGATCTGAGTTGTAAAGACCGTTCTGGTGGCTACTGATTTATTTGTCGATTTCTTGCAAGGATTCAGATGATCATTTCCCTACTGTCAGAACTTGAGAGGTGATGAACCTGCCATTTAAACAATGTTACCATGTCAGGAGATGAGGATAAGGCAAAGGATCCAGACCAAGAAAACAGTAATGAAGGAGCAAGACCGATGATGCAGGTACAAAAAGTGTTGTATGTACCACATGGTGTAGATACCCTGGACAGTCTGAGTCAGCATCGATCACCATGAATATTCATCCAAGGGGTCTACTCCATTTTGGTAAGGATCTCATATCAAGGTAACCCATTCAACCAGCTGTTATGATCAGATTTGTCAGTATCAAATATCTGAGTCTGTCAAGTCAGACCAAGGGGCTATTCAACAGTTTGACCCCGACAACTATGGTAAAGCATCCCACAGCCTACTATCCCCATGTATATGCCGACAGAATAAATAAAAAGGACGATGAATAACAGTCTTGAGACATGTGTCCTCACTTATATGAAGCATCAAAGGGCAGCCTGTCATGAACAAAATTCTTCTGCCAGAACCACAGTCAGTCAAGTCTGCAGATACTATCATATAAGGCCATACCCCTTTATGCTGGCCATGACAGGAGACAGTCAAATATTTGGTATGGATTTGACACTCAAAACAATGGTGCCAGTTAAGATGATTCAGAAACTCTGCGAGAAATCAACATCAGTCAGAAGAACGGTTACGAACCACCTCACTGTTTGAACATGGAGAACCCACAATTACACTACAAAAAAAAGACACATACATGACATTTTGGGCTGAACAAATTTTTTTCTGTCATCCTTATGACATTTCTATGACGATAATTGTGACAAAACCCGGTATCATCATAGATGTGGTGGGCTCCTACTTCTATGACAAAAAATCATGACAGAAAATGGGCTTTTCGTCCTGGGCGGGCCGGAGACGTAGCTGCATGATATTCTTTGGGCCGTCCATGATGGAAAAAACTGTGGTAGAAGCAAGGGCGAGGAAAACATTGGGGAGTTCTCGATTACGGTGGGTGGTCGGGTGCCGAGCGATGCGCGTTTCTCTCGTACACGTACGCCCGTGTGCGAGGCGTTGCGCTCTAACTAAACCTGAGCGAGGCTTTGGGCTCTAACTGAACCCGAGCGATTGCACTACGGGCTACGCATTACTGAACCCGAGCGATCAATTGATGGTTGTTAACTGAACCCGATCGACCGATTCCTTCGCTACTGCTGCTAACTCAAGCCGATTGAACCTGCTGCCTCTTGGTGAACAGTGAGCGTTGTTGGGGGGTTCGATGAACAGTTCCTGGTGGGGGGTGGATGAACAAGACCCCGTGGTAGTAGAGGTCGTTTCTGCTTGATGAATAGGACCCCGATCGAGTCGGTTGGGGGTGGATGAACAGGACCTCGTGGAGGGCTGGATGAACAGGACCCTATGGAGGGCTGGTTGAACAGTAGCTGGTGGAGAGCTGGATGAACAGTAGCCCGTGGAGGGGTGGTTGAACAGGACCCCGTGGAGAGGGCTGGTTGAACAGTAGCTGGTGTAGGAGCGGTGGAGGCTCGATGAACCGGAGCCCATGGATGAACAGTCGCAGGTGGAGGCTGGAGGAGGTCGATGGTGGATGAACAGTAGCCCATGGAGGTTAGAGGAGGTCGACGGTGGAGATGAACAGTATCCCGTGGAGTCCCGTTTTGCGGTATGCCACACCCCCTCCCGATGAACAGGACTCATGTTTCGATCGTAGCGCTCCAACACAAGTCGGTTTCCTCCGTTTTGCGGTATGCCACACCCCTCCCGATCAACAGGACCCCGTTTTGACCGTAGGAGGTCCAAGAGAAGTCTGTTTCCCCCGTTTTGCGGTACGCCAGACCCCTCCTGATGAATAAGATCTCGTTTCGATCGTGTCCGATCGAACAAAAGGTCATTTCCTCCGTTCTGCGATACGCCAGGCCTCTTTTCAATCGGCTGTTCCGTCCAAGCTGGTTGGCTCCCGATGAACACGAGTATTCCGTTGCCTCCCGATGAACACGATGCATTCCGTTGCCTCCCCATGAACACGACAACGACACAGTTTCTCCATTCCGACCCAGCCATGTACACGAGCCCTGGCCGTATGTATGCACGAGTAGGCGTTCGAGACCTTGCCTATATGTACGTACGTGGCCGTATTTATTTTCTTGCAACCTGGCCGTTGTACATACGTGTACATGCTACGTGCGCGCCTCTGCTACGACACATGCACACCTCTACTATGACACGTGCCCTTCCTTACACGACCACGGTTCATCGCTGCAGCCTGCAGACAGACCGATCGTATGTACGTACATGTTCGTGACCAGAATGACAACGCTACGTACACTTCGACCAGGTGGGTCCCGACTGTTAGGCACTTCCTTGCATGTGAAGATGTAGCTGGTGGGTCCCATCAGTCAGGGGGTGGATCACTTTTTTGCCTGTAATATGGACGCACTTCCTTGCGTGCGAAGATGTAGCTGGTGGGTCACAGCAGTCAGGGGGAAATGTTTTTTTTCACGAAATACGGCGGCCCATCCTGTGGGTCGCTGCTGTCAGGTGGAGGAATCTTTATTTTATGCGTAATAAGGAGGTACTTCCTTGCTGCGGCTGTGGACCCAACTGTCAGCCTCTCCATGTACAGTACTCTTCCGATGGAAGTCGTTCGTTGACCACATTGACCACGCCGCGCCGAGAGCACCAGGGCGGTCGACGACGGCGAGACCTAGGAAGGGGATGACGCATAGCCGGGGAAGACGCGGCAGGGGAAGCCACGGAGAGAGGAGTACCAGGGTTCACTAGTCCGGCTGCAGTGTGAGCCTGCCATCGCCGCAGGGCCTGGCCAGCGGTGGGAGCAGTAGGGGGTGGTGAGGCCTCAACTGCAGCATAGCCGACCACTGGAGGCTGGAGAAGGCGGTCTCGCCGGCGCTGGTTTGGGCGGCTGGTGCAAGAAGAGCAGCGATTGAAGAAGCAACAGGACCGTTCAATTCAAATCCAACAGTCACTGCTGCTAGAATCATTTGTTGGCTAAGTTGACAAAGCCCTGCGTACACGTCAACTTAGTAGGCCGACAGGTTAGCCTCCGAACCGGTGCGCCCCAGATGTTGGTGGGAGGAATCATTTTTTTTGCGTAATAAGGAGGCAGTTGATTTCGTGCGGCCAGGCCAGCGGAGGGAGTAGGGTTGGCCGGTGAAGCTTGCGCGGCATCACAGCGGGCCACAAGAGGAGGGAGCAAGCTGTCCCGCCGGCGCTGGTTTAGGCGGCTGGAGCAGGAGGATCAGAGATTGAAGAAGCACATCGGTCGTTGGATGGACATGCAACAGTCACTGCTTCTAGAATCGTGTGTTGACTGACAAGGCCTTGCGTAAACAAGTCAGCCTCGAAATCTGTGGTGTGTACAGCCCATTTGCTATTATTTTCATATTATTTACTCATTTTCTAATTCATATGGAATTTATTGCAGCCCGTTTTCCATTTTTAGAATTGCTACCCATATTCTGGTCAGTACCAAGGTTAAAAAATTGAACTAAAATGTGCGAAATTTTGAAAATTCGGAAATTTTTGCTGGGCAACAAAATATTCTTAATCCAAAAATTAGTAGCCATACTAAAAAATTAAAAATAAATTAGTACTATGCCATGTTAAAATCCAATAAAATATAAAATATCAATGAAGAACAAAAACCAAAAAAGAAACTAATTTCCCATTTGCTATAATTTTTTTGGAATTTTCAACCCCTTTGATATTAATTTTAACACATACTGACTATAATCTTTGGCCAGGCCGGAATGATCCCTCCTCGTCTTGAAAGATTTGCAGCCCAGTAAGTCAGAGAAAACAAATAGGCCTAGCTCGGGTATTCTTCAAAAAGAAATAGCGGGCTACCTATTTTCCCAAAGAAAAAACTGTTGGGCTAGTCATGTTGTTAGACGGGCCACAGAGACCGCACAACCCAATTTATAGCCTGCTCCTCTGAACAAATCCTCAAAAAAAGTTGTGCAATTCTATCGTTAATTGACTATACGTTGAAAATGATGTGGGTCCCAGATATTAGCAGGGTGGGTTAGAGTAAAAAACGAGGGGTGCAACTGAGTAGTAAAAGAGGCGCTTGCTTGTGTTTGGGAGTGGACCTGGTGGGTCCGTACTGTCATACTCACAACTACAGTCCTCTCCCGATTCACTATGTTGACAAGGCCAGACGGCGGCGCCGCAGCGAGCGCACCAAGGCGGAGGATAAAGTGTTGTGGCCAATGTGCTGGGCTGGGTTGGACATTCTTATTGAAAAATAAAAATGGACCGGAACTATTTACGACATTGACTACGATTTGCATGGGTCCGCTGGTTGCAGGAAGAAAATGGTGGGAGAAAGAAGACTAGTCGCTATCTTTCCCTAAGAATAATATCGACTGAATGCAACGACACTATCATAGGAAATAATATCCTCCTATTAAATCGTGATTTTAAAGAACTGGTGCATGAGCATTTAGCTTTATTTATTTACTTATTTATGTTTAGGGGGCCATGAGCATGTACCTGGGCCGGATTCATGTGAGAGCCTCCCATCCAGTTAATTATGGGCTCCTCTATTGGGCCTTCATCAGTGGGTTGCATGTTATCAATAAGTGGAAAATGTGTTCCGTACCAAAAATTGTATGCGCTACGTACGGTACGGGGCATTAAAGGATCAGACCATGCAACGACTTCCAAAACATTGTGCTTGTCGTTCTAACAACACATTTATTCAACCAATAGATGAAATATACTACTTATTGTACATTGAAAATAGCAGCAGCAACAACCAGGGCTGGGGGTGCAACAGAAGCAGTAAGTAGGCCAGAAGAGTAAAGACGCAGCTCTCTCTTCGAAACCAAACATCAGCCATCATTACAAAAGGGCTACCAAAAAAGAACAAGTGTATGCATCAAACTAAATAAAGATCCTACTACACCAAGTGTACACATCTAACTAACTGGCTCAGTTAGACGTTACTATTTATTAAGCTATGGAGATTGGCTGATGGCTTGAACCAGATGGGTGCCTGACGAGGGAAACTCCAGCCAGCAGGTCGAAGTCTGATACTTGCACCCTCTCTGCTACTTTGGGCTGCAGAGCATGGCGACACATATCAGGGTATGGTGCATGCAGAGACGCATGGTACGCTGTGTACACACAGTTTTGCCTGATGAACGAAACCGAGCTGCCATCCTGATCCTTGGCGTCGGTTATCTCCTGGTTAATAGGATAATTCAGTCCGAGAACCATAGAGCGTGTACTAAGGCTACTTACCAGCCTCCAGTCAAAAATTCCTGAAGGCCCAGAGAAGCTGGGATCCTGCTCAAAGACCTTGCAGTGACTATGATTGTATTCTACGAAACAACATGTCCGGTATGTGCGAACGATCATCAATCGTTCGCTGTTGTCTGATCGATCCAGGAACCACTCGCAACTGCCATACCGCTTTTCTTTGAAAGGTTCTGGGATTAGGAAGGGTAGGG
Source organism: Aegilops umbellulata (assembly GCA_032464435.1). NCBI lineage: Eukaryota > Viridiplantae > Streptophyta > Magnoliopsida > Poales > Poaceae > Aegilops > Aegilops umbellulata. The sequence continues at coordinate 193,840,011 of CP136055.1, forward strand.
ACACCAGGTGGCCTACAACATCATATCAAGTTGGATTCAAATAGAAAAGGGCTCTTAATGTAGTCAATCTTAAGAACAACATGTTATGAGCAAGAATATTTTTTCACTAAATGTTGACAGTAATATAAGCAAGCCATCATGATATCATAGGAAAGTAACATACTGCTGTAACAGCCATTTGTAGCGATGACTGGAGCAGGCCGGCAATACGTCCAGCCATAGAAGGAGTCGACAGCGTAAATGAAGCCCTTATGTTCAATGGCATCAGAGGACCATGCAGGATGTATGATCCTGCGATGGACGTGTAGATTTATCCACTTACCGCAGTGACCTGTCAGATAGGCGAGACCGCGGTTGAAGAACACAATTAGCGTGAAGTCTTTATATTTCACAGATCTTGTGGGCACTTGGCAGATTACAGCCTTGAGCAAATCAAACTTGGTATCATGTTGGCTACATTAAGATTCCGAGTATTGTGGGCCGCGGTGCCAAAGCAGTGCAGTGTTAATCGAAGGAAGGGGGATCAATCGCCGGGTGTAGATCTCCACGAGCATCCAGCCGCCGCCACTGTCGACGAGCACCATCCAAGACGTGTTCATGCCGAACCAGTACATACCGTTAATGTAGTTGAGGGTGACGGGGATCGGATCGTAGTCAAGAGGGTTGATGCTCGCCACCCTATGATCGGTATGTTGCGTGACACATCGTTTCTGAAGATCGGGCGGCATCAGGAAGCAAGTAGCTGGCTTAGAAAGCTCCGGCCTGAGGGCTTTGAGTAAACGGTACAGCCGCGACGAGCACGCGGCGAGCTGCATGGTACTGAGATTGTCCACACGTGAAACAATGAGCTTGTTTACCTCTATGGGGAGCGAATTCCAACCACTCTTTCGGCGGACGCTGCTCGATTCTGCCATTGTTAGTGCTTGGGTTTCGGAAGAGGGGGGAGGCGCCTTAGCGGGGATGGAAGATTGGACGATTATGTGCGGACAAAGATGGAGAAGCGAATATGTGCTGCGAGAAGTGGACATGTGATGATGACTACAACATGTTGCTTGACTTACGAGACACATACCAGCAGCGTAGGGTCACATCGATGCCAGACAACTTGCTTGAGTGATCACAGTACTGGTACTCCCTACAGTACCTACTACTATGCCTTAACTTGCTTGAGTAGAGTAGTAGTGGAGTAGGACTCTACTCTACTACTAGCACCGGAGGATTAGTATATTCTTATCTAAAATACTTACAAACTTCAATGCCCGAGCGTGGAATGACTACGAACCACCATCAGTGCTAACTCCAATCCCCAGCAAACGTACGCTGGAAGACATGGCAGTTGCAAACGCCTGCGAGGCAGTTACAGTAGGTGTGTAAGGGTGGTCGTTTTGTCAAATACTATGGCTTAAAAACAGGCCACCGTCGGATGGAAATCTGACGGTTACGTAGGATTCTCCAGGATTGAGCTCGTGGCGAACAATCACCAGATATCATTACTAAAAAAAAAGGTTAAAACACCCGGGGCTATAACTTGCACCGGCTGACCACTAACAATGATATTAGCATAGTCGTAAAATGGTCAAAGACCGTGTCCACCTGGTGTTTGGAATTATATGCAAAAAAACTAGCAAGATGCACGTGCATTGCGCGGAAAATCAAGATGCATTTTTTTTACAAAACACTTGTTGTGATTGACCCATGAATGAGTAATCCCATGCATAAAAACTAATGATATCTCGGGAATTTTATCGAAAAAATGGTATCTCGACCATTTCATCAAAAAAATGATATCTCAAGAAAGATGATAGATAAGGTGAGGAGGAGTGGGGCGTGGTGGTGACTAGTGGTCAGACTGGGCGGAGGCATGGGGATGGACGGCGCCGGCAGCGGCCACCATGCCAGATTGTTCCAGGGACTTCCTTTTTTAATTGCTCAGCAATGAGGTTGTGGGAGATAAGGATGAATGAGGCAAGGCCTTATCTGTAAATGTGGAGAGAGGTGCGGGTATCTTTTGTAAAATTATCATAGTTTGCTTTCTATCCATCAGATATATATATCGGACGGTCTATACTATAAGATGGCAGGCACACCATCATCACCAACTCGGTTTTTTCTCTACTCCTACTCCTATATTACTTACTCCTATAAAAGACTCAGTTGGTGATGATGGTGTGTCTGTCATCCGCCATTTCTGACCATTAGATCTGCATCTAACGGATGTGATGTAAGTTGTGGCCTTTTGCAACAATTCCCACTTCTCTGCTCTAGCTTACACAAAACCCCTTAGTATCTTGAAACCAACCACATTCCTCCCTTACCTCATCAAAACAGCCCAAAGAATATATTTGGAGTGAAACATAAGATATTTTTAGTGATATGTATATCAAAGCTAAACTGTTTTCTTTCAAATTTGTGAATATGTATTATTCTACTTTGGATCCGTTGCAACGAATGGGCTCATTGCTATAAAGGTTATCTCTTGCATCGTCCACAACGAACACCTGGTGTACTGGTCTAGGCCGGATGCTTGCATCGCGATGACCCGAGTTCGAATTCTATCCTAAACTGTAGCTTTTTATATATTTTTAATATATACTTCTTTCGCTACTGTACTGGGAGTGGAACCCACATAGTACTTAGAATACAAGATTAAGGATGGATTTGTTTCTTTTTAACTTTCTGTACGAATCTGTAGCCAGCCTGCAAGTCATGTACACTGTACTGACAGTGGAACCCACAGAGTACTTAGAATACAAGATTAATGATGCAATTAAGTTTTTATAGAGGGAGAATCATACACGTAATTAACTCACATGGATTGAACGTGACTCTATTATTCTCCAACGGCAACCAGCAAATTTCCTCCCGCGGGCCTAGGTAGGTTTCTCGGTTTGCATGCGGGTTTAACGGAGGGGTTTGATGGAGGCGAGGAGGCGTGTTCAACCGGGCGTGCAGCGGGTGGTGCAGTACTATTCGGTTTGACAGCTACTAGTATATTATAAAAAGAAAGAAGAGTAGTAGAGATAGAGATAAGAGTAGAGATAGAGACTAGGGAGGAGCACCATCTACTGCTTCCTGTGCTACTCCTAGCTCCATTCGGCGGCCGCAACATCCCCTACATCCACTCCCTCCTGTGCTCCATTCGATGGGAGCTGTTGAAATTTTGGGAGCGCACTCGCGCGACTGCTGGCAGCGATGACTTCACGGACGACGACTTCTTCCCCGACCTCGGCAACCTCTTCCTCAACGACATGGGCGATAACCTCAATACCAACGGTGCTGCTCCCGTTGCGAAATCGTGGTAGAATTCATGTTTCTAGTCTGTGTCCTAGATTCGATTTGTTCATCTACTATGCTAGTCCACATGATTAGTTTAATCTCTGTTATAGTTGTCATGATTTATTTTGTGCTTATTCGGATTAAATCTCGTAGTAACTTGCTCATATATTCAACTGGCGCAACGTCCTCTATAGCCACTCCTGGTTCATGGACGACCTGGTCGATGCCTCCAAGGATACCTTCATCTACTGCTATGAGTGCCCAATGCCATTTTGGGGCTTGTAGGCGGACCTCGTGCATCACCTCACGCAGCCGTCCGGCGATCACTACTGGCCCTTGGAGGAGAACATCAAGTATGAGACGTGCTACCCGTTTGCCATGCCTAAGTTGCTGGAGGATCACCGCCGCCTGCTAGTCTCGGAGGATGACCTCGGAGGATGACGACAACGTCTTCCTCTTGATCGTGGTCACCGGCGAGGCCTGCGCAGGCCGCCACCCCGTCTATGTAGTGTGCATTAGGGGTGATGCCGCTGACACTGACACTGACACGAGGCCGATGTATGGGTGCGTGCTCACTGTTACTGGACCTCAGAGGTAGTTGGGCCACACCCGCTCCATGACGCTTACTAGGAGTGTGTCGAGCTGGGACCTTCCCGCCGATGTGGACTTGGAAGACGCATGGTATGATATCCCCCCCCCCCTCCGACATGATGCGTGGGGACCCCAAGGAGGTTCACCTGGACATATGCACTACCAAGTTAAATGTTGATCATTAGTCTTTGCTCAATGTAATCCGCTGTCTAAGCATGTGGAGACTTCTTATTTATATAGTATAGAACCTTCCATGCATGATCTTGCTCTATTAGAGTATCACGCTTGAATAAAAGTGTATCCATTTATGGTTTAGTCTAGAATCTTCTATGTATGCTTTTGCTCCATTAGAGTTCTCGCCTGCCATTTATGAGATTAACTCAGAATTTTTACTACAGTACTAGTGAAAGACTTATGATGAACCATTTCTTACATCTCCTCTACCCCCTTCCAAATCATCATGATTTAATCCCTCTGTCTAGGTGTATAAGAGCATGGTTAATACTTAATAGTATAGCCAATTATTGACTATAAGAAAGTGCCATGTCATCTGTAGCCGACATGTATAACAATCGATACTCAAAAACTAATTCTTAAAGATCATTTCTTGCAAAGCACAATAAGTGTTATTTCTTCACAAGTTTTGGATGCAGGTTGAACAGTTGAACGCTTTTGTTTGCAAAAGATACTTTTTTTATATATTTCACCCGGATGTTTTTGAGCTCTAGAGATGAAATAATATCCGAAGAAACCTATCGATACCTGCTACACATGAGATGACCCCCACATCCTTTGTCAAAATAAACAAGTCCTGGATCAATGCATTCCACTGTTCCGTGCAACGCACGGGCACCTTACTATAGATTAGTATGACCAAAAATTTAACTAACATTATATATAGTACGATAAATGCTCATGCATGTCACCTAAAATTATATCATTGAAAACTATGTTTAAATACGAATCCAGTGATATAGTTTTTATTGACATGCACTAACATTTTGTCAGTTAAATCTTCAGTCAAATTCAATGGGGGACTAATAAACTACGACTGATGTAGTACTAGTGTAGAGGGCGGCGCTGCATGGGAGTCTCACCTCGCTCGTGGTGCGGCAGTAAAGCCGTCATATCACAAAACCCAACCACTCCAAGTAATAAGTGGCCTGGTAAAATAAACGGACAAGCAACCATCACATCCCTCCATATTTTTTGTCTTTCATCTCTCTGCATATACTTTCTCCGGTCCATCTCGCACACTCGATCCCTAGCTACTACTCCTAGTATCCCTAGCTACTACTCCTAGGGCCAGTTCTTTTGGTGGCTTAAAAAATAAGGCGTCTCTTCCCCAGCTTTTCCCCATAAGACTAGTCAAAGTGGAGAGTAACATTAAGGCGCCTCACTCATTTATTTGATCTTCTAAACTACTAATAGTACCTCCGTCCTGGTTTATTCGCCACCATTGTAACTTGTGCTAAATTTTCACCAAAGATTTAACTGATAAAATGTTAGTGCATGTGACATGTACAAACATTTCATTAGTTAAATTTATGGTCAAAATTTGACACAGATTACAATGGGGACCAACAAACCATGACGGAGCTAGTAGTTATGGGATTACTACCTCCGTCCTGGTTTATTGGTCCCCATTGTATATTGTGTCAAATTTTGAGTATAGATTGAACTAACAAAACGTTCATGCATGTTACCAAAAATCATATCATTGAAAACTATGTTGAAATATGAATCCAACGATATAATTTTTGTTGACATGCATCAACATTTTGTTAGCTAAATATTTGACCAAAATTTGGCACGAACTACAAAGTGTTGGGGAACGTAGTAATTTCAAAAATTTCCTACGCACACGCAAGATCATGGTGATGCATAGCAACGAGAGGGGAGAGTGTTGTCTACATACCCTTGTAGACTGAAGCGGAAGCGTTGACTTAACATAGAGGAAGTAGTCGTACGTTCTCCTCGCGATCCAACCGTTCACAGCACCGTTACTCCGGCACCTCCGAGTTCTTAGCACACGTTCAGCTCGATGACGATCCCCGGGCTCCGATCCAGCAAAGCGTCGGGGAAGAGTTCCGTCAGCATGACGGCGTGGTGACGATATTGATGTGTTACCGGCGCAGGGCTTCGCCTAAGCACTGCAACGATATGACCGAGGTGGAATTTGGTGGAAGGGGGCACCGCACACGGCTAAGGAACGATCCGTAGATCAACTTGTGTGTCCTAGGGTGCTCCCCTGCCCCCGTATATAAAGGAGCCAAGGGGGAGGGGCTGGCCGGCCAAGGGGTGGCGCGCCAGGGAGTCCTACTCCCTCCGGGAGTAGGATTCCCCCCCCCCCCCAATCCTAGTTGGAATAGGATTCCTCAAGGGGGGGAAAGAGAGAGAGGGGGGCCGGCCACCTTCTCCTAGTCCTAATAGGACTAGGGAAGGGGGGAGGCGCGCAGCCACTAGGGCTGCCCCTTTCTCCTTTCCACTAAGGCCCATTAAGGCCCATATGGCTCCCGGGGGGTTCCGGTAACCCACCCGGTATTCCGGTAAAATCCTGATTTCACCTGGAACACTTCCGATGTCCAAACATAGGCTTCCAATATATCAATCTTTATGTCTCGACCATTTCGAGACTCCTCGTCATGTCCGTGATCACATCCGGGACTCCGAACAACCTTCGGTACATCAAAATGCATAAACTCATAATAATTGTCATCGTAACGTTAAGCGTGCAGACCCTACGGTTCGAGAACAATGTAGACATGACCGAGACACGTCTCCGGTCAATAACCAATAGCGGGACATGGATGCCCATATTGGATCCTACATATTCTACGAAGATCTTTATCGGTCAGACCGCATAACAACATACGTTGTTCCCTTTGTCATCGGTATGTTACTTGTCCGAGATTCGATCGTCAGTATCCAATACTTAGTTCAATCTCGTTACCGGCAAGTCTCTTTACTCGTTCCGTAATACATCATCCCGCAACTAACTCATTAGTTGCAATGCTTGCAAGGCTTAAGTGATGTGCATTACCGAGAGGGCCCAGAGATACCTCTCCGACAATCGGAGTGACAAATCCTAATCTCGAAATACGCCAACCCAACATCTACCATTGGAGACACCTGTAATACTCCTTTATAATCACCCAGTTACGTTGTGACGTTTGGTAGTACCCAAAGTGTTCCTCTGGCAAACGGGAGTTGCATAATCTCATAGTCATAGGAACATGTATAAGTCATGAATAAAGCAATAGCAACATACTAAACGATCGGGTGCTAAGCTAATATAATGGGTCATGTCAATCAGATCATTCAACCAATGATGTGACCTCGTTAATCAAATAACAACTCTTTGTTCATGGTTAGGAAACATAACCATCTTTGATTAACGAGCTAGTCTAGTAGAGGCATACTAGTGACACTCTGTTTGTCTATGTATTCACACATGCATTATGTTTCCGGTTAATACAATTCTAGCATGAATAATAAACCTTTATCATGATATAAGGAAATAAATAATAACTTTATTATTGCCTCTAGGGCATATTTCCTTCACAAAGGTGACCTATAAACCAGGACGGAGGTAGTAATAATCTAGAATCCTAAAAGAACTGGCCCCTGGTACTCCCAGTAGTAGTACTCAAGTTGGAATTCCAATTGCACGACACAACTGGTTAGGCAAAAAAATCGATACAGGGTGTAGGAAGCGCTTTGGGAATTTTCATGCCTTCCCGACCAGTGAGATACTCCGTACAAGGTACAATAGAGAAATAACCACAAAGAAGGAAGCTAAAAGTAAGCAATCAAACGAGCATTTTTGCATTTGTTTTGCATTGAATCGTTTCACAAGCTTGACTAGTGTTGTTTTTCTGCTTTTACAAAAACCGCATCATAATGTAAAAACGTGCATTTGCACGTACATAAGTAATAGTAGTACTCCCTCCATCTAGGTGTATAAGTCTTCCCTCCTTCTTGGTCACGGTGCACAACCAAATATGACTTATTCACCTGGACGGATGGAGTAGCACAGTCCGCAAGCATATAGAGAGAGAGACGTGTAGTGCGATAATATATAGTAAAGTTTGTGCTATATGTACGTACTTACAAAAGGCGTACTGATACACAAGGTTTCCAAACTTTTCCTTTTACATACTTAATTAAGGACGCTAATAATTCCCGAATGTTCGAGATTTATCATTTGTGTCCAAAACTAATTAGATTGCCTTACGAAACTAAATTATATTCCTAATAAAGGCCACGACGCTCGCAGGAGCGCTTGTGGCGCGCCATGAGTGCCCTGGTGCGCTTCCATTTCCCAGCGCACCGACACAACGCCTCTTCCTCAGCCTCGCAACTTGCGAGGTGCTGATTGGCGGCTTGCTAGTGGGCGAGCATGATCTTACCGGTGTGGTAATCCGGCGCCAACAGTTACTCCTCCTCGCTGGAAGCATGCACCCGGTCCACGTACCGCGAAGCGTAGATGAGGCACTTGGGCCCGACCGCACTCAGGGCTTTGGCACGGGCGTCCTCCACAACCCTCACGGCCCTCGCACGAGCCTTCTACCAAAGAGCCAATTGCATGACTCTCTCGGCCGCAACATAGGCCTGCCAGGCAACTTGCCCCGCGGCGCGCTTCTCTTCCTCGGCCTTCTTCTCTGCCTCTATTTTGGCGCGCTCTGCCGGAGGCAAAGCCTCCCATAATGCGACATCCATTTCTTTCCAAAGCTCCTCAAGGTTGGGGGGCTCGGCGGGCGGCGCGGCGTTCTCCTCGTAGCGGGGAGTCACGCGTCCTCCGACATGCGGGCTGGCGAGATTGGGAACGGCGACGAGTCTACCTCGACGCGTCACGGCGAGGAGCGGAACACCAACACGTCCTCCTCGACGCGTTACGGCGAGGAGCAGAACACTGACGCGTCCACATCGACTAGTGGCGGTGAGGAACAGAACGGGACACGTCCTCCTCGACTATTCGTGGCGAGGAAAGAAACGGTGATGCGTCACCATCCATGCGGTGCAGCGAGGGGTGCCTAGGGCTTGGTAGGGGCGATGCCATGGTGCTCGACGTGAGAGGGAGGGGGAGGAGATAGCGATGAATGTGAGCGTTCTTCCGAATGTCGTGGGAGGCGCAGTATTTATAGCGAGCAATGGCACACCTACGTAATATATGGACTGATCTTCACTGACTTAACTATAGTTCCAGTTGCGTCACTGACATATGGGCCAGATGCCTATTGGGTCCACATGTCAGTGACCCAATGCACCTGCAGTTAAGTAACTGAAGCAGCTGTGTGGGCATATTTGTTGTGGTAAATTATGGGTGAGGGATGGGGTGGAAATATTGCTGGTCACAACGGAGTGGACGAGCGCGGAGGAGGAGAGTCATGCATGCAGATTTTTTCCACACGGGGTGGAGTGGTGGGACTGCTGGAGGTAGAAGGGGAGTCAAGCAGGCGTTCAGATTTCTAGGTGCACTACATTATTGCATGCGATGATTAAGGCTGGCCATAGTGGTGGTAATGTGGTACTCCCTCCTTTCCGGTTTATAGGGCTTAATTTGAAAATCTCTTCAACCAAGGTAGATGATGAATGATGGAATTAATTTCGTAGTTTGAAAAAGTACTTAATTAGTACTCTCATTTTTCTCAAAAATTTGTGTAAACCGATGCATTAATTACACCACATTCATGCATGACCACTCCTATAAAAATCTCAGTTGGTGGTGATGGTATGTCTGCCTCTGGACAACGTGAGCCGTTCGATCTACTTGGAACCAACGTCTGAGATGTGTGTGCATTGAGACATGGCCTTGCCACCGGAGGTAGAGCAGATATTTACCCACCTCTGCCATTGTATAAAATATGGAACTACTCATTCTAGCCTCATTTCTTTTCTGGTTCATCTCCTTGCATTCTTGCCGGCGACGGCGAAGGTTCCTGAAGATGGAGTCCAGACTCTAGAAACCACTACAAAAACTATTCCACCGCCTCTATCTTGGTAAGAGTAGGTGAAATTTTTGAATCGAGCCCTTTAAACTAGAAGGGAGGTAGTAGTACTCTAATAGCTAACCTTGTTGTGATGACTAGATAGGACATGGCACGCACCTGGACGGAGGAACTAGTCTGCATTGTGCATTTAAGTTTTGTCTGAAGTCAATGTACCTCTCCTTTGACCAAACTTATAGAAAAATGTACATCAACATTCACAATGTCAAATCAATATTTTTATACTCATTATAAAACGTAGTTTTTATACTCATTATAATCAGTACTGTAGATATTGATATTTTTTGTATAAATTTGGTCAAAAACTTTGCAAGCGGTTGACGGAAGTAAAAAGGACCAGAGGGAGTATCGTGCATGCGGAGTAGGCAAAAAAATTGCTCATTTGTAGCCGGTCGATGTCTCAAAGGGCGCGACCGCGCGAGGGAGGCGAAGGTCTTGGGAGGCACGACGGTTGAGGAAATTAAGGGAAGTTACATCCACACGCAAGCATGGCGTGCGAACAAGCAGAAGCTATACCGTCAGGCCTACAATATGGGTCTAGTAGACATGACATCTAGTGGGTCCCGCATAGTACTCGAGAACTCTTTGGGGGCTTGCAGCCGTTCAGGCCTACGATATGGGTCTAGTAGAGATGACATCTAGTGGGTCCCGCATAGTACTTGAGAACTCTTTGGGGGCTTGCAGCCATTTATCCATCGGGCAAGCCAACAATGCCACGCCGTTCGCACGCCCTACTCATCCCCGTCTTCTACCTTACAATAGTTCGCTCTCAGTCGTCCCGTCCTTTCACATTACACCAGTTCAACTTCTCCTAACCCTCCTCCAAAATCCATGGCCTCCCAAATCTCCATGTTCACCGCTGAGTACAAGGTTAGAGCCATCACCGGCGATGAGTTCATCGTCATCTACACCCGTGGATCCGCGACGGTGAAAGCATGCCTTGCTCGCTTCCTACGCATGTTCAATAGTTCAAAGGATGAGTGGGTCGCTGGGCTAGATGTTGAGTACACCACAGTCCTGGAAAGCGGGAAGATTCTAAAGGAGGCGGAAAAGAAGAAGCCCGCCGTGATCCAGGTTTGCGTACATAACGTGTGCTTGGTCTAGCAAATATGCCATGCCAACGTTGACTGCCAGGATTTTAAGAACTTCCTCAAGGACGAAAGAGTGAAATTCGTTACTGTAGACTTTAGGAACGACAGGGATGTCCTGGGTCAGATAGGCCTCGTTGTAGGTTAGACCTTCGATCTCCAGAAGGCAAGCTTGGTGTCCTCCTCTCAGCCTTCAATGCTGACCCTGGCAACAACCATTATTGATCCTTCCTACGCTAAATTGAAGAAACCTCACCACGAGTTTCATCATGTATGGGACTCAAAGACAATAGATGAATATCACATCCTATACGCAGCAATGGATGCCTACCTTTGTTTAAATATCTACAAGGGTTGGATCAAGAAGCAGAGCCCAGTGTCTGGTTCAAGCAAAGAAGCGGCGGCCAAGAGGAAGAGGAAGAGGGATGAGGACGAAGTCAAGGACGTGGACTCGGACTCTGAGTAAAGTGGAAGTGTCGTCGCTCATGCTGGTTCTACTACAGTTTCAAGAGGACTAGTTGCTTAGTTTTATTTCAGGGGTGTGTTGTGTTGAGCCCCCAGCAGAACTATGTTTATGTTCTTTCTTGTTATTTGAACTTTATGTTCTTTCTCGTTATTTGAACTCTTTACTACGTACAGTAGTACAAGTACTATGTCTTACTATTGTTCTTCTTGCAGTTGGTACTATTGCTCATATCTTCGTGTTCCTACTGTACTTAATACGTTCGTACTAGTAGTATAATTTGGGTCAGTCGATTTGTGAAAGAAGTTCGACGAAGCGAAGGAAGAAGACGACAGAGAAGCTACCCCAGTATCTATATTAGGGTGGCAGGGTGCCCATGATCTATCTTATGAGTATTGGGTGTGGAATGCAGTTCGCCGGAAAAAATGGATCGTCCCAGGGTTAGACAGATGGCGGGGGTGGGGGGAGCATGGCAGTGGCAGGCGGTTCAGGGGAGGGCGGGGCGGCGGCGGCAGGCGGTTAGGCGTGTGGCGAGATGAGAAGATGAACAGTGCATCAATTTCGGAGGTTGAAGAAGCCCTTCTAGCCATCCATGTTGCATCCAACAGCTCACAAGAGTCGACTGACCCAAATTGCTCCTTTAGATTGCAGGATCCACGTGGCATTCAAGTTCTCGAAGGTAGATTCCGCGTCTGCACCCGGTTTACGGGCTCGGTGCGGGCGCGACCAGCTTCCGCCGCGATAGCCACCATGCGCGCCTCCTCCGCGCGGGCGAAGACGACAATTACATGCTAGTTAATCCTCACTGGCGTGCTGGAGCACGCGCTCGTCCTCCTATTCATATGCTGCATACATAGACACGGCTCCACCAGTAGCTCATGTGCTTGGTAGCGCGGCGGCATCGCGAGGGGGGACTGCAGACGACGTGAGCGGGCGAGCCTTCGACTTCATGGCACAGGGATGGCGGCGACACAACGGTGATGGACGAGAAATGGTTGGCCGGAGCAGGCGGGCGCCAGCATGCACAACGGTGGCGGCAGCATATTGATGAGTGCGTGTATGGGAGCTTAGTTTAGTTTTATATATGGTTGGTCAAACTTAAAATAAAACCGCACTAGTACACGTAAACATTAGACTGAGCCAACGCTTATATTAGTTACCACAGCCACGATACGGAATCCTATGCAAGCACGTGAACCGCGGCCGCGCGATCGATCGAACAGTGCATCACTGTGTCGCACATGAGGGACATCCACCGAACCTTTTTTGTGTGTGAAAAAAATCCCCTAATTTTACTCAACTTATTTTCCTGGAAAAGTTCTTGACGCTACAATATTTCCTGATATTTGAATTTAGCTCCAGTTCGTGTTTATTTGGATTTGGACATTTTAGGTGCGCCCTAGTTTTTTTAATACTGATTTTGTGTGTGTGACTGAGAGAGAACGTGTGTATGTGTCCATATGTGTGTTGTGGCAGAAGGGCAATGTGGAGACGGTTTGCGTGTGATAGAGACATGGAGAGGTGTGAATGTGCAAATGATCATGCATGAGTGAGGCATAGACAGATGACGATACGTTGTGTATACATGAGAGAACGGTCTTCTATTTGTACTTGTGTGTGTGAGAGAGAGAGAGAGAGAGGAGCATCCGTAACACAACAACCATCTCTATCGATTCGTCCGTCCCTCGCACGATCGCATGTAACACATGCATCAACGCACACATTTTGACACCCTCACCTGGCCCCTGCCCACCTCAAGGCCCGCACATCGCTCTCTATCTCGCACGCACAATCTCTTCGTGAAAACCCTATTTAGCATGTAGCTTTCCGTCACATACACACACATTTCTCTCCATAGGTTTGATTTCTCTCAATATCTGACACACACGCGCGCGCGCGCGCACACACACACACACACACACAGAGAGACCGCACACACACTCCCCCTCCCCCGAGCACACAATTCATCCCCATCCAAGGTTATATGGCGACCACTCTCGCCTGTGCTTCTCTACACCCCAGCATGCACAACACCTCAATCTTCAAAGTGGGCATCGAGGAGATCGAAGATGGTGACCACACTGCACTAGAGAATGCGGGGACATTTGGAAGCAAGATGATGTGACGACGGCTGACTGACTCCTCCCCCTCTCTCTCCCGCACAAAATTACCAATCCCTCTCTCTCCCACACAAAATTATCAATCCCTCAACCCACGAGATCCTTTCCCTCTCGTCCATGTTTTTCCAGCTCTCTCATCAAACATGTTGTCTCTTCTTCTTCCACGTGTATAGAATCCGGATGCACACACATCTCACGTATATTACATGTCTCCATCTTTCTCACAGACCTAACTTCTTCCTCTCTCCCTCTCTCTCTCTCTCTCTCTCTCTCTCTCTCTCTCTCTCTCTCTCGTTAGGTTTGTCTCCTACTCTCTTGTTCACATACACGCAATCTTTCCCGCCCTATCTGCTCCATCTTTGCAAGCTCTCTCTACACGTTTCATTCACACATTGGGATGTGTTCAAAATGTTGCTTTTGTAATGGATGATGTAGAGTTATGGTTGGTTTTGTTGCATCCTACAAAGTAATAACTATGAAATGCATTTAGATTCTCATTTGACTGGGATTATGTGAGTTTGAGCATATTGTGAAGTACTATAGACCTCGTATACATCTTGGAATTCAACAATGATTGTAAATATTGAATTGTGTAGACCATTACATTCGTAGTAGCCTAATATATTTATTTCACAATTACAACAAATGATTAATTCACTACAAACTAAGAAAACAAATATGTACTCCCTCCTTTTTTATATAAGTCCGCCTATTAGCATTGGTCAAAGTCAAGTTTCGTAAACTCTTAGAAAGTTTATAACAAAAAATATTAACATATACAATAACAAATAAATACCGTTAGGTTCATTATTGAATGTACTTTCACATCATACATATTTGTTATGGTAAATGTTTATATTTTTCTATAAACTTGGTCAAACTTTAGGAAGTTTGACTTCGGTCAAACCTAATATGCAGAGTTAATAAAATCGGAGGGAGTACTAGTAGTTACTAGTACTACTCGCTAGTTGCTTAGCTCAATCACCCAACATGCCACACGGGGAGTTCAGTGTCACAAAATTTTGAGGTCGGCGGGAAAATCTCCCGCGACTCTGATTCAAGAGTGCGAAGTTACCATCATAGCCTTTGGAACAGGCCTACGGATGACGCTTGGTAGGGGGTTGTTTTCGTAACTTCAGGTTCACCATACCCAGCCAACCCCACCCCAGCACCCAGAGTAGTACACCTGAATACTCCCCATTTTCTATCCCCATAGCAAAATAGTCTTCTCCACGGCACCACAACCTTCGTGCTCCTCCCCTTCTACATCGGCGCACTTGTCCACCGCAGCGCATCTGCCTCATCGACGACCTCGTATGCCTTACTGGAGCCGGTCCACCTTCGTTGTCGTACACGGAGCCTCTTCCCTGGCACCTTCTTCCATGATCTGCTTCCGGAAGCCGATGCCAAGCGCAGAAGCACCACCATCGTGGACAATGAACTGACTCCCGTTGCGGACCATGATGCACAGAGGCCGCCACGACCATTGTTGTCCTCCTCGATTGGTAATGTGTGTATTGAATCACTTAGCAATACATGTGCAGTTCCAATTTTGTTCATACCTACCCTTCAAATTTCCTGGTTGCTATTGTTCCCGTAAAAGTAATTGGTTATAGCCTCCATTGTCCAATAGAATATCAGCTTGTAATTGTGCGTCGCTCCTATATCGCACTATGCTTCGGTAGGTTCTTCATCTGCAACCAGTAGTGTGGCAAATGATGGAAATATTTTTAGAACTAGCAAGATGCCCATGCGTTGCACAGAACATCAAGATGCATTTGTATGAGTAGTTTATCTTGTAGGAGAAAAGGACGAACGAGGGAAGGCCTTATTTGTAAATCTGGAGAGGGGTGTGGGTATCTTTCTGCAAAATTGCCATGGTTTCCTTCCTATCCGTCGGATATAAATCAGACGGCCTATATTGCAGGATGGCAGGCACACCATCATCACCAACTCTGTTTTTTAAAAGAAAAAATAGTAGAGAGTAGAGAAGTAGAGATAAATATTAAATATAAAATAAATATAACAGTAGAGAAGAGAGTAGAAATATATATTAAATATAAAATAAATATAACAGTGGAGAAGAGAGTAGAGACAAATATTAAATATAAAATAAATATAACAGTAGAGAAGAGAGTATAGATAGCAGGGACGTCGGGAAAGGATCGCGCGCACGGGAAAAGGCGGCCTGGCGCGCGCTAGTTTTGGCGCGCGGCGTCCGACGCGCTTTATAACATCCAATGCCCTCACACCGATCTGTGCCTTGCCACCACACTCTCCCCTCTATGTGCCTCGCCACCGCTCTCTCCCCGCTCTGCACCTTGCCACCTCTCTCTCCCCTCTCTTTCTCGCCTCACCGTCGCCGCGCCACCATGCGCCCACGTCGCCGGGAAACTTGGGGATACCGCGGCGTCCGCGCGCGCTCCTCCGGCGGCTTCTCCGCCGAGGTCCGCCAACGAGGATGCGCCTCGGCCTTTGCAATTTTGACACCGCCAACAAGGCCACCCGCGTGTACGATGCAGCGGCGTGGTGCCTCCGGTGGCCTTATAGGCATTGAACTTCCCCAACGTGCCGACGCGGGCGCGGGCACAGGAGCTCGCGCCTCTGTCGTGGCTTATCACCGACGAGGATCGTCGTGACAACCCGAGCCGGGAGCACCGTCTCGGCATCGCCGAGATGGAAGAGGAAGCCATGGCGTTGTTGTCGCAACCCTTCCCGCAGGACATCATCAACGAGCGCGAGTTCTAAGCGCAAAGGAGGGTGGAGAGGGAGAGGAGGAGGGCGGAGCAAGCCTCCTATCGTGAGGACAAGCGTACGCGAAAAGCGGACGCTCAATTCTACATGAGGCTAGGAGCAGCGTCGCCCTGGGAAACAGACGACGATCGGTATCTTCACGCCTACATTGAGACATCGGAGGAGGACATCACCGAGGGGGAGTCGAACGACGAGGAGTAGTTGAACTATCTATTTTTATCTATCTTTGTTATATCTATGCTGAGAACTATCTATGTCTCTACTCTCTAGTCTCTACTCTCTATCTCTACTTCTCGATTCAGCACTGTAAACGCTTTTCTAATGCGCTGCGCATTGCGCTTCTGTTGGAGATGCTCTAACATGGCAGACGAGTGCTTTAATGTTGCCCACAAGATGCGTGAGGATTACTACTCCCTCCGTTCCATAATATAAGAACGTTTTTGACACTAGTGTCAAAAACGTTCTTATACTATGGGATGGAGGGAGTAGTATATTATTCTTGCCATGTTGAGATTTTAAAACCATGAGCGGAACATGTAGAGGAGCAATGAAGACCAAACACGGGATATTGGGGACATCTTCAAGGAGCGTGGCAAGTTAAAGAAGAGCTGCAGCAAACCTGTAAAACGAGCTTTGGTAAGTAACACCCTTTCAATTACTTCCATTTAGCCTCGTGTTCTTTGATGTGTATATGTTGTAGTTTCTGTTTATCTTAGCCTCGTGTTCTTCGATATGTAATAAGAAGAGTCTTAATCATCCTAGTGCTTTCGTTTTTAGCTTGATGTAGGAAGTGGGTGTTCTCACCTTGTAGTCTGTTTTTATATTTTTCCTTCTGAATTCACTTCTTCGAGACATGTTTATCTGGCTTCTACTAAATGGATCTGGGTTGCTCTGAGTATTGATCTAAAAAAGAAGTAACTTCATGTCAGGATGCAGTTCCTGCGAGGAGGGAAGTATGGTCAACCTCGAGATCATGTTTTCAAAATGAGGTTGGATTACACACAAGGTGCCAGTTCCCTAATGATGCTGGATTAGACACAAGGTGCAAATTCCCAGATGATGCTGGATTACACACAAGCCAGGTGGAGTCGTCAATTGGTCGTGTCCTCGTGGCTCTAGTAAAGGCTGAAAGAAAGTGTGCAACAACCCTTGAGAATGTAGTTGATTTCCTGAAGAAGCGAAAAGAGCAGTCAGATGCTCTCTTCACCCAATCCAAAGAAGAGATGGAAGAAGCCAGAAAGAAGCTAGTAGAAGCAGAGCAGGCTAGGCGTCTCCTGCTATCTAAAACTGTTGTCAATACAAATTTTCCTTCATAATAGCTAGGTTCAAATGTTTATCCAGCCAGCATGCCTGTTGTGATGCCTATGCATCTACTGATGTGGCACAAAATAATTTTTCTAGGGTCATGTAATAACAGCAATTACTTTCCAAACAATAATAGACGAAGCATTGGACATGGTATAGTTCACGCGCAAGCCCAACATTCCAAGTTCAACTTCCACATCAAACTCATGTTCACAGATATCTGCACATTCATAGATAATGTCCACAACCATGATTCACTTCAAAGCCAAAAAAATGTGAGGAGAGTTATAAATAAAGAAAAACCTCTAGTCCCTGCTACCAGTGCGAGCACAACAAGTCAAGACCATGCTAATTAATTATATTTTGATAATTTTTTGTGTTATAAAATGCCGGCGGCTCGTAGAAGGGCGTGTTGCCGGCACACGCGCAGATTCAATGGAGGCAGGCGGGGGTGTCTGAAGCCGGTTGCGTGCGGCGAGGAGGCGTGTTCAGCCGCGCCTGCAGCGAGTGGGGCCCTCTTGGCCGGCGCGCCGGTTCAATGCCTGCGCTATGAGAGGTCTCGTTTGTGTCATAGCAATCACTCCCTCCAGTCCTTTTTTTGTTTGGGTATAACAAAATATTGTTTTCCATTCACATTTTACAACTAAAATTCGTGGACAAACTTTGACCCAAAATACGATGGGAACTAGTAAGCCAAGACGGAGGTAGTAGTTTTTTTTATCAAAGAAGGGTTTCCCCCTTCCGATTTTCATTACTGAAAACCAACATCTAAACCATAGTATTTGCCCTAGAACTACCAGGTTCAACATCTCGCAACATAAACCCATACAACCATACGCCAAGGAGGTAGTAGTTATGAATTCCATTTTCGCTCCATACCAATCGTTCTCAAAACTACTTAAGTACTTATAATGCGCCATTGAAAATCGGAACCTTTACCCCGCTAAAAATGATATTTTAAATGTGGCTACTCGATCTGTGGCAACTGGCGAGCCACCGCCTGCAGGTCGTTCACCTGTGGTCCCGACCATCAACTCCTATGGATCAAATTATCATGCGAGCTGACTATTCCTACAAAGGTGCGCTCCACCACGTACCCGGTACCCGCGCATGCAGCAATCGTGCACCTAGGGTTTTAGGATTTATTTGTTAACGGTGCCTTTACGTAACTCTCATGTGTGCGAGACAGCGAGAGACCGACTGCATGCGTGCACCTCTTCTCTTTGTATATGTACTCCACCATTTGTCTGGTGTCCAAAAAATTATATAATAGTAATAACTACTAGCAATGTGCCAATGCGTTGCCACACGATCAAAGTAGATTAATACATATTCACCGATTTGATAGAGAAAAGAGTCTAGTTTTGAAATACGTGTATCACTAAAAATATGTTATGTTTCACTCAAAATATATTCCTTTGGCGGTTTTGATGAGATAAGGGAGGAATGTTGTTGGTTTCAAGATTCGAGAAGTGGTGTATCTCTAATTTCTATTCTTACTAGCAAGATGCCCTTGCGTTGCACGGAACATCAAGATCTTACGGAAGAAAAGGATGAACGAGGGAAAGCCTTATCTGCAAATGTGGACAGGAGTGCGGGTAAATTGCCATAGTTTCCTTCCTATCCATTAGATATAGATCGGACAGCCTATATTGCAGGATGGCAGGCACACCATCATCACCGACTATGCTGTTTATATGGGGAGTGTGCAGGTGTATAAACCTATCTAGAGGCTAGTCGACCAATGTTTGTGAGAGAAATACGAGTCGGGGTGCGAAAGTGAGAGTTTTGTGTGTGTGAGAGAGAGACGGTAGTCGGGAAGGGGAGTGGAAGCATGAGTTGTGTGTGTGTGAGAGAGAGAGAGCGGGGGGGGGAGTTTTTCTAATCGGTAAACAAATGAATAATGTCAGTTTTATAACTGGGATGGAGACAGAAAGGAGACTGCAACAAATGTTGTGTCTGTAGGAGAGAGTAATTTTAGTGGTATGAGTCATATCTAGAGACATATAGGGTGTGTGAGAGAACCCCATAGAGAGGAAGATAAAGTGAAAGACGAGTGAGAGTGTGTGTGTGTCGGAGAAAAAGAAAGCTTAGGTACCTAGTGATACCATAGAACGGTAGAGACGTGAGAGATAATGAAAACCGTGTAATGTATAATGATAGGGAGAGTGTGACACTTCTCAAGGGAGACGTCGCGAGACCATGTTTGCAAAGATAGGAGAAACATGAAGTGAGCGTGCGGGTGAGCTGGAGAAAAGAGAATGATAGCTACATGAAGGAGCATGCGACAGAGATGGGCGTGAAAGGAGTCAACATAAAAGGGATTCAAATTTTTTAATTCGAGACGATGATACATGTAATTCATACTCGAACCAAAATTGATCTATCAAACATGCATACTCATATGAATTCACTCGCATCTATGTTATTTAATATGTAGATATTACTGATACATACATTTTAGTAGAACATAATTTGGTTTAAATTTTTTGAATTCAACCTTATGATTTTGAGATCATTATATTTGTAAATCATATTATACATATAAAGGAGCAGAATTCTTTGTTGTGCTTTTGAAAGTATACATAAAAAATGATGTATATAGAGTTTTATTCCAATCGAAAATGGATCCTGCCCGAACAAAAATAGAATACAAACTGGATTCGAATTGAGTTGGCACGGTAAACGTGCACTCTTGCTCTGCAAAAATTTGAACAAAGTGTGGAAAGTCATAGTAACCGCCCGAAACCAAAATCTGTGAGATGGAAGTTACTGCCTATCCCTGCCACGCAAAGCCTATCGGCTCGATTTCTATATGTTTTGATAGGGGTAGGTTTGTAATTTCATTCAAACGTGACATAACCGCCTCTCATCCGGATTCATACACGGTGGGTGCCAAAACAGTGTGTCTCCTCGGCCTAAATCGACTCCCTCCCCGATTCATACACGGTGGGCGCCAAAAACAAACTCTCGTCGGCAAATATTCGGTGTATGCGAGATTACCGTCCTATCCCCAACTGACTAATATTGCTGTGATGTAGGAAATTTTAAACGGGGGCTCAATTTGTAAATTTCCTCGCATTTGAGACAAGCGCGCCCTGAAGACATGGTTCCCCCCTTCCTCTCTCCCTCCATTTTCCCATTCGCACTCCGTGGGCGCCAAAACACCCTCTCCACCCCAGCCTCCTCCATCCGCCACCCCATCCACTGCCGTCCTCCTCCACCATGCCGGAGCTGATACCCCGACGCCGTCGTCCATTACAAGAGATCACCCTCTCTCATCCACGGCTTCGGACCGGGAACATTGCATCCCGTCCTCTCGCTTCATCCCCGTCGTCGTCCACCTTGTCGGCGTCGCTCCTACGACTGTCTTGTCCACCACGCCCCACCGCCACCGTCTACCCTCCTAGATCTGCTTCCATGCTGTCGACAGCCATCGCTACCGCAGCACCATCAAGTTCTGAGCAGATGCATACACGGCGCCGCACCTGAGGCGGTACTCTTTTGTATCTGCTCAACTTATTTATTGCAGCAAGAAAATAGATCGCCACTGCTTTACTCTGATTTCTTGTCCATCACTTACTTGTTAGTTGGAAGCAAACATTGGTTGCGAAGTTTCCTTTGTCCGGTTTGCACCTTTAGATCCGCCATGGCACACTCAACACTATACTTGCAATGCTTATGGTTTTCCCCTTTTATATTCCACACTAGTTAAATGACAGTAGACTAAATTTCAAAATTGGGTCAGTCGATTTTTGAGAGCTTGCCGGAGTTCGCCGTGCAGAAGAAGGGGCTCGGGTGGGGGACGGTGGTTGTGGGGGGCGGTGGTGGGGCCTCGCCGAACGAAGAAAACTCAACGCGGGTGGGGGTGGCGTAGAAACACAGGCGATGGGGGCGGTTCAAGGGAGGGCGGGGCGGGGGGGGGGGGTCGGGGGCGGTGGTTCGGCTGGCAGCCAGTGCGGTGTTCAGTATGGGAAGAATCAGAGACGAGGAAGAAGGGTTAGGAGACATAGGATCTTCATCCAACCGCCTGAAATGGTCGACTGACCCAAATGACAAAAGGCACGCGACTTGCATGCAGACATGCCTTTATATGGAGTACCATCATCGCGACTTGCATGCAGACATGCCTTTATATGGAGTACCATCATCGTACTTGCTTAGCACTGCTCTTAAATCCATCAAGCTAAACAACGTGCCTCCCATAATTCCAAACTTGTTGCTCAAATGCGAATCTGATATGATGCTGATATTACTAAAATAGATAATGTTTAATTGGTTAGCTAATGCTCCTACTTTACTTTCGAAAAGCACATACTACACCACGGTAGAGCTTTGGCGACACATCAATCTATTGGCATAGGGTACCTTTGCCGACAGAAAAACTGTAGCCAACACCAATGCTGACAAAAGGTAAAACAGTTGGAGGACTTGGTGTGGGAAAAAGTATTGCCGACAGTTATTTACTTCCCGACACATTTTCAGTCGGCATACACCCTACCTATGCCAACACATTGCCTGCATACATACACCCTACCTTTCCCAACAGTTGGTTTGTGGACATACACCCTACCTGCGCCGACAGTTGGTGTGTGAGCATACACCCTACTTTGGCCAACACATGGATTCTCCTTCTAGGTCTATACCTTTGCCGACACTTATTATGTTAGTCTAGGTATATACCTTTGCCGACACTTATTCTGTCTACCTAGGTATTTACCTTGGCTGACAGTTACTCTGCAAGAATGTGTTTAATTGTTGGTAAGGTAGCGTAAAGCCAAAACAATAATTTGATA
Organism: Aegilops umbellulata; assembly: GCA_032464435.1. Taxonomy (NCBI): domain Eukaryota; kingdom Viridiplantae; phylum Streptophyta; class Magnoliopsida; order Poales; family Poaceae; genus Aegilops; species Aegilops umbellulata. The sequence goes on from CP136055.1 coordinate 193,862,415, forward strand.
CATATGCATAAACAGTGTTTAAATGTTATCCACAAATAGCATCAAGAAGAACACATATTTCACAACATTGATGATAAGTTAAAAATTATACATATATACTGACATAGGTTCACAAACACAACAATAAGCATAGTATAACCATCCAGAACACACAAGTGACATAAGGACCACTATTTGCTGGTCTGAAAGAGTTCACACACAAGTCACATCCATGAGCACAAAGTTTCTAATCCAAAAGACTTGAAGCACCAAATGGTCCAAAACACACATAAGATTCATGATACAATGGAAGTAGGATGATCCAAAATACGGCAAACAGCCAAATGTTCCATGACACTCCAAGTCCTCACATCCAAGCGCTAGGTGGCTAAGTACCTAAAAATATTCCATACAAATTTGTCAAGAAAGTGCAATCAACCCAAAAGTTGTTCAAAACTCATATGAAAATTGGCGGGCTAGAGAGGCACATGCTAAGTTGTACTTGATTGTTTATGTGAATACTCACAGAAACAAAAAGATACAAGTAGGAACTAGTTCTTGATGGCACTTATTTCACTGGAAGTTGCAGACTGGAAGTAAATGAACTATGATAGTTTAAGATAAAAAAGTACACATATACATGTACATTAGCAAGACTGGTAACTTGCATGTAAACTGAACCAATGGAACTAAAGGATTTGGTCCTGAACACAAGTAGCATGACAAGCCATTGAGAAGTTAATGAATTCATCAGGTGCACATATACACAAGTTTTAGCACAGACTATTTACTTAATAGAAGGACATCAAAAATCACTTAAATGCATCAATGGAGAAACCTAGCAGATCAGAGGATGGTAGAACACTGAAACCAACTAATATGAGGCAAGCCATGCCACTTACATTTGGCTGGATTAGAACCAGACCGATGTTGTCCCAGTAAATTATGAGAACAATCAATTAAAATACAACTTTTGCATTGTAGTTTCAGAAATAAAACACATATACACAAGTTTGTCAAGTATGTGTCGAAGTTCAAAAATAGTAAACTTGATGTATGTAGTATGTTGTAATACCTCTATGCACAGGCGGAGGCTCATGGAGGACAAACAGGGGTGTCACGCCACCTTCTCTGTCATCCATTTATCATGTCGTGCTGTGCCCCACTCTGCATCGCCGACGGCTTGCTGCTGCATCTGCACGCCACCAATGTTGCTGCCTGTCGTATTGTGCACCAGCGATAATCACCAGTGGCTTGCTGTTGCATCTGCACGCCAGCACTGCTACTGCCCTTCTCGTCATCTCATGTTCCTGCCATATTATGCGCCACCGATCATCACCAGCGGCTTGCTGCTGCATCTGCACGCCAGCACTTATGCTGCCCTTTTCGTCATTTAATGCTCCTACAGTATTGTGCGCCACAGATCATCACTGGCGGCTTGCTGCTGCATCTGTGCGCCATGTAAAAAGATGTGATCCATGTGAGCTTAATTCAAATGTTACAACTCGGTCAGCCAAGCTATTATTGTATCAATTAAAGAAACTGGATTCAGATTAGAAGTACTTAAGCCGCACCTGTTTTCAATTTATCACACATATTTTTCTTTTAGTTTGAATTTGGCGCCTCTTGGTTGCTTGTCACGCTCCACCAATGCCACTATGACTGCTCCAGGGAAGTGAACAGATTTTTGAATTGGATGTCAAACCAAGAAGACCAAGCATAGAATCTTGACTACAAACAAAGTAAGGCAAGAAAATGTCAGCAGGTAATGCTCCAGCCAAACTTGACTCACAAATACGTTTTAATTTTAGATAGAATAGAGAGCTATGTGTGCGGTGTTTACTTTGTCCACCATTTGGTTTACTCTAATACTAGACCATGAAGGCACACATTGTCGCACTCGTCCATCTTGATACAAGGTATAATAAATATCAGCAAAAGCTTGAGTGGACAAACATTTTAGAATTTGTATTGTTCTAATTACTCGAATTATAGTGCAACAATGTTGGTAGTTAATTGGGCAAAATTTTCACACTATTAGTTGATCCACTCACATACTGAATCTAAAGGTTTAGAGCGTTATGTTTTAGTTCTGCTATTCAGATTGGCCAAACACATGGGAACGACCATAGTTAATTATGTCAACACGTGGGAACGAGCTGGTCAAGAGGGAATTGTCATTTTAGCATGTGGAGAATGATTAATTATGCCAACACGACCATAGTTAAACACTTAACAACGCTGGACAGCCTTAAAAAAACTAGACAAGAATGATCTACACTTCAGTTAACAAATGGTTTTGTTTCTCTGTTTCCAGTTCAAATAAAATTACCTACAAATATGTTGTTTGCCAGGAACAAGCAGCTCTAGAGTATGAAAAAAAGAACTGGTCACAATTTACCTGTCTTACTACAAAAATCGTTCCTTAACTGAAGCATAACAGACTAATTCAAAGAGAGTTTTGATCCAGAATTTCACAGGAAAGTAAGACGCATCTTTATCGAGAAATAATAATCATTTTCACATAGAACTCATAACCATTTTCACAGAGAAATAAATGCATTAATACTCTGCAATGATAACAATAGGGCAGCAGCATTAGAGTCACACCAGATCCATAACAGAGTACCTGAAATTTTCCAGATCCATTGCATTTTTTGAGAAATAAAGCATGACAAAACAGACTAGAGCTTGTTAGACCAAACTAATAGATACAACCAACTAGGCAGGCATATGAGAATGGCAGAAGATAATTTTCCTGGGACGCAACATAGCACAAATTGCTGTTGGTGACAACAGACGAAGTTTGTAGAAACCTTTCATGAGACATCGCGCCATTGATGACGGCGTCGCCGAGCAATTTTTTCCTGAGAGGAGGAAGAGGAGGGCGCTGACTTGGTCCTTCGTGAGGGCTAGTGGTGGTTTGTGAAGGTCCCGGCAGACGGAGCTGTCCTTGGCCATGGCACTGGGGAAGGCATGAGTGGATGGGGTTAGGGGATCTGGGATATGCTCACCGCCGTCGGTGGAGACTCGGGCCAGCGAAGATGCCCATGTGGTGGCAGCGAAGGGGCCGGGAAAGGCAGGCGATGGAGGGGGCCGGGAGCTCGGGGCTATGGGCGCCGGTGGCGGCAGGGACAGGTCCGGACGGAGACCCCGAGGACGTCGGCGGCAACGGAAATGGGGCGGGGGCGGCTCGGGTAGGGTTCGCGCGAGTGGATGTGAGGCTATGGGATTGTTTGGGGGTACTTTTTTTAGAACGTTTGGGTTACTTGGCCAGGTGAGGTGAAAACCGGGCCGCCCACAGTGAAAACTTTGGGCTCTCGTGCCTAATTCATGCGGCAATTTTTGGCATTTCGTTGTTTGACACGTGTTCACATATGCCGACACTTAATCTGTGTTTATACACCCTATCTATGCCGACACTTGATCTGACATTAAGTACATACCTACGCCGACTGAAAAACTATCAGGGCGCGTACATCTACTGACAGATGATATGCCACTAAATGGTTACCGACATATACATTGTTGTTGTGTGATTTCCGACACATTGTTTGTCTATAATGATGTACATTGGCCGACCGATTATCTGGATTACAAAGCTTCAGAGCTACGCTGACGGTCCTCTTATAGAGATTAATAGACCTTTGCCCACAGAAGTGTTTCACCTAAGTTCTACCATGGTGTAGATGCACCACATATAGAGAGACAGCAAGGAGTTGCATTCTTAGTGCGCTCTGGTTCATCATGTGTGGACACTGCGCAACAAACAATTTATTATCCAAATCTGCTTGCTCTTATTTCCTCTTCCATTCTTCTTTAATAAGTACTTGATATGTCTCCAACGTATCTATAATTTTTGATTGTTCCATGTTGTTTTATTATCAATCTTGGATGTTTTATAATCATTTTATATCATTTTTTGGTACTAACCTATTGACATAGTGCCAAGTGTCAGTTGCTGTTCTTCCCATGTTTTTACATCGTAGGAAATCAATATCAGACGAAGTCCAAATGCAATGAAAGTCCACGATGATTTTTTATGGGCTAGAATGAAGAAGTTGGGCCATGGTTGCACCTGGGGGAGTTCCGAGGAGGGGAAAACCCACTAGGGTGCGCCAGGAGGCCCTGGCGCGCCCTGGTGGGTTGTGCCCACCTCGAGTGCCCCATGGACCGCCTCTTTGCTCTATAGATACCCCAATATTCTAGAAACCTTAGAAGCATCCGCGAAATATTCATCCAGCCGCCGCAGAGTCCAGAACCACCAGATCCAACTAGACACCATCACGGAGGGGTTCACCACTTCCATTGGTGCCTCTCCGATGATGCGTGAGTAGTTCTTTGTAGACTTTCGGGTCCGTAGTTAGTAGCTAGTTGGCTCTCTCTCTCTCTCTCTCTCTCTCTCTCTCTCTCTCCCTGAATTCTCAATACAACGGTCTCTTGGATATCCATATGATGTAACTCTTTTTGCGGTGTGTTTGTTGGGATCTAATGAACTTTGAGTTTATGATCAGTCATATCTTTTTATATCCACGAAAGTTATTTGAGTTTCTTTGATCTCTTATATGCATGATCTCTTATAGCCTCGTATTTCTTCTCCGATATTTGGGTTTTGTTTGGCCAACTTGATCTATTTATCTTGCAATGGGAAGAGGTGCCCGGTAGTGGGTTCGATCTTACGATGCTTGATCCCAGTGACAGAAAGGGAACCGACACGTATGTATCGTTGCTACTAAAGATAAAAATATGGGATCTACATCTACCGCAATAGATAAACGGATCTTGTCTACATCATGTCATTGTTCTTATTGCATTACTCCGTTTTTCCATGAACTTAATACACTAGATGCATGCTGGATAGCGGTCGAAGTGTGGAGTAATAGTAGTAGGTGCAGGCAGGAGTCGGTCTACTAATCTTGGACGTGATGCCTATGTAAAGATCATTGCCTGGATATCGTCATAATTATTCAAAGTTCTATTAATTGCCCAATAGTAATTTGTTTACCCACTGTTTGTTATCTTTCTCGAGAGAAGCCACTAGTGAAATCTACGGCCCCCGGGTCTTCTTTCTCATATATTTGCTTTGCGATCTGTCGAGGGGAATCGGCTTCCTCGAACACCTATGGGGACCGAGCCCCTTACTGGTTCGGCGGGGGGCGGAGGTTGCACAAAGAGCAGATCGAGGCGGTGCACACGAGGGATTTTACCCAGCTTCGGGCCGCAAGGATGCGTAAAACCCTACTGCTGCTTGGTGGATTGTATTGTGTTCTTGCTCGGGAGCGCGCGGTGCTACAGTACACGCGGGCCGCTGGCGAGGTCGGGCGTGGCGACGATGGGTCTCCCCTCCCTACGTGCGCATGGGGCCTCCTTTTATATGCTCAAGGGGTTACCCACAGGTGGCAGCGTAGGTGGGGTAAAAATGGTAGAATGCTGTAATGGGTACAGCTGCCTGCACAGTGGCTGTACAGTGCTATCATACCTAACTCTGACGGCGGGGGACAAGGGCATTAAATGCCCGTCTGCGTCGCCCAGACGGAGCAGGGAAGTGGACCGTCAGGAGCGCCACCGTTCGCCACAATGGCTACTCCGTCAGCTTCGCTTCGCCACTGCATGCCTCTGGCTGCACAGCCTCCCGCCACGTGCGCCTGAGGCGCCCCCCAGAGCGACACGTTGGTGGGTGAGCTGGAGCGCAGGCACGAGGTGGTAACTTGCCGCGGTGGATATCTTGTCGCGCCCGGGAGCTTGTTGCTCACCGGGCCTTGCCGGGGCGCGAGGCGCGCCGTGGTGGGGTCCTTGTCGTGCCGCGGATGGCCTTCCCGGTAAGCTCCTCTTGCCGGGGTCTTGTGCTTCGAGCGGTAGTCCTGGCAAGCTCCTCTTGCCAGGGCCTCGCCCTCTTCGGGTGACCTTCCCGGCAAGCTCCTCTTGCCGGGGCCTTGGCTCAAATGCTTTGTTCTTGAATGGCCCAAGAGGGGACCATTGAGGGTTTTGGTGATCGCCTGGCAGGCCTTGCCGCGGGGTGCTACGACTGCCCGTGCACAAGTTCGGGGTACTAAGGTACCCCTATTTTAGTACACCGACAGGAGCCCCCGGGCCTGGGCCACACATGGTGACGAGCGCTGTTGGGCCAGGCCCAAAACAGTGCACGGGCACGCGTGGCCTGGGTCACGCTGTATCTTTTTCTGTGCCCACCACGTCCTCCCCGAACGGCACGCGTCGAATGCGGCATCGTGGGGAGAGGCGTGTGTGACGTGGGCGGCGTGCGCGGGGCCGAGCCCTGCAGGCATGCGTCACGTCGCAATAAATGGGGACGGTTCGTGCCATCTCCATAAGTGGAGGGAGGTGCGGAGGCGTGGCTCCTTCGCTGGACGGGGCCGAGGCACGGTTTCCGAGGCGCCCGTTCCCCATGATCACGGGGTGGGGGAGAGGTCGCCTCATCCGTCGCCTCGGTCATGCACGTCAGCCACGCGGCTTCCATGCACTTGGAGTTGCGGGCGGCGGAGGCAGGAAACAGGGCCGTTGCGGGTCGAGGCAGCAGGCCGGCCCCGGTCGCCTGGCCTCCCTGCGCCCTGATTGGCTGAGCGGGGCGGTCGAGTCCCCACCCTGCTCCTTTATAAGGAGCAAGAGGGGGGGCGACGGGAACCCACACTCCTCCATCTCTTCCTCTTCTTCATCCTCTGACCCCCTCTCTCCATTAGCCATGGAGAAAGGGAATCCGGGTCCTTCATCGGTGGCGGCGAGGGTTGCCGCCAGGCAGCGCGCCCCTCCTCCCCTTGCACCCGCGGTGGCGGAGCCAGCTGCAAGGGGAAGGGGGAGGGGGCGAGGGCGTGGACGAGGCCGCGGCGCTCAGGGAAGAGGCGGGCGGGGCGACGCGCCGGCCTTGCCTCCGCCAGCGGCCCCTCTTCCCACGGCGGTCCATCCCGGGAACGATCCTTGCGAGTTCTTCGTCAGGCTGCGCCGGGCGCCTCGTCGTCGCCTCCGCCTCCCGGCTCCTTTCGCGAGCGTGATGGAGATGGAGCAACCCGAGACGCTAAGGCTGCGCATGAAGGGCTGCGGGATCAGCGGCACGCGGGTCCACGTCGAGTTCCCAGCCCCCGGCGTAGTGTATCTTGGCCGGGGGTGGAAGACATTCGCCCGTATCCACACCTTGACGGAGGGGTTCACCCTCCATTTCAAGTTGATGGAGGGCGATCTCCTCTCCGTCAAGGCCTTCGGGGACTTCGGGACCCGGGCCAGGTGCTGCGTGGATAGCTCCTCCGACAGCGAAAGCTCCTCCTCGAGTGAGAGCGATGAGGAGGGGAGCGACAGCGACGACGAGGGCAGCGGTCGTCGGAATGACGGGTCCGACTAGGCGCCGGTCGCAGCTCCGTGTGGCACCGGCGACCCCATCATCCGGGTCGCCGGCTCCTTGAGCTTCTCGGGGTCGTCTTCCCGGGCGGCTGGAGTGGCGAGGCTGCGGAAGAGGAGGAGGACTGGCGGCAAGGCCGTCAACTCGGAGTCCGAGGGCTAGGTGCCCCCGACAGCGTGTTGACGTCCCGCTGCCTCATCTTCGAGCTCCATCTCCGGCGCCACCGCCACCATCCAGCCTCCGAAGCCCCCGGGGCGTTCTGTTGTTGTCTTCTGCCACCCGTAGCTTGTCTAGGCGCCCCTTTTGCCCTTTTCGCCTCCTTGTCCTACCTCCTGAGGAGAGAGACAAGAAAGGGATTACGGGCATCTTATCTTTTTTCAATCTGTAAGCCCTCGGGCCTTAGTCGCGTTTAAAACTTGTAATCCCATCTTTTCATGTTTTTCATTCTCTCTGAACTGTACCTGAGCGGAATTTTTTTTAATGAAAAGGGGAAGTTTGCCGGGCCATTTGTCCCGTGGGTGGAACCCACGCCAAGGAGCGAACCCTTTGTATCGTTAGGATAGACATTTCTTCGCCTGGCAACAAGCCCTGCCGTCTTCCCGCGCCGCTCGGCCCTCCTCACGCCCTTGGCGGAGGCTGGGAGAAGGCGGGTTCCGGCCCCTCGCTTCGCCCCTTTGCCACCGCGACTACTACCAAGACGGGCCCTAGGAACGCGCTCTGGGGCCTGTCGACGAGGGAGCACGGCAACTTTTAGGGGAAAAAAGGTTTTTCGTATTCCACAGTTCATGAGAGAATGCATGACAAGGGATGCAAAAACTTATCTGGGGTTGCAGCCCCCGGCAACTTTGGCTTGCCGCGGACGAATCTTCGTACTTGCAGCCCCTGGCAATACTGGCTCGCCGGGGACCAGATGCTGGCCCGCCCTTCTTCTCTTCTTCGCCCTTGAGTGGTCTGGCCAGGATATACAAACCCCTGCGAACCAAAGGAAACGAAAGAACAGGAAAAAGGACGCAGACTCGACCTCTAAGCTAGGGGTTAGCAGCTGTTAGGCACTATCAACCCTAACCAAGGACGAGACTCGACTCAGCATGCATGCTAAAACTTAGGGCGCCAGCGCTTCATTTCTGCTGCTCAGGGTCTGCGCCTGGCTTTGTACAAAGGATTACATGCAACTGCGGCAAGACTTGTACAAAAGGTTGGTTGCCAGGCGGGCCCCGACAACCGCGCCTTACGGGTAAAAATTACGAAGATGCTCAATATTCCAGGAGTTGCTCACCGGAGTGTCATCTTCGGTCTCGAGGCGGACAGCGCCGGGCCTCGTGACTCGTCTCACCCGGTAAGGGCCTTCCCACTTCGGTGTCAACTTGTTATGATTCTTGGCGGACGGGGCGCGCCGAAGAACAAGGTCGCCTTCCTCGAAACTTCTGGCTTTAACTTTGCGGCTATGGTAGCGACGCAAAGCTTGTTGGTAGCGAGAGGCTCGCACAGCAGCCTGAAGATGATCTTCCTCAAGGAGCAGCGCGTCATCTTCACGCAGCCGCTCTTGCTCAAGCTCATCATAAGCGAGCACTCGAGGTGACCCGTATACGAGTTCCGTGGGGGTAACTGCTTCTGCTCCATAGACTAGAGCGAATGGTGTCTGGCCAGTGGCTCGATTTGGTGTCGTTCTGATCGACCAAAGAGCCACCGGCAGCTCCTCGATCCAGTTTCTTCCGCACTTGTGCAGCCTGTCGAAAGTTCTGCTCTTGAGCCCGCGCAATACTTCGGTGTTGGCCCTTTTAGCTTGACCGTTGCTCCTGGGATGAGCAACAGAAGCGAAGCAAACCTTGGCACCGAGATCTTGGACGTATTGCATGAAGGCGCGGCTCGTGAATTGCGTACCGTTATCGGTGATGATCCTGTTGGGGATCCCGAAGCGGCAGACAATCGACCTGAAGAACTTGATGGCTGACTGTGCTGTCACCTTCCTCACTGGTTCCACTTCCGGCCACTTTGTGAACTTGTCGATTGCGACGTACAAGTACTCAAAGCCCCCGACAGCTCGGGGGAAGGGGCCGAGGATGTCGAGCCCCCAGACCGAAAATGGCCAGGATAAAGGGATCGTCTGGAGAGCTTGAGCTGGCTGGTGTATCTGCTTGGAATGGAACTGGCACACTTCACACTTGGTTACTTGTGCAGTTGCATCCTAGAGGGTTGTCGTCCAGAAGAAACCTTGCCGGAACGCTTTGCCGGCAAGTGCTCTTGCGCCAATGTGGTGACCACATATGCCTCCATGTATCTCTGCCAACAGCTCCTATCCGTCTTCCCGGGAAATACACTTCAATTTCACCCCGTTGCGCCCTCTTCTGTATAGTGTGTTGTCGATGAACTGGTACATACTCGAGCGCCGGGCTACTCTTTCCGCTTCCTCTTGTTCTTCAGGAAGTTCTCCGTGCTGGAGGAAATGGACAGTCTGCCGCGCCCATGCTGGAGCCTGCGGCTCGACAACAAGGGCTGAAGGCACTTCTGCCGCTGCGGGAACGTCCGCTTCTACGACGAGGATCTGGGGCTCGGCCGGAGCTTGACGTTCCCCGGCAAGCTTGCCGGAACAAAACTTGTCGGGAGCGCCTGCTTCTACGGAACAAACCCTGGGGTTTCCCGGAGCAGACGGTTCCTCAGCGCTCTTGGCGTCGATCTTGGGGACCTTCTTGGCGGCGGCTCTGGGGAGCTCTGCCGGAAGATAGTCGCCGGAGACCAACTTCCTCTTCTTGCTCTGTCTGGTTGATGGCGTTACGGACGGCTGAGTCAGCTTGAGCACAAAGGTCCCTGGTTCCACAGGTAACTTAAATGTTGCGCACTTTGACAGGCCGTCAGCGATGTCATTCTCAGCTCTTGGAATGTGTTCCATCTGCAGGCCGTCAAAGCGCTCTTCCAGCTTCCTCACTTCGTCAACGTACGCTTCCATCAACGGACTCTGGTAATCCTTGTTCACTTGGCGGACGACGAGCTGTGAGTCACCCCTGACAATGAGCTTCTTGATCCCAAGTTCTGCCGCGATCCTGAGGCCGGCAAGCAAACCTTCATACTCTGCAGTATTGTTGGTTGCTTGTTCCTTGGGGAAGTGCATCTGGACCACGTACTTGAGGTGCTCTCCGGTGGGCGCGACAAGTAACGCGCCGGCGCCGGCGCCTTGCAGCGAGAAGGCACCATCAAAGTACATCAGCCACTCTTTGCTTGCTTCTTTGGTGGGGATGCTCGTCTCTGGGATATCTTCGTCCGGTGTTGGTGTCCACTCCGCTATGAACTCCGCCAATGCTCTGCTTTGGATAGTCGAGGTGCTCTCGAACTGGAGACCGAAGCTCGACAGTTCTAGTGCCCACTCGACAATCCTGCCTGTTGCTTCTGGATTTTGCAGTATCCTCTTCAGCGGAAAGCGGGTGACAACTGTAATTTCGTGTGCTTGGAAGTAATGGCGCACCTTTCTCGAGGCCATGAGGAGGCCGAAAAGCAATTTCTGCACACCAGAGTACCTTGACCTGGCCCCCTGCAGAAGGGAGCTGACAAAGTAAACTCGGCGCTGCACCATTTTCTTCTTCTGCACCTCCACTTGCTCCTGCGCAGAGTCATCCTTGTCGGGGCCAGAGCTTGTCGGGGAAGCCCCCTGCTTGTCGCTGGACGTGCTTGCCGCGGCTGCTGGCTCATCATCTGCCTCCCTCTCTGCTACTAACGCAGCACTAACCACTTGATTGGTTGCCGCCAGGTATAGCAGCAACCTCTCTTGTGGTTTAGGCGCGACGAGTATCGGAGCGGAGGACAGGTACTTCTTCAGGTCCCGCAGCGCAGCCTCCGCTTTCGGAGCCCATTTCACTGGACCCGCCTTTTTCAAAATTTTGAAAAATGGCAGGGCGCGTTCTGCAGACTTAGAGATAAACCTGCTGAGAGTTCGCGACGCAGCCGGCAAGCCTTCGTACGTCCTTGACACGGGTTGGTGCCTCAATCTGCTCGATGGCCTTGATCTTGTCTGGGTTGGCTTCTATTCCTCGCTGAGACACGAAGAACCCGAGAAGCTTGCCGGAAGGGACTCCGAACACACACTTCTCGGGGTTGAGCTTGAGGTTGATCCTGCGCAGGTTCGCAAAGGTCTCTTCTAAGTCTTGAATCAGGGTTGCCCTGTCTCTGCTCTTGACCACTATATCATCCATGTAGGCCTCCACATTCCTATGGATTTGCGGCTCAAAAGTAGTGTGGACAACCCTCGCAAATGTCGAACCGGCGTTCTTCAGTCCGAAAGGCATCCGTACGAAATAGTACGTGCCACATGGAGTGATGAACGCGGTCTTCTCTTCATCTTCTTCAGCCATGAAGATCTGATGATATCCAGAGTAGGCGTCGAGAAATGAAAGCAGGTCGCATCCGGCCGTGGAGTCAACAATCTGGTCAATGCGCGGCAAGGGGAAGTGATCTTTGGGACAAGCTTTGTTAACATCAGTGAAGTCGATGCAAAGCCTCCATTTCCCGTTTGCTTTGCGCACAACAACAGGATTGGCCAACCACGTCGGATGGAGCACACCTCTGACGAGGCCTGCCGCTTCCAACTTCTTGATCTCTTCTGCGATGAACTCTTGGTGCTCCACTGCTTGCTTCCTGACTCTCTGCTTGACGGGCCGCGCGTGGGGACAGACGGCGAGGCGGTGCTCAATCACTTTCCTGGGAACGCCGGGGATGTCAGATGGCTGCCAGGCAAACAGATCGACATTCGCCCGCAGGAAAGTAACGAGCGCGCTTTCCTATTTGGGGCCGAGCGTGGCACTGATGGTGAAGGTACCACCAGTGCCGTCCTCCTTGGCGGGCACCTTCTTGGTCGTTGGCGGAGCCGCCATTGTCTTCTTACTCTTGCCGGTGGAGCTCGATGGCGCGTCCTCGACGGTAGCGCAGCACTCCGGAGAGGTGCGCTTGCCGGAGTGGGCGCCAGAGCACTTGCCGGGCTTGGTCCTCTTCTTTCCTCCGGGAGCTTCAGTGGCAAGCGGCTTGTGATCCGCTGCGGCTGCTGCTTCCCGGTAGATCTTGTTGGCATAGATAAGGGCGTCTTTCTTGTCACCGGGGACAGAGATGACGCTTATCGGGCCTGGCATCTTGAGCATGTTGTAGGCATAGTGAGAGGCTGCCATGAACTTGGCGAGCGCTGGACGGCCGAGGATTCCATTGTATGGCAATGGAAAATCGGCAACGTCAAAAGTGATCCTCTCGGTCCTGAAGTTCAGCTCGCTGCCAAATGTTACTGGCAACATTATCTTCCCCTTCGGCTTGCTCCTTCCCGGGTTGATTCCTTGGAACGTGCCGGTTTCTTCGAGCTTGCTGTCGGGGACTTGGAGTTTCCGGAGCACAGCGGAGGAGATCAGGTTCAAGCCGGCCCCGCCTTCAACCAGCATCTTAGTGACCTTGAGGTTGCGGACTGTTGGTGAAACCAACATTGGCAAGCACCCGATCGCAATAGTGCGATCAGGGTGGTCCTCAATGTCAAAGATGATAGGCGTGCCGGACCATTTCAGAGGCTTGCGCGACTCGACGGGTGGCTCCGCTGCATTGACTTCCCGCGCCCACTGCTTGAGCTGGCGGTGAGAAGTATGCAGGGAGGCGCCGCCGTCTACGCACAAAACCTTCGTGGCTCTCTGAAACTCCTGCTCACTGGTCTCGACGTCATCCATGTCTTCGTTTTCGTCGTCGTCTTCATTCTTGTCGCGGCCGCGGGGAGGTCGCTCCGCTTGCCGCTGCTTGTCCTTGTCGCGGCGTCCTCCCTGGTCGGGGCGCTTCGTGCCTGATCCTCCGCCACCTCCCCGGGCTCTCTCCTTGTCGCGCCGCTCGTACTCGGCCTTTTGCAGCTCGACGAGCCGCTCGACCTGCTTGCAGCTCTGGAGGTCATGGCCCTTGGTGCGGTGGATCTTGCAGTATTGTTTGCTGGTGCCGTCCCGTTTGTCGGCGGCCGCCACGGCCTAGCAGTGGACGCATCCGGCAATCTCCTTGCCGGAGCTGCCAGCCTGGGCCTTCTTGGCGGCGCCTTCATCGCCGGACTGCTCAACAACCAGTACCTCTTGGCTCTTCTTCTTCCTGTTACTCCACCGCCGGCCCTTCTTCGCCGGGGCGGTGTCCTCGCTGTCAGATCCTCCTACTCCAGTGTTCTCTCCGGGGAGTTTCCTCCCTTCCTCAGCACGGGCACACTTATCGGCCAGGGCATATAGCTCGCTGACGTCTTTGATCTTGCACATCGCCATCTCCTCCCGCATCCTGCGGTTACGCACGTTCTGATGGAACGCGCTGATGACCGCGGCGGGGTGGACGTCTGGGATGTTGTAGTGTACACGGCTGAATCTCTGGATGAACTTGCGCAGAGGTTCTCCCTCCTTCTGGACGAGCAGGTGAAGATCGCTCGCCTGGCCATGGGGTTTGTGGCCGCTCGTGAAGGCGCCAACAAACTGATGGCACAAGTCTGTCCAGGAGGTTATGGAGTTGTCCGGCAAGTGCATGAGCCAGGATCTGACATTGGACTTGAGCACCAGCGGGAAGTAGTTGGCAAGGATCTTGTCGTCTCGCCCCCCGGCAGCCTGCACCACAATGGTGTAGATACTTAGGAACTCCAACGGATGCGACTTGCCGTCGTACTTCTCTGGCACGTCTGGCTTGAAATTCTTTGTGCTGGGCCACTGGACTTGCCGCAGCTCACGGGTGAACGCAGGGCAGCCCACCGCGTACGGCAGGTCGCCTGGTTCCCCCGGAGCATGCATGTCGACAGAGGGCCCAGCGCGGTGGTCTGATTGACGCCGTGCTTCTCTCCGACGCTCGATGCGAGTACGAGCGTCCTCTTGCTCTCGCTTGTGAAGAACTTGGCGTTGATCGCGACGAGTTCGCGGATTTGACGACGCGGTGGAGTCGTTGTCGTGGTGATTCCGGCGAGTCGGCGATCTCGGCCTCTGGGGCGGGGAGTGCACGGTGGTCGCACCCCCGCCGGTCCAAGCGCCATCGGTCCTCGCCTGGCCGTCCCGCCGCGGCTGCGACGCGTTGTGCTGCCGCTGGGTGTCGCCGTTAGCGAAACCGATGAGGCTTTGTATCGTGGCCCTCCAGTCGTCGAGCTTGTCCGCCGTTGGAGGGTAGTCTAGGAGCAGTTGAGCTCGCGCCAGAGCTTCTGCCGGAGTGGCGGGCAGCGGTGGCGAACGGCGCGTGGAGCGGGACGTGCTCGAACTTCTAACAATGTTAGAAGGAGCAACACCTGGACCAGGCAGCCGTGCCACGCTCGTGCCAGCACGTTGGTGTGAGTGCTGGCCTTGAGCGCCCTGGGATCCGCTGGCTCGATTTGGGTCCAGCGAGCGTATGGTACCGTGGGCGCCAAGACGCTGCTGGTCCCGTGCCTCCTGAGAGGGGCGCGGTGCATGTTCGGACGCCGTGGCGCCATGAGCTGGCTCGACGACGCCCGTCCCGCCGCCGGTGCCGTCCCCGCCACCCGTTTGCTCCAAGGGCGGCGGGTTCGACGCGGACGGACCGGCCACCTCCGGGGCCTTCTTCTTCGGCGGCATGTCGACGAGGATGGAGGAGATCTAGTTGGTGCAGGCGCCGGATCAGGTTCGCACAAATTCGACGCCCCCTACCTGGCGCGCCAAAGATGTCGGGGGGGATCGGCTTCCTCGAACACCTATGGGGACCGAGCCCCTTACTGGTTCGGCGGGGGGCGGAGGTTGCACAAAGAGCAGATCGAGGCAGTGCACACGAGGGATTTTACCCAGCTTCGGGCCGCAAGGATGCGTAAAACCCTACCGCTGCTTGGTGGATTGTATTGTGTTCTTGCTCGGGAGCGCGCGGTGCTATAGTACACGCGAGCCGCTGGCGAGGTCGGGCGTGGCGACGATGGGTCTCCCCTCCCTACATGCGCATGGGGCCTCCTTTTATATGCTCAAGGGGTTACCCATAGGTGGCAGCGTAGGTGGGGTAAAAATGGTAGAATGCTGTAATGGGTACAGCTGCCTGCACAGTGGCTGTACAGTGCTATTATACCTAACTCTGACGGCGGGGGACAAGGGCATTAAATGCCCGTCTGCATCGCCCAGACGGAGCAGGGAAGTGGACCGTCAGGAGCGCCACCGTTCGCCACAATGGCTACTCCGTCAGCTTCGCTTCGCCACCGCATGCCTCTGGCTGCACAGCCTCCCACCACGTGCGCCTGAGGCGCCCCCCAGAGCGACACATTGGTGGGTGAGCTGGAGCGCAGGCACGAGGTGGTAACTTGCCGCGGCAAGTGCCTTGCCGCGGTGGATGTCTTGTCGCGCCCGGGAGCTTGTTGCTCACCGGGCCTTGCCGGGGCGCGGGGCGCGCCGTGGCGGGGTCCTTGTCGTGCCGCGGATGGCCTTCCCGGTAAGCTCCTCTTGCCGGGGTCTTGTGCTTCGAGCGGTAGTCCTGGCAAGCTCCTCTTGCCAGGGCCTCGCCCTCTCCGGGTGACCTTCCCGGCAAGCTCCTCTTGCCGGGGCCTTGGCTCAAATGCTTTGTTCTTGAATGGCCCAAGAGGGGACCATTGAGGGTTTTGGTGATCGCCTGGCAGGCCTTGCCGCGGGGTGCTACGACTGCCCGTGCACAAGTTCGGGGTACTAAGGTACCCCTATTTTAGTACACCGACACGATCTATTTTATTTGCACTTTTTATTCAGATCTACCAAACCAAAAAAAATACTTTGCTGCACTTTATTTTATTTGCGATCTATTTTTTCAATCTATTACAACTTTCTCCCGTCAACATGGAATTTCTGGCGCCGTACCCGAAAGGGATTGACAACCCCTTTAACACGTCGGGTTGCGGGGTGTTGTTATTTGTGTGCAGGGGCTGTTTATGTTGTGTTGCTTAGTTCTCCTACTGGTTCGATAACCTTGGTTTCATATCTGAGGTAAATACCTATCGCTGCTGTGCTACATCATCCCTTCCTCTTTGGGGAAATACCGATGTAGCTTCAAGCGACATCAAAAGGAATTTATGGCGCCGTTGCCGGGGAGGATCTTCAACATATACCAGGTTCCTAATCACAAATCGCATCTCCTTGCAATTTACATCATTTGCCATTTGCCTCTCGTTTTCCTCTCCCCCACTTCACAAAAATTTGCCATTTTATTCGCCTCTCTTTTTTCCGTTCGCCGTTTTCTTGCTAGATCTGTTTTTGAGTGCAATCTTATTGTGTGGTCATCATGACTCAAGACAACACCAAATTACGTGATTTCTCAAATACCAACAACAATGATTTTATTGGCACTCTTCTTGCTCCTCCCGCCACTAGTGCGGAGACTTGTGATATTAATACTGCTTTGCTGAATCTTGTTATGAAAGACCAATTTTCCGGTACTCCTAATGAGGATGCCGCGTCCCATCTTAATACCTTTGTGGAATTATGCGATATGCAAAAGAAAAAAGATGTGTACAATGATGTGGTCAAGATGAAATTATTTCCGTTTTCTTTGCGTGATTCTACAAAAAACTGGATCTCTTCTTTGCCTCGCAATAGTATCGATTATTGGAATAAGTGCAAAGATGCTTTTATCACCAAGTATTTTCCTCCCACAAAAATTATTTCCCTTAGAACGCAGATCATGAATTTCAAGAAACTTGAACATGAGCATGTTGAACAATCTTGGGAAAGGATGAAAATGATGCTAAGGAATTTCCCAACTCATGGGTTAAATCTTTGGATGATCATACAAAAAATTTATGCGGGATTGAGTTTCGTTTATCGTAACCTTTTAGATTCCGCCACGGGTGGTACTTTTATGGAAATTACTTTGGGTGAAGTCACCAAATTGCTTGATAATATCATGGCAAATTATACACAATGGCATACCGAAAGAGCTCCTGCTAGTAAAAAAGTTAATCCGGTTGAAGAAATTTCTTCTTTGAGTGAAAAAGTTGATGCTCTCATGAAACTGGTTGCTAGTAAAAGTGCTCCTATTGATTTTAATGATATGCCTTTGTCTACTTTGATTGAGCAAAATAGTGATTCCATTGATGTGAATTTTATCTCTAGACATAATTTCAACAACAATGCTTATAGAGGAAATTTTAATCCTAGGCCTTTTCCTAGTAATCCCTCTAATAATTATGGTAATTCCTATGGAAATCAATCTTACAATAATTATAGGAATACCTCTGATCTTGATAATAATATTAAAGAATTTATCAACACAAAAAAAGTTTTCAACACTTCCATAGAAGAAAAGTTGAATAAGATTGATGATTTGTCTAGAAGTGTTGATAGAATTGCTCATGATGTGGAAAATCTTAAGATGAAAATCTTTATGCCTAAAGTAGATGAATCAACTAAAACTCTTTATGTTTCTATGGATGAAAGTAAGAAAAGAACTGCTATGCTTAGAGCTAAAAGTGAATTTTTAGAGAAAGCTTTTTCTAGTGATTATTCTTGCAAAGATGTTGAAGATCTTAAAATGATTGGTGTTTGTTATACTGATTCCTTGTTTAGTAAAGTTAAGAATGATGAAAAAGGGACTGTAGAAGAATCAACTTTAGGTAGAAGGCGTCCCAATATTTTGGAGGGTGAAAATCTTGTTGAGAAAATTGATGAAAGTGGGTTTGGAGAGGTCAAAACTTTAGCTAGTGATGCACCCACTATTTTGGATTACAAAGACTTTAATTATGATAGTTGATCTTTGATTGATTGTATTTCTTTGTTGCAATACATGCTAAATTCAGCCCATTCTTATGAACAAAACAAAGCTTTTGCTAAACATATTGTTGATGCTATGATGAAAGCTTTGGAAGAAAAATTGGAATTGAAAGTTTCAATTCCTAGAAAATTGCATGATTAGTGGGAACCTACTATCAAAGTAAAGATTAAAAATTATGAGTGTTTTGCCTTGTGTGACTTGGGTGCTAGTGTTTCTACAATTCCGAAATCTTTATGTGATGTACTTGGTCTTACCAATCTTGAAGACTGCTCCTTGAATTTGCACTTGGCGGATTCTACTATTAAAAGGCCTATGGGAAGAATTAATGATGTTCTTATTCTTTCAAATAGGAATTATGTGCCCATAGATTTATTGTTCTTGATATTGATTGCAATCCATCTTGTCCAATTATTCTTGGTAGACCATTTTTACGCACTATCGGTGCCGTGATTGATACGAAAGAAGGCAATATTAAGTTCCAATTTCCTTTGAGGAAAGGTATGGAAAACTTTCCTAGAACAAAAATTAGGCCACCTTATGAATCAATCATGAGGACATCTTATGGATCTCGAATCAAAGATGACAAAACTTAGATCCTTGCCTTATGCCTAGCTAAGGGCGTAAAACTATAGCGCTTGATGGGAAGCAACCCAATGAATAAAATTTATTTTTGCTTTTTGCTTTCTGTTCTTGTGTGTTTGCACAATTATGCTACTGGTATGGTTGTGTTCTTTATGTTTTAGTTAGTGTTTGTGCCAAGTAAATCCTTTAGGATCTTCTTGGGTGCTAGTTGTTTGATCTTGCTGAAAAAGACAGAAACTTTGTGCTCACAAAAATAATTTTCATAAATGATAGAAAAGACCTTTTGATCTGATTATTTTTGCAGAATATTAATATACAAAATACCATAGTCATCCTACTTTGGTAGAATTTTTGGAGTTCCAGAAGTATTCGCAAAAGTAAGATTAGTACAGACTGTTTTGTTTTGACATATTCTATTTTCTTTGTGTTGTGTGCTTATTTTGGTGGCTCTATGGTTTTCTTTGATGAGTTTTTTCCATAGAAAAGTTGGAATACAATAGATATAATACAAAAACAAAATATGAATTGTTTTGATACATCACTTATAGTAGTGGTTTGCTTTCTTATACTAAGGGATCTGACAAAGGTTTTGTTGAGTTTTGTGTGATTAAGTTTTCAAGTTTTGGGTTATCTTACGATTGATGAAGGAAGGATGTAAGAGCCTAAGCTTGGGGATGCCCTGACATCCCAAGCTACTATCCAAGAATGAGCAACCAACTAAGCTTGGGGATGCCCCGAGTGGAATCCCCACTTTCTTCCAACAACTATCGGTATTTTACTCAAGACTGTATTTTTATTCGTCACATGATATGTGTTTTGCTTGGAGCATCTTGTATGATATGTGTCTTTGCTTGTTTTATTTTTTGTTTTAAGTCATCAATCCTTGCTGGACACACCTATTTGAGAGAGCCAAAATTATATCATGACTTGTTAGAATTGCTCTCTATGCTTCACTTAAATCTTTTATGAGCTAGGACTTGCTCTAATGCTTCACTTATATCTTTTTGAGCACGGTGTGCTTTGTTATTTTTGAAGAAATGCTCTCTTGCTTCACTTAGATTTATTTGAGAGTTAGTAAATTTTAAAGAAATTCTCCCTTGCTTCACTTAAATTATTTTGAGAGAAAGATAATTTGGTATGCTCATGATCTTCACTTATATTTGTTTGAGAAATTGAAAAGCAACTCATGAAAATTAGTCCCAAAGTGATAGATATCCAAGAAGGATAAAAAAAGTCATGAAGATCATTGGACAAAATAAACTTAATTCTTAGTAATAGTTTTGAGACATGATGATGTGATATGTGAGTTATGTTTATGATTAATTGTGCTCTAGTAAGAATATTGGTGTTAAGGTTTGTGATTCCCTATGCATGCACGAAAGTAAATAATCATGCAATGAAAATTATATCCTACTTGTGGTGCATTATTTAGTGTTAATTATGCTTAATGCTTCCTTATGAGATTATTCGTTTCTTGGTTGGTCGCTTCTCAATCTTTTTGCTAGCTTTCGTTTTGCACCAAGTATCATCTACACTTGTGCATCCAAAATCCTTTAAACCAGTTTTGCCACATGAGTCCACTATATCTACCTATATGCGGTATTCTTTTGCTGTTTTAAGCAAATTTGCACGTGCCATCTCTAATTTTCAAAATAAACTTCTCTTTTGTGTGTTTGTTTCGCTCGCGGAACGGTAACGGGTGGCTAATATTTTCCATGCTGGATGTGTTATTCTCACGATGAGTGTTTATTCACTTGTCATTGCACGAGAGTAAGGCAAAGGTCTTAGGGATGCCCAGTCCCGAAATGCAAAAATGTATTTACTTTATGTTGTCAAATAATACATTCCTTGGAAAGTGTTGGTATGGAGGGCACCCGTGGATACGGTTAGCCATGGAAAGTGAAAGTATGGTGGAAAAAGGAATAAACTTTATTTTCGGTTTGAGAACCGCCTATGGCATTGTTGGGGAACGTAGTAATTTCAAAAAAATTCCTACGCACACGCAAGATCATGGTGATGCATAGCAACGAGAGGGGAGAGTGTTGTCCACGTACCCTCGTAGACCAAAAGAGGAAGCGTAAGCACAACGCGGTTGATGTAGTCGTACGTCTTCACGATCCGACCGATCCAAGTACCGAACGTACGGCACCTTCGAGTTCAGCACACGTTCAGCTCGATGACGTCCCGCGAACTCCGATCCAGCAGAGCTTTACGGGAGAGTGATGACCCACAAGTATAGGGGATCTATTGTAGTCCTTTTGATAAGTAAGAGTGTCGAACCCAACGAGGAGCAGAAGGAAATGACAAGCGGTTTTCAGCAAGGTATTCTCTGCAAACACTAAAATCATAGGTAACAGATAGTTTTGTGATAATGTAATTTGTAACAAGCAACAAGTAACAATAGTAAATAAAGTGTAGCAAGGTGGCCCAATCCTTTTTTAGCAAAGGACAAGCCTAGACAAATCTTATATGAAGGAAAACGCTCCCGAGGACACATGGGAATTATCGTCAAGCTAGTTTTCATCACGTTCATATGATTCGCGTTCGGTACTTTGATAATTTTATATGTGGGTGGACCGGTGCTTGGGTGCTGTCCTCACTTGGACAAGCATCCCACTTATGATTAACCCCTATTGCAAGCATTCGCAACTACAAAAGAAGTATTAAGGTAAACCTAACCATAGCATGAAACATATCGATTCAAATCAGCCCCTTATGAAGCAACACCTAAACTAGGGTTTAAGCTTCTGTCACTCTAGAAACCCATCATCTACTTATTACTTCCCAATGCCTTCCTCTAGGCCCATACAATGGTAAAGTGTCATGTAGTCGACGGTCACATAACACCACTAGAGGAGAGACAACATATATCTCATCAAAATATCGAACGGATACCAAATTCACATGACTACTTATAGCAAGATTTCTCCCATGTCCTGAGGAACAAACGTAACTACTCACAAAGCATATTCATGTTCATAATCAGAGGAGTATTAATATGCATATAGGATCTGAACATATGATCTTCCACCAAATAAACAAACTAGCATCAACTACAAGGAGTAATCAACACTACTAGCAACCCACAGGTAGCAATCTGAGGCTTTGGGTCAATGATTGGATACAAGAGATGAACTAGGGTTTTAGAGGAGATGGTGCTGGTGAAGATGTTGATGGAGATTGGCCCCCTCTCGGTGAGAGGATCGTTGGTGATGACGATGGCGATGATTTCCCTCTCCCGGAGGGAAGTTTCCCCGGTAGAACAGCTCTGCTGGAGCCCTAGATTGGTTCCGCCGAGGTTCCGCCTCGTGGCGGCGGAGTTTCTTCTCGAAATCTTGCTTATGATTTTTTTCTCGGACGAAAGACTTCATATAGCAAAAGATGGGCACCAGAGGGCCACCAGGGGGCCCACGAGGCATGGGGCGCGCGCCCAGGGGGTAGGGCTCGCCTCCCACCCTCGTGGCCAGGGTGTGGCCCCCTTTGGTATTTTCTTCATCCAGTTTTTTTATTAATTCAAAAATGAGTTCCATGAAGTTTCAAGACTTTTCAAGCTGTGCAGAATAGGTCTCTAATATTTGCTCCTTTTCCAGCCCAGAATTCCAGCTGCCGGCATTCTCCCTCTTCATGTAAACCTTGTAAAATAAGAGAGAATAGGCATAAGTATTGTGACATAACGTGTAATAACATCCCATAATGCAATAAATATCAATATAAAAGCATGATGCAAAATGGATGTATCAACTCCCCCAAGCTTAGACCTCGCTTGTCCTCAAGCGGAAGCCGATAACGATAAATATGTCCACATGTTTAGAGGCAGAGGTGTCGGTAAAATAAAATATGGACATGAGGGCATCATGATCATTCTTATAACAGCAATATATATATATATAGTCATATGATTTCTTATGCTCAGTTAATAATCTATTCACAATGTCAAGTATGAATCAGAAACTTTATTGAGAACCAACAAACTATAATCTCAGTCATTGAAGCAATTGCAATTTATCATAACGTCGGAAAGAGCCTATGTAAGAGCTTTTCAGCAAGTCCACATACTCAACTATCATTTAGTCTTTCACAATTGCTAACACTCACGCAATACTTGTGGTTACGAAGTTTTAATTGGACACAGAGAAAGATAGGGGCTTATAGTTTCGCCTCCCAACCTTTTACCTCAAGGGTAATGTCAACAATAATAGTTCATGCTAACTCACATCCAATAGGGTATATGTATCAGGATCTTTCCAACACAATGCGCTTGCCAAAGGATAAAATGTAAAAGGAAAGGTGAAGATCACCGTGACTCTTGCATAAGGTAAAAGTAAAGGACAGGCTCTTCGCAGAGGGAAGCAAAGGTTGTCATGCGCTTTCATGGTTGGATGCACGAAATCTTAATGCAAAAAGAACATCACTTTATATTGCCACTTGTGATATGGACCTTTATTATGCAGTCCGTCGCTTTTATTTCTTCCATATCACAAGATTGTATAAATATTATTTCCTCCACACTAATAAGTCATACATATTTAGAGAGCAATTTTTATTGCATGCACCGATGACAACTTACTTGAAGGATCTTACTCGATCCATAGGTAGATATGGTGGACTCTCATGGCAAAAATGGGTTTAAGGGAATTCGGAAGCGCAAGCAGTATCTCTACTTAGTGCAAAGAATTGGCTAGCATGAGGGAGAAAGGCAAGCTCAACATGTTGGATGATCCATGACAATATACTTTATTTCGGATATAAGAAAACATAACCCATTACGTTGTCTTCCCTGTCCAACATCAACTCTTTAGCATGTCATATTTAAATGAGTGCTCACAATCATAAAAGATGTCCAAGATAGTATATTTATATGTGGAACCTCTCTTTTGTTTATTACTTCCTATTAATTGCAACGACGACCAAAACTATGTTTGTCAACTCTCAACAACTTTTAATCATCATACTCTTTCTATGTGAAGTCATTACTCTCCATAAGATCAATATGATGTCTTTATTTCTTTTTATTATTCCTCTTTTCTTTTATTCCCTCAAGATCATGGCAAAATAATCAAGCCCTTGACTCAACACTAATCTTTATTATATATAGCTCACGGACTCGATTACATAGAGGGATCATAAAGAAAAACTCATTACTAAATCATACTAAAACTTTATTCTACTAGATCAAGATACTACTAAAATGATCGAACTAAGAAAAACGGTAAAGATAGGAGTGTGATGGTGATACGATGCCGGGGCACCTCCCCCAAGCTTGGCAGTTGCCAAGGGGAGTGCCCATACCCATGTGATTATATCTCCTTTGCCGGTGAAGAAGGTGGTGGAGTTGTTGATGATGTGGGCTTGTCGTCCATCTTCCAAGGCATAGGCTCACCATCATAGAAGGATGATCGAGTCTCGGGGATCCTCAAATCTGCAGCCAAACTCATCCTTTTGAATCTATATTCATACTCACAGTTTTGGTTTTGCAGGTCATAGATTTGGGCTTGGAGATGCTCAATCTTCTCGTGAAGCTTGAAGATGGTTTCCCCAATGTTATTGGCATCCATCTTGTGGTTGTTGGTGAACTCCATGGTCATCATGTGGTTGGCGTTGAGTCCATGTTCCACCATCCCCTGGCACTTGAAAACTTGTTGTTCCATTGCTTCGAGCCTCGTCTCCACGCTTCCGGTCCTCCTTGGTCCCTCAACATCACGGATGTGCAGCAACCCATCACGCATCTCAATGGTTTGAGGGTGTTGCAGCACCTCCTCGAGGTAAGGGTTGATGACCTTCTCGAAGAACTTGTCCTTGGGGGCGCTTGGAGACGTCATAGTGATCTAGATCTGTCAGAAAAACAGCTCGAAATGAAAACATAGGATATTTGCGTGATATGGTGGTCAAAACCTTCGGGAGATCATATAATGAATTTTTACTGACCAAAAGAAGTATCGCGCAAGAAAACGGAGTCCGGAGAGCGCACGAGGTGCCCACGAGGCAGGGGGGGCACGCCCAGGGGGGTAGGGCGCGCCTCCCACCCTCATGGAAGCCTCGTGTCCTTTCCGGACTACTTCTTATTTTCCTATTTTTTTTAAATATTCCAAAACGGAGAAAAATTGTCATTAGAACTGTTTTGGAGTCGGTTTACTTACCGTATCACAGACCTATTCCCTCTCGGATTCTGAAACGTTCTGGAAAGTTTCTCTTATGTATTCTTCCGGGGTTACGGTTTCAATAACATTATTTCAACATTTATAGGATTACCTGAGATATAATGTTTGATTCTTTGACCGTTCACCACCTTAGGATTTGTTCCTTTGAAGTTCTTGATTTTTACGGCACCGGAACGATAGACCTCCTCGATAACGTAAGGACCTTCCCATTTAGAGAGAAGTTTTCCTACAAAAAATCTTAAATGAGAGTTATATAGCAACACATAATCACCTACATTAAACTCACGCTTTTGTATCCTTTTGTCATGCCATCTTTTAACTTTTTTTTAAACAACTTGGCATTCTCATAAGCCTGGGTTCTCCATTCATCAAGCGAGCTAATGTCAAATAACCTCTTCTCATCAGAAAGTTTGAAATCATAATTGAGCTCTTTAATAGCCCAATATGCCTTATGTTCTAGTTCGAGAGGTAAGTGACATGCTTTTCCATAAACCATTTTATACGGAGACATACCCATAGGATTTTTATATGCAGTTCTATAGGCCCATAATGCATCATCTAGTTTCTTGACCAATTCTGTCTAGATCTATTAACAGTCTTTTGCAAAATTAATTTGAGCTCCCTATTTCTCAATTCTACTTGACCACTAGGCTGTGGGTGATAAGGAGATGCAATTCTATGATTAACATCATACTTAGCAAGCATTTTACGAAGAGCACCATGAATAAAATGTGAACCACCATCATTCATTAAATATCTAGGGACTCCAAACCTTGGAAAAATAACTTCTTCAAGCATCTTAATAGAGGTGTTATGATCAACACTACTAGTTGGAATAGCTTCTACCCACTTAGTAACGTAATCAACAACAACTAAAATATGTGTATACCCATTAGAGGAAGGAAACAGTCCCATATAATCAAAGCCCCAAACATCAAATGGTTCAATAACAAGTGAATAATTCATAGGCATTTCTTGACGTCTACTAATATTACCAATTCTTTGACATTCATCACAAGATAAGACAAACTTACGAGCATCCTTGAAGAGAGTAGGCCAATAAAAACCGGATTGCAATATCTTATGTGCGGTTCTATCTCCAGCGTGGTGTCCTCCATAATCTTCAGAGTGACACTTGCGTAGGATTTGTCCTTGTTCATGCTCAGGTACACAACGTCTAATAACACCATCTACTCCTTTATAAAGATGTGGGTCATCCCAGAAATAATGTCTCAAATCATAGAAAAACTTTTTCTTTTGCTGGTATGTGAAACTAGGTGGTATAAATTTAGCAACAATGTAATTAGCATAATCAGCATATCATGGAGCAGTACGAGAAGTATTTATAACATTTAATTGTTCATCAGGAAAGCTATCATCAATAGGTAGTGGGTCATCAAGAACATTCTCTAACCTAGACAAGTTGTGTGCAACGGGGTTCTCAGCTCCCTTTCTATCAATAATGTGCAAATCAAATTCTTGTAGCAAGAGAACCCATCTAATAAGTCTAGGTTAAGCATCTTTCTTTTCCATAAGATATTTAATAGCAGCATGATCAATGTGAATTATTACTTTAGAGTCAACAATATAAGGTCTGAACTTATCACAAGCAAATACAACTGCTAAGAATTCCTTTTCAGTAGTAGTATAATTTCTTTGAGCACTATCTAGAGTTTTACTAGCATATTGGATAACATTTAATTTCTTATCAACTCTTTGTCCTAGAACAACACCTACACCATAATCACTAGCATCACACATAATTTCAAGGGTAAATTCCAATCAGGTGGCTGAACGATAGGTGCAGAAATCAATGCTTTCTTAAGTATTTCAAATGCTTCTACACAATCATCATCAAAGACAAAAGGAATATCTTTTTGTAATAGATTAGTCAGAGGCCGAGAAATTTTTGAGAAGTCCTTAATGAACCTTCTATAAAAACCGGCATGACCAAGGAAACTTCTTATACCTTTGATGTCCTTGGGACATGACATCTTTTCAATCGCATCAACTTTAGCTTTATCCACTTCAATGCCTCTTTCACAAATTTTATGCCCCAAGACAATACCTTCATCAACCCTAAAGTGGCATTTCTCCCAATTCAAGACAAGGTTAGTTTCTTCACATCTCTGCAAAACTCGATCAAGGTTGCCCAAGCAATCATCAAAAGAGGATCCGTAAACGGAGAAATCGTCCATGAAAACCTCAAAAATCTTTTCACAAAAATCAGAGAATATAGCCATCATGCATCTTTTAAAGGTAGCAGGTGCATTACATAAACCAAAAGGCATACGTCTATAAGCAAAAGTACCGAAAGGGCATGTAAAAGTGGTCTTTGCCCTATCATCAGCTGACATAGGTATTTGAGAGAAACCAGAATAACCATCTAGGAAGCAAAAATGTGTATGTTTGGATAATCTTTCTAGCATTTGATCAATGAAAGGCAATGGGTAATGATCTTTTTAGTAGCTTCATTTAATTTGCGGAAATCAATTACGATCCTATAACCTGTAATGGCTCTTTGCGAAATAAATTCATCTTTATCATTAGAAACGACAGTAATACCTCCCTTCTTAGGGACACAATGGACATGACTTACCCACTGACTATCAGAAAAGGGATAAATTGTACCTTCCTCAAGGAGCTTTAGTATTTCCTTTCTTACCACTTCTTTCATCTTAGGATTTAACCGTCGCTAATGATCAATAACTGGTTTGGCGTCTTTCTCCAAATTTATTTTGTGTTGACATAGAGTGGGACTAATGGCCTTAAGATCATCAAGAGTGTATCCAATAGCAGCTCGGTGCTTCTTCAAAGTTTTCAATAATTTTTCTTCTTCATGCTCTGAAAGGCTAGCACTAATAATAACAGGATATATCTTATTTTCATCAAGACAAGCATATTTAAGAGTATCAGGTAACGGTTTAATCTCAAACACGGGATCACCCTTGGGTGGAGGAGGATCCCCTAGGATTTCAACAGGCAGGTTGTGTTTCAGAATAGGTCCTTGTTTAAAGAATACTTCATCTATTTCACTTCTTTCATTCATAAACATACCATTCTCATGGTCTAGCAAATATTGTTCTAAGGGATCATTAGGAGGCACAGTAATAGAAGCAAGACCAATAATTTCACCCTTACTAGGAAATTCCTCATCACAGGGTTGTCTACGAAATTTAGAAAAATTAAACTCACAAGACATATCATCCAAACCAATAGTAACAACATCCTTTTCGGAGTCTATCTTAGCATTAACAGTGTTCAAGATGGGTCTACCAAATATAATGGGACAAAAACTAGCTTGCGGGGAACCAAGAACAAGAAAATCAGTAGGATATTTAGCTTTCCCACACAAGACTTCAACATCTCTAACAATCCCAATCGATGAAATAGTATCTCTATTGGCAAGCTTAATGGTAACATCAATATCTTCTAACTCAGCGGGTGCAATATCATGCATAATTTCTTTGCATAAGGAAATAGGTATTGCACTAGCGCTAGCACCTATATCACACAAGCCATGATAACAATGATCTCCTATTTTAACAGAAATAACAGGCATGCCTACCACAGGTCTATGTTTATATTTAGCACCAGGCTTAGCAATTCTAGCAGTTTCCTCATAGAAATAGATAACATGCCCATCAATATTATCAGCCAACAGATCTTTAACAATAGCAATATTAGGTTCAAATTTAACTTGCTCATGGGGTGTATAAGTTCTAATATTACTTTTACGAACCGCAGTTGAAGCTTTAGCATGATCCTTTATTCTAACAGGGAAAGGTGGTTTCTCAACATAAGCAGTAGGAACAATATGATCATTATAAGTGATAGTCTTTTCTTCAACTTTAATAGGTTCAACTACTTTTACTTCTATGGGAGGATGATATTTAAACCACTTCTCCTTAGGGAGATCAACATGAGCAGCAAAAGATTCACAAAAAAGAAGCTACTATCTCAGAGTCAAGTCCATATTTAGTGCTAAATTTACGGAAAACATCGGTATACATAAAAAATTTAACACAATCAAACTTAGGTGTTATACCTGACTCCTTACCTTCGTCGAGATCCCAATCTTCAGAGTTGCGTTTAAGTCTTTCCAGTAAATCCCATCTGAATTCAATAGTCTTCATCATAAAAGGACCAATACAAGAAGTATCGAGCATGGAGCGATTGTTGTCAGAAAGCCGAGCATAAAATTTTTGAATAATCATTTCTCTTGAGAGCTCATGTTTGGGGCATGAATATAACATTTACTTAAGCCTCCCCAAGCTTGAGCGATGCTTTCTCCTTCGCGAGGCCAAAAGTTATATACCCCCTCTGTTTCTTGATATAAGGTGTATAGATTTTTGAGAAAAAACCCAAAATATAAGGTGTATTGAGTTGCATCACTCATATGGATAATTTTTTTAGGGATTCGATTACATTTCCTTATATTAGGCAAGCTCCTCTATTTTCTCATGCCAATTAGTCAGGGGTAATCTCGCCTAAAACTTGTGAAATTTTCCCTCCACGTGCGTTCTTTAATTTCCGTGCCAAAAACTATACACCCTATATTTAGGAATGGATGGAGTATATAATTACGATCACGATGAACAAGATGCATAGGATAAAACTTCTGATGAAATTCCAATTTCAATCGCTTGTAGTCCCGTGATCCCATATCATCACATAGCCTATACCATGTCAATGCATCTCCCTTCAAAGATAAAGGGAAGACCTTCTTCTTGATAACATCATCAGGCATACCTGCAAGCTTAAATAATCCACAAACTTCATCCACATAGATTAAGTGTAGATCGGGATGCAATGTTCCATCTCCTGCAAAAGGATTAGCTAGCAGTTTCTCTATCATACCCGAAGGAATTTCAAAGTAAAATTTTTCAGTAGGTTGAGTAGGTTGAGGAGCAACTCTTTGCTCTACTAGTTGGGGTGAAGATACCCCGAACAAGCCCCTCAGAGGATTACTTTCCGTAGTAACAAGTGACAGTAAATTTCAGCACACTATATAAATTTTTCCTTACCAAATTCCACCTACCAAAGGCGCTTCACTCCTCGGCAACGGCGCCAGAAAAGAGTCTTGATGACCCACAAGTATAAGGGATCTATCATAGTCCTTTCGATAAGTAAGAGTGTCGAACCCAACGAGGAGCAGAAGGAAATTATAAGCGGTTTTTAGCAAGGTATTCTCTGCAAGCACTGGAATTATAGGTAACAGATAGTTTTGTGATAAGGTAATTTGTAACGAGAAACAAGTAAAAAAAGTAAAGAAAGTGCAGCAAGGTGGCCCAATCCTTTTTGTAGCAAAGGACAATCCTAGACAAACTCTTATATGAAGGAAAACGCTCCCGAGGACACATGGGAATTATCGTCAAGCTAGTTTTGATCACATTCATATGATTCACGTTCGGTACTTTGATAATTTGATATGTGGGTGGACCGGTGCTTGGGTGCTGTCCTTACTTGGACAAGCATCCCACTTATGATTAACCCCTATTGCAACCATCCGCAACTACAAAACAAGTATTAAGGTAAACCTAACCATACCATGAAACATATGGATCCAAATCAGCCCCTTACGAAGCAACGCATAAACTTGGGTTTCAGCTTCTGTCACTCTAGCAACCCATCATCTACTTATTACTTCCCAATGCCTTCCTCTAGGCCCAAACAATGGTGAAGTGTCATGTAGTCAAGGTTCACATAACACCACTAGAGGAGAGACAACATACATCTCATCAAAATATCGAACGAATACCAAATTCACATGACTACTTATAGCAAGACTTCTCCCATGTCCTCAAGAACAAACGTAACTACTCACAGAGCATATTCATGTTCATAATTAGAGGAGTATTAATATGCATATAGGATCTGAACATATGATCTTCCACCAAATAAACCAACTAGCATCAACTACAAGGAGTAATCAACACTACTAGCAACCCACAGGTAGCAATCTGAGGCCTTGGGACAAAGATTGGATACAAGAGATGAACTAGGGTTTGAGAGGAGATGGTGCTGGTGAAGATGTTGATGGAGATTGGCCCCCTCCCGATGAAAGGAGCGCTGGTGATGACGATGGCGATGATTTCCCCTCCCGGAGGGAAGTTTCCCTGGCAGAACAGCTCTGCCGGAGCCCTAGATTGGTTCCGCCAAGGTTCCGCCTCGTGGCGGCGGAGTTTCTTCCCGAAAGCTTGCTTATGATTTTTTCTCGGATGAAAGACTTCATATAGCAGAAGATGGGCACCGGAGGGCCACCAGGGGGCCCCCGAGGCAGGGGGCGCGCCCAGGGGGGTAGGGCGCGCCTCCCACCCTCGTGGCCAGGGTGTGGCCCCCTCTGGTATTTTCTTCGTCCAGTATTTTTTATTAATTCCAAAAATGACTTCCGTGAAGTTTCAGGACTTTTGGAGCTGTGCAGAATAGGTCTCTAATATTTGCTCCTTTTCCAGCCCAGAATTCCAGCTGCAAGCATTCTCCCTCTTAATGTAAACCTTGTAAAATAAGAGAGAATAGGCATAAGTACTGTGACATAACATGTAATAACAGCCCATAATGCAATAAATATCAATATAAAATCATGATGCAAAACAGACGGATCAGATAGTTCCGTCAGCACGACGGCGTGATGATGGTGATGATGTTGCTACCGACGCAGGGCTTCGCCTAAGCACCGCTACGATATGACCGAGGTGGAATATGGTGTAGGGGGGCACCGCACACGGCTGGGAGAGATCAACAGATCAACTTGTGTGTTCTAGGGTGCCCCCTGCCCCCGTATATAAAGGAGCAAGGGGGGAGGCCGGACGGCCCTTACAGGGCGCGCCAGGAGGAGGAGTCCTCCTCCTAGTAGGAGTAGGACTCCCCTTTCCTACTCCTACTTGGAGGAGGAAAGGAAGGAGGAGAGGAAGAAGGAAGGAGAGGGAGGAAAGGAGGGAAAGGGAGGCCGCCCCCCTAGTCCAATTCGGTTTGGGCTAGGGGGGCCGCGCGCCCTGCCTCCTCTCTTCCACCACTTGGCCAATAAGGCCCAATACTTCTTCCCTGTATTCCCGTAACTCCCCGATACTCCGAAAAATACCCGAATCACTCGGAACCTTTCCGATGTCCGAATATAGTCATCCAATATATCGACCATTTCAAGACTCCTCGTCATGTCCCCGATCTCATCCAGGACTCCGAACTACCTTTGGTACATCAAATCACATAAACTCATAATACAAATCGTCACCGAACGTTAAGCGTGCGGACCCTACGTGTTCAAGAACTATGTAGACATGACCGAGACACGTCTCCGGTCAATAACCAATAGCGGAACCTGAATGCTCATATTGGTTCCTACATATTCTACAAAGATCTTTATCGGTCAAACTGCATAACAACATATGTTGTTCCCTTTGTCATCGGTATGTTACTTGCCCGAGATTCGATCGTTGATATCTCGATACCTAGTTCAATCTCGTTACCAGCAAGTCTCTTTACTTGTTCCGTAATGCATCATCCTGCAACTAACTCATTAGTCAAATTGCTTGCAAGGCTTATAGTGATGTGCATTACCGAGAGGGCCCAAAGATACCTCTCCGATAATTGGAGTGACAAATCCTAATCTTGAAATACGCCAACTCAACAATTACCTTCGGAAACAACTGTAGAGCACCTTTATAATCACCCAGTTACGTTGTGACGTTTGGTAGCACACAAAGTGTTCCTCCTGTATTCGGGAGTTGCATAATCTCATAGTCATAGGAACATGTATAAGTCATGAATAAAGCTATAGCAACATACTAAACGATCAAGTGCTAAGCTAACGGAATGGGTCATGTCAATCACATCATTCTCCTAATGATGTGATCCCGTTTATCAAATGACAACTCATGTCTATTGTTAGGAAACTTAACCATCTTTAATCAACGAGCTAGTCAAGTAGAGGCATACTAGTGACACTCTGTTTGTCTATGTATTCACACATGTATTATGTTTCCGACTAATACAATTCTAGCATGAATAATAAACATTTATCATGAAATAGGGAAATAAATAATAACTTTATTATTGCCTCTAGGGCATATTTCCTTCAGTCTCCCACTTGCACTAGAGTCAATAATCTAGATCACATCGCCATGTGATTTAACATCAATAGTTCACACCACCATGTGATTAACACCCATAGTTCACATCGTCATGTGACCAACACTCAAAAGGTTTACTAGAGTCAGCAATCTAGTTCACATCGCCATGTGATTAACACCCAAAGAGTACAAAGGTGAGATCATGTTTTGCTTGTGAGAGAAGTTTAGTCAACGGGTCTGCCAAATTCAGATCCGTATGTATTTTGCAAATTTCTATGTCAACAATTCTCTGCACGGAGCTACTCTAGCTAATTGCTCCCACTTTCAATATGTATCCAGCTTGAGATTTAGAGTCATCCGGATCAATGCCAAAACTTGCATCGACGTAACCCTTTACGATGAAGTTTTTGTCACCTCCATAACCGAGAAACATATCCTTATTCAGCTAAGGATAATTTTGAGCAATGTCCAGTGATCTACTCCTAGATCACTATTGTACTCCCTTGCC
The DNA here is from genome assembly GCA_032464435.1 of Aegilops umbellulata. Lineage (NCBI taxonomy): Eukaryota > Viridiplantae > Streptophyta > Magnoliopsida > Poales > Poaceae > Aegilops > Aegilops umbellulata. The sequence goes on from CP136055.1 coordinate 193,895,739, forward strand.
GAACAGTAGGTCTGGTACACGACATGGCATACTTTATCGAACCTATAGCGGAGGCATAGGGAATGACTTTCATTCTCTCTATCTTCTGTCGTGGTCGGGTTTTGAGTTTTACTCAACTTCATACCTTGCAACACAGGCAAGAACTCTTTCTTTGACTGTGCCATTTTGAACTACTTCAAAAACTTGTCAAGGTATGTACTCATTCAAAAATTTTATCAAGCGTTTTGATCTATCTCAATAGATCTTGATGCTCAACATGTAAGCAGCTTCACCCAGGTCTTTCTTTGAAAAACTCCTTTCAAACACTCCTTTATGCTTTACAGAAAATTCTACATCATTTCCGATCAACAATATGTCATTCACATATACTTATCAGAAAGGTTGTAGTGCTCCCACTCACTTTCTTGTAAATACAGGATTCACCACAAGTCTGTATAAAACTATATGCTTTGAGCAACTCATCAAAGCGTATATTCCAACTCCGAGATGCTTGCACCAGTCCATAGATGGATCGCTGGAGGTTGCACATTTTTTAGCACCTTCAGGATCGACAAAACCTTCTAGTTGCATCATATACAACCTTCTTTAAGAAAATCCATTAAGGAATGTAGTTTTGACATCCATTTGCCAGATTTCATAAAATGTGGCAATTTGCTAACATGATTCAGACAGACTTAAGCATCGCTACGAGTGAGAAAATCTCATCGTAGTCAACACCTTGAACTTTGTCAAAACCTTTTTCGACAAGTCTAGATTTGTAGATAGTAACACTACTATCACCATCCGTCTTCCTCTTGAAGATCCATTTATTTTCTATGGCATGCCGATCATCGGGCAAGTCAACCAAAGTCCACACTTTGTTCTCATACATGGATCCCATCTCAGATTTCATGGCCTCAAGCCATTTCGCGGAATCTGGGCTCATCATCGCTTCCTCCTAGTTCGTAGGTTCATCATGGTCAAGTAACATGACCTCCAGAACAGGATTACCGTACCACTCTGGTGCGGATCTCACTCTGCTTGACCTACGAGGTTCGGTAGTAACTTGATCTGAAGTTACATGATCATCATCATTAGCTTCCTCACTAATTGGTGTAGGAGTCACAGGAACTGATTTCTGTGATGAACTACTTTCCAATAAGGGAGCAGGTACAGTTACCTTGTCAAGTTCTACTTTCCTCCCACTCACTTCTTTCGAGAGAAACTCCTTCTCTAGAAAGGATCCATTCTTAGCAATGAATGTCTTGCCTTCGAATTTGTGATAGAAGGTGTACCCAACTTTCTCCTTTGGGTATCCTATGAAGACACATTTCTCCGATTTGGGTTTGAGCTTATCAGGATGAAACTTTTTCACATAAGCATCGCAACCCCAAACTTTAAGAAATTACAACTTTGGTTTCTTGCCAAACCAAAGTTCATACGGTGTCGTCTCAACAGATTTAGATGGTGACATTTTTAACGTGAATGCATCTGTCTCTAATGCATAACCCCAAAACGATAGTGGTAAATCGGTAAGAAACATCATAGAGTGCACTATATCCAATAAAGTATGGTTATGACGTTCGGACACACCATTATTGTTGGGGATATTACTACTGGGCGTAAACCGACTCACCTAGGTCGGGTTAACTTCATCAGTAGTTCGAAGGTGTTAAAGCCCAAAGAGGCAGATAAGGGCCCAAGGCATGTAGTCGGTTTAGGACCTGTAGCCGTAAACCGGCTTTATGTGTAAACTTGTATTGTAAGTTAGGAATAAGGAGAGACCAAACCGGATACGAGTATGAACCGGTGTTGGGACTCTGTGAACCGACGGGCGTCACCCGTGTATATAAGGGGACGACCCGGCGGCGGTTCAAGGACATACAACAACAACTCGAGACTTAGGCAAAGCTTATTTGCTCCCTAGTCATCGAAATCCCATCAATTCCATCACAACTAGACGTAGGCTTTTACCTTCATTGAAGGGGCCGAACTAGTATAAAACTCTCTGTGTCCCTGTGTCCGCTTTAACCCCTTCAAGCTAACCCGTCGCGATGGCTCCACGACTAAGTTCTTTCACTAGGACATCTGCCGCGACAAAACCACGACAGTTGGCGCCCACCGTGGGGCTATCGCACGATGGTTTCAAGTTCTTGGAGGGCCGCTTTGAAGGACTCGAGGGCTACGCTGTGGGCCGGATGACTAAGAGTCGTCGTGGCAAGCTCTACATCGACGATGCAGGCTGGGGCCCCGAGGCCGGCTCAATTGAGTACGGGTACCGGGTCCCCTTTGGTGGCATACATGTCTTCATCGGCAAGATCGGTGAACCGGGCCCTGAGCCGGACATCTACACCGACCTCGTCGAGACGGCTCAGCGTGCGCGATCTGCCCAGGTTAAACTGGCCGTGAAGCGTGCCTTCATAGGAGTCATCCATGGAGGAAGTTATGAGAACGACTCAGAATCTGGTGGCGAGACCGTCGTTTACTCCGGCGACGAGTCATCAACCGGAGAAACCGAATCTCTGTATCAACTGCAAGATGGCCGGATTGGGGGCTGTTCCGATGGCGACAGTATTCCGGACCCCTCTGATCTGCCCCACCGGGTTGGAATATTCATGGCCGGTACACAGGCCGCGCTTAATTCTTCGACCGCTGCGGCAATAATCTCCGGTTCAGTAGCGGCGACGGCTGCCGGGGCAGGAGGCTCCGTGCGCCCGCCGGCTCAAGTTTTATTGGATCTGTTTGATGCGTTGGCTGCGCTAATGGCAGAGGCTAACCCGGTGGATCAGGACGCTCACAACACGGAAATTGCAAAGGTGAGGGAGCAAATCACTCAAGCTAAGGCGGACCTAGCAACTGAAGATGCCAGGATGACTGCAGAACGGGCCGCTTTAGATGCACAGGCCTACAGGCTCATGTTGGACTAGAACGCGTCACAAGAAGTCATGAGGAGGAAGTACCGATCTCGTCTGCCTTCGGTCTTCGAAGCCAGAGACCTCTGCAACACCCCCGGAGCGGGAGCCAGTAATCCGCCGGTGGTAAACCGGGCGGAAGCACCTGGGACGGGTGCACCGGTCCAGCCCCGTTTAATAGATCTGCCCCGTAATAATACTGGTGTACCTCAGGTTCTGCCTCCGGGTCACTACTCCAACCCGATGGACAACCTTGTTGCGGCTGCTGCACGGCTGGAGGCCATTCCAATTGAAGGTGATTCACCGCAGGCGGTAGAGACGCGCCGGGTCAAGGAGCTCCTTAGGACAGCTTTGATCCAACATGAAGCATATTCGCACAGCCGCGATCGGATCCACTCAACTCCCCGCCCGAGCCGGAGCTATAGCAGGCATATGGATGAACCGGCTGTGTCAAGTAATGCACGGCGAGGAGCGCCCCGCGGTAACAACCCGGCAGGAGGTGTCGATAATGCTCAAGAAGTGGTAGATCGGGCCCGAGCGCGCAGGGAGGCCGAGTTAGCGGCACAATATCAAGATTGTCAGCTTACACCGGTTCGTCCGACGACCATGATCGAGCCAGGAGTTACCTCTAGTGCTTTGGGAGTGCCTTGCCTCGTTCCCGGTTTACACAATGTGCGCCTGCCCAAGGATTTCAAGGGCCCGCGCAAGGTACCAAATTACACGGCGGATCAACCTCCAGAGACATGGGTGGAGATCTATGAGATGGCCATGGAGATGCTTGATGTGTATGAGGCGGCGCGTGCAAAGTATTTCACCATGATGCTTGAAGGAACGGCCCGTACATGGTTGAAAAGCTTGCCGGCCAATTCTATCAGCTCATGGGCCCAATTACGAGTCCGGTTTATTAGTAATTTCAAAGACACATGTAAGCAACCAATGTCGATAGTGGATCTAGCTGCCTGTGTCCAGGAGGAAGGAGAATCAACGATGCATTGGGTGCGCCGGGTCTCACAAGTTCTGCATTCATCAGACCGCATCAACGCTAACACCGCGGTTATAACCCTGGAAGGCAATTGCCGGTTTGGGCCCCTAAAGCTGAAATTAGGGCGGATGAAGCGCCACTGCACTGACATAGGGACTCTCATGGGCGCTTTGGTAAAGTATGCTGATTCTGATAGTACCAAGGATCCCGAGTCTGATGATGAGAAGATAGGGAAGGGAAAGAAGAACGGCAACTCCAAAGGTCAGCAACATCACCCGATAGGTAACGGTGGCGGAGGCAAGCACAAAGCGGATGGAAACATGGACTTCGTGGCTAATACCAATGCGCAGGACAAGGGCCAGCGACGTAAAGGTAAAATGCAGAATCGCAGTGGAGCGCCTAGCCCTAACCCGGACCACCTAAACTATCTGTTGAACCGGCCCTGCGCGAAGCATGGGACAAAGGAAGTACCAGCAAACCACCTTTGGAAGGATTGTTACATTATGCAGGAGTTCAAAAATTCTAATGCTTTCCAGCATGATCACGGCTCGGGCGGTGGCTCAGGATCCGGGCCGGGTTACGGCGGAGGAAATTCCGGTTCAGGATTCAATGGTAATCTGGGCGGACAGAATAACCAGAATAATCAGAATAGCCAGGGTGGTTACAACCAGCAGCAGCAACAGTCAGGTTACCAGAGCAACCCAAAGCAGTTGAATAGTGGGCAGTACCATGTCTTCACCACTAGCTTGGACAAGCGGGACCGGAAGGTTCAGAAGCGGGCAGTCAACTCCGTTGAACCGGCTGTGCCCCGTTACTTACACTGGTCTGAGCAGCCAATCATATGGAGCAGAGAGGATCACCCACCCCGGGTTGATAACCCGGGTCAGCTGGCATTGGTGGTGGCACCTCAGGTGGGAGGTTATAAGTTCACCAAGGTACTCATGGATGGAGGGAGCAACATTAATATCTTGTACTATGAGACCTTCTATCGTATGGGATTGACAGACAAAAATCTCAAACCGTCCAATACGGTGTTCCATGGTGTGGTACCTAGCAAATCAGCATATCCTGTTGGTAAGATAGCTCTAGAAGTGGCCTTTGGAGATGATCATGATTCCAGGATGGAGACGCTGACGTTTGAAGTGGTAAAGATCCAAAGTCCGTATCACGCCCTGTTTGGGCGACCGGCCTACGCCAAGTTCATGGCACGGCCTTGTTATGTGTACTTGCAGCTCAAGATGCCGGGTCACAAGGGGACAATTACGGTTCATGGAAGCCGTCGTGTTGCTTTGGAGTGCGAGGAAGGAGATGCGGCCTACGCAGAGTCAGTTTGTGCCACCGAGGAGCTGAAATTTTATAAAGACAATGTTGATCCGGCAGATATGTCTCTGTTGAAGAAGCCAACTACGGAGCATGATCCGGCCTTGAAGTTCAAATCGGCAGCTGAGACTAATCTTGTTGACTCCGTGCCTGGCGATTCATCCAAGCAGTTCAGCATCAGTGCCAATTTGGATCCTAAATAGGAAAGCGCGCTCATCGAGTTCATCCGTGAGAATCGGGACATCTTTGCATGGAAGCCTTCTGACATGCTAGGTGTACCGAGGCAACTCGCTGAGCACACTCTTAATGTGGATCCTAAATACAAATCGGTGAAACAGTTCCTCCGCCGGTTTAACAAAGAAAGACGCAAAGCTATTGGAGAAGAGGTAGCCAGGCTTTTGGCAGCTGGTTTTATTGTCGAAGTTTTTCACCCTGAGTGGCTTCTAATCCGGTGTTGGTCCTTAAGAAAAACGGCACCTGGCGTATGTGTGTGGATTACACAGACCTTAATAAGGCTTGTCCAGCAGATCCTTTTGCCCTCCCCCGTATTGATCAAATCATTGATGCTACGGCGGGTTGCGAGCGTTTGAGTTTTTTGGATGCATATTCTGGTTATCATCAGATCAAAATGGCGGTTAAGGACCAGGAGAAGACGGTGTTTATCACTCCCTTTGGAGCCTTCTGCTATGTGTCTATGCCCTTTGGGCTCAAGAGTGCCCAGGCAACTTATCAACGATGTGTACAAAATTGCCTTCACAAGTAGATTGGCCGTAATGTACATGCTTATGTGGATGATATTGTGGTTAAGTCAAGGAAGAAGGAGACTCTGGTTGATGATTTGAAGGAAACCTTTGATAACCTGAGGACGTACAAGATGATGCTCAATCCGGCCAAATGTGTTTTTGGTGTACCGGCAGGCAAGTTATTGGGTTTTCTGGTGTCCAACAGGGGAATTGAGGCTAATCCGGAGAAGATCACAACCATCACCTCCCTGGCTAAACCAAAGTGTATCAATGACGTTCAAAGTTTGGCTGGTTGGATTGCCGCGTTGAGCCGGTTTATCAGCCGCCTTGGTGAGAAGGCAATTCCTTTATATCAGATGTTGAAGAAGGCGGATCAGTTCGTCTGGAGTTCTGCTGCTGATCAGGCATTGGAGGACTTAAAGCGGCAATTGGCCAACCCGCTTGTGCTTGCCGCTCCCGTTGACAAGGAGCCGCTACTACTATATGTTGTTGCTAACGCTCGCGCAGTCAGTGTGGCTATTGTGGTAGAGCGGAAGGAGGCAGGTAAGGAGCATCCAGTTCAGCATCCGCTTTACTATATCAGTGAGGTACTTATTGAATCCAAGCAAAGGTATCCGCATTGGCAGAAGCTGGTATATGGAGTTTTCATGGCAAGCCGGAAGCTGAAACAGTATTTCCAAGGGCACCCCATCACAGTGGTCAGTTCTGCTCCTTTAGGCGATATCATACAGAACCGAGAAGCGACTGGCCGGATTGCCAAGTGGGCTATAGACCTTGGGCCGCACGGGTTGAAGTATGTGCCCCGAACGACGGTAAAGTCTCAAGCACTTGTTGATTTCATCAATGATTGGACGGAGCTGCAAGCACCTGAAGAGAAGCCGGATCACACATATTGGACCATCCATTTTGACGGATCCAGGCAATTGGAGGGCTCGGGGGCTGGAGTCGTATTAACTTCCCCACGAGGTGACAAGTTCTGTTATGTTCTCCGCTTAATGTTCCCTTGTACTAACAATGCAGCTAAGTATGAAGCCTTGCTCCATGGTCTTCGGATGGCTAAAGAGATGAATCTAAGCCGGGTTAAGTGCTTCGGTGACTCGGACCTAGTGGCTCAACAGGTGTCTGGCACTTGGGATTCTAAGGACCCACTCATGGCCGCATATCGTTGTGAGGTAGATAATGTGGCAGGTGACTTCAAGGGCTATCAAGTGGACCACGTGGACCGTAGGAAAAATGAAGCAGCGGACGCTTTTAGCCGGTTGGGCTCTCAGCGTAAACTGGTCCCGCCTAATGTTTTTCTTGATGTGCTGCACAACCCGTCGGTCCAGCTCCCTGGTGAAGCGGATTTGGCTATTCCTGATCCGGAGTCTCAATTGCTGGCGGCTCTTCATGTCATTCCGGATTGGACGCTTCCTTATCTTGCGTACATGAACCGGGGCGAGCTACCAGAGGATGAAACCTTGGCCCGGCAGATAATCCGGTGATCCAAGTCCATGACTATTGTTAATGGTGAATTGCATCATTGCAGTGTGTCAGGGGCGTTTCAACGCTGCGTGTCTTCTGAGGAAGGCTGTGAAATTTTGCGTGAGATCCACGAAGGAGATTGTGGTCATCACGCCGATTCAAAATCCCTGGTGGCTAAAGCGTTCCGCCATGGTTTTTACTGGTTAACTGCTCATGCTGATGCAGAGGATCTGGTCAGACGGTGTGACGGTTGCCAAAAGTTTTCAAGACACGCTCATGTGCCGTCTCAAGAATTGAGAATGATTCCAATCACTTGGCCGTTTGCAACTTGGGGGCTGGATATGGTTGGGCCTTTCAAAAGGTCCAAGGACAAGAAGACCCACCTCCTGGTGGCGGTTGACAAGTTTACAAAGTGGGTGGAGGCAGAGCCTGTTAGCAAGTGTGATGCAGCCACGGCGGTTCAGTTCATCAAAAAGGTGATTTTCTGGTTTGGTTTTCCACACAGTATCATCACAGGCAATGGTACCAACCTATCCAAAGGTGCCATGAAGGAGTTCTGCGAACGTGAGCACATCCGCCTTGATGTCTCATCAGTGGCGCACCCACAGTCCAATGGTCAAGCAGAAAGAGCTAATCAGGAAATCTTGAGAGGCATCAAGCCCCGGCTTATGGTTCCTTTGCAGAGGACGCTGGGTTGTTGGGTGGAAGAGTTGCCTTCTGTGTTATGGAGCATCAATACCACACCAAATAGATCAACAGGATACACATCGTTCTTCATGGTCTATGGAGCGGAGGCGGTTCTCCCTAGTGACATCCGTCACGATTCACCTCGTGTGGCGGCTTATGTTCAAGCGGACAACGAGACAACACGGCAAGACGCTTTGGACCGGTTGGATGAAGAGCGTGACATAGCAGCTGCCCGCTCGGCGATTTACCAACAGGATCTTCGTCGTTATCACAGTCGCCGAGTCAGAACCAGAACCTTTCAAGAAGGAGATTTGGTGCTTCGGCTCATCCAAGATCAGACTGATATGCATAAGTTATCCCCACCTTGGGAGGGACCTTTCGTGGTCAGCAAGAATCTGCACAACGGGTCATACTATCTGATTGATATTCGAGAGCATAAAGACTCACGCACATCAGAGGTGGAGACCAACAAGCCGTGGAACATAGCTCATATTCAGCCTTACTATACCTGAGCCATCGGCTCTACTTATGTACATACTATGACAATGTATATATTATGATTAATATAATAAACCGGAGCCTCAGCTAAAGCGGGGTATTTGTTCTTTTACATCATGCGTGGTTACACGGAGTTGTTCTGTCTTAAAGCGGTCTCCAGTTTACCCCTTGAAAGTTTTATAAAAATCACTTGGGGGCTTGGTCGTGTCCGAACCAATGCAACACCTTATGATAGGAGAAAGCCACCAGCTCACTTGGGGACATGGTCAAGTCTGAACCAGTCACGCCTCTTGATCGGCCTAAGGCCATAGAATCACTTGGGGGCTTGGTAGAACCCGAACCATTGCCACGCCTCTTGATCGGCATAATGCCACGGTTTCATTTGGGGACCTGGCTGACTTGAACCATAGCTAGACCTATCGGGAGCTTGGTCGTGTCCGACCATGGTAACACCATCTGATCGGCTCAGTAAAGCCTCTTTTTTGCAAACGGTTTTATCATTGCCTTTGCTTCAATGTTTTTTCTTAATAACTGTTGCTTTATATTTGTTGCATTTTGTAAACCGACAACGTTTTAAACCGGTTCAAACTATCAATTGACGGAACACGGTCCATTTTTAATCCGGAGATTATTTGCCCGGTTTTACTTTTTTTGTTAACATCCCATGATGGAGTAACAAGGGTGTTTATGGTAACCCGACACGGTTTACATGATAAACCGGCATTGTATACACATGAGCTATTTTCTCCTTTGACGGTACAGGGTTTATAGACCTCCGCTTCAAGATTGGTTAAGCCGACTTCATGACCAACGATGGCAGGTATTTTGTATCACAAAATTTGATCATATACCTCAATTTCCTTGCATATATATATATGAGAAGATCACAAACAGGCTGGCGGTACAACCGCCATGGCAGTTTAAGATTTTATGATTGCAGAAGATGTAGATTGAAGGTTTCGATCTTTCAAACAAAAGTATCAGCACTGATGCACGAAGGCATCTCAGAAGCAAGAGTATTGACTATCCTATTACAAGGCAACGTGCTGCCCAAATAAGATCATTGTTTTCTTGGCGGAATATAACAAAGCAGCCATTTAAACCGGCCTCCGGTTCAAGCTTGGTCGCCGCCCTGATCTGATGGTTGTGGGTCCTCCTGTGCCGCTTCAACTTCTTCCTCCCTGCCCAGTGGCTGGAAATCAACAGTGGTCCAGTCGATTCCCATTAGGGCTTGAAAGACAGCTTCTTCATGGATCAGGGATGCCGGTTCAATATCAGGGGCGTAAGTGTGCTTACGGATTGGAGGGATCAGATTCTCCGCTCCAGGGATTGGTGTAGCCACTCGTTTGTTCTGATTGTTATATTGAGCTTGATAATGCGTCAAGTCTGACTCTTCCGCCAATTGGCAAGCTAGAGGGCGTACTGCCCAGTTTATTGCTCTCAGGTCTTCCTCATTGAACTCCGAGCCATCTTCCTTTAAACTGGGATAACCTTGAGCTGCCTCAACAGGATCAAAATCCGGCACCCATGCTTTTGCCCGGATTAAGGCATTGATGTCACCGGTTCGAGCAGCAGATTTCTTCAGCTCTGCAATCCGGGCGGGAAGCATTGACAACCTCTTCAGAGTATCTTGAATTAAAGAGGGCGTCGGATTATTATGTGATGGAGTAGAAATGATTCGCTGCGCCCCGGTATACAGCTGTTCGATTAAGGTATATGCGGCCTTCAACTTCATCCGAACATCTGACCCCAAGTGACCAATGCGTGTACCTACAACATTATAAAGAGTTCACAAACCAAACCTATCATAGGAAGGCCAAATTATTATAGAAGTCAAAGGAAGCTTACCAAAGATGGCTGCAGTCATGGCATGTACTTGCCGCTTTACGCTGGTTAGCTCATCTACCACCGGTTTAAGGGCGGCTTCAGCAGTTTCAATTTTCTTGGTCAAAGCGGCCTTCTCAGTGGCCCAATCCATCCGCTCTTTGTTGAAGCCCTCCTTCAGCTGTTCCATGACGCCTAAGGCGCTGGTCAACTCCTCTTTTGCCTTGGAGGTTTCAGCTTGTTGGGATTTCAAATTTTCTTGAAGATCGGCGAGTTGGCTTTCCTTGGTTTTCAGCTCAGCCTGCATACAGACAGTCATATGATTTAACAAACGGTACAAGAATTGAAGTACCAACTACATAACAAGTTATGCATTTGGCACTTGGGGGCTAATGCATATTTGATCTTCAACTGTCAATTGATTGCAAAGTCCCAAGCTCAATACAAGTATTCAACTTGGCACTTGGGGGCTAATGGCTATTTGCTCAAATAAGTTCTGGTGCTGCCATGTTAAATTACTTAAGTCCCGGTTTAACTACATTAAGTTGAAACGGCCCTTGGGGGCTACATCAGTGAATTTTGAAGCATTCAGTTTTATAATAGTAAGCCCTGGTTTACAAGAGGATTGCCAAACCGGCCCTTGGGGGCTAGGGGAGTTAACAAAACTGAAGTATCCAAGTAGGAAAAAGCACATGGAAGTTACCTCAAGTTTTTCCTTCATCATATTCACCAGACCGGCTTCATAGTCACAGCTGGTATACAGCCGGTTCAAGTAGCCGGAATGAAGGTCTTGGGCATTCAGAGCAGCATAAGTCGCCAGATCAACATTCCACCTGCGTTTGCTCATAGTAGCGAATTCTTCTTTGGCAGTATGCTTTGATAAGGCGACCGGATTGCTTGGTTCAGTACGGCCAATGCCAGTAATCACAACATCATCATCCTTGGCGTCACCGCTTTGGCCAGGGGCAGTCGATGTGTCAGCAGGTCGGATTGGACTGGTAGATTTCTCAATCCGGATAGGGCTTCCGGGCTGGCTAGCAGGGCCTGAGGTATTGACACGCCTTTCTTCAGCAATGACGTCTTCACCTTGCAGTGGGGGATCGTTGGGTATATCTTCGCGAATGACCGCTTCATGATCCGGTGTTTTTTCCGGTTCAGGAACGGCATCCTCCTCGGCCGCTTTATCCAGGCGGGCCTTCTTGCTTGGCCTAGGCTTGGCCCTACAGGCAGTAACCAAAATCAGATACAACGTATGTTTTAACATGATGTATCAGAAATATTAAGATAAGTATAACTTACCCAAGCACCGTCTTGAGTGGTGGCAGCTGAGTAGCTGATGACTCGCCAGAGGATGAGTGGGAAGTAACCTGATAATCGGAATCAGATGGATTAAGAGGTTGACGAAAGCAGACCGCTTTAGGACAAGCACTGACAAGCAAATTAGAGACCTCTGAACGGCGTTTCCGAACTGGACTGTTCGGTAAACCGGCGGAGGTAACTACCTGGCCGCTATGCCGGGTTGTGCCGCGAACTTCGTGCTGTTGGGTCTTCATAAGAAATTTGGGATCCAAGCAAGCAAGAGGATGAGAAAATTTAACTTTCCGGTTTGCCTGGCGGATTTTTAATGAAGGCAAAAGGTTTGAATCAGAAGAGAGAGTAATTACCTCTGCAGCATCAGCATGACTAGCTTCGGCATCATCCTGACAAATATTATCATCAATAAGGCGTGTAAAAAGCAAGCCAAGTGAATCAAGTTCTACCTCAAGGTCTGGATTACCCACATCATCATCAGCGGGCGGATCGGAAGATGCAGTGGTTTTCCTCTTATGATCAGGCCTCTTAACGACTTTGGTCTTTGGCCGGATTGGTCTTTCCGGTTTGTCTAGGTTTTCTGGTTTCTCCCGAGGAAGCTTCTTGCTCCAAAACGGATCATTGCCCTGTTTAAGCAGCAGTTGATATTAAAGAATATACAGAAATAGCAATGACATATTCAGTAAAGAGGTACAGTCAAGATCTTACAGCTGGCGGTTTGTTGGTAGCGCAGAAGGGAAGCAGGCCGGTTCGAGCACAGAGGTGTTCCGGCTCATTCAACATTTTTTTAACAGCTTCTGTGACCTTATCATCAGTGAGCTGGATGTTGACATGTCGGAGTGGGTGATCGACATTACCAGTGTACTCGCACATCAAACCAGAGCGCTGGCTGAGGGGCAGTATGCTCCATGATATCCAACAACGTGCAAGATGAATTCCTGTTAAACCGTTGGCCATGAAGGCTCTGAGCTTGGATAGTTGAGGAGCGTATTTACTTCTCTCCTTAGCAGTCAACTTTTGCGGAAAAGGGTGTGTATTGCTAAGCCGCTCCGGACGAAAGCCAGGCAAAGGATTTTCATTAGCAGGGGAGGTGTCTTTGCAATAGAACCAAGAGTGATTCCACTCCTTAGGGTGGCTGTGCAGTTTGGCGTGAGGGTAAGTGACCTCCTTCCTTTTCTGAATTGCCATACCAGCCAATTCCGTATTTGAGCCATCAGTGAATTCTGTGCGGCGGTTTAGGTGAAAGCAGTCTCTAAACAACTCAACTATGGGTTCCTCTTGAAAGTATGCCTCACAGAGCACTTGGAAGTGACAGATGTTGGTGACAGAGTTTGGGCCGGTGTCTTGCGGGCGGAGTTGAAAGTTGGCTAAGACATCTCGATAGAATTTTGAACCGGGCGGATTAAAACCCCGGGCTAAGTGGTCCGCAAAAACGACAACCTCTCCTTCTTGAGGTGTGGGAGGACATTCTTTGCCAGGGACCCTCCAATGAATGGTATTTTTGCTGCTTAAAGCGCCAGACAGGACAAGATTATTCAGTTGAGTTTCTGTGACGCGAGAAGGAACCCAGTTGCACTCATATACTTGTTTGGCCATGGTGAAGTCTACAAAATAAGTTATTCCGGTTCAAGATTGCGTTGGGTAAAAAGTATACACCGGTATAAACAATGTTAAACCGGAGGCAACTATATTTAAACCGGAGTTCTATGAAGAGGCGTCATATGGCTGAAGAGTTCTGGCGGTTCAACCAGGGGACTAATGGTATATACCGGTTTATTTACTTCTTCTATACTAAGTTAAACCGCCTGATCAAAACATTGAAAGAAAATGAGGTTGCGGATGGCTAAGTACGCAGAAACAGGTTTCACAAGGTCCTATTACAGCAACGGATTTGAGGCAAGTTCAGAAAAACAGGAAAATATTCAAAAGATTAAGGCAGGACAATATTGATTCAATGGACAGGACTATATGTGAGATCTATAGACTTGAGCATGAAGCTACATGCGGATGCTAAAAGTTACTGCTAATCAGGGCAGGGCTTCACAGATCTATCCAAGAACCCGGGTACGAGTATGAACAGTGATGGAGCACTGCAAGAACAAGAAACCCTAGAACATATCTAGGGCAAAGAAAGCGAAGGACTTACCAGGGTGAGGAAAGCGCGGAAGATTGCCATAGTTTTCTGGTGCGTTCAGGGTGATGCAGCAGTCCCAAGATGGTGCAGAGGTCGACGGCGGCGGCGGAGCTCCGAGGCTGGCGACACGGGGAAGACGAAGAGAAAGGGGACGAAGGGGAGAAAAGGAATGACCCTTCGGTCCTATTTATAAGGCAAGAGACATGTGTCAGGCGCGTGAATCAAGGAACCATAAATCTTGGAAGCGGAGCTGTCGCCTCGGTTATTGCGGATCTATTAAACAATGAGGGTGTCATGAATGTTATCTCTATGATGATGTCATGCCGGTTTACAGCAGCCAGGGGTGGTGACATCACGGCGGTTCAACACTACAGAAGACGTTGAAGACGAAGATTTTTTTGCTAAGGATTGACATGAACTCGTTCAAATCAATCTGGGGCCTAATGTTGGGGATATTACTACTGGGCGTAAACCGACTCACCTAGGTCGGGTTAACTTCATCAGTAGTTCGAAGGTGTTAAAGCCCAAAGAGGCAGATAAGGGCCCAAGGCCTGTAGTCGGTTTAGGACCTGTAGCCGTAAACCGGCTTTATGTGTAAACTTGTATTGTAAGTTAGGAATAAGGAGAGACTAACCCGGATACGAGTATGAACCGGTGTTGGGACTCTGTGAACCGACGGGCGTCACCCGTGTATATAAGGGGACGACCCGACGGCGGTTCAAGGACAGACAACAACAACTCAAGACTTAGGCAAAGCTTATTTGCTCCCTAGTCATCGAAACCCCATCAATTCCATCACAACTAGACGTAGGCTTTTACCTTCATCGAAGGGGCCGAACTAGTATAAAACTCTCTGCGTCCCTGTGTCTGCTTTAACCCCTTCAAGCTAACCCGTCGCGATGGCTCCACGACTAAGTCCTTTCACCAGGACATCTGCCATGACAAAACCACGACAATTATGCTATGGTGTTCCAGGTGGCATGAGTTTGTGAAACTATTCCACATTGTTTTAATTGAAGGCCAAACTCGGAACTCAAATATTTGCCTCTATGATCAGATCGTAGAAACTTTTTTTCTTGTTATGATGATTCTCTACTTCACTCTGAAATTCTTTGAACTTTTCAAATGTTTCAGACTTATGTTCATCAAGTAGATATACCCATATCTGCTCAAATCATCTGTGAAGGTGAGAAAATAACGATACCCGCCGCGAGCCTCAATATTCATCGGACCACATACATCAGTATGTATGATTTCCAACAAATCTATTGCTCGCTCCATTGTTCCGGAGAACGGCGTTTTAGTCATCTTGCCCATGAGGCATGGTTCGCAAGCATCAAGTGATTCATAATCAAGTGATTCCAAAAGCCCATCAGCATGGAGTTTCTTCATGCACTTTACACGAATATGACCTAAACGGTAGTGCCACAAATAAGTTGCACTATCATTATTAACTTTGCATCTTTTGGATTCAATATTATGAATATATGTATCACTACAATCAATATCCAACAAACCCTTTTCATTGGGTGCATGACCATAGAAGGTTTTATTCATGTAAACAGAACAACAATTATTCTCTAATTTAAATGAATAACCGTATTGCAATAGACATGATCAAATCATATTCATGCTCAACGCAAACACCAAATAAAATTT
Source organism: Aegilops umbellulata (assembly GCA_032464435.1). Lineage (NCBI taxonomy): Eukaryota > Viridiplantae > Streptophyta > Magnoliopsida > Poales > Poaceae > Aegilops > Aegilops umbellulata. The sequence continues at coordinate 193,911,252 of CP136055.1, forward strand.
ATTTAGGTTCAACACTAATCCCGAAAGTATAGGGAGTGTGCGATGATGATCATATCAATCTTGGAACTGCTTCCAACACACATCATCACTTCACCCTTAACTAGTTTCTGTTCATTCTGCAACTCCCATTTTGAGTTACTACTCTTAGCAAATGAACTAGTATGAAATACCGCGGGTGTTGCTATAAACACTAGTAAAGTACACATCAATAACAAGTATATCAAATATACCTTTGTTCACTTTGCCATCCTTCTTATCCACCAAATACTTGGGGTAGTTTCGCTTCCAGTGACCAGTCCCTTTGTAGTAGAAGCACTTTGGCTTAGGTTCAGACTTGGGCTTCTTCACTTGAGCAGCAACTTGCTTGACGTTCTTCTTGAAGTTCCCCTTCTTCCCTTTGCCCTTTTCTTGAAACTAGTGGTCTTGTTAACCATCAACACTTGATGCTTTTATTGATTTCTACCTTCGTCGATTTCAGCATCACGAAGAACTTGGGAATCGTTTTCGTTATCCCTTGCATATTATAGTTCATCACGAAGTTCTAGCAACATGGTGATAGTGACTAGAGAACTCTGTCAATCACTATCTTATCTGGAAGATTAACTCCCACTTGATTCAAGTGATTGTAGTACTTCGACAATCTGAGCACATGCTTACTGGTTGAGCTATTCTCCTCCATCTTGTAGGCAAAGTAATGTCAGAGGTCTCATACCTCTCGACACGGGCATGAGTATGAAATACCAATTCCAACTCTTGGAACATCTTATATGCTCCATGGTATTCAAAACATTTTTGAAGTCCCGGTTCTAAGTCGTAAAGCATGGTGCACTAAACTATCAAGTAGTCATCATACCGAGCTTTTGTCAAAATGTTCAAAACGTCTGCATCTGCTCCTGTAATAGTTCTGTCACCTAGCGGTGCATCAAGGAAATAATACTTCTGTGCAGCAATGAGGATAATCCTTACATCACGGAGCTAGTCTGCATCTTTGCTACTAACATCTTTCAACTTATTTTTCCCTAGGAACATATCAAAAAATAAAACAGGGGAGCTAAACGCGAGCTATAGATCTACAACATAGATATGCTAATACTACCAGGACTAAGTTCATGATAAATTAAAGTTCAATTAATCATATTACTAACTCCCACTTAGATAGACATCCCTCTAATCATCTAAGTAATCACGTGATCCAAATCAACTAAACCATGTCCGATCATCACGTGAGATGGAGTAGTTTTCAGTGGTGAACATCACTATGTTGATCATATCTACTATATGATTCACGCTCGACCTTTCGGTCTAAGTGTTCCGAGGCCATATCTGTATATGCTAGGCTCGTCAAGTTTAACCCGAGTATTCTGCGTGTGTAAAACTGTCTTACACCCGTTGTAGATGAACGTTGAGCTTATCACCCCCGATCATCACGTGGTGTCTCGGCACGACAAACTTTGGCAACGGTGCATACTCAGGGAGAACACTTTTACCTTGAAATTTAGTAAGGGATCATCTTATAAAGCTACCGCCAAACTAAGCAAAATAAGATGTGTAACAGATAAGCATCACATGCAATCATAATATGTGACAAGATATGGCCATCATCATCTTGTTCTTTTGATCTCCATCTCCAAAGTACTATCATGATCTCCATTGTTACCGGCATGACACTATGATCTCCATCATCTTGATATTTTATCAACGTGTCGTCACATGGTCGTCTCACCAGCTATTGCTTTTGTAACTATTGCTATCGCATAGCGATAAAGTAAACCAATTTCATAGCACTTGCATCTTATGCAAATAAAGAGACAACCATAAGGCTCCTGCTAGTTGCTGATAACTTTAACAAAACATGATCATCTCATACAACAAATTATATTTCATCACGTCTTGACAATATCACATCACAACATTCCCTGCAAAAACAAGTTAGACGTCCTCTACTTTGTTGTTGCAAGTTTTACCTAGCTGCTACAGGCTGAGCAAGAACTGTTCTTACCTACGCAACAAAACCACAACGATATATCGTCAAGTATGTGATGTTTTAACCTTCACAAGGACCGGGTGTAGCAACACTCGATTCAACTAAAGTTGGAGAAACTAACACCCGCCAGCCACCTGTGTGCTAAGCACGTCGGTAGAACCAGTCTCGCGTAAGCGTACGCGTAATGTCGGTCTTGGCTGCTTCATCCAACAATACCCCCGAACCAGAGTATGACATGCTGGTAAGCAGTATGACTTGTATCACCTTCTACTCGTGCATATAACATCTATGCATAAACCAGGCTCGGATGACACTGTTGGGGAACGTACTATGCACACGCAAGATCATGGTGATGCATAGCAACGAGAGGGGAGAATGTTGTCCATGTACCCTCGTAGACCGAAAGCAGAAGCGTTAGCACAACGCGGTTGATGTAGTCGTTAGTCTTCATGATTCGACCGATCCAAGTACCGAACGTACGACACCTCCGAGTTCAGCACACGTTCAGCTCGATGACGTCCTGCGAACTCCGATGCAGCAGAGCTTCACGGGAGAGTTCCGTCAGCACGACGGCGTGATGATGGTGATGATGTTGCTACCGATGCAGGGCTTCGCCTAAGCACCGCTACGATATGACCGAGGTGGAATATGGTGGAGGGGGGGGGGGGTACCGCACATGGCTGGGAGAGATCAACGGATCAACTTGTGTGTTCTAGGGTGCCACCCTGCCCCCGTATATAAAGGAGCAATGGGGGAGGCCAGCCGGCCCTTGCATGGCGCGCTAGGAGGAGGAGTCCTCCTCCTAGTATGAGTAAGACTCTCCTTTCCTACTCCTACTAGGAGGAGAAAAGGAAGGAGGAGAGGAAGAAGGAAGGAGAGGGAGGAAAGGAGGGAAAGGGGGGCCGCCGCCTAGTCCAATAAGGTTTGGGCTAGGGGGGCTGCGCACCATGCCTCCTCTCTTCCACCACTTGGCCCATGAGGCCCAATACTTCTTCCCTGTATTCCCGTAACTCCCCAGTACTCCAAAAAATACCCGAATCACTCAGAACCTTTCCGATGTCCGAATATAGTCGTCCAATATATTGATCTGTACGTCTCGACCATTTCGAGACTCCTCGTCATGTCGCCGATCTTATCCGGGACTCCGAACTACCTTCGGTACATCAAATCACATAAACTCATAATACAAATCGTCACCGAACATTAAGCATGCGGACCCTACGGGTTCGAGAACTATGTAGACATGACTGAGACACGTCTCCGGTCAATAACCAATAGCGAAACCTGGATGCTCATATTGGTTCCTACATATTGTACGAAGATCTTCATCGGTCAAACCTCATAACAACATACATTGTTCCCTTTGTCATTGGTATGTTACTTGCCCGAGATTTGATCGTCGATATCTCAATACCTAGTTCAATCTCATTACCGGCAAGTCTCTTTACTCATTCCGTAATGCATCATCCCACAACTAACTCATTAGTCACATTGCTTGCAAGGCTTATAGTGATGTGCATTAACGAGAGGGCCCATAGATACCTCTGCGACAATTAGAGTGACAAATCCTAATCTTGAAATACGCCAACTCAACAAGTACCTTCGGAGACACCTTTAGAGCACCTTTATAATCACCCAGTTACGTTGTGACATTTGGTAGCACACAAAGTGTTCCTCCGGTATTCGGGAGTTGCATAATCTCATAGTCATAGGAACATGTATAAGTCATGAAGAAAGCAATAGCAACATACTAAACGATCAAGTGCTAAGCTAACGGAATGGGTCAAGTCAATCACATCATTCTCCTAATTTTGTGATCCCATTTATCAAATGACAACTCATGTCTATGGTTAGGAAACTTAACCATCTTTGATCAACGAGCTAGTCAAGTAGAGGCATACTAGTGACATTCTGTTTGTCTATGTATTCGCACATGTATTATGTTTCCGGCTAATACAATTCTAGCATGAATAATAAACATTTATCATGAAATAAGTAAATAAATAATAACTTTATTATTGCCTCTAGGGCATATTTTCTTCAGGCATATCTAGCATGGAAAGTGTTCGGAACTCTGAGTCGTTTTCGTTGGTGGGATGGATACACCTCCCAAAATGTTTTTATCTCTAATTTTTTCGCTTTGAGCTCTGGCACCTCTATAAATCCCTACTTCCCTCTGCGAAGGGCCTTCCTTTTACTTTATTCAATTTTTATTTGGCCAACTTGATCTATTAATCTTGCAATGGGAAGAGGTGCCCGGTAGTGGGTTCGATATTACGGTGCTTGATCCCAGTGACAAAAAGGGAACCGACACGTATGTATCATTGCTACTAAGGATAAAATGATGGGATCAATATCTACCGCCATAGATAAACGGATCTTGTCAACATCATGTCATCGTTCTTATTGCATTACTCCATTTTTCCATGAACTTAATACAATAGATGCATGCTGGATAGCGGTCGATGTGTGGAGTAATAGTAGTAGATGCAGGCAGGAGTCGGTATACTAATCATGGACGTGATGCCTATGTAATTACCATTGCCCGGATATCGTCATCATTATTTGAAGTTCTATCAATTGCCCAACAGTAATTTTTTTACCCACCGTTTGCTATCTTTCCCGAGAGAAGCCACTAGTGAAACCTACGGCCCCCGGATATTCTTTCTCATATATTTGCTTTGCGATCTATTTTATTTGCACTTTTTATTCAGATCTACTAAACCAAAAATACAAAAATACTTTGCTGCACCTTATTTCATTTGCAATCTATTTATTCAATCTATTACAACTTTCTCCCGTCAACACGCAATTTCTAGCGTCGTACCCCGAAAGGGAATGACAACCCCTTTAACACGTGGGGTTGCGAGGTGTTGTAATCTGTGTGCAGGGGCTGTTTACGTTGTGTTGCTTGGTTCTCCTACTGGTTCGATAACCTTGGTTCATATCTAAGGGAAATACCTACCGCCTTTGTGCTGCATCATCCCTTCCTCTTTGGGGAAATACTGGCGTAGCTTCAAGCGACATCAGTACTCTCTCTGTTCCTAAATACAAGTCTTTGTATAAATTCCACCATGGATTACATATGGAGCAAAATGAGTGAATCTACACTCTAAAATGTATTTGTATACATCTGTATGTGATCCATAGTGGAAATCTCTACAAAGACTTATATTTTGGAATGGAGGGAGTATGATAGTAGTACAGTATGTTCCTTGTAGTGAAGATGAGCAGGGACACTTGCAGTCTAGAGTTCTATACGGTTGGTTGTGATGGACACTTTGAACTCTTCGGGCCTCTGTGATTCATAGGATTTTGTAAACATGGGAATAGGATTTGTAGTGACCTGCCCACTTGAATCCTATAAGATTAGCAGGGAAATGCAGGGAGCTGTGTCGCCTTTGAGAGTTACACTCATATTAACAGTACCACACCTTCAGTTGAAGAGAGCTGGTATCCGAAGCCTTTCTAGTCATACCGGCAATACTAGCACATATATTCCAGCAAGTTCCACTTTGCTGATTTTACTCCCAATGCTTACGGTTTTCCTGTTATATCTACACTGTGATCTGTGTAGCTGCTTTGTGTCGGACTAGCAGCAGTCCACTCTTGAAGCTAAACAACACACCAATCATAAGTCCAAAGTTTACTTCTTCAAATACGAATTGTGATATGATACTGATATTAGTTAACAGACACATATTTAATTGGTCAGGTAATGCTCCCACTTGATTTTCCAAATGCATGTGGCCACATATAGAGAGACAGCATGGAATTGCATTTCTTTGGGCGCTATGATTCATCATGAGTGGGTAACCAACATTGTATGCAATGAAGTGGAACCTCAAGAATATGCTTCCTCTTCTGTTCTTTAACATGTTCCTCTTTTGTTATTCTGTATTTAGTATGTACAATATGTTCCTTGTCAGGAAGGGGAGTAGGGACATCTGCAGTCAACTGCTGATAGAGCTGGCCTGCACGTGATAGATAGGCTTTCAATTAGTAGCGGCAATACAACACCGTATTTTCCAGCCATTTCCACTTTCCTGATTTATATATCGTGGTTATGGTGTACCCCTTTTATGTACACTACGATCTGCCTAGTTGCTGTGCGCTCTTGTTATCATGGTTTGGACATAAACTCTCTATACAGTATATTATGAACCTATCATCTGCCATCTATCCTTACTTCTGGAGCCTATTTTTTTGTGTACTTGTGCCAGATTATATTAATTCACGCACCATATTACAACACACATGAGCTCTCTCATCAAAATCCAGTGATAGCACACAAGGGTTTACAGGGGCGCCCCTATATATGTTAGAATATCCTCTGCATTACAAAGATAATCTCATTATTATTTATGTTTTCATGGTTCACACATATTATACGTAATCACAGTAAATATCAGAATCCGCGCATCAGAAGAATATTGTGGAACATTGCAATGACTTACAAAATTGGCACCAAGACATTGAGTGCCATTCTGGATGCAATGAAACTCATACACTCCCCACCTATAGATTCATGTTCAGAATATGATCCTAATGACTATTCTAACCTCGAGGAGTCAAAGGCAGATGGCCTGTCCTGTTCACTCATCAAGGTGCCTGTTCTAATTTACCAAGGTTTTATTGATTGCACGTATCTTGCATATGATGTCTTGCATTTCTTCTAATTTGTTGCGCCGCCATCTACTTAGTTTACTCATCACATATGTCAAGATGCCATGGCCATCCATTATCAATACATATTCCATCTGTCATCATACCATGTTTTTTCAATCAAATGTTGTTCTTGTGCACCCGAAATCAAAAAGGAAGAGGGTGATTGTCGAACCTGAAGGAGCACCAGCAAAGTCCTTGAAAAACGTGGCGGTGCCAGAGAAATCAGAAAGCACCCCACTTATATTGGCTGTACAACTAGTGACATAAAATGTAGGACCGCCTCTAGCAGACTGTACCCATAATTCACTGGCCACACCACTAGCCCCACCACACAGGACCTGCACTCCAACAAAAGGTATGCCGATTTCAGTTGCCATAGCACCAGCCGTACCATAGAAAAATCCCACTCCAGCAAGAAGTACAGGAAGTCCACCGGCCGAAGACCTATCCCAACTGCAGATATGGCCAATTCCTGCAGATTGGAACCCCATTCCAGTTATTCCCAGTTTAAAAGACAATGCTTTCAATGTTGTTAGGGACTACGTGCATATATTCCCATCACGGGAAGATTATAGTGAAGACAAACACCATTTTCACATCTTCCTGTCCCACTTACGTGTAAGTGCTATTATTCATGGTGATTATTTTCCTGTTTTCTACCGATTGAACACATCAATGATTTATATTACATTGTTGTAAGTAGGCGAGGGTCAATCTAGATAGTCATGACGAGCAAAGCTTGCTTGCGCTTTTCAAGGAAGCATTGCAGCAGTATCGGTGCTACCTGAGGAAACCACACTTTGATGGCAAGTCTATAAATGAATTTCCGGTGAAGTCTCCTGTGCTAAATTTAGAAGACATTGAATGGAAAAACCTTGTTATGCACTGTTCTCATTCCCAGGATGAGGTACTGTCTATGATATCACATGACAATTTGAACTTCTACTTTTCCGCATGTGCCTTACGGATCTTTTTTACAGGAAATCAACTCGAAGAAGAATTCTGGTTAACGACAGGATACCACAAATGTGCTGCCCGCTGCTTTGCTCTTGTTAGTACCTGTTGTCCTGTATCACTGTACTTACATTCATACCTGGTTCGTTATGTGATAGCAGTATGCACGATAGCTTGCTTATCAATTGTTCGCTCCAAATTATCTGATATGTATGAATGGTTACATTAGTGTAGAATATCTCCAATGCCAATGAAATTTTTTAGCTCTGCATTGTTCTTGTAAGTACCTGTTGTCCTTTATTAGTGTACTTATATTGACATATAGTTGTTCATGTACCATCACTCTGTAGCTTATTTCCCTTTTTCCTCCATTTTCTACACATCAGATCTATATTTACTCTTACCATAAGGTTCGGTAACACCGATGGTCCTGAAGAAGTTTAGCTCTGCATTGCTCTTGGCTGTACCTTTTTCCTGTATCGCTATACTTACATTTATAGCTACTTGGTTATGTAGCATCACTCTTCATATTATCTTAAATATTCTCCATTTTTTCTTATATTATCACATCTATATTTACTCTTAACAAAATGTAGAATAAAGGCAATGGTTATGAAGAAGGTTATGTGGTAAACTTCTTGAATTGTCCCCCATCAGCATGGACAAGGGCTTTATAGAGCCCGTCTTCACCAATAATGTAAGTTTGTCCTTCTCAAGCCTTCAAACTTTTTTGTGTATATTTGGTTAGGCATGAATACAACAACTGTTTATTTTTGGTGTTTGCATCAGATCCTTGTTTAAAGCTTATTATGTAGTTCATAAACAAAAGTTTGTCCTTCTCAATTTAAGTTTTCAGTTGTACAACCAAGTTCCTTCTTCATACCATGTAAATTAAACTATACAGAGCAAGTGATCTTCTTTTGCACTATATGTATGTTTCTGTTCTTGATACGTAATCCAGTGGTGTGGTGAACCTACCCACTACAGGAAAATGTCATATTCTGCAATGTCTGAACTATGAACAATGTCATATCATTCTACTATTATTTAAACTGTCTCTTTATTTGCCAATCTAAAATGGGATAAATTGACAGCACACTAACCATTGATACTTATGAGTTCTTGATCTGTAATCCAGTGGTGTCGTGAAGCTGCTAACTACTTCACAATGTCATTTACTGCCATGTCTTAACCTAAACAATACCATATGTTGTTAATGCTATTTTAAACCGTGTCACTTTATTCGCCAGTAAGAAATGTGATGAATTGTCAGCACTGATACTTATATGTGCAAAACCTGTCATCTGTATGCTTCTTTATCTTTTAGAGTGAGGAGGATATAAGTGTCAAACAAGCGCAATCTCGTCAGCTTGCTCAGCTGCTTGCGCTGCAGCTCCCGAGCAGGGCTAACCTTTCTTGAACTCTATTGAAGTGCTGTCGGTTTTGTATATTATTTTGTCGGCGTGTTTATTTGCACTGGTGGCGATCTTTGATGCCCAGTGTATGTAATCTGTTGTCTGCTTGTGCTTTATTATCATAGTGGCGAACTTTGATGCCCAGTGGATGTAATATGCCGTAGTTTCTTTATTGTATAGTCTAGGTTTTTTCGTATTCACGATGCTGCAGTTATTTTACAGTATATATATCCTGTCTTCGCAGTAAACTGGCCAAACCGTAAAATTTCAGTACATAATCGGGATGTCATGCAAATCACTACATAATCGGTCCGTTAACAGGCCTAAATGTAAACTGGCCCACTTGTAGACTCGGGCCTCTAATAGGCCGAGTAAACCGCCGGCCCTATTTTCACAAGAAAACTCAATGGGCTTTTAGGAGGCTGAAAAGTAGGTTGGACTGAAACGAGCCGAGCAGCTCACGGGCCAGCAGCAGGCCGAAATAGACCCCACACATGATTGTGCCAATCACATCAAGGGGCGTTAACAGGCCAAAATTGTCTCCATCCTTGTTTGGCCCAATCAGATTATCGGCTGTGAGCAGGCCGGATACAAACCGGGCCGTAGTTAGGCCCAACTATATTACAGGATTTTAACATGTCGAACTAAATATAGGTCCGAAATGTTAAACATGCCTTTAACAGGCCGAAACTAATATCATGCTGAATTACTAAATGGGCCTTTAGCAAGTTGGCCCAAAAGCATAGCGTCCAGCTGACGGGCCGAATCTGATATGGGCCATAATTTAGCCCAAAGCCTCTTAAAGGGCCGGATTTGACCTGGGCCGTAATTTGGCCTAGAACATGGTAGGATTTTAACGAGTCGGATCTCATATGGGCCTTTATTAGGCCCGGAATGTGGCAGGTTGTTAATGGACCGGATCAAATATGGGCCGGCATTTGGCCCAAAAAATGGCAGCCTATTAACGGGCCGGCCCACTAGTGTCCTCAAAATCTTGTGGGCCTTTAGCTGGGCCGGCCCATTATGGTCAGCGAAATCTCGTGGGCCTTTAGCTGGGCCGGCCCATTATGGTCCATAAAATCTTATGGGCCTTTAGTTGGCCGGCCCATTTAATCTTTATGGGCCTCTTTTGGGCCGGTCCGCATGTCAACATATCATAGGTGCATCTCGCCCATTGGATGAGTGACACCTGTGGCAATACAGAGCTGACAAGTGGTTCCGTCGGCCAATGAGAATTTTACACGTGGAAAATCGTCATTGGTCGTGGCTGTTAGCGGGTTATCAGATCCAAAACCGGACCCGATAGCTTAATAGCGACTCGTTACGGTGGATGCCACGTGCCGGTCACCCGTGACGAAAGCACTTCCATGACGCGGCATTTATTGTCATGGAAGTGAACACTTCTGTGATGATAATTTTGGTAATTTCATGGAACACTTCTATGACAGCATAGGTATGACTATCTTGATTCTGTCATAAATTCGTCATGGATGTACATGCATGACAGAAAATGTGACCTACTCTAACAAACACGTATCATCACAGAAGTGTATTTTTTTGTAGTGATGTGAAGGTCACTGTGATACAGACCATTGTGGAGAAGCTCCAAAAGCATGATGAGGACAGGGATGATAGACCCACTACAAACACTTTCCAGCGAGTGCGAAGGGCACAAAGGTCATCAACAGTGTCAGTTGTCAGAGACGCCACGACTACCACCTCAGCACCTGCAGCAACTGCCACAGTTGTATCTCTAGTGTCAACCCCTCTAGCTCCACAAACTTCTGCGAAGCATTTGTAGATGCCCTCCTCTCCACGCCACTACGCACACCGGAGCGATAAGCCAGAAGACCCCTTCAAGAGCTCTCGGAGATCATGCCTAGAGTGTCGTATAACACTATACATTTTTAAACTTTTTGGTAACTCGTTGCCAAAGGGGGAGAGAGTGTATAGATCATAGGCTTCGAGAGAGAGTGTTTCACTTTTTGTTGGTTTCATTTACTTCTCTTGCTACTTTGATCGTTTGGTTGTTTGATTCCTATGCTACAATTTGTGTTATGCTCGTGAGATACTTATATGATCATGTGTTTGCTCATACTATGCTTAATGTGTGCTTGCTTATATCCATGAATTTGTGTATGATCAATCACTTGTACCCTTGGTGATGAGTGCATGTTATTTAAACTCTTATCATTTTGAGCACTCCACCAAGATGTATGTGACATGGAAGAGTGACCCATGATCCTAGTTGATTGTGCATTTGCATTCAAAAGCAAATTTTAAATAATGCACAAATTTAGGGGGAGCTCTTACTTATCACATATTTCTCAAACCAACGATGTATCTCATTTATATTATCCTTTGTCGAAATTTTGATCTATATGTTGTCATCAATTACCAAAAAGGGGGAGACTGAAAGTGCAACTAATCCTCGGGTAGTTTTGGTAATTCATAACAACATATAACTCATTGAACTAATATCCATTCAAGTTAAATATTTCAAAAAGTTCAATGATTGGCATGGCATGGACTAGAGATGTGGACCCTTCAAAATGCTAAGGACAGATATTGGCAAAAGCCTAGGACTCTTCATTTATATTTTAGTGATCCAAGATCACATTGAGTCCATAGGAAAGCCAATACTATTAAAAGGGGATGAGGTGTTGCTTAATGGTCTACTTGCTCAAAGTGCTTAGGGATATTGCTCCAAAGCCCTCAGCCACTTTCTCATTTCCAAATATGTCCATAACTCAAAGTCAAACTCGGCCCCACCGATTTGATCTATCTGGCGGCAGCGAGTTCACTTGACATAGCCACTGCCAGAAACCCTTACTCCTCGGTCACACCGATACGGATCTCGGTCTCACCGAGATGGCCTTGCAAACTCTCTGTTGACTGTTGCAATTATTTTGGTCTCACTGAAATGTGCAATCGGTCCCACCGAGTTTGGTTGACCAACTCTCTGTTTGCTCTTTGCCGAAATCGTTCTCACCGATTTCAAGCAACCGGCTCCACCGAGATGAGGTTTTGCCCTAACCCTTGCACATCGGTCCCACTGAGATTCCTAACGTTCACATTTTCAACTAAATCAGTCTCACCGAGTTCTTCTATTCGGTCTGACCGAGTTGGGTCAAATGTGTGTAACGGTTGGATTTTGTGTGGAGGTTATATATACCCTTCCACCCCCTTCTCCATTTGAGAGAGAGCCATCAGAACGTGCCTACGCTTCTAACTTACATTTTCTGAGAGAGAACCACCTACTCATTGATGACCCACAAGTATAGGGGATCTATCGTAGTCCTTTCTCTAAGTAAGAGTGTCGAACCCAACGAGGAGCAGAAGGAAATGACAAGCGGTTTTCAGCAAGGTATTCTCTGCAAGCACTGAAATTATCGGTAACAGATAGTTGTGCGATAAGATAAATCATAACGGATAACAAGTAACAAAACTAAATAGGGTGCAACAAGGTGGCCCAATCATTTTTGTAGCAAAGAACAAGCCTGGACGAACTCTTATATAATGCAAAGCGGTTCCGAGGACACATGGGAATTGTTGTCAAGTTAGTTTTCATCATGCTCATATGATTCGCGTTCGTTACATTGATAATTTGATATGTGGGTGGACCGGTGCCTGGGTGTTTCCCTTCCTTGGACAAGCCTCCCACTTATGTTTAACCCCTATTGCAAGCATCCGCAACTACAAAAGAAGTATTAAGGTAAACCTAACCATAGCATGAAACATATGGATCCAAATCAGCCCCTTATGAAGCAACGTATAAACTAGGGTTTAAGCTTCTGTCACTTTAGCAATCCATCATCTACTTATTACTTCCCATTTCCTTCCCTTAGGCTCAAACAATGGTGAAGTGTCATGTAGTCGACGTTCACATTAAACCACTAGAGGAAAGACAACATACATCTCATCAAAATATCGAAGGAATACCAAATTCACATGATTACTTATAACAAGACTTCTCCCAAGTCCTTGGGAACAAACATAACTACTCACAAAGCATATTCATGTTCATAATCAGAGGAGTATTAATTATCATTAAGGATCTGAACATATGATCTTCCACCGAATAAACCAACTAGCATCAACTACAAGGAGTAATCAACACTACTACCAACCCACAAGTACCAATCTGAGGTTATGGGACAAAGACCAGGTACAAGAGATGAACTAGGGTTTGAGAGGAGATGGTGCTGGTGAAGATGTTGATGGAGATTGACCCCCTCTTGATGAGAGGATAGTTGGTGATGACGATGGCTTCGATTTCCCCCACCCGGAGGGAAGTTTCCCCGGCAGAACAGCTCAGCCGGAGCCCTAGATTGGTTCTGCCCAAGTTCTGCCTCGAGACGGCGGTGCTTCGTCCCGAGAGCTTCCTTCTTTTTTTTTTCAGGTCAAAACACACCATATTGCAGAAGATGGGCATTGGGGGCCTGCCAGGTGGCCAACAAGGACGGGGGGCGCACCCAGGGGGTAGGGCGCGCCCTCCACCCTTGTGGATGGCAGGTGGCCCCCCTCTCGTGCTTTCTTCACCCAATATTTTTTATATATTCTAAAAATATTCTCCGTGAAGTTTCAGGACTTTTGGAGTTGTGCAAAATAGGTCTCTAATATTTGCTCCTTTTCCAGGCCAGAATTCCAGCTGCTGGCATTCTCCATCTTCATGTAAACATTATAAAATAAGAGAGAATAGGCATAAGAATTGTGATATAATGTGTAATAACAACCCATAATGCAATAAATATCAATATAAAATCATGATGCAAAATGGATGTATCAGTGATGTGTTGAGATCAAGATATTCCAATCCAACCACAAGAATCTTGATTTGTAGCCTTCCCCAAGTTTCTTTCCACTCAAATCATCTTTCCACCATATCCAAATATGTGAGAGAGAGTTGAGTGTTGGGGAGACTATCATTTGAAGCACAAGAGCAAGGAGTTCATCATCAACACACTATCTATTACCTTTTGGAGAGTGGTGTATCCTAGATTAGTTAGGTGTCGCTTGGGAGCCTCCGACAAGATTGTGTAGTTGAACCAAGAAGTTTGTAAGGGCAAGGAGATTGCCTAGTTCATGAAGATCTACCCAAGTGAGGCAAGTCCTTCGTGGGCGATGGCCATGGTGGGATAGAAAAGGTTGCTTCTTCGTGGACCCTACATGGGTGGAGCCCTCCGCGGACTCACGCAACCGTTACCCTTCGTGGATTGAAGTCTCCGTCAACGTGGATGTACGATAGCACAAACCACACAAAAAATCTCCATGTCATCATTGCGTTTGCACTCTCCAAACCCTTCCCTTTACCTTCGTATGCAATGTTTTACTTTTTGTTGCTACACTCTTAGAATTGCATGTGTAGGTTGTTGATTGCTTGACTAGTGCTAAGTTGCTAAAATCTGCCCACAACCAAAATTGGAAAAAGGTTAGATTTATTTGGTCAAGTAGTCTAATCACTCCCCCTCTGGACCTACTTTCGATCCTACAGGGCATCAACAATGCCACATGTGTTGAGTTACCAGCGCAAAAAATGAATGTCTCCATTTTCAGTTATACTTATCATCCCCTTAATTACTCCACGTCGATTGGTTTCTACCATTTCTATACACCTTCCCCCACTAAATGCCTTTCCTTTATTTTTCAACTAATGGATCTCTGTTTTCCTATACATCTTCTCCCCCATGGCTCTCCTTTTAAGCAATTGCTTCATTCTCGTCTCCTACACCAAAAAGGGTACTACAGTATCCTGTATCCCTCCTGAAGATTTGCTAGGTTTGGCCTCAAAATCATTTGCTTGAGGGAGGAATTTCAAGCCAAGGTCGTCATCGCCCATGGCCTGCTGGTACCGCACTACTGCCCCTTTTGATTTGCAACCAACGTGCTTCTGGAATTCCCCTGACTGTCCTCCCCAATGTCTCTTCTCGGACCTCATTCCCCTCATTGTCGAAGACACCTCCTCTGGGTCCTGATTCCCTAGCACCCACTGATTGTGGCCTTCTTCTTTAGTTTCATTGTGTTGCGAGGTACGCGTTATAGCATCGTGTTCAAATTTTGCAGCACCCGCCCAACTGATTTGATTAATTATTGGAAGGCATGCACCGAATGCAGTGCTGCTGATGTATGCGTGCGACACTAGAACAACTCAGTTTGTTCTGGATTCCAAGCTTTGACACATCCATGTGATATTGCCTACATCCTCTCATTCTCAGATTGGTGGTGCTAGATAGAACGAGTCATCTTTTTTTTGGGGGGGGGGGGAGAACGGCTCATCATCGACGATGTTACTTTTGTGTTGAACTGGCGATCAGGTGAAAGCATTGGTGATCATGGTGTGTATTGGAGATGGGCCTAATGGATGAACGACAGGGGTGCCACAGTGCATCCAGGATATGCTCGGCGGCCGATGTTGTGTTGCGGCTTGTGGTGTCCACTACAAAAAAAGACACATCCGTGACATTTTGGCCCGAATTTTTTTCTTTCATGCTTATGACACTTTGAAAGTGCGTTATATCGACTAGAGGGGGGGTAAATAGGCGATTTTTAGAAATTGATCACTAGGGAAATTCAACTTGAGGAATTAGCTAGGTGACGAAATACAAGGAGTGGAATAAGTACTCAGGTGCAAGCATAACATGGCAGTAACACAACCGTCATGATAATATGAAACAAGCACAGAGAACAGGTAGCGTGTAAACAGGATAAGCAGGTAGAAGATACAATGACTAAAGATATAGGCTTGAGGAAATTGATTAAGTCTTCAGTCAAAGTCTTCAAACAATAACGATAAATTTGATCAACACATGAATGAGGAAATGGAAGGGTTGAAGAAATAGGACTAGTAACTCAGTGAAGACAATGATTTGGTAGACCAGTTCCAACTGCTATGATAGTTGTACGTCTGGTTGGAGTGGCTAGGTATTTAAACCTGAAGACACACAGTCCTCACTGTATTCTCCTTGAGCTAAGATCACACAGACCTCACCCAATCACTCATGGTAAGTCTTCAGGTGACTTCCAAACCTTCACAAACTTGGTCACTCGGCGATCCACAATTCCTCTTGGATACTCTAGAGGGCGGTGGGCCAGAAGAAACCTTGCCGGAACGCCTTGCCGGCAAGGGCCCTCGACCCTATGTGGGAGCCACATATGCCTCCATGTATCTCCGCCAACAGCTCCAGTCCTTCCTCTCGGGGGATGCACTTCAATTTCACACCGTTCGGCCTTCTCCTGTACAAGAAGTCATCAACGAACTGGTACAGGGCACACCGACGGGCTACTTTTTTCCGCTTCTTCCTGCTCCTAAGGAAGCTCCCCTATTTGGAGGAATCGGACGGAATGCTACGCCCATGCCAGAGCCTAGGGCTTGACGGCAAGGACCAAAGGCATCTCTTCTGCCATGGGAGTGACTGTCTCCACGGCCAGGGCTTGATGCCCTGCCAGAGCCAGTTGCTCTTTGGCAGGCTCTCCTGTCTCTCCAGAGCTTGCTTCCTGACCTTCTGCTTGACGGGCCGCGCATGAGGACAGACAGCTAGGTGGTGCTCAATCACCTCCCTGGGAACACCGGGGACGTCGGATGCTTGCCACGCAAACACGTCGACATTCGCCCGCAGGAAGGTGACGAGCGCGCCTTCCTATTTGTTGTCAAGGGTGGAGCCTATGGTGAAGGCCCCTCCTGTTCCATCCTCCCTGACGGACACCTTCTTGGTCTGCGGTGGCTTAGCTCTGGTTTTGTTACTCTTGCCAGTAGAGCTCTCTGGCACGTCCTCGACAGTAGCACAACACTTCGAGGAGGTGCGCTTGCCGGAGTGGGTGCGAGAGGTCTTGCTGGGCTTCTTCTTCCCTCCCAGGCCTTCAGCGGCAGGAGTAAGTGCCTTGACGGCAGCTGCTGCAACTGCTTCCCGGTAGAGTTGGTCGGTGCAAATCAGCGTGTCCTTCTTGTCAGAGGGGACGAAGATGATGGTCAACGGCCCGGGCATCTTTAGCATGTTGTAGGCGTAGTGTGACGCCTCCATGAACTTGGCTAGTGCCGGGCGGCCGAGGATCCCGTTGTAGGGCAAGGGGATCTCGGCCACGTCGAAGACGATCCTCTCCATCCTGTAGTTCAACTCTCCTCCAAACGTCACGAGCAGTGTGACCTTCCCCTTCGGCTGGCTCCTCCCTGGATTAACCCCTTGAAACGTGCCCGTTTCCTCGAGGTCTCCATCAGGAATTTGCAGCCTTTTGATCACGACGGGCGAGATCAAGTTCAGGCCGGCCCCGCCATCGACCAACATCTTGTTCACCTTGAGGTTGCGTATCGTTGGTGAGACCAACAACGGTAAACAACCGACCGCGGTTGTGCGGTCAGGGTGGTCCTTGGCGTCAAAGATGAGGGGCGTGCTGGACCACTTCAGCGGCTTATTAGCGTCGAACGACAGCTCCGCTACTATAATCTCACACGCCCACTGCTTGAGATGGCGGTGAGGAGTATGCAGCGAGGTGCCACCATCGATGCACATGGCCTCCGTAGCCTTCTGGAACTCTTGCTCACTGGACTCGTCATCCTCGTTGTGATCATCGTCTTCTTGCTTCTTGTCACGGACCTGGGCGGGCCTCTATTGCTGGTTGTCCTTGCCGCGACGGCCTCCTTGCCCACCACGCTTCTTGCCGGATCCCTCGGCACCATCCTGACCTTTCTCCTTGTCCCTCCTATCATACACGGCCCTTTGCTTTTCAGCAAGCAGCTCGACTTGCCAGCAGTTCTAGAGGTCGTGGCCCCTGGTGCAGTGGATCTTGTAGTACTGCTTGCCGGAGCCCCCTGGCTTGTCGGCAGCTGCTAAGGCCCGGCAGGCGGCGCACCCGGCAATCTCCTTGCCGGGGTTGTCTGCCTTGACCTTCTTGGCAGCGCCGGTGTCGTTAGATCCTTCAACGGCAAGCACGACCTTGCCCTTGCGTTTCCTGTTGCGACGCCGACCCTTCTTCGCCAGGGCGGCGGCGTCTTCGTCAGTAGAGTCGGTTTCCGCGCCGGCGTCGTCGTCGAGGTACTTCCTTCCCTCTTCAGCCCGGGCGCACCTATCGGCCAGAACATAGAGTTCGGCCACATCCTTAACCTTGGTCATCGCTAGCTCTTCACGCATCTTGCGGTTCCGCATGTTCTGATGGAACACGCTGATCACAGCGGCGGGATGAACGTCAGGGATGTTGTACTGCACCCAGCTGAATCTCTGGATGTACTTGTGCAGGGTTTCCCCTTCCTTTTGGGGAATGATATGCAGATCATTGGCCTGGCCATGAGCTTCGTGGCCTCCTGTGAAGGCACCAACGAACTCATGGCACATATCGGACCAAGAAGAAATGGAATTCCCCGAAAAGTGCATCAACCAAGACATAACATTGGGCTTTAGTGCCAGCGGGAAATAATTGGCAAGCACCTTGTCATCGCGAGCTCCGGCAGCCTGCATCGCCAGATGCTGAGGAACTCGGACGGATGGGCTTGAACATGTGGTGGGATGGCCACTGGAACTGCTGCAGCTCACGGGTAAGGGCCGGGCAGCCCACCTCGTAAGGTAGGCCGCCGGAGCCCCCCGGTGCTGGGTGGTCCATAGCGGGTCCTACCCGCTTGTCCGACTGGTGGCGTGTATCACGCCGGCGTTCGATAGTGGTTCGAGCATCTTCGTTAGCTCGTTGTCGAAGAGCTTGGCGCTGGTCGCGGTGGGTCCGCGGGTCGGACGACGCTATAGAGATGTTATCACAAGCGTCGTCATGACGGGTTGACGCCCACGGCGACTGGCGAGGAGGAGGAGAGTGCACTGTGACCACAGCACTCCAGGTCCTCCCGGCGCTGGCATGTGGTGGCTCGGTGGAGCGCCGGCCCGAGGGTCCCGCTGGTCGCGGATCATCTTTGTTGGCGACGACGACGAGGCTCCGAATGGTGGCCCTCAGCTCGTCGAGCTTCTCAGCAGCGAGAGGGAAGTCGAGGAGCATCTGCGCACGTGTCAAAGCTTCTGCTGGCGTGGGTGGCGGCGACAACTGCGTGGACCATGGCGCGCTTCGACTTCTAACCACGTTAGAAGGAGCTCTATCATGACCCAGCGGCTGCGAGCCATTTTCGCCAGCACTTCGGCGGGTATGCTGAACTCCTTCGTCCCATGGACGATGCACAGGGCTCTTCCCACGGCGGTGTCCAGGGTCACCGGCGTGGTGACGCTGCTCGTCGCGCACACCATGGGAAGAGCGCGCAGTGGTCGCCGGCGTGGGCGTCTTGGAGATTGCGGCGCCGCCCGTGGGTGGCACAACGACACTCCTGGAGGGCCCCGCGCCGCCTGCGGGGGCCCCAGCCCCGTTTATGGATTTGGTGGCATGCGGCCCGTCGCCTGGCGCATGAACAGCGCCGCTCGCCAGGCTCTAACTGCCAGGGCGATGCTGGTGCTCGCGGACCGCAGCCCGGGTCCTGTCCGCGACCGGGCCGCTGCTCGCCGGTACTGGCACGGGCCGTTCGGCCCCCAACGAGCCAATCGTCGTGGCCGTGTTCTTCTTGTGAGCCATGGCCATGAAGAACCTCTAGGCTAACTACTAGACCAGATTCTCACAATTGCGCCCTTACCTGGCGCGCCAAAGATGTCGGTGGGAAACGACACCTATGGGATCACAAGAATCCCTACTACGGTTGCCGCGGCGCAGGGTTGCAAGAAGAGCAGGATTAGTAATCAGCACAAGGATTGTTTACCCAGGTTCGGGCCGAGAGGATGCGTAAAACCCTACCGCTGCATTGGTGGGTGTATTGAGTGTTCTTGAGCCCTCGAACTAGCTACGGTGGCTGAGTAGTTCCAAAGAGCCGAATCCTTCTCCAGTACATCATGGGCCTCCTTTTATTGTCAAAAGGGGCTGCCACACTGGCACACAGGAGGTGGAAAGGCATATAGTACTATGAGCTTATCGCCCATATTATAGGACAAGATGCATTTAATGCATTGCTTAGGTGTCCCCTAGCTTTATCGGGGAGGGGGGCGAGGCCCGTCCCGTCCATCGCCGATCCCCCTCGCTTCGACACGCGCCGTGGAGAGCGATGCATGCGGTGCCATGTAGGCAGGCAGGCAGCTGAGGTGGCGCGGCAGTAGGGTCTTCACGAAGATCTGCATGCCGCCACGCATGTGCTTGCTGATCTGGCCTGGAAGCCGCATGTTGCCACGCAGGTGCCAGCCCAGCTGGTTGGGCTGGCAGCTACATGCGAACGGCGGTGGAAGCTTGGTTGGTGCGGCCCTGGCGGTGGCCCCGCTGGCATTCTTGGCAAGGGTCTTGCTGGGTGGCCCGGCAAGGGTCTTGCCGCGATGCGCAGTCGTCCCCGGCAAGGATCTTGTTGGGGGTCTTGTGGCTTTCCTCGGCAAGGATCCTGCCGAGGGTTGCCATCTTCTGGTCCTCATCTTGATCTCATATGTTTATGGTCTTGACAAAGATCTGCATGCCACCACAGAGGTGCCTCCCGAGCCCTGGCCCAATCGTAGCCGGTTGGGTTGGAACCTGTGGCTCAAGGGCGGCTCGCTCTGTTGGTGTTTGGGCGTGCTGCCCCAGCAAGGGTCTCCCTCTGCTTCTTTGTGTTCTTGGCCTTGGCGTTGCCTTGATCGTCGTGTGTTGGGCTCCGGCTTCTCTCCGGCTTCCCTCCTTTGTCCTGCTACGTGTGGCCGTGCCGCGTGGCTCTGACTGCCCATGCACAAGTAAAGGGGTACAAAGGTGCGCCCCTACTTTTGTACACCGACAATAATGATCATGAAACTTCAGATCAAGTTACTACTGGACCTCGTGGGTCGAACAGAGCACGTTCCGCACCAGAGTGGTACGGTAATCTTGTCCTAGAAGTCATGTTATTAGAGCATGGCAAACCTACGAACTATGAAGAAGCTATGATGAGGCCAGATTCTGATAAATGGCTTGAGGCCATGAAATCTAAGATAGGATCCATGTATGAGAACAAAGTATGGACTTTGGTGGACTTGCCCGATGATCAGCAAGCCATTGAGAATAATGGATCTTCAAGAAGAAGACAAACGCTGATGGTAATTGAGGGAGTCCTGGACAAAGGGGCCCTCGGGTGTCTGGCCTATTATCTATGGGCTAGACTAGTGGGCTGTGAAGACATGAAGGCCGAAGACTGTACCCGTGTCCGGATTGGACTCTCCTTGGCGTGGAAGGTAAGCTTGGTGACCGAAGATTCCTTCTTATGTAACCGACTCTATGTAACCCTAGATCCCTCCTATGTCTATATAAACCGGAGGGCGTAGTCCGGATAGGATATACTCATTACCATAGTCATCCAGGCTAGACTTCTAGGGTTTAGCCATTACGATCTCGTGGTAGATCAACTCTTGTAATACTCATATTCATCAAGATAAATAGAGAAGGAAGTAGGGTATTACCTCCATAGAGAGGGCCCGAACCTGGGTAAACATCGTGTCCCCAGTCTCCTGCAACCATCGACCTTAGGCGCACAGTTCAGGACCCCCTTCCCGAGATCCGCTGGTTTTCACACCAACATTGGTGCTTTGATTGAGAGTTCCGTTGTGCCATCGACGAAAGGTTCGATGGCCCCTTGAATCATCGATAGTGACATCGTCCAAGGAGAAACCTTCCTCCCCGGACAGATCTTCATCTTCGGCGGCTTCGTACTGCGGGCCAACTCGCTTAGCCATATGGAGCAGATCGATAGCTACGCCCCTGGCCATCAGGTCAGATTCGGAAGCTTGAACTACGTCGCGGATGTTCGTGGAGACCTGATCTTCGACGGATTCGAGACCACGATGATCGCTCACCCTCGCTCTGATGAACATGACTTAAATCTGTCATCGGTTCACATCGAGGAGATGGTTCCTATTGATGCAATGGCCTTAGAACCGGAGCAGATCGTGCCATCCGAGGCCATAGAGTCCATGGTGTTGGAGCCGCGCACAGACTCGACACCCTGCAATATTTGCGTCAACAGAACTCCGAACTCGTCTCCGGCTATAAGTTCCGGACCATGTATGCCTGCGGACACCGAGCTGGATCGATTATCGATTTTCGAATTCAGCGCCGGAGACATCTTCTAGCACTCACCTTTGGGTGATATACTAAACTCTTTAAAGAACCTATCCCTGGTAGGGGACTCACAACCGAACTATGTCCGGTTCGAGCTAGAGGCTGATAATGGGAAATTTCATTTCCCACCCGCCACCCACTTCATAGCCACTGTCGAGGACTTAACCGACATGCCTTATTATGGCTCCGAAGACATTGACAGTATAGATGACGATGCCGACAAGGAGCAAGGTCAAGACCCGCCAGTCACCAGACGTGGGAAGGCCACCCCTTCATACGATGTTTACATAGTTGACACACTTAAAAAAGCGCGCGACGATGACAAAGGAGATCAAGTTGAGAATAAACCTCCGGAGACACAGCCTAAGTACCGGCGCCCTAAACGCCGCTCCAAGTCACATAACAACAACAATGGCATCGGAGAAAATAGTACTCCAGACGACGCCGAAAACAATAAAGACCCTGTTGGAGCATGATCCGAACAGGAGGAACAGGAAAACGGGCAAGCCAGCCCCGACGAACAGGCCCTGCCCAGCGACAATTCGGACGACGACAACTACCTTCCGCTCTCCGAAGATGAGGTAACCCTCGGCGATGAAGACTTCATCGTACCCGGAGAGCCCCTCGAGCAGGAGCGCTTCAAGCGCAGGCTCATAGCTACTGCAAGAAGCCTGAAAAATAAGCAGCAACAGCTTCAAGCTGACCAAGACCCACTCAACGATAGATGGACCCAAGTCCCGGTCGCCGAAGAATACGGCCTTAGTGGCCTAGCCAAAAGCTACCCGAAGTATAGATTGCTACATCAGTTCGATGACGAGGCGTTGGAGCCCGTACCATCATCACACAATGCGGCAGGTCGCCGACAACTCTGTTCGGATAAAGAGGCAACTCAAGCCGAACACCAGACTGCCCCACCTCGCCGTAAAGGTAGGAATAACATAGCTCATGATTGTCCAGACGACCTGCAGCGGGAATTGGACAGTAGAGCTGGACACGCAAGACCGATCTATGGATCGCGAAGGCATGCCTCGACACGCGACGACAGCTACCCATTCGAACGTGACAAACCTAGCCACGCCCGAGCCGAAAACCGCAAATGGACTCCTTTGGAGTTATGTCACAGTGTGGCCCAACATAGAGGCGCCGCACACCCGCTTTGCTTCACCGATAAAGTAATGGATCATGAATTCCCCGAGGGATTCAAACCCGTCAATATTGAATCATATGAGGGAACAACCGATCCCACGGTATGGATAGAAGATTATATCCTCCACATCCATATGGCCCGTGGGGACGACCTCCATGCCATTAAATACCTCCCACTAAAGATAAAAGGGCTAGCTCGGCACTGGTTAAAATAGCCTGCCCAAAAATTCCATAGGCAGCTGGGAGGACTTGGAGGAGGCCTTCCTCAACAACTTTTGAGGAACATATGTCCAGCCACCGGATGCCGATGACCTATTATCCAGCAGCCCAGAGAGTCAGCCAGGAAGCTCTCGACTCAGTTCTTAGTCAAAAAGAACCAAATCATCGACTGTCCAGACGTCGAGGCCCTTGCGGTTTTCAGACGCAGTGTCCGGGACGAATGGATTGCACGCCACCTCAGTCAAGAAGGACATAAATCCATGACAGCCCTCACTGCTCTGATGACCCGCTTTTGTGCGGGAGAAGACAGCTGGCTCGCTCGTAGAAGCAATAGCGCCAGCAACCCGGGCACTTACGAAATCCGAGACGACGACGACAAGCCATGACGAAGCAAATACAACAGTCGCAATGATAATGAAAGATCACGCAACACAGTGGTCAACGCTGGATTCAGCAACCCCAAGCCCAGTCAACGGAAGAAGCCGTTCAAGGCAAAACAAGACGAACCATCCAACCTTGACAGGATATTGGACCGACCCTGCTAGATTTACAGCCACCCCGACAAACCAGCTAATCATACTAACAGAAACTGCTGGGTTTTTAAACAGGCCGGCAAGCTCAGCGCCGAAAACAAGGGGAGGAGACCGCCAGGCAGCAGGGACGACGGAGAGGTTCACCAACGAAACACTGGGGTCAGAAGCAATTTCCACCCAAGGATCAACTACTCCCGGAGCGAAAATAGCAGCTCGGCTTCCGCCGCCCACCTCGTACACCTGCAAAATTTGTGTCGCACATACATCACTACTCATTCAAAATACCATGGGCATTGGTGGAAGCACACTACGGACAAGCCTGCAAGCACCCCCGTAACATTTTTCATCCATTTTATTTTTATTTCTTCCTTCACTATCCCTTAAAAACAGGTGACGAACAGGACAAACATCTGAAACCGGCGCTATCGGAGTCCGGATCCGTATACTCACCTAAGGGGCTATCTCCATCAAGGATTCCCCCCGCCGAGGACTGGCGGCGCAGACGTGCGACAGGAGGTCCAAAATAACTTTTTGTAGACCACACTCTCTATTTGAGCCTGTACTATGCCTGTTCCTTCGCCTCTGACTCCGAGCATGTCAAATAGCCGGGAGGATGGCTTATATATATAATAAGTAATCATTGGCATATCGGTCAGCTCCCAGTAAACAAGTATCCGAATTAATCAACCGTGTTGTTGCGCCACTGAATACGGCTCCCATGATTGTCTCACAGATATACCTTGGCGTAACCTGCCAGGGGCTCGGTATGGGAACAAATGAGTTGCCAGTAAAAGCCCGAACGGCTCTACAGCATACTTCGGCGTCGCAAGTTTGGCCTTATATGCATCAGCTCCGAATCATTGTCTTGGGTGAATAGTTGGGTTGCCCAGCTCCTGTGCTTGCTACCCTACGTTCTGCTCTATCAGCTAGGGTAGTAAAGGGAGAACTACTGCGATAGTGCTTCCGGTTCATCTGGTCAAGTACCTCAGTAGAGAAAGCTGAAAACTGACTTTCATGATGCGGCGAGAGCTGGTCAACCACTTGACGACTTATTGGAATCTTTAGCGATTCTCCGTGTCACACAAAGGATCTATTTCAGATCAAATATCTAAGGCATCATACGCCGCATACATACCAGGGGCTATGTCATAGTCCCATCATAAAACTCCTATGGCTAAGTGAAAGTGTTAACGCCCTATAGTCCGATTGCCTGGTTCACCGCATTATCACCTCCTTTATGGACCAAGACGTTGGAAAAAGAGTGAATAAATGCTTTTCTGAACACCCCCGTACTTCCTACGAGGGGCTGAAGCCGACGACTGGAAAACTTTCAGATTATATTAAAACGGCCGCACAGGAGGAATTCAAGCTTTCAAGAAAAACATAAAATAGATTAACTATAAAATGGTCTTTTACAATTCTCATACACCTCACTCGAACATTATGTCTTTCGAGCACTGACAATCTATCAAGCAGGCGGCATCTAGGACATTTTTGAAATAATGCTCTATTTTAGGACGGTCCTTGCCCTTGGGTGGACTTTGAGCCGCGACATCGATGGCCTTCATCTTTCCCCAAAATGTCTTGACTCGGGCAAAGGCCATCCGTGCACCTTGAACGCACGCTGACCGCTTCACAACATCGATTCGCGGCACCGCGTCAACAAGTCTTTGTACCAAACCGAAGTAGCTATCTGGAATAGGCTCAGTTGGCCACAACCGGATTATGACATCCTTCATGGCAGCGCCGGATATCCTATGAAGTTCGGCCCATTGGGACATCTGTTCATTGAGCAACAGAGGGCACTTTGATGCGCCAAACTGCGACCAAAAAAGCTTCTCCGTTGCATACCCATCTCATGCTTGGTAATACCGCGCCGCATCGGAAGAACTCTTCGGCAAGTTCAAGAACTCGTCCGGAGAACTCCACACTTGGTTATGCTGCGCATAGTTCGGGTCATCGAACTTTGTTTGCAGCAGAAAGGGCTTTCCAGCCGCAATCTCCCTAGCCTGCCGAACCTCCAACGGGCTTCTCTGGATTCCGACCGCGCTTCTCTCTCCTCTTGTAAGGTGTTGTCTAGTTCAGCCGTTAAGGCTTTATTCTCCTTCTCCAGAAATTCACAGCGGCCAGTGGCATTTTCCAGTTCGAGCGCCATCGTGGATATCTTCTCCTCGTCTTGGCGCCGTGCAACTTGTTCGGCTTTTAGCTGAGCCGATGCCTTTTCGGCAGCAGCATTGCTACACCGGGCCTGCTCCTTGGCCCGGGCCAGCTTCGCTCGAAGAACTTCAACGGCGGCAGCACCATCTGCAGCCACGCATATTCCAGCATCTAAATTTCAACGTCATGCTTATACCACAAAAATGCACGGTGATTTCCCCGAATACATACCTTACGACTCGTCAAGACGCACATTGATTAATGAAAGATCATCCCCTGCCACATCAAGCTTCCGGTGCAGCTCGGCAATTTCCATAGTTTGGGAAGCGGCCAAGGGGGAATCAGCCTGTGTTCAAGTTCATCAGGTTAGTCCTCAATCGATCCTTTTCGATCCTCCGTTTGCTTCCCAGTGGAAGCCAACCCGAGTCTCAGGGGCTACTACCTATACACAGGCGCATCTTTGCAAATAAAACATAGATGAAAATATTATATCACAAACCTCGAAGCCTTTTAGCAGGCTCATGAAGGCTTCATTCAATCCTCTCTTTGCAGACAAAATCTTCTCAACCACTATACCTTAAGGTACGTTGTTCTCCCGAGACAAATGCTTTTCGCAACATGTCCCGCAATATATCTGGAGTCTCCGGGTCTCCGGAAGCCGCTCTAGGAGCACCACCATCCTTTGAAGGAATCTATTCACCCGTCTCTAGAATCACCGTCGGCTGCAAGCCAGACAGTCCGGGGCCTTCATTATCATCCCCAGAATCTCGGATGATCAGAGATCCACCTTTGGGTACTGCCTCTTTTATCCCCTGCGTAACTTGTTGAACAAGAAGAACACTCTGCGACGACACTTCAGAGTCGTCCGCCTTATTGGGTGAGGAGGTTGGGGGAGGCGTCTCGCTCTCCATCATCTTTGTGAGGAGACCTGCATGTTGCGCCTGGAGCAGGGCCGGCCCGGGGCAGTGCGCTCGCCTTCATGGCGCTTCGAATCCGCAGCCCCATGGTCCTTCCTCCACGGCCTGGCTTGGAGCTTGGCGAGTGTGCCCCGGACCCCTCCTCTGGTCATGGACAGTAGCTGGTTGGCTTCGGTCTTCAGTTCCTCTTCATGCAACGGGCCCCGACTGGTCAGGGCCCCTTGTGAGGTCGGGCTGGCGCCTGGGGCGGCACCAGCCCCTAGCCCCCTGCTGACAGGGTCACGCCCTGCCTGCAGCCCCCGAGGCGGAGGACGAGGCGGGCCGCGTGCTTGAGCTCGAGCGCGAGCGAAGCATCGTTCGCCACGAGCTCTTTCAGGAGGCGATGAGCGCGATGAGACGACTTGGTGGTGAACTTGCAGACGTCGACGCTCGCCTCAAGGCTGAGGGTTTTTGGCTAGTGGAGGAACGGCGTAAGCTAAAGGTGGCTATCAACTTTGGCCGCTACCAGCATAATCTTGATAACGCGAAGGTCGAGGCATTCCTCAAGGTTTCCTGTGAAGTTTGATCCCGAGCTCTAGAGGAGGCTCGCAAGGCTGACCGACGTCGCAAGGCTGCGGAGAAGCGCGCGTGGGAGCTCCAGGCCTGGAGTGCGTCCCTGGAGCAGCAGGTGGAGGCGCGCAAAGCCACCCTTGCGTCGCTGAGGGGAACGCCCACCGAGGAAGAAGAGATCCGAAGGCACTGGCTCTGGAGGCCGTGGAGCGTAGCCTCGAGCTTGGGCAGCTGGAGATGAGGGAGCATCAAGTTGCCCAAGCGGAGGACGCCGCTAATGCGCGCGAGGCCAGGGCTCAGGAGGAGATTGATCGTCGGGTGGCCAAGGCTCGCGCCGATCTTGAGGGTAGGTATGACTTGAAGTTGAAGCTTGTGGGGGCGGAGGATGCGGGTAGGGCTGCTGCCCTCAGGCTCAAGCTGGCTGAAGTGGAGAGGCGCGGGGAGGCTACGGCAGCCGCCCTGGTCACAGCGCAGGCGGAATTGGCCTCCACCCGCGCCGAGCTGCTCTCTCTTTAGAAGCAGGTTGACGACGCCGAGTCCGTTGCGCAACAGAATAGGGAGGAAGTGCTTCTGCAGCGGACGCTTGAGCGTGAACAAGCCCCCATGCTCCAAGACCTCAGGATCACGACCAACGGGGTGCTGGGCCATGTCTGCGATGAGAATGCTCCGCACCCACACTCGAACGACTATGCTAGTCACCTTCACTTCTTTGCCTATGTGGTGATGCGCCTGGAAGTCCGGTCTGACATAGCTCGCCAGCTTGTGGAAGATAGGAGTCGTGGCCTGCTCGGGCGCGCGTTCTCTCGCGTCTTCAATCATGTTCGGAACACCTTCCCCGACTTCGACTTCGACGCCGCCATTGACCCCGTACCGCAGGCCATTCGTGGCGACCTGGCATGATGGGTGGAGGACAACGTGGACGCGCTAGTCAGAGCCTTCGCTTCTGAAGACGATGCGGTGGTGATCGCTGCAGACGAAGGTGACGTGGTTGACGATGGTGATGCCAGCGTTGGTGAAGGTGGAGGCGACGCCAACGATGGTGACAGCGACGCCAGCAGTGCGTCTGAAGACAACGTGGAGGATGCGGCGAGCGACATATCTGGCTGATCCCTTGTTCCTTAAACATTTTACCCTGTATGAAAAAACTTGGGCATGGCCCCTAAATATTGTGATAGCATTTTGAGAGGGGGAGCCCCCCATGTAAGAAAATCGCAATTTTTACTCTTCTATGCCAAGCCGAGTGTGCGCCTTCGTGGATCCATGAGTCTGGCGGCAAGTTTTGCTGCTACGGCTTACCTTAGCTGGGGCGGGCCGCGAATCGGATTGTAAGGTCGGGGGCTGCCATGGAGCTCCTGAAGGGTCTGCTGATCCGCCCGAGAGGGCCTCGCAAGGATCTAGCGCCAACCAGCCCGCGCGGTGCACGTGCCGCGCCCAGCCCCGGTCGCGAGGGGCCCGCGAGGGGGAGGCTGTGAGCGCGAGCTTCAGAACAAGGCAAGAACCAGATGGTTAGAAATCGCTTGAATGAGAAAAGGCACCTCCCGCGCGCATCGATAAAAACTCAACTTCAACTTGCGAGGCCCTCCCGTGTGCCTGTGAAAAGAGATCCAAAGCAAATGGCCGCATCCGGCGCCTAGTCTAGTCTTCTGGTCTTCTCACTAGCGCGGAGCTAAGTGCTGCCACTAGGCGTGGGAGGGAGCCCCCGAGGCCCGAGGGCGGCTCTCCGGAGAATCCGGGGCGTGTACAACCCCACTACTTATTACGTGAGAGTGTCACGGGCGGCGATCTTCACAGGCGCTGGGCCTTCTTCGCCAGGCGAGGGCCCCGCCTTGCGCCGCCCTCAACCACCTTTGAACCGACCGGCAACCAGGACGACCCAAAGGGGGGAAGGGGACGCCAGCGGCACCCTCGGCGACCACGGGTCCTCTGCCGGGGAAGGCTTGCCGGCACCTCCGCGGCAGTGGGCCTGCCTCCGGGTGACGCCTAGCTACGTGCGACATGGGGAGGGTCCTTGCTCCCGTCTCCCTCCATGCAGCCCCCAGCATGTTTCCCCTGGCGGAAGGGGGGCCGCTGCGCTGGGGTCATCGGCCGACGTCGTGACCTAATTCACTTGCAGCCCATGGTTAGCGTAAGCCTGCTCCTGAGAGATTAATGGTACCCTGTAGTTGTTGTTGCAAGCACGGTCATTGTGGTTCCCCATCGGCTCCTGGAAGGCCTCAACTTCTAGCGTCTCTTCTTCCCAACCTTCTCCGAGGAACGAGCCAAGGTCGTATTCCGGCGTGTACTCTTGGTCCATCATGCGGGGCACGTAGGCTTCCGGGGCTGTTACCCCAAACACCTCGCCGTAATGTCCCACACTCCACGTTGCCCGACCCAGCGCGGCGTCTTGAGGATGATAGCGTGACGACTCGTTGGGACCATGGGAGGCAACGCTTGTGCCCATGATCATCAGTGGCGGCGTGGGGACAACGGGGCCCCGGCGTCGCCGGCCGCGCTGGTGTCGACGAAGCCCCCAGGCTCACTCGAGGGCGCGTGGTTGCGGCGAGGCCCGCCGTGAGATCCAGTAGCGGCCCGAGAAGGAAGCAGATATTAGAAGGGTGGCGCTCCTGACGCCACCGCGTCCAGCAGCTCAGCGACGCGTTCCAGCAGTGCATCCCGGCCGCTCTCCATCAGTCGGCACCGCAGCAACTCCCGCGCCACTGTGAGCGCAGCCCGCATGTTCGCCTGCTCCCGCCGGGTGTGTGGCGCCATTGCTGCGGCGTGGCTTGCAGCCCTTGCAGCGGCTCGCGCTTGTCGTGGAGTGAGGGTGGACGGCGCCTGGCCGGGCCGCCCGTGCCTTGCAGTGTTATGTGGCGCTCGTGCCGCCTGGAGCGCGGGGTTGAGGTCTTCATGGGCAGGTGGCACTGTCCGGGCGGGCCAGGCTGCCCAGCGGTCGGAGCCGGTCCTCGGGTCACGGGACATCGGGACCACGGAGTGTTGGTGGATCGATTGGCGGGGAGGAGGCTCCGGTGCACCCTTACCTGGCGCGCCAAATGTCGGATCACGGGTTCCGGCAAAACCCTCAAGGTTCAAACGCTGGGGTGCTTGCGAAGATTTCCTCCCTACCGATCCACATCCTAACTGGCTAAGATCTCGAGAACGAACTCGACAAACTCACAACACAAAAGACACAAGATTTATACTGGTTCAGGGCACCGTTGTGGTGTAATACCCTACTCCAGTGTGGTGGTGGTGGATTGCCTCTTGGGCTGATGATGAACAGTACAAGGGGCAGAACAACCTCCTGAGGTTGCGGTGTCCTTCTGCTCGGTGTGTGGCTAAGGATTGGGTGAGATGCTTCTGAATGAGTTATCCCCTACGGTGGTGGCTAGTTCTACTTAGATAGGCCCTGGTCCTCTCCCCAAATATTGAGATGGAAGGGAGCCAACAACGGCCAATTTGAAAGGGGACAACTAGTACATCTTATCCTGACAAAAGCGGTCTTCGCATGCAAAAGGCTCTGGTGGTGACGCAGCCTTGGGCTCCATGGTGACCTCCGTCTTGCCGTCCGGCTGGTCTTGGTCTCATTGCATCGATATGGAAACCTTTTCTTGATGCCTCGGTACTCTGCGCCTGCGCTTGCCCACTTAGCACTAAAGAGGAAACAAGGACGCTGCACGCGCTAGCGCCCGCCTGATCTTGATCGTCACGACTCACGTCACGAGAACCTCGCGAGGTTTGCCTTGCCTTGATCTCTCCACCCCTCGCGAGCCTGCCTGGTGAGACCGCTCCTGAGGAGGTCTTGCGTCGTCTGCCTCGCGAGGCTTGGCCCCTCGCGAGGGTCTTGAATGCCTTGTTGATGAAGATGGGCCGTACAGGTCTACTAGCACAGCCACGCCGTGGGCCGCACGTAGGCAAGTCTGGGGACCCCCGTTCCCAGAACGCCGACAATGGAGGTGGCATATATTCTGAAGAGGGTCGAGGAGGACAAAGCTGCCCGCCGTGTGGAGATGGAGAAGGCCGCGAAGGACGGGAAGGGCAAAGGGAAGGCTGGAGACAGAAGCTCTTCCTAGGGCGGTAGGGAGGCGCAATCCACGGAAGATGCTGCCAGGGAAGAGCTTGTTGGGGATAACTTTGCCGAGCTAGATGCCCTAGCCATGACGGCAACGGATCTTCAGGAGGGGGGAGGAGGAGGAGAGGGAGGTGGACGTGGCAACGGTCCCTGATGATGAGTGGCTTGCTACTGGACCGCAAGCCCCCGCTCTGGACCCAGACTAGTGCACCTGCAGGTGTTGGCGTTCTGGGAACGGGGGTCCCTAGACTTGCCTGCCTGCGGCCTACGGCGTGGCTCGAGTGGGAGCCCAACGTGGCCCATCTTCATCAACACAAGGCTCAAGACCCTCGCGAGGGGCCAAGCCTCGCGAGGCGGACGACACGGCGCTTCCTCCAGCACGGCCTCCTTAGGCTGGCTCGCGAGGAGGCGGAGAGATCAAGGTGGGGTACCTCACAAGGTGCCCATGACGCAAGCCATGACGACCAAGGGTGTCAGGCGGGCGCCAGCCCGCGCAGTGTCCTCCCTTTCCTCTATGGTGCAAAGGGGGCAAGCGCAGGCGAGAGGATCAAGAAACGGCACCCATTTCGGTGCAACGAGACCAAGACCAACTCCGCGACAAGGAGGAAGTCATTGTGGAGCCCAAGCCGGCGTCATCACCAGAGCCTTTGGCAGGCGAAGACCAACTTTAGTCAGGATAAGTTTACCAGATGTTCCCCTTCAAATTGGCCAATTGTTGGCGCCCTTCCCGCTCAATATTTGGGAAGAGGCCCAGGGCCCTTGCCTATAAATAGGGCTAACCACCCACAGAGTAGGGAGCAGCATCTAGAGGGGGGGGGGGGGATCCAGCACCCAGAAAGAGAGAAGGGCGATTGAACTCTCCCTAGCAGTTCATCCCCTAACCAAGAACAGACCCTCGCGAGGTCATTCTTCTTTGCACTGTTCTCCCTCATCAGCCTGAGAGGCAATCCACCCGCCACAAACTAGAGTAGGGTATTACACCACAACGGTGGCCCGAACTAGTATAAATCTTGTGCCTCTTGTGTTGTTCTTGCAGTAGTTAGATCCTTGCGAGAAGGAGAGGTAGTGGGCACGATCTCCGCGCGCACCCCAGAGTTCGAACCTAAAGGGTCTGCCGGAACCCGGAATCCGACATTTGGCGCGCCAGGTAGGGGTGCGCCGGAATCTGCCTTCCCATCGCTCCGTCTCCTGTTGCGTCGTCGTCATCATGTCCGGCGACCAGGCGGGCAACCAAAGCCCGTGGGCGGCATGGCCCATCTGCACGGAGCCTCTCGCTCCGCGCGACCCCGCGCCACAGGAAGCTCGCGGTCCGCAGGGCGCTGCGGGCCGCGGGCGACGCGGGCAAGCTTCTGCGACCCTCACGCCGCGACAGGCGCGGTCGGCAGCGAGGGCCTCCAACCACGCCGCAGCTACGACACCGTACACCCGTCGAGAACAGCCGAACTCAAGGGCCGCGCTCACGGTAGCACGGGAGCTGCTGCAGTGCAGGCTATTAGAGGGCGGCCGCGACATGCTGCTGGAGCGGGTCGCCGAGCTCCTGGGCTTCGCCGCTTCGGGGGCTCACCCCTTCTCCGTCCAGTTTCCGCCTCAAGCTCAGGGCGGCACACGAGGGGGCCCCGTGCACCCGCGCGGGCCTCAAGACTACCCCAGCACCGGCGAATCCGCCGGCACCAGACTGGCGCAGGTGCTACCCCCGCCCCTGGCGCGCGAAGGAGAGGGGCTCAGTGCGGCCCACGGCGCCAGCGGCCAACCGCGCTACCACCCCGCGGTGGGCATGACAAGCAATGCCGCATGGCGCATGGAGCACTACAGCGCATCATTCGGGGTGGCGGCGCCAGAGGAGTACGTGCCCCACATGATGGACCAAGGACACGCTCACGAGGGCGAACAGGGCTCACTGTACTGCCCCAGCTGGGAGGACGAGACGCCAGAGGCCGAGCCCCTCCAGGAACCCCGGGACGGCTCCGTCGGTCACACTGGAGGCAACGACTATCGGGTACCATTAATTCCTCAAGAGCAGGCATACACTAATCATGGGTCACAGGAGATGCAAGTCGCCGCGACAAGCAGCTGCCCCGCCCCTGCGGTCTCCTACCCCTCGGGAGGAGGACGCAGGGGGCTGCAGGAAAGGGGAAGAGATCCTACCTCACCACCACGGTGTTCGGAGCAAGGCGTTCTTAGAAGATAGGCCCTCCACTGGGGAGGCGCCCGAGGGCCTGCCCCTGGCGGAGGACCCGTGGTCATCGGGGGAACCGCTGGCGACCGCTCTACCCCACCGGCGGCGTCCTGGTTTCTGGTCGTTGTTGGTGGCACTAGAGTGTGGCGCAAGGCGGGGCCCTCGTCAGGCGATATGAAGCAAGGCCGGTTCCTGTGAAGAAGGCCCAGTGCCTATGAAGCTCGCCGCCCCGTGACACTCTCACGTAATAATGAGTGGGGCTGTACACGCCCCGGAGTCTCAGGGGTGCCGGCCTCAGGCCCTGGGGCTCCGTCCCACGCCCAGTGGACAACACTTAGCTCCGCGCTGGTGAGAAGACGTCGAAGACTAGATTAGGTGCCGGACGCAACCTTTTTGTTTGCTTTCATTGCCTTCTTCCTTGGGTTGTAACCTTTTTCCCCCGCTGGATTTAAGTTGAATTCGAATTCGAGCTTTGCGTGCGTTCAGGGAAGGGGTGCTTGGTTTTGTTCGAATCGCTTCCCGCGTTCTGGTCACCATCTCACCACAGCTGCCTCCCCTCGCGAGCCCCTCGCGAGCCGGGCCAGGCTTAGCTCGAGCACAGCCCAGAGTACCGTTGTCGCTCCCTCGCGAGGTGACCTTTGGTGCTTGTGAAGACATCCCTCTCGGGGGAAGGCCCAGAGCCTATGAAGAAGGCGAACGCCTGTGAAGACATCCCTCTCGGGAGAAGGCCCAGAGCCTGTGAAGAAGGCGAACGCCTGTGAAGACATCCCTCTCGGGATAAGGCCCAGAGCCTGTGAAGAAGGTGAACGCCTGTGAAGACATCCCTCTCGGGAGAAGGCCCAGAGCCTGTGAAGAAGGCGAACGCCTGTGAAGACATCCCTCTTGGGAGAAGGCCCAGAGCCTGTGAAGAAGGGGAACGCCTATGAAGACATCCCTCTCGGGAGAAGGCCCAGAGCCTGTGAAGAAGGCGAACTCCTGTGAAGACATCCCTCTCGGGAGAAGGCCCAGAGCATGTGAAGAAGGCGAACGCCTGTGAAGACATCCCTCTCGGGAGAAGGCCCAGAGCCTGTGAAGAAGGCAAATGCCTGTGAAGATGTCTCGCTCGAGAAAGGGCCCGGAGCCTGCGAAGACGGCCCAAGCCTGCGGGGTTTCCTGTCGGCAACGACCCCGCCTCCCAAGGTTTCAACTACCCAGCACCCGGGACGTGACGCCCTCCAGAAGGCAGCTCCGGAGCCAGCAAGGAACAAGGGCGAACCAGCCTACTGTTGGACGCGCGTATGATTTAATCACTGCATATACATTAGATACAAGTTCATACACGAGGGGCTTCCCCTCCCAAAATGCTCTCACAATCGTCGGGCCAAACGCCTGAGTTCTATCTATGCAGGGTAAAAAGATGAGGATAGTACATGGTCAATCTGACAAATCCCCCAATGCGTCCTCGGAGGCGCCTCCCGAGCTGTCGCTTGCGTCGCTGAACTCACCTTCGTTGTCTGCGCCCCCATCAGCGGCATTGGGGTCTTCCACCACGCCACCTTCGTCGGCGCCCACGACCACGCCGTCGTCATCCGAAGTGAAGGCCCGGACGAGAGCATCTACGTTGCTCTCCACCCATTCAGCCAGGTCGCCTCGAACAGCTTGGGGAACTGGGGCGATGGCGGCGTCGAAGTCGAAATGGGGATCCATGTTTCGAAGATGGCTAAAGACACGGGAGAAGGCACGCCCGAGCAGGGCGCGGCTCCTCTCCTCCACCAACCTATCGGCTTTGGCCGACCATGCCTCCAGTTGTGTCACCACGGTGGTGAAGAACTACAGGTTACCGGCGTAGTTGATCGTGTGCGGCTCGCCCACGGCAGCCTCACAGATGTTTCCCAGGGCAATGTTGGCCCTCTCCCGGAGCTTGGTGAGCATGGGGCCGTGCTCGTGCTCTAGGACTTGCCGCTGGCGTATCTCGTCGACATTCTGACGCTCGACGGCCACGGCCTCTTCCACACGCTGGCGAAGGCGGAGCACCTCGGCCTGAGAGGAGGCCAGCTCTTTCTACGCTGCCTCAAATGCAACCCGGGAGGCGTCCGCTCGTCGCATCGCCTCATCCCATTGGGCCCTCAAGGCGGCGGTTCTACCTTCAGCTTCGACTCAGATCATCCCCAGCTTCCCCTCGAACTCGCGCTCGAGGCCTTGGCGTGCTGTCGCCACCCGACGGCAGACCTCCTCCAGGACAAGCGTTTCCCGCGCGGCGACATCGTTTCCTGCCTATGTCACCAGGCGCTCCCTCGTCTCCAGCTGCTCGAGCTCGTGAGCGCGTTCGGCGGCCTCCAGCACCAACGCTTCCTCGCGCTTCCGAAGCTCAGCTAGGTCGCCAGAAGCCACCTCCATCGATGCAAGGGATGCCTCGCGCAGCTCCGCTTGGTCCTCCAACGAGCGACACCAGGCCAAGAGCTCCCGAGCCTGTTCTTCTGCTGCTCCTCGCCGTCGGTCCGCCCCTCGGGCCTCCTCAACGGCCTGAGACCGAGCCGCCAGAGAAGCCTCCAGCGACGCCTTCGCCTCTTCATCGTTAAGGACGTGCTGACGACGCGCGAGGGCAGCGGCTGCCTCCAGCTCGCGCCGCTCGACGGCCAGGCGCAAGCGCTCAGCTTCCAGGCGCGCGTCTTCCTCAGCGAGCTCCTGCCCAAGCAGCTCTACGGCACCACTCGCCCTCCGAAGGAATTCGTGACGACGGGCACGGTGCTCCCGAGCATGCTCAAGCACGTTTGCGGCGCCATCATCCGCCTCAAGCAGGCGTCGAGGACCTCGGATCATCGCCCTGGCCCCGGGCAGGGGGCTGGGGGATGGCGCCTTCACGACGGTCGGTCGCGCCGCATCAGAAGCCCGGCCTGAGTCCAACCTGACCTCGGGAGAAGGGCCCCTGAGGTGCCTCATCCGGTCGCAGCCCGCGACCAGACGGGAAGCCCACTACAGACTGCCTATGTCAAGGAAAAGCCCGCGGAAGGAGATCGCGGGGGCGGGAGAGTCGCCGCGCGCTACGCGGCGGTCAGCGCCGTCACCTGCCCAAACCACAAGGGCAGTGCTGCTTGAGACACCCAGGGGTGGCGGAGGAGACGAAGTCAAGGAGGGCGTCGGCCCAACGGCTTCATCGAGCTCAGTAGGCAAAGGCCTGCAGAGCAAGGATCAACGGATGCGGCAAGCAGGATAAGGAACAGAAAAGGAGAAGACTTACTCGTTGACGACAAAGTACTTCCGGCGCTTCAGCAAGCGGCAGGGGAAGTCGTCGCCCAAGGCCTCCCTTTTTCTCCGGAGGGCCTCAAAGTCCACACGGAAACGGCCCAGGAGAGGTGCACATGAATCAGCCTGCGAAGAGGACGGGGCGCCAAGGCCACTTGCGTCGAGGGCGCATGCCTGGTACGCACGGGCAGTTGCCTCCTTGGAGATCCCGGCCGGGGGCTCAGGAGCCTCGGCCACAAGCACTGGAGGCGGCAGCGCCTCACCCGTGGCCTCGGGAGAGCGGACCTCGTGAGCTGCCCCATCAAGAGCATCGCCAGGTGCGGTCACATCGTCCGCGGTTCCCTCGACCCCCGCTGTCTCCTGCCTCCCTGCGCCACCACTCGAGGAGGATTCACCCAGGCCAACCGGAAGGGAAATCACCACCACAGGGTTCTCGCGAGGCCCCTGGAGTCCGACAAGGCGTAGCCCCACTTGTCGAAAGGGGGCATCTGCCTCACGAACTCATCCCTGTTGTGGCAGAGGTACAACAAGGCTCCCCCCTGCCGGACGCCCCCGGGGTTGGGATCGCCTGTCAGAATCAAGAGCACCTTCCTCAGCACCTCGGGCGTCAGGTCTTCTCCCTGAAGCCTCATACGGTCACCATGCCCACTGAAGGCCCACATTCGACGAGAATGGCGTTGGAGAGGGGCAATGTGGCGCAATAGGAACTCCTTCACCACTTTGGGCGCCGTTACACCAAGCTTCTTCAAGGACATGAAGCGGTGCCAGACGAAGGCGAGCCCGGGGCTTACAAGCGTCTCCTGGCCCCAGCCCGAATTAGGCACAACAGGCGATGTCGGCTTCACGAGCCGGGGGCTGGGCACCCCGACATCAATGTACAACCACCGCTGGCGGAACTCGGCTGAAGGCAGAGGGAGGTTGAAGTCGATACCAGAGGCTGCGGTCTCGGGCGAAGCTACGAAGCCCACGCATACCGAGCATTGCGTGGGGTCGGCAAGATGCAAGGAGAAGAAGTGGTGCAGCAGGGCAACAGAAGGAGGGATGCCCACCATCGCCTCAGAAACAAATGCGAAGACTAAAAGAAGAGCAATGGACTCAGGACCCATATGCGTCATGTGGATCTGATAATGATCAAGAACGGCGTTGAAGAAATCGGAGAAGGGAGGCACCAGACCCGCCCACAAGGCGTCAGCAAAGTAATGGACCTCGGTGATTATCCTATCAGTGGGGAGGTGACACGTAGGCCACGCCGTCGTCCTCCCGCACTCGTTGAAGGCGGTGGCCAGAGCCGGATTGAGCTTGCCCAGGCACTCCAGGTTGAGTATGATTGAGCGGCCGACAGCTGGCGCCACCGGCGGCAGCGGGCGAGATGGAGCCGCACGCTTCTTCCCCTTCTCTTTCCTTGGAGCCATGGCGGCGGGCGGAAGAGAGGAGATGCGAGATGGGATCGGAAGCAAGGGTCAGAGTTCGGAGGGAGGAAGAGCAGGAGACGGTCAAGCAACAGGGAAAAGGGCGGTTGTGTACAACTGCGGGGCAACCTAGCGCGGCGCAGAATAAGGGAGCGTGGGTAAACAGAGCCGCCCAAGTCCAATCAACCGCCACACGGCGCCCGAGGCCGCAGGCTGTTAGGGCCCGCGGCGCTTCGCCCTTGCCCTTTCGCCTCTCGGCACGGCCAAGTCCGTGCGCGCCTTGGGCCCGGGGGCTACTGTCGGCGTTCTGGGAACGGGGGTCCCCAGACTTGCCTGCCTGCAGCGTGGCTCGAGTGGGGGCCCAACGTGGCCGATCTTCATCAACACAAGGCTCAAGACCCTCGCGAGGGGCCAAGCCTCGCGAGGCGGACGACACGGCGCTTCCTCCAGCACGGCCACCTTATGCTGGCTCGCGAGGAGGCGGAGAGATCAAGGTGGGGTACCTCATGAGGTGCCCATGACGCAAGCCATGACGACCAAGGGTGTCAGGCGGGCGCCAGCCCGCGCAGTGTCCTCCCTTTCCTCTATGGTGCAAAGGGGGCAAGCGCAGGCGAGAGGATCAAGAAACGGCACCCATTTCGGTGCAACGAGACCAAGACCAACTCCGCGACAAGGAGGAAGTCATTGTGGAGCCCAAGCCGGCGTCATCACCAGAGCCTTTGGCAGGCGAAGACCAACTTTAGTCAGGATAAGTGTACCAGATGTTCCCCTTCAAATTGGCCAATTGTTGGCGCCCTTCCCGCTCAATATTTGGGAAGAGGCCCAAGGCCCTTGCCTATAAATAGGGCTAACCACCCACAGAGTAGGGAGCAGCATCTAGAGGGGGGGGGGATCCAGCACCCAGAAAGAGAGAAGGGCGATTGAACTCTCCCTAGAAGTTCATCCCCTAACCAAGAACAGACCCTCGCGAGGTCATTCTTCTTTGCACTGTTCTCCCTCATCAGCCCGAGAGGCAATCCACCCGCCACAAGCTAGAGTAGGGTATTACACCACAACGGTGGCCCGAACTAGTATAAATCTTGTGCCTGTTGTGTTGTTCTTGCAGTAGTTAGATCCTTGCGGGAAGAAGAGGTAGTGGACACGATATCCGCGCGCACCCCAGAGTTCGAACCTTAAGGGTCTGCCGGAATCCGGAATCCGACAGCAGGTGCGCCCCAGCCCCGAGGGGTGGCGACCTCCAACCCAGCGCCAGCCACCAAGAGGGTGAACAAGACCTCCACCAATTCTACTAAGGCCGAGGTGGCATGTCATCAATCCCCTCGCCTTGCTCAGGCCAAGGCTCCTTCCGCCTCGCCTTGCTCAGGCCAAGGCTCCTTTCGTGAGACAGTCGGCGGCCATGGAGGCATAGTCCAGCCCCCGCTCCGGCTTGAGCTCCTCGTAGAGCTCGTCTTCCCCAGAGCTCCTGATGTCATGGCAGGCACCGAAGCTGCCGGGGAGTTTCACCCTTCCGTCCCTGAAGAGAGGACGTGAGTCTCCTCCTTCCACGGAGTTCAACTTGAACTCCATGGTCATCACGGAAGAGTGAGGAAGATTTCGATTTGTGGTAGATATCTCTTAGGCCGGCTTGAATGATTTTCCTAACTAACCTCTTGTTAATGTTGTTACCGGCAGGGAAGTGGAGGAGGACATGGAGACTGTCGGTGTCAAAACCGGCGGATCTCGGGTAGGGGGTCCCGAACTGTGCGTCTAATTAAGGCGGATGGTAACAGGAGGCAGGGGAGACAATGTTTACCCAGGTTCGGGCCCTCTCTATGGAGGTAATACCCTACTTCCTGCTTGATTGATCTTGATGATATGAGTAGTACAAGAGTTGATCTGCCACGAGATCATAGAGGCTAAACCCTAGAAGCTAGCCTATGGTATGATTATTGTCGTCCTACGGACTAAACCCTCCGGTTTATATAGACACGGAAGGGGGCTAGGGTTACACAGAGTCAGTTACAAGGGAGGAGATCTTCATATCTGTATCGCCAAGCTTGCCTTCCATGCCAAGGAGAGTCCCATCCGGACACGGGACGAAGTCTTCAATCTTGTATCTTCATAGTCCATCAGTCTGGCCAAAGGATATAGTCCGGCTGTCCGGATACCCCCTAATCCAAGACTCCCTCAGTAGCCCCTGATCCAGGCTTCAATGACGATGAGTCCGGCGCGTAGATTGTCTTCGGCATTGCAAGGCGGGTTCCTCCTCCGAATACTCCATAGAAGATCTTGAACACAAGGATGGTGTCCGGCTCTGCAAAGCAAGTTCCACATACCACCGTAGAGAGAATAATATTTTCACAAATCTAATCTGCTGACACACTCGACATCATGACATCATACCATGGCCCGGTCTTTATTCGAACCGTTACTCTCAACCAGCCTTGGCCCATATCGCAAGGCGGTTTCCTTGGCATGTCTTGTCGAAGCGGAGATCGTGTCCCCTTATTACGGCATTCTCATCAATACGGACGTGGGTAACCCAATCGTGCCTGTTGGTATGACTCCTCAATTGTAGGCAAGTCCCAAACGGTCACGAGGAGGATGCTTGGTATTCACCCTTTTTATTAAGAGACCAAGGCCTATCTTTTTTACTCCTCGAACTCAATCAAATCCTTCCCCCGCCTCGAGTTCCAACACCCGAAGGTCAGGTCAGGCGCTTCGGACCTTCAACCATGTCCAGATCCAACCTTCAAGGTTGGTGGATGCCTTCCTCCATCACGGAGGAAGACGTCAAAAAGTTACGAGAGGCTATGTTTCTGACTGGCGAGATCCCGCACCGGCTGCCTGCTCAATGGCAGGTCATTCCCACGCCCAAGCCCGACGAGAGTGTCGTGTTCGTATCTAACTTCCTCCGAGGGCTAGGCCTTGCTCTAGATCCCTTCGTGAGGGGGCTCATGTTTTACTATGGGCTGAATTTCCATGATCTGGCTCCGGATTCTGTACTCCACATCTCGTCTTTCATCGTCGTGTGTGAAGCTTTCCTCCATATTACCCCTCACTTCGGCCTGTGGCTCAAGACCTTCAAGGTGGAACCGAAGATGATCGAGGGGAGGCACACACAGTGCGGAGGTGCCGTAATAAGCAAAAGTGCCGATGCCCCATGGCCCGAGGGTTCCTTCCAGGAGGTGTCCAACTTATGGCAACGAGAATGGTGCTCCCAGGGGTACCAAGTGGGTAGCTCCGCCTGGTTTTCGCTCGGGCCCCCCGCCACAACTAGCGTCATGGGTCAACAAGGGGCTGGACTGGGGGCCAGTAAAGGATGTGCCAATATTGCAGAGCCGCATCCAAGATCTCCTAGAGAGAGACATAAGTCTAGTCACGGTAATGCAGGTTATGTTAATTCATCGAGTCCTGCCCTGCAAACGTCGTCCCCTCTGCATGTGGGAGTTCAACCTGGAGGGACCGCGAGCTATCCATCATTTCCTCGGCATGACGCTCGAGGAGATGTACAAATTGTTCTTCGGACCACAAATAATGTGTTCGGACACCATCGAGGATGCGGGTTTGAACTACAATCGTGCAGATACCCAAGTAAGTAGTCCTGTAACCAAACACGTTGTATCTTTATTTATCACAACATCATTCTGAAAAGTTGCTCTTTGATCAGGACTGAGTAACAAAGGCGAAGATGATCAGGTGTCGGACCCCCCTCCCCGAGGTCTCACCGGATCCTGTACTAGCCAGGATGCTGGAGCTCGCGCCTTATCAAGCACCCTTAGGGGAAGACAAAAGGCGAGAAG
Organism: Aegilops umbellulata; assembly: GCA_032464435.1. Taxonomy (NCBI): domain Eukaryota; kingdom Viridiplantae; phylum Streptophyta; class Magnoliopsida; order Poales; family Poaceae; genus Aegilops; species Aegilops umbellulata. The sequence goes on from CP136055.1 coordinate 193,953,484, forward strand.
AAAGAGGCGAGCGCCTCCGCGAAGGAGGATAACCGGGGGGAAGAAACTGAAATTCCCCCTTCCCAAGGAAGGAAGGAAGAGGGCCGCCTCTGAAGACCCGGAGACAATGGTCTCCAAACGGGGGAAGTAATCTTCGCCAGAGGGTCCCGCCCCGGGGGATACCCCGGCCGCGCCATGTCCGCAAGGGGGTCAGCCCTCAACCGAGCTGTAAGTAGAAAGGGGACTTTAATAATACAAACTTCCTGCTTTGCTTCTGAGGAAAATAACCAAAATATTTATCTTGTAGTCCGGATCATAGCTCTTCTCAGCAGAGTTCATCTTCGGGGGATCTTCTTCCGGAGATGATGGTGAGCGAAACGCCTCCCCATGCCCTACCGCCTTACGAGGCGGACGACCCCGAGGTGTCGTCGCAGATGGCTTCTCCTAATCCAGCAAGGCCAGAGGTTAATCCTTTAGCCGCCCGAAGTCCTCAGTATCCGTCTCTTGAAGAGAGAAACCGAAAGAGTCCGACACCGTCTGTTATGCGGTCGGACGCATTGAAGGATCTGCTAGAGCGAGCGGCTATCTCAGAAGCGCATCGTACGCTAATGGGTATGGTGGTTGAGAGGATTTCATCCACCGAAAGCGGGTTGCATGAAGCCTTTATGAGTCTGCTGAAATGTTTTGAGGTACGTGAAATAGTGTGTATTTTTGATAGTACCGCACACGTTAAGGTGTGTCCTATGCAGATAGTAGCCCCTGAGACTCTGGTTGCTGTCGCAAACGACGGCAAACAGAGGATCATAGTACCAGTTAACAATCCAGCCGCCCTCAAATGCAGGTGGCGGAAGGTCCGGTGGCTAGCCGGACTGGTGAGATTGCCGAGCTAAAGCGGCAAGTTGATGCGGCGGATGCCGACATCGAGCTTGTCAACAAGCGGCTTGATGAGGCACAGGGTATGTGATTTCTCAAGTGATCGATACATAGTAGGAGGAGCATGATTCCAGTAACTTTAATATGTTGCACCTGTAGATGGAGCTGCGATCGTGGAGACCCTGCGAGCGAAACTTGCCCGGGCAAAAGAACATGCCAGGAAAAGTGATGCGGCCGCCCTGAAGGCGGTCGAGGAGCTGAGAGCCGAAAAGGCTGCTTATTGCCGAAGCAAGGAGGAAATAGCCAAGATGGCTGTGGAGTTGAAGGATGCCGCCGGCCGTTATGAGCCTCTCAAAATGGAAGATCGAGCGAAGATGACGGACCTGGAGAAGGCCACGGTGGCGGCCAAGGATGCCCGCTCTACAATTAGAGCGATGAAGGAGGAGCTGCGTCACGTCGGGGAAATTGCAGCTGGGAAGCCCTTTATGCTGCGGATGAAGTTCGTAGATCCTAAGTATGCTCCTTTGGATCGGCTGTGGAGTTCTGTAGACGCTTATCTGGATTTGGCTGCAAGTGCCGCTAACGCGGCCGAATACTTCAAAGATCAAAAAGATCGCGAAGTGGAGAAGCTATTCTGGTCACAAATTAACGTGCCAGCGCGTCCGCTCCCTTTGAATGAGCAGATGGCCAAATGGGCCGAGCTCCATAGGTTGTCCGGGCTCGCCATGAGGTCTGTTGTGGATCATCTATGTCCGGAAGGGCCCGGGCCGAACAATTATTTTAGTTTGGTGCAGCAGTTCCTTGGTGTTGTGCCGCGCATCGACGCTATGAAGAGGTCGGCGTGCATCGAGGGTGTGCGGATGGCGCTTGCCTGTGTCAAGACATACTGGGCGGAGATGGAAGCCACCGCAGTTGCAACCCCGAGTTCGGCCGTTAGCCGAGTAGCTGTCGAGAACTACTTTGACGAGGTCCTTGAAGGCACTCGTTCAATAGAAGCTCAGTGCTCGAAGAATATTATGTTTTAGTGACATGTATTCCCATTGAAAAACAATGTTTTACTGATTTGTAAAGGCTATTTTTATACTTTTGCCTAAAAGTATTATGATGCCTCCTGTGCGGCCGTTTATGTATATATGTGTATAACCTAAAAGTTTGCAGTCGTCGGCTTCAACCCCCACGCATATAATGCGGGGGTGTTCGCTGAAGACGCGTGTTCACACTTGATCCAACGTCTTGGTCCATTAAGGAGGTGATAGCGTAGCGAACTAGGCAACCGGACTATATTGCTTTAACACTTTCACTTAGCCATAGGAGTTTGACAGTGGGGCTACTATATAGCCCCTGGTGGCTCCGCGCTCATCCGAATACGGGGCGCGTACATGCTTTGCCGGGAAACGGTCCTTCGTTAATGCGGAGGAATCCTGAAGATTCCGCTAGGTCATCGAGTTGTTGACTAGTCTCGCGCTTTATCATGACAGTCAGTTTTCGGCTTTCTCTACTGAGGTGCTCGTCCGGCCGAATCAAGCACTACTTGACCAAATAAAAATTTAACCTTTTCCCAATTTTAGTTCTTGGCAGATTTTAGCTACTTTAGGACAAGTCAAGCAATCATCACACAATTCAAGCAAGCATGCAAAGAGTATATAGGCAGCGGAAAGTAAAGCATGCAACTTGCAAGAATGTAAAGGGAAGGGTTTGGAGAATTCAAACGCTATTGGAGACACCACTCTCCAAGAAGTAACAAATGGTGTGTTGATGATGAACTCCTTGCTCTTGTGCTTCAAATGATAGTCTCCCCAACACTCAACTCTCTCTCATAGGATTTGGATTTGGTGGAAAGAAGATTTGAGTGGAAAGCAACTTGGGGAAGGCTAGAGATCAAGATTCATATGGTAGGAATGGAATATCTTGGTCTCAACACATGAGTAGGTGGTTCTCTCTCAGAACATATGAGTTGGAAGTGTAGATGTGTTCTGATGGCCCTCTCCACGAATGAAGAGAAGGTGGAGGGGTATATATAGCCTCCACACAAAATCCAACCGTTACACACAATTTACCAATCTCGGTGGGACCGAATCAACAAACTCGGTCGGACCGAAATAGTAAACCTAGTGACCGTTAGTGATTTTTGGTGGGACTGACATGCAACTCAGTAGGACCGATATGGTTAGGGTTAGGGCATAATGTAATCTCGGTGAGACCGATTACCCAAACTCGGTGAGACCGATTTGGTAATAAGCTAACCAGAGAGTTGGTCAGGTAAACTCGGTGGGACCGATTTGCTCTTTCGGTGAGACCGAAAAGTTACAAAAAGGAAACAGAGAGTTTACATTGCTATCTCGGTGGGAGCGATCCGCTCTTTCGGTGAGACCGAAAAGTTACGAAAAGGAAACAGAGAAATTGCAATCCCATCTCGGTGAGACCGAGATCCCTATCGGTAGAACCGATTTGCTTAGGGTTTGGCAGTGGCTATGACAAATGAAACTCGGTGGCGCCGGATAGGAAGAATCGGCAGGTCCGAGTTTGGCTTTGGGTTTAGGTCAAGAGTGGATATGAGAAAGTAGCTGAGGGTTTTGGAGCATATCATTAAGCACATGAAGCAAAAGGCTCATTAAGCAACACCTCATCCCTCCTTGATAGTATTGGATTTTCCTATGGACTCAATGTGATCTTGGATCACTAAAATGTAAAATGAAGAGTCTTGAGCTTTTGAGCTTGAGCCAATCCTTTGTCCTTAGCATTTTGAGGGTTCCACTTTCACCATCCATGCCATGCCAATCATTGAGCTTTCCTGAAATAATCATCTTGGAATAGAATTAGCTCAATGAGCTATATGTTGTTATGAATTACCAAAACCACCTAGGGATAGTTGCACTTTCACATGGCCCCACTCCCCACCATCGAGATAGTTGCTGAGATTCCGCCATCCTCCTCGAGAGCACTTGCAATGGTGCTGCCGCCACCTGAAGCTGGAGCCCCCGGCCAGTCCCTGACCATAGATGCAGAGCTCAACGAAGAGCTCCAACGCGTCCTGGTTCCGCTTTATCAAAGAGCCGGAGAGGCCGATGACTTAGCCGTCGTCGCCATTGACTTGTCTCTCATGGAATACATGGCGGTGGGCATGAAGGAGATGCAGGACCGACACAACCAGAAGTTGCAGGCGCTCAAGGAGCGGCGTGAGTATGCCAACAAGGTGGACCAGAGGCTGAAGCACAAGTGCGTGGAGTTGCGCAAGTGGAACGACAAGCAGTTCAAGGTGTTCATGAGGCAGCAAGGGACCCTCCTGATGACGAGGGAGGATGTCATGGCTCGGGAGACACGCTTGGCGGACCACAAGGCATCTCTAGACGCCAGAGAGCGAGAGATCTCCTTCCAGGAGGAGAAACTCGAAGCCACCCTTCGCGCCAAGGATGAAGGTCTAGAGGTTCTGGTGCAACAACGCACCAAAGAATTGGAAGACAAGCATGAAGCTGCTCTGAGCACCCTTATTGCTGATCATGCTGCCGAGCTGAAAAGGCTTATTGAAGATTTAGATGCCGTGTTTGTCGCCAAGACAGACCTTGACCGGCAGGTGGCTAAGATGCATGACGATATTGCCAAAGGCGCCAAGGAGGTAGAGGCACTCAAAGAAGGAGCATGGCAGGTAAAGATCCACTTGGCTGATGTGCATTCGTAGCTTTCCTCTAGGACCCAAAGCCTCGAGACCGCCAACGGCAGCATCACGGACATGAAGGCAAGGATCGGCTCGCTGGAGCAGTCGGCGGAGTCCCTCGAATCCTAGTAGCAGTTGCTGTCCAAGGATTTGTAAACTGCCAAATGTCTCTGACAAGATGTAGAGGATACGTTGAAGAATTAGGTCGATATGAGCAACCTCTGGATCAAGAGCCAGATTTATATTGCAGAACGTCTTGGTGCCCAAGCTGCGGTGATGGGCATGGACGACCCAGTCTTCTCAGCCAGCAAGCAAGAAGTCTCGAGTATCAAGCTGGGGCTCTTCTTCAACGAGCTGATCGACAAGTTGAAGGTGCATGAAGAGGGGAGTGTCGAGCGCTTCGCGACCGAGTCCCGGAAGCTTGCCCTCAACGCCCTCTTCATGGTCTTGAGCAACATCGCCTGCCGCCATCCCGAGCTCGACCTTGACGACTGATTTAAGAAGCCGCCGGCGGGTGCCGACACTGGTGCCACCGAGAAGAAAGTCGCTCCCTGTGCCGACAGGGTTCTTCACGTTTAAACTATTCCTTCTTGCCACTTGTCCAAGTCTCGGGCCACTGTTGTTTCCACTAGGCCCTGCAATGGAATATGATATATATTTTGTGCTTAGTTATCTCAAGTATTTGCGTGAAACTGATATTTCTAGCTGGATCATCAAATGTGTGTTTATCCCTTTGAGCTCTATATGTTCGCGTTCGTATGATCAATTCCTATATATGCTCTGGATGCCTGCCGATATCATATTGTTGCGACTGTTGTAAGGGTCCAGCCCTTAACAGTCATCTTGGCGTGGATGCGTCTCAGCAGGTTTTTCCTAGGAAGCTCTCGATGCAGCCTCTTGACCTGTGAGCATGGCTCTGGATAGGATGATGGTGCAATCAAAGAAACTAGCCAAGGCTCCGTCGCATGAGGGCTTTCACGATATGAACATTTACTAGATTTAGGGATAAATGTCTACAAAACCCTGGAGTGTATCAACAAGAGGTGATAACCTAAACTTAGCTTTCTTTTGGAGCTTCTCCCTCCTCTGCCGGGTTGTGCGAGTCGGGCGCGCCCGCGGCACTTGGAGGAGCAGGAGTCAATCAGATGGTTTCTTCGTTCCCGGCAACGATCGACATGCATTTCTTGTGGCTGGTGGGCATCGGGGCGTAGTATCATGCTTCTCTGGTCCTCTTCCGTTTTGCTCCGTTCCCCTCAAGTCAGTGCTGCGGCTGCCTTTGCATGGGTCATGCCAACGCAGGTAGCCTAGCCGTAGTATGCTTGCCATAGAAGCAATCAACAGACTCGTACCAGCGCTTTGCTCAGGATTACCCAAAATCAAGGAAATACAAGACCGAGCGTCGCGCGGTAATCATAGACATTGACGACACTAAGGCTAGAGCAGTTCGACTACTGACGAGGGGGAAGGGCGGGATGGAGGGAGCTCACGCCCGCACGCCCCGTGCCCCTTCTCCGAACGGCGCCCGAATGGCGGGCACGCCATACGGGCAGCCGGGATAGATCTATCACCGTCGGCGGCAGTTTTCGCCTTAGTCGTGGTTATGGCGAGGCATTGAGATCAACAAAAGCGGTGCGGGGATGGATCTGCTTTGCTTATGTGTCTTCATGGACGCCATGGTCGATGGCATCGTCGAGGACAAAGATGGTGATGAAGTCGACGCGCTACGCACGCCTTCAGATTCGCACAAGCGAGCCCCCTACCTGGCGCGCCAAAGATGTTGCGGGAAACCACGACCACCTATGGGACCGGGAGGCCCCTTGCTGGTTCGGCAGGGGGCGACGCATTGCACAAAGAGCAGACGAGCGTGGCCAGCATGGCCGGGATCACACAAGCAATTTACCCAGGTTCAGGCCGTCGTGAGGCGTAAAACCCTACTGCTGCTTTGGTGGATTGATGGTGCAAAAGGTGGTGCTGGAGTGTAGTACACTTGCCCGGCAGAGGTTGCCTTGGGGCAGCAACGACTACGCGTGTATGGGGGTGTGATTTATCCAACCTTCTAACCTGTTCTACGTTTGTAGTGGGCCTCCTTTTATAGATCAAGGGGTCACTCCAATGGCAAAGTAGTCATTATGCACTGATATGATAGCAAACAATGCTAGCATACCTAACTCCGCGGGCTGACAGGGCGCATTAAATGCACCGCTTAGTGTTACAGCACTAGTAGCCCGACAATGCTTGCCAGGCTATCTTGCCAGCTCTGCACCTGCTTAATCGACACGTCGCAGGACAGGTGTCATCTGTGGGTTTTCCCTGTAAGGAAAGGTGGCCATGTGGTGAATGATGGCCACTCAGTAACTTTGCGGCTTGACACCGCACTGATTGACGACGTGGGTCGTGGTTGGGTGGTCGGTGAGGTTATGTGAGCCCCGGCAGGCCTTACCGGGGCGCTTTGGTCGCCTGCTTCTAGGGGGTGGCCTTGCCCCTTGCCGGGCTCGTCTGCCCGGCAAGGGAGGCCTCTCTCTTGGCGATATTCTGCTTCTCTGGTGCGATCTTGGTCCCTCTAATCCGCATGCTAGACTTTCAAATCTCTTGGTTCCTTGAACATCTTGACTCGGCCTTGGTTTGTCCGTGCACGATCAGGGGAAAACATGCGCCCCTGTTTGTTTTCCCCGACATTCCCATTTTTAGTGGGTCAACTATTTGCCATATAGTAAATCATTAGCAACGAGCATGTAAAACACATTACTCCCGAGCATCATCTCTCCATCTAAAATAGAAGTGGCAAGCTAATGTTTCAAAATTTGATTCGAATCGACTTGCTAAGGTAGACGTGGATGCTCGTTCTCCCAAAATTTGAACGAACCATTAAACACCCTCTGCTCGGTGGAATTCGCCCGAGCAAATAAATGGGAGACACAAAATTACCGGCCTATGTGGGACACACATCAATTGACCCATTGTATATCGAGGGTAGGTTCGTAACTTCATCCAAGCGCGCCTTCTCCTCGGCAAAACACCCTCTCCTCGCTCGAAATCGATCGCGCTGACTATTTCAAGACACGCCCTCCTCGCCCAAAATCGCTCGCGCCCACTATTTCAAAACACACCCTCCTCGCCCGGAATCGCTTGCGCCCACTATTTGGGAGAAGCAAAGTTACTCTACTATCCCCGACCCTCAGTACACAGACCCAAGACGAGAAGCCTAAAGGTAGGGCTAGAACTATAACCCCCCCACACACATTTCAGACAAATGCGTCCGTAAGACATGGTTCCCCCTCCCAATTCCCCATTCATACCTCGTGGGTACCAAATCAACTCCTCCCCGGAAGCTCCATTTTCCCCAGCCGAGAAACCTCATCCCCTCCTCCATGGCGCCCCCACTGCACCAAATTCGCAGCCGCCATCCTCCCTAATGTCGGAGACGATGTCCATTTGCCGTCGTGCACTGGGCCATGTGCCTGTTACTCCGTGCTACTGGAGATGCCTCGACGACGGCCGCGTGAACCGTATCGGAGCTGATTCATCCCCGCCGTTGTGCACGGCGCCGGAGCGGCTCCAACTTCGGATCCGTCCAGAGCCCCAGCGATGTTTCCACGTAGCCATCGACCGTCGCGACATCTCCGCTTCCCTGCCACCGGTAGCCACCGCAACTGCGCCAGCCTCACCGACTCGGCAACTGGAGCTGCCTACTTCACCGGGTCGCCAGATAGGACGCACCCTCATCTCAAATCACTTTATTTAGGCGTCAGTTGTCTGAATTTTTATTCTGGGCCAATTGATTCCCAATGGGAAGCAGCACCCCTCGAGGTGGCGGAGCTCCTAGGCTGCCGGTTGGCTGGTGTGTAATGTAAGGGTGCGGGGGCGCAAGTTTGCCGTGGAAGCAACGCTTAGATGGCTATCTTAGAGTTGAGTGGGTTGAAGGTACTGCCGCTGCCAGATCTGGATGACGGCGAGTTTTTGTGTATTGGCCGGGGGTGGCACAACCACAACAGTGCGGTGGGGCGGAGAGCGAGGTTTTGGTCGGAGCTCTTGCGTCCACGGACGGCGGAGGCAGGCTGCTCTGCCGGTGGTCGCTGGCTATTCGGGGAAGATTCCGAACAGTGTCTGCCGGGAGGCACAGGACGGCCATCAAGCCATCTGGCGTAGATCAGATAGTACCAAAATAAAATAAAATCTTGTGACCCCAATTTAGTCTTCAGTCAACAGACGTGTGACCACTCTCGTACCTTGCTGTTAATCTCTTAGGGTATTTCTTCAGATGAGAGTGATGTGTCGTTCTTAACATTATGTGTTTTCTGCATCTTCAGCCACACCGTCTTCCGACTCACCGCAGCTGCTCCAACAAGGGAAGCATACACCAGAAGGGAGCTATAGTCCCCACTCAACAGTTCCCTGCATCAAATGCATGTGCCCGACATGGACAACCACAACAACTGCAGGGCCATCGACAAGTCAGCACATGATGCTCACTCCTATGGATGGCGGCTAGATAGGTTGTACCCTCATCTTACTTGTGTGCAACATTTATGGCTTTGTTATTCATCTCAGCATGGAAAATAGATTATCACATTTCACTGTATATTCATGCAGATCTCTTACGGGTCTTGTTCAGGAGTTAAGGTTGTTCCATAGTTCAGCTAAGAGCTTTAGGTAAGGTTGTTCCATAGTTATCATCCATCAGCCAATGCTATCCCACAGGATGGTGATTATAGTATTATACCACTTCTAGTAATTATGTTGTTCTTTAATACTTTTGTGTGCCATCTAGGTAATCTCGAGTCCAAAATACATATTATGTAGCTTTCATTTGTGTTCTCCCTTTAGTTTTTGAGACCTGTTGCTGCTAGTTAACCCTAGTCCTACTATTTATGTCGTCTCCTACATGCACTCATTACATAAATCTAACTACTAGTTGTCTCCCATGCATGTCTGATATAATTGCACGCACTGATTTATCCACAAGAACCTCATGGAGCAATGTAACAGCCAACAAACTTGACGTCAATGATACCCAATATGATGGAACATGTAAAGGCAGTTCTTCACAAGACTTGCAGAAAGATGATGAATCCTATTCACCCCACAAGTTACTTGCTCTAACTAGGCCCGCGATATGGGTACAACATGTTGGGGAACGTAGTAATTTCAAAATTTTCCTACGCACACGCAAGATCATGGTGATGCATAGCAACGAGAGGGGAGAGTGTTGTCTACGTACCCTCGTAGACCGAAGCGGAAGCGTTGACACAACGTAGAGGATGTAGTCGTACGTTCTCCTCGCGATCCAACCGATCACAGCACCGTTACTCCGGCACCTCCGAGTTCTTGGCACACGTTCAACTCGATGACGATCCCCGGGCTCCAATCCAGCAAAGCGTCGGGGAAGAGTTCCGTCAGCACGACGGCGTGGTGACGATCTTGATGTGTTACCGGCGCAGGGCTTCGCCTAAGCACTGCAACGATATGACCGAGGTGGAATATGGTGGAGGGGGGCACCGCACACGGCTAAGGAACGATCACGAAGATCAACTTGTGTGTCTATAGGGTGCCCCCTGCCCCCGTATATAAAGGAGCCAAGGGGGAGGGGCTGGCCGGCCAAGCCTGGCGCGCCAGGAGAGTCCTACTCCCTCTGGGAGTAGGATTCCCCCCCCCAATCCTAGTTGGACTAGGATTCTCCAAGGGGGAGAGAGAGAGAGAGGGGGCCGGCCACCTCTCCTAGTCCTAATAGGACTAGGGGAAGGGGGGAGGCGCGCAGCCCATGAGGGCAGCCCTCTCACCTCTCCACCAAGGCCCATGTTGGCCCATTATGCTCCCGGGGGGTTCCGGTAACCCTCCCGGTATTCCGGTAAAATCCTGATTTCACCTGGAACACATCCGATGTCCAAACATAGGCTTCCAATATATCATTCTTTATGTCTCAACCATTTCGAGACTCCTCGTCATGTCCGTGATCACATCCGGGACTCCGAACTCCTTCGGTACATCAAAATGCATAAACTCATAATAACTGTCATCGTAACGTTAAGCGTGCGGACCCTACGGTTCGAGAACAATGTAGACATGACCGATACACGTCTCCGGTCAATAACCAATAGCGGGACCTGGATGCCCATATTGGCTCCTACATATTCTACGAAGATCTTTATCGGTCAGACCGCATAACAACATACGTTGTTCCCTTTGTCATTGGTATGTTACTTACCCGAGATTCGATCGTCGGTATCCAATACCTAGTTCAATCTCGTTACCGGCAAGTCTCTTTACTCGTTCCGTAATACATCATCTCGCAACTAACTCATTGGTTGCAATGCTTGCAAGGCTTATGTGATGTGCATTACCGAGAAGGCCCTGAGATACCTCTCCGACATTCGGAGTGACAAATCCTAATCTCGAAATACGCCAACCCAACAAATACTTTCAGAGACACCTGTAGAGCACCTTTATAATCACTCAGTTACGTTGTGACGTTTGGTAGCACACAAAGTGTTCCTACGGTAAACGGGAGTTGCATAATCTCATAGTTAAAGGAACATGTATAAGTCATGGATAAAAGCAATAGCAACATACTAAACGATCGGGTGCTATGCTAATGGAATGGGTCATGTCAATCAGATCATTCAACTAATGATGTGATCTCGTTAATCAAATAACAACTCTTTGTTCATGGTTAGGAAACATAACCATCTTTGATTAATGAGCTAGTCTAGTAGAGGCATACTAGTGACACTCTGTTTGCCTATGTATTCACACATGTATTATGTTTCCAGTTAATACAATTCTAGCATGAATAATAAACATTTATCATGATATGTAAGGAAATAAATAATAACTTTATTATTGCCTCTAGGGCATATTTCCTTCAGTCTCCCACTTGCACTAGAGTCAATAATCCAGATTACAAAGTAATGATTCTAACACCCATGGAGTCTTGGTGCTGATCATGTTTTGATCGTGGAAGAGGCTTAGTCAACGGGTCTGCAACATTCAGATCCGTATGTATCTTGCATATCTCTATGTCTCCCACCTGGACTAAATCCCGGATGGAGTTGAAGCGTCTTTTGGTGTGTTTGGTTCTTTTGTGAAATCTGGATTCCTTTGCCAAGGCAATTGCACCAGTATTGTCACAAAAGATTTTCATTGGACCCGATATGCTAGGTACAACACCTAGATCAGATAGGAACTCCTTCATCCAGACTCCTTCATTAGCTGCTTCCGAAGCAGCTATGTACTCAGCTTCACATGTAGATCCCGCCATGACGCTTTGTTTAGAACTGCACCAACTGACAGCTCCACCGTTTAATGTAAATACGTATCCGGTTTGCGATTTAGAATCGTCCGGATCAGTGTCAAAGCTTGCATCGACGTAACCGTTTACGACGAGCTCTTTGTCACCTCCATAAATGAGAAACATATCCTTAGTCCTTCTCAAGTACTTAAGGATGTTCTTGACCGCTGTCCAGTGATCCACTCCTGGATTACTTTGGTACCTGCCTGCTAAACTTACAGCAAGGCACACATCAGGTCTGGTACACAGCATTGCATACATGATAGAGCCTATGGCTGAAGCATAGGGAACATTTTTCATTTTCTCTCTATCTTCTGCGGTGGTCGGGCATTGAGTCTTACTCAACTTCACACCTTGTAACACAGGCAAGAACCCTTTCTTTGCCTGATCCATTTTGAACTTTTTCAAAACTTTGTCAAGGTATGTGCTTTGTGAAAGTCCTATTAAGCGTCTTGATCTATCTCTATAGATCTTAATGCCCAATATGTAAGCAGCTTCACCGAGGTCTTTCATCGAAAAACTCTTATTCAAGTATCCCTTTATGCTATCCAGAAATTCTATATTAGTTCCGATCAGTAATATGTCATCCACATATAATATCAGAAATGCTACAGAGCTCCCACTCACTTTCTTGTAAATACAGGCTTCTCCAAAAGTCTGTATAAAACCAAATGCTTTGATCACACTATCAAAGCGTTTATTCCAACTTCGAGAGGCTTGCACCAGTCCATAAATGGATCGCTGGAGCTTGCACACTTTGTTAGCTCCCTTTGGATCGACAAAACCTTCTGGTTGCATCATATACAACTCTTCTTCCATAAATCCATTCAGGAATGCAGTTTTGACATCCATTTGCCAAATTTCATAATCATAAAATGCGGCAACTGCTAACATGATTCAGACAGACTTAAGCATCGCTACGAGTGAGAAAGTCTCATCGTAGTCAATCCCTTGAACTTGTCGAAAACCTTTTGCAACAAGTCGAGCTTTATAGATAGTAACATTACCATCAGCGTCAGTCTTCTTCTTAAAAATCCATTTATTCTCAATTGCTTGCCGATCATCGGGCAAGTCAACCAAAGTCCACACTTTGTTCTCATACATGGATCCCATCTCAGATTTCATGGCCTCAAGCCACTTTGCGGAATCTGGGCTCACCATCGCTTCTTCATAGTTCGTAGGTTCATCATGGTCTAGTAACATGACTTCCAAAATAGGATTACCGTACCACTCTCGTGCGGATCTTACTCTGGTTGATCTACGAGGTTCAGTAGAAACTTGATCTAAAGTTTCATGATCTTTATCATTAGTTTCCTCCCTATTTGGTGTAGGCGTCACAGAAACTGATTTCTGTGACGTACTACTTCTCAATAAGGGAGTAGATACAGTTATCTCATCAAGTTCTACTTTCCTCCCACTCACTTCTTTCGAGAGAAATTCCTTCTCTAGAAAGTTTCCGACTTTAGCAACAAAAATCTTGCCTTCGGATCTGTGATAGAAGGTGTACCCAACAGTCTCCTTTGGGTATCCTATGAAGACACATTTTTCCGATTTGGGTTCGAGCTTATCAGGTTGAAGCTTTTTCACATAAGCATCGCAGCCCCAAACTTTAAGAAACGACAACTTTGGTTTCTTGCCAAACCACAGTTCATAAGGCGTCGTCTCAACGGATTTCGATGGTGCCCTATTTAACGTGAATGCGGCCGTCTCTAAAGCATAACCCCAAAACGATAGCGGTAAATCGGTAAGAGACATCATAGATCGCACCATATCCAGTAAAGTACGATTACGACGTTCGGACACACCATTACGTTGTGGTGTTCCGGGTGGCGTGAGTTGCAAAACTATTCCGCATTGTTTCAAATGTAGACCAAACTCGTAACTCAAATATTCTCCTCCACGATCAGATCGTAGAAACTTTATTTTCTTGTTACGATGATTTTCCACTTCACTCTGAAATTCTTTGAACTTTTCAAATGTTTCAGACTTGTGTTTCATTAAGTAGATATACCCATATCTGCTCAAATCATCTGTGAAGGTCAGAAAATAATGATACTTGTCGCGAGCCTTAGTATTCATCGGACCACATACATCAGTATGTATGATTTCCAACAAATCTGTTGCTCGCTCCATTGTTCCGGAGAACGGAGTCTTAGTCATCTTGCCCATGAGGCATGGTTCGCAAGCATCAAATGATTCATAATCAAGTGATTCCAAAATTCCATCAGCATGGAGTTTCTTCATGCGCTTTACACCAATATGACCTAAACGGCAGTGCCACAAACAAGTTGCACTATCATTATTAACTTTGCATCTTTTGACTTCAATATTATGAATATGTGTATCATTACTAAACCTGGGAATGGTTTGGACTGGAACCATAGTTTCAGTCGGTTTTTGCATTGGGTTGCCTTTGGATTGGATGAAATGGGCCAAGTCCCTAAATCAATTTGGTTTGGTCTGGGCTTTAACTATTGTTGGACTGAGTTGGTTTGGTCTGGACACGAACCGAACAGTCCTAGACCGTTTCTACCCATAGTCTGAAACCAAATCCAGTGACCAAATCGACAGCGGTAGATGACCTAGGTGCGCCTCTGCGAGCGACGGCCGCCGCCCGCCGCCAAGTTCAGCGATCTTCCGCTGCCGCCGTCATTGCCGCCCGCTGGAGCTTGGTCGCCGCCTTCCCCTCCCTCTGACACCATACGGCTGGCGGATCGCCGTCTTCCCCTCCCTTGGCTGGAGCTTGGCCGCCGCCATTGCCGCTGGCTGGAGCTCGACAGGTTAGTGCATCCTCACCATTCTCTTCCCCCGTTGTTGCTCCTTCCTCTGCCGAACTTGCTGCCGCTCTCTCTTTCAACCTCCCTTTGCTGAAGATCTTCTCCACAAAACTGCAGCTCCTTTTCTTCCCCAAACCTTGCTGCTGCTCCTCCTCTCTGTGTCTTTCTCTTTGAAATTTCGGTAGTATTGAGATGTGTAAGACAGTGTAATGATAAGATGTTACAAGTACTTGCACCTGTTAATTGTTCAGTTCAGATTTGTGCTTCTTTAGTACTTGTTGCTGCTGCTCCTCTCTGTCTCTTTCACTCTGAAATTCAGATTGTTGTCCTTGAACCGTGTAAGACAGTGTAATGAAAGCTATCTATGTGCACATGTCCATAGTTTCAAACTTTGGGCTCAAACCGATTCTAGGGAATGGACTGGATTGGTTTGGCTTGAAAACACGATCAGTTCAGTTTGGTTTGGACCGTAGCACTAAAAGTTTGGATTGATTTGGTTTGCTTGCTGGACTTGTACATATATGGCTTGGTCTGGATTTGGTTTGGATTACAAACTTTTCCCAGGTTTAATCATTACGATCGAGATCCAACAAACCATTTTCGTTGGTGTGTATGACCATAGAAGGTTTTATTCATGTAAACAGAACAACAATTGTTCTCTAACTTAAATGAATAACCGTATTGCAATAAACATGATCAAATCATATTTATGCTCAACGCAAACACCAAATAACACTTATTTAGATTCAACACTAATCTTGAAAGTATAGGGAAGTGTGTGATGATGATCATATCAATCTTGGAACTACTTCCAACACACATCGTCACTTCACCCTTAACTAGTCTCTGTTTATTCTGCAACTCCTGTTTCGAGTTACTACTCTTAGCAACTAAACAAGTATCAAATACTGAGGGGTTGCTACGAGCACCAGTAAAATACACATCAATAATCTGTATATCAAATATACTTTTGTTCACTTTGCCATCCTTTCTTATCCACCAAATACTTGGGGTAGTTCCGCTTCCAGTGACCAATCCCTTTGCAGTAGAAGCACTTAGTCTCAGGCTTAGGACCAGACTTGGGTTTCTTCACTTAAGCAGCAACTTGCTTGCTGTTTTTCTTGAAGTTCCCCTTCTTCTTCCCTTTGCCCTTTTCTTGAAACTAGTGATCTTGTCAACCGTCAACACTTGATGTTTTTCTTGATTTCTACCTTTGTTGATTTCAGCATCACGAAGAGATTGGGAATTACTATCGTCATCCCTTGCATATTATAGTTTATCACGAAGTTCTACTAACTTGGTGATGGTGACTAGAGAATTCTGTCAATCACTATCTTATCTGGAAGATTAACTCCCACTTGATTCAAGCGATTGTAGTACTCAGACAATCTGAGCACATGCTCACTAGTTGAGCGATTCTCCTCCATCTTTTAGCTATAGAACTTGTTGGAGACTTCATATCTCTCAACTCGGGTATTTGCTTGAAATATTAACTTCAACTCCTGGAACATCTCATATGGTCCATGACGTTCAAAACGTCTTTGAAGTCCCGATTCTAAGCTGTTAAGCATGGTGCACTAAACTATTAAGTAGTCATCATATTGAGCTAGCAAAACGTTCATAACGTCTGCATCTGCTCCTGCAATAGGTCCGTCACCTAGCGGTGCATCAAGGACATAATTCTTCTGTGCAGCAATGAGGATAAACCTCAGATCACGGATCCAATCCGCATCATTGCTACTAACATTTTTCAACACAATTTTCTCTAGGAACATATCAAAAATAAACATATGAAAGCAACAACGCGAGCTATTGATCTACAACATAGATATGCTAATACTACCAGGACTAAGTTCATGATAAATTGAAGTTCAATTAATCATATTACTTAAGAACTCCCACTTAGATAGATATCTCTCTAATCCTCTAAGTGATCACGTGATCCAAATCAACTAAACCATGTCCGATCATCACGTGAGATGGAGTAGTTTCAATGGTGAACATCACTATGTTGATCATATCTACTATATGATTCATGCTCGACCTTTCGGTTTCCGTGTTCCGAGGCCATATCTGTTATATGCCAGGCTCGTCAAGTTAAACCTGAGTATTCCGCGTGTGCAACTGTTTTGCATCCGTTGTATTTGAACGTAGAGCCTATCACACCCGATCATCACGTGGTGTCTCAGCACGAAGAACTTTTGCAACGGTGCATACTCAGGGAGAACACTATTACTATGATAATTTAGTGAGAGATCATCTTATAATGCTACCGTCAATCAAAGCAAGATAAGATGCATAAAAGATAAACATCACATGCAATCAATATAAGTGATATGATATGGCCATCATCATCTTGTGCTTGTGATCTCCATCTCCGCAGTACCGTCATGATCACCATCGTCACCGGCGCGACACCTTGATCTCCATCGTAGCATCGTTGTCGTCTCGCCAATCTTATGCTTCTACGACTATCGCTACCGCTTAGTGATAAAGTAAAGCATTACAGGGCGATTGCATTGCATACAATAAAGCGACAACCATACGGCTCCTGCCGGTTGTCGATAACTCGGTTACAAAACATGATCATCTCATACAATAAAATATAGCATCATGTCTTGACCATATCACATCACAACATGCCCTGCAAAAACAAGTTAGACGTCCTCTACTTTGTTTGTTGCAAGTTTTATGTGGCTGCTACGGGCTTAAGCAAGAACTCATCTTACCTACGCATCAAAACCACAACAATAGTTTGTCAAATAGACTCCGTTTTAACCTTCTCAAGGACTGGGAGTAGCCACACTTGGTTCAACTAAAGTTGGTGAGACAGTCTCCCGCAAGCCATCTGTGTGCAAAGCACATCGAGGGAACCGGTCTCGCGTAAGCGTACGCATAAGGTTGGTCCGGGTCGTCTCATCCAACAATACCGCTGAACCAAAGTATGACATGCTGGTAGGCAGTATGACTTGTATCGTCCACAACTCACTTGTGTTCTACTCGTGCAAATAACATCAAACCATAAAAACCTAGGCTCGGATGCCACTGTTGGGGAACGTAGTAATTTCAAAATTTTCCTACGCACACGCAAGATCATGGTGATGCATAGCAACGAGAGGGGAGAGTGTTGTCTACGTACCCTCGTAGACCGAAGCGGAAGCGTTGACACAACGTAGAGGAAGTAGTCATACGTTCTCCTCGCGATCCAACCGATCACAGCACCGTTACTCCGGCACCTCCGAGTTCTTGGCACACGTTCAACTCGATGACGATCCCCGGGCTCCGATCCAGCAAAGCGTCGGGGAAGAGTTCCGTCAGCACGACGGCGTGGTGACGATCTTGATGTGTTACCGGCGCAGGGCTTCGCCTAAGCACTGCAACGATATGACCGAGGTGGAATATGGTGGAGGGGGGCACCGCACACGGCTAAGGAACGATCACGAAGATCAACTTGTGTGTCTATAGGGTGCCCCCTGCCCCCGTATATAAAGGAGACAAGGGGGAGGGGCTGGCCGGCCAAGCCTGGCGCGCCAGGAGAGTCCTACTCCCTCTGGGAGTAGGACTCCCCCCCCAATCCTAGTTGGACTAGGATTCTCCAAGGGGGAGAGAGAGAGAGAGGGAGAGAGAGGGGGCCGGCCACCTCTCCTAGTCCTAATAGGACTAGGGGAAGGGGGGAGGCGCGCAGCCCATGAGGGCAGCCCTCTCACCTCTCCACCAAGGCCCATGTTGGCCCATTATGCTCCCGGGGGGTTCCGGTAACCCTCCCGGTATTCCGGTAAAATCCTGATTTCACCTGGAACACATCCGATGTCCAAACATAGGCTTCCAATATATCATTCTTTACGTCTCGACCATTTATAGACTCCTCGTCATGTCCGTGATCACATCCGGGACTCCGAACTCCTTCGGTACATCAAAATGCATAAACTCATAATAACTGTCATCGTAACGTTAAGCGTGCGGACCCTACGGTTCGAGAACAATGTAGACATGACCGAGACACGTCTCCGGTCAATAACCAATAGCGGGACCTGGATGCCCATGTTGGCTCCTAAATATTCTACGAAGATCTTTATCGGTCAGACCGCATAACAACATACGTTGTTCCCTTTTGTCATTGGTATGTTACTTGCCCGAGATTCGATCGTCGGTATCCAATACCTATTTCAATCTCGTTACCGGCAAGTCTCTTTACTCGTTCCGTAATACATCATCTCGCAACTAACTCATTGGTTGCAATGCTTGCAAGGCTTATGTGATGTGCATTACCGAGAAGGCCCTGAGATACCTCTCCGACATTCGGAGTGACAAATCCTAATCTCGAAATACGCCAACCCAACAAATACTTTCGGAGACACCTGTAGAGCACCTTTATAATCACTCAGTTACGTTGTGACGTTTGGTAGCACGCAAAGTGTTCCTACGGTAAACGGGAGTTGCATAATCTCATAGTTAAAGGAACATGTATAAGTCATGGATAAAAGCAATAGCAACATACTAAACGATCGGGTGCTATGCTAATGGAATGGGTCATGTCAATCAGATCATTCGACTAATGATGTGATCTCGTTAATCAAATAACAACTCTTTGTTCATGGTTAGGAAACATAACCATCTTTGATTAATGAGCTAGTCTAGTAGAGGCATACTAGTGACACTCTGTTTGCCTATGTATTCACACATGTATTATGTTTCCAGTTAATACAATTCTAGCATGAATAATAAACATTTATCATGATATGTAAGGAAATAAATAATAACTTTATTATTGCCTCTAGGGCATATTTCCTTCACAACATGCATATAATGTCCTGGAGTGCATCTACTCTGTTGCAATGCCTTGTGCTTAGCCTGCTGATCATGCATGTAAATATGGCATGCCTTCCTGTTTTTCAGTACCTATTCCATTCGTGATAACATGTTTTCAAATTCAAGTACTCTCATTCTACTCTATCGCAATGCCATCTACTTAGTTTGGACATCATGCTTCGGAATATCTTATACATTGTTATTCATCAGTATGTACTTCATCTGTCTACCATACCATGTTCTTTTTTACATTGAAGTGTTGTTCTAGTGGTCTGTTGCAATGACATCTTAGTTTCCCAGTCATACACGCATATGTTGCCTTAGTGTTTTTATGTACGTATTCCACTAGCATACAATTTTACATTCAAGTAGTGTTTTTACACTGTTGTCCTATCGTATTCCTAGCTCTTACATCATACTCCCTCCGTCCGGATTACATGTCTCAGAAATGGATAAAAATGGATGTATCTAGAGCTGAAATATGCCTAGACCCATCCATTTATTTCCGGATGGAGGCAATACATGTCAATATTTCATGCCTTTCTATTCTTCAGTACCTATTCCATCTCTGTTGTAGCATGTTTTATAATTGAAGCACCATTCTTGTATATAAGGCATGCAAGGGGAATACGGCTATGTTAGAATCTGAAGGGTTACAAACTAGGTCTTTGCAAAGATCCAAATGCTAGGAGATAGTAAACCAACTCTAGTTTTCATAGATACTTCTCCAGCAGAGAAACCAACTCCTACTGATAATAAGTAGATTCAAGTGGCCAAAGAACTAGTCTGCTCCAGTCCAGCAAAAATATGTCAACTCCATTCTAAGAAGTGTGTACGTATCCTCGCATCATGAAATTTTGATAGCATTCTGATCATATTTTCTACATGTTTCTTACCCATCTCTCTTTTAGAAAATAAGGTTAAACGATAGAAGATTTTCTGCACTGTGATCGTATTCGAGGAAAGTATCTTGCGGGAATTCTTTGTGCTCCAATGCTGATGTAAGTACCTGCTATATATCACTATATTTTTAGATCAGAATGTATTTTGTTAATCGGCGTGAATCCAACCTTTATGTGATCTAAATTTAGTTGTAGCAAAATGTATGGGGCTGTTTGGTTCACAGCCACAGTTTGCCAAGCCAAAATTTGGCAGCCACAGTTTAGTTGGCATGTGTTTGGTTTTTGCCACACTTTGGCTTGCCACACTTTATTGCCCCTATGGCCCACTTGTCATAGATACAATTTTTTGCCAACTTTTGCCAAAGATTGGCGTCCAATTTCTCAGCCACACTTGTGTGGCTTGCCATACTTGTGTGGCTAGCCACACGTTGGCTTGGCCACACTAGTCTCCAACCAAACATACCATAAAGGCAACAATGTTGATTTTTGTAAGGAAAACTGCCTGGTAGTTTTGCATTCTAAGCTGCATGAGTGTACTATCTCATATCATGCACATTACTGAATTGTAGTGCTGCTCTGGTTGCCCATTCATTCATTGTGTCAATGTTGCTTATCTATTAACTTACCTGGCTGATGATAGATGTGCCATATTGTGTTAAATTGGTGTTGGATGGTGTGGTCTGGTTGCCCAAACGTTCGTTGTGTCAATGTTGCTTTCCTATTATCTGAGGTGGCCAATGATAGCAATGCTAGTGTTTAATTTGGTGCAGGCTGCTAAAGATAGGAAGACAAACTCTGAAAACGGCAAGGCAACCCATTGTTTCTTTCCAATAAATCTAGGCCCTGTAATATGGCAATAACTCTTGATTAATCTGTTCGGTTCCCCTCCTAATTTATGTTATGATGCAGTGGTCGAGACACTCTCCACTATCAATAATACAAGCCTGCCAAAATCGCCATCTGAATCTTTTCAGTTTCCTTTGTCTCGAATGCAATGGAAAAATGTATGTTTGTGGACCAATTACTGGCTGAGGAAATGATGGAAATGGTGGAGGAATTAGAGGTGCACATTCGTGTGCAACAACAACTGATCAATGTTTTCAGAGATAGTGTAGCAAAGCAGCAAGAACTTGCCCACATGCTTATGGGCGTCATTTGCGCTGAGGTTGCAGATTGTGACGTTGTATATCGTTAGGTTCTGTTCATTTATTTGCACCGGCATCAATCTTTAACTGCCCAGTCTATGTAATTTCCTATAATATATGCTGGATGTGCAATGTTCTTCCCTGTATGTCGTACCTTTGCTTAGCGCACCTCGCATTCCAGCTAAATGTTCGCTAGGAAGCTAAAAAGCAGTGAAATTGTTAGTTAGCACAAACAGTCATCGGCCCTATATGGAGGAAGCAGCCCACTGGCCTTGATGAGCTTCCCTAATGGGCTCGCAGGGGCCAAAATTCTCATAGGCCTTTGATTGATCGGATTGGGTCTTGTGCATAAGTGCTCGTCGTAATGGGCTCAAATTATCTAATTTGGCCTACAGACATGTTCAAACTTCAGTGGGCCCACTAAGTTAATGGGCCGTTACCAGGCCGAAAGTTAAGGGTCGGCCCTGTTACCTCCCGGGTCGTTAACATGCCGACATCGAAGCAGGCAACATGTGGGCCCATTTGATTTTACGGGTCATTAACAGGCCAATACTAAGGTCGGGCTACATATGGCCCAACTATACTGTGGGCTTTAGCAGGCCGAAAGAGACAACGGGCTCGTACTGGACCATGAAGAGCATGGGCCGCTAAGAGGCCCAAAGTCAGGTCGTACAGTATATGGCCCAACTGTGTTGTGGGCCTTTAGCAGGCCGAAAGAGAAAATGGGATGGTATTGAACCATGAAGAGCATGGGCCGTTAAAAGGCCAAAACTCAGGTCCAACTCCAAATGGCCCAACTCATTTATGGGACGTCAACATGCTAAAAGATACACCGGGCTGGAAATTGGCCCAACAATTAAATGGGTCGCTAAAAGGCCGAAAGATGTACATCCTGAAAATTGGCCTATCCCTTGAATGGGCCGTTAACAGTCTGAAACCACATCGGGCCAATATTGAGCCCAAATATATAGCGGGTTGTTAACGGGCTCGAACTGACGATGGGATGCGATGGTGTCAAATCGTTAATGGGCCGTTGACAGGCCGAATTGGCACATCTCATATGGGCCCTGGGCTTAAATGGACCTGACACAAGTAGGCCTTATATGGGCTGGCCTGCTAATTTTTACTTGGTCGGCCTTTTTCACGGAATGGGCCACTGTTGGGTTGTGCCACGTGTCGACCTATCATAGGTGCCTCATGTCCAGTGAGAGGATGACATGTGTCCAAACGATGAGCCAACACGTGTTTCCTCCGGCCAATGAGAATTTTATACGTGGAAAATCCCCATTGGTCCGGGCTGTTAACGGTTTATCGGATCCAACCCGGAACCCGATAGCTTAAAGGCGACCCGTTATGGTGGATGCCGTGTGTCGGTCACCCTTGACGAAAGCACTTCTGTGACGCGCGATTTATCGTCAAGGAAGTGGACACTTCCGTGATGATAATTTTGGTAATGTCATGGAACACTTCTACGACAGCACAGGTATGACTATCTTGATTCTGTCATAAAATCGTCATGGATGTACATGCATGACAGAAAACGTGACCTACTGTGACAAACACATATCATTATGGAAGTGTATTGTTTTTGTAGTGGGGGCGCCATGCACGGCTTGGAATAATTGATGTGTCTTAGAGGCTCCCACCCGTCCCCGTATATAAAGGAGGGAGAGGGGAGGAGGCCGTCCTAGGCGTGCCCCAAGTGGGAGGAGTCCCACTTGGGCTTCTAGTCCAATTCGCCCCCTCCTTTTACCCGAAAGGGGAAAGGGGGAAGCAGAGAGAGGAGAAGGAAAGGGGGCGCCACCCCCTCCCCTTGTCCAATTCGGACTCCTCCCTTGGGTGGCGGGGGTGCCACCCCTTGTGGGCTGGCTTTCCTCCCTCCTATGGCTCATATCCTCCCCCAGGGGTTTCTGGAAGCCCCCCGGTACTCCGATATGTACCCAATACATTACGAAACACTTCCGGTGTCTGAATACTATCGTCCAATATATTAATCTTTATGTCTCGACCAATTTGAGACTCCTAGTCATATCTGTGATCTCATCCGGGACTCAAAACAATCTTCGGTCACCAAATCACATAACTCATAATACAAATCGTCATCGAACGTTAAGCGTGCAGACCCTACGGGTTCGAGAACTATGTAAACATGACCGAGATACCTCTCTGGTCAATAACCAATAGCGGAACCTGGATGCTCCTATTGCTTCCTACATATTCTATGAAGATCTTTATCGGTCAAACATACGTCATTCCCTTTGTCATCGGTATATAACTTGCCCGAGATTCGATCATCGGTATCTCCATACCTAGTTCCATCTTGTTATCGGCAATTCTCTTTTACTCGTTCTGTAATGCATCATCCCGCAACTTACTCATTAGTCACATTGCTTGCAAGGCTTATCATGATGTGCATTACCGAGAGGGCCCAGAGATACCTCTTTGATACTCGGAGTGACAAATCCTAATCTTGATCTATGCCAACCCAACAAACACCTTTGGAGATACCTGCTGAGCATCTTTATAATCACTCAGTTACATTGTGACGTTTGATAGCACACGAGGCATTCCTCCGGTATTTGGGAGTTGCATAATCTCATAGTCAAAGGAATATGTATAAGTCATGAAGAAAGCAATAGCAATAGAACTTAACGATCATTATGCTAAGCTAACGGATGGGTCTTTTCCATCACATCATTCTCCTAATGATATGATCCCGTTCATCAAATGACAACACATGTCTATGGTTAGGAAACTTAACCATCTTTGATTAATGAGCTAGTCCAGTAGAGGCATACTAGGGACACTGTGTTTTGTCTATGTATCCACACATGTATCAAGTTTCTGGTTAATACAATTCTAGCATGAATAATAAACATTTATCATGATATAAGGAAATGTAAATAACAACTTTAGTATTGCCTCTAGGGCATATTTCCTTCAGAGGCTTCTCTCAAGATAGAAAATAATATGGTGGGTGAACGAATTACTGCCGAGCAATTGATAGAAAAGTGCAAAGTTATGATAATATCTAAGGCAAGGATCATGAATATAGGCATCACGTCCATGTCAAGTAGACCGAAACGATTCTGCATCTACTACTATTAATCCACACATCGACCGCTATCCAGCATGGATCTAGAGTATTAAGTTCGTAAAGAACGGAGTAACGCATTAAGTAAGATGGCACGATGTACAGGAATTAACTCGAGCAATATGATGAAAACCCCATCTTTTTATCCTCAATGGCAACAATACAATACGTGCCTTGCTGCCCCTACTGTCACTGGGAAAGGACACCGCAAGATTGAACCCAAAGCTAAGAACTTCTCCCATTGCAAGAAAAACCAATCTAGTTGGCCAAACCAAAACGCAAGTTCGAAGAGAATTACAAAGATATCAAATCATGCAATAGAGTTGATGTGGAAGCCCTCCATGACCGAATCCCCCTTCGGTAAGGTGCCAGAAAATGTCCCTATATGGGATCTCACGAGTATAGAAGGTTGCGGCAGTGGAAAAGTGTTTTCGTGGATGCCTTTGGTGGTTTGGGAAAATTTGGGAATATATAGGCGAAAGAATTAGGTCAGGAGGTGCACGGGCGGGCCACAAGGGTGGGGGGTGCACCCTACCCCCCTGAGCGCGCCCTTCGTCCTTGTGGCCGCCTCGTGGCTCCTCCGACTTCATCTCCAAGTCTCCTGTTATCTTCTGGTCCAAGAAAAATCACCGCGAAGGTTTTATTCCGTTTGGTATTCCTTTTCGGTAAAACTCAAAAACAGGGAAAAAACAAGAACTGGCACTGGGCCCTAGGTTAATACGTTAGTCCCAAAAATAATATAAAATAGCATATTAATGCATATAAAACATCAAAAACAGATAATATAATAGCATGGAACAATAAAAAATTATAGATACGTTGGAGACGTATAAGGCATCCCCAAGCATAATTCGTGCTCGTCCTCGAGTAGATAAATGATAAAAACAAAATTTTTGATGTGGAATGCTACCTAAGATATTTATTCGTGTAATTTTCTTTATTGTGGCATGAATGTTAAGACCCATAAGATTCAAAACAAAAGTTTAACATTGACATAAAAATAATAATACTTCAAGCATACTAACATGGCCAAAGAAAGCTTATCCCTACAAAATCATATAGTCTGGCTATGCTCCGTCTTCATCACACAAAATATTCAAATCATGTACAACCGCAATGACAAGCCAAGGAATTGTTTCATACTTTTTATGTTCTCAAACTTTTTCAACTTTCGCGCAATACATGAGCGTGAGCCATGGACATAGCACTATAGGTGGAATAGAAAGTGGTTGTGAAGAAGACAAAAAGAACGGGATAGTCTCACATCAACTAGGAGTATCTACGGTCTATGGAGATGCCCATCAATAGATATCAATGTGAGTGAGTAGGAATTGCCATGCAACGGATTCACTAGAGCTATAAGTTTATGAAAGCTCAAAGAGAAACTAAGTGGGTGTGCATCCAACTCGTTTGCTCACGAAGACCTAGGGCAATTTGAGGAAGCCCATTATTGGAATATACAAGCTAAGTTCTATAATGAAAAATTTCCACTAGTATATGAAGGTGAAAACATAGGAGACACTCTATCATGAAGATGATGGTGCTACTTTGAAGAATAAGTGTGGTAAAAGGATAGTAACATTTTCCCTTCTCTCTTTTGTCTCATTTTTTTATGTGGGCCATCTTTCATTTTTTTGGCCTCTTTTTTTTCGTCCAGAGTCTCATCCCGACTTGTGGGGGAATCATAGTCTCCATCATCCTTTCCTCACATGGGACAATGCTCTAATAATGATGATCATAAACTATTATTTACTTACAACTCAAGAATTACAACTTGATACTTAGAACAAAATATGACTCTATATGAAGGCCTCCGGTGGTGTACCGGGATGTGCAATGAATCAAGAGTGACATGTATGAAAGAATTATGAATGGTGGCTTTCCCACAAATACGATGTCAACTACATGATCATGCAAAGCATTATTACAATGATGAAGCATGTCATAATAAACAGAACGGTGGAAAGTTGCACGGCAATATATCTCGGAATGGCTATGGAAATGCCACAATAAGTAGGTATGGTGGGTTTATGGTACCGACGAAAGTTGCGTGGCACTACAGAGGCTAGCAATGGTGGGAGGGTGAGAGTGCGTATAATCCATGGTCTCAACATTAGTCATAAAGAATCACATACTTATTGCAAAAATCTATTAGCTATCGAAACGAAGTACTACGGGCATGCTCCTAGGGGGATAGATTGGTAGGAAAAGACCATCGCTCATCCCCGACCACCACTCATAAGGAAGACAATCAATAAATAATTCATGCTCCAACTTCATCACATAACTATTCACCATACGTGCATGCTACGGGAATCACAAACTTTAACACAAGTATTTCTCAAATTCACACTTAGTCACTAACATGACTCTAACATCACCATCTTTATATCTCAAAACAATTTTAAGGAATCAAACTTCTCATAGTATGAAATGCACTTTATATGAAAGTTTTTATTATATCCCTCTTGGATGCCTATCATATTAGGACTACATTTATAACAAAAGCAAATTACCCTGCTGTTTTAAAGACTCTCAAAATAATATAAGTGAAGCATGGTAGTTCAATAATTTCTATAAAATAAAACCACCGCCATGCTCTAAAAAGATATAAGTGAAGCACTAGAGCAAAATTGCCTAGCTCAAAAGATATAAGTGAAGCACATAGAGTATTCTAATAAATCACGATTCATGAGTGTCCCTCCCAAAAGGTGTGTACAGAAAGGATGATTGTGGAAAACTAAACAACAAAGACTCAAATCATACAAGACGCTCCAAGCAAAACACATATCATGTGATGAATAAAAATATGGCCTTAAGTAAAGTTACAGCTAGACGAAGACGAAAGAGGGGATGCCTTCTGGGTCATCCCCAAGCTTAATTAGGCTCTTGGTTGTCCTTGAATATTACCTTGGGGTGCCTTGGGCATACCAAGATGAGGCTCTTGCCACTCCTTATTCCATAGTCCATCAAATCCTTACCCAAAACTTCAAAACTTCACAACACAAAACTAAACAGAAAATATCATAAGCTCTATTAGTATAAGAAAATAAATCACCACTTTGGTTACTATTATGAACTCATTCTTTATTTATATTGGTGTAATATCTACTGTATTACAACTTATCCATGGTTCACACCCCTTGATACTACCCATAGAATCATCAAAATAAGCAAAGAACACATACAAAACAGAATTTGTCAAAGACAGAACAGTCTGTAGTAATCTGTAACTCTCGTACACTTCTTTAACTCCAAAAATTCTGAAATAGGTCGACCTAAGCAATTTGTTTATTTATCTTCTGCAAAAAGAATCAAATCAAAAGCACGCTTCTATTAAAGATGAGAATTGTTTCCCTGAGCGCAAAAGTTTCTATTTTTTAGTAAGATCAAATCAACTATCACCGTAAGCTACCCCAAAGGTCATACTTGGCACAAACACTAATTAAAACACAAAACCACATCTAACCAGAGGCTAGATGAATTATTTATTACAAAACAGAACCTAAAAAGCAAAAATAAAAAATAAAATTGGGTTGCCTCCCAGCAAGCACTATTGTTTAACGCCCCTAGCAAGGCATAAAACACGCATAGATCTAGGTATTGTCATATTCCCCCTTTTGGAAGCAAGGAGATAATTTCTTATCCATGGCATTTATCTTTCTATTTTGTGAAAGCAGATGGCCATTGATAGTGGAAGAAAGATTAGGCACGTTACGATAATTTGCATCTAAACTAGCCTTCATCTCTTTGATTATTACATTTTGATAAAAGCACATAAGAGCTGCTGATTCAACATTTTCTCCTTTGGGGTGCCCAAATAGGGTTTCATCTTCTCATAATTATCGATGGCATCCCCTCCAAGAAAACCATTTTTAAATATAGAATCCAAAACTTGCTTAAAAGAAGGAGGTAAACCAACATAAAAGCTTTTCAAGTATATCTCAATCTGATATTGGGGCACATAGCTAGCTCGAATCCTTAATAGCCTATCCCAAGCATCTTCCAAGGATTCATCAAGCAAATAATGAAAAATTCGGGATCATCTTCATCAAAATTGTTAAAATTTTCCTTGACAACCCCGGTAAGTCTTTCCGTAGCATCATTATTTATGAGCTTAGAAAGGACAGAGGGGTTATCCAAAGCATAAAAACTCGTGAGAAAGCCCTTTGCCCTTATAGAGTCGGCCATAGTGATAGAAAGGCGAACTTAAGCAAACATGAGAATAGCGAGAGGAAAGGCAAATCTTTTCGAAAATCATTTTAGAAGTGGGGGAGAGGAAAACAAGAGGCGGATGGCGAATAATGCAATGCAAGAGATGAGATTTTATGATGGGTACCTGGTATGTCTTGATTTGGCATAAATCTCGGCAACGGTGCCAGAAATTCTTCCTACTACTTCTTGAGCTTGCGTTGGTTTTTCCCTTGAAGAGGAATGGGTGATGCAGCAAAATAGAGATAAGTATTTCCCTCAGTTTGAGAACCAAGGTATCAATCCAGTACGAGACAACGCACAAATCACCGAATACCTGCACAAACAATCAAACAACTTGCACCCAACGCGATAAAGGGGTTGTCAATCCCTTCACGGTTACTTGCAAAAGTGAGATCTGATAGAGATAGATAAACGATAAAGTAAATATTTTTGGTATTTTTGGTTTATAGATAGGAAAGTAAAAGATCGCAAAATAATATATCGGCAACTTATATGATGGAAAATAGACCCAGGGGCCGTAGGTTTCACTAGAGGCTTCTCTCAAGATAGAAAATCATATTGTAGGTGAATGAATTACTGTCGAGCAATTGATAGAAAAGCGCAAAGTTACAATGATATCTAAGGCAATGATCATGAATATAGGCATCATGTCCATGTCAAGTAGACCGAAATGATTTACTACTATTACTCCACACAACGACTGATATCCAGCATGCATCTAGAGTATTAAGTTCATAAAGAACGGAGTAATGCATTAACTAAGATGACATGATGTAGAGGAATTAACTCAAGCAATATGATAAAACCCCATCTTTTTATCCTCGATGGCAACAATACAATATGTGCCTTGCTGCCCCTACTGACACTGGTAAAGGACACCCCAAGATCGAACCCAAAGCTAAGCACTTCTCCCATTGCAAGAAAACCAATCTAGTTAGCCTAACCAAACCAATAGTTCGAAGAGAATTACAAAGATATCAAATCATGCATAAAAGATTTCAGAGAAGATTTAAATAATATTCATAGATAAGCTGATCATAAATCCACAATTCATTGGATCTCGTCAAACACACCGCAAAAACTATTACATCAAATAGATCTCCAAGAACATTGAGGAGAACATTTTATTGAGAATCAAAGAGAGAGAGAAGAAGCCATCTAGCTACTAGCTATGGACCTGTAGGTCTGTGGTAAACTACTCACGCTTCATCGGAAGGGCAATATAGTTGATGTATAAGCCCTCCATGATCGAATCCCTCTCCGGCAGGCTGCCGGAAAAGGTCCCTAGGTGGTATCTCACGGGTACAGAAGGTTGCGGTGGTGGAGAAGTGTTTCTGTTGATGTCTCTGGTGGTTTGGAGAGATTTCGAAATATATAGGTGAAAGAATTGGGTCAGGATGTTCACGGGGGCCCACAAGGGTGGGGGCGTGCCCTACCCCCCTGGGTGCACCCTCCATCCTTGTGTCCGCCTCGTGGCTCCTCTGACTTTATCTCCAAGTCTCTTGGTTGTCTTCTGGTCCAAGAAAAATCATCGCGAAGGTTTTATTCCATTTGGACTCCGTTTGGTATTCCTTTTCTGCGAAACTCAAATACAAGGAAAAATAGGAACTGACACTGGGCTCTAGGTTAATAGGGTAGTCCCAAAAATAACATAAAATAACATATTAATGCAAATAAAACATCCAATGTAGATAATATAATAGCATGGAACAATGAAAATTATAGATACGTTGGAGACGTATCAATATTCATAGATAAGCTGATCATAAATCCACAATTCATCGGATCTCGACAAACACAACACAAAATAAGATTACATTGGATAGATCTCCGAGAACATCGAGGAGAACATGGTATTGAGAATCAAAGAGAGAGAAGAAGCCATCTAGCCACTAGCTATGGACCAGTAGGTCCGTGCTAAACTACTCACGCTTCATCGGAAGGGCAATAGAGTTCATGTAGAATCCCTCCATGATCGAATCCCCCTCCGGCAGGATGCCGGGAAAGGCCCCTCGATGGGATCTCACGGGTACAGAAGGTTGCGGCGGTGGAAAAGTGTTTTCATGGATACTTCTGGAGGTTTGGGAATATATGTGAATATATAGGCGAAGGAATTAGGTCAGGGGAGTCAGGACGGGCCCACAACAGTGGCGGCGCGCCCTACACCCTTTGTGCGCCCTCCCCCCTTGTGGCTGCCTCGTGGCTCTTCCGACTTGATCTCCAAGTATCTGGGTGTCTTCTGGTCCAAGAAAAATCATCGCGAAGGTTTCATTCCGTTTGGACTCCGTTTGGTATTCCTTTTCTGCGAAACACAAAAACTAGGAAAAAGAGAAACTGGCACTGGGCTCTAGGTTAATAAGTTAGTCCCAAAAATAATATAAAATAGCATATTAATGCATGTAAAACATCCAAAACAGATAATATAATAGCATGGAACACTCACAAATTATAGATACGTTGGAGACGTATCAAACATCCCCAAGCTTAATTCCTGCTCGTCCTCGAGTAGGTAAATGATTAAAACAGAATTTTTGATGC
Source organism: Aegilops umbellulata (assembly GCA_032464435.1). Lineage (NCBI taxonomy): Eukaryota > Viridiplantae > Streptophyta > Magnoliopsida > Poales > Poaceae > Aegilops > Aegilops umbellulata. The sequence goes on from CP136055.1 coordinate 193,984,753, forward strand.
GGAATGCTACCTAACATATTTATCCATGTAATTCTTCTTTATTGTGGCATGAATGTTCAGATCTATAAGATTCAAAACAAAAGTTTAATATTGACATAAAAATAATAATACTGCAAGCATACCAACAAGGCAATTATGTCTTGTCAAAATAACATGGCCAACGAAAGCTTATCCCTACAAAATCATATAATCTGGCTATGCTCCATCTTCATCACACAAAATATTCAAATCAAGTACAACCCCGATGACAAGCCAAGCAATTGTTTCATAGTTTTTATTTTCTCGAACTTTTTCAACTTTCACGCAACACATAAGCGTGAGCCATGGAATATGGATATAGGTGGAATAGAATATGGTGGTTGTTGAGAAGACAAAAGAAGGAGATAGTCTCACATCAACATATTCTATTCCACCTATAGCCATATTCCACGCTCAACATGATATTGGTGTCTTGGAGACTGATTTTCTCCCGCCTAACTTTCGTAAGCACGCGCTCGCCAGCCTTCAGCTGTCGTTTGGCGTGTTGCTCATCCGGACTCACTCCGGGATTATCTGCACAATCTATTATTAGATTTTCATGCATACCGCATACTACCTGGTACATGACATTCTTTGCAAATAAAAGCAAGTCTTACCCGACGGGGCCTTCTCGGACTCCTTCGCTGCGGCACCTGCGGCCTGAAGCTGGGCCCTACGTTCCTCCAGCTCTCGAGACAACTAGGCATTCTTCTCCGTAAGGGCCTATGCGAACAATGATCCTTAAATCAGTTGTGCCAAGTATTTCAAGTCTCAGGGGCTACTGATATACATAACTATTGGACTTTTTCTTACCCGTATATCCTTTACATACTGGTCCGTAGCTCGGGCAAGACCAATCTGGTCAGCTCGGATGTACGTGTCTCCCGACTTGAAGGCATCAAACGCCTTATGGGAGAAACAAGCGTCACGAAGTACGGCATGGCGACGCCTGTGATTCATGGCGCTTTCCACTTTAGAATTTGTAGCGGATAGCCTATCCGCATCCTCTATAGGAGGAACACCCAGCGTCAGCCCCATGCGAGCATCTGCCTCTATGACCGGCTCGGGAGCCTGACTGGTGGAGGCGTGGCCGACAACCTCTCCAAATATAGTTTGGCGAGTGTTTTTTCTGCTAAGAAACATGGGTGTTATTATACTCTCAAAAGAAGACTACCATGGAGCGGGGTTCTCTTTCGTGCCTCTGCAACGGCGTCTCAGTCCTGACCGCCTACCTTTTAAGCCTACCCGGCTTTGGTGCTCCTTGTTGGCGAGTCACTGCGGGTTCGGCGGGGCGTCCCGAGAGCCTTCCCTGTAAAGCACCGTATGTGTGTGGTAGGTGTAGTGCGGAAAAAGGGATCCTTCTTGGAAGTTAGGACTCCGATTTTACTTACATGCGATGCAGGGAGCAGTCCTAGATAATCGGCTATGATGGCCACCAGGACACTATCGCAGCTTAATTGATAGAACATTCTGTCAATAAGCTCCACAAATGTGTCCGGATCTTATTCGAGTCCGGGGTCGAGGGCCCGGTCAGGGTTCTCCGGTTGTGGAGGCGCGCTGTCGACCTCCCTTACAGCTTTTCGCAGTTCCTGCTATGAAACAGCAAGGTAAATACTCATGACGAAGAATGCGGAATGGATGGGAGTAAAAAGTGGCAGCTCACCCCGCTGGGAGGGTTGTACATGAAGAATCCATCTCGAGGCTTGATGCGAAGGAACTCCTCTTCTTCTCCTTTGAACAGATCGGATAGAATCTTCACCAGAGCAGTGACGGAGTCTGGTCCCTTACGGCCGCAGCAGGTGGCGTCATCTTCTCCGTTGAAGTGCCACATGGGTTGCCCCCGATATTGAAGTGGCTGCACCCCCCCGCATTATGCATATGGACATAACCTCGGTTATTGTCAATCCAGATTTGGCCAGCATCTCTATCCGGCCCATCAGGTAAAGGACTTCTCCATTATCTTCCTCCTGAGGGCTACGTGGGCGCCAGCTGCGGCGTTTCTTCAAAGGGGCATTGTCGAACTCGGGAAGACCCATCCGAATGGGATCTGGAAGGGGGACGTCCTCCATGTAAAAACACTCCGATGGCCAGTCTTTGGACGTCTTCTTCGGGGTACCGGACATGTATCCGGTCCCGGCGATGCGCCATATTTTGGCTCTGCCCACTTGGTATATTGACCCCTTCTGTGTACGGAGCACAAGGCAGAATAGCTTCTTCCACAGCTCGAAATGAGCTTCACAGCCCAGAAACAGCTCATAGAGGGCAACATAACCAGCAATGTGTAATATGGAAGTGGGGGTGAAGTTGTGCAACTGGAGGCCATAAAACTCCAGGAGCCCGCGGAGGAATGGATGGATTGGAAATCCAAGTCCCCTCAATAAATAAGGGACAAGGCATACCCGCTCCTCCTTGGAAAGATCGGGGAAGCTCTCTGCTTGCTCTCCGCCATTATAGGTGGCGAGCCCGGCTCGAACGGGGACCATGTACGCTGGAGGGAGAAATCCCTGGGTCTGTAACTCTACTAATTGGTTGTGCGGGATGGAACACCTCTCCCGATCACTAGGCTTAGGGCTACGGGAGCGAGAGGAGGAGCTGCGATGGCCGGCCATGTTGGAATGGACTTCTCCGAGCGCACTCTGATGGATACTCGCCGTGGGAGGTTGGTGTGATCTGGATCTAAGAATCCCCGTCTCTTTAATAGACAGTTTACTTACATGGGTAGGGTGGCAAATGCAAAAATGCCCTGGCTTCTCACATTCGCTCGACACATGGAAAATAGCCATTATTGGGCACGGAAGCCAAGAAGTGCAACATTTATGTGGAGCAGGACACTAGTCAACAGTTATTTAGAATTTGGAGGAAGAACCTGCCTTGCAATGCCGAAGACAATCTGCGTGTCGGACTCATCGTCATTGAAGCCTGGTTCAAGGGCTACTGAGGGAGTCCTGGATTAGGGGGTATCCGTACAGCCGGACTATATCCTTTGGCCGGACTGTTGGACTATGAAGATACAAGATTGAAGACTTCGTCCCTTGTCCGGATGGGACTCTCCTTGGCGTGGAAGGAAAGCTTGGTGATACGGATATGCAGATTTCCTTCCTTGTAACCGACTCTGTGTAACCCTAGCCCCCTCTAGTGTGTATATAAACCGGAGGGTTTAGTCCGTAGGACAACAACAGTCATACCATAGGCTAGCTTCTAGGGTTTAGCCTCTATGATCTCGTGGTAGATCAACTCTTGAAATACTCATATCATCAAGATCAATCAAGCAGGAAGTACGGTATTACCTCCATCGAAAGGGCCCGAACCTGGGTAAACATCATGTCCCTCGCCTCCTGTTACCATCCGCATTAGACGCATAGTTCGGGACCCCCTACCAAAGATCCGCCGGTTTTGACACCGACAAGGGGCGCAAGGCTTGCTGCTAGCGTTGCGTCATCTTGCCGCAATTGCTCTTGCTGAAGCTCGTCATAAGCGAGCACTCGAGGTGACCCGTATGTGAGTTCCATGGGGAGAACTACTTTTGCCCCGTATACAGGACATCGTCGACGAACTGGTACAAGGCAGACCGACGGGCTACTTTTTCCGCTTCTTCCTGCTCCTTAGGAAGTGCCCCTGTCTGGAGGAAACTGACGGTGCTGTGCCCATGCCGGAGCCCGGGGCTCGATGGCAAGGACTAAAGGCATCTCTTCTGCCATGGGGGCGGCCGTCTCTACGGCCAGGGCCTGGCGCCCTGCCGGAGCCAGCTGCCCCTCGGCAGGGTCAGAATCCGCGGCAATGCCCTTGCCGGCGGCCCCTGGGGGCTCAGCGGGAAAGTACATGCCGGGGCCTGATTTCCTCTGCTTGTTCTGTTCCGCTGATGGTTTGACGGATGGTTGAGTTAACCGAAGCAAAAAGGTACCTGGTTCCACAGGTAGCTTGAATGCAGCACGCTTTGACAGGTAATCAACGATGTCGTTCTCCGCTCGGGGATCGTGCTATGCTTGTATACCGTCAAAGCGCTCTTCTAGCTTCCTCACCTCATCTACGTAGGCCTCCATCAACGGGCTCTGATAATCCTTGTTGACCTGTCTGACGACAAGCTACGAGTCACCCCTGACGATGAGCTTCTTAACCCCGAGGTCTGCCACGATCCTGAGACCGGCAAGTAGCCCCTCGTACTCAGCAATGTTGTTTGTGCACATCTCCCTAGGAAAGTGCATCTGGATCACATACTTGAGGTGCTCTCCGGTGGGTGCGACAAGCAGCACACCGGCACCGGCGCCTTGCCGCGAGAAAGCCCCATCAAAGTACATGATCCAGTCGCGACTTGCTTCCTTGCCGAGGAGAGAGGTCTCTTGGATTTCTTCGGTAGGTGTTGAGGTCCATTCTGCAATGAACTCCGCCAAGACTCTTCTCTGGATTGTCGAAGTACTTTCAAACTTCAACCCAAAGCTTGTCGAAGTACTCCACAATCCTTCCGGTTGTGTCTGGGTTGTGCAGTATCCGTTGCAACGGGAGGCAGGTGATGACAGTGATCTCGTGGGCTTGGAAGTAATGACGCAGCTTCCTCGAGGCCATAAGGAGGCTGAAGAGCAATTTCTGCACACCGGAGTACCTTGACCTAGCCCCCCTGCAAGAGAGAGCTGACAAAGTAAACCGGGTGCTACATCATCTTCTTCTTCTGCACCACTTCACTTGGCTCCGCGACCCCTGTCCCGATGGCGTGAGACTCTACCGGGGACCTTGCCTTGCCAGCACCAGGCCCTGCCGGGGGAATCTCTGACGCACCATCCTCCGGTCTTGCCGTTGCCACTGCATCTTCATCGACCTCCCTTTGCGCCACCAACGCGGCGCTGACCACTTGATTTATCGCCGCCAGATACAGTAGCAACGGCTCTTGCGGATTGGGCGCCACCAGTACTAGTGTAGAAGAGAGGTATTTCTTCAGATCCTGCGGTGCTACTTCGGCCTCTGGGGTCCACTCCATTGGGCCTGCCTTTTTCAAAATCTTGAAAAAGGGAAGGGCGCGCTCGGCAGACTTGGAGATGAATCGGCTCATGGCGGCAACGCAGCCAGTGAGCGGACGCACATCCTTGATCCACTTGGGTGCCTCAATCTGCTCAATAGCCTTGATCTTGTCTAGGTTTGCCTTGATCCCACGCTGTGACACAAAGAACCCGAGAAGTTTGCCGGATGGAACGCCGAAGACACACTTCTCAGGGTTCAGCTTGAGGTTGATCTTGCACAGGTTGGCAAATGTCTCTTCTGAGTCTTGTACAAGAGTTGCCTTGTCCTTGGTTTTGACCACTATGTCATCCATCTATGCTTCCATATTTGTATGCAGCTGGGGTTCAAAACCAATTTGGACCGCTCTTGGAAACGTTAAGCCAACACTCTTCAACCCAAAAGGCATCCGTAAAAAGCAATACATACCACATGGGGTGATGAATGATGTCTTCTCTTCATCTTCTCTTGTCATGAAGATCTGGTGGTAGCCCGAGTAGGCGTCGAGGAATGATAACAGATCACACCTGGCCATGGAGTCAACAATCTGGTCGATGCGTGGCAACAAGAAGGGGTCCTTAGGACAAGCCTTATTGATATATGTGTAGTCAATACACAGCCTCCACTTCCCGTTTTCCTTGCGCACCACCACCGGATTGGCCAACCACGTCGGATGGAGCACTCCCCTCACCAAGCCTGCTGCTTCCAACTTCCTGATCTCTTCTGTGATAAACTCTTGCCTCTCCAAAGCATGCTTCCTGACCTTCTATTTTATGGGCCGCGCATGAGGACAGACAGCAAGTTGGTGCTCAATCACCTCCCTGGGAATGCCGGGTGTCGGTGTCAAAACCGGCGGATCTCGGGTAGGGGGTCCCGAACTGTGCGTCTAGGCGGATGGTAACAGGAGACAAGGGACACGATGTTTTTACCCAGGTTCGGGCCCTCTCGATGGAGGTAAAACCCTACTCCTGCTTGATTAATATTGATGATATGTGTAGTACAAGAGTAGATCTACCACGAGATCAGAGAGGCTAAACCCTAGAAGCTATCCTATGGTATGATTGTTGTTGTCCTACAGACTAAACCCTCCGGTTTATATAAACACCGGAGGGGGATAGGGTTACACAGAGTCGGTAACAATGGGAGGAGATCTACATATCCATATTGCCAAGCTTGCCTTCCACGCCAAGGAAAGTCCTATCCAGACACGGGACGAAGTCTTCAATCTTGTATCTTCATAGTCCAACAATCCGGCCAAAGGTTATAGTCTGACTATCTGGACACCCCCTAATCTAGGACTACCTCACCGGGGATGTCGGATGCTTGCCATGCAAACACGTCGACATTCGCTCGTAGGAACGTGACGATCACGCCTTCCTATTTGCTGTCGAGGGTGGAGCTTATGGTGAAATCCCCTCCCATGCCATCCTCCTTGACGAACACCTCCTTGGTCTCTGGTGGCGCAACTCTGGATTTCTTGCTCTTGTTGGTGGAGCTCTCAGGCACGTCCTCAACGGTAGCACAACACTCCGAAGAGGTGCGCTTGCCGGAGTGGGTGCGAGAGGTCTTGCCAGTCTTCTTCTTCCCTCCCGAGGCTTCAACGGCAGGAGCAAGTGCCTTGGCGGCAGCTGCTGCAACTGCTTCCCGATAGAGTAGGTCGGCGCAGATCAGCGCATCCTTCTTGTCGCAGGGGACGGTGATGATGGTCATCGACCCATGCATCTTCTGCGTGTTGTAGGCGTAATGCGACACCGCCATGAACTTGGCTAGTGCCGGGCGCCCGAGGATCCCGTTGTAGGGCAAGGGGATCTCGGCTACATCGAAGACAACCCTCCCCGTCTTGTAGTTCAGCTCGCCTCCAAACGTCACAGGCAACGTGACCTTCCCCTTCGGCTGGCTCCTTCCCGGGTTGACCCCTTGAAACGTGCCCGTCTCTTCGAGGTCTCCGTCGGGAATCTGCAGCCTCTTGATCACAACGGGCGAGATCAAGTTCAGACCGGCTCCGTCGTCAACCAGCATCTTGTTCACCTTGCGGTTGCGTATCGTTGGTGAGCTAACAATGGCAAACACCCGACCGCAGTGGTGCGATCAGGGTGGTCCTTGGCATCAAAGATGATGGGCGTGCTGGACCACTTCAGCGACTTCTGAATGTTGAATGATGGCTCCGCTGATGTGATCTCACACGCCCACCACTTGAGCTGGCGGTGAGAAGTGTGCAGCGAGGCGCCACCATCGACACACATGGCCTCTGTAGCCTTCTGAAACCCTTGCTCGCCGGACTCTTCGTCCTCGTCATGATCATCGTCTTCCTACTTCTTGTCACGGCCCCAAGCGGGCCTCTCTTGCTGGTTATCCTTGCCGCCGCGGCCTCCTTGGCTGCCATCCTTCTTGCCGGATCCTTCGGCACCATCCTGACCCTTCTCCTTGTCCCGCCTCTCATACTCGGCCTTTTGCTTTTCGGGAAGCAGCTCGACCTGTCGGCAATTTTGGATGTCGTGGCCCTTGGTGCGGTGGATCTTGCAATATTGCTTGTCGGAGCCTCCTGGCTTGTCAGCCACTGTAAGCCATCCCAAAGGTCTTACTTGGCACAAACACTTGCTAAAACACAAAACCACATTTAACCAGAGGCTAGATGAATTATTTATTGAGAAACAGAAGCAAAAAATAAAAAAAACAAAAAAACGGGTCGCCTCCCAACAAGCGCTATTGTTTAACGCCCTTAGCTAGGCATAAAAACAAGGATAGATCTTGGTGTTGTCATCTTTGATCTTTATCTTTTTAATGGAGTTATACATAAATACAAGAGGATCTATGTGTGAAACGGAGTACATGGCTGCTTCAAAAGCAGCACATGAAGGAATATGGATGAAGGAGTTCATATCCAATCTAGGTGTAATACCCAGTGCATCGGGTCCAATGAAAATCTTTGTGACAACACTGGAGCAATTGCCTTGGTGAAGGAAACCAGGTTTCACAAGAGAACCAAACACATCAAGAGACGCTTCAACTCCATTCGTGAAAAGGTCAGTGATGGAGACATAGAAGTTTGCAAAATACATATGGATCTAAATGTAGCAGACCCGTTGACTAAGCCTCTTCCGTGAGCAAAACATGATCGACACCAAGACTCCATGGGTGTTTGATTCATTACATTGTAATCTAGATTATTGACTCTAGTGCCAATGGGATACTGATGGAAATATGCTCTATAGGCAATAATAAAGTTGTTATTTTATATTTCCTTATTCATGATAAAGGTTTATCATTCATGCTAGAATTGTATTGATCGAAAACTTAAATACATGTGTGATTAGATAAAAAAATACCGTGTCCCTAGTAAGCCTCTACTAGACTAGCTCGTTGATCAAAGATGGTTAAGGTTTCCTAACCATAGACATGTGTTGTCATTTGATAACGGGATCACATCATTCGAAGAATGATGTGATGGACAAGGCCCATCCGTTAGGTTAGCATATTGGTCATTCAATTTATTGTTATTGCTTTCTTAACGTGCAATACATATTCCTTCGACTATGAGATTATGCAACTCCCGGATATCGGAGGAATACCTTGTGTGCTATCAAACATCACAATGTAACTGGGTGATCATAAAGATGCTCTACAGGTATCTCCTAAGGTATTTGTTGAGTTGGCATAGATCGAGATTTGGATTCGTCACTCCGAGTCCTTATGTGGTATCTCTGGGCCCTCTCGGTAATACACATCATAAGAAGCCTTGCAAGCAAAGTGATTAAGGAGTTAGTTGCAGGATGATGTATTACGAAACGAGTAAAGAAACTTGCAGGTAATGAGATTGAACTATGTATGAAGATACCGACGATCGAATCTCGGGCAAGTAACATATCGGTGGACAAAGGGAATTACGTATGTTGTCATTGAAGGAAATATGCCCTAGAGGCAATAATAAAGTTGTTATTTATATTTCCTTATATCATGATAAATGTTTATTATTCATGCTAGAATTATATTGTCAGTGTACAAAAAGAGGGGTACACCTTTTGTACCCCTATAACTGTGCACGGGCAGTCTGAGCCACGGGCACCACCACACTGAGCAAGGCAAGGGAGGTGAGCCAAGGTAAGACCGAAGCTCGAGAGAAGCAGAACACGCCAAGACCAAGACCACAAAGAGCAAAGGGGATGAAGCGGACTCCCCCGGCAAGATCCTTGCCGGGAAGCGGTTTTAGCAAACCCGACAAGACCCTTGCCGTGGCAGCTCGCCCTACACCTATGGAGCGAGTCACCCTTGAGTCCACTGCCCCCATGGGGCAAGGATTCGGGAGACATCCCCGTGGTGGCATGCAAATCTTTGTGAAGACATTCAAGATCAGATACACACTTTAGAAGATGATGATCCTTGGCGGGATCCCAGCCAAGGAGGACCACAAGGCCCCCGACAAGAGCCTTGCCGGGGATGACAGCAGGCGCCACGGCAAGACCCTTGCCGGGGCCCCGGCAAGGCCCTTGCCATGAACACCCGTAGGGCCACCATCAGGCCCACGCCAATCAGACCTCCACCACCATTCACATGCAGCTGCCGAGCCAACTAGCTGGGAAGGCACCTGCATGGCGGCATGCAGATCTTCGTGGAGACCCACCACTGCGGCACCTCAGCTGCCTGCCTGCCTACATGGCACCGCGGGCACCGCTGGCCAGGGCGCGTGTCGACGCAAGAGGGAGCGGCGACGGATGAGACAAGGCTCTCCCCCGTCCCCGATAAAGCAAGGACACCTAAGCAAGACGCATTAAATGCGCCTTGTCATGTAATGCGAGGGATAACCTCGCATCACTGTACCCTTTCCACCTCATGTGTGCCACTGTGGCAACCCCTTTCCCTATAAAAGGAGGCCCAAGGCGACCATGAAGGGCATTCGGCTTTTTGGAGCTCCTCACGCCCCATTGCTAGTTCAGGAACACAGATAAACAATCCACCAAAGCAGGAGTAGGGTTTTACGCATCCACGCGGCCCGAACCTGGATAAAGAAACCGTGTGCTATGTGTTTGATCCGCTCTTCTCACGACCCCCCGCCCACAACCGTAGTAGGGATTCTTGTGATCCCATAGGTGTCGTTCCCACCGACATCTTTGGCGCGCCAGGTAGGGGGGCGCAGTTGTGAGAATGGGCTTTAGCAGTGAGCCCGGCGCTCCTTCATCTCCGTGACCCTTGAAGAAGAAAGGAGGCCAGAAGATCGACACTCGAGCGATCGCAAACAGAAGCTAAGTTGCACTGAACCCTTATTTGTGGTACCTTTCTTATTTGAGGTTATTCCCCCCGGAGATGTCACGCCTTTGTATGAGGAACCTGCGTGCCAGCGGGCTCTCCCACGATCGGCAACGCCCTTGCCCTGTTTCGAGTCTGCTCAACAGCTCAAGCGGCTGCGTCGAGAATGACAGTGTAACCTTCCGCGATCGACAACGCCCTCGATTCTGACTCGAGTCAAGCTTGACAGTTCGAGCGGCCGTGTTCGGAACGGAAAGGTGGCTCGTCCGGCAGCACGCATACCCGGCAGGCCATGGGGATCCGTCCCCAAAACACCGCTAGGGGCTTTCGTGCCGGCGAGCCTACCCAATCGGCGTAGGGCACCCATACAAAGAGGAGTTGAACGGGGAAATAACATGCATGAAAATTAAGAATACTTCAGAGTTATATTACATCACATCATAGCTGCAGTTCTAACTAAAGATAAAATTTGTCTTGGTCGGGAACCCGCAGCGGCGAAGAAAAACGGGACGCCTAGTCCCGACGCTGGCCTTCCACCCTCTTGATTTCGTCGATGCAGTCGGTGATGGGCTTGATGCGCTCCTTGAGCACCGTGAGGTCAACACCATCCGACAAGCTCTTCATCACGGCCGCGAAGTCAAGGTCGGGATTCCAGTGCGCCACCTTGGTGAGGACCTTGGTCACGACCCTCCGGCAAAGTCGCCGGTCTCCTCGGCCAGTGTGGCCGTCCTGTTGGAGTGAAGATAGGCCAAGGCTCCGAGGACGCCCTCGAAGAACTGGGTCAGCTTGGTGTTGACGGTCCCGCTGCGCTCAGGGGCGTACCTCACGTTTGGCATCCCCATGGTGGCCAATTGCGAGGTGACCCTGCCGGTGACGACCTCCAGATGGCTGATCCACCTGTTCTCGCCCGCCACATATTCCTGGTGGGAGGCGGCCTCATTTGCCCGCAGCTGCTTCTCCTCCTCCAGGCTCCTGGTCAAGGTCTCCTCCCGAGCCCTGCTCTCCAACAACAGCTTCTCGAGATCCTCCAGCTTCCGCTTGAGGTCTCTGATGGAGTTCTGCGCCTCGGAGAGCTCCCCAGTCCTGCTGATGACCGCTCCTTTCGCCTCTACCAAGGCGCGGTTGAGCGTGCTCTTCTCGCTGGACAGCTTGAGGGCCTGCTCCTTCAGCTCGTCCCGCTCTGCTTCCAGCTCCTTCACCTTGCGGGCATGGGCCAGGGCTTGGGCATCGGGCGCCTCTTTGTGCCTCTGCTCCAGCTCGCGAGTCCGTCGCGCGACAAGGGCCTCGAGCTCCTCCTCCTTGTCGCGGAGCGTTGCGGCAAGCTTCGCCTCACGCGCGGAGAGGTCCTCCTCCCGGGAGTCCAAGGCGGCTTGATGCTGGTTCCGGGCGGCTTCGGCCGCGGCAGCCAAGTTTGCCGCCTTCTGCTGGGCCTTCTCGATGTCAGCCATCTTCATGGTGAGCTCCACATCGCGCTGGGCCAATTCCTCCTGAAAGGCCCTCTGCTCCTCGCGAGTCTGGTGGAACCAGGCCTGCGTCTCGGCAACGCGCGCCTTGAAGTCCACCTCCGCATTGTCCACCATTGCCATCCTGGACTTGACCTTGTCCAGGCGGGCACGGTAGATCACTTGGAGCTTCCGGAAATTGGCCCTTATGGCACGGAAAAGCTGCTCTTCTGGAGAACCATCGCCACCAACGCCCGGCGTGTCGACCACCTCGAGCCCGGTGGCGGCAAGCACCTCGCCGTCAAAAACTTCCCCTTCGGCGGGCGCTCGGCTTGACGCCCCTGGAAGGTGGACGAAAAGATCAACGCCCACCTTCAGGTATCTGCCGGGGGCCGAGGTTGAGGAGGAGGGAGGCTGATCATCCATCACCTCTTCCTCGGCGGAGGCCTTGCCAGCCTCCCCGGCAGGACCACCACTGGCGCCCTTGGCGGAAGCCTCGCCGGTAGCCTTGGCGGCCCCGCAGCGGCATCCTCGGCAACACCCTTGGCGGCCTCATCAGCGGCGGCCTCATTAGCATCCTTGGCGGCCTCCTCGGCGGCAATTCTGTCGGCCTCAGCCGCGGCCTCTTCGGTAATATCTCCGACAACAGTGTCCACGTCCTCCATGTATGTTGAAGGAGGGCCTGGGCAGCAATGGGAGCAATGAAGCCAAGAAAAGAATAAGGGAAAAAACAGAGACGAAGGACAGGCGACTCACCAGAGCCAGGCTGTGAAGCAGGAGTCCCCTCTCCACTAACATTTGGCGCCATGGCAGAGCCACCAGTGCCCAAGTTCCCCTCTTCCTCCATGGGTGTGGGCTCCGTGCCTAATGCCCTTGCTGGGGACGCCCCCCGCGGCGGCGTAGTCGATGGGGTGGTGTGTTAGGAGTAGCCCTCTATGGCTCTTCCTGCTGCCGCTCCCCTTCTACAAACCCGGCAAGGTAAGCGTCATGGCATCGAGCGCCTACCACATGTCGAGTAAGAAGAGGGTGACGAACTTACGCTGGGGGCTGCGCCGGGGGCTGCTGTCCGGGCTGCTCAGCACCACCAGTGGTGTCTTTGAAGCCCCAGCCGGGGATTGGCTGCTCGCCGAGGTCCTCGCCCTCTTCACCCTCTGGGCCAATGTCTCTGCCTCCTTGCAAAAGCAAAAATGGATCAAGACAAGCGACCCAATTCGGGGAAATGGAAATGACAGTAAGGAACGGAGTACTTACTCGTCATCCGTCTCCTCCTCTTCCACCAGTTTCCTTTTCCTCTCCGGGCTGAGAGGCCCGAGATAAAAAGGGAGCTCCACATCATCATCCGAGTCGACGCCTGCCGGAGGAGGTGAAGAAGGCGGCAGGGTTTGTGTGCGCCCAGATGAGGAAGGTGATGTCGCCTTCTTCTTCTCAGCGGCCTTCGTCAGCCTCTTCGCTGCCGAGGCCCTCGTGTGACGCCCGGACCCCTCCAGGGTCAATTGAGGCCGCGTAGCCCTGCCGGGCCGGATCGGCTCGCCGGAGCCTGACCGCCGCAGGACTCGCCCTCTTGCCCTGGCTGGCGTCGAGCCCGCCACCACGCCTTCCTCCGACGACGACTCGTCGGCCACGTCCTTGACAAGGGGAACTCCGGTGTCGGTGCTGCTGGCCTCCTCGGTGGCCGCCGCCCACGGGGCGAACTGCTCCTCCTCCACAGCCGTTGCGGCCTTGTACTCCACGCCCCCGGCGCTGCCGGCCTCCATGGCGAGCTGTGCCTCCCTCGCCCTGGTGGCGATGTAGTCCAGCTCTGCCTGGGTGGTGTCCATGACAAGCCACCGCTCGGTGTCAGCATTGACGTACACCTCAATCAAGGTGTCGAAGAATTGCTGCACGTCTGCGTCCGTCGGCTCCCTCCAGTTGGGGCGGGGCCGTGCGCGTTGCAGTCCGGCATCATGGCAATGATCTCGGACCGGCGTGAATTATTGCACAACGGGACCACCCCCGCTGGCAACTTGAAGAGCGGCCCCTTGATGGCCTTGCCGGCCTTTACGGCAACCCTTGCGGCCTTGCCGGTCAGCTCGACCTCGCCGTCGCGACCCACATCCAGCTGAAAGAGCCACTGGCAGAAGTGGGCATGCGCCATCACCGTGAAGTTGTGGTCGAGGCCAGGGCGGAGCCGCATACTGTCAGTCAGATTCGTAAAAAGCCAGGCTGGCCTCCCCTTATTGTGCAACGGGGCGATCCGGTAGTGAATGAAGTCCGACCCGATCATCTCAAGGGTGAGCCCAGCCCAGGTCAGCCGAAGAATCCTGGTGGTGGCGACAGTAAGCCTCCCGTTGGCAGCGTCGACATCACCCCAATCGCTGCCGCGGACCGGCGACACTCGACGGACCTTGCAAAATTCCGGCGGGACTTCGTCCTTAATCCAGCACCAGCGGTCACGCCGTTCCTCCCACCTCTCCTTTTCGGCACCGTTCGGGTACGCCTCCTTGGATCTTGGGATCCAGGTGACGCAACCAGAGACGACACCTCCTGCCTGGATTCGAGGATAGAAATAATGGTGGAAGAGCACCGTGTTGGGCTGCACCCCGGCGAAGCCCTCACAGAGATGCGCAAAGAAAGACATGCACGCCACCGCATTCGGAGTAAAATCCAAGAGGCGAAAACCGAAGGTGTGCATAATGTCGCAGAAGAAATCGGAGAAAGGGGGGCATAACCCGCAAGAAAAGTAATCAACAAAGAAGCGGTACTGACTTGGGGCAGGATCAGCGCAAGCGGCAGGAATGACGCGCGTCGCCGGGTGTCCCGAATTCTTTCTCCCTGTCTTCACTCCCCATAGGGGCTTGAAGGAGGCCCGGAGCTCATGAACATCAACCGTAAAGGGGAAGAAGAAGGCGGACTTTGTCTGGTCCCCTAACAGCGCGCTCTCCGGTGGCTCCACGGTCCCGGAGCCCTTAGCCACCCCCTTGCCCTTGGCGGATTTGGGCGCCATGGCGGCTGAGAAGTCTAGAGGGTTGAGGAAGGGGGGGTGGCAAAGCAGAGACGGCGGGCGACGACGAAAGCTTAGGAAGGAAGGAAGAGAGGGAACGGCGGCTCTGAGATTGGAAAAGGCACAAGGGAAGAGGAGAAAGTGAGCGGCGCGCCCACGGTTATTCCTTCTTATGGGGGGAAACGCGGGCCGCCACCTTTCACATTAACTGTGATGTGACGCATGCCCGCAGGAAGCAACCCCACGCATGCCGCCCACGTCACACACGCCTCCCCACGCCGCGCCACGCGCGGGAAGCGTGGAAAGCGCTGCGCGCGAAGAAACTTACCGCGGTAAAAACCACCCCGCCTACCCGCGCACCGTTTTAGGGCCTAGCGCAACGACGCGATTGCGCTTACGTGTGGCCCAGGCCCGAGGGTTCCTGTCGGTGTACAAAAAGAGGGGTACACCTTTTGTACCCCTCTAACTGTGCACGGGCAGTCTGAGCCACGGGCACCACCACACTGAGCAAGGCAAGGGAAGTGAGCCAAGGTAAGACCGAAGCTCGAGAGAAGCAGAACGACGCCAAGACGAAGACCACAAAGAGCAAAGGGGACGAAGCGGACTCCCCCGGCAAGATCCTTGCCGGGAGGCGGTTTTAGCAAACCCGGCAAGACCCTTGCCGTGGCAGCTCGCCCCACACCTACGGAGCGAGTCACCCTTGAGTCCACTGCCCCCATGGGGCAAGGATTCGGGAGACATCCCCGTGGTGGCATGCAGATCTTTGTGAAGACATTCAAGATCAGATACACACTTTAGAAGATGATGATCCTTGGCGGGATCCCAACCAAGGAGGACCGCAAGGCCCCCGGCAAGAGCCTAGCCGGGGATGACAGCAGGCGCCACGGCAAGACCCTTGCCGGGCCCCCGGCAAGGCCCTTGCCATGAACACCCGTAGGGCCACCATCAGGCCCACACCAATCAGACCTCCACCGCCGTTTGCATGCAGCTGCCGACCCAACCAGCTGGGCAGGCACCTGCGTGGCGGCATGCGGATCTTCGTGGAGACCCACCACGGCGCCACCTCAGCTGCCTACCTGCCTACATCGCACCGCGGGCACCGCTGGCCAGGGCGCGTGTCGACGCAAGAGGGAGCAGCGACGGACGAGACAGGGCTCTCCCCCGTCCCCGATAAAGCAAGGACACATAAGCAAGATGCATTAAATGCGCCTTGTCATGTAATGCGAGGGATAACCTCGCATCACTGTACCCTTTCCACCTCCTGTGTGCCACTGTGGCAACCCCTTTCCCTATAAAAGGAGGCCCAAGGCGACCAGGAAGGGGATTCGGCCTTTTGGAGCTCCTCACGCCCCATTGCTAGTTCAGGAACACAGATAAACAATCCACCAAAGCAGGAGTAGGGTTTTACGCATCCTCGCGGCCCGAACCTGGATAAAGAAACCGTGTGCTATCTATTTGATCCGCTCTTCTCACGACCCCACGCCCCGCAACCGTCGTAGGGATTCTTGTGATCCCATAGGTGTCGTTCCCACCGACATGTATTAACCGGAAACTTAGTACATGTGTGAATACATAGACAAAACATTGTGTCTCTAGTATGCCTCTACTTGACTAGCTCGTTAATCAAAGATGGTTATGTTTCCTAACCATAAACATGTGTTGTGATTTGATGAACGGGATCACATCATTAGAGAATGATGTGATATCCATCCGTTAGCTTAGCATAATGATCATTAAGTTTTATTGCTATTGCTTTCTTCATGACTTATACATATTCCTCTGACCTTATGTGTTATCAAATGTCACCACGTAAGTGGGTGATTATAAAGATGCTCTACAGGTGTCTCCGAAGGTGTTTGTTGGGTTGGCATATATCAAGATTAGGATTTGTCACTCTGAGTATCGAAGAGGTATCTCTGGGCCCTCTCGGTAATGCACATCACTGTAAGCCTTGCAAGCAATGTGACTAATGAGTTAGTTACGGGATGGTGCATTACAGAATGAGTAAAGAAACTTGCCGGTAACGAGATTTAACTAGGTATGAGGATACCAACGATCGAAACTCGGGCAAGTAACATACCGATGACAAAGGGAATGACGTATGTTGTCATGCGGTTTGACCGATAAAGATCTTCGTAGAATATGTAGGAACCAATATGAGCATCTAGGTTCCGCTATTGGTTATTGAACAAATATGTGTCTCGGTCATGTCTACATAGTTATCGAACCCGTAGGGTCCGTACGCTTAATATTCGATGATGATTTGTGTTATGAGTTATGTGTTTTGGTGACCGAAGTTTGTTTGGAGTCCTGGATGAGATCACAGACACGACGAGGAGTCTCGAAATGGTCGAGAGGTAAAGATTCATATATTGGAAGGTTATATACGGACACCGGAATAGTTCCGAAGAGGTTCGGGGATTTTTCGGAGTACCGAGAGGTTACCGGAACCCCCGGGAAAGTTAATGGGCCTCATGGGCCATAGTGGAGAGAGGGAGGCATGACACAAGAGGTGGCGCGTGCCCCCTGCCCAATCCAAATTGGACAAGGGGTGGGGGCGCGGCCCCCCTTTCCTTGTCCCTCTCCCCCTCTTTCCCCTTTCTCCTCTCCGTTGGAAGGAAGAGGGGGCGAATCCTACTAGGAGTGGAGTCCTAGTAAGACTCCCCCCATGACGCACCAGCCCTAGGGCCGGCCACCTCCTCCTCCCCTCCTTTATATACGGGGGTGGGGGCACCCCAATGGCACATCAATTGTTCTCTTAGCCGTGTGCGGTGCCCCCTCCATAGTTTACTCCTCTGGTCATAGCGTCGTTGTGCTTGGGCCAAGCCCTGCACAAATGACATCACCATCACCGTCACCACACCGTCGTGCTGACAGAACTCTCCCTCGACCCTCTGCTGGATCAAGAGTTCGAGGGACGTCATCGAGCTGAACGTGTGCCGAGCTCGGAGGTGCCGTACGTTTGGTACTAGATCGGTTGGATTGTGAAGACATTTGACTACATCAACCGCGTTAACCTAACGCTTCCGCTTTCGCTCTACGAGGGTACGTAGACACACTCTCCCCCTCTCGTTGCTATGCATCTGCTAGATTGATCTTGCGTGAGCGTAGCATTTTTTTTGAAATTACATGCTACGTTCCCCAACAGGCGTAGATGATATGCACGAGTAGAACACAAAGAGTTGTAGGCGATAATAGTCATACTGCTTACCACCAACATCTTACTTTGATTCGGCGGTATTATTGGATGAAGTGGTCGGACCAACATTACATGACCAGGTTCATGAGACCGGTTCTACCGACGTGCTTTGCACACAGGTGGCTAGCGGGTGTTTGTTTCTCCAACTTTAGTTGAATCGAGTTTGACTATGGCTGGTCCTTGTTGAAGGTTAAAACAACACACTTGACGAAAAATCGTTGTGGTTTTGATGCGTAGGTAAGAACGGTTCTTGCTAGAAGCCCGTAGTAGCCACGTAAAACTTGCAACAACAAAGTTACATGATGTGATGAGATATAAATTGCTGTATGAGATGATCATGTTTTCAAAAAGTTATCGGTAACTGGCAGGAGCCTTATGGTTGTCGCTTTATTGTATGAAATGCAATCGCCATGTAATTGCTCTACTTTCTCATTATGCGGTAGCGATAGTTGTAGAAGCAATAGTTGGCGAGACGACAACGACGCTACGATGGTGATCAAGGTGTCAAGCCGGTGATGATGGAGATCATGATGGTGCTTTGGAGATGGAGATCAAAGGCACAAGATGATGATGGCCATATCATGTCACATATTATGGTTGCATGTGATGTTTATCTTTGATGCATCTTATTTTGCTTAGTACGGCGCTAGCATTATAAGATGATCCCTCACTAAATTTCAAGGTATAAGTGTTCTCCCTGAGTATGCACCGTTGCTACAGTCCGTCATGCCGAGACACCACGTGATGATCGTGTGTGATAAGCTCTATGTTCACATACAATGGGTGCAAGCCAGTTTTGCACGTGAAGAATACTAGGGTTAAACTTGACGAGCCTAGCATATGCAAATATGGCCTCGGAACACTGAGACCAAAAGGTCGAATGTGAAGCATATAGTAGATATGATCAACATAGAGATGTTCACCACTGAAAACTACTCCATCTCATGTGCTGATCGGACATGGTTTAGTTGATATGGATCACGTGATCATTTATATGACTAGAGGGATGTCTATCTAAGTGGGAGTTCTTAAGTAATATGGTTAATTGAACTTAATTTATCATCAACTTAGTTCTGATAGTATTCTCACATCTATGTTGTAGATCAATAGCTTGCGATGTAGCTCCCCGTTTATTTTTGATATGTTCCTAGAGAAAAATAAGTTGAAATATGATAGTAGCAATGATGCGGACTAGTTCGGTGATCTGAGGATTATCCTCATTGCTGCATAGAAGAATTACGTCCTTGATACACCGCTAGGTGATGGACCTATTGCAGGAGGAGATGCAGACGTTATGAACATTTGGCAAGCTCGGTATGATGACTACTTGATAGTTTAGTGCGCCATGCTTTACGGCTTAGAACTGGGACTTCAAAAATGTTTCGAACACCACGGAGCAAGTGAGATGCTCCAAGAGTTGAAAATGGTATTTCAGACACATACCCGTGTTGAGAGGTATGAGACCTCTGACAAGTACTTTGCCTACAAGATGGAGGAGAATAGCTCAAGCAGTGAGCATGTGGTTGAATCAAGTGGGAGTTAATATTCCAGATAAGATAGTGATTGACAGAGTTCTCTAGTCACTATCACCAAGTTATTGGAACTTTGTGATGAACTATAATATGCAAGTGCCAGATTCAGGGTTCCGCGGACCCTTGAGAGGTTTGAACTCTGGGGTGCGTGTGAAGAACTCCCTCTTCCCTATCGGCCTGCTCGATGATCCCATGGCCTAGATCGACGAACCCAAGCAACAAAAGACACAACAGTTTATCCTGGTTCAGGACACCTTGCGGTGTAATACCCTACTCCAGCTTTGTGGTGGATTGTCCCGAGGGGCTGAGGACGAACTAGTACAGTGGATGAACAGCCCCAGGAGGAGAGGTGTTCTTGAGCTCGGTAAGCTGGTGATGTGGTTCGGGTGGAATCCATCCTCCCTCTATGGTGGTGGCTAAGGCCTATATATAGTGGCCTTGGCCCTCTTCCAAATGTAGGCGGGAAGGGATCCCACAACGGCCAAATTTGAAGGGGAACAACTAGTACATGCTATCCTGACAAAAGTAGTCTTCGCCTACAAAGGCTCTAGTGGTGACGTTGCGGTGGGCTCCGCGATGACCTTCGTCCTGGCGGTCTTGGTCTTGTTGCACTGATATGGAAACCTTTGCTTGATTCCTCGGGACTCCACGCCTGCGCTTGCCTCCTTAGCACCAAAGAGGAAACCGGTACACTACGCCTGCTGGCGCCCGCCTGGCCTTGGTCGTCTTGGCTCATGTCATATGAAACTCGCGAGGTGCACCTTGCATTGATATCTATGCTCCTCAGGAGCCAGCCTAGTGAGGCCGCCCTCGGGGAGGTCTTGGTGTCGTCCGCCTTGCGAGGCTTGGCCCCTCGCGAGGGTCTTGAGTTGTTGCTGCTGAAGCTGGGCCATAGCGGGCTGTTGACGGAGCAATGCCATGGGCCGCAGGCAGGCATGTCTGGGTACCCCCATTCCCAGGACGTCGACAGTAGCCCCCGAGCCCAAGGAGCTCTCGAACTTGGCTTAGAGGCGAAGCCAAAGGGAAAGGGCGGAGCGCCGCAGGCGCCAACCTCCTGTGGCCTTGGTCGACGCGTGGTGGTTGATGGGACGTGGGCGCCTCCGCTTCCCCATGCTTCCTCGGCAACTGCCCTTGCCTCGCAAAAATGCTGGCACCCGTCACGGGGCTTGCATTGCTCTTCCTTCATCTTGCTCCAGATCCCCTTCTCCTTCTTGCCCAGAGAGACTCTAGATCTGCCGAAACTCTTCCCTGAACATGCAACCAATAGCCACCAACAAGGTGAAGGCCATGCGCTCGCCCTCTTGGTTCGAGCCTGCCCTGAGCGCACCCACGGTCTCGGAGAAGAACCTCGCCGCCGCGCTCCTAGTGAGGGCGGACAGCAGCATCGAGGGGGAGAGACAGCGATCCTGGCCGGCTCCGCCAAGCCGGAAAGCTTGGGCGGTACCTTTTATCCCTTCTTCATGCACAACGTCTTCTCGGGGCTGGTCCCCCTTTCTCCGGCCTCTTCTATGTCATCCTTCACCATTACAATCTCCATGCCCTCCATATTCAGCTCAACTCCATCCTCCTCCTGTCGATCTTTGCCATTTACTACGAGGCGTTTGTGGGGGTGATGCCGTCTATGGTGCTGCTTCGCCATTTCTTCTACCTCTGGGTCAAAGAGGGTCAGTTCTTGGGGTGCGCCAACTTCACCACTGCCAACGGAAGCAACGCGATCTCGTGAGCTGGGAAGAAGGTGGAGGGCTTCAGGAACAAGTGGATCCTCATGGAGGCCAAGAGCTCCTACCCCTGGCTGGCGCTGCCGACTGGGGTGCCAGCTCCTCACGAGGGATGGAATCACGTGAAGCTCACCGATCCCCGGGCAGAGCAGATGATGGAGACGATGGTGGTCAACCTAAAGCCTGACGAACCGAGGGGGAGAAGTTGACAAGGGCCATGATCGTCAAGGAGTTCCTGACATAGCGCCTGGCTCCGCTCCAAGCATGCCCGTGCCCCTTGTGGAAGCTCATGGACGAGGGAGGTGACCTTCGCCTATGCCCAGACGCCTTGTCTGACGAGGAGCTAGACAAGGCTCTGCGCCTCCTGGTTGCGGAGGACCAGGGCTTCCCGCCTGATACTCATCTTTCGCTATGCTGACGCCTGGATGGGGCGAAGATCACCGCTGCTATGCCAGTATTCAACGAGCGCGGGCTCGTGCCGCTGGAGCCCACCGGGCCCCCGGGCTCCCAAGTGACGTTTTCCTCCGGCGAGTTCGAGCAGGAGGGGAGGTCGGACTCGGAGGCGACCCGGGAGGGGCGGGGGAGACTTCTCCTCCGCGCCAACCCGATCTCCTCCGCACCCTCCCTGACGATGATGACACCGGCGTGCACCCAGTGAGGGAGTCGCCGCACTCTCCCGGGGTGACCACGAGGTCCAAGGGCACCCCCCCCCCGAAGAAGCAGAAGGAGGGGGTCCCAAAGAAGAGCAGATCGGCTCTGATCTCCCAAGGCGATGCCTCCGCTTCATGGCCGGCCGACGCTGCTGCATAGCCAGACTCCGTGTCCTTGTCTGCCCCTGGGGCTCGCGCGCCGGTGCCCCAGCCCGCGAAGCCTATGGGCATGGTACTTCACAAGAGGGTGAGGGATCACGCCGCCATGGATTAGTAAGTGCTCTGCCTTGATCTTTTGTTCCGTGTTCTTGTCGTGGTATCTTGATGCCTTCCTCTTTTACGGTTAGGCCAACACCAATGGTGAAGAAGAGGAAGGAGCTGGCTGCGATCCCCTTGACCCAGCAGCCTGCCGCGGTCGCGCCACCTCTGGCACAGAAGGATGGCGATGAAGGAAATATGCCCTAGAGGCAATAATAAAGTTTTTATTTATATTTCCTTATATCATGATAAATGTTTATTATTCATGCTAGAATTGTATTAACCGAAAACTTAGTACATGTGTGAATACATAGACGAACAGAGTGTCCCTAGTATGCCTCTACTTGACTAGCTCGTTAATCAAAGATGGTTAAGTTTCTAACCATAGACATGTGTTGTCATTTGATGAACGAGATCACATCATTGGTGAATGATGTGATGGACAAGAGCCATCTGTTAGCTTAGCACTATGATCGTTTAGTTTATTGCTATTGCTTTCTTCATGACTTATACATGTTCCTATGACTATGAGAGTATGCAACTCCCGAATACCGGAGGAACACTTAGTGTGCTATCAAACGTCACAACATAACTGGGTGATTATAAAGATGCTCTACAGGTGTCTCCGATGGTGTTTCTTGAGATGGCATAGATCGAGATTAGGATCCGTCACTCCGAATGTCGGAGAGGTATCTCTGGGCCCTCTCAGTATTGCTCATCACTATAATCCTTGCAATCAATGTGACTAATGAGTTTGTTGCAGGATGCTGCATTACAGAACGAGTAAAGAGACTTGCCGGTAACAATATTGAACTAGGTATGACGATACCGACGACCGAATCTCGGGCAAGTAACATACCGATGACAAAGGGAATAACGTATGTTGTTATTGTGGTTTGACCGATAAAGATCTTCATAGAATATGTAGGAACCAATGTGAGCATCCATGTTCCGCTATTGGTTATTGACCGGAGATGTGTCTCGGTCATGTCTACATAGTTCTCGAACCCGTAGGGTCCGCACGCTTAACGTTCGATGACGATTTGTATTATGAGTTTATGTGATTTGATTACCGAAGTTTGTTCAGAGTCCCGGATAAGATCACAGACATGACGAGGAGTCTCGAAATGGTCGATACATAAAGATCGATATATAAGACCAAATTATCCGGACACCAGAAGTGTTCCGGATAATTTCGGGTAAAACCGGAGTGCAGGAGGGGTTACCGGAACCCCCCCGGGAACTAATGGGCCACCATGGGTCTTGTTGGAGAGAGAGGAGAGCAGCTAGGGCAGGCCGCGCCCCCCGCCTTGCAGTCCGAGTTCGACAAGGGAAGGGGGTGGCGCCCCCTTTTCCTACTCCCTGTCCCTCTCCTTCCTTCCCCCTCTCTTCCTTGCGGAGGAATCCTACTAGGATTGATAATCCTAGTAGGACTCCCTCTCCTTGGGCGGGCCGCTAGGGCCGGCCCGCCTCCCCCTCCCTCCTTTATATACGGGGGCAGGGGGCACCCTAGAACATACAAGTTGATCTTTCAGCCGTGCGCGGTGCCCCCTCCACAGTTACACACGTCGGTCATATCGTCATAGTGCTTAGGCGAAGCCCTGCACCGGTAACTTCATCATCACCGTCGCCATGCCGTCGTGCTGACGGAAATCTCCCTCAGCCTCCACTGGATCAAGAGTTCGAGGTACGTCACCGAGCTGAACGTGTGCTGACCGTGGAGGTGTCGTACGTTCGATACTTGGATCGGTTGGATCGCGAAGACGTTCGACTACATCAATCGTATTACTAAACGCTTCCGCTTTCGGTCTATGAGGGTACATGGGCACACTCTCCCCGCTCATTGCTATGCTTCTCCTAGATAGATCTTGCATGATCGTAGGGAAATTTTGGAAATACTACGTTCCCCAACAATGGCATCCGAGTCAGGTCTATGCGTAGATGTTATATGCACGAGTAGAATACAATGAGTTGTGGGCAATAATAGTCATACTGCTTACCAGCATGTCTTACTTTGATTCGGCGGCATTGTTGGATGAAGCGGCCCAGACCAACATTACATGACCGCGTTCATGAGACTGGTTCCACCGACGTGCTTCGCACACAGGTGGCTAGTGGGTGTCTGTTTCTCCAATTTTAGTTGAATCGAGTTTGACTACGCTCGGTCCTTGTTGAAGGTTAAAACAGCACACTTGACGAAAAATAGTTGTGGTTTTGATGCGTAGGTAAGAACGGTTCTTGCTAGAAGCAAGTAGCAGCCACGTAAAACTTGCAACAACAAAGTAGAAGACGTCTAACTTGTTTTTGCAGGGCTTGCTGTGATGTGATATGGTCAAGACGTGATGATATATAAATTGTTGTGTGAGATGATCATGTTTTGTAACCGTTATTGGCAACTAGCAGGAGCCATATGGTTGTTGCTTTATTGTATGAAATGCAATTGCCATGTAATTGCTTTACTTTATCACTAAGCGGTAGCGATAGTCGTAGAAGCAATAGTTGGCGAGGTGACAACGACGCTTCGATGGAGATTAAGGTGTCAAGCCGGCGACGATGGTGATCATGAAGATGCTTTAGAGATGGATATCAAAAGCACAAGATGATGATGGCTGTATCATATCACTTATTTAATTGCATGTGATGTTTATCCTTTATGCATCTTATTTTGCTTAGTACGGTGGTAGCATTATAAGATGATCTCTCACTAAATTTCAAGGTATAAGTATTCTCCCTGTGTATGCATCGTTGCTATAGTTCGTCGTGTCGAGACACCACGTGATGATCGGGTGCGATAAGATCTACGTTCACATACAACGGGTGCAAGCCAGTTTTGCACACGCAAAATACTTGGGTTAAACTTGACGAGCCTAGCGTATGCAGATATGGCCTTGGAACACTGAGACCGAAAGGTTGAATGTGAATCATATAGTAGATATGATCAACATAGAGATGTTCACCATTGAAAACTACTCCATCTCATGTGATGATCGGACATGGTTTAGTTGATATGGATCACATGATCATTTAGATGACTAGATGGATGTCTCTCTAATTGGGAGTTCTTAAGTAATATGATTAATTGAACTTAATTTATCATGAACTTAGTACCTGATAGTATTTTGCATGTCTATGTTGTTGTAGATCAATGGCCCGTGCTACTGTCCCTTTGAATTTTAATGCGTTCCTAGAGAAAGCTAAGTTGAAAGATGATGGTAGCAACTACACGGACTGGGTCCGTAACTTGAGGATTATCTTCATTGCTGCACAGGAGAATTACATCCTGGAAGCACTGCTAGGTGCTAGGCCTGCTGTGACACCCCAAAATTTTGACCTTCCTCTATTAATTAAATTTTGCCAGGAAATCAAAATTTTATTTTCTAGATTCCCTTTTGATTTCAGAACTATCTTTTCTTGGTTATTATGGAGTTTTTACCCCAAGTGAAAACTTTCCAGATATACTATTGGACATGTATACCCTCTGAAGAAAAACTTTTCTTTTTATCAGTGGAATTAATTATATGATTATTTTCCTAATCTTCATTTCTTTCAAAATGGTTTCCCATGGTTTTAGGGTCCCATTTGAACTACAACCCTTTGATAAATTTATTTAAAATTTCAACCAAAATTTGGGGATGTCATGTGATGTTTTTAAATCACTTTTATGCAAAAACATATTTTATTCATTGGAGATTTTGAGCTCTACCACAAATTTTCAAAACTGACCCAGTTGGTAAAATTGCACTGCAACCCATTTAAATATTTCTTTAAAGCTTCCACCAAAACTATGGGATGTCAGTGGTAGCATATTATTCAACTTTATGCAAAAACCCAGTGTTGTTCTTTGAAAAATTTAAGTAAATCAACCTCATCTTCATTCTGGTCCAGCTTGGTGATTTGTACTGCAACCCTAATTATTCTTGCTCTAGTAACCATGAGCTTTTTCCTACTTATAGACCACCCTGCAAAACCCTTAAGTCCAGGAGAGTGAACCAATTGGAGTATTTTTGGGCCATGCAATGATACCCTTTTGTTTCTGTCCAGAATTGGTTTTCTCAAAAATTTGCACTAGCAAGTTTCTGGTTTTGCCCAAATGACCTTGCCATCCTCACCTACATCTAAAGAGACTCCAATCTGGAGAGTTTGGCCACCCCAAAGCATTCTGTCAAACACCTTGGGTACATGGTCAGTTTTGACATGACTTTTGGTTTGCATTGTGGTCTTGATCCATTGACCCAGTAACCATGTCCACTAAGCTCCCAGTTACTTCTAACCTAGAACTGCTGTTTGCCAGCCTCACCAAAACATCCTAGCATGCCCTGGCATTTTGCTGACCAGTTAGCGTGCACGCTCTGGGCGCGGCCAGAGCGCGCGATTTGCACGTTCGGGCGCCCGAGTCGCCGCGTCTCGCTGCCGCCCGCCCCGTGCCTGTGATACCCCTTGGGCACTCGCAGCCAGTGCCCCGACTCCTCCCTCGCCGCAGAGTCGCCCTGGCCCCTCCTCCTGGCTCCCCACAGCGCCACCGACGCAAAACGCCGATGGCCACAACAACCTCTGCCGTGGACGGCGCCGCCCGAGCCATGCACGCACGCCAGCTCGCCCCCTTGAGCAGTAGGGAGCTCGTCAGGACGCGCCGAACAGCCCCAACCGCCTCCACGTCGCCCTGTTGCAACAGAACGATGGTTCGCCGGCGTCCTTATCCACCGCCATGGAACCAACCTCATTGTGCTATAAAAGGAGACCCCCGAGCTCATCCGAGCACTCAGGCGACCTCAGGCCACCCCCATAACACCCCCCACAGCCCGTAATCGTTGGGGTAAGCCGTCTTCCCCATCTCTGGCAGGTTCGGCCGCCGCCACGCTCCGGTCCAATTCGTCGCGAGCAGGCCCTCTCCCACCTTTCCAGCACCACCATCCTCCTCTCCTCAACCTTGCGGAGCTGCCCAGCCGCTCAAATATGATCGGGAACCACCGCAGCCCAGACCCCCTAATCCACCCGAAGCCTCCTCCGCCGCGGAGCTCACCGCGGGCGACTCCCTCCACCCCCGCCGACCCAACAACCACCGGGAGGACCGTCCCGGTCTGGCGGATCCATCCCTGCCCTTGGATACCCGTGGGGAGCCGCCGTTCGTCGGCGGCGATCGCCGAAACCCGCCCCGCTCGGACAGATGAGGAACAAGAGCGCGAGCGACTGGTCAAACCTGACCAGTGGGCCCAAGGGACCCACTGTCAGTGACCAGCCCCGCCACCATGTGGTTTAAGTGGAAGCATAAAATCCCCGAGTACGTCTCCCCTTCCCCGAAAGCATATTCTTAATCGAAACGTTTTCTTTTTCTGGTTTTATTTAAAAACGGAATATTGACTAAACTTTGACTGTCTATAAATTTTTAAATATAATTCCAAATGACTTGATTCTTTTTCTGTTATTTCCCAAATATTGTCTAGTTTATTTTCATATTTATTTGAAAATTTTCCAAACAACTTTTTTGTACTGTTTTGAAAGTATGTCTTGATTTAAATTTATTTAAAATAGGATTATGGAGAGGGAGAAGAAAATTTTCAAAAGTTTTGAGTGTACCTTGCCTCTCCACAACTTGAAGGCAAGCATTCTGAACCCTGGCATAATATTTTTGTGTGTTGTTTGATGCAGTTACAACACCACCTTGACATGGAACCTTCGTTATTTTTTGGTGACGATATGATCAACGCATGAGTGAAAAAGGGTGATGCTTTGCTGTTGAGAATGGATATGCTTGTGATAGTAATCACCCTCGTATGCCCTCATGTCTACCGGAAGGAAACCGGGAAAGTCTCTGTCTTGGGTAGATGCGAGCTTACCCCTAGTTCCTCGTCGAGACGGTTGTGTCCGATATGGCATGATGAGGTATGATGGGTGGTGATTCTGTCTATCGGTTGAAATATATTTGTTATACTAATCATGCAGGGAACACTAAAACCTCCTGAGACGACCATAGATCGAGTCTTGTTCCGGTAACCCCCATACTTGTTTCCTACTACCACTTGTCCCTGCCATAGGAAAGGTACTATTTAGTAAGTTGTCTACCCCTTTTCTAGCACACACATCGTACAGAGAGGCCATGGTGGAAGATACCGACAGCAGCCGGTAGGCATGTCACCTGGTCCGGGGGCATGGGTGTTTTGGTTGTAGCCGAAGGGGTAGTTCCCCTAGTTTGCGTGCGGTATAAATTTTGTGATCCCATGCTAGTCGAGGTTTTAGCCTCCCCACTTAGAGTTTCGCTTAACGGGTGTCGTGGGTGATTCCAGACACCGGTAGAGTTAAGCTGGTGTGTGCGAGTCAGGTGTGTTTTCAACCAAAAGGCCGTAGACGGTATTAGTCCTGATGGACTAAAGGAATCCGTTGCTCGTGGGTAAAGAGTACACCCTCTGCAGACATTATTTATATCTATTCGAATAGCCGTGTCCATGGTTAAGGACTACAGTCTGGGATGGGTCAAGTGTCGGTCTTCGGAGGAAAAACTACTAAACCAGAACATTGATTATGACCTGTGACATACGATGATTATGATTACTATTATTGTGGACTAACCATTTGTATTATTTGAATTAATGAGTATCCCTGGGACGGTTCTACCTCCTGGATATTCACTGTGATTATTCTTGTATAAGCCCTTTTTGTGGTGTTGCACAGACGCCCGACTGTGGCATGCTTGTTATTTCGATTACTTATAAGCCCTTTATGTGGTGTCGCGCAGACGCCCAACTGAGGCATGCTTTATATTATCATCCTTTCGGGGCGTCACTTCAGACACCCGATCGGTGCATTTTATTTCTATCCTCGGGTTATTTATTCATGTTCTATATGAATAATTTGCTTGTGTCCATCTTATTTCATGAATGACGTAGTGATCATGGCATACTTCAAAGCATGATTATCATTTGTTATATTATACCTGTGTCCATAATGTTTGCGAGTACATTCAAAGTACTCACTGGCTTGTCCCTGGCTATTGTCTTGGCCAGATTTCTTGCGTGGAGAGGAGCGTTGCGATGACAGCCCCGGAACCTACGCAATGGTGATAGCAGCCTCGCGAAGATAGGAGTTATCCAGGTCAGCTGTTCCAGTGGGAAATGGAGTCCCATAGACGCTGATGATCCACAACCTGCTTCCGCCATCAACCACTAGAAACCAATTGTTGTACTCATAGACCAGAATGGTCTTGTACTACATATCTTGTATTTTGCTTGGAGTTTCTGCATCAAGTTGGTGCCTCATCAGCTAACAGTAATCCTGGGGCTGGTGAGCACAAGGGCCGTTTTTGGGACATTAATACCCTGAAAATCCGGTCCTGACAAACTTGGTATCAGAGCCAGGTTGACCGTTGGCTAATCCTATCTTAGCCAGGTCGAAAAACCTAGGTCGACCAACCCACCAGACCTTAACCCAATCCCAGCCAAGCTTCTCATGTAAGATAGCCACACAATGACCCGACATCTTTGGCAGTCGGTGCCCAACCTATCAGCCTAGCCTGTCGATCACGCGCCAGTGACCGACACCTAAATTGTCTCATTCGCAAGCGTGCGAAGGAAGACTCCGTCCCCTTTTTCTATAAAAAGGGCACACTAGCCTCAACCCAGCACAGCACAACCTCTACCCCAAACCGAGCTAAAATGCCAGGACCCATTGTTCACAATGAGACCACAACAACCAACCTTGGAGGTTTTGTGACCGTGCTAGCAAACCTCACCCGCCGTGCCTTCGCGTTAGAAGAGCCCCCAGAATATGTTGTGTACCAGGGGTCCATGAGCGGTGAGAGCCATCAATCTTGGGCCACCGTGCACGTCTATGATAGGGGTCTATCGCCAGAACGCCCCTACAGGTTCACCGGAAGGACCACTTCCTTTGAGCCACAAGCCATCCAACTAGCTGCTCGAGAGGCTATAGTTCAACTCCGACACTTCTCGCCCAGAGTTAACTGTCGCTCGTTCTACTACTACCCCAGTCGTGACAGGTATGGTAGGCCACCCAGGTTACCAACGGAGACCACGAGATGGATCCAGCGTTGCTGCATCTAGTGCGCTATGTAAGTGCACTAGAGGAACTGTTCGATCAAATCACCCTTGATCTGATCGCGGCTTGTGGAGAACTGATCCGCCGAGCCCCGGCAAGAAGAGAAGATGAGCCCGACGTTGACAGCCCAGTCATGCTGTTCGGACAACCGATCGAAACCTTGAGGTCAGCCCCAGCCATCGACCAAGGTGCTTTGGTGTTCCCAGAAGTGCTTCGTCGCCTTTTGGGAACACGCTCCAACGGGATTGTGGCCAACAATCCTCGCGATGGTCATCATCGCTACCCCGACATCGCAGTCTCTCAACCCCATCTAGCTAACCCCGACGGTGAAACCCGTGGAGAAGCCTCGGCATCCACAAGGCAAGCCCGCTTAGATATTAACGAGGTAGACTAAGTCACTCGAGTAGTATCGAGCCTTAGTATGTCCACGCCCTGTAATTGTGTGATCCTGTATCGCCATATTTAAATGCTGTCTGCTTGTGCGTCCCTATTTATAAAATGTAGCCATGCATACGTGCGTTGGTGTACGATTGCATTTTTAATTCCAGGGTAGCTACCAAAAACCACCCCGAAGACACCCACAGTAACACGTCACTTCTGTGAGATGTGTGTATCTGTGGCATTCACCCCAACCCCCATAAGGGCAGAACCGGCAAATTAGTGCCCCTCACCGTGGTAAATGACCCAGCCCAGATGCTATATAAGGCCACCTCGTGACCTTGCCAAGCATCCCTCTCCTTGTGCACAACTCTCACAACCATTCCTTTGCCATGCCGAGCACTAGTATTTATCTAAGAACTCCAGATGCAACCCCAGGCAGCTTTGTTAAAATATTGTGGGACTTTACCTGCAGTACCTTGAGTTCTATCCATCCACCCCAGTACGAGTTTCTCAAATCGAGGATCACCCCTTCCACCTCGAAGTATTGGGCAGTAGTGCACATCCCTCCCTCAAACCCAAACCAAGACCCAACGGAAGTCTCCTTCATGGGGAAATCTATGCTGACTCCGCATATGGCCATAGAAGCTGCTGCATACGAAGCACTTGCCTGCCTTCGGTTCGCGGTACCCTATGCTAGCTAACGAGGGTATTATTATTTCCCGAGTCGTGCAGCACCCGCAGAAGTAACCTCTTTCCCCGGTGGACGAATTGAGAGGGATCCAGTACTGGCCAACCTTGCCCAGTATGTCATCGCGCAGGAGCGTCTGACCTAGCGGAT
This sequence comes from Aegilops umbellulata, assembly GCA_032464435.1. Taxonomy (NCBI): domain Eukaryota; kingdom Viridiplantae; phylum Streptophyta; class Magnoliopsida; order Poales; family Poaceae; genus Aegilops; species Aegilops umbellulata. The sequence continues at coordinate 194,016,042 of CP136055.1, forward strand.
AATGGGTTATCTTCAGAGCCTCGCTGATTTAAATCCTTAGATCGCCATCGGCAGACCACTGAGACCCGACCAGGAGAGACGCGTTCATCGACTAGTCAATCCTCTTCCCCCGATAGAAGAAGAGTGTGCCCCAGTCCCAAAGACGTTTTCTCAGGACTCTGTCCATCTGCCGTTTTCATTGTAAGCGTCATAGCTATGTTTATTTGTGTGTTACAGCTTATGATTGTACCCTAAGTTTGTGTTATGAGTAAACTCTTGTTTTCAACTAATGGGAGTATTATCTTTAAAACAACCCTTAGCAAATCTCGAGGACGAGATTTTTCTTAAGGGGGGTAGTGTTGTGACACCCCAAAATTTTGACCTTGCTCTATTAATTAAAATTTTGCCAGGAAATAATAATTTTATTTTCTGGATTCCCTTTTGATTTCAGAACCATTCTTTCCTTGGTTATTATGGAGTTTTTACCCCAAGTGAAAACTTTCCAGATATATTATTGGACTTGTATACCCTCTCAAGAAAAACTTTTCTTTTTATCAGTGGAATTAATTATATGATTATTTTCCTAATCTTCATTTCTTTAAAAATGATTTCCCATGGTTTTAGGGTCCCATTTGAACTACAACCCTTTGATAAATTTATTTAAAATTTCAACCAAAATTTGGGGATGTCATGTGAGGTTTTTAAATCACTTTTATGCAAAAACATATTTTATTCATTGGAGATTTTGAGCTCTACCCCAAATTTTCAAAAGTGATCCAGTTGGTAAAATTGCGCTGCAACCCATTTAAATATTTCTTTAAAGCTTCCACCAAAATTATGGGATGTCAGTGGTAGCATATTATTCAACTTTATGCAAAAACCCAGTGTTGCTCTTTGAAAAATTCAAGTAATCAACCTCTCTTCATTCTGGTCCAGCTTCATGATTTGTGCTGCAACCCTAATTATTCTTGCTCTAGTAACCATGAGCTTTTTCCTACTTATAGACCACCCTGCAAAACCCTTATGTCCAGGAGAGTGGACCCATTGGAGTATTTTTGGGCCATGCAATGATACCCTTTTGTTTCTCTCCAGAATTGGTTTTCTCAACAATTTGCACTAGCAAGTTTCTGGTTTTGCCCAAATGACCTTGCCATCCTCCCCTACATCTAAAGAGACTCCAATCTGGAGAGTTTGGCCACCCCAAGAGTTGCCTAGATGCCCATAGCATTCTGTCAAACACCTTGGGTACATGGCCAGTTTTGACATGACTTTTGGTTTGCATTGTGGTCTTGATCCACTGACCCAGTAACCATGTCCACTAAGCTCCTAGCTACCTCTTCAAATATAGTAATGCCGCTTCAGCTTCTGGTGTCCACTCCATCGGGCCCGCCTTTTTCAAAATCTTGAAAAAGGGGAGGGCGCGCTTGGTGGACTTGGAGATGAACCTGCTCATGGCGGCAACGCAACCAGCAAGCCGACGCACATCCATGATCTGCTTGGGTGCTTCAATCTGCTCTATAGCCTTGATCTTGTCCGGATTGGCCTCTATCCCATGCTGCGACACAAAGAACCCGAGAAGCTTGCCGGACGGGACGCCAAAGACGCACTTCTCAGGGTTCAACTTGAGGTTGATCTTGCGTAGGTTCGCAAATGTCTCTTGTAAATCCGGTATGAGGGTCGCCCTATTCTTGGTTTTGACCACTATACCATCCATATAAGCTTCCATATTTCTATGGAGCTGGGGTTCAAAACCAATCTGGACCGCCCATGCAAATGTTGAGCAAGCACTCTTCAACTCGAAAGGCATCCGTATGAAACAATACTTACCACATGGGGTGATGAACGCTGTCTTCTCTTCATCTTCCTCTCGTCATGAAGATCTGGTGGTAGCCGGAGTAGGCGTCGAGGAATGACAACAAGTCACACCTAGCCGTGGAGTCAACAATCTGGTCGATGCGCGGCAATGGGAAAGGGTCCTTGGGACAAGCCTTATTGATATTTGTGTAATCAATACACAGCCTCCACTTCCCATTTGCCTTGCACACTACCACTGGATTGGCCAACCACGTTGGATGGAGCACTCCTCTTACCAAACCCGCTGCTTCCAGTTTTCGGATCCCCTCTGTAATGAACTCTTGCCGTTCCAAAGCTTGCTTTCTGACCTTCTGCTTGACGGGCCGCGCATGAGGATAAATAGCAAGGTTGTGCTCAATCACCTCCCTGGGAACGCCGAGGAGTCGGATGCTTGCCATGCAAATACATCGACATTCACCCGCAGGAAGGTGACGAGCGCGTCTTCCTATTTGTTGTCAAGGGCGAAGCTTATGGTGAAAGCTCCTCCCGTGTCGTCCTCCTTGGCGGATACCTTCTTGGTCTCCAGCGGCGTGGCCCTAGATTTCTTGTTCCCGCCGGTGGAGCTCTCTGGCACGTCCTCGACGGGAGCACCACACTTCGATGAGGTGCGCTTGCCGGAGTGGGTGTCCGAGGTCTCGCCGGTCTTCTTCTTCTTCCCTCCCGGGGCTCCAGTGGCAGGAGCAACTGCCTTAGAGGCGGCGGCTGCTGCAACTGCTTCTTGGTAGGGTTGATCAGCGCAAATCAGCGCATCTTTCTTGTCGGAGGGGATAGTGATGATCGTTACATGCCCTGGCATCTTTAGGGTGTTGTAGGCGTAGTGTGACGCTGCCATGAACTTGGCCAGCGCTGGGCTGCCAAGGATCCCATTGTAGGGCAAGGGGATCTTGGAAACATCGAACACGATCCTTTCCGTCTTGTAGTTCAGATCACTCCCGAAGGTCACAGGCAGCGTGACCATCCCCTTTGGTTGACTCCTTCCCGGGTTGATCCCCTAGAACGTGCCTGTTTCTTCGAGGTCTCTGTCGAGAATCTGCAGCTTCTTGATCACGGCGAGCGAGATTAAGTTCAGACCGGCCCCGCCATCGACTAGCATTTTCGTCACCTTGAGGTTGCATATTGTCGGCGAAACCAACAACGGCAAGCACCCGACCACTGGTGCGATCATGGTGATCCTCAGTGTAAAAAATGATAGGTGTGCTGGACCACTTCAGCGGCTTTCGCGCATCAAACGACGGCTTTGCTGCTGTAATCTCACACGCCCACTGTTTAAGCTGGCGGTGACAGGTATGCAGCGAGGCGCCGCCATCGACGCACATGGCCTCTGTAGCTTTCTGAAATTCTTGGTCACCGGACTCGTCGTCCTCTTCGTGATCATCGTCTTCTCGCTTTTTGTCGCGGCCCCGGGCGGGCCTCTCTTGCTGTTTATCCTTACCACGATGGCCTGCCTGGCCGTCACGCTTCTTGCCGGACCCCTCAGCACCGTCCCGGCCCTTGTCCTTGTCCCGCCTCTCATATTCAGCTTTTTGCTTCTCAGCAAGCAGCTCAACTTGTCGGCACTTCTGGAGGTCATGGCCTTTGGTGCGATGGATCTTGCAGTATTGCTTGTCGGAGTTCCCTGGCTTCTCGGCAGCCGCCAAGGCCCGGCAGGTGACACATCCGGCAATTTCCTTGCCGGGGTCATCTGCCTTGGTTTTCTTGGTGAAGCCGGCGTCATCAGATCCCTCGACGGCAAGCACAACTTTACCCTTGCGCTTCCTATTGCGGCGCCGGCCTTTCTTCGCCGGGGCGGCAATATCCTCGTCCAAAGAGTCGGTTTCCACGCCGTCGTCTTTGCCGTGGTACTTCCTTCCCTCTTCAGCACGGGCACATCTGTCGGCAAGAACGCAGAGTTATGCCACATCCTTCACCTTGTTCATTGCCAGCTCTTCGCGCATCTTGCGGTTACGCACGTTCTGATGGAACGCGCTGATGATTGCGGCGGGATGAACATCAGGGATATTGTACTGTACCCGGCTGAATCTCTGTATGCACTTGCGCAGACTCTCGCCTCCCTTCCGGGGGATGACGTGCAGGTCGCTCGCTTGGCGATGGGCTTGGTCGCCTCCAGTGAAGGCGCCAACAAACTCATGGCACAAATCCAACCAAGAGGAAATAGAGTCTACTGGCAAGTGCATCAACCATGACATGGCGTTGGGTTTAAGAGCCAACGGAAAGTAATTCGCAAGCACCTTATCGTCGCGGGCTCCGGCAGCTTGCATCGCGATGGTGTAGATGCTGAGGAACTCCGACGGGTGGGTCTTGCCATTGTACTTCTCGCCAACGTCAGGTTTGAAAGTGCAGTGAGATGGCCACTGGAACTGCCGCAGCTCACGGGTAAAAGCCGGACAACCTACCTCGTAAGGTAGACCTCCAGGGCTCTCCGGTGCTGGGTGGTTCACAGCAGGCTCTGCTCACCTGTCTAACTGGTGGCGCGCTCCGCGCCGGCGCTCGATGGTGGTTCGAGCGTCTTCATGGGCTCGCTCCCGAAGAACTTGACGCTGGTCACAGTGGGTCCATGGGTCGGACGATGCTATGGAGATGTCGTCGCCCGTAACGTCGCGACGAGTCGACATCCGCGGGACCGGGCGAGGAGGGGGCGAATGCACCGTGGCCGCGGCGCCGCCGGTCCTCCCGCCGCTGGTGCATGGGACTCCATCGGAGCGTCGACTCGGGGGCCCCGCTGGACTTGGTTCGTTCTTGTTGGCGACGGCAATAAGGCTTCAGATGGTAGCTCTCCATTCGTCGAGTTTCCCCGTAGCGGGAGGAAAGTCGAGGAGCAACTGCGCGCGCGCCAGGGCCTCTGCTGGCATCGGCGGTAGTGAAACCTGCACGGACCGCGACGCGCTTCAACTTCTAACTATGTCAGAAGGAGCTCTTTCACGGTCCCACGGTCGCACGCCGTTTTCGCCAGTGCTTCGGCGACCGGGCAGGTCTTCTGCGTCCCGGGAGTGGTGCTCGGGGCTCTTCCCGCGGCGGCGTCCGGGATCTTCGGCGTCACGACGTCGTTCGTCGCGCGCAGCTTGAGAGGAGTGCGCCGTGGGAGTCTTCGAGACCACCGCGCCGCCTCTGGAGGGCCCCGCGCCGCCTGCGGAGGGCCTGGCTCCATTTTTAGATTTGGCGACGTGCGGATCATCGCCAAGCACGCGAATGCCGCCGTCTCCCAAGCTCCGGCTGCCGGGGTGGTGTTGGTGCTCGCGAGCTATGCCCCGGGTCCTCTCCGCGACCGGTCCGCTGCTCGCCCGTGTCGGGACGGGCCGTCCGGCTCCCGACGGGCCGACCGTCACCGTCGCTTTCTTCTTGGGCGCCATGGCGATGAAGAAGCGCTGAACTAACTGCTAAAGCCGATTCTCACAACTGCAATCCCCTACCTGGTGCGCCAAAGATGTCGGTGGAAATGACACCTATGGGATCACAAGAATCCCTACTACGGTTAGCGGGGTGCGGGGTTGAGAGAAGAGCGGATCAAACAGATAGCACGTGGTTCATTTATCCAGGTTCATGCCGCAAGGATGCGTAAAATTCTACTCCTGCTATGGGGTATGAGGAGCTCCAAAAGGCCGAATCCCTCTCCTCGTCGCCTCGGGCCTCCTTTTATAGGGAAAAAGGGGTTGCCACGGTGGCACACAGGAGGTGGAAAGGGCACAGTGTTGCGAGTTTATCCCTCGCATTACATGACAAGGCGCATTTAATGCGTCTGCTTAGGTGTCCTCTTGCTTTACCGGGGACGGGGGCGAAGCCCGTCCAGTCCGTTGCCGCTCCTCCTCATATTGACACGCGCCCTGGCCAACGGTGCGTGCAATGCCATGTAGGCAGGCAGGCAGCTGAGGTGGCGCAGTGGTGGAGTCTTTACGACGATCTGCATGCCGCCACGCAGCTGCCTGCCCAGTTGGTTGGGTCGGCAGCTGCATGTGAACGGCGGTGGAGGCTTGGTCGGCGCAGGCCTGGCGGTGGCCCTGTAGATGTCCTCGGCAAGGGCCTTGCCGGGGCCCCGGCAAGGGTCTTGCCGTGGTGCCCGCTGTCGTCCCCGGCAAGGTGCTTGCCGGGGGTCTCGTGGCTTCCCTTGGCTACGATCTCGCCAAGGGTCGTCGTCTTCTAGTGCTCATATGATCTTGAATGTTTCTTCACAAAGATCTGCATGCCACCACAGAGGTGTCTCCCGAGCCCTTGCCCAATATAGTGGACCATGGTGGGGGTCGTGGACTCAAGGGTGACTCGCTCCGTAGGTGTGGGGCGAGCTGCCGCGGCAAGGGTCTTGCCGGGGCTGCTAGGGCTGATCCCGGCAAGGATCTCGCCGGGGGGAGCCCGCTTTGTCCCTTTGCTCTTCGTGGTCTTGTCCTTGGCGTTGTTCCAGCTACCTTGTACTTTGGTCTTACCCTGGCTCACCTCCCTTGCCCTGCTTGGTGTGGTCGCGGGTGTGGCTCTGACTGCCCATGCACAGTTATAGGGGTACAAAAAGTGTACCCCTCTTTTTGTACACCGACACTAGTGCTAAAACAAGAAACAAAAAGATTCGATTGCAAGATCTAAAGATATACCTTCAAGCACTAACCTCCCCGGCAATGGCGCCAGAAAAGAGCTTGATGTCTACTACACAACCTTCTTCTTGTAGACGTTGTTGGGCCTCCAAGTGCAGAGGTTTGCGGCGGCAGAACTCCCAATCTAATCTCCGTTCTGGAAGTTTTAGGGTACGTAGGTATATATGGGTGCAGGAAGTACGTCGGTGGAGCTTCGGGGGCCCCACGAGGCATGGGGGCACGCCCCCCACCCTCGTGAGCACCTCCCTTATCTTCTGACGTGGGGTCCAAGTCCATCCTTTAGCTTTCCTTCCAAAAATAACTTCTCCAATTGATTTCGTTCCATCTTCGACTCCATTTGATATTCCTTTTCTTCGGAACACTGAAATAGGCAGAAAACAGCAAATCTGGGCTGGGCCTCCGGTTAATAGGTTAGTACCAAAGATAATATAAAAGTGGATAATAAAGCCCAATATTGTCTAAAACAGTAGATAATATAGCATGGAGCAATCAAAAATTATAGATACGTTGGAGACGTATCACGGGCTTGCTGTCATAACTTACTTTAGTCCAGTCGGGATTCAAAATGATTTGGCAGTTGCAGATGTGTATTTCTTTTGAGGGGAGTCCCTTGCCATCTTGCGAGGTTCTGGTCTCCTGAGGGGTCTGCTAGTGCACCCGAGAGGGCCTCATGAGAAGCGAGCGCCAGTCATGGCGGGGTCCGCACATAGTGCGTGTATGCCGCGGCCAGCCCCCGCTCGCGAGGTGCTCGGAAGGGGGGAGGTAGCGGACGCAAATCTCAAAACAAAGCACGAATCTAGAAACTCAAAAAAACAACAAGAATGAGAAAGGATGCCCCCCATGATTGCCAATGGAAATACAACTTCAATTCAAGATCAAAGGCTGCAAATTTGAGCTACAGAAAAGAGGTCAAAAGCAAATGGCCGCGTCCGGCACCTAGCTAGTCTTCTTGTCTTCCCACCAACATGGAGCTAAGCGCTTTCACTAGCTGTGAGCATAGTCATTTGGGGACAGTATCGATGACCAGTGCGGAGCATGGTGCTTCCTCTAGGACGTGGGCGAGAGCCCCCGAGGCCCGAGGGCGGCACTCCGGAGACTCCGAGGCGTGTACAGCACCACTCATTATTATGTGAGAGTGTCACGAGCGGATACCTTCATAGGCGTGAGCCTTGCTTCATATCGCCAGACGAGGGCCCCGCCTTGCGCCCCCCCTCGACCACCGCTGGGGCGTTTGGAAACCAGGACGACGCCAATGGGCAAAGGGGATGCTAGCGGCGCCCTTGGCGACAATGGGCCCTCTGCCAGGGGGAAGGCTCGCCAGTGCCTCACCGACACAGGACCTACCTCCGGGCGACGCCTTGCTCCGTGCGATGCGGAGAGGGGCCTTGCTCCAGGCTCCTCCCATGCAGCCCCCAGTGCACTTCCCCTTGTGGAAGGGAGGCTGCCGCGTTGGGGCCGTCGTGTACCGCTGTGACCTGATCCACCTGTGACCCATGGTTAGCGTAAGCCTGCTCCTGAGAGATTAGTAGTACCATGCAGTTGTTGTCTCCGGCGGGGTCGGCGAGGCTACTGGGTGGCTCCTGGAAGGCCTCAACTTCCAGCGTCTCCTCTTCCTAACCCGGCTCGAGGAACGAGCCGGGGTCCCCCTCCGGAGTGTACCCTTGGTCCATCATGCGTGGCACATAGGCCTCCGGAGCCGCCGCCCCGGAAACCCCGCTGAAACGCCCCGCGCTCCATGCCACCGGGCCCAGCGCGCCGCCCCGGGGATGGCAGGGCGGCATCCTGCTGGGGCCGTAGGGGCCAACGTTCGTGAGTGTGCCCACTGGGGGAGGCACAAGCGTGGCTAGCTAGGTGCCCGGCTCCGCTGGCCGCATTGTTACCGGTGAACCTTCCTGGTGCGCCTGCGAGCATGCAGACGCGGTGAGGCCCACCGTGCGATCTAGCCACAACCTGAGGTGTAGGTAAGGAGCAGAAAGGTGGCGTACCCCTGGTTGCAGCATCCAATAGCTCAGCGACGCGCTCTAGCAACGCATCACGGCCGCACTCTGCTAGTCGGCACCGCAGCAGCTTCTGCAGCACTATGAGTGTGGCTCTCATGTTTGCTTGCTCCCATCGGGTGTGCGGAGCCGTTACCGTGGCGTAGCTCGAGGCCCTTGCGGCAGCCTACGCACGCCATGGGGTGAGGGTGGAAGGCGCCGGACAGCGCCACCCGCTCCCCGCGGCATTCGGCGGTGCACTGCTGCTTGGAGCATGGAGTTGAGGTCTTCTTGGGCGCATGGTGCCGCCCGGACTTGCCCAGCTGCACAATGGTCGGCGTTGGTCCTAGGATCGCCGGACATTGGCATCGCAGAATGTTGGCGGGTCGACTGATGGAAGAGAGGCTTTGGCACACCACTACCTGGCGCACCAAATGTCGGATTGTGGGTTGCGGCAAAACCCTTAAGGTTCGAACTGTGGGTTGTGCACAAAGATCTCTCCCTCCCCCTAGCTCACTCACTCACCACGATCTCAAAGCTCAGCTCGTCGAACTCGAAGAACAAGGGACACAAGAGTTTATACTGGTTCGGGCCACCGATGTGGTGTAATACCCTACTCCGGTGTGGTGTGGTGGATTGCCTTGTAGGCTGAGGATGAACAAGTACAAGGGAAGAACAGCCTCCTGAGGAGAGGTGTTCTTGAGCTCGGTGAGCTTGTGTGTGTGAGGGTGGAATGGATCCGATCCAAAGTTAGCCCTTCCTATGGCGGTGGCTAGTCCTATTTATAGAGGCCCCGGTCCTCTGCCCCAATGTTAGGTAGGAAGGGATCCCACAACGGCCAATTTGAAGGGGGCAGCTAGTACAAGCTATCCTGACAAAAGGTGGTCTTCGCCTGCCAAAGGGTCTGGTGGTGACCCTAGCGTGGGCTCTGCAATGACCTCCGTCCTGCCGTCCTGTTGGTCTTGGTCTCGTTGCACCTATATGGAAACCTTTGCCTGATGCCTCGGGACTCCTCGCTTGTGCCTGCTCCTTTAGCACCGAAGAGGAAACCAGTACTCTGCGCCCGCCTGGTGCCCGCATGGCCTTGGTCGTCATGGCTCACGTCACAGGAACCTCACGAGGTGCCCCTTGCCTTGATCTCTCCGCTCCTCGTGAGCCAGCCTAGTGAGGCTGCCCCCGAGGAGGTCTTGTGTCGTCCTCGTCGCGAGGCTTGGCCCCTCGCAAAGGTCTTGAGTGATTACTGGTGAAGATGGGCCGTACCAGGCTGCTAGAGGAGCCATGCCGTGGGCCGCAGGGAGGCAAGTCTGGGGACCCCCGTTCCCAGAACACCGACAGTACCGGGCCGTTGATGGAGCCATGCCACGGGCCGCAAGCAGGCAAGTCTGGGCACCCCCGTTCCCAGGACGCCGACAAAACTAAACCCTAGGTGAGTAGGATGATGGTTCTTCTTCTAGCCTCTACGGACTAAATCCATTGGTTTATATAGACACCAGGTGTGCTAGGGTTACACATGGTCGGTTACAAGAAAGGAATAAACATGTCGATTCTTCCATCTTGACTTGAAGGACACACCAAGGCTTCGAAGGCTTCCTGTCCGAATACGGAGTCGCCTTATATCTCGGCCTTGTAGTAGTTGCATAGCGGCCCACCTGTCTGGCCCATAAGAGATAGGCCGGCAACCCAATGACTCCTTAATCCAGGACTCCCTCACCATGGTCGGCTTATCTAATCACATTTGACAAACACGACCATCGGACCAACATCAGGCATGGCGGATCGGTTGTGCTAGTCATGTACCCAATTGTCGCTGTATTTCATCTCACATGCATCCTCATAGACGGAGGCAAGAGTCTCAATCTAATCTACGTTGACATGATCAGAAAAATGGGCATCGACTCATCTCAGATCAAGCCCAGCACCACCACCTTCAAAGGTGTGATACCAGGCGTCAAAGCCCACTGCACGGGCACTTTAACGCTGGAGGTAATTTTCGGGTCACCTAAGAACTTTAGGAGCGAGGAGTTAATCTTGGACATTGTGCCCTTCCGCAGCAGATACCACGCGCTCCTAGGCCGCACCGCATTTGCTCGCATTAGTGTAGTCCCGCATTACGCTTACCTCAAGCTCAAAACATCAGGAACAAATGGTGTTATTATAGTAAATGGAAACACTGTCGGGCCCGTGGGACCGGGGGTACCCAGGCCCGTCTAACTTTGGCCCATGGCGTGGTGCATATCCAGGAGTCCAGCAAGTGGGCCACCAGCAAGCACAATGAGCAAGACCCCTCGTGAGGTCCTTTCCTGACGAGCCCCCTGTCAGCAGGCCTCCTAAGTAAAGTAGGCGGCTTCACCGGAGCCTCGCGAGGCGGTCTCACATGGAGGCCTCCCAAGGCCCCCTCGTGGGGGCAAGAGAGTCAATAGGCTCTTTGCCAGTCGCGAAGCCTCATGCCTTCACGTGGGTGGAGCGTACAATGACGAACGGCGCCAGAGGCCGTGCCAGCAGGCGCGGATGAAAGGATTTCCCCTTTCGTGCTAAGGGAGCAAGGCCAGCCGCCGGTTCCCAAAGCAAACCCAGAGATTGCCTGATTAGTGCAAGAGGACCAGGGCGACGGGCCCGTGGGGTAGAGGTCATCATGGAGATCAATGGGGACAAGATGCAAACGTTGAACTTTTCCAACCATCATTTCTGCCTGAGATTCAGATCCGATTGGTGAGAAGATATTCCGGACATCTGCGTGTCTGAAAAGGAAAGTTTGCAACACAATTCAATGAGATAGGGTCACGGGATTCTCGGGAAATGAACTACGATAGCAAGATCCAAAACATGAGCTGGTTCTGCTATACACATGTGAACACGTTGTCCTAGACAAGCATGGCCACATGGTAGTCTTACAACAAAACACTACCAAGTTCTGGCAGAGAACCATCATCGAGGATATCGAAGTCCTTGTGCACTTAATCGATGAACTTCTTATCCTTGAAAAAGTCAATCAGTGGCTTTTTGTGCTAAGAACACATGTAGGATGGAGGCGGCCAACTTACCAAACCATAGAGTACTTCGCACATGCGTGACTAACTTGGGATGATTCCAGAGGAAGCAAAAACAATCTTTCTCAGATCCATGGTGGCAACTTGCATCATATGCACGTGAATTAGAGGAAGTCACTTCTTTCATCCAAACATAGACTTCATGAGCTTAGCATGAAGAAAATGATTTCAAAAGTTTTCCAACACTAACTTAGATGTTCAACATGAATCATGGACAAGATGAAAATGTTGTCAATGGGCCTAACAAAAACTCATCCAGGTTTCCATATACATGGAATTCCACAATTATGTGAACAACGTGATAGCATTGGTCAGACCAAAGGATATAATGGTGTATGCCCGAGGAAAAACCACGGGTAAGACAACATTAGGAACACCATTGGTTCTGATTTGATTTGGTGATAGCCCATACTCAAATCAAAGATTGGTATGATAATAGATCCAACAACTGATCACGAGGGTCAATCGATGAAGATATCGTCTTTCTTCAACACACACAAATGCAAAGATATACCTTCAGAATGAACTAAGTTAGGCAAAGCTTTTATCTTCCAACACTCCAAGTTGTTGTTTAGCTTAACCAACTAGTTCAAGGTATCCAACATAGATCCTTGGAGAAAGGGTGGTCTATAGGAAAACCATTTGATCACGGGATTAATATGGTAATACTTCCGAGAAGATATTCGAAAAATCATGAACCACTGATATGTTATTAAGCTCGTGATCAATCTTGCTTTCAAGGCAAGATGATGTGATCAAATAATTAAGGGATTTACACAATCCTAACTCATTGATCGAAAAGTGCTCCGAAAATGAGGACTAGGTGGCACGATCAATCTTAGGATGATGATTCAATAACCAACATGCTAGGAAGGAGAATATTGTCCATTAACTACCAAGCAACGGGGTTGCTAGGAGTATTGATTCCACACATCACGGTTCACCTATCGGCATTCCGGTTACAACCAACACGGAGACCAAGAAATGAATAATGATGGCAAAAGTATCACTGTATCAGGAATTCATAAGAGGTTGTGCAATTCTCATATCATTCTTGATAAGAAAGAGGGTGACACTCCACGGTAGGATGGAGCAAAAGCTGGGTTGGCATTTTGGTCTGCGGGGTACAACTGCTTTGACCCAATCCTAGATATGGATAAGGTGCCGGAGTTTGTTTCTCCTAGTCATTCCGGAATAGCCTGGCTTGGCGGACCACAAGAGTAAAAGGCACCGATAACACGAATGTACACATACTCTTCACTATAAATTGATAGGCTAAGGTCGGAATAGAACTAAAGGGGGACAACTCAAGGAACATATAATTTTCTTAATTGTGGACTCATGGATTAGTATGTCGAACAAGTTCAAAATATTTCTTCCAGATAACCCATGCAGAAGAACAGGGACTGGCAGATTCAAAATTTGAATGGAGAACTCATCAAGAGCAATCTTATTGTGATCTTTTGGTTCAATGAACTTCTTCCATATGCAATTCATGGTTTTGTAAGAACGATATACCATGAACCTCGAGGACTATCACAAAAGTTACTAATATCCTAAAGGAATGAGCAAACACTACCAACACGAGGTAAGTAGAGTGAATCTTAGGCTCAAGAACCTAGAAATAGAATGCCTAGTAACTAAATGGCACAAGGGGATGCTTTCGAGAATAATGGCCACAATCATCACACTTGGGATACAAAGCATTGCTAGATTACCGGGTGGTTCTCTAAGACACCTAGGGTCATAATAATAGCTTCAACATATATATCGAGGCAATGGAGTAGCTCAACACACTGGTTAGTGTGATTAATCTGTCCCAAATGGACATCAGGAACATGGACGAATGATTGCAAGGGCATCAAACTATCTAGAACCTGGAATGACACGGACAAAATAACGGCTGTAAATGCTCAAAAAGAATTGAGACATCCTGAAAAATGGTGGCATAACCAATCAACATCACAGTAACAAGGTTCCGAGATCAACTGTCAACATACGGAAGTACTAGAAACTGAACTGAGCCTTGAATCCATCAATCCTATAAGTCTACAGATTAGTAACACGTGATCCTGATAGAAAGATGAGAAGCCTAGTTCTTAATCCCCGTAGAAAATAAGAGGTTGACTTAGATTAGAAGGCATAAGGTAAAGGAGTAAAAAGAGCCTTACATTCCCTTCCACAATCAATTCCCTTATATAACTAAAGCATTTCTAAACTCGACTTTGACCAGTTTGGCTTGGTAATCCTACAGGCAGTTAGGCTCTGATACCAAAGTTATCAGGACCCCTATCCTAAGTCACACCAATCTAGCATGTAACACATCATATCACTTTGCGGCCTCACGCACGGTATTCCCACGGGTGCCACCTTTCCTGGCCCGGGACCGTTTGCGCCTGTTGGCTCACGTATATGATAGTGTTGCTAGCATCCATATGAGAGAGAACCCGAGCCGATATGACTAGTCGTAAACCCAAAGTGGCACTAACTTACAGGGACAAGCATACATGACCAAGTAACGAACGTGTCGGTCATCAGCGAGTGAATCCGGTTTGTAGCGGCTGGGCTAACAGGACTCCGGAGAATCTGGGCTGTAGCAGGCTAACAGGACTCCGGTAGACACCGCGTGACATTTCCCCGAAGGGACAGACACAGGAACGAAGAAGGACACATGCCGGCCACCCTAATTGTTCCGGAGCAGTAGCAAGCTACCATGGCTCAGTGGAACCACTAGGAGACATTTCCCCATAAGAGAGGCTACCAAGAATAAACAACTATGTTGTCGGATCCCACACATACCAAGCATTTCAATAACATACACACAATATGCTCGATATTTGCAAATACAACATGGCATCACAACATAACTTTATGACTCAAAGTATTTATTCATTAGGATCCGAGGAGCCAAGTATTACAAACATGGGTCTCATGACCCAAGATACAGAGCATACAAGCAATAAGCACATGCAGAAGCTTAACTTGTCTGAGTACAAACAACTACAAATGAAAAGGGCTGAGAAGCCTGACTATCTACAAGACCCTGCAGAGGGCACAAGATTGTAGCTGAGGTAACAAGCTAAACGTCGAACTCCATGCAGAGCTACTAGTGAGACTCAAGTCTCTCTACAAAAACATAAATTAAGCAAACGTGAGTACAAATGTACCCAGTAGGACTTACATCAGAACTAGCTACATATGCATCAGTATCAACAAACGGGGTGGTGGAGTTTAACTATAGTAAGACAGCTTTGACTCAGTGGCTAACCTGAACTACGACTGCAAGTAACTCTTTTGAGGTGGCGAACACGAGTCCACATATTCACCATATCAATACACCACTATGGATCCGCTCCTGTCTCCCTACGAGAATGCCATCCATAGCACTCACGCTTATCTTGCGCATTTTAGAGTATCCACTTTCACTTGTCTATGAATTGTATAGGCAACCCAGAAGTCCTTTACCGCGGATGCGGCTATTCGAATAGATGATGTTAACCCTGCAGGGGTGTACTTCTTCACACAAGCTCTCTCCACTTACCGCCATGTACACGTCGTGTATCTCGGCAACCTTCAAGCAGAAGCCTGGCGAGGGAGTCGGCCATGACCTAACTAACCATACAAGTCTCTAGTCTAGGTTTATCGCCTATTCGGGTTTCACATGCAAGGAGATCCGGCCGGGGTACCTAGTCTGTCCCAAGCGCACCTGTACCGGGTGCCACTTGGTAGACCACTGACACTTCCTACAAACACCAGAAACTAGTTGCAACTCCTGGACAGAGATCGAGGCAGTTAATAAGCGGAGAGGGGCACTTAAGCATTCCAATGTGTGGTAGTAACTGCTCATGGGTCACAAACACAGAACTCAGTTCCTGAGGACAGTTTCAATGAGACAACCCATCATGTAATCCTACATGGCCTCTCACTGCTACCTTTACCAAATCGTGTTCACACACTTAGCTCTCACCAGTAAGACATGTTCACCACATCGCAATTCATCCCCGATGAATTAGACCTGACTCTACTCTAAGCAATAGCAGGCATGACAAAAAGCATGAATGAGTAGGCACATCAAGGCTCAAACAACTCCTACTCATGCTAGTGGGTTTCATCTATTTATTGTGGCAATGACAGGTCATGCAGAGGAAAGGGGCTCAACTACCGCAGCATGTAATAGTTGAATCGCTGTTGTCCTAATGCAGTAAAAGAGAGCAGGAGCGAGAGAGTGGGATTGAATCGGAATGAACAAGGGGGTTGTATTTGCCTGGCACTTCTGAAGATGATATAGCTCTTCATCGGTGTCATCAAACTCATCCTCGGAAGATACGTCTACCGAAGGGGAACAAACACCGGCAACAGAGAAAGAATACAATCAATGCAATGCAACAATATGATTCATGGTCATGACATGACAATATGCTGTGATTTGGGCTAGTGCCGCTAGCAGCAAATTAAAAGGAGTTGGTTTGAATACAAGATTCAAATTCAAACTCCATATGTGATTATTCAAATGCCATTTATTCAAATTGTCATATACATCAGCCTTAAGTTGTTCCAACGTGCATGGAAAAGCCATAAACAGATTCTTTGGATTTTTCTGATCATTTTTCATATATAAATTGTTTTCATCTGAGCTATAGATTAATTTCTATGATTTTTAGAAGTTTTAACTGTTTTCTGAAATAAATAAATCATTTCTGATTTATTTAAAAACCCGGAAAAGCTATTATGACCTCAGCCTTCGGTCAGCAATGCATTAGCAGTCAACGAAGTCAACTCTGACGTGTGGGTCCCACATGTCAGCATTACAATAGCTAAGCGGTTTTTAAACCCCGCGTTGACTAGGATTTGACGAGCCGCGGGGCCCCGCTGTCAGTGACTGTGGTGTGTAATTAGCAGTGTGGTTAGGCCATAATGGCGTGGTTAGCCGGCGGCGACCACACAGTGTGGCGGCGGCTTGGTGGAGTGGCGCTAGGGGCTGCGGCTGGGCACGCCGAGGGCACTAGGGGGAAGCCCAGGCCCGTGTGCATCTAGGGAGGCCGCGGGGCAGCTGGGGATGGACCGTTGTGGCGGCGGCGGCGAGGTTAGCGGTGGACGGAGCTACGGTGTCGGCGGGACGGGCTAGCGGATAGGAACAGAGGGGGGAAGCAGAGGGGGAAGATCATGAGGTCACAGGGAACACGCAGGGATGGTCAGTGGGCTCGGGGGCGCGATGAAGGCGACAAATCGGCAATGGCGACCGGTGGGTACCGAGGTTGAAGACGATGTGATGGTGACGGTGTGGAACTTCCCTGCTCCTGAGCGTCCACGGGGAGATGAAGTGGAGCACGACCGGTCGTCTAGGCATGGTCCTGCGGCGAGGCGACGTCGCTAGCCACGCGGGTGACGAACGGCGACGATGGTGGCTCTCGGGTGGTGCTCGGAATCGAGCTGTGGAGGAGGGGAGCGAGGCATAGGGAGGAGGGGAAAGCGATAGAAGGTGAGGGGCGTCTCCAGGCGCGGATCATATTGAGGGAGGGGCAAGCAGGAGGTGGCCATGGCCGAGCGCGCGCGACACGCAGCTCCCTGCCTGCCTGGCGGGAGGTAGCAGGTGACTGGCACTAGGCTAGCACAGTGTTCGGCTGGCCAGTGGGATGCCAGGTGAGTGGGCTTCCAGGTAAGGCCAGGTTAGTTTCCTTCCTCTCTCTCTTTTTCTATTTTTATTTATTTCTATCTGTTTGGTTTGATTCAAAGGCCAAACCACTTCCATAAATTCTGAAAATATTCATGGGCTCTCTCTGAGTTAATCCATATGCCCAAAAAATAAATACAGAAGTATTAGAGCTATAAATTATTTTATAGCATTTATTAGCTCCAATTCAAATAGGTAGTGAGTTAATTCAAAAATCCAAAAATGTCCTAGAAATATATTCATCATTTTTGGGAGAAGTTTCCACCTTAACAAGAAATCATGAACTTTTCTTAAGGGCATTTTGGGCTCATTGAAGATTATTTTAGGTTGAACCTATTTTATTTGACCTTGTGCTAGGGTTTGAACAATCCCCATTTCAACTTTCAAAGAAATTTAGACATGATGCATGGATGCTTGTGCAACTATTTTCAATCAAATTCGAGGGCTGTGACACATGGACCAGAGTCCTCATATGAACATCATCGTGCTAACACTTCTATCTCGCAGTGAAAGACTAAGGGTTATGAATATGTGCATTATTCTTCAAATCATTATGTTCATAAACCCTTGAAGAATTTCTCTGCTTATTCTTATGCTTACCCTAACCCCTCTTATGTGAAACGAAGTGGGTTGGCATCTATGCCACTTTTCTCTTATGGAGCTCGTAGAATGATCAACTATTTGCCACCCCTCCAGATGTGGGTGGTGAAGAAAAAGAACTGTCGGTGTACTAAAGTAGGGGTACCTTAGTATCCCGAACTTGTGCACGGGCAGTCGTAGCACCCCGCGGCAAGGCTTGCCAGGCGATCACCAAGACTCTCCGCGGTCCCTTTTTGGGCCACCCAAGAACAAAGTATTTGAGCCAAGGCCCCAGCAGGAGGAGCCTGCCGGGAAGGCCACCCGAAGAGAGCAAGGCCCCGGCAAGAGGAGCTTGCTGGGACGACCGCTCGAAGCACAAGACCCCGGCAAGAGGAGCTTGCCGGGAAGGCCAACCACGGCACGACAAGGACCTCATCACGGCGCGTCCCGCGCTCCGGCAAGGCCCGGCGAGCGACAAGCTCCCAGACGCGACAAGGCATCCACCGCGGCAAGGCGTTTGTCGCGGCAAGTTACCACCGCGTGCCTGCGCTCCAGCTCACCCACCAACGTGTCGCTCTAGGGGCATCCCAGGCGCACGTGGCGGGAGGTTGTGCAGCCAGGGGCATGCGGTGGCGAAGCGAAGCTGACAGAGTAGCCATCGTGGCAAACGGTGGCGCTCCTGACGGTCCACTTCCCTGCACCGTCTGGGCGACGCGGACGGGCATTTAATGCCCTTGTCCCCCGCCGTCAGAGTTAGGTATGATAGCACTGTACAGCCACTGTGCAGGCAGCTGTACCCACTACAGCATTCTCCCATTTTTGCCCCCACCTGCGCTGCCACCTATGGGTAACCCCTTGAGCATATAAAAGGAGGCCCCATGCGCACGTAGGAGGGAAGAGGACACCCATCGCCACGCCCGGTCTCGCCAGCGGCTCGTGTGTACTGTAGCACAGCGCACTCCCGAGCAAGAACACAATACAATCCATAAAGCAGCAGTAGGGTTTTACGCATCCTTGTGGCCTGAAGCTGGGTAAAATCCCTTGTGTGCACCGCCTCGATCCGCTCTTTGTGCAACCTCCGCCCCCTGCCGACCCAGTAAGGGGCTCGGTCCCCATAGGTGTTCGAGGAAGTCAATTCCCCCCGACATCTTTGGCGCGCCAGGTAGGGGGCGTCGAAGTTGCGCGAACCTGATCCGGCGCCTGCACCAGCTAGATCTCCTTCATCTTTGTCGACATGCCACCGAAGAAGAAGGTTCCGGAGGTGGCCGGCCAGTCCGCGTCGAACCCGCCGCCCTTGGAGCAAACGGATGGTGGGGACGGCACCGGCGGCGGGACGGGCGTCGTCGAGCCTGCTCATGGTGCCACGGCGTCCGAACATGCACCGCGCCCCTCTCAGGAGGCACGAGACCAGCAGCGTCTTGGCGCCCACGGTACCATACGCTCGCTGGACACAAATCGAGCCGGCGGATCCCAGGGCGCTCAAGGCCAGCACTCACACCAATGTGCTGGCGCGAGCGTGGCGCGGCTGTCTGGTCTGGGTGTTGCTCCTTCTAACATAGTTAGAAGTTCGAGCACATCCCACTCCACGCGCCGTTCGCCACTGCTGCCCGCCACTCCAGCAGAAGCGCTGGCGCGAGCTCAATTGCTCCTAGACTACCCTCCAGCGGCGGACAAGCTCGACGACTGGAGGGCCACAATACAGAGCCTCACCGGTTTCGCCAACGGCGACACCCCGCGGCAGCACAGCGCATCGCAGCCGTGGCGGGACGGCCAGGCGAGAACAGATGGCGCCAGGACCGGCGGGGGTGCGACCACCGTGCACTCCCCGTCCCAGAGGCCAAGGTCGCCGACTCGCTGGAATCATCACGACAACGACTCCACTGCGTCATCAAATCCGCGAACTCGTCGCGATCAACGCCAAGTTCTTCACGAGCGAGAACAAGAGGATGCTCGTACTCGCATCAAGCGTCAGAGATAAGTGCGGCGTCAATCAGACCACCGGACTGGGCCCTCTGTCGACATGCATGCACCAGGGGAACCAGGCGACCTGCCGTACGCGGTGGGCTGCCCTGCGTTCACCCGTGAGCTGCGGCAAGTCCAGTGGCCCAGCACAAAGAATTTCAAGCCTGACGTACCAGAGAAGTACGACGACAAGTCGCATCCGTCGGAGTTCCTCAGCATCTACACCATCGCGGTGCAGGCTGCTGGGGGGCGAGACAACAAGATCCTTGCCAACTACTTCCCGCTGGTACTCAAATCCAACGTCAGATCCTGGCTCATGCACTTGCCGGATAACTCCATAACCTCCTGGACAGACTTGTGCCATCAGTTTGTTGGCGCCTTTACGGGCAGCCACAAACCCCATGGCCAAGCGAGCGACCTTCATCTGCTCGTCCAGAAGGAAGGGGAACCCCTGCGCAAGTTCATCCAAAGATTCAGTCGTGTACACTACAACATCCCAGACGTCCACCCCGCCGCGGTCATCAGCGCGTTCCATCAGAACGTGCGTAACCGCAGGATGCGGGAGGAGATGGCGATGTGCAAGATCAAAGACGTCAGCGAGCTGTATGCCCTGGCCGACAAGTGTGCTGGTGCTGAGGAAGGGAGGAAACTCCCCGGAGAAAACACTGGAGCAGGAGAATCTGACAGTGAGGATACCGCCCTGGCAAGGAAGGGCCGGCGGCGGAGCAACAGGAAGAAGAAGAGCCAAGAAGTACTGGTTGTTGAGCAGTCCGGCGATGAAGGCGCCGCCAAGAAGGCCTAGGCTGGTAGCTCTGGCAAGGAGATTGCCGGATGCGCCCACTGCCAGGCTGTGGCGGTCGCCGACAAGCGGGACGGCACCAACAAGCAGTACTGCAAGATCCACCGCACCAAGGGCCATGACCTCCAGAGCTGCAAGCAGGTCGAGCGGCTTGTCGAGCTGCAAAAGGACGAGTACGAGCGGCGCGACAAGGAGAGAGCCCGGGGAGGTGGCGGAGGATCAGGCACGAAGCGCCCCGGCCAGGGAGGACGCCGCGACAAGGACAAGCAGCGGCAAGCGGACCGACCTCCCCGCGGCCGCGACAAAAATGAAGACGACGACGAAGACGAAGACATGGATGATGTCGAGACCAGTGAGCAGGAGTTTCAGAAAGCCAAAGAGGTCTTGTGTGTAGACGGCGGTGCCTCCCTGCATACTTCTCACCGCCAGCTCAAGCAGTTGGCGCGGGAAGTCAATGCAGCGGAGCCACCCGTCGAGTCGCGCAAGCCTCTGAAATGGTCCAGCACGCCTATCATCTTTGATATTGAGGACCACCCTGATCGCACAACGGCGATCGGGTGCTTGCCGATGTTGGTCTCACCAACAGTCCGCAACCTCAAGGTCACTAAGATGCTAGTTGACGGCGGGGCCGGCTTGAACCTGATCTCCTCCGCTGTGCTCCGGAAACTCCAAGTCCCCGACAGCGAGCTCGAAGAGACCGGCACGTTCCAAGGAATCAACCCGGGAAGGAGCAAGCCGAAGGGGAAGATAACGTTGCCGGTAACATTTGGCAGCGAGCTGAACTTTAGGACAGAGAGGATCACTTTTGACGTCGCCGGTTTTCCATTGCCCTACAATGGAATTCTCGGCCGTCCAGCGCTCGCCGAGTTCATGGCGGCCTCTCACTACGCCTACAACATGCTCAAGATGCCAGGCCCGATAAGCGTCATCTCTGTCCCCGGTGACAAGAAGGATGCCCTTATCTGTGCCGACAGGATCTACCGGGAAGCAGCAGCCGCAGCGGATCACAAGCTGCTTGACGCCGAAGCTCCCGGAGGAAAGAAGAGGACCAAGCCCGGCAAGTGCTCTGGCGCCCACTCTGGCAAGCGCACCTCTTCGGAGTGCTGCGCTACCGTCGAGGACGCGCCATCGAGCTCCACCGGCAAGAGTAAGAAGACAATGGCAGCTCTGCTAACGACCAAGAAGGTGCCCGCCAAGGAGGACGGCACTGGTGGTACCTTCACCATCAGTGCCACGCTCGACCCCAAATAGGAAAGCGCGCTCGTTACTTTCCTGCGGGCGAATGTCGATGTGTTTGCCTGGCAACCATCTGACATCCCCGGCGTTCCCAGGAAAGTGATTGAGCACCACCTCGCCGTCTGTCCTCACGCGCGGCCCGTCAAGCAGAGAGTCAGAAAGCAAGCAGTGGAGCGCCAAGAGTTCATCGCAGAAGAGATCAAGAAGTTGGAAGTGGCAGGCCTCGTCAGAGGTGTGCTCCATCCGACGTGGTTGGCCAATCCTGTTGTCGTGCGCAAAGCAAATGGGAAATGGAAGCTTTGCATCGACTTCACTGATGTTAACAAAGCTTGTCCCAAAGATCCCTTTCCCTTGCCTCGCATTGACAAGATTGTTGACTCCACGGCTGGATGTGACCTGCTTTCATTTCTTGACGCCTACTCTGGATATCATCAGATCTTCATGGCTGAAGAAGATGAAGAGAAGACCGTGTTCATCACTCCATGTGGCACGTACTGTTTCGTACGGATGCCTTTCGGACTGAAGAACGCCGGATCAACATTTGCGAGGGTTGTCCACACCGCTTTTGAGCCATAGATCCACAGAAATGTGGAGGCCTACATGGATGACATAGTGGTCAAGAGCAGAGACAGGGCAACCCTGATTCAAGACTTAGAAGAGACCTTTGTGAACCTGCGCAGGATCAGCCTCAAGCTCAACCCCGAGAAGTGCATGTTCGGAGTCCCTTCCGGCAAGCTTCTTGGGTTCTTTGTGTCTCAGCGAGGAATAGAAGCAAACCCAGACAAGATCAAGGCCATCGAGCAGATCGAAGCACCAACACGTGTCAAGGACGTACGAAGGCTTGCCGGCTGCGTCGCGGCTCTCAGCAGGTTTATTTCCAAGTCTGCGGAACGCGCCCTGCAATTTTTCAAAATTTTGAAAAAGGCGGGTCCAGTAAAATGGACTTCGGAAGCGGAGGCTTCGCTGCAGGACCTGAAGAAATACCTGTCCTCCGCTCCAATACTTGTCGCGCCTAAACCACAAGAGAAGTTGCTCTTATACTTGGCGGCAACCAATCAAGTGGTTAGTGCTGCGTTAGTAGCGGAGAGGGAGGTAGATGATGAGCCAGCGACTGCGGCAAACACGTCCAGCAACAAGCAGGGGGCTTCCCCGACAAGCTCTGGCCCCGACAAGGATGAATCTGCGTAGGGGCAAGTGGAGGTGCGAAAGAAGAAAATGGTGCAGGGCCCAGTTTACTTTGTCAGCTCCCTATTGCAGGGGGCTAGGTCAAGGTACTCTGGTGTGCAGAAATTGCTTTTCGGCCTCCTCATGGCCTCGAGAAAGCTGCGCCATTACTTCCAAGCACACGAGATTACAGCTGTCACCCGCTTTCCGCTGAAGAGGATACTGCAGAATCCAGAAGCAACAGGCAGGATTGTCGAGTGGGCACTAGAACTGTCGAGCTTCGGTCTCCAGTTCGAGAGCACCTCGACTATCCAAAGCAGAGCATTGGCGGAGTTCATAGCGGAGTGGACACCGACACCGGACGAAGATATCCCAGAGACGAGCATCCCCGCCAAAGAAGCAAGCAAAGAGTGGCTGATGTACTTTGATGGTGCTTTCTCGCTGCAAGGCGCCGGTGCTGGCGCGTTACTTATCGCGCCCACCGGAGAGCACCTCAAGTACGTAGTCCAGATGCACTTCCCCAAGGAGCAAGCAACCAACAATACTACAGAGTATGAAGGCCTGCTCGCCGGTCTCAGGATCGCGGCAGAACTTGGGATCAAGAAGCTCATTGTCAGGGGTGACTCGCAGCTTGTCGTCCGCCAAGTGAACAAGGATTACCAGAGTCCGTTGATGGAAGTTTACGTTGATGAAGTGAGGAAGCTGGAAGAGCACTTTGACGGCCTGGAAATGGAACACATTCCAAGAGCTGAGAATGACATCGCTGATGGCCTGTCGAAGTGCGCAGCATTTAAGCTACCTGTGGAACCAGGAACCTTTGTGCTCAAGCTGACTCAACCATCCGTAACACCATCAACCAGACAGAGCAAGAAGAGGAAGTTGGTCTCCGGCGACTATCTTCCGGCAGAGCTCCCTAGAGCCGCCGCCAAGAAGGTCCCCAAGATCGACGCCAAGAGCGCTGAGGAACCGTCTGCTCCGGAAAACCCCAGGGTTTGTTCCGTAGAAGCAGGCGATCCCGACAAGTTTTGCTCCAGCAAGCTTTCCGGGGAACGTCAAGCTCCGGCTGAGCCCCGAGTCCTCGCCGTAGAAGCGGACGTTCCCGCAGCAGCAGAAATGCCTTCAGTCCTTGTTGTCGAGCCACAGGCTCCAGCATGGGCGCAGCAGACTGTCCATTTCCTCCAGCACGGAGAACTTCCCGAAGAGCAAGAAGAAGCGGAAAGAGTAGCCTGGCGCTCGAGTATGTACCAGTTCGCCGACAACACACTGTACAGAAGAGGGCGCAACGGCGTGAAATTGAAGTGTATTTCCCGGGAAGACGGACAGCAGCTGTTGGCAGAGATACATGGAGGCATATGTGGTCACCACATTGGCGCAAGGGCACTTGCCGGCAAAGCGTTCCGGCAAGGTTTCTTCTGGCCGACAGCCCTCCAGGATGCAACTGCACAAGTAACCAAGTGTGAAGCGTGCCAGTTCCATTCCAAGCAGATACACCAGCCAGCTCAAGCTCTCCAGACGATCCCTTTATCCTGGCCATTTTCGGTCTGGGGGCTCGGCATCCTCGGCCCCTTCCCCTGAGCTGTCGGGGGCTTTGAGTACTTGTACGTCGCAATCGACAAGTTCACAAAGTGGTCGGAAGTGGAACCAGTGAGGAAGGTGACAGCACAGTCAGCCATCAATTTCTTTAGGTCGATTGTCTGCCGCTTCGGGATCCCCAACAGGATCATCACCGACAACAGTACACAATTCACGAGCCGCACCTTCATGCAATACGTCCAAGATCTCGGCGCCAAGGTCTGCTTCGCTTCTGTTGCTCATCCCAGGAGCAACGGTCAAGCTGAAAGGGCCAACGCCGAAGTACTGCGCGGGCTCAAGACCAGAACTTTCGACAGGCTGCACAAGTGCGGAAGGAACTGGACCGAGGAGCTGCCGGTGGCTCTTTGGTCGAACAGAACGACGCCAAATCGAGCCACTGGCCAGACACCATTTGCTCTGGTCTATGGAGCAGAAGCAGTTACCCCCACGGAAACCGTATATGGGTCACCTCGAGTGCTCGCTTATGATGAGCTTGAGCAAGAGCGGCTGCGTGAAGATGACGCGCTGCTCCTTGAGGAAGATCGTCTTCAGGCTGCTGTGCGAGCCTCTCGCTACCAGCAAGCTTTGCGTCGCTACCATAGCCGCAAAGTTAGAGCCAGAAGCTTCGAGGAAGGCGACCTTGTTCTTCGGCGCGCCCCGTCCGCCAAGAATCATAACAAGTTGACGCCGAAGTGGGAAGGCCCTTACCGGGTGAGACGAGTCACGAGGCCCGGCGCTGTCCGCCTCGAGACCGAAGATGGCACTCCAGTGAGCAACTCCAGGAACATTGAGCATCTTCGTAAGTTTTACCCGTAAGGCGTGGTTGTCGGGCCCCGCCCGGCAACCAACCTTTTGTACAAGTCTTGCCGCAGTTGCATGTAATCCTTTGTACAAAGCCAGGCGCAGACCCTGAGCAGCAGAAATGAAGCGCTGGCGCCCAAAATTTTAGCATGCATGCTGAGTCGAGTCTCGTCCTTGGTTAGGGTTGATAGTGCCTAACAGCTGCTAACCCCTAGCTTAGAGGTCGAGTCTGCGTCCTTTTTCCGGTTCCTTCGTTTCCTTTGGTTCACAGGGTTTTGCATATCCTGGCCAGGCCGCTTAAGGACGAAGAAGAGAAGAAGGGCGGACCAGCATCTGGTCCCCGGCAAGCCAGTATTGCCGGAGGCTGCAAGTACGAAGATTCGCCCGCGGCAAGCCAAAGTTGCCGGGGGCTGCAATCCCAGATAAGTTTTCGCATCCCTTGTCATGCATTCTCTTATGGACTGTGGAATACGAAAACCTTGTTCCCTCCTAAAAGCTACCGTGCTCCCTTAACGGCAGGCCCCAGAGCGCGTTCCTGGGGCCCGTTTTGGTAGTAGTCGCGGCGGCAAAGGGGCGGAACGAGGGGCCCGAACTCGCTTCATCCCTTCCTCCGCCAAAGGCGTGAGAGAGGTTGAGTGGCGCGGGGAGACGGCAGGGCCTGTTGCCGGGCAAAGGAGTGTCTATCTTAACGACATAAAGGATTCGTTCCTTGGCGTGGGTTTTACCCGCGGGACAAATGGCCCGACAAACATCCCCTTTTCATTAAAAACATTCCGCTCTGGTACAGTTCAGAGAGAATGAAAGACATGAAAAGATGGGATTACAAGTTTTAAACACAGCTAAGGCCCGAGGGCTTACAGATTGAAAAAAGATAAGATGCCCGTAATCCCTTTCTTGTCTCTCTCCTCAGGAGGTAGGACAAGGAGGCGAAAAGGGCAAAAGGGGCGCCTGGGCGAGCTACGGGTGGCAGAAGACACCAACAGAACGCCCCGGGGGCTCCGGAGGCTGGATGGTGGCGGCGGCGCCGGAGATGGAGCTCGAAGATGAGGCAGCGGGACGTCAACACGCTGTTGGGGGCACCTAGCCCTCGTACTCCGAGTTGACGGCCTTGCCGCCAGTCCTCCTCCTCTTCCGCAGCCTCGCCACTCCAGCCGCCCGGGAAGACGACCCCGAGAAGCTCAAGGAGCCGGCGACCCGGATGATGGGGTCGCCGGTGCCACACGAAGCTGCGACCGGCGCCTAGTCGGACCCGTCATCCCGACGACCGCTGCCCTCGTCGTCGCTGTCGCTCCCCTCCTCGTCACTCTCGCTCGAGGAGGAGCTTTCGCTGTCGGAGGAGCTGTCCACGCAGCACCGGGCCCGGGTCCCGAAGTCCTCGAAGGCCTTGATGGAGAGGAGATCGCCCTCCATAAACTTAAAATGGAGGGTGAACCCCTCCGTCAAGGTGTGGATACGGGCGAATGTCTTCCACCCTCGGCCAAGATACACTATGCCGGGGGCTGGGAACTCGACCTGGACCCGCGTGCCGCTGATCCCGCAGCCCTTCATGCGCAGCCTTAGCGTCTCGGGTTGCTCCACCTCCATCACGCTCGCGAAGGGAGCCGGGAGGCGGAGGCGGCGGCGAGGCGCCCGGCGCAACCTGACGAAGAACTCACAAGGATCGTCCTCGAGATGGACCGCCATGGGAAGAGGGGCCGCTGGCGGAGGCGAGGCCGACGCGTCGCCCCGCCCGCCTCGTCCCTGAGCGTCGCGGCCTCGTCCACGACCTTGCCCCTTCCCCCTTCCCCTTATGGCTGGCTCCGCCACCGCAGGTGCAAGGGGAGGAGGGGCGCGCTGCCTGGTGGCAACCCTCGCCGCCACCGATGAAGGACCCGGATTCCCTTTCTCCATGGCTAATGGAGAGAGGGGGTCAGAGGATGAAGAGAAGAAAGGATGGAGGAGTGCGGGTTCCCGTCGCCCCCTTTTGCTCTTTATAAAGGAGCAGGGTGGGGGATCGACCGCCCCACTCAGCCAATCAAGACGCAGGAAGGCCAGGCGACTGGGGCCGACCTGCTGCCCCGACCCGCGACGGCCCGGTTCCCTGCCTCCACCGTCCGCAACCCCGGGTGCATGGAAGCCGCGTGGCTGACGCGCAGGACCGAGGCAACGGATGAGGCGACCTCTCCCCGCCCCGTGATCAATGGGAATGGGCGCCTCAGAAACCGCGCCTCGGCCCCGTCCAGCAAACAAGCCACGCCTCCACGCCTCCCTCCACTTATGGAGCTAGCGCGAACCGTTCCCCCTTTATGGCGACGTGACGCATGCCTGCGGGGTTCGGCCCCGCGCACGCCACCCACGTCACGCACGCCTCTCCCCACGATGCCGCGTTCGACGCGTGCCTTTCGGGGAGGACGTGGTGGGCGCAGAAGCAGATGCAGCGTGACCCAGGCCGCGCGTGCCCATGCACTGTTTTGGGCCTGGCCCAACAGCGCTCGGCACCGTGTATGGCCCAGGCCCGGGGGCTCCTGTCGGTGTACTAAAGGGGTACCTTAGTATCCCGAACTTGTGCACGGGCACTCGTAGCACCCCGCGGCAAGGCTTGCCAGGCGATCACCAAGACTCTCCACGGTCCCTTTTTGGGCCACCCAAGAACAAAGTATTTGAGCCAAGGCCCCGGCAGGAGGAGCCTGCCGGGAAGGCCACCCGAAGAGAGCAAGGCCCCGGCAAGAGGAGCTTGCCGAGACGACCGCTCGAAGTACAAGACCCCGGCAAGAGGAGCTTGCCGGGATGGCCAACCATGGCACGACAAGGACCTCGCCACGGCGCGTCCCGCGCTCCGGCAAGGCCCGGCGAGCGACAAGCTCCCGGACGCGACAAGGCATCCACCGTGGCAAGGCGTTTGCCGCGGCAAGTTACCACCCCGTGCCTGTGCTGCAGCTCACCCACCAACGTGTCGCTCTGGGGGCATCCCAGGAGCACGTGGCGGGAGGTTGTGCAACCAGGGGCATGCGGTGGCGAAGCGAAGCTGACAGAGTAGCCATCGTGGCAAACGGTGGCGCTCCTGACGGTCCACTTCCCTGCACCGTCTGGGCGACGCGTACGAGCATTTAATGCCCTTGTCCCCCGCCGTCAGAGTTAGGTATGATAGCACTGTACAGCCACTGTGCAGGCAGCTGTACCCACTACAGCATTCTCCCATTTTTGCCCCCACCTGCGCTGCCACCTCTGGGTAACCCCTTGAGCATATAAAAGGAGGCCCCATGCGCACGTAGGAGGGAAGAGGACACCCATCGCCACGCCCGGTCTCGCCAGCGGCTCGTCTGTACTGTAGCACAGCGCGCTCCCGAGCAAGAACACAATACAATCCACAAAGCAGCAGTAGGGTTTTACGCATCCTTGCGGCCCGAAGCTGGGTAAAATCCTTTGTGTGCACCGCCTCGATCCGCTCTTTGTGCAACCTCCGCCCCCCGCCGAACCAGTAAGGGGCTCGGTCCCCATAGGTGTTCGAGGAAGCCGATTCCCCCCGACAAGAACTAATCTCTTATGCAGGTTCAGGTCTCCACATGAACTTAAACGTCTGAAGAATTTGCTGGAGACCTGAAATATGCTTGAAAGGACGCAAGCTAATCATGAAGAAATGAATTTTCATCTCTCACATCCTCATACTTCTTTACCTATTCTCTTGCTTGATGAAATTGATCTGATGAATTTGATGTCATATTCTTCACTTATGAAGTATATGAGTTCATAAGTTGCACTAATTCATCTGCAGGATGATCAACCCAAAGACACTGAGTGGGTCCTCGATAGTGGATGTACAAATCACATGACTGGTGACAAAAAATTATCAATGGACGCTCCCTTATCTCCATCACATCTGAAGCATATCGCCTACGCTGGTAAAGCAAAAGCAAGGTATTGGGTCTTGGTAAGGTTGCGATCTCGAAGGATCGACACATGGACAAAGTCATGCTTGTCGAGTCCTTAGGATTCAACCTCATGTCAGTCTCAATGCTTTGTGATATTGATATGGTTGTTATTTTGGCAAGTACCGTTGTGTTGTGATCATGGAATCTGACCATTCCAAAGTCTTTGAAGGCTTTAGGAGAGGAGATATGTATATTGTTGATTTCTCTACAGGACCACAACCTGCCACATGTCTACTTGCAAAAGCTTCAGAAGGTTGGCTATGGCATTGACGACTCGTTCATGCTGGCATGAGGAACTTGCACACTCTCGCAAAGAAAAAGTATGTCATTGGCATCAAGCATGTCAAATTCCTCAAGGATCACCTATGTGGAGCCTGTGAAGCTAGAAAGATGACCAAGGCCAAGCATCCCGTGAAGACTATCATGACTTCCACTCGTCCATTTGAATTGCTTCACGTGGATCTCTTTGGTCCTAATCACTATTCTACATTCACCAATGAAGCATCTCTATATGGCTTTGTTATTGTTGAAGATTACTCTCGATACACATGGGTGCATATCGCCACTTACAAACGTGAAGTGCAGGAAGTCTTCAAACGATTTTCCTCGAGGGCTTCAACCAACTTTCGTGTGAAGATCAAGCACGTCAGAAGTGACAACGGAACTGAGTTCAAGAACACTGGTCTTGATGACTATCTTGATGAACTTGGTATTACTCATGAGTTATCTGCTCCTTATACTCCTCAGCAGAATGTCGTCATGGAGCGCAAGAACCGGACTCTTGTTGAGATGGATCGCACTATGCTTGATGAATACAAGATGCCTCGTCATTTCTGGATTGAGGCAATTGATACTGTGTGCCACATCATCAACAGGGTATATGTTCACAAATTCTTCAAAAAGACCGCATATGAACTCCTCACTGACAAGAAACCCAATGTGAATTATTTCAAAGTCTTCGGTGCTAAATGTTGGATTAGACATCCTCAACACAATTCTAAATTTTCACCAAAATCACATGAAGGTTTTATGCTTGGTTACGGAAAGGACTCGCACACCTACAATGTCTTCAACAACGTTCACCACAAGATTGTTGAAACTGTAGATGTGCGGTTCGATGAAATTAATGGCTCGCAAAGAGAGCACCTACCTCCAGTGCTAGATGAAAAATCACCTAAGGAAACCATCAATTTCAAGGCTACTGAGGATGTCATTCCTACTGAAGAATCTGCTGAAGAATTCATTCCAGATCGTGAAGAACATCATGATGGTGCACATGAAGAAAATGGCTCTGAAGAAAATGTTGAGCAAATTCCTCGTCGTCAACCAGCACATCCTCGCATTGCAAATGAAGTGCAGATTGAGAAAATCATCAGCGACATCAATGCACTAGGTCCTCTCACACGCTCAAAAGCTTCACATTTGTCTAACTTTTGTGGGCACTTTGCTTTCATCTCTATCACAGAGCCCACTAAGGTAGATGAAGCATTTTTGGAGCCTGAGTGGATTCAAGCTATGCAAGAAGAATTACATCAGTTCGAGCTCAACAATGTCTGGGAACTTGTCAAGCGACCAGACCCTCGCAAGCACAATATCATCGTCACAAAATGGATGTACCGCAACAAGCAAGATGAAAATGGCCTTGTGGTGAGGAATAAGGCACGGCTTGTAGCTCAAGGCTACACACAGGTTGAACAAATGTATTTTGATGAAACTTTTGCACCTGTTGCTACACTTGAGGCTATTCACATATTACTTGCTTATGCTAACCATCACAATATCATCTTATATCAAATGGATGTGAAAAGTGCATTCCTCAATGGTAAGCTTGAGGAAGAATTATATGTTGCTCAACCCCCAGGTTTTGAAGATCCAAAGCATCCTGACAAAGTCTTCGGACTCAACAAGGCCCTTTGGGGCCTCAAGCAGGCCCCTCGGGCGTGGTACGATACTTTGAAGGAATTCCTAATGAACAAAGGCTTCAAACCTAGTTCACTTGACCCAACTCTTTTCACCAAAACTTATGATGATGAACTATTCATGTGCAAATATATGTTGATGATATCATTTTTGGCTGTACTGACCAACGTTATAGTGATGAATTTGCCTATATGATGAGTGAGGAATATCAAATGTCTATTATGGGAGAATTGAAATTCTTCTTAGGTCTTCAGATACGTCAACAACACAACGACATCTTCATATCTCAGGGCAAATACCTCAAGGATGTATTGAGGAAATTCGGCATGCAAGATTGCAAAGGCGTCAAAATCCCTATGCCCACAAATGGCCATCTATGCACTGATGAAAATGGTATTGACTTCGATCAAAAGGTATACCGCTCCATTATTGGCTCTTTATTGTACCTATGTGCATCTAGGCTGGATATTATACTTAGTGTTTGCATGTGTGCCCGATTTCAAGCTACACCGAAGGAATCACACCATAAGGCTGTGAAGCATATTCTTCGATATCTAGCTCACACTCCAACACTTGGATTATGGTATCCCAAGGGCTCGGCTTTTGATCTCATTGGATATTCAGACTCTGACAATGCTGGTGATCGTGTGGACCGCAAGTCAACATCAGGCATATGCCATTTCCTCGGGCGATCCTTGGTATGTTGTTCCTTCAAGAAATAGAACTGTGTATCACTCTCTACTGCTGAAGCTGAGTACATTATTGCTGCTGGTTCGTGCTGTGCTCAATTGCTATGGATGACGCAAACCCTCAAGGACTACGACATCAACGTGAAGAATGTGCCTCTCTACTTTGACAATGAGAGTGCCATCAATATTGCTCATAAACCAGTTCAACACTCAAAGACAAAGAAGATTTAGATTCGTCATCATTTTCTTTGTGATCATGTGTTGAAGGGCGACATCTCTATCGAGCATGTGAAGACTGAAGAACAGCTAGCCGGTATCTTCACAAAGCCCTTGGATGAGAAGAAATTTAGCAAGTTGCAGTGTGAGCTAAATATGTTAGAATCTTCGAATGTCCTTGGAAAATGACACACATCCTAACACTTATGCAAAATTGATGACTTAGTTGTGCAAGACACGAAGTAACGTTTTTCTTAAACCAATGAAGACTAACCCTGTCACACCCTGATTTTCATGCCACAACACTTACGCTAATAAATCATGATAAAATGTGGTTTGACAAAAACTTTTGAGTGTTTTGGTCTTTGCTTGATTTGATTTTTCGTGTGTTGGCTGCAAGTGCTCTAAAAATCAAATGAATCCTCCAACTCTTATACCACTTATCCTTGATCCAAAACTTTGCCCAATGACCATGCCCTGTGTATAGGACAGAATAGAATTTTCTTAAAAAATAATTTGTCCAAAAAGAATTTTCTAAATTAGGTTTTCCAAAACCCCCTGAACTGAGACTTGTACTACAAGTACTTAATTTAGGGCATGAAAAATCTTTCAAAAATTATATTTGACTCCTATCAGATATAGGACTCCCCAAAACCACAAAATTATTATTTTAAAAGTTGTTTTACTATTTTATTTAAAGGCCCTTTCTTAAGGCCAGAAATGGTCTTTAATAGGTTAAAATTATTTTAATGTTTCAAAAATATTTTAGAAAATTTAGGGAATCTCATTGGACGTATGTTGTCCATATATAAGAGTTCCAACACACGGTCATGTTCAAATTATTGGCCAAACCCCTCAAAAACCCTTTTTGGATATTTCAAGCTTTTAAAATATTTACCAAGGAAATATTCTCCATTAAATCCCAGAAAAATTCTATCATGTCTAAAATTACCCACTTGAGGATCCTACATAGTCTCATGTCATGGGGAACAATATAGCACCACCAAACCCTCTCAAAACCATTTATGTCCTTTTCCAAGTTTGAACAACTTTTCACTAACAAACATGTCCAAATGATATCAAAATTTGTACACATGCTCAGATGGTCTAATGATTTACCTTGGCCAAGTGGCACAAGTTGGAGAATAGTATAACTTGATCAAAGTGCCTTAAAACCCTTTCTGTCCAGAACCAAATATGAGCAACTCTACATTGCCAAGTGTCTCCTTTTGATCTGAAGTTTTGTGAACATGCTCAAATACCCCAATAATGACACTACACCAAGTAGTGCATCAAGGAGAACAAGATAGCATGATCAAATCTAGCCAAAACTATTTCTTCCCGTTTCTAGGGTTTACAAAAGTTGCATTGGCCACTTTCTCCTTTTGGTCTCAAATTTGGTGGACACTGCTATTTTGTGGTGCTACTCAATCATGTTAAGTCTCAAAGCAAGTTGAGCAAATTAGCTAGCCCAAACCACCATCAAACACCATCTGGTAGAATTTCCAAATGCATGTTTCAACCCCTTTCCACTAATCTCCATGAGCTAAAACTTTTCCCACAGCCTCATCTGGTCCTGTTCTACCTCCTTCATGCTTTTCTACCCAAGGAGCAATGATTAAGGGGGGGCAGAGACCCATTTTCCTTCCCAAGACAGTAGTTTTCCCTCTCTCTCTCAACCCCATCTTTCCTCCAGTGGCTCCCCAGGGCATCCAATGCATTTGCCACATTATTTACTCCCACATGCAGCCACTAGACACAACTGGACGCGCGGGTGCCGGCCATTTGCATGTTCTGGAGCGCGTGACAGAGCACCCGAGCGTTGACACCGCGTCCCTCGACCACCTCGAGCCTCCCCCTCGCGACAGTCGAGGTGCCTCGACGTCCGCAACACTCTACCATGTTGTCCCCCCTCCTTCCCCTCTCTCTCTCTCTCACCCTGAGGTGCGCGCCAGATGCCGCCCAGCTCGGCCAATCCATGCACCCACGCCAGGGAGCCCCTTGAGCTCGCCCCACTCCTCCTCTCTCTTCTTGGAGCCCTAATCAACTCCCACAAACGCCGTAGACAACCCCACTCCCTCACTCCTTGACGCCCGAGCCGTTGCCGCGGCCACCCGTGCGCCACGTCCATGGTGAGCCATGGCCTCGCCATATAAGGCTGCCCCAGGCCTCCCTCTAGATCCCCTTTGCTCCCTATCCCTCCTAGAAGCCCCCCACGACTCATCCAAACCTCTCCCTGAGGCCCCCGTCGCTCCACATGGCCGGAGCCGAGCCGCCGGACTCTGCCCAAATTTGTGCCACCTACAGCCCCTCCTCTCCACCTCATGGTTTCAGAGAATCGCCACATTCCCACGGACCTCTCCCGGACTACATTTATTCTTCCCCGTGGCCGCAACACCGTGCCCCAACTTCACTATCGCCTTCGTCCGCCACGGGCGATGCACCGCTCGCATCCGACCACCCCTGCCTCCGTGGAGTACCTCGTCGGATGCACCACTCTCCCCTGAGGACGCCGGTGGGAGGAGCAACGCTGGAGACGCCATGTAGCGCCGGCGGCCGGCGTCGAACGCCTCCTTTGTCTCCCTTCGCGCCAACGCGGGAGGTTGAGGACGAACCTGCAGGCGGGCCCCGCTCATCAGTGGCCCAGCCACCGGGCCATGCTGGCAAGTGGTGGCGGGTTCACCTTCTCCCACGTCCCCGCAGCGAAGGCGTACTCCACCTGGGCGCCTTCCATGTCGCGCCGTCGTCCGCGTGGCCGAGTCGCTGGGCCGGCCCAGTGCGCTGCGGTTCTAAACTGTGCCCTGTGCACACTTTAGGTATAAACCAAATATTCTTCTTTTTCTTTACCAGTTAACTTCTAAAATCCATAGTTAATTCATTTCATGTCCAAATTTGATGATTCAAATTTCCAGAGAATCCATAAATCTAGAGCAATTTAATGGGCCATAGTGAACATTTTTACTGTGCTTGGTGTTAACTAGATACATTTAGAAGGTCATTTCTCCACATAAGTCCTCGAAACCCTGAGCCCGGCGTGTCTGCCAGCTATGCAATGGCTCTACTGGAGATTCCGTAGGGACTAAACCATCATACCATACCGGTGACTTCACCAACCGAAACCAACTCAAATAAGTTCAGGGAGGAAAAGAAGACGGTCATGATAGATTGTTTCGAGGTATCAAGAAAAGGGCGTGGAAACAGATAGAAACTCTTGAATGGAAATTGAAAAGAAATGTAGCCCCAGTTCCTTCGAACTTAAAAAATCCATAGGATATTCCTTTGGACTCCAAATCCAGTGAAACCAATTTCTAAATGTTTCTAAAATCATGCCTGATTTAATGGGTACTTTTACTCATTTTTATAAAAAGGCGTTCAATGGACAACTTGTAGATCCATTAAATCCATCATATTGAAATGTTCAGAAATATCCACTGATCCGATCCCAATGAAACCACTCTGGTTATTTTTCATATAACCAGAGATGTCCTAAAAAATCAAATTCATATTTTTAGAGAACTTTTATTTTGTGCCTTGTTGTGTTGCTTATTAGGATTGCTTTCGATGATAGTTGGCGAAGTAGACGAAATGCTCGGAGTTGGACCAGAGCTATATGAAGACCTAGAAGACTTTGTTGAGCCAGGCAAGCAACCCTTTAACCATGTTTTGAAACTCTTTTTATGCATGTCATATAACACTTTATTAGTGTTGCATCGGAATCATGATGAGATGGTAACCACTTTGGTGGGTTGCCTTCGTCACTTCCTTGTTGATACTTGCATTGTGCATGACCCTACCTTCCTATTAGGTTTATGTCGGTGGGAGTAGATAGGATGCTAAAGTAGTTGCTACGCAAGTGGGACAGGTTATATGCATGGTGATGGAGACACAAGTATTTCCAAACACTTATCAAAAACCACATTGGGTGCCATTAATGCCTGATGGAGATCATGAGCGAGGTAACCACTTGACAAAGAAGTGGTGTACCGGAGCAAGTTGTGTGAGTGTGTTTTCGGAAGCGAATTGGTTTACATTGCGACCGTTATTCCAACCTTACATGTACAACCACAATACCCCCTATGGGACAGGGCTTTGGTGATTATTTAGTCAATACTAGCAGGGAGCCCGCATTATTAGTGGCGAGAGGGTATGAGTTACTCTCTCGATACGGAATCTTCAATTTGAGTTTATCTTTGGTTTTGAAATTCCTCAGTTGTTCAATTTGTTCAACATCTCATTGTCTTCACTCTTTCCGTCGTTGTTCTTCATTGATTATATATATATATATATATATATATATATATATATATATATATATACACACATAAACACTATTTGCTCACGAGATCAGAATAATATTCTGATCACAACCTGAACTTCACGAGTAACGCGTCTAACCTTCCCCGAGTACTAGGTTGAACTTCAGCTAAAAGTTGTCCAAATGTGGCTTGCGATATACCGTTGGAAATTTATGGACACCAGTATCATGACCCAAGTTAAATTTTTGGCAAAATGTAAGCGGTCTAAGAGCAGTTTTGAAAATCGTTTTTTCTTCATACAAAAAACGTGAATCGTATTTTCGATCGCATTTCTAAGCCGTTTATTGTAATGAGGCAAATAATATGGTGTTGGAAAGCTGCTGCAAAACCACTCCTTCCACACGTTGAAAGTTTTCTCTAATTCCCTACGGTTAAAGAGTAATTTGGAAAATTGTAAATTTTGCAAACTGAATAGCCAAGTGTGTATTTTCGATGTCATTTCTAAATGGCTAATCCAATTGAGGCAAATTATATGGCGTTGGAAAGCTCATGAAAATGCGCTACTTTTTCATGTAGAAAGTTTTTTCTAATTTTGAACCGTTTAAGAGTAAATGGTACAACTTGCATCGAGTTTGTATTTTTGATCTATTTCTTTAACCGTGCATCCGAATGTAGCAAATGATATGGCATTGGAAAGCTTGAGGGAATGCGAAACTTTTCTGTATATATTGTTTCTCTAAATTCCTTACTGTTTTAAGTCAATTTTGAAAATGGCTAAAAACGTATTTTTACCGTAATTTCTAAAAACATTATCGGATTGGGGCAAATAATATACCGCTGAAAAGCTCAGGAAAATGCGAAATTATTTCATGTTGATGGTTTCCTGTGATTCATAGGAGTTTTTAAGTAATTTAGAAAATGGCGGGATCATTCGTTCTACCTTTATCGCGAAACAGATTCTTCAAAAATGCACCACGTGAAGAACCTGAACTTCTCGGCATGTCTACCTGAACTTCACCCTGTTTTTCACATGCTTTTTTTGCCGTAGATCTCCATCCACTCATCGGGACGCTCAACGGAATTGAGCAAATGATATACCAGTGGAAAGTTGTTGTGAACACGCAATTTTCCCATGTTGATCATTTTTTCATACTCGCGATGATTTTAAAGGTTTTTCATCTGAAATTCATCCACTGTAGTAGTTGAACTTCCTGCTGTTCTCAGTTGAACTTCTGTGATGTATTTTCGTTTGTAATTTTCTCATCCATTCGTCAGTGTAACACAAATGTTATTTCCTTTTGTATAAAATCTCTCTCACAATAATTTTTTTAACTTTCTCCAACAAAGAACTTAAACTTATAACAACAAAACTTTTTGCCTTTGCTTTTTTATTCTTTTTTAATACAAAATGCACACCGTGTATTACATGAACTTCTAGCAGTTATCAACCTGAACTTCTCTCGGTTACATGAAAATATTTGAGTTTTTTAATGAATTTTTAATCTTATTTTTCTTAATCCTTTTTTATGAATTTTGAAGCGCTCTATTTTTAATAGTTGAACTTCTTGTTCTTTTATTTTTGACCTTCTTGTTTCCATTCTTTAATAACGAGGAAAATCCGAGTTTTCTATAATCATCAAACTTCTCCATCATTTTAATATGGACTTCCTGGTTTTATTTCTTTAATCCTTTATATGAAATTTTGAAGTGCTCTATTTTTAAAAGTTGAACTTCTTGTTATTTTATTTTTGAATTTCTTGTTTCCATTATTTAATAACGAGGAAAAATCTGAGTTTTCTATAATCATCAAAACTTCCCGCTGTTTTCACTTTGAACTTCTACCACGCATTTTTATTCATAATTTCTCACCCATTCATTGGACTTGCACAGATGATATATAATGCCGATTACCTGTCTAATAACAAGTTTTTGAACTTGCCTGTGCTGAGCACCTGAACTTCTAGCAGCAAATTTTTTATACATTAACTTTTTATTCTTTTATTTCTCATATCAAAACACACACCATGCAGCATGTGAACTTCTGGCCTTTTTCAATTTGAACTTTTCTGTAAAAAAATTGTCCCTAACTCCTAAAGCACTCGTCGATTTGGAGCAAAAGATTGCACTGGAAAGCATTTTTTATCAAACCATGACTAGTTAACAACATATTTCGAACATGCTAAGATTTGTTTTGAATGATATACATAAAACATTGAAATTATATTATGGGAATAATGCACATGATATACCATTGGAAATATTATGTTTGAGAAGCAAATTTTTCCATCAATTTTTTCCAAATTCGTCTCCATTTATGGGTAGTTTTCAAAATGCCAAAAATAGCATCAATTTTTTTACCTTGTAAATTCTATGTTTTTATAAACTTCGGACTTATCTCTTATTTTTAATTTGAACTTCTATGTTTTTACTTCAACTTCTATGTTTATTTTTAAAAAGACGAATTACTTTTTTCTAGAGATAATGAACTCTTTTCGTTTTATTTAATTTGATCTTCTTACTTTTTTGAAACGAGGAAAATTCATATTTTAAAAAATGAAATTTCTATCTATTTTAGTTTAACTAGTTGGTTTTGTTGTTAGAAATGGGAAAGTCTTTTTTTACAAAAGTAAAACTGGTCTTTTTTTATTTGAACTTCCCTGTTTCATTTTTAGATATGGAGAAATACATGTTTTTTACAATTTGAACTTCGATTTTTTACAATTTGGACTTCGCGGAATTTTCTCGATGGGCGTCAAGACAATGAACTTCGAGAGTAAACAATTTCTTTGTGAGGCTTTTTTTTGTTTTTCATGTCGTGTATGTTTTTTGTTCTTATTCTTATTTTTTGGACTTCCTTTTCTTCTAGTATTTGAACTTATTTGGTGTTTTGTAGTTTTTGAATTGAAACTAACATATCAAAAAATACTTTTTTGCATCCATACATACCGTTGAACTTCATGAAATAATACGAAAAAGGAAACGGCACAACATGATGTTTTAGACCGATGTTTTTTCTGTTGTGTGTGGGCCAACTAAGTCCTCTCTTTTTTGTACACCACATACTTTAAAATATAGAGAACAAAATCACCGAATGATTTTTTCTATTTGTTACACACATGGGTACTAGCTTGACAAATTCTATCAATTAACCGATGTATGTATCAGACCCCAGAGTGAGCTAGATTTTGCTAGCAACTAGGAGTGCGCCCTGCCTCGATCAAAAACAACCGATCAACAACTTCTGAGTAGAATTTATTCTGAACTTTGATGACTACACACATGTATCTGAAAATCTACAGGATGTTTCAAATTCAGGGTTTACCTCTATGTGCCAGGCCCGAACGGACATACATCGTTTAGATTCAGAACAAAGACATGATAAATGACTGATGGGAACCAGATTGACATAACACTTAGCCGGAACATAGAGCGGGCAAAAAAAGCATACTGGAAATATCGACACAACCAGCAGCAGAAAAGAGCAACCAAGCAGTGTCGAACTGTAGGTCGAGACCTCGTGCAGGTGCAGGTCGAGACCACCCATTTAATTCCAGGATTAGCACTCCGGTTTGACCTGCCACGAACTGCCTCCTTTTTTGCTCCAACTTCTTGAGTCGACCTGCCACGAACTTTGTGTTTGACCTGCTGATGAGTGCAATCTGGGAGGAGCAGACCACCGCGGTTGCCGGTGACGCAGGGGGTAGTCAAGAGGTATTGCACTAGTGGTGGGGGAAGCCGGTCAGAGGTGGATCCGCCGTGGATCAGAGTAGTGGGGAGTGACCTGTCAGTGAGGAGTAGCAGCGGGGGGGGGGTAGCCAACATGGCAGCAGAAGGAAGGGAGAAGCCATGGTGGCTGCGACGGCAACCCGTGAAAGAGGAAGACGCCGACAGCGCGTGGGGAGGAAGATGGCGGCGGCGACATGTGGGGAAGGGGTATAGGGGAAGCTGAAGGCCACGGCGGCACCTGGACTTGGAGGTCTCCGGCGGTGTTTGGACAACCACGGCCCGACAGCTAACGCGAGATCCACAGCTGGCACCGAGCGGGATCCTCGATCGGCGGGGTGGGGATCTAGGGTCGGCGATGGCGCGTGCGGATCCATGGGTGGTGGGGGCACGTGGTGATCCCCGACTGGCGGCGGCGCGTCGAGATCTTTGGCCGGCGGCGGCGGGTGGCGCACCGGGGGGGGGGGGGGGGGGGCGGCGGGCGGTTCCGAGGACGGGTGTGGTTGTGGCGGCGGGGCATCGGGGGTAGAGGAGGAAGGTGCGGGAGGTTGGGGGTGGGTCGGCCTTTTTTTCTTTTCTTGTACCGATCGGGTCGGGTGGGTTTTTAGCGATCTCGGGAACGTACTGTCGGGCCCTTATAGGGCCGATCGTGATCCAAATAACTATTCTGATCCTGGGATCAGAATAGTGTTACTCTCTCTCTCTCTCTCTATATATATATATATATATATATTTATATATATATATATATATATATTTGAGTTTTCTGTCCTCTACAGCATTCACTTATTGCTATTTCTTCAAGTTGTTTTTTCTGCTAAGTGAATGTGATCGGACCCTTCCCCCTCTATGCTATACTCAATCCAATTCAAAAATTCTTCATGTGCATTATATTTGAAACCCATTCGAAATCTTCATTGTGTCCTTGTCAGCTAAAGAATTTGCGAACGAAACGTTAAAATATTTCTAATCTGAATTTTCGGCTTTTACCGCTCAAACAGTTCCACCTCCCATGATAGGGTTTATCTACTCACCCACGATCTCACACGATCTCCACTGCTCTATACGTGGGTGACACATGTCGCTAGGATGAGAAGAGTCAGGGGCACGTTCGTCCACTTTCCTCGGGCGAGCGGTTTTTCACCTCGGCTATATATAACCCTTCCCTTCTCATACTGCATTTAGCTAGCTTGACCTCACTCCCCTCGCTCGAGTTTGCTGACCTAGCGCCGTCGCTACTTCCATCGTCACCGGTGAGGAAGAGCTTCACTGCCTCGACCTCGTCACCGTCGTACTCGCGCCGGCCGCGGATTTCTTCACTCAGCCGCCGCCGTAGCTATCTTCCTATCCCAAGATAGGGCGTGGAAGATCTGGACTAACGAACTTCAAATCTAGTACTCCCAGTTCATCATGTTCTTCATCAAGGGTAATTAAAAGTTACTTTTACTACCCTTGTTGATTCTTATGCTTTCTACAAAATCTTTAAAAGGTGTTTATTCTTCAATCTCCACAGTCTAAACACCTCACACAAGCATCTGATCTTGATCTGTTTCTCTAAGCAACATTTTTTTCTTCAAGAATCCTCAATTGTGTGGATTTTCAATCAATACAACTCTAGAACCTAAGTCAAAAACGCTTAGTGAAATTCCTGAAGACACCACTGGTCAATTTCCTCCAACTTGTTCTTTTTCAAAAACTTCTGAGAACGCATATGTCCTCTCCAAATTCTTCGCACCCATACTCTATTCATAGGTACTCATGTCCGCTGCTAAACCACTAGGTTCTCATCAATTTAACTCATTTGCAGTGTTCCTCGAAGAAAAATTGCACACCTCTTCAGAGAACTCAATTGTTCAAAATCCTCAAATGAAGAATATGGCAGATGGCAAGAAACCTTAGAAGGGAGGCAAGAAATTGGAAGTCAACACTGCTTTTGAAATCCCTGAAGATATCTATATAGGGTACTGCACACCCCCTCAAGAAACAA
This sequence comes from Aegilops umbellulata, assembly GCA_032464435.1. Lineage (NCBI taxonomy): Eukaryota > Viridiplantae > Streptophyta > Magnoliopsida > Poales > Poaceae > Aegilops > Aegilops umbellulata. The sequence goes on from CP136055.1 coordinate 194,057,955, forward strand.
AGAATGAGCGCAAAGTGCGCATTCAGAACATTGAGAGGAGATGGGCTAGAGAATGAAGGGAATATCGCTATGTGACTCCCAAGTACATGAAGAAATTCGTTGTACACCCTCCTTGCCCAAGACCTGGCCAAGAAGCTGATCCCACCAGCCTCAAGTGCGGTGAGGACTATCCTGATGAATGGGAAAAATGGCAAGCGAAGCTAGCCAAAATGGCTAAAGAAGCAGTGAGGAAATTCAACAAAGACTTTGCTGCTGGTGAGGCTTCTGCTAGCAAGCCCAAGAAGTCTATGCAAAAGAGCCTAGATCGCCCAGTTCTTCACCAATGCCCTCACGGCCAAGCTCACCTATGCCCTCACGGCCAATTCCTCACGCTGCTCCAGTTCCTCAAGTTGCAAAGCCCTCAGCTCCTTTGGCAAAGTCCTCAGCACCTGTGCATCTCGCCTCGTGTCAAAGGACAATAGGCATATCAATTGCCTCAGGAGCCTATGCAAGTTCTTCAGCTCCTCCACAATCCTCAACAGGCCCCACTCCGCTGATGGCCAAGGCCACTACTAGACGAGGCTCTAGACCAAGTCCTCACAAGAAGCAGGTTGCCTTTCATGTACCGTCCAGTGATGACAAAGCTGATGATGAAGAACTCGCTGAAATCATCAAAGATAGACAACAAAGGGCCGCTAGAGCCAAAGGAAGTGAAGTGCCTCTTCTTCTGGATCCCAAGTTGATCCTTGAGTACATTGATCTCTGGCACAAGGACCCCAACACACATATGCCAGACTTCAAGCTCACTCCTGGCTAGAGTCACATGCTAACCGACTTGATTGGCGAAGAAAAGTGGAAATATGAGAAGGCCAGACAGCTAAAGAAAGCTCAATACAAGAAGGAGCGCTATCTGAAGAAGAACATTGTCAAAATGACAACTAATGAACTTGTGGGTGCACAAGCGGAGATCAAGGGACTCAATGATGAATTCCAAGCCTACCATGCAGATTGGCTTGGAGCCAAAGTTAGATTTGTAAAGATGGCTGAAAAATTCACTTCAAATGTTGTTGCTTCATTGCAACATGAATCTCCTCAGGCTGAAGCATATGCCTAGCCTACTGAACAACATGCCAGCACCGCTGATGAAAATTAGGCTGCTGATGAAAATGAAAGTTCCAGGGCTGATGAAGCTATTCCAGCCATTGATGAAATTGCCAGGGCAACCACTAGTGTTGCGTCTGAAGAGCTAGCCAGGCCAGCTGAAGCATCTGTCGTTGCGCCCGAAGAACCTGAACAAGCCAGGGCAACTGCATCAGTTGGGCCTGAGGAAAATGAACCAATTTCCTCTGCTCCTCCTGCACCAACGCCTACTCCAGTTCTTCCATCTACATCAGAAGCGAAGAAAAACAAAGCTGCAGAGCGAGCAGCTGTGAAGAAAAGGAAAGCATCCGCTTCCTCAAAGTCTTCAGCACCAAAGATGATGAAAACTTGACAAGTTCATTTGAGAATGCAATTGATGCTATTCCTGTTTTGAGCATGCCATCAAAGGAAATCGTTCCCTTTGGTGAGGACTATGAGATCACAAGCGGATCTGATGAAGATGTTCCTTCTGCTGCTTCGTCAGAGCAGTTGGACGAAGAAATTGAATTGGATGATATCCCTTCAACCCCACAGGTATCATCGCCCATGCCTCAGTTCACAGCTGAAGTGGCAGGCGTCGAAGAAACTAATGAAGAAGATGAAGACGTGGACATTGGGAGCACCACTCCTATTCTGAACAATGACTTTTGGGAAAGTCATCACCCCAACTCTCCCATGTTCACCCCACTGCAACAGATCCCTTAGTCCCCAATCCAGACTGAAGAAATTCATATAGGCTCTGATGAACCTCAAGCTTCACTTCTTACCATTCCTGAAGTTATTCCAGATGTTCACACTGCTGAAGAGATGGAGACCCAGGCTGCCACTGAAGATATTGGCACTGAAATACCTCAGCCTGCGGGTCCTGAGACTGTGATTCCTGAGGCTGCGAAGACATTGACTGATACTCCTCAGCCCAAGCCGAAGAATCCTTTCTCAAAGAAGCAAAAATTCAAGGCTGGTGACTTCTTTCATGAGGATGTATTCTTCACTGACTACAACCCGTATGACTCTGCTCGTCTTCGAAGGAGGCGTTTTTGGACAGCCAGCCAAGCAAACTTCTACTCTTCACTTCTATTCAATAAGGACAAGATCTTTGACCATGAGCATATTCCTCATGTGGATATGGAATCGCTGCCTTGCTTCGCTCCAGTCCTCAGTGTTCTTCATGATGCTGGGCTGCTCAACTTCTGCACTGACATATGTGATTGGAATGAAGAGCTAATTCTTCAGGTCTACACGACGCTGCACATCACTAGCAATGCTGAAGATGTGAATTCTTGGGTGTTGGACTGGATGACAGAAAACACACACTTCAAAGCACCGACCTCTGAATTGCTTCATGCCCTGCCTGTCATTCCTCCCCTTGAAGGTGCGCAACTCATCTACCATGAAACCAGAGCTATCTGATCATTACATGCAAGTGTTGATGAAGCCGATGAAGCCTGGTGAAGCCCCCAGAACTAAATTCCTCGTGAATGAATTGCTATATGTGCCAAGGACTGTCTATCGGATTCTGACCAAGACCGTGAGTCCCATCAAAGGCCATGATTCTAAAAACTGAGGGAATTTCCCTTGAAGACGAAAGGGTGATGCAGCAAAGTAGCGTAAGTATTTCCCTCAGTTTTTTAAGAACCAAGGTATCAATCCAGTAGGAGGCTACGCGTGAGTCCCTCGCACCTACACAAAACAAATAAATCCTCGCAACCAACGCGATAAGGGGTTGTCAATCCCTACATGATCACTTATGAGAGTGAGATCTGATAGAGATGCAAAGTAAAATAAAAGCAAAGTAAATGGATAAGTGTTGTAAGATTAGTAGGATGGAAGATAGACCCGGGGGCCATAGGTTTCACTAGTGGCTTCTCTCAAGAGCATAAGTATTTTACGATGGGTGAATGATTACTGTTGAGCAATTGATAGAATTGAGCATAGTTATGAGAATATCTAGGTATGATCATGTATATAGGCATCACGTCCAAGACAAGTAGACCGACTCCTGCCTGCATCTACTACTATTATTCTACACATTGACCGCTATCCAGCATGCATCTAGAGTATTAAGTTCCTAAGAACAGATTAACGCCTTAAGCAAGATGACATGATGTAGAGGGATGAATTCATGCAATAAAAAACCCCATCTTGTTATCCTCGATGGCAACAATACAATACGTGCCTTGCTGCCCCTACTGTCACTGGGAAAGGACACCGCAAGATTGAACCCAATGCTAAGCACTTCTCCCATTGCAAGAAAGATCAATCTAGTAGGCCAAACAAAACTAATAATTCGAAGAGACTTGCAAAGATAACCAATCATACATAAAAAATTCAGAAGATTCAAATATTGTTCATAGATAAACTTGATCATAAACCCACAATTCATTGGTCTCAACAAACACACCGCAAAAAGAAGATTACATCGAATAGATCTCCACGAGAGAGGGGGAGAACATTATATTGAGATCCAAAAAGAGAGAAGAAGCCATCTAGCTAATAACTATGGACCCGAAGGTCTGAGGTAAACTACTCACACATTATCGGAGGGGCTATGGTGTTGATGTAGAAGCCCTCCATGATCGATGCCCCCTCGGCGGAGCTCCGGAACAGGCCCGAAGATGGGAACTCGTGGGTATAGAAGGTTGCGGCAGTGGAATTAGGTTTTTGGCTCGTGTTCTGATCGTTTGGGGGTACGTAGGTATATATAGGAGGAAGGAGTACGTCGGTGGAGCAACAGGGGGCCCACGAGGGTGGAGGGCACGCCTGGGGGGGGTAGGCGCGCCCCCTACCTCGTGGCCTCCTCCTTTGTTTCTTGGCGTAGGGTCCAAGTCCTCTGGATCATGTTTGTTCCGAAAATCACGTTCCCGAAGGTTTCATTCCGTTTGGACTCCGTTTGATATTCTTTTTCTACGAAACTCTGAAATAGGCAAAAAAACAGCAATTCTAGGCTGTGTCTCCGGTTAATAGGTTAGTCCCAAAAATAATATAAAAGTGAATAATAAATCCCAATAATGTCCAAAACAGAAGATAATATAGCACGGAGCAATCAAAAATTATAGATACGTTGGAGACATATCAGTTGCTTTGTTACCTTTTGAGTTGAAGCCTTACGCTCCTTGGATTATGAGATTCCTCAGATCAATGTCTTCAATAAATTACAAGGCTGACACTCTTAACCATGGCAGCTACTTGCCCCCTATTGAAGTCCTCAAGCGAACATACTCCTCAGCTGATGAGAATGGCAAGGCAACTGCAATTATTGATGAAGGCATTCATCCATCGGATAGACAGTTTCGCAAAGCTGCATCCTACTCCAACAATGATGACTCTACCACTCATGACTCTACCGCCAATGCTTCTAAGCAAAATCCTCAGGGCACAGCTCCAAGGGTGATGACTGATTGTGAGCTTCTCCACTGTCTTCACCAGAAGGTCGATCGCAACCACAAATCGGTCAAGAGACAGTTTGGTTCAATTCTTCAGAACATGACCATCACTCAAAATTTAGTGAAAAGAACCATTACTACCTCCATGAAGTCTTTGATGGCACCTGGGCTGTTCTATCTCAACTCTATGATGAAGAAGATCTAAAACAGATGGGCTTCAAGCAGGACTTTGACTAGTCTTAGCCACCTTCGAAGAAATTCAAAAAGGTCAAAATTCCTCACTTGGTGGCAAGCTCTTATTCTTCATCGCGCGAGACTGATGAAAATCAAGACTTGGACGACACTGCGGCAGGCCCTACTTCAACAACCGACCCCACCAACGCTGGCGCTCCTCCATCGACTTCGTGATGCTATTCTTCAGGGGCGTTAGTCCTCATTTTTCATCCCTTTTGGTCATTTGATGAAAAAGGGGGAGAAATTTGAGTTAGTCTTCAAGCGGGTCTATATATGGGCTTTTTTTTGCTAAGTTACAACTCTTGTTCTTTTGAAAACTTTGTTGGGTCAAGTTGTAATCTTAAACCCGATGGTGGTCTGATACTTCTGCTATGTTCTTCTACATGCTATTTCCTCATATATGTTAATGCACGCATGCTGAATTACATCAGTCACCATATTTCATCATGCATTTCAAACTCTTCATATTTTATGTTAAATGCGTGTATGAATTACAACATATAGGGGGAGTTCTCCATGATTCTACTCTTCAATTTGCATTGCTTTTCAAAAGCAAATTCCTCACACATGGACATCTTCAGGGGGAGTTCTTCTATATCTTGCAATCAAATTCCCCAATATCAGTATTTACACTTCATATGTTTATCCCCTTTTTTTTGAATATTTACTGTGAGGCAAAACCCCACAGCCCTTTATTGAAACAAGAAAAACTGTACAAGCAGAAAACAGACTATACAACAAAAGAAAGGAGAGAAAAAACTAAGACTAAACATCCCTACCTATTTACAACAGAGAGTTAACCCAAGCCAGTAGTTTTGATCTGATACAGTCCTTCATCTTGTGTGCAAGCAGTGAGATGTCATGGATGAATTTACTCTTCCAGGCACTGAGTGTAGCCCTCTCAGCCCTGAAGGTTCTGCCATTTCTTAAAATCCAAATGTTCCAAGTTGCCGTCAGCATGACTTCAAAAAAGAAGGGGTGCCTGAAGCTGGACCTGGCATGCATGATGCATTGCAGGACGTCAGAGCCACCGATCCAATCAATACCTAGATAATTCCAAACTCTTGAGCTGAATGTGCAGTTAAAGAACAAGTGTATTCTATCCTCGTACACCTGCTCACTACAAATGAGACAGAGATTATCCTCTTGGCTTGAGCGCCAATGCCTTCTAACCAACATGTCCTTGGTGTTTAGCCTGTCATAGAAGAGGAGCCACCCAAACACCTTTATCTTCATGGTGCACCTACTCTGCCATAACCACTTGCAAGGTTGTATTGTAGGTAGATGGGAGTGCATGATCGTATAGAAGTTGTTGGCAGTGTATTCCCCTGACTTGCCAGGCCATATCCAAACATCAGGTATCGTTGGGTCTCTGTCCAACTGCATAATCCAACCTTCTAGTATGTGTAATTCGGTAGCAGCCTCATGAGAAATAGGCAGATAAAACATGGAGAAGAGATCATGTGACTGGAGAAATTCTTGCACAGAGATCGTTTCATTATTTGCAAATGAAAACAACCTTGGCAATCTCCAACATAAAGGCCTAGTAGAACCCCCAACATGCCAAGAGCCCGTCCAGAACAAAACTGAATCTCCCATGTTGATGTTAACCGAGGCAATAGCAGTATAGGCCTCATGCAACTTCAGAACATCCCTCCACCAGAACGATCCAACTTCACCTGTTGCCTGTGGAACACCATGATCATAGTAACTGTTCCATATTAGTGTCACCCAAGGGATGTCAACCTTGTTATAGAACTTATGGAGATGCTTGATAAGGAGTCCTTTGTTCTGAATATTCAGACTGTTTGGGAGCATCACTATTCCCCCTCCAAAGGCATTGCCTAAAGATTCTGTCAAGCTGCTTAATGATCCCTGGTGGAATCTGCAAGCTGCAGAAAATATATTGGCAAAGATGTGAGGACCGAGGTAAGAAGTTGCAAACGAGAGCCCTGATTCAGCATGGAAGAACTTGCAGTTAGCCTCCTCTCAAGACTGTCTACCAGGGGCATTAGGTCAATGATCTTTGGCCTTGTGGTACCCAAAGGCAACCCCAAATAGGTAAAAGGGAGTTGGCCAATCCTACAGCCCAGGATTGCAGCGATTCTGGAGGCCTCTTCATCACTCATATTCAGAGGGATCATTGAGGATTTAGCAAAGTTAACCTTTAAACCTGTGGACTGTTGGAAGGTCAGCAACATGTTCTTCAATGCGACAAGCTCTTCATCCTTAGCTGAAAGAAATAGGATAGTGTCATCTGCATATTGGATGATGGGAAACTCCCTGTCATGGGTTTGAAGAGGCAGAGATAGGGTGCCATGTGCCAATATTTGGTTGACCACCAACTGCAACAAATCCGCTGCTATGACAAACAACAGTGGTGACAGAGGATCACCCTGTCTGACACCACATTTGCACTTAAATTGTTTTCCAGGAATGCCATTTAACAAGACAGACGAAGAACCTGTGGACAGCAATTGCTTAATCCAAGAAATCCATTTGGCATCAAACCCTTTATACTGCAACATCTGAAGGATGACTTCATGCTCGACGGTGTCAAATGCCTTGGCAAAATCCAGCTTGAGGATTATAATGGGTTGTTTGGACTGCTTGCATTGATGAATATATTCAAAACTCCAAGCAAGGCAGTCCTGGATAGATCGACCCTTGAGGAATCCATACTGGTTTTTGTGAATACACCGAAGGATCACCTTCTGCAACCGGTTGTCCAACAACTTTGTAAGGAATTTAAGATAGGTATTTGTAAGAGATATTGGCCGAAAATCATCGGGCCCTTCAGGTGAAACGATCTTGGGGATGAGCGTAGTGAGGGAACCATTGATGTTTGACGAACATCCCTTCATAAAAGTCCCTAATCATCCGCAAGAAATCCTACTCAATTATAGGCCAACATCGCTTGACGAACATCCCGTTAAATCCATCCGGTCCAGGTGCCCGATCCATGGGTAATTCCGTTAGAACTTTATATATCTCTTCATCAGAAAACGGTATGGAGAGCTCCTCCAGCCCCGGGACTGGCTGAATTATCTGAGTCAAATCAAAGCCCATATTGATCCCTTGGGCCTGGCCCATCCTAGATTTGAACGAGGCCCATAGAATTCACGCCATCTGTGCGTGGTCAGTCACAGGTTCACTCAAGGAGTTAGCCTTCAGACTGGCAATTGAATTCCTTCTCATCCTCTCCGATGCCATGGCGTGAAAGAATTTGGGATTCTCCTCGCCAACCTTTATATATCGAATGGTGCACCTCTGCTTCCAGTAGATATAGTGAATTTTCAAAAGATGCTCATAGCGAAGCTTCACTATTTTCCGGAAATTGAATTCTGGCCTAGTTAAAGGCCTCACTTCCTATAACTGATCAAAGTGCAAGATCACCTTTGAGCAATCGACAGTAAGCTTTTTGATATATGATAACTTTTTGCTCCAAAGTTTTAAATCATGTCGAAGCTGCTTAAATTTCTTTGCGAGAACCGCAGAAGCAGGAAGATCAGAGAAGACCGGTGCATTCCATGACTTGGTGACACAATCCATAAACCCTGGCATGTCAAACCAGAAGCTTTCAAACCGAAAAGTTCTGGCCACAGGAACGGAAGTGTCAATGGCCACCACACAAGGCACATGATCCGATCCAGTTTTGGCCAGTGGATTAACCACCGTGTTCGGGTAGTGCGAAATCCAATCAGCCGTAGTGAAGAACCAATCGAGCTGCTCAAGGAGGGGGTTTTGCTGCATGTTGGACCAAGTGAAGCTACGACCTTTCAATGGCAGTTCCAAAAGACACAAGTGTCCAATTATTTCATTGAAGAGGAAGATATCATTAACGTCACGCCCCGGGAGGTTTCTGTTATCTAAAGACCGGATAAAGTTAAAGTCCCCCAACAACAGCCAATTTTCATCAGGAGGGATGTCTAGATGATAGAGCCAGCTAACAAAATCATCCCTAGGCTGACCTTCACAAGGCCCATATACAGACACTAAGGTCCATTTTTCCGAGTTCTGCATCGATTGGAAGGAAATGACAACACCAAATCGCTGGATGTCAATCTACTGACCCTGAAAGATCGAGGAGTTCCAAATGACGAGAATCCCACCAGACGCTCCAATGGAAGGCGAGAACGCGAATTTATCAAACCATCCAGGGCAAAAGGATCTGATCATTCGAATATCAAAGTTCTCGCATTTAGTTTCCTGTAAGCAAAGTATAGAACATCTACTTTCTTCAATCTTAGCACGTAAGTCGCGCTGCCTAGCCTCTGAATTTAACCCACACACATTCCAGCAGAGAACATTCCAATTTCGATAATAGCAATTATCCATAAAAGAACACTGAGGAATAGTAGCAGATCCAGCTGCCTAACAGCATGGACAATATCATAACAAAAGAACCAACGAAAAGCACCCAGTAGTTCATACAGTCGTAGAAGTAGCAAAAACTAATATAAGACTGGCAGAAAAACAAAAGTGCCCCATGTTCCATGATGCTTCTTCTGGCGTCACTCATCATGTGGACCATCTTCTTTTCCAGCAGGGCGAGGATAAGCCATAAGCTTCTCGACCGAAAGCTCAGATGGGTCAATACCCAGGGCCACTCCAATTGCCTGCATCGTGGATATAGGTGTCGGAGGTGGAAGAGGAAGCTCGCTCTGTTCATCTTCAAGGCGGAGCTTCTTTGCCCTCGGGCGACGCAAAGGGGCAGACTTTGGAGGGATTGCAGATATTGGCTTCATTCCCGTCCTCTTGGCCGAGCTGCGCGTCATTCTTCTATTGGAAAAATCTAGAACTGGCTCCACAAGAGTGACAGAATGCCTCGTGCGAGGTCGTTTACCCAACGCAGTTGGAGTAGCCGAGGTAAACTGAAATTCATCCCAAGGGACCTGTGAAGGAGGAACTTGGGAATTGGAGCAAGGCTGATCATCTGATGGTAGCTCTTCAATAACCACTGAGGAGTTGGTTCCACGACTAGGGGCATACTGGTCGTTAGACCAAAGCAAATACTTGTGATGCAGATCGACAGAACCAAAAAGAACTGGCAGCTTCAAGGCAGAAAACCCAGGCAGAGGAGCTGGTATGTCCCTGATGACAAACTCAGGCAGTAAAGACTTGAAAGATCTCTCCCATATCATTGCCGGTGGTAATTCTGGTCCATAAAAGACTCGAACCATGCCAAGATGGATGGGGCCCATCTGCATTACAGGTGGAGCTTGCATAGGTTGCTGGACCTCCAACATGTCCTCATCATCAGAGGAGTCTACAGATGGATTCAAGATCATGGAATTCTGATCTTGGGCTGGCTGAATCTCATCTTGCTGTTGCTGAATAGGCTGATCCTGGTCTTCCCAGGGGCCCCATCCTTCATTGGGCTACATATTGTTAGCCCACCCGTACACATCATTGTGACCATGGTTTGGACCCGGAGGAACTGCGTTCCATCCAAGAGTTGGGTATGGAGGCATCGCCCAAAACGGTTGCTGAACTTCGACTCCAGGCATCGGGTGGGGATTCCCATTAAGAGGCATAGGATCTTCATCAGCAGGGATCATGGCGCCAGCAAATTCTCCAGATAAGATATAGCAGCCAGCCGACCAGGATACCATAACATCTCCCCAATTGGCAAATTCCCGAAAGGTTACTGATCGAGGGACTAGCGCATTATCCGGGAAAGAAGCATGGACCAGAGACCTAACGTTGCGCCTGTCAGTGTTGTTCCAATAGTGAAACTGCCCAAAGGTGCCAACCATGTCCGCAATGCATTGAGTGTTTCTATAATCAAGGGGGATGCCAATGAACATCAGCGACCCTGTCCGTTGGCCATGGATAGCACGGAAACCTCCCCCCTGATTATGTGGGATAAAACAGACAAAAAACTCATTTCCTTCCTCATCAACGCCTAAAGGAAACGGCGGATGCAGAGTAAAAGAACCCCTGACAACTGGATCTTCCATCTCGAACAGACCGACCCCTTGAAACCATGTTTGAGCAGAGATAACGGGGACATGCATCACCTGAACAAGGAAGTCAAGAACTTGCTGCCGACGAACGCCAACCAGCTCTGGAGGTGGGATCGGCTCCACAATGGCCACCATGTACGGCTCGTGCGCCCGGGGCGGAGGAGCAGCCGGCGTGTAGAAAGTGTGGGGGAGACGATCTACACCTCCGTCTTCAATATCAAAGCCAACTGGGATGAAGCGGTGTGGGTCAATCGCATACACCGCCATTGGAGCCGGCGGTGCAGAAGCAGGACTAGAGCTATTGGGAGCTGTTGTGTGCACGACAGGGTGCACCAGCGGCGATGGTGGTTGGGGAGAAGCAGAGGATGGGGTTTTCTCCGGAGTCGTTTGGCCTCGGGAAACTGGAGAGGCAGGGGAGGAAAGGTGGTCTTCTTTTCTGACTCGCTTCCCAAAACCCGACGATGGGACTTTGGGTACCCAGATGGACAAGTCAGGCGGCTGGCCAGTGCAGTTTTTTTTAATGTGGCCTGAGCGAAAACAATTACGACATCGAACCTGGTTCGTGCACGTCTCTGACGTGTGGCGCATAGCCAAACAGTTCTGACAATCCCAGTAAGACACAGCCATATCTTCAATCATATCATCAAAACTCCGTAAATCCGAGATAATATCCTGAGGCGAAGTAACTCTTGCTGCCGTAGGTGATGGGCTGTTACTTTCATCATCCGAGAGGCAGATGGGCTGGACCCTGGAGCCCAGCTGGGGTGGAGAGTCTAAACCTTCCAACGCAAAAACTAATCTACCACCTGAGGATCCAGGGTTTAAACGGGCAGGAGATAAACCCTCCGGTGAAGGCGGGACTGTTCCAAACTGAATCTCTACCCTTGCCGGCGGCGAGGTCGTCGCTGTCGCCGTAGGAGACCGACCAGCATCCTCATGGGACGAAATATGATAACCAGCTTCTTGCACTGTGGTCACCTCAGCGGTGGTCGGGCCATAGCTATAGCCTTTACGAGCCGGATATTGCATGAACGTGGCGAACTTAGCATGCTTTTTAGGAATAGAATTGGCCGTACGAGCCTGAAGAGAGGATTTGACCGGAGCCTGTTTCATGGCCTCTAAACCAAGATGAGCTCTTCTCTTAGAAGGACTAACTAAAGTCCATTCCTCCTGGCATTCAGATTGCCATAGGCTAAATTCCTTCTTCCAATCTGGGCCACCATGACCCCAAAGATGGAAGAAACACTTGAACTGATCACAAACAAAACTCCTCTGGTGCAGAATGAAAAAACCCAGTTCCTTGCAAGAGACGTTGAATGAAAAAACTCCATGATGGAGGAAAGATACCTTGAGATGTGAGCAATATCCTCCGATGGCCGCCTCAAGAGCAAAACCAACGTTCTCCTCATCCAGACGGAATGTGTGCCGAGCAAAGGAAACCACCATGATGAAATGGCCCGTGTCCGACGTGGGATGCACCGATCTGTTGAAGCTACGTTGGATCTCAGACGCCAACTTCATCCCCGGGGAGAAATCCAATCCCAGGGAGATCGCAGCATGGACTGCCATGGAGATGACAACCAGAGGAGAGAGGAGAGGACGCCGGGAACGATGAGACGATCAGATGGCAAAACCCACAGAGAGATGTGGAGATCGCCGGCGGTGGTGGGTGGCTATGATTAGGGTGGCGGCGGGGAGGTCATTTTGACTTCTACCACGAGATTGTAGAGGCTGAACCCTAGATGCTAGCCTATGGTCTGATTGTTTATGTTTATCCCCGTTGAAAACTTAACCTATATTGTCATCAATCACCAAAAAGGGGGAGATTGTAAGTGCATCTAGTGCCCCTTAGTGATTTTGGTGTATTGAAGACTTATACGTTAAGGTACTAATGTGTTTGTGAGTGTACACATGTCTATAAGTCTATGAGGAGTTTGATATTTGCAGAGAAAGTCGACCCCTAAAAATGAATGTCTTCAACTAAAGACTTTGGCTTTCTGAAGACTTTCAAAGTGAAGAAATTGGTGTGACCTTGAAGACTTGATATTCGTGCGAGGAACATGAAGCGTGAAGACTTTTGTTTTCGTAGTTTCGTTTTCTCTTTCTTGAGTCATAGGAAACATCGTACTGTTAAAGGGGGTCGAGGAAAAACTAAGGAAAAGTTTCCAAGTGATGCTCATCTCAAAATCCTACACCTACCAATCCCTTTGAGTGAAGCCATTGGAAATCTCATACACATGAGTCAATTTCTTCAGTGACAGAGACGAAGTTCTTCTGGTCTCTGAGGAATTTGTTCTGACTGAGGAGTTAGGAATTCGCCAGTGCGGATTGCCTACAAGTGAGGAACATGATAGCCCTCAGGAATTTGAACCTCAAATTTCCGACCGTTGTTGTGCTATGCGCCAGCTGTCCCAAAATATCTTCTCCACCTAATGGTCATATTAGTGAAGGGCATTTATGTCTTATCATGTCAGTCTGCTCGCTAGCCTATAAATAGCCGCCCCCTACAACCACTAGCTGGTTGGCTGCTCCGCGAGAAATTGACACTTGTCGTTGAGAGCATCCCATCCTCTGAGGACTTTGAGCGAAAATCATCAAGTGAGGAAAACCCAAACCCAAACACCTACAAACCCAAAGTGATTGAGCATCACTGAAGAGATTGTTGCTGCGTTGATCCGACACTTGTTACCTTTGAAGACTGTGCATCTTCCATACGGTTAGGCGTCATGGTCTAGAGCATCCAAGAGGAAATTGTGGATCGCCGAGTGAACGAGTTTGTGAAGGTTTGGGAGTCACCTGAAGACTTACCACGAGTGATAGGGCAAGGTCTGTGTGATCTTAGCTCAAGGATAATATGGTGAGGACTGTGTGTGCTCAGGTTTAAATACCTAGCCCCTCCAACCATACGTACAACTGTCACAGCAGTTGGAACTGGTCTACCAAATCACCGTCTTCACTAAGCTAACTGGTTATATTTCCTCAACCCTTTCATTTCATCATTATTGTGTTGTGTACTTGATCGCTACTATTTGAAGACTTTGACTGAAGACTTTCTCAATTTCCTCAGTTCAATTTATTTAGTTAGTTAGTTTGTCTTCAGCCTGCTTATCCTGTGTTTATGCTTTCTGTACTCAGTGCTTCTTTTCATTTCATCATGACGATTGTGCTTTTGTTCTGTTATGCTTGCAGCTAAGTACTTATTCCGCTACTAGTCATTCGTGACTTAGGAATTTCCTCACCCTGAAATTCCTCAGTGACGAATTTGTAAAATTCGCCTATTCACCCCCCTCTAGTCGACTTAACACACTTTCAACCCGGAGATGAAGCTAATAAGAATGTTTTCCGTTTATGTTTGAAGGGAAAAGTGTTCTCATGATATAGGCTATGTGATGATATTGGCTCTTGGAATTGGAATCGTTTGAAATTGGAATTTCACCAAAAAATTATCCTATGCATCTAGTTCGTCGTGCTCGGAATTACATATATAATTTTCGGCCTCGTGCAGGGGAAAGTATCACTCTAGCTTGGGGGAGGCTTAAGTCATTGTTATATTCATGCCCAAATCATGAGCTCTCAAGAGAAATTATTATTCATAATTTTTATGCTCGGCTTTCTCGTGACGATCAATCCACGCTCGACTTCTTGCACTGGTTCTTTTATGAAGAAGACTATTGAATTCAGGTGGGATCTTTTAGAAAGAATTAAACACAACTCTAAAGATTAAGAACTCGGCGAAGGTAAAGAGTCAGGTATTAAGCTTAAGTTTGATTGTGTTAAATCTTTTATGAATACCGATGTTTTTCACAAGTTTAGCACTAAATATGGACTTGACTCTGAGATAGTAGCCTCTTTCTGTGACACATTTGCTACTCATGTTGATCTCCCCAAGGATAAGTGGTTTAAATATCATCCACCTATTAAAGAAGAAATTAAAGAACCGGTTGTGGTTAAATATGAAACTATCATTTACAATGTTGACCCAGTTGTTCCTACTACTTAGATTGAAAAACCACCTTTCCCTGTTAGGATAAAGGAACATGCTAAGGTTTCAACCATGGTCAATAAAAGTAATATTAGAGAACCTAAACCATCGGAACAAATCAAAGTAAACCTAGTGTTGCTATGCTTAAAGATCTCTTGGTAGAAAATATACATGGGCATATTATTTACATCTGTGATGAAGCTGCTAGAATTGCTAAACCATATGAGAAAGATAAATATAGACATGTTCTTGGCATGCCTATTGTCTCAGTCAAAATAGGAGATCACTTTTATCATGGTTTATGTGACTTAGGTGCTAGCATGGGTGCTATTCCTTTTACCTTATACCAAGAAATTATGAATGATATAACACCCGCTAAAATATAAGACATAGATGTTACAATTAAACTTGCTAATAGAGACACCATCACACCACTTGGGATTGTTAGAGATGTTGAAGTCTTGTGTGGGAAAATAAAATATCCTACTGATTTTCTTGTTCTTGGTTCCCCACAAGATGACTTTTGTCCCATTATCTGTGGTAGACTTTTCTTTAACACCGTTAATGCTAAAATAGATTGTAAGAAATAAACCGTCGGTGTTAGTTTTGGTGATGAGTCTCATGAGTTTAATTTTTCTAAGTTTAGTAGGAAGCATCATAAGACAGAATTACCTAGTAAGGATGAAATAATCGGTCTTGCTTCTATATATTGCCGTTCCTCCTACTGATCCTCTAGAACAATATTTGCTAAACCACGAAAATGATGTGCATATGCATGAAAGAAATGAAATAGATAAAATATTCTTTGAACAACGACCTCTGCTTAAACACAATTTGCCTATTGAAACTCTAGGAGATCCTCCTCCACTTAAGGGTGATCCTATGTTTAATTAAAACAATTGCCAGACACTTTGAAATATGTTTATCTTGATGAGAAAAAGATATATCCTGTTATTATTAGTGCTAACCTTTCAAAACATGAAGAAGAAAGATTATTGAAAATTCTGAAGAAGCACCGAGCTGCTATTGGATATACTCGTGATGATCTTAAGGGCATTAGTCCCACTCTATGTCAGCACAAGATTAGTATGGAACCTGATGCTATACCCGTTGTTGATCAACAACGACATTTGAATCCTAAAATGAAGGAAGTGGTAAGAACTGAAATATTAAAGCTTCTGGAAGCAGGTATAATCTATCCCATAGCTGATAGTAGATGGGCAAGTCCCCTTCATTGTGTCCCTAAGAAGGGAAGTATTACTGTTGTTTCTATTTATAAAAATGAACTTACTCAACAAAGAATTGTCACTCGCTATAGAATGGTAATTGATTTTAGAAAATTAAATAAAGCAACTAGAAAAGATCATTAACCTTTGCCTTTTATTGATCAAAGGCTAGAAAGATTACCTAAGCACACACTTTTGCTTCCTTGATGGATATTCTGGTCTTTCTCAAATACCTATTTCACAACCTCACCAAGAGAAAACCACCTTTACTTGTCCTTTTGGCACTTATGCTTATAGACGTATGCCTTTTGGTTTATGCAATGCACCTGCTACCCTTCAAAGATGGATGAATGCTATATTCTCCGATTTTTGTGAAAAGATTGTTGAGGTTTTCATGGATGTATTTTCTATTTATGGAACTTCGTTTGATGATTGCTTAAGCAACCTTGATCGAGTTTTGCAGAGATGTGAGCAGATTAATCTTGTCTTGAATTGGGAGAAGTGCCACTTTACAGTTAATGAAGGTATTGTCTTGGGACATAAAATTTCTAAATGAGATATTGAGATGGATAAACCTAAAGTTGATGCAATTGAGAAAATTCCATGTCCTAAAGATATTAAAGGTATTCCTAGTTTCCTCGGTCACACTAGTTTCTATAGGAGGTTTATTAAAGACTTCTCTAAAATTTCTAGGCCTCTTACACATCTTTTTAAAAAAGGATGTTCCGTTTGTTTTTGATGATGATTATGTAGAAGCCTTTGAAACACTTAAGAAAGCCTTAACTTCTACACCTATTGTTCATCCACCTGACAGGAACTTGCCTTTTGAAATTATGTGTGATGCTAGTGATTATGCTGTTTGTGCTATTCTAGGACAAAGAGTTCATAAAAAGTAAAATGTTATCCATTATGCTAGTAAAACTCTAGACATTGCTCAACAAAACTATGCTACTACTGAAAAAGAATTTTTAGCAGTTGTATTTGCTTGTGATAAATTCAGATCTTATATTGTTGATTCTAATGTAACTGTGCACACAGATCATGCTGCTATAAAATTTCTAATGGAAAAGAAAGATGCTAAACCTCGACTCATTAGGTGGGTTCTCTTGTCACTACAAAAAAATACACTTCTGTGATGATACGTGTTTGTCACAGTAGGTCACGTTTTCTGTCATGCATGTACATCCATGACGATTTTATGACAGAATCAAAATAGTCATACCCGTGTTGTCATAGAAGTGTTTCATGACATTACCAAAATTATCGTCATGGAAGTGTCCACTTCCATGACGACAAATCGTGCGTCATAGAAGTGCTTTCGTCAAGGGTAACCGACATGTGGCATCCACCATAACAGGTCGCCGTTAAGCTACCGGGTTCCGGTTTGGATCTGATAACCCGTTTACAGCTGGGACCAATGAGGATTTTAAACGTGTAAAATTATCATTGGCTATAGAAACCACGTGTTAGCACCGCGAAAAGGAAAGATGTACACCGCCCAATGGACAGGAGGCGCATATGATACGTCAACACGTGGCAAGGCCCAACAACGGCACATTTAGGTTAAAAAGGCTAGCCCATTAACGACCTACTTGCTGATGGCCCATTCGAAGTTAGGGCCTGTACGGCTAGTGTCAAATCGGCCCGTCAATGGCCCGTTCTAAACTTGTCATCATCGCAACCCATGGTCACCTCTAGCCCGTTAACAGTTTGCTAAGTATTTGGGCCAAATTAGGGTCCGATGTGTTTCTGACCTGTTAAAGGTCCTACTCCATTTGGGCCCATTTATTGCCATTGAAACTTTTGGCCCATAAACAACCGTGAAGGATTTGGTTCATACTGGGCCATGTCTGACATTCGGCCTGTTAGAGGCCCACTTTAGATTTGGGCCACTTCCAGCTTGTTGTGATTTTCGGCCTATTTACTCGGATGAAATCCATGGGCCATTTGTAGCCCAACGTCACATCGGGTCTATTAACGACCCATATAAAACTGATACTAATCAAGCCCAACCGAACTTTCGGCCTGTTAAAGGCCCGTGTAGTAAGTCGGTGCATTTATGGCTCGTCTGAATTTCGGCCTGTGAATGATCCGCATTGTTCAGGAGGATGTGGGTATTGATGAAGATGTGAACCATCGAATCAAAGCCGTATGGATGAAGTGGCGCCAAGCTTCTGGCATTCACTATGAAAAGGGAGTACCACAAAATCTAAAAGGCACGTTCTATAGGACGGTGGTTCGACCCGCAATGTTTTATGGCGCTGAGTGTTGGCCGACTACAAGGCGACATGTTCAATAGTTAGGTGCGGCAGAGATGCGTATGCTGAGATGGATGTGTGGCTACACGAGGAAGGATCAAGTCCGAAATGATGATATACGAGATAGAGTTGGGGTAGCACCAATTGAAGAGAAGCTTGTCCAACATCGTTTGAGATCCTTTGGGCATATTCAGCACAGGCCTCCAGAAGCTCCAGTGCATAGCGGACGGCTAAAGTGTGTGGAGAATGTCAAGAGATGGCGGGGTAGACTGAATTTGACATGGCAGGAGTCCGTTAAGAGTGACCTGCAGGATTGGAGTATCACCAAAGAGTTAGCAATGGACAGGGGTGTGTGGAAGCTTGCTATCCATGTGCGAGAGCCATTAGTTGGTTGCGAGATCTTATGGGTTTCACCTCTATCCTGCCCAAACTTTTTTGGGGCTAAAGGCTCAGTTGTTGTTGTTGTTGTTGTTGTTGTTGTTGTTGTTGTTGTTGTTGTTGTTGTTGTTGTTGTTGTTGTTGTTGTTGTTGTTGTTGTTGTTGTTGTTGTTGTTGTTGTTGTTGTTGTTGTTGTTGTTGTTGTTGTTGTTGTTGTTGTTGTTGTTGTTGTTGTTGTTGTTGTTGTTGTTGTTGTTGTTGTTGTTGTTGTTGTTGTTGTTGTTGTTGTTGTTGTTGTTGTTGTTGTTGTTGTTGTTGTTGTTGTTGTTGTTGTTGTTGTTGTTGTTGTTGTTGTTGTTGTTGTTGTTGTTGTTGTTGTTGTTGTTGTTGTTGTTGTTGTTGTTGTTGTTGTTGTTGTTGTTGTTGTTGTTGTTGTTGTTGTTGTTGTTGTTGTTGTTGTTGTTGTTGTTGTTGTTGTTGTTGTTGTTGTTGTTGTTGTTGTTGTTGTAACGATCCGCATTGTAAATGGACCACCATGAGCTGAGATACATTTCGGCCTGCTAATGACTAGTGGGTTATTCAGCACAATCAGGGCCCAATCTCACTTTCGGCCTATTAAAAGCCCATGTTATTTATGGGCTCGAGATATTTACACATGTTAACGGCCTATTGTTACTGAGGGCCCAAATTATGTTTAGGCCTGTTAAAGGCCCACTGTGGGCACATGCCTACCAAAAATATGAAAGCTTATGCTGATTTAGGCCTAGATATTTTTAGTTGGCTACATGCAAATTACGACCCATAATTGTTTTTAGCCCAATTGGAATGGGCCCGAAGAATGTTGGCACGTTGGGCTCCTACGAAGCTTTCGGTCGAATACATTACTAAGATAAACCTACACTATGCAAAAATAGCGTCGTAATTTCTACAGCCTTCGGCAGCATGACAAATGCTATATCACAACAAAATAAATTCCAGCCATACAACAAAAGGCCTGTTGGCATAAAGTTCACAGTCCTTGTAGATAAAAGCACCATCAGATGTATAGAAGCACAAATCATTTGACCTGAGTGCTAATGTTTCAGGCTATAGAATCTGATGGAGCAGCATGATCTTCCCATTTTTCTGCCATTGCTCTTGAACAACGAAGCAAATGTCTGATAGTCTAGTTTCAAAACCATTCATATCTTGATGACATTTGTCAACCACTATTCTTGTTTTCGAAACGACGTCCATTAGGGATTTGACTTGTGTCTGGAGCATAGGTATATTACTCTGTCTAGTCGGAAGATTTTGTTCAGTAGGCGATTTGGACAAGGTTACCTTGACAACCAACCCAGAATTATGGAGCAAGGTGCTTTTTGCACTGTTAGTGGAGAGATACTGATGCACTGCAGCAAGAGGTGACATTGTGCTTGTGGTAGCATCGTCACCTTCAAGTGGTTGGGGTTTTTTCGGTGTCAAAACCTTGACCCACTATTGCATCCGGAGTTTGAAGAATTTGCAAGGTCACTGGCCCAGGATCTGGAGTGTCTTGGCGGCCATTGGGTTCAACGGCTAGTGCTGTGTTCGGACGACATGAGGTCTCTTCCCGAAGATGGGTATCCGGCTCGCAGGACTCGGAAATCGGAACATAACTTGTTTTCAACTTAGGGGGAGAAATATTCTCGGCTTGTTCCTCCACAACCGCAACCTGATGGGTGATCGGCGGGGACCTGATTTCCCTCTGATCGGTTTTAAGCCCAATCTGATCGTAGTCCGTTGCAATTCCTATGGCGGCGATGCAATCTAGTAGCTCGTTTAAGGACGAGACATCTGTTGGATCCATCTTTTCGGGGTGTTCAAGGCCAATGTGAAGATGGTGTTTAGCGATTTCTAGGGCTGCCTTTGGCTTAATGGCCATGCGGGCGCCCATGGTGAAACCGCCGAGCTGGAGGACCTGTCCTAGAGCTAGTGCCCCTCCAGAGGTAATGCCGTCGTTAATGACAAGGCGAGCCATCGATCCCGCCGTCAAAGACACAATGGAACTCTAAATGAAAGTACCAATGTCGGTGTCAAAACCAGCCGCGGGTAGGGGGTCCCGAACTGTGCGTCTGAGGATCAAACGTAACAGGAGACAAAGGCAACACGATGTTTACCCAGGTTCGAGCCCCCTTGACGGATGTAATACCCTACTTCCTGCTTGATTGACTTTGATGATTATAGGGGTTACAAGAGTTGATCTACCTCGAGATCATAATGGCTAAACCCTAGATGCCTAGCCTATATGATTTGTGTTAGCCTCTATGGACTAAACCCTCCAGTTTATATAGACATCGAAGGGGCCTAGGGTTATACAAAGTTGGTTTACAGAGAAAGGAAACTACACATCCAGACGTCAAGCTTGCCATCCACGAAAAAAGGAGAGTCACAACCAGACACGGGGGAAGGCCTTCTATCTTGTATCTCCACGGCCCATCAGTCCAGCCCATGCTACACAGCCCGGACGCCTAATGACCCCATAATCCAGGACACCCTCAGTTGTTCAATCATTTGTTCCATAGCTTGCTGAAAGTTTCAACTTGTAGATTAGTGTACCAGATAAGTTACTAATGAGATAAAATCAAACAAAGTAGGTTTCACATTTATACATAACTTATTTTGGTGAACTACTATAATACACTAGCATGTATTATAGTGCCAATTACATAATAAAATCACTTGTAGATTAGTGAGGGAGTTGTCAGTGGGAACGACACCTTTGGGATCACAAGAATCCCTACTACGGTTGCGGGGCACGGGGTCGTGAGAAGAGCGGATCAAACAGGTAGCACACGGTTCCTTTATCCAGGTTCGGGCCACGAGGATGCGTAAAACCCTACTCCTGCTTTGGTGGATTGTTTATCTGTGTTCTTGAACTAGCAATGGGGCGTGAGGAGCTCCAAAAAGCCGAATCCTCTTCCTGGTCGCCTTGGGCCTCCTTTTATAGGGAAAGGGGTTGCCACAGTGGCACACAGGAGGTGGAAAGGGTACAGTGATGCGAGGTTATCCCTCGCATTACATGTCAAGGCGCATTTAATGCGTCTTGCTTAGGTGTCCTGTCTTTATCGGGGACGGGGGAGAGCCATGTCTCATCCGTCGCCGCTCCCTCTTGCGTCGACACGCGCCCTGGCCAACGGTGCCCGCGGTGCCATGTAGGCAGGCAGGCAGCTGAGGTGGCGCAGTGGTGGGTCTCCACGAAGATCTGCGTGCAGCCACGCAGGTGCCTGCCCAGCTGGTTGGGTCGGCAGCTGCATGCGAACGGTGGTGGAGGTCTAATTGGCGTGGGCCTGATGGTGGCCCTACGGGTGTTCATGGCAAGGGGCCTTGCCGGGGCCCCAGCAAGGGTCTTGCCGTGGCTCCTGCTGTCATCCCCGGCAAGGCTCTTGCCGGGGGCCTTGTGGTCCTCCTTGGATGGGATCCCGCCGAGGATCATCATCTTCTAAAGTGTGTATCTGATCTTGAATGTCTTCACAAAGATCTGCATGCCACCACGGGGATGTCTCCCGAATCCTTGCCCCATGGGGGCAGCGGACTCAAGGGGGACTCGCTTCGTACGTGTGGGGCGAGCTGCCACGGCAAGGGTCTTTCCGGGTTTGCTAAAACCGCCTCCCGGCAAGGATCTTGGTGGGGGAGTCCGCTTCGTCCCCTTTGCTCTTTGTGGTCTTGGCCTTGGCGTCGTTTTGTTTCTCTCGAGATTCGGTCTTACCTTGGCTCACCTCCCTTGCCTTGGTCAGTGTGGTGGTGCCCATGGCTCAGACTGCCCGTGCACAGTTATAGGGGTACAAAAAGTGTACCCCTCTTTTTGTACACCGACAGGAGCCCCCGGGCCTGGGCCACACGTAAGCGCAATCGCGTCGTTGGGCTAGGCCCAAAAACGGTGCGCGGGCAGGCGGGGTGGTTTTTACCGCGGTAAGTCTCTTTGCGCGCTACGCTTCCCTCGCTTACCTCGCGTGGCGCGGCGTGGGGAGGCGTGTGTGACGTGGGCAGCATGCGTGGGGCTGAGCTCTGCACGCATGCGTCACGTCGTAGTAAAGGGGGCGGTTCGTGCCTTTCCCATAAGCGGACGGAGGCGTGGGGGCGTGGCCCATTTACTGAACGGGGCCGAGACGTGGTCTTCAAGGCGTCCACTCCCCACGATCACGGGGTGGGGAGAGGTCGCCTCATCCGTCGCCTCGGTCCTGCACGCCTGCCACGTGGCTCTCATGCGCTTGGGGTGGCGAACGGTGGAGGCGGGAAACCGGGCCGCCGCGGGCTGGGGCAGCGGGTCGGTCCCAGTTCCCTGCGCCTTCCGTGTCTTGATTGGTTGAGCGGGGTGGCCGAGCCCCCACGCCGTTCCTTTATAAAGAGCGGGAGGGGGGATGGCGTCCCGCATTCCTTCATCTCCTCCTTCCTTCAGCTTCTGCTCCCCCTTCCATCCGCCATGGAGAGAGGGAACCCTGGTCCTTCAACGGTGGCGGCGAGGGTCGCCGCTCGACAACGCGTCCCTCCTTCTCCTACACCTGCGGTGGCAGGGCCAGCCGCAAGGGGAAGGGCGAGGGGGCGAGGCCGAGGCGCTCGGGGAAGAGGAGGACGGGGCGGCGCATTGGCCTCGCCGCCGCCAGCAGTTCCTCCTCCCACGGAAGGCCATGTTGGGGATGATCCTTGCGAGTTCTTCGTCAGGCTGCGCCGGCCGCCTCGCCATCGCCTTCGTCTCCCGACTCCATTCGCGCGGGAGATGGAGCTGGATCCGCCAGAGTCATTGCGGCTGCACATGAGGGGCTGTGGGATCAGCGGCACGCGGGTTCGCGTCGACTTCCCAGCCCCTCACGTGATGTATCTTCGTCGGGGATGGAAGACGTTCGCTCATATCCACCGCTTGACGGAGGGTCTCACTCTCCATTTCAAGCTGATGGAGGGCGGCCTCCTCTCCGTCAAGGTCTTCGGGCTCTTCGGGACCCGTGCTAGGTGCTGCATGGAGAGCTCTTCTGATAGCAAAGAATCCTCCTCGGGCGGGAGTGACGACGAGGACAGCGGCATAGACGACGAGGGTAGCAGCGGCAGGATGACGGGTCCGACTAGGTGTCGGGCGCCGCTCCATGCGGCACCGGCGACCCCATCATCCGTGTCGCCGGCTCCCTGAACTTCTCGGGGTCGTCTCCTTGGGCGGCTGGCGTTGGGAGGCTACGGAAGAGGAAGAGGGCGGGCGGCAAGGCCGTCAAATCGGAGTACGCGGGCACCGACGCCTTCGACGCATGCTGACGTCCTGCTGCCCCGTCTTCGAGCTATGCTTCCGGCGCCGGCATCACCATCCAGCCTTCGGACGGCCACCGAGATGTTCTCTTGGTGTCTTCTGCCACCCGTAGCTCGCCTAGGCGCCCCTTTTGCCCTTTTCGCCTCCTTGACCTGCCTCCTGAGGAGAGGGACAAGAAAGGGGTTACGGGCACCTTATCTCTTTTTAGTTTGTAAGCCTTCGGGCCTTGGCTGAATTTAAAACTTGTAATCCCATCATTCATGTTTTTCATTCCCTATGGACTGTACCTGAGTGGAATGTTTTTAATGAAAAAGGGATGCTTGCCGGGTCATTTTTTTACGGGTAGAACCCACGTCAAGGATTAAATCCTTGATATCTCTAAGATAAACATTTCCTTGCCCGGCAGCAGGCCTTGCCGTCTTCCCACGTCGCTCGACCTTTCTCACGGTTTTGGCAGAGGCAGGGATGAGGTGGGTTCAGGCTCCTTGTTTCATCCTTTCGCTGTCGCGACTACGACCAAACCTGGCCCCAGGAACGAGCCCTAGGGCCTAGAGTTTAGGGGAGCACGGTAGCTTTAGGAAGGAACGAGGTTTCACATACCTCAGTCCATAAGGGAATGCATGATAAGGGATGAAGAACTTATCTGAAGCTGTAGCCCCCGGCAACTCTGGTTTGTCATGGGTGAATCTTTGCACTTGCAGCCCCCGGCAATACTGGCTTGCCGGGGTCTAGATGCTGGTCTGTCCCTCTTCTCTTTTTCGTCCTCAAGTGATCCAGGAAGGATATCTGTGAGTCCTGTGAACCAAAGAAGACAAAAGAACGGCAAAGAGATGCACACTCGACCTCTAAGCTAGGGGTTAGTCGCCACTAAGCACTATCAACCCTAACCAAGGACGAGACTCGACCTAGCATGCATGCTATAACTTAGGGCTCCAGCGCTTCATTTACTTATGCTCAGGGTCTGCGCCTGGCTTTGTACAAAGGGTTACATGCATAATTGGCAATGCGTGTACAAAAGGTGGCTTGCCGGGGGGCCCGGCAAGCCGCGCCTCACGGGTAAAACTTGCGAAGATGCTCAATGTTCCAGGAGTTACTCACCTAAACGACATCTTCGGTCTCCAGGCGGACTGCGCCGGGCCTGGTGACTCGTATTACCCGATAAGGGCCTTCCCACTTTGGCGTCAACTTGTTGGAATTCTTGGTCGATTGAACGCGCCGAAGGACAAGGTCGCCTTCCTCAAGGCTTCGGGCATGAACCTTGCGGCTATGGTAGCGGCGCAAGGCTTGCTGGTAGCGTGCTGCTCTCGCAGCCACCCGAAGACGATCTTCCTCAAGGAGCATTGCATCATCTTGCCGCAGTTGCTCTTGCTCAAGCTCATCATAAGCGAGCACTCGAGGTGACCCGTATATGAGTTCAGTGGGGAGAACTGCTTCTGCCCCGTATACTAGGGAAAAGGGTGTCTGGCCGGTGGCTCGATTTGGCGTTGTCCTGATCGACCAAAGAATCGTCGGCAACTCATCAATCCAGCGCCTTCCACTCTTGTGCAGCCTGTCAAAGGTCTTGGTCCTTAAGCCTCACAGTACTTCAGCATTTGCCCTCTTAGCTTGACCATTGCTTCGCGAGTGAGCAACAGAAGCGAAACAGACTTTGCTGCCGAGGTCTTGGGCATATTGCATGAAGGTGCGGCTTGTGAACTGTGTGTCGTTGTCGGTGATAACCCTATTGGGTACGCCAAAACTGCACACTAGTCCCTTGAAGAACTTGACGGCGGACTGAGCTGTGACCTTCCTCACTGCCTCCACCTCCGGCCACTTTGTGAACTTGTCGATTGCAACGTACAAGTACTCAAAGCCTACGACAGTGCGGGGGAAAGGGCCCAGTATGTCGAGCCCCAAGACCGAGAAGGGCCAGGAGAGAGGAATGGTTTGAACGGCTTGAGCTGGCTGATGAAGCTTCTTTGAATGGAACTGACACGCTTCACACCTGGTGACTAGTGTTGTCGCATCCTGGAGGGCGGTGGGCCAGAAGAAGCCTTGCCGAAATGCCTTTCCGGCAAGGGCCCTTGACCCGATGTGGGATCCACATATGCCTCCGTGTATCTCCGCCAACAGCTCCAGTCCTTCCTCTCGAGGGATACACTTCAATTTCACACCGTTCGGCCTCTTTCTGTACAGGACGTCATCGACGAACTGGTACATGGTAGAGCGATGGGCTACTTTTTCCGCTTCTTCCTGCTCCTCAGGAAGTTCCCCTGTTTGGAGGAATCGGACGGTATGATGTGCCCACGCTAGAGCCTGGGGCTCGACGACGAGGACTAAAGGCATTTCCTCCGCTATAGGAGCGGCTGTCTCGACGACAAGAGCTTGACGCTCCGCCGGAGCTAGCCGTCCCGTGGCGGGCTCAGTGTCCCCGGCAACATCCTTGCCGGCGGCTCCGGGGAGCTCGGCGGGAAGGTACTTGCCAGGCCCTGATTTCCTCCTCTTGTTCTGCTCTGTTGATGGATCAATGGATGGCTGAGTTAGCTGAAGCACAAAGGTACCTGGTTCCACAGGTAGCTTGAGGGCACCGCGTTTTGACAGGTAATCGGCGATATCGTTCTCCGCTCGGGGAGCGTGTTCAGCCTGTATACCGTCGAAACGCTCTTCCAGCTTTCTCACTTCATCGACGTAGGCCTTCATCAACGGGCTCTGGTAATCCTTCTTGACTTGCTTGACGACAAGCTGCGAGTCACCCCTGACGATGAGTTTCTTGATTCCGAGGTCCGCCGCGATCCTAAGACCGGCAAGCAGCCCTTCATACTCTGTCATATTGTTTGTTGACACCTCCCTGGGGAAGTGCATCTGGATCACGTACTTGAGGTGCTCTCCGGTAGTGCGACAAGCAGTACGCCAGCCCCGGCGCCTTGTAAGGAGAAAGCTCCATCAAAGTACATGATTGCCTCCTTGCCGGGTAGAGTAGTCTCTTGGGCTTCTTCGTCAGGCGTTGCGGTCCATTCTGCAATGAACTCCGCCAGGACTCGGCTCTGAATCGTCGAAGTACTTTCAAACTTGAGGCCAAAGCTGGACAGCTCCAGTGCCCATTCCACAATTCTTCCCGTTGCATCTGGATTGTGCAATATCCGTTGCAGAGGGAGGCGAGTGACGACAGTGATCTCGTGTGCCTGGAAGTAGTGACGCAGCTTCCTCGAGGCCATAAGAAGGCCGAAGACCAGTTTTTGCATGCCGGAGTACCTTGATCTAGCCCCCTGCAGGAGGGAACTAACAAAGTAGACCGGGTGCTGCATCATTTTATTCTTCGGCGGCACTTCAACTGGCTGTGTCGTCTCTGCATTGGTGGTGTCGGGCTCTGCCGCTGCCATTACCTTGTCGTCAGCCTCTCTCTGCGCCACTAGTGCGGCGCTGACCACCTGGTTCGTTGCCGCCAGGTATAGCAGCAACGGCTCCAGTGGCCTAGGCGCAACTATTATTGGCGCGGAGGAGAGGTACTTCTTCAAATCTTGCAATGCTGCTTCGGCTTCTGGCGTCCACTCCATCGGGCCCGCCTTTTTCAGGATCTTGAAAAAGGGAAGGGCGCGCTCGGCAGACTTGGAAATGAACCTACTCATGGCGGCGACGCAACCAGCAAGCCGACGCACATCCTTGATTCGCTTGGGTGCTTCAATCTGCTCTATAGCTTTGATCTTGTCCGGATTGGCCTCTATCCCACGCTATGACACCAAGAACCCGAGAAGCTTGCCGGACGGGATGCCAAATACGCACTTCTCAGGGTTCAGCTTGAGATTGATCTTGCGCAGGTTTGCAAATATTTCTTGCAAATTTGGTATGAGGGTTGCCCTGTCCTTGGTTTTGACCACTATGTCATCCATATAAGCTTCCATATTTCTATGGAGCTGGGGTTCAAAACCAATCTGGACCGCCCTTGCAAACGTCGAACCAGCACTCTTCAACCCGAAACGCATCCGCATGGAACAATACGTACCACATGGGGTGATGAATGTTGTTTTCTCTTCGTCTTCTCTTGTCATGAAGATCTGGTGGTAGCCGGAGTAGGCGTCGAGGAATGACAACAGATCACACCCAGCCGTGGAGTCAACAATCTGGTCGATGCGCGGCAACGGGAAGGGGTCTTTAGGACAAGCCTTATTGATATCTGTGTAATACACAGTCTCCACTTCCCATTTGCCTTGCGCACTACGACCGGATTGGCCAACCACGTTGGGTGGAGCACTCCTCTTACCAAACCCGCTGCTTCCAGTTTCCGGATCTCTTCTGTGATGAACTCTTGTCGTTCCAAAGCTTGCTTTCTGACCTTCTGCTTGACGGGCCGCGCATGAGGACAGACAGCAAGGTGATGCTCAATCACCTCCCTGGGAACGCTGGGGATGTCAAAAGCTTGCCATGCAAACACATTGACATTCGCCCGCAGGAAGGTGAAGAGCGCATCTTCCTATTTGTCGTCAAGGGTGGAGCTTATGGTGAAAGCTCCTCCCGTGCCGTCCTCATTGACAGAAACCTTCTTGGGTCCCTGCGGTATGGCCCTGGGCTTCTTGTTTCCGTCGGTGGAGCTCTCTGGCACGTCCTCGACGGCAGCGCTACACTCCGAAGAGGTGCGCTTGCCGGAGTGGGTGTCCGAGGTCTCACCGGTCTTCTTCTTCTTCTTCCCTCCCGGGGTCCCAACGGCAGGAGCAAGTGCCCTAGTGGCGGCAGCTGCTGCAACTGCTTGCTGGTATAGTTGATCAGCACAAATCAGCGCATCTTTCTTGTCGGAGGGGATGGTGATGATCGTCACAGGTCCTGGCATCTTCAGGGTGTTGTAGGCGTAGTGTGACGCTGCCATGAACTTGGCCAGCGCTGGGCGGCCAAGGATCCTGTTGTAGGGCAAGGGGATCTTGGCAACATCAAACACGATCCTCTCTGTCATGTAGTTCAGGTCGCCTCCAAAAGTCACGGGCAGCGTGACCTTTCCCTTGGGTTGGCTTCTTCTCGGGTTGACTCCCTGAAACGTGCCCATCTCTTCGAGGTCTCCATCAGGAATCTGCAGTTTCTCGATCACGACAGGCGAGATCAAGTTCAGACCGGCCCCGCCATCGACTAGCATCTTCGTCACCTTGAGGTTGCGCATTGTTGGTGAAACCAACAATGGCAAGCACCCGACCGCAGTAGTGCGATCAGGGTGATCCTCAGTGTCAAAAATGATAGGTGTGCTGGACCACCTCAGCGGCCTTTGGGCATCAAACGACGGCTCTGCCGCTGTAATCTCTCGCGCCCACTGTTTAAGCCGGCGGTGAGAAGTATACAGCGAGGCGCCGCCGTCGACGCACATGGCCTCTGTAGCTTTCTGAAACTCTTGGTCGCAGGATTCGTCGTCCTCTTCGTGATCGTCGTCTTCTGGCTTTTTGTCACGGCCCCGGGCGGGCCTCTCCAGTTGTTTATCCTTGCCGCGACGGCCCACTTGGCTGTCATGCTTCTTGTCGGACCCCTCAGCACCGTCTGGGCCCTTCTCCTTGTCCCGCCTCTCATACTCAGCCCTCTACTTCTCAGCGAGGAGCTCAACCTCTCGGCAGTCTTGGAGAGCATGGCCTTTGGTGCGACGGATCTTGCAGTATCGCTTGTCGGAGTTTCCTGGCTTCTCGGCAGCCGCCAAGGCCCGGCAGACGACACATCCGACAACTTCCTTGCTGGGGTCATCTGCCTTGGTTTTCTTGGTGGAGCCGGTGTCATCAGAACCCTCGACGGCAAGCATGGCTTTTCCTTTGCGCTTCCTATTGCGGCACCGGCCCTTCTTCGCCGGGGCGGCAGTATCCTCATCTGAGGAGTCGGTTTCCATGCCGGCATCTTCGCCGGGGTACTTCCTTCCCTCTTCAACTCGGGCACATCTGTCAGCAAGAACATAGAGTTCTGCTACATCTTTCACCTTGTTCATTGCCAGCTCTTTGCGCATCTTGCGGTTACGAACGTTCTGATGGAACGCGTTGATGATGGCGGCAGGGTGAACATCAGGGATATTGTACTGTATCCGACTGAACCTCTGTATATACTTGCGGAGACTCTCGCCTCCCTTCTGGGGAATGACGTGCAAGTCGCTTGCTTGGCCATGGGCTTGGTGGCCTCCAGTAAAGGCGCCCATGAACTCATGGCACAAATCCGACTAGGAGGAAATAGAGTCTACCGGCAAGTGCATCAACCATGACATGGCGTTGGGTTTAAGAGCCAATGGAAAGTAATTCGCAAGCAACTTATCGTCACGGGCTCCGGCAGCTTGCATCGCGATGGTGTAGATGCTGAGGAACTTGGACGGGTGGGTCTTGCCGCTGTACTTCTCACCCACGTCACATTTGAAGGTGCGGTGAGTGGGCCACCGGAACTGCCGCAGCTCACGGGTAAAAGCCGGATAGCCTACCTCGTAAGGTAGGCCTCCAGGGCTCTCCGGTGCCAGGTGGTCCACAGCAGGCCCTGCTCGGCGCGCTCCGCGCCGGCGCTTGATAGTGGTTCAAGCGTCTTCATGTTCTCATTCCCGAAGAACTTGGCACTGGTCACAGTGGGTCCGCGGGTCGGACGACGCTATGGAGATTTTGTCGCCCGTAACGTCGCGACGGGCTGGCGTCCGCGGTACCGGGCGAGGAGGAGGCGAGTGCACCGTGGTCACGGTGCCGCCGGCTTTCCTGCCACTGGTGCGTGGGACTCCGTCGGAGCGTCGACCCGGGGGCTCCACCGGACTTGGTCCGTCTTTGTTGGCCACCGCAACAAGGCTTCGGATAGTGGCTCTCCATTCGTCGAGTTTCCCCATAGTGGGAGGAAAATCGAGGAGCAACTGCGCGCGTGCCAGGGCTTCTGCTGGCGTTGGTGGTAGCGAAACCTGCCCGGATCGCGACGCGCTTCGACTTCTGACCATGTCAGAAGGAGCTCTATCATGACCCCGTGGTCGCATGCCATCTTCACCAGCGCCTCGGCGAACGGGCAGGTCATCTACATCCCGGGAGTGGCGCTCGGGGCTCTTCCCGCGGCGACGCCCGGGGTCTTCGGCGTGGTTACGCCGTTCGTCGCACGCTGCTTGAGAGGAGCGCACCGTCGGCGCCGGCGTGGGAGTCTTGGAAGCCCTCGCGTCGCCTTCGGGCGGGGTGGCAGCGATCTTGGAAGGCCCCGCGCCACCCGCGGAGGGCCTGGCTCCGTCTTTGGATTTGGCGGCGTGCGGCCCGTTACCAGGCACACGAACATCGCTGCCTCCCAAACTCCGGCTGCTGGGACGGTGTTTGTGTTCGCGAACGGCGCCCCGGGTCCTTTCTGTGACCGGTCCGCTGCTCACCCGCGTCGGGACGGGATGTCTGGCTTCCGACGGGCCAACCGCCACCGTCGTCTTCTTCTTGGGCGCCATGACGGTGAAGAAGTGTCGAACTAACTGCTAAAGCCGATTCTCACAACTGCGCCCCCTACCTGGCGTGCCAAAGATGTCGGTGGTAACGACACCTATGGGATCACAAGAATCCCTACTACGGTTGCGGGGCGCGGGGCCGTGAGAAGAGCGGATCAAACAGGTAGCACACGGTTCCTTTCCCTAGGTTCGGGCCGCGAGGATGCGTAAAACCCTACTCCTGGTTTGTTGGATTGTTTATCTGTGTTCTTGAACTAGCAATGGGGTGTGAGGAGCTCCAAAAAGCTGAATCCTCTTCCTGGTCGCCTTGGGCCTTCTTTTATAGGGAAAGGGGTTGCCATAGTGGCACACAGGAGGTGGAAAGGGTATAGTGATGCGAGGTTATCCCTCGCATTACATGTCAAGGCACATTTAATGCGGCTTGCTTAGGTGTCCTTGCTTTATCGGGGACGGGGGAGAGCCATGTCTCGTCCGTCGCCGCTCCCTCTTGCGTCGACACGTGCCCTGGCCAGCGGTGCCCGCGGTGCCATGTAGGCAGGCAGGCAGCTGAGGTGGCGCAGTGGTGGGTCTCCACGAAGATCCGCGTGCCACCACGCAGGTGCCTGCCCAGCTCGTTGGGTCGGCAGCTGCATGCGAACAGCGGTGGAGGTCTGATTGGCGTGGGCCTGATGGTGGCCCTACGGGTGTTCATGGCAAGGGGCCTTGCCGGCGCCCCGGCAAGGGTCTTGCCGTCGCGCCTGCTGTCATCCCCGGCAAGGCTCTTGCCGGGGGCCTTGTGGTCCTCCTTGGCTGGGATCCTGCCGAGGAGCATCATCTTCTAAAGTGTGTATCTGATCTTGAATGTCTTCACAAAGATCTGCATGCCACCACGGGGATGTCTCCCGAATCCTTGCCCCATGGGGGCAGCGGACTCAAGGGGGACTCACTCGGTAGGTGTGGGGCGAGCTGCCACGGCAAGGGTCTTGCCGGGTTTGCTAAAACCGCCTCCCGGCAAGGATCTTGTCGGGGGAGTCCGCTTCGTCCCCTTTGCTCTTTGTGGTCTTGTCCTTGGCATCGTTCTGCTTCTCTCGAGCTTCGGTCTTACCTTGGCTCACCACCCTTGCCTTGCTCAGTGTGGCGGTGCCCGTGGCTCAGACTGCCCGTGCACAGTTATAGGGGTACAAAAGGTGTACCCCTCTTTTTGTACACCGACAAGAGTCCTGGATTAGGGGGTCCTCGGGTGTCCAGTCTATCTGATATGGGCCAGACTGATGGGCCATAAAGATAAAAGAAGAAGACTACCCCCCGTGTCCGGGTAGGATTACAGAATGCGTGACTGCAAGGTTGGTGTCCGAATATACTATCCCTTCCTCTGCAAACCGACTCTGTACAACCCTAGATCCCTACGGTGTGTGTAAAAACCGGAGGGATTAGTCCGTAGAGGCTATCAGAATTTTCATAGGCTAGACAGCTAGGGTTTAGCCATTACGATCTCGAGTTAGATCAACTCTCGTAACCCATATACTCATCGTATATAATCAAATAGGACGTAGGGTTTTACCTCCTTTAAGAGGGCCCGAACCTGGGTAAACATTGTGTCCCCATTGTCCCTTGTTACCATTGATCCTCAGATGCACAGTTCAGGACCCCTACCCGAGATCTGCTGGTTTTGACACCGACATTGGTGCTTTCATTAAGAGTTCCATTGTGTTGTCGATAGAAGGACCGATGGCTCGCCTTGTGATCAACGATGATATCACTTCTGGAAGGAGCCTAACTTCAGGATAGGTCCTCCAGCTCGGCGGTTTCATCGTGGGCACCCACACGGCCACTAAGCCGACGGCGCCCCTCACGATTGCCAGGCATCACCTCCGCATTGGTCTTGAACAATCCGAAAAGATGGATCTGGCAGACATCTCATCCTTGAACGAGCTGCTAGATCGCATCGCCGCCCTAAGGATTTCAACGGACTATGATCAGGTCGGGCTTAAACCTGACCAGTGGGAAATCAATCTCCCACAGATCAACCACCCGGTGGCGATCGTTGAGGAACGAGACAAGAAGACTTCTTCCCCTAAGTTGAAAACCAGCAATGTTCAGATATCCGAACCCATCAAACCGGATACTCTTCCTTTGGAGGATACCCCACATCCCCCAAACTCAAGGTCGGACTTACGGTCCGGGGAACACTTGGATCTTCCCGGACCCGAACTAGTGACCTATGAGATTTTACAAACTCCAAACACAATCTTGGGCAGGGATTCAAGTTTTGGCCCACCCGCCCACCACAATGAATACTCTCCAAGAAATTCAGGCCCTTCTGACATATACGACCTAATGTATGTACGGCAGCAACCTCAGGAAACAGTCCATACTTTTGGGCCAAATTTCTACTTGTCAAAAATAAGATCAAAGATTGTTGCGATGACGATGCGGTCTCGGTTTTCTATCAAAATTGCACCTATGAGGGAATTAGCAATACCCTCGACCGTCGTCGCATACAGAAATTCACGGAACTATCGCACATAGTACGGATGTATTGTTCGATGGAAAGCACATGGAAGGCCCAGAAAACCCAATTGGAACTTACTGCCCTTAAGCAGTGCACTGCCCGTGCAAAGCGGATACACCCTTACGAGGCATCCAATCATAAGCCCGCTGGTAAGAAAAATAAACCCTTTACGGGACACAAGTCCATTCTTGACGAGCTCCTTGACAAGCCATGTCAGATACATGCAACATTGAGCACCGAAACAACTCATAGCCTTCGGGCATGTTGGGTACTCCGGCAGGTGGCTAAAAGTCGTGAGGCTATCCTCACCATCGATACTATGGAGAATGATGACATTAATGTCTTCACGGTCTACGAGACCTTCTCATCAAATAATCAGTGTAAAATGGCACTCCGCGACCTTGCCGACATTAACCAAGTAACTGCAATGAGCCCATGGAACGACGCGGCAATAACTTTCACCGCTGACGACGAACCAAGGGCCCGAACAGTCTGAGCACCTGCCGCCTTGGTCTTAAACCCAATTGTGGACGACTTTCGACTTACCAAAGTGCTCATGGACGGCGGCAGTGGGCTCAACCTCATCTATGAGGACACGCTCGACAAAATGCATATCGATAGAGCATGCATCGAGCAAAGTAGTACCACCTTTCGAGGCATCATCCCTAGTCGAGAAGCACAATGCCGGTGTACTAAAGTAGAGGTACCCTAGTATCCCGAACTTGTGCACGGGCAGTCGTAGCACCCCGCGGCAAGGCCCGCCAGGTGATCGCCAAGGCTCTCTATGGTTCTTTTGGAGCCATTCGAGAACAAAGTATTTAAGCCAAGGAGACAAGTCCCCGGCAAGAGGATCTTGTCGGGAAGGCCGCTCGAG
Organism: Aegilops umbellulata; assembly: GCA_032464435.1. Taxonomy (NCBI): domain Eukaryota; kingdom Viridiplantae; phylum Streptophyta; class Magnoliopsida; order Poales; family Poaceae; genus Aegilops; species Aegilops umbellulata. The sequence goes on from CP136055.1 coordinate 194,092,489, forward strand.
GCACAAGACCCCGGCAAGAGGAGCTTGCCGGGAAGGCCAACCAGAGCATCTGAAAGAACCTGCCGCGACGCGCCACACGTCCCGGCAGGACTCGGCGAGCGACAAGCTCCCGGACGCAGCAAGACAACGGCCGCGGCAAGGCACTTGCCGCGGCGGGCAACCACTCTGTACCCGCGCTCCAGCTCACCCACCTACGTGTCGCTCCGAGACCCATCCTGGCGTACGTGGCGGGAGGCTGTGCAGCCAGGGGTACACTGTGGCATGCAACGCTGACAAGATCGCCATCGTGGCAAGCGGTGGCGCCCCCGACGGTCCCTTTTCTGCACCGTCTGGGCGACGTAGATAGGCATTTAATGCCTTTGTCCACTGCCGTCAGTGTTAGGTGTGATACACTGTGTAGGTAGCTGTACCTACCACAACATATTTCCATTTTTGCCCTTACCTGCGTTGCCACCTGTTGGAGACCCCTTGAACATATAAAAGGAAGCCATGCACAATGTAGGAGGGGATCGGACCCCGGAGAGCGATCTCTGAGAGGACAACGGAAGAACGCTCGGTCTCGTTAGCTGCTTGAGTGTACGGTAGCACTCAGCGTTCCCGAGCAAGAACTGAATACAATCCACAAAGCAGCAGTAGGAGTATTATCTCTCCGGAGAGCTCCGAAGCTGGGTAAACCCCCCCCGTGTACTTCCCCTCGATCCGCTCTTCGCGCGACCTCCGCCCCCCGCCGAACCGAGAAGGGGCTCCGTCCCCATAGGTGCTCGGGGAGCCAGAAAACCCCGGCATCTTTGGCGCGCCAGGTAGGGGGCGTCGAGGTTGTATGAACCTGATCCGGCGTTTACGCGAGCTAAGTCTTCATCGACTTCATCGACATGCTGCCGAAGAAGAAGGCTTCGGAGGCGGCTGCGCCGTCCACGTCGAATCCACCGCCGCCGCAGCAAACGACCGGTAGGGAGGACGCCGGCGTAAGAACGTGCGTCAACGAGGGAGCCCACGGTGCCACCAAGTGCAAGGGCAAGACCGCGCTGCTTGTCGGCGGCGTAGTCGGCTCCCACGACGACCGGGCGTCCGTAGACGCACCGCGCCCATCTCAAGAGGCGCAGGACCGGCAACGTCGTGGTACTCACGGTACCATACGCTCGCTGGACCCAAATCGAGCTGGCGGATCCCGGGATGCTCAAGGCCAACATGCACGCCAACGTGCTGGCGCGAGCGAGGCACGGTCGCCCGGACGGAATACTGCTCCTTCTAACATCGTTTTAAGTCCGAGCATATCCCGCTCCTCGCACCGTTCGCCACCGCTACACGCCGCTCCAGCAGAAGCTTTGGCACGAGCTCAACTACTCCTGGACTTCCCTCCAATGCCAGACAAGATCGACGACTGGAGGGCCACCATTCAGAGTCTCATCGGCTTCGCCAACGGTGACACTCCACGGCCGGCGACCACATCGCAGCCGCGGCAGGCCAGCCAAGTGCAAGCCAATGGCGACAAAACCGGTGGGGGTGCAACCACCGTGCACTCTCCGCCCCGAAGGCCAAGATCGCCGACTCGCCGGGTCCGCCACAACAGCGACTCCACTGCTTCCTCAGATCCGCGGACTCGTCGCGATCAGCATCACGTTCTTCACGAACGGCAGCAAGAAGACGCTCGTACCCGCATCGAGCGCCGAAGAGAAACGCGGCGTCAATCAGACCGACGCGCTGGCCCCGCTGTCGACACGCAAGCGCCAGGGGAGCCAGGCGACCTGCCGTACGCGGTAGGTTGCCCTGCGTTTACTCGTGAGCTGCGGCAAGTCCAGTGGCCCAGCACGAAGAATTTCAAGCCAGACGTACCAGAGAAGTACGACGGCAGGCTGCATCCGTCGGAGTTCCTCAGCATCTACACCATCGCGGTGCAGGCTGCCGGGGGGCGAGACGACAAGATCCTCGCCAATTACTTCCCTCTGGTGCTCAAGCCCAACGTCAAGTCCTGGCTCATGCACTTGCCGGAAAACTCCATATCTTCTTGGACAGACCTATGCCATCAGTTTGTTGGCGCCTTTACAGGCGGCCACAAACCTCATGGCCAAGAGAGTGATCTTCACCTGCTTGCCCAGAAGGAAGGGGAGCCTCTACGCAAGTACATCCAGAGATTCAGCCAAGTGCAACGCAACATCCCAGACGTCCTCCCTGCCGCGGTCATCAGTGCGTTCCACCAGAACGTGCGTAACCGCAGGATGCGGGAGGAGATGGCGATGTGCAAGATCAGAGACGTTAGTGAGCTGTATGCCCTGGCCGACAGATGTGCACGTGCTGAGGAAGGGAGGAAACTCCCCGGAGAGAACGTAGGAACAGGGGGATCTGACAGCGATGATGCCGCCCCGGCAAGCAAAAACCGGCGGCGGAACAACAGGAAGAGGAAAGGCAAAGATGTGCTAGTTGTCGAGCAGTTCGGCAACGAGGGTGGCACCAAGACAGCAAAGACTGGTAGCTCCGGCAAGGAGGTTGCCACATGCGCCAACTGCCAGGCTGTGGCGGCCGCCGACAAGCAGGACGGCACCAACAAGTAGTACTGCAAGATTCACCGCACCAAAGGCCATGACCTCCAGAGCTGCAAGAAGGTCGAGCAGCTCGTTGAGCTGCAAAAGGCCGAATACGAGCGACGCGACAAGGAGAAGGCCCAAGGAGGTGCTAGAGGATCTGGTACGAAGCGCACCGGCCAGGGGGGACGCCGCGGCAATGCCAAGCAGCGGCAAGGCGATAGACCTCCCCGCGGCCGTGACAAGGATGAAGATGACGACGACGACGAAGACATGGATGACGCCGAGACCAGCGAGCAGGAGTTCCAGAAAGCCACAAAAGTTTTGTGCGTTGACGGCGGTGCTTCTCTGCATACTTCACACTGCCAACTCAAGCAGTGGGTGCGGGAAGTCAATGCAACAGAACCACCTGTTGAGTCACGCAAACTTCTGAAATGGTCCAGCACGCCTATCATCTTTGATATTGAGGACCACCCCGATCGCACAATTGCTGTCGGGTGTTTGCCGATGTTAGTCTCACCAACTATCCGCAACCTCAAGGTCACTAAGATGCTAGTTGACGGCGGGGCCGGCTTGAACCTGATCTCCTCTGCTGTGCTTCGGAGACTCCAAGTCCCTGACAGCGAGCTCGAAGAGACCGACACGTTCCAAGGAATCAACCCGGGAAGGAGCAAGCCGAAGGGGAAGATCATGCTGCCGGTGACGTTTGGCAGCGAGCTGAACTTCAGGACTGAGAGGATCACTTTCGACGTTGCCGATTTTCCATTGCCTTATAATGGAATTCTCGGTCGTCCAGCGCTCGCCAAGTTCATGGCGGCCTCTCACTACGCGTACAACATGTTGAAGATGCCAGGCCCGATAAGTGTCATCTCTGTACATGGCGACAACAAAGATGCTCTTATCTGTGACGACAAGATCTACCAGGAAGCAGCAGCCGCCGCAGATCGCGAGACACTTGCCGCTGAAGCTCCCGGGGGGAAGAAGAAGACCAAGTCCGGCAAGAGCTCTGATGCCCACTCCGGCAAGCGCACCTCTTCGGAGTGCTGCGCTCCCTTCGAGGACGCACCATCGAGCTCCATCGGCAAATGTAAGAAGACGATGGCAGCTCCGCCAGCGACCAAGAAGGTGTCCGCCAAGGAGGGCGGCACTGGTGGTACCTTCACCATCAGTGCCACTCTTGACCCTAAATAGGAAAGCGCGCTCATTGCTTTCCTGCGGGCGAATGTCGATGTGTTTGCGTGGCAACCGTCTGACATCCCCGGCGTTCCCAGGAAAGTAATCGAGCACCACCTTGCCGTTTGTCCTCATGTGCGGCCCGTCAAGCAGAGAGTCAGGAAACAAGCAGTGGAGCGCCAAGAGTTCATCGCCGAAGAGATCAAGAAGTTCGAAGCAGCAGGCCTCGTCAGAGGAGTGCTCCATCCTACGTGGTTGGCCAATCCTGTAGTCGTGCGCAAGGCAAATGGGAAATGGAGACTTTGCATCGACTTCACCGATGTCAACAAAGCTTGTGCCAAATACCCATTTCCCTTGCCGCGCATTGACCAGATTGTCGACTCCACAGCCGGATGCGACTTGCTTTCATTTCTTGATGCATACTCAGGATACCATCAGATCTTCATGGCAGAAGAGGACGAGGAGAAAACCGCGTTCATCACTCCATGTGGCACGTACTGTTTCATACGAATGCCTTTCGGTTTGAAGAATGCTGGTTCAACATTCGCAAGGGTAGTCCATACTGCTTTTGAGCCGCAAATACACAGAAATGTGGAAGCCTACATGGATGACATAGTGGTCAAGAGCAGGGACAAAGCAACTCTGATTCAAGACCTAGAAGAGACTTTTGCAAATCTACGCAAGATCAGCCTCAAGCTCAACCCCGTGAAGTGCGTGTTTGGAGTCCCGTCCGGCAAGCTTCTCGGATTCTTCGGGTCTCAGAGAGGAATTGAAGCAAATCCCGACAAGATCAAGGCCATTGAGCAGATTGAAGCACCAAAGCGCGTCAAGGATGTACGAAAACTTGCCGGCTGCATGGCGGCTCTCAGCAGGTTTATCTCTAAGTCTGCTGAGCACGCCCTGCCATTTTTCAAAATCTTGAAAAAGGAAGGTCCAATGAAATGGACTCCGGAAGCGGAGGCTGCGCTGAAGGACTTGAAGAGATACCTGTCCTCCACTCCAATACTTGTCGCACCTAAACCACAAGAGAAGTTGCTGCTATATCTGGCGGCAACCAATCAAGTGGTTAGTGTTGCGTTAGTAGCGGAGAGAGAGGCAGATGATGAGCCAGCGACCGCGGCAAGCACATCCAATGACAAGCAGCGGGCTTCCCCGACGAGCTCTGGTCCCGACGAAGATGGATCTGCGCAGATGTGCGAAGAGATACAGAAGAAGAAAATGGTGCAGCGCCCAGTCTACTTTGTCAGTTCCCTTCTGCAGGGGGCTAGGTCAAGGTACTCTGGTGTGCAGAAGTTGCTATTCGGCCTTCTTATGGCCTCGAGAAAGCTGCGCCATTACTTCCAAGCACATGAGATCACAGTTGTCACTCGCTTTCCGCTGAAGAGGATACTGCAGAATCCAGAAGCAACAGGCAGGATTGTTGAGTGGGCACTGGAACTGTCAAGCTTTGGCCTCAAGTTTCAGAGCACTTCAACTATTCAAAGCAGAGCATTGGCAGAATTCATAGCAGAGTGGACGCCAACACCAGACGAAGAAATTCCAGAGACGAGCATCCCCGTCAAGGAAGCAAACAAAGAGTGGCTGATGTACTTTGATGGTGCGTTCTCGCTGCAAGGCGCCGGTGCTGGCATGCTGCTTGTCGCACCCACCGGAGAGCACCTCAAGTACGTGGTCCAGATGCACTTTCCCAAGGAGCAAGCAACAAACAATATTGCAGAGTATGAAGGATTGCTCGCCGGTCTCAGGATCGCGGCAGACCTCGGGATCAAGCAACTCATTGTCAGGGGTGACTCACAGCTCGTCGTCCACCAAGTGAACAAGGATTATCAGAGTCCGTTGATGGAAGCTTACGTTGATGAAGTGAGGAAGCTGGAAGAGCGCTTTGTCGGCCTACGGATGGAACATGTTCCAAGAGCTCAGAATGACATCGCCGACGGCCTGTCAAAGTGCGCGGCATTTAAGTTACTTGTGGAACCAGGGATCTTTGTGCTCAAGCTGACTCAACCATCCGTGACGCCATCAATTGCACAGAGCAAGAAGAGGAAATTGATTTCTGGTGAATATCTTCCGGCAGAGCTTCCCGAAGCCGCCGCCAAGAAGGTCCCCAAGATCAACGCCAAGAGTGCTGAGGAGCAGTCCGCTCCGACAAGCCCCAGGGTTTGTTTCGTTGAAGCAGACGCTCCTGACAAGTTTTGCTCCGGCAAGCTTGCCGGGGAACGTCAAGCTCCGGCTGAACCGCAGGTTCTCGCTATAGAAGCGGATGTTCCCGCAGCAGCAGATATGCCTTTAGTCCTTATTGTCGAGCCGCAGGCTCCAGCATGGGCACAGCAGATCGTCCGTTTCCTCCAGTCAGGAGAACTTCCTGAAGAGCCAGAAGAAGCGGAAAGAGTAGCACGGCAGTCTAGTATGTACCAGTTCGTTGACAACGCACTGTACAGAAGAAGACTCAACGGAGTGAAATTGAAGTGTATCCCCCGGGAAGATGGACAGAAGCTGTTGGCAGAGATACATGGAGGCATTTGTGGTCACCACATTGGCGCAAGAGCGCTTGCCGGCAAAGCATTCCGGCAGGGCTTCTTTTGGCCGACAGCCCTCCAGGATGTAGCTGCACAAGTAACCAAGTGTGAAGCGTGCCAGTTCCATTCCAAGCAGATACACCAGCCAGCTCAAGCTCTCCAGATGATCCCTTTATCCTGGCCCTTTTTGGTCTGGGGGCTCGACATCCTCGGCCCCTTCCCCCGAGCAGTCGGGGGCTTTGAGTACTTGTACGTCGCAATCGACAAGTTCACAAAGTGGCCGGAAGTGGAACCATTGAGGAAGGTGACAACACAGTCAGCAGTCAAGTTCTTCAGGTCGATTGTTTGCCGCTTCGGAATCCCTAACAGGATCATCACCGACAATGGTACACAATTCACGAGTCGCACCTTCATGCAGTACGTCCAAGACCTTGGTGCCAAGGTCTGCTTCGCTTCTGTTGCTCACCCCAGGAGCAACGGTCAAGCAGATAGGGCAAATGCCGAAGTGCTGCGTGGACTCAAGACCCGGACTTTTGACAGGCTGCACAGGTGCGGAAGAAACTGGATCGAGGAGCTGCTAGTGGTTCTTTGGTCGATCAGGACGACGCCAAATCGAGCCACTGGCCAGACACCTTTCGCTCTAGTCTATGGAGCAGAGGCAGTTATCCCCACGGAACTCGTATACGGGTCACCTCGAGTGCTCGCTTATGATGAGCTTGAGCAAGAGCAGCTGCGACAAGATGACGCGCTGCTCCTTGAGGAAGACCGTCTTCAGGCTGCTGTACGAGTTGCTCGATACCAGCAAGCTTTGCGCCGCTACCATAGCCGCAAAGTTAAAGCCAGAAGTCTTGAGGAAGGCGACCTTGTTCTTCGGCGCGTTCATTCCGCCAAGAATTCCAACAAGTTGACGCCAAAGTGGGAAGGCCCTTACCGGGTGAAACGAGTCACTAGGCCTGGCGTTGTCCGCCTTGAGACCGAGGATGGCTTTCTGGTGAGCAACTCCTGGAACATCGAGCATCTTCATAAGTTTTACCCGTAAGCCGCGGTTGTCGGACCCTGTCCGGCAACCACCATTTTGTACAAGTCTTGCCGCTGTTGCATGTAATAATTTGTACAAAGCCAGGCGTAGACCCTGAGCGAAGATAAAGCGCTGGCGCCCTGAGTTTTAGCATGCATGCTGAGTCGAGTCTCGTCCTTGGTTAGGGTTGACAGTGCATAGCAGCGGCTAACCCCTAACTTAGAGGTCGAGTGTGCGTCCTTTTGTCGTTGTTTTGTTTCCCTTGGTTCGCAGGACTTGCGCACCCTGACCGGACCACTTAAGGACGAAAAGAAGAAGACGGACGGACCAACACCCGGACCCTGGCAAGCCAATGTTGCCGGGGGCTGCAACACCCCAACAAGCCAGCATTGCCAGGGGCTGCAAGTGCAAAGATTAGCCCACGGCGAACCAAAGTTGCCGGGGGCTGCGATCTCAGATAAGTTTTTCATCCCTTATCATGCATTCTCTTATGGGCTGGGGTATGCGAAACCTCGTTTCTCCCTAAAAGCTACCGTGCTCCCTTAACTCTAGGCCCTCGGGCTCGTTCCCGGGGCCAGATTTGTTAGTAGTCGCGGCAGCGAAGGGACGAAGCGAGGAGCCTGAACCCGCCTCCTCCCTGCCTCCGCCAGAAGCGTGAGAAAGGACGAGCGACGCGGGAAGAAGGTAGGGCCTGCTGCCGGGAAAGGAAGTGTCTATCTTAAAGATATAAAGGATTCGCTCCTTGACGTGGGTTCCACCCACGAGACAAGTGACCCGGCAAGCATCCCCTTTTCATTAAAGAGCATTCCACTCAGGAGGCAGGTCAAGGAGGCGAAAAGGGCAAAAGGGGCGCCTAGACGAGCTACGGGTGGCAGAAGACACCAAGAGAATGTCTCGGCAGCATGGTGATGGCGGCGCCGGAGGCAGGGCTCGAAGACGAGGCGGCAGGACGTCAGCATGCTGTCGAGGGCGTCGCGCCCTTGTACTCCGAGTTGACGGCCTTGCCGCCTGCCCTCTTCCTCTTCTGCAGCCTCCCTACGCCAGCCGCCCAAGGAGACGACCCCGAGAAGCTCCAGGAGCCAGCGACGCGCATGATGGGGTCGCCGGTGCCACGCGGAGCGGCGCCCGACACCTAGTCGGACCCGTCATCCCGCCGCCCGCCGCCCTCGTCGTCGCTGTCGCTGTCCTCCTTGCCACTCCCGCCCGAGGAGGAGCCTTCGCTATCGGAGGAGCTCTCCACGCAGCACCGTGCCCGAGTCCCGAAGCACCCGAAGACCTTGACGGAGAGGAGACCGCCCTCCATCAGCTTAAAATGGAGGGTGAGCCCCGCCATCAAGCTGTGGATGCGGGTGAACGTCTTCCACCCTCGACCAAGATACATCACATTAGGGGCCGGGAAATCAACGCGGACTCGCGTACCGCTGATTCCACAACCCCTCATGTGCAACCTTAGTGTCTCGGGCGGATCCAACTCCATCTTGCTCGCAAACGGAGTCGGGAGACGAAGGCGACGACGAGGCGGCCGACGCAGCCTGACGAAGAACTCGCAAGGGTCGTCCCCGATATGGTCCGCCACAGGGAGAGGATCTGCTGGCGGAGGCGAGGCCGGCGGACTGCCTCGCCCACCTCTTCCCCGACCGCCTTGGCCTCGCCCTCGACCTCGCCCGCGGCCTCGTCCCCTCCCTCTTCCCCTTACAGCTGGCTCTGCCACCATGGGTGCGGGGGGAGGAGGGACGCGTTGCCGAGCGGCAACCCTCGTCGCCACCGTCGAAGGACCAGGGTTCCCTTTCTCCATGGCGAATGAGAGAGAGGGGAGCAGAAGCTGAAGAAAGGAGGAGATGAGAGAATGCGGGGTTCCGTCCCCCCTATCCCGCTCCTTATAAAGGAGCGGGGTGGGGGCTCGGCCGCCCCGCTTAGCCAATCAAGACGCAAAAGGCGCAGGGAACTGGGCCCGACCTGCTGCCTCGACCCGTGGCGACCCGGTTTCCCGCCTCCATCGTTCGCCACTCCGAGCGCATGGAGGCCGCGTGGCAGGAGAGCAGAGTTGAGGCGACGGATGAGGCGACCTCTCCCCACCCCGTGATCGTGGGGGGTGGACGCCTTGAAGACCACACCTCCACGCCTCCACGCCTCCCTCCGTTTATGAGGAAGATACGAACCGCCAGGAGGCGGGCGTTTCGCCTTTCTGAATAAAGAAACCACCCACGACCTCTCCCACGACGCCGCAATCGACGCGTGCCGTTCGGGGAGGGCGTGGTGGATGCGGAGCAAGGTGCGACGTGACCCAGGCCATGCGTGCCCGTGCCCTATTTTGGGCCTGGCCCAACAGCGCTCGGCACCGTGTGTGGCCCAGGCCCGGGGGCTCCTGTCGGTGTACTAAAGTAGGGGTACCCTAGTATCCCGAACTTGTGCACGGGCAGTCGCAGCACCCCGCGGCAAGGCCCGCCAGATGATCGCCAAGGCTCTATATGGTTCTTTTGGAGCCATTCGAGAACAAAGTATTTAAGCCAAGGAGACAAGTCCCCGGCAAGAGGAGCTTGCCGGGAAGGCCGCTCGAGGCACAAGACCCCAGGAAGAGGAGCTTGCCGGGTAGGCCAACCAGAGCATCTCAAAGTACCTACCGCGACGCGCCACGCGTCCCGGCAGGACTCAGCGAGCGACAAGCTCCCGGACGCAGCAAGACAACGGCCGCGGCAAGGCACTTGCCGCGGCGGGCAACCACTCTGTACCCGCGCTCTAGCTCACCCACCTACGTGTCGCTCCGGGACCCTTCCTGGCGTACGTGGCGGTAGGCTATGCAGCCAGGGGTACACTGTGGCATGCAACGCTGACAAGATCGCCATCGTGGCAAGTGGTGGCGCCCCTGACGGTCCCTTTTCTGCACCGTCTGGGCGATGTAGATAGGCATTTAATGCCTTTGTCCCCTGCCGTCAGGGTTAGGTATGATACACTGTGTAGGTAGCTGTACCTACCACAACATATTTCCATTTTTGCCCTTACCTACGTTGCCACCTGTTGGAGACCCCTTGAACATATAAAAGGAGGCCCATGCACAACGTAGGAGGGGATCGGACCCCGGAGAGCGATCTCTGAGAGGAAAACGGAAGAACGCTCGGTCTCGTTAGCTGCTTGAGTGTACGGTAGCACTCAGCGCTCCCGAGCAAGAACTGAATACAATCCACAAAGCAGCAGTAGGAGTATTATCTCTCCGGAGAGCTCCGAAGTTGGGTAAAAACCCCCCGTGTACTTCGCCTCGATCCGCTCTTCGCGCGACCTCCGCCCCCCGCCGAACCGAGAAGGGGCTCCGTCCCCATAGGTGCTCGGGGAGCCAGAAAACCCCGGCACACAAAGTTTGGGAAAAATCAAACTTGATGTAGTATTCGACACGCCTGGGAATTACAGGTCCGAAGAGTTGCTTTTCTACGTGGCTCCCTTTAATAGCGGATATCACGCCCTTCTGGGGTGGGACGCTTTCTCACGCTTCCAAGCCATACCCCATTACGGGTACATGAAGCTTAAAATGTCGAGGCCCAATGGAGTAATCACGGTCACAAGTGATCCGGATATAGCACTTCACGCCGAAAACAAAACCGCATCCTTGGCCCTTGAGGCACTACCCGAAGCCCTTGCGGCCGAAGAACTAACCACCCTGCGATCCACGGTGGACAAGGGTGATTTGATCCTCGATAAGAGACAGAAATCCACCTCTTTCAAACCAGCAGATGAAATAGTCAAATTTCAAGTGCACTTGGCAGATCCGAAAAAAATAGCTTCCATTGGAGCACAACCAGATCTGACGATAGATGCTGCCCTACGAGCGTTCCTGCGTGAAAACTGGACATTTTAGCCTCGCACCCTTCAGACATGCCCGGTATCCCACACGTACTAGCCGAACACAGCCTCAATATAATCAACGGGTTCAAACCAGTCAAGCAAATGCTATGGAAATTTTCCGAACGCAAACGACAAGCTACGGGGGAGGAGCTAGCTAAACTACTCGAGGCCGAGTTCATCAAGGAGTCAAACACCCGGATTGGCTAGCCAACTTGGTCATGGTGTCGAAGAAGGATAAATCGTGGCGCCTTTGTGTCGATTCCAAAGACCTTAATAAGGCTTGCCCTAAAGACCCTTTCCCGTTGCCCCGCATTGACCAGATTATTGACGCAACCGCGAGACACAACTCATTGTGTTTCCTCGATGCTTACTCCGGATACCATCAGATTAAGATGAAGGAGTCAGACCAGGCCGCAACCGCGTTCATCACCCCGTTCGGGCCTTTCTATTTCAACACTATGCCTTTTGGGCTTAAAAACGTTGGTGCCACTTACCAAGCATGATTCAAACATGTCTGGAAAAATAAATTGGCAAGACAGTGGAAGCATATGTGGACGACGTGGTCATCAAGACTAAACAAGTCGAATCATTGGTGGATGATCTCCGCTTCACATTTGACAACCTCCAAACATATGACATCCGGCTCAATCCAAAAGAATGTGTTTTCGGCATTACAACCGGAAAGCTACTAGGTTCATTGTCTCTGGTAGAGGCATTGAAGTGAACCCAGCCAAAATCTGAGCCTTGTCACAATTGGCCATACCAACATACTTAAAGAAGGTCCAAAAACTAGCAGGGTGCATGGCAGCTTTGAGCCGCTTCATCTCAAGATTAGGAGAAAAGGTGTTACCACTTTATAGACTGCTCAGAAGCACCGACCACTTCGAATGAACGGATGCGGCTACAGCCGGATTGGAAGAAATAAAAACCTTATTAGCAGGCAACCCAATCCTAGCCACCCCAAGTGTTGGCGAGGCTATGTTGCTTTATATATCCGTGACTCACCAGGTAGTGAGCGTCGTAATCGTCATCGAGCGAGAGGAAGAAGGACATAAATTCCCTATCTAGAAACCAGTATACTATGTATCGATGGTCCTTACACCATGCAAATCCCGATACCCTCACTATCAAAAGATAGCTTACGCGGTCTTTATGGCATCCCGCAAGCTCCGGCACTATTTTCAAGAGTGTTCGATCATGGTGGCATACGAAGTACCACTCAATGACATTATAAATAATAGGGATGCCACCGGCCGCATAGCTAAATGGGCCATTAATCTCTTACCATTTGAAGTCACATACAGGCCGCGTCGAGGTGTTAAATCTCAGGTGTTTGCTGACTTTGCCGCCGAGTGGACGGAAGCCGAGCTCCCTAAAGAGTACAGTTCATACTCCAACTTGATCTTGTACTTTGACGGTTCTAAAATGCTAGCCAAACTGGGGGTTGGTGTCATCTTGACATCCCCCACGGGGGACACAGTCTGCTACATGCTGCAAATCATGTATGCGGACTCCAATAATGCAGCCAAATATGAGGCACTTCTACATGGTCTTTGAATGGCTGTCTCCATGGGCATACAACGCCTAGAGGTGTGCGGTTATTCAAACCTAGCAGTATCCTAGATAAATTGAGAGTCGATGCAAAAGATCCAAAAATGGCGGCGTAGCAAAACGCGTATTAAAAATATCGGCTCGGTTCGAGGGGCTCGAGTTCCATCACATTGCTCGAGACAGTTACCAGGCAGCGGACATCCTTGCTCGAATGGGTTCCAAGCGCGATCTTGTCCCGCCTAATAGCTTTCTTGAAAGGCTCTTTAAGCCATCAGTGGTGTGGCACGACAAGAGAAGAAATACTTGTCCGGGCCTCATCATGCCCCCAGCAGCCGAACACAATACGGATATCATCGGGGGTTCGGGTACCGAAATAACACCCTATGCCCATGAAATCATGGTCGTTATTGCTCCATGGACCGAGCCCTTCCTGGCCTACCTTAATAGGAAGGAGCTTCTTGATGATCAAAATGAGGCCTGTCGCATAGTTCGACGTTCTAAAGCCTATAAAGTTCACGAAGGTGAAGTGTACGAGAAAAGCGCTACCAGAGTCCTTCAAAGGTGCATCTCCAAATAGGAGGGACGGCAACTCTTGGCTGAAATACATGCTGGTCAGGGCGGCTATCAGGCCACAGCTTGGGCCCTTGTAAGCAAGGCCTTCCAGACAGGTTTCTTCCTGCCAACGGCCTGAGCAGACGCACAAGCCCTTGTGCAACATTTCGTACGATGTCAGCTTTTCGCCAATCAAAGTCACATGCCTCCCACTGCGTTAGGAACAATCCCTATCACTTGGCCTTTCCCGGTCTGCGGGCTAGAAATGGTCGGACCCCTTAAAGGGGAAGCCACAAAAATAAATATTTACTGGTCATGGTAGATAAATTCACTAAGTGGATAGAGGCCAAACCAGTAAAAACGGCTGAAGCAGGGCCAGTGATTGACTTTATATCGGGCCTGGTACACTATTATGGTGTCCCGCACAACATCATCACTGATAAGGGCTCCAATTGTATAGCTGATGAGGTGAAAACTGGTGTGCTAACTTGGGAATTAAGCTCGACTATGCATCCGTCTACCACCCTCAAACAAACGGTCAAGTTTAACGAGCCAATGGCCTGATTATGAGTGGCATTAAACCCATACTAGTGCGCTCCCTACGGGAGTCAGATAAGCATTGGGTGGAGGAACTCGATTCCGTACTCTGGGGTCTGCAGACCACGCCTAATCGAACGACCGGATACACACCTTTTTCAATGGTGTATGACGCAGAAGCTGTCTTGCCTTGCGATATTATTCATGACTCACCTCGAGTGCGCATGTATGAAGAGAGAGAAGCCGAGCTCGATGCAGGACGATCTAGGCAGCCTTGAAGAGGAGCATGATATTGCATGAGCCCGTTCCGCATTTTATCAACAACAGGCTAGGCGATACCAAAGTAGAGAAGTGCGGGCCAAGACTTATAACATCGGCGAACTCATTTTGCGCCTCCTGGAGAAGAAGAAGGATAAGCTCAAACCAAAATGGGAGGGCCCCTTCATTATAGATGAAGTTCTCACAGGAGGAGCCTATCGCCTTCGTAATGCATCGGATAATCGCCTTGAGCCGAATCCATGGAACACTGCTCGGCTCCGATGATTCTACGGATAGTTCGGCCGCATCCTTTTTTGTTTTTTAGTTTCTTTTTCTCTCCTTTTCCTTTTTAGCTTTTCCTTTTTATACATCCCAGGGTATGTTTGGATCCGCCGAAATGTTAGGGGTACACTTCTTAAATGTATACACCCCACTATGACTGGGGGCTTCTTTGACAAAGCTTCTTACTGAAAAGCTTGTGGCTTACATTGTGTATGTCATTTGTTATATACAATTTTTTGCCACTGTATGCACCTCTATGACTTAAGATTTTGCCAAGCTGGGTTGCCTCGCTCTTGTGTTTACACCCTACGTTCCCGATTGTTTGGCTAGGGTGTAAAGGGAGCTCCTCTGCGATTGTTACAACCGGGTAATCCGGACCTTTACCTCAGACGGGTGAAGCCGAAAGCTTGAATTCTTAAGGGAATAATTGGTCGGCAAGCAACGACGGATTGTTTACGTTTTTAAGTCTTTTAAAAACAAAAAGTACATGCGGGATCGGCTCCCCGTAGTTCAGATTAAAGCCTAGGCACGCATAACTAAGCATGCCAACCCAAGGAAAGGAACCCTTAACGGAACTATTTTCCTTGGAAGATGTTTCTTACGTTAAATAGTAATGTTTTTGTCTGTTCGAGCACTGTGGCCGGATTTCCTGGTTTTCTGGACATAATGAATATTTCTTACATTCCAACATGTTATCCGGAAACAGTCCACCTTCTTGGTTTGGAGGTTGAAGCCGAAGGCCTGCGATGACAAATTTTGACATGTCCGGCTGGAGATAAGGTTGATAATAAAGTACATTGATACATTGAATCAACCGCCTACTCCTTATCTATACCATCTATAAGATTGTCTAAGCTACAGTATTCTTGCAAATATTTCGCAGCTGCCATCACTTGGTCATATACCAAGTTCACGGGAATCTCCTTTCCGTCTGGTCCCTGAGGTCCAACTTGGGCCATATGATTCGGGTCAAGTCTGGTGTAGCGCGTCTTCACCATCGCCCACGCCTCTCGTGCACCTTCCCGGCACGCGGATGCCTTCCATAGCTCGAAACGGCACCGAGCACCTTTGAATAGGTTCGCCAACCCCTCCATGCTTTATGGAGGGGCATCCGATGGCCATAGGGCCTTAGCCATACTTCTCATAGCTTTCCGGGCCCGCTCGTGCACCACGGATAGCTCTTTAAGCACGTCACCTCGAAAACCGGATACTTCCTCTTCGGGGCGGCCAGTTAATAGACCTGCATCAACAGAGTTATGACAATCCGAATTATGGAATAGTATGAGTCTCTCTGATGGTTCAAAAGGTCATACCGAATATGCCGCCTTTCAACTTCTCATTCTCTTTTTGTGTGGCTGATAACTGAGCCTTTAAGCTCTTTATCTCTTTGGCTTGTTTATCTTTTTCCACTTTGAGTTTGTTCTTTTGATTAGTGATCATGGTGGCTTTCTTCATCTCCGCAAGCTCTGTGGTGGCGGCATTCAGCTTCGTCTGGCTTGTTTTCATCTCCTGGGACAGCGCGTCGTTCTTCTCTTTGAGAACCAGCAGTCATGACGATCCTTAAATCGGTTGGCCTAACCACTTTAGGTCTCGGGGGTACTGGCATATATCTATAAGAATAGCACGAGCCATTACCTGCATATTTTTTGAAAGAAGTTGTGTAACTCCAGTGAATCCTTCTCGGCCGGCCCAGATATATGCATCCACAGAGCTAAGGGCGATGAATTCCTGCTCAGTGAAAACAAGAGCATGCATGGCCTCTTTTAGTCGACGATGATCATCACGCTCTCCACCTAGGAATTCGTGACGAATACATCATCTGAATCCTCATGAGGGGGCAGATCTGGCATGATATCAGCTCTCGTCCTGGTTGACAAGTTTGGTGCCAGATTAGCTGACATTCGGCTAGCAGGGCATTTTCCCACGGTTTTCCGAGTGCTCCTCCAGAAATAGAGACAGAGGAGAAATTTAACAATCTGATCTCATGCTTGGGCATATATCAAAGGACATGCCTCTTTGAAGAAGGATAGGGCTCGACAGCGCTCCCGATTTCCTTTCGTTTTGAGCCATCGCCCTGCGTAGAGGCCGCTCTCGAGGGAGTGCGGCTTGGCAAGCATTGATCCTATGAAGTACAGTTTAGTGTAATAGATGAGGTACAAGTAAGGGCTACTTTTTGAGGAAGTTGTTTGAGTCCTTACAATGGAGAAAGGGTAAAGGCGGGGGTAATCGGCCGTAATAGCAACTTCCGAGCCGTCAAGGCTCGCCTGATAAAATACTCCATCATCTAACTCTATGTATATATCTGGATCCTCGCAGGAGTCGGGGTCTTCATAGTGAGTGTGATCCTCTAGCTGTGGGGAGGGACAATGAAAGTCCTCCACCATATTCCTCCAAGACTGTTTTAACAACAAGAACAATTTTATTAGCATGCCTCAATAACGAGGAAAAAACAGTGATGTTAATCAACAACTTACCCATTCAATGGTGTTGTACCTGGAAAAGCCTTCTCAGCAGTCTAAGCGGAGGGAGTCTTCTTTCTCCCCCTTATATAGATCGGCCAGGATTATAGCCAGTTTGGCCGTGGTATTCGGGCCCTTGTGTCTTTAACAAGATGCGTCGTCCTCTCTGTTATAACACCATAAAGGGGTCACACTGGACAGGAGAGGCTGAATACATCGCTTTATCGCGATGGCCATGACTTCGATTATTGAGAGGTCGGAATGAGCAAGTAATCTGACCTTGCTGACCAACCTCTTCACTTGGGAGTTTCAATCGGGTAACCTGATCTGGCTATGCGCCATACTTCGGCGCCGCTCACTTTGAATATGGAACCCCCTCCATGATGAGGGACGAGGCAAAAGAACTTTCTCCATAGTTCAAAAGGAGCCTCGCAGCCCAGAAACAGTTCACAAAGAGCAACAAAACCCGAGATGTGCAGAATAGAACCTGGAGTGAGGTTGTGCAGCTGGATCCTGTAGAATTCTAACAGGCCCCCAAGAAAGGGGTGGATCAGGAATCCCAAGCCCCGCAGAAGAAACGAAACGAAGCACACCCTCTCCTCCTTGTTGGGGTTGGGGGAATCTTCTACTAGCACATCATTGTCGATCGAGGCGAATCCCACTCGCACAAAGACTAGATCTGCGAGAGGGAGATCCCTTCATCTGAAGTCGACTCAACTGAAGATGAGACACTAAGCAGCTCTACCAATCACCCTCTTGAGGTCCATGAGGGCGCGAAGAGGAGCTAGGAGTGTTGGCTATGTTTTGAAGTTTTTCGTGGCTGGTCTTTATGTTCTCTGCACGATGTGGATGGCATTTGGGGATCTAACCTATTTATATAGGTGTCGTCCCTGTGTGGCCAGGGGCGTATCTGTAAAAAAATTATGGACCGTTCACATTCGCTCGACGCATGGAAATTGAGGCGACGATAGGGAGGAGCCATAAAGGCAGTACGTGAAGGTTAGTACCGGACTGTCATCAATCCGAAGAATGGAGAAGAACTCGCCTTGCAAAGCCGAAGACATAAGCCGGATACTGCCTCATCATTGAAGGCAAGTTCGGGGGTACTGAGAAAGTCCTCGATTAGGGTGTCCTCGTGTGTCCGGTCTATTCGATATGGGCCGGATTGATGGGCCGTAAAGATAAAAGCAGAAGACTATCCCCCGTGTCCGGGTAGGACTCCTGAATGCATGGACTGCAAGTTTGGTGTCCGGATGTACTATTCCTTCCTCTGCAAACCGACTCTGTACAACCCTAGATCCCTCCGGTGTGTATATAAACCAGAGGGTTTAGTCCGTATAGGCTATTAGAATTTTCATAGGCTAGACAGCTAGGGCTTAGCCATTACGATCTCGAGGTAGATCAACTCTTATAACCCATATACTCATTGAAATAATCAAGAAGGAAGTAGGGTTTTACCTCCTTTAAGAGGATCCAAACCTGGGTAAACATTGTGTCCCCATCGTCCCTTGTTACCATTGATCCTTTGACACATAGTTCGGGACCCCCTACCCGAGACCTGCCGGTTTTGACACCGACAATTAGTGTACCAGATAAGTTACTAATGAGACAAAAACAAAAAAAGTAGGTTTCATGTTTATACATAACTTATGTTGGTGAACTACCGTAATACATTAGCATGTATTGTAGTGCCAACTACATAATAATATCACTTTCGGAACATATGTCCTTGTAGGACGCTTACTGTATTGTCTATTTCCTCACATTCGTTGACATCTAAGGATAAAGAGACATGGTTTAAAGTAGGATGAACATAGTATGACATCATTCATATCATGGGTAAACAGATATTAAAAACAGGCTATTGTATCATTGTGTGGGCATGTGAACATCACAACTAGATTACGGATCCAAAAGAATATCCTTCATCTCTTTTAAACCGTGTAAGGTGAAATGATATGTTAATACAAATGTGCATGAAAGTGAACAGAGTAACTAGCATTGACTGCAAACCAAGTAGTTAAATGAACACGTCACAATTACAAGTAGTTCAAAGGCAGGAGGAGTAAGGACTTACAATAGCGGCTCGAACTGGTGTGATCATGCCCTTCATCTTGCTAGTGTGGCAATCCTTTAAGATTTGCACTACATTCAATTCAGGTTCTTTTTGGTTCGCACAAGCTTTCCTCTGTATTTGGAACAAGTCAATATAGGTTTGATAATATATAATATGGCACGGAAAAAAGAAGGAACTAGCTTCTATTTACAAGAGCCTCACAGTGTGCAATATAGCTACGAGATCCTGTTATCTGTTGGAATTTCACTTTAGAATGGTTGGTCTTGTTCTTCAAACAGTTAGCCTAGAAGAAGATACACTTGTAAGTCACATACGTAAATACAAGTTCAATATGTGATCTGATCAAATACATATACCCTACCTGATACTTTGGATCAGAACAGTGTTTAACAAGGGTTGTCCAGTCTTCATCTGTAATATATTCCACTGGAGATGTTTGGGCGATTTCATTGTGAGCCTTGCCTTCAAAGTGAGTTTTTATAAGGTGATACCGATACTGTCGCAGAGCAGACTGAAAAACATGAGTGCATGCTTGTTTAGTTGCATCATCTTTCGGATCCAACTTGAACCTCATCTGTTGAAAAAAGAATGTGAATCTTATTAGGAGGAAGCTAGAAAGTATGGGACAGAGCAAGACAATATTACAAATTGCGATGAATAACATTACTTACGGATAAATGGTCAAGGAAGGTGTTAAAGTGGGTATCATCTTTCTCATTCCTGTACTGGATCCGTGTTGGGAGGATCCGTGCATGGCACCTAATGGCAACGGCTGCCTCTAATACTAACTTGGCTGACTCTTTAGCATCACATGGCCTTTTTAAACCTGCCTCAAAATGGATCTCCATTCTTCCTCCTTTAGATTTTGTTAATCTATCCAGCATTATCCCTGATGTCTGTTTCCTCTTGCACCGTGGTGCTACTTCAACAACGAATATGGAAAGTTTTAGTGCACATCAAACTGTGAGAGTACATATAAAGGAGCATGCAACTACAACTTGACTCGGTTAGGTACCGTCTTGGTGTTGATGGTCATGAGGTTCATCTGATCTTGCCAAGTCATGCTGTGTCAATAGTGCTTCGGAAGTAGTGTTAGGTGCGAAGGCAGTTTGGGAACTAGCCAGTTGCAGAGCAAACGAACGAGTAACTCGCTGAGATGTTGGTACAGTTGAAGCAGATGCTGCAGCTGGTGGAGCAGGTGATACTGTGTTTGTTGATTTAACCGGTGGACTTTGGCCTTCTACTGCACTATAAGTACTTGCAGAGTCTCGAGGGTGGATCCTTTTCTGTTGCACCTGACGAGTAACACCATTCCATACTATATTCTTTTCCTTGCTCTTTTTATACTTTGCCATGTCAAGCCGTACCCACAACACAAAAGAATAAAATTGCTCTTCAGAACTCATTGATGTATGATACAGGCAAGCAATACTTTGATGTAAGACAACTGTATGACGATGGAATATGTAAGAAAAATAGGACGGGTGACATATTCACAACTATGATATGTGAACTAAGGAGAAGGATTTTCAAGAAAATAGAAGTAATGCAAGCTAGACACCATATGAAAGATGCAACCAATATCACTCTGCCAAGTTAAAAGTGTCGTGTCATAAGTGGCATTTCAAAAAATTAGAAGTAGTAAAACCTACAAATTAATGCAAGATGCAACCACTATCAAACTGCCATGTTAAAAGCGCCCAATCATGAGTGACTGATGCGGGATACACAACAGCAGTACTTTGATGTAAGAACATGGTATGATAGATAGATGCAGTGTATTCTAGACATAGAAAGGCATGTCATATGCACATGTATAATGTATAAACTCAGCAGATGCAATTTAATCAAAATAGAAGAAATACAGGCTAGACAACATATGCAACATGAAACCAATTATCACACTGTCAACTTAGAGCAAGCACCTGCGATGGCGGAGTAGGGGAGATGAAATCATCATGTACACTTGGGACTTCAACTGCATTAGCAGTACCAATGGCAAATCTAGAGAGTCACCGTTTGCGTCAATCCGGAGGACCACCAACATCCCCTAACTTACTCTTTTCCTTCCTCTTTTTTGGTATTGCCTTCTGAAGTCAAAACCACAAGAAGATGAATGAAATTATCTCTGCATAACTGGTTGATGCATGATACAGACAAAACACTACTTTAATGTTACGCAAGCGCATGATAGGAGGATTGAATATATACAAAAAAAGATAGCATTGCATATTCACACGTATGATAAGAGGATGGAATATGTATGAAAAATAGTAAGCAGAAGGCATTTCAATAAAATGAGAAGAAATGAAAGCTAGGCACCATATAAACATGCAACCAATATCACACTATCAGGTAAAATGTGTTTCGTTGTAAGTGTCATTTCAAGAAATTAGAAGCAACACAAGCTAGAAGACAATGCAAGATGCAACCTACATCACACTCCCAAGTTAAATGTGTCTTATGGGTAAGTGATTCTTGCAGGTGTAGTTTGTAAGCTACGCAGATGCAATTCAACAAAATTAGAAGCAATACAAACTAGACATCATATGGAACGTGCAACCACATAGTACACAACTACGTTGACTATCCAGCCTTGTGTTGTCTTGCGAATTTGTTTGGAGGATGGCGGAGTAGAATCTGTAGAGACCCTCTGTTTGAGTTGCTCCGAAGGACCACCATCATCCACTGCCTTACTAATTTCCTTCAGCTGTATTGATTTTGCATTGTGAATTCAAACCAAGAAGAAAAAGGAATAAAATTCGCTCTTCAGAACTCATTCATGCATGATACTGACGAACACTACTTGGGTGAAAGGCAAACACATGATAAGAGGATGGAATATGTATGAAAAACAGGACAACGTCACATATTCACAAATTAGAAGCACTGCAAGCTAGACACCATATGAAAGATGCAACCAATATCACTCTGCCAAGTTCGAACTGTCTGGCGTTTCAACAAATTAGAAGCTGTACATGCTAGAAATCATATGCAAGACGCAACCAATATCATAGTGGCGACTTAAAGGTGCCTCATCATAAGTGACTGATGCGGGATATGCAAGAACAATAGTATGATCTAAGAACTTGGTGTGATCAGGTATAGTAAGTTCTAAAAACAGGAACACATGTCATATTCATAGGCATGATGTGTAAAGTAAGAAGATGCAATTCAACAAAGTTACAAGCAATAAAAGCTAGACATCATACGCAACATGCAACCACATATAATAGTGCCAAGTTAGAGAAAACTCCTGTGATGGTGGAGTAGGGGAGATGTGCTCATCATCTACATAGCTACATTGATTGTCTAGCCTTGCGTTGTATTGCGAATCTTGTTGGGAGGATGAGGAGTAGAATCTGTAGAGACCCTCCATTTCTGCTTTATTGATTTTTCATTGTGAGGTCAAACCGACAAGAAAAAGGAATAAAATTCGCTCTTTAAAACTCATTCATGCATGATACTTATGAACACTACTCTGATGAAAGGCAAAGTCATGATACGAGGACGGAATATGTACGAAAAACTGGATGGCTTGACATATTCACACATATGATGTGGTAACTAAGCAGAAGTCACTTGAACAAACTAGAAGCACTGCAAGCTAGACACCATATGGAAGGTGCAATAATATCACTCTGCCAAGTTGAAACTATCTCGTCATAGGCGGCGTTCATCAAATTAGAAGCACTACATGCTAGAAATCATATTCAAGATGCCAACCAATATCACACTACCAACTTAAAGGTGTCCCATCATAAGTGACTGATGCAGGATACACAAGAAGAGTAGTTTCATGTAAGAACATGATGTGATAGACAGATATAGTATGTACCAAAAACAGGAAGGCGTGTCATATTCACACGTATCATGTGTAAGCTAAGAAGATGCAGTTTACACTAATTAGAAGCAAGACAAGATAGACACCATATGCAACATGCAACCGGATATCACACTGCCAAGTTAGAGCAAGCCCCTGAGATGGTGGAGTAGGGGAGCGGAGACTTGGAACTTGTAATGCACTAGCAGTACAAGCAGAATCCGTACAGATGCTCCTTTTACGTTGTTGCAGAGGACCACCATCATTGCCTTCCTTACTCTTTTCCTTCCTGTTTTTTATTTTTTCTTTGTCAAGTCAAAACCCACAAGAAAAAGGAATAAAATTTGTTCTTTAGAACTCATTGATGCATGATACTGACCAAGACTACTTTCATGTAAGGCAGTTGCATGATAGGAGGATGGAATATGTATGAAAAATAGGACGGCATGACATATTGGCAAGTATGATGTGTAAAGATGAAACTAAGCACAAGGTGTTTGAACTAGTTAGGAACAATGCAAGCTAGAAACCATACGAAAGATGAAACCAATATCACTCTGCCAAATTACAAGGGCAGCCTCATAAATGTATCTGACAAAATTAGAAGCAATACATGGCAACAGGCTAGAAATAATATGCAACATGGAATGAATAAAGGTGTCTCATTGTAAGTGATTGATGCAGGATACAGAAGAGAGGTAGTTTCGTTTCCATGTATGGATTGCCATGCAACAGATGCACTAGAGCTATAAGTGTATGAAAGCTCAAACTGAAACTAAGTGGGTGTGCATCCAACTTGCTTGCTCATGAAGACCTAGGGCATTTGAGGAAGCCCATCGTTGGAATATACAAGCCAAGTTCTATAATGAAAATTCCCACTAGTATATGAAAGTGATAACTCAAGAGACTCTCTATATGAAGAACATGGTGCTACTTTGAAGCACAAGTGTGGTAAAAGGATAGTAACATTGCCCCTTCTCTCTTTTTCTCTCATTTTTTTCTTTTTTTTCTTTTTTTGGGCCTTCTCTTTTTTTGGCCTTTCTCTTTTTTTATATGTTTTTATTTTTTTATTTTTTCATCCGAAGTCTCATCCCGAATTGTGGGGGAATCATAGTCTCCATCATCCTTTCCTCACTAGGGCAGTGCTCTAATAATGATGATCACCACACTTTTATTTACTTACAACTCAATATTACAACTCGATATCTAGAACAAAGATATGACTCTATATGAATGCCTCCGGCGGTGTACTGGGATGTGCAATGATCTAGCATAGCAGTGACATCAAAAAACGGACAAGCCATGAAAACATCATGCTAGCTATCTTACGATCATGCAAAGCAATATGACAATAAATTCTCAAGTCATGTATATGATGATGATGGAAGTTGCATGACAATATATCTCGGAATGGCTATGGAAATGCCATGATAGGTAGGTATGGTGGCTGTTTTGAGGAAGATATAAGGAGGCTTATGTGTGATAGAGCATATCGTATCACGGGATTTGGATGCACCAGTGAAGTTTGCACCAACTCTCGAGGTGAGAAAGGGCAATGCACGGTACCGAAGAGGCTAGCAATGATGGAAGGTGAGAGTGCGTATAATCCATGGACTCAGCATTAGTCATAAAGAACTCACATACTTATTGCAAAAATCTATTAGTCATCGAAACAAAGTACTACGCGCATGCTCCTAGGGGGATAGATTGGTAGGAAAAGACCATCGCTCGTCCCCGACCGCCACTCATAAGGAAGGCAATCAATAAACACCTCATGCTCCAGCTTCGTTACATAACGGTTCACCATATGTGCATGCTACGGGACTTGCAAACCTCAACACAAGTATTTCTCAATTTCACAATTACTCAACTAGCACGACTCTAATATCACCACCTTTATATCACAAAACTATTGCAAGGAATCAAACATATCATATTCAGTGATCTACAAGTTTTATGTAGGATTTTATGACTAACCATGTGAATGACCAGTTCCTGTCCTCTCTCTAAATAGATATAAGTTAAGCAAGAGAGTTTAATTCTTTCTACAAAAGATATGTGCACGCTCTACCTAATATAAGTGAAGCAAAAGAGCATTCTACAAATGGCGGTTGTCTAAGTGAAGAGAAACAGGCAATCCAAACTTCAAATGATATAAGTGAAGCACATGAAGCATTCTATAAAGCCATACTCAAAAGATATAAGTGAAGTGCAAAGAGCATTCTATAAATCAACCAAGGACTATCTCATACCAGCATGGTGCATAAAAGAAAAATGAAAACTAAAGCAAAAGACGCTCCAAGATTGCACATATCGTATGAACGAAACGAATCCGAAAACATACTGATACTTGTTGAAGAAAGAGGGGATGCCTTCCGGGGCATCCCCAAGCTTAGACGCTTGAGTCTCCTTGAATATTTACTTGGGGTGCCTTGGGCATCCCCAAGCTTCAGCTCTTGCCTCTCCTTCTTCTCCTCACATCGAGACCTTCTCGATCATCGAACACTTCATCCACACAAAACTTCAACAGAAAACTCGGTAAGATCCGTTAGTATAATAAAGCAAATCACTACTCTAAGTACTATTGCAAACCAATTCATATTTTGTTTTTGCATTTTTTCTACTGTAATATAGCTTTTTCATGGCTTAATCCACTGATATAAGTTGATAGTTTCATCAAAACAAGCAAACTATGCATCAAAAATAGAATCTGTCTAAAACAGAACAGTCTGTAATAATCTGAACATTCACCATACTTCTGATACTTGAAAATTTCTGCCAAAATTAGGACAAATAAACAATTTGTACAGCAAGACATTGCAAAAGGAATCAGAACCAATTAACATTCCAGCAAAAAACTAAAAATTGCGCACTACAGCCAAAGTTTCTGTCCTGCACCGCACAAACCAACAAGCATTGTAAACATCCTAAAGGAAAACCTTGGCACATTATTTTTATAATCCAAAGGAATTGTACAAGGGGATAACTATTTTTATTGAAAATTTTCTGTAATTAAGATTCACAAAGTTCCCATGGGCATGAACGAAGTTCAAGGACGTCCCCCATTTTCACAATGCTCGTCTCTCTCACTTCCACTTTTCTTTTTGAAAATTTTTGGGTTCCCCTCTTTATTTTTGTTGTTTTCAAACTATATGAAAGCACTCAACAGAAATAAATGACTCTCTAAAACTTTCGGGTTGTCTCCCTGGCAGCGCTTTCTTTAAAGCCATTAAGCTAGGCATATAGTGCTCAAGTAGTGAATCCACCCGGATCCCAAGGTATATCAAAGCCAATTTTAATTAGCAATGATATGTAATTTAGTAATGAGCACAAAGCAACATATATCATGCAATGACGAAGTCTAACTCTCTTCCTATGCATTGGCATGTCGTAAAAGAACAATTCATGCACACATAGTAAAGGCCAATGCATAGTACAAACAGTTTCTTGCAATTTTATCGTGTTGGAAATATAGAGAGGTGGAGATATAGTCCTCTCTCATAATAATGCAAGTAGGAGCAGAAAGCACATGCATATTATATCTATCAAAATCATCATGTGCAACGGTAAGAGGCAACCCATCAATATAATCCTTAATAAGTGCAAACTTCTCCGATATAGTATAGTTTGGAGAATTCAAAAAGATAATAGGACTATCATGCGTGGGTGCAATAGCAACAATTTCATGTTTAACATAAGTAACTATAGCAAGTTCATCTCCATAAGCATAATTCATATTGGCATCTTAGCCACAAGCATAGCAAGCATCATCAAAAAGGGATATTTCGAGGTCATAACGGTCATCATAGTAATCATCCTTCGGTAAGCACGAAGGGAAATTAAACAATGTATGAGTTGAAGAGTTACTCTCATTAGAAGGTGGGCACGGGTAGCTAATCCGCTCCTCCACCTTTTGTTCTTCGCTCTCCTCATCATCTTTTTCATCCAATGAGCTCACAGTTTCATCAATTTCTTCTTCCATAGATTCCTGCAAAATATTAGTCTCTTCTTGGACAGCGGAGACTTTCTCAATAAGTGCATTAATATCGGAATTGTATTCATAATTCTCATAACAATATTTAAGGATAGCTAAATTTTCAGTTCTATAAGCAGCAGCATCAAAATCTTCAAACTCTTTAAACATAGATTCAATTTCATAAGCACCCATAAAAGCAACAAATTCTTCTATTTGTTCCACATCATAGTAATCATATATACCATTAGCATAAGAAGCTAAGCTTTTCTTATCATTAAATTTGCATGAAAAGGGAAGGTGTGGAGCCTTCATCCTAGAGCAACAAGTATAATCATAGCTCAAGCATAGTTGCCTAGCATACCACTTCAATATATGAATTTGATCCCATAATAGTTTCCCTTTTTGTGTCAAGCGATAATCCCTAAAGTATTCACGTTGATCCAACGTTACTCCCATAACATAATTGAATGGGGTTTTCTCAGGATTATCAAAGTAGTACATAATATCTTTCACATAACCAGCATCGAGGGTTTTAGGAGGTTCCCCATCTCCATGAGTAGCAAGTACATCCAATTTTTTTGGTATTTCGTGTTCCATATCCATAACTAAAGAAAGAGAACAACTAAGAACAGCAAATAAAAATTACTTTGTGATAAAGCAAACAAGCACACACGAGAATATTCACCCCACGCTATTGCTCCCCGGCAACGGGGCCAGGAAAAGGTCTTGATAACCCACAAGTATAGGGGATCGCAACAGTTTTCGATAAGTAAGAGTGTCGAACCCAACGAGGAGCTAAAGGTAGAATAAATATTCCCTCAAGTTCTATCGACCACCGATACAACTCTACGCACGCTTGACGTTTGCCTTACCTAGAACAAGCATGAAACTAGAAGTACTTTGGAGGTGTTTTTGGATAGGTTAGCAAGAAAGTAAAGAGCACGAAAGTAAAAGCTAGGGCCTGTTGTAAGTAAAGAAGCAATAAAGTAAATATAGCGAGTGTGGAAAAGTGGTGGTAGGAGTTGTGAAATTGTCCCTTAAGCAATTGACTACTTTACTAGACCGATAGCAAGTATCATGTGGGAGAGGCCACTGCTAGCATGTCATCCCTGACTTGGAATTCTATGCACTTATGATTGGAACTATTATCAAGCGTCCACAACTACTAACGTTCATTAAAGTAAAACCCAACCATAGCATTAAGATATATTGGTCCCCCTTCAATCCCGTATGCATCAATTTCTATGCTAGGTTGAAGCTTCTGTCACTCTTGCCCTCCAATACATAGTCCTATCAACATACAACTAACCCTATGGTGTGATCCACGCGCGCGCTCATATGATGGGCACCAAAAGACAGCAACATAACCACAAGCAAATTAAATCAATCATAGCAATTCATCAACCACTGATAGGACAATGAAAATCTACTCAGACATCATAGGATGGCAACACATCATTGGATAATAATATGAAGCATAAAGCACCATGTTCAAGTAGAGGGTACAACAGGTTCCGGGAGAGTGGACCGCTGTAGATAGAGGGGGGAAGGTGATGGAGATGATGGTGAAGATGGTGGAGGTGTTGGTGAAGATCGCGGTGATGATGATGGCCCCCGGCTGCGTTCCGGCGCCACCGGAAGCGAGGGGGAGAGAGCCCCCCTCCTTCTTCTTCTTCCTTGACCTTCTCCCCAGATGGGAGAAGGGTTTTCCCTCTGGTCCATGGTCTCCATGGCGTGGGAGGGGCGAGAGCCCCTCCAAGATTGGATTTGTCCCTCTGTCTCTCTTTGTTTCTGCGTTCTCAGATCTGGCCCTTCACCGTTTCTTTTATAACCGGAGATCCGTAACTCCGATTGGGCTGAACTTTGGACATGATCTCTATCCAGAAATTAGCTTTCTTGCGGCGAAAGAAGGGCACCAACCTCCTTACGGGGTGGCCACGAGGGTCAGGGGCGCGCCTGACACCCTGTGTCGGGGTGGACGGCGTCCCCCGCGAGCACCTATGGGGCCGGAGCCCCTTTCGTTGTCCGGTGAGGGGGGCGGAGGGAGCACGGAGAGCAGATCGAGGCGAGCACACGGGCGGTTTACCCAGGTTCGGGCCGCGATGGACGCGTAAAACCCTACTCCTGCTTGGTTGTATTGAACTGGGGAGCTCGGGAGCTTGGAGAGCTAGCTACACCGAGCGTATGGCTGTCTGGATTCCGAATCTCCGAACCCCCTCTACGTTGCACACGGGCCTCCTTTTATAGCGCAAAGGGGTCACCGACAGGTGTCAACGTAAGAGAAAGGGGTAAAAGTGTAAAAGGGGTGGAAGTTGTAACAGTGCGGGAACAGTGGCGCTACAGTGGGCACAGTGTTATCATACCTACTTCTGACGGTAGGGGACAAGGGCATTAAATGCCCGTCACGGTCGCCTGGACAGCACCGAGGCGGACCGTTAGGTGCGCCACCGCTCGCCACGGTGGTGGCTGCATGCCACCGCATACCCCAGGCTGCGCGGTGCCCCGCCACGTGCCCTTGGGGGAAACCCCGGAGCGACGCGTGGGCGGGTGAGCTGGAGCGCAGTCCTGAGGTGGCGATTTGCCGCGGCAAGTGGCTTGCCGTGGGGGTCGTCTTCCTGTGCCTGATAGCTTGCCGGCTATCAGGCCTTGCCGGGGCGCATGGCGCGCCGTGGCGGGCTTCTCTTGTGGTGCCTGGGTTCGGCCTTCCCGACAAGCTCCTCTTGTCGGGGTCTCGATCTGCTGTCTCGTATACTTTGTTCTTGGATGGTATTACATGGGCTTAGTCGTCCCGGCAAGCTCCTCTTGCCGGGGTCTTGTCTTCTTGGCCCGGCAAGCTCCTCTTGCCGGGGGCCTTGTCTTGAATGCTTGGTCTTCTCTTGGCGCTTCCTGGGCGGGCCTCGCCGCAGGGTGCTACAACTGCCCGTGCACAAGTCTGGGGTACTAAGGTACCCCTACCTTAGTACACCGACAGGAGCCCCCGGGCCTGGGCCACACACGGTGCCGAGCGTCGTTGGGCCAGGCCCTAACAGTGCACGGGCACGCGTGGCCTTGGTCGCGCTGCTCCTTAACTCCGCATCCGTCGCACCTTCCCCAGGCGGCGCGCGCTTATCGCGGCGTCGTGGGGGCGAAACGCCCGTTCCCTCTTTAAGTGGAGGGAGGTGCGGAGGCGCGGCTCGATTCCGACTTCAAGGCGAAGGACGAGGAGCTCGCCGCGCTCCGGCAGGAGCGCGAGAAGGGTGCGCTCACCCTCGGTGAGCTTCAGGGTCGCTTCGCCGAGAAGATCCAGGAGCTTGACGCCGCCAAGAACTCCAACTCCACTCTGGAACTGAAATTGGAGGCGCTCGGCAAGGCGCTGGACAGCGCTAAGGAGCGGGAGGCGGCTTTACGGAAGGAGGTCGACGTCAACGAGGAGCTGCTGAGGCGCGCCGCCGTTTCCCAGAACACCTTCAGGGATACGGTGGAGCGGTGGACCGAGGGCCTCGTCGACATCGCCGCCACCATCGACAAGGAGCTGACGCTGCTGGGGATCGAGGGCCACCAGTCCCTCACCGACGAGGACGTCGTGCCCAGCGCCAAGCTCACTTCCTTCTTCCAGGGGGTGGTGCAGGCGCTCCAGCACCTCCGAACGTCGCTTCCGAAGGAGCTGGCCGACGAGACGCGGGAGGCCATCTCCGGGGCCCTCGAGAGGGTGCTGGTGAAGATCGTTTTCCGCAACCCCGACATCAGGCTTACTAACGTCCTCAGGCCCTTGCCGGAGAACGCAGACCTGACGGGGATCCAGGCCCTCATCGCCCCTATCGTCAAGAAGGCGGCCGGGGTCAAGAGGATCGAGGGCGACCGCGTGGACTAGGCCGCCTGCCCCTTTCTTTTATCTCCTTTCCCTGCCGTTGTTAAATATGCCATGGAAACGGCTGGTTAGAGCAGCAGTAAGGCATTTTGTAACATAACTTTTTATCTTAGGCAATGCATCGCACTGTTATCTCCTCTACTTGACCGGCGCCTTGTTTGTTTCCGCCCTACGTTTTCGGGGACTTGCCGGCGTAGGCCTCCGCCTTGCCACGGGCGCCGAGTGCGGGACGTCAGCGGCCCGCTGGCGGGGCTACCACCGGCAAGAAACCTCGCGGCGGCTGGTTGCCGCTCACTCAGATTGTTGAGCAGGCTCAAGGCAAAGTAAGAGGTGCGACTGCGGTCGCAGCACGCTTAGGGTGCCGGGCGAGCTCGAAACAAAGTGAGGACGCTACTCGGGGTGTAGCACACTCAAGTCGTTGAGCGGACTCGAAACGAAATGAGGGCGCAACCAGTCTCGTGCCGGTCCTTCCGCGCTCAGGCCTCTCAACCAAGGCTCGGTCGTTCGAGGGAGATAACTCTTAAAAATTGATGGGGCAATTGCTCGAGCTCCGGCAACTTATCTTTTCTTATCGCTTGCCGCCCGGTAGGGTAAAACCTCCTTGGGCAGCATCCAGCCCATCCTGGGGGTAGGCAAAGGCGCAGGGCCTCACGACCCTCCGGAGCTAGGCGTAGCTATGCTTGGGGATCCGCGCCCCCCTCTGCGCCAAGGATCACATGCAACTGCGACAAGACTTGGGCAGAGAGGATGGTTGGCGGAACGGGTTCCGGCAACCGCGCTGGCAAGATTCCTCCCACGGTCGGCGTCAACTCGTTCGGCACCCCGGCGGACGAGGCGCGCCGGGGAACAAGGTCGCCTTTCTCGTGACTTCTGGCGCTAACTTCTGCGGCTACGGGAGCGGCGCAGAGTTCGCTGGAGGCGAATCGTTCGCCCAGCGGCCAGAAGGCGGTCCTCCTCAAGGAGCAGCTGCTTCTTGCCCAGTCTCTGCGCGAGTGGATACTCGAGGAGGGCCGCACACGAGCCCGTGGGAAAGAATGCCTCCGCAGCACGCGCTCCATGGCCCCCTACCTGGCGCGCCAAAGATGTCGGGGTGGACGGCGTCCCCCGCGAGCACCTATGGGGCCGGAGCCCCTTTCGTTGTCCGGTGAGGGGGGCGGAGGGAGCACGGAGAGCAGATCGAGGCGAGCACACGGGCGGTTTACCCAGGTTCGGGCCGCGATGGACGCGTAAAACCCTACTCCTGCTTGGTTGTATTGAACTGGGGAGCTCGGGAGCTTGGAGAGCTAGCTACACCGAGCGTATGGCTGTCTGGATTCCGAATCTCCGAACCCCCTCTACGTTGCACACGGGCCTCCTTTTATAGCGCAAAGGGGTCACCGAAAGGTGTCAACGTAAGAGAAAGGGGTAAAAGTGTAAAAGGGGTGGAAGTTGTAACAGTGCGGGAACAGTGGCGCTACAGTGCGGCACAGTGTTATCATACCTACTTCTGACGGTAGGGGACAAGGGCATTAAATGCCCGTCACGGTCGCCTGGACAGCACCGAGGCGGACCGTTAGGTGCGCCACCGCTCGCCACGGTGGTGGCTGCATGCCACCGCATACCCCAGGCTGCGCGGTGCCCCGCCACGTGCCCTTGGGGGAAACCCCGGAGCGACGCGTGGGCGGGTGAGCTGGAGCGCAGTCCTGAGGTGGCGATTTGCCGCGGCAAGTGGCTTGCCGCGGGGGTCGTCTTCCTGTGCCTGATAGCTTGCCGGCTATCAGGCCTTGCCGGGGCGCATGGCGCGCTGTGGCGGGCTTCTCTTGTGGTGCCTGGGTTCGGCCTTCCCGACAAGCTCCTCTTGTCGGGGTCTCGATCTGCTGTCTCGTATACTTTGTTCTTGGATGGTATTACATGGGCTTAGTCGTCCCGGCAAGCTCCTCTTGCCGGGGTCTTGTCTTCTTGGCCCGGCAAGCTCCTCTTGCCGGGGGCCTTGTCTTGAATGCTTGGTCTTCTCTTGGCGCTTCCTGGGCGGGCCTCGCCGCAGGGTGCTACAACTGCCCGTGCACAAGTCTGGGGTACTAAGGTACCCCTACTTTAGTACACCGACACCCTGGGGCGCGCCCCCTGCCTCGTGCCCCCCTCGGGCATCGTCTCATGATGATTCCACTTCCCAAAATTCATAAATATTCTAAAATAAATCTCCGTCAGTTTTTATTCCGTTTGGAACCCGTTTGGTATGGGTTTTCTGCGAAACAAAAAACATGCAACAAACAGGAACTGGCACTGGGCACTGGATCAATATGTTAGTCCCAAAAATAGTATAAAAAGTTGCCAAAAAGTATATGAAAGTTGTATAATATTGGCATGGAACAATAAAAAATTATAGATATGACGAAGATGTATCATTCGGCCTGATGAGATTTCGGCCTGTTAACGGCCCATTTAATGGACCGACCAATTTTCAGGATGTACATCTTTCGGCCTTTTAGTGGCCATTTAAATGTTGGGCTAATTTCCGGCCCGGTGTGTCTTTCAGCCTATTGACGACCCATAAATCTGATGGGCCATTTGTAGTCGGACCTAAGTTTCGGCCTTTTAGCGGCCCATTTAAGTGTTGGGCCAATTTCTGGCCCGGTGTCACTTTCAGCCCGTTGACGGCCCATAAATCAGTTGGACCATTTGTAGTCGGACCTGAGTTTTGGCCTTTTAGCGACCCATTTAAGTGTTGGGCCAATTCCCGGCCCTGTGTGCCTTTCGTCCTATTAACGGACCATAAATGAGTTGGCCCATTTGTAGTCGGACCTTAGTTTTGGCCTCTTAACGGCCCATGCCCTTCATGATCCAATACCAGCCTGGTTTCTCTTTCGGCCTACTAAAGGCCCACAACATAGTTGGTCCATTTACAATACGACCTGACTTTCGGCCTGTTAGCGGCCCATGCTCTTCATGGTCCAGTACAAGCCGATGTCTCCTTCGGCCTGTTAAAGGCCTACAGTATAGTTGGGACATATGTAGCCCAAACTTAGTAACGGCACGTTAATGGCCCGTGAAATAAATTGGGGCCACCTGTTGCCCGCTCCGATGTCGGCCTGTTAACGACCCGGGAGGTAAGAGGGCCGACCATTAACTTTCGGCCTAGTAACGGCCCATTAACTTAATGGGCCCACTAAAGTTCGTTCATGTCTTTAGGCCAAATTAGATAATTTGAGCCCATTACGACGAGCAAAGGTACGGCATACAGGGAATAATGCACATCCAACATATATTACAGAAAATTACATCCACTAGGCAATCAAAGATTGATGCCAGTGCAAATAAATGAGCAGAACCTAACCATCTACAATGTCACAATCTGCAACCTTAGCACAGATGACGCCCATAAGCATGTGGGCAAGTTCTTGCTGCTTTGCTAGACTGTCTCTAAAAACATTGATCAATTGTTGTGTCGCACGACTCTGCACCTCTGATTCATCCACCATTTCCATCATTGCTTCAGCCATTAATTGGTTCACAAACATACATTTATTCTGTTGCATTCGAGATAGAGGATAATGAACAGATTCAGATGGCGATTTTGGCAGGCTTGTATTATTGATAGTGGAGAGTGTCTCGACCACTGCATCATAACATAAATTAGGATGGGAACCAAACAGATTAATCATGAGTTATTGCCATATTACCTGGCCTAGATTTACTGGAAATAAACAATGGGGTTGCCTTGCTGTTTTCAGAGTTTGTCTTCTTAACTTCAGCAGCCTGCACAAAATTAACACACTAGCGTTGCTATCATTGGCCAAGTCAGATAATAGGAAAGCAACATTGACACAACGAACGTTTGGGCAACTAGCCTACACCAAATTAACACAATATGGCACATCTATCATCAGCCAGGTAAGGTAATACGAAAGCAACATTGACACAATGAATGAATGGGCAACCAGAGAAGCACTACAATTCAGTAATATGCGTGATATGAGATAGTACATTCATGCAGCTCAGTATGCAAAACTACCAGGCTGTTTTCCTTACAAAAATCAACATTAGCGCCTTTAACATTTTGCTACAACTAATTTTAGATCAGATAAAGGTTAGATTCACACCGATTAACAAAATACATGCTAAAAATATAGTGATATACAACAGGTACTTACATCAGCATTTGAGCACAGAGAATTCCCGCAAGATATTTTCCTTGAATACGATCCCAATGGAGGAAGTCTTTTATCGTTTCACCTTATTTTCTAAAAGAGATATGGGTACGAAACATGTAGAAAATATGATCAGAATGCTATAAAATTTCATGATGCGAGGATACGCACACACTTCTTAGAATGGAGTTGACATTCTTTTGCTGGACTAGAGCGGACTACTTCTTTGGCCACTGGAATCTGCTTATTATCAGTGGGAGTTGGGTTTCTCTGTGCTGGAGCAGTATCTACGAAAAATGGAGTTGGTTTAGTATCTCCTGGCATTTGGATCTTTTGCAAAGACCTGGTTTGTAACCCTTCAGATTCTAACATAGCTGTGTTCCCCTTGCACGCCTTATATAGAAGAATGGTGATTCAGTTATAAAACATGCTACAACAAAGATGGAATAGGTACTGAAGAATAGAAAGGCATGACATATTGACATGTATTCCCTCCATCCGGAAATAAATGGATGGGTCTAGGCATATTTCAATTCTAGATACATCCAGTTTTATCCATTTCTGTGACATTTAATCCGGGCGGAGGGAGTATGATGTAAGAGCTAGGGATACGACAGGACAACACAGTAAAAAACACTGAAAAACCCACTTTAGAACCAAAGTATTCAAACCCACTGATATGAGATAGTACACTCATGCAGCCCAGGATGCAAAACTACCAGGCAATTTTCCTTGCAAAAATCAACATTGTGGCCTTTAATCATACATTTTGCTACAACTATATTTAGATCAGATAAACGTTGGACTCACGCCGATTAACAAAATACATGCTGTTGTAAAAATATAGTGATGTACAACAGGTACTTACATCTACATTGGAGCACAGAGAATTCCTGCAAGAATCTTTCCTCATAAACGATACCATTGCAGAAAATCTTCTATCTGTTAAGCTTATTTTCTAAAAGAGAGATGGGTAAGAAAAATGTAGAAAATATGATCAGCATGCTATAAAATTTCATGATGCAAGGATACACACACGCTTCTTAGAATTGATTTGACATATTTTTGCTGGACTGGAGCGGACTAGTTCTTTGGCCACTAGAATCTGCTTATTATCAGTAGGAGTTGGGTTTCTCTATGCTGGAGCAGTATCTATAAAAACTGGAGTTGGTTTATTATCTCCTGGCGTTTGGATCTTTTGCAAAGGCCTTGTTTATAACCCTTCCGATTCTAACATAGTCGTCTTCCCCTTGCATGCCTTGTATAGAAGAATGGTGCTTTAATTATAAAACATGCAGCAGCAGAGAGATGGAATAGGTACTGAAGAATAGAAAGGCATGACATATTGACATGTATTCCGTCCATCCAGAAAAAAATGGATGGGTCTAGGCGTATTTCAGTTCTAGATACATCCTTTTTTATCCATTTCGGCAACATGTAATCCGAAAGGAGGGAGTATGGTGTAAGAGCTAGGGATACGACAGGACAACACAGCAAAAAAAACACTAGTTGATTGTAAAACTGTATGCTAGCAGAATACATACAAAAATAACTAAGGCAACATACACGTCTATGATTGGGAAAATAAGATGGCATTGCAACAGAGCACTAGAACAGCACTTCAATGTAAAAAAACATGGTATGGTAGACAGATGAAATACATAATGATGAATAACAATGCATAAGATATTCAGAAGCATGATGTCCAAATTAAGCAGATGGCATTGCAATAGAGTAGAATGACAGTACTTGAATTTGAAAACATGTTATCATGAATGGAATAGGTACTGAAAAACAGGAAGGCATGACATATTTACATGCATGATCAGCATGCTAAGCACATGGCATTGCAACAGAGCAGATACACTCTAGGACATTATATGCATGTTGTACCCATATCGCAGGCCAAGTTAGAGCAAGGACCTTGTGGGGTGAAGAGGATTCATCATCTTTCTAGAAGTCTTCTGAAGAACTGCCTTTACATGTTCCATCATATTGGGTATCATTGACATCAAGTTTATTGGCCTTTACATTGCTCCATGAGGTTCTTGTGGATATATCAGTGTGTGCAATTATATCTGACATGCATTGAAGACAACTAGTAGTTAGATTTATGTAATGAGTGCCTGTAGGAGACGACATAAATAGTAGGACTGGGGTTAACTAGCAGGAACAGGTCTCATAAACTAAAGGGAGAACACAGGTGAAAGCTACAGAATATGTATCGTTTGTACTCGAGATTAACTAGATGGCACACAAAAGTATTAAAGAACAACATAGGTAATACTAGAAGTGGTATAATACTATAATCACCATCCTGTGGGATAGCATTGGCTGATGGATGATAACTATGGAATAGCGTTACCTTAAGAACAAGTATCTTAGCTGAACTATGGAACAACGTTAACTCCTGAACAAGACCCGTAAGAGATCAACATGAATATACAGTGAAATGTGATGATCTATTTTCCATGCTAAGATGAATAACAAAGCCATAAATGTTGCACACAAGTAAGATGAGCGTACAACCTATATGGCTGCCATCCGTAGGAGTGAGCATCATGTGCTGACTTGTCGATGGCCCTGCAGTTGTTGTGGCTGTCCATGTCGGGCATGCGCATTCGATGTAGGGAACTGTTGAGTGGGGACTATAGCTCCCTTCTGGTGTATGCTTAACTTGTTGGAGCAGCTGCGGTGAGTCGGAACACGGTGTGTCTGAAGTTGCAGATAACGCATAATGTTAAGAACGACATATCTCTTAGATTTGAAGAAATACACTAAGAAATCAATAGCAAGGTACGAGAGTGGTCACACGTCTGTTGACTGAAGACTAAATTGGGGTCACATGATTTTATTTTATTTTGGTACTGTCCGATCTACGCCGGATGGCTGGCTGTCTTGTGCCTCCCGGCTGACACTGTTCGGAATTTTCCTTGAAGAGCCAGCGACCAACGGCAGAGCAGCCTGCCTCCGCCATCCGTGGCCCCGGCCAAAACCCAGCTCCCCGTCCCACCGCACTGCCGTGGTTGTGCCGCCCCCGGGCCAATCCACAAAGACTCCCTGTCATCCAGATCTGGCGGCGGTAGTACCTTCAACCCACGCAACTCTAAAAGATAGCAATCTAAGCACTGCTTCCGCAGCGAACTTGTGGCCCCGCACCCTTACGTTAGACACCAGCCAACCAGCAGCCTAGGAGCTCCGCCGCCTTGAGGGGTGATGCTTCCCATTGGGAATTGATTGGCCCAGAATAAAAATTCAGACAACTGACGCCTAAATAAAGTGATTTTAAATGAGGGTGCGACCTATCTGGTGGCATGGTGAAGTAGGCAGGTCCAGCTGCCGAGACGGTGAGGCCGGCGCGGTTGCGGTGGCGACCGGCGGCAGGGAAAGAGCGATGTTACGACGGTCGACGGCTACGCGGAAGCAGCGCCAGGACTCTGGATGGATCCGAAGTTGGAGCCTGTAACGCCCTCGATGCGGCTATATCTCCCACGTGTCGGAGCACGACTTAGAGGCATAACCGCATTGAAAGCAATGTCGCAAGTGAGGTAATCTTCACACAACCCATGTAATACATAAGGGAAAGAGATACATAGTTGGCTTACAATCGCCACTTCACACAATACATGAGTAGAGCATTACATCAAACAGATACAATCAAGGTCCGCCTATGGAACCAAAATAAAAGAAGACTACCCCAAATGCTACACAGATCCCCGATCATCCCGACTGGGCTCCACTACTGATCAACTGAAATGAAACAACACAATGAACAGGATCTTCATCAAGCTCCTCCTTGAGCTCGGGTACGTCACCTGCACGGTTTCATCGACACCTGCAAACTGGTTTTGGAAGTATCTGTGAGTCACGGGGACTCAGCAATCTCACACCCACGAGATCAAGACTATTTAAGCTTATAGGTAGGGTAAAAGGTATGAGGTGGAGCTGCAGCAAGCGACTAGCATAACTGGTGGCTAACATACGCAAATGAGAGCGAGAAGAGAAGGCAAAGCACAGTCGATGAACTATGATCAAGAAGTGATCCTAGAACAACCTACGTCAAGCATAACTCCAACACCGTGTTCACCTCCCGGACTCCGCCGAGAAGAGACCATCACGGTTACACACGCGGTTGGTATATTTTAATTAAGATCAACTTCGGGTTTTCTACAACCGGACATTAACAAATTCCCATATGCCACATAACCGCGGGCACGGCTTTCGAAAGTTCAAACCCTGCAGGGGTGTCCCAACTTAGCCCATGATAAGCTCTCGCGATCAACGAAGGATATTCCTTCTCCCCGAGAAGACCCGATCAGTCTCGGAATCCCGGCTACAAGACACATCGACAGCAATAAAACAAGTCCAGCAAAGCCGCCCAATGCGCCGACATCCTGATAGGAGCTGCACATATCTCGTTCTCAGGGCAACACCGGATAAGACAAGCTACGAGTAAAACCAGGCCTCGAGTTTCCACGAGGGGGCCCCGCAGGCTGCTCGGTTCAGACCAACACTTAGACAAGCATTGGCCCGGGGGGCTAAAATAAGATGACCCTCGAGAGAGCGACTCCCAAGGGAAAAGTAGGTGGTGGTGAGGCAAATGGTAAAACCAAGGTTGGGCCTCGCTGGAAAAGTCTTATTCAAAGCGAACTGTCAAGGGGGTCCCATAAATCACCCGACCGCGTTAGGGACGCAAAATCCGGGAACATAACACCGATATGACGGAAACTAGGGCGGCAAGAGTGGAACAAAACACCAGGCATAAGGCCGAGCCTTCCACCCTTTACCAAGTATATAGATGCATTAATAATATAAGATATATTGTGATATCCCAACCAGTAAACATGTTCCAACAAGGAACAACATCTCCATGTTCCAACACGGAACAAACTTCATCTTCACCTGCAACTAACAACGCTATAAGAGGGGCTGAGCAAAGCGGTAACATAGCCAATCAACGGTTTGCTAGGACATGGATGGTTAGGGGCTGACATGGCAATATGGGTGGCATGATATAGCAAGTGGTAGGTATCGCAGCATAGGCATATCAAAAGAGCGAGCATCTAGCAAGCAAAGATAGAAGTGATTTCGAGGGTATGGTCATCTTGCCTGCAAGGTTCTCAGAGTTGTCGAAAGCTTGGTCCTCGTAAGCGTTCTCAACAGGTTCCTCGTTCACGTACTCGTCTCCCAGCTCTACCCAAAACAAGAGCACAAGCAAAAGGAACAACTATCAACCATGATGCAATGCACAAACAATATGATGCAAAACATGGCATGATATGCGAGATGTGATATGCAATGCATGTGCATGCTCCGGAAGGACAAGGATGAACAAGGCATAATCTTGGCAAACCAAGTATTCCACTGGAAAGATGAGGTGATTTCGGATGAAATCGATATAAAGATCACCGCAATCGGATGCACGGTTTGCAAATGACAAGCAAAACAAGAATGACAAGATTCTGCCATTAACAGCATGATGCTACTTAGCAAGCAATAAGAAATTAAGCTATTGCACCCAAACATATCAACAAAGCATATGACAGTGAACTACTCAAGATGCTTGACAAAAGATGAACACTAAGCTATGGCTAAATCACAACACAACAGGTCCAAACAAGCATGGAAAAAGTGCAAAAGATAACAGGTTCACAGACTTAGTGAAAATACGACATGCCAGAAATTAACATCAGGATGACATGTTAAGAGCAAGGAAACAACATGCTACAGGAACACAATATAGCATAGCAAGGCATGGCATATTACAAAACACATGTAGGACTCAACTTCATAGGATGCACACATCAATCATGGCAAAAATGACAAAAGTGCATCTACTGAAACAGATCTGGAACTAACATCACATAGCCCTCTTCTAACAGCATTTCGGGCATCAAGATGAGCTCAAATGAAAATGATGCAATGAGATGAAATGATGTACTAACCGAGACGAACAATTTGACATATTACACGCAAGAAACGGAGCAGTATGCAGCGAGTTATGATGCGTTAAACATGACATGAAAATGCAAGATAACTCGGGACTTAGAGAAAAACGAGGGGGAAGTCAACCTCGTTGCACGGACTTCGAGGATGGCCGGGGCGTCGCCGGAGACGAGGGAGACGGCGGAGATCGACGGATTCGGGCCGGATCTCGCCGGATCCGGCCGGATTCCTGCGGGTAGGCGACGGGGCGACGACGGGCGCGCGGGGCGGCGGCGCAGCGCGGGGACGCGGGGCGGCGCCGGCGTGGTCGGAGGAGGCACGGCGGCCGGGCGGCGAGGAGGCTAGGCGGCGGGGCAGCGAGCGGGCGCGAGGCGGCGGCGCACGTCGTATCGGCGGCGGAGCGCGGGGACGCGGGCGCGGGCGACCGGCGCGGTCGTGCTCGGCGGGCCCCGACCGGCGGAGGAGAGAGAGGGAGCGGGTGAGGTGGCGCGCAGCGATAGGTCCGGGCGGCGGCGGCGCTGATGTGGCGCGCCTGGATTGGTCGGGGTGAGGTGGCTGGGCGCGGTGGACATGTCCTGCGCGGTGGGGAGGTTTCGTCCGGCGGCGGAGAGGAAAATTGCTAGGGATTCATCCGCGAATTTGGACGGGAGGCACATATTTATAGGTAGAGGGAGCTAGGAAGCTCCAAATGGAGAGCGGTTTTCGGCCACACGATCGTGATCGAACGACCGAGAGGATGGAGGGCGTTAGGATGGGTTTTTGGGCCAAAAAGGAGGGGTGTTGGGCTGCACACCAAAGAGGCCTTCACGGTTACCCGGTTAACCGTTGGAGTATCAAACGACCTCCGATTGACCCGAAACTTGACAGGCGGTCTACCGGTGCTATACCAAGGCCGCTAGACAAATCTCGGTACATTCCGAGAAAGTTTAATACCCGCTCACGGAAAAAGGTAAAAGGGGACGCCGGGGAACATAGGAGCGCCGGATTGCAAAATGGACAACGGGGAAAATGCTCGGATACATGAAACGAACACGTATGCGAATGCGATGCACATGATGACATAATATGAAATGCAGATGATGACATGGCCAAGTGCAACACGCAAGCACATGACATGGCAACGACAGCGAATAACTGGCGGATACCTGGCGCATCGAATCCGGGGCGTTACAACACTCCACCACTACGAGAGGATCTCGTCCCGAGATCTAGGATGGCACCGGAGAGAAACGGGAGAGGAAGAGAAGAGGTAACACTAAGTTGCTTCTTTGACAAACGAGTGAAACCAAAGAACCTTGAGAGGTTGAGAAAAATGAAAGAAAGAAAACAACGAAGATGAACAAAGATGAAAACACTCCGTTAGAAAAGAGGAACAAGTGATACAACAGAACCAAGAGGTTTAGTGAAAAGATAGATATTGAAACCACTCCGGTTAAAACATGATAGGAAGGAATAAGAATGATATAATTTGGGCAGCACTCCGACTGAAAGAAGAAGGAAAACTTCATAAAATGAAAAGAACTTGAAGAGATGACACAACACTCCGGTTAAATGGATAAGCAAGGAAAAGAACATGATCTTGGCAAAACCAGATGATGAGTCGAAGAGAGTAACATCACAATGCCTCCGGAACGAAAGAATGGAAGTTAGATGGTTGGGAGAAAAGAACGGAGAAGATAATGACAACTTCAAACACAATTGAATTTGGAAAGAATCCTTCCAAAAAGGTTAAAACGGAGTTGTTGGAAAACCAACAACGAAAGGATATGATCCTCGTGGGCTTATGGAGACATCTCAAAACTTAGAGGTGAATACATGCCACTATGGAAGACAATTGATTGCTTGAGAGCAACACGGAGATGAAAAACTCTTTCACCAAGAAGAGAAGGAGAAACATGGATCATTGATAGGCACCATAATTAGCAACATTCCTTAGGGAAGGCTTTAGGTGAAATCCAAACCAAGATCACTCCAAGGAAGAAATTGATGGATTCAAATACCTCATTCTTGACAACATGTAAATCATGAAGCATGAAGAAAAGTTGCCAAGAATGACATAACACCACATCAAAAGATAAAGTAGAAAGAATTGCACTTCGGAATGCAAGATGAAGAATGCTTGAGTTCCTCTGAAAAGAATATCGATGAACACTTTGAGAAGGAATTAAATCCTTTGTGAATCATCGTGTAGCCTCCATGAAGAACTCCGGTAATAAAAGGATGATAAAAGAAAGAGAAGTTGAAAACATAAGGTGAAGCCTTGCAATGATTTAGATGGAGCTTCACGACGATATGACCGCGAGAACTTGGAACCCCGGAAAAGTAAAGATGAAGCATCTCGGACCGAGAATGATATCATGAACAACTCCGGAATAAGGAATTAAATCACCTTGAGGAAAACAAGAATAAGATTTATTGTATGTTTATCCTTCACCAATTTAGATTGATGACAAGCAACGGATTTGGCATACTACTTATTCTCGTAGAAAGGATTAAGATAGATATGGCGCAAAATTTGAGAAGATCTTCAATGGACCACCGGTAGGATTTAGAAATAATGAGTGAATTTATATGATAATGAAGGAAGAGTTCTTTTGAACGAACCACCGTAAGAATTGAAAATGAACGAAGAAAAGATAAAGAAACACCGGGAAGAATTAGAAAAATGAACGAAGATACTTGGGAGAATTTAGGTACATGGGAACGAAGAGATCATG
Source organism: Aegilops umbellulata (assembly GCA_032464435.1). Taxonomy (NCBI): domain Eukaryota; kingdom Viridiplantae; phylum Streptophyta; class Magnoliopsida; order Poales; family Poaceae; genus Aegilops; species Aegilops umbellulata. Next base: position 194,135,701 of record CP136055.1, read on the forward strand.
AACTGATCAGAGGATATCCAAACGATTCACCGGTAAGATTTGGAGAACAAGAGCTGAAAGCTGATAACGAATAATTCTGAGATGATGGGCTCCGGAGAATCAAACTGAAAAGACTCCTGAAATGCTCCGGATGGGTGAAAAGAATTCTCACAATCAAAACAATTATGAGAGGATGGCATCAATCTAGAACCACGCATCTTCAAGAGAATGGACAAGATTTAAGGGAAAACTCTTCTTCGGTCTTCAAATGTTGAGAATGACGACGAGAAACACCACCATGAGTTGTTGAGGCACTCCGAAAAGAAAAATTGGAAAGGTTGAACCAACGATGAAAGAATTGAAAGGTCTTGGAGAAAGACATTTGACTGATGATAATTCATTCTTACGTCAAACTTTGAAAAGACTTTTAGAAGCTCCGGGAAAATTAGAAGAGTCAGGTAAGATCCTGGGAAAAGACCTGTGGGTTAGGGACCACTCAAAAGAAACACCGTTGAAGTGATTTAAAAGAGAGATAGCACCGGTTGAATTAAATGACTAGAATGAGGTAGCATCCTCAAAAGAAATTCAGTGAATTGAGAATGGAAAACTTGAATCTTCTGAGATATCTTCATCACTCCAGAACAAATGAATAGCGAGAAGTGAATGATTAAGAGGTGCACCGGCATAAGAAAGCATTAGAAACGAGGAAAAGATATGATCGACAAAGGTTGAATTGGAACCACCGGAGAAGAAAAGAATGACGAATGACGAACTTGAAACTCCTGACCATCTTCATGATAATCACCGGATAAGAACAATGAAGGAAAAGAATGGAGATACTTTTCATCAATAAAAAGGATACTTGATTAAGAAATCTGAGTCCTTAAAGAAAAAGGGTGGGAGGGCGGGAAAAACAAAGAGAATTTGGGACGGATGAGACAAGCAATGTTGAAAAAAAAACCGAGAGGTGATCTTGCGGATGTTGAAATGATCGGATCCACTTGAAGAGGAGCAAACCAGTTGAAAAGAATTGAAAAGACAACCTCAAAGATTAAGAAGGATTAGTATTCACATAGAAATATGAGAACACCGCTTAGAATAAAGTATGAAATCCACACTTGGCATTGAAGCAACTCGAATACCACAAAACAAAACAAAGGATTTGGCTTGCGGAATAAGCCGGAAACAAACATATGATAGATCCCATATCGTATCATGTGTGTGTTGGAAAGATATCCTACGAGATACTTGAATTCCCACTTATAAACTCCCGTAACTTTCTGGTTATGCAATCAGGTGTTGGGGATACAGGGGACACAAAATATATCACCCAAACTAACAATACCTAGATCCATTTGTATCCATCCTTCAACACATAACCAAGAAACCTTCGGAAATCGTCTACCTCAACCTTCGAAAAGCATCCGTTATACGAGTTATGGCAATACTCCTGCACTCGCCTCAGTACTGGGCTATCAGGGTTATCTCACCAACAACTGTACAAAAGAGATTTTCGATGTCGGCGTACTAAACTCAGGTATTCCAGAACTGCAACGATAAAATTATGACGACAACACCTCGGAGCTCAACTCCCCGGAACACCTCCACTAAACCCCTGCTGACAGGAGGCACCAAGACAATGTTGTCATCACAAAACCATCGGAGAGGAGGCTAGGCGGCGGGGCAGCGAGCGGGCGCGAGGCGGCGGCGCACGTCGGATCGGCGGCGGAGCGCGGGGTCGCGGGCGCGGGCGACCGGCGCGGTCGGGCCCGGCGGGCCGCGCCCGGCGGAGGAGAGAGAGGGAGCGGGTGAGGTGGCGCGCAGCGATAGGTCCGGGCGGCGGCGGCACTGATGTGGCGCGCCTGGATTGGCCGTGGTGAGGTGGCTGGGCGCGGTGGACATGTCCTGCGCGGTGGGGAGGTTTCGTCCGGCGGCGGAGAGGAAAATTGCTAGGGATTCATCCGCGAATTTGGACGGGAGGCACATATTTATAGGTAGAGGGAGCTAGAAAGCTCCAAATGGAGAGCGGTTTTCGGCCACGCGATCGTGATCGAACGACCGAGAGGATGGAGGAGGTTAGGATGGGTTTTTGGGCCAAAAAGGAGGGGTGTTGGGCTGCACACTAGAGAGGCCTTCACGGTTACCCGGTTAACCGTTGGAGTATCAAATGACCTCCGATTGACCCAAAACTTGACAGGCGGTCTACCGGTGCTATACCAAGGCCGCTTGAGAAATCTCGTTCCATTCCGAGAAAGTTTAATACCCGCTCACGGAAAAAGGTAAAAGGGGACGCCGGGGAACATAGGAGCGCCGGATTGCAAAACGGACAACGGGGAAAATGCTCGGATACATGAAACGAACACGTATGCGAATGCGATGCACATGATGACATAATATGAAATGCAGATGATGACATGGCCAAGTGCAACACGCAAGCACATGACATGGCAACGACGGCGAATAACTAGCGGACACCTGGCGCATCGAATTCGGGGCGTTAAAGAGCCGCTCCGGCGCCGTGAACAACGACAGGGGTGAATCGGCTCCGGTACGGTTCACGCGGCCGTCGTCGATGCAGCACCAGTAGCATGGAGTAAGAGGCACACGACCCAGTGCACAACGGCAAATGGACAGCGTCTCCGGCATTAGGGAGGAGGGCGGCTGTGAAATTGGTGCGATGGGGGCGCCATGGAGGTGGGGCTGAGGTTTCGCGGCTCGGGAGAAGGGAGCTTCCCAGGGAGAATGTGATTTGGTGCCCACGAGGTATGAATGGGGGCGGGCAGGGGGGAATTGGGAGGGGAGTGGAACCATGTCTTATGGACGCATTTGTCTGAAATGTGAGGGGGAGTTACAGTTCTACTCTTTCCTATAGGCTTCTCGGCTTGGGTCTGTGTACTGAGGGTGGGGGATAGTAGAGTAACTTTGCTTCTCCCCAAATAGTGGGCGGGAGCGATTTCGGGCGAGGAGGGCGTGTTTTGAACTATAGTGGGCGCGATCGATTTCGGGCGAGGAGAGCGTGTTTTGACATAGTGGGCACAAGCTATTTCGGGCGAGGAGAGCGTGTTTTGCCGACCATGGTTTATGAATTATTTGGCACATGTCATTTTGGTCGAGGAGAAGGCGCGCTTGGATGAAGTTATGAACCTACCCTCGATGTACAAGGGCCAGTTGATGCGTGTCCCAGATAGGACGGTAATTTCGCGTCTCCCATTTAGTTGCTCGGGCGAATTCCACCGAGCAGAGAGGATGTTTAACGGTTCGTTCAAATTTTGACGAGCATCCACGTCTACCTTACCAAGTCGATTCGGATCAAATTTTCAAATATTAGCTTGCCACTTCTTTTTTAGATGGAGAGATGATGCTCGGGAGTAATGTGTTTTTACATGATCGTTGCTAGCGATTTACTATGTGACAAATAGTTGACCCACTCAAAAACGCGAATCAAACCCAAAATGAAATATCTTGATTCAATGAAATAGCTCGTTCAGTAGGTCAAAATAGTGAACTAAATCCAAAATTTAACACCTCAATCGAGTAGCATGTTGTACAGTATTATAGTACTCCATGAACATGTTGAAAGTCAAATTAATGAACTTGTTTGATATACACATATATCCGTTCATGTGTGGATTGCAGACAACATGTTCTCCAATTTAAATATTTGAATGCAAGTTTATATCGAAACATGGTTTATATCAGTATTTGATGCATAAAACGCGACCTCCCCCTCTCCCAGACTCCTGTTCTCTCTCTCTCTCTCTCTCTCTCTCTCTCTCCCTCTCTGTCTCTCTCTCTCTCTCTCTCTCTCTCTCCGACAATCTTCAATTCTGTCGCACGCATCCGACACAAAAACCTTGTTGGTCCCTCTCCCTTTCTCTCCATCTCTCTCTCTCTCTCTCTCTCTCTCTCTCTTTGTGTGTGTGGAGGGGTCTTTCTAGTTCGCATGCATATATACACCATCTATAGGTCTCTCTCGCACAGTATGTATGATACTTTAGCTAGTCCAAGCTAGATATCTTGGGTGCACTCATCGTACGCATACAAGTTCCTTGCCTCTTTGCCCGTAACTCTCTCACGCACCACTATGTCGTCATGGAGCTCTTCCCCCCTCTCTCAAACTCTGGGTCACACATACACATGCATATCTCACTCGCACTCGATAGGCCCATCTAAAACTCTATCTCTCCCCCTTGTTCTCTCTCCATCTCACACGCGCACACACACAATATCATGCCCAGCTAGCCAAGTATGATGGTCTCTCACTCAATTGTAGGCACACGCAGTCCCCCCTATATGTATATGACTAGCTAATCTTAGTCTCCATCACAAACATGTGCATGGTCTATCTCGATTTCTCTCGGGGCATCTTTCTATCGCACACGCACTCCCTCGATCTCCCACCCATATAGTCCCCTCACGATCTTGACGGGATCTCTCTATCACAAACACACCCTCTCTCCCTCCCCATGCGTCCATGCCATCCATGTGTCCCTCTCGACCTTTGTTCCTTGTTGGCCAGACCTCTATTGGACATGTGATACAGGGGTGTCTCTCTCCGTTGCAAACAATCACACACTAGCTATCTTCATGTATCTCCTCTCCTCGCTTTTCCATCTCGGAGATGCATGCGTGATATGTTCGCATAAGAAACGAAAAAACACACTCTCTCTCTCTAATTTATCGTTTGTTGTCACTTTCACTTTCACACACATACCCTTTTTGCACACTTACTCATTCTCCTTCATACGCACTTGATCTGTCTCGACTGAGGCACTCTCCTCGGTCCATAGCATATACATTTATTGAAAAGTCAAACATCACAAAGTTTGACCATGTACGTGGAGAAAAAGAATTACATCTAGTACGGCAAACATATACCATTAGATTCACCATGAGATGTAGTTTTGTATGATGTATCTTTGGTATTGTAGATATAAATAACATTTGCGTAAACCTGATCAAAGTTTCCAGAGTTTGACTTCTAAAAAATTTACATGCACTGCATTATCGAGTGGATGGAATATCTCTTTCCCCCTCTCAGCTATCTGACGCACCACTCAGCCTTATCGGGGCTCCTCAATCTCTCTCAAACTTTATTGGTCAGTTTGGTTCGTGACCTGACCCTCATGCCTTGATGGCTGGTACTGCCTGGTGTGGACATGAGATGTAAAATATTTCTGCCTAGCCAGGCTTGTGTGGTGCTGAAGCGTTTGGTTCATGCCTGGGCCAGGCAAAGCATCAACATCCCATCAATCAATCCATGCGTCAATTATTTAATGCTAATATCCATCCATGTTGCTGTTTGCCTCGTGGCCAAATGACCAGGAACGGCCAGGCGTTCGAAATCGGTCGCCCGGGCCAGGCTACTTGCAATGTCTGGAGTTCAGCCAGGCTAATTAAAGTGCAAGGGAACCTAGGCCAGGCGGGCTTTCTTTTTCACAGGGTAGCAACCAAACAAGCGTGCATGAAATCCAGCCACAACCCCAAGCCAGGCAAAAGGTGCTCAGGACACAAGCCAAACTGGCCTTATATCTCCCGGGTTCACACATACACATGTCTCGCTCGCGCTATACATATAGACCCATCCAACACTCTCCGCCCTTGTTCTCTCTCTCCATGTGACACGCACCCCCCTAAGTACCATAATCCCTCACTCCATCATAGGCGCAAGCACTCCCCCCTCCTAAGTATGATTATCTCTTACTAGCCATCAGGAACACAGGTATTGTCTCCTTCCATCCATACGTCTATCTCGATATCTCTCGGGGCATCTTCTATCGCGCACACACCTTGTCACTCGATCTCCCACCCATGTGATCCCATCACAATCTCTAGGGGATCTCTCTATGACAAACATACACTCTCTCCTCCCCATGTATGCATTTTCTCCATACGTCTCTCTCGACCTCTCTCCCTTGTTTGTCAGACCCCTCTTGGCCACGTGCTAGGGGTCTTGCTCTCTCGGTTCCAAACAACCACACACTATCTCCTCACCTTGCCTCCGTTGTCTAAGATGCATGTATTATATGTTTGCATAAGACACGCATGCTTTTTCTCTACTTTTATCGTGTGTTGTCCATGTCTCTTTCACACACGCACACACACTTTTTTCACTCTCTCTCTCTCTCTAGTTAGGGACTCTGTCACGTCCATAAGCATATGGATGTTTTGAAAAGTCAAACCTCAGAAAAGTTTGACCAGCTATATGTGGAGAAAAACATTTACATCTGGAACGATCATTAGATTCATCACAACATGTACTTACTTCATACTATCATTTATCTTTGGTATTGTAGATATAAGTAATTTCTTTATAAACTTGGTCAAAGTTTCACAAGTTTGACTTAAAAAATGTTGGAACTACATTATCGAACGGAGGGAGTAGCTCTTTCTCTCTCTCTCTGCTATCTCTTACGGGCCTCCCCTCTCACTCGAACTCTCTATACCAACGGATTATACGCTCACGTGTCAGCGTATAGCTCTGTATATTGTTTAGTTGACCGGTCAACCAATCCACATGCTGCCTTGTCAGCTCGTGTTCTGTAAATTCGTGTGCTGGCCCATGTGGCAGTGGGTGAAAATAAGTAAACTAGAGGCCCATCTGACACGCGATGAAGTAAACAAAGTTGAAACCACTCGGGGTAGCATCCCGCACGCTAGTAAATTGAGGGCGCATTAAGGACAAACTTCTTGCGCGCGAAGGACGCACTCGCGCACAATTCACCAGTGCGCGACGGCATGCGCAGAAGGACACACTCGCGCACACCCAGCACATAGCACACACCAGCACACGTGTACACCGGCGTCGCCGCCGGTTGAGATGGACGACGAGGAAGCCAACAAGCGGAGGCAGCTCGAGCCAAAACCGCATCCGGCAAGCCTGGATTTCATCAACAGACTCCCTGACGACATGCTGCTCGTCATCATCGGCCTCCTCCCCACCAAATCTGCCATGCGGACCGCCCTGCTCTCCTGACGGTGGCGCCCCCTCTGGCGCTGCGTCCCCCTCAACCTCACCGTCGATAGCTTCCTCTGCAACGGGGATTGCAAACGCATGCCCGCAGTCTCCAAGATCCTTTCATCGCACCCTGGGCCAGCCAGACGCCTTAACATCCGCATGTTCAGTACCAACTGCAAGGTCCAACCCAAGTTCTACGAGTGGTTCTTATTCCCCGCCATAAATCAGCTCGAGGAGCTCAGCTTTGAAGCTGGACGATGTCGCTCTCTGCCGCCGTCCGCGCTCCGCCTCACGCCAACGCTGCGCCGCGCCAGCTTCAGCTCCTGCTATCTTCCCCAGATTAATGTTGCGCCCGCCCTTCTTCTCCCTCAACTCAAGCAGCTCGACCTTTTTGACTCTGTCATCTCGAAGAAGGCTATGGAGAACCTGCTCCACGGTTGTACTGCGCTCGAGTACCTTCGTCTTGAGCCCATCCACGGGTTCATTAGCCTCCACATCGCCTCGACGAATCTCTGATGGATTTATGTGTCTTCCTGGCCCCGCAACAAGACATCAATTGGGAAGAGATCACTCCAGCTGTTCCACGTTATGGTCATTGAGAATGCGCCTTTCCTTGAGAGATTTCTTGTATCGGATCTAGAAGGTCCAACAAAAATCAGGGTCATTTACGCGCCGAAATTGACAGCGTTGGTGTACTCGTGTGCCAAATTCTCCGAACTCTTTATTGGATCCATAATCATTTAGGTACAACACTCATCTTCTTCTCCGTCTTCTTGAAATTCACATTTTTAATTTCTTCTTGATGTATTTACGACCGTCTTCCAGAAAATGATTCCCACAAGCTTGACCCAGTCCATGCGCACAGTGAAGATCTTAGCACTAAAATCTATCGGCCCCAATCTGGATCAAGTTGTTGGATTCTTTACATGCTTTCCATGCACGGAGAAGCTACTCATCGAGGTGAAACTTCTTTCCTATAAGTAAATGGTAATCACAAAGTAGCTCAATTTTTTTTGTAATTTTCCCAAATTACGATGACAAGTGTAGTGTTCAAAACTGCATCTACGCACCACACCGAAAGAAATGTTTTTAGTATTTTTTTCTCACGTGATCACCTGCATCGTTTTTATGATGTACTACTATAGTAACCTAGGCTAGTCATAGTGGAAAGTAACTTAGACTACTCCAGTAACTCTATGGTTACCCTAAGAGCAAGTACTACCTCTTTCCTGGTTTACTCTTCCAATTTTGTAGTATCAAAATTTGACCATAGATTTAATTGACAAAATGTTAATGCATGTCACTAAGAACTATATCGTTGGATTCGTATTTGAACATAATTTCAAATAGTGTAATTTTTAGTGATATGCATTGGCATTTTCTTAGGTAAATCTATGGTCAAAATTTTATACTAAATATGAGGTAGTATTCCCTCCATCCCAAAATTCTTGTCTTACATTTGTTTAGATACAGATGTATCTAACACTAAAATGTAACTAGATACATCCGTATTTAGACAAATTTAAGACAAGAATTTTGGGACGGAGGGAGTACAAAAGTGGGCTATGTAGGCCAAAACATGTGCCAAATTCACTTGTGATGCATTTGGCATTGATGCCCCTCCATTGCCCACCTGGTGCCCCAATCTGGATCACCTACTTTGCTCCGGTGCCAAATTAACTCACGCAATGAAAAAACACTGCGTGGGAGAGAGAGAGAGAGAGAGAGAGAGAGAGAGAGGGCTGAGGCAATAAAAAAACACTTGTTTGGGAGAGTGAGAGGCTGGTGTAGTTGGTTTGATTGATTTTTTTTATACATGTGGGTCTGTGTGCATAGCAGTGCCAACTCTCTCACATCGCGAGAGAGGTGCCAAAATCTTTTGATTTGAGATCGATGCATATTATGTGGCATACTTTTGTGAAATATGGCATCGGCCACATGGTGGAAGGCAACAAATGCCCAAGCTCTTCACGTGCTCCAAGTTAAATGAGACAAAAAGAAAGAAAGAGAGAGAGAGAGAGAGAGAGAGAGAGAGAGAGAGAGAGAGAGAGAGAAATGGTAATCACAACGTAGCTCAATTTTTTTCGTAATTTTCCCAAATTACGATGACAAGTGTAGTGTTCAAAACTGCATCTACGGACCACACCGAAAGAAATGTTTTCAGTATTTTTTCTCACGTGATCACCTGCATCGTTTTTATGATGTACTACTATAGTAACCTAGGCTAGTCATAGTGGAAAGTAATTTAGACTACTCCAGTAACCCTATGGTTACCCTAAGAGCAAGTACTACCTCTATCCTGGTTTACTCTTCCAATTTTGTAGTATCAAAATTTGACCAAAGATTTAATTGACAAAATGTTAATGCATGTCACTAAGAACTATATCGTTGGATTCGTATTTGAACATAATTTCAAATAGTGTAATTTTTAGTGATATGCATTGGCATTTTCTTAGGTAAATCTATGGTCAAAATTTTATACTAAATATGAGGTAGTATTCCCTCCATCCCAAAATTCTTGTCTTACATTTGTTTAGATACGGATGTATCTAACACTAAAATGTAACTAGATACATCCGTATTTAGACAAATTTAAGACAAGAATTTTGGGACGGAGGGAGTACAAAAGTGGGCTATGTAGGCCAAAACATGTGCCAAATTCACTTGTGATGCATTTGGCATTGATGCCCCTCCATTGCCCACCTGGTGCCCCAATCTGGATCACCTACTTTGCTCCGGTGCCAAATTAACTCACGCAATGAAAAAACACTGCATGGGAGAGAGAGAGAGGACTGAGGCAATAAAAAAACACTTGTTTGGGAGAGTGAGAGGCTGGTGTAGTTGGTTTGATTGATTTTTTTATACATGTGGGTCTGTGTGCACAGCGGTGCCAACTCTCTCACATCACGAGAGCGGTGCCAAAATCTTTTGATTTGACATCGATGCATATTATGTGGCATGCTTTTGTGAAATATGGCATCGGCCACATGGTGGAAAGCAACAAATGCCCAAGCTCTTCACGTGCTCCTAGTTAAATGAGACGAAAAAGAAAGAAAGAGAGAGAGAGAGAGAGAGAGAGAGAGAGAGAGAGAGAATATCACTAGCCAGCCAACCCTATCGTATGAGCGAATGATATTGGTACCTCTTGATGACACGGCAATCTTATGCAGCCAGCTGCTCTAATATGTTCTCTTCTTTTGGAGATAAAAAAGACCCGAAAGTGAAAAATGTGCTGCACTATAACAATCTCATCGAATGCCTTGATCTCCATCTTACAGAAATTGATTTGATCGACTACCGAGGCAGCACATCTGAGATTAAATTGGCCAGGTTCTTTGTTCTGGAGGCAAGTGTGCTCAAGGTAATGAGGTTTGGAGTTCTCTGGCGCAACAATGAATGGTGTGCTGATCACCGCAAGCGTCTAAGCCTAAATGACAAAGTCTCCGCAGAAGCTGAATTTGTTTTTGAAACATCAAGTGGCCAGAGACTCGAAAAATTATTTGCCCATTAGTCAGGGCGGTGGATTTTAGTTTGTACGATAATGCTGCATCCACCTAAAGTAATAAAAGTTCTTACGTAAACTTCCTAGTAATTCCCTCTTCGTAGGTGCAACATTACTCCTAACATTTGTAACATCAGTTTGAAACTTGTAATATTGCCGTGTCCTATTCCTGCATTTTCAAAATCCTGCGAATCGAACAGGTCCTGAGTTGGTGATGATGTTGTGCCTCCCATCTTTCACCAATAGCCGTCGGATCTAGATCTGACGCATACAAACCAAGCTTCTCCATTTTTGCAAAAAGATGCCTGCACTTGTTCCCTATTTACAAACAATTCCTTATCTCTCACAATCAGCCTTATCTCCTCCCCACCACATCTAGAAGGCCGCGGAAAAATCGCCGTCCACCCCCAATCTTGGTGTTCCGTGCAATGCACGGGCATCTACGCACGGGAAATTATGTCGAACAAGGCTAGTTGTAAGCAGGCTAGCTCTACAGGCATGATGATAGTGACTGCAGACGGTGAGGCTGACTATTGTATGCCGAACATGGCGCCTATACTCAGGTGCCATCTCCGGCGCAGGGTCTTGTCACTTCACTGTGAGGAGCAGGCACATAATAATTTGACCAACGGGTAGTACAGTGCTAGTACTCCTACTACTACATTGGTAGTACAACTACTAGTACTAGTAGCACCACCGTCTGGATTTAGGAGTACTACCACGTCCATCTGGATTTTAGTATTTGACTAGGAATATCTAGTAATGCATGTCACAAAAAATGTACTACTCCCTCTGTAAATAAATACATGGTGTTTTATTCCTATCAGCGAGAGAACTTATTTTTTTTGCTAACTAGAGTACTAATAGGATTACATGCAATGAACTAAACACTGCATGTCATGTTTGGCAGTCCCAAGTCATTGAAAGCATGCACGGCCCACCTCTCTCATTGGGTTATATGTCACGAAATAAGAAACAAGGAGGGAGTTAATGCACCATGCCTAAGTATTTTGGGATTATTTGGTTTTCATAAGGTGACTTACACAACATTTTTGTTTACATGCATTAACATTTTATTAGTTAAATCAAAGGTCAAAACTTGGCGCAAAATGCAAAGGGGACCAATAAACCAGTAAACATCAAACTTCTCTCGTTTGGCCCCAACTAGAGGTCTGGTGAGATGACTATACTACACCGGCACAGAGGGGGACGCAGCTTCATTGACTTACGGCAACTGCCTTTGGGTGAATGACACGTGGGCCCAGAGGGTGGCTGGCCCACCTATCATACAGCCAAAGGCAGGTGCAGTAGAGGGCCGAGGAGTAGTACGAAATCCTACGCACGTACGCACGCTAACCAAGGGCAAGAGTGATCACTCGAATCGCAAGATCAGTTGACTAGAAGCTAAGCTAGACCCATGGAGGCGATGAGCGCGAGCATCAGCCGGCTGTGGTAGATGGTCCATGATGCCGTCCTGCAGCCCAGCACCAAGGAGCGTCTCCAGGTAGTATTGCTTGAGGCTGCCAGGGCGAGGGGCCACTCTGACGACAGCTTCGTCTCCTTGTTCGACGAGGTCCTCGTCGGTTTCCTCGACAAGTTCACCGTCGTCAAGAAGCTTGCAGACAACTTTGACGTAAGCCTCCAGCCGACGTGCCCAGGCTCTGCGATGCCCGCCACCCTCAACGTCCACTATGGTGACAACCTATTCGACGCACTGGTGGCCCTGCGACTGCCCGCCGTCGTGCCGGAGAATGTCCACCTCGAGGTCGCGCTCACCACGCAGCGCCTGGCGCATCAAGACACCATTGACATAATCACTCAGTCTACGCGCAAATCGTCCACAAGGACTACTACATGCAAGAGGAGGACGATAGGACGCTAGCCTTCTTGGACCGCAGGGCAACCTTGGATGGCACTGTTCAGAAGCATGTTGAGCTCGCCGCCAACGCCGCTGCTCCTCACACGTCGGTTGGTGACCCGGCGCACTAGGGCGTGAGGATGTCGTTGATGGATCCGTATGTATTTTTATCTTTCTGTCAAATCCATGTAGTAGTATATGATACTACAATAATTATCTTACCTTTCGCATCAACTTCATAATTTTCGTACGTACTCCATGCATGAACGGCGCCAGAACCAAACTTCTCATTACTCTAGGGAAAATTGTTATTTTCTATCTATCGGTCGCGCCATGGAGCAGAACCAAATTTTATAAGTTACGAGTTCAAAAGGAAAAGCCTGCCGTGTTCGCGTCGCACCCCCACACGGTTGGTCCGGCACGCCGCTCAAGCGGGAATGCGTGCGGTGTTGCATTTTCACTTACAAGTGGGACCGCAGTTGAGCAAACCAACTATCGGCAAACCCCCACCCCGCCCACCGCATGATGGCTGAGAAAACAGGAGGGAGAAGAGATGGATGTAGCACGGACTCCAAGAAAATTGGTGTCGGATGGGACTCGTGTGGGTGGCGTGTGCCGTACTGCTAGACGCGAATGCTAGTTATGGCCCATGCCACCCCACTATATCAAGCCTATATCGAGGTACGTAGAACAAATTTCCTGCAGTCCGTGCTCAGCCCTCCTCTATCTCTCTTCTGAGCCAGCCAATGGACGCGCGGAGCCCATCGTCTGTTTGCTCACATGTGGCCCCACATGTCAGTGAAAACGCAAGAGGGCCCACTGAACCTACACATCTTTCACCTCGACGTGCTGGTGATGAAAAACAAATCCAATAAAGATCTTCGGTGGCGGCTTTTGGAGTTACTCAAGAGTAGTAAGATTCTATTTACAGTTTAACCCAAGATGCACATCTCGTGGCTTCAACTACCACTATATTTTCTTTCATGACACGACCTAGATGCTGGATGTCCCACGTGTTGGCAAAAGGAGGAAGAACCCGACCAAATCTTCGGTTGTGCTCTCGGATTAGACTAGTTGTGATAACTTAAAACTTTTATTGTGTACTCCCTCCGTTCCAAAATACTTGACTTCCATTTGTCCAAAAATGGATGTACCTATATACTAAAACATGTCTAGATACATATATATTTTGACAAATAGAAGGCATGTATTGTGCAACGGAGGGAGTAGAATGGATGCAAGTTTTTGTATTGGGAACAAGAGTACATCCATATATTGATAGAGCGCAATTTAGTAGATGTTCTATCACTTTTAGCTAGCACAGAGGCTAGAGATGAGATTAGTGCACTTGTTGATACTCCTACTAGAATAGAGGCTAGACATGAGACTAGATGCGAGGAAGCAACGTCTACTTCTTTACACTCGAAGAAGAAAGAAGCACGCAAGATCGAGCCTCCGCAGATCAACAATGAATGCATCGAGAAGGCACTAATCCAACTTACAGGAGTAGTAAAATGTATTCTTGTGGTTCTTGTTTTCTTTGGTCTTGCTTTTCTAGTCAAAATTATCGTTGGAGTTCATGCAAAACGGAGGTCTGTTTGGGGTCGTTCGTTGGAGTTGGCCTTACAAGTGGGACCGCAGTTAAGGAAACCGACTATCGGCAAACCCCCACCTCGCCCGCCGCGCGATGGATGAAGTTAGAGAAACAACGAGGTTGAAGAGATTGCTCTAGCACGGACTCCAAGAAATAATATGGTGTTAGATGGATGTCATGGTGGTGGCGTGTGCCGTACTCCTGGACGTGAATGCTTGTTCTGGCCCATGCCACCCTACTACTACTACTACTTACTCCTACTATATAGTACTAGTATCGAGGATTCGAGGTGCTGGTTACGTACAACGAACTCCAATTAAGTGTTGCCCACAGCCATTTTGCACGCAGTATAACATGGATCTCAGTAGCATCTTGCAACGGAGAAGCAAATCACGGCTGCACGCGCGGACGAGGTCGCTGTGGCTTCCATGCGTGTCGAACGCCAAATCTTGGAGGAGCACCTCGTCTTCGAGGCCACCATCGACACCACCACGCAGTTGTCTACTTTAAAATACAGATCGTGCTATTTTCTTGAGGCCATCGACAGTGCCTTCTAGTGATTTGTCCTCTGTAATGTTAATATGCAATTTGATATTCTGAAATGTAATGTTCAGGTAACAGTTTGGTCCAACAATTGCTACATTTCATAGTACTATTCTCAAGATTTCTTTGTTTATTAACTGCCTTATCTTCTAGTAGATGTTTCTATTCTGCAATGTCGTGCTCAGTTAACCGTTTTGGTTCATTTGGTCTACTGTCCATTTAACTGTTTGGTTCAATTCTTCAATTTAATTTTCATTTTTTGTGGGTACAATTTTGTATTATTATGCATGTGATAATTAAATCAAATTTTGCTGTACCAATACATATTCTACTAATAGTATGGCAACTCTCAGTTAACCAGATCAAGATCTTCCTTATATGTGTTGCAGGGAAACAATGGGAGACATTGTGTTTTACCATCGAGGTGTGCTCATGCATGGTCCTTTCGCTAATAGCACATTATTGTGTAGTTGCGGGAATCATTCTACTATTTAGGTTTCTTACAATTTGGTCTTACACATGTAGGTCCTGCTGTTAGAGGCTTAGACCCACTGTTCGACCCATTTTGCATATGGGGAAATGAGATGTCCATGAATATCAGTCAAGTCAAGAAACTTGGAAAGATTGTTAGGATGAAGGAACTTACGACAAATAACACTAAGATCTTTGTTTACACAATGAACAAGATATCAGACAACTATAGGATGGTAATAACTCTTTTACCTTCTTTTTACCCCTTGCCCCATTTCAAAATTTATAACAGTGATTTATGCATATCTTTGTTTTCAGTACTTTTCAAAGTAGTACACCGGTGATTACTCTCAAACCACTTGCATGGTCAAGAGGCGAGGAAGGTATTCGTTCAACACCCATGGTACAATATTGAAGTCTTCCTGAAGAGGACGAAGGTTGGGCGGGCAATTGTCCATAGCCACTGTCCTAAAGTTGCAAGGACGTTCAACGTCACTGAAGGTTCAATATTCGCCTTCCGCTTCTGCAGCTTCCCATATGAGATTCATCTGTCTATTACCGTGTATGATGCTACTTTTCCAATGGTTTTGGATGTTGCATCTGAAACTTGGTGCTGTTGTGTAATGGCGTAGCTAGCTATATCCCTCTTAGTTGTAACTGAGTGCTGAAGCTATCTGATGTAATTTAATTATGAAATCTTGGTTGTCGTTATACGGATATGAAATATCTTGTGTTCTTTATAAGAAATGTCAATTTGATCACTACATGGATTGTCAATAATAGTCTAATTTCCCTGCTTATTGGGGTTTTCTATTGCAGACGGTTACTCAGACAACACCGTGGGCGATGAACTCAAACAACCCACACGGTTTCTAGAAAGTAGGCGTGTTGGATCAACTAACAATCACACACGGCTTCCGGCAAAGAACTGTTTGCGTTAGGCCACCTTGCACAAACGTTTCCACACATCAAAATGTGTGTGTGATATATATACGAACGGAAACATTTTTCTGGGATTCACTGAGTGGGATGTACATCCGAGTGGAAATGATTAGGCTTTGATGCCCCGTCTGGTCGCACACGAGCTTATTTTCCCCCCGCCTATGTGGCCGGAGGGCCTATTCCCAATGGTTTCTAGGTCATGTGCGAAGGACCCCCTCTATCGCATACACTCACTAGGCGATGGTTTAAAACTCCGTTGTGAAAAGGGGGTAAAAACCGTTTGTATAGCACGTCTCTGCAACAGTGGATGTTCGTTCATATGCAAATTGCAAAATTCATGATCTCATCCAAAAATAATAATGTCATTTATATTTTAATTTAATGCGTAGAACCGCCTTTTACAGGTAGATGCACTATGCCTCGGCCCGTTCTCCCCCCATGAGCTATATATCTCTCTATCTGACGCATAACTACACACACTTTATACACATCGGCATTTCTCTCTCACACATGCTCACACTCTCTCCCGGGTGTGTCACTCACATACTCTCTATATATCTCCCTCTCTCTTTCTTACTAGTATGTACCACTCTCTTCACTAATCTCAGTTGGAAAACACTATTTCTCTCACATGCATATATACACACGTACGGTCTCTACTATCCCTCTATAGGCACATATATGTGCCTAACTGTCTCCTGTACACACTTTATCTTTAGGCCTCTCTCGCACACATTACCCCCCACACACCTCTCTCTTAATAGTTCGTAGATATGATTCCATCAGATCATTCGGTAGGATATCCCTAACTATTAGGCTGGATGGTAATACAAGGCAAAGTTTTACCCAAGTCCGGTCCCTTGCAGTTGAGGAAAAAGCCTACTCCTGGTACTGCATATTTGTGATAGGGGTGTGTACAAAGTACACGTGAATACCAGGCAATGTGTGTGTGTACCATTGACGAACTAGCCCCCGAGCTTATATAACATACTCAGAGCTTATATTCAGTGGGGATAGAGTCCTCCACGACTCTGGTAGCTTTGTCTTGTACGCCGAGTCCTCCACATGGGTCTTTGTATAACGCGTCTCGGTCCAACCTATGTGGCGCAGGATGGAACCGACCCATGAGTGCTCACGTTGACCCACCGCAACTAGAAATGTTGTGCCCACCACACCCCACACACAATCGGCCACAAAGAAAATAGACATATACAATAGTACAAAGTTATACATGAATGTTAATTGCATGGTGCATCCAATAATATTTGTTCTCCATTGTGAATGTTTATATATTCTCCTAAAATATTAGTCATAGGAAAGTGAAACGAAGGGCATATCTCTATTTGTCTCCACCGGACACCCCCTCTCTCTACACCACTTACACGTACGCACACAAACTATCTCTTGGCCCTCTAAAAGTATGCCCCTGACACATTCACGCGTGACGGTCACTATATTTCAAGCAAAAGCACTATACGGTCACTGGACTTCAGAATATGCTCATTACGATCACCGTATACATTCTCGTGGTGATCATACGATATCTAGCTCACGAAACATCTCCGTATTTTTTATGACACTGACAGACATTGTATTTGATGCGTGTTCCATATTTTGTTGACGACACCTACGTTCATTGTATTTGAACTGAAAGAACGATATGGTCACTCGACTTCAGAATAAACTCATCACAGTCACCATATACATTTTTGTGCTAAGAAACTTGTGGTTGGATGGTTAGGAGGACAATGGTTTACCCAGCCTACCAGGGTTAAAGTCCCGAAGGTGCTCATAGGGTGTGCATTCAGTGGGAGGACACATTCCCCTCGACTACGAGGCACCTATGGTGACTTCATAAAATCTCAAGATCATATGCCGGCTCACTCTCCCAAAGGTGCTCATAGGGTGTGCATGTGTGCACTTATAGAGGTGAGTGTTTGCACGTATATATGAGCGCTTGCATCTGTACTATTTTAAAATATACTTGTCGTGATTATACGGTCACTGGATCACCCGTACAACTCCATAATTAGATGATGACACAAGCAATTGACCAGTCAAACGTTCCACGTGGTGCAACTAGTGTTGCACCATCAGCACACGTAACCATGGGGCCCAACTGTTAGCGTGTATATGAAATAAAGAAATGGTAGCTTGAGTCTGTACTGTGTTAATAAAATATATTTTATGGTGATCATATGGTCACTGGCTCACCATACAGCTCTGTAATTTGTTGATGACACAATCAATTGACCAATCAAACGGTCCACATTCACCTGCGCACATTATCATAGGGCCCACATGTCAGCGTGTATATGAAACACAGAAATGGTAATAAATTAGTGGTCGGTGGGGATTCAAAGTCGTGAGACCTCTGGTTGGTAGCCCGCGCATCCTAACCACAGCAGACAAGGTCGCCTTGTGATGATATGCTGAGTCGGCCGTTTTAATTGCACGCACGCACGGGCCACTGTGGTGAATAGAAACACATCACACATGCGCACAAACACTCCCGCAACGCCCGAATACATGCATGCAATACTCACACATACACATGCACGCACGCAACACTAACACTCACACACGCATGCATGCAGGCGTGCAACACTGACACGTACACATGCACTCATGCATGCAATACTGAAACGTACACATGCACGCAGGCAACACTCGCACGCCTGCATGCACACAGCACATGATGCAAGACACACGCTCAACCTATATGTGCATGCACCCTTTGTTAAGGACGTGGATCGCTACGGGTATTAATCAATCCTATTTGTGATAAGAAGAATATTGATGTTTGCAGCGGTCTTTATAAATCACAACGTATCGAATGGGCTATCAACGTATATATGAAAAAATTAAAATTCTCTTACATTATATAGTAGGCTTATCAACCTGGATGAATTACATGATGTCACACTCAATGAACAATCATCGGTATATGAAATGCCCGCTTCTCACCGCCCTGGCCCATCAAAAGCTCCTCTACAGTGCGCTGCCTGTGTTGGGTCACTAACATGCAGGCCAGGTACCCAACGAGCCCACAAGTCAGTGGAAGAATGGCGCGGTGTCTTACCTTGGAGTCGAGGGCGCCGCTTGCTGCACGCCCGGCTGAACACGCCTCCTTGTCGCACTCAAACGCCTCCATGATGTGGAAGCCGATAAACCCACTCTGGACACACGTCTGTTCATAACCGGGCCGGCACTAAACGCAATGCTGGCCGAGATCCTCCCGTCTGCCGTCTATTTAATCTCCTATTTAAATGAGGCCAGACGCCGGCCAAGAATCGCACACCTCCGCCGCTCCCCTGTCTCCTACTTCACCAATTTCTCCAATATTACAATGGCTTACAAAGAGTAGTTATCAGGCATCCAAGCCGGCTGGGTAGCCCGCCGAGTCCACCGGATATGAGCTGTGCAGCTCGCTGATCCACCTCCCTCCCCTCGCCCGATGGAGCCAGTTGCCGCCCCAAGCCGGCGCGTGGTTCAACAACTCGCCACTCTAGTAAAGCTCGACAAGGAGCAGCGAGCTGCTCCACGCGAGCACGGCGTGGAGCACGGGTGTCGTCGCTGCCGTCCACGCCGCCGCCTCATACCACGCCTCCCGTGCCTACGACCATGTCTCCTGTGTCTGTGGCCGAGACACCCTTGCATGCGGCCATGCCATGCAAGCAGAGACAAAAGCACGGAGAGCAACGAGTCGGTGGCCAGCACCTCCACATCCGCCGCCATCATTGAGGAGAAGTAGAACACGGGAGGCCGCCACCGCTCGAGTCCCATGAAGGCCATCGCCGAGGCGACGCCGGCGTACACAGCAGGTGTCTTGCCGGATTCTTCTGTCACGAGGACCTTCGTCGACCCCACATGGGTTCCACGGAAGCGGAGAAGCCCCCTTCAGACTCCATCTTAGGCATCAGCCAACGATGTCAGTTGAGCGGTGGGGAAGCGAGCATTCCTTTGCGCTGAAGCGTATACCTCCGGGACTCCAGGCACTCCGGTGATCGTGCTGCCAGACATGAGGAAGGAAAATGGATCCGCAGGCAACCATTCAGGCTAGGTATTATTATACATATGTTGTTCAGGAGTAACACCGCTTTGTTGATTTGAATGTAATGAAATCTGTCATGTTTATGTGAAAATCCAGTATTTTATATGAATTCCGTCATTGTTTATATGAAATATCACCGTGTTTGCATGAATCTCGTCCACTTGGTTGAGTTGCTATCAGCATGTGTGCGGCTACGGTTGGATGGCGTATTTTGTGGGTCGTCGTTCGGTCTGCGGCCGGCTCGGGCGGCGAAGTGGGACAAACAAAAGCACATCTCGTGCGAGTGATACGTCTCCAACGTATCTATAATTTTTGATTGTTCCATGTTATTATATTATCTGTTTTGGACGTTTATGGGCTTTATTAAACACTTTTATATTACTTTTTGGACTAACCTATTAACCCAGAGCCCAGTGCCAGTTCCTGTTTTCCCCTTGTTTCAGTGTTTCGAAGAAAAGGAATATCAAACGGAGTCGAAACGGAATGAAACCTTCTGGAGAAGTTATATTTGGAAGGAAAGCTACACAATGGACTTGGAGTGCACGTCAGGAAAGAAACGAGGGAGCCACGAGGTAGGAGGGCGCCCCCACCACCCTAGGGCGCGCCCTCAACCCTCGTGGGCCCCTCGTGGCTCCCTTGGCGTACTTCTTCCTCCTATACATATCCATATACCCTAAAATGATCGGGGAACAGAATAGATCGGGAGTTTCGCAGCCGCAAGCCTCTGTAGCCACCAAAACCCAATCGGTACCCTGTTCCGACACCCTGCCGGAGGGGGGAACCCTCACCAGTGGCCATCTTCATCATCCCGGTGCTCCCCATGACGAGGAGGGAGTAGTTCACCCTCGGGGCTGAGGGTATGTACCAGTAGCTATGTGTTTGATATCTCTCTCTCTCTCTCTCTCTCTCTCTCTCTCTCTCTCTCGTGTTCTTGATTTGGCACGATCTTGATGTATGGTGATCTTTGCTATTATAGCTGGATCTTATGTTGCTTCTCCCCCTCTACTCTCTTGTAATGGATTGAGTTTTCCCTTTGAAGTAATCTTATCGGATTGAGTCTTTAATGACTTGAGAACACTTGATGTATGTCTTGCCGTGCCTATCTGTGGTGACAATGGGATATCACGTTATTCACTTGATGTATGTTTTGGTGATCAACTTGCGGGTTCTGCCCATGAACCTATGCATAGGGGTTGGCACATGTTTTCGTCTTGATTCTCCGGTAGAAACTTTGGGGCACTCTTTGAGGTCCTGTGTGTTGGTTGAATAGATGAATCTGAGATTGTGTGATGCATATCGTATAATCATATCCACGGATACTTGAGGTGACATTGGAGTATCTAGGTGACATTAGGGTTTTGGTTGATTTGTGTCTTAAGGTGTTATTCGAGTATGAACTCTAGGGCTGTTTGTGACACTTATAGGAATAGCCCAACAGATTGATTGGAAAGAATAACTTTGAGGTGGTTGCGTACCCTACCATAATCTCTTCGTTTGTTCTCCGCTATTAGTGACTTTGGAGTGACTCTTTGTTGCATGTTGAGGGATAGTTATATGATCCAACTATGTTATTATTGTTGAGAGAACTTGCACTAGTGAAAGTATGAACCCTAGGCCTTGTTTCCTAGCATTGCAATACCGTTTACGCTCACTTTTATCATTAGTTACGTTGTTGTTCTTATATTTTCAGATTACAAAAACCTATATCTACCTTCCAAATTGCACTTGTATCACCATCTCTTCGCCGAACTAGCGCACCTATACAATTTACCATTGTATTGGGTGTGTTGGGGAGACAAGAGACTCTTTGTTATTTGGTTGCAGGGTTGCTTGAGAGAGACCATCTTCATCCTACGCCTCCCACGGATTATTAAACCTTAGGTCATCCACTTGAGGGAAATTTGCTACTGTCCTACAAACCTCTGCACTTGGAGGCCCAATAGCGTCTACAAGAAGAAGGTTGTGTAGTAAACATCAAGCTCTTTTCTGGCACCGTTGCCGGGGAGGTGAGTGATTGAAGGTATATCTTTAGATCTTGCAATCGAATCTTTTAGTTTCTTGTTTTATCACTAGTTTAGTTTATAAAAGAAAACTAAAAAATGTAATTGAGTTTACCTCATACGCTTCATATTTTTAATATCTTTCGTGAGTATGATGGAAAGGAAAATTGTGCCAAAGTGTTAGAACAAGAATGCATTAAAATGTTTGGCACTAAATCTTTGAATGATGAGCATGATTGCAATGTTGTTAGTATGAACTCCTTGAATATCCATAGTACTAATGATGATTGCACTATTATGATGAAAATGTCTCCTATAAACATGTCAATTTTTGTGGAGTGCACTGGGTTTGTAATTACACACCAAATAGGGAAGATAGATATTGCAAGAGCCATAAGTACTTAGAAACTAAATTGTTGCAAGAGAGGGTAGATGATTGCACTGAAAGATTCAATATTTGTCGTGCCCCTTGTGAACTTTGCAATGAACATGGTCATTTAAAGCTCCAATGCTATTTGTTTCATGATCATGTATTGTACAAAAATTGTGATCACTTGATTACTCTTGAGCATCATAAAGAGCTTAGCCTTCTTTTGGGTTATGAAGAAATGAAACGTATAAGTGAGGGTATTCCAAAGTTTATTCTTGATAGATTTCTTGATTTTGATCTAGAGAAGATTTATATGTATTGTGCGGTGAATTGCATTGAAAATCCTTATATTGCCAATTACATAAAGAAAATAAAACAAATAGAAGATCAAGAGAATGCTAACGAAAGGGAAGAGACTTCCCA
Source organism: Aegilops umbellulata (assembly GCA_032464435.1). Classification (NCBI taxonomy): domain Eukaryota; kingdom Viridiplantae; phylum Streptophyta; class Magnoliopsida; order Poales; family Poaceae; genus Aegilops; species Aegilops umbellulata. Next base: position 194,158,395 of record CP136055.1, read on the forward strand.
ATATCCTCCTATTATTTCTTATGATGAATCAGGTAACGAGGAGGATCCTTCTATTCAACCAATCTCATTAATAAGGAGCTCCAAAAAGAGGATTGAACCCACACATGAGGTGAAGAAGAAGAAAATAAAAAGGAAGAGAGGTAAAAAGATGTCTCTCCCAAATAATGTTGCTCCTATTAATGTTGTGCCTCATGAAAATGAAGATGATGCACTTGATGATGATCTCGTTACGCCTATTGCTTGTTGTGATGATTATGATTGGGAAGATAATGATACTTCTTATGATCTTGAAAATCTTTTTGGCACTTGCTTGGAAGAATATGATGATAATTGCTATACTATTGGTGCTATCCATACTATTAATGATGAGAGTGATTATGCTTATGATATGAAAAGGCCCAAGCTTGGGGAAGATATATTTGATGAGGATGACATATTTGAGAATATATTTTCTGAAATTAATGTTTGTCCCAAGATTTTGGATGCTATGTTTAATAATTATGATATTTTTAGCCTCCCAAGTTTTGATATGCAAAGTTGTTATGATGATAGCATGCCTTCTACCTATGATGATTATATTAATGAAAGTGGGTTTGGAAGGGTGTCAACTTTAGGAAGTAATGATCCCACTATTTTGGAGGATGTTGAATCTTATAATATTGATGAAAGTGGATTTGGAGAGGTCATGACTTTATTTAGTGATTTATCCACTATTTCGGAAGAGGTTTCAATTGATTATGATGAGAACAAAGTTGCTACTTATGATGATTATTGTGATGAAACTTATGCTATAAACGTAGTGATGATTATATTTATAAAACTTGTCATGATTATGATTACTCCTTTTATGAACATTACTCTTTTAAGGTGGAAACAATTTATAGTATTCAAGTCTCTTATGATACTCCCACTATTCCGAATGAGAAGAATTTTGCTTATGTGGAGAGTAGTAAAATTTCTATGCTCGGAGATCATGAAAAGAATGCTTTATGTTCTGTTTATATTGTTGAATTCATTCATGATGATACTGAAAAATATTATGAGGGAGGAATATATGCTTGTAGGAATTGCAATAATATCAAGTTTCCTCTCTATGTGCTTAAAGTTTTGAAGTTATGCTTGTTTTGCCTTCCTATGCTAGTTGATTATTGTTCACATAAGTTGTTTGATCACAAAATCCCTATGAATAGGAAGTGGGTTAGACTTAAATGTGCTAGTCATATTCTTCATGATGCTCTATTTATGTTTCAATTCTTATCTTTTATGCGAGCATCATTGAAATCATCATGCCTAGCTAGGGGCGTTAAACGATAGCGCTTGTTGGGAGGCAACCCAATGTTATTTTAGTTTCTTGCTTTTTGGTTCTGTTTCGAAATAAATAATACATCTAGATTTTGTTTATATGTGTTTTTAAGTTTTAATTAGTGTTTGTGCCAAGTAGAACCTTTGGGAAGACTTTGGTGAAGTCTTTATGATCATGCTGTAAAAAACAGAAACTTTAGCGCTCACGAGATTAGCTTCAACTTTTTACTGGAGAGTGCTATTCAGTTGATTCTTTTTGAAGATGATTACTAGAAAATTCCTCAGGTCCACCAATTTATTTTAGAATTTTTGGAGTTCCATAAGTATACGTTTGATACAGATTACTACAGACTGTTCTGTATTTGACAGATTCTGTTTTCATTGTGTTGCTCGCTTATTTTGATGAATATATGGCTAGTAAAATAGTTTATAAACCATAGATAAGTTGGAATACAGTAGGTTTAACACCAATTTAAATAAATAATGAGTTCATTACATTACCATGAAGTGGTGTTTTCTTTTCTTTCGCTAACGGAGCTCACGAGTTTTCTGTTAAGTTGTGTGTTGTGAAGTTTTCAAGTTTTGGGTAAAGATTCGATGGACTATGGAATAAGGAGTGGCAAGAGCCTAAGCTTGGGGATGACCAAGGCACCCCAAGGTAATATTCAAGGATAACCAAGCGTCTAAGCTTGGGGATGACCCGGAAGGCATCCCCTCTTTCGTTTTCGTTCATCAGTAACTTTACTTGGAGCTATATTTTTATTCACCACGTGATATGTGTTTTGCTTGGAGCGTCATGTCATTTTATTTTGCTTTGCTTGCTTTTTGAATAAAGTACCAAGATCTGAAATTTTTAAAATGGTAGAGTCTTCACATAGTTGCATAATTATTCGACTACTCATTGATCTTCACTTATATCTTTCGGAGTAGTTTGTTGTTTGCTCTAGTGCTTCACTTATATCTTTTATAGCACGGTGGTGGATTTGTTTTATAGAAACTATTGGTCTCTCATGCTTCACTTAGATTATTTTGAGAGTGTTAAACAACATGGTAATTTTCTTAATCCTAATATGCTAGGTATTCAAGGTTAGTAAAAACTTTCTTATGAGCGTTTTGAATACTAAGAGAAGTTTGATGCTTGATGATTGTTTTGAGACGTGGAGGTAGTGATATTAAAGTTGTGCTAGTCGAGTAGTTGTGAATTTGATAAATGCTTGTGTTGAAGTTTGCAAGTCCCGTAGCATGCACATATGGTAAACGTTATGTAACAAATTTGAAACATGAGGTGTTCTTTGATTGTCTTCCTTACGAGTGGTGGTCGGGGACGAGCGATGGTCTTTTCCTACCAATCTATCCCCCTAGGAGCATGCGCGTAGTGCTTGGTTTTTTTATTACTTGTAGATTTTTTCAATAGGAATGTGAGTTCTTTATGACTAATGTTGAGTCCATGGATTATACGCACTCTCACCTTTCCATCATTGCTAGCCTCTTCGGTACCGTGCATCGCCCTTTCTCACATTGAGAGTTGGTGCAAACTTCGCCGGTGCATCCAAACCCCGTGATATGATACGCTCTTTCACACATAAACCTCCTTATATCTTCCTCAAAACAGCCACCATACCTACCAATTATGGCATTTCCATAGCCATTCCGAGATATATTTCCATGCAACCTTCCACCATTCCGCTTATCATGACACGTTCATCATTGTCATATTGCTTAGCATGATCATGTAGTTGACATAGTATTTGTGGCAAAGCCACCATTCATAATTCTTTCATACATGTCACTCTTAGTTCATTGCATATCCCGTTACACCGCCGGAGGCATTCATATAGAGTCATACTTTGTTCTAGTATCGAGTTGTAATCATTGAGTTGTAAATAAATGGAAGTGTGATGACCATCATATTCTAGAGCATTGTCCCAAGTGAGGAATAAAAAATAAAAAAAGAGAGAAAGGCCATAAAAAAGAGAAGGCCCAAACGAAGTACGCGAAGTTGCAGCTATGGCGAACTTTTGATCTAAACAAAACCCCAAAGTCTAAACGACGCCCTAAGGGCTGTATATATGGAGGAAGAGGAGGGAATTTCGTGGACCTTGAGGGAGGGGTCCGAACCCAACCCTAACTCTTGTTTCCCCAGACATACGAACTCTAAAAACAGCCTATACTTAAGTATTTCAAAATTACATGGGCCTGGCCCAATAATAAGGTGACACAGCGCCTAGAATAGTCTATGGATGAATATTATGAAGTGGCATCTTGTATATTTCGTCCAAGGCTTCATGCACTCATTATGGTGACTTCAAAGTCCTTGAATCATCACTTGTAACTCCATTCCTTTTCCCCTTGCGCATGCCAACATCTCCATGCTTGAACTTGCTCCAAGGTTCATCTTTCTTGTCCATGGTAGGCCCTTCATTTGTAAGAAAAACAAATGTATCCAATTTAGGCAGCATCATATTCTCATGAACATTGGAATCGTTACCAAGAAACGAAATTACCTGATAATTCAATTGGCATACACGAGCTCTAGTAATTGGTCCAATATGTATAGCAGCAGGGGCTCTGGGTGTAACAATGGTATTGATGTCCACATCATCCTCCCCTTCTTGAAATGAAGTCGTCCTCGACGGAAGCTCATCTTCCTCACCCAAATAAGGCTTCAAATCTACAATGTTAAAAGTGGGACAAACCCCAAAATCTACAGGCAGCTCAAGTTTATATGCATTATCATTTATTTTCTCTAACACCTTAAATGGACCATCAGCACGTGGCATTAGCTTCGATTTGCGCAAATTAGGAAACCTATCCTTACGCAAATGTAACCAAACAAGATCTCCAGGTGCAAAGACAACATGTTTTCTACCCTTATCTCCAGCAAGTTTATATTTAGCATTCATACGCTCAATGTTTTCCTTAGTTAACTCATGCATTTTTAAAATCAATTCAGCACGTTCTTTAGCATCAAAATTAACCTTCTCCGAAGATGGAAGAGGCAACAAATCAATGGGTGCATGAGGTAGGAAACCATACACAATTTCAAAATGGCACATCTTAGTAGTAGAATGCAACGAACGATTATAAGAAAATTCAATATGAGGCAAGCATTCTTCCCACATTTTCTTATTATTCTTCAAAATAGACCTAAGCATAGTAGACAATGTTCTATTGACTACTTCAGTTTGTCCATCAGTTTGGGGGTGACAAGTAGTACTAAAAAGCAGTTTAGTCCCCAACTTAGCCCATAAACATCTCCAAAAGTGGCTAAGAAATTTAGTATCACGATCTAAAACAATAGTATTTGGCACACCATGCAAGCGAATAATTTCACGGAAGAACAAATCAGCAACATTAACAGCATCATCGCTTTTATGACATGGTATAAAGTGTGCCATTCTCGAGAATCTATCCACGACAACAAATATGCTATCCCTCCCCTTCTTTGTTCGAGGTAAACCCTAAACAAAGTCCATAGATATATCCTCCCAAGGAACACTAGGTACAGGCAAAGGCATATATAAACCATGAGGATTGAGTCATGACTTAGCTTTTTGACATGTAGTGCAGCGAGCAACAAAACGGTCAACATCCCGTCTCATCTTTGGCCAAAAGAAATGTGTAGCAAGTACGTCCTCCGTCTTCTTCATGCCAAAGTGTCCCATTAATCCTCCTCCATGCGCCTCCTGCAACAACAAAAGACGAACATAGCTAGCTGGAATGCATAGCTTATTAGCACGGAACACAAAGCCATCATTAATAACGAACTTGTTCCATGTTCGTCCTTCTTTACAATTCTGCATTACATCTTTAAAATTAGCATCATGCACATATTGATCTTTGATGGTCTCCAAACCAAATATTTTGAAGTCAAGTTGTGAAAGTATAGTATAGCGACGAGACAATGCATCAGCAATAACATTTTCTTTACCCTTCTTGTGTTTAATGACATAAGGGAAAGTCTCAATGAATTCAACCCATTTAGCATGTCTACGATTCAGTTTAGCTTGAATTTTAATATGTTTCAAAGAGTCATGATCAGAATGTATAACAAATTCTTTGGGCCATAAATAATGTTGCCATGTCTCTAAAGTCCGAACAAGAGCATATAATTCTTTATCATAAGTAGAATAATTCAGACTAGGCCCACTCAATTTTTCAGAAAAATATGCAACAGGTTTGCCATCTTGTAATAACACACCTCCTAATCCAATTCCACTAGCATCACATTCAAGCTCAAAAGTCTTATTAAAATCAGGAAGTTGGAGTAAAGGAGCATGTGTCAACTTATCATTCAATACCGTGAAGGCTTCTTCCTATGTAGTACCCCAAACAAAAGGCACATCCTTCTTTGTAAGCTCACTGAGAGGTGCAGCAATGGTGCTAAAATCTCTCACAAAACGCCTATAGAAACCAGCGAGTCCAAGAAAACTCCTCACTTGTGTGACCGTTTTGGGCTGCGGCCAACTCTCAATAGCTTCAATCTTGGCTTTATCAACTTCAATTCCCTATGGAGTAACAACATAGCCAGGAAAAGATACTCGGCCAGTGCAAAAGGTGCACTTCCCAAGGTTACCAAACAAACGTGCATCACGTAGAGCATTAAAAACAGCACGTAAATGTTCCAAATGTTCTTCCAAAGATTTGCTATAAATTAGTATATCATCAAAATAGACTACCACAAAACGTCCAATGAAAGCACGTAAAACTTCGTTCATTAGTCTCATGAAAGTACTAGGTGCATTAGTTAACCCAAAAGGCATGACTAACCACTCATATAAACCAAACTTAGTTCTAAATGTTGTTTTCCATTCATCTCCCAATTTCATACGAATTTGATGGTATCCACTACGCAAATAAACTTTGGAGAATGTTGTAGAGCCACTCAATTCATCAAGCATATCATCTAGACCAGGAATAGGATGACGATAACGAATAGTAATATTATTAATGCCTCTACAATCAACACACATACACGACATACCATCCTTTCTAGGCACTAGTATAATAGGAACAACACAAGGACTAAGAGATTGGCGTATATAACCTTTGTCGAGCAACTCCTGTACTTGACGCATAATCTCCTTCGTCTCCTCTGGATTCGTACGGTATGGTGCACGGTTGGGTAGCGATGCACCGGGAATTAAGTCAATTTGATGCTCAATCCCTCGAATAGGTGGTAATCCCGGTGGCACGTCTTGTAGGAAGACATCAGCGAACTCCTGCAAAATGTTAGTGATAGAAGGGGGCAAAGAGGAAGGCATGTCCTTGAATGAAAATAATGCCTCTTTGCACACAAAAGCATAGCAAACAGATTTGCTAGAATCTAGCTCATCAATATCAGATTTGGTGGCAAGTAAACATGCACTTTTCAATTTAATTTCAGAAGCAACAATAGATGGTTTATTATTAGGCTTCATTTGTTTCTCAAATTCTTTTGCCACAATCTGATTTTCACTTTTCTCCTGTTTTGCTTTATTAGCTCTATTAATAACATCTTTCAAAATGGAATCAGGAGTCATAGGAAGCAAAGTAATATTTTTATCCTTATGAACAAGAGTATACTGATTGTTTCTACCATGGTGTACAGAATTTTTATCAAATTGCCATGGTCTACCAAGTAATAAGGAACATTCTTGCATAGGTACCACATCACAATCAACATAATCAGCATATGTAGAGATACTAAAATGCACACGAACAGTACGTGTTACCTTAACCTTGCCGCTGTTGTTGAACCATTGGATGTAGTAAGGATGTGGATGTGGTCTTGTGGTGAGAGATAGCTTCTCCACCATCTCCATGCTAGCCAAGTTGTTGCTGCTCCCTCCATCTATGATGACGCGAATAGAACGTTCCTTCACAACTCCCTTTGTATGGAACAAATCATGCCTCTGATTTTGCTCAGCTTGTGTAAACCGCACACTCAAAACACGTTGAGCAACTAAACATTCATACCTGTCAGCATCTTCAGCAACCATGTATTGCATTTCATGATCAGAATCATCTCCACCGTGTTCTTCATGTGTAATAAGAGCCAAAGTCTCCTCATATAGTCACTAGCGTACTAATACCCACCATCCTCAGTAGCAATCATCACACGCTGAGATTTGCATTCTCTCGCAAAATGTCCTCTTCCCTTACAACGACGACAAATAATATCACTTGCGTGCCCTGTAGACGCCATGGAAGAAGAAGAGCTCTGTGCCGGCCCAACAGGTGTGCTCTTGGCAGATAGTGGTGGTTGTGCCTGTTTTCTTGTATCACGGTTGGAGGTGGCACCTGAAGGAGGTGATGGTGCAGTGGAAGTAGATGATGCACGTGGTGTCCATGATGAAGGTCGACCTGCAGAAAAGTTAGTTCGCGCCAATGCCTGTCGATCCTGCACTTCACGTTCAACTTTACAAGCAAGATGGAATAAACGGGTGATATTACTATAATCCTTATAGTCTAGAATGGTCTAAATCTCTCTATTTAATCCACCTAGAAAACGTGCAAGCATAGCTTCATTCTCCTCAACAATACCACATCTAATCAAACCAGTTTGTAATTCCTGATAATATTCTTCTACCAAATTTTTTCCTTGTCTTAAGCGCTGCAATTTTTAAAGTAATTCACGTTGATAATATGGTGGAACCCAACGAGTACGCATAGAAGTTTTCAAAGCAGACCAGGTAGCTGGAACAGGATATAATCGACAATGTTCACACCACCAAACACATGCAAAGCTAGTGAAAGCACAAACAGCGGCAGGAACACGTTTCTCCTCAGGATATTGTAAACATGTAAATCATTGTTCAGTTTCTAACTCCTAGGAAAGATATATATCAGGAACATATCTACCCTCAAATGGTGGAATATTCAATTTCAATTTAGGGAGATGGTCATGATCTCGTACTTGAGGGGGAGCCCTAACATTGCCATTATTTGCATGTGGATGACCTGGTGGTTGTGGTGCTGGTGGTTGCATGTAGTTCTGATTTTCATCAACCTCATCCTCGTAATCTCCCGCATAATCATCCTCCTCCACATCAGCAGCAGGAGCCACAGAAGTATCAACAGCAGCACCAGCAGTTTGGCCAGGCTGAAGAGGGACACGGCTCGCTCGGCGGAGGGTTGTTTCCCAACGTGGAGGTAGTCGTCGTTGTTGTTGTTGTAGAGGTGCGGCAGGTGCAGCCGGTGGTGGTGGTGGAAAACATGAAAGCAATTCAGCAAACTTGTTATCGAGCTTTGTTTCAACATCTTCTCCATGCCATCTATCTTCTCCATGGCCTCGTCAAATCTGTTTGGCACATCTTGCACCTGTCCACTCATCATTTGTTGAAACTTATCATGAAGCTCCTTGTTCGTCAAGTTCTCCCAGTCAGTCTCGTCGGCTTGTGATCCTGGCATGGTTAGCGGCAATAGAAACACACAAGAACATGATCCTACAAACTACTAAAAAGAGGTGGTGGTGGGTGTCACAAATCTGTCAAGCAAATCTCAAATTATTGCCAGTTCTTACCCAACAGCAGGCGGTGATCGGCAACCATTGTAGTCAAAACTCTCTAAAGCTTGGATAGAGCGATTGCCAGGGAGAGTCAAACGCACGACGTAGATGTATGTGGAGCTGGGAAGGCTTATAGTATGGTAGCAAAAGGGTCAGCAATAATCAATTCAGAGGTGCAAAGTTGAATAAACGCTCAACGACGGTACTGTGCTGGTCCTAGGCTAGACCGTACTAGAGACACGAGCCTAGAACACCAACAAAATCACGACGCTGCACGTAAACAAGGGAGGAGCACACTCTGATTTTTTTTCTCACTTTTTTTGCACTTTTTTCCTCTTCTCTTTTTGCTCCGCAACATTTTTTTTTGAAAAAGTCTAAAAATGTCCTAAAAACTGCCTAGCCAGAATTTTCAAGACTTAGTTGAAACTAGAAATATTTTTTTTCTGTGGATGGCTCGGATGTTGGGGAGTTCTACTCTGTCACGACTCGGAGTATCGTGTGATCTGGAAATCGAGAACAAAGCAACAATTACTGGACTCGGACTAGGACTGGTGGCGGAGATGAATCTGGTGGAAACTCGGACTGGTGGCGGATATTTGTAGGGCGATGGAACACGGACTGGTAGCGAATCTGTGACGGAGGTGGACTCGGATTAGGGTAATGGCGGTGGATATGTGGTATATGGTAGCGGCGATGACGATGGTGGTATATGGCAGCGGTGATGACGATGGTGGTATATGGCAGCGGTGGTGACGATGGTGGTATATGGCAGCGGTGATGATGATGGTGGTATATGGCAGTGGTGATGACAATGGTGCGGTGGCGGCGTGACAACTTGTGAACAGAACTCAAAATCCTAAAGTACTAGACGCTAGGACCAGCAACTTGACACGATGATGCAACCGCAAATTCAACAAAGCAAATACAGAAAAGATTATGCAAAGGCTCAAATTGGTTCGGATAAGATGAACTAACCCTAATTTTTTTTGGCTTTTTCGTGGACTATGGGTATGAAGAACAGACTCGATCTAAACTACGAAAAACTGTAAAATCTCACCGGGCAACCTGGAAATCTGATACCACTTGATAGAGTCAAAGGTGTCCCATGTTTCGATGAGATGGTGGCTACCGTTTTCTATGGGAGTCGACCTTGACGATCCGACTACGAACGTGCGAGACGTCGCGCCTTAGAAATCGCTAAACCAACTTCCGAGGGTTATTGACCATGCCGGAGCACGATCAACCTGACCACGAGGGCCTGTTTCCTGCGAGCAAACGAAGAACAAGCAAGAAACTAAGATTGCAATCTGGATATTGCGATTATAAGAGGAAAGTTTTATTAATGAAGGTGGGGTTCTGTGACGCCTTGGTCTGGTCGTTGAACACAAACGATGGCGAACTTTTGATCTAAACAAAACCCCAAAGTCTAAACGGCGCCCTAAGGGCTGTATATATGGAGGAAGAGGAGGGAATTCCGTGGCCCTTGAGGGAGGGGTCCGAAACCAACCCTAACTCTTGTTTCCCCACACATACGGACTCTAAAAACAGCCTATACTTAAGTATTTCGAAATTACATGGGCCTGACCCAATAATAAGGTGACGCAGCACCTAGAATAGCGTATGGACGAATATTATGAAGTGGCATCTTGAATATTTCATCCAAGGCTTCATGCACTCATTATGGTGACTTCAAAGTCCTGGAATCATCACTTGTAACTCCGTTCTTTTTCCCCTTGCGCATGCCAACATCTCCATGCTTGAACTTGCTCCAAGGTTCCTCTTTCTTGTCCATTATAGGCCCTTCATTTGTAAGAAAAACAAATGTATCCAATTTAGGCAGCATCATATTCTCATGAACATTGGAATCATTACCAAGAAATGAAAGTACCTGATAATTCAATTGGCGTGCGCGAGCTCTAGTAATTGGTCCAATATGTATAGCAGCAGGGGCTGTGGGTGTAACAATGGTATTGATGTCCTCATCAGATAGAGAGTCTCTTGTTTTGCCACTTTCATATACTAGTGGGAACATTTCATTATAGAACTTGGCTTGTATATTCCAACAATGGGCCTCCTCAAGTGCCCTAGGTCTTCGTGAGCAAGTAAGTTGGATGCACACCCACTTAGTTTCTTTTGTTGTGTTTTCATACATTTATAGCTCTAGTGCATCCGTTGCATGGCAATCCCTACTCCTTGCATTAACATCAATCGCTGGGCATCTCCATAGCTCATTGATTAGCCTCGTTGATGTGAGACTTTCTCCTTTTTTGTCTTCTCCACATAACCCCCATCATTATACTCTATTCCACCCATAGCGCTGTGTCCATGGCTCGCGCTCATGTATTGCGTGAAGGTTTATAGGTTTGAGATTACTAAAGTATGAAACAATTGCTTGGCTTGTCATCGGGGTTGTGCATGATGAGAGCATTCTTGTGTGACGAAAATGGAGCATGACTAAACTATATGATTTTGTAGGGATGAACTTTCTTTGGCCATGTTATTTTGAGAGGACATAATTGCTTAGTTAGTATGCTTGAAGTATTATTATTTCTATGTCAATATGAACTTTTATCTTGAATCTTTCAGATCTGAATATTCATACCACAATTAAGAAGAATTACATTGAAATTATGCCTAGTAAAATTCCACATCAAAAATTCTGTTTTTATCATTTACCTACTCGAGGATGAGCAGGAATTAAGCTTGGGGATGCTCAACGTATCTATAATTTTTGATTGTTCCATGTTATTATATTATCTGTTTTTGATGTTTATGGGCTTTATTAAACACTTTTATATTACTTTTGGGACTAACCTATTAACCCAGAGCCTAGTGCCAGTTCCTGTTTTTTCCCTTGTTTCAGTGTTTCGAAGAAAAGGAATATCAAACAAAGTCAAAACGGAATGAAACCTTCTAGAAAAGTTACTTTTGGAAGGAAAGCTACTCGATGGACTTAGAGTGCACGTCAGGAAAGAAACAAGGGAGCCACGAGGTAGGGGGTGCGCCCACCCCCCTAGGGCCCGCCCTCCAGCCTCGTGGGCCCCTCATGGCTCCCCTGGCGTACTTCTTCCTCCTATATATATCCATATACCCTAAAACGATCGGGGAACAGAATAGATTGGGAGTTCCACCGCCGCAAGCCTCTGTAGCCACCAAAACCCAATCGGGACCCTGTTCCGTCACCCTGCCGGAGGGGGGAACCCTCACCGGTGGCCATCTTCATCATCCCGGCGCTCTCCATGACGAGGAGGGAGTAGTTCACCCTCGGGGCTGAGGGTATGTACCAGTAGCTATGTGTTTGATCTCACTCTCTCGTGTTCTTGATTTGGCACGATCTTGATGTATTGCGAGCTTTGCTATTATAGCTGGATCTTATGTTGCTTCTCCCCCTCTACTCTCTTGTAATGGATTGAGTTTTCCCTTTGAAGTAATCTTATCAGATTGAGTCTTTAATGACTTGAGAACACTTGATGTATGTCTTGCCGTGCATATCTGTGGTGACAATGGGATATCACGTGATTCACTTGATGTATGTTTTGGTGATCAACTTGCGGATTCCGCCCATGAACCTATGCATAGGGGTTGGCACACGTTTTCGTCTTGATTCTCCGGTAGAAACTTTGGGGCACTCTTTGAGGTCCTATGTGTTGGTTGAATAGATGAATCTGAGATTGTTTGATGCATATCGTATAATCATACCCACGGATACTTGAGGTGACATTGGAGTATCTAGGTGACATTATGGTTTTTGTTGATTTGTGTCTTAAGGTGTTATTCTAGCGAACTCTAGGGCTGTTTGTGACACTTATAGGAATAGCCCAACAGATTGATTGGAAAGAATAACTTTGAGGTGGTTTCATACCCTACCATAATCTCTTCGTTTGTTCTCCGCTATTAGTGACTTTGGAGTGACTCTTTGTTGCATGTTGAGGGATAGTTATATGATCCAACTGTGTTATTATTGTTGAGAGAACTTGCACTAGTGAAAGTATGAACCCTAGGCCTTGTTTCCTAGCATTGCAATACAATTTACGCTCACTTTTATCATTAGTTACCTTGTTGTTCTTATATTTTCGGATTACAAAAACCTATATCTACCATCCATATTGCACTTGTATCACCGTCTCTTCGCCGAACTAGTGCACCTATACAATTTACCATTGTATTGGGTGTATTGGGGACATAAGAGACTCTTTGTTATTTGGTTGCGGGGTTGCTTGAGAGAGACCATCTTCATCCGACGCCTCCCACAGATTGATAAACCTTAGGTCATCCACTTGAGGGAAATTTGCTACTGTCCAACAAACCTCTGCACTTGAAGGCCCAACAACGTCTACAAGAAGAAGGTTGCGTAGTAGACATCAGCGAGCTCGTCTCCAACGCGCGTGTTGGAGGATGCATGAGCACCCGAGCTCTTCCTCGTTCATCGGTGGCAAAGGCACGGGTGGAAAAAAGGGTTGCCAATATTTTGGCTATCCCGGGCAAGATCAAAACAGCCCCTTCCAGCCCCACCCCTCCTAGCACATTCGAATCCCTCGTTCACCGTGAAATTTTGCCAGGTGTTGTTTTCATAGATATTTTGCTGTGTGAAAACAAATTTAAATATGAACGATTAGTCGGTGCCCCTAGTCTTATGTCGGGACACAATTGGATGGCCTCATAGTAGTAGTAGTGTAGAGTACTAGTACTACTAGATAGTTAGTGTTTACTACTGTATCATGTACTCCCTCCGTTCCCAAATATTTGTCTTTCTAGACATTTCAAATGGACTACAACATACGAATGTATGTAGACATATTTTAGAGTGTAGATTCACTTACTTTGCTTCGTATGTAGTCACTGGCGAAATCTATAGAAAGACAAATATTTCAGAATGGAGGGAGTACGTACTAATTGCAACGCATGCATGTGTTAGTAGTATAATGACCACGTATGAATTTGATGGTAAGACGTGTGTAAGTTGGAAGTCATATTATTGCTCTAACATGTGGTCAAAGTTAGCCTCCAAAACGCATTTTAGACCCTATATGGATTGAGGGAGTACATGCACTGCTGAGGTTTCTCTTAATCCTTGCATGCAACGTCTTTATTGAAGCTTGAAATGTGAATATGTGAATGGGAAAGACTACTAGAATCCTTCCAAAAGAACTATTGTACTAATCGTATCTTACTCCCTCCGTTCACCAACTCACATGCTCAATACTTTTGCGAACTATGGAAGTAACAAATTTATTCCACCACTCAGCATCTATTACGGATACATTGTGGATTTCAAATTGAGTGATATAGACCGGAAAGTAGGCACTTAGGTCATCCACATTGTATGCTTTTTGTTTCCTCTAAGCCCTCTCTCTCTTCTTAGAGGCAGTCCTCTATATACATTGCATGAACTGCCTCTAACAAAAAATTGGCTAGCATCGCGTCTAACCTTAGAGGCTATCTCTAACAATGTAACAATACATCTGGTGCCACTTGTCAGCCTTAGGAAGCATAAGAAAGTACAAGAGAAATAGTACTGATTAGACAAATGTGGTGCTAATCAATACTTATTAAATTTCTGCTAGGGACCACCTTAGAGGCTGGTTAGAGTCTCTATACATTGTGGTTTTTTCATTTGATAAGAAGCAAACCATGTGGGGCCTACCTTAGAGGCAAGGCTCTATACACTGGAGATGCTCTGTAGTACTAATTTTGATGTGATCCATCAACTCACAGAACGAGGAGAAGCTTGCTTAGTACGCCCTCTCCCCCGCCCACGGGTGCGGTTGCTCGTAGAGTCGCGGGACAAGGAGAAGCTTGCTCTACGCCTACGCCCGCTCCCTCGCCCACGCGCACGGTGTCTCGCAAGACGAGGAGAAAAATTTACTACTCCCTCCGTTAGACATATACTCCCCTACCTTAGTTATAGAAATTATTGTATTGTTTGAAATATATGTCTTTTAGTACTAGGAGTAGTACAGTGGTAGGAGTAATATTACAACAATTTCCTTCAAGTCCGTGGTGCAGCAAGCTACCCTAGGCCATGTTACTACTCCCTCCTTTCCACTTTATAAGGCTCATTTTGAAAATCTCTCCAACCAAGGTAGATGGTGAGTGGTGGAATTAATTTCGTAATTTGCACAAGTACTTAATTAGTATGCGCGTTTTTCTCAAAAAGTTATCTTTACCGATGCATTAATTACAACGAATGCATGCATGACCACTAAATTTCCATGAACTGCTACATGCATTGGTGAGTTTTCTTTTGATACTGCTTCCATCGGGTGATTTAATGCACCTCGAAATCCAAACATGTGATGGTAAGACTAGTGACAGTGAAGAGTAACATACACTAGTAACATACACGTATCCCTAGACTATGTTACTACCTTCATAGTGGGTAGTAACATAAGTGTGGTGTCATGCGAAGCTTCATTTATTAGGTTATAGATTCATATTGCATTGGGACATGTGATTTTAGAGCAACTACCTAAGTTACTCCAACTAACTCCTTCCTCATTAACTCATTGCCACATAAGCAAATTTCCTGAGTTGGACTTGATGTTACTGCTAAAGTTACTCCCATTGTGGCTAGTCTAAGTACTAGTAGAACTGAGACTAATAAAACTGAAAAACGATTTTTTTAGATGAGCCCTATAAACTGGAAAGGAGGGAGTAGTAAGTAGCACCACCTCCATAGTGGGTACGTACTCCGTAAAATCATATTTCCCAAAACTAAGTTGCTCAGCCTTTATTTGCTTATTTCCCTTCCCGCCTCGTTGCCTCGAGAAGACTATGGCAAACTCCCCGGCCTTGTGCATGGGAGAAGACCCGCCCTCGCCTTTTCTAGTCCGGGTTTGTATCGATGGATCGCGTGAAGCAACAAAAACCAAGTCGTGTCTTGTACTCCTCCGTCGTACTAAAAGAGTGGAGACGCTTGCTTTCATGAATCATGTAATTCCTCTCGCCAACATGTGGGACATATAGCAACCGGGTCGACGTGTCGTGCACCAAATAACAATGCAGAACAGAAGGGGGACGCTTCCCAGTTAGTAGTAATGAGCAATGAGACGTCGAATCACAATGCCGCACCTTTCCCCCAGACGGACGAAGCAACCATTATTTCACACTTCCTGAATCCGCTTCTTCATCATCTCCTTCAAGAAAACCATGTAATGCTTCTGCCATTGTTCTTCCTCAAGAGGGACAAGCATCGCCTTGGTACATCATGACACATGGGACCGCATGACAGGCCATGCTCCCCCGCCCACCGCTCGGTAAAATCACCTCATTTTTACTACTTACTCCGTCTCGGTTTACAGGGTATGCACGTCGTTCTAGGTTGATAATTTAACTAGCTATATATGTATTATATGTGATGAAAAATATATGTTTAGAAACTACATCCGCTTATAAAACGAGACGGAGGGAGTAATCTAGATACTACTAGTATCTTTTTAGATCAATTTAGTGGGGATTCACCAAGGAGCAAAACCAAGTGGTAGGCTGCCCCTTTGGCTGACATGTGGCTCATCGATCGTATTGTTCCATGTGCAATGCACCAAATTTATTAGTTCGGAGCAGCGGTTGGACTTGGAGGCACCCCGGTCGTAGCGCCGCAGTAGTACTAAATGAGCGATGAGGGGCTAAATCACAAAGCCCCACCTTTCTCGCATTAGGCTAGACGGACGAAGCAACCATCATTTCACTCTAGGGCACAAGAGCATAAAGAAAAAAGATAACCAATGATGCGTGCGGCAGCTACCTAGGGCACCCTAGGGTAGGAGCCTCCACTACAAATCCGCTTCTCCCTCGTCCTCTTGAAGAAAACTAATGATGCGTGTGGCGGGTAGGGTTTGTAGGAGTACTAAAGCGTGCGGGGCCACGCCATAGTAAACGGGAGAGGGATTGAGTTCGAGTCGATGCCTTAATACGGATGGGCCACTCGGTTTTACGGGAACAAGGAAACATTTTGGGTTCAGAGAGCAGTGGAGATATACGTACTAAAAATTGTGGACGTAGGTTTGACCGAAAGGCAATGACGCATGGGCCCCACATTTTGATATACCCGTGATCGCGTGAAATTTTCTACTCAAAATAATGCATAAAAGTTCCTCCAAAATCATCTATAACTAATGGGAAGTGAATGTATGCTTAAAATGAAAATGTAATACAAAGAGAAAAAATGAATTGCAGTTAAAAGAATGATATTTCTAACAAAAATGTGAATGTGAACTACATATGTGTGCACGTGACCAACACATATATTGTCAATACAAAATCTATTGCAAGAAATAACTAATGAGTAACATGCGCGAATTGATTATGTGGTGCTTGCATGCATAGAGTACAAAAAAATGTGATTTAGGACTTGCATGCATGACGTGTTCATGTGCCATAGTTGCATGTCCAGGAAAAAAGCTACTAGTGGGTTGTACTAGATATTTAGGAATAGAAGATGTATATATGGAAGTTGTAGGGAAAGAGATGACATGTATCTCATGGGTAGGGATTGGAAAAGAGATGTCATTTGGTTCACATCATAGGAACTTTTCTATTGGATATAGATATGACATGTATCTCAATTCCTATGAGGAGGGATTAGAAAAGAGATGTCATTTGGTTCACATCATAGGAACTTTTATATTGGATATAGGCTAATGTTTATTTTCCTTTGAAATTGTGGGAGTATAGGAGTCCATTCATATGAACCAAGTGGCTCTAAAGCTGTAAAAATAATATCATGTTTATTTTCCTTGGAAATGTGGAGTATATGAATCTATTCCTATGAACCAATTGGCTCTAAAGGAAAAAATCTATCATATAGAGTTCCTATGATTTTCCTCTACACCAAAGGATGGTTAAAATTGTTGCAAGTGATACGACAGCTTTCTTTGCACACTCCTCCCCCATCTTTATAGTTACCTCTCGAAGATGAATGAAATGATATATACTGGGTATTCTATATGTGCATTTTGGTAAACGAAAACTCGGTAAAATTTTGCGAAGTTCAAATTTTTAAATATGCACTACATTTTGGAACGAAGGGAGGAGCATATAATAGTTGCTAACACTCACGTGGAAGATTTGTGTGTCGGAGGAGTGAATGTTCTGTTAGATGCCATGGCAAAACTGACACTGTCGGATGCCGATCTAACGGTTCTTACGGTGTTCGTCAGGAAATGGCTTGTGGCGAACGTTTGTTAGATATGATTTGCGGACACATGCATTGCATTGATACGTGCCCCCTCTCTCTCATGAACACACGCACCCTCATGAGTCACGAATCCCCCGAGTCCCCTCACATCCACTATCTATCTGTAGGTAGACGTCACACACATATGAGCTTTTCACACACTACCCTCAGAACTTCTAAAAAATAAAAGATGTTGTGCACCTTTAATTTTAACTCACACGTCACACACTTATACTATTACTCTTGTGCTGAACGTTCTTTGGGTGTAGTATATTGTACTCTCACGAAGAGAAGCGGTGCACACACGCACTAGTTCTCTCACACCCACTCGCGGGGACATGTAGGAGTGCATTTGTTTATAAAGAGGCATCCCAATTGAGATTTTGACTAGTATAGTTTTCAACTTGATGGAGGGTCGGGGACCGCACGTGAATGATACAGTACTTAGTGCGTCCTGGAGGCGGTGATTTGATAGTGTGACCTGGAAGCGGTGGCACATTATTGATCAAGTGATATTTTTACTTGAACATTAAATGAAAATAGTGGTTCGCGCATATTAAAATTTAATAACGGTTGCTACAACAAAATCACTACACTATATATATAAGCAGGAGCCTCGGTGCTTGCTTTACTAGGGTTCCTCTCTTTCACTCTCTCATGCTATCCAGATCTTAACAAGACATAGGTGGCCACACTCTCTCTCTCTTCTCACGGTTGGTCACAAATCCGGCTGGACCACCTCGGCCGGTGCAAGGGTGTAGTTGCATTGTTCACATGGTCGTCGGCAGCGAGGGAGGACCAACAGCTGCCCGCGCATCTCGATCGGCGGCCATGTCGTTGTCTCCGAGATAGTGCCGACTCAGGATGTCCTCCGACCCGTTCTTCCTCCCTAAGGTATTGTGGCCAAGATGAGGCCTCCCAACGCCGTATTTGCCACATCCCGACGAACCTCAAGTATATATTCCTTTGAAACCTTCTTGATCTACTGCCCCAGCTAACCACATGGCTGCATGTGGATCCTTTTCTACTTCTGTTGGCTGTTCCAAAGCCATCTAGACTTTTACTATTATTAGAGGTAAAGCTAGTTCATATAGTAGAATCTAAGAGTTGGTTCCTAGGACTTGGTTCTAAGAGGGAAGAAAGTGGGACAGCTGTAGCATGGATCCTAGGACTTGGTTCTAAGAGGGAACGGGGGAAAGTAGTAGATATACTGGCTATCCAACCAGTCTTTTGGTTGAAAAGGAGAAGAAAGCGGGGTGGACGACAAAGGGTGGGGGAAGTGGACCTGTCTCTTGGTCAAAAAATGAAAGAAAGTGATGGGTGTTGGGGGACAACACAAATGAGAACGAGCAGTCTAGATTTCCTGTGCTCACATAGGAAAATGTTGCCAAGGAGATAAAAACTGGGACAAATGCAAACATGATGCCTGAATGTTTGCTGCTCTCAGCAACCACATCTACCTTACCACTTTATGCCCCAGCTATTCCTATGCCCATATCACTACCGTTAATGTAAAATCACATGAACCATTAAGCAATACCACCTAATGTCACTATTAAGTAATGGTCTAGTGCCGTCGATAAATTGAAGCAATGCCACCTAATGTCACAATTAAGTAATGGTCTAGTGTCGTCGATAAATCGAAGCAATGACACCACCATTTTATGAAGTGCTTTTGTCTTGCTTTATTTCCCATGATTTTTTTTGGAGTTACACATAAATCACACACCGCTAACAATACTTCATCCTAGTGGAACTACACAGATTTGATTGCACATTTACTGACCATCTGCTACTCACATGACAGTAATACTAATGCTATTGTTCTGCATGTTAATCTAGTGGCAGTGCTGATGTGATGTGATGCTACTTCTTACTTAATGGCACTTTCATACTGTCAAGGTAGTGCCAATTATAACACAACAGATGCTGCTATTAATCATATGCCACTGCAAATAACTGTCACTGTTTAAATAACTATATTTCATATTTGCGCAAACAGGGATGTCCATCTCCATATCGTTTCTATCTGTGCAAGCAAAAGTAAACACCTCAGTTTTAGTAGAACTGCACAAAATGAGATGGCTATTCCTAGCTGCCATCGTCTAACCTCCCGTATTCCAGGTATTCCTACATTGGTAGTAACGAGGTAGAATGACCAACGCAGTCTAAAAGAAGCTGATTCGTACATTTTACTTCCTGATTGCAGTGCAGGGATGAGCGAAAACAATTGCATCCTAGTTGGGAATGCACATTCTCCCAATTCATGGATGGATGGAGGACTAGCTGGCATGGCTGCACGGAGGTTTTTCGAACAGGTGCGCAGACAAGAGGCATTGTGGTGTGCTTATTTCTGCAAATAGCGGTGCTTAACTTTAGTGCAACTGCACAAGAAGTTCAGATGGTCAGTACACTACATGGTTCAGTTCAGCATTCCAACTGAGAACACAAATAGAATTGGTTAATCTAGAATGAGAGAACCTAACCCTGGATGGTTGCAACAAGAAAATGTAGAGTGAACTCCAGGAAATTAAAGCCTGCCTAGGGAGGCCCTTTGCTCAGAGAAGCCATGCTTGATTTTTCTTGATTTGTAAACCTCTCACAACTTTGTGTTTTGTTGTGAACTAGTAAATATCTGTTGTGTTCTATGAATCATTGAGATGTATAAAATTGCTTAACTTATGCTTTTCAAGTATTTTCTAAAGCCGATTTTAATGTGAATGTTCCACATGAACTTTGGACTAGCGTGTGAACGTTTGTAATTTACATTCTGGCCTCAATTAACTACATGAACCACTGTAACAAGATACGTAGTTTCTTATATGTCAGACAGCACCTTATTGATTGTTAGCTGGTCGATAGCCGACTTTTCTAGTGTTGAAGCGAGCCGAGCCAATGTGTTGTGTCTTGCACAACTGCTTACAAGTGGGTTAGTCTGGCACCCCGATCCGCATGGAGCAGGGGGCTTTCGCACGTCAGCCCAGGATAACACCTGCACTACAAAAATATACACTTCCGTGATGATACGTGTTTGTCACGGTAGGTCTCTTTTTTTGTCATGCATGTACATCCATGACAAATTTATGACAGAATCAAGATAGTCATACCTGTGCTGTCGTAGAAGTGTTCCATGACATTACAAAAATTATCATCACGGAAGTGCCCACTTCCATGACGATAAATCGCGCGTCACAGAAGTGCTTTCGTCAAAGGTGACCGACATGTGGCATCCACCGTAACGGAACGCCGTTAAGCTATCGGGTCGGGTTTTGGATCCGATAACCCATTAACAGCCCCGACCAATGGGAAATTTCCACGTGTAAAATTCTTATTGGCCGGACGAAACACGTGTCAGCTCGTCAGTGGGTCAGATAGGCGCCTATGATATGTCGACATGTGGCACGGCCAAATAGTGGCCCATTCCGGTGAAAAAGGCCGGCCCAGTAAAAATTAGCAGGCCGACCCATATAAGGCCTACTTGTGTCAGGTCCATTTAAGCCCACAGCCCATACGAGATGTGCCAATTCGGCCCGTTAAAGATTTGACACCATTGCAGCCCATCGTCAGTTCGAGCCCGTTAACAGCCCACTATATACTTGGGCTCAATATCAGCCCGATGACATTTCGGCCTGTTAACGGCCCATTTAATGGATGGGCCGATTTTCAGGATGTACATCTTTCGGCCTTTTAGCGACCCATTTAAATGTTGGGCTAATTTTTGGCCCGGTGTGTCTTTCAGCCTGTTGACGGCCCATAAATCTAATGGGCCATTTGTAGTCGGACCTGAATTTCGTCCTTTTAGTGGCCCATTTAAGTGTTGGGCCAATTTCTGGCCCGGTGTCACTTTCGGCCTGTTGACGGCCCATAAATCAGTTGGGCCAATTGTAGTCGGACCTGAGTTTCGGCCTTTTAGCGACCCATTTAAGTGTTGGGCCAATTCCCAGCCCTGTGTGCCTTTCGACCTGTTAACGGACCATAAAGGAGTTGGGCCATTTGTAGTCGAACCTTAGTTTTTCCCTCTTAACGGCCCATGCCCTTCATGGTCCAATACCAGCCCGATTTCTCTTTCGGCCTGCTAAAGGCCCACAACACAGTTGGGCTATTTACAACAAGACCTGACTTTCGGCCTCTTAGCGGCCCATGCTCTTCATGGTCCAATACAAGCCCGCTGTCTCTTTCGGCCTACTAAAGGCCTACAGTATAGTGGGGCCATATGTAGCCCAAACTTAGTAACGACCTGTTAACGGCCCATGAAATAAATTGGGGCCACCTGTTGCCTGCTTCGATGTCGGCCTGTTAACGACCCGGGAGGTAAGAGGGTCGACCATTAACTTTCGGCCTAATAACGGCCCATTAACTCAATGGGCCCACTAAAGTTCGTTCATGTCTTTAGGCCAAATTAGATAATTTGAGCCCGTTACGACGAGCGAAGGTACGACATACAGGGAATAACGTTGCACATCCAGAATATATTACAGGAAATTACATCCACTTGGCAATCAAAGATTGATGCCAGTGTAAATAAATGAGCAGAACCTAACCATCTACAGCGTCACAATCTGCAACCTCAGCACAGATGACGCCCATAAGCATGTGGGAAAGTTCTTGCTGCTTTGCCACACTGTCTCTGAAAACATTGATCAGTTGTTGTGTCGCACGACTCTGCACCTCTGATTCATCCACCATTTCCATCATTGCTTCAGCCATTAATTGGTTCACAAACATACATTTATTCCGTTGCATTTGAGACAGAGGATACTGAACAGATTCAGATGGCGATTTTGGCAGGCTTGTATTATTGATAGTGGAGAGTGTCTTGACCACTACATCGTAACGTAAATTAGGACGGGAACCAAACAGATTAATCATGAGTTATTGCCATATTACCTGGCCTAGATTTACTGGAAAGAAACAATGGGGTTGCCTTGCTGTTTTCAGAGTTTGTCTTCTTATCTTCAGCAGCCTGCACAAAATTAACACACTAGCATTGCTATCATTGGCTAAGTCAGATAATAGGAAAGCAACATTGACGCAATGAACGTTTGGGAAACTAGCCTACACCAAATTAACACAATATGGCACAGCTATCATCAGCCAGGTAAGGTAATACAAAAGCAACATTGACACAATGAATGAATGGGCAACTAGAGAAGCACTACAATTCAGTAATGTGTGTGATATGAGATAGCACATTCATGCAGCTCAGTACGCAAAACTACCATGCAGTTTTCCTTAGAAAATCAACATTGGCGCCTTTAACATTTTGCTACAACTAATTTTAGATCAGATAAAGGTTAGATTCACGCCGATTAACAAAATACATGCTGATGTAAAAATATAGTGATATACAACAAGTACTTACAGCAGCATTGGAGCACAGGGAATTCCCGCAAGATATTTTCCTCGAATACGATCCCAATGGAGAAAGCCTTGTATCGTTTAACTTTATTTTCTAAAAGAGAGACGGGTAAGAAACATGTAGAAAATATGATCAGAATGCTATAAAATTTCATGATGCGAGGATATGCACACGCTTCTTAGAATGGAGTTGACATTCTTTTGCAGGACTGGAGCGGACTAGTTCTTTGGCCACTGGATCTACTTATTATCAGTGGGAGTTGGGTTTCTCAGTGCTGGAGCAGTATCTATGAAAAATGGAGTTGGTTTATTATCTCCTGGCATTTGGATCTTTTGCAAAGACCTGGTTTGTAACCCGTCAGATTCTAACATAGCCGTCTTCCCCTTGCATGCCTTATATAGAAGAATGGTGATTCAGTTATAAAACATGCTACAGCAGAGATGGAATAGGTACTGAAGAATAGAAAGGCATGACATATTGACATGTATTCACTCCATCCAGAAATAAATGGATGGGTCTAGGCGTATTTCAGTTCTAGATACATCCAGTTTTATCCATTTCTGCAACATTTAATCCGGACGGAGGGAGTATGATGTAAGAGCTAGGGATACAACAGGACAACACAGTAAAAAAACACTGAAAAACCCACTGCAGAACCAAAGTATTCAAACCCACTGATATGAGATAGTACACTCATGTAGCTCAGGATGCAAAACTACCAGGCAATTTTCCTTGCAAAAATCAACATTGTGGCCTTTAATCATACATTTGCTACAACTAAATTTAGATCAGATAAAGCTTGGATTCACGCTGATTAACAAAATACATGCTGATGTAAAAATATAGTGATATACAACAGGTACTTACATCTACATTGGAGCACAGAGAATTCCTGCAAGAATCTTTCCTCATAAACGATACCATTGCAGAAAATCTTCTATCTGTTAAGCTTATTTTCTAAAAGATAAATGGGTAAGAAACATGTAGAAAATATGATCAGCATGCTATAAAATTTCATGATGCAAGGATACGCAGACGCTTCTTAGAATTGAGTTGACATATTTTTGCTGGACTGGAGCGGACTAGTTCTTTGGCCACTGGAATCTGCTTATTATCAGTAGGAGTTGGGTTTTTCTGTGCTGGAGCAGTATCTATAAAAACTGGAGTTGGTTTATTATCTCCCGGCGTTTGGATCTTTTGCAAAGGCCTTGTTTGTAACCCTTCAGATTCTAACATAGTCGTCTTCACCTTGCATGCCTTGTATAGAAGAATGGTGCTTTAATTATAAAACATGCAGCAGCAGAGAGATGGAATAGGTACTGAAGAATAGAAAGGCATGAAATATTGACATGTATTCCCTCCATCCGGAAACAATGGATGGGTCTAGGCGTATTTCAGTTCTAGATACATCCTTTTTTATCCATTTCGGCAACATGTAATCCGGACGAAGGGAGTATGGTGTAAGAGCTAGGGATACGATAGGACAACACAGCAAAAAAAACACTAGTTGAATGTAAAACTGTATGCTAGCGGAATACGTACAGAAATAACTAAGGCAACATACACGTGTATGATTGGGAAATTAAGATGGCATTGCAACAGAGCACTAGAACAACACTTCAATGTAAAAAAACATGGTATGGTAGATAGATGAAGTACATACTGATGAATAACAATGCATAAGATATTCAAAAGCATGATGTCCAAATTAAGCAGATGGCATTGCGATAGAGTAGAATGACATTACTTGAATTTGAAAACATGTTATCATGAATGGAATAGGTACTAAAAAACAGGAAGGCATGACATATTTACATGCATGACCGCCATGCTAAGCACATGGCATTGCAACAAAGTAGATACACTCCAGGACATTATATGCATGTTGTACCGATATCATAGGCCAAGTTAGAGCAAGGACCTTGTGGGGTGAAGAGGATTCATCATCTTTCTGCAAGTCTTCTGAAGAACTGCCTTTACATGTTCCATCATATTGGGTATCATTGACATCAAGTTTATTAGCCTTTACATTGCTCCGTGAGGTTCTTGTGGATATATCAGTGTGTGCAATTATATCTGACATGCATGGAAGACAACTAGTAGTTAGATTTATGTAATGAGTGCCTGTAGGAGACGATATAAATAGTAGGACTGGGGTTAACTAGCAGCAACAGGTCTCATAAACTAAAGGGAGAACACAGATGAAAGCTACAGAATATGTATCGTTTGTACTCGAGATTAACTAGATTGCACACAAAAGTATTAAAGAACAACATAGGAAATACTAGAAGTGGTATAATACTATAATCACCAGCCTGTGGGATAGCATTGGCTGATGGATGATAACTATGGAACAGTGTTACCTGAAGAACAAGTATCTTAGCTGAACTATGGACCAGCGTTAACTCCTGAACAAGACCCGTAAGAGATCAACATGAATATACAGTGAAATGTGTTGATCTATTTTCCATGCTTAGATGAATAACAAAGCCATAAATGTTGCACACAAGTAAGATGAGGGTACAACCTATCGGGCTGCCATCCATAGGAGTGAGCATCATGTGCTGACTTGTCGATGGCCCTGCAGTTGTTTTGGCTATGCATGTCGGGCATGCGCATTCGATGCAGGGAACTGTTGAGTGGGGACTATAGCTCCCTTCTGGTGTATGCTTCCCTTGTTGGAGCAGCTGCGGTGAGTCGGAAGACGGTATGTCTGAAGATGCAGATAAGCATAATGTTAAGAATGACATATCTCTTTGATCTGAAGAAATACACTAAGAGATCAACAGCAAGGTACGAGAGTGGTCACGCGTCTGTTGAATGAAGACTAAATTGGGGTCACATGATTTTATTTTATTTTGGTACTGTCCGATCTACGCCGGATGGCTGGCCGTCTTGTGCCTCCCGGCTGACACTGTTCGTAATCTTCCCCGAAGAGCCAGCGACCAACGGCAGAGCAGCCTGCCTCCGCCGTCCGTGTACCCGGCCAAAACCCCGCTCCCCGCCCCACCACACTGCCGTGGTTGCACCGCCCCCGGGCCAATCCACAAAGACTCCCCGTCATCCAGATCCGGCGGCGGCAGTACCTTCAACCCACGCAACTCTAAAAGATAGCCATCTAAGCGCTGCTTTCGCGGCGAACTTGCGGCACCGCACCCTTACATTAGACACCAGCCAACCGGCAGCCTAGGAGCTCTGCCGCCTCGAGGGGTGCTGCTTCCCATTGCAAATCTATTGGCCCAGAATGAAAATTCAGACAACTAACACCTAAATAAAATGATTTGAGATGAAGGTGCGACCTATTTGGCGGCATGGTGAAGTAGGCAGGTCCAGCTCCCGAGTCGGTGAGGCCGGCGCGGTTGCGGTGGCGACCGACGGCAGGGAAAGAGCGATGTCGCGACGGTCGACGGCTACGCCGAAGCAGCGCCAGGACTCTGGACGGATCCGAAGTTGGAGCCGCTGCGGCGCCGTAAACAACGGCGGGGGTGAATCGGCTCCGGTACGGTTCACGCGGCCGTCATCGAGGCAGCACCAGCAGCACGGAGTAAGAGGCACACGGCCCAGTGCACGACGGCAAATGTATAGCGTCTCTGGCATTAGGGAGGAGGGCGGCTGTGAAATTGGTGCAGTGGGGGCGCCATGGAGGTGGGGCTAAGGTTTCGCGGCTCGGGAGAAGGGAGCTTCCTGGGGAGAAGGTGATTTGGCACCCGCGAGGTATGAATGGGTGCGGGCGGGGGGGGGGGGATTGGGAGGGGAGTGGAACCATGTTTTACGGACGCATTTGTCTGAAATGTGAGGGGGAGTTACAGTTCTACCCTTGCCTATAGGCTTCTCAGCTTGGGTCTGTGTACTGGGGGTCGAGGATAGTAGAGTAACTTTGCTTCTCCCCAAATAGTGGGCGGGAGCGATTTCGGGCGAGAAGGGCGTGTTTTGAACTATAGTGGGCGCGAGCAATTTCGGGCGAGGAGAGCGTGTTTTGAAATAGTGGGCGCGAGCTATTTCGGGCGAGGAGAGCGTGTTTTGTCGACCATGGTTTATGAATTATTCGGCACATGTCATTTTGGCTGAGGAGAAGGCGTGATTGGATGAAGTTACAAACCTACCCTCGATGTACAACGGTCCAATTGATGCGTGTCCCACATAGGACGGTAATTTCGCGTCTCCCATTTATTTGCTCGGGCGAATTCCACTGAGCAGAGAGGATGTTTAACAGTTCGTTCAAATTTTGGGAGAACGAGCATCCACGTCTACCTTACCAAGTCGATTCGGATCAAATTTTGAAATATTAGCTTGCCACTTCTTTTTTATATGTAGAGATGATGCTCGGGAGTAATGTGTTTTTACATGCTCGTTGCTAGCGATTTACTATATGACAAATAGTTGACCCACTCAAAAACGCGAATCGAACCCAAAATGAAATATCTCGATTCAATGAAATAGCTCGTTCCGTAAGTCAAAATAGTGAACTAAATCCAAAATTGAACACCTCAATCGAGTAGCATGTTGTACAGTATTATAGTACTCCATGAACATGTTGAAAGTCAAATTAATGAACTTGTTTGATATACGCATATATCCGTTCATTCATGGATTGTAGACAACATGTTCTCCAATTTAAATATTTGATTGCAAGTTTATATCGAAACATGGTTTATATCAGTTTTTGATGCATAAAACGCGACCTCTCCCTCTCCCGGACTCCTGTTCTCTCTCTATCTCGCCGACAATCTTCAATTCTGTCGCACGCATCCGACACAAAAACCTTGTTGGTCCCTCTCCCTTTCTCTCCATATCTCTCTCTCTCTCTTTGTGTGTGTGTGTGTGGGGGGGTGTTTCTAGTTCGCATGCATATATACACCATCTATAGGTCTCTCTCGCACACTATGTATGATACTCTAGCTAGTCCAAGCTAGATATCTTGGGTGCACTCATCGTACGCACACAGATTCCTTGTCTCTTTGCCTGTAACTCTCTCACGCACCACTATGTCATCTCGGAGCTCTTCCCCCCCCCTCTCTCAAACTCTCCATCCACCTGGATCACACATACACATGCATATCTCACTCGCACTCGATAGGCCCATCTAAAACTCTATCTCTCCCCCTCGTTCTCTCTCCATCTCACATGCGCACACACACAATCTCATGCCCAACTAGCCAAGTATGATGGTCTCTCACTCAATTGTAGGCACACGCAGTCCCCCCTATATGTATATGACTAGCTAATCTTACTCTCCATCACAAACATGTGCATGGTCTATCTCGATTTCTCTCGGGGCATCTTTCTATCGCGCACGCACTCCCTCGATATCCCACCCATATAGTCCCCTCACGATCACGACGGGAGCTCTCTATCACAAACACACCCTCTCTCCCTCCCCATGCGTCCATGCCATCCATGTGTCCCTCTCGACCTTTGTTCCTTGTTGGCCACACCTCTATTGAACATGTGCTACAGGGGTGTCTCTCTCCGTTGCAAACAATCACACACTAGCTATCTTCGTGTATCTCCTCGCCTCGCTTTTCCATCTCGGAGATGCATGCGTGATATGTTCGCATAAGAAACGAAAAAACACTCTCTCTTTCTAATTTATCGTTTGTTGTCACTTTCTCTTTCACACGCATACTCTTTTTGCACACTTACTCATTCTCCTTCACACGCACTTGATCTATCTCGATTGAGGCACTCTCCTCGGTCCATAGCATACAGATTTATTGAAAACTCAAACATCACAAAGTTTGACCATGTACGTGGAGAAAAAGAATTACATCTAGTACGGCAAACATATACCATTAGATTCACCATGAGATGTAGTTTTGTATGATGTATCTTTGGTATTGTAGATATAAATAACATTTGCGTAAACCTCATCAAAGTTTCCAAAGTTTGACTTCTAAAAAATTTACATGCACAGCATTATCAAGCGGATGGAATATCTGTTTCCCCCTCTCAGCTATTTGACGCACCACTCAGCCTTATCGGGGCTCCTCAATCTCTCTCAAACTTTATTGGTCAGTTTGGTTCGTGACCTGACCCTCATGCCTTGATGGCCGGTACTGCCTG
Source organism: Aegilops umbellulata (assembly GCA_032464435.1). Classification (NCBI taxonomy): domain Eukaryota; kingdom Viridiplantae; phylum Streptophyta; class Magnoliopsida; order Poales; family Poaceae; genus Aegilops; species Aegilops umbellulata. Next base: position 194,187,783 of record CP136055.1, read on the forward strand.
GTGTGGACATGAGATGTAAAATATTTCTGCCTAGCCAGGCTTGTGTGGTGCAGAAGCGTTTGGTTCATGCCTGGGCCAGTGAAAGCATCAATGTCCCATCAATCAATCCATGCATCAATTATTTAATGCTAATATCCATCCATGTTGTTGTTAGCTTCGTGGCCACACGACCAGGCATGGCCAGGCGTTCGAAATCGGTCGCCTAGGCCAGGCTACTTGCAGTGTCTGGAGTTCAGCCAGGCTAATTAAAGTGCAAGGGAACCCAGGCCAGGCGGGCTTTCTTTTTCACAGGGTAGCAACCAAACAAGCATGCATGAAATATAGCCACAACCCCAGGCCAGGCAAAATATGCTCAGGACGCAAGCCAAACTGGCCTTGTATCTCCCTGGTTCACACATACAAATGTCTCGCTCGCGCTATACATATAGACCCATCCAACACTCTCGGCCTTTGTTCTCTCTCCATGTGACACGCACCCCCCTAAGTACCATAATCCCTCAATCCATCATAGGCGCAAGCACTCCCCCCCCCCCCTCGATCCTTAGTATGATTATCTCTTACTAGCCATCAGGAACACATGTATTGTCTCCTTCCATCCATACGTCTATCTCGATATCTCTCGGGGCATCTTCTATTGCGCACACACCTTGTCACTCGATCTCCCACCCATGTAGTCCCATCACGATCTGTCGGGGCGGACGGGCTGTCCCCCGCGGGCACCTATGGGGCCGGGGCCCCTTTCGTTGTCCGGAGGGGGGCGGAGGGAGCGCGGAGAGCAGATCGAGGCGAGCACACGGGCGGTTTACCCAGGTTCGGGCCGCGATGGACGCGTAAAACCCTACTCCTGCTTGGTTGTATTGAACTGGGGAGCTCGGGAGCTTGGGGAGCTAGCTGCACCGAGCGTATGGCTGTCTGGGTGCCGATTCTCCGAACCCCCGGAACCCCAAATGTGCGAACCTCCTCTACGTTGCACACGGGCCTCCTTTTATAGGAAAAGGGGTCACCGACAGGTGTCAACGTAAGGGAAAGGGGTAAAAGCGTAAAAGGGGTGGTAGTTGTAATAGTGCGGGAACGGTGGCGCTACAGTGCGGCACAGTGTTATCATACCTACTTCTGACGGTAGGGGACAAGGGCATTAAATGCCCGTCACGGTCGCTCGGACAGCACCGAGGCGGACCGTTAGGTGCGCCACCGCTCGCCACGATGGCGGCTGCATGCCGCCGCATGCCCCAGGCTGCGCGGTGCCTCGCCACGTGCCCTCGGGGGGAAGCCCCGGAGCGACGCGTGGCGGGCGAGCTGGAGCGCAGTCTTGAGGTGGCGATCTTGCCGCGGCAAGTGGCTTGCCGCGGGGGTCGTCTTCCTGTGCCTGATAGCGTGCCAGCTATCAGGCCTTGCCGGGGCGCTTGGCGCGCCACGGCGGGCTTCTCTTGTGATGCCTGGGTTCGGCCTTCCCGACAAGCTCCTCTTGTCGGGGGCTCGATCTTCTGTCTCGTTATACTTTGTTCTTGGATGGCCTTTCATGGGCACAGTCGTCCCGGCAAGCTCCTCTTGCCGGGGTCTTGTCTTCTCGGCCCGGCAAGCTCCTCTTGCCGGGGGCCTTGTCTTCTTGACCCGGCAAGCTCCTCTTGCCGGGGGCCTTGTCTTGAATGCTTGGTCTTCTCTTGGCGCTTCCGGGGCAGGCCTTGCCGCAGGGTGCTACAACTGCCCGTGCACAAGTCTGGGGTACTAAGGTACCCCTACTTTAGTACACCGACAGGAGCCCCCGGGCCTGGGCCACACACGGTGCCGAGCGTCGTTGGGCCAGGCCCTAACAGTGCACGGGCACGCGTGGCCTTGGTCGCGCTGCTCCTTAACTCCGCATCCGCCGCGCCTTCCCCAGGCGGCGCGCGCCTACCGCGGCGTCGTGGGGGCGAAAAACGCCCGTTCCCTCTTTAAGTGGAGGGAGGAGCGGAGGCGCGGCTCAATAAATGAACGGTGGTGGGGCGCGGTTTTCGAGGCGCCCGTTCCCCATAGTCACGGGACGGGGAGAGGTCGTCCCGCCCGTCGCCTCGGTTCTGTGCGCCCACCACGCGGTCCTCATGCACTCGGAGTCGCGGCGGCGGAGGCAGGGAGTCGGGCCGGCGCGGGCCGATGCAGTGGGTCGGCCCCAGTCGCCTGCCCTTCTTCCGCTTCTATTGGAGGAGCGGGGCGGCCGCGGTCCCACTCCGCTCCTTTATAAGGAGCGAGAGGGGGCGACGGAAATACGCACTCCATCTCCTTCCTTCTTCTGTTTCTGGTTTCCTTCCCCCACCTGCGATGGAGGGGGGGAACCCTGGTCCTTCTTCGATTGCCGCGAGGGTGTCTGCTCGGCAACGCGCCCCTCCTCCCCTTGCGCCCGCGGCGGCGGAGCCGATCGTCGGGGGAAGAGGGAGAGGGCGAGGTCGCGGACGAGGTCGTGGACGGGGCCGAGGCGCTCGGGGCGGACGGATCGGTGCGCCGCCCTCGCCCCCGCCAGCGGCTCCGTTCATTCCTGCGGTCCATCTCGGGGACGACCCCTGTGAGTTCATTATCAGGCTGCGCCGGGCGCCTCGTCGCCACCTCCGGCTCCCCGCTCCATTCGCGAACGTGTTGGAGGTGGAGCAGCCCGAGACGCTAAACCTGCGCATGAGGGGCTGCGGGATCAGCGGGACGCGAGTCCACGTCGAGTCCCGAGCCCCCGGCGTGGTGTGTCTGGGCCGCGGGTGGAAGACGTTCGCCCGGATACACAGCTTGACGGAGGGGTTCACCCTCCACTTCAAGCTAGTGGGGGAGGACCTCCTCTCCGTCAAGGCCTTCTGGGGCTTCGGTATCCGGGCCCGGTGCTGCGAAGATAGCTCCTCCGACAGCGAAGGCTCCTCCTCGAGCGAGAGTGATGAGGAGGGGAGCGACAGCGACGACGAGGGGAGCAGCCGCCGGGATGACGGGTACGACTAGGCGTCGGCCGCGGCTCCGGGTGGCGCCGGCGGCCCCATCGACCGCGCCGGGCTCCGTGAACTCCCCGGGGTCGTCTCCTTGGGCGACTGGCGTAGGGGGGGCTGCTGAGGAGGACAGAGGGCGGACGTCGAAGGCCGCGAAGTCGGAGTACGGGCCGACTTCGACAGCTGGCTGACGCTCCGGCGCCTCGTGTTCCAGACGCGCCCCAGACGCCGTCATCGCCCTTGCTCTCGGTGACGACCACTGGGGTCTTCTCTTTGGCCCGGCAAGCTCCTCTTGCCGGGGGGGGGCTTGACCTCCTCGGGCGGCCGGAGTGGCGAGGCTGCGGAAGAGGAAGAGGCTGGCGGCATGGCCGCTGCCTCATCTTCCAGCTCTGCCTCCGGCGCCTCCGTCTTCTTCAGCCTCCGGAGACCCCCGGGCGGAGCCCCCGGATCCTCTCTTGGTGCCTTCTGCCACCCGTAGCTCATCTAGGCGCCCCTTCCGCCCTCTTCGCCTACTTGCCCTACCTCCTGAGGAGAGAGACAAGAAAGGGATTACGGGCACCTTATCTCTTTTCAGCTTGTAAGCCTTCGGGCCTTGGTTGCGTTTAAGCCTTGTAATCCCTCTTTTCATGTTTTTCATTCTCTCTGAACTGTACCTGAGTGGAATGTTTTTAATGAAAAGGGGATGTTTGCCGGATCATTCGTCTCGCGGGTGGAAACCGCGGTAAGGAACGAATCCTTTACATCGTTAAGATAGACAGTTCTCGCCCGGCAACAGGCCCAGCCGCTCCCCCGCACTGCTCGACCTTTCTCACGCCCTTGGCGGAGGCGAGGAGCAGGCGGGTTCCGGCCCCTCGCTTCCCTCCCTCTTGCTGCCGCGGCTGCTATCTAAACGGGCCCCAGGAACGCGCTCTGGGGCTTGCCGCTAAGAGAGCACGGTAGCTTTCCAGGAGGAAAGGAGGCTTTCAAATCCCACAGTCCATAAGAGAATGCATGATGAGGGATGCAAAAACTTATCTGAGGTTGCAGCCCCCGGCGACTCTGGCTCGCCGGGGCGTAGGTGTTGGCTCGTCCTTCTCCTCTTCCTTGTCCTTGAGCGGCCCGGCAAGGACATTCAATTCCTGTGAGCCAAAGGGAAAGGACGGGAAAAGACGCGGACTCGACCTCTAAGTTAGGGGTTAGCGACAGTCAGGAACTGACAACCCTAACCAAGGACGAGACTCTGACTCAGCATGCATGCTAAAATCTAGGGCGCCAGCGCTTCTCTTTTTTCAGCCAGGGGCTTCGCCTGGCTTTGTACGAGGGCTTAAATGCAACATCGGCAAGGCCTGCACAAACCGGTGGTTGCCGGAGCGGGTCACGGCAACCGCGCCTTATGGGCGAGACTTGCGAAGATGCTCTATGCTCCCAGGAGTTGCTCACTGGTAGGCCCTCTTCGGTCTTGAGGCGGACAACGCCGGGCCTCGCGACTCGTCTCACCCGATAAGGGCCTTCCTGCTTCGGCGTCGACTTGTTATAATTCTTGGCCGACTGAACGTGCCAGAGAACAAGGTCGCCTAACAGGGCAGCTTTATCTGGTGCCAGGGGCTTCGCCTGGCTTTGTACAAGGGGTTACATGCAGCAGCGGCAAGGCCTGTACAAACCGGTGGTTGCCGGAGCGGATCACGGCAACCGCGCCTAGTGGGCGGAACTTGCGAAGATGCTCTATGTTCCCAGGAGTTGCTCACTGGTAGGCCCTCTTCGGTCTTGAGGCGGACAGCGCCGGGCCTCGCGACTCGTTCCACCCAACAAGGGCCTTCCTGCTTCGGCGTCAACTTGTTATAATTCTTGGCCGATTGAACGCGCCAGAGAACAAGGTCGCCTAACAGGGCAACTTGATCTGGTGCCAGGGGCTTCGCCTGGCTTTGTACAAGGGGTTACATGCAACAGCGGCAAGGCCTGTACAAACCGATGGTTGCCGGAACGGGTCACGGCAACCGCGCCTTATGGGTGAAACTTGCGAAGATGCTCTATGTTCCAGGAGTTGCTCACTGGTACGCCTTCTTCGGTCTCGAGGCGGACAGCGCCGGGCCTCGTGACTTGTCTCACCCGATAAGGTCCTTCCCACTTCGGCGTCAACTTGTTGGAATTCTTGGCCGCCTGAGTTCGCCGAAGAACAAGGTCGCCCTCCTCGAGACTCCTGGCCTTGACCTTGCGGCTATGGTAGCGACGCAAGGCTTGCTGGTATCGAGCAGCTCGTACCGCAGCCTGGAGACGTCCTTCCTCAAGGAGCAGCGCGTCATCTTGGCGCAGCCGCTCTTGCTCTAGCTCGTCATAAGCGAGCACCCGAGGAGATCCGTACACGAGTTCCGTGGGGATAACCGCTTCCGCTCCATAGACTAGAGCAAAAGGTGTCTGTCCGGTGGCTCGGCTTGGTGTCGTCCTGATTGACCAAAGAGCCGCCGGGAGCTCCTCAATCCAATTTCTCCCGCACTTGTGCAGCCTGTCGAAGGTCCTGGTCTTGAGTCCGCGCAGCACTTCAGCGTTGGCCCTTTCCGCTTGACCGTTGCTCCTGGGGTGAGCAACTGAAGCGAAACAGACCTTGGCGCCGAGATCCTGGGCGTATTGCATGAAGGCGCGACTTGTAAATTGCGTCCCATTGTCGGTGATGACTCTGTTGGGGACTCCGAAACGGCAGACGATCGACCGGAAGAACTTGACTGCTGACTGCGCGGTCACCTTCCTCACTGGCTCCACTTCCGGCCACTTCGTGAACTTGTCGATTGCAACGTACAAGTACTCGAAGCCCCCGACAGCCCGGGGAAAAGGGCCGAGGATATCGAGCCCCCAGACCGAGAAGGGCCAGGACAAAGGGATTGTTTGGAGAGCTTGAGCTGGCTGGTGAATCTGTTTTGCATGGAACTGGCACGCTTCACACTTGGTTACTAGTGCAGTTGCATCTTGGAGGGCTTCTTGCCAAAAGAATCCTTGCCGGAAGGCTTTCCCGACAAGTGCTCTTGCGCCGATGTGATGGCCGCATATGCCTCCGTGTATCTCTGCCAACAGCTTCTGTCCGTCTTCCCTGGAGATGCACTTCAATCTGACACCGTTGAGTCTCCTTCTGTACAGCTCGTTGTCCACGAACTGGTACATACTTGACTGCCTGGTGATCTTCTCCACCTCTTCTGGGTCGTCGGGAAGTTCTCCAGTTTGCAGAAAACGGACGATCTGCCGTGCCCATGCCGGAGCCCGGGGCTCGACGGCAAGGGCTAAAGGCATGAAGGCCGTTGCGGGGACCCCGGCTTCTACGGCAAGAACCTCTGGTTCAGCCGGAGCCGGTGATCCCCCGGCAAGCTTGCCGGGGCAAAGCTTGTCGGGAACCTCTGCTTCCACTGGACGGACCCTCGGACCCGCAGGAGCGGACTGTTCCTCAGCGTTCGGATCGCTGATCCGCTCGCCGGAGCAAGGCTCATCGGGGACACCTACTTCGACTGGACAGGTCCTCGGATCCGCAGGAGCGGGCTGTCCCTCGGAGTTCAGGCTGCTGATCGGCTCGCTGGAGCGAGGCTTACCGGGGACACCGGCTTCGACTGGACGGATCCTGGGATCCGCAGGAGCGGGCTGTCCCCCGGCGTTCTGGTTGTTGACCTTGGGGACCTTGGCGGCGGTCTCAGGGAGGTCCGCCTGCGAGTAGTCGCCGGAGACCAACTTCCTTTTCTTGGACTGCCCAACTGATGGTGTAACGGATGGTTGAGTCAGCTGGAGCAAGAAGGTCCCTGGTTCCACAGGTAACTTCAGCGAAGCACATTTCGAAAGGCCGTCTGCTATCTCATTCTGAGCTCTCGCGACGTGCTCCATTTGCAGCCCTTCAAAGTGTTCTTCCAGCTTCCTCACTTCATCGACGTAAGCTTCCATCAGAGGGCTCTGGTAGCTCTTGTTGACTTGCCGGACCACCAGTTGAGAATCTCCCCGCACGATCAGCTTTCTGATCCCAAGTTCGGCCGCAATCCTGAGGCCGGCGAGCAAGCCTTCATACTCAGCAGTATTGTTGGTAGCTTGCTCTCTTGGGAAGTGCATCTGGATAACGTACTTGAGGTGCTCTCCGGTGGGCGCGATGAATACCACGCCAGCACCGGCGCCTTGCAGCGAAAAGGCACCATCGAAGTACATTACCCACTCGCTTGTTGCTCCTTGTACGGGCGCGCTTGTTTCTTGGCCTTCTCTATCTGGCGTTGGGGTCCACTCAGCTATGAATTCTGCCAAAGCTCGGCTCTGTATGGTTGAAGTACTTTCAAACTTGAGCCCAAAGCTCGACAGCTCCAGTGCCCACTCGACGATCCTGCCCGTTGCCTCTGGATTGTGCAATATCCTCTTCAGCGGAAAGCGAGTGACTACTGTTATCTCATGCGCTTGGAAGTAATGGCGCAGCTTTCTCGAGGCCATGAGGAGGCCGAAGAGCAATTTCTGCACCCCGGAGTATCTTGATCTAGCCCCCTGCAAGAGGGAACTTACAAAATACACCGGGCGCTGCACCATCTTCTTCCGCGCTCCATCCTGTTCCTGCGCAGGGTGGCTCTTGTCGGGGCCAGAGCTTGGTGGAGCAGCCCCCCGCTCGTCGCTGGACTCGCTTGTAGGTGGTATAGGCTCCTCGTCGGCCTCCCTCTCCGCCACTAACGCAGCACTAACCACCTGGTTGGTTGCCGCTAGGTATAGCAACAACTTCTCCTGTGGTCTAGGTGCGACAAGTATTGGAGTGGAGGATAGGTACCTTTTCAAATCTTGCAGCGCTGCCTCCGCTTCTGGAGTCCACTGCATGGGACCTGCCTTCTTCAAGATTTTAAAGAAAGGCAGGGCGCGTTCTGCAGACCTTGAAATGAACCGACTGAGGGCGGCCACACAACCTGCGAGCTTTCTGACGTCCTTGACGCGCTTTGGGGCTTCGACTTGCTCGATGGCTTTGATCTTGTCGGGATTAGCTTCAATCCCCCTCTGTGACACAAAGAACCCGAGAAGCTTGCCGGAGGGGACTCCGAAAACGCACTTCTCGGGGTTCAGCTTGAGCTGTATCTTGCGCAAGTTCTGGAATGTCTCTTCCAGATCTTGGACCAGGGTTTCCTTGCTCCTGCTCTTCACCACGATGTCATCCATATAGGCCTCCACGTTCCTATGGATCTGCGGCTCGAAGGCAGAGTGCACTACCCTTGCAAATGTTGATCCCGCATTCTTCAGTCCAAACGGCATGCGTATGAAGCAATAGGTGCCGCACGGAGTGAGAAATGCGGTCTTCTCTTCATCTTCCTTGGCCATAAAGACTTGGTGGTATCCTGAATATGCATCAAGAAAAGAGAGTAGCTCACATCCGGCAGTGGAGTCAACAATCTGGTCTATGCGCGGCAAGGGAAATGGATCTTTGGGACATGCTTTATTCACGTCGGTGAAGTCTATGCACAGTCTCCACTTCCCATTGGCTTTGCGCACGACGACCGGATTGGCCAGCCACGTTGGATGGATCACACCTCTCACTAGGCCTGCTGCCTCTAGCTTCTTGATCTCTTTGCTGATGAATTCCTGGCGCTCCACGGCTTGCTTTCTTACTTTCTGCTTGACGGGTCGCGCGTGAGGACAGACAGCGAGCTTGTGCTCAATCACCCTCCTGGGAACACCGGGGATGTCGGACGGTTGCCATGCAAACACGTCGTCATTCGCCCGCAGGAAGGCGACGAGCGCGCTTTCCTATTTGCTGTCAAGCGTGGCACTGATGGTGAAGGTACCGCCAGTGCCGTCCTCCTTGGCGGACACCTTCTTGGTTGCCGGTGGAGCGGTCATTCCCTTCCTGTACTTGCCGGCGGAGCTCGATGGAACGTCCTCGACGGCGGCGTAGCACTCCGAAGAGGTGCGGTTGCCGGAGTGGGCCCCAGAGCACTTACCGGGCTTGGTCTTTGTCTTCTTCACCCCGGGGGCTTCAGCGGCAAGCGTGTCCTTCTCTGCCGCGGCTGCTACGTCCCGGTAGATCTTGTCGGCGCAGATAAGCGCGTCCTTTTTGTCGCCATGGACAGTGATGACGCTTATCGGCCCCGGCATCTTGAGTACGTTGTAGGCGTGGTGGGAAGCCGCCATGAACTTGGCGAGAGCGGGACGGCCGAGGATCCCATTGTATGGTAACGGGATATCGGCGACGTCGAACGTGATACGCTCAGTCCTGAAGTTAAGCTCGCCGCCAAAGGTCACCGGCAGAGTAATCTTCCCCTTGGGCTTGCTCCTCCCCGGGTTGATTCCTTGGAAGGATCCGGTCTCTTCGAGCTCGCCGTCTGGGATCTGGAGTTTCTTGATCACAGCGGAGGAGATCAAGTTCAGCCCGGCCCCGCCGTCTACCAACATTTTGGTGACCTTGAGGTTGCGGATGGTGGGTGAGACCAGCATCGGCAAGCACCCGACCGCGGTTGTGCGGTCGGGGTGATCCTCAAGATCGAAAATGATGGGCGTGCTGGACCATTTGAGGAGCCTGCGCGACTCCACGGGCGGCTCTGCTGCGTTCACCTCTCGCGCCCACCGCTTGAGCTGGCGGTGGGAGGTGTGCAGAGAGGACCCCTCCTTGCCGGACCCCTCGACGGCAAGCACCTCTTTCCTATTCTTCCTCCTATTATTCCGCCGCTGGCTCCTCTTCGCCGGGGCGGTGTCGTCGCTATCGCTTTCCCCTGCGCCAGCATCCTCCCCGGGGAGTTTCCTCTCCTCCTCCGCGCGCGCGCACTTGTCAGCCAAGGCATATAGCTCGCTGACGTCCCGGATCTTGGTCATGGCCATCTCTTCACGCATGCGGCGGTTACGCACGTTCTGGTGGAACGCGCTGATAACCGCGGCAGGGTGAACGTCAGGGATGTTGCGATGCACGCGGCTGAAACGCTGGATGTATTTGCGCAGGGGTTCTCCTTCCTTCTGGGCTAGGATGTGGAGGTCGCTATCCTGGCCATGAGGTTTGTGGCCGCCTGTGAAGGCGCCAACAAACTGATGGCAAAGATCCGCCCAGGAAGAAATGGAGCCCTCCGGCAAGTGCATAAGCCATGAACGAACGTTCGGCTTAAGCACGAGCGGGAAGTAGTTCGCCAGTATCCTCTCGTCGCGCCCCCCGGCAGCTTGTACAGCGATTGTGTAGATGCTGAGAAACTCCGAGGGGTGCGTCCTGCCGTCGTACTTCTCCGGTACGTCGGGCTTGAAGTTCTTCGTACTGGGCCACCGGACGCGTCGCAGCTCGCGGGTGAACGCAGGGCAACCTGCCGCGTATGGTAAGTCACCTGGTTCACCGGGCGCGTACGCGTCGACAGCGTCCCCAGCCCGCTGGTCTGATTGTCGCCGAGTTTCTCGGCGGCGCTCAATCCTTGTTCGAGCGTCTTCTTGCTGTCGCTCATCGAGGACTTGGCGCTGGTCCCGGCGAGTCCGCGGGTCCGACGACGCTGTGGAGCCGTCGTCGGCGTTGTTCCAGCGGGGCGGCGTCTTCTGCTTCTGCGCCGGGGAGTGCATGGTGGTCGCACCTCCGGCGGTCTTGTCGCCGTCGGCCTTCGTCTTCTCGACCTGCCGGGGCCGCGAGGTCGCCGGCTGCTGCGGCGTGTCGTTGTTGGCGAAGGCGATCAGGCTCTGGATGGTGGCCCTCCAGCTTTCGGCCTTGCCAGCCGCTGGAGGGTAGTCGAGGAGCAGTTGCGCTCTCGCGAGCGCTTCTGCCGGAGTGGAGGGGAGCGGGGGCGAGTGGCGCGAGGAGCGGGATGCGCTCGGACTCCTAACAATGTTAGAAGGAGCGGGGTCCCTCCCCGGCGCCTTCGCCTTGCCCGTGTCCGGACGGGGGCCCGTGGCGTCCCGCGAACCTCCTGTTTGCCCTTGTTCCAGCAAGCGGATGCCACCTCCCGTGGCATGGCGCTGCTGGGTCGTCGTTTGAAGGGACGGATGCGGCGCGTCCTCGGAGGCCGAGGCTCGGTCGTCCGCCCTGTTCTTGGATTTGGTGGCACCGCGAGTGTTCTCGCCGGTGGCCACCCCTCCGACGGCGTCTTCCCCGCCCACCGTTGGCTCCGGTAGCGGTGGGAGTGACGCGGACGGGCCCGCGGCCTCCGAAGCCTTCTTCTTCGGGGCCATGGTGTTGATGAAGCTAGCGAGTTCGGAGAAGCTGACGAAGAGCGCGCTCGCGTGAACGCAGGATCTGATCCGCACAACCTCGACGCAGCCCCCTACCTGGCGCGCCAAAGATGTCGGGGCGGACGGGCTGTCCCCCGCGGGCACCTATGGGGCCGGGGCCCCTTTCGTTGTCCGGAGGGGGGCGGAGGGAGCGTGGAGAGCAGATCGAGGCGAGCACACGGGCGGTTTACCCAGGTTCGGGCCGCGATGGACGCGTAAAACCCTACTCCTGCTTGGTTGTATTGAACTGGGGAGCTCGGGAGCTTGGGGAGCTAGCTGCACCGAGCGTATGGCTGTCTGGGTGCCGATTCTCCGAACCCCCGGAACCCCAAATGTGCGAACCTCCTCTACGTTGCACACGGGCCTCCTTTTATAGGCAAAGGGGTCACCGACAGGTGTCAACGTAAGGGAAAGGGGTAAAAGCGTAAAAGGGGTGGTAGTTGTAATAGTGCGGGAACGGTGGCGCTACAGTGCGGCACAGTGTTATCATACCTACTTCTGACGGTAGGGGACAAGGGCATTAAATGCCCGTCATGGTTGCTCGGACAGCACCGAGGCGGACCGTTAGGTGCACCACCGCTCGCCACGATGGCGGCTGCATGCCGCCGCATGCCCCAGGCTGCGCGGTGCCTCGCCACGTGCCCTCGGGGGGAAGCCCCGGAGCGACGCGTGGCGGGCGAGCTGGAGCGCAGTCTTGAGGTGGCGATCTTGCCGCGGCAAGTGGCTTGCCGCGGGGGTCGTCTTCCTGTGCCTGATAGCGTGCCAGCTATCAGGCCTTGCCGGGGCGCTTGGCGCGCCACGGCGGGCTTCTCTTGTGATGCCTGGGTTCGGCCTTCCCGACAAGCTCCTCTTGTCGGGGGCTCGATCTTCTGTCTCGTTATACTTTGTTCTTGGATGGCCTTTCATGGGCACAGTCGTCCCGGCAAGCTCCTCTTGCCGGGGTCTTGTCTTCTCGGCCCGGCAAGCTCCTCTTGCCGGGGGCCTTGTCTTCTTGACCCGGCAAGCTCCTCTTGCCGGGGGCCTTGTCTTGAATGCTTGGTCTTCTCTTGGCGCTTCCGGGGCGGGCCTTGCCGCAGGGTGCTACAACTGCCCGTGCACAAGTCTGGGGTACTAAGGTACCCCTACTTTAGTACACCGACACGATCTCCAGGGGATCTCTCTATGACAAACATACACTCTCTCCTCCCCATGTCTGCATTTTTCCGTACGTCTCTCCCGACCTCTCTCCCTTGTTTGTTAGTCCCCTCTTGGCCACGTGCTAGGGGTCTTGCTCTCTCGGTTCCAAACAACCACACACTATCTCCTCACCTTGCCTCCGTTGTCAAAGATGCATGTGTGATATGTTTGCAGAAGACACGTATGCTTTTTCTCTACTTTTATCGTGTGTTTTACATGTCTCTTTCACACACGCACACACACTTTTTTCGCTCTCTCTCTCTCACTCTCTCTCTCTCTCTCTCTCTCTCTCTCTCTCTCTCTCTCTCGCTTGTTAGGGACTCTGTCACGTCCATAAGCATATGGATGTTTGGAAAAGTCAAACCTCAGAATAGTTTGACCAGGTATATGTGGAGAAAAACATTTACATTTGGGACGATCATTAGATTCATCACAACATGTACTTACTTCATACTATCATTTATCTTTGGTATTGTAGATATAAGTAATTTCTTTGTAAACTTGGTCAAAGTTTCCAAAGTTTGACTTAAAAAAATGTTGGAACTACATTATCGAACGGAGGGAGTAGCTCGTTCTCTCTCTCTCTGCTATCTCTCACGGGCCTCCCCTCTCACTCGAACTCTCAATACCGATGGATTATACGCTCACTGTGTCAGCGTATAGCTCCGTATATTGTTTAGTTGACCGGTCAACTAATCCACATGCTGCCTTGTCAGCTCGTGTTCTGTATCTTCGTGTGCTGGCCCATGTGGCAGTGGTTGAAAATAAGTAAACTAGAGGCTGATACGTCTCCAACGTATCTATAATTTTTTATTGCTCCATGCTACTTTATCTACTGTTTTGGACTATATTGGGATTTATTTTCCACTTTTATATTATTTTTGGGACTAACCTATTAACCGGAGGCCCAGCCCAGATTTGCTATTTTATGCCTATTTCAGTATTTCGAGGAAAAGAAATATCACACGGAGTCAAAACGGAACGAAATCAACTGGAGAAGTTATTTTTGGAAGGAAACTCACCTGATGGACTTGGACCCCACGTTAGAAGAGCCACGAGGCGGTCACGAGGGTGGAGGGCGCACCCTCCCCCCTGGGCGCACCCCCTGCCTCGTGGGGCCCCCGTAGCTCCACCGACGTTCCTCCTTCACCCATATATACCGTCGTACCCTAAAACTTCCAAAGCAGAAGATAGATCGGGAGTTCCGCCGCCGCAAGCCTCCAGAACCACCAAAAACCACTCGGGACCCCTTTCCGGTACCCTGCCGGAGGGGGATCCATCTTCGGTGGCCATCTTCATCATCCCGGTGCTCTCCATGACGAGGAGGGAGTAGTTCACCCTCGGGGCTGAGGGTATGTACCAGTAGCTATGTGTTTGATCTCTCTCTCTCTCTCTCTCTCTCTCTCTCTCTCTCGTGTTCTCTCTCGTGTTCCTCTATGGCACGATCTTGATGTATCCCGAGCTTTGCTATTGTAGTTGGATCTTATGATGTTTCTCCCCCTCTACTCCTTTGTGATGAATTGAGTTTCCCCTTTTGAAGTAATCTTATCGGATTGAGTCTTTATGAGAACACTTGATGTATGTCTTGGTGATCAACTTGCGGGTTCGTGACATTGGGAACCTATGCATAGGGGTTGGCACACGTTCTTGATTCTCCGGTAGAAACTTTGGGGCGCTCTTTGAAGTACTTTTATGTTGGTTGGATAAATCTGAGATTGTGTGATGCATATCGTATAATCATGCCCGCAGATACTTGAGGTGATAATGGAGTACCTAGGTGACATTAGGGTTTTGGCTGATTTGTATCTTAAGGTGTTATTCTAGTAAAAACTCCAAGGTTGTTTGTGACACTTATAGGAATATCCCAGCGGATTGATTTGAAAGAATAACTTTGTGGTGGTTTCGTACCCGACCATAATCTCTACGTTTGTTCTCCGCTATTAGTGGCTTTGGAGTGACTCTTTGTTGCATGTTGAGGGCTTGTCATATGTTCTATCTATGTTATTATTGTTGAGAGAACTTGCACTAGCGAAAGTATGAACCCTAGGCCTTGTTTCCTACAATTGCAATACCGTTTACGCCCACTTTTACCAATTGTTACCTTGCTGTTTTTATATTTTCAGTTTACAAAAACCTATATCTTCTATCCATATTGCACTTGTATCACCATCTCTTCGCCGAACTAGTGCACCTATACAATTTACCATTGTATTGGGTGTGTTGGGGACACAAGAGACTCTTTGTTATTTGGTTGCAGGGTTGCTTGAGAGAGACCATCTTCATCCTCACGCCTCCTATGGATTGATAAACCTTAGGTCATCCACTTGAGGGAAATTTGCTACTGTCCTACAAACATGTGCACTTGCAGGCCCAACAACGTCTACAAGAAGAAGGTTGTGTAGTAGACATCAAGCTCTTTTCTGGCGCCATTGCCGGGGAGGCTAGGTAAGTGAAGGTATATCTTTAGATCTTGCAATCGAATCTTTTTGTTTCTTGTTTTATCACTAGTTAGTATTATAAAATAAAACTAAAAAATGGAATTGAGTTTCTCTCATATGCTTCATCTTTTTTAATATCATTCGTGAGTATGATGGAAAGGATAATTGTGCTCAAGTGCTAGAAGAAGAAATCTCTAAAATGTTTGGCACTAAATATTTGAATGATGAGCATGATTGCAATGTTTTTAGTACGAATTCTTTGAATATCCATGATGCTAATGATGATTGCACTAGTTATGATGAAAATGTCTCCTATAAACATGTCAATTTTTGTGGAGTAGATTGGGTTTGTAAGTACACACCAAATAGGGAAGATAGATATTGCAAGAGTCATAAGTACTTAGAAACCAAATTGTTGCAAGAAGAGCTAGATGAATGCGCTGAAAGATTCAATATTTATAGTACCCCTTGTGAACTTTGCAATGAACATGGTAATTTAAAGCTCCAATGCTATTTGTTTCATGATCAAGTCGTGTCCAAATATTGTGATAATTTGATTACCCTTGAGCATCATAAAGAGCTTAGCCTTTTTTTGGGCTACGAAGAAATGAAACGTATAACTGAGGGTATTCCAAAATTTAATCTTGATAAGTCTCTTGATTTTGATCTAGAGAAGATTTATATGTATTGTGCGGTGAATTGTATTGAAAATCCTTATATTGCCAATTACATAAAGAAAAGAAAACAAATAGAAGATGAAGGGAATACTAATGAAAGGGAAGAGACTTCCCAATATCCTCCTATTATTTCTTATGATGAATCAGGTAATGAGGAGGAGACTTCTATTCAACCAATATCATTAATAAGGAGCTCCAAAAGAGGATTGAACCCACACAATATGTGGTGAAGAAGAAGAAAATAAAAAGCAAGAGAGGTAAAAAGGTATCTCTCCCAAATAAAGTTGCTCCTGTTATTGCTATGCCCCATGAAAATGAAGATGATACACTTGATGATGATCTCGTTATGCCTATTGATTGTTGTGATGATTATGATTGGGAATATAATGATACTCCGTATGATCTTGAAAATCTTTTTGGCACTTGCTTGGAAGAATATGATAATAATGTTTGCTATACTATTGGTGCTATCCATACTATTAATGATGAGAGTGATTATGCTTATGACACGAAAAGGCCCAAGCTTGGGGAAGCTATGTTTGATGAGGATGACATATTTGAGAATATATTTGCTGCAATTAATGTTCGTCCCAAGCTTGGGGATGCTATGTTTAATAATGATGATATTTTTAGCCTTCCATGTTTTGATATGCAAAGTAATTATGATGAGAACAAAGTTGCTACTTATGATGATTATTGTGATAAAACTTATGCTATAAAAAGTAGTGATGATTATATTAATAAAACTTGTCATGACTATGAGTATCCTTTCTCTGAACATTACTCTTTTAATGTGGAAGCAATTTATAGTATTCAAGTCTCTTATGATACTCCCACTATTCCGAATGAGAAGAATTTTGCTTATGTGGAGAGTAATAAAATTTCTATGCTTGTAGATCATGAAAAGAATGCTTTAGGTGCTGGTTATATTGTTGAATTAATTCATGATGCTACTGAAAATTATTATGAGGGAGGAATATATGCTTGTAGGAATAGCAATAATGTCAAGTTTCCTCTCTATGTGCTTAAAATCTTGAAGTTATGCTTGTTTTACCTTCCTATGCAAGTTGATTCCCGTTCCCATAAGTTGTTTGCTCACAAACTCCCTATGCATAGGAAGTGGGTTAGACTTAAATGTTCTAGTCATATTCTTCATGATGCTCTCTTCATGTTTCAACTCCTAAATTTTATGTGAGCGTCATTGAAATCATCATGCCTAGCTAGGGGCGTTAAACGATAGCGCTTGTTGGGAGGCAACCCAATTTTATTTTAGTTTTTTATTTTTGGTTCTGTTTAGGAATAGATAATCCATCTAGCCTCTGTTTAGATGTGGTTTTATGTTTTAATTAGTGTTTGTGCCAAGTAGAACCTTTGGGAAGACTTGGGTGAAGTCTTTATGATCATGCTGTAAAAAACAGAAACTTTAGCGCTCGCGAGATTAGCTAGAACTTTTTACTGCAGAGTGCTATTTAGTTTATTATTTTTGCATATGATTACTATACCAATTCCTCAGGTTCACCAATTTATTTTAGAATTTTTGGAGTTCCAGAAGTTTGCGTTAGTTACAGATTACTACAGACTGTTCTGTTTTTGACAGATTCTGTTTTCATTGTGTTGTTTGCGTATTTTGATGAATCTATGGCTAGTAAAATAGTTTATAAACCATAGATAAGTTGGAATACAGTAGGTTTAACACCAATATAAATAAAGAATGAGTTCATTACAGTACCTTGAAGTGGTGATTTGTTTTCTTTCGCTAACGGAGCTCACGAGTTTTCTGTTAAGTTTTGTGTTGTGAAGTTTTCAAGTTTTGGGTAAGGCTTCGATGGACTATGGAATAAGGAGTGGCAAGATCCTAAGCTTGGGGATGCCCAAGTCACCCCAAGGTAATATTCAAGGACAACCAAGAGCCTAAGCTTGGGGATGCCCCGGATGGCATCCCCTCTTTCGTCTTCGTTCATCGGTAACTTTACTCGGAGCTATATTTTTATTCACCACATGATATGTGTTTTGCTTGGAGCGTTATTTTATTTTCTTTCGCTTTGCTTGCTGTTTGAATAAAATACCAAGATCTGAAATTTTTAAATGATAGAGAGTCTTCACATAGTTGCATAATAATTATTTAGCTACTCATTGATCTTCACTTATATCTTGTTGGAGTAGTTTGTCATTTGCTCTAGTGCTTCACTTATATCTATTAGAGCACAATGGTGGTTCTATTTTAAAGAAACTTGATCTCTCATGCTTCACTTAGATTATTTTGAGAGTCGTTAATAGCATGGTAATTTGCTTAATGTTAATATACTTGGTATTCAAGATATGTGAAACTTTCTTTTTTAGTGGGTTGAATACTAAGATAAGTTTGATGCTTGATAATTGTTTTGAGATATGGAGGTGATAATATCATAGTCGTGCTAGTTGAGTAACTGTGAACTTGGGAAATACTTGTGTTGAAGTTTGCAAGTCCCGTAGCATGCACGTATGGGTAATGTTGTGTAACAAATTTGAAGCATGAAGTGTACCTGGCTTGTGCATCCATATGAGTGGCGGTCGGGGACGAGCGATGGTCTTTTCCTACCAATCTATCCCCCTAGGAGCATGCGCGTAGTACTTGATTTTTGATGACTTCTAAATTTTTGCAATAAGTATATGAGTTCTTTTGACTAATGTTGAGTCCATGGATTATACGCACTTTTACCTTTCCGCCATTTGCTAACCTCTTCGGTACCGTGCATTGCCGTTTCTCACATTGAGAGCTGGTGCAAACTTCGCCGGTGCATCCAAACCCCATGATATGATACACTCTTTCACACATAAACCTCCCTATATCTTCCTCAAAACAGCCACCATACCTACCTATCATGGCATTTCCATAGCCATTCCGAGATATATTGCCATGCAACTTCCACCATCGTCATCATCATCATGACATGCTTTAATTTTGTCATATTGCCATTGCATGATCTTGTAGTTGACATCATATTTGTGGCAAAGCCACCATGCATTATTTTTCATACATGTCACTCTTGATTCATTGCACCATCCCGGTACACCGCCGGAGGCATTCATAATAGAGTCATATCTTGTTCTAGTATCGAGTTGTAATCATTATGTTGTAATCAATAGAAGTGTGATGATCATCATTATTAGAGCATTACCCAATCAAAAAAAAAGAGAAAGGCCAAAAAGCAAAAAAAGGGAAGGCCCAAAAAAAG
This sequence comes from Aegilops umbellulata, assembly GCA_032464435.1. Classification (NCBI taxonomy): domain Eukaryota; kingdom Viridiplantae; phylum Streptophyta; class Magnoliopsida; order Poales; family Poaceae; genus Aegilops; species Aegilops umbellulata. The sequence continues at coordinate 194,206,358 of CP136055.1, forward strand.
AGAAAATAAAAAGGGCAATGCTACTATCTCTTTTTCCACACTTGTGCTTCAAAGTAGCACCTTGTTCTTCATGAAGTGAGTCTCATATATTGTGCTTCAAAGTAGCACCATGATTTTCATATAGTGAGTCTCATAAGTTGTCTTGTTCATACTAGTGGGAATTTTTCATTATAGAACTTGGCTTGTATATTCCAACGATGGGCTTCCTCAAAATACCCTAGGTCTTCATGAGCAAGCAAGTTGGATGCACACCCACTAGTTTTCTTTTGTTGAGCATTCTTAGCTCTAGTGCATCCGTTGCATGGCAATCCCTACTCCTTGCATTAACATCAATCGATGGGCATCTCCATAGCTCATTGATTAGCCTCGTTGATGTGAGACTTTCTCCTTTTTTATCTTCTCCACACAATCCCCATCATCATATTCTATACCACCAATAGTGCTATGCCCATGGCTCGCGCTCATGTATTGTGTGAAGGTTGAAAAGGTTTGAGATTATTTGAGTATGAAACAATTGCTTGGCTTGTCACCGGGGGTATAGAAGTTGGGAACATCTTTATGTGACGAAAATGAAGCATAGCTTAACCATATGATTTTGTAGGGATGAACTTTCTTTGGCCATGCTATTTTGAGATGACATAATTGCTTATTTAGCATGCTTGAAGTATTATTATTTTTGTGTCAATATGAACTTTTGTCTTAAATCTTTCGGATCTGAATATTCATATCACAAGTAAGAAGAATTACATTGAAATTATGCCAAAGTATCACTCCGCATCAAAAATTCTCTTTTTATCATTTACCTACTCGAGGACGAGCAGGAATTAAGCTTGGGGATGCTTGATACGTCTCCAACATATCTGTCGGGGAAACTGATCCACGAGCACCTATGGGGACCGAGCCCCTTTCGGTTTGGCGGGGGCGGAGGTCGCACGAAGAGCAGATCGAGGCGGAGCACACGAGCAGTTTACCCAGCTTCGGAGCTCTCCGGAGAGATAATACTCCTACTGTTGCTTTGTGGTTTGTATTGAGTTCTTGCTCGGGAGCGCTGAGTGCTACAGTACGCACCAGCAGCTAACGAGACCGAGCGTGAGCGTTCTACTGTCCTCCTCCCTCCATGTTGTGCATGGGCCTCCTTTTATATGCTCAACGGGTCTCCAACAGGTGGCAACGTAGACAAGGGTAAAAATGGAAAGGTGTTGCGGTTGGTACAGCTACATGTACAGTGTATCCTACCTAACCCTGACGGCAGGGGACAAGGGCATTAAATGCCTATCTACGTCGCCCAAACAGTGCAGAAAGGGGACCGTCAGGGACGCCACCACTCGCCACGATGGCGATCTTGTCAGTGCCGCTTGCCACAGTGCACCCCTGGCTGCACAGCCTCCCGCCACGTACGCCTGGAAGGGTCCCAGAGCGACACATTGGTGGGTGCGCTGGAGCGCGGGTACAGAGTGGTTGCTAGCCTGCCGCGGCAAAGTGCCTTGCCGCGGTCGTTGTCTTGTCGCGTCTGGAAGCTTGCCGCTTGCCGGGTCTTGCCGGGACGCGTGGCGCGTCGCGACAAGTTCCTTGAGATGCCTTGGTTGGCCTCCCCGGGAAGCTCCTCTTGTCGGGGTCTTGTGTCTTGAGTGGCCTTCCCGGCAAGCTCCTCTTGTCGGGGCCTTTTCTCCTTGGCTTGAATACTTTGTTCTTGAATGGCTCCAAAGGAACCACAGAGGATATTGGCGGTCACCCGGCAAGCCTTGCCGCGGGACGCTGCGACTGCCCGTGCACAAGTTCGGGATACTAGGGTACCCCTACTCTAGTAAACCGACAGGAGGCCCCGGGCCTGGGCCATACACGGTGCCGAGCGCTGTTGGGCCCGGCCCAAAACAGGGCACGGGCACATGCGGCCTGGGTCACGCCGTATCTTATTCCGTATCCACCGCGCCCTCCCTGAACGGCACGCGTCGATTGCGGCGTCGTGGGAGAGATCATGGGTGGTTTCTTTATTCGGAAAGGCGGAACGTCCGCTCCCTTCCTCCTTATAAGCAGGGGAAACAGGGGCAGTTCGCCCATCTGCCCGTTGGTATCCCTTCCTTGAAAATCTTCGCCACTCCCCTTCCTCCCAAAGCCGAAGGAGAGCAGCGCCCCGCCCCCATCGCCACCAGCACCACCAATGCCGTCGTCCTCCCTCACCACTCCCGCCATGGCTCTGAAAGCCGAGAAGGTGAAGTCGGCCGAGGCGCAGCGGCTCGCGGCGCTGCGAAAGGAGCGGGCAATCTTCCCTCCTAAGCTTGCCACGGAAGAGCTGAAGGAGTACTACTACCTCTTCTGGTCGACAGGGACGTGAGCGCATCCACGCACGAAGGTACTCCCAGCCGCTGCTTGGGAAAAGGCTCCCACTGGGTACCCTTTCTTCGCCTTGTTCTTCTACTGTGGGCTCTGCCCACCCTTTTCTGAATTTTTCTGTGACGTCATGAACACCTATGGGCTCCGCCTCCTTGACTTCACCCCCAATGTTGTCCTGACCATGGCAGTTTTTGCACATCTCTGCGAAAACTTTGTCGGAATCCATACAAACGTAGCCCTTTTCCGCCACTTCTTTTCGCCTCGAGTTGAGAAAGGAGAGCCTTTATCCGGCGGAATCGCCTGGATCTCAAAAGCCGGCAAGAAGGATGCTTATCTGGATGGAGAGTTCCGCAGCAAGTGGGAGGAGTGGAGGGCGGACTGGTGCCTGATTGTCGAGGAGAACCCGCAGCCGTTTACCGCCCTGTGCCAAACTCCAGTAGTGCGCGGCAGTGATTGAAGTAGCTTGGCCCCAGAAGACGACAGACTGAAGATTGCCGTCGCCCGGATCCAACACCTCAGGCTTGCCGGGCTTACTGTAGGAGCGGTTGGCGCAGATTTCCTTCGCCGCCGCATCGCCCCCCTGCAGGAGAGGAGGAGACCCGCCTGGGAGTTCCAGAACACGGCGGATATCATGAGGCTGCGGCCGGGCCTCAACTTCAACTTCACTGTCCTGGAGCTCAACGCGATGCTCCAGGAGCTATTCAAGTACGACCCTCAGCATCCCGAAGTGTTCAGGTTGCCGAGGGGCGTCGTTCCGTTGTGCAACAACTCCTCGCTCGACCGCATCCGTGCAATGATGCCGTTGTGCGACTCGCATGGAATTGACCCAGCCTGGATAGAGCCTGCAGATGATGTCGTGCAGGCGTTCTTTGATGGCTTGGTAGAAGTGCCGATCGACGCCGATGAGCAGAGGGGCCTCACCCGGGACACCACCGACGAGGAGATCAAGCGCATCGCCACCAGGCTGGAAGAGGCGGCGGCAGCTGCAGCCGCGGGCGAGTTTGGATTCACTGTGGAGGAGGCAGAGGCAGCAGAGGCGGCAAGCCTTGCCGAGCGAGAGGATCTTGCCGGCGAGGAGAAGTCTGCCGGGCATGACGTCAGGCCGAGCGGGCCCGTCGAGGATACGAGCGGTTCGTTGGAGATCGACTCCTCTTCCTCTTCATCTTCGGGCAGCTTGCCGCAAGCAGAGCCCCTGGCTCCACAAGCAGAGCCCCCGGCTCCAACAAGAAGGCGTCTTCGCAAGGCCGAGGACGTAGCGGAGCGGCGCACGAGTCAACCCCCGCCGCATCGCACGACACACTCCACCGCGGCAAGTTCTGTTGCCGCGGGAGCACCTCACGCTGCAGCGGCAACTGGAGCGGGGTCCTCCCGGTCTGCCGCTCCAGCTCCCGCCAAGCGGCCAAGGGATCCTACTCCTCCGCCTCCTCGCGCCGGAGGTGGGCCAGGCTTTGACTTCTCCGCGCTCAGCTCCGACGAGGAAGAAGAAGAGTAAGATTCTTATTGTACTTGTATGTCTTCAATACTTGTTGTCTTGTCTTGTATCTCATTCGCTTTACTCTGAACTTATTCCTTTTTAGGACTCTGGCCCAGAGAGCGGCAAAGAGAGCCAAGGTCCCGGTGATTGTCATCGAGGACGATCCCACCGTGTCAGCAGGGGGTGCGCCCGAGACAAACTTGCCGGACCCGACAGCTGTTCTTCAGAGCAGCCCCCAGCGCAGCCCCCAGCGTAAGTATATGGTTTGCTTCCCGCTGTTAGGCGCGCATGGATACTCTTTGTTTGCTGATATTTGACTGTTGGCTTGTGTAGGAGCAGAGCAGCCCCACCAGGAGCGTCCGGATGCCGCCCCTGACATGCCATCTGCTTCGACTACGCCGCCAAGGGAGAGTTCTCCGGCAAGGGAGAATCCTCCAACAAGGGAGAGCTCTCCAGCAAGGGAGAAGTCTCCGGCAAGGGACAGTACCAGCGAACCCCCAGCAGCGGAGATCCCAACTACCGAGCCTGGTACAGGTACTTCTTGCTTCTAAACTTCCCTTGGGTTCTTCTTCGTTTGATCTTCTTTTTGGATATCTGCTTCACTTTTCTTCCTTTTTCGGTCGTCAGATCCATCCCCAGCTGCGCCAGCTCCCTGTCAATATCTGCGGCAGCATTCACAAGACCCTCCGTCCACTGCTCCACATTCTCCCTTAAGGTGTTCTGGGTGGCAGCAATGCTCTCCAGCAGCGCCTTGTCGGCCTTGATTTCCTTCTTCAGGGCCGCCTCCTGCTCCCTGGCGCCGTCCAGCGTCTTGGTCAAAGCGGTCATCTTCAACTCAAGATCGGCGTTGGAATCCTTGGCGGCGCCAAGATCCTTGATCTTCTCGGTGAGACGACCCTGCAGTTCGCCAAAGGTGTAGGCGTCCTTCTCGCGCTCATGCTTGAGCGCGGCAAGCTCTTCGCCGCTCGCCTTGAGGTCGGCCTCCAGCTGTGCCACCTTCATCTCCAGCTCCTTCTTGGCGGCCTCGGCGGCTGCGGCGGCATCCTCCGCTTGCTTGATAGCTCCGCCAAGTGTTCGCTCGCGCGCGGCAAGCTCCTCCTCGTGGCTATCAAGGTTGACCTTCCGCTGCGCCAGCTCACACTCCTGCGCCGACAGCTTCTCAGCGGCAAGCCGCTTTTGCTCCTCGACGTCAGCCTTCTCGAGGAGGAAGGCCTTCTGCGCCTCCTCGAGCTGCTCCCGCTCCTCCGCCAGGGACCGAGAGCTGCCTGGTTGATGCCTCGGAGCTCCGCCGCGCGCTTCTCAATGTTGGCTCCCGCCTTCGCGGCAAGCGCTTCGCGGGATTCCAGCTTGGCTTGTCGAGCGCGGTAGAGCGACAACAGCTTCCGCGGCAGTCGCTCCTCCTTAGGCTCGTCGCTGCTGCTGCTTGGCACGTCGACCAGCGTCAGCCCAGTGGAGGCGAGCACCTCCACGTCAAAGCTTTCTCCTTCGACCGGCGCCCTGGACGTTGACGCCCAGGGGAGGTTGATGAAGACGCCATCACCGGCCTTCAAGTAGACGCCAGGCTGGGACTCTTCGGAGCATGGCGCTGCGGCAGCGGAGGAAGGGTCGGCGGTCGGCGTAGCGCCTGACGCTCCTGCGGCCTCAGGGCCGTCAGTGCGGTCGCCAGACCCCTCGTCAGCCACTGTGACGGCAGCCTTGGCGGCCTCTTCGCCGGCGGGATCATCAGCGCCGACCGCTTCTTCGGTGGCAGCGGCATCATCAACAACAACCTCGGCGCCAAAAGATGTCGGGGAAACTGATCCACGAGCACCTATGGGGACCGAGCCCCTTTCGGTTCGGCGGGGGGCGGAGGTCGCACGAAGAGCAGATCGAGGCGGAGCACACGAGCAGTTTACCCAGCTTCGGAGCTCTCTGGAGAGATAATACTCCTACTGCTGCTTTGTGGTTTGTATTGAGTTCTTGCTCAGGAGCGCTGAGTGCTACAGTATGCACCAGCAGCTAACGAGACCGAGCGTGAGCGTTCTACTGTCCTCCTCCCTCTACGTTGTGCATGGGCCTCTTTTATATGCTCAAGGGGTCTCCAACAGGTGGCAACGTAGACAAGGGTAAAAATGGAAAGGTGTTGCGGTTGGTACAGCTACCTGTACAGTGTATCCTACCTAACCCTGACGGCAGGGGACAAGGGCATTAAATGCCTATCTACGTCGCCCAAACAGTGCAGAAAAGGGACCGTCAGGGACGCCACCGCTCGCCACGATGGCGATCTTGTCAGTGCCGCTTGCCACAGTGCACCCCTGGCTGCACAGCCTCCCGCCACGTACGCCTGGAAGGGTCCCAGTGCGACACGTTGGTGGGTGCGCTGGAGCGCGGGTACAGAGTGGTTGCTAGCCGCACTTTTCCGCGGTCGTTGTCTTATCGCGTCCGGAAGCTTGCCGCTCGCCGGGTCTTGCCGGGACGCGTGGCGCGTCGCGGCAAGTTCCTTGAGATTCCTTGGTTGGCCTCCCCGGCAAGCTCCTCTTGCCGGGGTCTTGTGTCTTGAGTGGCCTTCCCGGCAAGCTCCTCTTGCCGGGGCCTTGTCTCCTTGGCTTGAATACTTTGTTCTTGAATGGCTCCAAAGGAACCACAGAGGATATTGGCGGTCACCCGTCAAGCCTTGCCGCGGGACGCTGCGACTGCCCGTGCACAAGTTCGGGATACTAGGGTACCCCTACTCTAGTACACCGACAGGACCCCCGGGCCTGGGCCATACACGGTGCCGAGCGCTGTTGGGCGAGGCCCAAAACAGGGCACGGGCACACGCGGCCTGGGTCAAGCCGTATCTTATTCCGTATCCACCACGCCCTCCCCTACCTGGCGCGCCAAAGATGTCGGGGAAACTGATCCACGAGCACCTATGGGGACCGATCCCCTTTCGGTTCGGCGGGGGGCGGAGGTCGCACGAAGAGCAGATCGAGGTGGAGCACACGAGCATTTACCCAGCTTCGGAGCTCTCCGGAGAGATAATACTCCTACTGCTACTTTGTGGTTTGTATTGAGTTCTTGCTCGGGAGCGCTGAGTGCTACAGTACGCACCAACAGCTAACGAGACCGAGCGTGAGCGTTCTACTGTCCTCCTCCCTCTACGTTGTGCATGGGCCTCCTTTTATATGCTCAAGGGGTCTCCAACAGGTGGCAACGTAGACAAGGGTAAAAATGGAAAGGTGTTGCGGTTGGTACAGCTACCTGTACAGTGCATCCTACCTAACCCTGACGGCAGGGGACAAGGGCATTAAATGTCTATCTACGTCGCCCAAACAGTGCAGAAAAGGGACCGTCAGGGACGCCACCGCTCGCCACGATGGCGATCTTGTCAGTGCCGCTTGCCACAGTGCACCCCTGGCTGCACAGCCTCCCGCCATGTACGCCTGGAAGGGTCCCAGAGGGACACGTTGGTGGGTGCGCTGGAGCGCGGGTACAGAGTGGTTGCTAGCCTGCCGCGGCAAAGTGCCATGCCGCGGTCGTTGTCTTGTCGCGTCCGGAAGCTTGCCGCTCGCTGGGTCTTGCCGGGACAAGTGGCGCGTCGCGGCAAGTTCCTTGAGATGCCTTGGTTGGCCTCCCCGGCAAGATCCTCTTGCCGGGGTCTTGTGTCTTGAGTGGCCTTCCCGGCTAGCTCCTCTTGCCGGGGCCCTGTCTCCTTGGCTTGAATACTTTGTTCTTGAATGGCTCCAATGGAACCACAGAGGATATTGGCGGTCACCCAGCAAGCCTTGCCGCGGGACGCTGCGACTGCCCGTGCACAAGTTCGGGATACTAGGGTACCCCTACTCTAGTACACCGATAGTATGTATAATTTTTGATTGCTCCATGCTACTTTATCTACTGTTTTGGACTATATTGGGATTTATTTTCCACTTTTATATTATTTTTGGGACTAACCTATTAACCGGAGGCCCAGCCCAGATTTGCTGTTTTATGCCTATTTCAGTATTTCTAGGAAAAGGAATATCAGACGGAGTCAAAACGGAACGAAATCAACTGGAGAAGTTATTTTTGGAATGGAACTCACCTGATGGACTTGGACCCCACGTCAGAAGAGCCACGAGGCGGTCACGAGGGTGGAGGGCGCGCCCTCCCCCCTGGGCGCGCCCCCTGCCTCGTGGGGGCCCCGTAGCTCCACCGACGTTCCCCCTTCACCCATATATACCGTCGTACCCTAAAACTTCCAAAACAGAAGATAGATCAGGAGTTCCGCCGCCGCAAGCCTCCAGAACCACCAAAAACCAATCGGGACCCCTTTCTGGTACCCTGCCGGAGGGGGGATCCATCTCCGGTGGCCATCTTCATCATCCCGGCGCTCTCCGTGACGAGGAGGGAGTAGTTCACTCTCGGGGCTGAGGGTATGTACCAGTAGCTATGTGTTTGATCTCTCTCTCTCTCGTGTTCTCTCTCGTGTTCCTCTATGGCACGATCTTGATGTATCCCGAGCTTTGCTATTGTAGTTGGATCTTATGATGTTTCTCCCCCTCTACTCCTTTGTGATGAATTGAGTTTCCCCTTTTGAAGTAATCTTATCGGATTGAGTCTTTATGAGAACACTTGATGTATTTCTTGGTGATTAACTTGCGGGTTTCGTGACATTGGGAACCTATGCATAGGGGTTGGCACACGTTCTTGATTCTCCGGTAGAAACTTTGGGGCGCTCTTTGAAGTACTTTTATGTTGGTTGGATAAATCTGAGATTGTGTGATGCATATCGTATAATCATGCCCACGGATACTTGAGGTGACAATGGAGTATCTAGGTGACATTAGGGTTTTGGTTGATTTATATCTTAAGGTGTTATTCTAGTAAAAACTCCAGGGTTGTTTGTGACACTTATAGGAATAGCCCAACGGATTGATTTGAAAGAATAACTTTGTGTTGGTTTCGTACCCGACCATAAGCTCTACGTTTGTTCTCCGCTATTAGTGGCTTTGGAGTGACTCTTTGTTGCATGTTGAGGACTTGTCATATGTTCTATCTATGTTATTATTGTTGAGAGAACTTGCACTAGCGAAAGTATGAACCCTAGGCCTTGTTTCCTATCATGGCAATACCGTTTACGCTCACTTTTACCACTTGTTACCTTGCTGTTTTTATATTTTCAGTTTACAAAAACCTATATCTTCTATCCATATTGCACTTGTATCACCATCTCTTCGCCGAACTAGTGCACCTATACAATTTACCATTGTATTGGGTGTGTTGGGGACACAAGAGACTCTTTGTTATTTGGTTGCAAGGTTTCTTGAGAGAGACCATCTTCATCCTCACGCCTCCTACGGGTTGATAAACCTTAGGTCATCCACTTGAGGGAAATTTGCTACTGTCCTACAAACCTGTGCACTTGCAGGCCCAACAACGTCTACAAGAAGAAGGTTGTGTAGTAGACATCAGAGGCCCATCTGACAAGCATTGAAGTAAACAAAGTTGAAACCACTCGGGGTAGCACCCCGCACGCTAGTAAATTGAGGGCACGTTGAGGACAAAATTCTTGTGCGGGAAGGACACACTTGCGCACAATTCACCACTGCGCGGCGGCATGCATAGAAGGATGCACTCGCGCACACCCAGCACACAATACACACCAGCACACGTGTACACCGGCGTCGCCGCCGGTTGAGATGGACGGCGAGGCAGCCAACAAGCGGAGGCGACTCAAACCAAAACCGCATCTAGCGAGCCTATACTTCATCGGTAGCTTCCCCGACGACACGCTGCTCATCATCATCGGCCTCCTCCCCACCAAATCTGTCGTGCGGACCGCCCTACTCTCCCGGCGGTGGCGCCCCCTCTGGCGCTCCGTCCCCCTCAACCTCACCGTCGATAGCTGCCTCTGCGACGGGGATTGCAAACGCATGGCCGCCGTCTCCAAGATCCTTTCATCGCACCCTAGGCCAGCCAAACGCCTTGACATCCTCATGTTCAGTACCAACTGCAAGGTCCAACCCAAGTTCGACAAGTGGTTCTTAACCCCCGTCCTAGATCAGCTCGAGGAGCTCGGCTTTGAAGCTAGACGATGTCGCTTGCTGCCGCCGTCCGCGCTCCGCCTCATGCCAACGCTGCGCCGCGCCAGCTTCAGCTCCTGCTATCTTCCCCAGATTAATGCCACGCCCGCTCTTCTTCTCCCTCAACTCAAGCAGCTCGACCTCTTCGACGTTGTCATCTCGAAGAAGTCTATGGAGCACCTGCTCTGCAGCTGTACTGCGCTTGAGTACCTTCGTCTTGAGTAGATCCATGGGTTCATTAGCCTCCACATCGCCTCGACGAATCTCCGATGGATTTATGTGTCTTGCTAGCCCCGCAACAAGACATTAATTGGGAAGAGATCACTCCAGCTGTTCCACGTTATGGTTATTGAGAAATGTGCCTTTCCTTGAGAGATTCCTTGTATCGGATCTAGAAGGTCCAATAAAAATCAGGGTCATTGACGCGCCGAAATTGACAGCGTTGGTGTACTCGTCTGCCAAATTCTCCGAACTCTTTATTGGATCCGTAATCCTTCAGGTACAACACTCATCTTCTTCTCCGTCTAATTGAAATTCACATTTTTAAATTTCTTCTTGATGTATTTATGACCGTCTTCCAGAAAATGATTCCCACAAACTTGACCCAGTCCATGCGCACAGTGAAGATCTTAGCACTAAAATCTATCAGCCCCAATCTGGATCAAGTTGTTGGATTCCTTACATGCTTTCCGTGCACGGAGAAGCTACTCATCGAGGTGAAATTCTTTCCTATAAGTAAACGGTAATCACAACGTAGCTCTTCCGTAATTTTCCCAAATTACGATGACAAGTGTAGTGTTCAAAACTGCATCTACCCACTGCACCGAAAGAAATGTTTTTAGTATTTTTTCTCACGTGATCACCTGCATCGTTTTTATGCTATACTACTATAGTAGCCTAGGCTAGTCATAGTGGAAAGTAACTTATGGTTACCCTAAGAGCAAGTACTACCTCCGTCCTGGTTTACTCTTCCAATTTTGTAGTATCAAAATTTGACCATAGATTTAATTGACAAAATGTTAATGCATGTCACCAAGAACTATATCGTTGGATTCATATTTGAACATAATTTCAAATGGTGTAATATTTAGTGACATGCATTGGCATTTTCTTAGGTAAATCTATGGTCAAAATTTTATACTAAATACGAGGTAGTATTACAAAAGTGGGCTATGTAGGCCAAAACATGTGCCAAATTCACTTGTGATGCATTTGGCATCGATGCCCCTCCATTGCTCACCTGGTGTAGTTGGTTTGATTGATTTGTTTATACATGTGGGTCTGTGTGCACAGCGGTGCCAACTCTCTCACATCGCGAGAGCGGTGCCAAAACCTTTTGATTTGACATCGATGTGTATTATGTGGCATACTTTTGCGAAATATGGCATCGGCCACATAGTGGAAGGCAACAGATGCCCAAGCTCTTCACGTGCTCCTAGTTAAATGAGAGGAAACAAAGAGAGAGAGAGAGAGAGAGAGAGAGAGAGAGAGAGAGAGAGAGAGAGTGAAAAAATATCACTAGCCAGCCAACCCTATCGTATGAGCGAATGATATTGGTACCTCTTGATGACACGGAATCTTATGCAGCCAGCTGCTCTAATATGTTCTCTTCTTTTGCAGATAAGAAAAGACCCGAAAGTGAAAAATGTGATGCACTATAACAATCTCATCGAATGCCTTGATCTCCATCTTACATAAATTGATTTGATCGATTACCGAGGCAGCACATCTGAGATTAAATTGGCCAGGTTCTTTGTTCAGGAGGCAAGTGTGCTCAAGGTAATGAGGTTTGGCGTTCTCTGGTGCAACAATGAATGGCGTGTTGATCACCGCAAGTGTCTAAGCCTAAATCACAAAGTCTCCGCAGAAGCTGATTTTGTTTTTCAAACATCAAGTGGCCAGAGACTCGAAAACTTATTTGCCCATTAGTGATTTGCCAGGGCAGTGGATTTTAGTTTGTACGATAATGCTGCATCCACCTAAAGTAACGAAAGTTCTTACGTAAACTTCCTAGTAATTCCCTCTTCGTAGGTGCAGCAATAATCCTAACATTTGTAATATCAGTTTGAAACTTGTAATATTGTCCTGTCCTATTCCCGTGTTTTCAAAATCCTGTGAATCAAACAGGTCCTGAGTTGGTGATGATGTTGTGCCTCCCATCTTTCACCAATAGCCGTCGGATCTAGATCTGATGCATACAAACCAAGCTTCTCCATTTTTGCAAAAAGATGCCCGCACTTGTTCCCTATTTACAAACAACTCCTTGTCTCTCACAATCAGCCTCATCTCCTCCCCACCACATCTAGGTGTAGAAGGCCGTGGAAAATCTGGCGCGATGGCCGCTGCCGGAGCTGTCCACCCCCAATCTTGGTGTTTCGTGCAATGCACGGGCATCTATGCATGGGAAATTATGTCGAATAGGGCTAGTTGTAAGCAGGCTAGCTCTACAGCCATGATGATAGTGACTGCAGACGGTGAGGCTAACTATGGTGTGCCGAACACGGCGCCTATACACAGGTGTCATCTCTGGCGCAGGGTCTTGTCACATCACTATGAGGAGCAGCATGTAATAATTTGACCAACGGGTAGTACAGTGCTAGTACTCCTACTACTACATTGGTAGTACTACTACTAGTACTAGTAGCACCACCGTTTGGATTTAGGAGTACTACCACGTCCATCTGGATTTTAGTATTTGACTAGCAATATCTAGTAATGCATGTCACCAAAAATGTACTACTCCCTTTGTAAATAAATACATGGTGTTTTATTCCTATCAGCGAGAGAACTTAATGTTTTTTTCTAACTAGAGTACTGTAATAGGATTACATGCAATGAACTAAACAATGCATGTCATGTTTGGTACTAGTCTCAAGTCATTGAAAGCATGCACGGCCCACGTCTCTCATTGGTTGATATGTCACGAAATAAGAAACAAGGAGGGAGTTAATGCACTGTGCCTAAGTATTTTGGGATTATTTGGTTTTCATAAGGTGACTTACACAACATTTTTGTTTACATGCATTAACATTTTATTAGTTAAATCAATGGTCAAAACTTGGCGCAAAATGCAAAGGGGACCAATAAACCAGTAAACATCAAACTTCTCTCGTTTGGCCCCAACTAGAGGTCCGGTGAGATGACTATACTGCACCGGCATGGAGGGGGACGCAGCTTCATTGACTTACGGAAACTGCCTTTGGGTGAATGACACATGGCCCCAGGGGGTGGCTGGCCCACCATCATACAGCCAAAGGCAGGTGCAGTAGAGGGCCAAGGAGTAGTACAAAATCCTACGCACCTCCGCACGCTAACAAAGGGCTGAGTGATCACTCGAATCGCAAGATCAGTTGACTAGAAGCTACGCTAGACCCATGGAGGCGATGAGCGCGAGCATCAGCCGGCTGTGCCAGATGGTCCACGACGCCGGCCTGCGGCCCGTCAGGTAGTATTGCTTGAGGCCGCCAGGGCGAGGGGCCGCTTGGACGACAGCTTCGTCTCCTTGTCCTCGTCGGTTTCCTCGACAAGTTCACCGTCGTCAAGAAGCTTGCGGACGACTTTGACGTAAGCCTCCAGCTGACGTGCCTAGGCTCTGCGATGCCCGCCACCCTGAACGGCCACTATGGTAACAACCTCTTCGATGCACTGGTGGCCCTGCGACTGCCCGCCGTTGCGCCGGAGAATGTCCACCTCGAGGTCGCGCTCGCCGCGCGGCGCCTGGCGCAGCAAGACACCATCGACATAATCACCCATGTCTACACGAAAATCGTCCACAAGGACTAGTACATGCAAGAGGAGGACGATAGGATGCTGGCCTTCTTGGAGCGCAGGGCAACCTTGGACGGCACTGTTCAGAAGCACGTTGAGCTCGCCGCCAACGCCGCTGCTCCTCACACGTCGGTTGGTGACCCGGCGCACTAGGGCGTGAGGATGTCAATGAACGTTGATGGATCTATATGTATTTTTATCCTTCCGTCAAATCCATGTAGTAGTATACTATACTACAGTAATTATCTTACCTTTCGCATCAACTTCATAATTTTCGTACGTACTCCATGCATGAACGGCGCCAGAAGCAAACTTCTCATTACTCTAGGCAAAATCGTTATTTTCTATCTATCGGTCGCGCCATGGAGCAGAACCAAATTTTACAAGTTACGAGTACAAAAGGAAAAGCCTGCCGTGTTCGCGTCGCACCCCCACACGGTTGGTCCTGCACGCCGCTCAAGCGGGAATGCGTGCGTTGTTGCATTTTCACTTACAAGTGGGACCGCAGTTGAGCAAACCGACTATCGGCAAACCCCCACCCCACCCACCGTGCGATGGCTGAGAAGAGAGGATAGGAGGGAGAAGAGATGGTTGTAGCACGGACTCCAAGAAAAATTGTGTCGGATAGGAGGGAGACGTGAATGCTAGTGATGGCCCATGCCACCCCACTATATCGAGCCTATATCGAGGTACGTAGAACAAATTTCCTGCAGTCCGTGCTCAGCCCTCCTCTATGTCTCTTCTCAGCCAGCCAGCGGACACGCGGAGCCCATCGTCTATTTGCTCACATGCGGACCCACATGTCAGTGAAAACGCAAGAGGACCCACTGAACCTACACATCTTTCACCTCGACGTGCTGGTGATGAAAAACAAATCCAATAAAGATCTTGGGTGGCCGCTTTTGGAGTTACTCAAGAGTAGTAAGATTCTATTTACAGTTTAACCCAAGATGCACATCTCGTGGCTTCAACTACCACTCTATTTCCTTTCATGACACGACCTGGATGCTGGATGTCCCACGTGTCGGCAAAAGGAGGAAGAACCAGACCAAATCTTCGGTTCTGCTCTCGGATTAGACTAGTTGTGCTAACTTAAAAAAATTATTGTGTACTCCCTCCGTTCCAAAATACTTGACTTCCATTTGTCCAAAAATGGATGTACCTATATACTAAGACATGTCTACATACATATATATTTTGACAAATAGAAGGCATGTATTGTGCAACGGAGGGAGTAGAATGGATGTACCTATATACTAAGACATGTCTAGATACATATATATTTTGACAAATAGAAGGCATGTAGTATTGTGCAACGGAGGGAGTAGAATGGATGCAAGTTTTTGTATTGGGAAGAAGAGTACATCCATATATTGATAGAGCGCAATTTAGTAGATGTTCTGTCACTTTTAGCTAGTATAGAATAGAGGCTAGACATGAGACTAGATGCGAGGAAGCAATGTCTACTTCTTTACACTCGAAGAAGAAAGAAGCATGCAAGATTGAGCCTCCGCAGATCAACAATGAATGCATCAAGAAGGCACTAATCCAACTTACTACATGAGTAGTCAAAATTATCATTGGAGTTCATGCAAAACGGAGGTCCATTTGGGGTCGTGCGTTGGAGTTGGCCTTACAAGTGGGACCGTAGTTAAGGAACCGACAATCGGCAAGCCCCCACCTCGCCCGCCGCGCGATGGCTGAAGTTTGAGAAACGACGAGGTTGAAGAGATTGCTCTCGCATGGACTCCAAGAAATAATATGGTGTCATATGGATGTCGTGGTGGTGGCGTGTGTCGGATTTTGGGTTCCGACAGACCCTTAAGGTTCGAACTCTGGGGTGCGCGCGGAGATTACGCTTCCTACCTACTCGAACTCGTCCGCCTCGCAAAGATCTAAACTACCAAAAGAACAACACAAGAGACACAGAGTTTATACTAGTTCGGGCCACCGATGCGGTGTAATACCCTACTCCAGTGTGGTGTGGTGGATTGCCTCTTGGGCTGGTGATGATGAACGCTACAAGGTAGAACAGCCCCGCGAGGGTCTGTTCTTGGCCTGGGGGACGAACTACTAGGAGGAGTTCGATCGCCCTTCTCTCTCTCTCTGATGCCTATCTAACTAATTGCCGGGTTGCTAGATGTTCTGATCTTCCTAGATGCCTCTACCCTGGGGGTGGCTAGTCCTCTTTATAGGCAAAGACCCTGGGCCTCTTCCCAAAAATTGAGCGGGAAGGGCGCCAATAGTTGGCCATTTTGAAGGGGAACACCTGGTACACTTATCTTGACTAAAGTTGGTCCTCGCCTGCCAAAGGTTCTGGTGATGACGCTGGCTTGGGCTCCATGGTGACTTCCTCCTTGTCGCGGAGCTGGTCTTGGTCTCGTTGCACCAAAATGGGTGCCTTTGCTTGATCCTCCTGCCCGCGCTTGCTCCCTTTGCACCAAAGAGGAAATGGAGGACACTGCGCGGGCTGGCGCCCGCCTAGCGCCTTTGGTCGTCATGGCTTGCGTCATGGGCACCTCGTGAGGTACCCCGCCTTGATTTCTCCGCCTCCTCGTGAGCCAACCTGATGAGGCCGCGCCTGAGGAAGCTCCGTGTCGTCCGCCCCGCGAGGCTTGGCCCCTCGCGAGGGTCTTGGGTTTGTGTTGATGAAGATGGGCTGTGTTGGGCCCCCTTTGAGCCACGCCGCAGGCCGCAGGCAGGCAAGTCTGGGGACCCCCGTTCCCAGAACGCCGACAGTAGCCCCCGGGCCCAAGGCGCGCCCGGACTTGGCTGTGCTGAGAGGCGAAAGGGCAAGGGCGATGCGCCGCGGGCCCTAACAGCCTACGGCCTTGGGCACCGCGTGGCGGTTGATTGGACGTGGGCGCCTCCACTTCCCCATGACGCCTCGGCATCTGCACGGATTGGACAAGTCCCTGCATGCAAAACTGGTCATGATTACCTGTGATCGTGGCGGTCGACGGTTGGCCTTCGCCGGCTATAAGTACGGAACGACACGCACCCTTCCAGTCCATTCCTCTTTGCTTCTCCTTCTTCCCGATCCTTGCTCCGTCTTGCAGCGATGGCTCCGATTCGTCGGTTCTCCGCGGCAGAGAAAGGAAAAGCCCCCCGAGAGGAACCAGACCTGCTCCCGCCGAAGAAACGGCTGACACTCCGCGGCCGTGATGAGGGGACTCTTCAGGTGGTGGAGGCATCGGAGGATCCAACGACTCCGGCGAGCCCTTCGCGACTCCAGAGACGAGCGACGACAACTACGAGCCCCCGAGCCGGCGCCGCTCCCGGAGCAGGCCAGGCTCGTCAGGCCGTCGCCGACTCTGATCTGGATGGGGTTGGCGCCGGTGCTTGACGGCCCACTGTTGATGACGGCATCTTTTGTAGGGGTGCATGTAGTTAGCGTCCTTTTAGGAGTTGTTTCCTGCGAGGAATCAAAGGTGCGCCCCGTGGGGCTTGTAAGGTCTCTGTAACCCTGTTTATTAATATAACCCTTGTCGTAAAATTGTGTGAACTGCTCATTCCGCCTTAGCTCAGTTCTCCCTTTCGAACCTCGCGAGGGCTTGGTGCTCTGCGCCGACAGGTCCCAGTCCCAAGGTGGCGTCAGCCGTCACTGGTATGCCAGGTCGCGATGCCGTGGTCAAGGCCAGGAGGTGAGCGACCCGAGGTCCGGTAAGAGCCCCTGAGTCGCGATGCTCAGGAGGTCCCCTTTGGAGCTCAAGCAGCCGTCGTTCAGTGAGAAAGGAGAGCGGCGTCGCTAACATGGGATTGCATTAGGTGCGAGGGTGGCGCCACGGTGATTGGTGCTTCCGGATGGTGACTTATCTCGAGAATCAGGGGCTTCTCCCTGGTGTGTCGCCGGGTCCGTGCATCGGCAGGCGTGGGTTTGCTCGGCGAGGTCCCCGCGTGCCCCTCCTATCTTGCCTATGCTCCCCCTTCTGCTCTACATCCTCGGGTCCCGGCCCTCGAGCGAGTCTCAGCCGTCGCTGGTATGCCAGGTCGCGATGCCGTGGTCAAGGCCAGAGGGTGAGGGCTGGAGGGCCAGTAAGAGCCCTGAGTCACGATGCTCAGGTACCCCCCCCCCCTTTAACGTGCAAGCGGTTTGCGCGATTGAGAGTGAAGGAGGCTCCGCTAGGGCCTCGCCTGACGCAGCTCCTTCATGGGATCCTGCAGATCATCATAGAAAGAACGAGGGGTTGCCATGGCAATTGACAGTCAGCCGTTGGTTGCTTTCGCGGGATGGCGAGGCACTGAAGGCTTGACGAGGTGGCGCAGTGCGGGGCTGCCGCGGCCAGAGCTCAGCCACTCAGGCTTGTCGGCGTTGCAGGGACGGACCCATGCGCAAGCGTCGTGCCATTTTGGGAGCAGCTCCGTCAGTTGGCGTCAGTCGGATGGGCAACTAGGTCAAACACATTAGCCGCGAGGGAGTGGATTCATTCAAATAGATGTTGGGAAGGCAGTCGTCACTGGGTCAGGCCCGAGTGACCTGGGGATGATGCAGCCCGAGGGGCGCCCCCAACAGAGTAAGCTAATAACATGAAAATGAAAGGGCTACATGCCATAGGGACGGACCCACGCGGCCTGGGAATGATGCAGCCCTGGGGGGGCGCTCCCAGCTGGGAATGAAACTTAAAAGATGTCACCTGATGATGTTGAGGACGGACGAGTGTTGGTGCAGCAGACTCGGTGGGCTGCAGGAGCCGCTCCTCACGAGCCCCCAGGCCCTGGGGCCTCGGGAGGTTTCGGAGGCGCTGGTGGCTCTTCGCGGACCATCTCCATCTCCGCCAAGGCTGCGGAACGCCTGGCCTCTTGAGCCTCCATGATGCCCCTTATGAGGCGTTGGTACGTGGTAGCCACGCTCGGCAAGCCGTAAGGCATGCGAATGTAGCTGTGGGGTGGACCTTCGCAGCGCCCCACTCGCGAGGGCCAGAGGCGCTCTAGAGTGGCGACTCGATTGAGCCCTGGTACGTCGAAGCAGACGCGCAGCCCATCATCCTCGCCTGGATGGGGAGCCACAGCTGGTAGGCGGCGGTCGCCTCTCATGACTCTTGACTCCTGTAGCTCTTGAATGGCCTTTCTGACGAACTCCTGAGGGTCTTGCTCTCCTTGCCTTACTCCTTCTTGAGGGAAACGTGCTTCAAAACACGCCTCCACATGGTGCCCAAGCGCCTCCCTCGTGACCTTAGCCAGGTCGGTGGCCCTCCAGGGGAGAGCCCCCGAGCCCTGCCTGAGGAGGGCGTCGGGTGCGCTTTCCTATGCGATGGAAGGAGGTTCCCCCTGGGCAGGCACGGGCCCTGAGGGGCCGGTCCTGACGATGTCTTCTTCTTCTTGGGGGTGGTTTCGGGAAGCCTCCTGCTTCCATGATCCGGGTCTTCCAATGATGCGGCCTGAAAAGCTCGTTCCAGGGAACATATCGCGTCTTTCTCCTCACAGGGCACCGTGATGACGCCGCCACTCCCTGGCATCTTGAGGACGTTGTAGCCGTGGTGAGTCACAACCATAAACTTGGCCAGCGCCGGGTACCCGAGGATGGCGTTGTACGGCAGGCGAATGTGAGCGACGTCGAAGTCGATGAGCTCGGTGCGGTAGTTGTTGCGTGCTCCGAAGGTGACAGGGAGGCGGACCTGTCCTATCGGGACCGTGGAGCCGTCAGTGACTCCGGAGAAAGGCTTGGTTGGCTGAAGCTGATTGTAAGGCACTTGGAGGTTGTTGAATGTTTCCACGGACAGGACGTTGAGCCCTGCCCCGCCATCGACGAGGGTCTTGGTGACCACCACGTTGCTGATGATTGGGGAACAAAGCATCGGGAGAACTCTGACTGTAGCTACGCACTTGAGTTGATCCGTTGAGCTGAACGTGATGGCGCATGACGACCACCTGAGAGGACGTGTGGCTTCGAGCTTGGGGAGGACTGCATTCACTTCGCGGGCGAACTGCTTGAAGGTGCGCTGAGAGGCTGGGGCTTGACCTCCGCCCAGGATGCAGGCGATCGCGCGTGGCTCTTGGAAGCCCCCATCCCCCTCGTCCTGGTGGCGGTCTTTGTTTCTTCTCGGATGAGGCGGCAGCGGAGGGAGGCCTGCGTTACCTTGCGGGCGATCCTCGCGAGGCTGATCCCTCCAGTCTCCCTCGCGAGGTGGGTCTCGCCATCGATCCTCGCGAGGTTGGTCGCGCCACCATTGGCGTGGGCCGCGGTCTTCCCAACGTCCTGGGTTTCTTCCTCCTCCTCGACCGTAGCCCCTGTCGACGCGGTCGGCGCGACGGCCGATCCTTCCTTCTCGCACAGCTCGTAGCTCTTGGCATTCATTGGTGTTGTGGGTGTGGAGGTCATGGTACACGCAGTACCGACCGCCCCTGGAGGATTCGGGCTGATCTTTGCCCCGCTTGGTGTCTGGTTCTACCGCGAGCACGGCAGCCCACTTGCGCTTCACGTCCTTGGCCTTGTATTTCTTATCTTCTAGGTCTGCGGCAGGCAGCTCGAGGAGGGAGAGGCGCCCTTCCTTAGCCCTGGCGCACTTAGTCGCCAAGTTGAACAGCTCCAAGGAAGTGCACAGGTCTTCATGCATCGCCAGCTCCTCCTTCATTTTGACGTCGCGCATGCCGTCGGAGAAGGCTGAGATGATGGCCTCCTCGGACACCTTGGGAATCTTGAGGCGTGCGCTGTTGAAGCGCTGGATGTACTTTTGCAGGGTCTCTCCGGGTTGTTGCTTGATGCGGCGCATGTCGCTCACGGCGGGCGGCGGGTCGCGGGTACCTTGGAAGTTGGCGATGAAGCGGGTATGCATCTGGTCCCAGGAGGAGATTGTGCCTGGGGCCAGGTTCAGGAGCCAGGTGCGTGCCCCGTCCTTGAGCGCCATGGGAAACCAGTTCACCATGACCTTCTCGTCTCCGTTGGCAGCCTCGATGCCCAGCTCATACCGCAGGGTCGGCCGTGCCGTCGTAGTGTGGAGGCAGGTCTGGCTTGAACTTGCTGGGCCACGCGACGCGGCATAGCCCGGCGGTGAAGGCGCGGTAGCCCGCCGTGGTCGTAGGAGGCCTTGGGTGACGGAGAGCTTGGTCCTGCGGGTCCCCGTGCGCCGCAGCTGGGAGCAGCGCGGGGTCTTGACGTGCGGGAGTAGGAGCGCAGTCGCGATGTGCTGGAGCAGGGAGCGCCCAGGCAGCTTCCTGCGGGCGAGGGACTTCTTGGCAGCTCTTCTCTTGCCGCGCTGGTGCCTAGCGGAGCGGGTTCCAGCCAGGGGCCACGCGCCTTGCAGTCGGGGCGTCTTCTTGGCGAGGAGGCGGCTGAGGTGCCTCCGGAGCTTCATCGCCGGCGCGGGGCGGGGTTCGGTGCAGCGGGAAAGACGGTGCAGGAGAGCCCCCCGCGGCCCGGACGAGCTCAGCGACGCAGTCGAGCCATTCCTCGTAGACGTCGCCGACAGGACGGTAGCGCAGGAGCTCGTTTGCCGTGATGAGCGTCGCTCGGGCCTCCAAGGGTGCGCGGATCGCGCGGGACGAAGAACCAGCTGGGGTGAGCAAGGGAGTAGCGGTGCGGCCGTCTCGCCGCACGGAAGGATGCTGGGCGACGCTTGCTGCTCGTTCCCCGCCAGGCCAGTGGCGGCGTTGATGGAAGGCAACGGGGAACGGCGAGGACGCCTGCCGACGGGGGCCGTCTGGGCGACGCGGGAAGCGAGAGCGGCTCGGCGCTCGGCGCGGGCCCGACGAGCGTCAGACATGGATGCGATGGTCGGAGGAGAACGGAGCGGCGGAAGACGAATTCCGGTGCACCCCTACCTGGCGCGCCAAATGTCGGATTTCGGGTTCTGGCAGGACCTTAAGGTTCGAACACTGGGGTGCGCACGGAGATTACGCTTCCTACCTACTCGAACTCGCCCGCCTCGCAAAGATCTAAACTACCAAAAGAACAACACAAGAGACACAGAGTTTATACTGGTTCGGGCCACCGATGCGGTGTAATACCCTACTCCAGTGTGGTGTGGTGGATTGCCTCTTGGGGTGGTGATGATGAACGCTACAAGGTAGAACAGCCTCGCGAGGGTCTGTTCTTGGCCTGGGGGACAAACTGCTAGGAGGAGTTCGATCGCCCTTCTCTCTCTAATGCCTATCTAACTGATTGTAGGGTTGCTAGATGTTCCGATCTTCCTAGATGCCTCTACCCTAGGGATGGCTAGTCCTATTTATAGGCAAAGGCCCTGGGCCTCTTCCCAAAAATTGAGCGGGAAGGGCGCCAACAGTTGGCCATTTTGAAGGGAAACATCTGGTACACTTATCCTGACTAAAGTTGGTCCTCACCTGCCAAAGGTTCTGGTGATGACGCTGGCTTGGGATCCACGGTGACTTCCTCCTTGCCGCGGAGCTGGTCTTGGTCTCGTTGCACCGAAATGGGTGCCTTTGCTTGATCCTCCCGCCCTCGCTTGCTCCCTTTGCACCAAAGAGGAAAGGGAGGACACTGCGCGGGCTGGCGCCCGCCTGGCGCCTTTGGTCGTCATGGCTTGCGTCATGGGCACCTCGTGAGGTACCCCGCCTTGATTTCTCCGACTCCTCGTGAGCCAACTTGATGAGCCCGCGCCTAAGGAAGCTCCGTGTCGTCCGCCCCTCGAGGCTTGGCCCCTCGCGAGGGTCTTGGGTTTGTGTTGATGAAGATGGGCTGTGCTGGGCCCCCTTTGAGCCACGCCGCAGGCCGCAGGTAGGCAAGTCTGGGGACCCCTGTTCCCAGAACGCCGACAGCGTGTGCCGTACTCCTGGACGTGAATGCTTGTTCTAGTCCATGCCACCCTACTACTCCTACTACTTACACCTACTATATGGTATACTAGTAGTATCAAGGATTCGAGGTGTTGTTTACGTACAACAAACACATTAACATATGGCTATAGTAAAAACACCCGTCCGACGCGCGAAGCATGTGAAGCTAGTACAAATAGTGTACTACTATTGTTGATTGGCCTCATCCGATAACCTGTTGCAATGCACGT
Source organism: Aegilops umbellulata (assembly GCA_032464435.1). Lineage (NCBI taxonomy): Eukaryota > Viridiplantae > Streptophyta > Magnoliopsida > Poales > Poaceae > Aegilops > Aegilops umbellulata. Next base: position 194,228,917 of record CP136055.1, read on the forward strand.
ACAATTATGTATTCGGAAAATATTTTTTTGCCTCGTCGCACCACTCACTCAGAGAAGCGAATCGAAAGCCATTCATAAATTTAGTAAGTTTATCACAGGCATATCATTTTATTACATAGAACAACAGATCATCAACCCACATCGACAACGAGGATACATTATAAATACTAAAGTTTTCACCACACAACAAATAACAAGCAATGAAATGAACTTCAACTCAACCATTCCTCGGCGTTGGAAACACTTCTCTTTGAACCACAAGTGATTCTCTGGGACGGGCCATGCATTGTCGATCTGGAGACCAACGCAGGACTGATTATCCAGGCTGAAGCGGCCTACTATATCAGTACCAGGGTAGGGAACCACGTAAATGTCCGAGGTATAGACACAGTTGCTTCTCATAAATGTGTCAACAACGGTTGGATCGCCTTTCACCATCATCGGATAGTTTCGTCCAAGGAAGAGCGGGTTTTCTCCAAGACTATCAATTCTGTGCCAGGGAGAAGGAGTTGGCGCTAGCACACTAGTATCCATCCCGAATAGCATGCAACGGGTGTCAGAATAGGTCCGGAGAGTGCGACCATGGGAGACTACACCTACTTCCTTAGCAGTAACATCATCAGTGGGCTGTATACACACAAGAAGAGGTGATCCATCAGAATTAGTTGCCAGGTGCCACAGAGTATATCGGCGCTGCTCGTCTTCATGCTCGTGATCATCACCATCGTCATCTCCCCCTTGGTTATAAAAATCTTCAAGTATAGGTGGTGGGATGTCCACAGGACCTTGGAAACACAAGAAGAAGGTTAATTAGTAAAGGGAAAGTTGCTAACCCGCATGCATGTGGATGAAACAATTATAATTACGGTGGAAGACAAACATACCAAAAAACGAGGATCCCCTGCAAAAATAGTGCCACGAGAGGTGTCAGCAAACACAAGATCCTTGTATTCAATTGCATCACAGTACCCATCCGTGTATAGAAACTGATTTTTGAGTAATATCCATCCAGTCGAACCACAAAGGACGGCAACTAGCTTGTCAAAGATAGCAAATACTTGATAGTTCTTGTAATTCCAAGAGCAGTTGGGAACTCGACAAATTGCTATCTTCAGTACACGACAGTCACCATGATCGTATTTGAACGTACGTAGATCATCTATGTGCTCAACCTCAGGGCACTCAGAGATTTTTGGAAGTGGAATCCGCTGACGAGTGTACACATTCACAAGTTCCCACTCGCAATTGTACCCAATATAAACAACCCAATCTCCATTTGCACCAGCCCAGGACTTACCCTTAAGTGATGGCATCTTGACATCACACGTATCATTATCAAGTGGCATCAACTTGCACAAGGCGAGGTCGCCGTCGTCCGCTCGCCAGCGAGCAGGGTCACGGTGAAGAAGATAGGGGAGATCAAACCACTCCTTGACCCTTGGGTTCCTTGCAATGATGTTATTAGTTGAGTCGAGAATGAGCTTGAGCGAACCTGCCATGCTAGCCGAGGTGATGACATCGCACCGATCAATGAGTTCCTCCACCACGTCACCTTTCAGATCGGGGCAAGAATAACGGGGTCGTTTCCGGCCTGTTCCCTCCATGGAGAAGACGACCAAACAATGGCAGAAGAAAGGGTGAAGGGCTGAAGGAAAATGGAGGAGGGAGAGGAAGAGCGTGCGACAGCAGTTCCAAATCGAGAGGGAAAGGCGAAGAGTCGGTGGACAGTTGCGAGTTTGCCACGGTTCACGAAGAGGCGCCCCGGCCTACACGTCCGTTTGGAAATACTCCTACTACTCGCCGTCGTCTCACTGATATGTTGGAACGGGACCACATGTCAACAAGACATGGTGTGTAATTTCTCGTGCAAAATGCGATCTGGCCGCGTTGGCCCGAGGTGCCGCATTAGTTATCGACCTTTATTTTTTTAATGGCGTGCCGATCAGTTTTGAAGCACGACTAACTGGTACTGTACGCAGAGAAAATATAAACTACTCTACCACTCCCCCACCTCCAGTACTAGTAGTATAAAAAATATATATAGGCTGGAGCTTCAGCGCTTTCTTGCTAAGGGCTGCCCACTTCCTTCTCACACTACCACCCTCTCTCCAGATCTAAAAAAGACGGCCCCTCTCTCCCTCCTCACCGGTGGTTACAGATCCGCCGAGGAAGAGAAGGACGTGCAGCATTCACGCACTCGTCGTCGGTGAGCGAGGTCACGCACTGACGACAAGGCCGTCCTCTCAGACCTAGCGCCCGCGCGGGATGGCCTCCGTCCCTAAGCTCACTGCCGTAGTGTGTGCGGAGGACGACGACCACGAGCAAAGCCACTTCCCACCGACCCTCAGGTATGCTACCTCTTTTCGAGCCATAACCTTGTTCTATTGCCCCATCTGCTAAGGGGAAAATCAGTAGCTAAGGAACGAGTCTCGTGTCTCTTGGTTGAAGAAGGGTAGAAAGGCATGACAACGCAATAGAGAATGATCAGGTCAATCGGTTTGTTGTCCTCGCATAGGAAAAAGGTGGCTAAAGAGAACAAAAATGGGACCGTAATCCACATATGATGCCTGGATATTTGTTGCTCTGGGCAACCATACCTCCCTCACCACTCTGCGTCCGTGGAGGTACATCGTACTGGTGCCTCCCATGCTCTTATTGCCACTTTTTTGCTGTTAGTATAACGCCAGCAGTCAAGTCAAGCAATGCTACTGCTAAAGTGATGCCACATTTAACTAATGCCGCTCTCAGTCTAATGCCACCCATAAATTTAAGCAATGCCATTTAATGTCACTGGATTATTTCAGGGTTAGTTGTTGATTGTGGATGTATTAAAGATTTTTCAGCTATAAGGCATTCTAATGTTGTTGCACAACCAGTATACCAACGATGAAACTTGTTACTCCCGTCAGATTTTTGCACTGTTAATGCTTATAGATTACATACCTCACTTTCATGAGATAAGTTAATTTTTTTTGTACAGTGTCACCAAAATGCCAAGGCGCTGATCTCATTTTATTTTGGTTAAACTGCACAAACAATTATGAAGACAAGAGGAAAGGTCAAGAGTGGGCACCTCCTCCTCCTGTTGTTCTCTTGAGGAGGTCTGTATGTTTGTCTCTAATGCCTGTCGACTACATACCTGAAATCATGATGTAATGTTAAGTCATTTCCTTTTGTACAGTGTCACTGAATTGTCAAGGCGGTGATGGCATTTTATTTTAGTAGAACTGCACAAAATTTGCTTAAAAGAAGAGGAAAGGTCAGGAATGGCTCACTTTTCCAGAAAAAACTATGTATGCCTTCCTCACATCAGCCGTTGTTGCTTTATTTATTCCTACAAATAGGTGGTTAGAAACAGTCTTGCTACCTTTTCCCATTAAGAAATTGGAATGCTTATATTTGTGAGTCTATGCTTCAACTAGTGCCACTTTTAGAGTAATCACACTTTCAAAATCTATGCAAACAGGGATGCTCGATTTTAGTGGAACTGCACAAAAAGTCCAACTGGTTCAACATTAGGAGCATGTTTTTTCCCAACCTTTATATCCACTTGGTGGCACTATGAGTTGTTCATTACGAAGGTACATGGTTTGCTACTATCTTGCTACTCTTTTTGTACTGTCATTAGATAGTAATACTAGTGGTTTGCATGTGAATTTATTGGCAGGGTGGACCTACATTGGAGGTGCAGGACAGGATTCAATGATTGGATGCTCAATTTCGGTTGTATCGATTTCACCTCTTCCATCACTGCGGACATGGATATCCTTGGTCTGATGAAGAATAGGCGCTATATTTCTGCTCTGAACCAGCAAATCAATTTAGTATGAAATTGTCCAGGGCAAAACATAACTGTATCAGATTGTCCAGTGCAGAACATGACAGATGCTAAGCGGAAGAGACATGTTTAAACCGAAAATACAAGGTGTGGTATACGTTTACTAGCTGCTTGATATTTGTGCAGACAGAGATGTCTGCCCGTTGCCATTTGGCAAACCAACAAAGTGCCCGCAATTTTGGTTGAACTGCACAAGAGAATAGTATAGTCACTGCATGCAGTGCCATTTGAAAATAGACACAGAAAGATTGGATAGTCACTTCATGGACTGCAGAAAAGTAGTATTGTACTATTTATTGGCCAACACTAGGTGCTTCATTGCTTTGGTCTGATTATACAATGGGCATCATTTTGCCTAAGTTAAGGTTTGTATTCCGAAAATAGTCTTGCCGTGTGATCGAGAGAAGACCAAATCGTATTGCAGTGGATGTTCCTCCATCATGTCTGGTTCATTCTCATGGTTCCAGCTGTTGGTGAAACCACTTACGTTTGCAAGAGGAATTGTAGACTTCACAAACAAATTTGTATTTCAATCTGTACTGAATGTTGGCCAAGAGAAGCATCCATGTTAGTAGGAAGAACAGATGTTTTTTCTAGATCTTTGCTTTTGGAGCTACATATTTGTATATGATCTGTTAGTCATTGAGATGCATTAACATGTTGATCTTATGTATGGTAATCGTACTAGTTAGTTTTAGTTGCGACGCAAGATCCGAAGTGGCTGATCTTTGCTTTCGAAGCTACATATTTGTATATGATCTGTGAATCATTGAGATGCATTAACAGTTACTTATTTCTGTTCACTCAGTGTTTACAAGCTAGCCTACAAATGCGCCCCTGGCAGTTTTATTTGCGACGCAAGATACGAAGTGGCAGTTTTTAGAATAAAAATGCCTACCTATGAAGAAACTGACAAGCTACACTATCGATCCTACACGGATAAAAATGCCTACCTCTGAAGAAACTGACAAGCTACACTAGTGATCCTACACGGATAAATAGCGGATCACGCACGTACTACCTCCTTTCCGGTTTGTAGGGCTCAATTCAAGAAACGACCTACTTGATCCTACACGAATAAATAGCAGATCACGCACGTACTAGTACCTCCTTTCCGGTTTGCAGGGCTTAATTCAAACCTCTCACCAACCAAGGTACTCCCTCCGTCCGGGTTTATTAGTCCCGTGAGCAAAGCAGCAAGACCAAGGCATGGCAATAATTAACGGCACGCAGAAGTTTAAGCCTAATAAATTCTAGCGATTTAAGTGGATGCATGTTGCTTCGCATACTGCCTGCGAGCAATTCTGAGTGCCTGCATGTAGCCGGCCGTAATTAAGGCAGCTAACTTATGCGAAAAAAGATACGCTTTAAATCCGTGGAATCATTATTGACAGGGAGGGAGATGATTCGAGTGCACTCGTTTGACCGCCATGCCGGCGTGCGACCCAGATGGGACGGGACGGCACAGTCATAATTTCAGTTTCTCTAGTTTTCCATGGCAAGCTGGCGCGCTAAGCCATTATGCATTGAATTCCGATGACCGTCGCGCTACCTTCCGCCTATAAGTACTGTTTCCCGGCCTTCTCAGGTGCCACCGTGATCCAACTCGCCATATCCTCATAAGCCCCCACCGGCCCGACGTCGCTCGCCACGTCCGCCATGCCCCCGCCCGTCTGCGGTAGGCGACGCCGGAGGCGGTCACCGCCAGAACTAGTGTTCGGGTTTTCACCGGAAGGTAGACGGAGGGAGGAGGCATTCTATCTGTCTTTAGATGGCAATGCGGAGATCGAGGAGTTGTTGGAGCGCGACCGCATGGCGGCGGAGGAGGAGTTGTTGGAGCGTGACCGCCTGGCGGAGGAGCAGCGTCTCGCCGATTTGCGCCGCCAGCGGGACATGGAGCAGCAGCGCACCGATGCTCTGAGTCGCGAGCAAAGCGCCCGCAACTGGGCCGACTACATGGAGGCCGGCGCCCGGCAAATAGCCCTGGAGGCTGTCAGGCACGCACGCGTTCGCAACACCGATTTTTACTACCAGCTCGTCAAGTGGGTTTCCCGCTTGGAAGCCGAAGCTTCGGTGGACCACGCCGGCATGGAAAGGGCCAACGCGCGCGAGCAACGCGCCCTATCACACCTCTTGCAAGTCCGAGGCGAGGTGGAGGACACCGGTGCAGGCGTTTATCCTGGACAGCAGATGGCGGCCGGCATCGTGTAGTTAGCTAAGAGTAAGTTAGTACTTGTACGCTACTAGAGTGTTAGTGGGAGTAGATAGTTCACTTGGCTATGATGGTTGTCAACGTGGAAGTTCAGTACTCTATATGTGGATCAGACCTGTTACTTTGTTCTGAATGTTGAACTTTCCGTTTGAACGTATGGAATGGGCAGTTATTTTTTTAAATGGGTTGTATTTGTCCTCCATGGTTTAGAGGCTGACTTGTGGGCCTAGCAAGTTGACGCGTACACAATCAGGAGATGATTGTACGTGGAGAGGATGACAGCAGGGACCCGCCAAGGTCATGGCCGTACGCAAGCAAGTGCCTCCTTATTTCAAGCCAATAAAAAATGGCTCCTCCTAGTGGATTTCTCACATCTGGGTCCCATGCCATTATCAACGTAGTCAATAAACGAGAGAATTGCACAACGAGCGGCTGACACCAGGAACCCAACAGCTCGCCCAGTTATTTTTGTTTTGGGTTAATTTGATAAATGCCACTCCAAATCTGGTGTATCCATGAAATGCCACTGCAATTTCCAAACTTTGAAAAATGCCATTTCATGCCATTTCTAGTGGCATTTTTCAAAGTCTGGAGTGGCGTTTTTCAAAGTTTGCAAACTGCAGTGGCATTTTTCGAAGTTTGCAAAAATTGCAGTGGCATTTTTCAAAGTTTGGAAATTGCAGTGGCATTTTTATGAATCACCATAATTGGAGTGGCATTTATCTAATTTGTTTTTGAGACGGAAGCATGGTGTCAACTGGGCTGTGCGGGACACTCTGGCCTGTCTAGACAACCTTTTCTTTTATGTTTACCGCAGACCAGCCCAGTAATTTTTTTTTCTTTCTGAAAATGGCTAGCCCAGTTTTTTTGTGATTTGTCAAGTAAGTCGCTTTATCAGGCATGTTGGGCTGCAAATCTTTCAAGACGAGGAGAGTGGCCTATCAGTAATGAGAAATGGATTGTACATTTTTAAAACACATCAAACTGGCAATTATTTTCAAATATCTTTTTTTCATTTCGAGATTTTAAATTCCATCGATTTTTATGCGTGGACAATTTATTGGATTTTATATTGATATACATTTATTTTTAAAATCTGTCTGAATGTGACTCGAAATTTCAGGATTAAAAACAGTTCAGACTGCACCGACATATGCAAAATTTTGTATAATTTTTTAACCGTGGCCACAATATGGGCTGTAATGCTAAGATAAAGAATATGGGCTCCAAAAAAAACCCGTAAGAATTAGCAAATGGGCTGTAAATTATTTGAAATAATGGCAGATGGATTGTATGCTGTTTTCCACAGATTTGAGGCTTTCCACAGATGGCATGTATACTGTTGGATGTCCATCCAACGGCCGTCGTGCTTCTTCAATCTTTGCTATTCGTGCTCTAGCCGCTCAAACAAGCGCCGGCGGGACTGCCTGCTCCCTCCTCCCAGCGGTCGGCTGTGCTGCCGCGCAGGCCTCACTGCCCCATGGTACTCCCATCGCTGGCCTAGCCATCCCTCTACTCACCCACACCTGTTGTTACTCTCCGGCGACGGCAGACGAACCAGTAAACCCTTGTACAGTCGTACTCCCCTCCGCGTGGGAAACAAAAACAACGGCCGAGTCTTCCCGGCCTCCGTGTCGTTCCCTTCCTAGGCCTCGCCGTCATCCATCGCCCTGGTGCTCTCGGCGTGGCGTGGTCAGCGTGGTCAACGACCGACATGCATCTGAAGTGGACTGTACGTGGAGAGGCTAACAACTAGGTCCACGGCCGCACGCAAGGAAATGCCTCCTTATTACGTGCAAAATAATGATTTCGTCCACCTGACATCTGGGACCCACCGAAACGGCCTCTGTATTTCCCGAAAAAACGTTACCGCCGCTGACAGTTCGGACCCACTAGATATATCTTCGCACGCAAGGAAATGCCTCCTTATTACGCACAAAAAATGAATACTCCCCCTGCTTGCTGGGACCCAGTATAGTGGGCCTACTAAGTTTACGGGGATGAAGGGCTTTGTCAACTTAGTCAATATGCACGATTCTAGTCCGACTGACCGTACGATGTCCATCCAACGACCGTAGTGCTTCTTCAATCTCTGGTCTTCTTGCTCCAGCCGCCCAAACCTGCGCCGGTCGTGTCGCCTGCTCCTGCCCCCCGTGGCCGGCTGTGCTGTCGCGGAGGCCTCACCGCTCCCATACTACTCCCACCGCTGGCCAGGCCATCCCTCCACTCCATTCACCCACACCCCCTGTTATTCTGCAGCGACGGCAGCGCAGCCGAACCAGTGAACCCTCGTACTCCAATCCGCGTGGGCATCCACTGCCGCATCTTCCCCGGCTCCGCGTCGTCCCCTTCCTAGGCCTCGCCGTCATCCACCGTCGTGGTGCTGTCGGCGCGCCGTGGTCAATGTGGTAAACGGCCGAATTCCATCGGAAGAATACTGTACGTGGAGAGGCTGACAGCTGGGTCCACGGCAGCCGCAAGGAAGTGCCTCCTTATTACGCGGAAAATAATTATTCCTCCACCTGATAGCAGGGACCCACCGGACGGGCCACCAGTATTTTGCGAAAAAAACTCGTTTCCCCCTGACTGTTGGGACACACCGGACGGGCCACCGTATTTCGCGAAAAAAACGTTCCCCCCGCTGTCAGCTCGGACCCATCGGAAGTGCCTCCTTATTACACACAAAAAAATGAATACTCCCCCGGCTAGCTGGGACCCACCTTGCTGGTGTTGGAAATATGCCCTAGAGGCAATAATAAAAGGATTATTATATTTCGATGTTCATGATAATTGTCTATTGTTCATGCTATAATTGTATTGTCCGGAAATCATAATACATGTGTGAATACATAGACCACAATATGTCCCTAGTAAGCCTCTAGTTGACTAGCTCGTTGATCAATAGATAGTCATGGTTTCCTGACTATGGACATGGGGATGTCATTGATAACGGGATCACATCATTAGGAGAATGATGTGATGGACAAGACCCCAAACCTAAGCATAGCACAAAAGATCGTATAGTTCGTTTGCTAGAGCTCTTCTGAATGTCAAGTATCATTCCTTAGACCATGAGATTATGCAACTCCCAGATACCGTAGGAGTGCTTTGGGTGTATCAAACGTCACAACGTAACTGGGTGACTATAAAGGTGCACTACAGGTATCTCCGGAAGTGTCTGTTGGGTTGGCATGAATCGAGACTGGGATTTGTCACTCCATATGACGGAGAGGTATCTCTGGGCCCACTCGGTAAGACATCATCATAATGAGCTCAATGTGATCAAGGTGTTGTTCACGGGATGATGTGTTGCGGGAACGAGTAAAGAGACTTGCCGGTAACGAGATTGAACAAGGTATCTGTATACCGACGATCGAATCTCGGGCAAGTATCGTACCGCTAGACAAAGGGAATTGAGTACGGGATTGATTAAGTCCTCGACATCGTGGTTCATCCGATGACATTATCGAGGATCATGTGGGAGCCAACATGGGTATCCAGATCCCGCTATTGGTTATTGACCGAAGAGTCGTCTCAGTCATGTCTGCATGTCTCCCGAACCCGTAGGGTCTACACACTTAAGGTTCGGTGACGCTAGGGTTATTAGGAAGACTTGTATGTGATTACCGAATGTTGTTCGGAGTCCCGGATGAGATCCTGGACGTCACAAGGAGTTCCGGAATGGTCCAGAGGTGAAGATTTATATATGGGAAGTTGTCATACGGACACCGGGAAGTTTCGGGGGCATATCGGTATTGTACCGGGGCCACCAGAGAGGTTCCGGGGGTCCACCTTGAGGGGCCAGCCCTCTCGGAGGGCCTCATGGGCCACAAGGGGCAGGGAACCAGCCCCTGGAGGGCTGGGCGCGCCTCCTTCCCTTGGGCCCATGCGCCTAGGGTTGGGGGGAAACCCTAGTGGGGGCGCCCCCCTTGCTTGGGGGGTAAGCCCCCCTCCCTGGCCGCCGCCCCCCCCCCCCTCTAGATCTCATCTAGAGGGGGCCGGCCCCCTTGCCCCTTCCCCTATAAATAGTGGGGGTGAGGGGAGGGCAGCAACACACAACAAGGCGCAGCCCCTCCCCTCCCCAACACCTCTCCTCCTCCGTCACGCGCTTGGCGAAGCCCTGCCGGAGTACTACTTCTCCACCACCACCACGCCGTCGTGCTGCTGTTGAAGTCTTCTTCCTCAACCTCTCCTTCCCCTTGCTGGATGAAGAAGGAGGAGATGTCAATCGTCCCGTACGTGTGTTGAACGCGGAGGTGTTGTCCGTTCGGCACTTGGTCATCGGTGATCTGAATCACGGCGAGTACGACTCCATCATCCACGTTCTTCTTGAATGCTTCCGTTGCGATCTACAAGTGGTATGTAGATGCTCTCCTATCCCCTCGTTTCTAGAATACTCCATGGATAGATCTTGGTGATGCGTAGGAAAATTTTAATTTCTGCTACGATCCCCAACAGTGGCATCATGAGCTAGGTCTCTGCGTAGTTTCTATGCACGAGTAGAACACAAAGTAGTTGTGGGCGTCGAATTGTCAATTCTTCTTGCCGTTACTAGTCCTATCTTGGTTCAGCGGTATTGTGGGATGAAGCGGCCCGGACCAACCTTACACGTACGCTTACGTGAGACCGGTTCCACCGACTAACATGCACTAGTTGCATAAGGTGGCTGGCGGGTGTCTGTCTCTCCCACTTTAGTTGGGTCGGATTCGATGAACAGGGTCCTTATGAAGGGTAAATAGAGATTGACAATTCACGTTGTGGTTTTAACGTAGGTAAGAAACGTTCTTGCTAGCAACCTATAACAGCCACGTAAAAATTTGCAACAACAATTAGAGGACGTCTAACTTGTTTTTGCAGCAAGTGCTTTGTGATGTGATATGGCCAGAAGTTGTGATGAATCATGTATGTGATGTATGAGATGATCTTGTTATTGTAATAGGAATCACGACTTGCATGTCGATGAGTATGACAACCGCCAGGAGCCATAGGAGTTGTCTTAATTTATTTATGACCTGCGTGTCAACTTAAATCGTCATGTAATTACTTTACTTTATTGCTAAAGCGTTAGCCATAGTAGTAGAAGTAATAGTAGACGTGACAACTTCACGAAGACACGATGATGGAGATCATGATGATGGAGATCATGGTGTGATGCCGGTGACGACGACGAACATGGCGCCCCGAAGATGGAGATCAAAGGAGCGAAATGATGTTGGCCATATCATGTCACTATTTGATTGCATGTGATGTTTATCATGTTTTTACATCTTATTTTCTTAGAACGACGGTAGCATAAATGAGATGATCCCTCATTAAAATATCAAAAATGTGTTCTCCCTAACTGTGCACCGTTGCTAAGGTTCGTCGTTCCGAAGCACCACGTGATGATCGGGTGTGATAGGTCCTTACGTTCGCATACAACGGGTGTAAGCCATATTTACACACGCAATACACTTAGGTTGGATTGACGAGCCTAGCATGTACAGACATGGCCTCGGAACACGGAGGACCGAAAGGTCGAACATGAGTCGTATAGAAGATACGATCAACATGGAGATGTTCACTGATGATGACTAGTCCGTCTCACGTGATGATCGGACACGGCCTAGTTGACTCGGATCATGTATCACTTAGATGACTAGAGGGATGTCTACTCTGAGTGGCAGTTCATTCATTAATTTGATTAGATGAACTTAATTATCATGAACTTAGTCTAAATCTTTACAATATGTCTTGTAGATCAAATGGCCCACGGTAATGTCACCCTCAACTTCAACGCGTTCCTAGAGAAAACCAAGCTGAAAGATGATGGCAGCAACTATTCGGACTGGGTCCGGAACCTGAGGATCATCCTCATAGCAGCCAAGAAAGATTATGTCCTAGAAGCACCGCTAGGTGATGCACCATTCCCAGAAAACCATGACGTTATGAACGCCCATCAGTCACGTACTGATGATTACTCCCTCGTTCAGTGCGGCATGCTTTACAGCTTAGAACCGGGGCTTCAAAAGCGTTTTGAGAAACACGGAGCATATGAGATGTTCGAGGAGCTGAAATTGATTTTCCAAGCTCATGCCCGGGTCGAGAGAGATGAAGTCTCCGACAAGTTCTTTAGTTGTAAGATGGAGGAAAATAGCTCTGTCAGTGAACACATACTCAAGATGTCTGGGTTGCACAACCGCTTGACTCAGCTGGAAGTTAATCTCCCAGATGAGGCGGTCATTGACAGAATCCTTCAGTCGCTCCCACCTAGCTACAAGAGCTTCGCGATGAACTACAATATACGGGGGATGGAAAAGACCATTCCCGAGTTGTATTCAATGCTGAAATCTGCAGAGGTGGAGATCAAAAAGAAACATCAAGTGTTGATGGTGAATAAAACCACTAAGTTCAAGAAAGGCAAGGGTAAGAAGAACTTCAAGAAGGACGGCAAGGAGGTTGTCGCGCCTGGTAAATCAGTTGCCAGGAAGAAGTCAAAGAATGGACCCAAACATGAAACTGAGTGCTTTTATTGCAAGGGAAATGGTCACTGGAAGCGGAATTGCCCCAAGTACTTAGCAGATAAGAAGGCTGGCAACACTAAAGGTATATGTGATATACATGTAATTGATGTGTACCTTACCAGTGCTCGTAGTAGCTCCTGGGTATTTCATACCGGTGCTGTTGCTCATATTTGTAACTCAAAACAGGAGCTGCGGAATAAACAGAGACTGGCGAAGGACGAGGTGACGATGCACGTCGGGAATGGTTCCAGGGTCGATGTGATCGCCGTCGGCACGCTACCTCTACATTTACCTACGGGATTAGTTTTAAACCTCAATAATTGTTATTTAGTGCCAAGTTTGAGCATGAACATTGTATCTGGATCTCGTTTAATGCGAGATGGCTACTCATTTAAATCCGAGAATAATGGTTGTTCTATTTATATGAGTGATATGTTTTATGGTCATGCTCCGATGGTTAATGGTTTATTCTTAATGAATCTCGTACGTGATGTTACACATATTCATAGTGTGAATACCAAAAGATGTAAAGTTAATAACGATAGTCCCACATACTTGTGGCACTGCCGCCTTGGTCACATTGGTGTCAAGCGCATGAAGAAGCTCCATACTGATGGACTTTTAGAGTCTCTCGATTATGAATCATTTGACACGTGCGAACCATGCCTCATGGGCAAAATGACCAAGACTCTATTCTCAGGGACAATGGAGCGAGCAACCAACTTGTTGGAAATCATACATACAGATGTGTGTGGTCCAATGAGCGTTGAGGCTCGCGGAGGCTATCGTTATGTTCTCACTCTCACTGATGATTTGAGTAGATATGGGTATGTCTACTTAATGAAACACAAGTCTGAGACCTTTGAAAAGTTCAAGGAGTTTCAGAGTGAGGTTGAGAATCAACGTGACAGAAAAATAAAGTTCTTACGATCAGATCGTGGGGGAGAATATTTAAGTCACGAATTTGGCACACACTTAAGAAAATGTGGAATCTCTTGACAACTCACGCCGCCTGGAACACCTTAGCGTAACGGTGTGTCCGAACGTCATAATCGCACTCTATTGGATATGGTGCGGTCTATGATGTCTCTCACAGATCTACCGCTATCATTTTGGGGATACGCTCTAGAGAAAGCCGCATTCACTTTAAATAGGGCACCGTCTAAATCCGTTGAGACAACACCGTATGAATTATGGTGTGGAAAGAAACCTAAACTGTCGTTTCTGAAAGTTTGGGGTTGCGATGCTTATGTCAAGAAACTTCAACCTGAAAAGCTCGAACCAAAATCGGAAAAATGCGTCCTCATAGGATATCCCAAAGAAACAGTTGGGTATACCTTCTACCTCAGATCCGAAGGCAAGATCTTTGTTGCCAAGAATGGGTCCTTTCTAGAGAAAGAGCTTCTCTCAAAAGAAGTAAGTGGGAGGAAAGTAGAACTTGATGAAGTACTACCTCTTGAAAATCAGAGTAGCGCAGCTTAGGAAAATGTTCCTGTGGTACCTGCACCGATTCAAGAGGAGGTTAATGATGATGATCAAGATACTTCTGATCAAGCTCCTACTGAACTTCGTAGGTCCATAAGGACGCGTTCCGCACCAGAGTGGTACGGCAACCCTGTCCTGGAAATCATGTTGTTGGACAACGGTGAACCTTCGAACTATGAAGAAGCGATGGCGGGCCCAGATTCCGACAAATAGCTAGAAGCCATGAAATCCGAGATAGAATCCATGTATGAAAACAAAGTATGGACTTTGACAGACTTGCCCGATGATCGGCGAGCGATAGAAAATAAATGGATCTTTAAGAAGAAGACAGGCGCGGATGGTAATGTGACTATCTATAAAGCTTGACTTGTCGCTAAGGGTTATCGACAAGTTCAAGGGGTTGACTACGATGAGACTTTCTCTCCCGTAGCGAAGCTGAAGTCCGTCCGAATCATTTTAGCAATTGCCGCATACTATGATTATGAGATATGGCAAATGGATGTCAAAACGGCATTCCTTAACGGCTTTCTTAAGGAAGAATTGTATATGATGCAGCCGGAAGGTTTTGTCGATCCTAAGAATGCTAACAAAGTATGCAAGCTCTAGCGCTCTATCTATGGGCTGGTGCAAGCATCTCGGAGTTGGAACATTCGCTTTGATGAGATGATCAAAGCATTTGGGTTTATGCAGACTTATGGAGAAGCCTGCGTTTACAAGAAAGTGAGTGGGAGCTCCGTAGCATTTCTCATATTATATGTGGATGACATACTATTGATGGGAAATGATATAGAATTCTTGGAAAGCATAAAGGCCTATTTGAACAAGTGTTTTTCAATGAAGGACCTTGGAGAATCTGCTTATATATTAGGCATCAAGATCTATAGAGATAGATCGAGACGCCTCATCGGTCTTTCACAAAGTACGTACCTTGACAAGATTTTGAAGAAGTTCAAAATGGATCAGTCCAAGAAGGGGTTCTTGCCTGTATTGCAAGGTGTGCGATTGAGCACGGCTCAATGCCCGACCACGGCAAAAGATATAGAAGAGATGAGTGTCATCCCCTATGCCTCAGCCATAGGGTCTATTATGAATGCCATGCTGTGTACCAGACCAGATGTAAACCTTGCCGTAAGTTTGGTAGGTAGGTACCAAAGTAATCCCGGCAAGGAACACTGGACAGCGGTCAAAAACATCCTGAAGTACCTAAAAAGGACTAAGGATATGTTTCTCGTTTATGGAGGTGCCGAAGAGCTCGTCGTAAAGGGTTACGTCGACGCCAGCTTCGACACAAATCTGGATGACTCCAAGTCACAAACCGGATACGTGTATATTTTGAATGGAGGGGCAGTAAGCTGGTGCGGTTGCAAGCAAAGTGTCGTGGCGGGATCTACATGTGAAGCAGAGCATATGGCAGCCTCGGAGGCAGCACAAGAAGCATTCTGGGTGAAGGAGTTCATTACCGACCTAGGAGTCATACCCAATGCGTCGGACCCGATGACTCTCTTCTGTGACAACACTGGAGCAATTGCCCTTGCGAAGGAGCCCAGGTTTCACAGGAAGACCAGGCATATCAAGCGTCGCTTCAACTCCATTCGTGGAAGTGTTCAAAATGGAGACATAGAGATTTGTAAAGTACATACGGACCTGAATGTGGCAGATCCGTTGACTAAACCTCTCCCTAGAGCAAAACATGATCAACGCCAAAATTCCATGGGTGTGCGATTCATCACAATGTAACTAGACTATTGTCTCTAGTGCAAGTGGGAGACTGTTGGAAATATGCCCTAGAGGCAATAATAAAAGGATTATTATATTTCCCTATTCATGATAATTGTCTATTGTTCATGCTATAATTGTCTTGTCCGGAAATCATAATACATGTGTGAATAGATAGACCACAATATGTCCCTAGTAAGCCTCTAGTTGACTAGCTCGTTGATCAATAGATAGTCATGGTTTCCTGACTATGGACATGGGGATGTCATTGATAACGGGATCACATCATTAGGAGAATGATGTGGTGGACAAGACCCAAACCTAAGCATAGCACAAAAGATCGTATAGTTCGTTTGCTAGAGCTTTTCTGAATGTCAAGTATCATTCCTTAGACCATGAGATGATGCAACTCCCGGATACCGTAGGAGTGCTTTGGGTGTATCAAACGTCACAACGTAACTGGGTGACTATAAAGGTGCACTACAGGTATCTCCGAAAGTGTCTGTTGGGTTGGCATGAATCGAGACTGGGATTTGTCACTCCGTATGACGGAGAGGTATCTCTGGGCCCACTCGGTAAGACATCATCATAATGAGCTCAATGTGATCAAGGTGTTGTTCACGGGATGATGTGTTGCGGGAACGAGTAAAGAGACTTGCCGGTAACGAGATTGAACAAGGTATCGGTATACCGACGATCGAATCTCGGGCAAGTATCGTACCGCTAGACAAAGGGAATTGAGTACGGGATTGATTAAGTCCTCGACATCGTGGTTCATCCGATGACATTATCGAGGAGCATGTGGGAGCCAACATGGGTATCCAGATCCCGTTGTTGGTTATTGACCGAAGAGTCGTCTCGGTCATGTCTGCATGTCTCCCGAACCCGTAGGGTCTACACACTTAAGGTTCGGTGACACTAGGGTTATTAGGAAGACTTGTATGTGATTACCGAATGTTGTTCGGAGTCCCGGATGAGATCCCGGATGTCACGAGGAGTTCCGGAATGGTCCGGAGGTGAAGATTTATATATGGGAAGTTGTCATACGGACACCGGGAAGTTTCGGGGGCATATCGGTATTGTACCGGGGCCACCAGAGAGGTTCCAGGGGTCCACCTTGAGGGGCCAGCCCTCTCAGAGGGCCTCATGGGCCACAAGGGGCAGGGAACCAGCCCCTGGAGGGCTGGGCGCGCCCCCTTCCCTTGGGCCCATGCACCTAGGGTTGGGGGGAAACCCTAGTGGGGGCGCCCCCCTTGCTTGGGGGGCAAGCCCCCCTCCCTGGCCGCCGCCCCCCCTCTAGATCTCATCTAGAGGGGGCCGGCCCCCTTGCCCCTTCCCCTATAAATAGTGGGGGTGAGGGGAGGGCAGCAACACACAACAAGGCGCAGCCCCTACCCTCCCCAACACCTCTCCTCCTCCGTCACGCGCTTGGCGAAGCCCTGTCGGAGTACTACTTCTCCACCACCACCACGCCGTCGTGCTGCTGTTGAAGTCTTCTTCCTCAACCTCTCCTTCCCCTTGCTGGATCAAGAAGGAGGAGACGTCGATCGTCCCGTACGTGTGTTGAACGCGGAGGTGTTGTCCGTTCGGCACTTGTTCATCGGTTATCTGAATCACGGCGAGTACGACTCCATCATCCACGTTCTTCTTGAATGCTTCCGTTGCGATCTACCAGTGGTATGTAGATGCTCTCCTATCCCCTCGTTGCTAGAATACTCCATGGATAGATCTTGGTGATGCGTAGGAAAATTTTAATTTCTGCTACGATCCCCAACAGCTGGGAGGCTGACTTGTGGTCCTACTAAGTTGACGGGGACGGAGGGCTTTGTCAACTTAGTCAATATGCACGATTCTAGCTCCAGTGACTGTACGATGTCCATCCAACGGCCGTAGTGCTTCTTCAACCTCTGGTCTTCTTGCTCCAGCCGCCCAAACCAGCACCGGTCGTGCCTCGTGCTCCTGCCTCTCGTGGCCGGCTGTGATGCGGCGGAGGCCTCACCGCCCCCTACTACTCCCACCGCTGGCCAGGCCATCCTTCTACTCACCCACACCCCCTGTTATTCTGCGGCGATGGCAGCCTCACACCACAGCGAACAAGTGAACCCTCGTACTCCTCTACACATGGGCATCCACTGCCGCGTCTTCCCCAGCTCCGCGTCGTCCCCTTCCTAGGCCTCGCCGTCGTCCACCGCCCTGGTGCTCTCGGGGCGGCGTGGTCAACATGGTCAAGGAACGACTTCCATCGGACGTGGAATGTACGTGGAGAGGCTGACAGCTAGGTCCACAGCCACAACAAGGAAGTGCCTTCTTATTACGTGCAAAATAATTATTCCTCCACCTGACAGCGGGGACCCACCGGACGGGCCACCGTATTTTGCCCCCTTGACTGCTGGGACCCACCAGCTACATCTTTGCAGGCAAGGAAGTGCCTGACAGTCGGGACCCACCTCGTCGAAGCGTACGTAGCGTTGTCATTCTGGTCGCAAACGTGTACGTACATATATACTGGTGGATGTGGAGGCGCGCACGTGTCATAGTAGAGGCAGCCAGGGTGCAAGAAAGAAAATACGGCCACGTATGTGTACATACGGCGGGGTCTCGAACGCCTACTCGCGCATACGTATGGCGAGGGCTCGTGTACGTGGCTGGGTTGGAACGGAGAAACAACGTCGTCGTGTTCATGGGGAGGCAACGGGATGTGTCATGTTCATCGGGAGGCAACGCGGTGGGTCGGAACGGAATGCGTGGTCATGTTCATCGGGAGGGCTTGGACGGAAGAGGCGATGGAAACGAGGCCTGGCGTACCGCACAACGGAGGAAACAGACCTCCTACGGTCGAAACGGGGGTCCTGTTGATCGGGAGGGGTGTGGCATACCGCAAAACGGAGGAAACGGACCTCCTACGGTCGAAACAGGGGTCCTGTTGATTGGGAGGGGTGTAGCGTACCACAAAACGGAGGAAACAGACTTGTGTTGGAGCGCTACGGTCGAAACGGGGGTCCTGTTCATCGAGGGAGTGTGGCATACCGCAAAACGGAGGAAACGGACTTGTGTTGGAGCGCTACGGTCGAAACAGGGGTCCTGTTCATCGGGAGGGGTGTGGCGTACCGCAAAACGGGACTCCACGGGATACTGTTCATCTCCACCGTCGACCCCCTCCAGCCTCCATGAGCTACTGTTCATCCACCGTCGACCTCCTCCAGCCTCCACGGGCTCCTGTTCATCCAGCCTCCACCGCGCGCTACTCCACCGGCTACTATTCAACCACCCCTCCACCGTCTACTGTTCATCCAGCCCTCCACACCACGGGGTCCTGTTCAACCACCCCTCCACGGGCACCCCTCCACCGTCTATTGTTCATCCTGCCCTCCACGGGGTGGTCCTGTTCATCCAGCCCTCCACGGGGTCCTATTCATCCAACCCCAACCGGCTCGATCGATCAGGGTCCTGTTCATCCAGAGGCAACACCACGGGGTCCTGTTCATCCACTCCCACCGGGAACTATTCATCCAAACCCTCCCCGCAACGCTCACTGAGGGAGTCCTGGATTAGGGGGTATTCGGGTAGCCGGACTATACCTTCAGCCGGACTCCTGGACTATGAAGATACAAGATTGAAGACTTCGTCCCGTGTTCGGATGGGACTTTCCTTGGCGTGGAAGGTAAGCTTAGCGATGCGGATATTCAATATCTCCTACCTATGTAACCGACTCTGTGTAACCCTAACCCTATCTGGTGCCTATATAAACCGGAGGGTTGTAGTCCGTAGGACAATCATCTTCATACACAATCATACCATAGGCTAGCTTCTAGGGTTTAGCCTCCTTGATCTCATGGTAGATCTACTCTTGTACTACCCATATCATCAATATTAATCAAGAAAGAGTAGGGTATTACCTCCATCGAGAGGGCCCAAACCTGGGTAAAAAACATCGTGTCCCTTGTCTCCTGTTACCATCCGGCCTTGACGCACAGTTCGGGACCCCCTACCCGAGATCTGCCGTTTTGACACCGACATTGGTGCTTTCATTGAGAGTTCCTCTGTGTCGTCTCCTTTAGGCCCGATGGCTCCTTCGATCATCAACAACGATGAGGTCCAGGGTGAGACTTTTCTCCCCGGGCAGATCTTCGTCTTCGGCGGCTTCGCTCTGCGGGCCAACTCGCTTGGTCACCTGGAGCAGATCGAAAGCTACGCCCCTGTCCATCAAGTCAGGTTTGGAAGCTTAAACTACACGGCTGATATCCGCGGAGACTTGATCTTCGACGGGTTCGAACCACAGCCAAGCGCGCCGCACTATCTCGAGGGGCACGATCTAGCTCAGCCTCCGAACAGTGTCTTGGAGGCCGCACACGCACCGGTTCCGACCCTTAATTCGGAGCCTATTGCGTCAATCGAGGATGAGCGGTTGGACGTCGCCTCGGGGGCTGCGATCTCAAAGGCGATCGAGCCGAACGCCAGCCCCGCACTCCGCGTGACCCGTGACTCTGAGGGTCCGGACTCAGAACCCCCCATGCCCCTACCAATCGAATCCGATTGGGCACCCATAATGGAGTTCACCGCCGCGGACATCTTTCAGCACTCACCTTTTGGCGACATCCTGAATTCTCTCAAGTCTCTCTCTTTATCAGGAGAGCCCTGGCCGGATTACGGTCAACGAGGATGGGATTCGGACGATGAAGAAATTCAAAGCCCACCCACCACCCACTTTGTAGCCACTGTTGACGATTTAACAGACATGCTTGACTTCGGCTCCGAAGACTTCGACGGTATGGACGACGAGGTAGGAGACGAACAAGAACCAGCACCTGTAGGGCGCTGGAAGACCACCTCGTCATATGACATATATATGGTGGATACTCCAAAAGACGGAGATGGCGATGGAACCGCGGGGGATGACACTTCCAAGAAATAGCCAAAACGCCGGCGTCAGCGGCGCCGCTCTAAATCCCGCCAAAGCAAAAACGGTGATCCGGCACGGGAGATAATACTACCCCGAATAGCGCCGAAGAACACCCAACCCAGCAAGATTCGGCGTAGGAAGATGGAGAAGCCAGCCCTCATGAGAGAGCGGCAGAACGAGAGGTTGAGGATGATAACTATATGCCTCCCTCCGAAGACGAGGCAAGCCTCGATGACGACGAATTTGTCGTACCATCAGACCCCGCCGAACAAGAGCGTTTCAAACGCAGGCTTTTAGCCACGGCAAACAGCCTAAAGAAAAAGCAGCAACAGCTTAGAGCTGATCAAGATTTGCTAGCTGATAGATGGACTCAAGTCCTTGCGGCCGAAGAGTATGAACTCGAGCGCCCCTCCAAGAGTTACCCAAAGCGCAGGCCGCTACCCCGATCAGAGGAGGAAGCGCCTACATCACCAGCGCACGACATGGCAGACCGGCCACCTCGCGGCCGCGACAGAGAGGCCTGTTGGCCCTCCACCCAAGCCATGCCCCGACGCCGCTCAACCAAGGCACGGGAAAATGCACCAGACCTGCGAGATGTACTGGAGGATAAAGCAAGACAAACAAGATCGATCTACGGATCTCGTAAGCGCCCAACGGTACGTGACGATGATCCTCACTCCGGATACAACAAATCCGGCCGGGCCGAACACAACAGACATAGCTCTTCCGAGCTGCGTCGTGACATAGCCCAGTGTAGGGGGGCCGCACACCCATTATGCTTCACAGACAAAGTAATGGATCATAAAATCCCAGAGGGTTTCAAACCCGTGAACATCGAATCATACGATGGCACCACAGACCCGGCAGTATGGATCGAGGATTATCTCCTTCACATCCACATGGCACGTGGCGATGATTTACACGCCATCAAATACCTCCCGCTCAAACTTAAAGGACCGGCCCGGCATTGGCTTAATAGCTTGCCAGCGGACTCAATCGGTTCTTGGGAGGACCTGGAGGCCGCATTCCTCGACAACTTCCAGGGCACCTACGTGCGACCATCGGATGCCGACGACTTAAGCCACATAATTCAGCAGCCAGAAGAATCGGCCAGGCAATTCTGAACACGGTTCCTAACAAAGAAAAACTAGATACTCGATTGTCCGGACGCAGAGGCCCTAGCAGCCTTCAAGCATAACATCCGCGACGAGTGGCTTGCCCGGCACCTGGGACAGGAAAAGCCGAAATCTATGGCAGCCCTCACGACACTCATGACCCGCTTTTGCGCGGGAGAAGATAGCTGGCTAGCTCGCAGCAATAACTTATCAAAGAACCCTGGTAATTCGGATACCAAGGACAAAAGTGGCAGGACACATCGAAATAAGCAAAAGCGCCGCGTTAGCAGCGACAGCAATGAAGATATGATAGTTAATGCCGGATTCAGAGGATATAAATCCGGTCAGCGGAAAAAGCCATTCAAAAAGAATACTCAGGGCCCGTCCAGTTTGGACCGAATACTCGACCGCTTGTGCCAGATCCATGGCACCCCCGAAAGGCCAGCCAATCACACCAACAGGGATTGTTGGGTGTTCAAGCAGGCAGGCAAGTTAAGAGCTGAAAACAAAGACAAGGGGTTGCATAGCGATGACGAGGAGGAGCCCAGGCCGCCGAACAACAATGGACAGAAGGGGTTTCCCCCACAAGTGCGGACGGTGAACATGATATACGCAACCCACATTCCCAAGAGGGAGCAGAAGCGTGCGTGTAACACCCCGGATGTAACTTGCCATATTTGTAATCCAACTCTTGCCATTTTCGGCCTTGTGATATAATATTTCCTCCGTGGTTGGGTCTCCCTTCGTTTTGCATTTTTGTTCATGTCATGCATTTCATATCATGTCATCATGTGCATCGCATTCGCATACGTGTTCGTCTCATGAATCCGAGCATTTTCCCCGTTGTCCGTTTTGCAATCCGGCGCTCCTATGTCCCCCGGCGTCCCCTTTTACATTTCTTCGTGAGCGGGTATTAAACATTCTCGGAATGGACCGAGGTTTGTCAAGCGGCCTTGGTATAGCACCGGTAGACCGCCTGTCAAGTTTCGGGTCAATCGGAGGTCGTTTGATACTCCAACGGTTAACCGGGTAACCGTGAAGGCCTCGTGTGTGTTGCAGCCCAAAACCCCTTCAAAACAGCCCAACAACCCATCTAAGACACTCCCATGTCCACCGCCGTTCGATCACGATCGCATGGCCGAAAACAGCACTCCATTTGGAGCTCCCTAGCTCCTTCTACCTATAAATACACCTCCCCCTCCAAAATCCCAGATCAAATACACCCTAAGCCTAGTCCATTTTCTCCCCCGCGCCGCCAGACGAAACCCGCAAGGCCGGACGCGTCCGACCCGCACCGCCGCCGCCACGTGTCGCGCCGCCATTCGCGCCCGCTCCGCGCCCACACAGCCGCCCGCGCGGGCCCACCGGGCCCGTCCGCGGCCCTCCCCGGCCCGGGCTGCCGCCGCCGCCGCCCCGCGGGCGCCCGCCCGCGCGCGCCTCCGCCCGCGCCGGCCGCCACCGTCGCCCGCCTTCGTCGCCACCGCCCGCGCCGGCCGCCGCCGTCGCCCGTCGCCGCAGCCGCGCCCGCCGCGCTCGCCGGCGCCGCCGTCCCGCGGCCGCACCCCGGCGCCCCTCCGCCTCCTCGCCGGATCCCGCGCCCGGATCTCCCTTCCCCGAGCTTCTCCGGCCGCCGCAGCCCCGATTCCGGCGAGATCCCGGTGAACCTCGAGTTGCGCGCCGCGGGGTTGACTTCTCCTCTCTCCCGAATTTCTCCAAGTCTTTGATATATTTGCATAATTGTCGCATGTTCATCGCATCATAACTTGCTGTATGTTGCTCCGTTTCGTGCGTATAATATGTGAAATTGTTCGCCTCGATGAGGACATCATTTCATTTCATTGCATCATTTTCATTTGAGGTCTTCTTGATGCCCGAAATGCTGTTAGAAGAGGGCTATGTGATGTTAGTTTCTGATTCTTATCAGAACATGCACTTTTGTTATTTTTGCCATGATTGATGTGTGCACCCTATGAAGTTGAGTCCTACATGTGTTTTGTAATATGCCATGCTATCTTTCCAGAGATTTATGCCATGTATTTTGGTGATCTATGTGGTGACTAGCACAAGCATGCAAACTAGGGTACATAATGTTGCTGATTTCAGAGACTTAGTAATTTCACTAAGTCCCTGCCTGCTGTTATTTTTATGCCACGTGTTCATGTTGTTTCCGAGAGATCTATGGCTCTTTGGAGCATGATCAGTAAGAGTGTTTTGAGCATATGGATTTTCTATATCCATCCATGCCTTTGTTTGTAATTATGGAGTGCCATAGCTTGAGTCAATCGAGCTCTACTTTTGCTATAAAATGTTGCTGGCAGATTGTTTACATGTCATTCGATTTTGCCAAGCTTGTTGTATTTGATCCTTGCATGCTATGATGTTGTTCTTGCCATGTCTAGCTTCTATGCCATGTCTTCTTGATTAAAGTATGCTTAGTTTGTCATGTAATGCTCTGTAGTGAGTGCATCGAGATCACGAACATGCCTACTTGTTATCTGCTTTTGACATGTCCAGTTTTCTGCTAAGTCTGAAACCTGTAACGAAACTTGCTTATTTGACATGGGTGATATTATATTTTCTGTTCATTTTTGGCTTATGGTCAGTAAGGGACTTTTGTCAAGTGCTTTGTGTAGATTCATTCCGTGCCTTGTTTTCTATGTGCTCTTCCTGTAGCATGTTGTTTCATTGCTCTAATCCTGTCATCCTGATGTTAGTTTCTGGCATGTTGTTATTTTCACTAAGTCTGTGAACCTGTTATCTTTTGCACTTTTGCCATGCTTGTTTGAACCTGTTGTGTTGTGATTTAGCCGTAGCTCATTGTTCATCTTTTGTCAAGCATCTTGTGTAGTTTACTGTCATATGATTTGTTGATATGTTTGGGTGCAGTAACTTAATTTCTTGTTGCTTGCTAAGTAGCATCATGCTGTTAATGGCAGATTCTTGTCATTCTTGTTCTGCTTGTCATTTGCAAACCGTGCATCCGATTCCGGTGATCTTTATATCGATTTCAACCGAAATCACCTCACCTATCCAGTGGCATACTTGGTTTGCCAATATTATGCCTTGTTCATCTTTTTCCTTTCGAAGCACGCATATGCATTGCATATCCCATCTCGCATATCATGCCATGTTTTGCATCATATTGCTTGCGCATTGCATCGTGATTGATATTGTCCCCTTTGCTTGTGTTCTTGCTTTGGGTAGAGCCGAGAGACGAGTGCGTGAACGAGGAACCTGTTGAGAACGCTTTCGAGGACCAAGCTTTCGACAACTCTGAGAACCTTGCAGGCAAGATGACCATACCCTCGAACTCACTTCTATCTTTGCTTGCTAGATGCTCGCTCTTTTGCTATGCCTATGCTGCGATACCTACCACTTGCTATATCATGCCACCCATATTGCCTTGTCAGCCTCTAACCATCCATGTCCTAGCAAACCGTTGATTGGCTATGTTACCGCTTTGCTCAGCCCCTCTTATAGCGTTGCTAGTTGCAGGTGAAGATGAAGTTTGTTCCTTGTTGGAACATGGACTTGTTGTTCCTTGTTGGAACATGCTTACTTGTTGGGATATCACATTACCTCTTATTTAATTAATGCATCTATATACTTGGTAAAGGGTGGAAGGCTCGGCCTTATGCCTGGTGTTTTGTTCCACTCTTGCCACCCTAGTTTCCGTCATACCGGTGTTATGTTCCTTGATTTTGCGTTCCTTACACGGTTGGGTGATTTATGGGACCCCCTTGGCAGTTCGCTTTGAATAAGACTTTTCCAGCAAGGCCCAACATTGGTTTTACCATTTGCCACCTAAGCCTTTTTCCCCCGGGTTTTCGCGAGCCCGAGGGTCATCTTTATTTTAACCCCCCCCCGGGCCAGTGCTCCTTCGAGTGTTGGTCCGAACTGTCAGCCGCCGGTGGTCGCCAGGGGCAACTCTGGACTGGCCTACTGGAAGTTTGGACAATCCGGATGTGCCCTAAGACCAAGATATGTGCAGCTCCTATCAGGATTTGTCGGCACAATCGGGCGGCTTTGCTCGACTTGTTTTATCACTGTCGAGATGTCTTGTAGTCCGGGATTCCGAGACTGATCGGGTCTTCCCGGTAGAAGTAATATCCTTCGTTGACCGTGAGAGCTTATAATGGGCTAAGTTGGGACACCCCTGCAGGGTATTATCTTTCGAAAGCCGTGCCCGCGGTTATGAGGCAGATGGGAATTTGTTGATGTCCGGTTGTAGAAAACCCGAAGTTGACCTTAATTAAAACACATCAACCGCGTGTGTAACCGTGATGGTCTCTTCTCGGCGGGGTCCGGGAAGTGAACACGGTGTTGGAGTTATGTTTGGCGTAGGTTGTTCTAGGATCACTTCTTGATCACTTCTAGCTTCTCGACCGTGCTTTGCCTTCTCTTCTCGCTCTCTTTTGCGTTGTAGCCACCATATATGCTAGTCGCTTGCTGCAGCTCCACCTCACAACCCTTTCCTACCTATAAGCACAAATAGTCTTGATCTCACGGGTGTGAGATTGCTGAGTCCCCGTGACTCACAGATTCTACCACAACAGTTGCAGGTACCAACGATGCAGTGCAGATGACGCGACCGAGCTCACGTGGGAGTTCGACGAGGAACGTGGCCGTTACTATGTGTCTTTTCCTGATGATCAGTAGTGGAGCCCAGTTGGGGTGATCGGGGATCTGTGTAGCAGTTGGGGTAGTCTCCTTTCATTTTGGTACCGTAGTCGGAACTTGAGTGTAATTTGAATGATGGATGTTTATTTATGTACTGTGTGAAGTGGCGACTGTAAGCCAACTATGTATCTCTTTCCCTTATGTATTACATGGGTTGTGTGAAGATTACCTCACTTGCGACATTGCTTTCAATGCGGTTATGCCTCTAAGTCATGCCTCGACACGTGGGAGATATAGCCGCATCGAGGGCGTTACAGTGCGCTACGGGACGTATACGCGATGGAGCCAGTCGCCCCAAAGTTCAACCCATGGTCCTCCTGCCCGATCACTTTTGATCGAAGGGACCACCCCACTAGCATCCGTCATGGAGGCTTTGCCGCATTGGTTCTCGACCCAATCATCGACGGATTTCATCTCACAAGAGTCCTCATGCACGGCGGCAGTAGCCTGAACCTGCTTTACCAGGATACAGTGCGGAAAATGGGCATAGATCCCTCAAGGATTAAGCCCACAAAGACGACCTTTAAAGGCGTTATACCAGGTGTAGAGGCCAATTGTACAGGCTCGGTAACACTTGACGTGGTCTTCGGATCTCCGGATAATTTCCGAAGCGAAGAGTTAATCTTCGATATAGTCCCGTTTCGCAGTGGCTATCACGCCCTGCTCGGACGAACCGCATTTGCAAAGTTCAATGCGGTGCCGCACTACTCATATCTCAAGCTCAAGATGCCAGGCCCTCAAGGAGTAATCACGGTCTACGGAAACACCGAACGCTCCCTCCGTACGGAGGAGCACACGGCGGCTCTCGTAGCGGAAGTACAAAGCAGCCTTGTTAGGCAATTCCCAAGTCCGGCAGTTAAAAAGTTGAACACTGCCAAGCGCGCCCGGAGTAACCTACAACAAGACCGCCTAGCACATTCTGAGCAGGCGTAGCAATGCGGCCCCAACCCCGGCCCTCGCGATATAGCGAAACCAGTGCCTCGCGTACGTAACTACGCCCTTGAAATACCATGGGCACAGGGGAAGGAGCACAATAACGGCACGCCCAAAATACGGCTTAAAACGTACTAGGGGCTGCCGGATTCTTTTTTCTTACTTTCAGGACTCCACATTTCAGACGACCTGTTCGGCAATTCGACTGCCGAACAAACGATGCAAGATCCAGGGAAGCAGACAAAGCCATGCCGCATTACGGAACTCCCAGGTGGTCTCTGTTACGAGCGGTATACCTGTTTCAAATACAACTCCGCGGCCTGCCCCTGGTCAGGACATGTTAAATAGTCCAGTATATTTTTGCTTATTGCACTACTTGTATCGTTCGGCTTTGATAAATAGCCTCTCTATAAACAATGCATAGCTTTTTGTCTATTTTTTGCATTATTCTATTTTCATATATATGTTTTGACATGATCGCACCTGTACATCATGGTACGGCAAATACGCCAGGGGCTTCAATACCCCTTATTATGGTGTGAGAAGTCCGTCCACTTTCACAAGTGCGGCACCCCGAACTTATAGCACTATATGCATCGGCTCCGAATCATGATTTGGGTCAATAGTTGGGTTTGCCCGGCTCCTATGTTTTGGTGCCTTACGTTTCACTATATCGGCTAAGGTAGCACTAGGAGAACCACTGCGATTGTGCCCCGGTTCAGCTGGGTTAAGCACCTCAGTGGAGAAAGCTAAAACTGACTGTCATGATGAGGCGAGATACCGGTCGCTGTTCGAGAGGTTTTTCGAGTCCCTAAAGACTTATGCCGCTTCGAGCAGGGAGCTGGCTTTGTCCGGCCAAAGGCGTGGATAGCGCCCCAAATTGGGTGTTCCGAACTAGGGGCTTCGCCGAAATTTAAAATTATAAAGTTCTATGGCTAAGTGAGAGTGTTCAAGCATTATAGTCCGATTGCCTGGTTCGTTGTGCTGAGCGCCTCCCTCGAAGGACCCAACCATGGGAAAAAGAGCGCTTAGGTTTATCGCGAACACCCCAGCACTAGTGGCACGGGGGCAGAAGCCGACGACTGACCATCTCTCAATTTTTTGATAAACGGCCGCACAGAAAATAATATTTTAAATTCAATAAGCATTGCTTAGCGCATATGAACAAGTTTTCAGCGCACAGGATAAACACGAGCGAGTTCATTCAAAGATTACATACTTGGTACATTCATCCGCCACAAGGCGGGCACCTGCAAGAACATCCTTGTAGTAGTTCTCGGGCTTGCGATGCTCCTTCCCCGGCGGCGGCCCGTCCCTCACAAGCTTCTCACCGCCCAGCTTACCCCAGTGCACCTTCGCACGGGAAAGGGCCCGACGGGCACCTTCGATGCAGATGGAGCGCTTGATGACCTCGAGCCTTGGACATGCCTCCACCAGCCGCCGCACCAGCCCAAAATAGCTCCCAGGCAGGGCCTCTCCGGGCCACAGCCGAACTATGAAGCCCTTCATGGCCTGTTCGGCCGCCTTGTGGAGCTCGACCAGCTGTTTCAGCTGGTCGCTGAGGGGTACAGGGTGTCCGGCCTCAGAATACTGAGACCAGAACACACTCTCCGTCGAGCTGCCCTCTTCAGCTCGGTAGAATGTGGCGGCGTCGGATACGCTACGGGGAAGATCTGCGAACGCCCTGGAGAACTCCGGATTCGGGTAAGTGACAAGTAGTTTACTTTTATATTTCTACTTTGCATTAAGAATGCCTTACCCGTTGCTATCTTTTTCATCTCCTCCAACTCTTGGAGGGCCTTTTGGGCTTCGGCCTTGGTAGCCTTGGCGGTCTCAAGGGCCGACGCAAGCTCGGATGCTTGTGCCTTTGACTCAAGCTCCAAGCTCTCATGTTTTTTCATGAGAGCCTGCAGCTCCTGCCGCACCTCGCCGACCTGAGCCCCAAGTCTCTCTCGCTCGGTGCGCTCCTCGGCCGTTTTCTTTTCGGCCTCAGATAGCGCCTGCTTGAGGGTCGCCACCTCAGTTGTGGCCCCTATAATAAGCAGTACGATCCTGTTATTCTTTTGCAATCACGCCTCTCTATAGGCACCTTTTTCTGTAAGGTATTTCTTACCTTCTTTTTCCTCGAGTTGCCGCTTGGCAAGGCCGAGCTCTTACTCGGTCCGCCCGAGGTCCTGTTTCAGGACACCCACCTCCGCAGTCAGTGCGGCGGTGGATAGCAGCGAAGCCTGCATACACATATTGACTCCTTTTTTATTAGACTCCTGCGAAATTTATTAGATCCTCTATTCGGCTTTTCTTTCCGAACACCAAACAGAGCATCAGGGGCTACTGTCTATGTGGTAATATTTTGATATATTTTTGCTTACCTCGAAGCCTGTCAGAAGGCTAGCGCAAGCTTCAGTCAGTCCGCTCTTGGCGGACTGAACCCTCTGGATCACCGTACTCATAATAGTACGGTGCTCCTTGTCGATGGAGGCGTCGTCAAGCACCTCCAGCAGATGGTCCAGCGACTCCAGTTGGACGGAAGTCGCTGGCTTAGAAGGCTTGCTCCTTTTGGAAGGAGTTCGCCTACCGCGGCTCGGAACTGTTGAAGATTCCGGCACGGTGTCCGGTTCAAAGCCGCACTTGGAGCCCTGGGGGGTCTTGTCCCTTTCACTCCTGGAGTCCGGGAGGTTGCCTTGCGGCTCCTCCGGGACCACCTCCTCCTGCCCCGGAGCTTGTCGCGGCACCACTTCGGCGTCATCCGTAGTGCGGGGGGAGACAGCGGGCGGAACGGAGTTCACGTCCGATGAGTCCAGGGAGCCGCCTGACGATTCGTTGTATTTGGCCTGGGGCAGGCTGCATAATTACATTCGACATGAAGGAAAGCTGTGCAACAAAGGAACATCATGAGTCACTCTGATGTCCGAACTTATGATTTCGCCGGACGCTAGGCCCTGTTCGGCCACTCCTCTTCGCTCTCTTCGGCGTCATGGGGGTAGTCCGGCGGAGGGGTCTTCCTTTTCCTAGACCCCTCGGCCTCCCCGGCTGGGGCGGCCTTCTTCTTCTCTCCTCCCTCCGCTGGGGGGGAGAGCTTTGTTCTTCCTCCTCCTCGTTTTCACGGGAGGAGGGCGCCTCGGACTCTTCAGATGACGAGTCCGACATCACCATGTTACGGGCACTCTTTCGAGTCCCCGTGGTCTTCTTCTTCTTGACCTTCTTATCTGGCACCACATAAGGTGCCGGAATCAGTAGCTTCACTAGGAGCGCAGGGGCTGGGTCCTCGGGCAGGGGAGCCGGACAGTTAATTGGTCCGGATATCGCCTGCCAAGCCTGTCAAAGATAAGGGAGTTTAGATCCCGCACAGAGTCAAACTGTGAAAGGAAAGTAGAGCTTAATGTCCTGTAAAAGGTGAAGATAGCTTACCTCGCTAGCGTGACACTGCGAGCTGTATCCGCGATCCTCGGAGGCGGATGCGGGAGCCTCGGCGCCCTTGAAAAGCACCTTCCAAGCATCTTCATACGTCGTGTCGAAGAGCCTATTGAGGGTTTGGTGCTGCGCCGGGTCGAACTCCCACAAATTGAAGCCCCGTTGTTGGCATGGGAGGATCCGGCGGACGAGCATAACCTGGACTATATTAACAAGCCGGATCGGCTTGTTCACCAGGGACTGGATGCAAGTTTGCAATCCGGTCACCTCTTCTTTGTTGCCCCATGACAGGCCCGTCTCTTTTCGAGACATTAGCCGCGTGGGGGGTCCGGATCGGAACTCGGGGGCTGCGACCCATTTCGGATCGCGTGGCTCGGTGATGTAAAACCACCCTGCTTGCCACCCCTTTAGGGTCTCCACAAAGGAGCCCTCGAACCATAAGATGTTGGCCATCTTGCCCGCCATGGCGCCTCCGCACTCCGCTTGGCTGCCGCGCACCACCTTGGGCTTGACGTTGAAAGTCTTAAGCCAGAGGCCGAAATGGGGGCGGACGCGGAGGAAGGCCTCGCACACGACGATAAACGTCGAGATGTTGAGGATGAAGTTTGGGGCCAGATCGTGGAAATCCAGGCCGTAGTAGAACATGAGTCCCCGGACGAATGGGTGGAGTGGAAAACCCAGTCCGCGGAGGAAGTGGGGAAGGAAAACTACCCTCTCATGGTGCCTTGGGGTGGGGAGAAGTTGCCCCTTCCCGGGAAGCCGGTGCGGGATGTCCTTGGACAGGTATCCGGCCTTCCTCAGCTTTTTTACTTGAACCTCCGTAACGGAGGAGACCATCCACTTGCCTCCCGCTCCGGACATTGATGGAGAAGGTTGAGGTGGGAAGAGCGGGCTTAGGCGCTGGAGCTCGAGTACGCAAGAGAGGGATTGGCAAAGGAGGAATAAGGCGTAGGTAAAAGGTGGATCCTTATCCCCTTATATGGGCGGATGCGGTTATGCGTCCCCACCTGCCTCATATAACTCGCTTGCCTCCCAAGCGCCGTGGTAAATGGCGCGGTTGGGTTACCCACGTCCGTATTGATGAGAATCCCATAAAAAGGGCACACGATCTCTGCTTTGACAAGACGTGCCAAGGAAACCGCCTCGCTAAACGTGCTGAGGTGGAAAAGTAAAAACGATTCATCTAAAGAACTTGGCCGTAGTGCGATGGTGCACTGCGGGATACGTCAGCAGATTTGATTTGTGTTAATATTATTCTCTCTATGGCACTATGTGGAAACTTATTTTGCAGAGCCGGACACTATTCTTGGTGTTTACAATCTTCTATGAAGGACTTGGAGGAGGAACCCGCCTTGCAATGCCGAAGACAATCTGCGCGCCGGACTCGTCGTCATTGAAGCCTGGTTCAGGGGCTACTGAGGGAGTCCTGGATTAGGGGATATTCGGGTAGCCGGACTATACCTTCAGCCGGACTCCTGGACTATGAAGATACAAGATTGAAGACTTCGTCCCATGTCCGGATGGGACTTTCCTTGGCGTGGAAGGCAAGCTTGGCGATGCGGATATTCAAGATCTCCTACCTATGTAACTGACTCTGTGTAACCCTAACCCTATCCGGTGCCTATATAAACCAGAGGGTTGTAGTCCGTAGGACAATCATCTTCATACACAATCATACCATAGGCTAGCTTCTAGGGTTTAGCCTCCTTGATCTCGTGGTAGATCTACTCTTGTACTACCCATATCATCAATATTAATCAAGCAGGAGTAGGGTATTACCTCCATCGAGAGGGCCCGAACCTGGGTAAAAACATCGTGTCCCTTGTCTCCTGTTACCATCCGGCCTTGACGCACAGTTCGGGACCCCCTACCCGAGATCCGCCGGTTTTGACACCGACACTCACTGTTCATCCAGAGGTAGCATCGATCGGCTTTAGTTAGCAGCAGTAGCCAAGGAATCGCTTGATCGGGTTCAGTTAACAGCCATCGATCAATCGCTCGGGTTCAGTACCGCGTAGCCTCCAGTGCAATCGCTCGGGTTCAGTTAGAGCCCAACGCCTCGCTTGGGTTCAGTTAGAGCCAACGCCTCGCACACACGTGCGTAAGTGTACGAGAGAAACGCGCATCGCTCAGCCCCCGACCTCCCGCCATAACCGGGAACTCCCCAAAATTTTCCTCCCCCTCGCTTCTACCACAGTTTTTCCATCATGGACGGCCCAAAGAGTGTCATGCAGCTGCGTCTCCGGGCCGCCCAGGACGAAAATCCCATTTTCTGTCATGATTTTTTTCCATAGAAGTAGGAGCCCACCACATCTATGATGATACCGGGTTTTGTCACAATTATCGTCATATAAGTGTCATATGTATGAAAGAAAAAAAAATCGTTCGGCCCAAAATGTCATGGATGTGTCTTTTTTTTTGTAGTGCTGATGCACGACATGTCCATGATACAACATTCCAGGTACAAGAATATTCATCAAATACATGTATAGAGGATTACATCATTGATGAATACAATCATCTGGCAGAGCTCTAAGCCTATCTAAATAGCGGCGGAAGTCTTGGTTTGGTGGCTCATCAACTCTGGCTAGGCTCCACAACTCACAGGACTGGCAAGGTTACGGCCTAGCACGACCAAACAAGGGAACAATCCAGGCATGACCTACAAACTGGCATGACACCCCAGGCCAGTACATTGAATGTACTTGCAAGACAACCAAATACATAGCATCCAAACAAGCAGATGACAAAGCAAGAACCAAGCGCATGCAACATCCTACCTCATAACATAAACTAAGCATGGCATGATATTAACAAGACACATGAATCAAACTAATCATGGACAACATCATAGCATCTACAAGCATGGAAATAACATGGCATATCAAAACTTATTTATAACATGGCAATAGCACAACATGGCATAGCATATCATCTCGATCATAACATGGCATAGATGCATCTACGAGACATGCATGAACAATGCTGAAAATAAACTACCAGTTACCTCACGTGAATACATATCGTATTAATTTTATGCAACAATCTCTTACTCTACCACGGCTCCTCGGAGCAAATTCATGACTCACCGACACCTCGTCTCATGATCATATTCAAACATCACCATGACCTCTCACGACCATCTAATAGTCCAAATCACTTCTCACGACTATCTCATAGTCCAAGTGGCTTCTCACGACCCTCTCATAGTCCAAGTCATCACATTATTTATCACATATTAGTTATCAACTTAGTTATTTCACGTTTATCCTCCCTTTCGATCAAGACCCGATATTGTGACCTGATAATCCACAAGTATAGGGGATCAATTGTAGCCTCTTTCGATAAGTAAGAGGCTCGAACCCAACGAGGAGCTAAAGGTAGAACAAATATTCCCTCAAGATCTATCGACCATCGATACAACTCTACGCACTCTTTACGTTCGCTTTACCTAGAACAAGTATGAAACAAGAACTACTTTGTAGGTGTTGTTGGATAGGTTTGCAAGATAATAAAGAGCGCGTAAAAAAAACTAGGGGTTGTTTAGATGAAGACACAACTAAATAAGTTTTAGTAAAGAGCTTTTTATCACGAGAAAGTTATTTGTCCCTGTGGCTTCCATGCGTGTCGAACGCCAAATCTTGGAGGAGCACCTCGTCTTCGAGGCCACCATCGACACCACCACGCAGTTGTCTACTTTAAAATACAGATCGTGCTATTTTCTTGAGGCCATCGACAGTGCCTTCTAGTGATTTGTCCTCTGTAATGTTAATATGCAATTTGATATTCTGAAATGTAATGTTCAGGTAACAGTTTGGTCCAACAATTGCTACATTTCATAGTACTATTCTCAAGATTTCTTTGTTTATTAACTGCCTTATCTTCTAGTAGATGTTTCTATTCTGCAATGTCGTGCTCAGTTAACCGTTTTGGTTCATTTGGTCTACTGTCCATTTAACTATTTGGTTCAATTCTTCAATTTAATTTTCATTTGTTGTGGGTACAATTTTGTATTATTATGCATGTGATAATTAAATCAAATTTTGCTGTACCAATACATATTCTACTAATAGTATGGCAACTCTCAGTTAACCAGATCAAGATCTTCCTTATATGTGTTGCAGGGAAACAATGGGAGACATTGTGTTTTACCATCGAGGTGTGCTCATGCATGGTCCTTTCGCTAATAGCACATTATTGTGTAGTTGCGGGAATCATTCTACTATTTAGGTTTCTTACAATTTGGTCTTACACATGTAGGTCCTGCTGTTAGAGGCTTAGACCCACTGTTCGACCCATTTTGCATATGGGGAAATGAGATGTCCATGAATATCAGTCAAGTCAAGAAACTTGGAAAGATTGTTAGGATGAAGGAACTTACGACGAATAACACTAAGATCTTTGTTTACACAATGAACAAGATATCAGACAACTATAGGATGGTAATAACTCTTTTACCTTCTTTTTACCCCTTGCCCCATTTCAAAATTTATAACAGTGATTTATGCATATCTTTGTTTTCAGTACTTTTCAAAGTAGTACACCGGTGATTACTCTCAAACCACTTGCATGGTCAAGAGGCGAGGAAGGTATTCGTTCAACACCCATGGTACAATATTGAAGTCTTCCTGAAGAGGACGAAGGTTGGGCGGGCAATTGTCCATAGCCACTGGCCTAAAGTTGCAAGGACGTTCAACGTCACTGAAGGTTCAATATTCGCCTTCCGCTTCTGCAGCTTCCCATATGAGATTCATCTGTCTATTACCGTGTATGATGCTACTTTTCCAATGGTTTTGGATGTTGCATCTGAAACTTGGTGCTGTTGTGTAATGGCGTAGCTAGCTATATCCCTCTTAGTTGTAACTGAGTGCTGAAGCTATCTGATGTAATTTAATTATGAAATCTTGGTTGTCGTTATACGGATATGAAATATCTTGTGTTCTTTATAAGAAATGTCAATTTGATTACTACATGGATTGTCAATAATAGTCTAATTTCCCTGCTTATTGGGGTTTTCTATTGCAGACGGTTACTCAGACAACACCGTGGGCGATGAACTCAAACAACCCACACGGTTTCTAGAAAGTAGGCGTGTTGGATCAACTAACAATCACACACGGCTTCCGGCAAAGAACTGTTTGCGTTAGGCCACCTTGCACAAACGTTTCCACACATCAAAATGTGTGTGTGATATATATACGAACGGAAACATTTTTCTGGGATTCACTGAGTGGGATGTACATCCGAGTGGAAATGATTAGGCTTTGATGCCCCGTCTGGTCGCACACGAGCTTATTTTCCCCCCGCCTATGTGGCCGGAGGGCCTATTCCCAATGGTTTCTAGGTCATGTGCGAAGGACCCCCTCTATCGCATACACTCACTAGGCGACGGTTTAAAACTCCGTCGTGAAAAGGGGGTAAAAACCGTTTGTATAGCACGTCTCTGCAACAGTGGATGTTCGTTCATATGCAAATTGCAAAATTCATGATCTCATCCAAAAATAATAATGTCATTTATATTTTAATTTAATGCGTAGAACCGCCTTTTACAGGTAGATGCACTATGCCTCGGCCCGTTCTCCCCCCATGAGCTATATATCTCTCTATCTGACGCATAACTACACACACTTTATACACATCGGCATTTCTCTCTCACACATGCTCACACTCTCTCCCGGGTGTGTCACTCACATACTCTCTATATATCTCCCTCTCTTTTTCTTACTAGTATGTACCACTCTCTTCACTAATCTCAGTTGGAAAACACTATTTCTCTCACATGCATATATACACACGTACGGTCTCTACTATCCCTCTATAGGCACATATATGTGCCTAACTGTCTCCTGTACACACTTTATCTTTAGGCCTCTCTCGCACACATTACCCCCCACACACCTCTCTCTTAATAGTTCGTAGATATGATTCCATCAGATCATTCGGTAGGATATCCCTAACTATTAGGCTGGATGGTAATACAAGGCAAAGTTTTACCCAAGTCCGGTCCCTTGCAGTTGAGGAAAAAGCCTACTCCTGGTACTGCATATTTGTGATAGGGGTGTGTACAAAGTACACGTGAATACCAGGCAATGTGTGTGTGTACCATTGACGAACTAGCCCCCGAGCTTATATAACATACTCAGAGCTTATATTCAGTGGGGATAGAGTCCTCCACGACTCTGGTAGCTTTGTCTTGTACGCCGAGTCCTCCACATGGGTCTTTGTATAACGCGTCTCGGTCCAACCTATGTGGCGCAGGATGGAACCGACCCATGAGTGCTCACGTTGACCCACCGCAACTAGAAATGTTGTGCCCACCACACCCCACACACAATCGGCCACAAAGAAAATAGACATATACAATAGTACAAAGTTATACATGAATGTTAATTGCATGGTGCATCCAATAATATTTGTTCTCCATTGTGAATGTTTATATATTCTCCTAAAATATTAGTCATAGGAAAGTGAAACGAAGGGCATATCTCTATTTGTCTCCACCGGACACCCCCTCTCTCTACACCACTTACACGTACGCACACAAACTATCTCTTGGCCCTCTAAAAGTATGCCCCTGACACATTCACGCGTGACGGTCACTATATTTCAAGCAAAAGCACTATACGGTCACTGGACTTCAGAATATGCTCATTACGATCACCGTATACATTCTCGTGGTGATCATACGATATCTAGCTCACGAAACATCTCCGTATTTTTTATGACACTGACAGACATTGTATTTGATGCGTGTTCCATATTTTGTTGACGACACCTACGTTCATTGTATTTGAACTGAAAGAACGATATGGTCACTCGACTTCAGAATAAACTCATCACAGTCACCATATACATTTTTGTGCTAAGAAACTTGTGGTTGGATGGTTAGGAGGACAATGGTTTACCCAGCCTACCAGGGTTAAAGTCCCGAAGGTGCTCATAGGGTGTGCATTCAGTGGGAGGACACATTCCCCTCGACTACGAGGCACCTATGGTGACTTCATAAAATCTCAAGATCATATGCCGGCTCACTCTCCCAAAGGTGCTCATAGGGTGTGCATGTGTGCACTTATAGAGGTGAGTGTTTGCACGTATATATGAGCGCTTGCATCTGTACTATTTTAAAATATACTTGTCGTGATTATACGGTCACTGGATCACCCGTACAACTCCATAATTAGATGATGACACAAGCAATTGACCAGTCAAACGTTCCACGTGGTGCAACTAGTGTTGCACCATCAGCACACGTAACCATGGGGCCCAACTGTTAGCGTGTATATGAAATAAAGAAATGGTAGCTTGAGTCTGTACTGTGTTAATAAAATATATTTTATGGTGATCATATGGTCACTGGCTCACCATACAGCTCTGTAATTTGTTGATGACACAATCAATTGACCAATCAAACGGTCCACATTCACCTGCGCACATTATCATAGGGCCCACATGTCAGCGTGTATATGAAACACAGAAATGGTAATAAATTAGTGGTCGGTGGGGATTCAAAGTCGTGAGACCTCTGGTTGGTAGCCCGCGCATCCTAACCACAGCAGACAAGGTCGCCTTGTGATGATATGCTGAGTCGGCCGTTTTAATTGCACGCACGCACGGGCCACTGTGGTGAATAGAAACACATCACACATGCGCACAAACACTCCCGCAACGCCCGAATACATGCATGCAATACTCACACATACACATGCACGCACGCAACACTAACACTCACACACGCATGCATGCAGGCGTGCAACACTGACACGTACACATGCACTCATGCATGCAATACTGAAACGTACACATGCACGCAGGCAACACTCACACGCCTGCATGCACACAGCACATGATGCAAGACACACGCTCAACCTATATGTGCATGCACCCTTTGTTAAGGACGTGGATCGCTACGGGTATTAATCAATCCTATTTGTGATAAGAAGAATATTGATGTTTGCAGCGGTCTTTATAAATCACAACGTATCGAATGGGCTATCAACGTATATATGAAAAAATTAAAATTCTCTTACATTATATAGTAGGCTTATCAACCTGGATGAATTACATGATGTCACACTCAATGAACAATCATCGGTATATGAAATGCCCGCTTCTCACCGCCCTGGCCCATCAAAAGCTCCTCTACAGTGCGCTGCCTGTGTTGGGTCACTAACATGCAGGCCAGGTACCCAACGAGCCCACAAGTCAGTGGAAGAATGGCGCGGTGTCTTACCTTGGAGTCGAGGGCGCCGCTTGCTGCACGCCCGGCTGAACACGCCTCCTTGTCGCACTCAAACGCCTCCATGATGTGGAAGCCGATAAACCCACTCTGGACACACGTCTGTTCATAACCGGGCCGGCACTAAACGCAATGCTGGCCGAGATCCTCCCGTCTGCCGTCTATTTAATCTCCTATTTAAATGAGGCCAGACGCCGGCCAAGAATCGCACACCTCCGCCGCTCCCCTGTCTCCTACTTCACCAATTTCTCCAATATTACAATGGCTTACAAAGAGTAGTTATCAGGCATCCAAGCCGGCTGGGTAGCCCACCGAGTCCA
Source organism: Aegilops umbellulata (assembly GCA_032464435.1). Classification (NCBI taxonomy): domain Eukaryota; kingdom Viridiplantae; phylum Streptophyta; class Magnoliopsida; order Poales; family Poaceae; genus Aegilops; species Aegilops umbellulata. Next base: position 194,268,266 of record CP136055.1, read on the forward strand.
CCGGATATGAGCTGTGCAGCTCGCTGATCCACCTCCCTCCCCTCGCCCGATGGAGCCAGTTGCCGCCCCAACCGGCGCGTGGTTCAACAACTCGCCACTCTAGTAAAGCTCGACAAGGAGCAGCGAGCTGCTCCACGCGAGCACGGCGTGGAGCACGGGTGTCGTCGCTGCCGTCCACGCCGCCGCCTCATACCACGCCTCCCGTGCCTACGACCATGTCTCCTGTGTCTGTGGCCGAGACACCCTTGCATGCGGCCATGCCATGCAAGCAGAGACAAAAGCACGGAGAGCAACGAGTCGGTGGCCAGCACCTCCACATCCGCCGCCATCATTGAGGAGAAGTAGAACACGGGAGGCCGCCACCGCTCGAGTCCCATGAAGGCCATCGCCGAGGCGACGCCGGCGTACACAGCAGGTGTCTTGCCGGATTCTTCTGTCACGAGGACCTTCGTCGACCCCACATGGGTTCCACGGAAGCGGAGAAGCCCCCTTCAGACTCCATCTTAGGCATCAGCCAACGATGTCAGTTGAGCGGTGGGGAAGCGAGCATTCCTTTGCGCTGAAGCGTATACCTCCGGGACTCCAGGCACTCCGGTGATCGTGCTGCCAGACATGAGGAAGGAAAATGGATCCGCAGGCAACCATTCAGGCTAGGTATTATTATACATATGTTGTTCAGGAGTAACACCGCTTTGTTGATTTGAATGTAATGAAATCTGTCATGTTTATGTGAAAATCCAGTATTTTATATGAATTCCGTCATTGTTTATATGAAATATCACCGTGTTTGCATGAATCTCGTCCGCTTGGTTGAGTTGCTATCAGCATGTGTGCGGCTACGGTTGGATGGCGTATTTTGTGGGTCGTCGTTCGGTCTGCGGCCAGCTCGGGCGGCGAAGTGGGACAAACAAAAGCACATCTCGTGCGAGTGATACGTCTCCAACGTATCTATAATTTTTGATTGTTCCATGTTATTATATTATCTGTTTTGGACGTTTATGGGCTTTATTAAACACTTTTATATTACTTTTTGGACTAACCTATTAACCCAGAGCCCAGTGCCAGTTCCTGTTTTCCCCTTGTTTCAGTGTTTCGAAGAAAAGGAATATCAAACGGAGTCGAAACGGAATGAAACCTTCTGGAGAAGTTATATTTGGAAGGAAAGCTACACAATGGACTTGGAGTGCACGTCAGGAAAGAAACGAGGGAGCCACGAGGTAGGAGGGCGCCCCCACCACCCTAGGGCGCGCCCTCAACCCTCGTGGGCCCCTCGTGGCTCCCTTGGCGTACTTCTTCCTCCTATACATATCCATATACCCTAAAATGATCGGGGAACAGAATAGATCGGGAGTTTCGCAGCCGCAAGCCTCTGTAGCCACCAAAACCCAATCGGTACCCTGTTCCGACACCCTGCCGGAGGGGGGAACCCTCACCAGTGGCCATCTTCATCATCCCGGTGCTCCCCATGACGAGGAGGGAGTAGTTCACCCTCGGGGCTGAGGGTATGTACCAGTAGCTATGTGTTTGATCTCTCTCTCTCTCTCTCTCTCTCTCTCTCTCTCTCTCTCGTGTTCTTGATTTGGCACGATCTTGATGTATGGTGATCTTTGCTATTATAGCTGGATCTTATGTTGCTTCTCCCCCTCTACTCTCTTGTAATGGATTGAGTTTTCCCTTTGAAGTAATCTTATCGGATTGAGTCTTTAATGACTTGAGAACACTTGATGTATGTCTTGCCGTGCCTATCTGTGGTGACAATGGGATATCACGTTATTCACTTGATGTATGTTTTGGTGATCAACTTGCGGGTTCTGCCCATGAACCTATGCATAGGGGTTGGCACATGTTTTCGTCTTGATTCTCCGGTAGAAACTTTGGGGCACTCTTTGAGGTCCTATGTGTTGGTTGAATAGATGAATCTGAGATTGTGTGATGCATATCGTATAATCATATCCACGGATACTTGTGGTGACATTGGTGTATCTAGGTGACATTAGGGTTTTGGTTGATTTGTGTCTTAAGGTGTTATTCGAGTATGAACTCTAGGGCTGTTTGTGACACTTATAGGAATAGCCCAACAGATTGATTGGAAAGAATAACTTTGAGGTGGTTGCGTACCATACCATAATCTCTTCGTTTGTTCTCCGCTATTAGTGACTTTGGAGTGACTCTTTGTTGCATGTTGAGGGATAGTTATATGATCCAACTATGTTATTATTGTTGAGAGAACTTGCACTAGTGAAAGTATGAACCCTAGGCCTTGTTTCCTAGCATTGCAATACCGTTTACGCTCACTTTTATCATTAGTTACGTTGTTGTTCTTATATTTTCAGATTACAAAAACCTATATCTACCTTCCAAATTGCACTTGTATCACCATCTCTTCGCCGAACTAGCGCACCTATACAATTTACCATTGTATTGGGTGTGTTGGGGAGACAAGAGACTCTTTGTTATTTGGTTGCAGGGTTGCTTGAGAGAGACCATCTTCATCCTACGCCTCCCACGGATTATTAAACCTTAGGTCATCCACTTGAGGGAAATTTGCTACTGTCCTACAAACCTCTGCACTTGGAGGCCCAATAGCGTCTACAAGAAGAAGGTTGTGTAGTAAACATCAAGCTCTTTTCTGGCACCGTTGCCGGGGAGGTGAGTGATTGAAGGTATATCTTTAGATCTTGCAATCGAATCTTTTAGTTTCTTGTTTTATCACTAGTTTAGTTTATAAAAGAAAACTAAAAAATGTAATTGAGTTTACCTCATACGCTTCATATTTTTAATATCTTTCGTGAGTATGATGGAAAGGAAAATTGTGCCAAAGTGTTAGAACAAGAATGCATTAAAATGTTTGGCACTAAATCTTTGAATGATGAGCATGATTGCAATGTTGTTAGTATGAACTCCTTGAATATCCATAGTACTAATGATGATTGCACTATTATGATGAAAATGTCTCCTATAAACATGTCAATTTTTGTGGAGTGCACTGGGTTTGTAATTACACACCAAATAGGGAAGATAGATATTGCAAGAGCCATAAGTACTTAGAAACTAAATTGTTGCAAGAGAGGGTAGATGATTGCACTGAAAGATTCAATATTTGTCGTGCCCCTTGTGAACTTTGCAATGAACATGGTCATTTAAAGCTCCAATGCTATTTGTTTCATGATCATGTATTGTACAAAAATTGTGATCACTTGATTACTCTTGAGCATCATAAAGAGCTTAGCCTTCTTTTGGGTTATGAAGAAATGAAACGTATAAGTGAGGGTATTCCAAAGTTTATTCTTGATAGATTTCTTGATTTTGATCTAGAGAAGATTTATATGTATTGTGCGGTGAATTGCATTGAAAATCCTTATATTGCCAATTACATAAAGAAAATAAAACAAATAGAAGATCAAGAGAATGCTAACGAAAGGGAAGAGACTTCCCAATATCCTCCTATTATTTCTTATGATGAATCAGGTAACGAGGAGGATCCTTCTATTCAACCAATCTCATTAATAAGGAGCTCCAAAAAGAGGATTGAACCCACACATGAGGTGAAGAAGAAGAAAATAAAAAGGAAGAGAGGTAAAAAGATGTCTCTCCCAAATAATGTTGCTCCTATTAATGTTGTGCCTCATGAAAATGAAGATGATGCACTTGATGATGATCTCGTTACGCCTATTGCTTGTTGTGATGATTATGATTGGGAAGATAATGATACTTCTTATGATCTTGAAAATCTTTTTGGCACTTGCTTGGAAGAATATGATGATAATTGCTATACTATTGGTGCTATCCATACTATTAATGATGAGAGTGATTATGCTTATGATATGAAAAGGCCCAAGCTTGGGGAAGATATATTTGATGAGGATGACATATTTGAGAATATATTTTCTGAAATTAATGTTTGTCCCAAGATTTTGGATGCTATGTTTAATAATTATGATATTTTTAGCCTCCCAAGTTTTGATATGCAAAGTTGTTATGATGATATCATGCCTTCTACCTATGATGATTATATTAATGAAAGTGGGTTTGGAAGGGTGTCAACTTTAGGAAGTAATGATCCCACTATTTTGGAGGATGTTGAATCTTATAATATTGATGAAAGTGGATTTGGAGAGGTCATGACTTTATTTAGTGATTTATCCACTATTTCGGAAGAGGTTTCAATTGATTATGATGAGAACAAAGTTGCTACTTATGATGATTATTGTGATGAAACTTATGCTATAAACGTAGTGATGATTATATTTATAAAACTTGTCATGATTATGATTACTCCTTTTATGAACATTACTCTTTTAAGGTGGAAACAATTTATAGTATTCAAGTCTCTTATGATACTCCCACTATTCCGAATGAGAAGAATTTTGCTTATGTGGAGAGTAGTAAAATTTCTATGCTCGGAGATCATGAAAAGAATGCTTTATGTTCTGTTTATATTGTTGAATTCATTCATGATGATACTGAAAAATATTATGAGGGAGGAATATATGCTTGTAGGAATTGCAATAATATCAAGTTTCCTCTCTATGTGCTTAAAGTTTTGAAGTTATGCTTGTTTTGCCTTCCTATGCTAGTTGATTATTGTTCACATAAGTTGTTTGATCACAAAATCCCTATGCATAGGAAGTGGGTTAGACTTAAATGTGCTAGTCATATTCTTCATGATGCTCTATTTATGTTTCAATTCTTATCTTTTATGCGAGCATCATTGAAATCATCATGCCTAGCTAGGGGCGTTAAACGATAGCGCTTGTTGGGAGGCAACCCAATGTTATTTTAGTTTCTTGCTTTTTGGTTCTGTTTCGAAATAAATAATACATCTAGATTTTGTTTATATGTGTTTTTAAGTTTTAATTAGTGTTTGTGCCAAGTAGAACCTTTGGGAAGACTTTGGTGAAGTCTTTATGATCATGCTGTAAAAAACAGAAACTTTAGCGCTCACGAGATTAGCTTCAACTTTTTACTGGAGAGTGCTATTCAGTTGATTCTTTTTGAAGATGATTACTAGAAAATTCCTCAGGTCCACCAATTTATTTTAGAATTTTTGGAGTTCCATAAGTATACGTTTGATACAGATTACTACAGACTGTTCTGTATTTGACAGATTCTGTTTTCATTGTGTTGCTCGCTTATTTTGATGAATCTATGGCTAGTAAAATAGTTTATAAACCATAGATAAGTTGGAATACAGTAGGTTTAACACCAATTTAAATAAATAATGAGTTCATTACATTACCATGAAGTGGTGTTTTCTTTTCTTTCGCTAACGGAGCTCACGAGTTTTCTGTTAAGTTGTGTGTTGTGAAGTTTTCAAGTTTTGGGTAAAGATTCGATGGACTATGGAATAAGGAGTGGCAAGAGCCTAAGCTTGGGGATGACCAAGGCACCCCAAGGTAATATTCAAGGATAACCAAGCGTCTAAGCTTGGGGATGACCCGGAAGGCATCCCCTCTTTCGTTTTCGTTCATCAGTAACTTTACTTGGAGCTATATTTTTATTCACCACGTGATATGTGTTTTGCTTGGAGCGTCATGTCATTTTATTTTGCTTTGCTTGCTTTTTGAATAAAGTACCAAGATCTGAAATTTTTAAAATGGTAGAGTCTTCACATAGTTGCATAATTATTCGACTACTCATTGATCTTCACCTATATCTTTCGGAGTAGTTTGTTGTTTGCTCTAGTGCTTCACTTATATCTTTTATAGCACGGTGGTGGATTTGTTTTATAGAAACTATTGGTCTCTCATGCTTCACTTAGATTATTTTGAGAGTGTTAAACAACATGGTAATTTTCTTAATCCTAATATGCTAGGTATTCAAGGTTAGTAAAAACTTTCTTATGAGCGTTTTGAATACTAAGAGAAGTTTGATGCTTGATGATTGTTTTGAGACGTGGAGGTAGTGATATTAAAGTTGTGCTAGTCGAGTAGTTGTGAATTTGATAAATGCTTGTGTTGAAGTTTGCAAGTCCCGTAGCATGCACATATGGTAAACGTTATGTAACAAATTTGAAACATGAGGTGTTCTTTGATTGTCTTCCTTACGAGTGGTGGTCGGGGACGAGCGATGGTCTTTTCCTACCAATCTATCCCCCTAGGAGCATGCGCGTAGTGCTTGGTTTTTTTATTACTTGTAGATTTTTTCAATAGGAATGTGAGTTCTTTATGACTAATGTTGAGTCCATGGATTATACGCACTCTCACCTTTCCATCATTGCTAGCCTCTTCGGTACCGTGCATCGCCCTTTCTCACATTGAGAGTTGGTGCAAACTTCGCCGGTGCATCCAAACCCCGTGATATGATACGCTCTTTCACACATAAACCTCCTTATATCTTCCTCAAAACAGCCACCATACCTACCAATTATGGCATTTCCATAGCCATTCCGAGATATATTTCCATGCAACCTTCCACCATTCCGCTTATCATGACACGTTCATCATTGTCATATTGCTTAGCATGATCATGTAGTTGACATAGTATTTGTGGCAAAGCCACCATTCATAATTCTTTCATACATGTCACTCTTAGTTCATTGCATATCCCGTTACACCGCCGGAGGCATTCATATAGAGTCATACTTTGTTCTAGTATCGAGTTGTAATCATTGAGTTGTAAATAAATGGAAGTGTGATGACCATCATATTCTAGAGCATTGTCCCAAGTGAGGAATAAAAAATAAAAAAAGAGAGAAAGGCCATAAAAAAGAGAAGGCCCAAAAAAAGGCCATAAAAAAATATAAGGCCCAAAACAAATGAGAGAAAAAGAGAGAAGGGACAAAGTTACTATCCTTTTACCACACTTGTGCTTCAAAGTAGCACCATAATCTTCATGATAGTGATAGAGGCAAAGGTGTCCCGCCTTTCGATGAGATGGTGGCTATCGTTTTCTGTGGGAGTCGACCTTGACTATCCGACTACGAACGTGCGAGACGTCGCACCTTAGCAATCGCTAAACCAACTTCCGAGGGTTATTGACCAGGCCGGAGCACGATAAACATGACCACTAGGGCCTGTTTCCTGTGAGCAAACGAAGAACAAGCAAGAAACTAAGATTGCAATCTGGATATTGCGATTATAAGAGGAAAGCTTTATTAATGAAGGTGGGGTTCTGTGACGCCTTGGTCTGGTCGCTGAACACAAACGAAGTACGCGAAGTTGCAGCTATGGCGAACTTTTGATCTAAACAAAACCCCAAAGTCTAAACGACGCCCTAAGGGCTGTATATATGGAGGAAGAGGAGGGAATTTCGTGGACCTTGAGGGAGGGGTCCGAACCCAACCCTAACTCTTGTTTCCCCAGACATACGAACTCTAAAAACAGCCTATACTTAAGTATTTCAAAATTACATGGGCCTGGCCCAATAATAAGGTGACACAGCGCCTAGAATAGTCTATGGATGAATATTATGAAGTGGCATCTTGTATATTTCGTCCAAGGCTTCATGCACTCATTATGGTGACTTCAAAGTCCTTGAATCATCACTTGTAACTCCATTCCTTTTCCCCTTGCGCATGCCAACATCTCCATGCTTGAACTTGCTCCAAGGTTCATCTTTCTTGTCCATGGTAGGCCCTTCATTTGTAAGAAAAACAAATGTATCCAATTTAGGCAGCATCATATTCTCATGAACATTGGAATCGTTACCAAGAAACGAAATTACCTGATAATTCAATTGGCATACACGAGCTCTAGTAATTGGTCCAATATGTATAGCAGCAGGGGCTCTGGGTGTAACAATGGTATTGATGTCCACATCATCCTCCCCTTCTTGAAATGAAGTCGTCCTCGACGGAAGCTCATCTTCCTCACCCAAATAAGGCTTCAAATCTACAATGTTAAAAGTGGGACAAACCCCAAAATCTACAGGCAGCTCAAGTTTATATGCATTATCATTTATTTTCTCTAACACCTTAAATGGACCATTAGCACGTGGCATTAGCTTCGATTTGCGCAAATTAGGAAACCTATCCTTACGCAAATGTAACCAAACAAGATCTCCAGGTGCAAAGACAACATGTTTTCTACCCTTATCTCCAGCAAGTTTATATTTAGCATTCATACGCTCAATGTTTTCCTTAGTTAACTCATGCATTTTTAAAATCAATTCAGCACGTTCTTTAGCATCAAAATTAACCTTCTCCGAAGATGGAAGAGGCAACAAATCAATGGGTGCATGAGGTAGGAAACCATACACAATTTCAAAATGGCACATCTTAGTAGTAGAATGCAACGAACGATTATAAGAAAATTCAATATGAGGCAAGCATTCTTCCCACATTTTCTTATTATTCTTCAAAATAGACCTAAGCATAGTAGACAATGTTCTATTGACTACTTCAGTTTGTCCATCAGTTTGGGGGTGACAAGTAGTACTAAAAAGCAGTTTAGTCCCCAACTTAGCCCATAAACATCTCCAAAAGTGGCTAAGAAATTTAGTATCATGATCTAAAACAATAGTATTTGGCACACCATGCAAGCGAATAATTTCACGGAAGAACAAATCAGCAACATTAACAGCATCATCGCTTTTATGACATGGTATAAAGTGTGCCATTCTCGAGAATCTATCCACGACAACAAATATGCTATCCCTCCCCTTCTTTGTTCGAGGTAAACCCTAAACAAAGTCCATAGATATATCCTCCCAAGGAACACTAGGTACAGGCAAAGGCATATATAAACCATGAGGATTGAGTCATGACTTAGCTTTTTGACATGTAGTGCAGCGAGCAACAAAACGGTCAACATCCCGTCTCATCTTTGGCCAAAAGAAATGTGTAGCAAGTACGTCCTCCGTCTTCTTCATGCCAAAGTGTCCCATTAATCCTCCTCCATGCGCCTCCTGCAACAACAAAAGACGAACATAGCTAGCTGGAATGCATAGCTTATTAGCACGGAACACAAAGCCATCATTAATAACGAACTTGTTCCATGTTCGTCCTTCTTTACAATTCTGCATTACATCTTTAAAATTAGCATCATGCACATATTGATCTTTGATGGTCTCCAAACCAAATATTTTGAAGTCAAGTTGTGAAAGTATAGTATAGCGACGAGACAATGCATCAGCAATAACATTTTCTTTAACCTTCTTGTGTTTAATGACATAAGGGAAAGTCTCAATGAATTCAACCCATTTAGCATGTCTACGATTCAGTTTAGCTTGAATTTTAATATGTTTCAAAGAGTCATGATCAGAATGTATAACAAATTCTTTGGGCCATAAATAATGTTGCCATGTCTCTAAAGTCCGAACAAGAGCATATAATTCTTTATCATAAGTAGAATAATTCAGACTAGGCCCACTCAATTTTTCAGAAAAATATGCAACAGGTTTGCCATCTTGTAATAACACACCTCCTAATCCAATTCCACTAGCATCACATTCAAGCTCAAAAGTCTTATTAAAATCAGGAAGTTGGAGTAAAGGAGCATGTGTCAACTTATCATTCAATACCGTGAAGGCTTCTTCCTATGTAGTACCCCAAACAAAAGGCACATCCTTCTTTGTAAGCTCACTGAGAGGTGCAGCAATGGTGCTAAAATCTCTCACAAAACGCCTATAGAAACCAGCGAGTCCAAGAAAACTCCTCACTTGTGTGACCGTTTTGGGCTGCGGCCAACTCTCAATAGCTTCAATCTTGGCTTTATCAACTTCAATTCCCTATGGAGTAACAACATAGCCAGGAAAAGATACTCGGCCAGTGCAAAAGGTGCACTTCCCAAGGTTACCAAACAAACGTGCATCACGTAGAGCATTAAAAACAGCACGTAAATGTTCCAAATGTTCTTCCAAAGATTTGCTATAAATTAGTATATCATCAAAATAGACTACCACAAAACGTCCAATGAAAGCACGTAAAACTTCGTTCATTAGTCTCATGAAAGTACTAGGTGCATTAGTTAACCCAAAAGGCATGACTAACCACTCATATAAACCAAACTTAGTTCTAAATGTTGTTTTCCATTCATCTCCCAATTTCATACGAATTTGATGGTATCCACTACGCAAATAAACTTTGGAGAATGTTGTAGAGCCACTCAATTCATCAAGCATATCATCTAGACCAGGAATAGGATGACGATAACGAATAGTAATATTATTAATGCCTCTACAATCAACACACATACACGACATACCATCCTTTCTAGGCACTAGTATAATAGGAACAACACAAGGACTAAGAGATTGGCGTATATAACCTTTGTCGAGCAACTCCTGTACTTGACGCATAATCTCCTTCGTCTCCTCTGGATTCGTACGGTATGGTGCACGGTTGGGTAGCGATGCACCGGGAATTAAGTCAATTTGATGCTCAATCCCTCGAATAGGTGGTAATCCCGGTGGCACGTCTTGTAGGAAGACATCAGCGAACTCCTGCAAAATGTTAGTGATAGAAGGGGGCAAAGAGGAAGGCATGTCCTTGAATGAAAATAATGCCTCTTTGCACACAAAAGCATAGCAAACAGATTTGCTAGAATCTAGCTCATCAATATCAGATTTGGTGGCAAGTAAACATGCACTTTTCAATTTAATTTCAGAAGCAACAATAGATGGTTTATTATTAGGCTTCATTTGTTTCTCAAATTCTTTTGCCACAATCTGATTTTCACTTTTCTCCTGTTTTGCTTTATTAGCTCTATTAATAACATCTTTCAAAATGGAATCAGGAGTCATAGGAAGCAAAGTAATATTTTTATCCTTATGAACAAGAGTATACTGATTGTTTCTACCATGGTGTACAGAATTTTTATCAAATTGCCATGGTCTACCAAGTAATAAGGAACATTCTTGCATAGGTACCACATCACAATCAACATAATCAGCATATGTAGAGATACTAAAATGCACACGAACAGTACGTGTTACCTTAACCTTGCCGCTGTTGTTGAACCATTGGATGTAGTAAGGATGTGGATGTGGTCTTGTGGTGAGAGATAGCTTCTCCACCATCTCCATGCTAGCCAAGTTGTTGCTGCTCCCTCCATCTATGATGACGCGAATAGAACGTTCCTTCACAACTCCCTTTGTATGGAACAAATCATGCCTCTGATTTTGCTCAGCTTGTGTAAACCGCACACTCAAAACACGTTGAGCAACTAAACATTCATACCTGTCAGCATCTTCAGCAACCATGTATTGCATTTCATGATCAGAATCATCTCCACCGTGTTCTTCATGTGTAATAAGAGCCAAAGTCTCCTCATATAGTCACTAGCGTACTAATACCCACCATCCTTAGTAGCAATCATCACACGCTGAGATTTGCATTCTCTCGCAAAATGTCCTCTTCCCTTACAACGACGACAAATAATATCACTTGCGTGCCCTGTAGACGCCATGGAAGAAGAAGAGCTCTGTGCCGGCCCAACAGGTGTGCTCTTGGCAGATAGTGGTGGTTGTGCCTGTTTTCTTGTATCACGGTTGGAGGTGGCACCTGAAGGAGGTGATGGTGCAGTGGAAGTAGATGATGCACGTGGTGTCCATGATGAAGGTCGACCTGCAGAAAAGTTAGTTCGCGCCAATGCCTGTCGATCCTGCACTTCACGTTCAACTTTACAAGCAAGATGGAATAAACGGGTGATATTACTATAATCCTTATAGTCTAGAATGGTCTAAATCTCTCTATTTAATCCACCTAGAAAACGTGCAAGCATAGCTTCATTCTCCTCAACAATACCACATCTAATCAAACCAGTTTGTAATTCCTGATAATATTCTTCTACCGAATTTTTTCCTTGTCTTAAGCGCTGCAATTTTTAAAGTAATTCACGTTGATAATATGGTGGAACCCAACGAGTACGCATAGAAGTTTTCAAAGCAGACCAGGTAGCTGGAACAGGATATAATCGACAATGTTCACACCACCAAACACATGCAAAGCTAGTGAAAGCACAAACAGCGGCAGGAACACGTCTCTCCTCAGGATATTGTAAACATGTAAATCGTTGTTCAGTTTCTAACTCCTAGGAAAGATATATATCAGGAACATATCTACCCTCAAATGGTGGAATATTCAATTTCAATTTAGGGAGATGGTCATGATCTCGTACTTGAGGGGGAGCCCTAACATTGCCATTATTTGCATGTGGATGACCTGGTGGTTGTGGTGCTGGTGGTTGCATGTAGTTCTTATTTTCATCAACCTCATCCTCGTAATCTCCCGCATAATCATCCTCCTCCACATCAGCAGCAGGAGCCACAGAAGTATCAACAGCAGCACCAGCAGTTTGGCTAGGCTGAAGAGGGACACGGCTCGCTCGGCGGAGGGTTGTTTCCCAACGTGGAGGTAGTCGTCGTTGTTGTTGTTGTAGAGGTGCGGCAGGTGCAGCCGGTGGTGGTGGTGGAAAACATGAAAGCAATTCAGCAAACTTGTTATCGAGCTTTGTTTCAACATCTTCTCCATGCCATCTATCTTCTCCATGGCCTCGTCAAATCTGTTTGGCACATCTTGCACCTGTCCACTCATCATTTGTTGAAACTTATCATGAAGCTCCTTGTTCGTCAAGTTCTCCCAGTCAGTCTCGTCGGCTTGTGATCCTGGCATGGTTAGCGGCAATAGAAACACACAAGAACATGATCCTACAAACTACTAAAAAGAGGTGGTGGTGGGTGTCACAAATCTGTCAAGCAAATCTCAAATTATTGCCAGTTCTTACCCAACAGCAGGCGGTGATCGGCAACCATTGTAGTCAAAACTCTCTAAAGCTTGGATAGAGCGATTGCCAGGGAGAGTCAAACGCACGACGTAGATGTATGTGGAGCTGGGAAGGCTTATAGTATGGTAGCAAAAGGGTCAGCAATAATCAATTCAGAGGTGCAAAGTTGAATAAACGCTCAACGACGGTACTGTGCTGGTCCTAGGCTAGACCGTACTAGAGACACGAGCCTAGAACACCAACAAAATCACGACGCTGCACGTAAACAAGGGAGGAGCACACTCTGATTTTTTTTCTCACTTTTTTTGCACTTTTTTCCTCTTCTCTTTTTGCTCCGCAACATTTTTTTTGAAAAAGTCTAAAAATGTCCTAAAAACTGCCTAGCCAGAATTTTCAAGACTTAGTTGAAACTAGAAATATTTTTTTTCTGTGGATGGCTCGGATGTTGGGGAGTTCTACTCTGTCACGACTCGGAGTATCGTGTGATCTGGAAATCGAGAACAAAGCAACAATTACTGGACTCGGACTAGGACTGGTGGCGGAGATGAATCTGGTGGAAACTCGGACTGGTGGCGGATATTTGTAGGGCGATGGAACACGGACTGGTAGCGAATCTGTGACGGAGGTGGACTCGGATTAGGGTAATGGCGGTGGATATGTGGTATATGGTAGCGGCGATGACGATGGTGGTATATGGCAGCGGTGATGACGATGGTGGTATATGGCAGCGGTGGTGACGATGGTGGTATATGGCAGCGGTGATGATGATGGTGGTATATGGCAGTGGTGATGACAATGGTGCGGTGGCGGCGTGACAACTTGTGAACAGAACTCAAAATTCTAAAGTACTAGACGCTAGGACCAGCAACTTGACACGATGATGCAACCGCAAATTCAACAAAGCAAATACAGAAAAGATTATGCAAAGGCTCAAATTGGTTCGGATAAGATGAACTAACCCTAATTTTTTTTGGCTTTTTCGTGGACTATGGGTATGAAGAACAGACTCGATCTAAACTACGAAAAACTGTAAAATCTCACCGGGCAACCTGGAAATCTGATACCACTTGATAGAGTCAAAGGTGTCCCATCTTTCGATGAGATGGTGGCTACCGTTTTCTATGGGAGTCGACCTTGACGATCCGACTACGAACGTGCGATACGTCGCGCCTTAGAAATCGCTAAACCAACTTCCGAGGGTTATTGACCATGCCGGAGCACGATCAACCTGACCACGAGGGCCTGTTTCCTGCGAGCAAACGAAGAACAAGCAAGAAACTAAGATTGCAATCTGGATATTGCGATTATAAGAGGAAAGTTTTATTAATGAAGGTGGGGTTCTGTGACGCCTTGGTCTGGTCGTTGAACACAAACGATGGCGAACTTTTGATCTAAACAAAACCCCAAAGTCTAAACGGCGCCCTAAGGGCTGTATATATGGAGGAAGAGGAGGGAATTCCGTGGCCCTTGAGGGAGGGGTCCTAAACCAACCCTAACTCTTGTTTCCCCACACATACGGACTCTAAAAACAGCCTATACTTAAGTATTTCGAAATTACATGGGCCTGACCCAATAATAAGGTGACGCAGCACCTAGAATAGCGTATGGACGAATATTATGAAGTGGCATCTTGAATATTTCGTCCAAGGCTTCATGCACTCATTATGGTGACTTCAAAGTCCTGGAATCATCACTTGTAACTCCGTTCTTTTTCCCCTTGCGCATGCCAACATCTCCATGCTTGAACTTGCTCCAAGGTTCCTCTTTCTTGTCCATTATAGGCCCTTCATTTGTAAGAAAAACAAATGTATCCAATTTAGGCAGCATCATATTCTCATGAACATTGGAATCATTACCAAGAAATGAAAGTACCTGATAATTCAATTGGCGTGCGCGAGCTCTAGTAATTGGTCCAATATGTATAGCAGCAGGGGCTGTGGGTGTAACAATGGTATTGATGTCCTCATCAGATAGAGAGTCTCTTGTTTTGCCACTTTCATATACTAGTGGGAACATTTCATTATAGAACTTGGCTTGTATATTCCAACAATGGGCCTCCTCAAGTGCCCTAGGTCTTCGTGAGCAAGTAAGTTGGATGCACACCCACTTAGTTTCTTTTGTTGAGTTTTCATACATTTATAGCTCTAGTGCATCCGTTGCATGGCAATCCCTACTCCTTGCATTAACATCAATCGCTGGGCATCTCCATAGCTCATTGATTAGCCTCGTTGATGTGAGACTTTCTCCTTTTTTGTCTTCTCCACATAACCCCCATCATTATACTCTATTCCACCCATAGCGCTGTGTCCATGGCTCGCGCTCATGTATTGCGTGAAGGTTTATAGGTTTGAGATTACTAAAGTATGAAACAATTGCTTGGCTTGTCATCGGGGTTGTGCATGATGAGAGCATTCTTGTGTGACGAAAATGGAGCATGACTAAACTATATGATTTTGTAGGGATGAACTTTCTTTGGCCATGTTATTTTGAGAGGACATAATTGCTTAGTTAGTATGCTTGAAGTATTATTATTTCTATGTCAATATGAACTTTTATCTTGAATCTTTCAGATCTGAATATTCATACCACAATTAAGAAGAATTACATTGAAATTATGCCTAGTAAAATTCCACATCAAAAATTCTGTTTTTATCATTTACCTACTCGAGGATGAGCAGGAATTAAGCTTGGGGATGCTCAACGTATCTATAATTTTTGATTGTTCCATGTTATTATATTATCTGTTTTTGATGTTTATGGGCTTTATTAAACACTTTTATATTACTTTTGGGACTAACCTATTAACCCAGAGCCCAGTGCCAGTTCCTGTTTTTTCCCTTGTTTCAGTGTTTCGAAGAAAAGGAATATCAAACAAAGTCAAAACGGAATGAAACCTTCTAGAAAAGTTACTTTTGGAAGGAAAGCTACTCGATGGACTTAGAGTGCACGTCAAGAAAGAAACAAGGGAGCCACGAGGTAGGGGGTGCGCCCACCCCCCTAGGGCCCGCCCTCCAGCCTCGTGGGCCCCTCATGGCTCCCCTGGCGTACTTCTTCCTCCTATATATATCCATATACCCTAAAACGACCGGGGAACAGAATAGATTGGGAGTTCCACCGCCGCAAGCCTCTGTAGCCACCAAAACCCAATCGGGACCCTGTTCCGTCACCCTGCCGGAGGGGGGAACCCTCACCGGTGGCCATCTTCATCATCCCGGCGCTCTCCATGACGAGGAGGGAGTAGTTCACCCTCGGGGCTGAGGGTATGTACCAGTAGCTATGTGTTTGATCTCACTCTCTCGTGTTCTTGATTTGGCACGATCTTGATGTATCGCGAGCTTTGCTATTATAGCTGGATCTTATGTTGCTTCTCCCCCTCTACTCTCTTGTAATGGATTGAGTTTTCCCTTTGAAGTAATCTTATCAGATTGAGTCTTTAATGACTTGAGAACACTTGATGTATGTCTTGCCGTGCATATCTGTGGTGACAATGGGATATCACGTGATTCACTTGATGTATGTTTTGGTGATCAACTTGCGGATTCCGCCCATGAACCTATGCATAGGGGTTGGCACACGTTTTCGTCTTGATTCTCCGGTAGAAACTTTGGGGCACTCTTTGAGGTCCTATGTGTTGGTTGAATAGATGAATCTGAGATTGTTTGATGCATATCGTATAATCATACCCACGGATACTTGAGGTGACATTGGAGTATCTAGGTGACATTAGGGTTTTTGTTGATTTGTGTCTTAAGGTGTTATTCTAGCGAACTCTAGGGCTGTTTGTGACACTTATAGGAATAGCCCAACAGATTGATTGGAAAGAATAACTTTGAGGTGGTTTCATACCCTACCATAATCTCTTCGTTTGTTCTCCGCTATTAGTGACTTTGGAGTGACTCTTTGTTGCATGTTGAGGGATAGTTATATGATCCAACTGTGTTATTATTGTTGAGAGAACTTGCACTAGTGAAAGTATGAACCCTAGGCCTTGTTTCCTAGCATTGCAATACAATTTACGCTCACTTTTATCATTAGTTACCTTGTTGTTCTTATATTTTCGGATTACAAAAACCTATATCTACCATCCATATTGCACTTGTATCACCGTCTCTTCGCCGAACTAGTGCACCTATACAATTTACCATTGTATTGGGTGTATTGGGGACATAAGAGACTCTTTGTTATTTGGTTGCGGGGTTGCTTGAGAGAGACCATCTTCATCCGACGCCTCCCACAGATTGATAAACCTTAGGTCATCCACTTGAGGGAAATTTGCTACTGTCCAACAAACCTCTGCACTTGAAGGCCCAACAACGTCTACAAGAAGAAGGTTGCGTAGTAGACATCAGCGAGCTCGTCTCCAACGCGCGTGTTGGAGGATGCATGAGCACCCGAGCTCTTCCTCGTTCATCGGTGGCAAAGGCACGGGTGGAAAAAAGGGTTGCCAATATTTTGGCTATCCCGGGCAAGATCAAAACAGCCCCTTCCAGCCCCACCCCTCCTAGCACATTCGAATCCCTCGTTCACCGTGAAATTTTGCCAGGTGTTGTTTTCATAGATATTTTGCTGTGTGAAAACAAATTTAAATATGAACGATTAGTCGGTGCCCCTAGTCTTATGTCGGTACACAATTGGATGGCCTCATAGTAGTAGTAGTGTAGAGTACTAGTACTACTAGATAGTTAGTGTTTACTACTGTATCATGTACTCCCTCCGTTCCCAAATATTTGTCTTTCTAGACATTTCAAATGGACTACAACATATGAATGTATGTAGACATATTTTAGAGTGTAGATTCACTTACTTTGCTTCGTATGTAGTCACTGGCGAAATCTATAGAAAGACAAATATTTCAGAATGGAGGGAGTACGTACTAATTGCAACGCATGCATGTGTTAGTAGTATAATGACCACGTATGAATTTGATGGTAAGACGTGTGTAAGTTGGAAGTCATATTATTGCTCTAACATGTGGTCAAAGTTAGCCTCCAAAACGCATTTTAGACCCTATATGGATTGAGGGAGTACATGCACTGCTGAGGTTTCTCTTAATCCTTGCATGCAACGTCTTTATTGAAGCTTGAAATGTGAATATGTGAATGGGAAAGACTACTAGAATCCTTCCAAAAGAACTATTGTACTAATCGTATCTTACTCCCTCCGTTCACCAACTCACATGCTCAATACTTTTGCGAACTATGGAAGTAACAAATTTATTCCACCACTCAGCATCTATTACGGATACATTGTGGATTTCAAATTGAGTGATATAGACCGGAAAGTAGGCACTTAGGTCATCCACATTGTATGCTTTTTGTTTCCTCTAAGCCCTCTCTCTCTTCTTAGAGGCAGTCCTCTATATACATTGCATGAACTGCCTCTAACAAAAAATTGGCTAGCATCGCGTCTAACCTTAGAGGCTATCTCTAACAATGTAACAATACATCTGGTGCCACTTGTCAGCCTTAGGAAGCATAAGAAAGTACAAGAGAAATAGTACTGATTAGACAAATGTGGTGATAATCAATACTTATTAAATTTCTGCTAGGGACCACCTTAGAGGCTGGTTAGAGTCTCTATACATTGTGGTTTTTTCATTTGATAAGAAGCAAACCATGTGGGGCCTACCTTAGAGGCAAGGCTCTATACACTGGAGATGCTCTGTAGTACTAATTTTGATGTGATCCATCAACTCACAGAACGAGGAGAAGCTTGCTTAGTACGCCCTCTCCCCCGCCCACGGGTGCGGTTGCTCGTAGAGTCGCGGGACAAGGAGAAGCTTGCTCTACGCCTACGCCCGCTCCCTCGCCCACGCGCACGGTGTCTCGCAAGACGAGGAGAAAAATTTACTACTCCCTCCGTTAGACATATACTCCCCTACCTTAGTTATAGAAATTATTGTATTGTTTGAAATATATGTCTTTTAGTACTAGGAGTAGTACAGTGGTAGGAGTAATACTACAACAATTTCCTTCAAGTCCGTGGTGCAGCAAGCTACCCTAGGCCATGTTACTACTCCCTCCTTTCCACTTTATAAGGCTCATTTTGAAAATCTCTCCAACCAAGGTAGATGGTGAGTGGTGGAATTAATTTCGTAATTTGCACAAGTACTTAATTAGTATGCTCGTTTTTCTCAAAAAGTTATCTTTACCGATGCATTAATTACAACGAATGCATGCATGACCACTAAATTTCCATGAACTGCTACATGCATTGGTGAGTTTTCTTTTGATACTGCTTCCATCGGGTGATTTAATGCACCTCGAAATCCAAACATGTGATGGTAAGACTAGTGACAGTGAAGAGTAACATACACTAGTAACATACACGTATCCCTAGACTATGTTACTACCTTCATAGTGGGTAGTAACATAAGTGTGGTGTCATGCGAAGCTTCATTTATTAGGTTATAGATTCATATTGCATTGGGACATGTGATTTTAGAGCAACTACCTAAGTTACTCCAACTAACTCCTTCCTCATTAACTCATTGCCACATAAGCAAATTTCCTGAGTTGGACTTGATGTTACTGCTAAAGTTACTCCCATTGTGGCTAGTCTAAGTACTAGTAGAACTGAGACTAATAAAACTGAAAAACGATTTTTTTAGATGAGCCCTATAAACTGGAAAGGAGGGAGTAGTAAGTAGCACCACCTCCATAGTGGGTACGTACTCCGTAAAATCATATTTCCCAAAACTAAGTTGCTCAGCCTTTATTTGCTTATTTCCCTTCCCGCCTCGTTGCCTCGAGAAGACTATGGCAAACTCCCCGGCCTTGTGCATGGGAGAAGACCCGCCCTCGCCTTTTCTAGTCCGGGTTTGTATCGATGGATCGCGTGAAGCAACAAAAACCAAGTCGTGTCTTGTACTCCTCCGTCGTACTAAAAGAGTGGAGACGCTTGCTTTCATGAATCATGTAATTCCTCTCGCCAACATGTGGGACATATAGCAACCGGGTCGACGTGTCGTGCACCAAATAACAATGCAGAACAGAAGGGGGACGCTTCCCAGTTAGTAGTAATGAGCAATGAGACGTCGAATCACAATGCCGCACCTTTCCCCCAGACGGACGAAGCAACCATTATTTCACACTTCCTGAATCCGCTTCTTCATCATCTCCTTCAAGAAAACCATGTAATGCTTCTGCCATTGTTCTTCCTCAAGAGGGACAAGCATCGCCTTGGTACATCATGACACGTGGGACCGCATGACAGGCCATGCTCCCCCGCCCACCGATCGGTAAAATCACCTCATTTTTACTACTTACTCCGTCTCGGTTTACAGGGTATGCACGTCGTTCTAGGTTGATAATTTAACTAGCTATATATGTATTATATGTGATGAAAAATATATGTTTAGAAACTACATCCGCTTATAAAACGAGACGGAGGGAGTAATCTAGATACTACTAGTATCTTTTTAGATCAATTTAGTGGGGATTCACCAAGGAGCAAAACCAAGTGGTAGGCTGCCCCTTTGGCTGACATGTGGCTCATCGATCGTATTGTTCCATGTGCAATGCACCAAATTTATTAGTTCGGAGCAGCGGTTGGACTTGGAGGCACCCCGGTCGTAGCGCCGCAGTAGTACTAAATGAGCGATGAGGGGCTAAATCACAAAGCCCCACCTTTCTCGCATTAGGCTAGACGGACGAAGCAACCATCATTTCACTCTAGGGCACAAGAGCATAAAGAAAAAAGATAACCAATGATGCGTGCGGCAGCTACCTAGGGCACCCTAGGGTAGGAGCCTCCACTACAAATCCGCTTCTCCCTCGTCCTCTTGAAGAAAACTAATGATGCGTGTGGCGGGTAGGGTTTGTAGGAGTACTAAAGCGTGCGGGGCCACGCCATAGTAAACGGGAGAGGGATTGAGTTCGAGTCGATGCCTTAATACGGATGGGCCACTCGGTTTTACGGGAACAAGGAAACATTTTGGGTTCAGAGAGCAGTGGAGATATACGTACTAAAAATTGTGGACGTAGGTTTGACCGAAAGGCAATGACGCATGGGCCCCACATTTTGATATACCCGTGATCGCGTGAAATTTTCTACTCAAAATAATGCATAAAAGTTCCTCCAAAATCATCTATAACTAATGGGAAGTGAATGTATGCTTAAAATGAAAATGTAATACAAAGAGAAAAAATGAATTGCAGTTAAAAGAATGATATTTCTAACAAAAATGTGAATGTGAACTACATATGTGTGCACGTGACCAACACATATATTGTCAATACAAAATCTATTGCAAGAAATAACTAATGAGTAACATGCGCGAATTGATTATGTGGTGCTTGCATGCATAGAGTACAAAAAAATGTGATTTAGGACTTGCATGCATGACGTGTTCATGTGCCATAGTTGCATGTCCAGGAAAAAAGCTACTAGTGGGTTGTACTAGATATTTAGGAATAGAAGATGTATATATGGAAGTTGTAGGGAAAGAGATGACATGTATCTCATGGGTAGGGATTGGAAAAGAGATGTCATTTGGTTCACATCATAGGAACTTTTCTATTGGATATAGATATGACATGTATCTCAATTCCTATGAGGAGGGATTAGAAAAGAGATGTCATTTGGTTCACATCATAGGAACTTTTATATTGGATATAGGCTAATGTTTATTTTCCTTTGAAATTGTGGGAGTATAGGAGTCCATTCATATGAACCAAGTGGCTCTAAAGCTGTAAAAATAATATCATGTTTATTTTCCTTGGAAATGTGGAGTATATGAATCTATTCCTATGAACCAATTGGCTCTAAAGGAAAAAATCTATCATATAGAGTTCCTATGATTTTCCTCTACACCAAAGGATGGTTAAAATTGTTGCAAGTGATACGACAGCTTTCTTTGCACACTCCTCCCCCATCTTTATAGTTACCTCTCGAAGATGAATGAAATGATATATACTGGGTATTCTATATGTGCATTTTGGTAAACGAAAACTCGGTAAAATTTTGCGAAGTTCAAATTTTTAAATATGCACTACATTTTGGAACGAAGGGAGGAGCATATAATAGTTGCTAACACTCACGTGGAAGATTTGTGTGTCGGAGGACTGAATGTTCTGTTAGATGCCATGGCAAAACTGACACTGTCGGATGCCGATCTAACGGTTCTTACGGTGTTCGTCAGGAAATGGCTTGTGGCGAACGTTTGTTAGATATGATTTGCGGACACATGCATTGCATTGATACGTGCCCCCTCTCTCTCATGAACACACGCACCCTCATGAGTCACGAATCCCCCGAGTCCCCTCACATCCACTATCTATCTGTAGGTAGACGTCACACACATATGAGCTTTTCACACACTACCCTCAGAACTTCTAAAAAATAAAAGATGTTGTGCACCTTTAATTTTAACTCACACGTCACACACTTATACTATTACTCTTGTGCTGAACGTTCTTTGGGTGTAGTATATTGTACTCTCACGAAGAGAAGCGGTGCACACACGCACTAGTTCTCTCACACCCACTCGCGGGGACATGTAGGAGTGCATTTGTTTATAAAGAGGCATCCCAATTGAGATTTTGACTAGTATAGTTTTCAACTTGATGGAGGGTCGGGGACCGCACGTGAATGATACAGTACTTAGTGCGTCCTGGAGGCGGTGATTTGATAGTGTGACCTGGAAGCGGTGGCACATTATTGATCAAGTGATATTTTTACTTGAACATTAAATGAAAATAGTGGTTCGCGCATATTAAAATTTAATAACGGTTGCTACAACAAAATCACTACACTATATATATAAGCAGGAGCCTCGGTGCTTGCTTTACTAGGGTTCCTCTCTTTCACTCTCTCATGCTATCCAGATCTTAACAAGACATAGGTGGCCACACTCTCTCTCTCTTCTCACGGTTGGTCACAAATCCGGCTGGACCACCTCGGCCGGTGCAAGGGTGTAGTTGCATTGTTCACATGGTCGTCGGCAGCGAGGGAGGACCAACAGCTGCCTGCGCATCTCGATCGGCGGCCATGTCGTTGTCTCCGAGATAGTGCCGACTCAGGATGTCCTCCGACCCGTTCTTCCTCCCTAAGGTATTGTGGCCAAGATGAGGCCTCCCAACGCCGTATTTGCCACATCCCGACGAACCTCAAGTATATATTCCTTTGAAACCTTCTTGATCTACTGCCCCAGCTAACCACATGGCTGCATGTGGATCCTTTTCTACTTCTGTTGGCTGTTCCAAAGCCATCTAGACTTTTACTATTATTAGAGGTAAAGCTAGTTCATATAGTAGAATCTAAGAGTTGGTTCCTAGGACTTGGTTCTAAGAGGGAAGAAAGTGG
The DNA here is from genome assembly GCA_032464435.1 of Aegilops umbellulata. Taxonomy (NCBI): domain Eukaryota; kingdom Viridiplantae; phylum Streptophyta; class Magnoliopsida; order Poales; family Poaceae; genus Aegilops; species Aegilops umbellulata. Next base: position 194,291,236 of record CP136055.1, read on the forward strand.
GACAGCTGTAGCATGGATCCTAGGACTTGGTTCTAAGAGGGAACGGGGGAAAGTAGTAGATATACTGGCTATCCAACCAGTCTTTTGGTTGAAAAGGAGAAGAAAGCGGGGTGGACGACAAAGGGTGGGGGAAGTGGACCTGTCTCTTGGTCAAAAAATGAAAGAAAGTGATGGGTGTTGGGGGACAACACAAATGAGAACGAGCAGTCTAGATTTCCTGTGCTCACATAGGAAAATGTTGCCAAGGAGATAAAAACAGGGACAAATGCAAACATGATGCCTGAATGTTTGCTGCTCTCAGCAACCACATCTACCTTACCACTTTATGCCCCAGCTATTCCTATGCCCATATCACTACCGTTAATGTAAAATCACATGAACCATTAAGCAATACCACCTAATGTCACTATTAAGTAATGGTCTAGTGCCGTCGATAAATTGAAGCAATGCCACCTAATGTCACAATTAAGTAATGGTCTAGTGTCGTCGATAAATCGAAGCAATGACACCACCATTTTATGAAGTGCTTTTGTCTTGCTTTATTTCCCATGATTTTTTTTGGAGTTACACATAAATCACACACCGCTAACAATACTTCATCCTAGTGGAACTACACAGATTTGATTGCACATTTACTGACCATCTGCTACTCACATGACAGTAATACTAATGCTATTGTTCTGCATGTTAATCTAGTGGCAGTGCTGATGTGATGTGATGCTACTTCTTACTTAATGGCACTTTCATACTGTCAAGGTAGTGCCAATTATAACACAACAGATGCTGCTATTAATCATATGCCACTGCAAATAACTGTCACTGTTTAAATAACTATATTTCATATTTGCGCAAACAGGGATGTCCATCTCCATATCGTTTCTATCTGTGCAAGCAAAAGTAAACACCTCAGTTTTAGTAGAACTGCACAAAATGAGATGGCTATTCCTAGCTGCCATCGTCTAACCTCCCGTATTCCAGGTATTCCTACATTGGTAGTAACGAGGTAGAATGACCAACGCAGTCTAAAAGAAGCTGATTCGTACATTTTACTTCCTGATTGCAGTGCAGGGATGAGCGAAAACAATTGCATCCTAGTTGGGAATGCACATTCTCCCAATTCATGGATGGATGGAGGACTAGCTGGCATGGCTGCACGGAGGTTTTTCGAACAGGTGCGCGGACAAGAGGCATTGTGGTGTGCTTATTTCTGCAAATAGCGGTGCTTAACTTTAGTGCAACTGCACAAGAAGTTCAGATGGTCAGTACACTACATGGTTCAGTTCAGCATTCCAACTGAGAACACAAATAGAATTGGTTAATCTAGAATGAGAGAACCTAACCCTAGATGGTTGCAACAAGAAAATGTAGAGTGAACTCCAGGAAATTAAAGCCTGCCTAGGGAGGCCCTTTGCTCAGAGAAGCCATGCTTGATTTTTCTTGATTTGTAAACCTTCTCACAACTTTGTGTTTTGTTGTGAACTAGTAAATATCTGTTGTGTTCTATGAATCATTGAGATGTATAAAATTGCTTAACTTATGCTTTTCAAGTATTTTCTAAAGCCGATTTTAATGTGAATGTTCCACATGAACTTTGGACTAGCGTGTGAACGTTTGTAATTTACATTCTGGCCTCAATTAACTACATGAACCACTGTAACAAGATACGTAGTTTCTTATATGTCAGACATCACCTTATTGATTGTTAGCTGGTCGATAGCCGACTTTTCTAGTGTTGAAGCGAGCTGAGCCAATGTGTTGTGTCTTGCACAACTGCTTACAAGTGGGTTAGTCTGGCACCCCGATCCGCATGGAGCAGGGGGCTTTCGCACGTCAGCCCAGGATAACACCTGCACTACAAAAAAATACACTTCCGTGATGATACGTGTTTGTCACGGTAGGTCTCTTTTTTTGTCATGCATGTACATCCATGACAAATTTATGACAGAATCAAGATAGTCATACCTGTGCTGTCGTAGAAGTGTTCCATGACATTACAAAAATTATCATCACGGAAGTGCCCACTTCCATGACGATAAATCGCGCGTCACAGAAGTGCTTTCGTCAAAGGTGACCGACATGTGGCATCCACCGTAACGGAACGCCGTTAAGCTATCGGGTCGGGTTTTGGATCCGATAACCCATTAACAGCCCCGACCAATGGGAAATTTCCACGTGTAAAATTCTTATTGGCCGGACGAAACACGTGTCAGCTCGTCAGTGGGTCAGATAGGCGCCTATGATATGTCGACATGTGGCACGGCCAAATAGTGGCCCATTCCGGTGAAAAAGGCCGGCCCAGTAAAAATTAGCAGGCCGACCCATATAAGGCCTACTTGTGTCAGGTCCATTTAAGCCCACAGCCCATACGAGATGTGCCAATTCGGCCCGTTAAAGATTTGACACCATTGCAGCCCATCGTCAGTTCGAGCCCGTTAACAGCCCACTATATACTTGGGCTCAATATCAGCCCGATGACATTTCGGCCTGTTAACGGCCCATTTAATGGATGGGCCGATTTTCAGGATGTACATCTTTCGGCCTTTTAGCGACCCATTTAAATGTTGGGCTAATTTTTGGCCCGGTGTGTCTTTCAGCCTGTTGACGGCCCATAAATCTAATGGGCCATTTGTAGTCGGACCTGAATTTCGGCCTTTTAGTGGCCCATTTAAGTGTTGGGCCAATTTCTGGCCCGGTGTCACTTTCGGCCTGTTGACGGCCCATAAATCAGTTGGGCCAATTGTAGTCGGACCTGAGTTTCGGCCTTTTAGCGACCCATTTAAGTGTTGGGCCAATTCCCAGCCCTGTGTGCCTTTCGACCTGTTAACGGACCATAAAGGAGTTGGGCCATTTGTAGTCGAACCTTAGTTTTTCCCTCTTAACGGCCCATGCCCTTCATGGTCCAATACCAGCCCGATTTCTCTTTCGGCCTGCTAAAGGCCCACAACACAGTTGGGCTATTTACAACAAGACCTGACTTTCGGCCTCTTAGCGGCCCATGCTCTTCATGGTCCAATACAAGCCCGCTGTCTCTTTCGGCCTACTAAAGGCCTACAGTATAGTGGGGCCATATGTAGCCCAAACTTAGTAACGGCCTGTTAACGGCCCATGAAATAAATTGGGGCCACCTGTTGCCTGCTTCGATGTCGGCCTGTTAACGACCCGGGAGGTAAGAGGGTCGACCATTAACTTTCGGCCTAATAACGGCCCATTAACTCAATGGGCCCACTAAAGTTCGTTCATGTCTTTAGGCCAAATTAGATAATTTGAGCCCGTTACGACGAGCAAAGGTACGACATACAGGGAATAACGTTGCACATCCAGAATATATTACAGGAAATTACATCCACTTGGCAATCAAAGATTGATGCCAGTGTAAATAAATGAGCAGAACCTAACCATCTACAACGTCACAATCTGCAACCTCAGCACAGATGACGCCCATAAGCATGTGGGAAAGTTCTTGCTGCTTTGCCACACTGTCTCTGAAAACATTGATCAGTTGTTGTGTCGCACGACTCTGCACCTCTGATTCATCCACCATTTCCATCATTGCTTCAGCCATTAATTGGTTCACAAACATACATTTATTCCGTTGCATTTGAGACAGAGGATACTGAACAGATTCAGATGGCGATTTTGGCAGGCTTGTATTATTGATAGTGGAGAGTGTCTTGACCACTACATCGTAACGTAAATTAGGACGGGAACCAAACAGATTAATCATGAGTTATTGCCATATTACCTGGCCTAGATTTACTAGAAAGAAACAATGGGGTTGCCTTGCTGTTTTCAGAGTTTGTCTTCTTATCTTCAGCAGCCTGCACAAAATTAACACACTAGCATTGCTATCATTGGCTAAGTCAGATAATAGGAAAGCAACATTGACGCAATGAACGTTTGGGAAACTAGCCTACACCAAATTAACACAATATGGCACAGCTATCATCAGCCAGGTAAGGTAATACAAAAGCAACATTGACACAATGAATGAATGGGCAACTAGAGAAGCACTACAATTCAGTAATGTGTGTGATATGAGATAGCACATTCATGCAGCTCAGTACGCAAAACTACCATGCAGTTTTCCTTAGAAAATCAACATTGGCGCCTTTAACATTTTGCTACAACTAATTTTAGATCAGATAAAGGTTAGATTCACGCCGATTAACAAAATACATGCTGATGTAAAAATATAGTGATATACAACAAGTACTTACAGCAGCATTGGAGCACAGGGAATTCCCGCAAGATATTTTCCTCGAATACGATCCCAATGGAGAAAGCCTTGTATCGTTTAACTTTATTTTCTAAAAGAGAGACGGGTAAGAAACATGTAGAAAATATGATCAGAATGCTATAAAATTTCATGATGCGAGGATATGCACACGCTTCTTAGAATGGAGTTGACATTCTTTTGCAGGACTGGAGCGGACTAGTTCTTTGGCCACTGGATCTGCTTATTATCAGTGGGAGTTGGGTTTCTCAGTGCTGGAGCAGTATCTATGAAAAATGGAGTTGGTTTATTATCTCCTGGCATTTGGATCTTTTGCAAAGACCTGGTTTGTAACCCGTCAGATTCTAACATAGCCGTCTTCCCCTTGCATGCCTTATATAGAAGAATGGTGATTCAGTTATAAAACATGCTACAGCAGAGATGGAATAGGTACTGAAGAATAGAAAGGCATGACATATTGACATGTATTCACTCCATCCAGAAATAAATGGATGGGTCTAGGCGTATTTCAGTTCTAGATACATCCAGTTTTATCCATTTCTGCAACATTTAATCCGGACGGAGGGAGTATGATGTAAGAGCTAGGGATACAACAGGACAACACAGTAAAAAAACACTGAAAAACCCACTGCAGAACCAAAGTATTCAAACCCACTGATATGAGATAGTACACTCATGTAGCTCAGGATGCAAAACTACCAGGCAATTTTCCTTGCAAAAATCAACATTGTGGCCTTTAATCATACATTTGCTACAACTAAATTTAGATCAGATAAAGCTTGGATTCACGCTGATTAACAAAATACATGCTGATGTAAAAATATAGTGATATACAACAGGTACTTACATCTACATTGGAGCACAGAGAATTCCTGCAAGAATCTTTCCTCATAAACGATACCATTGCAGAAAATCTTCTATCTGTTAAGCTTATTTTCTAAAAGATAAATGGGTAAGAAACATGTAGAAAATATGATCAGCATGCTATAAAATTTCATGATGCAAGGATACGCAGACGCTTCTTAGAATTGAGTTGACATATTTTTGCTGGACTGGAGCGGACTAGTTCTTTGGCCACTGGAATCTGCTTATTATCAGTAGGAGTTGGGTTTTTCTGTGAAGGAGCAGTATCTATAAAAACTGGAGTTGGTTTATTATCTCCCGGCGTTTGGATCTTTTGCAAAGGCCTTGTTTGTAACCCTTCAGATTCTAACATAGTCGTCTTCACCTTGCATGCCTTGTATAGAAGAATGGTGCTTTAATTATAAAACATGCAGCAGCAGAGAGATGGAATAGGTACTGAAGAATAGAAAGGCATGAAATATTGACATGTATTCCCTCCATCCGGAAACAATGGATGGGTCTAGGCGTATTTCAGTTCTAGATACATCCTTTTTTATCCATTTCGGCAACATGTAATCCGGACGAAGGGAGTATGGTGTAAGAGCTAGGGATACGATAGGACAACACAGCAAAAAAAACACTAGTTGAATGTAAAACTGTATGCTAGCGGAATACGTACAGAAATAACTAAGGCAACATACACGTGTATGATTGGGAAATTAAGATGGCATTGCAACAGAGCACTAGAAGAACACTTCAATGTAAAAAAACATGGTATGGTAGATAGATGAAGTACATACTGATGAATAACAATGCATAAGATATTCAAAAGCATGATGTCCAAATTAAGCAGATGGCATTGCGATAGAGTAGAATGACATTACTTGAATTTGAAAACATGTTATCATGAATGGAATAGGTACTAAAAAACAGGAAGGCATGACATATTTACATGCATGACCGCCATGCTAAGCACATGGCATTGCAACAAAGTAGATACACTCCAGGACATTATATGCATGTTGTACCGATATCACAGGCCAAGTTAGAGCAAGGACCTTGTGGGGTGAAGAGGATTCATCATCTTTCTGCAAGTCTTCTGAAGAACTGCCTTTACATGTTCCATCATATTGGGTATCATTGACATCAAGTTTATTGGCCTTTACATTGCTCCGTGAGGTTCTTGTGGATATATCAGTGTGTGCAATTATATCTGACATGCATGGAAGACAACTAGTAGTTAGATTTATGTAATGAGTGCCTGTAGGAGACGATATAAATAGTAGGACTGGGGTTAACTAGCAGCAACAGGTCTCATAAACTAAAGGGAGAACACAGATGAAAGCTACAGAATATGTATCGTTTGTACTCGAGATTAACTAGATTGCACACAAAAGTATTAAAGAACAACATAGGAAATACTAGAAGTGGTATAATACTATAATCACCAGCCTGTGGGATAGCATTGGCTGATGGATGATAACTATGGAACAGTGTTACCTGAAGAACAAGTATCTTAGCTGAACTATGGACCAGCGTTAACTCCTGAACAAGACCCGTAAGAGATCAACATGAATATACAGTGAAATGTGTTGATCTATTTTCCATGCTTAGATGAATAACAAAGCCATAAATGTTGCACACAAGTAAGATGAGGGTACAACCTATCGGGCTGCCATCCATAGGAGTGAGCATCATGTGCTGACTTGTCGATGGCCCTGCAGTTGTTTTGGCTATGCATGTCGGGCATGCGCATTCGATGCAGGGAACTGTTGAGTGGGGACTATAGCTCCCTTCTGGTGTATGCTTCCCTTGTTGGAGCAGCTGCGGTGAGTCGGAAGACGGTATGTCTGAAGATGCAGATAACGCATAATGTTAAGAATGACATATCTCTTTGATCTGAAGAAATACACTAAGAGATCAACAGCAAGGTACGAGAGTGGTCACGCGTCTGTTGAATGAAGACTAAATTGGGGTCACATGATTTTATTTTATTTTGGTACTGTCCGATCTACGCCGGATGGCTGGCCGTCTTGTGCCTCCCGGCTGACACTGTTCGTAATCTTCCCCGAAGAGCCAGCGACCAACGGCAGAGCAGCCTGCCTCCGCCGTCCGTGTACCCGGCCAAAACCCCGCTCCCCGCCCCACCACACTGCCGTGGTTGCACCGCCCCCGGGCCAATCCACAAAGACTCCCCGTCATCCAGATCCGGCGGCGGCAGTACCTTCAACCCACGCAACTCTAAAAGATAGCCATCTAAGCGCTGCTTTCGCGGCGAACTTGCGGCACCGCACCCTTACATTAGACACCAGCCAACCGGCAGCCTAGGAGCTCTGCCGCCTCGAGGGGTGATGCTTCCCATTGCAAATCTATTGGCCCAGAATGAAAATTCAGACAACTAACGCCTAAATAAAGTGATTTGAGATGAAGGTGTGACCTATTTGGCGGCATGGTGAAGTAGGCAGGTCCAGCTCCCGAGTCGGTGAGGCCGGCGCGGTTGCGGTGGCGACCGACGGCAGGGAAAGAGCGATGTCGCGACGGTCGACGGCTACGCCGAAGCAGCGCCAGGACTCTGGACGGATCCGAAGTTGGAGCTGCTGCGGCGCCGTAAACAACGGCGGGGGTGAATCGGCTCCGGTACGGTTCACGCGGCCGTCATCGAGGCAGCACCAGCAGCACGGAGTAAGAGGCACACGGCCCAGTGCACGACGGCAAATGTATAGCGTCTCTGGCATTAGGGAGGAGGGCGGCTGTGAAATTGGTGCAGTGGGGGCGCCATGGAGGTGGGGCTAAGGTTTCGCGGCTCGGGAGAAGGGAGCTTCCTGGGGAGAAGGTGATTTGGCACCCGCGAGGTATGAATGGGTGCGGGCGGGGGGGGGGATTGGGAGGGGAGTGGAACCATGTTTTACGGACGCATTTGTCTGAAATGTGAGGGGGAGTTACAGTTCTACCCTTGCCTATAGGCTTCTCAGCTTGGGTCTGTGTACTGGGGGTCGAGGATAGTAGAGTAACTTTGCTTCTCCCCAAATAGTGGGCGGGAGCGATTTCGGGCGAGAAGGGCGTGTTTTGAACTATAGTGGGCGCGAGCAATTTCGGGCGAGGAGAGCGTGTTTTGAAATAGTGGGCGCGAGCTATTTCGGGCGAGGAGAGCGTGTTTTGTCGACCATGGTTTATGAATTATTCGGCACATGTCATTTTGGCCGAGGAGAAGGCGTGATTGGATGAAGTTACAAACCTACCCTCGATGTACAACGGTCCAATTGATGCGTGTCCCACATAGGACGGTAATTTCGCGTCTCCCATTTATTTGCTCGGGCGAATTCCACTGAGCAGAGAGGATGTTTAACAGTTCGTTCAAATTTTGGGAGAACGAGCATCCACGTCTACCTTACCAAGTCGATTCGGATCAAATTTTGAAATATTAGCTTGCCACTTCTTTTTTATATGTAGAGATGATGCTCGGGAGTAATGTGTTTTTACATGCTCGTTGCTAGCGATTTACTATATGACAAATAGTTGACCCACTCAAAAACGCGAATCGAACCCAAAATGAAATATCTCGATTCAATGAAATAGCTCGTTCCGTAAGTCAAAATAGTGAACTAAATCCAAAATTGAACACCTCAATCGAGTAGCATGTTGTACAGTATTATAGTACTCCATGAACATGTTGAAAGTCAAATTAATGAACTTGTTTGATATACGCATATATCCGTTCATTCATGGATTGTAGACAACATGTTCTCCAATTTAAATATTTGAATGCAAGTTTATATCGAAACATGGTTTATATCAGTTTTTGATGCATAAAACGCGACCTCTCCCTCTCCCGGACTCCTGTTCTCTCTCTATCTCGCCGACAATCTTCAATTCTGTCGCACGCATCCGACACAAAAACCTTGTTGGTCCCTCTCCCTTTCTCTCCATATCTCTCTCTCTCTCTTTGTGTGTGTGTGTGTGGGGGGGGGTGTTTCTAGTTCGCATGCATATATACACCATCTATAGGTCTCTCTCGCACACTATGTATGATACTCTAGCTAGTCCAAGCTAGATATCTTGGGTGCACTCATCGTACGCACACAGATTCCTTGTCTCTTTGCCTGTAACTCTCTCACGCACCACTATGTCATCTCGGAGCTCTTCCCCCCCCCCTCTCTCAAACTCTCCATCCACCTGGATCACACATACACATGCATATCTCACTCGCACTCGATAGGCCCATCTAAAACTCTATCTCTCCCCCTCGTTCTCTCTCCATCTCACATGCGCACACACACAATCTCATGCCCAACTAGCCAAGTATGATGGTCTCTCACTCAATTGTAGGCACACGCAGTCCCCCCTATATGTATATGACTAGCTAATCTTACTCTCCATCACAAACATGTGCATGGTCTATCTCGATTTCTCTCGGGGCATCTTTCTATCGCGCACGCACTCCCTCGATATCCCACCCATATAGTCCCCTCACGATCACGACGGGAGCTCTCTATCACAAACACACCCTCTCTCCCTCCCCATGCGTCCATGCCATCCATGTGTCCCTCTCGACCTTTGTTCCTTGTTGGCCACACCTCTATTGAACATGTGCTACAGGGGTGTCTCTCTCCGTTGCAAACAATCACACACTAGCTATCTTCGTGTATCTCCTCGCCTCGCTTTTCCATCTCGGAGATGCATGCGTGATATGTTCGCATAAGAAACGAAAAAACACTCTCTCTTTCTAATTTATCGTTTGTTGTCACTTTCTCTTTCACACGCATACTCTTTTTGCACACTTACTCATTCTCCTTCACACGCACTTGATCTATCTCGATTGAGGCACTCTCCTCGGTCCATAGCATACAGATTTATTGAAAACTCAAACATCACAAAGTTTGACCATGTACGTGGAGAAAAAGAATTACATCTAGTACGGCAAACATATACCATTAGATTCACCATGAGATGTAGTTTTGTATGATGTATCTTTGGTATTGTAGATATAAATAACATTTGCGTAAACCTCATCAAAGTTTCCAAAGTTTGACTTCTAAAAAATTTACATGCACGGCATTATCAAGCGGATGGAATATCTGTTTCCCCCTCTCAGCTATTTGACGCACCACTCAGCCTTATCGGGGCTCCTCAATCTCTCTCAAACTTTATTGGTCAGTTTGGTTCGTGACCTGACCCTCATGCCTTGATGGCCGGTACTGCCTGGTGTGGACATGAGATGTAAAATATTTCTGCCTAGCCAGGCTTGTGTGGTGCAGAAGCGTTTGGTTCATGCCTGGGCCAGTGAAAGCATCAATGTCCCATCAATCAATCCATGCATCAATTATTTAATGCTAATATCCATCCATGTTGTTGTTAGCTTCGTGGCCACACGACCAGGCATGGCCAGGCGTTCGAAATCGGTCGCCTAGGCCAGGCTACTTGCAGTGTCTGGAGTTCAGCCAGGCTAATTAAAGTGCAAGGGAACCCAGGCCAGGCGGGCTTTCTTTTTCACAGGGTAGCAACCAAACAAGCATGCATGAAATATAGCCACAACCCCAGGCCAGGCAAAATATGCTCAGGACGCAAGCCAAACTGGCCTTGTATCTCCCTGGTTCACACATACAAATGTCTCGCTCGCGCTATACATATAGACCCATCCAACACTCTCGGCCTTTGTTCTCTCTCCATGTGACACGCACCCCCCTAAGTACCATAATCCCTCAATCCATCATAGGCGCAAGCACTCCCCCCCCCTCGATCCTTAGTATGATTATCTCTTACTAGCCATCAGGAACACATGTATTGTCTCCTTCCATCCATACGTCTATCTCGATATCTCTCGGGGCATCTTCTATTGCGCACACACCTTGTCACTCGATCTCCCACCCATGTAGTCCCATCACGATCTCCAGGGGATCTCTCTATGACAAACATACACTCTCTCCTCCCCATGTCTGCATTTTTCCGTACGTCTCTCCCGACCTCTCTCCCTTGTTTGTTAGTCCCCTCTTGGCCACGTGCTAGGGGTCTTGCTCTCTCGGTTCCAAACAACCACACACTATCTCCTCACCTTGCCTCCGTTGTCAAAGATGCATGTGTGATATGTTTGCAGAAGACACGTATGCTTTTTCTCTACTTTTATCGTGTGTTTTCCATGTCTCTTTCACACACGCACACACACTTTTTTCGCTCTCTCTCTCACTCTCTCTCTCTCTATCTCTCTCTCTCTCTCTCGCTTGTTAGGGACTCTGTCACGTCCATAAGCATATGGATGTTTTGAAAAGTCAAACCTCAGAATAGTTTGACCAGGTATATGTGGAGAAAAACATTTACATTTGGGACGATCATTAGATTCATCACAACATGTACTTACTTCATACTATCATTTATCTTTGGTATTGTAGATATAAGTAATTTCTTTGTAAACTTGGTCAAAGTTTCCAAAGTTTGACTTAAAAAAATGTTGGAACTACATTATCGAACGGAGGGAGTAGCTCGTTCTCTCTCTCTCTCTGCTATCTCTCACGGGCCTCCCCTCTCACTCGAACTCTCAATACCGATGGATTATACGCTCACTGTGTCAGCGTATAGCTCCGTATATTGTTTAGTTGACCGGTCAACTAATCCACATGCTGCCTTGTCAGCTCGTGTTCTGTATCTTCGTGTGCTGGCCCATGTGGCAGTGGTTGAAAATAAGTAAACTAGAGGCTGATACGTCTCCAACGTATCTATAATTTTTTATTGCTCCATGCTACTTTATCTACTGTTTTGGACTATATTGGGATTTATTTTCCACTTTTATATTATTTTTGGGACTAACCTATTAACCGGAGGCCCAGCCCAGATTTGCTATTTTATGCCTATTTCAGTATTTCGAGGAAAAGAAATATCACACGGAGTCAAAACGGAACGAAATCAACTGGAGAAGTTATTTTTGGAAGGAAACTCACCTAATGGACTTGGACCCCACGTTAGAAGAGCCACGAGGCGGTCACGAGGGTGGAGGACGCACCCTCCCCCCTGGGCGCGCCCCCTGCCTCGTGGGGCCCCCGTAGCTCCACCGACGTTCCTCCTTCACCCATATATACCGTCGTACCCTAAAACTTCCAAAGCAGAAGATAGATCGGGAGTTCCGCCGCCGCAAGCCTCCAGAACCACCAAAAACCACTCGGGACCCCTTTCCGGTACCCTGCCGGAGGGGGATCCATCTTCGGTGGCCATCTTCATCATCCCGGTGCTCTCCATGACGAGGAGGGAGTAGTTCACCCTCGGGGCTGAGGGTATGTACCAGTAGCTATGTGTTTGATCTCTCTCTCTCTCTCTCTCTCTCTCTCTCTCTCTCTCTCGTGTTCTCTCTCGTGTTCCTCTATGGCACGATCTTGATGTATCCCGAGCTTTGCTATTGTAGTTGGATCTTATGATGTTTCTCCCCCTCTACTCCTTTGTGATGAATTGAGTTTCCCCTTTTGAAGTAATCTTATCGGATTGAGTCTTTATGAGAACACTTGATGTATGTCTTGGTGATCAACTTGCGGGTTCGTGACATTGGGAACCTATGCATAGGGGTTGGCACACGTTCTTGATTCTCCGGTAGAAACTTTGGGGCGCTCTTTGAAGTACTTTTATGTTGGTTGGATAAATCTGAGATTGTGTGATGCATATCGTATAATCATGCCCGCAGATACTTGAGGTGATAATGGAGTACCTAGGTGACATTAGGGTTTTGGCTGATTTGTATCTTAAGGTGTTATTCTAGTAAAAACTCCAAGGTTGTTTGTGACACTTATAGGAATATCCCAGCGGATTGATTTGAAAGAATAACTTTGTGGTGGTTTCGTACCCGACCATAATCTCTACGTTTGTTCTCCGCTATTAGTGGCTTTGGAGTGACTCTTTGTTGCATGTTGAGGGCTTGTCATATGTTCTATCTATGTTATTATTGTTGAGAGAACTTGCACTAGCGAAAGTATGAACCCTAGGCCTTGTTTCCTATAATTGCAATACCGTTTACGCCCACTTTTACCAATTGTTACCTTGCTGTTTTTATATTTTCAGTTTACAAAAACCTATATCTTCTATCCATATTGCACTTGTATCACCATCTCTTCGCCGAACTAGTGCACCTATACAATTTACCATTGTATTGGGTGTGTTGGGGACACAAGAGACTCTTTGTTATTTGGTTGCAGGGTTGCTTGAGAGAGACCATCTTCATCCTCACGCCTCCTATGGATTGATAAACCTTAGGTCATCCACTTGAGGGAAATTTGCTACTGTCCTACAAACATGTGCACTTGCAGGCCCAACAACGTCTACAAGAAGAAGGTTGTGTAGTAGACATCAAGCTCTTTTCTGGCGCCATTGCCGGGGAGGCTAGGTAAGTGAAGGTATATCTTTAGATCTTGCAATCGAATCTTTTTGTTTCTTGTTTTATCACTAGTTAGTATTATAAAATAAAACTAAAAAATGGAATTGAGTTTCTCTCATATGCTTCATCTTTTTTAATATCATTCGTGAGTATGATGGAAAGGATAATTGTGCTCAAGTGCTAGAAGAAGAAATCTCTAAAATGTTTGGCACTAAATATTTGAATGATGAGCATGATTGCAATGTTGTTAGTACGAATTCTTTGAATATCCATGATGCTAATGATGATTGCACTAGTTATGATGAAAATGTCTCCTATAAACATGTCAATTTTTGTGGAGTAGATTGGGTTTGTAAGTACACACCAAATAGGGAAGATAGATATTGCAAGAGTCATAAGTACTTAGAAACCAAATTGTTGCAAGAAGAGCTAGATGAATGCGCTGAAAGATTCAATATTTATAGTACCCCTTGTGAACTTTGCAATGAACATGGTAATTTAAAGCTCCAATGCTATTTGTTTCATGATCAAGTCGTGTCCAAATATTGTGATAATTTGATTACCCTTGAGCATCATAAAGAGCTTAGCCTTTTTTTGGGCTACGAAGAAATGAAACGTATAACTGAGGGTATTCCAAAATTTAATCTTGATAAGTCTCTTGATTTTGATCTAGAGAAGATTTATATGTATTGTGCGGTGAATTGTATTGAAAATCCTTATATTGCCAATTACATAAAGAAAAGAAAACAAATAGAAGATGAAGGGAATACTAATGAAAGGGAAGAGACTTCCCAATATCCTCCTATTATTTCTTATGATGAATCAGGTAATGAGGAGGAGACTTCTATTCAACCAATATCATTAATAAGGAGCTCCAAAAGAGGATTGAACCCACACAATATGTGGTGAAGAAGAAGAAAATAAAAAGCAAGAGAGGTAAAAAGGTATCTCTCCCAAATAAAGTTGCTCCTGTTATTGCTATGCCCCATGAAAATGAAGATGATACACTTGATGATGATCTCGTTATGCCTATTGATTGTTGTGATGATTATGATTGGGAATATAATGATACTCCGTATGATCTTGAAAATCTTTTTGGCACTTGCTTGGAAGAATATGATAATAATGTTTGCTATACTATTGGTGCTATCCATACTATTAATGATGAGAGTGATTATGCTTATGACACGAAAAGGCCCAAGCTTGGGGAAGCTATGTTTGATGAGGATGACATATTTGAGAATATATTTGCTGCAATTAATGTTCGTCCCAAGCTTGGGGATGCTATGTTTAATAATGATGATATTTTTAGCCTTCCATGTTTTGATATGCAAAGTAATTATGATGAGAACAAAGTTGCTACTTATGATGATTATTGTGATAAAACTTATGCTATAAAAAGTAGTGATGATTATATTAATAAAACTTGTCATGACTATGAGTATCCTTTCTCTGAACATTACTCTTTTAATGTGGAAGCAATTTATAGTATTCAAGTCTCTTATGATACTCCCACTATTCCGAATGAGAAGAATTTTGCTTATGTGGAGAGTAATAAAATTTCTATGCTTGTAGATCATGAAAAGAATGCTTTAGGTGCTGGTTATATTGTTGAATTAATTCATGATGCTACTGAAAATTATTATGAGGGAGGAATATATGCTTGTAGGAATAGCAATAATGTCAAGTTTCCTCTCTATGTGCTTAAAATCTTGAAGTTATGCTTGTTTTACCTTCCTATGCAAGTTGATTCCCGTTCCCATAAGTTGTTTGCTCACAAACTCCCTATGCATAGGAAGTGGGTTAGACTTAAATGTTCTAGTCATATTCTTCATGATGCTCTCTTCATGTTTCAACTCCTAAATTTTATGTGAGCGTCATTGAAATCATCATGCCTAGCTAGGGGCGTTAAACGATAGCGCTTGTTGGGAGGCAACCCAATTTTATTTTAGTTTTTTATTTTTGGTTCTGTTTAGGAATAGATAATCCATCTAGCCTCTGTTTAGATGTGGTTTTATGTTTTAATTAGTGTTTGTGCCAAGTAGAACCTTTGGGAAGACTTGGGTGAAGTCTTTATGATCATGCTGTAAAAAACAGAAACTTTAGCGCTCGCGAGATTAGCTAGAACTTTTTACTGCAGAGTGCTATTTAGTTTATTCTTTTTGCATATGATTACTATACCAATTCCTCAGGTTCACCAATTTATTTTAGAATTTTTGGAGTTCCAGAAGTTTGCGTTAGTTACAGATTACTACAGACTGTTCTGTTTTTGACAGATTCTGTTTTCATTGTGTTGTTTGCGTATTTTGATGAATCTATGGCTAGTAAAATAGTTTATAAACCATAGAGAAGTTGGAATACAGTAGGTTTAACACCAATATAAATAAAGAATGAGTTCATTACAGTACCTTGAAGTGGTGATTTGTTTTCTTTCGCTAACGGAGCTCACGAGTTTTCTGTTAAGTTTTGTGTTGTGAAGTTTTCAAGTTTTGGGTAAGGCTTCGATGGACTATGGAATAAGGAGTGGCAAGATCCTAAGCTTGGGGATGCCCAAGTCACCCCAAGGTAATATTCAAGGACAACCAAGAGCCTAAGCTTGGGGATGCCCCGGATGGCATCCCCTCTTTCGTCTTCGTTCATCGGTAACTTTACTCGGAGCTATATTTTTATTCACCACATGATATGTGTTTTGCTTGGAGCGTCATTTTATTTTCTTTCGCTTTGCTTGCTGTTTGAATAAAATACCAAGATCTGAAATTTTTAAATGATATAGAGTCTTCACATAGTTGCATAATAATTATTTAGCTACTCATTGATCTTCACTTATATCTTGTTGGAGTAGTTTGTCATTTGCTCTAGTGCTTCACTTATATCTATTAGAGCACAATGGTGGTTCTATTTTAAAGAAACTTGATCTCTCATGCTTCACTTAGATTATTTTGAGAGTCTTTAATAGCATGGTAATTTGCTTAATGTTAATATACTTGGTATTCAAGATATGTGAAACTTTCTTTTTTAGTGGGTTGAATACTAAGATAAGTTTGATGCTTGATAATTGTTTTGAGATATGGAGGTGATAATATCATAGTCGTGCTAGTTGAGTAACTGTGAACTTGGGAAATACTTGTGTTGAAGTTTGCAAGTCCCGTAGCATGCACGTATGGGTAATGTTGTGTAACAAATTTGAAGCATGAAGTGTACCTGGCTTGTGCATCCATATGAGTGGCGGTCGGGGACGAGCGATGGTCTTTTCCTACCAATCTATCCCCCTAGGAGCATGCGCGTAGTACTTGATTTTTGATGACTTCTAAATTTTTGCAATAAGTATATGAGTTCTTTTGACTAATGTTGAGTCCATGGATTATACGCACTTTTACCTTTCCGCCATTTGCTAACCTCTTCGGTACCGTGCATTGCCGTTTCTCACATTGAGAGCTGGTGCAAACTTCGCCGGTGCATCCAAACCCCATGATATGATACACTCTTTCACACATAAACCTCCCTATATCTTCCTCAAAACAGCCACCATACCTACCTATCATGGCATTTCCATAGCCATTCCGAGATATATTGCCATGCAACTTCCACCATCGTCATCATCATCATGACATGCTTTAATTTTGTCATATTGCCATTGCATGATCTTGTAGTTGACATCATATTTGTGGCAAAGCCACCATGCATTATTTTTCATACATGTCACTCTTGATTCATTGCACCATCCCGGTACACCGCCGGAGGCATTCATAATAGAGTCATATCTTGTTCTAGTATCGAGTTGTAATCATTATGTTGTAATCAATAGAAGTGTGATGATCATCATTATTAGAGCATTACCCAATCAAAAAAAAGAGAAAGGCCAAAAAGCAAAAAAAGGGAAGGCCCAAAAAAAGAGAAAATAAAAAGGGCAATGCTACTATCTCTTTTTCCACACTTGTGCTTCAAAGTAGCACCTTGTTCTTCATGAAGTGAGTCTCATATATTGTGCTTCAAAGTAGCACCATGATTTTCATATAGTGAGTCTCATAAGTTGTCTTGTTCATACTAGTGGGAATTTTTCATTATAGAACTTGGCTTGTATATTCCAACGATGGGCTTCCTCAAAATACCCTAGGTCTTCATGAGCAAGCAAGTTGGATGCACACCCACTAGTTTTCTTTTGTTGAGCATTCTTAGCTCTAGTGCATCCGTTGCATGGCAATCCCTACTCCTTGCATTAACATCAATCGATGGGCATCTCCATAGCTCATTGATTAGCCTCGTTGATGTGAGACTTTCTCCTTTTTTATCTTCTCCACACAATCCCCATCATCATATTCTATACCACCAATAGTGCTATGCCCATGGCTCGCGCTCATGTATTGTGTGAAGGTTGAAAAGGTTTGAGATTATTTGAGTATGAAACAATTGCTTGGCTTGTCACCGGGGGTATAGAAGTTGGGAACATCTTTATGTGACGAAAATGAAGCATAGCTTAACCATATGATTTTGTAGGGATGAACTTTCTTTGGCCATGCTATTTTGAGATGACATAATTGCTTATTTAGCATGCTTGAAGTATTATTATTTTTGTGTCAATATGAACTTTTGTCTTAAATCTTTCGGATCTGAATATTCATATCACAAGTAAGAAGAATTACATTGAAATTATGCCAAAGTATCACTCCGCATCAAAAATTCTCTTTTTATCATTTACCTACTCGAGGACGAGCAGGAATTAAGCTTGGGGATGCTTGATACGTCTCCAACATATCTGTCGGGGAAACTGATCCACGAGCACCTATGGGGACCGAGCCCCTTTCGGTTTGGCGGGGGGCGGAGGTCGCACGAAGAGCAGATCGAGGCGGAGCACACGAGCAGTTTACCCAGCTTCGGAGCTCTCCGGAGAGATAATACTCCTACTGTTGCTTTGTGGTTTGTATTGAGTTCTTGCTCGGGAGCGCTGAGTGCTACAGTACGCACCAGCAGCTAACGAGACCGAGCGTGAGCGTTCTACTGTCCTCCTCCCTCCATGTTGTGCATGGGCCTCCTTTTATATGCTCAACGGGTCTCCAACAGGTGGCAACGTAGACAAGGGTAAAAATGGAAAGGTGCTGCGGTTGGTACAGCTACATGTACAGTGTATCCTACCTAACCCTGACGGCAGGGGACAAGGGCATTAAATGCCTATCTACGTCGCCCAAACAGTGCAGAAAGGGGACCGTCAGGGACGCCACCGCTCGCCACGATGGCGATCTTGTCAGTGCCGCTTGCCACAGTGCACCCCTGGCTGCACAGCCTCCCGCCACGTACGCCTGGAAGGGTCCCAGAGCGACACATTGGTGGGTGCGCTGGAGCGCGGGTACAGAGTGGTTGCTAGCCTGCCGCGGCAAAGTGCCTTGCCGTGGTCGTTGTCTTGTCGCGTCTGGAAGCTTGCCGCTTGCCAGGTCTTGCCGGGACGCGTGGCGCGTCGCGACAAGTTCCTTGAGATGCCTTGGTTGGCCTCCCCGGGAAGCTCCTCTTGTCGGGGTCTTGTGTCTTGAGTGGCCTTCCCGGCAAGCTCCTCTTGTCGGGGCCTTTTCTCCTTGGCTTGAATACTTTGTTCTTGAATGGCTCCAAAGGAACCACAGAGGATATTGGCGGTCACCCGGCAAGCCTTGCCGCGGGACGCTGTGACTGCCCGTGCACAAGTTCGGGATACTAGGGTACCCCTACTCTAGTAAACCGACAGGAGGCCCCGGGCCTGGGCCATACACGGTGCCGAGCGCTGTTGGGCCCGGCCCAAAACAGGGCACGGGCACATGCGGCCTGGGTCACGCCGTATCTTATTCCGTATCCACCGCGCCCTCCCTGAACGGCACGCGTCGATTGCGGCGTCGTGGGAGAGATCATGGGTGGTTTCTTTATTCGGAAAGGCGGAACGTCCGCTCCCTTCCTCCTTATAAGCAGGGGAAACAGGGGCAGTTCGCCCATCTGCCCGTTGGTATCCCTTCCTTGAAAATCTTCGCCACTCCCCTTCCTCCCAAAGCCGAAGGAGAGCAGCGCCCCGCCCCCATCGCCACCAGCACCACCAATGCCGTCGTCCTCCCTCACCACTCCCGCCATGGCTCTGAAAGCCGAGAAGGTGAAGTCGGCCGAGGCGCAGCGGCTCGCGGCGCTGCGAAAGGAGCGGGCAATCTTCCCTCCTAAGCTTGCCACGGAAGAGCTGAAGGAGTACTACTACCTCTTCTGGTCGACAGGGACGTGAGCGCATCCACGCACGAAGGTACTCCCAGCCGCTGCTTGGGAAAAGGCTCCCACTGGGTACCCTTTCTTCGCCTTGTTCTTCTACTGTGGGCTCTGCCCACCCTTTTCTGAATTTTTCTGTGACGTCATGAACACCTATGGGCTCCGCCTCCTTGACTTCACCCCCAATGTTGTCCTGACCATGGCAGTTTTTGCACATCTCTGCGAAAACTTTGTCGGAATCCATACAAACGTAGCCCTTTTCCGCCACTTCTTTTCGCCTCGAGTTGAGAAAGGAGAGCCTTTATCCGGCGGAATCGCCTGGATCTCAAAAGCCGGCAAGAAGGATGCTTATCTGGATGGAGAGTTCCGCAGCAAGTGGGAGGAGTGGAGGGCGGACTGGTGCCTGATTGTCGAGGAGAACCCGCAGCCGTTTACCGCCCTGTGCCAAACTCCAGTAGTGCGCGGCAGTGATTGAAGTAGCTTGGCCCCAGAAGACGACAGACTGAAGATTGCCGTCGCCCGGATCCAACACCTCAGGCTTGCCGGGCTTACTGTAGGAGCGGTTGGCGCAGATTTCCTTCGCCGCCGCATCGCCCCCCTGCAGGAGAGGAGGAGACCCGCCTGGGAGTTCCAGAACACGGCGGATATCATGAGGCTGCGGCCGGGCCTCAACTTCAACTTCACTGTCCTGGAGCTCAACGCGATGCTCCAGGAGCTATTCAAGTACGACCCTCAGCATCCCGAAGTGTTCAGGTTGCCGAGGGGCGTCGTTCCGTTGTGCAACAACTCCTCGCTCGACCGCATCCGTGCAATGATGCCGTTGTGCGACTCGCATGGAATTGACCCAGCCTGGATAGAGCCTGCAGATGATGTCGTGCAGGCGTTCTTTGATGGCTTGGTAGAAGTGCCGATCGACGCCGATGAGCAGAGGGGCCTCACCCGGGACACCACCGACGAGGAGATCAAGCGCATCGCCACCAGGCTGGAAGAGGCGGCGGCAGCTGCAGCCGCGGGCGAGTTTGGATTCACTGTGGAGGAGGCAGAGGCAGCAGAGGCGGCAAGCCTTGCCGAGCGAGAGGATCTTGCCGGCGAGGAGAAGTCTGCCGGGCATGACGTCAGGCCGAGCGGGCCCGCCGAGGATACGAGCGGCTCGTTGGAGATCGACTCCTCTTCCTCTTCGTCTTCGGGCAGCTTGCCGCAAGCAGAGCCCCTGGCTCCACAAGCAGAGCCCCCGGCTCCAACAAGAAGGCGTCTTCGCAAGGCCGAGGACGTAGCGGAGCGGCGCACGAGTCAACCCCCGCCGCATCGCACGACACACTCCACCGCGGCAAGTTCTGTTGCCGCGGGAGCACCTCACGCTGCAGCGGCAACTGGAGCGGGGTCCTCCCGGTCTGCCGCTCCAGCTCCCACCAAGCGGCCAAGGGATCCTACTCCTCCGCCTCCTCGCGCCGGAGTTGGGCCAGGCTTTGACTTCTCCGCGTTCAGCTCCGACGAGGAAGAAGAAGAGTAAGATTCTTATTGTACTTGTATGTCTTCAATACTTGTTGTCTTGTCTTGTATCTCATTCGCTTTACTCTGAACTTATTCCTTTTTAGGACTCTGGCCCAGAGAGCGGCAAAGAGAGCCAAGGTCCCGGTGATTGTCATCGAGGACGATCCCACCGTGTCAGCAGGGGGTGCGCCCGAGACAAACTTGCCGGACCCGACAGCTGTTCTTCAGAGCAGCCCCCAGCGCAGCCCCCAGCGTAAGTATATGGTTTGCTTCCCGCTGTTAGGCGCGCATGGATACTCTTTGTTTGCTGATATTTGACTGTTGGCTTGTGTAGGAGCAGAGCAGCCCCACCAGGAGCGTCCGGATGCCGCCCCTGACATGCCATCTGCTTCGACTACGCCGCCAAGGGAGAGTTCTCCGGCAAGGGAGAATCCTCCGACAAGGGAGAGCTCTCCAGCAAGGGAGAAGTCTCCGGCAAGGGACAGTACCAGCGAACCCCCAGCAGCGGAGATCCCAACTGCCGAGCCTGGTACAGGTACTTCTTGCTTCTAAACTTCCCTTGGGTTCTTCTTCGTTTGATCTTCTTTTTGGATATCTGCTTCACTTTTCTTCCTTTTTCGGTCGTCAGATCCATCCCCAGCTGCGCCAGCTCCCTGTCAATATCTGCGGCAGCATTCACAAGACCCTCCGTCCACTGCTCCACATTCTCCCTTAAGGTGTTCTGGGTGGCAGCAATGCTCTCCAGCAGCGCCTTGTCGGCCTTGATTTCCTTCTTCAGGGCCGCCTCCTGCTCCCTGGCGCCGTCCAGCGTCTTGGTCAAAGCGGTCATCTTCAACTCAAGATCGGCGTTGGAATCCTTGGCGGCGCCAAGATCCTTGATCTTCTCGGTGAGACGACCCTGCAGTTCGCCAAAGGTGTAGGCGTCCTTCTCGCGCTCATGCTTGAGCGCGGCAAGCTCTTCGCCGCTCGCCTTGAGGTCGGCCTCCAGCTGCGCCACCTTCATCTCCAGCTCCTTCTTGGCGGCCTCGGCGGCTGCGGCGGCATCCTCCGCTTGCTTGATAGCTCCGCCAAGTGTTCGCTCGCGCGCGGCAAGCTCCTCCTCGTGGCTATCAAGGTTGACCTTCCGCTGCGCCAGCTCACACTCCTGCGCCGACAGCTTCTCAGCGGCAAGCCGCTTTTGCTCCTCGACGTCAGCCTTCTCGAGGAGGAAGGCCTTCTGCGCCTCCTCGAGCTGCTCCCGCTCCTCCGCCAGGGACCGAGAGCTGCCTGGTTGATGCCTCGGAGCTCCGCCGCGCGCTTCTCAATGTTGGCTCCCGCCTTCGCGGCAAGCGCTTCGCGGGATTCCAGCTTGGCTTGTCGAGCGCGGTAGAGCGACAACAGCTTCCGCGGCAGTCGCTCCTCCTTAGGCTCGTCGCTGCTGCTGCTTAGCACGTCGACCAGCGTCAGCCCAGTGGAGGCGAGCACCTCCACGTCAAAGCTTTCTCCTTCGACCGGCGCCCTGGACGTTGACGCCCAGGGGAGGTTGATGAAGACGCCATCACCGGCCTTCAAGTAGACGCCAGGCTGGGACTCTTCGGAGCATGGCGCTGCGGCAGCGGAGGAAGGGTCGGCGGTCGGCGTAGCGCCTGACGCTCCTGCGGCCTCAGGGCCGTCAGTGCGGTCGCCAGACCCCTCGTCAGCCACTGCGACGGCAGCCTTGGCGGCCTCTTCGCCGGCGGGATCATCAGCGCCGACCGCTTCTTCGGTGGCAGCGGCATCATCAACAACAACCTCGGCGCCAAAAGATGTCGGGGAAACTGATCCACGAGCACCTATGGGGACCGAGCCCCTTTCGGTTCGGCGGGGGGCGGAGGTCGCACGAAGAGCAGATCGAGGCGGAGCACACGAGCAGTTTACCCAGCTTCGGAGCTCTCTGGAGAGATAATACTCCTACTGCTGCTTTGTGGTTTGTATTGAGTTCTTGCTCAGGAGCGCTGAGTGCTACAGTATGCACCAGCAGCTAACGAGACCGAGCGTGAGCGTTCTACTGTCCTCCTCCCTCTACGTTGTGCATGGGCCTCTTTTATATGCTCAAGGGGTCTCCAACAGGTGGCAACGTAGACAAGGGTAAAAATGGAAAGGTGTTGCGGTTGGTACAGCTACCTGTACAGTGTATCCTACCTAACCCTGACGGCAGGGGACAAGGGCATTAAATGCCTATCTACGTCGCCCAAACAGTGCAGAAAAGGGACCGTCAGGGACGCCACCGCTCGCCACGATGGCGATCTTGTTAGTGCCGCTTGCCACAGTGCACCCCTGGCTGCACAGCCTCCCGCCACGTACGCCTGGAAGGGTCCCAGTGCGACACGTTGGTGGGTGCGCTGGAGCGCGGGTACAGAGTGGTTGCTAGCCGCACTTTGCCGCGGTCGTTGTCTTATCGCGTCCGGAAGCTTGCCGCTCGCCGGGTCTTGCCGGGACGCGTGGCGCGTCGCGGCAAGTTCCTTGAGATTCCTTGGTTGGCCTCCCCGGCAAGCTCCTCTTGCCGGGGTCTTGTGTCTTGAGTGGCCTTCCCGGCAAGCTCCTCTTGCCGGGGCCTTGTCTCCTTGGCTTGAATACTTTGTTCTTGAATGGCTCCAAAGGAACCACAGAGGATATTGGCGGTCACCCGTCAAGCCTTGCCGCGGGACGCTGCGACTGCCCGTGCACAAGTTCGGGATACTAGGGTACCCCTACTCTAGTACACCGACAGGACCCCCGGGCCTGGGCCATACACGGTGCCGAGCGCTGTTGGGCCAGGCCCAAAACAGGGCACGGGCACACGCGGCCTGGGTCAAGCCGTATCTTATTCCGTATCCACCACGCCCTCCCCTACCTGGCGCGCCAAAGATGTCGGGGAAACTGATCCACGAGCACCTATGGGGACCGATCCCCTTTCGGTTCGGCGGGGGGCGGAGGTCGCACAAAGAGCAGATCGAGGTGGAGCACACGAGCATTTACCCAGCTTCGGAGCTCTCCGGAGAGATAATACTCCTACTGCTACTTTGTGGTTTGTATTGAGTTCTTGCTCGGGAGCGCTGAGTGCTACAGTACGCACCAACAGCTAACGAGACCGAGCGTGAGCGTTCTACTGTCCTCCTCCCTCTACGTTGTGCATGGGCCTCCTTTTATATGCTCAAGGGGTCTCCAACAGGTGGCAACGTAGACAAGGGTAAAAATGGAAAGGTGCTGCGGTTGGTACAGCTACCTGTACAGTGCATCCTACCTAACCCTGACGGCAGGGGACAAGGGCATTAAATGTCTATCTACGTCGCCCAAACAGTGCAGAAAAGGGACCGTCAGGGACGCCACCGCTCGCCACGATGGCGATCTTGTCAGTGCCGCTTGCCACAGTGCACCCCTGGCTGCACAGCCTCCCGCCATGTACGCCTGGAAGGGTCCCAGAGGGACACGTTGGTGGGTGCGCTGGAGCGCGGGTACAGAGTGGTTGCTAGCCTGCCGCGGCAAAGTGCCTTGCCGCGGTCGTTGTCTTGTCGCGTCCGGAAGCTTGCCGCTCGCTGGGTCTTGCCGGGACAAGTGGCGCGTCGCGGCAAGTTCCTTGAGATGCCTTGGTTGGCCTCCCCGGCAAGATCCTCTTGCCGGGGTCTTGTGTCTTGAGTGGCCTTCCCGGCTAGCTCCTCTTGCCGGGGCCCTGTCTCCTTGGCTTGAATACTTTGTTCTTGAATGGCTCCAATGGAACCACAGAGGATATTGGCGGTCACCCAGCAAGCCTTGCCGCGGGACGCTGCGACTGCCCGTGCACAAGTTCGGGATACTAGGGTACCCCTACTCTAGTACACCGATAGTATGTATAATTTTTGATTGCTCCATGCTACTTTATCTACTGTTTTGGACTATATTGGGATTTATTTTCCACTTTTATATTATTTTTGGGACTAACCTATTAACCGGAGGCCCAGCCCAGATTTGCTGTTTTATGCCTATTTCAGTATTTCTAGGAAAAGGAATATCAGACGGAGTCAAAACGGAACGAAATCAACTGGAGAAGTTATTTTTGGAATGGAACTCACCTGATGGACTTGGACCCCACGTCAGAAGAGCCACGGGGCGGTCACGAGGGTGGAGGGCGCGCCCTCCCCCCTGGGCGCGCCCCCTGCCTCGTGGGGGCCCCGTAGCTCCACCGACGTTCCCCCTTCACCCATATATACCGTCGTACCCTAAAACTTCCAAAACAGAAGATAGATCAGGAGTTCCGCCGCCGCAAGCCTCCAGAACCACCAAAAACCAATCGGGACCCCTTTCTGGTACCCTGCCGGAGGGGGGATCCATCTCCGGTGGCCATCTTCATCATCTCGGTGCTCTCCGTGACGAGGAGGGAGTAGTTCACTCTCGGGGCTGAGGGTATGTACCAGTAGCTATGTGTTTGATCTCTCTCTCTCTCGTGTTCTCTCTCGTGTTCCTCTATGGCATGATCTTGATGTATCCCGAGCTTTGCTATTGTAGTTGGATCTTATGATGTTTCTCCCCCTCTACTCCTTTGTGATGAATTGAGTTTCCCCTTTTGAAGTAATCTTATCGGATTGAGTCTTTATGAGAACACTTGATGTATTTCTTGGTGATTAACTTGCGGGTTTCGTGACATTGGGAACCTATGCATAGGGGTTGGCACACGTT
This sequence comes from Aegilops umbellulata, assembly GCA_032464435.1. Lineage (NCBI taxonomy): Eukaryota > Viridiplantae > Streptophyta > Magnoliopsida > Poales > Poaceae > Aegilops > Aegilops umbellulata. The sequence continues at coordinate 194,317,008 of CP136055.1, forward strand.
CTTGATTCTCCGGTAGAAACTTTGGGGCGCTCTTTGAAGTACTTTTATGTTGGTTGGATAAATCTGAGATTGTGTGATGCATATCGTATAATCATGCCCACGGATACTTGAGGTGACAATGGAGTATCTAGGTGACATTAGGGTTTTGGTTGATTTATATCTTAAGGTGTTATTCTAGTAAAAACTCCAGGGTTGTTTGTGACACTTATAGGAATAGCCCAACGGATTGATTTGAAAGAATAACTTTGTGGTGGTTTCGTACCCGACCATAAGCTCTACGTTTGTTCTCCGCTATTAGTGGCTTTGGAGTGACTCTTTGTTGCATGTTGAGGACTTGTCATATGTTCTATCTATGTTATTATTGTTGAGAGAACTTGCACTAGCGAAAGTATGAACCCTAGGCCTTGTTTCCTATCATGGCAATACCGCTTACGCTCACTTTTACCACTTGTTACCTTGCTGTTTTTATATTTTCAGTTTACAAAAACCTATATCTTCTATCCATATTGCACTTGTATCACCATCTCTTCGCCGAACTAGTGCACCTATACAATTTACCATTGTATTGGGTGTGTTGGGGACACAAGAGACTCTTTGTTATTTGGTTGCAAGGTTTCTTGAGAGAGACCATCTTCATCCTCACGCCTCCTACGGGTTGATAAACCTTAGGTCATCCACTTGAGGGAAATTTGCTACTGTCCTACAAACCTGTGCACTTGCAGGCCCAACAACGTCTACAAGAAGAAGGTTGTGTAGTAGACATCAGAGGCCCATCTGACAAGCATTGAAGTAAACAAAGTTGAAACACTCGGGGTAGCACCCCGCACGCTAGTAAATTGAGGGCACGTTGAGGACAAAATTCTTGTGCGGGAAGGACACACTTGCGCACAATTCACCACTGCGCGGCGGCATGCATAGAAGGATGCACTCGCGCACACCCAGCACACAATACACACCAGCACACGTGTACACCGGCGTCGCCGCTGGTTGAGATGGACGGCGAGGCAGCCAACAAGCGGAGGCGGCTCAAACCAAAACCGCATCTAGCGAGCCTATACTTCATCGGTAGCTTCCCCGACGACACGCTGCTCATCATCATCGGCCTCCTCCCCACCAAATCTGTCGTGCGGACCGCCCTACTCTCCCGGCGGTGGCGCCCCCTCTGGCGCTCCGTCCCCCTCAACCTCACCGTCGATAGCTGCCTCTGCGACGGGGATTGCAAACGCATGGCCGCCGTCTCCAAGATCCTTTCATCGCACCCTAGGCCAGCCAAACGCCTTGACATCCTCATGTTCAGTACCAACTGCAAGGTCCAACCCAAGTTCGACAAGTGGTTCTTAACCCCCGTCCTAGATCAGCTCGAGGAGCTCGGCTTTGAAGCTAGACGATGTCGCTTGCTGCCGCCGTCCGCGCTCCGCCTCATGCCAACGCTGCGCCGCGCCAGCTTCAGCTCCTGCTATCTTCCCCAGATTAATGCCACGCCCGCTCTTCTTCTCCCTCAACTCAAGCAGCTCGACCTCTTCGACGTTGTCATCTCGAAGAAGTCTATGGAGCACCTGCTCTGCAGCTGTACTGCGCTTGAGTACCTTCGTCTTGAGTAGATCCATGGGTTCATTAGCCTCCACATCGCCTCGACGAATCTCCGATGGATTTATGTGTCTTGCTAGCCCCGCAACAAGACATTAATTGGGAAGAGATCACTCCAGCTGTTCCACGTTATGGTTATTGAGAAATGTGCCTTTCCTTGAGAGATTCCTTGTATCGGATCTAGAAGGTCCAATAAAAATCAGGGTCATTGACGCGCCGAAATTGACAGCGTTGGTGTACTCGTCTGCCAAATTCTCCGAACTCTTTATTGGATCCGTAATCCTTCAGGTACAACACTCATCTTCTTCTCCGTCTAATTGAAATTCACATTTTTAAATTTCTTCTTGATGTATTTATGACCGTCTTCCAGAAAATGATTCCCACAAACTTGACCCAGTCCATGCGCACAGTGAAGATCTTAGCACTAAAATCTATCAGCCCCAATCTGGATCAAGTTGTTGGATTCCTTACATGCTTTCCGTGCACGGAGAAGCTACTCATCGAGGTGAAATTCTTTCCTATAAGTAAACGGTAATCACAACGTAGCTCTTCCGTAATTTTCCCAAATTACGATGACAAGTGTAGTGTTCAAAACTGCATCTACCCACTGCACCGAAAGAAATGTTTTTAGTATTTTTTCTCACGTGATCACCTGCATCGTTTTTATGCTATACTACTATAGTAGCCTAGGCTAGTCATAGTGGAAAGTAACTTATGGTTACCCTAAGAGCAAGTACTACCTCCGTCCTGGTTTACTCTTCCAATTTTGTAGTATCAAAATTTGACCATAGATTTAATTGACAAAATGTTAATGCATGTCACCAAGAACTATATCGTTGGATTCATATTTGAACATAATTTCAAATGGTGTAATATTTAGTGACATGCATTGGCATTTTCTTAGGTAAATCTATGGTCAAAATTTTATACTAAATACGAGGTAGTATTACAAAAGTGGGCTATGTAGGCCAAAACATGTGCCAAATTCACTTGTGATGCATTTGGCATCGATGCCCCTCCATTGCTCACCTGGTGTAGTTGGTTTGATTGATTTGTTTATACATGTGGGTCTGTGTGCACAGCGGTGCCAACTCTCTCACATCGCGAGAGCGGTGCCAAAACCTTTTGATTTGACATCGATGTGTATTATGTGGCATACTTTTGCGAAATATGGCATCGGCCACATAGTGGAAGGCAACAGATGCCCAAGCTCTTCACGTGCTCCTAGTTAAATGAGAGGAAACAAAGAGAGAGAGAGAGAGAGAGAGAGAGAGAGAGAGAGAGAGAGAGAGAGTGAAAAAATATCACTAGCCAGCCAACCCTATCGTATGAGCGAATGATATTGGTACCTCTTGATGACACGGAATCTTATGCAGCCAGCTGCTCTAATATGTTCTCTTCTTTTGCAGATAAGAAAAGACCCGAAAGTGAAAAATGTGATGCACTATAACAATCTCATCGAATGCCTTGATCTCCATCTTACATAAATTGATTTGATCGATTACCGAGGCAGCACATCTGAGATTAAATTGGCCAGGTTCTTTGTTCAGGAGGCAAGTGTGCTCAAGGTAATGAGGTTTGGCGTTCTCTGGTGCAACAATGAATGGCGTGTTGATCACCGCAAGTGTCTAAGCCTAAATGACAAAGTCTCCGCAGAAGCTGATTTTGTTTTTCAAACATCAAGTGGCCAGAGACTCGAAAACTTATTTGCCCATTAGTGATTTGCCAGGGCAGTGGATTTTAGTTTGTACGATAATGCTGCATCCACCTAAAGTAACGAAAGTTCTTACGTAAACTTCCTAGTAATTCCCTCTTCGTAGGTGCAGCAATAATCCTAACATTTGTAATATCAGTTTGAAACTTGTAATATTGTCCTGTCCTATTCCCGTGTTTTCAAAATCCTGTGAATCAAACAGGTCCTGAGTTGGTGATGATGTTGTGCCTCCCATCTTTCACCAATAGCCGTCGGATCTAGATCTGATGCATACAAACCAAGCTTCTCCATTTTTGCAAAAAGATGCCCGCACTTGTTCCCTATTTACAAACAACTCCTTGTCTCTCACAATCAGCCTCATCTCCTCCCCACCACATCTAGGTGTAGAAGGCCGTGGAAAATCTGGCGCGATGGCCGCTGCCGGAGCTGTCCACCCCCAATCTTGGTGTTTCGTGCAATGCACGGGCATCTATGCATGGGAAATTATGTCGAATAGGGCTAGTTGTAAGCAGGCTAGCTCTACAGCCATGATGATAGTGACTGCAGACGGTGAGGCTAACTATGGTGTGCCGAACACGGCGCCTATACACAGGTGTCATCTCTGGCGCAGGGTCTTGTCACATCACTATGAGGAGCAGCATGTAATAATTTGACCAACGGGTAGTACAGTGCTAGTACTCCTACTACTACATTGGTAGTACTACTACTAGTACTAGTAGCACCACCGTTTGGATTTAGGAGTACTACCACGTCCATCTGGATTTTAGTATTTGACTAGCAATATCTAGTAATGCATGTCACCAAAAATGTACTACTCCCTTTGTAAATAAATACATGGTGTTTTATTCCTATCAGCGAGAGAACTTAATGTTTTTTTCTAACTAGAGTACTGTAATAGGATTACATGCAATGAACTAAACAATGCATGTCATGTTTGGTACTAGTCTCAAGTCATTGAAAGCATGCACGGCCCACGTCTCTCATTGGTTGATATGTCACGAAATAAGAAACAAGGAGGGAGTTAATGCACTGTGCCTAAGTATTTTGGGATTATTTGGTTTTCATAAGGTGACTTACACAACATTTTTGTTTACATGCATTAACATTTTATTAGTTAAATCAATGGTCAAAACTTGGCGCAAAATGCAAAGGGGACCAATAAACCAGTAAACATCAAACTTCTCTCGTTTGGCCCCAACTAGAGGTCCGGTGAGATGACTATACTGCACCGGCACGGAGGGGGACGCAGCTTCATTGACTTACGGAAACTGCCTTTGGGTGAATGACACATGGCCCCAGGGGGTGGCTGGCCCACCATCATACAGCCAAAGGCAGGTGCAGTAGAGGGCCAAGGAGTAGTACAAAATCCTACGCACCTCCGCACGCTAACAAAGGGCTGAGTGATCACTCGAATCGCAAGATCAGTTGACTAGAAGCTACGCTAGACCCATGGAGGCGATGAGCGCGAGCATCAGCCGGCTGTGCCAGATGGTCCACGACGCCGGCCTGCGGCCCGTCAGGTAGTATTGCTTGAGGCCGCCAGGGCGAGGGGCCGCTTAGACGACAGCTTCGTCTCCTTGTCCTCGTCGGTTTCCTCGACAAGTTCACCGTCGTCAAGAAGCTTGCGGACGACTTTGACGTAAGCCTCCAGCTGACGTGCCCAGGCTCTGCGATGCCCGCCACCCTGAACGGCCACTATGGTAACAACCTCTTCGATGCACTGGTGGCCCTGCGACTGCCCGCCGTTGCGCCGGAGAATGTCCACCTCGAGGTCGCGCTCTCCGCGCGGCGCCTGGCGCAGCAAGACACCATCGACATAATCACCCATGTCTACACGAAAATCGTCCACAAGGACTAGTACATGCAAGAGGAGGACGATAGGATGCTGGCCTTCTTGGAGCGCAGGGCAACCTTGGACGGCACTGTTCAGAAGCACGTTGAGCTCGCCGCCAACGCCGCTGCTCCTCACACGTCGGTTGGTGACCCGGCGCACTAGGGCGTGAGGATGTCAATGAACGTTGATGGATCTATATGTATTTTTATCCTTCCGTCAAATCCATGTAGTAGTATACTATACTACAGTAATTATCTTACCTTTCGCATCAACTTCATAATTTTCGTACGTACTCCATGCATGAACGGCGCCAGAAGCAAACTTCTCATTACTCTAGGCAAAATCGTTATTTTCTATCTATCGGTCGCGCCATGGAGCAGAACCAAATTTTACAAGTTACGAGTACAAAAGGAAAAGCCTGCCGTGTTCGCGTCGCACCCCCACACGGTTGGTCCTGCACGCCGCTCAAGCGGGAATGCGTGCGTTGTTGCATTTTCACTTACAAGTGGGACCGCAGTTGAGCAAACCGACTATCGGCAAACCCCCACCCCACCCACCGTGCGATGGCTGAGAAGAGAGGATAGGAGGGAGAAGAGATGGTTGTAGCACGGACTCCAAGAAAAATTGTGTCGGATAGGAGGGAGACGTGAATGCTAGTGATGGCCCATGCCACCCCACTATATCGAGCCTATATCGAGGTACGTAGAACAAATTTCCTGCAGTCCGTGCTCAGCCCTCCTCTATGTCTCTTCTCAGCCAGCCAGCGGACACGCGGAGCCCATCGTCTATTTGCTCACATGCGGACCCACATGTCAGTGAAAACGCAAGAGGACCCACTGAACCTACACATCTTTCACCTCGACGTGCTGGTGATGAAAAACAAATCCAATAAAGATCTTGGGTGGCCGCTTTTGGAGTTACTCAAGAGTAGTAAGATTCTATTTACAGTTTAACCCAAGATGCACATCTCGTGGCTTCAACTACCACTCTATTTCCTTTCATGACACGACCTGGATGCTGGATGTCCCACGTGTCGGCAAAAGGAGGAAGAACCAGACCAAATCTTCGGTTCTGCTCTCGGATTAGACTAGTTGTGCTAACTTAAAAAAATTATTGTGTACTCCCTCCGTTCCAAAATACTTGACTTCCATTTGTCCAAAAATGGATGTACCTATATACTAAGACATGTCTACATACATATATATTTTGACAAATAGAAGGCATGTATTGTGCAACGGAGGGAGTAGAATGGATGTACCTATATACTAAGACATGTCTAGATACATATATATTTTGACAAATAGAAGGCATGTAGTATTGTGCAACGGAGGGAGTAGAATGGATGCAAGTTTTTGTATTGGGAAGAAGAGTACATCCATATATTGATAGAGCGCAATTTAGTAGATGTTCTGTCACTTTTAGCTAGTATAGAATAGAGGCTAGACATGAGACTAGATGCGAGGAAGCAATGTCTACTTCTTTACACTCGAAGAAGAAAGAAGCATGCAAGATTGAGCCTCCGCAGATCAACAATGAATGCATCAAGAAGGCACTAATCCAACTTACTACATGAGTAGTCAAAATTATCATTGGAGTTCATGCAAAACGGAGGTCCATTTGGGGTCGTGCGTTGGAGTTGGCCTTACAAGTGGGACCGTAGTTAAGGAACCGACAATCGGCAAGCCCCCACCTCGCCCGCCGCGTGATGGCTGAAGTTTGAGAAACGACGAGGTTGAAGAGATTGCTCTCGCATGGACTCCAAGAAATAATATGGTGTCATATGGATGTCGTGGTGGTGGCGTGTGTCGGATTTTGGGTTCCGACAGACCCTTAAGGTTCGAACTCTGGGGTGCGCGCGGAGATTACGCTTCCTACCTACTCGAACTCGTCCGCCTCGCAAAGATCTAAACTACCAAAAGAACAACACAAGAGACACAGAGTTTATACTAGTTCGGGCCACCGATGCGGTGTAATACCCTACTCCAGTGTGGTGTGGTGGATTGCCTCTTGGGCTGGTGATGATGAACGCTACAAGGTAGAATAGCCCCGCGAGGGTCTGTTCTTGGCCTGGGGGACGAACTACTAGGAGGAGTTCGATCGCCCTTCTCTCTCTCTCTGATGCCTATCTAACTAATTGCCGGGTTGCTAGATGTTCCGATCTTCCTAGATGCCTCTACCCTGGGGGTGGCTAGTCCTCTTTATAGGCAAAGACCCTGGGCCTCTTCCCAAAAATTGAGCGGGAAGGGCGCCAATAGTTGGCCATTTTGAAGGGGAACACCTGGTACACTTATCTTGACTAAAGTTGGTCCTCGCCTGCCAAAGGTTCTGGTGATGACGCTGGCTTGGGCTCCATGGTGACTTCCTCCTTGTCGCGGAGCTGGTCTTGGTCTCGTTGCACCAAAATGGGTGCCTTTGCTTGATCCTCCTGCCCGCGCTTGCTCCCTTTGCACCAAAGAGGAAATGGAGGACACTGCGCGGGCTGGCGCCCGCCTAGCGCCTTTGGTCGTCATGGCTTGCGTCATGGGCACCTCGTGAGGTACCCCGCCTTGATTTCTCCGCCTCCTCGTGAGCCAACCTGATGAGGCCGCGCCTGAGGAAGCTCCGTGTCGTCCGCCCCGCGAGGCTTGGCCCCTCGCGAGGGTCTTGGGTTTGTGTTGATGAAGATGGGCTGTGTTGGGCCCCCTTTGAGCCACGCCGCAGGCCGCAGGCAGGCAAGTCTGGGGACCCCCGTTCCCAGAACGCCGACAGTAGCCCCCGGGCCCAAGGCGCGCCCGGACTTGGCTGTGCTGAGAGGCGAAAGGGCAAGGGCGATGCGCCGCGGGCCCTAACAGCCTACGGCCTTGGGCACCGCGTGGCGGTTGATTGGACGTGGGCGCCTCCACTTCCCCATGACGCCTCGGCATCTGCACGGATTGGACAAGTCCCTGCATGCAAAACTGGTCATGATTACCTGTGATCGTGGCGGTCGACGTTTGGCCTTCGCCGGCTATAAGTACGGAACGACACGCGCCCTTCCAGTCCATTCCTCTTTGCTTCTCCTTCTTCCCGATCCTTGCTCCGTCTTGCAGCGATGGCTCCGATTCGTCGGTTCTCCGCGGCAGAGAAAGGAAAAGCCCCCCGAGAGGAACCAGACCTGCTCCCGCCGAAGAAACGGCTGACACTCCGCGGCCGTGATGAGGGGACTCTTCAGGTGGTGGAGGCATCGGAGGATCCAACGACTCCGGCGAGCCCTTCGCGACTCCAGAGACGAGCGACGACAACTACGAGCCCCCGAGCCGGCGCCGCTCCCGGAGCAGGCCAGGCTCGTCAGGCCGTCGCCGACTCTGATCTGGATGGGGTTGGCGCCGGTGCTTGACGGCCCACTGTTGATGACGGCATCTTTTGTAGGGGTGCATGTAGTTAGCGTCCTTTTAGGAGTTGTTTCCTGCGAGGAATCAAAGGTGCGCCCCGTGGGGCTTGTAAGGTCTCTGTAACCCTGTTTATTAATATAACCCTTGTCGTAAAATTGTGTGAACTGCTCATTCCGCCTTAGCTCAGTTCTCCCTTTCGAACCTCGCGAGGGCTTGGTGCTCTGCGCCGACAGGTCCCAGTCCCAAGGTGGCGTCAGCCGTCACTGGTATGCCAGGTCGCGATGCCGTGGTCAAGGCCAGGAGGTGAGCGACCCGAGGTCCGGTAAGAGCCCCTGAGTCGCGATGCTCAGGAGGTCCCCTTTGGAGCTCAAGCAGCCGTCGTTCAGTGAGAAAGGAGAGCGGCGTCGCTAACATGGGATTGCATTAGGTGCGAGGGTGGCGCCACGGTGATTGGTGCTTCCGGATGGTGACTTATCTCGAGAATCAGGGGCTTCTCCCTGGTGTGTCGCCGGGTCCGTGCATCGGCAGGCGTGGGTTTGCTCGGCGAGGTCCCCGCGTGCCCCTCCTATCTTGCCTATGCTCCCCCTTCTGCTCTACATCCTCGGGTCCCGGCCCTCGAGCGAGTCTCAGCCGTCGCTGGTATGCCAGGTCGCGATGCCGTGGTCAAGGCCAGAGGGTGAGGGCTGGAGGGCCAGTAAGAGCCCTGAGTCACGATGCTCAGGTACCCCCCCCCCTTTAACGTGCAAGCGGTTTGCGCGATTGAGAGTGAAGGAGGCTCCGCTAGGGCCTCGCCTGACGCAGCTCCTTCATGGGATCCTGCAGATCATCATAGAAAGAACGAGGGGTTGCCATGGCAATTGACAGTCAGCCGTTGGTTGCTTTCGCGGGATGGCGAGGCACTGAAGGCTTGACGAGGTGGCGCAGTGCGGGGCTGCCGCGGCCAGAGCTCCGCCACTCAGGCTTGTCGGCGTTGCAGGGACGGACCCATGCGCAAGCGTCGTGCCATTTTGGGAGCAGCTCCGTCAGTTGGCGTCAGTCGGATGGGCAACTAGGTCAAACACATTAGCCGCGAGGGAGTGGATTCATTCAAATAGATGTTGGGAAGGCAGTCGTCACTGGGTCAGGCCCGAGTGACCTGGGGATGATGCAGCCCGAGGGGCGCCCCCAACAGAGTAAGCTAATAACATGAAAATGAAAGGGCTACATGCCATAGGGACGGACCCACGCGGCCTGGGAATGATGCAGCCCTGGGGGGGCGCTCCCAGCTGGGAATGAAACTTAAAAGATGTCACCTGATGATGTTGAGGACGGACGAGTGTTGGTGCAGCAGACTCGGTGGGCTGCAGGAGCCGCTCCTCACGAGCCCCCAGGCCCTGGGGCCTCGGGAGGTTTCGGAGGCGCTGGTGGCTCTTCGCGGACCATCTCCATCTCCGCCAAGGCTGCGGAACGCCTGGCCTCTTGAGCCTCCATGATGCCCCTTATGAGGCGTTGGTACGTGGTAGCCACGCTCGGCAAGCCGTAAGGCATGCGAATGTAGCTGTGGGGTGGACCTTCGCAGCGCCCCACTCGCGAGGGCCAGAGGCGCTCTAGAGTGGCGACTCGATTGAGCCCTGGTACGTCGAAGCAGACGCGCAGCCCATCATCCTCGCCTGGATGGGGAGCCACAGCTGGTAGGCGGCGGTCGCCTCTCATGACTCTTGACTCCTGTAGCTCTTGAATGGCCTTTCTGACGAACTCCTGAGGGTCTTGCTCTCCTTGCCTTACTCCTTCTTGAGGGAAACGTGCTTCAAAACACGCCTCCACATGGTGCCCAAGCGCCTCCCTCGTGACCTTAGCCAGTTCGGTGGCCCTCCAGGGGAGAGCCCCCGAGCCCTGCCTGAGGAGGGCGTCGGGTGCGCTTTCCTATGCGATGGAAGGAGGTTCCCCCTGGGCAGGCACGGGCCCTGAGGGGCCGGTCCTGACGATGTCTTCTTCTTCTTGGGGGTGGTTTCGGGAAGCCTCCTGCTTCCATGATCCGGGTCTTCCAATGATGCGGCCTGAAAAGCTCGTTCCAGGGAACATATCGCGTCTTTCTCCTCACAGGGCACCGTGATGACGCCGCCACTCCCTGGCATCTTGAGGACGTTGTAGCCGTGGTGAGTCACAACCATAAACTTGGCCAGCGCCGGGTACCCGAGGATGGCGTTGTACGGCAGGCGAATGTGAGCGACGTCGAAGTCGATGAGCTCGGTGCGGTAGTTGTTGCGTGCTCCGAAGGTGACAGGGAGGCGGACCTGCCCTATCGGGACCGTGGAGCCGTCAGTGACTCCGGAGAAAGGCTTGGTTGGCTGAAGCTGATTGTAAGGCACTTGGAGGTTGTTGAATGTTTCCACGGACAGGACGTTGAGCCCTGCCCCGCCATCGACGAGGGTCTTGGTGACCACCACGTTGCTGATGATTGGGGAACAAAGCATCGGGAGAACTCTGACTGTAGCTACGCACTTGAGTTGATCCGTTGAGCTGAACGTGATGGCGCATGACGACCACCTGAGAGGACGTGTGGCTTCGAGCTTGGGGAGGACTGCATTCACTTCGCGGGCGAACTGCTTGAAGGTGCGCTGAGAGGCTGGGGCTTGACCTCCGCCCAGGATGCAGGCGATCGCGCGTGGCTCTTGGAAGCCCCCATCCCCCTCGTCCTGGTGGCGGTCTTTGTTTCTTCTCGGATGAGGCGGCAGCGGAGGGAGGCCTGCGTTACCTTGCGGGCGATCCTCGCGAGGCTGATCCCTTCAGTCTCCCTCGCGAGGTGGGTCTCGCCATCGATCCTCGCGAGGTTGGTCGCGCCACCATTGGCGTGGGCCGCGGTCTTCCCAACGTCCTGGGTTTCTTCCTCCTCCTCGACCGTAGCCCCTGTCGACGCGGTCGGCGCGACGACCGATCCTTCCTTCTCGCACGGCTCGTAGCTCTTGGCATTCATTGGTGTTGTGGGTGTGGAGGTCATGGTACACGCAGTACCGACCGCCCCTGGAGGATTCGGGCTGATCTTTGCCCCGCTTGGTGTCTGGTTCTACCGCGAGCACGGCAGCCCACTTGCGCTTCACGTCCTTGGCCTTGTATTTCTTCTCTTCTAGGTCTGCGGCAGGCAGCTCGAGGAGGGAGAGGCGCCCTTCCTTAGCCCTGGCGCACTTAGTCGCCAAGTTGAACAGCTCCAAGGAAGTGCACAGGTCTTCATGCATCGCCAGCTCCTCCTTCATTTTGACGTCGCGCATGCCGTCGGAGAAGGCTGAGATGATGGCCTCCTCGGACACCTTGGGAATCTTGAGGCGTGCGCTGTTGAAGCGCTGGATGTACTTTTGCAGGGTCTCTCCGGGTTGTTGCTTGATGCGGCGCATGTCGCTCACGGCGGGCGGCGGGTCGCGGGTACCTTGGAAGTTGGCGATGAAGCGGGTATGCATCTGGTCCCAGGAGGAGATTGTGCCTGGGGCCAGGTTCAGGAGCCAGGTGCGTGCCCCGTCCTTGAGCGCCATGGGAAACCAGTTCACCATGACCTTCTCGTCTCCGTTGGCAGCCTCGATGCCCAGCTCATACCGCAGGGTCGGCCGTGCCGTCGTAGTGTGGAGGCAGGTCTGGCTTGAACTTGCTGGGCCACGCGATGCGGCATAGCCCGGCGGTGAAGGCGCGGTAGCCCGCCGTGGTCGTAGGAGGCCTTGGGTGACGGAGAGCTTGGTCCTGCGGGTCCCCGTGCGCCGCAGCTGGGAGCAGCGCGGGGTCTTGACGTGCGGGAGTAGGAGCGCAGTCGCGATGTGCTGGAGCAGGGAGCGCCCAGGCAGCTTCCTGCGGGCGAGGGACTTCTTGGCAGCTCTTCTCTTGCCGCGCTGGTGCCTAGCGGAGCGGGTTCCAGCCAGGGGCCACGCGCCTTGCAGTCGGGGCGTCTTCTTGGCGAGGAGGCGGCTGAGGTGCCTCCGGAGCTTCATCGCCGGCGCGGGGCGGGGTTCGGTGCAGCGGGAAAGACGGTGCAGGAGAGCCCCCCGCGGCCCGGACGAGCTCAGCGACGCAGTCGAGCCATTCCTCGTAGACGTCGCCGACAGGACGGTAGCGCAGGAGCTCGTTTGCCGTGATGAGCGTCGCTCGGGCCTCCAAGGGTGCGCGGATCGCGCGGGACGAAGAACCAGCTGGGGTGAGCAAGGGAGTAGCGGTGCGGCCGTCTCGCCGCACGGAAGGATGCTGGGCGACGCTTGCTGCTCGTTCCCCGCCAGGCCAGTGGCGGCGTTGATGGAAGGCAACGGGGAACGGCGAGGACGCCCGCCGACGGGGGCCGTCTGGGCGACGCGGGAAGCGAGAGCGGCTCGGCGCTCGGCGCGGGCCCAACGAGCGTCAGACATGGATGCGATGGTCGGAGGAGAACGGAGCGGCGGAAGACGAATTCCGGTGCACCCCTACCTGGCGCGCCAAATGTCGGATTTCGGGTTCTGGCAGGACCTTAAGGTTCGAATACTGGGGTGCGCACGGAGATTACGCTTCCTACCTACTCGAACTCGCCCGCCTCGCAAAGATCTAAACTACCAAAAGAACAACACAAGAGACACAGAGTTTATACTGGTTCGGGCCACCGATGCGGTGTAATACCCTACTCCAGTGTGGTGTGGTGGATTGCCTCTTGGGGTGGTGATGATGAACGCTACAAGGTAGAACAGCCTCGCGAGGGTCTGTTCTTGGCCTGGGGGACAAACTGCTAGGAGGAGTTCGATCGCCCTTCTCTCTCTCTAATGCCTATCTAACTGATTGTAGGGTTGCTAGATGTTCCGATCTTCCTAGATGCCTCTACCCTAGGGATGGCTAGTCCTATTTATAGGCAAAGGCCCTGGGCCTCTTCCCAAAAATTGAGCGGGAAGGGCGCCAACAGTTGGCCATTTTGAAGGGAAACATCTGGTACACTTATCCTGACTAAAGTTGGTCCTCACCTGCCAAAGGTTCTGGTGATGACGCTGGCTTGGGATCCACGGTGACTTCCTCCTTGCCGCGGAGCTGGTCTTGGTCTCGTTGCACCGAAATGGGTGCCTTTGCTTGATCCTCCCGCCCTCGCTTGCTCCCTTTGCACCAAAGAGGAAAGGGAGGACACTGCGCGGGCTGGCGCCCGCCTGGCGCCTTTGGTCGTCATGGCTTGCGTCATGGGCACCTCGTGAGGTACCCCGCCTTGATTTCTCCGACTCCTCGTGAGCCAACCTGATGAGCCCGCGCCTGAGGAAGCTCCGTGTCGTCCGCCCCTCGAGGCTTGGCCCCTCGCGAGGGTCTTGGGTTTGTGTTGATGAAGATGGGCTGTGCTGGGCCCCCTTTGAGCCACGCCGCAGGCCGCAGGTAGGCAAGTCTGGGGACCCCTGTTCCCAGAACGCCGACAGCGTGTGCCGTACTCCTGGACGTGAATGCTTGTTCTAGTCCATGCCACCCTACTACTCCTACTACTTACACCTACTATATGGTATACTAGTAGTATCAAGGATTCGAGGTGCTGTTTACGTACAACAAACACATTAACATATGGCTATAGTAAAAACACCCGTCCGACGCGCGAAGCATGTGAAGCTAGTACAAATAGTGTACTACTATTGTTGATTGGCCTCATCCGATAACCTGTTGCAATGCACGTACAATTATGTATTCGGAAAATATTTTTTTGCCTCGTCGCACCACTCACTCAGAGAAGCGAATCGAAAGCCATTCATAAATTTAGTAAGTTTATCACAGGCATATTATTTTATTACATAGAACAACAGATCATCAACCCACATCGACAACGAGGATACATTATAAATACTAAAGTTTTCACCACACAACAAATAACAAGCAATGAAATGAACTTCAACTCAACCATTCCTCGGCGTTGGAAACACTTCTCTTTGAACCACAAGTGATTCTCTGGGACGGGCCATGCATTGTCGATCTGGAGACCAACGCAGGACTGATTATCCAGGCTGAAGCGGCCTACTATATCAGTACCAGGGTAGGGAACCACGTAAATGTCCGAGGTATAGACACAGTTGCTTCTCATAAATGTGTCAACAGCGGTTGGATCGCCTTTCACCATCATCGGATAGTTTCGTCCAAGGAAGAGCGGGTTTTCTCCAAGACTATCAATTCTGTGCCAGGGAGAAGGAGTTGGCGCTAGCACACTAGTATCCATCCCGAATAGCATGCAACGGGTGTCAGAATAGGTCCGGAGAGTGCGACCATGGGAGACTACACCTACTTCCTTAGCAGTAACATCATCAGTGGGTTGTATACACACAAGAAGAGGTGATCCATCAGAATTAGTTGCCAGGTGCCACAGAGTATATCGGCGCTGCTCGTCTTCATGCTCGTGATCATCACCATCGTCATCTCCCCCTTGGTTATAAAAATCTTCAAGTATAGGTGGTGGGATGTCCACAGGACCTTGGAAACACAAGAAGAAGGTTAATTAGTAAAGGGAAAGTTGCTAACCCGCATGCATGTGGATGAAACAATTATAATTACGGTGGAAGACAAACATACCAAAAAACGAGGATCCCCTGCAAAAATAGTGCCACGAGAGGTGTCAGCAAACACAAGATCCTTGTATTCAATTGCATCACAGTACCCATCCGTGTATAGAAACTGATTTTTGAGTAATATCCATCCAGTCGAACCACAAAGGACGGCAACTAGCTTGTCAAAGATAGCAAATACTTGATAGTTCTTGTAATTCCAAGAGCAGTTGGGAACTCGACAAATTGCTATCTTCAGTACACGACAGTCACCATGATCGTATTTGAACGTACGTAGATCATCTATGTGCTCAACCTCAGGGCACTCAGAGATTTTTGGAAGTGGAATCCGCTGACGAGTGTACACATTCACAAGTTCCCACTCGCAATTGTACCCAATATAAACAACCCAATCTCCATTTGCACCAGCCCAGGACTTACCCTTAAGTGATGGCATCTTGACATCACACGTATCATTATCAAGTGGCATCAACTTGCACAAGGCGAGGTCGCCGTCGTCCGCTCGCCAGCGAGCAGGGTCACGGTGAAGAAGATAGGGGAGATCAAACCACTCCTTGACCCTTGGGTTCCTTGCAATGATGTTATTAGTTGAGTCGAGAATGAGCTTGAGCGAACCTGCCATGCTAGCCGAGGTGATGACATCGCACCGATCAATGAGTTCCTCCACCACGTCACCTTTCAGATCGGGGCAAGAATAACGGGGTCGTTTCCGGCCTGTTCCCTCCATGGAGAAGACGACCAAACAATGGCAGAAGAAAGGGTGAAGGGCTGAAGGAAAATGGAGGAGGGAGAGGAAGAGCGTGCGACAGCAGTTCCAAATCGAGAGGGAAAGGCGAAGAGTCGGTGGACAGTTGCGAGTTTGCCACGGTTCACGAAGAGGCGCCCCGGCCTACACGTCCGTTTGGAAATACTCCTACTACTCGCCGTCGTCTCACTGATATGTTGGAACGGGACCACATGTCAACAAAACATGGTGTGTAATTTCTCGTGCAAAATGCGATCTGGCCGCGTTGGCCCGAGGTGCCGCATTAGTTATCGACCTTTATTTTTTTAATGGCGTGCCGATCAGTTTTGAAGCACGACTAACTGGTACTGTACGCAGAGAAAATATAAACTACTCTACCACTCCCCCACCTCCAGTACTAGTAGTATAAAAAATATATATAGGCTGGAGCTTCAGCGCTTTCTTGCTAAGGGCTGCCCACTTCCTTCTCACACTACCACCCTCTCTCCAGATCTAAAAAAGACGGCCCCTCTCTCCCTCCTCACCGGTGGTTACAGATCCGCCGAGGAAGAGAAGGACGTGCAGCATTCACGCACTCGTCGTCGGTGAGTGAGGTCACGCACTGACGACAAGGCCGTCCTCTCAGACCTAGCGCCCGCGCGGGATGGCCTCCGTCCCTAAGCTCACTGCCGTAGTGTGTGCGGAGGACGACGACCACGAGCAAAGCCACTTCCCACCGACCCTCAGGTATGCTACCTCTTTTCGAGCCATAACCTTGTTCTATTGCCCCATCTGCTAAGGGGAAAATCAGTAGCTAAGGAACGAGTCTCGTGTCTCTTGGTTGAAGAAGGGTAGAAAGGCATGACAACGCAATAGAGAATGATCAGGTCAATCGGTTTGTTGTCCTCGCATAGGAAAAAGGTGGCTAAAGAGAACAAAAATGGGACCGTAATCCACATATGATGCCTGGATATTTGTTGCTCTGGGCAACCATACCTCCCTCACCACTCTGCGTCCGTGGAGGTACATCGTACTGGTGCCTCCCATGCTCTTATTGCCACTTTTTTGCTGTTAGTATAACGCCAGCAGTCAAGTCAAGCAATGCTACTGCTAAAGTGATGCCACATTTAACTAATGCCGCTCTCAGTCTAATGCCACCCATAAATTTAAGCAATGCCATTTAATGTCACTGGATTATTTCAGGGTTAGTTGTTGATTGTGGATGTATTAAAGATTTTTCAGCTATAAGGCATTCTAATGTTGTTGCACAACCAGTATACCAACGATGAAACTTGTTACTCCCGTCAGATTTTTGCACTGTTAATGCTTATAGATTACATACCTCACTTTCATGAGATAAGTTAATTTTTTTTGTACAGTGTCACCAAAATGCCAAGGCGCTGATCTCATTTTATTTTGGTTAAACTGCACAAACAATTATGAAGACAAGAGGAAAGGTCAAGAGTGGGCACCTCCTCCTCCTGTTGTTCTCTTGAGGAGGTCTGTATGTTTGTCTCTAATGCCTGTCGACTACATACCTGAAATCATGATGTAATGTTAAGTCATTTCCTTTTGTACAGTGTCACTGAATTGTCAAGGCGGTGATGGCATTTTATTTTAGTAGAACTGCACAAAATTTGCTTAAAAGAAGAGGAAAGGTCAGGAATGGCTCACTTTTCCAGAAAAAACTATGTATGCCTTCCTCACATCAGCCGTTGTTGCTTTATTTATTCCTACAAATAGGTGGTTAGAAACAGTCTTGCTACCTTTTCCCATTAAGAAATTGGAATGCTTATATTTGTGAGTCTATGCTTCAACTAGTGCCACTTTTAGAGTAATCACACTTTCAAAATCTATGCAAATAGGGATGCTCGATTTTAGTGGAACTGCACAAAAAGTCCAACTGGTTCAACATTAGGAGCATGTTTTTTCCCAACCTTTATATCCACTTGGTGGCACTATGAGTTGTTCATTACGAAGGTACATGGTTTGCTACTATCTTGCTACTCTTTTTGTACTGTCATTAGATAGTAATACTAGTGGTTTGCATGTGAATTTATTGGCAGGGTGGACCTACATTGGAGGTGCAGGACAGGATTCAATGATTGGATGCTCAATTTCGGTTGTATCGATTTCACCTCTTCCATCACTGCGGACATGGATATCCTTGGTCTGATGAAGAATAGGCGCTATATTTCTGCTCTGAACCAGCAAATCAATTTAGTATGAAATTGTCCAGGGCAAAACATAACTGTATCAGATTGTCCAGTGCAGAACATGACAGATGCTAAGCGGAAGAGACATGTTTAAACCGAAAATACAAGGTGTGGTATACGTTTACTAGCTGCTTGATATTTGTGCAGACAGAGATGTCTGCCCGTTGCCATTTGGCAGACCAACAAAGTGCCTGCAATTTTGGTTGAACTGCACAAGAGAATAGTATAGTCACTGCATGCAGTGCCATTTGAAAATAGACACAGAAAGATTGGATAGTCACTTCATGGACTGCAGAAAAGTAGTATTGTACTATTTATTGGCCAACACTAGGTGCTTCATTGCTTTGGTCTGATTATACAATGGGCATCATTTTACCTAAGTTAAGGTTTGTATTCCGAAAATAGTCTTGCCGTGTGATCGAGAGAAGACCAAATCGTATTGCAGTGGATGTTCCTCCATCATGTCTGGTTCATTCTCATGGTTCCAGCTGTTGGTGAAACCACTTACGTTTGCAAGAGGAATTGTAGACTTCACAAACAAATTTGTATTTCAATCTGTACTGAATGTTGGCCAAGAGAAGCATCCATGTTAGTAGGAAGAACAGATGTTTTTTCTAGATCTTTGCTTTTGGAGCTACATATTTGTATATGATCTGTTAGTCATTGAGATGCATTAACATGTTGATCTTATGTATGGTAATCGTCCTAGTTAGTTTTAGTTGCGACGCAAGATCCGAAGTGGCTGATCTTTGCTTTCGAAGCTACATATTTGTATATGATCTGTGAATCATTGAGATGCATTAACAGTTACTTATTTTTGTTCACTCAGTGTTTACAAGCTAGCCTACAAATGCGCCCCTGGCAGTTTTATTTGCGACGCAAGATACGAAGTGGCAGTTTTTAGAATAAAAATGCCTACCTATGAAGAAACTGACAAGCTACACTATCGATCCTACACGGATAAAAATGCCTACCTCTGAAGAAACTGACAAGCTACACTAGTGATCCTACACGGATAAATAGCGGATCACGCACGTACTACCTCCTTTCCGGTTTGTAGGGCTTAATTCAAGAAACGACCTACTTGATCCTACACGAATAAATAGCAGATCACGCACGTACTAGTACCTCCTTTCCGGTTTGCAGGGCTTAATTCAAACCTCTCACCAACCAAGGTACTCCCTCCGTCCGGGTTTATTAGTCCCGTGAGCAAAGCAGCAAGACCAAGGCATGGCAATAATTAACGGCACGCAGAAGTTTAAGCCTAATAAATTCTAGCGATTTAAGTGGATGCATGTTGCTTCGCATACTGCCTGCGAGCAATTCTGAGTGCCTGCATGTAGCCGGCCGTAATTAAGGCAGCTAACTTATGCGAAAAAAGATACGCTTTAAATCCGTGGAATCATTATTGACAGGGAGGGAGATGATTCGAGTGCACTCGTTTGACCGCCATGCCGGCGTGCGACCCAGATGGGACGGGACGGCACAGTCATAATTTCAGTTTCTCTAGTTTTCCATGGCAAGCTGGCGCGCTAAGCCATTATGCATTGAATTCCGATGACCGTCGCGCTACCTTCCGCCTATAAGTACTGTTTCCCGGCCTTCTCAGGTGCCACCGTGATCCAACTCGCCATATCCTCATAAGCCCCCACCGGCCCGACGTCGCTCGCCACGTCCGCCATGCCCCCGCCCGTCTGCGGTAGGCGACGCCGGAGGCGGTCACCGCCAGAACTAGTGTTCGGGTTTTCACCGGAAGGTAGACGGAGGGAGGAGGCATTCTATCTGTCTTTAGATGGCAATGCGGAGATCGAGGAGTTGTTGGAGCGCGACCGCATGGCGGCGGAGGAGGAGTTGTTGGAGCGTGACCGCCTGGCGGAGGAGCAGCGTCTCGCCGATTTGCGCCGCCAGCGGGACATGGAGCAGCAGCGCACCGATGCTCTGAGTCGCGAGCAAAGCGCCCGCAACTGGGCCGACTACATGGAGGCCGGCGCCCGGCAAATAGCCCTGGAGGCTGTCAGGCACGCACGCGTTCGCAACACCGATTTTTACTACCAGCTCGTCAAGTGGGTTTCCCGCTTGGAAGCCGAAGCTTCGGTGGACCACGCCGGCATGGAAAGGGCCAACGCGCGCGAGCAACGCGCCCTATCACACCTCTTGCAAGTCCGAGGCGAGGTGGAGGACACCGGTGCAGGCGTTTATCCTGGACAGCAGATGGCGGCCGGCATCGTGTAGTTAGCTAAGAGTAAGTTAGTACTTGTACGCTACTAGAGTGTTAGTGGGAGTAGATAGTTCACTTGGCTATGATGGTTGTCAACGTGGAAGTTCAGTACTCTATATGTGGATCAGACCTGTTACTTTGTTCTGAATGTTGAACTTTCCGTTTGAACGTATGGAATGGGCAGTTATTTTTTTAAATGGGTTGTATTTGTCCTCCATGGTTTAGAGGCTGACTTGTGGGCCTAGCAAGTTGACGCGTACACAATCAGGAGATGATTGTACGTGGAGAGGATGACAGCAGGGACCCGCCAAGGTCATGGCCGTACGCAAGCAAGTGCCTCCTTATTTCAAGCCAATAAAAAATGGCTCCTCCTAGTGGATTTCTCACATCTGGGTCCCATGCCATTATCAACGTAGTCAATAAACGAGAGAATTGCACAACGAGCGGCTGACACCAGGAACCCAACAGCTCGCCCAGTTATTTTTGTTTTGGGTTAATTTGATAAATGCCACTCCAAATCTGGTGTATCCATGAAATGCCACTGCAATTTCCAAACTTTGAAAAATGCCATTTCATGCCATTTCTAGTGGCATTTTTCAAAGTCTGGAGTGGCGTTTTTCAAAGTTTGCAAACTGCAGTGGCATTTTTCGAAGTTTGCAAAAATTGCAGTGGCATTTTTCAAAGTTTGGAAATTGCAGTGGCATTTTTATGAATCACCATAATTGGAGTGGCATTTATCTAATTTGTTTTTGAGACGGAAGCATGGTGTCAACTGGGCTGTGCGGGACACTCTGGCCTGTCTAGACAACCTTTTCTTTTATGTTTACCACAGACCAGCCCAGTAATTTTTTTTTCTTTCTGAAAATGGCTAGCCCAGTTTTTTTGTGATTTGTCAAGTAAGTCGCTTTATCAGGCATGTTGGGCTGCAAATCTTTCAAGACGAGGAGAGTGGCCTATCAGTAATGAGAAATGGATTGTACATTTTTAAAACACATCAAACCGGCAATTATTTTCAAATATCTTTTTTTCATTTCGAGATTTTAAATTCCATCGATTTTTATGCGTGGACAATTTATTGGATTTTATATTGATATACATTTATTTTTAAAATCTGTCTGAATGTGACTCGAAATTTCAGGATTAAAAACAGTTCAGACTGCACCGACATATGCAAAATTTTGTATAATTTTTTAACCGTGGCCACAATATGGGCTGTAATGCTAAGATAAAGAATATGGGCTCCAAAAAAAACCCGTAAGAATTAGCAAATGGGCTGTAAATTATTTGAAATAATGGCAGATGGGTTGTATGCTCTTTTCCACAGATTTGAGGCTTTCCACAGATGGCATGTATACTGTTGGATGTCCATCCAACGGCCGTCGTGCTTCTTCAATCTTTGCTATTCGTGCTCTAGCCGCTCAAACAAGCGCCGGCGGGACTGCCTGCTCCCTCCTCCCAGCGGTCGGCTGTGCTGCCGCGCAGGCCTCACTGCCCCATGGTACTCCCATCGCTGGCCTAGCCATCCCTCTACTCACACACACCTGTTGTTACTCTCCGGCGACGGCAGACGAACCAGTAAACCCTTGTACAGTCGTACTCCCCTCCGCGTGGGAAACAAAAACAACGGCCGAGTCTTCCCTGCCTCCGTGTCGTTCCCTTCCTAGGCCTCGCCGTCATCCATCGCCCTGGTGCTCTCGGCGTGGCGTGGTCAGCGTGGTCAACGACCGACATGCATCTGAAGTGGACTGTACGTGGAGAGGCTAACAACTAGGTCCACGGCCGCACGCAAGGAAATGCCTCCTTATTACGTGCAAAATAATGATTTCGTCCACCTGACATCTGGGACCCACCGAAACGGCCTCAGTATTTCCCGAAAAAACGTTACCGCCGCTGACAGTTCGGACCCACTAGATATATCTTCGCACGCAAGGAAATGCCTCCTTATTACGCACAAAAAATGAATACTCCCCCTGCTTGCTGGGACCCAGTATAGTGGGCCTACTAAGTTTACGGGGATGAAGGGCTTTGTCAACTTAGTCAATATGCACGATTCTAGTTCGACTGACCGTACGATGTCCATCCAACGACCGTAGTGCTTCTTCAATCTCTGGTCTTCTTGCTCCAGCCGCCCAAACCTGCGCCGGTCGTGTCGCCTGCTCCTGCCCCCCGTGGCCGGCTGTGCTGTCGCGGAGGCCTCACCGCTCCCATACTACTCCCACCGCTGGCCAGGCCATCCCTCCACTCCATTCACCCACACCCCCTGTTATTCTGCAGCGACGGCAGCGCAGCCGAACCAGTGAACCCTCGTACTCCAATCCGCGTGGGCATCCACTGCCGCATCTTCCCCGGCTCCGCGTCGTCCCCTTCCTAGGCCTCGCCGTCATCCACCGTCGTGGTGCTGTCGGCGCGCCGTGGTCAATGTGGTAAACGGCCGAATTCCATCGGAAGAATACTGTACGTGGAGAGGCTGACAGCTGGGTCCACGGCAGCCGCAAGGAAGTGCCTCCTTATTACGCGGAAAATAATTATTCCTCCACCTGATAGCAGGGACCCACCGGACGGGCCACCAGTATTTTGCGAAAAAAACTCGTTTCCCCCTGACTGTTGGGACACACCGGACGGGCCACCGTATTTCGCGAAAAAAACGTTCCCCCCGCTGTCAGCTCGGACCCATCGGAAGTGCCTCCTTATTACGCACAAAAAAATGAATACTCCCCCGGCTAGCTGGGACCCACCTTGCTGGTGTTGGAAATATGCCCTAGAGGCAATAATAAAAGGATTATTATATTTCGATGTTCATGATAATTGTCTATTGTTCATGCTATAATTGTATTGTCCGGAAATCATAATACATGTGTGAATACATAGACCACAATATGTCCCTAGTAAGCCTCTAGTTGACTAGCTCGTTGATCAATAGATAGTCATGGTTTCCTGACTATGGACATGGGGATGTCATTGATAACGGGATCACATCATTAGGAGAATGATGTGATGGACAAGACCCCAAACCTAAGCATAGCACAAAAGATCGTATAGTTCGTTTGCTAGAGCTCTTCTGAATGCCAAGTATCATTCCTTAGACCATGAGATTATGCAACTCCCAGATACCGTAGGAGTGCTTTGGGTGTATCAAACGTCACAACGTAACTGGGTGACTATAAAGGTGCACTACAGGTATCTCCGGAAGTGTCTGTTGGGTTGGCATGAATCGAGACTGGGATTTGTCACTCCATATGACGGAGAGGTATCTCTGGGCCCACTCGGTAAGACATCATCATAATGAGCTCAATGTGATCAAGGTGTTGTTCACGGGATGATGTGTTGCGGGAACGAGTAAAGAGACTTGCCGGTAACGAGATTGAACAAGGTATCTGTATACCGACGATCGAATCTCGGGCAAGTATCGTACCGCTAGACAAAGGGAATTGAGTACGGGATTGATTAAGTCCTCGACATCGTGGTTCATCCGATGACATTATCGAGGATCATGTGGGAGCCAACATGGGTATCCAGATCCCGCTATTGGTTATTGACCGAAGAGTCGTCTCAGTCATGTCTGCATGTCTCCCGAACCCGTAGGGTCTACACACTTAAGGTTCGGTGACGCTAGGGTTATTAGGAAGACTTGTATGTGATTACCGAATGTTGTTCGGAGTCCCGGATGAGATCCTGGACGTCACAAGGAGTTCCGGAATGGTCCAGAGGTGAAGATTTATATATGGGAAGTTGTCATACGGACACCGGGAAGTTTCGGGGGCATATCGGTATTGTACCGGGGCCACCAGAGAGGTTCCGGGGGTCCACCTTGAGGGGCCAGCCCTCTCGGAGGGCCTCATGGGCCACAAGGGGCAGGGAACCAGCCCCTGGAGGGCTGGGCGCGCCTCCTTCCCTTGGGCCCATGCGCCTAGGGTTGGGGGGAAACCCTAGTGGGGGCGCCCCCCTTGCTTGGGGGGTAAGCCCCCCTCCCTGGCCGCCGCCCCCCCCCTCTAGATCTCATCTAGAGGGGGCCGGCCCCCTTGCCCCTTCCCCTATAAATAGTGGGGGTGAGGGGAGGGCAGCAACACACAACAAGGCGCAGCCCCTCCCCTCCCCAACACCTCTCCTCCTCCGTCACGCGCTTGGCGAAGCCCTGCCGGAGTACTACTTCTCCACCACCACCACGCCGTCGTGCTGCTGTTGAAGTCTTCTTCCTCAACCTCTCCTTCCCCTTGCTGGATCAAGAAGGAGGAGATGTCAATCATCCCGTACGTGTGTTGAACGCGGAGGTGTTGTCCGTTCGGCACTTGGTCATCGGTGATCTGAATCACGGCGAGTACGACTCCATCATCCACGTTCTTCTTGAATGCTTCCGTTGCGATCTACAAGTGGTATGTAGATGCTCTCCTATCCCCTCGTTTCTAGAATACTCCATGGATAGATCTTGGTGATGCGTAGGAAAATTTTAATTTCTGCTACGATCCCCAACAGTGGCATCATGAGCTAGGTCTCTGCGTAGTTTCTATGCACGAGTAGAACACAAAGTAGTTGTGGGCGTCGAATTGTCAATTCTTCTTGCCGTTACTAGTCCTATCTTGGTTCAGCGGTATTGTGGGATGAAGCGGCCCGGACCAACCTTACACGTACGCTTACGTGAGACCGGTTCCACCGACTAACATGCACTAGTTGCATAAGGTGGCTGGCGGGTGTCTGTCTCTCCCACTTTAGTTGGGTCGGATTCGATGAACAGGGTCCTTATGAAGGGTAAATAGAGATTGACAATTCACGTTGTGGTTTTAACGTAGGTAAGAAACGTTCTTGCTAGCAACCTATAACAGCCACGTAAAAACTTGCAACAACAATTAGAGGACGTCTAACTTGTTTTTGCAGCAAGTGCTTTGTGATGTGATATGGCCAGAAGTTGTGATGAATCATGTATGTGATGTATGAGATGATCTTGTTATTGTAATAGGAATCACGACTTGCATGTCGATGAGTATGACAACCGCCAGGAGCCATAGGAGTTGTCTTAATTTATTTATGACCTGCGTGTCAACTTAAATCGTCATGTAATTACTTTACTTTATTGCTAAAGCGTTAGCCATAGTAGTAGAAGTAATAGTAGACGTGACAACTTCACGAAGACACGATGATGGAGATCATGATGATGGAGATCATGGTGTCATGCCGGTGACGACGACGAACATGGCGCCCCGAAGATGGAGATCAAAGGAGCGAAATGATGTTGGCCATATCATGTCACTATTTGATTGCATGTGATGTTTATCATGTTTTTACATCTTATTTTCTTAGAACGACGGTAGCATAAATGAGATGATCCCTCATTAAAATATCAAAAATGTGTTCTCCCTAACTGTGCACCATTGCTAAGGTTCGTCGTTCCGAAGCACCACGTGATGATCGGGTGTGATAGGTCCTTACGTTCGCATACAACGGGTGTAAGCCATATTTACACACGCAATACACTTAGGTTGGATTGACGAGCCTAGCATGTACAGACATGGCCTCGGAACACGGAGGACCGAAAGGTCGAACATGAGTCGTATAGAAGATACGATCAACATGGAGATGTTCACCGATGATGACTAGTCCGTCTCACGTGATGATCGGACACGGCCTAGTTGACTCGGATCATGTATCACTTAGATGACTAGAGGGATGTCTACTCTGAGTGGCAGTTCATTCATTAATTTGATTAGATGAACTTAATTATCATGAACTTAGTCTAAATCTTTACAATATGTCTTGTAGATCAAATGGCCCACGGTAATGTCACCCTCAACTTCAACGCGTTCCTAGAGAAAACCAAGCTGAAAGATGATGGCAGCAACTATTCGGACTGGGTCTGGAACCTGAGGATCATCCTCATAGCAGCCAAGAAAGATTATGTCCTAGAAGCACCGCTAGGTGATGCACCATTCCCAGAAAACCATGACGTTATGAACGCCCATCAGTCACGTACTGATGATTACTCCCTCGTTCAGTGCGGCATGCTTTACAGCTTAGAACCGGGGCTTCAAAAGCGTTTTGAGAAACACGGAGCATATGAGATGTTCGAGGAGCTGAAATTGATTTTCCAAGCTCATGCCCGGGTCGAGAGAGATGAAGTCTCCGACAAGTTCTTTAGTTGTAAGATGGAGGAAAATAGCTCTGTCAGTGAACACATACTCAAGATGTCTGGGTTGCACAACCGCTTGACTCAGCTGGAAGTTAATCTCCCAGATGAGGCGGTCATTGACAGAATCCTTCAGTCGCTCCCACCTAGCTACAAGAGCTTCGCGATGAACTACAATATACGGGGGATGGAAAAGACCATTCCCGAGTTGTATTCAATGCTGAAATCTGCAGAGGTGGAGATCAAAAAGGAACATCAAGTGTTGATGGTGAATAAAACCACTAAGTTCAAGAAAGGCAAGGGTAAGAAGAACTTCAAGAAGGACGGCAAGGAGGTTGTCGCGCCTGGTAAATCAGTTGCCAGGAAGAAGTCAAAGAATGGACCCAAACCTGAAACTCAGTGCTTTTATTGCAAGGGAAATGGTCACTGGAAGCGGAATTGCCCCAAGTACTTAGCAGATAAGAAGGCTGGCAACACTAAAGATATATGTGATATACATGTAATTGATGTGTACCTTACCAGTGCTCGTAGTAGCTCCTGGGTATTTCATACCGGTGCTGTTGCTCATATTTGTAACTCAAAACAGGAGCTGCGGAATAAACAGAGACTGGCGAAGGACGAGGTGACGATGCACGTCGGGAATGGTTCCAGGGTCGATGTGATCGCCGTCGGCACGCTACCTCTACATTTACCTACGGGATTAGTTTTAAACCTCAATAATTGTTATTTAGTGCCAAGTTTGAGCATGAACATTGTATCTGGATCTCGTTTAATGCGAGATGGCTACTCATTTAAATCCGAGAATAATGGTTGTTCTATTTATATGAGTGATATGTTTTATGGTCATGCTCCGATGGTTAATGGTTTATTCTTAATGAATCTCGTACGTGATGTTACACATATTCATAGTGTGAATACCAAAAGATGTAAAGTTAATAACGATAGTCCCACATACTTGTGGCACTGCCGCCTTGGTCACATTGGTGTCAAGCGCATGAAGAAGCTCCATACTGATGGACTTTTAGAGTCTCTCGATTATGAATCATTTGACACGTGCGAACCATGCCTCATGGGCAAAATGACCAAGACTCTATTCTCAGGGACAATGGAGCGAGCAACCAACTTGTTGGAAATCATACATACAGATGTGTGTGGTCCAATGAGCGTTGAGGCTCGCGGAGGCTATCGTTATGTTCTCACTCTCACTGATGATTTGAGTAGATATGGGTATGTCTACTTAATGAAACACAAGTCTGAGACCTTTGAAAAGTTCAAGGAGTTTCAGAGTGAGGTTGAGAATCAACGTGACAGAAAAATAAAGTTCTTACGATCAGATCGTGGGGGAGAATATTTAAGTCACGAATTTGGCACACACTTAAGAAAATGTGGAATCTCTTGACAACTCACGCCGCCTGGAACACCTTAGCGTAACGGTGTGTCCGAACGTCGTAATCGCACTCTATTGGATATGGTGCGGTCTATGATGTCTCTCACAGATCTACCGCTATCATTTTGGGGATACGCTCTAGAGAAAGCCGCATTCACTTTAAATAGGGCACCGTCTAAATCCGTTGAGACAACACCGTATGAATTATGGTGTGGAAAGAAACCTAAGCTGTCGTTTTTGAAAGTTTGGGGTTGCGATGCTTATGTCAAGAAACTTCAACCTGAAAAGCTCGAACCCAAATCGGAAAAATGCGTCTTCATAGGATATCCCAAAGAAACAGTTGGGTATACCTTCTACCTCAGATCCGAAGGCAAGATCTTTGTTGCCAAGAATGGGTCCTTTCTAGAGAAAGAGCTTCTCTCAAAAGAAGTAAGTGGGAGGAAAGTAGAACTTGATGAAGTACTACCTCTTGAAAATCAGAGTAGCGCAGCTTAGGAAAATGTTCCTGTGGTACCTGCACCGATTCAAGAGGAGGTTAATGATGATGATCAAGATACTTCTGATCAAGCTCCTACTGAACTTCGTAGGTCCATAAGGACGCGTTCCGCACCAGAGTGGTACGGCAACCCTGTCCTGGAAATCATGTTGTTGGACAACGGTGAACCTTCGAACTATGAAGAAGCGATGGCGGGCCCAGATTCCGACAAATAGCTAGAAGCCATGAAATCCGAGATAGAATCCATGTATGAAAACAAAGTATGGACTTTGACAGACTTGCCCGATGATCGGCGAGCGTTAGAAAATAAATGGATCTTTAAGAAGAAGACAGGCGCGGATGGTAATGTGACTATCTATAAAGCTTGACTTGTCGCTAAGGGTTATCGACAAGTTCAAGGGGTTGACTACGATGAGACTTTCTCTCCCGTAGCGAAGCTGAAGTCCGTCCGAATCATTTTAGCAATTGCCGCATACTATGATTATGAGATATGGCAAATGGATGTCAAAACGGCATTCCTTAACGGCTTTCTTAAGGAAGAATTGTATATGATGCAGCCGGAAGGTTTTGTCGATCCTAAGAATGCTAACAAAGTATGCAAGCTCTAGCGCTCTATCTATGGGCTGGTGCAAGCATCTCAGAGTTGGAACATTCGCTTTGATGAGATGATCAAAGCGTTTGGGTTTATGCAGACTTATGGAGAAGCCTGCGTTTACAAGAAAGTGAGTGGGAGCTCCGTAGCATTTCTCATATTATATGTGGATGACATACTATTGATGGGAAATGATATAGAATTCTTGGAAAGCATAAAGGCCTATTTGAACAAGTGTTTTTCAATGAAGGACCTTGGAGAATCTGCTTATATATTAGGCATCAAGATCTATAGAGATAGATCGAGACGCCTCATCGGTCTTTCACAAAGTACGTACCTTGACAAGATTTTGAAGAACTTCAAAATGGA
The DNA here is from genome assembly GCA_032464435.1 of Aegilops umbellulata. NCBI lineage: Eukaryota > Viridiplantae > Streptophyta > Magnoliopsida > Poales > Poaceae > Aegilops > Aegilops umbellulata. The sequence goes on from CP136055.1 coordinate 194,346,107, forward strand.
TCAGTCCAAGAAGGGGTTCTTGCCTGTATTGCAAGGTGTGCGATTGAGCACGGCTCAATGCCCGACCACGGCAAAAGATATAGAAGAGATGAGTGTCATCCCCTATGCCTCAGCCATAGGGTCTATTATGAATGCCATGCTGTGTACCAGACCAGATGTAAACCTTGCCGTAAGTTTGGTAGGTAGGTACCAAAGTAATCCCGGCAAGGAACACTGGACAGCGGTCAAAAACATCCTGAAGTACCTAAAAAGGACTAAGGATATGTTTCTCGTTTATGGAGGTGCCGAAGAGCTCGTCGTAAAGGGTTACGTCGACGCCAGCTTCGACACAAATCTGGATGACTCCAAGTCACAAACCGGATACGTGTATATTTTGAATGGAGGGGCAGTAAGCTGGTGCGGTTGCAAGCAAAGTGTCGTGGCGGGATCTACATGTGAAGCAGAGCATATGGCAGCCTCGGAGGCAGCACAAGAAGCATTCTGGGTGAAGGAGTTCATTACCGACCTAGGAGTCATACCCAATGCGTCGGACCCGATGACTCTCTTCTGTGACAACACTGGAGCAATTGCCCTTGCGAAGGAGCCCAGGTTTCACAGGAAGACCAGGCATATCAAGCGTCGCTTCAACTCCATTCGTGGAAGTGTTCAAAATGGAGACATAGAGATTTGTAAAGTACATACGGACCTGAATGTGGCAGATCCGTTGACTAAACCTCTCCCTAGAGCAAAACATGATCAACGCCAAAATTCCATGGGTGTGCGATTCATCACAATGTAACTAGACTATTGTCTCTAGTGCAAGTGGGAGACTGTTGGAAATATGCCCTAGAGGCAATAATAAAAGGATTATTATATTTCCCTATTCATGATAATTGTCTATTGTTCATGCTATAATTGTCTTGTCCGGAAATCATAATACATGTGTGAATACATAGACCACAATATGTCCCTAGTAAGCCTCTAGTTGACTAGCTCGTTGATCAATAGATAGTCATGGTTTCCTGACTATGGACATGGGGATGTCATTGATAACGGGATCACATCATTAGGAGAATGATGTGGTGGACAAGACCCAAACCTAAGCATAGCACAAAAGATCGTATAGTTCGTTTGCTAGAGCTTTTCTGAATGTCAAGTATCATTCCTTAGACCATGAGATGATGCAACTCCCGGATACCGTAGGAGTGCTTTGGGTGTATCAAACGTCACAACGTAACGGGGTGACTATAAAGGTGCACTACAGGTATCTCCGAAAGTGTCTGTTGGGTTGGCATGAATCGAGACTGGGATTTGTCACTCCGTATGACGGAGAGGTATCTCTGGGCCCACTCGGTAAGACATCATCATAATGAGCTCAATGTGATCAAGGTGTTGTTCACGGGATGATGTGTTGCGGGAACGAGTAAAGAGACTTGCCGGTAACGAGATTGAACAAGGTATCGGTATACCGACGATCGAATCTCGGGCAAGTATCGTACCGCTAGACAAAGGGAATTGAGTACGGGATTGATTAAGTCCTCGACATCGTGGTTCATCCGATGACATTATCGAGGAGCATGTGGGAGCCAACATGGGTATCCAGATCCCGTTGTTGGTTATTGACCGAAGAGTCGTCTCGGTCATGTCTGCATGTCTCCCGAACCCGTAGGGTCTACACACTTAAGGTTCGGTGACACTAGGGTTATTAGGAAGACTTGTATGTGATTACCGAATGTTGTTCGGAGTCCCGGATGAGATCCCGGATGTCACGAGGAGTTCCGGAATGGTCCGGAGGTGAAGATTTATATATGGGAAGTTGTCATACGGACACCGGGAAGTTTCGGGGGCATATCGGTATTGTACCGGGGCCACCAGAGAGGTTCCGGGGGTCCACCTTGAGGGGCCAGCCCTCTCAGAGGGCCTCATGGGCCACAAGGGGCAGGGAACCAGCCCCTGGAGGGCTGGGCGCGCCCCCTTCCCTTGGGCCCATGCACCTAGGGTTGGGGGGAAACCCTAGTGGGGGCGCCCCCCTTGCTTGGGGGGCAAGCCCCCCTCCCTGGCCGCCGCCCCCCCTCTAGATCTCATCTAGAGGGGGCCGGCCCCCTTGCCCCTTCCCCTATAAATAGTGGGGGTGAGGGGAGGGCAGCAACACACAACAAGGCGCAGCCCCTACCCTCCCCAACACCTCTCCTCCTCCGTCACGCGCTTGGCGAAGCCCTGTCGGAGTACTACTTCTCCACCACCACCACGCCGTCGTGCTGCTGTTGAAGTCTTCTTCCTCAACCTCTCCTTCCCCTTGCTGGATCAAGAAGGAGGAGACGTCGATCGTCCCGTACGTGTGTTGAACGCGGAGGTGTTGTCCGTTCGGCACTTGGTCATCGGTTATCTGAATCACGGCGAGTACGACTCCATCATCCACGTTCTTCTTGAATGCTTCCGTTGCGATCTACCAGTGGTATGTAGATGCTCTCCTATCCCCTCGTTGCTAGAATACTCCATGGATAGATCTTGGTGATGCGTAGGAAAATTTTAATTTTTGCTACGATCCCCAACAGCTGGGAGGCTGACTTGTGGTCCTACTAAGTTGACGGGGACGGAGGGCTTTGTCAACTTAGTCAATATGCACGATTCTAGCTCCAGTGACTGTACGATGTCCATCCAACGGCCGTAGTGCTTCTTCAACCTCTGGTCTTCTTGCTCCAGCCGCCCAAACCAGCACCGGTCGTGCCTCGTGCTCCTGCCTCTCGTGGCCGGCTGTGATGCGGCGGAGGCCTCACCGCCCCCTACTACTCCCACCGCTGGCCAGGCCATCCTTCTACTCACCCACACCCCCTGTTATTCTGCGGCGATGGCAGCCTCACACCACAGCGAACAAGTGAACCCTCGTACTCCTCTACACATGGGCATCCACTGCCGCGTCTTCCCCAGCTCCGCGTCGTCCCCTTCCTAGGCCTCGCCGTCGTCCACCGCCCTGGTGCTCTCGGGGCGGCGTGGTCAACATGGTCAAGGAACGACTTCCATCGGACGTGGAATGTACGTGGAGAGGCTGACAGCTAGGTCCACAGCCACAACAAGGAAGTGCCTCCTTATTACGTGCAAAATAATTATTCCTCCACCTGACAGCGGGGACCCACCGGACGGGCCACCGTATTTTGCCCCCTTGACTGCTGGGACCCACCAGCTACATCTTTGCAGGCAAGGAAGTGCCTGACAGTCGGGACCCACCTCGTCGAAGCGTACGTAGCGTTGTCATTCTGGTCGCAAACGTGTACGTACATATATACTGGTGGATGTGGAGGCGCGCACGTGTCATAGTAGAGGCAGCCAGGGTGCAAGAAAGAAAATACGGCCACGTATGTGTACATACGGGCGGGGTCTCGAACGCCTACTCGCGCATACGTATGGCGAGGGCTCGTGTACGTGGCTGGGTTGGAACGGAGAAACAACGTCGTCGTGTTCATGGGGAGGCAACGGGATGTGTCATGTTCATCGGGAGGCAACGCGGGTGGGTCGGAACGGAATGCGTGGTCATGTTCATCGGGAGGGCTTGGACGGAAGAGGCGATGGAAACGAGGCCTGGCGTACCGCACAACGGAGGAAACAGACCTCCTACGGTCGAAACGGGGGTCCTGTTGATCGGGAGGGGTGTGGCATACCGCAAAACGGAGGAAACGGACCTCCTACGGTCGAAACAGGGGTCCTGTTGATTGGGAGGGGTGTAGCGTACCGCAAAACGGAGGAAACAGACTTGTGTTGGAGCGCTACGGTCGAAACGGGGGTCCTGTTCATCGAGGGAGTGTGGCATACCGCAAAACGGAGGAAACGGACTTGTGTTGGAGCGCTACGGTCGAAACAGGGGTCCTGTTCATCGGGAGGGGTGTGGCGTACCGCAAAACGGGACTCCACGGGATACTGTTCATCTCCACCGTCGACCCCCTCCAGCCTCCATGAGCTACTGTTCATCCACCGTCGACCTCCTCCAGCCTCCACGGGCTCCTGTTCATCCAGCCTCCACCGCGCGCTACTCCACCGGCTACTATTCAACCACCCCTCCACCGTCTACTGTTCATCCAGCCCTCCACACCACGGGGTCCTGTTCAACCACCCCTCCACGGGCACCCCTCCACCGTCTACTGTTCATCCTGCCCTCCACGGGGTGGTCCTGTTCATCCAGCCCTCCACGGGGTCCTGTTCATCCAACCCCAACCGGCTCGATCGATCAGGGTCCTGTTCATCCAGAGGCAACACCACGGGGTCCTGTTCATCCACTCCCACCGGGAACTGTTCATCCAAACCCTCCCCGCAACGCTCACTGAGGGAGTCCTGGATTAGGGGGTATTCGGGTAGCCGGACTATACCTTCAGCCGGACTCCTGGACTATGAAGATACAAGATTGAAGACTTCGTCCCGTGTTCGGATGGGACTTTCCTTGGCGTGGAAGGTAAGCTTGGCGATGCGGATATTCAATATCTCCTACCTATGTAACCGACTCTGTGTAACCCTAACCCTATCTGGTGCCTATATAAACCGGAGGGTTGTAGTCCGTAGGACAATCATCTTCATACACAATCATACCATAGGCTAGCTTCTAGGGTTTAGCCTCCTTGATCTCATGGTAGATCTACTCTTGTACTACCCATATCATCAATATTAATCAAGAAAGAGTAGGGTATTACCTCCATCGAGAGGGCCCAAACTTGGGTAAAAAACATCGTGTCCCTTGTCTCCTGTTACCATCCGGCCTTGACGCACAGTTCGGGACCCCCTACCCGAGATCTGCCGTTTTGACACCGACATTGGTGCTTTCATTGAGAGTTCCTCTGTGTCGTCTCCTTTAGGCCCGATGGCTCCTTCGATCATCAACAACGATGAGGTCCAGGGTGAGACTTTTCTCCCCGGGCAGATCTTCGTCTTCGGCGGCTTCGCTCTGCGGGCCAACTCGCTTGGTCACCTGGAGCAGATCGAAAGCTACGCCCCTGTCCATCAAGTCAGGTTTGGAAGCTTAAACTACACGGCTGATATCCGCGGAGACTTGATGTTCGACGGGTTCGAGCCACAGCCAAGCGCGCCGCACTATCTCGAGGGGCACGATCTAGCTCAGCCTCCGAACAGTGTCTTGGAGGCCGCACACGCACCGGTTCCGACCCTTAATTCGGAGCCTATTGCGTCAATCGAGGATGAGCGGTTGGACGTCGCCTCGGGGGCTGCGATCTCAAAGGCGATCGAGCCGAACGCCAGCCCCGCACTCCGCGTGACCCGTGACTCTGAGGGTCCGGACTCAGAACCCCCCATGCCCCTACCAATCGAATCCGATTGGGCACCCATAATGGAGTTCACCGCCGCGGACATCTTTCAGCACTCACCTTTTGGCGACATCCTGAATTCTCTCAAGTCTCTCTCTTTATCAGGAGAGCCCTGGCCGGATTACGGTCAACGAGGATGGGATTCGGACGATGAAGAAATTCAAAGCCCACCCACCACCCACTTTGTAGCCACTGTTGACGATTTAACAGACATGCTTGACTTCGGCTCCGAAGACTTCGACGGTATGGACGACGAGGTAGGAGACGAACAAGAACCAGCACCTGTAGGGCGCTGGAAGACCACCTCGTCATATGACATATATATGGTGGATACTCCAAAAGACGGAGATGGCGATGGAACCGCGGGGGATGACACTTCCAAGAAATAGCCAAAACGCCGGCGTCAGCGGCGCCGCTCTAAATCCCGCCAAAGCAAAAACGGTGATCCGGCACGGGAGATAATACTACCCCGAATAGCGCCGAAGAACACCCAACCCAGCAAGATTCGGCGCAGGAAGATGGAGAAGCCAGCCCTCATGAGAGAGCGGCAGAACGAGAGGTTGAGGATGATAACTATATGCCTCCCTCCGAAGACGAGGCAAGCCTCGATGACGACGAATTTGTCGTACCATCAGACCCCGCCGAACAAGAGCGTTTCAAACGCAGGCTTTTAGCCACGGCAAACAGCCTAAAGAAAAAGCAGCAACAGCTTAGAGCTGATCAAGATTTGCTAGCTGATAGATGGACTCAAGTCCTTGCGGCCGAAGAGTATGAACTCGAGCGCCCCTCCAAGAGTTACCCAAAGCGCAGGCCGCTACCCCGATCAGAGGAGGAAGCGCCTACATCACCAGCGCACGACATGGCAGACCGGCCACCTCGCGGCCGCGACAGAGAGGCCTGTTGGCCCTCCACCCAAGCCATGCCCCGACGCCGCTCAACCAAGGCACGGGAAAATGCACCAGACCTGCGAGATGTACTGGAGGATAAAGCAAGACAAACAAGATCGATCTACGGATCTCGTAAGCGCCCAACGGTACGTGACGATGATCCTCACTCCGGATACAACAAATCCGGCCGGGCCGAACACAACAGACATAGCTCTTCCGAGCTGCGTCGTGACATAGCCCAGTGTAGGGGGGCCGCACACCCATTATGCTTCACAGACAAAGTAATGGATCATAAAATCCCAGAGGGTTTCAAACCCGTGAACATCGAATCATATGATGGCACCACAGACCCGGCAGTATGGATCGAGGATTATCTCCTTCACATCCACATGGCACGTGGCGATGATTTACACGCCATCAAATACCTCCCGCTCAAACTTAAAGGACCGGCCCGGCATTGGCTTAATAGCTTGCCAGCGGACTCAATCGGTTCTTGGGAGGACCTGGAGGCCGCATTCCTCGACAACTTCCAGGGCACCTACGTGCGACCACCGGATGCCGACGACTTAAGCCACATAATTCAGCAGCCAGAAGAATCGGCCAGGCAATTCTGAACACGGTTCCTAACAAAGAAAAACTAGATACTCGATTGTCCGGACGCAGAGGCCCTAGCAGCCTTCAAGCATAACATCCGCGACGAGTGGCTTGCCCGGCACCTGGGACAGGAAAAGCCGAAATCTATGGCAGCCCTCACGACACTCATGACCCGCTTTTGCGCGGGAGAAGATAGCTGGCTAGCTCGCAGCAATAACTTATCAAAGAACCCTGGTAATTCGGATACCAAGGACAAAAGTGGCAGGACACATCGAAATAAGCAAAAGCGCCGCGTTAGCAGCGACAGCAATGAAGATACGACAGTTAATGCCGGATTCAGAGGATATAAATCCGGTCAGCGGAAAAAGCCATTCAAAAAGAATACTCAGGGCCCGTCCAGTTTGGACCGAATACTCGACCGCTTGTGCCAGATCCATGGCACCCCCGAAAGGCCAGCCAATCACACCAACAGGGATTGTTGGGTGTTCAAGCAGGCAGGCAAGTTAAGAGCTGAAAACAAAGACAAGGGGTTGCATAGCGATGACGAGGAGGAGCCCAGGCCGCCGAACAACAATGGACAGAAGGGGTTTCCCCCACAAGTGCGGACGGTGAACATGATATACGCAACCCACATTCCCAAGAGGGAGCAGAAGCGTGCGTGTAACACCCCGGATGTAACTTGCCATATTTGTAATCCAACTCTTGCCATTTTCGGCCTTGTGATATAATATTTCCTCCGTGGTTGGGTCTCCCTTCGTTTTGCATTTTTGTTCATGTCATGCATTTCATATCATGTCATCATGTGCATCGCATTCGCATACGTGTTCGTCTCATGAATCCGAGCATTTTCCCCGTTGTCCGTTTTGCAATCCGGCGCTCCTATGTCCCCCGGCGTCCCCTTTTACATTTCTTCGTGAGCGGGTATTAAACATTCTCGGAATGGACCGAGGTTTGTCAAGCGGCCTTGGTATAGCACCGGTAGACCGCCTGTCAAGTTTCGGGTCAATCGGAGGTCGTTTGATACTCCAACGGTTAACCGGGTAACCGTGAAGGCCTCGTGTGTGTTGCAGCCCAAAACCCCTTCAAAACAGCCCAACAACCCATCTAAGACACTCACATGTCCACCGCCGTTCGATCACGATCGCATGGCCGAAAACAGCACTCCATTTGGAGCTCCCTAGCTCCTTCTACCTATAAATACACCTCCCCCTCCAAAATCCCGGATCAAATACACCCTAAGCCTAGTCCATTTTCTCCCCCGCGCCGCCAGACGAAACCCGCAAGGCCGGACGCGTCCGACCCGCACCGCCGCCGCCACGTGTCGCGCCGCCATTCGCGCCCGCTCCGCGCCCACATAGCCGCCCGCGCGGGCCCACCGGGCCCGTCCGCGGCCCTCCCCGGCCCGGGCTGCCGCCGCCGCCGCCCCGCGGGCGCCCGCCCGCGCGCGCCTCCGCCCGCGCCGGCCGCCGCCGTCGCCCGCCTTCGTCGCCACCGCCCGCGCCGGCCGCCGCCGTCGCCCGTCGCCGCAGCCGCGCCCGCCGCGCTCGCCGGCGCCGCCGTCCCGCGGCCGCACCCCGGCGCCCCTCCGCCTCCTCGCCGGATCCCGCGCCCGGATCTCCCTCCCCCGAGCTTCTCCGGCCGCCGCAGCCCCGATTCCGGCGAGATCCCGGTGAACCTCGAGTTGCGCGCCGCGGGGTTGACTTCTCCTCTCTCCCGAATTTCTCCAAGTCTTTGATATATTTGCATAATTGTCGCATGTTCATCGCATCATAACTTGCTGTATGTTGCTCCGTTTCATGCGTATAATATGTGAAATTGTTCGCCTCGATGAGGACATCATTTCATTTCATTGCATCATTTTCATTTGAGGTCTTCTTGATGCCCGAAATGCTGTTAGAAGAGGGCTATGTGATGTTAGTTTCTGATTCTTATCAGAACATGCACTTTTGTTATTTTTGCCATGATTGATGTGTGCACCCTATGAAGTTGAGTCCTACATGTGTTTTGTAATATGCCATGCTATCTTTCCAGAGATTTATGCCATGTATTTTGGTGATCTATGTGGTGACTAGCACAAGCATGCAAACTAGGGTACATAATGTTGCTGATTTCAGAGACTTAGTAATTTCACTAAGTCCCTGCCTGCTGTTATTTTTATGCCACGTGTTCATGTTGTTTCCGAGAGATCTATGCCTCTTTGGAGCATGATCAGTAAGAGTGTTTTGAGCATATGGATTTTCTATATCCATCCATGCCTTTGTTTGTAATTATGGAGTGCCATAGCTTGAGTCAATCGAGCACTACTTTTGCTATAAAATGTTGCTGGCAGATTGTTTACATGTCATTCGATTTTGCCAAGCTTGTTGTATTTGATCCTTGCATGCTATGATGTTGTTCTTTCCATGTCTAGCTTCTATGCCATGTCTTCTTGATTAAAGTATGCTTAGTTTGTCATGTAATGCTCTGTAGTGAGTGCATCGAGATCACGAACATGCCTACTTGTTATCTGCTTTTGACATGTCCAGTTTTCTGCTAAGTCTGAAACCTGTAACGAAACTTGCTTATTTGACATGGGTGATATTATATTTTCTGTTCATTTTTGGCTTATGGTCAGTAAGGGACTTTTGTCAAGTGCTTTGTGTAGATTCATTCCGTGCCTTGTTTTCTATGTGCTCTTCCTGTAGCATGTTGTTTCATTGCTCTAATCCTGTCATCCTGATGTTAGTTTCTGGCATGTTGTTATTTTCACTAAGTCTGTGAACCTGTTATCTTTTGCACTTTTGCCATGCTTGTTTGAACCTGTTGTGTTGTGATTTAGCCGTAGCTCATTGTTCATCTTTTGTCAAGCATCTTGTGTAGTTTACTGTCATATGATTTGTTGATATGTTTGGGTGCAGTAACTTAATTTCTTGTTGCTTGCTAAGTAGCATCATGCTGTTAATGGCAGATTCTTGTCATTCTTGTTCTGCTTGTCATTTGCAAACCGTGCATCCGATTCCGGTGATCTTTATATCGATTTCAACCGAAATCACCTCACCTATCCAGTGGCATACTTGGTTTGCCAATATTATGCCTTGTTCATCTTTTTCCTTTCGAAGCACGCATATGCATTGCATATCCCATCTCGCATATCATGCCATGTTTTGCATCATATTGCTTGCGCATTGCATCGTGATTGATATTGTCCCCTTTGCTTGTGTTCTTGCTTTGGGTAGAGCCGAGAGACGAGTGCGTGAACGAGGAACCTGTTGAGAACGCTTTCGAGGACCAAGCTTTCGACAACTCTGAGAACCTTGCAGGCAAGATGACCATACCCTCGAACTCACTTCTATCTTTGCTTGCTAGATGCTCGCTCTTTTGCTATGCCTATGCTGCGATACCTACCACTTGCTATATCATGCCACCCATATTGCCTTGTCAGCCTCTAACCATCCATGTCCTAGCAAACCGTTGATTGGCTATGTTACCGCTTTGCTCAGCCCCTCTTATAGCGTTGCTAGTTGCAGGTGAAGATGAAGTTTGTTCCTTGTTGGAACATGGACTTGTTGTTCCTTGTTGGAACATGCTTACTTGTTGGGATATCACATTACCTCTTATTTAATTAATGCATCTATATACTTGGTAAAGGGTGGAAGGCTCGGCCTTATGCCTGGTGTTTTGTTCCACTCTTGCCACCCTAGTTTCCGTCATACCGGTGTTATGTTCCTTGATTTTGCGTTCCTTACACGGTTGGGTGATTTATGGGACCCCCTTGGCAGTTCGCTTTGAATAAGACTTTTCCAGCAAGGCCCAACATTGGTTTTACCATTTGCCACCTAAGCCTTTTTCCCCCGGGTTTTCGCGAGCCCGAGGGTCATCTTTATTTTAACCCCCCCCCCCCCCCCGGGCCAGTGCTCCTTCGAGTGTTGGTCCGAACTGTCAGCCGCCGGTGGTCGCCAGGGGCAACTCTGGACTGGCCTACCGGAAGTTTGGACAATCCGGATGTGCCCTAAGACCAAGATATGTGCAGCTCCTATCAGGATTTGTCGGCACAATCGGGCGGCTTTGCTCGACTTGTTTTATCACTGTCGAGATGTCTTGTAGTCCGGGATTCCGAGACTGATCGGGTCTTCCCGGTAGAAGTAATATCCTTCGTTGACCGTGAGAGCTTATAATGGGCTAAGTTGGGACACCCCTGCAGGGTATTATCTTTCGAAAGCCGTGCCCGCGGTTATGAGGCAGATGGGAATTTGTTGATGTCCGGTTGTAGAAAACCCGAAGTTGACCTTAATTAAAACACATCAACCGCGTGTGTAACCGTGATGGTCTCTTCTCGGCGGGGTCCGGGAAGTGAACACGGTGTTGGAGTTATGTTTGACGTAGGTTGTTCTAGGATCACTTCTTGATCACTTCTAGCTTCTCGACCGTGCTTTGCCTTCTCTTCTCGCTCTCTTTTGCGTTGTAGCCACCATATATGCTAGTCGCTTGCTGCAGCTCCACCTCACAACCCTTTCCTACCTATAAGCACAAATAGTCTTGATCTCACGGGTGTGAGATTGCTGAGTCCCCGTGACTCACAGATTCTACCACAACAGTTGCAGGTACCAACGATGCAGTGCAGATGACGCGACCGAGCTCACGTGGGAGTTCGACGAGGAACGTGGCCGTTACTATGTGTCTTTTCCTGATGATCAGTAGTGGAGCCCAGTTGGGGTGATCGGGGATCTGTGTAGCATTTGGGGTAGTCTCCTTTCATTTTGGTACCGTAGTCGGAACTTGAGTGTAATTTGAATGATGGATGTTTATTTATGTACTGTGTGAAGTGGCGACTGTAAGCCAACTATGTATCTCTTTCCCTTATGTATTACATGGGTTGTGTGAAGATTACCTCACTTGCGACATTGCTTTCAATGCGGTTATGCCTCTAAGTCATGCCTCGACACGTGGGAGATATAGCCGCATCGAGGGCGTTACAGTGCGCTACGGGACGTATACGCGATGGAGCCAGTCGCCCCAAAGTTCAACCCATGGTCCTCCTGCCCGATCACTTTTGATCGAAGGGACCACCCCACTAGCATCCGTCATGGAGGCTTTGCCGCATTGGTTCTCGACCCAATCATCGATGGATTTCATCTCACAAGAGTCCTCATGGACGGCGGCAGTAGCCTGAACCTGCTTTACCAGGATACAGTGCGGAAAATGGGCATAGATCCCTCAAGGATTAAGCCCACAAAGACGACCTTTAAAGGCGTTATACCAGGTGTAGAGGCCAATTGTACAGGCTCGGTAACACTTGACGTGGTCTTCGGATCTCCGGATAATTTCCGAAGCGAAGAGTTAATCTTCGATATAGTCCCGTTTCGCAGTGGCTATCACGCCCTGCTCGGACGAACCGCATTTGCAAAGTTCAATGCGGTGCCGCACTACTCATATCTCAAGCTCAAGATGCCAGGCCCTCAAGGAGTAATCACGGTCTACGGAAACACCGAACGCTCCCTCCGTACGGAGGAGCACACGGCGGCTCTCGTAGCGGAAGTACAAAGCAGCCTTGTTAGGCAATTCCCAAGTCCGGCAGTTAAAAAGTTGAACACTGCCAAGCGCGCCCGGAGTAACCTACAACAAGACCGCCTAGCACGTTCTGAGCAGGCGTAGCAATGCGGCCCCAACTCCGGCCCTCGCGATATAGCGAAACCAGTGCCTCGCGTACGTAACTACGCCCTTGAAATACCATGGGCACAGGGGAAGGAGCACAATAACGGCACGCCCAAAATACGGCTTAAAACGTACTAGGGGCTGCCGGATTCTTTTTTCTTACTTTCAGGACTCCACATTTCAGACGACCTGTTCGGCAATTCGACTGCCGAACAAACGATGCAAGATCCAGGGAAGCAGACAAAGCCATGCCGCATTACGGAACTCCCAGGTGGTCTCTGTTACGAGCGGTATACCTGTTTCAAATACAACTCCGCGGCCTGCCCCTGGTCAGGACATGTTAAATAGTCCAGTATATTTTTGCTTATTGCACTACTTGTATCGTTCGGCTTTGATAAATAGCCTCTCTATAAACAATGCATAGCTTTTTGTCTATTTTTTGCATTATTCTATTTTCATATATATGTTTTGACATGATCGCACCTGTACATCATGGTACGGCAAATACGCCAGGGGCTTCAATACCCCTTATTATGGTGTGAGAAGTCCGTCCACTTTCACAAGTGCGGCACCCCGAACTTATAGCACTATATGCATCGGCTCCGAATCATGATTTGGGTCAATAGTTGGGTTTGCCCGGCTCCTATGTTTTGGTGCCTTACGTTCCACTATATCGGCTAAGGTAGCACTAGGAGAACCACTGCGATTGTGCCCCGGTTCAGCTGGGTTAAGCACCTCAGTGGAGAAAGCTAAAACTGACTGTCATGATGAGGCGAGATACCGGTCGCTGTTCGAGAGGTTTTTCGAGTCCCTAAAGACTTATGCCGCTTCGAGCAGGGAGCTGGCTTTGTCCGGCCAAAGGCGTGGATAGCGCCCCAAATTGGGTGTTCCGAACTAGGGGCTTCGCCGAAATTTAAAATTATAAAGTTCTATGGCTAAGTGAGAGTGTTCAAGCATTATAGTCCGATTGCCTGGTTCGTTGTGCTGAGCGCCTCCCTCGAAGGACCCAACCATGGGAAAAAGAGCGCTTAGGTTTATCGCGAACACCCCAGCACTAGTGGCACGGGGGCAGAAGCCGACGACTGACCATCTCTCAATTTTTTGATAAACGGCCGCACAGAAAATAATATTTTAAATTCAATAAGCATTGCTTAGCGCATATGAACAAGTTTTCAGCGCACAGGATAAACACGAGCGAGTTCATTCAAAGATTACATACTTGGTACATTCATCCGCCACAAGGCGGGCACCTGCAAGAACATCCTTGTAGTAGTTCTCGGGCTTGCGATGCTCCTTCCCCGGCGGCGGCCCGTCCCTCACAAGCTTCTCACCGCCCAGCTTACCCCAGTGCACCTTCGCACGGGAAAGGGCCCGACGGGCACCTTCGATGCAGATGGAGCGCTTGATGACCTCGAGCCTTGGACATGCCTCCACCAGCCGCCGCACCAGCCCAAAATAGCTCCCAGGCAGGGCCTCTCCGGGCCACAGCCGAACTATGAAGCCCTTCATGGCCTGTTCGGCCGCCTTGTGGAGCTCGACCAGCTGTTTCAGCTGGTCGCTGAGGGGTACAGGGTGTCCGGCCTCAGAATACTGAGACCAGAACACACTCTCCGTCGAGCTGCCCTCTTCAGCTCGGTAGAATGTGGCGGCGTCGGATACGCTACGGGGAAGATCTGCGAACGCCCTGGAGAACTCCGGATTCGGGTAAGTGACAAGTAGTTTACTTTTATATTTCTACTTTGCATTAAGAATGCCTTACCCGTTGCTATCTTTTTCATCTCCTCCAACTCTTGGAGGGCCTTTTGGGCTTCGGCCTTGGTAGCCTTGGCGGTCTCAAGGGCCGACGCAAGCTCGGATGCTTGTGCCTTTGACTCAAGCTCCAAGCTCTCATGTTTTTTCATGAGAGCCTGCAGCTCCTGCCGCACCTCGCCGACCTGAGCCCCAAGTCTCTCTCGCTCGGTGCGCTCCTCGGCCGTTTTCTTTTCGGCCTCAGATAGCGCCTGCTTGAGGGTCGCCACCTCAGTTGTGGCCCCTATAATAAGCAGTACGATCCTGTTATTCTTTTGCAATCACGCCTCTCTATAGGCACCTTTTTCTGTAAGGTATTTCTTACCTTCTTTTTCCTCGAGTTGCCGCTTGGCAAGGCCGAGCTCTTACTCGGTCCGCCCGAGGTCCTGTTTCAGGACACCCACCTCCGCAGTCAGTGCGGCGGTGGATAGCAGCGAAGCCTGCATACACATATTGACTCCTTTTTTATTAGACTCCTGCGAAATTTATTAGATCCTCTATTCGGCTTTTCTTTCCGAACACCAAACAGAGCATCAGGGGCTACTGTCTATGTGGTAATATTTTGATATATTTTTGCTTACCTCGAAGCCTGTCAGAAGGCTAGCGCAAGCTTCAGTCAGTCCGCTCTTGGCGGACTGAACCCTCTGGATCACCGTACTCATAATAGTACGGTGCTCCTTGTCGATGGAGGCGTCGTCAAGCACCTCCAGCAGATGGTCCAGCGACTCCAGTTGGACGGAAGTCGCTGGCTTAGAAGGCTTGCTCCTTTTGGAAGGAGTTCGCCTACCGCGGCTCGGAACTATTGAAGATTCCGGCACGGTGGCCGGTTCAAAGCCGGACTTGGAGCCCTGGGGGGTCTTGTCCCTTTCACTCCTGGAGTCCGGGAGGTTGCCTTGCGGCTCCTCCGGGACCACCTCCTCCTGCCCCGGAGCTTGTCGCGGCACCACTTCGGCGTCATCCGTAGTGCGGGGGGAGACAGCGGGCGGAACGGAGTTCACGTCCGATGAGTCCAGGGAGCCGCCTGACGATTCGTTGTATTCGGCCTGGGGCAGGCTGCATAATTACATTCGACATGAAGGAAAGCTGTGCAACAAAGGAACATCATGAGTCACTCTGATGTCCGAACTTATGATTTCGCCGGACGCTAGGCCCTGTTCGGCCACTCCTCTTCGCTCTCTTCGGCGTCATGGGGGTAGTCCGGCGGAGGGGTCTTCCTTTTCCTAGACCCCTCGGCCTCCCCGGCTGGGGCGGCCTTCTTCTTCTCTCCTCCCTCCGCTGGGGGGGAGAGCTTTGTTCTTCCTCCTCCTCGTTTTCACGGGAGGAGGGCGCCTCGGACTCTTCAGATGACGAGTCCGACATCACCATGTTACGGGCACTCTTTCGAGTCCCCGTGGTCTTCTTCTTCTTGACCTTCTTATCTGGCACCACATAAGGTGCCGGAATCAGTAGCTTCACTAGGAGCGCAGGGGCTGGGTCCTCGGGCAGGGGAGCCGGACAGTTAATTGGTCCGGATATCGCCTGCCAAGCCTGTCAAAGATAAGGGAGTTTAGATCCCGCACAGAGTCAAACTGTGAAAGGAAAGTAGAGCTTAATGTCCTGTAAAAGGTGAAGATAGCTTACCTCGCTAGCGTGACACTGCGAGTTGTATCCGCGATCCTCGGAGGCGGATGCGGGAGCCTCGGCGCCCTTGAAAAGCACCTTCCAAGCATCTTCATACGTCGTGTCGAAGAGCCTATTGAGGGTTTGGTGCTGCGCCGGGTCGAACTCCCACAAATTGAAGCCCCGTTGTTGGCATGGGAGGATCCGGCGGACGAGCATAACCTGGACTATATTAACAAGCCGGATCGGCTTGTTCACCAGGGACTGGATGCAAGTTTGCAATCCGGTCACCTCTTCTTTGTTGCCCCATGAGAGGCCCGTCTCTTTTCGAGACATTAGCCGCGTGGGGGGTCCGGATCGGAACTCGGGGGCTGCGACCCATTTCGGATCGCGTGGCTCGGTGATGTAAAACCACCCTGCTTGCCACCCCTTTAGGGTCTCCACAAAGGAGCCCTCGAACCATAAGATGTTGGCCATCTTGCCCGCCATGGCGCCTCCGCACTCCGCTTGGCTGCCGCGCACCACCTTGGGCTTGACGTTGAAAGTCTTAAGCCAGAGGCCGAAATGGGGGCGGACGCGGAGGAAGGCCTCGCACACGACGATAAACGTCGAGATGTTGAGGATGAAGTTTGGGGCCAGATCGTGGAAATCCAGGCCGTAGTAGAACATGAGTCCCCGGACGAATGGGTGGAGTGGAAAACCCAGTCCGCGGAGGAAGTGGGGAAGGAAAACTACCCTCTCATGGTGCCTTGGGGTGGGGAGAAGTTGCCCCTTCCCGGGAAGCCGGTGCGGGATGTCCTTGGACAGGTATCCGGCCTTCCTCAGCTTTTTTAATTGAACCTCCGTAACGGAGGAGACCATCCACTTGCCTCCCGCTCCGGACATTGATGGAGAAGGTTGAGGTGGGAAGAGCGGGCTTAGGCGCTGGAGCTCGAGTACGCAAGAGAGGGATTGGCAAAGGAGGAATAAGGCGTAGGTAAAAGGTGGATCCTTATCCCCTTATATGGGCGGATGCGGTTATGCGTCCCCACCTGCCTCATATAACTCGCTTGCCTCCCAAGCGCCGTGGTAAATGGCGCGGTTGGGTTACCCACGTCCGTATTGATGAGAATCCCATAAAAAGGGCACACGATCTCTGCTTTGACAAGACGTGCCAAGGAAACCGCCTCGCTAAACGTGTTGAGGTGGAAAAGTAAAAACGATTCATCTAAAGAACTTGGCCGTAGTGCGATGGTGCACTGCGGGATACGTCAGCAGATTTGATTTGTGTTAATATTATTCTCTCTATGGCACTATGTGGAAACTTATTTTGCAGAGCCGGACACTATTCTTGGTGTTTACAATCTTCTATGAAGGACTTGGAGGAGGAACCCGCCTTGCAATGCCGAAGACAATCTGCGCGCCGGACTCGTCGTCATTGAAGCCTGGTTCAGGGGCTACTGAGGGAGTCCTGGATTAGGGGATATTCGGGTAGCCGGACTATACCTTCAGCCGGACTCCTGGACTATGAAGATACAAGATTGAAGACTTCGTCCCATGTCCGGATGGGACTTTCCTTGGCGTGGAAGGCAAGCTTGGCGATGCGGATATTCAAGATCTCCTACCTATGTAACTGACTCTGTGTAACCCTAACCCTATCCGGTGCCTATATAAACCAGAGGGTTGTAGTCCGTAGGACAATCATCTTCATACACAATCATACCATAGGCTAGCTTCTAGGGTTTAGCCTCCTTGATCTCGTGGTAGATCTACTCTTGTACTACCCATATCATCAATATTAATCAAGCAGGAGTAGGGTATTACCTCCATCGAGAGGGCCCGAACCTGGGTAAAAACATCGTGTCCCTTGTCTCCTATTACCATCCGGCCTTGACGCACAGTTCGGGACCCCCTACCCGAGATCCGCTGGTTTTGACACCGACACTCACTGTTCATCCAGAGGTAGCATCGATCGGCTTTAGTTAGCAGCAGTAGCCAAGGAATCGCTTGATCGGGTTCAGTTAACAGCCATCGATCAATCGCTCGGGTTCAGTACCGCGTAGCCTCCAGTGCAATCGCTCGGGTTCAGTTAGAGCCCAACGCCTTGCTTGGGTTCAGTTAGAGCCAACGCCTCGCACACACGTGCGTAAGTGTACGAGAGAAACGCGCATCGCTCAGCCCCCGACCTCCCGCCATAACCGGGAACTCCCCAAAATTTTCCTCCCCCTCGCTTCTACCACAGTTTTTCCATCATGGACGGCCCAAAGAGTGTCATGCAGCTGCGTCTCCGGGCCGCCCAGGACGAAAATCCCATTTTCTGTCATGATTTTTTTTCCATAGAAGTAGGAGCCCACCACATCTATGATGATACCGGGTTTTGTCACAATTATCGTCATATAAGTGTCATATGTATGAAAGAAAAAAAAATCGTTCGGCCCAAAATGTCATGGATGTGTCTTTTTTTTTGTAGTGCTGATGCACGACATGTCCATGATACAACATTCCAGGTACAAGAATATTCATCAAATACATGTATAGAGGATTACATCATTGATGAATACAATCATCTGGCAGAGCTCTAAGCCTATCTAAATAGCGGCGGAAGTCTTGGTTTGGTGGCTCATCAACTCTGGCTAGGCTCCAGAACTCACAGGACTGGCAAGGTTACGGCCTAGCACGACCAAACAAGGGAACAATCCAGGCATGACCTACAAACTGGCATGACACCCCAGGCCAGTACATTGAATGTACTTGCAAGACAACCAAATACATAGCATCCAAACAAGCAGATGACAAAGCAAGAACCAAGCGCATGCAACATCCTACCTCATAACATAAACTAAGCATGGCATGATATTAACAAGACACATGAATCAAACTAATCATGGACAACATCATAGCATCTACAAGCATGGAAATAACATGGCATATCAAAACTTATTTATAACATGGCAATAGCACAACATGGCATAGCATATCATCTCGATCATAACATGGCATAGATGCATCTACGAGACATGCATGAACAATGCTGAAAATAAACTACCAGTTACCTCACGTGAATACATATCGTATTAATTTTATGCAACAATCTCTTACTCTACCACGGCTCCTCGGAGCAAATTCATGACTCACCGACACCTCGTCTCATGATCATATTCAAACATCACCATGACCTCTCACGACCATCTAATAGTCCAAATCACTTCTCACGACTATCTCATAGTCCAAGTGGCTTCTCACGACCCTCTCATAGTCCAAGTCATCACATTATTTATCACATATTAGTTATCAACTTAGTTATTTCACGTTTATCCTCCCTTTCGATCAAGACCCGATATTGTGACCCGATATCACGAGAACTGTTTGCGTTAGGCCACCTTGCACAAACGTTTCCACACATCAAAATGTGTGTGTGATATATATACGAACGGAAACATTTTTCTGGGATTCACTGAGTGGGATGTACATCCGAGTGGAAATGATTAGGCTTTGATGCCCCGTCTGGTCGCACACGAGCTTATTTTCCCCCCGCCTATGTGGCCGGAGGGCCTATTCCCAATGGTTTCTAGGTCATGTGCGAAGGACCCCCTCTATCGCATACACTCACTAGGCGACGGTTTAAAACTCCGTCGTGAAAAGGGGGTAAAAACCGTTTGTATAGCACGTCTCTACAACAGTGGATGTTCGTTCATATGCAAATTGCAAAATTCATGATCTCATCCAAAAATAATAATGTCATTTATATTTTAATTTAATGCGTAGAACCGCCTTTTACAGGTAGATGCACTATGCCTCGGCCCGTTCTCCCCCCATGAGCTATATATCTCTCTATCTGACGCATAACTACACACACTTTATACACATCGGCATTTCTCTCTCACACATGCTCACACTCTCTCCTGGGTGTGTCACTCACATACTCTCTATATATCTCCCTCTCTCTTTCTTACTAGTATGTACCACTCTCTTCACTAATCTCAGTTGGAAAACACTATTTCTCTCACATGCATATATACACACGTACGGTCTCTACTATCCCTCTATAGGCACATATATGTGCCTAACTGTCTCCTGTACACACTTTATCTTTAGGCCTCTCTCGCACACATTACCCCCCACACACCTCTCTCTTAATAGTTCGTAGATATGATTCCATCAGATCATTCGGTAGGATATCCCTAACTATTAGGCTGGATGGTAATACAAGGCAAAGTTTTACCCAAGTCCGGTCCCTTGCAGTTGAGGAAAAAGCCTACTCCTGGTACTGCATATTTGTGATAGGGGTGTGTACAAAGTACACGTGAATACCAGGCAATGTGTGTGTGTACCATTGACGAACTAGCCCCCGAGCTTATATAACATACTCAGAGCTTATATTCAGTGGGGATAGAGTCCTCCACGACTCTGGTAGCTTTGTCTTGTACGCCGAGTCCTCCACATGGGTCTTTGTATAACGCGTCTCGGTCCAACCTATGTGGCGCAGGATGGAACCGACCCATGAGTGCTCACGTTGACCCACCGCAACTAGAAATGTTGTGCCCACCACACCCCACACACAATCGGCCACAAAGAAAATAGACATATACAATAGTACAAAGTTATACATGAATGTTAATTGCATGGTGCATCCAATAATATTTGTTCTCCATTGTGAATGTTTATATATTCTCCTAAAATATTAGTCATAGGAAAGTGAAACGAAGCGCATATCTCTATTTGTCTCCACCGGACACCCCCTCTCTCTACACCACTTACACGTACGCACACAAACTATCTCTTGGCCCTCTAAAAGTATGCCCCTGACACATTCACGCGTGACGGTCACTATATTTCAAGCAAAAGCACTATACGGTCACTGGACTTCAGAATATGCTCATTACGATCACCGTATACATTCTCGTGGTGATCATACGATATCTAGCTCACGAAACATCTCCGTATTTTTTATGACACTGACAGACATTGTATTTGATGCGTGTTCCATATTTTGTTGACGACACCTACGTTCATTGTATTTGAACTGAAAGAACGATATGGTCACTCGACTTCAGAATAAACTCATCACAGTCACCATATACATTTTTGTGCTAAGAAACTTGTGGTTGGATGGTTAGGAGGACAATGGTTTACCCAGCCTACCAGGGTTAAAGTCCCGAAGGTGCTCATAGGGTGTGCATTCAGTGGGAGGACACATTCCCCTCGACTACGAGGCACCTATGGTGACTTCATAAAATCTCAAGATCATATGCCGGCTCACTCTCCCAAAGGTGCTCATAGGGTGTGCATGTGTGCACTTATAGAGGTGAGTGTTTGCACGTATATATGAGCGCTTGCATCTGTACTATTTTAAAATATACTTGTCGTGATTATACGGTCACTGGATCACCCGTACAACTCCATAATTAGATGATGACACAAGCAATTGACCAGTCAAACGTTCCACGTGGTGCAACTAGTGTTGCACCATCAGCACACGTAACCATGGGGCCCAACTGTTAGCGTGTATATGAAATAAAGAAATGGTAGCTTGAGTCTGTACTGTGTTAATAAAATATATTTTATGGTGATCATATGGTCACTGGCTCACCATACAGCTCTGTAATTTGTTGATGACACAATCAATTGACCAATCAAACGGTCCACATTCACCTGCGCACATTATCATAGGGCCCACATGTCAGCGTGTATATGAAACACAGAAATGGTAATAAATTAGTGGTCGGTGGGGATTCAAAGTCGTGAGACCTCTGGTTGGTAGCCCGCGCATCCTAACCACAGCAGACAAGGTCGCCTTGTGATGATATGCTGAGTCGGCCGTTTTAATTGCACGCACGCACGGGCCACTGTGGTGAATAGAAACACATCACACATGCGCACAAACACTCCCGCAACGCCCGAATACATGCATGCAATACTCACACATACACATGCACGCACGCAACACTAACACTCACACACGCATGCATGCAGGCGTGCAACACTGACACGTACACATGCACTCATGCATGCAATACTGAAACGTACACATGCACGCAGGCAACACTCGCACGCCTGCATGCACACAGCACATGATGCAAGACACACGCTCAACCTATATGTGCATGCACCCTTTGTTAAGGACGTGGATCGCTACGGGTATTAATCAATCCTATTTGTGATAAGAAGAATATTGATGTTTGCAGCGGTCTTTATAAATCACAACGTATCGAATGGGCTATCAACGTATATATGAAAAAATTAAAATTCTCTTACATTATATAGTAGGCTTATCAACCTGGATGAATTACATGATGTCACACTCAATGAACAATCATCGGTATATGAAATGCCCGCTTCTCACCGCCCTGGCCCATCAAAAGCTCCTCTACAGTGCGCTGCCTGTGTTGGGTCACTAACATGCAGGCCAGGTACCCAACGAGCCCACAAGTCAGTGGAAGAATGGCGCGGTGTCTTACCTTGGAGTCGAGGGCGCCGCTTGCTGCACGCCCGGCTGAACACGCCTCCTTGTCGCACTCAAACGCCTCCATGATGTGGAAGCCGATAAACCCACTCTGGACACACGTCTGTTCATAACCGGGCCGGCACTAAACGCAATGCTGGCCGAGATCCTCCCGTCTGCCGTCTATTTAATCTCCTATTTAAATGAGGCCAGACGCCGGCCAAGAATCGCACACCTCCGCCGCTCCCCTGTCTCCTACTTCACCAATTTCTCCAATATTACAATGGCTTACAAAGAGTAGTTATCAGGCATCCAAGCCGGCTGGGTAGCCCGCCGAGTCCACCGGATATGAGCTGTGCAGCTCGCTGATCCACCTCCCTCCCCTCGCCCGATGGAGCCAGTTGCCGCCCCAAGCCGGCGCGTGGTTCAACAACTCGCCACTCTAGTAAAGCTCGACAAGGAGCAGCGAGCTGCTCCACGCGAGCACGGCGTGGAGCACGGGTGTCGTCGCTGCCGTCCACGCCGCCGCCTCATACCACGCCTCCCGTGCCTACGACCATGTCTCCTGTGTCTGTGGCCGAGACACCCTTGCATGCGGCCATGCCATGCAAGCAGAGACAAAAGCACGGAGAGCAACGAGTCGGTGGCCAGCACCTCCACATCCGCCGCCATCATTGAGGAGAAGTAGAACACGGGAGGCCGCCACCGCTCGAGTCCCATGAAGGCCATCGCCGAGGCGACGCCGGCGTACACAGCAGGTGTCTTGCCGGATTCTTCTGTCACGAGGACCTTCGTCGACCCCACATGGGTTCCACGGAAGCGGAGAAGCCCCCTTCAGACTCCATCTTAGGCATCAGCCAACGATGTCAGTTGAGCGGTGGGGAAGCGAGCATTCCTTTGCGCTGAAGCGTATACCTCCGGGACTCCAGGCACTCCGGTGATCGTGCTGCCAGACATGAGGAAGGAAAATGGATCCGCAGGCAACCATTCAGGCTAGGTATTATTATACATATGTTGTTCAGGAGTAACACCGCTTTGTTGATTTGAATGTAATGAAATCTGTCATGTTTATGTGAAAATCCAGTATTTTATATGAATTCCGTCATTGTTTATATGAAATATCACCGTGTTTGCATGAATCTCGTCCGCTTGGTTGAGTTGCTATCAGCATGTGTGCGGCTACGGTTGGATGGCGTATTTTGTGGGTCGTCGTTCGGTCTGCGGCCGGCTCGGGCGGCGAAGTGGGACAAACAAAAGCACATCTCGTGCGAGTGATACGTCTCCAACGTATCTATAATTTTTGATTGTTCCATGTTATTATATTATCTGTTTTGGACGTTTATGGGCTTTATTAAACACTTTTATATTACTTTTTGGACTAACCTATTAACCCAGAGCCCAGTGCCAGTTCCTGTTTTCCCCTTGTTTCAGTGTTTCGAAGAAAAGGAATATCAAACGGAGTCGAAACGGAATGAAACCTTCTGGAGAAGTTATATTTGGAAGGAAAGCTACACAATGGACTTGGAGTGCACGTCAGGAAAGAAACGAGGGAGCCACGAGGTAGGAGGGCGCCCCCACCACCCTAGGGCGCGCCCTCAACCCTCGTGGGCCCCTCGTGGCTCCCTTGGCGTACTTCTTCCTCCTATACATATCCATATACCCTAAAATGATCGGGGAACAGAATAGATCGGGAGTTTCGCAGCCGCAAGCCTCTGTAGCCACCAAAACCCAATCGGTACCCTGTTCCGACACCCTGCCGGAGGGGGGAACCCTCACCAGTGGCCATCTTCATCATCCCGGTGCTCCCCATGACGAGGAGGGAGTAGTTCACCCTCGGGGCTGAGGGTATGTACCAGTAGCTATGTGTTTGATATCTCTCTCTCTCTCTCTCTCTCTCTCTCGTGTTCTTGATTTGGCACGATCTTGATGTATGGTGATCTTTGCTATTATAGCTGGATCTTATGTTGCTTCTCCCCCTCTACTCTCTTGTAATGGATTGAGTTTTCCCTTTGAAGTAATCTTATCGGATTGAGTCTTTAATGACTTGAGAACACTTGATGTATGTCTTGCCGTGCCTATCTGTGGTGACAATGGGATATCACGTTATTCACTTGATGTATGTTTTGGTGATCAACTTGCGGGTTCTGCCCATGAACCTATGCATAGGGGTTGGCACATGTTTTCGTCTTGATTCTCCGGTAGAAACTTTGGGGCACTCTTTGAGGTCCTATGTGTTGGTTGAATAGATGAATCTGAGATTGCGTGATGCATATCGTATAATCATATCCACGGATACTTGAGGTGACATTGGAGTATCTAGGTGACATTAGGGTTTTGGTTGATTTGTGTCTTAAGGTGTTATTCGAGTATGAACTCTAGGGCTGTTTGTGACACTTATAGGAATAGCCCAACAGATTGATTGGAAAGAATAACTTTGAGGTGGTTGCGTACCCTACCATAATCTCTTCGTTTGTTCTCCGCTATTAGTGACTTTGGAGTGACTCTTTGTTGCATGTTGAGGGATAGTTATATGATCCAACTATGTTATTATTGTTGAGAGAACTTGCACTAGTGAAAGTATGAACCCTAGGCCTTGTTTCCTAGCATTGCAATACCGTTTACGCTCACTTTTATCATTAGTTACGTTGTTGTTCTTATATTTTCAGATTACAAAAACCTATATCTACCTTCCAAATTGCACTTGTATCACCATCTCTTCGCCGAACTAGCGCACCTATACAATTTACCATTGTATTGGGTGTGTTGGGGAGACAAGAGACTCTTTGTTATTTGGTTGCAGGGTTGCTTGAGAGAGACCATCTTCATCCTACGCCTCCCACGGATTATTAAACCTTAGGTCATCCACTTGAGGGAAATTTGCTACTGTCCTACAAACCTCTGCACTTGGAGGCCCAATAGCGTCTACAAGAAGAAGGTTGTGTAGTAAACATCAAGCTCTTTTCTGGCACCGTTGCCGGGGAGGTGAGTGATTGAAGGTATATCTTTAGATCTTGCAATCGAATCTTTTAGTTTCTTGTTTTATCACTAGTTTAGTTTATAAAAGAAAACTAAAAAATGTAATTGAGTTTACCTCATACGCTTCATATTTTTAATATCTTTCGTGAGTATGATGGAAAGGAAAATTGTGCCAAAGTGTTAGAACAAGAATGCATTAAAATGTTTGGCACTAAATCTTTGAATGATGAGCATGATTGCAATGTTGTTAGTATGAACTCCTTGAATATCCATAGTACTAATGATGATTGCACTATTATGATGAAAATGTCTCCTATAAACATGTCAATTTTTGTGGAGTGCACTGGGTTTGTAATTACACACCAAATAGGGAAGATAGATATTGCAAGAGCCATAAGTACTTAGAAACTAAATTGTTGCAAGAGAGGGTAGATGATTGCACTGAAAGATTCATTATTTGTCGTGCCCCTTGTGAACTTTGCAATGAACATGGTCATTTAAAGCTCCAATGCTATTTGTTTCATGATCATGTATTGTACAAAAATTGTGATCACTTGATTACTCTTGAGCATCATAAAGAGCTTAGCCTTCTTTTGGGTTATGAAGAAATGAAACGTATAAGTGAGGGTATTCCAAAGTTTATTCTTGATAGATTTCTTGATTTTGATCTAGAGAAGATTTATATGTATTGTGCGGTGAATTGCATTGAAAATCCTTATATTGCCAATTACATAAAGAAAATAAAACAAATAGAAGATCAAGAGAATGCTAACGAAAGGGAAGAGACTTCCCAATATCCTCCTATTATTTCTTATGATGAATCAGGTAACGAGGAGGATCCTTCTATTCAACCAATCTCATTAATAAGGAGCTCCAAAAAGAGGATTGAACCCACACATGAGGTGAAGAAGAAGAAAATAAAAAGGAAGAGAGGTAAAAAGATGTCTCTCCCAAATAATGTTGCTCCTATTAATGTTGTGCCTCATGAAAATGAAGATGATGCACTTGATGATGATCTCGTTACGCCTATTGCTTGTTGTGATGATTATGATTGGGAAGATAATGATACTTCTTATGATCTTGAAAATCTTTTTGGCACTTGCTTGGAAGAATATGATGATAATTGCTATACTATTGGTGCTATCCATACTATTAATGATGAGAGTGATTATGCTTATGATATGAAAAGGCCCAAGCTTGGGGAAGATATATTTGATGAGGATGACATATTTGAGAATATATTTTCTGAAATTAATGTTTGTCCCAAGATTTTGGATGCTATGTTTAATAATTATGATATTTTTAGCCTCCCAAGTTTTGATATGCAAAGTTGTTATGATGATAGCATGCCTTCTACCTATGATGATTATATTAATGAAAGTGGGTTTGGAAGGGTGTCAACTTTAGGAAGTAATGATCCCACTATTTTGGAGGATGTTGAATCTTATAATATTGATGAAAGTGGATTTGGAGAGGTCATGACTTTATTTAGTGATTTATCCACTATTTCGGAAGAGGTTTCAATTGATTATGATGAGAACAAAGTTGCTACTTATGATGATTATTGTGATGAAACTTATGCTATAAACGTAGTGATGATTATATTTATAAAACTTGTCATGATTATGATTACTCCTTTTATGAACATTACTCTTTTAAGGTGGAAACAATTTATAGTATTCAAGTCTCTTATGATACTCCCACTATTCCGAATGAGAAGAATTTTGCTTATGTGGAGAGTAGTAAAATTTCTATGCTCGGAGATCATGAAAAGAATGCTTTATGTTCTGTTTATATTGTTGAATTCATTCATGATGATACTGAAAAATATTATGAGGGAGGAATATATGCTTGTAGGAATTGCAATAATATCAAGTTTCCTCTCTATGTGCTTAAAGTTTTGAAGTTATGCTTGTTTTGCCTTCCTATGCTAGTTGATTATTGTTCACATAAGTTGTTTGATCACAAAATCCCTATGCATAGGAAGTGGGTTAGACTTAAATGTGCTAGTCATATTCTTCATGATGCTCTATTTATGTTTCAATTCTTATCTTTTATGCGAGCATCATTGAAATCATCATGCCTAGCTAGGGGCGTTAAACGATAGCGCTTGTTGGGAGGCAACCCAATGTTATTTTAGTTTCTTGCTTTTTGGTTCTGTTTCGAAATAAATAATACATCTAGATTTTGTTTATATGTGTTTTTAAGTTTTAATTAGTGTTTGTGCCAAGTAGAACCTTTGGGAAGACTTTGGTGAAGTCTTTATGATCATGCTGTAAAAAACAGAAACTTTAGCGCTCACGAGATTAGCTTCAACTTTTTAATGGAGAGTGCTATTCAGTTGATTCTTTTTGAAGATGATTACTAGAAAATTCCTCAGGTCCACCAATTTATTTTAGAATTTTTGGAGTTCCATAAGTATACGTTTGATACAGATTACTACAGACTGTTCTGTATTTGACAGATTCTGTTTTCATTGTGTTGCTCGCTTATTTTGATGAATCTATGGCTAGTAAAATAGTTTATAAACCATAGATAAGTTGGAATACAGTAGGTTTAACACCAATTTAAATAAATAATGAGTTCATTACATTACCATGAAGTGGTGTTTTCTTTTCTTTCGCTAACGGAGCTCACGAGTTTTCTGTTAAGTTGTGTGTTGTGAAGTTTTCAAGTTTTGGGTAAAGATTCGATGGACTATGGAATAAGGAGTGGCAAGAGCCTAAGCTTGGGGATGACCAAGGCACCCCAAGGTAATATTCAAGGATAACCAAGCGTCTAAGCTTGGGGATGACCCGGAAGGCATCCCCTCTTTCGTTTTCGTTCATCAGTAACTTTACTTGGAGCTATATTTTTATTCACCACGTGATATGTGTTTTGCTTGGAGCGTCATGTCATTTTATTTTGCTTTGCTTGCTTTTTGAATAAAGTACCAAGATCTGAAATTTTTAAAATGGTAGAGTCTTCACATAGTTGCATAATTATTCGACTACTCATTGATCTTCACTTATATCTTTCGGAGTAGTTTGTTGTTTGCTCTAGTGCTTCACTTATATCTTTTATAGCACGGTGGTGGATTTGTTTTATAGAAACTATTGGTCTCTCATGCTTCACTTAGATTATTTTGAGAGTGTTAAACAACATGGTAATTTTCTTAATCCTAATATGCTAGGTATTCAAGGTTAGTAAAAACTTTCTTATGAGCGTTTTGAATACTAAGAGAAGTTTGATGCTTGATGATTGTTTTGAGACGTGGAGGTAGTGATATTAAAGTTGTGCTAGTCGAGTAGTTGTGAATTTGATAAATGCTTGTGTTGAAGTTTGCAAGTCCCGTAGCATGCACATATGGTAAACGTTATGTAACAAATTTGAAACATGAGGTGTTCTTTGATTGTCTTCCTTACGAGTGGTGGTCGGGGACGAGCGATGGTCTTTTCCTACCAATCTATCCCCCTAGGAGCATGCGCGTAGTGCTTGGTTTTTTTATTACTTGTAGATTTTTTCAATAGGAATGTGAGTTCTTTATGACTAATGTTGAGTCCATGGATTATACGCACTCTCACCTTTCCATCATTGCTAGCCTCTTCGGTACCGTGCATCGCCCTTTCTCACATTGAGAGTTGGTGCAAACTTCGCCGGTGCATCCAAACCCCGTGATATGATACGCTCTTTCACACATAAACCTCCTTATATCTTCCTCAAAACAGCCACCATACCTACCAATTATGGCATTTCCATAGCCATTCCGAGATATATTTCCATGCAACCTTCCACCATTCCGCTTATCATGACACGTTCATCATTGTCATATTGCTTAGCATGATCATGTAGTTGACATAGTATTTGTGGCAAAGCCACCATTCATAATTCTTTCATACATGTCACTCTTAGTTCATTGCATATCCCGTTACACCGCCGGAGGCATTCATATAGAGTCATACTTTGTTCTAGTATCGAGTTGTAATCATTGAGTTGTAAATAAATGGAAGTGTGATGACCATCATATTCTAGAGCATTGTCCCAAGTGAGGAATAAAAAATAAAAAAAGAGAGAAAGGCCATAAAAAAGAGAAGGCCCAAAAAAAGGCCATAAAAAATATAAGGCCCAAAACAAATGAGAGAAAAAGAGAGAAGGGACAAAGTTACTATCCTTTTACCACACTTGTGCTTCAAAGTAGCACCATAATCTTCATGATAGTGATAGAGGCAAAGGTGTCCCGCCTTTCGATGAGATGGTGGCTATCGTTTTCTGTGGGAGTCGACCTTGACTATCCGACTACGAACGTGCGAGACGTCGCACCTTAGCAATCGCTAAACCAACTTCCGAGGGTTATTGACCAGGCCGGAGCACGATAAACATTACCACTAGGGCCTGTTTCCTGTGAGCAAACGAAGAACAAGCAAGAAACTAAGATTGCAATCTGGATATTGCGATTATAAGAGGAAAGCTTTATTAATGAAGGTGGGGTTCTGTGACGCCTTGGTCTGGTCGCTGAACACAAACGAAGTACGCGAAGTTGCAGCTATGGCGAACTTTTGATCTAAACAAAACCCCAAAGTCTAAACGACGCCCTAAGGGCTGTATATATGGAGGAAGAGGAGGGAATTTCGTGGACCTTGAGGGAGGGGTCCGAACCCAACCCTAACTCTTGTTTCCCCAGACATACGAACTCTAAAAACAGCCTATACTTAAGTATTTCAAAATTACATGGGCCTGGCCCAATAATAAGGTGACACAGCGCCTAGAATAGTCTATGGATGAATATTATGAAGTGGCATCTTGTATATTTCGTCCAAGGCTTCATGCACTCATTATGGTGACTTCAAAGTCCTTGAATCATCACTTGTAACTCCATTCCTTTTCCCCTTGCGCATGCCAACATCTCCATGCTTGAACTTGCTCCAAGGTTCATCTTTCTTGTCCATGGTAGGCCCTTCATTTGTAAGAAAAACAAATGTATCCAATTTAGGCAGCATCATATTCTCATGAACATTGGAATCGTTACCAAGAAACGAAATTACCTGATAATTCAATTGGCATACACGAGCTCTAGTAATTGGTCCAATATGTATAGCAGCAGGGGCTCTGGGTGTAACAATGGTATTGATGTCCACATCATCCTCCCCTTCTTGAAATGAAGTCGTCCTCGACGGAAGCTCATCTTCCTCACCCAAATAAGGCTTCAAATCTACAATGTTAAAAGTGGGACAAACCCCAAAATCTACAGGCAGCTCAAGTTTATATGCATTATCATTTATTTTCTCTAACACCTTAAATGGACCATCAGCACGTGGCATTAGCTTCGATTTGCGCAAATTAGGAAACCTATCCTTACGCAAATGTAACCAAACAAGATCTCCAGGTGCAAAGACAACATGTTTTCTACCCTTATCTCCAGCAAGTTTATATTTAGCATTCATACGCTCAATGTTTTCCTTAGTTAACTCATGCATTTTTAAAATCAATTCAGCACGTTCTTTAGCATCAAAATTAACCTTCTCCGAAGATGGAAGAGGCAACAAATCAATGGGTGCATGAGGTAGGAAACCATACACAATTTCAAAATGGCACATCTTAGTAGTAGAATGCAACGAACGATTATAAGAAAATTCAATATGAGGCAAGCATTCTTCCCACATTTTCTTATTATTCTTCAAAATAGACCTAAGCATAGTAGACAATGTTCTATTGACTACTTCAGTTTGTCCATCAGTTTGGGGGTGACAAGTAGTACTAAAAAGCAGTTTAGTCCCCAACTTAGCCCATAAACATCTCCAAAAGTGGCTAAGAAATTTAGTATCACGATCTAAAACAATAGTATTTGGCACACCATGCAAGCGAATAATTTCACGGAAGAACAAATCAGCAACATTAACAGCATCATCGCTTTTATGACATGGTATAAAGTGTGCCATTCTCGAGAATCTATCCACGACAACAAATATGCTATCCCTCCCCTTCTTTGTTCGAGGTAAACCCTAAACAAAGTCCATAGATATATCCTCCCAAGGAACACTAGGTACAGGCAAAGGCATATATAAACCATGAGGATTGAGTCATGACTTAGCTTTTTGACATGTAGTGCAGCGAGCAACAAAACGGTCAACATCCCGTCTCATCTTTGGCCAAAAGAAATGTGTAGCAAGTACGTCCTCCGTCTTCTTCATGCCAAAGTGTCCCATTAATCCTCCTCCATGCGCCTCCTGCAACAACAAAAGACGAACATAGCTAGCTGGAATGCATAGCTTATTAGCACGGAACACAAAGCCATCATTAATAACGAACTTGTTCCATGTTCGTCCTTCTTTACAATTCTGCATTACATCTTTAAAATTAGCATCATGCACATATTGATCTTTGATGGTCTCCAAACCAAATATTTTGAAGTCAAGTTGTGAAAGTATAGTATAGCGACGAGACAATGCATCAGCAATAACATTTTCTTTACCCTTCTTGTGTTTAATGACATAAGGGAAAGTCTCAATGAATTCAACCCATTTAGCATGTCTACGATTCAGTTTAGCTTGAATTTTAATATGTTTCAAAGAGTCATGATCAGAATGTATAACAAATTCTTTGGGCCATAAATAATGTTGCCATGTCTCTAAAGTCCGAACAAGAGCATATAATTCTTTATCATAAGTAGAATAATTCAGACTAGGCCCACTCAATTTTTCAGAAAAATATGCAACAGGTTTGCCATCTTGTAATAACACACCTCCTAATCCAATTCCACTAGCATCACATTCAAGCTCAAAAGTCTTATTAAAATCAGGAAGTTGGAGTAAAGGAGCATGTGTCAACTTATCATTCAATACCGTGAAGGCTTCTTCCTATGTAGTACCCCAAACAAAAGGCACATCCTTCTTTGTAAGCTCACTGAGAGGTGCAGCAATGGTGCTAAAATCTCTCACAAAACGCCTATAGAAACCAGCGAGTCCAAGAAAACTCCTCACTTGTGTGACCGTTTTGGGCTGCGGCCAACTCTCAATAGCTTCAATCTTGGCTTTATCAACTTCAATTCCCTATGGAGTAACAACATAGCCAGGAAAAGATACTCGGCCAGTGCAAAAGGTGCACTTCCCAAGGTTACCAAACAAACGTGCATCACGTAGAGCATTAAAAACAGCACGTAAATGTTCCAAATGTTCTTCCAAAGATTTGCTATAAATTAGTATATCATCAAAATAGACTACCACAAAACGTCCAATGAAAGCACGTAAAACTTCGTTCATTAGTCTCATGAAAGTACTAGGTGCATTAGTTAACCCAAAAGGCATGACTAACCACTCATATAAACCAAACTTAGTTCTAAATGTTGTTTTCCATTCATCTCCCAATTTCATACGAATTTGATGGTATCCACTACGCAAATAAACTTTGGAGAATGTTGTAGAGCCACTCAATTCATCAAGCATATCATCTAGACCAGGAATAGGATGACGATAACGAATAGTAATATTATTAATGCCTCTACAATCAACACACATACACGACATACCATCCTTTCTAGGCACTAGTATAATAGGAACAACACAAGGACTAAGAGATTGGCGTATATAACCTTTGTCGAGCAACTCCTGTACTTGACGCATAATCTCCTTCGTCTCCTCTGGATTCGTACGGTATGGTGCACGGTTGGGTAGCGATGCACCGGGAATTAAGTCAATTTGATGCTCAATCCCTCGAATAGGTGGTAATCCCGGTGGCACGTCTTGTAGGAAGACATCAGCGAACTCCTGCAAAATGTTAGTGATAGAAGGGGGCAAAGAGGAAGGCATGTCCTTGAATGAAAATAATGCCTCTTTGCACACAAAAGCATAGCAAACAGATTTGCTAGAATCTAGCTCATCAATATCAGATTTGGTGGCAAGTAAACATGCACTTTTCAATTTAATTTCAGAAGCAACAATAGATGGTTTATTATTAGGCTTCATTTGTTTCTCAAATTCTTTTGCCACAATCTGATTTTCACTTTTCTCCTATTTTGCTTTATTAGCTCTATTAATAACATCTTTCAAAATGGAATCAGGAGTCATAGGAAGCAAAGTAATATTTTTATCCTTATGAACAAGAGTATACTGATTGTTTCTACCATGGTGTACAGAATTTTTATCAAATTGCCATGGTCTACCAAGTAATAAGGAACATTCTTGCATAGGTACCACATCACAATCAACATAATCAGCATATGTAGAGATACTAAAATGCACACGAACAGTACGTGTTACCTTAACCTTGCCGCTGTTGTTGAACCATTGGATGTAGTAAGGATGTGGATGTGGTCTTGTGGTGAGAGATAGCTTCTCCACCATCTCCATGCTAGCCAAGTTGTTGCTGCTCCCTCCATCTATGATGACGCGAATAGAACGTTCCTTCACAACTCCCTTTGTATGGAACAAATCATGCCTCTGATTTTGCTCAGCTTGTGTAAACCGCACACTCAAAACACGTTGAGCAACTAAACATTCATACCTGTCAGCATCTTCAGCAACCATGTATTGCATTTCATGATCAGAATCATCTCCACCGTGTTCTTCATGTGTAATAAGAGCCAAAGTCTCCTCATATAGTCACTAGCGTACTAATACCCACCATCCTCAGTAGCAATCATCACACGCTGAGATTTGCATTCTCTCGCAAAATGTCCTCTTCCCTTACAACGACGACAAATAATATCACTTGCGTGCCCTGTAGACGCCATGGAAGAAGAAGAGCTCTGTGCCGGCCCAACAGGTGTGCTCTTGGCAGATAGTGGTGGTTGTGCCTGTTTTCTTGTATCACGGTTGGAGGTGGCACCTGAAGGAGGTGATGGTGCAGTGGAAGTAGATGATGCACGTGGTGTCCATGATGAAGGTCGACCTGCAGAAAAGTTAGTTCGCGCCAATGCCTGTCGATCCTGCACTTCACGTTCAACTTTACAAGCAAGATGGAATAAACGGGTGATATTACTATAATCCTTATAGTCTAGAATGGTCTAAATCTCTCTATTTAATCCACCTAGAAAACGTGCAAGCATAGCTTCATTCTCCTCAACAATACCACATCTAATCAAACCAGTTTGTAATTCCTGATAATATTCTTCTACCGAATTTTTTCCTTGTCTTAAGCGCTGCAATTTTTAAAGTAATTCACGTTGATAATATGGTGGAACCCAACGAGTACGCATAGAAGTTTTCAAAGCAGACCAGGTAGCTGGAACAGGATATAATCGACAATGTTCACACCACCAAACACATGCAAAGCTAGTGAAAGCACAAACAGCGGCAGGAACACGTCTCTCCTCAGGATATTGTAAACATGTAAATCGTTGTTCAGTTTCTAACTCCTAGGAAAGATATATATCAGGAACATATCTACCCTCAAATGGTGGAATATTCAATTTCAATTTAGGGAGATGGTCATGATCTCGTACTTGAGGGGGAGCCCTAACATTGCCATTATTTGCATGTGGATGACCTGGTGGTTGTGGTGCTGGTGGTTGCATGTAGTTCTGATTTTCATCAACCTCATCCTCGTAATCTCCCGCATAATCATCCTCCTCCACATCAGCAGCAGGAGCCACAGAAGTATCAACAGCAGCACCAGCAGTTTGGCCAGGCTGAAGAGGGACACGGCTCGCTCGGCGGAGGGTTGTTTCCCAACGTGGAGGTAGTCGTCGTTGTTGTTGTTGTAGAGGTGCGGCAGGTGCAGCCGGTGGTGGTGGTGGAAAACATGAAAGCAATTCAGCAAACTTGTTATCGAGCTTTGTTTCAACATCTTCTCCATGCCATCTATCTTCTCCATGGCCTCGTCAAATCTGTTTGGCACATCTTGCACCTGTCCACTCATCATTTGTTGAAACTTATCATGAAGCTCCTTGTTCGTCAAGTTCTCCCAGTCAGTCTCGTCGGCTTGTGATCCTGGCATGGTTAGCGGCAATAGAAACACACAAGAACATGATCCTACAAACTACTAAAAAGAGGTGGTGATGGGTGTCACAAATCTGTCAAGCAAATCTCAAATTATTGCCAGTTCTTACCCAACAGCAGGCGGTGATCGGCAACCATTGTAGTCAAAACTCTCTAAAGCTTGGATAGAGCGATTGCCAGGGAGAGTCAAACGCACGACGTAGATGTATGTGGAGCTGGGAAGGCTTATAGTATGGTAGCAAAAGGGTCAGCAATAATCAATTCAGAGGTGCAAAGTTGAATAAACGCTCAACGACGGTACTGTGCTGGTCCTAGGCTAGACCGTACTAGAGACACGAGCCTAGAACACCAACAAAATCACGACGCTGCACGTAAACAAGGGAGGAGCACACTCTGATTTTTTTTCTCACTTTTTTTGCACTTTTTTCCTCTTCTCTTTTTGCTCCGCAACATTTTTTTTGAAAAAGTCTAAAAATGTCCTAAAAACTGCCTAGCCAGAATTTTCAAGACTTAGTTGAAACTAGAAATATTTTTTTTCTGTGGATGGCTCGGATGTTGGGGAGTTCTACTCTGTCACGACTCGGAGTATCGTGTGATCTGGAAATCGAGAACAAAGCAACAATTACTGGACTCGGACTAGGACTGGTGGCGGAGATGAATCTGGTGGAAACTCGGACTGGTGGCGGATATTTGTAGGGCGATGGAACACGGACTGGTAGCGAATCTGTGACGGAGGTGGACTCGGATTAGGGTAATGGCGGTGGATATGTGGTATATGGTAGCGGCGATGACGATGGTGGTATATGGCAGCGGTGATGACGATGGTGGTATATGGCAGCGGTGGTGACGATGGTGGTATATGGCAGCGGTGATGATGATGGTGGTATATGGCAGTGGTGATGACAATGGTGCGGTGGCGGCGTGACAACTTGTGAACAGAACTCAAAATTCTAAAGTACTAGACGCTAGGACCAGCAACTTGACACGATGATGCAACCGCAAATTCAACAAAGCAAATACAGAAAAGATTATGCAAAGGCTCAAATTGGTTCGGATAAGATGAACTAACCCTAATTTTTTTTGGCTTTTTCGTGGACTATGGGTATGAAGAACAGACTCGATCTAAACTACGAAAAACTGTAAAATCTCACCGGGCAACCTGGAAATCTGATACCACTTGATAGAGTCAAAGGTGTCCCATCTTTCGGTGAGATGGTGGCTACCGTTTTCTATGGGAGTCGACCTTGACGATCCGACTACGAACGTGCGAGACGTCGCGCCTTAGAAATCGCTAAACCAACTTCCGAGGGTTATTGACCATGCCGGAGCACGATCAACCTGACCACGAGGGCCTGTTTCCTGCGAGCAAACGAAGAACAAGCAAGAAACTAAGATTGCAATCTGGATATTGCGATTATAAGAGGAAAGTTTTATTAATGAAGGTGGGGTTCTGTGACGCCTTGGTCTGGTCGTTGAACACAAACGATGGCGAACTTTTGATCTAAACAAAACCCCAAAGTCTAAACGGCGCCCTAAGGGCTGTATATATGGAGGAAGAGGAGGGAATTCCGTGGCCCTTGAGGGAGGGGTCCGAAACCAACCCTAACTCTTGTTTCCCCACACATACGGACTCTAAAAACAGCCTATACTTAAGTATTTCGAAATTACATGGGCCTGACCCAATAATAAGGTGACGCAGCACCTAGAATAGCGTATGGACGAATATTATGAAGTGGCATCTTGAATATTTCGTCCAAGGCTTCATGCACTCATTATGGTGACTTCAAAGTCCTGGAATCATCACTTGTAACTCCGTTCTTTTTCCCCTTGCGCATGCCAACATCTCCATGCTTGAACTTGCTCCAAGGTTCCTCTTTCTTGTCCATTATAGGCCCTTCATTTGTAAGAAAAACAAATGTATCCAATTTAGGCAGCATCATATTCTCATGAACATTGGAATCATTACCAAGAAATGAAAGTACCTGATAATTCAATTGGCGTGCGCGAGCTCTAGTAATTGGTCCAATATGTATAGCAGCAGGGGCTGTGGGTGTAACAATGGTATTGATGTCCTCATCAGATAGAGAGTCTCTTGTTTTGCCACTTTCATATACTAGTGGGAACATTTCATTATAGAACTTGGCTTGTATATTCCAACAATGGGCCTCCTCAAGTGCCCTAGGTCTTCGTGAGCAAGTAAGTTGGATGCACACCCACTTAGTTTCTTTTGTTGAGTTTTCATACATTTATAGCTCTAGTGCATCCGTTGCATGGCAATCCCTACTCCTTGCATTAACATCAATCGCTGGGCATCTCCATAGCTCATTGATTAGCCTCGTTGATGTGAGACTTTCTCCTTTTTTGTCTTCTCCACATAACCCCCATCATTATACTCTATTCCACCCATAGCGCTGTGTCCATGGCTCGCGCTCATGTATTGCGTGAAGGTTTATAGGTTTGAGATTACTAAAGTATGAAACAATTGCTTGGCTTGTCATCGGGGTTGTGCATGATGAGAGCATTCTTGTGTGACGAAAATGGAGCATGACTAAACTATATGATTTTGTAGGGATGAACTTTCTTTGGCCATGTTATTTTGAGAGGACATAATTACTTAGTTAGTATGCTTGAAGTATTATTATTTCTATGTCAATATGAACTTTTATCTTGAATCTTTCAGATCTGAATATTCATACCACAATTAAGAAGAATTACATTGAAATTATGCCTAGTAAAATTCCACATCAAAAATTCTGTTTTTATCATTTACCTACTCGAGGATGAGCAGGAATTAAGCTTGGGGATGCTCAACGTATCTATAATTTTTGATTGTTCCATGTTATTATATTATCTGTTTTTGATGTTTATGGGCTTTATTAAACACTTTTATATTACTTTTGGGACTAACCTATTAACCCAGAGCCCAGTGCCAGTTCCTGTTTTTTCCCTTGTTTCAGTGTTTCGAAGAAAAGGAATATCAAACAAAGTCAAAACGGAATGAAACCTTCTAGAAAAGTTACTTTTGGAAGGAAAGCTACTCGATGGACTTAGAGTGCACGTCAGGAAAGAAACAAGGGAGCCACGAGGTAGGGGGTGCGCCCACCCCCCTAGGGCCCGCCCTCCAGCCTCGTGGGCCCCTCATGGCTCCCCTGGCGTACTTCTTCCTCCTATATATATCCATATACCCTAAAACGATCGGGGAACAGAATAGATTGGGAGTTCCACCGCCGCAAGCCTCTGTAGCCACCAAAACCCAATCGGGACCCTGTTCCGTCACCCTGCCGGAGGGGGGAACCCTCACCGGTGGCCATCTTCATCATCCCGGCGCTCTCCATGACGAGGAGGGAGTAGTTCACCCTCGGGGCTGAGGGTATGTACCAGTAGCTATGTGTTTGATCTCACTCTCTCGTGTTCTTGATTTGGCACGATCTTGATGTATCGCGAGCTTTGCTATTATAGCTGGATCTTATGTTGCTTCTCCCCCTCTACTCTCTTGTAATGGATTGAGTTTTCCCTTTGAAGTAATCTTATCAGATTGAGTCTTTAATGACTTGAGAACACTTGATGTATGTCTTGCCGTGCATATCTGTGGTGACAATGGGATATCACGTGATTCACTTGATGTATGTTTTGGTGATCAACTTGCGGATTCCGCCCATGAACCTATGCATAGGGGTTGGCACACGTTTTCGTCTTGATTCTCCGGTAGAAACTTTGGGGCACTCTTTGAGGTCCTATGTGTTGGTTGAATAGATGAATCTGAGATTGTTTGATGCATATCGTATAATCATACCCACGGATACTTGAGGTGACATTGGAGTATCTAGGTGACATTAGGGTTTTTGTTGATTTGTGTCTTAAGGTGTTATTCTAGCGAACTCTAGGGCTGTTTGTGACACTTATAGGAATAGCCCAACAGATTGATTGGAAAGAATAACTTTGAGGTGGTTTCATACCCTACCATAATCTCTTCGTTTGTTCTCCGCTATTAGTGACTTTGGAGTGACTCTTTGTTGCATGTTGAGGGATAGTTATATGATCCAACTGTGTTATTATTGTTGAGAGAACTTGCACTAGTGAAAGTATGAACCCTAGGCCTTGTTTCCTAGCATTGCAATACAATTTACGCTCACTTTTATCATTAGTTACCTTGTTGTTCTTATATTTTCGGATTACAAAAACCTATATCTACCATCCATATTGCACTTGTATCACCGTCTCTTCGCCGAACTAGTGCACCTATACAATTTACCATTGTATTGGGTGTATTGGGGACATAAGAGACTCTTTGTTATTTGGTTGCGGGGTTGCTTGAGAGAGACCATCTTCATCCGACGCCTCCCACAGATTGATAAACCTTAGGTCATCCACTTGAGGGAAATTTGCTACTGTCCAACAAACCTCTGCACTTGAAGGCCCAACAACGTCTACAAGAAGAAGGTTGCGTAGTAGACATCAGCGAGCTCGTCTCCAACGCGCGTGTTGGAGGATGCATGAGCACCCGAGCTCTTCCTCGTTCATCGGTGGCAAAGGCACGGGTGGAAAAAAGGGTTGCCAATATTTTGGCTATCCCGGGCAAGATCAAAACAGCCCCTTCCAGCCCCACCCCTCCTAGCACATTCGAATCCCTCGTTCACCGTGAAATTTTGCCAGGTGTTGTTTTCATAGATATTTTGCTGTGTGAAAACAAATTTAAATATGAACGATTAGTCGGTGCCCCTAGTCTTATGTCGGGACACAATTGGATGGCCTCATAGTAGTAGTAGTGTAGAGTACTAGTACTACTAGATAGTTAGTGTTTACTACTGTATCATGTACTCCCTCCGTTCCCAAATATTTGTCTTTCTAGACATTTCAAATGGACTACAACATACGAATGTATGTAGACATATTTTAGAGTGTAGATTCACTTACTTTGCTTCGTATGTAGTCACTGGCGAAATCTATAGAAAGACAAATATTTCAGAATGGAGGGAGTACGTACTAATTGCAACGCATGCATGTGTTAGTAGTATAATGACCACGTATGAATTTGATGGTAAGACGTGTGTAAGTTGGAAGTCATATTATTGCTCTAACATGTGGTCAAAGTTAGCCTCCAAAACGCATTTTAGACCCTATATGGATTGAGGGAGTACATGCACTGCTGAGGTTTCTCTTAATCCTTGCATGCAACGTCTTTATTGAAGCTTGAAATGTGAATATGTGAATGGGAAAGACTACTAGAATCCTTCCAAAAGAACTATTGTACTAATCGTATCTTACTCCCTCCGTTCACCAACTCACATGCTCAATACTTTTGCGAACTATGGAAGTAACAAATTTATTCCACCACTCAGCATCTATTACGGATACATTGTGGATTTCAAATTGAGTGATATAGACCGGAAAGTAGGCACTTAGGTCATCCACATTGTATGCTTTTTGTTTCCTCTAAGCCCTCTCTCTCTTCTTAGAGGCAGTCCTCTATATACATTGCATGAACTGCCTCTAACAAAAAATTGGCTAGCATCGCGTCTAACCTTAGAGGCTATCTCTAACAATGTAACAATACATCTGGTGCCACTTGTCAGCCTTAGGAAGCATAAGAAAGTACAAGAGAAATAGTACTGATTAGACAAATGTGGTGCTAATCAATACTTATTAAATTTCTGCTAGGGACCACCTTAGAGGCTGGTTAGAGTCTCTATACATTGTGGTTTTTTCATTTGATAAGAAGCAAACCATGTGGGGCCTACCTTAGAGGCAAGGCTCTATACACTGGAGATGCTCTGTAGTACTAATTTTGATGTGATCCATCAACTCACAGAACGAGGAGAAGCTTGCTTAGTACGCCCTCTCCCCCGCCCACGGGTGCGGTTGCTCGTAGAGTCGCGGGACAAGGAGAAGCTTGCTCTACGCCTACGCCCGCTCCCTCGCCCACGCGCACGGTGTCTCGCAAGACGAGGAGAAAAATTTACTACTCCCTCCGTTAGACATATACTCCCCTACCTTAGTTATAGAAATTATTGTATTGTTTGAAATATATGTCTTTTAGTACTAGGAGTAGTACAGTGGTAGGAGTAATACTACAACAATTTCCTTCAAGTCCGTGGTGCAGCAAGCTACCCTAGGCCATGTTACTACTCCCTCCTTTCCACTTTATAAGGCTCATTTTGAAAATCTCTCCAACCAAGGTAGATGGTGAGTGGTGGAATTAATTTCGTAATTTGCACAAGTACTTAATTAGTATGCTCGTTTTTCTCAAAAAGTTATCTTTACCGATGCATTAATTACAACGAATGCATGCATGACCACTAAATTTCCATGAACTGCTACATGCATTGGTGAGTTTTCTTTTGATACTGCTTCCATCGGGTGATTTAATGCACCTCGAAATCCAAACATGTGATGGTAAGACTAGTGACAGTGAAGAGTAACATACACTAGTAACATACACGTATCCCTAGACTATGTTACTACCTTCATAGTGGGTAGTAACATAAGTGTGGTGTCATGCGAAGCTTCATTTATTAGGTTATAGATTCATATTGCATTGGGACATGTGATTTTAGAGCAACTACCTAAGTTACTCCAACTAACTCCTTCCTCATTAACTCATTGCCACATAAGCAAATTTCCTGAGTTGGACTTGATGTTACTGCTAAAGTTACTCCCATTGTGGCTAGTCTAAGTACTAGTAGAACTGAGACTAATAAAACTGAAAAACGATTTTTTTAGATGAGCCGTATAAACTGGAAAGGAGGGAGTAGTAAGTAGCACCACCTCCATAGTGGGTACGTACTCCGTAAAATCATATTTCCCAAAACTAAGTTGCTCAGCCTTTATTTGCTTATTTCCCTTCCCGCCTCGTTGCCTCGAGAAGACTATGGCAAACTCCCCGGCCTTGTGCATGGGAGAAGACCCGCCCTCGCCTTTTCTAGTCCGGGTTTGTATCGATGGATCGCGTGAAGCAACAAAAACCAAGTCGTGTTTTGTACTCCTCCGTCGTACTAAAAGAGTGGAGACGCTTGCTTTCATGAATCATGTAATTCCTCTCGCCAACATGTGGGACATATAGCAACCGGGTCGACGTGTCGTGCACCAAATAACAATGCAGAACAGAAGGGGGACGCTTCCCAGTTAGTAGTAATGAGCAATGAGACGTCGAATCACAATGCCGCACCTTTCCCCCAGACGGACGAAGCAACCATTATTTCACACTTCCTGAATCCGCTTCTTCATCATCTCCTTCAAGAAAACCATGTAATGCTTCTGCCATTGTTCTTCCTCAAGAGGGACAAGCATCGCCTTGGTACATCATGACACGTGGGACCGCATGACAGGCCATGCTCCCCCGCCCACCGCTCGGTAAAATCACCTCATTTTTACTACTTACTCCGTCTCGGTTTACAGGGTATGCACGTCGTTCTAGGTTGATAATTTAACTAGCTATATATGTATTATATGTGATGAAAAATATATGTTTAGAAACTACATCCGCTTATAAAACGAGACGGAGGGAGTAATCTAGATACTACTAGTATCTTTTTAGATCAATTTAGTGGGGATTCACCAAGGAGCAAAACCAAGTGGTAGGCTGCCCCTTTGGCTGACATGTGGCTCATCGATCGTATTGTTCCATGTGCAATGCACCAAATTTATTAGTTCGTAGCAGCGGTTGGACTTGGAGGCACCCCGGTAGTAGCGCCGCAGTAGTACTAAATGAGCGATGAGGGGCTAAATCACAAAGCCCCACCTTTCTCGCATTAGGCTAGACGGACGAAGCAACCATCATTTCACTCTAGGGCACAAGAGCATAAAGAAAAAAGATAACCAATGATGCGTGCGGCAGCTACCTAGGGCACCCTAGGGTAGGAGCCTCCACTACAAATCCGCTTCTCCCTCGTCCTCTTGAAGAAAACTAATGATGCGTGTGGCGGGTAGGGTTTGTAGGAGTACTAAAGCGTGCGGGGCCACGCCATAGTAAACGGGAGAGGGATTGAGTTCGAGTCGATGCCTTAATACGGATGGGCCACTCGGTTTTACGGGAACAAGGAAACATTTTGGGTTCAGAGAGCAGTGGAGATATACGTACTAAAAATTGTGGACGTAGGTTTGACCGAAAGGCAATGACGCATGGGCCCCACATTTTGATATACCCGTGATCGCGTGAAATTTTCTACTCAAAATAATGCATAAAAGTTCCTCCAAAATCATCTATAACTAATGGGAAGTGAATGTATGCTTAAAATGAAAATGTAATACAAAGAGAAAAAATGAATTGCAGTTAAAAGAATGATATTTCTAACAAAAATGTGAATGTGAACTACATATGTGTGCACGTGACCAACACATATATTGTCAATACAAAATCTATTGCAAGAAATAACTAATGAGTAACATGCGTGAATTGATTATGTGGTGCTTGCATGCATAGAGTACAAAAAAATGTGATTTAGGACTTGCATGCATGACGTGTTCATGTGCCATAGTTGCATGTCCAGGAAAAAAGCTACTAGTGGGTTGTACTAGATATTTAGGAATAGAAGATGTATATATGGAAGTTGTAGGGAAAGAGATGACATGTATCTCATGGGTAGGGATTGGAAAAGAGATGTCATTTGGTTCACATCATAGGAACTTTTCTATTGGATATAGATATGACATGTATCTCAATTCCTATGAGGAGGGATTAGAAAAGAGATGTCATTTGGTTCACATCATAGGAACTTTTATATTGGATATAGGCTAATGTTTATTTTCCTTTGAAATTGTGGGAGTATAGGAGTCCATTCATATGAACCAAGTGGCTCTAAAGCTGTAAAAATAATATCATGTTTATTTTCCTTGGAAATGTGGAGTATATGAATCTATTCCTATGAACCAATTGGCTCTAAAGGAAAAAATCTATCATATAGAGTTCCTATGATTTTCCTCTACACCAAAGGATGGTTAAAATTGTTGCAAGTGATACGACAGCTTTCTTTGCACACTCCTCCCCCATCTTTATAGTTACCTCTCGAAGATGAATGAAATGATATATACTGGGTATTCTATATGTGCATTTTGGTAAACGAAAACTCGGTAAAATTTTGCGA
Organism: Aegilops umbellulata; assembly: GCA_032464435.1. Classification (NCBI taxonomy): domain Eukaryota; kingdom Viridiplantae; phylum Streptophyta; class Magnoliopsida; order Poales; family Poaceae; genus Aegilops; species Aegilops umbellulata. The sequence continues at coordinate 194,390,276 of CP136055.1, forward strand.
AGTTCAAATTTTTAAATATGCACTACATTTTGGAACGAAGGGAGGAGCATATAATAGTTGCTAACACTCACGTGGAAGATTTGTGTGTCGGAGGAGTGAATGTTCTGTTAGATGCCATGGCAAAACTGACACTGTCGGATGCCGATCTAACGGTTCTTACGGTGTTCGTCAGGAAATGGCTTGTGGCGAACGTTTGTTAGATATGATTTGCGGACACATGCATTGCATTGATACGTGCCCCCTCTCTCTCATGAACACACGCACCCTCATGAGTCACGAATCCCCCGAGTCCCCTCACATCCACTATCTATCTGTAGGTAGACGTCACACACATATGAGCTTTTCACACACTACCCTCAGAACTTCTAAAAAATAAAAGATGTTGTGCACCTTTAATTTTAACTCACACGTCACACACTTATACTATTACTCTTGTGCTGAACGTTCTTTGGGTGTAGTATATTGTACTCTCACGAAGAGAAGCGGTGCACACACGCACTAGTTCTCTCACACCCACTCGCGGGGACATGTAGGAGTGCATTTGTTTATAAAGAGGCATCCCAATTGAGATTTTGACTAGTATAGTTTTCAACTTGATGGAGGGTCGGGGACCGCACGTGAATGATACAGTACTTAGTGTGTCCTGGAGGCGGTGATTTGATAGTGTGACCTGGAAGCGGTGGCACATTATTGATCAAGTGATATTTTTACTTGAACATTAAATGAAAATAGTGGTTCGCGCATATTAAAATTTAATAACGGTTGCTACAACAAAATCACTACACTATATATATAAGCAGGAGCCTCGGTGCTTGCTTTACTAGGGTTCCTCTCTTTCACTCTCTCATGCTATCCAGATCTTAACAAGACATAGGTGGCCACACTCTCTCTCTCTTCTCACGGTTGGTCACAAATCCGGCTGGACCACCTCGGCCGGTGCAAGGGTGTAGTTGCATTGTTCACATGGTCGTCGGCAGCGAGGGAGGACCAACAGTTGCCCGCGCATCTCGATCGGCGGCCATGTCGTTGTCTCCGAGATAGTGCCGACTCAGGATGTCCTCCGACCCGTTCTTCCTCCCTAAGGTATTGTGGCCAAGATGAGGCCTCCCAACGCCGTATTTGCCACATCCCGACGAACCTCAAGTATATATTCCTTTGAAACCTTCTTGATCTACTGCCCCAGCTAACCACATGGCTGCATGTGGATCCTTTTCTACTTCTGTTGGCTGTTCCAAAGCCATCTAGACTTTTACTATTATTAGAGGTAAAGCTAGTTCATATAGTAGAATCTAAGAGTTGGTTCCTAGGACTTGGTTCTAAGAGGGAAGAAAGTGGGACAGCTGTAGCATGGATCCTAGGACTTGGTTCTAAGAGGGAACGGGGGAAAGTAGTAGATATACTGGCTATCCAACCAGTCTTTTGGTTGAAAAGGAGAAGAAAGCGGGGTGGACGACAAAGGGTGGGGGAAGTGGACCTGTCTCTTGGTCAAAAAATGAAAGAAAGTGATGGGTGTTGGGGGACAACACAAATGAGAACGAGCAGTCTAGATTTCCTGTGCTCACATAGGAAAATGTTGCCAAGGAGATAAAAACTGGGACAAATGCAAACATGATGCCTGAATGTTTGCTGCTCTCAGCAACCACATCTACCTTACCACTTTATGCCCCAGCTATTCCTATGCCCATATCACTACCGTTAATGTAAAATCACATGAACCATTAAGCAATACCACCTAATGTCACTATTAAGTAATGGTCTAGTGCCGTCGATAAATTGAAGCAATGCCACCTAATGTCACAATTAAGTAATGGTCTAGTGTCGTCGATAAATCGAAGCAATGACACCACCATTTTATGAAGTGCTTTTGTCTTGCTTTATTTCCCATGATTTTTTTTGGAGTTACACATAAATCACACACCGCTAACAATACTTCATCCTAGTGGAACTACACAGATTTGATTGCACATTTACTGACCATCTGCTACTCACATGACAGTAATACTAATGCTATTGTTCTGCATGTTAATCTAGTGGCAGTGCTGATGTGATGTGATGCTACTTCTTACTTAATGGCACTTTCATACTGTCAAGGTAGTGCCAATTATAACACAACAGATGCTGCTATTAATCATATGCCACTGCAAATAACTGTCACTGTTTAAATAACTATATTTCATATTTGCGCAAACAGGGATGTCCATCTCCATATCGTTTCTATCTGTGCAAGCAAAAGTAAACACCTCAGTTTTAGTAGAACTGCACAAAATGAGATGGCTATTCCTAGCTGCCATCGTCTAACCTCCCGTATTCCAGGTATTCCTACATTGGTAGTAACGAGGTAGAATGACCAACGCAGTCTAAAAGAAGCTGATTCGTACATTTTACTTCCTGATTGCAGTGCAGGGATGAGCGAAAACAATTGCATCCTAGTTGGGAATGCACATTCTCCCAATTCATGGATGGATGGAGGACTAGCTGGCATGGCTGCACGGAGGTTTTTCGAACAGGTGCGCGGACAAGAGGCATTGTGGTGTGCTTATTTCTGCAAATAGCGGTGCTTAACTTTAGTGCAACTGCACAAGAAGTTCAGATGGTCAGTACACTACATGGTTCAGTTCAGCATTCCAACTGAGAACACAAATAGAATTGGTTAATCTAGAATGAGAGAACCTAACCCTGGATGGTTGCAACAAGAAAATGTAGAGTGAACTCCAGGAAATTAAAGCCTGCCTAGGGAGGCCCTTTGCTCAGAGAAGCCATGCTTGATTTTTCTTGATTTGTAAACCTTCTCACAACTTTGTGTTTTGTTGTGAACTAGTAAATATCTGTTGTGTTCTATGAATCATTGAGATGTATAAAATTGCTTAACTTATGCTTTTCAAGTATTTTCTAAAGCCGATTTTAATGTGAATGTTCCACATGAACTTTGGACTAGCATGTGAACGTTTGTAATTTACATTCTGGCCTCAATTAACTACATGAACCACTGTAACAAGATACGTAGTTTCTTATATGTCAGACAGCACCTTATTGATTGTTAGCTGGTCGATAGCCGACTTTTCTAGTGTTGAAGCGAGCCGAGCCAATGTGTTGTGTCTTGCACAACTGCTTACAAGTGGGTTAGTCTGGCACCCCGATCCGCATGGAGCAGGGGGCTTTCGCACGTCAGCCCAGGATAACACCTTCACTACAAAAAAATACACTTCCGTGATGATACGTGTTTGTCACGGTAGGTCTCTTTTTTTGTCATGCATGTACATCCATGACAAATTTATGACAGAATCAAGATAGTCATACCTGTGCTGTCGTAGAAGTGTTCCATGACATTACAAAAATTATCATCACGGAAGTGCCCACTTCCATGACGATAAATCGCGCGTCACAGAAGTGCTTTCATCAAAGGTGACCGACATGTGGCATCCACCGTAACGGAACGCCGTTAAGCTATCGGGTCGGGTTTTGGATCCAATAACCCATTAACAGCCCCGACCAATGGGAAATTTCCACGTGTAAAATTCTTATTGGCCGGACGAAACACGTGTCAGCTCGTCAGTGGGTCAGATAGGCGCCTATGATATGTCGACATGTGGCACGGCCAAATAGTGGCCCATTCCGGTGAAAAAGGCCGGCCCAGTAAAAATTAGCAGGCCTACCCATATAAGGCCTACTTGTGTCAGGTCCATTTAAGCCCACAGCCCATACGAGATGTGCCAATTCGGCCCGTTAAAGATTTGACACCATTGCAGCCCATCGTCAGTTCGAGCCCGTTAACAGCCCACTATATACTTGGGCTCAATATCAGCCCGATGACATTTCGGCCTGTTAACGGCCCATTTAATGGATGGGCCGATTTTCAGGATGTACATCTTTCGGCCTTTTAGCGACCCATTTAAATGTTGGGCTAATTTTTGGCCCGGTGTGTCTTTCAGCCTGTTGACGGCCCATAAATCTAATGGGCCATTTGTAGTCGGACCTGAATTTCGGCCTTTTAGTGGCCCATTTAAGTGTTGGGCCAATTTCTGGCCCGGTGTCACTTTCGGCCTGTTGACGGCCCATAAATCAGTTGGGCCAATTGTAGTCGGACCTGAGTTTCGGCCTTTTAGCGACCCATTTAAGTGTTGGGCCAATTCCCAGCCCTGTGTGCCTTTCGACCTGTTAACGGACCATAAAGGAGTTGGGCCATTTGTAGTCGAACCTTAGTTTTTCCCTCTTAACGGCCCATGCCCTTCATGGTCCAATACCAGCCCGATTTCTCTTTCGGCCTGCTAAAGGCCCACAACACAGTTGGGCTATTTACAACAAGACCTGACTTTCGGCCTCTTAGCGGCCCATGCTCTTCATGGTCCAATACAAGCCCGCTGTCTCTTTCGGCCTACTAAAGGCCTACAGTATAGTGGGGCCATATGTAGCCCAAACTTAGTAACGGCCTGTTAACGGCCCATGAAATAAATTGGGGCCACCTGTTGCCTGCTTCGATGTCGGCCTGTTAACGACCCGGGAGGTAAGAGGGTCGACCATTAACTTTCGGCCTAATAACGGCCCATTAACTCAATGGGCCCACTAAAGTTCGTTCATGTCTTTAGGCCAAATTAGATAATTTGAGCCCGTTACGACGAGCAAAGGTACGACATACAGGGAATAACGTTGCACATCCAGAATATATTACAGGAAATTACATCCACTTGGCAATCAAAGATTGATGCCAGTGTAAATAAATGAGCAGAACCTAACCATCTACAACGTCACAATCTGCAACCTCAGCACAGATGACGCCCATAAGCATGTGGGAAAGTTCTTGCTGCTTTGCCACACTGTGTCTGAAAACATTGATCAGTTGTTGTGTCGCACGACTCTGCACCTCTGATTCATCCACCATTTCCATCATTGCTTCAGCCATTAATTGGTTCACAAACATACATTTATTCCGTTGCATTTGAGACAGAGGATACTGAACAGATTCAGATGGCGATTTTGGCAGGCTTGTATTATTGATAGTGGAGAGTGTCTTGACCACTACATCGTAACGTAAATTAGGACGGGAACCAAACAGATTAATCATGAGTTATTGCCATATTACCTGGCCTAGATTTACTGGAAAGAAACAATGGGGTTGCCTTGCTGTTTTCAGAGTTTGTCTTCTTATCTTCAGCAGCCTGCACAAAATTAACACACTAGCATTGCTATCATTGGCTAAGTCAGATAATAGGAAAGCAACATTGACGCAATGAACGTTTGGGAAACTAGCCTACACCAAATTAACACAATATGGCACAGCTATCATCAGCCAGGTAAGGTAATACAAAAGCAACATTGACACAATGAATGAATGGGCAACTAGAGAAGCACTACAATTCAGTAATGTGTGTGATATGAGATAGCACATTCATGCAGCTCAGTACGCAAAACTACCATGCAGTTTTCCTTAGAAAATCAACATTGGCGCCTTTAACATTTTGCTACAACTAATTTTAGATCAGATAAAGGTTAGATTCACGCCGATTAACAAAATACATGCTGATGTAAAAATATAGTGATATACAACAAGTACTTACAGCAGCATTGGAGCACAGGGAATTCCCGCAAGATATTTTCCTCGAATACGATCCCAATGGAGAAAGCCTTGTATCGTTTAACTTTATTTTCTAAAAGAGAGACGGGTAAGAAACATGTAGAAAATATGATCAGAATGCTATAAAATTTCATGATGCGAGGATATGCACACGCTTCTTAGAATGGAGTTGACATTCTTTTGCAGGACTGGAGCGGACTAGTTCTTTGGCCACTGGATCTGCTTATTATCAGTGGGAGTTGGGTTTCTCAGTGCTGGAGCAGTATCTATGAAAAATGGAGTTGGTTTATTATCTCCTGGCATTTGGATCTTTTGCAAAGACCTGGTTTGTAACCCGTCAGATTCTAACATAGCCGTCTTCCCCTTGCATGCCTTATATAGAAGAATGGTGATTCAGTTATAAAACATGCTACAGCAGAGATGGAATAGGTACTGAAGAATAGAAAGGCATGACATATTGACATGTATTCACTCCATCCAGAAATAAATGGATGGGTCTAGGCATATTTCAGTTCTAGATACATCCAGTTTTATCCATTTCTGCAACATTTAATCCGGACGGAGGGAGTATGATGTAAGAGCTAGGGATACAACAGGACAACACAGTAAAAAAACACTGAAAAACCCACTGCAGAACCAAAGTATTCAAACCCACTGATATGAGATAGTACACTCATGTAGCTCAGGATGCAAAACTACCAGGCAATTTTCCTTGCAAAAATCAACATTGTGGCCTTTAATCATACATTTGCTACAACTAAATTTAGATCAGATAAAGCTTGGATTCACGCTGATTAACAAAATACATGCTGATGTAAAAATATAGTGATATACAACAGGTACTTACATCTACATTGGAGCACAGAGAATTCCTGCAAGAATCTTTCCTCATAAACGATACCATTGCAGAAAATCTTCTATCTGTTAAGCTTATTTTCTAAAAGATAAATGGGTAAGAAACATGTAGAAAATATGATCAGCATGCTATAAAATTTCATGATGCAAGGATACGCAGACGCTTCTTAGAATTGAGTTGACATATTTTTGCTGGACTGGAGCGGACTAGTTCTTTGGCCACTGGAATCTGCTTATTATCAGTAGGAGTTGGGTTTTTCTGTGCTGGAGCAGTATCTATAAAAACTGGAGTTGGTTTATTATCTCCCGGCGTTTGGATCTTTTGCAAAGGCCTTGTTTGTAACCCTTCAGATTCTAACATAGTCGTCTTCACCTTGCATGCCTTGTATAGAAGAATGGTGCTTTAATTATAAAACATGCAGCAGCAGAGAGATGGAATAGGTACTGAAGAATAGAAAGGCATGAAATATTGACATGTATTCCCTCCATCCGGAAACAATGGATGGGTCTAGGCGTATTTCAGTTCTAGATACATCCTTTTTTATCCATTTCGGCAACATGTAATCCGGACGAAGGGAGTATGGTGTAAGAGCTAGGGATACGATAGGACAACACAGCAAAAAAAACACTAGTTGAATGTAAAACTGTATGCTAGCGGAATACGTACAGAAATAACTAAGGCAACATACACGTGTATGATTGGGAAATTAAGATGGCATTGCAACAGAGCACTAGAACAACACTTCAATGTAAAAAAACATGGTATGGTAGATAGATGAAGTACATACTGATGAATAACAATGCATAAGATATTCAAAAGCATGATGTCCAAATTAAGCAGATGGCATTGCGATAGAGTAGAATGACATTACTTGAATTTGAAAACATGTTATCATGAATGGAATAGGTACTAAAAAACAGGAAGGCATGACATATTTACATGCATGACCGCCATGCTAAGCACATGGCATTGCAACAAAGTAGATACACTCCAGGACATTATATGCATGTTGTACCGATATCACAGGCCAAGTTAGAGCAAGGACCTTGTGGGGTGAAGAGGATTCATCATCTTTCTGCAAGTCTTCTGAAGAACTGCCTTTACATGTTCCATCATATTGGGTATCATTGACATCAAGTTTATTGGCCTTTACATTGCTCCGTGAGGTTCTTGTGGATATATCAGTGTGTGCAATTATATCTGACATGCATGGAAGACAACTAGTAGTTAGATTTATGTAATGAGTGCCTGTAGGAGACGATATAAATAGTAGGACTGGGGTTAACTAGCAGCAACAGGTCTCATAAACTAAAGGGAGAACACAGATGAAAGCTACAGAATATGTATCGTTTGTACTCGAGATTAACTAGATTGCACACAAAAGTATTAAAGAACAACATAGGAAATACTAGAAGTGGTATAATACTATAATCACCAGCCTGTGGGATAGCATTGGCTGATGGATGATAACTATGGAACAGTGTTACCTGAAGAACAAGTATCTTAGCTGAACTATGGACCAGCGTTAACTCCTGAACAAGACCCGTAAGAGATCAACATGAATATACAGTGAAATGTGTTGATCTATTTTCCATGCTTAGATGAATAACAAAGCCATAAATGTTGCACACAAGTAAGATGAGGGTACAACCTATCGGGCTGCCATCCATAGGAGTGAGCATCATGTGCTGACTTGTCGATGGCCCTGCAGTTGTTTTGGCTATGCATGTCGGGCATGCGCATTCGATGCAGGGAACTGTTGAGTGGGGACTATAGCTCCCTTCTGGTGTATGCTTCCCTTGTTGGAGCAGCTGCGGTGAGTCGGAAGACGGTATGTCTGAAGATGCAGATAACGCATAATGTTAAGAATGACATATCTCTTTGATCTGAAGAAATACACTAAGAGATCAACAGCAAGGTACGAGAGTGGTCACGCGTCTGTTGAATGAAGACTAAATTGGGGTCACATGATTTTATTTTATTTTGGTACTGTCCGATCTACGCCGGATGGCTGGCCGTCTTGTGCCTCCCGGCTGACACTGTTCGTAATCTTCCCCGAAGAGCCAGCGACCAACGGCAGAGCAGCCTGCCTCCGCCGTCCGTGTACCCGGCCAAAACCCCGCTCCCCGCCCCACCACACTGCCGTGGTTGCACCGCCCCCGGGCCAATCCACAAAGACTCCCCGTCATCCAGATCCGGCGGCGGCAGTACCTTCAACCCACGCAACTCTAAAAGATAGCCATCTAAGCGCTGCTTTCGCGGCGAACTTGCGGCACCGCACCCTTACATTAGACACCAGCCAACCGGCAGCCTAGGAGCTCTGCCGCCTCGAGGGGTGCTGCTTCCCATTGCAAATCTATTGGCCCAGAATGAAAATTCAGACAACTAACGCCTAAATAAAGTGATTTGAGATGAAGGTGCGACCTATTTGGCGGCATGGTGAAGTAGGCAGGTCCAGCTCCCGAGTCGGTGAGGCCGGCGCGGTTGCGGTGGCGACCGACGGCAGGGAAAGAGCGATGTCGCGACGGTCGACGGCTACGCCGAAGCAGCGCCAGGACTCTGGACGGATCCGAAGTTGGAGCCGCTGCGGCGCCGTAAACAACGGCGGGGGTGAATCGGCTCCGGTACGGTTCACGCGGCCGTCATCGAGGCAGCACCAGCAGCACGGAGTAAGAGGCACACGGCCCAGTGCACGACGGCAAATGTATAGCGTCTCTGGCATTAGGGAGGAGGGCGGCTGTGAAATTGGTGCAGTGGGGGCGCCATGGAGGTGGGGCTAAGGTTTCGCGGCTCGGGAGAAGGGAGCTTCCTGGGGAGAAGGTGATTTGGCACCCGCGAGGTATGAATGGGTGCGGGCGGGGGGGGGATTGGGAGGGGAGTGGAACCATGTTTTACGGACGCATTTGTCTGAAATGTGAGGGGGAGTTACAGTTCTACCCTTGCCTATAGGCTTCTCAGCTTGGGTCTGTGTACTGGGGGTCGAGGATAGTAGAGTAACTTTGCTTCTCCCCAAATAGTGGGCGGGAGCGATTTCGGGCGAGAAGGGCGTGTTTTGAACTATAGTGGGCGCGAGCAATTTCGGGCGAGGAGAGCGTGTTTTGAAATAGTGGGCGCGAGCTATTTCGGGCGAGGAGAGCGTGTTTTGTCGACCATGGTTTATGAATTATTCGGCACATGTCATTTTGGCCGAGGAGAAGGCGTGATTGGATGAAGTTACAAACCTACCCTCGATGTACAACGGTCCAATTGATGCGTGTCCCACATAGGACGGTAATTTCGCGTCTCCCATTTATTTGCTCGGGCGAATTCCACTGAGCAGAGAGGATGTTTAACAGTTCGTTCAAATTTTGGGAGAACGAGCATCCACGTCTACCTTACCAAGTCGATTCGGATCAAATTTTGAAATATTAGCTTGCCACTTCTTTTTTATATGTAGAGATGATGCTCGGGAGTAATGTGTTTTTACATGCTCGTTGCTAGCGATTTACTATATGACAAATAGTTGACCCACTCAAAAACGCGAATCGAACCCAAAATGAAATATCTCGATTCAATGAAATAGCTCGTTCCGTAAGTCAAAATAGTGAACTAAATCCAAAATTGAACACCTCAATCGAGTAGCATGTTGTACAGTATTATAGTACTCCATGAACATGTTGAAAGTCAAATTAATGAACTTGTTTGATATACGCATATATCCGTTCATTCATGGATTGTAGACAACATGTTCTCCAATTTAAATATTTGAATGCAAGTTTATATCGAAACATGGTTTATATCAGTTTTTGATGCATAAAACGCGACCTCTCCCTCTCCCGGACTCCTGTTCTCTCTCTATCTCGCCGACAATCTTCAATTCTGTCGCACGCATCCGACACAAAAACCTTGTTGGTCCCTCTCCCTTTCTCTCCATATCTCTCTCTCTCTTTGTGTGTGTGTGTGGGGGGGGGTGTTTCTAGTTCGCATGCATATATACACCATCTATAGGTCTCTCTCGCACACTATGTATGATACTCTAGCTAGTCCAAGCTAGATATCTTGGGTGCACTCATCGTACGCACACAGATTCCTTGTCTCTTTGCCTGTAACTCTCTCACGCACCACTATGTCATCTCGGAGCTCTTCCCCCCCCCCCCTCTCTCAAACTCTCCATCCACCTGGATCACACATACACATGCATATCTCACTCGCACTCGATAGGCCCATCTAAAACTCTATCTCTCCCCCTCGTTCTCTCTCCATCTCACATGCGCACACACACAATCTCATGCCCAACTAGCCAAGTATGATGGTCTCTCACTCAATTGTAGGCACACGCAGTCCCCCCTATATGTATATGACTAGCTAATCTTACTCTCCATCACAAACATGTGCATGGTCTATCTCGATTTCTCTCGGGGCATCTTTCTATCGCGCACGCACTCCCTCGATATCCCACCCATATAGTCCCCTCACGATCACGACGGGAGCTCTCTATGACAAACACACCCTCTCTCCCTCCCCATGCGTCCATGCCATCCATGTGTCCCTCTCGACCTTTGTTCCTTGTTGGCCACACCTCTATTGAACATGTGCTACAGGGGTGTCTCTCTCCGTTGCAAACAATCACACACTAGCTATCTTCGTGTATCTCCTCGCCTCGCTTTTCCATCTCGGAGATGCATGCGTGATATGTTCGCATAAGAAACGAAAAAACACTCTCTCTTTCTAATTTATCGTTTGTTGTCACTTTCTCTTTCACACGCATACTCTTTTTGCACACTTACTCATTCTCCTTCACACGCACTTGATCTATCTCGATTGAGGCACTCTCCTCGGTCCATAGCATACAGATTTATTGAAAACTCAAACATCACAAAGTTTGACCATGTACGTGGAGAAAAAGAATTACATCTAGTACGGCAAACATATACCATTAGAGTCACCATGAGATGTAGTTTTGTATGATGTATCTTTGGTATTGTAGATATAAATAACATTTGCGTAAACCTCATCAAAGTTTCCAAAGTTTGACTTCTAAAAAATTTACATGCACAGCATTATCAAGCGGATGGAATATCTGTTTCCCCCTCTCAGCTATTTGATGCACCACTCAGCCTTATCGGGGCTCCTCAATCTCTCTCAAACTTTATTGGTCAGTTTGGTTCGTGACCTGACCCTCATGCCTTGATGGCCGGTACTGCCTGGTGTGGACATGAGATGTAAAATATTTCTGCCTAGCCAGGCTTGTGTGGTGCAGAAGCGTCTGGTTCATGCCTGGGCCAGTGAAAGCATCAATGTCCCATCAATCAATCCATGCATCAATTATTTAATGCTAATATCCATCCATGTTGTTGTTAGCTTCGTGGCCACACGACCAGGCATGGCCAGGCGTTCGAAATCGGTCGCCTAGGCCAGGCTACTTGCAGTGTCTGGAGTTCAGCCAGGCTAATTAAAGTGCAAGGGAACCCAGGCCAGGCGGGCTTTCTTTTTCACAGGGTAGCAACCAAACAAGCATGCATGAAATATAGCCACAACCCCAGGCCAGGCAAAATATGCTCAGGACGCAAGCCAAACTGGCCTTGTATCTCCCTGGTTCACACATACAAATGTCTCGCTCGCGCTATACATATAGACCCATCCAACACTCTCGGCCTTTGTTCTCTCTCCATGTGACACGCACCCCCCTAAGTACCATAATCCCTCAATCCATCATAGGCGCAAGCACTCCCCCCCCCCCCTCGATCCTTAGTATGATTATCTCTTACTAGCCATCAGGAACACATGTATTGTCTCCTTCCATCCATACGTCTATCTCGATATCTCTCGGGGCATCTTCTATTGCGCACACACCTTGTCACTCGATCTCCCACCCATGTAGTCCCATCACGATCTCCAGGGGATCTCTCTATGACAAACATACACTCTCTCCTCCCCATGTCTGCATTTTTCCGTACGTCTCTCCCGACCTCTCTCCCTTGTTTGTTAGTCCCCTCTTGGCCACGTGCTAGGGGTCTTGCTCTCTCGGTTCCAAACAACCACACACTATCTCCTCACCTTGCCTCCGTTGTCAAAGATGCATGTGTGATATGTTTGCAGAAGACACGTATGCTTTTTCTCTACTTTTATCGTGTGTTTTCCATGTCTCTTTCACACACGCACACACACTTTTTTCGCTCTCTCTCTCACTCTCTCTCTCTCTCTCTCTCTCTCTCTCGCTTGTTAGGGACTCTGTCACGTCCATAAGCATATGGATGTTTTGAAAAGTCAAACCTCAGAATAGTTTGACCAGGTATATGTGGAGAAAAACATTTACATTTGGGACGATCATTAGATTCATCACAACATGTACTTACTTCATACTATCATTTATCTTTGGTATTGTAGATATAAGTAATTTCTTTGTAAACTTGGTCAAAGTTTCCAAAGTTTGACTTAAAAAAATGTTGGAACTACATTATCGAACGGAGGGAGTAGCTCGTTCTCTCTCTCTCTCTGCTATCTCTCACGGGCCTCCCCTCTCACTCGAACTCTCAATACCGATGGATTATACGCTCACTGTGTCAGCGTATAGCTCCGTATATTGTTTAGTTGACCGGTCAACTAATCCACATGCTGCCTTGTCAGCTCGTGTTCTGTATCTTCGTGTGCTGGCCCATGTGGCAGTGGTTGAAAATAAGTAAACTAGAGGCTGATACGTCTCCAACGTATCTATAATTTTTTATTGCTCCATGCTACTTTATCTACTGTTTTGGACTATATTGGGATTTATTTTCCACTTTTATATTATTTTTGGGACTAACCTATTAACCGGAGGCCCAGCCCAGATTTGCTATTTTATGCCTATTTCAGTATTTCGAGGAAAAGAAATATCACACGGAGTCAAAACGGAACGAAATCAACTGGAGAAGTTATTTTTGGAAGGAAACTCACCTGATGGACTTGGACCCCACGTTAGAAGAGCCACGAGGCGGTCACGAGGGTGGAGGGCGCACCCTCCCCCCTGGGCGCGCCCCCTGCCTCGTGGGGCCCCCGTAGCTCCACCGACGTTCCTCCTTCACCCATATATACCGTCGTACCCTAAAACTTCCAAAGCAGAAGATAGATCGAGAGTTCCGCCGCCGCAAGCCTCCAGAACCACCAAAAACCACTCGGGACCCCTTTCCGGTACCCTGCCGGAGGGGGATCCATCTTCGGTGGCCATCTTCATCATCCCGGTGCTCTCCATGACGAGGAGGGAGTAGTTCACCCTCGGGGCTGAGGGTATGTACCAGTAGCTATGTGTTTGATCTCTCTCTCTCTCTCTCTCTCTCTCTCGTGTTCTCTCTCGTGTTCCTCTATGGCACGATCTTGATGTATCCCGAGCTTTGCTATTGTAGTTGGATCTTATGATGTTTCTCCCCCTCTACTCCTTTGTGATGAATTGAGTTTCCCCTTTTGAAGTAATCTTATCGGATTGAGTCTTTATGAGAACACTTGATGTATGTCTTGGTGATCAACTTGCGGGTTCGTGACATTGGGAACCTATGCATAGGGGTTGGCACACGTTCTTGATTCTCCGGTAGAAACTTTGGGGCGCTCTTTGAAGTACTTTTATGTTGGTTGGATAAATCTGAGATTGTGTGATGCATATCGTATAATCATGCCCGCAGATACTTGAGGTGATAATGGAGTACCTAGGTGACATTAGGGTTTTGGCTGATTTGTATCTTAAGGTGTTATTCTAGTAAAAACTCCAAGGTTGTTTGTGACACTTATAGGAATATCCCAGCGGATTGATTTGAAAGAATAACTTTGTGGTGGTTTCGTACCCGACCATAATCTCTACGTTTGTTCTCCGCTATTAGTGGCTTTGGAGTGACTCTTTGTTGCATGTTGAGGGCTTGTCATATGTTCTATCTATGTTATTATTGTTGAGAGAACTTGCACTAGCGAAAGTATGAACCCTAGGCCTTGTTTCCTATAATTGCAATACCGTTTACGCCCACTTTTACCAATTGTTACCTTGCTGTTTTTATATTTTCAGTTTACAAAAACCTATATCTTCTATCCATATTGCACTTGTATCACCATCTCTTCGCCGAACTAGTGCACCTATACAATTTACCATTGTATTGGGTGTGTTGGGGACACAAGAGACTCTTTGTTATTTGGTTGCAGGGTTGCTTGAGAGAGACCATCTTCATCCTCACGCCTCCTATGGATTGATAAACCTTAGGTCATCCACTTGAGGGAAATTTGCTACTGTCCTACAAACATGTGCACTTGCAGGCCCAACAACGTCTACAAGAAGAAGGTTGTGTAGTAGACATCAAGCTCTTTTCTGGCGCCATTGCCGGGGAGGCTAGGTAAGTGAAGGTATATCTTTAGATCTTGCAATCGAATCTTTTTGTTTCTTGTTTTATCACTAGTTAGTATTATAAAATAAAACTAAAAAATGGAATTGAGTTTCTCTCATATGCTTCATCTTTTTTAATATCATTCGTGAGTATGATGGAAAGGATAATTGTGCTCAAGTGCTAGAAGAAGAAATCTCTAAAATGTTTGGCACTAAATATTTGAATGATGAGCATGATTGCAATGTTGTTAGTACGAATTCTTTGAATATCCATGATGCTAATGATGATTGCACTAGTTATGATGAAAATGTCTCCTATAAACATGTCAATTTTTGTGGAGTAGATTGGGTTTGTAAGTACACACCAAATAGGGAAGATAGATATTGCAAGAGTCATAAGTACTTAGAAACCAAATTGTTGCAAGAAGAGCTAGATGAATGCGCTGAAAGATTCAATATTTATAGTACCCCTTGTGAACTCTGCAATGAACATGGTAATTTAAAGCTCCAATGCTATTTGTTTCATGATCAAGTCGTGTCCAAATATTGTGATAATTTGATTACCCTTGAGCATCATAAAGAGCTTAGCCTTTTTTTGGGCTACGAAGAAATGAAACGTATAACTGAGGGTATTCCAAAATTTAATCTTGATAAGTCTCTTGATTTTGATCTAGAGAAGATTTATATGTATTGTGCGGTGAATTGTATTGAAAATCCTTATATTGCCAATTACATAAAGAAAAGAAAACAAATAGAAGATGAAGGGAATACTAATGAAAGGGAAGAGACTTCCCAATATCCTCCTATTATTTCTTATGATGAATCAGGTAATGAGGAGGAGACTTCTATTCAACCAATATCATTAATAAGGAGCTCCAAAAGAGGATTGAACCCACACAATATGTGGTGAAGAAGAAGAAAATAAAAAGCAAGAGAGGTAAAAAGGTATCTCTCCCAAATAAAGTTGCTCCTGTTATTGCTATGCCCCATGAAAATGAAGATGATACACTTGATGATGATCTCGTTATGCCTATTGATTGTTGTGATGATTATGATTGGGAATATAATGATACTCCGTATGATCTTGAAAATCTTTTTGGCACTTGCTTGGAAGAATATGATAATAATGTTTGCTATACTATTGGTGCTATCCATACTATTAATGATGAGAGTGATTATGCTTATGACACGAAAAGGCCCAAGCTTGGGGAAGCTATGTTTGATGAGGATGACATATTTGAGAATATATTTGCTGCAATTAATGTTCGTCCCAAGCTTGGGGATGCTATGTTTAATAATGATGATATTTTTAGCCTTCCATGTTTTGATATGCAAAGTAATTATGATGAGAACAAAGTTGCTACTTATGATGATTATTGTGATAAAACTTATGCTATAAAAAGTAGTGATGATTATATTAATAAAACTTGTCATGACTATGAGTATCCTTTCTCTGAACATTACTCTTTTAATGTGGAAGCAATTTATAGTATTCAAGTCTCTTATGATACTCCCACTATTCCGAATGAGAAGAATTTTGCTTATGTGGAGAGTAATAAAATTTCTATGCTTGTAGATCATGAAAAGAATGCTTTAGGTGCTGGTTATATTGTTGAATTAATTCATGATGCTACTGAAAATTATTATGAGGGAGGAATATATGCTTGTAGGAATAGCAATAATGTCAAGTTTCCTCTCTATGTGCTTAAAATCTTGAAGTTATGCTTGTTTTACCTTCCTATGCAAGTTGATTCCCGTTCCCATAAGTTGTTTGCTCACAAACTCCCTATGCATAGGAAGTGGGTTAGACTTAAATGTTCTAGTCATATTCTTCATGATGCTCTCTTCATGTTTCAACTCCTAAATTTTATGTGAGCGTCATTGAAATCATCATGCCTAGCTAGGGGCGTTAAACGATAGCGCTTGTTGGGAGGCAACCCAATTTTATTTTAGTTTTTTATTTTTGGTTCTGTTTAGGAATAGATAATCCATCTAGCCTCTGTTTAGATGTGGTTTTATGTTTTAATTAGTGTTTGTGCCAAGTAGAACCTTTGGGAAGACTTGGGTGAAGTCTTTATGATCATGCTGTAAAAAACAGAAACTTTAGCGCTCGCGAGATTAGCTAGAACTTTTTACTGCAGAGTGCTATTTAGTTTATTCTTTTTGCATATGATTACTATACCAATTCCTCAGGTTCACCAATTTATTTTAGAATTTTTGGAGTTCCAGAAGTTTGCGTTAGTTACAGATTACTACAGACTGTTCTGTTTTTGACAGATTCTGTTTTCATTGTGTTGTTTGCGTATTTTGATGAATCTATGGCTAGTAAAATAGTTTATAAACCATAGAGAAGTTGGAATACAGTAGGTTTAACACCAATATAAATAAAGAATGAGTTCATTACAGTACCTTGAAGTGGTGATTTGTTTTCTTTCGCTAACGGAGCTCACGAGTTTTCTGTTAAGTTTTGTGTTGTGAAGTTTTCAAGTTTTGGGTAAGGCTTCGATGGACTATGGAATAAGGAGTGGCAAGATCCTAAGCTTGGGGATGCCCAAGTCACCCCAAGGTAATATTCAAGGACAACCAAGAGCCTAAGCTTGGGGATGCCCCGGATGGCATCCCCTCTTTCGTCTTCGTTCATCGGTAACTTTACTCGGAGCTATATTTTTATTCACCACATGATATGTGTTTTGCTTGGAGCGTCATTTTATTTTCTTTCGCTTTGCTTGCTGTTTGAATAAAATACCAAGATCTGAAATTTTTAAATGATAGAGAGTCTTCACATAGTTGCATAATAATTATTTAGCTACTCATTGATCTTCACTTATATCTTGTTGGAGTAGTTTGTCATTTGCTCTAGTGCTTCACTTATATCTATTAGAGCACAATGGTGGTTCTATTTTAAAGAAACTTGATCTCTCATGCTTCACTTAGATTATTTTGAGAGTCGTTAATAGCATGGTAATTTGCTTAATGTTAATATACTTGGTATTCAAGATATGTGAAACTTTCTTTTTTAGTGGGTTGAATACTAAGATAAGTTTGATGCTTGATAATTGTTTTGAGATATGGAGGTGATAATATCATAGTCGTGCTAGTTGAGTAACTGTGAACTTGGGAAATACTTGTGTTGAAGTTTGCAAGTCCCGTAGCATGCACGTATGGGTAATGTTGTGTAACAAATTTGAAGCATGAAGTGTACCTGGCTTGTGCATCCATATGAGTGGCGGTCGGGGACGAGCGATGGTCTTTTCCTACCAATCTATCCCCCTAGGAGCATGCGCGTAGTACTTGATTTTTGATGACTTCTAAATTTTTGCAATAAGTATATGAGTTCTTTTGACTAATGTTGAGTCCATGGATTATACGCACTTTTACCTTTCCGCCATTTGCTAACCTCTTCGGTACCGTGCATTGCCGTTTCTCACATTGAGAGCTGGTGCAAACTTCGCCGGTGCATCCAAACCCCATGATATGATACACTCTTTCACACATAAACCTCCCTATATCTTCCTCAAAACAGCCACCATACCTACCTATCATGGCATTTCCATAGCCATTCCGAGATATATTGCCATGCAACTTCCACCATCGTCATCATCATCATGACATGCTTTAATTTTGTCATATTGCCATTGCATGATCTTGTAGTTGACATCATATTTGTGGCAAAGCCACCATGCATTATTTTTCATACATGTCACTCTTGATTCATTGCACCATCCCGGTACACCGCCGGAGGCATTCATAATAGAGTCATATCTTGTTCTAGTATCGAGTTGTAATCATTATGTTGTAATCAATAGAAGTGTGATGATCATCATTATTAGAGCATTACCCAATCAAAAAAAAAGAGAAAGGCCAAAAAGCAAAAAAAGGGAAGGCCCAAAAAAAGAGAAAATAAAAAGGGCAATGCTACTATCTCTTTTTCCACACTTGTGCTTCAAAGTAGCACCTTGTTCTTCATGAAGTGAGTCTCATATATTGTGCTTCAAAGTAGCACCATGATTTTCATATAGTGAGTCTCATAAGTTGTCTTGTTCATACTAGTGGGAATTTTTCATTATAGAACTTGGCTTGTATATTCCAACGATGGGCTTCCTCAAAATACCCTAGGTCTTCATGAGCAAGCAAGTTGGATGCACACCCACTAGTTTTATTTTGTTGAGCATTCTTAGCTCTAGTGCATCCGTTGCATGGCAATCCCTACTCCTTGCATTAACATCAATCGATGGGCATCTCCATAGCTCATTGATTAGCCTCGTTGATGTGAGACTTTCTCCTTTTTTATCTTCTCCACACAATCCCCATCATCATATTCTATACCACCAATAGTGCTATGCCCATGGCTCGCGCTCATGTATTGTGTGAAGGTTGAAAAGGTTTGAGATTATTTGAGTATGAAACAATTGCTTGGCTTGTCACCGGGGGTATAGAAGTTGGGAACATCTTTATGTGACGAAAATGAAGCATAGCTTAACCATATGATTTTGTAGGGATGAACTTTCTTTGGCCATGCTATTTTGAGATGACATAATTGCTTATTTAGCATGCTTGAAGTATTATTATTTTTGTGTCAATATGAACTTTTGTCTTAAATCTTTCGGATCTGAATATTCATATCACAAGTAAGAAGAATTACATTGAAATTATGCCAAAGTATCACTCCGCATCAAAAATTCTCTTTTTATCATTTACC
This sequence comes from Aegilops umbellulata, assembly GCA_032464435.1. Taxonomy (NCBI): domain Eukaryota; kingdom Viridiplantae; phylum Streptophyta; class Magnoliopsida; order Poales; family Poaceae; genus Aegilops; species Aegilops umbellulata. The sequence goes on from CP136055.1 coordinate 194,409,717, forward strand.
TACTCGAGGACGAGCAGGAATTAAGCTTGGGGATGCTTGATACGTCTCCAACATATCTGTCGGGGAAACTGATCCACGAGCACCTATGGGGACCGAGCCCCTTTCGGTTCGGCGGGGGGCGGAGGTCGCACGAAGAGCAGATCGAGGCGGAGCACACGAGCAGTTTACCCAGCTTCGGAGCTCTCCGGAGAGATAATACTCCTACTGTTGCTTTGTGGTTTGTATTGAGTTCTTGCTCGGGAGCGCTGAGTGCTACAGTACGCACCAGCAGCTAACGAGACCGAGCGTGAGCGTTCTACTGTCCTCCTCCCTCCATGTTGTGCATGGGCCTCCTTTTATATGCTCAACGGGTCTCCAACAGGTGGCAACGTAGACAAGGGTAAAAATGGAAAGGTGCTGCGGTTGGTACAGCTACATGTACAGTGTATCCTACCTAACCCTGACGGCAGGGGACAAGGGCATTAAATGCCTATCTACGTCGCCCAAACAGTGCAGAAAGGGGACCGTCAGGGACGCCACCGCTCGCCACGATGGCGATCTTGTCAGTGCCGCTTGCCACAGTGCACCCCTGGCTGCACAGCCTCCCGCCACGTACGCCTGGAAGGGTCCCAGAGCGACATATTGGTGGGTGCGCTGGAGCGCGGGTACAGAGTGGTTGCTAGCCTGCCGCGGCAAAGTGCCTTGCCGCGGTCGTTGTCTTGTCGCGTCTGGAAGCTTGCCGCTTGCCGGGTCTTGCCGGGACGCGTGGCGCGTCGCGACAAGTTCCTTGAGATGCCTTGGTTGGCCTCCCCGGGAAGCTCCTCTTGTCGGGGTCTTGTGTCTTGAGTGGCCTTCCCGGCAAGCTCCTCTTGTCGGGGCCTTTTCTCCTTGGCTTGAATACTTTGTTCTTGAATGGCTCCAAAGGAACCACAGAGGATATTGGCGGTCACCCGGCAAGCCTTGCCGCGGGACGCTGCGACTGCCCGTGCACAAGTTCGGGATACTAGGGTACCCCTACTCTAGTAAACCGACAGGAGGCCCCGGGCCTGGGCCATACACGGTGCCGAGCGCTGTTGGGCCCGGCCCAAAACAGGGCACGGGCACATGCGGCCTGGGTCACGCCGTATCTTATTCCGTATCCACCGCGCCCTCCCTGAACGGCACGCGTCGATTGCGGCGTCGTGGGAGAGATCATGGGTGGTTTCTTTATTCGGAAAGGCGGAACGTCCGCTCCCTTCCTCCTTATAAGCAGGGGAAACAGGGGCAGTTCGCCCATCTGCCCGTTGGTATCCCTTCCTTGAAAATCTTCGCCACTCCCCTTCCTCCCAAAGCCGAAGGAGAGCAGCGCCCCGCCCCCATCGCCACCAGCACCACCAATGCCGTCGTCCTCCCTCACCACTCCCGCCATGGCTCTGAAAGCCGAGAAGGTGAAGTCGGCCGAGGCGCAGCGGCTCGCGGCGCTGCGAAAGGAGCGGGCAATCTTCCCTCCTAAGCTTGCCACGGAAGAGCTGAAGGAGTACTACTACCTCTTCTGGTCGACAGGGACGTGAGCGCATCCACGCACGAAGGTACTCCCAGCCGCTGCTTGGGAAAAGGCTCCCACTGGGTACCCTTTCTTCGCCTTGTTCTTCTACTGTGGGCTCTGCCCACCCTTTTCTGAATTTTTCTGTGACGTCATGAACACCTATGGGCTCCGCCTCCTTGACTTCACCCCCAATGTTGTCCTGACCATGGCAGTTTTTGCACATCTCTGCGAAAACTTTGTCGGAATCCATACAAACGTAGCCCTTTTCCGCCACTTCTTTTCGCCTCGAGTTGAGAAAGGAGAGCCTTTATCCGGCGGAATCGCCTGGATCTCAAAAGCCGGCAAGAAGGATGCTTATCTGGATGGAGAGTTCCGCAGCAAGTGGGAGGAGTGGAGGGCGGACTGGTGCCTGATTGTCGAGGAGAACCCGCAGCCGTTTACCGCCCTGTGCCAAACTCCAGTAGTGCGCGGCAGTGATTGAAGTAGCTTGGCCCCAGAAGACGACAGACTGAAGATTGCCGTCGCCCGGATCCAACACCTCAGGCTTGCCGGGCTTACTGTAGGAGCGGTTGGCGCAGATTTCCTTCGCCGCCGCATCGCCCCCCTGCAGGAGAGGAGGAGACCCGCCTGGGAGTTCCAGAACACGGCGGATATCATGAGGCTGCGGCCGGGCCTCAACTTCAACTTCACTGTCCTGGAGCTCAACGCGATGCTCCAGGAGCTATTCAAGTACGACCCTCAGCATCCCGAAGTGTTCAGGTTGCCGAGGGGCGTCGTTCCGTTGTGCAACAACTCCTCGCTCGACCGCATCCGTGCAATGATGCCGTTGTGCGACTCGCATGGAATTGACCCAGCCTGGATAGAGCCTGCAGATGATGTCGTGCAGGCGTTCTTTGATGGCTTGGTAGAAGTGCCGATCGACGCCGATGAGCAGAGGGGCCTCACCCGGGACACCACCGACGAGGAGATCAAGCGCATCGCCACCAGGCTGGAAGAGGCGGCGGCAGCTGCAGCCGCGGGCGAGTTTGGATTCACTGTGGAGGAGGCAGAGGCAGCAGAGGCGACAAGCCTTGCCGAGCGAGAGGATCTTGCCGGCGAGGAGAAGTCTGCCGGGCATGACGTCAGGCCGAGCGGGCCCGCCGAGGATACGAGCGGCTCGTTGGAGATCGACTCCTCTTCCTCTTCGTCTTCGGGCAGCTTGCCGCAAGCAGAGCCCCTGGCTCCACAAGCAGAGCCCCCGGCTCCAACAAGAAGGCGTCTTCGCAAGGCCGAGGACGTAGCGGAGCGGCGCACGAGTCAACCCCTGCCGCATCGCACGACACACTCCACCGCGGCAAGTTCTGTTGCCGCGGGAGCACCTCACGCTGCAGCGGCAACTGGAGCGGGGTCCTCCCGGTCTGCCGCTCCAGCTCCTGCCAAGCGGCCAAGGGATCCTACTCCTCTGCCTCCTCGCGCCGGAGGTGGGCCAGGCTTTGACTTCTCCGCGCTCAGCTCCGACGAGGAAGAAGAAGAGTAAGATTCTTATTGTACTTGTATGTCTTCAATACTTGTTGTCTTGTCTTGTATCTCATTCGCTTTACTCTGAACTTATTCCTTTTTAGGACTCTGGCCCAGAGAGCGGCAAAGAGAGCCAAGGTCCCGGTGATTGTCATCGAGGACGATCCCACCGTGTCAGCAGGGGGTGCGCTCGAGACAAACTTGCCGGACCCGACAGCTGTTCTTCAGAGCAGCCCCCAGCGCAGCCCCCAGCGTAAGTATATGGTTTGCTTCCCGCTGTTAGGCGCGCATGGATACTCTTTGTTTGCTGATATTTGACTGTTGGCTTGTGTAGGAGCAGAGCAGCCCCACCAGGAGCGTCCGGATGCCGCCCCTGACATGCCATCTGCTTCGACTACGCCGCCAAGGGAGAGTTCTCCGGCAAGGGAGAATCCTCCGACAAGGGAGAGCTCTCCAGCAAGGGAGAAGTCTCCGGCAAGGGACAGTACCAGCGAACCCCCAGCAGCGGAGATCCCAACTGCCGAGCCTGGTACAGGTACTTCTTGCTTCTAAACTTCCCTTGGGTTCTTCTTCGTTTGATCTTCTTTTTGGATATCTGCTTCACTTTTCTTCCTTTTTCGGTCGTCAGATCCATCCCCAGCTGCGCCAGCTCCCTGTCAATATCTGCGGCAGCATTCACAAGACCCTCCGTCCACTGCTCCACATTCTCCCTTAAGGTGTTCTGGGTGGCAGCAATGCTCTCCAGCAGCGCCTTGTCGGCCTTGATTTCCTTCTTCAGGGCCGCCTCCTGCTCCCTGGCGCCGTCCAGCGTCTTGGTCAAAGCGGTCATCTTCAACTCAAGATCGGCGTTGGAATCCTTGGCGGCGCCAAGATCCTTGATCTTCTCGGTGAGACGACCCTGCAGTTCGCCAAAGGTGTAGGCGTCCTTCTCGCGCTCATGCTTGAGCGCGGCAAGCTCTTCGCCGCTCGCCTTGAGGTCGGCCTCCAGCTGCGCCACCTTCATCTCCAGCTCCTTCTTGGCGGCCTCGGCGGCTGCGGCGGCATCCTCCGCTTGCTTGATAGCTCCGCCAAGTGTTCGCTCGCGCGCGGCAAGCTCCTCCTCGTGGCTATCAAGGTTGACCTTCCGCTGCGCCAGCTCACACTCCTGCGCCGACAGCTTCTCAGCGGCAAGCCGCTTTTGCTCCTCGACGTCAGCCTTCTCGAGGAGGAAGGCCTTCTGCGCCTCCTCGAGCTGCTCCCGCTCCTCCGCCAGGGACCGAGAGCTGCCTGGTTGATGCCTCGGAGCTCCGCCGCGCGCTTCTCAATGTTGGCTCCCGCCTTCGCGGCAAGCGCTTCGCGGGATTCCAGCTTGGCTTGTCGAGCGCGGTAGAGCGACAACAGCTTCCGCGGCAGTCGCTCCTCCTTAGGCTCGTCGCTGCTGCTGCTTGGCACGTCGACCAGCGTCAGCCCAGTGGAGGCGAGCACCTCCACGTCAAAGCTTTCTCCTTCGACCGGCGCCCTGGACGTTGACGCCCAGGGGAGGTTGATGAAGACGCCATCACCGGCCTTCAAGTAGACGCCAGGCTGGGACTCTTCGGAGCATGGCGCTGCGGCAGCGGAGGAAGGGTCGGCGGTCGGCGTAGCGCCTGACGCTCCTGCGGCCTCAGGGCCGTCAGTGCGGTCGCCAGACCCCTCGTCAGCCACTGCGACGGCAGCCTTGGCGGCCTCTTCGCCGCCGGGATCATCAGCGCCGACCGCTTCTTCGGTGGCAGCGGCATCATCAACAACAACCTCGGCGCCAAAAGATGTCGGGGAAACTGATCCACGAGCACCTATGGGGACCGAGCCCCTTTCGGTTCGGCGGGGGGCGGAGGTCGCATGAAGAGCAGATCGAGGCGGAGCACACGAGCAGTTTACCCAGCTTCGGAGCTCTCTGGAGAGATAATACTCCTACTGCTGCTTTGTGGTTTGTATTGAGTTCTTGCTCAGGAGCGCTGAGTGCTACAGTATGCACCAGCAGCTAACGAGACCGAGCGTGAGCATTCTACTGTCCTCCTCCCTCTACGTTGTGCATGGGCCTCTTTTATATGCTCAAGGGGTCTCCAACAGGTGGCAACGTAGACAAGGGTAAAAATGGAAAGGTGTTGCGGTTGGTACAGCTACCTGTACAGTGTATCCTACCTAACCCTGACGGCAGGGGACAAGGGCATTAAATGCCTATCTACGTCGCCCAAACAGTGCAGAAAAGGGACCGTCAGGGACGCCACCGCTCGCCACGATGGCGATCTTGTCAGTGCCGCTTGCCACAGTGCACCCCTGGCTGCACAGCCTCCCGCCACGTACGCCTGGAAGGGTCCCAGTGCGACACGTTGGTGGGTGCGCTGGAGCGCGGGTACAGAGTGGTTGCTAGCCGCACTTTGCCGCGGTCGTTGTCTTATCGCGTCCGGAAGCTTGCCGCTCGCCGGGTCTTGCCGGGACGCGTGGCGCGTCGCGGCAAGTTCCTTGAGATTCCTTGGTTGGCCTCCCCGGCAAGCTCCTCTTGCCGGGGTCTTGTGTCTTGAGTGGCCTTCCCGGCAAGCTCCTCTTGCCGGGGCCTTGTCTCCTTGGCTTGAATACTTTGTTCTTGAATGGCTCCAAAGGAACCACAGAGGATATTGGCGGTCACCCGTCAAGCCTTGCCGCGGGACGCTGCGACTGCCCGTGCACAAGTTCGGGATACTAGGGTACCCCTACTCTAGTACACCGACAGGACCCCCGGGCCTGGGCCATACACGGTGCCGAGCGCTGTTGGGCCAGGCCCAAAACAGGGCACGGGCACACGCGGCCTGGGTCAAGCCGTATCTTATTCCGTATCCACCACGCCCTCCCCTACCTGGCGCGCCAAAGATGTCGGGGAAACTGATCCACGAGCACCTATGGGGACCGATCCCCTTTCGGTTCGGCGGGGGGCGGAGGTCGCACGAAGAGCAGATCGAGGTGGAGCACACGAGCATTTACCCAGCTTCGGAGCTCTCCGGAGAGATAATACTCCTACTGCTACTTTGTGGTTTGTATTGAGTTCTTGCTCGGGAGCGCTGAGTGCTACAGTACGCACCAACAGCTAACGAGACCGAGCGTGAGCGTTCTACTGTCCTCCTCCCTCTACGTTGTGCATGGGCCTCCTTTTATATGCTCAAGGGGTCTCCAACAGGTGGCAACGTAGACAAGGGTAAAAATGGAAAGGTGCTGCGGTTGGTACAGCTACCTGTACAGTGCATCCTACCTAACCCTGACGGCAGGGGACAAGGGCATTAAATGTCTATCTACGTCGCCCAAACAGTGCAGAAAAGGGACCGTCAGGGACGCCACCGCTCGCCACGATGGCGATCTTGTCAGTGCCGCTTGCCACAGTGCACCCCTGGCTGCACAGCCTCCCGCCATGTACGCCTGGAAGGGTCCCAGAGGGACACGTTGGTGGGTGCGCTGGAGCGCGGGTACAGAGTGGTTGCTAGCCTGCCGCGGCAAAGTGCCTTGCCGCGGTCGTTGTCTTGTCGCGTCCGGAAGCTTGCCGCTCGCTGGGTCTTGCCGGGACAAGTGGCGCGTCGCGGCAAGTTCCTTGAGATGCCTTGGTTGGCCTCCCCGGCAAGATCCTCTTGCCGGGGTCTTGTGTCTTGAGTGGCCTTCCCGGCTAGCTCCTCTTGCCGGGGCCCTGTCTCCTTGGCTTGAATACTTTGTTCTTGAATGGCTCCAATGGAACCACAGAGGATATTGGCGGTCACCCAGCAAGCCTTGCCGCGGGACGCTGCGACTGCCCGTGCACAAGTTCGGGATACTAGGGTACCCCTACTCTAGTACACCGATAGTATGTATAATTTTTGATTGCTCCATGCTACTTTATCTACTGTTTTGGACTATATTGGGATTTATTTTCCACTTTTATATTATTTTTGGGACTAACCTATTAACCGGAGGCCCAGCCCAGATTTGCTGTTTTATGCCTATTTCAGTATTTCTAGGAAAAGGAATATCAGACGGAGTCAAAACGGAACGAAATCAACTGGAGAAGTTATTTTTGGAATGGAACTCACCTGATGGACTTGGACCCCACGTCAGAAGAGCCACGAGGCGGTCACGAGGGTGGAGGGCGCGCCCTCCCCCCTGGGCGCGCCCCCTGCCTCGTGGGGGCCCCGTAGCTCCACCGACGTTCCCCCTTCACCCATATATACCGTCGTACCCTAAAACTTCCAAAACAGAAGATAGATCAGGAGTTCCGCCGCCGCAAGCCTCCAGAACCACCAAAAACCAATCGGGACCCCTTTCTGGTACCCTGCCGGAGGGGGGATCCATCTCCGGTGGCCATCTTCATCATCCCGGCGCTCTCCGTGACGAGGAGGGAGTAGTTCACTCTCGGGGCTGAGGGTATGTACCAGTAGCTATGTGTTTGATCTCTCTCTCTCTCGTGTTCTCTCTCGTGTTCCTCTATGGCACGATCTTGATGTATCCCGAGCTTTGCTATTGTAGTTGGATCTTATGATGTTTCTCCCCCTCTACTCCTTTGTGATGAATTGAGTTTCCCCTTTTGAAGTAATCTTATCGGATTGAGTCTTTATGAGAACACTTGATGTATTTCTTGGTGATTAACTTGCGGGTTTCGTGACATTGGGAACCTATGCATAGGGGTTGGCACACGTTCTTGATTCTCCGGTAGAAACTTTGGGGCGCTCTTTGAAGTACTTTTATGTTGGTTGGATAAATCTGAGATTGTGTGATGCATATCGTATAATCATGCCCACGGATACTTGAGGTGACAATGGAGTATCTAGGTGACATTAGGGTTTTGGTTGATTTATATCTTAAGGTGTTATTCTAGTAAAAACTCCAGGGTTGTTTGTGACACTTATAGGAATAGCCCAACGGATTGATTTGAAAGAATAACTTTGTGGTGGTTTCGTACCCGACCATAAGCTCTACGTTTGTTCTCCGCTATTAGTGGCTTTGGAGTGACTCTTTGTTGCATGTTGAGGACTTGTCATATGTTCTATCTATGTTATTATTGTTGAGAGAACTTGCACTAGCGAAAGTATGAACCCTAGGCCTTGTTTCCTATCATGGCAATACCGTTTACGCTCACTTTTACCACTTGTTACCTTGCTGTTTTTATATTTTCAGTTTACAAAAACCTATATCTTCTATCCATATTGCACTTGTATCACCATCTCTTCGCCGAACTAGTGCACCTATACAATTTACCATTGTATTGGGTGTGTTGGGGACACAAGAGACTCTTTGTTATTTGGTTGCAAGGTTTCTTGAGAGAGACCATCTTCATCCTCACGCCTCCTACGGGTTGATAAACCTTAGGTCATCCACTTGAGGGAAATTTGCTACTGTCCTACAAACCTGTGCACTTGCAGGCCCAACAACGTCTACAAGAAGAAGGTTGTGTAGTAGACATCAGAGGCCCATCTGACAAGCATTGAAGTAAACAAAGTTGAAACCACTCGGGGTAGCACCCCGCACGCTAGTAAATTGAGGGCACATTGAGGACAAAATTCTTGTGCGGGAAGGACACACTTGCGCACAATTCACCACTGCGCGGCGGCATGCATAGAAGGATGCACTCGCGCACACCCAGCACACAATACACACCAGCACACGTGTACACCGGCGTCGCCGCCGGTTGAGATGGACGGCGAGGCAGCCAACAAGCGGAGGCGGCTCAAACCAAAACCGCATCTAGCGAGCCTATACTTCATCGGTAGCTTCCCCGACGACACGCTGCTCATCATCATCGGCCTCCTCCCCACCAAATCTGTCGTGCGGACCGCCCTACTCTCCCGGCGGTGGCACCCCCTCTGGCGCTCCGTCCCCCTCAACCTCACCGTCGATAGCTGCCTCTGCGACGGGGATTGCAAACGCATGGCCGCCGTCTCCAAGATCCTTTCATCGCACCCTAGGCCAGCCAAACGCCTTGACATCCTCATGTTCAGTACCAACTGCAAGGTCCAACCCAAGTTCGACAAGTGGTTCTTAACCCCCGTCCTAGATCAGCTCGAGGAGCTCGGCTTTGAAGCTAGACGATGTCGCTTGCTGCCGCCGTCCGCGCTCCGCCTCATGCCAACGCTGCGCCGCGCCAGCTTCAGCTCCTGCTATCTTCCCCAGATTAATGCCACGCCCGCTCTTCTTCTCCCTCAACTCAAGCAGCTCGACCTCTTCGACGTTGTCATCTCGAAGAAGTCTATGGAGCACCTGCTCTGCAGCTGTACTGCGCTTGAGTACCTTCGTCTTGAGTAGATCCATGGGTTCATTAGCCTCCACATCGCCTCGACGAATCTCCGATGGATTTATGTGTCTTGCTAGCCCCGCAACAAGACATTAATTGGGAAGAGATCACTCCAGCTGTTCCACGTTATGGTTATTGAGAAATGTGCCTTTCCTTGAGAGATTCCTTGTATCGGATCTAGAAGGTCCAATAAAAATCAGGGTCATTGACGCGCCGAAATTGACAGCGTTGGTGTACTCGTCTGCCAAATTCTCCGAACTCTTTATTGGATCCGTAATACTTCAGGTACAACACTCATCTTCTTCTCCGTCTAATTGAAATTCACATTTTTAAATTTCTTCTTGATGTATTTATGACCGTCTTCCAGAAAATGATTCCCACAAACTTGACCCAGTCCATGCGCACAGTGAAGATCTTAGCACTAAAATCTATCAGCCCCAATCTGGATCAAGTTGTTGGATTCCTTACATGCTTTCCGTGCACGGAGAAGCTACTCATCGAGGTGAAATTCTTTCCTATAAGTAAACGGTAATCACAACGTAGCTCTTCCGTAATTTTCCCAAATTACGATGACAAGTGTAGTGTTCAAAACTGCATCTACCCACTGCACCGAAAGAAATGTTTTTAGTATTTTTTCTCACGTGATCACCTGCATCGTTTTTATGCTATACTACTATAGTAGCCTAGGCTAGTCATAGTGGAAAGTAACTTATGGTTACCCTAAGAGCAAGTACTACCTCCGTCCTGGTTTACTCTTCCAATTTTGTAGTATCAAAATTTGACCATAGATTTAATTGACAAAATGTTAATGCATGTCACCAAGAACTATATCGTTGGATTCATATTTGAACATAATTTCAAATGGTGTAATATTTAGTGACATGCATTGGCATTTTCTTAGGTAAATCTATGGTCAAAATTTTATACTAAATACGAGGTAGTATTACAAAAGTGGGCTATGTAGGCCAAAACATGTGCCAAATTCACTTGTGATGCATTTGGCATCGATGCCCCTCCATTGCTCACCTGGTGTAGTTGGTTTGATTGATTTGTTTATACATGTGGGTCTGTGTGCACAGCGGTGCCAACTCTCTCACATCGCGAGAGCGGTGCCAAAACCTTTTGATTTGACATCGATGTGTATTATGTGGCATACTTTTGCGAAATATGGCATCGGCCACATAGTGGAAGGCAACAGATGCCCAAGCTCTTCACGTGCTCCTAGTTAAATGAGAGGAAACAAAGAGAGAGAGCGAGAGAGAGAGAGAGAGAGAGAGAGTGAAAAAATATCACTAGCCAGCCAACCCTATCGTATGAGCGAATGATATTGGTACCTCTTGATGACACGGAATCTTATGCAGCCAGCTGCTCTAATATGTTCTCTTCTTTTGCAGATAAGAAAAGACCCGAAAGTGAAAAATGTGATGCACTATAACAATCTCATCGAATGCCTTGATCTCCATCTTACATAAATTGATTTGATCGATTACCGAGGCAGCACATCTGAGATTAAATTGGCCAGGTTCTTTGTTCAGGAGGCAAGTGTGCTCAAGGTAATGAGGTTTGGCGTTCTCTGGTGCAACAATGAATGGCGTGTTGATCACCGCAAGTGTCTAAGCCTAAATGACAAAGTCTCCGCAGAAGCTGATTTTGTTTTTCAAACATCAAGTGGCCAGAGACTCGAAAACTTATTTGCCCATTAGTGATTTGCCAGGGCAGTGGATTTTAGTTTGTACGATAATGCTGCATCCACCTAAAGTAACGAAAGTTCTTACGTAAACTTCCTAGTAATTCCCTCTTCGTAGGTGCAGCAATAATCCTAACATTTGTAATATCAGTTTGAAACTTGTAATATTGTCCTGTCCTATTCCCGTGTTTTCAAAATCCTGTGAATCAAACAGGTCCTGAGTTGGTGATGATGTTGTGCCTCCCATCTTTCACCAATAGCCGTCGGATCTAGATCTGATGCATACAAACCAAGCTTCTCCATTTTTGCAAAAAGATGCCCGCACTTGTTCCCTATTTACAAACAACTCCTTGTCTCTCACAATCAGCCTCATCTCCTCCCCACCACATCTAGGTGTAGAAGGCCGTGGAAAATCTGGCGCGATGGCCGCTGCCGGAGCTGTCCACCCCCAATCTTGGTGTTTCGTGCAATGCACGGGCATCTATGCATGGGAAATTATGTCGAATAGGGCTAGTTGTAAGCAGGCTAGCTCTACAGCCATGATGATAGTGACTGCAGACGGTGAGGCTAACTATGGTGTGCCGAACACGGCGCCTATACACAGGTGTCATCTCTGGCGCAGGGTCTTGTCACATCACTATGAGGAGCAGCATGTAATAATTTGACCAACGGGTAGTACAGTGCTAGTACTCCTACTACTACATTGGTAGTACTACTACTAGTACTAGTAGCACCACCGTTTGGATTTAGGAGTACTACCACATCCATCTGGATTTTAGTATTTGACTAGCAATATCTAGTAATGCATGTCACCAAAAATGTACTACTCCCTTTGTAAATAAATACATGGTGTTTTATTCCTATCAGCGAGAGAACTTAATGTTTTTTTCTAACTAGAGTACTGTAATAGGATTACATGCAATGAACTAAACAATGCATGTCATGTTTGGTACTAGTCTCAAGTCATTGAAAGCATGCACGGCCCACGTCTCTCATTGGTTGATATGTCACGAAATAAGAAACAAGGAGGGAGTTAATGCACTGTGCCTAAGTATTTTGGGATTATTTGGTTTTCATAAGGTGACTTACACAACATTTTTGTTTACATGCATTAACATTTTATTAGTTAAATCAATGGTCAAAACTTGGCGCAAAATGCAAAGGGGACCAATAAACCAGTAAACATCAAACTTCTCTCGTTTGGCCCCAACTAGAGGTCCGGTGAGATGACTATACTGCACCGGCACGGAGGGGGACGCAGCTTCATTGACTTACGGAAACTGCCTTTGGGTGAATGACACATGGCCCCAGGGGGTGGCTGGCCCACCATCATACAGCCAAAGGCAGGTGCAGTAGAGGGCCAAGGAGTAGTACAAAATCCTACGCACCTCCGCACGCTAACAAAGGGCTGAGTGATCACTCGAATCGCAAGATCAGTTGACTAGAAGCTACGCTAGACCCATGGAGGCGATGAGCGCGAGCATCAGCCGGCTGTGCCAGATGGTCCACGACGCCGGCCTGCGGCCCGTCAGGTAGTATTGCTTGAGGCCGCCAGGGCGAGGGGCCGCTTGGACGACAGCTTCGTCTCCCTGTCCTCGTCGGTTTCCTCGACAAGTTCACCGTCGTCAAGAAGCTTGCGGACGACTTTGACGTAAGCCTCCAGCTGACGTGCCCAGGCTCTGCGATGCCCGCCACCCTGAACGGCCACTATGGTAACAACCTCTTCGATGCACTGGTGGCCCTGCGACTGCCCGCCGTTGCGCCGGAGAATGTCCACCTCGAGGTCGCGCTCGCCGCGCGGCGCCTGGCGCAGCAAGACACCATCGACATAATCACCCATGTCTACACGAAAATCGTCCACAAGGACTAGTACATGCAAGAGGAGGACGATAGGATGCTGGCCTTCTTGGAGCGCAGGGCAACCTTGGACGGCACTGTTCAGAAGCACGTTGAGCTCGCCGCCAACGCCGCTGCTCCTCACACGTCGGTTGGTGACCCGGCGCACTAGGGCGTGAGGATGTCAATGAACGTTGATGGATCTATATGTATTTTTATCCTTCCGTCAAATCCATGTAGTAGTATACTATACTACAGTAATTATCTTACCTTTCGCATCAACTTCATAATTTTCGTACGTACTCCATGCATGAACGGCGCCAGAAGCAAACTTCTCATTACTCTAGGCAAAATCGTTATTTTCTATCTATCGGTCGCGCCATGGAGCAGAACCAAATTTTACAAGTTACGAGTACAAAAGGAAAAGCCTGCCGTGTTCGCGTCGCACCCCCACACGGTTGGTCCTGCACGCCGCTCAAGCGGGAATGCGTGCGTTGTTGCATTTTCACTTACAAGTGGGACCGCAGTTGAGCAAACCGACTATCGGCAAACCCCCACCCCACCCACCGTGCGATGGCTGAGAAGAGAGGATAGGAGGGAGAAGAGATGGTTGTAGCACGGACTCCAAGAAAAATTGTGTCGGATAGGAGGGAGACGTGAATGCTAGTGATGGCCCATGCCACCCCACTATATCGAGCCTATATCGAGGTACGTAGAACAAATTTCCTGCAGTCCGTGCTCAGCCCTCCTCTATGTCTCTTCTCAGCCAGCCAGCGGACACGCGGAGCCCATCGTCTATTTGCTCACATGCGGACCCACATGTCAGTGAAAACGCAAGAGGACCCACTGAACCTACACATCTTTCACCTCGACGTGCTGGTGATGAAAAACAAATCCAATAAAGATCTTGGGTGGCCGCTTTTGGAGTTACTCAAGAGTAGTAAGATTCTATTTACAGTTTAACCCAAGATGCACATCTCGTGGCTTCAACTACCACTCTATTTCCTTTCATGACACGACCTGGATGCTGGATGTCCCACGTGTCGGCAAAAGGAGGAAGAACCAGACCAAATCTTCGGTTCTGCTCTCGGATTAGACTAGTTGTGCTAACTTAAAAAAATTATTGTGTACTCCCTCCGTTCCAAAATACTTGACTTCCATTTGTCCAAAAATGGATGTACCTATATACTAAGACATGTCTACATACATATATATTTTGACAAATAGAAGGCATGTATTGTGCAACGGAGGGAGTAGAATGGATGTACCTATATACTAAGACATGTCTAGATACATATATATTTTGACAAATAGAAGGCATGTAGTATTGTGCAACGGAGGGAGTAGAATGGATGCAAGTTTTTGTATTGGGAAGAAGAGTACATCCATATATTGATAGAGCGCAATTTAGTAGATGTTCTGTCACTTTTAGCTAGTATAGAATAGAGGCTAGACATGAGACTAGATGCGAGGAAGCAATGTCTACTTCTTTACACTCGAAGAAGAAAGAAGCATGCAAGATTGAGCCTCCGCAGATCAACAATGAATGCATTAAGAAGGCACTAATCCAACTTACTACATGAGTAGTCAAAATTATCATTGGAGTTCATGCAAAACGGAGGTCCATTTGGGGTCGTGCGTTGGAGTTGGCCTTACAAGTGGGACCGTAGTTAAGGAACCGACAATCGGCAAGCCCCCACCTCGCCCGCCGCGCGATGGCTGAAGTTTGAGAAATGACGAGGTTGAAGAGATTGCTCTCGCATGGACTCCAAGAAATAATATGGTGTCATATGGATGTCGTGGTGGTGGCGTGTGTCGGATTTTGGGTTCCGACAGACCCTTAAGGTTCGAACTCTGGGGTGCGCGCGGAGATTACGCTTCCTACCTACTCGAACTCGTCCGCCTCGCAAAGATCTAAACTACCAAAAGAACAACACAAGAGACACAGAGTTTATACTAGTTCGGGCCACCGATGCGGTGTAATACCCTACTCCAGTGTGGTGTGGTGGATTGCCTCTTGGGCTGGTGATGATGAACGCTACAAGGTAGAACAGCCCCGCGAGGGTCTGTTCTTGGCCTGGGGGACGAACTACTAGGAGGAGTTCGATCGCCCTTCTCTCTCTCTCTGATGCCTATCTAACTAATTGCCAGGTTGCTAGATGTTCCGATCTTCCTAGATGCCTCTACCCTGGGGGTGGCTAGTCCTCTTTATAGGCAAAGACCCTGGGCCTCTTCCCAAAAATTGAGCGGGAAGGGCGCCAATAGTTGGCCATTTTGAAGGGGAACACCTGGTACACTTATCTTGACTAAAGTTGGTCCTCGCCTGCCAAAGGTTCTGGTGATGACGCTGGCTTGGGCTCCATGGTGACTTCCTCCTTGTCGCGGAGCTGGTCTTGGTCTCGTTGCACCAAAATGGGTGCCTTTGCTTGATCCTCCTGCCCGCGCTTGCTCCCTTTGCACCAAAGAGGAAATGGAGGACACTGCGCGGGCTGGCGCCCGCCTAGCGCCTTTGGTCGTCATGGCTTGCGTCATGGGCACCTCGTGAGGTACCCCGCCTTGATTTCTCCGCCTCCTCGTGAGCCAACCTGATGAGGCCGCGCCTGAGGAAGCTCCGTGTCGTCCGCCCCGCGAGGCTTGGCCCCTCGCGAGGGTCTTGGGTTTGTGTTGATGAAGATGGGCTGTGTTGGGCCCCCTTTGAGCCACGCCGCAGGCCGCAGGCAGGCAAGTCTGGGGACCCCCGTTCCCAGAACGCCGACAGTAGCCCCCGGGCCCAAGGCGCGCCCGGACTTGGCTGTGCTGAGAGGCGAAAGGGCAAGGGCGATGCGCCGCGGGCCCTAACAGCCTACGGCCTTGGGCACCGCGTGGCGGTTGATTGGACGTGGGCGCCTCCACTTCCCCATGACGCCTCGGCATCTGCACGGATTGGACAAGTCCCTGCATGCAAAACTGGTCATGATTACCTGTGATCGTGGCGGTCGACGGTTGGCCTTCGCCGGCTATAAGTACGGAACGACACGCGCCCTTCCAGTCCATTCCTCTTTGCTTCTCCTTCTTCCCGATCCTTGCTCCGTCTTGCAGCGATGGCTCCGATTCGTCGGTTCTCCGCGGCAGAGAAAGGAAAAGCCCCCCGAGAGGAACCAGACCTGCTCCCGCCGAAGAAACGGCTGACACTCCGCGGCCGTGATGAGGGGACTCTTCAGGTGGTGGAGGCATCGGAGGATCCAACGACTCCGGCGAGCCCTTCGCGACTCCAGAGACGAGCGACGACAACTACGAGCCCCCGAGCCGGCGCCGCTCCCGGAGCAGGCCAGGCTCGTCAGGCCGTCGCCGACTCTGATCTGGATGGGGTTGGCGCCGGTGCTTGACGGCCCACTGTTGATGACGGCATCTTTTGTACGGGTGCATGTAGTTAGCGTCCTTTTAGGAGTTGTTTCCTGCGAGGAATCAAAGGTGCGCCCCGTGGGGCTTGTAAGGTCTCTGTAACCCTGTTTATTAATATAACCCTTGTCGTAAAATTGTGTGAACTGCTCATTCCGCCTTAGCTCAGTTCTCCCTTTCGAACCTCGCGAGGGCTTGGTGCTCTGCGCCGACAGGTCCCAGTCCCAAGGTGGCGTCAGCCGTCACTGGTATGCCAGGTCGCGATGCCGTGGTCAAGGCCAGGAGGTGAGCGACCCGAGGTCCGGTAAGAGCCCCTGAGTCGCGATGCTCAGGAGGTCCCCTTTGGAGCTCAAGCAGCCGTCGTTCAGTGAGAAAGGAGAGCGGCGTCGCTAACATGGGATTGCATTAGGTGCGAGGGTGGCGCCACGGTGATTGGTGCTTCCGGATGGTGACTTATCTCGAGAATCAGGGGCTTCTCCCTGGTGTGTCGCCGGGTCCGTGCATCGGCAGGCGTGGGTTTGCTCGGCGAGGTCCCCGCGTGCCCCTCCTATCTTGCCTATGCTCCCCCTTCTGCTCTACATCCTCGGGTCCCGGCCCTTGAGCGAGTCTCAGCCGTCGCTGGTATGCCAGGTCGCGATGCCGTGGTCAAGGCCAGAGGGTGAGGGCTGGAGGGCCAGTAAGAGCCCTGAGTCACGATGCTCAGGTACCCCCCCCTTTAACGTGCAAGCGGTTTGCGCGATTGAGAGTGAAGGAGGCTCCGCTAGGGCCTCGCCTGACGCAGCTCCTTCATGGGATCCTGCAGATCATCATAGAAAGAACGAGGGGTTGCCATGGCAATTGACAGTCAGCCGTTGGTTGCTTTCGCGGGATGGCGAGGCACTGAAGGCTTGACGAGGTGGCGCAGTGCGGGGCTGCCGCGGCCAGAGCTCAGCCACTCAGGCTTGTCGGCGTTGCAGGGACGGACCCATGCGCAAGCGTCGTGCCATTTTGGGAGCAGCTCCGTCAGTTGGCGTCAGTCGGATGGGCAACTAGGTCAAACACATTAGCCGCGAGGGAGTGGATTCATTCAAATAGATGTTGGGAAGGCAGTCGTCACTGGGTCAGGCCCGAGTGACCTGGGGATGATGCAGCCCGAGGGGCGCCCCCAACAGAGTAAGCTAATAACATGAAAATGAAAGGGCTACATGCCATAGGGACGGACCCACGCGGCCTGGGAATGATGCAGCCCTGGGGGGGCGCTCCCAGCTGGGAATGAAACTTAAAAGATGTCACCTGATGATGTTGAGGACGGACGAGTGTTGGTGCAGCAGACTCGGTGGGCTGCAGGAGCCGCTCCTCACGAGCCCCCAGGCCCTGGGGCCTCGGGAGGTTTCGGAGGCGCTGGTGGCTCTTCGCGGACCATCTCCATCTCCGCCAAGGCTGCGGAACGCCTGGCCTCTTGAGCCTCCATGATGCCCCTTATGAGGCGTTGGTACGTGGTAGCCACGCTCGGCAAGCCGTAAGGCATGCGAATGTAGCTGTGGGGTGGACCTTCGCAGCGCCCCACTCGCGAGGGCCAGAGGCGCTCTAGAGTGGCGACTCGATTGAGCCCTGGTACGTCGAAGCAGACGCGCAGCCCATCATCCTCGCCTGGATGGGGAGCCACAGCTGGTAGGCGGCGGTCGCCTCTCATGACTCTTGACTCCTGTAGCTCTTGAATGGCCTTTCTGACGAACTCCTGAGGGTCTTGCTCTCCTTGCCTTACTCCTTCTTGAGGGAAACGTGCTTCAAAACACGCCTCCACATGGTGCCCAAGCGCCTCCCTCGTGACCTTAGCCAGGTCGGTGGCCCTCCAGGGGAGAGCCCCCGAGCCCTGCCTGAGGAGGGCGTCGGGTGCGCTTTCCTATGCGATGGAAGGAGGTTCCCCCTGGGCAGGCACGGGCCCTGAGGGGCCGGTCCTGACGATGTCTTCTTCTTCTTGGGGGTGGTTTCGGGAAGCCTCCTGCTTCCATGATCCGGGTCTTCCAATGATGCGGCCTGAAAAGCTCGTTCCAGGGAACATATCGCGTCTTTCTCCTCACAGGGCACCGTGATGACGCCGCCACTCCCTGGCATCTTGAGGACGTTGTAGCCGTGGTGAGTCACAACCATAAACTTGGCCAGCGCCGGGTACCCGAGGATGGCGTTGTACGGCAGGCGAATGTGAGCGACGTCGAAGTCGATGAGCTCGGTGCGGTAGTTGTTGCGTGCTCCGAAGGTGACAGGGAGGCGGACCTGCCCTATCGGGACCGTGGAGCCGTCAGTGACTCCGGAGAAAGGCTTGGTTGGCTGAAGCTGATTGTAAGGCACTTGGAGGTTGTTGAATGTTTCCACGGACAGGACGTTGAGCCCTGCCTCGCCATCGACGAGGGTCTTGGTGACCACCACGTTGCTGATGATTGGGGAACAAAGCATCGGGAGAACTCTGACTGTAGCTACGCACTTGAGTTGATCCGTTGAGCTGAACGTGATGGCGCATGACGACCACCTGAGAGGACGTGTGGCTTCGAGCTTGGGGAGGACTGCATTCACTTCGCGGGCGAACTGCTTGAAGGTGCGCTGAGAGGCTGGGGCTTGACCTCCGCCCAGGATGCAGGCGATCGCGCGTGGCTCTTGGAAGCCCCCATCCCCCTCGTCCTGGTGGCGGTCTTTGTTTCTTCTCGGATGAGGCGGCAGCGGAGGGAGGCCTGCGTTACCTTGCGGGCGATCCTCGCGAGGCTGATCCCTCCAGTCTCCCTCGCGAGGTGGGTCTCGCCATCGATCCTCGCGAGGTTGGTCGCGCCACCATTGGCGTGGGCCGCGGTCTTCCCAACGTCCTGGGTTTCTTCCTCCTCCTCGACCGTAGCCCCTGTCGACGCGGTCGGCGCGACGGCCGACCCTTCCTTCTCGCACGGCTCGTAGCTCTTGGCATTCATTGGTGTTGTGGGTGTGGAGGTCATGGTACACGCAGTACCGACCGCCCCTGGAGGATTCGGGCTGATCTTTGCCCCGCTTGGTGTCTGGTTCTACCGCGAGCACGGCAGCCCACTTGCGCTTCACGTCCTTGGCCTTGTATTTCTTCTCTTCTAGGTCTGCGGCAGGCAGCTCGAGGAGGGAGAGGCGCCCTTCCTTAGCCCTGGCGCACTTAGTCGCCAAGTTGAACAGCTCCAAGGAAGTGCACAGGTCTTCATGCATCGCCAGCTCCTCCTTCATTTTGACGTCGCGCATGCCGTCGGAGAAGGCTGAGATGATGGCCTCCTCGGACACCTTGGGAATCTTGAGGCGTGCGCTGTTGAAGCGCTGGATGTACTTTTGCAGGGTCTCTCCGGGTTGTTGCTTGATGCGGCGCATGTCGCTCACGGCGGGCGGCGGGTCGCGGGTACCTTGGAAGTTGGCGATGAAGCGGGTATGCATCTGGTCCCAGGAGGAGATTGTGCCTGGGGCCAGGTTCAGGAGCCAGGTGCGTGCCCCGTCCTTGAGCGCCATGGGAAACCAGTTCACCATGACCTTCTCGTCTCCGTTGGCAGCCTCGATGCCCAGCTCATACCGCAGGGTCGGCCGTGCCGTCGTAGTGTGGAGGCAGGTCTGGCTTGAACTTGCTGGGCCACGCGACGCGGCATAGCCCGGCGGTGAAGGCGCGGTAGCCCGCCGTGGTCGTAGGAGGCCTTGGGTGACGGAGAGCTTGGTCCTGCGGGTCCCCGTGCGCCGCAGCTGGGAGCAGCGCGGGGTCTTGACGTGCGGGAGTA
The DNA here is from genome assembly GCA_032464435.1 of Aegilops umbellulata. NCBI lineage: Eukaryota > Viridiplantae > Streptophyta > Magnoliopsida > Poales > Poaceae > Aegilops > Aegilops umbellulata. The sequence goes on from CP136055.1 coordinate 194,429,603, forward strand.
GGAGCGCAGTCGCGATGTGCTGGAGCAGGGAGCGCCCAGGCAGCTTCCTGCGGGCGAGGGACTTCTTGGCAGCTCTTCTCTTGCCGCGCTGGTGCCTAGCGGAGCGGGTTCCAGCCAGGGGCCACGCGCCTTGCAGTCGGGGCGTCTTCTTGGCGAGGAGGCGGCTGAGGTGCCTCCGGAGCTTCATCGCCGGCGCGGGGCGGGGTTCGGTGCAGCGGGAAAGACGGTGCAGGAGAGCCCCCCGCGGCCCGGACGAGCTCAGCGACGCAGTCGAGCCATTCCTCGTAGACGTCGCCGATAGGACGGTAGCGCAGGAGCTCGTTTGCCGTGATGAGCGTCGCTCGGGCCTCCAAGGGTGCGCGGATCGCGCGGGACGAAGAACCAGCTGGGGTGAGCAAGGGAGTAGCGGTGCGGCCGTCTCGCCGCACGGAAGGATGCTGGGCGACGCTTGCTGCTCGTTCCCCGCCAGGCCAGTGGCGGTGTTGATGGAAGGCAACGGGGAACGGCGAGGACGCCCGCCGACGGGGGCCGTCTGGGCGACGCGGGAAGCGAGAGCGGCTCGGCGCTCGGCGCGGGCCCGACGAGCGTCAGACATGGATGCGATGGTCGGAGGAGAACGGAGCGGCGGAAGACGAATTCCGGTGCACCCCTACCTGGCGCGCCAAATGTCGGATTTCGGGTTCTGGCAGGACCTTAAGGTTCGAACACTGGGGTGCGCACGGAGATTACGCTTCCTACCTACTCGAACTCGCCCGCCTCGCAAAGATCTAAACTACCAAAAGAACAACACAAGAGACACAGAGTTTATACTGGTTCGGGCCACCGATGCGGTGTAATACCCTACTCCAGTGTGGTGTGGTGGATTGCCTCTTGGGGTGGTGATGATGAACGCTACAAGGTAGAACAGCCTCGCGAGGGTCTGTTCTTGGCCTGGGGGACAAACTGCTAGGAGGAGTTCGATCGCCCTTCTCTCTCTCTAATGCCTATCTAACTGATTGTAGGGTTGCTAGATGTTCCGATCTTCCTAGATGCCTCTACCCTAGGGATGGCTAGTCCTATTTATAGGCAAAGGCCCTGGGCCTCTTCCCAAAAATTGAGCGGGAAGGGCGCCAACAGTTGGCCATTTTGAAGGGAAACATCTGGTACACTTATCCTGACTAAAGTTGGTCCTCACCTGCCAAAGGTTCTGGTGATGACGCTGGCTTGGGATCCACGGTGACTTCCTCCTTGCCGCGGAGCTGGTCTTGGTCTCGTTGCACCGAAATGGGTGCCTTTGCTTGATCCTCCCGCCCTCGCTTGCTCCCTTTGCACCAAAGAGGAAAGGGAGGACACTGCGCGGGCTGGCGCCCGCCTGGCGCCTTTGGTCGTCATGGCTTGCGTCATGGGCACCTCGTGAGGTACCCCGCCTTGATTTCTCCGACTCCTCGTGAGCCAACCTGATGAGCCCGCGCCTGAGGAAGCTCCGTGTCGTCCGCCCCTCGAGGCTTGGCCCCTCGCGAGGGTCTTGGGTTTGTGTTGATGAAGATGGGCTGTGCTGGGCCCCCTTTGAGCCACGCCGCAGGCCGCAGGTAGGCAAGTCTGGGGACCCCTGTTCCCAGAACGCCGACAGCGTGTGCCGTACTCCTGGACGTGAATGCTTGTTCTAGTCCATGCCACCCTACTACTCCTACTACTTACACCTACTATATGGTATACTAGTAGTATCAAGGATTCGAGGTGCTGTTTACGTACAACAAACACATTAACATATGGCTATAGTAAAAACACCCGTCCGACGCGCGAAGCATGTGAAGCTAGTACAAATAGTGTACTACTATTGTTGATTGGCCTCATCCGATAACCTGTTGCAATGCACGTACAATTATGTATTCGGAAAATATTTTTTTGCCTCGTCGCACCACTCACTCAGAGAAGCGAATCGAAAGCCATTCATAAATTTAGTAAGTTTATCACAAGCATATCATTTTATTACATAGAACAACAGATCATCAACCCACATCGACAACGAGGATACATTATAAATACTAAAGTTTTCACCACACAACAAATAACAAGCAATGAAATGAACTTCAACTCAACCATTCCTCGGCGTTGGAAACACTTCTCTTTGAACCACAAGTGATTCTCTGGGACGGGCCATGCATTGTCGATCTGGAGACCAACGCAGGACTGATTATCCAGGCTGAAGCGGCCTACTATATCAGTACCAGGGTAGGGAACCACGTAAATGTCCGAGGTATAGACACAGTTGCTTCTCATAAATGTGTCAACAGCGGTTGGATCGCCTTTCACCATCATCGGATAGTTTCGTCCAAGGAAGAGCGGGTTTTCTCCAAGACTATCAATTCTGTGCCAGGGAGAAGGAGTTGGCGCTAGCACACTAGTATCCATCCCGAATAGCATGCAACGGGTGTCAGAATAGGTCCGGAGAGTGCGACCATGGGAGACTACACCTACTTCCTTAGCAGTAACATCATCAGTGGGCTGTATACACACAAGAAGAGGTGATCCATCAGAATTAGTTGCCAGGTGCCACAGAGTATATCGGCGCTGCTCGTCTTCATGCTCGTGATCATCACCATCGTCATCTCCCCCTTGGTTATAAAAATCTTCAAGTATAGGTGGTGGGATGTCCACAGGACCTTGGAAACACAAGAAGAAGGTTAATTAGTAAAGGGAAAGTTGCTAACCCGCATGCATGTGGATGAAACAATTATAATTACGGTGGAAGACAAACATACCAAAAAACGAGGATCCCCTGCAAAAATAGTGCCACGAGAGGTGTCAGCAAACACAAGATCCTTGTATTCAATTGCATCACAGTACCCATCCGTGTATAGAAACTGATTTTTGAGTAATATCCATCCAGTCGAACCACAAAGGACGGCAACTAGCTTGTCAAAGATAGCAAATACTTGATAGTTCTTGTAATTCCAAGAGCAGTTGGGAACTCGACAAATTGCTATCTTCAGTACACGACAGTCACCATGATCGTATTTGAACGTACGTAGATCATCTATGTGCTCAACCTCAGGGCACTCAGAGATTTTTGGAAGTGGAATCCGCTGACGAGTGTACACATTCACAAGTTCCCACTCGCAATTGTACCCAATATAAACAACCCAATCTCCATTTGCACCAGCCCAGGACTTACCCTTAAGTGATGGCATCTTGACATCACACGTATCATTATCAAGTGGCATCAACTTGCACAAGGCGAGGTCGCCGTCGTCCGCTCGCCAGCGAGCAGGGTCACGGTGAAGAAGATAGGGGAGATCAAACCACTCCTTGACCCTTGGGTTCCTTGCAATGATGTTATTAGTTGAGTCGAGAATGAGCTTGAGCGAACCTGCCATGCTAGCCGAGGTGATGACATCGCACCGATCAATGAGTTCCTCCACCACGTCACCTTTCAGATCGGGGCAAGAATAACGGGGTCGTTTCCGGCCTGTTCCCTCCATGGAGAAGACGACCAAACAATGGCAGAAGAAAGGGTGAAGGGCTGAAGGAAAATGGAGGAGGGAGAGGAAGAGCGTGCGACAGCAGTTCCAAATCGAGAGGGAAAGGCGAAGAGTCGGTGGACAGTTGCGAGTTTGCCACGGTTCACGAAGAGGCGCCCCGGCCTACACGTCCGTTTGGAAATACTCCTACTACTCGCCGTCGTCTCACTGATATGTTGGAACGGGACCACATGTCAACAAAACATGGTGTGTAATTTCTCGTGCAAAATGCGATCTGGCCGCGTTGGCCCGAGGTGCCGCATTAGTTATCGACCTTTATTTTTTTAATGGCGTGCCGATCAGTTTTGAAGCACGACTAACTGGTACTGTACGCAGAGAAAATATAAACTACTCTACCACTCCCCCACCTCCAGTACTAGTAGTATAAAAAATATATATAGGCTGGAGCTTCAGCGCTTTCTTGCTAAGGGCTGCCCACTTCCTTCTCACACTACCACCCTCTCTCCAGATCTAAAAAAGACGGCCCCTCTCTCCCTCCTCACCGGTGGTTACAGATCCGCCGAGGAAGAGAAGGACGTGCAGCATTCACGCACTCGTCGTCGGTGAGCGAGGTCACGCACTGACGACAAGGCCGTCCTCCCAGACCTAGCGCCCGCGCGGGATGGCCTCCGTCCCTAAGCTCACTGCCGTAGTGTGTGCGGAGGACGACGACCACGAGCAAAGCCACTTCCCACCGACCCTCAGGTATGCTACCTCTTTTCGAGCCATAACCTTGTTCTATTGCCCCATCTGCTAAGGGGAAAATCAGTAGCTAAGGAACGAGTCTCGTGTCTCTTGGTTGAAGAAGGGTAGAAAGGCATGACAACGCAATAGAGAATGATCAGGTCAATCGGTTTGTTGTCCTCGCATAGGAAAAAGGTGGCTAAAGAGAACAAAAATGGGACTGTAATCCACATATGATGCCTGGATATTTGTTGCTCTGGGCAACCATACCTCCCTCACCACTCTGCGTCCGTGGAGGTACATCGTACTGGTGCCTCCCATGCTCTTATTGCCACTTTTTTGCTGTTAGTATAACGCCAGCAGTCAAGTCAAGCAATGCTACTTCTAAAGTGATGCCACATTTAACTAATGCCGCTCTCAGTCTAATGCCACCCATAAATTTAAGCAATGCCATTTAATGTCACTGGATTATTTCAGGGTTAGTTGTTGATTGTGGATGTATTAAAGATTTTTCAGCTATAAGGCATTCTAATGTTGTTGCACAACCAGTATACCAACGATGAAACTTGTTACTCCCGTCAGATTTTTGCACTGTTAATGCTTATAGATTACATACCTCACTTTCATGAGATAAGTTAATTTTTTTTGTACAGTGTCACCAAAATGCCAAGGCGCTGATCTCATTTTATTTTGGTTAAACTGCACAAACAATTATGAAGACAAGAGGAAAGGTCAAGAGTGGGCACCTCCTCCTCCTGTTGTTCTCTTGAGGAGGTCTGTATGTTTGTCTCTAATGCCTGTCGACTACATACCTGAAATCATGATGTAATGTTAAGTCATTTCCTTTTGTACAGTGTCACTGAATTGTCAAGGCGGTGATGGCATTTTATTTTAGTAGAACTGCACAAAATTTGCTTAAAAGAAGAGGAAAGGTCAGGAATGGCTCACTTTTCCAGAAAAAACTATGTATGCCTTCCTCACATCAGCCGTTGTTGCTTTATTTATTCCTACAAATAGGTGGTTAGAAACAGTCTTGCTACCTTTTCCCATTAAGAAATTGGAATGCTTATATTTGTGAGTCTATGCTTCAACTAGTGCCACTTTTAGAGTAATCACACTTTCAAAATCTATGCAAACAGGGATGCTCGATTTTAGTGGAACTGCACAAAAAGTCCAACTGGTTCAACATTAGGAGCATGTTTTTTCCCAACCTTTATATCCACTTGGTGGCACTATGAGTTGTTCATTACGAAGGTACATGGTTTGCTACTATCTTGCTACTCTTTTTGTACTGTCATTAGATAGTAATACTAGTGGTTTGCATGTGAATTTATTGGCAGGGTGGACCTACATTGGAGGTGCAGGACAGGATTCAATGATTGGATGCTCAATTTCGGTTGTATCGATTTCACCTCTTCCATCACTGCGGACATGGATATCCTTGGTCTGATGAAGAATAGGCGCTATATTTCTGCTCTGAACCAGCAAATCAATTTAGTATGAAATTGTCCAGGGCAAAACATAACTGTATCAGATTGTCCAGTGCAGAACATGACAGATGCTAAGCGGAAGAGACATGTTTAAACCGAAAATACAAGGTGTGGTATACGTTTACTAGCTGCTTGATATTTGTGCAGACAGAGATGTCTGCCCGTTGCCATTTGGCAAACCAACAAAGTGCCCGCAATTTTGGTTGAACTGCACAAGAGAATAGTATAGTCACTGCATGCAGTGCCATTTGAAAATAGACACAGAAAGATTGGATAGTCACTTCATGGACTGCAGAAAAGTAGTATTGTACTATTTATTGGCCAACACTAGGTGCTTCATTGCTTTGGTCTGATTATACAATGGGCATCATTTTGCCTAAGTTAAGGTTTGTATTCCGAAAATAGTCTTGCCGTGTGATCGAGAGAAGACCAAATCGTATTGCAGTGGATGTTCCTCCATCATGTCTGGTTCATTCTCATGGTTCCAGCTGTTGGTGAAACCACTTACGTTTGCAAGAGGAATTGTAGACTTCACAAACAAATTTGTATTTCAATCTGTACTGAATGTTGGCCAAGAGAAGCATCCATGTTAGTAGGAAGAACAGATGTTTTTTCTAGATCTTTGCTTTTGGAGCTACATATTTGTATATGATCTGTTAGTCATTGAGATGCATTAACATGTTGATCTTATGTATGGTAATCGTACTAGTTAGTTTTAGTTGCGACGCAAGATCCGAAGTGGCTGATCTTTGCTTTCGAAGCTACATATTTGTATATGATCTGTGAATCATTGAGATGCATTAACAGTTACTTATTTCTGTTCACTCAGTGTTTACAAGCTAGCCTACAAATGCGCCCCTGGCAGTTTTATTTGCGACGCAAGATACGAAGTGGCAGTTTTTAGAATAAAAATGCCTACCTATGAAGAAACTGACAAGCTACACTATCGATCCTACACGGATAAAAATGCCTACCTCTGAAGAAACTGACAAGCTACACTAGTGATCCTACACGGATAAATAGCGGATCACGCACGTACTACCTCCTTTCCGGTTTGTAGGGCTCAATTCAAGAAACGACCTACTTGATCCTACACGAATAAATAGCAGATCACGCACGTACTAGTACCTCCTTTCCGGTTTGCAGGGCTTAATTCAAACCTCTCACCAACCAAGGTACTCCCTCCGTCCGGGTTTATTAGTCCCGTGAGCAAAGCAGCAAGACCAAGGCATGGCAATAATTAACGGCACGCAGAAGTTTAAGCCTAATAAATTCTAGCGATTTAAGTGGATACATGTTGCTTCGCATACTGCCTGCGAGCAATTCTGAGTGCCTGCATGTAGCCGGCCGTAATTAAGGCAGCTAACTTATGCGAAAAAAGATACGCTTTAAATCCGTGGAATCATTATTGACAGGGAGGGAGATGATTCGAGTGCACTCGTTTGACCGCCATGCCGGCGTGCGACCCAGATGGGACGGGACGGCACAGTCATAATTTCAGTTTCTCTAGTTTTCCATGGCAAGCTGGCGCGCTAAGCCATTATGCATTGAATTCCGATGACCGTCGCGCTACCTTCCGCCTATAAGTACTGTTTCCCGGCCTTCTCAGGTGCCACCGTGATCCAACTCGCCATATCCTCATAAGCCCCCACCGGCCCGACGTCGCTCGCCACGTCCGCCATGCCCCCGCCCGTCTGCGGTAGGCGACGCCGGAGGCGGTCACCGCCAGAACTAGTGTTCGGGTTTTCACCGGAAGGTAGACGGAGGGAGGAGGCATTCTATCTGTCTTTAGATGGCAATGCGGAGATCGAGGAGTTGTTGGAGCGCGACCGCATGGCGGCGGAGGAGGAGTTGTTGGAGCGTGACCGCCTGGCGGAGGAGCAGCGTCTCGCCGATTTGCGCCGCCAGCGGGACATGGAGCAGCAGCGCACCGATGCTCTGAGTCGCGAGCAAAGCGCCCGCAACTGGGCCGACTACATGGAGGCCGGCGCCCGGCAAATAGCCCTGGAGGCTGTCAGGCACGCACGCGTTCGCAACACCGATTTTTACTACCAGCTCGTCAAGTGGGTTTCCCGCTTGGAAGCCGAAGCTTCGGTGGACCACGCCGGCATGGAAAGGGCCAACGCGCGCGAGCAACGCGCCCTATCACACCTCTTGCAAGTCCGAGGCGAGGTGGAGGACACCGGTGCAGGCGTTTATCCTGGACAGCAGATGGCGGCCGGCATCGTGTAGTTAGCTAAGAGTAAGTTAGTACTTGTACGCTACTAGAGTGTTAGTGGGAGTAGATAGTTCACTTGGCTATGATGGTTGTCAACGTGGAAGTTCAGTACTCTATATGTGGATCAGACCTGTTACTTTGTTCTGAATGTTGAACTTTCCGTTTGAACGTATGGAATGGGCAGTTATTTTTTTAAATGGGTTGTATTTGTCCTCCATGGTTTAGAGGCTGACTTGTGGGCCTAGCAAGTTGACGCGTACACAATCAGGAGATGATTGTACGTGGAGAGGATGACAGCAGGGACCCGCCAAGGTCATGGCCGTACGCAAGCAAGTGCCTCCTTATTTCAAGCCAATAAAAAATGGCTCCTCCTAGTGGATTTCTCACATCTGGGTCCCATGCCATTATCAACGTAGTCAATAAACGAGAGAATTGCACAACGAGCGGCTGACACCAGGAACCCAACAGCTCGCCCAGTTATTTTTGTTTTGGGTTAATTTGATAAATGCCACTCCAAATCTGGTGTATCCATGAAATGCCACTGCAATTTCCAAACTTTGAAAAATGCCATTTCATGCCATTTCTAGTGGCATTTTTCAAAGTCCGGAGTGGCGTTTTTCAAAGTTTGCAAACTGCAGTGGCATTTTTCGAAGTTTGCAAAAATTGCAGTGGCATTTTTCAAAGTTTGGAAATTGCAGTGGCATTTTTATGAATCACCATAATTGGAGTGGCATTTATCTAATTTGTTTTTGAGACGGAAGCATGGTGTCAACTGGGCTGTGCGGGACACTCTGGCCTGTCTAGACAACCTTTTCTTTTATGTTTACCACAGACCAGCCCAGTAATTTTTTTTTCTTTCTGAAAATGGCTAGCCCAGTTTTTTTGTGATTTGTCAAGTAAGTCGCTTTATCAGGCATGTTGGGCTGCAAATCTTTCAAGACGAGGAGAGTGGCCTATCAGTAATGAGAAATGGATTGTACATTTTTAAAACACATCAAACCGGCAATTATTTTCAAATATCTTTTTTTCATTTCGAGATTTTAAATTCCATCGATTTTTATGCGTGGACAATTTATTGGATTTTATATTGATATACATTTATTTTTAAAATCTGTCTGAATGTGACTCGAAATTTCGGGATTAAAAACAGTTCAGACTGCACCGACATATGCAAAATTTTGTATAATTTTTTAACCGTGGCCACAATATGGGCTGTAATGCTAAGATAAAGAATATGGGCTCCAAAAAAAACCCGTAAGAATTAGCAAATGGGCTGTAAATTATTTGAAATAATGGCAGATGGGTTGTATGCTGTTTTCCACAGATTTGAGGCTTTCCACAGATGGCATGTATACTGTTGGATGTCCATCCAACGGCCGTCGTGCTTCTTCAATCTTTGCTATTCGTGCTCTAGCCGCTCAAACAAGCGCCGGCGGGACTGCCTGCTCCCTCCTCCCAGCGGTCGGCTGTGCTGCCGCGCAGGCCTCACTGCCCCATGGTACTCCCATCGCTGGCCTAGCCATCCCTCTACTCACCCACACCTGTTGTTACTCTCCGGCGACGGCAGACGAACCAGTAAACCCTTGTACAGTTGTACTCCCCACCGCGTGGGAAACAAAAACAACGGCCGAGTCTTCCCTGCCTCCGTGTCGTTCCCTTCCTAGGCCTCGCCGTCATCCATCGCCCTGGTGCTCTCGGCGTGGCGTGGTCAGCGTGGTCAACGACCGACATGCATCTGAAGTGGACTGTACGTGGAGAGGCTAACAACTAGGTCCACGGCCGCACGCAAGGAAATGCCTCCTTATTACGTGCAAAATAATGATTTCGTCCACCTGACATCTGGGACCCACCGAAACGGCCTCTGTATTTCCCGAAAAAACGTTACCGCCGCTGACAGTTCGGACCCACTAGATATATCTTCGCACGCAAGGAAATGCCTCCTTATTACGCACAAAAAATGAATACTCCCCCTGCTTGCTGGGACCCAGTATAGTGGGCCTACTAAGTTTACGGGGATGAAGGGCTTTGTCAACTTAGTCAATATGCACGATTCTAGTTCGACTGACCGTACGATGTCCATCCAACGACCGTAGTGCTTCTTCAATCTCTGGTCTTCTTGCTCCAGCCGCCCAAACCTGCGCCGGTCGTGTCGCCTGCTCCTGCCCCCCGTGGCCTGCTGTGCTGTCGCGGAGGCCTCACCGCTCCCATACTACTCCCACCGCTGGCCAGGCCATCCCTCCACTCCATTCACCCACACCCCCTGTTATTCTGCAGCGACGGCAGCGCAGCCGAACTAGTGAACCCTCGTACTCCAATCCGCGTGGGCATCCACTGCCGCATCTTCCCCGGCTCCGCGTCGTCCCCTTCCTAGGCCTCGCCGTCATCCACCGTCGTGGTGCTGTCGGCGCGCCGTGGTCAATGTGGTAAACGGCCGAATTCCATCGGAAGAATACTGTACGTGGAGAGGCTGACAGCTGGGTCCACGGCAGCCGCAAGGAAGTGCCTCCTTATTACGCGGAAAATAATTATTCCTCCACCTGATAGCAGGGACCCACCGGACGGGCCACCAGTATTTTGCGAAAAAAACTCGTTTCCCCCTGACTGTTGGGACACACCGGACGGGCCACCGTATTTCGCGAAAAAAACGTTCCCCCCGCTATCAGCTCGGACCCATCAGAAGTGCCTCCTTATTACGCACAAAAAAATGAATACTCCCCCGGCTAGCTGGGACCCACCTTGCTGGTGTTGGAAATATGCCCTAGAGGCAATAATAAAAGGATTATTATATTTCGATGTTCATGATAATTGTCTATTGTTCATGCTATAATTGTATTGTCCGGAAATCATAATACATGTGTGAATACATAGACCACAATATGTCCCTAGTAAGCCTCTAGTTGACTAGCTCGTTGATCAATAGATAGTCATGGTTTCCTGACTATGGACATGGGGATGTCATTGATAACGGGATCACATCATTAGGAGAATGATGTGATGGACAAGACCCCAAACCTAAGCATAGCACAAAAGATCGTATAGTTCGTTTGCTAGAGCTCTTCTGAATGTCAAGTATCATTCCTTAGACCATGAGATTATGCAACTCCCAGATACCGTAGGAGTGCTTTGGGTGTATCAAACGTCACAACGTAACTGGGTGACTATAAAGGTGCACTACAGGTATCTCCGGAAGTGTCTGTTGGGTTGGCATGAATCGAGACTGGGATTTGTCACTCCATATGACGGAGAGGTATCTCTGGGCCCACTCGGTAAGACATCATCATAATGAGATCAATGTGATCAAGGTGTTGTTCACGGGATGATGTGTTGCGGGAACGAGTAAAGAGACTTGCCGGTAACGAGATTGAACAAGGTATCTGTATACCGACGATCGAATCTCGGGCAAGTATCGTACCGCTAGACAAAGGGAATTGAGTACGGGATTGATTAAGTCCTCGACATCGTGGTTCATCCGATGACATTATCGAGGATCATGTGGGAGCCAACATGGGTATCCAGATCCCGCTATTGGTTATTGACCGAAGAGTCGTCTCAGTCATGTCTGCATGTCTCCCGAACCCGTAGGGTCTACACACTTAAGGTTCGGTGACGCTAGGGTTATTAGGAAGACTTGTATGTGATTACCGAATGTTGTTCGGAGTCCCGGATGAGATCCTGGACGTCACAAGGAGTTCCGGAATGGTCCAGAGGTGAAGATTTATATATGGGAAGTTGTCATACGGACACCGGGAAGTTTCGGGGGCATATCGGTATTGTACCGGGGCCACCAGAGAGGTTCCGGGGGTCCACCTTGAGGGGCCAGCCCTCTCGGAGGGCCTCATGGGCCACAAGGGGCAGGGAACCAGCCCCTAGAGGGCTGGGCGCGCCTCCTTCCCTTGGGCCCATGCGCCTAGGGTTGGGGGGAAACCCTAGTGGGGGCGCCCCCCTTGCTTGGGGGGTAAGCCCCCCTCCCTGGCCGCCGCCCCCCCCCCCCTCTAGATCTCATCTAGAGGGGGCCGGCCCCCTTGCCCCTTCCCCTATAAATAGTGGGGGTGAGGGGAGGGCAGCAACACACAACAAGGCGCAGCCCCTCCCCTCCCCAACACCTCTCCTCCTCCGTCACGCGCTTGGCGAAGCCCTGCCGGAGTACTACTTCTCCACCACCACCACGCCGTCGTGCTGCTGTTGAAGTCTTCTTCCTCAACCTCTCCTTCCCCTTGCTGGAACAAGAAGGAGGAGATGTCAATCGTCCCGTACGTGTGTTGAACGCGGAGGTGTTGTCCGTTCGGCACTTGGTCATCGGTGATCTGAATCACGGCGAGTACGACTCCATCATCCACGTTCTTCTTGAATGCTTCCGTTGCGATCTACAAGTGGTATGTAGATGCTCTCCTATCCCCTCGTTTCTAGAATACTCCATGGATAGATCTTGGTGATGCGTAGGAAAATTTTAATTTCTGCTACGATCCCCAACAGTGGCATCATGAGCTAGGTCTCTGCGTAGTTTCTATGCACGAGTAGAACACAAAGTAGTTGTGGGCGTCGAATTGTCAATTCTTCTTGCCGTTACTAGTCCTATCTTGGTTCAGCGGTATTGTGGGATGAAGCGGCCCGGACCAACCTTACACGTACGCTTACGTGAGACCGGTTCCACCGACTAACATGCACTAGTTGCATAAGGTGGCTGGCGGGTGTCTGTCTCTCCCACTTTAGTTGGGTCGGATTCGATGAACAGGGTCCTTATGAAGGGTAAATAGAGATTGACAATTCACGTTGTGGTTTTAACGTAGGTAAGAAACGTTCTTGCTAGCAACCTATAACAGCCACGTAAAAACTTGCAACAACAATTAGAGGACGTCTAACTTGTTTTTGCAGCAAGTGCTTTGTGATGTGATATGGCCAGAAGTTGTGATGAATCATGTATGTGATGTATGAGATGATCTTGTTATTGTAATAGGAATCACGACTTGCATGTCGATGAGTATGACAACCGCCAGGAGCCATAGGAGTTGTCTTAATTTATTTATGACCTGCGTGTCAACTTAAATCGTCATGTAATTACTTTACTTTATTGCTAAAGCGTTAGCCATAGTAGTAGAAGTAATAGTAGACGTGACAACTTCACGAAGACACGATGATGGAGATCATGATGATGGAGATCATGGTGTCATGCCGGTGACAACGACGAACATGGCGCCCCGAAGATGGAGATCAAAGGAGCGAAATGATGTTGGCCATATCATGTCACTATTTGATTGCATGTGATGTTTATCATGTTTTTAGATCTTATTTTCTTAGAACGACGGTAGCATAAATGAGATGATCCCTCATTAAAATATCAAAAATGTGTTCTCCCTAACTGTGCACCGTTGCTAAGGTTCGTCGTTCCGAAGCACCACGTGATGATCGGGTGTGATAGGTCCTTACGTTCGCATACAACGGGTGTAAGCCATATTTACACACGCAATACACTTAGGTTGGATTGACGAGCCTAGCATGTACAGACATGGCCTCGGAACACGGAGGACCGAAAGGTCGAACATGAGTCGTATAGAAGATACGATCAACATGGAGATGTTCACCGATGATGACTAGTCCGTCTCACGTGATGATCGGACACGGCCTAGTTGACTCGGATCATGTATCACTTAGATGACTAGAGGGATGTCTACTCTGAGTGGCAGTTCATTCATTAATTTGATTAGATGAACTTAATTATCATGAACTTAGTCTAAATCTTTACAATATGTCTTGTAGATCAAATGGCCCACGGTAATGTCACCCTCAACTTCAACGCGTTCCTAGAGAAAACCAAGCTGAAAGATGATGGCAGCAACTATTCGGACTGGGTCCGGAACCTGAGGATCATCCTCATAGCAGCCAAGAAAGATTATGTCCTAGAAGCACCGCTAGGTGATGCACCATTCCCAGAAAACCATGACGTTATGAACGCCCATCAGTCACGTACTGATGATTACTCCCTCGTTCAGTGCGGCATGCTTTACAGCTTAGAACCGGGGCTTCAAAAGCGTTTTGAGAAACACGGAGCATATGAGATGTTCGAGGAGCTGAAATTGATTTTCCAAGCTCATGCCCGGGTCGAGAGAGATGAAGTCTCCGACAAGTTCTTTAGTTGTAAGATGGAGGAAAATAGCTCTGTCAGTGAACACATACTCAAGATGTCTGGGTTGCACAACCGCTTGACTCAGCTGGAAGTTAATCTCCCAGATGAGGCGGTCATTGACAGAATCCTTCAGTCGCTCCCACCTAGCTACAAGAGCTTCGCGATGAACTACAATATACGGGGGATGGAAAAGACCATTCCCGAGTTGTATTCAATGCTGAAATCTGCAGAGGTGGAGATCAAAAAGGAACATCAAGTGTTGATGGTGAATAAAACCACTAAGTTCAAGAAAGGCAAGGGTAAGAAGAACTTCAAGAAGGACGGCAAGGAGGTTGTCGCGCCTGGTAAATCAGTTGCCAGGAAGAAGTCAAAGAATGGACCCAAACCTGAAACTGAGTGCTTTTATTGCAAGGGAAATGGTCACTGGAAGCGGAATTGCCCCAAGTACTTAGCAGATAAGAAGGCTGGCAACACTAAAGGTATATGTGATATACATGTAATTGATGTGTACCTTACCAGTGCTCGTAGTAGCTCCTGGGTATTTCATACCGGTGCTGTTGCTCATATTTGTAACTCAAAACAGGAGCTGCGGAATAAACAGAGACTGGCGAAGGACGAGGTGACGATGCACGTCGGGAATGGTTCCAGGGTCGATGTGATCGCCGTCGGCACGCTACCTCTACATTTACCTACGGGATTAGTTTTAAACCTCAATAATTGTTATTTAGTGCCAAGTTTGAGCATGAACATTGTATCTGGATCTCGTTTAATGCGAGATGGCTACTCATTTAAATCCGAGAATAATGGTTGTTCTATTTATATGAGTGATATGTTTTATGGTCATGCTCCGATGGTTAATGGTTTATTCTTAATGAATCTCGTACGTGATGTTACACATATTCATAGTGTGAATACCAAAAGATGTAAAGTTAATAACGATAGTCCCACATACTTGTGGCACTGCCGCCTTGGTCACATTGGTGTCAAGCGCATGAAGAAGCTCCATACTGATGGACTTTTAGAGTCTCTCGATTATGAATCATTTGACACGTGCGAACCATGCCTCATGGGCAAAATGACCAAGACTCTATTCTCAGGGACAATGGAGCGAGCAACCAACTTGTTGGAAATCATACATACAGATGTGTGTGGTCCAATGAGCGTTGAGGCTCGCGGAGGCTATCGTTATGTTCTCACTCTCACTGATGATTTGAGTAGATATGGGTATGTCTACTTAATGAAACACAAGTCTGAGACCTTTGAAAAGTTCAAGGAGTTTCAGAGTGAGGTTGAGAATCAACGTGACAGAAAAATAAAGTTCTTACGATCAGATCGTGGGGGAGAATATTTAAGTCACGAATTTGGCACACACTTAAGAAAATGTGGAATCTCTTGACAACTCACGCCGCCTGGAACACCTTAGCGTAACGGTGTGTCCGAACGTCGTAATCGCACTCTATTGGATATGGTGCGGTCTATGATGTCTCTCACAGATCTACCGCTATCATTTTGGGGATACGCTCTAGAGAAAGCCGCATTCACTTTAAATAGGGCACCGTCTAAATCCGTTGAGACAACACCGTATGAATTATGGTGTGGAAAGAAACCTAAGCTGTCGTTTCTGAAAGTTTGGGGTTGCGATGCTTATGTCAAGAAACTTCAACCTGAAAAGCTCGAACCCAAATCGGAAAAATGCGTCTTCATAGGATATCCCAAAGAAACAGTTGGGTATACCTTCTACCTCAGATCCGAAGGCAAGATCTTTGTTGCCAAGAATGGGTCCTTTCTAGAGAAAGAGCTTCTCTCAAAAGAAGTAAGTGGGAGGAAAGTAGAACTTGATGAAGTACTACCTCTTGAAAATCAGAGTAGCGCAGCTTAGGAAAATGTTCCTGTGGTACCTGCACCAATTCAAGAGGAGGTTAATGATGATGATCAAGATACTTCTGATCAAGCTCCTACTGAACTTCGTAGGTCCATAAGGACGCGTTCCGCACCAGAGTGGTACGGCAACCCTGTCCTGGAAATCATGTTGTTGGACAACGGTGAACCTTCGAACTATGAAGAAGCGATGGCGGGCCCAGATTCCGACAAATAGCTAGAAGCCATGAAATCCGAGATAGAATCCATGTATGAAAACAAAGTATGGACTTTGACAGACTTGCCCGATGATCGGCGAGCGATAGAAAATAAATGGATCTTTAAGAAGAAGACAGGCGCGGATGGTAATGTGACTATCTATAAAGCTTGACTTGTCGCTAAGGGTTATCGACAAGTTCAAGGGGTTGACTACGATGAGACTTTCTCTCCCGTAGCGAAGCTGAAGTCCGTCCGAATCATTTTAGCAATTGCCGCATACTATGATTATGAGATATGGCAAATGGATGTCAAAACGGCATTCCTTAACGGCTTTCTTAAGGAAGAATTGTATATGATGCAGCCGGAAGGTTTTGTCGATCCTAAGAATGCTAACAAAGTATGCAAGCTCTAGCGCTCTATCTATGGGCTGGTGCAAGCATCTCAGAGTTGGAACATTCGCTTTGATGAGATGATCAAAGCGTTTGGGTTTATGCAGACTTATGGAGAAGCCTGCGTTTACAAGAAAGTGAGTGGGAGCTCCGTAGCATTTCTCATATTATATGTGGATGACATACTATTGATGGGAAATGATATAGAATTCTTGGAAAGCATAAAGGCCTATTTGAACAAGTGTTTTTCAATGAAGGACCTTGGAGAATCTGCTTATATATTAGGCATCAAGATCTATAGAGATAGATCGAGACGCCTCATCGGTCTTTCACAAAGTACGTACCTTGACAAGATTTTGAAGAAGTTCAAAATGGATCAGTCCAAGAAGGGGTTCTTGCCTGTATTGCAAGGTGTGCGATTGAGCACGGCTCAATGCCCGACCACGGCAAAAGATATAGAAGAGATGAGTGTCATCCCCTATGCCTCAGCCATAGGGTCTATTATGAATGCCATGCTGTGTACCAGACCAGATGTAAACCTTGCCGTAAGTTTGGTAGGTAGGTACCAAAGTAATCCCGGCAAGGAACACTGGACAGCGGTCAAAAACATCCTGAAGTACCTAAAAAGGACTAAGGATATGTTTCTCGTTTATGGAGGTGCCGAAGAGCTCGTCGTAAAGGGTTACGTCGACGCCAGCTTCGACACAAATCTGGATGACTCCAAGTCACAAACCGGATACGTGTATATTTTGAATGGAGGGGCAGTAAGCTGGTGCGGTTGCAAGCAAAGTGTCGTGGCGGGATCTACATGTGAAGCAGAGCATATGGCAGCCTCGGAGGCAGCACAAGAAGCATTCTGGGTGAAGGAGTTCATTACCGACCTAGGAGTCATACCCAATGCGTCGGACCCGATGACTCTCTTCTGTGACAACACTGGAGCAATTGCCCTTGCGAAGGAGCCCAGGTTTCACAGGAAGACCAGGCATATCAAGCGTCGCTTCAACTCCATTCGTGGAAGTGTTCAAAATGGAGACATAGAGATTTGTAAAGTACATACGGACCTGAATGTGGCAGATCCGTTGACTAAACCTCTCCCTAGAGCAAAACATGATCAACGCCAAAATTCCATGGGTGTGCGATTCATCACAATGTAACTAGACTATTGTCTCTAGTGCAAGTGGGAGACTGTTGGAAATATGCCCTAGAGGCAATAATAAAAGGATTATTATATTTCCCTATTCATGATAATTGTCTATTGTTCATGCTATAATTGTCTTGTCCGGAAATCATAATACATGTGTGAATACATAGACCACAATATGTCCCTAGTAAGCCTCTAGTTGACTAGCTCGTTGATCAATAGATAGTCATGGTTTCCTGACTATGGACATGGGGATGTCATTGATAACGGGATCACATCATTAGGAGAATGATGTGGTGGACAAGACCCAAACCTAAGCATAGCACAAAAGATCGTATAGTTCGTTTGCTAGAGCTTTTCTGAATGTCAAGTATCATTCCTTAGACCATGAGATGATGCAACTCCCGGATACCGTAGGAGTGCTTTGGGTGTATCAAACGTCACAACGTAACTGGGTGACTATAAAGGTGCACTACAGGTATCTCCGAAAGTGTCTGTTGGGTTGGCATGAATCGAGACTGGGATTTGTCACTCCGTATGACGGAGAGGTATCTCTGGGCCCACTCGGTAAGACATCATCATAATGAGCTCAATGTGATCAAGGTGTTGTTCACGGGATGATGTGTTGCGGGAACGAGTAAAGAGACTTGCCGGTAACGAGATTGAACAAGGTATCGGTATACCGACGATCGAATCTCGGGCAAGTATCGTACCGCTAGACAAAGGGAATTGAGTACGGGATTGATTAAGTCCTCGACATCGTGGTTCATCCGATGACATTATCGAGGAGCATGTGGGAGCCAACATGGGTATCCAGATCCCGTTGTTGGTTATTGACCGAAGAGTCGTCTCGGTCATGTCTGCATGTCTCCCGAACCCGTAGGGTCTACACACTTAAGGTTCGGTGACACTAGGGTTATTAGGAAGACTTGTATGTGATTACCGAATGTTGTTCGGAGTCCCGGATGAGATCCCGGATGTCACGAGGAGTTCCGGAATGGTCCGGAGGTGAAGATTTATATATGGGAAGTTGTCATACGGACACCGGGAAGTTTCGGGGGCATATCGGTATTGTACCGGGGCCACCAGAGAGGTTCCGGGGGTCCACCTTGAGGGGCCAGCCCTCTCAGAGGGCCTCATGGGCCACAAGGGGCAGGGAACCAGCCCCTGGAGGGCTGGGCGCGCCCCCTTCCCTTGGGCCCATGCACCTAGGGTTGGGGGGAAACCCTAGTGGGGGCGCCCCCCTTGCTTGGGGGGCAAGCCCCCCTCCCTGGCCGCCGCCCCCCCTCTAGATCTCATCTAGAGGGGGCCGGCCCCCTTGCCCCTTCCCCTATAAATAGTGGGGGTGAGGGGAGGGCAGCAACACACAACAAGGCGCAGCCCCTACCCTCCCCAACACCTCTCCTCCTCCGTCACGCGCTTGGCGAAGCCCTGTCGGAGTACTACTTCTCCACCACCACCACGCCGTCGTGCTGCTGTTGAAGTCTTCTTCCTCAACCTCTCCTTCCCCTTGCTGGATCAAGAAGGAGGAGACGTCGATCGTCCCGTACGTGTGTTGAACGCGGAGGTGTTGTCCGTTCGGCACTTGGTCATCGGTTATCTGAATCACGGCGAGTACGACTCCATCATCCACGTTCTTCTTGAATGCTTCCGTTGCGATCTACCAGTGGTATGTAGATGCTCTCCTATCCCCTCGTTGCTAGAATACTCCATGGATAGATCTTGGTGATGCGTAGGAAAATTTTAATTTCTGCTACGATCCCCAACAGCTGGGAGGCTGACTTGTGGTCCTACTAAGTTGACGGGGACGGAGGGCTTTGTCAACTTAGTCAATATGCACGATTCTAGCTCCAGTGACTGTACGATGTCCATCCAACGGCCGTAGTGCTTCTTCAACCTCTGGTCTTCTTGCTCCAGCCGCCCAAACCAGCACCGGTCGTGCCTCGTGCTCCTGCCTCTCGTGGCCGGCTGTGATGCGGCGGAGGCCTCACCGCCCCCTACTACTCCCACCGCTGGCCAGGCCATCCTTCTACTCACCCACACCCCCTGTTATTCTGCGGCGATGGCAGCCTCACACCACAGCGAACAAGTGAACCCTCGTACTCCTCTACACATGGGCATCCACTGCCGCGTCTTCCCCAGCTCCGCGTCGTCCCCTTCCTAGGCCTCGCCGTCGTCCACCGCCCTGGTGCTCTCGGGGCGGCGTGGTCAACATGGTCAAGGAACGACTTCCATCGGACGTGGAATGTACGTGGAGAGGCTGACAGCTAGGTCCACAGCCACAACAAGGAAGTGCCTCCTTATTACGTGCAAAATAATTATTCCTCCACCTGACAGCGGGGACCCACCGGACGGGCCACCGTATTTTGCCCCCTTGACTGCTGGGACCCACCAGCTACATCTTTGCAGGCAAGGAAGTGCCTGACAGTCGGGACCCACCTCGTCGAAGCGTACGTAGCGTTGTCATTCTGGTCGCAAACGTGTACGTACATATATACTGGTGGATGTGGAGGCGCGCACGTGTCATAGTAGAGGCAGCCAGGGTGCAAGAAAGAAAATACGGCCACGTATGTGTACATACGGGCGGGGTCTCGAACGCCTACTCGCGCATACGTATGGCGAGGGCTCGTGTACGTGGCTGGGTTGGAACGGAGAAACAACGTCGTCGTGTTCATGGGGAGGCAACGGGATGTGTCATGTTCATCGGGAGGCAACGCGGGTGGGTCGGAACGGAATGCGTGGTCATGTTCATCGGGAGGGCTTGGACGGAAGAGGCGATGGAAACGAGGCCTGGCGTACCGCACAACGGAGGAAACAGACCTCCTACGGTCGAAACGGGGGTCCTGTTGATCGGGAGGGGTGTGGCATACCGCAAAACGGAGGAAACGGACCTCCTACGGTCGAAACAGGGGTCCTGTTGATTGGGAGGGGTGTAGCGTACCGCAAAACGGAGGAAACAGACTTGTGTTGGAGCGCTACGGTCGAAACGGGGGTCCTGTTCATCGAGGGAGTGTGGCATACCGCAAAACGGAGGAAACGGACTTGTGTTGGAGCGCTACGGTCGAAACAGGGGTCCTGTTCATCGGGAGGGGTGTGGCGTACCGCAAAACGGGACTCCACGGGATACTGTTCATCTCCACCGTCGACCCCCTCCAGCCTCCATGAGCTACTGTTCATCCACCGTCGACCTCCTCCAGCCTCCACGGGCTCCTGTTCATCCAGCCTCCACCGCGCGCTACTCCACCGGCTACTATTCAACCACCCCTCCACCGTCTACTATTCATCCAGCCCTCCACACCACGGGGTCCTGTTCAACCACCCCTCCACGGGCACCCCTCCACCGTCTACTGTTCATCCTGCCCTCCACGGGGTGGTCCTGTTCATCCAGCCCTCCACGGGGTCCTGTTCATCCAACCCCAACCGGCTCGATCGATCAGGGTCCTGTTCATCCAGAGGCAACACCACGGGGTCCTGTTCATCCACTCCCACCGGGAACTGTTCATCCAAACCCTCCCCGCAACGCTCACTGAGGGAGTCCTGGATTAGGGGGTATTCGGGTAGCCGGACTATACCTTCAGCCGGACTCCTGGACTATGAAGATACAAGATTGAAGACTTCGTCCCGTGTTCGGATGGGACTTTCCTTGGCGTGGAAGGTAAGCTTGGCGATGCGGATATTCAATATCTCCTACCTATGTAACCGACTCTGTGTAACCCTAACCCTATCTGGTGCCTATATAAACCGGAGGGTTGTAGTCCGTAGGACAATCATCTTCATACACAATCATACCATAGGCTAGCTTCTAGGGTTTAGCCTCCTTGATCTCATGGTAGATCTACTCTTGTACTACCCATATCATCAATATTAATCAAGAAAGAGTAGGGTATTACCTCCATCGAGAGGGCCCAAACCTGGGTAAAAAACATCGTGTCCCTTGTCTCCTGTTACCATCCGGCCTTGACGCACAGTTCGGGACCCCCTACCCGAGATCTGCCGTTTTGACACCGACATTGGTGCTTTCATTGAGAGTTCCTCTGTGTCGTCTCCTTTAGGCCCGATGGCTCCTTCGATCATCAACAACGATGAGGTCCAGGGTGAGACTTTTCTCCCCGGGCAGATCTTCGTCTTCGGCGGCTTCGCTCTGCGGGCCAACTCGCTTGGTCACCTGGAGCAGATCGAAAGCTACGCCCCTGTCCATCAAGTCAGGTTTGGAAGCTTAAACTACACGGCTGATATCCGCGGAGACTTGATCTTCGACGGGTTCGAGCCACAGCCAAACGCGCCGCACTATCTCGAGGGGCACGATCTAGCTCAGCCTCCGAACAGTGTCTTGGAGGCCGCACACGCACCGGTTCCGACCCTTAATTCGGAGCCTATTGCGTCAATCAAGGATGAGCGGTTGGACGTCGCCTCGGGGGCTGCGATCTCAAAGGCGATCGAGCCGAACGCCAGCCCCGCACTCCGCGTGACCCGTGACTCTGAGGGTCCGGACTCAGAACCCCCCATGCCCCTACCAATCGAATCCGATTGGGCACCCATAATGGAGTTCACCGCCGCGGACATCTTTCAGCACTCACCTTTTGGCGACATCCTGAATTCTCTCAAGTCTCTCTCTTTATCAGGAGAGCCCTGGCCGGATTACGGTCAACGAGGATGGGATTCGGACGATGAAGAAATTCAAAGCCCACCCACCACCCACTTTGTAGCCACTGTTGACGATTTAACAGACATGCTTGACTTCGGCTCCGAAGACTTCGACGGTATGGACGACGAGGTAGGAGACGAACAAGAACCAGCACCTGTAGGGCGCTGGAAGACCACCTCGTCATATGACATATATATGGTGGATACTCCAAAAGACGGAGATGGCGATGGAACCGCGGGGGATGACACTTCCAAGAAATAGCCAAAACGCCGGCGTCAGCGGCGCCGCTCTAAATCCCGCCAAAGCAAAAACGGTGATCCGGCACGGGAGATAATACTACCCCGAATAGCGCCGAAGAACACCCAACCCAGCAAGATTCGGCGCAGGAAGATGGAGAAGCCAGCCCTCATGAGAGAGCGGCAGAACGAGAGGTTGAGGATGATAACTATATGCCTCCCTCCGAAGACGAGGCAAGCCTCGATGACGACGAATTTGTCGTACCATCAGACCCCGCCGAACAAGAGCGTTTCAAACGCAGGCTTTTAGCCACGGCAAACAGCCTAAAGAAAAAGCAGCAACAGCTTAGAGCTGATCAAGATTTGCTAGCTGATAGATGGACTCAAGTCCTTGCGGCCGAAGAGTATGAACTCGAGCGCCCCTCCAAGAGTTACCCAAAGCGCAGGCCGCTACCCCGATCAGAGGAGGAAGCGCCTACATCACCAGCGCACGACATGGCAGACCGGCCACCTCGCGGCCGCGACAGAGAGGCCTGTTGGCCCTCCACCCAAGCCATGCCCCGACGCCGCTCAACCAAGGCACGGGAAAATGCACCAGACCTGCGAGATGTACTGGAGGATAAAGCAAGACAAACAAGATCGATCTACGGATCTCGTAAGCGCCCAACGGTACGTGACGATGATCCTCACTCCAGATACAACAAATCCGGCCGGGCCGAACACAACAGACATAGCTCTTCCGAGCTGCGTCGTGACATAGCCCAGTGTAGGGGGGCCGCACACCCATTATGCTTCACAGACAAAGTAATGGATCATAAAATCCCAGAGGGTTTCAAACCCGTGAACATCGAATCATACGATGGCACCACAGACCCGGCAGTATGGATCGAGGATTATCTCCTTCACATCCACATGGCACGTGGCGATGATTTACACGCCATCAAATACCTCCCGCTCAAACTTAAAGGACCGGCCCGGCATTGGCTTAATAGCTTGCCAGCGGACTCAATCGGTTCTTGGGAGGACCTGGAGGCCGCATTCCTCGACAACTTCCAGGGCACCTACGTGCGACCACCGGATGCCGACGACTTAAGCCACATAATTCAGCAGCCAGAAGAATCGGCCAGGCAATTCTGAACACGGTTCCTAACAAAGAAAAACTAGATACTCGATTGTCCGGACGCAGAGGCCCTAGCAGCCTTCAAGCATAACATCCGCGACGAGTGGCTTGCCCGGCACCTGGGACAGGAAAAGCCGAAATCTATGGCAGCCCTCACGACACTCATGACCCGCTTTTGCGCGGGAGAAGATAGCTGGATAGCTCGCAGCAATAACTTATCAAAGAACCCTGGTAATTCGGATACCAAGGACAAAAGTGGCAGGACACATCGAAATAAGCAAAAGCGCCGCGTTAGCAGCGACAGCAATGAAGATACGACAGTTAATGCCGGATTCAGAGGATATAAATCCGGTCAGCGGAAAAAGCCATTCAAAAAGAATACTCAGGGCCCGTCCAGTTTGGACCGAATACTCGACCGCTTGTGCCAGATCCATGGCACCCCCGAAAGGCCAGCCAATCACACCAACAGGGATTGTTGGGTGTTCAAGCAGGCAGGCAAGTTAAGAGCTGAAAACAAAGACAAGGGGTTGCATAGCGATGACGAGGAGGAGCCCAGGACGCCGAACAACAATGGACAGAAGGGGTTTCCCCCACAAGTGCGGACGGTGAACATGATATACGCAACCCACATTCCCAAGAGGGAGCAGAAGCGTGCGTGTAACACCCCGGATGTAACTTGCCATATTTGTAATCCAACTCTTGCCATTTTCGGCCTTGTGATATAATATTTCCTCCGTGGTTGGGTCTCCCTTCGTTTTGCATTTTTGTTCATGTCATGCATTTCATATCATGTCATCATGTGCATCGCATTCGCATACGTGTTCGTCTCATGAATCCGAGCATTTTCCCCGTTGTCCGTTTTGCAATCCGGCGCTCCTATGTCCCCCGGCGTCCCCTTTTACATTTCTTCGTGAGCGGGTATTAAACATTCTCGGAATGGACCGAGGTTTGTCAAGCGGCCTTGGTATAGCACCGGTAGACCGCCTGTCAAGTTTCGGGTCAATCGGAGGTCGTTTGATACTCCAACGGTTAACCGGGTAACCGTGAAGGCCTCGTGTGTGTTGCAGCCCAAAACCCCTTCAAAACAGCCCAACAACCCATCTAAGACACTCCCATGTCCACCGCCGTTCGATCACGATCGCATGGCCGAAAACAGCACTCCATTTGGAGCTCCCTAGCTCCTTCTACCTATAAATACACCTCCCCCTCCAAAATCCCGGATCAAATACACCCTAAGCCTAGTCCATTTTCTCCCCCGCGCCGCCAGACGAAACCCGCAAGGCCGGACGCGTCCGACCCGCACCGCCGCCGCCACGTGTCGCGCCGCCATTCGCGCCCGCTCCGCGCCCACATAGCCGCCCGCGCGGGCCCACCGGGCCCGTCCGCGGCCCTCCCCGGCCCGGGCTGCCGCCGCCGCCGCCCCGCGGGCGCCCGCCCACGCGCGCCTCCGCCCGCGCCGGCCGCCGCCGTCGCCCGCCTTCGTCGCCACCGCCCGCGCCGGCCGCAGCCGCGCCCGCCGCGCTCGCCGGCGCCGCCGTCCCGCGGCCGCACCCCGGCGCCCCTCCGCCTCCTCGCCGGATCCCGCGCCCGGATCTCCCTCCCCCGAGCTTCTCCGGCCGCCGCAGCCCCGATTCCGGCGAGATCCCGGTGAACCTCGAGTTGCGCGCCGCGGGGTTGACTTCTCTCTCCCGAATTTCTCCAAGTCTTTGATATATTTGCATAATTGTCGCATGTTCATCGCATCATAACTTGCTGTATGTTGCTCCGTTTCGTGCGTATAATATGTGAAATTGTTCGCCTCGATGAGGACATCATTTCATTTCATTGCATCATTTTCATTTGAGGTCTTCTTGATGCCCGAAATGCTGTTAGAAGAGGGCTATGTGATGTTAGTTTCTGATTCTTATCAGAACATGCACTTTTGTTATTTTTGCCATGATTGATGTGTGCACCCTATGAAGTTGAGTCCTACATGTGTTTTGTAATATGCCATGCTATCTTTCCAGAGATTTATGCCATGTATTTTGGTGATCTATGTGGTGACTAGCACAAGCATGCAAACTAGGGTACATAATGTTGCTGATTTCAGAGACTTAGTAATTTCACTAAGTCCCTGCCTGCTGTTATTTTTATGCCACGTGTTCATGTTGTTTCCGAGAGATCTATGCCTCTTTGGAGCATGATCAGTAAGAGTGTTTTGAGCATATGGATTTTCTATATCCATCCATGCCTTTGTTTGTAATTATGGAGTGCCATAGCTTGAGTCAATCGAGCTCTACTTTTGCTATAAAATGTTGCTGGCAGATTGTTTACATGTCATTCGATTTTGCCAAGCTTGTTGTATTTGATCCTTGCATGCTATGATGTTGTTCTTTCCATGTCTAGCTTCTATGCCATGTCTTCTTGATTAAAGTATGCTTAGTTTGTCATGTAATGCTCTGTAGTGAGTGCATCGAGATCACGAACATGCCTACTTGTTATCTGCTTTTGACATGTCCAGTTTTCTGCTAAGTCTGAAACCTGTAACGAAACTTGCTTATTTGACATGGGTGATATTATATTTTCTGTTCATTTTTGGCTTATGGTCAGTAAGGGACTTTTGTCAAGTGCTTTGTGTAGATTCATTCCGTGCCTTGTTTTCTATGTGCTCTTCCTGTAGCATGTTGTTTCATTGCTCTAATCCTGTCATCCTGATGTTAGTTTCTGGCATGTTGTTATTTTCACTAAGTCTGTGAACCTGTTATCTTTTGCACTTTTGCCATGCTTGTTTGAACCTGTTGTGTTGTGATTTAGCCGTAGCTCATTGTTCATCTTTTGTCAAGCATCTTGTGTAGTTTACTGTCATATGATTTGTTGATATGTTTGGGTGCAGTAACTTAATTTCTTGTTGCTTGCTAAGTAGCATCATGCTGTTAATGGCAGATTCTTGTCATTCTTGTTCTGCTTGTCATTTGCAAACCGTGCATCCGATTCCGGTGATCTTTATATCGATTTCAACCGAAATCACCTCACCTATCCAGTGGCATACTTGGTTTGCCAATATTATGCCTTGTTCATCTTTTTCCTTTCGAAGCACGCATATGCATTGCATATCCCATCTCGCATATCATGCCATGTTTTGCATCATATTGCTTGCGCATTGCATCGTGATTGATATTGTCCCCTTTGCTTGTGTTCTTGCTTTGGGTAGAGCTGAGAGACGAGTGCGTGAACGAGGAACCTGTTGAGAACGCTTTCGAGGACCAAGCTTTCGACAACTCTGAGAACCTTGCAGGCAAGATGACCATACCCTCGAACTCACTTCTATCTTTGCTTGCTAGATGCTCGCTCTTTTGCTATGCCTATGCTGCGATACCTACCACTTGCTATATCATGCCACCCATATTGCCTTGTCAGCCTCTAACCATCCATGTCCTAGCAAACCGTTGATTGGCTATGTTACCGCTTTGCTCAGCCCCTCTTATAGCGTTGCTAGTTGCAGGTGAAGATGAAGTTTGTTCCTTGTTGGAACATGGACTTGTTGTTCCTTGTTGGAACATGCTTACTTGTTGGGATATCACATTACCTCTTATTTAATTAATGCATCTATATACTGGGTAAAGGGTGGAAGGCTCGGCCTTATGCCTGGTGTTTTGTTCCACTCTTGCCACCCTAGTTTCCGTCATACCGGTGTTATGTTCCTTGATTTTGCGTTCCTTACACGGTTGGGTGATTTATGGGACCCCCTTGGCAGTTCGCTTTGAATAAGACTTTTCCAGCAAGGCCCAACATTGGTTTTACCATTTGCCACCTAAGCCTTTTTCCCCCGGGTTTTCGCGAGCCCGAGGGTCATCTTTATTTTAACCCCCCCCCCCCCGGGCCAGTGCTCCTTCGAGTGTTGGTCCGAACTGTCAGCCGCCGGTGGTCGCCAGGGGCAACTCTGGACTGGCCTACCGGAAGTTTGGACAATCCGGATGTGCCCTAAGACCAAGATATGTGCAGCTCCTATCAGGATTTGTCGGCACAATCGGGCGGCTTTGCTCGACTTGTTTTATTACTGTCGAGATGTCTTGTAGTCCGGGATTCCGAGACTGATCGGGTCTTCCCGGTAGAAGTAATATCCTTCGTTGACCGTGAGAGCTTATAATGGGCTAAGTTGGGACACCCCTGCAGGGTATTATCTTTCGAAAGCCGTGCCCGTGGTTATGAGGCAGATGGGAATTTGTTGATGTCCGGTTGTAGAAAACCCGAAGTTGACCTTAATTAAAACACATCAACCGCGTGTGTAACCGTGATGGTCTCTTCTCGGCGGGGTCCGGGAAGTGAACACGGTGTTGGAGTTATGTTTGACGTAGGTTGTTCTAGGATCACTTCTTGATCACTTCTAGCTTCTCGACCGTGCTTTGCCTTCTCTTCTCGCTCTCTTTTGCGTTGTAGCCACCATATATGCTAGTCGCTTGCTGCAGCTCCACCTCACAACCCTTTCCTACCTATAAGCACAAATAGTCTTGATCTCACGGGTGTGAGATTGCTGAGTCCCCGTGACTCACAGATTCTACCACAACAGTTGCAGGTACCAACGATGCAGTGCAGATGACGCGACCGAGCTCACGTGGGAGTTCGACGAGGAACGTGGCCGTTACTATGTGTCTTTTCCTGATGATCAGTAGTGGAGCCCAGTTGGGGTGATCGGGGATCTGTGTAGCATTTGGGGTAGTCTCCTTTCATTTTGGTACCGTAGTCGGAACTTGAGTGTAATTTGAATGATGGATGTTTATTTATGTACTGTGTGAAGTGGCGACTGTAAGCCAACTATGTATCTCTTTCCCTTATGTATTACATGGGTTGTGTGAAGATTACCTCACTTGCGACATTGCTTTCAATGCGGTTATGCCTCTAAGTCATGCCTCGACACGTGGGAGATATAGCCGCATCGAGGGCGTTACAGTGCGCTACGGGACGTATACGCGATGGAGCCAGTCGCCCCAAAGTTCAACCCATGGTCCTCCTGCCCGATCACTTTTGATCGAAGGGACCACCCCACTAGCATCCGTCATGGAGGCTTTGCCGCATTGGTTCTCGACCCAATCATCGACGGATTTCATCTCACAAGAGTCCTCATGGACGGCGGCAGTAGCCTGAACCTGCATTACCAGGATACAGTGCGGAAAATGGGCATAGATCCCTCAAGGATTAAGCCCACAAAGACGACCTTTAAAGGCGTTATACCAGGTGTAGAGGCCAATTGTACAGGCTCGGTAACACTTGACGTGGTCTTCGGATCTTCGGATAATTTCCGAAGCGAAGAGTTAATCTTCGATATAGTCCCGTTTCGCAGTGGCTATCACGCCCTGCTCGGACGAACCGCATTTGCAAAGTTCAATGCGGTGCCGCACTACTCATATCTCAAGCTCAAGATGCCAGGCCCTCAAGGAGTAATCACGGTCTACGGAAACACCGAACACTCCCTCCGTACGGAGGAGCACACGGCGGCTCTCGTAGCGGAAGTACAAAGCAACCTTGTTAGGCAATTCCCAAGTCCGGCAGTTAAAAAGTTGAACACTGCCAAGCGCGCCCGGAGTAACCTACAACAAGACCGCCTAGCACGTTCTGAGCAGGCGTAGCAATGCGGCCCCAACCCCGGCCCTCGCGATATAGCGAAACCAGTGCCTCGCGTACGTAACTACGCCCTTGAAATACCATGGGCACAGGGGAAGGAGCACAATAACGGCACGCCCAAAATACGGCTTAAAACGTACTAGGGGCTGCCGGATTCTTTTTTCTTACTTTCAGGACTCCACATTTCAGACGACCTGTTCGGCAATTCGACTGCCGAACAAACGATGCAAGATCCAGGGAAGCAGACAAAGCCATGCCGCATTACGGAACTCCCAGGTGGTCTCTGTTACGAGCGGTATACCTGTTTCAAATACAACTCCGCGGCCTGCCCCTGGTCAGGACATGTTAAATAGTCCAGTATATTTTTGCTTATTGCACTACTTGTATCGTTCGGCTTTGATAAATAGCCTCTCTATAAACAATGCATAGCTTTTTGTCTATTTTTTGCATTATTCTATTTTCATATATATGTTTTGACATGATCGCACCTGTACATCATGGTACGGCAAATACGCCAGGGGCTTCAATACCCCTTATTATGGTGTGAGAAGTCCGTCCACTTTCACAAGTGCGGCACCCCGAACTTATAGCACTATATGCATCGGCTCCGAATCATGATTTGGGTCAATAGTTGGGTTTGCCCGGCTCCTATGTTTTGGTGCCTTACGTTCCACTATATCGGCTAAGGTAGCACTAGGAGAACCACTGCGATTGTGCCCCGGTTCAGCTGGGTTAAGCACCTCAGTGGAGAAAGCTAAAACTGACTGTCATGATGAGGCGAGATACCGGTCGCTGTTCGAGAGGTTTTTCGAGTCCCTAAAGACTTATGCCGCTTCGAGCAGGGAGCTGGCTTTGTCCGGCCAAAGGCGTGGATAGCGCCCCAAATTGGGTGTTCCGAACTAGGGGCTTCGCCGAAATTTAAAATTATAAAGTTCTATGGCTAAGTGAGAGTGTTCAAGCATTATAGTCCGATTGCCTGGTTCGTTGTGCTGAGCGCCTCCCTCGAAGGACCCAACCATGGGAAAAAGAGCGCTTAGGTTTATCGCGAACACCCCAGCACTAGTGGCACGGGGGCAGAAGCCGACGACTGACCATCTCTCAATTTTTTGATAAACGGCCGCACAGAAAATAATATTTTAAATTCAATAAGCATTGCTTAGCGCATATGAACAAGTTTTCAGCGCACAGGATAAACACGAGCGAGTTCATTCAAAGATTACATACTTGGTACATTCATCCGCCACAAGGCGGGCACCTGCAAGAACATCCTTGTAGTAGTTCTCGGGCTTGCGATGCTCCTTCCCCGGCGGCGGCCCGTCCCTCACAAGCTTCTCACCGCCCAGCTTACCCCAGTGCACCTTCGCACGGGAAAGGGCCCGACGGGCACCTTCGATGCAGATGGAGCGCTTGATGACCTCGAGCCTTGGACATGCCTCCACCAGCCGCCGCACCAGCCCAAAATAGCTCCCAGGCAGGGCCTCTCCGGGCCACAGCCGAACTATGAAGCCCTTCATGGCCTGTTCGGCCGCCTTGTGGAGCTCGACCAGCTGTTTCAGCTGGTCGCTGAGGGGTACAGGGTGTCCGGCCTCAGAATACTGAGACCAGAACACACTCTCCGTCGAGCTGCCCTCTTCAGCTCGGTAGAATGTGGCGGCGTCGGATACGCTACGGGGAAGATCTGCGAACGCCCTGGAGAACTCCGGATTCGGGTAAGTGACAAGTAGTTTACTTTTATATTTCTACTTTGCATTAAGAATGCCTTACCCGTTGCTATCTTTTTCATCTCCTCCAACTCTTGGAGGGCCTTTTGGGCTTCGGCCTTGGTAGCCTTGGCGGTCTCAAGGGCCGACGCAAGCTCGGATGCTTGTGCCTTTGACTCAAGCTCCAAGCTCTCATGTTTTTTCATGAGAGCCTGCAGCTCCTGCCGCACCTCGCCGACCTGAGCCCCAAGTCTCTCTCGCTCGGTGCGCTCCTCGGCCGTTTTCTTTTCGGCCTCAGATAGCGCCTGCTTGAGGGTCGCCACCTCAGTTGTGGCCCCTATAATAAGCAGTACGATCCTGTTATTCTTTTGCAATCACGCCTCTCTATAGGCACCTTTTTCTGTAAGGTATTTCTTACCTTCTTTTTCCTCGAGTTGCCGCTTGGCAAGGCCGAGCTCTTACTCGGTCCGCCCGAGGTCCTGTTTCAGGACACCCACCTCCGCAGTCAGTGCGGCGGTGGATAGCAGCGAAGCCTGCATACACATATTGACTCCTTTTTTATTAGACTCCTGCGAAATTTATTAGATCCTCTATTCGGCTTTTCTTTCCGAACACCAAACAGAGCATCAGGGGCTACTGTCTATGTGGTAATATTTTGATATATTTTTG
This sequence comes from Aegilops umbellulata, assembly GCA_032464435.1. Taxonomy (NCBI): domain Eukaryota; kingdom Viridiplantae; phylum Streptophyta; class Magnoliopsida; order Poales; family Poaceae; genus Aegilops; species Aegilops umbellulata. Next base: position 194,461,190 of record CP136055.1, read on the forward strand.
CTTACCTCGAAGCCTGTCAGAAGGCTAGCGCAAGCTTCAGTCAGTCCGCTCTTGGCGGACTGAACCCTCTGGATCACCGTACTCATAATAGTACGGTGCTCCTTGTCGATGGAGGCGTCGTCAAGCACCTCCAGCAGATGGTCCAGCGACTCCAGTTGGACGGAAGTCGCTGGCTTAGAAGGCTTGCTCCTTTTGGAAGGAGTTCGCCTACCGCGGCTCGGAACTGTTGAAGATTCCGGCACGGTGTCCGGTTCAAAGCCGGACTTGGAGCCCTGGGGGGTCTTGTCCCTTTCACTCCTAGAGTCCGGGAGGTTGCCTTGCGGCTCCTCTGGGACCACCTCCTCCTGCCCCGGAGCTTGTCGCGGCACCACTTCGGCGTCATCCGTAGTGCGGGGGGAGACAGCGGGCGGAACGGAGTTCACGTCCGATGAGTCCAGGGAGCCGCCTGACGATTCGTTGTATTCGGCCTGGGGCAGGCTGCATAATTACATTCGACATGAAGGAAAGCTGTGCAACAAAGGAACATCATGAGTCACTCTGATGTCCGAACTTATGATTTCGCCGGACGCTAGGCCCTGTTCGGCCACTCCTCTTCGCTCTCTTCGGCGTCATGGGGGTAGTCCGGCGGAGGGGTCTTCCTTTTCCTAGACCCCTCGGCCTCCCCGGCTGGGGCGGCCTTCTTCTTCTCTCCTCCCTCCGCTGGGGGGGAGAGCTTTGTTCTTCCTCCTCCTCGTTTTCACGGGAGGAGGGCGCCTCGGACTCTTCAGATGACGAGTCCGACATCACCATGTTACGGGCACTCTTTCGAGTCCCCGTGGTCTTCTTCTTCTTGACCTTCTTATCTGGCACCACATAAGGTGCCGGAATCAGTAGCTTCACTAGGAGCGCAGGGGCTGGGTCCTCGGGCAGGGGAGCCGGACAGTTAATTGGTCCGGATATCGCCTGCCAAGCCTGTCAAAGATAAGGGAGTTTAGATCCCGCACAGAGTCAAACTGTGAAAGGAAAGTAGAGCTTAATGTCCTGTAAAAGGTGAAGATAGCTTACCTCGCTAGCGTGACACTGCGAGCTGTATCCGCGATCCTCGGAGGCGGATGCGGGAGCCTCGGCGCCCTTGAAAAGCACCTTCCAAGCATCTTCATACGTCGTGTCGAAGAGCCTATTGAGGGTTTGGTGCTGCGCCGGGTCGAACTCCCACAAATTGAAGCCCCGTTGTTGGCATGGGAGGATCCGGCGGACGAGCATAACCTGGACTATATTAACAAGCCGGATCAGCTTGTTCACCAGGGACTGGATGCAAGTTTGCAATCCGGTCACCTCTTCTTTGTTGCCCCATGACAGGCCCGTCTCTTTTCGAGACATTAGCCGCGTGGGGGGTCCGGATCGGAACTCGGGGGCTGCGACCCATTTCGGATCGCGTGGCTCGGTGATGTAAAACCACCCTGCTTGCCACCCCTTTAGGGTCTCCACAAAGGAGCCCTCGAACCATAAGATGTTGGCCATCTTGCCCGCCATGGCGCCTCCGCACTCCGCTTGGCTGCCGCGCACCACCTTGGGCTTGACGTTGAAAGTCTTAAGCCAGAGGCCGAAATGGGGGCGGACGCGGAGGAAGGCCTCGCACACGACGATAAACGTCGAGATGTTGAGGATGAAGTTTGGGGCCAGATCGTGGAAATCCAGGCCGTAGTAGAACATGAGTCCCCGGACGAATGGGTGGAGTGGAAAACCCAGTCCGCGGAGGAAGTGGGGAAGGAAAACTACCCTCTCATTGTGCCTTGGGGTGGGGAGAAGTTGCCCCTTCCCGGGAAGCCGGTGCGGGATGTCCTTGGACAGGTATCCGGCCTTCCTCAGCTTTTTTACTTGAACCTCCATAACGGAGGAGACCATCCACTTGCCTCCCGCTCCGGACATTGATGGAGAAGGTTGAGGTGGGAAGAGCGGGCTTAGGCGCTGGAGCTCGAGTACGCAAGAGAGGGATTGGCAAAGGAGGAATAAGGCGTAGGTAAAAGGTGGATCCTTATCCCCTTATATGGGCGGATGCGGTTATGCGTCCCCACCTGCCTCATATAACTCGCTTGCCTCCCAAGCGCCGTGGTAAATGGCGCGGTTGGGTTACCCACGTCCGTATTGATGAGAATCCCATAAAAAGGGCACACGATCTCTGCTTTGACAAGACGTGCCAAGGAAACCGCCTCGCTAAACGTGCTGAGGTGGAAAAGTAAAAACGATTCATCTAAAGAACTTGGCCGTAGTGCGATGGTGCACTGCGGGATACGTCAGCAGATTTGATTTGTGTTAATATTATTCTCTCTATGGCACTATGTGGAAACTTATTTTGCAGAGCCGGACACTATTCTTGGTGTTTACAATCTTCTATGAAGGACTTGGAGGAGGAACCCGCCTTGCAATGCCGAAGACAATCTGCGCGCCGGACTCGTCGTCATTGAAGCCTGCTTCAGGGGCTACTGAGGGAGTCCTGGATTAGGGGATATTCGGGTAGCCGGACTATACCTTCAGCCGGACTCCTGGACTATGAAGATACAAGATTGAAGACTTCGTCCCATGTCCGGATGGGACTTTCCTTGGCGTGGAAGGCAAGCTTGGCGATGCGGATATTCAAGATCTCCTACCTATGTAACTGACTCTGTGTAACCCTAACCCTATCCGGTGCCTATATAAACCAGAGGGTTGTAGTCCGTAGGACAATCATCTTCATACACAATCATACCATAGGCTAGCTTCTAGGGTTTAGCCTCCTTGATCTCGTGGTAGATCTACTCTTGTACTACCCATATCATCAATATTAATCAAGCAGGAGTAGGGTATTACCTCCATCGAGAGGGCCCGAACCTGGGTAAAAACATCGTGTCCCTTGTCTCCTGTTACCATCCGGCCTTGACGCACAGTTCGGGACCCCCTACCCGAGATCCGCCGGTTTTGACACCGACACTCACTGTTCATCCAGAGGTAGCATCGATCGGCTTTAGTTAGCAGCAGTAGCCAAGGAATCGCTTGATCGGGTTCAGTTAACAGCCATCGATCAATCGCTCGGGTTCAGTACCGCGTAGCCTCCAGTGCAATCGCTCGGGTTCAGTTAGAGCCCAATGCCTCGCTTGGGTTCAGTTAGAGCCAACGCCTCGCACACACGTGCGTAAGTGTACGAGAGAAACGCGCATCGCTCAGCCCCCGACCTCCCGCCATAACCGGGAACTCCCCAAAATTTTCCTCCCCCTCGCTTCTACCACAGTTTTTCCATCATGGACGGCCCAAAGAGTGTCATGCAGCTGCGTCTCCGGGCCGCCCAGGACGAAAATCCCATTTTCTGTCATGATTTTTTTTCCATAGAAGTAGGAGCCCACCACATCTATGATGATACCGGGTTTTGTCACAATTATCGTCATATAAGTGTCATATGTATGAAAGAAAAAAAAATCGTTCGGCCCAAAATGTCATGGATGTGTCTTTTTTTTTGTAGTGCTGATGCACGACATGTCCATGATACAACATTCCAGGTACAAGAATATTCATCAAATACATGTATAGAGGATTACATCATTGATGAATACAATCATCTGGCAGAGCTCTAAGCCTATCTAAATAGCGGCGGAAGTCTTGGTTTGGTGGCTCATCAACTCTGGCTAGGCTCCACAACTCACAGGACTGGCAAGGTTACGGCCTAGCACGACCAAACAAGGGAACAATCCAGGCATGACCTACAAACTGGCATGACACCCCAGGCCAGTACATTGAATGTACTTGCAAGACAACCAAATACATAGCATCCAAACAAGCAGATGACAAAGCAAGAACCAAGCGCATGCAACATCCTACCTCATAACATAAACTAAGCATGGCATGATATTAACAAGACACATGAATCAAACTAATCATGGACAACATCATAGCATCTACAAGCATGGAAATAACATGGCATATCAAAACTTATTTATAACATGGCAATAGCACAACATGGCATAGCATATCATCTCGATCATAACATGGCATAGATGCATCTACGAGACATGCATGAACAATGCTGAAAATAAACTACCAGTTACCTCACGTGAATACATATCGTATTAATTTTATGCAACAATCTCTTACTCTACCACGGCTCCTCGGAGCAAATTCATGACTCACCGACACCTCGTCTCATGATCATATTCAAACATCACCATGACCTCTCACGACCATCTAATAGTCCAAATCACTTCTCACGACTATCTCATAGTCCAAGTGGCTTCTCACGACCCTCTCATAGTCCAAGTCATCACATTATTTATCACATATTAGTTATCAACTTAGTTATTTCACGTTTATCCTCCCTTTCGATCAAGACCCGATATTGTGACCTGATAATCCACAAGTATAGGGGATCAATTGTAGCCTCTTTCGATAAGTAAGAGGCTCGAACCCAACGAGGAGCTAAAGGTAGAACAAATATTCCCTCAAGATCTATCGACCATCGATACAACTCTACGCACTCTTTACGTTCGCTTTACCTAGAACAAGTATGAAACAAGAACTACTTTGTAGGTGTTGTTGGATAGGTTTGCAAGATAATAAAGAGCGCGTAAAAAAAACTAGGGGTTGTTTAGATGAAGACACAACTAAATAAGTTTTAGTAAAGAGCTTTTTATCACGAGAAAGTTATTTGTCCCTAGGCAATCGATAACTAGACCGGTAATCATTATTGCAATTTTATTTGAGGGAGAGGCATAAGCTAACATAATTTCTCTTCTTGGATCATATGCACTTATGATTGGAACTCTAGCAAGCATCCGAAACTACTAAAGATCATTAAGGTAAAACCCAACCATCGCATTAAAGCATCAAGTCCTCTTTATCCGATACGCAACAACCCCCTTACTCGGGTTTGTGTTTCAGTCACTCACGCAACCCATTATAAGCGAATCATGAACATATTGCAACACATTACAGCAGGAATCCCTCATGCTTGCACAACACGGAGAGCACCATAGGACAGCACCAATAACAAAACATGCAATTCAAACCAATCACGATCATCAATTAACCCATAGGACAAAATGGATCTACTCAAACATCATAGGATAGCCATACATCATTGGGAAATAATATATAGCATTGAGCACCATGGTTAAGTAGAGATTACAGCGGGTAAAAGAGGGGGTACACCGCTGCATAGAGGGGGGGAAGAGTTGGTGATGATGGTGGTGAAGTTGTTGGTGTAGATTGCGGTGATGATGATGGCCCCGGCGGCATTCCGGCGCCACCGGAAGAGAGGGGGAGAGGGCCCCCCTTCTTCTTATTCTTCTCCCTTGACCTTCTCCCTAGATGGGAGAAGGGTTTCCCCTCTGGTCCTTGGTCTCCTTGGCATGGGAGGGGCGAGTTCCCCTCCGAGATTGGATTTGTCTCTCTATCTCCCTCTGTTTCTGCGCTCCCAGATCTGGCCTTTCACCGTTTCTTTTATAACCGGTGATCCGTAACTCTGGGCTGAATTTTGGACACGATCTCTATCCGGAAATTAGCTTTCTTGTGGCGAAAGAAGGGCTCCAACCGCCTTACGGGGTGGCCTGACCCCCTGGGGGGCGCCCCCCTGGGTCGTGGCCCCCTCGGGCACCGTTTCGCGTTGATTGTTCTTCCCAAAAATCATAAATATTCCAAAAAAATCTCTGTCAGTTTTTATCCCGTTTGGACTCCGTTTGATATGGGTTTTCTGCGAAACAAAAAACATGCAATAGACAAGAACTAGCACTGGGCACTGGATCAATATGTTAGTCCCAAAAATAGTATAAAAAGTTGCCAAAAGTATGTGAAAGTTGTAGAATATTGCCATGGAACAATCAAAAATTATAGATACGACGGAGACGTATCAGCATCCCCAAGCTTAATTCTTGCTCGTCGTTGAGTAGGTAAATGATAAAAAAGAAAATTTTCGATGTAGAATGCTACCTAACATAATCTTGATCATGTAATCTAATCATGGCATGAATATTAAGACACGAGTGATTCAAAGCAATAGTCTATCATTTGACGTTAAGACAATAATACTTCAAGCATACTAATAAAGCAATCATGTCTTTTCAAAATAACATGGCCAAAGAAAGTTATCCCTACAAAATCATATAGTCTGGCTATGCTCCATCTTCATCACACAAAATATTCAAATCATGCACAACCCCCGATGACAAGCTAAGAAAGTCTCACATCGACGCGGCTAATCAACGGGCTATGGATATGCACATCGATTGATGTCAATGCGACGAGTAGGGATTTCCATGCAACGGATGCACTAAGAGCTATAAGTGTATGAAAGCTCAAAATGACACTAAGTGGGTGTGCATCCAACTTGCTTGCTCATGAAGACCTCGGGCATTTGAGGAAGCCCATCATCGGAATATGCAAGCCAAGTTCTATAATGAAAATTCCCACTAGTATATGAAAGTGATGACTCTCTATATGAAGAACATGGTGCTACTCTGAAGCACAAGTGTGGTAAAAGGATAGTAACATTGTCCCTTCTCTCTTTTCTCTCATTTTTTTGTTTCTTTGGGCCTTCTCTTTTTTTGGCCTTTCTCTTTTTTTTCGTTCGGAGTCTCATCCCGACTTGTGGGGAATCATAGTCTCCATCATCCTTTCCTCACTGGGACAATGCTCTAATAATGATGATCATCACACTTTTATTTACTTACAGCTCAATATTACAACTTGATGCTAGAACAAAGATATGACTCTATATGAATGCCTTCGGCGGTGTACCGGGATGTGCAATGATCTAGCGTAGCAATGGCATCAAAAAACGGACAAGCCATGAAAACTTCATGCTAGCTATCTTACGATCATGCAAAGCAATATGACAATAAATGCTCAAATCATGTATATGATGATCATGGAAGTTGCACGGCAATATATCTCGGAATGGCTATAGAAATGCCATGATAGGTAGGTATGGTGGCTGTTTTGAGGAAGATATAATGAGGCTGATGTGTGATAGAGCGTATCGTATCATGGGGTTTGGATGCACCGTCAAAGTTTGCACCAACTCTCGAGGTGAGAAAGGGCAATGCACGGTACCGAAGAGGCTAGCAATGATGGAAGGGTGACAGTGCGTATAATCCATGGACTCAACATTAGTCATAAAGAACTCACATACTTATTGCAAAAATCTATTAGTCATCGAAACAAAGTACTACGCGCATGCTACTAGGGGGATAGATTGGTAGGAAAAGACCATCGCTCGTCCCCGACCACCACTCATAAGGAAGACAATCAATAAATACATCATGCTCCAACTTTGTTACATAACGGTTCACCATACGTACATGCTACGGAAATCAGAAACTTCAACACAAGTATTTATACAGTCCACAACTACCCGCTAGCATGACTCTAATATCACCATCTTTATGTCGCAAAACTATTGCACGGAATTAAACATATCATATTCAGTGATCTACAAGTTTTATGTAGGATTTTGTGACTAACCATGTGAATGACGAGTTCTTGTCAACTCCCTAAATAGATATAAGTGAAGCAAGAGAGTTTAATTCTTTCTACAAAAGATATGCCCACGCTCTAACAAATATAAGTGAAGCAAAAGAGCATTCTACAAATGGCGGTTTTCTATGTAGAGAGAAACAGGCAATCCAAACTTCAAATGATATAAGTGAAGCACATGAAGCATTCTATAAAGCCATACTCAAAAGATATAAGTGAAGTGAAATGAGCATTCTATAAATCAACCATGGACTATCTCATACCAGCATGGTGCATAAAATAAAAATGAAAACTAAATGCAAAAGACGCTCCAAGATTTGCACATATCACATGAACGAAACGAATCCGAAAACATACCGATACTTGTTGAAGAGAGATGGGATGCCTTCCGGGGCATCCCCAAGTTTAGACGCTTAAGTCTCCTTGAATATTTACTTAGGATGCCTCGGGCATCCCCAATCTTGAGCTCTTGTGTAACGCCCCGGATCCGATGCGCCACGTGTCTTCCATTTATTCGCCTTCGTTGCCATGTCATTTGCTTGCGTGTTGCATTTTGTCATGGCATCATCTGCATTGCATCATCATGTTTTTCAAAACTTGCATCCGGTCCTTTTCCCCGTTGTCCGTTTCGCGATCCGTCACTCCCACACGCACCCGTTGCCCCTCTCAGACCTCGTTTCGTGAGTGGCATTTAAATGTTCTCAGAATGGGATGAAACTTAACGTGCGGTGTTGTTTTAGAGTAAGTAGACCACCTGTCAATTTTCATTGCATTCGGAGTCCGTTTGACGCCCTAATGGTTGACCGCGTAGCCCGAAACCTCTCTCTCTCTCTCTCTCTTTGTAGCCCAGCACCCCTTCATCACAGCCCATGAGCCCATCCTAACCCCCTCCATCCTCTCGGCTGTTCAATCATGATCGCGTGGCCGAAAACCGGACTCCACTTGGACACTCCTACCTCCTCCTACCTATAAATATCTGCATCCCCTCCAAAATTCAGGTCCAAACCCTAGCAATCTTCCCTCTCCGTCGCCGGACTCTTCTTCTCCACCGACGGACATGTCCGCCCGCAGCCCCGAGCCAATCATGCGTTGACATGTGTCCCCACGCCCACATCCCCGCCGGGCCTGCCCGATGCCCATCGCCGGCCCGCCGGCGGGCCATGCCGGGCCGCGCCCACGCGCCGGCACCCGAGCTCTGCGCCGCTCCCTCCGCCGCCCGGAGCTCGCCGATGCACCTCGGCCCCGCCGTCCGCCCGCCGGCGCCTCCTCCGCCCGAAGCCGCCGCTCCCCGCGCCGGTGACCTCGCCTCCCGCGCGCCCCCGCTCGCCCGCCGTCCAGCGCCGCCGCAATGCTCCGCCACCACCAGCGACGCGCGCGACCACCGCCGCCTCGCGCCGCCGCCCACAATCGTCGCGCCGCACGCCGCCATGGCCTCCCTGCGCCTCGGCTGCTCCATCTCTGGCCACCGGAGTTCGTCCCCGCCCCAGATCTGGTCTCCCCTCGCCGGATCCGGCCACCCGCGCCGTCCTCCGTCCTCCTCCGTCCTCTCCGGCGATCACCGTAGCTCTAGGGTCGCCGGAGCCGGCGTTGACCCAGATCGGGATGAGATCCACCCATTCCCCGATCCAAACACGTGTGCCCCGTCCCGGTTCTCTCCATCCCGGGTCGTCCCCGTCCAGTTTCCTCGAGGTAGTTTTTCTTCCAAGTCCTAAAAACTTTACATTTTGTTGCCATGTTCATTGCATTATATCTCCATGACCGTAGCTCCGTATTGCATGTATGATATGTCAAAATGTTCATTGTGAGATGCTCTTCATTTTTTTTCCATTGTTCCATCTTGGTGCCCAAATACTCGTTGCAAGAGTGATATATGATGTTAACCTGCTGAGACTCTTATAACTTGATGATTTGTCATTTTTGTTGCATTCTGTGTGTGCATCCTTTGAGCATGAGGTCTACATGTTTTAGGAGCATATTCATGCCATCTTTATATTGGTTCAATCTATGTATTTATGTGTGCCTTGTGGTGAGTGCATCAAGCTCGTGAAGTGGGCTACTTGTTAAAGTGCTGTCAATGTTGAAACGGTTATATCATGTTGCTATCTTTGCTTGATGCTACCAATTAATCCAGGCATAATCTGAAGATGTTCACTAAGGATGTTTTGTTATAAATGTCATGCTATATACAACCATGGACTTGGTTGCATTTATGTCCTGCCGTAGCTTGTCGTAATCTTGCTCTACTTTTGCTATAAAATGTTCCTGGCAGATTGTTTACATGTCAATTTTGCCATGATTGTTGTTAGTGATCCAAGCATGTTATGAACTTGCTCTTGCCATTGTTAGCTTCATGAACATGTCTTCTTGCTGATGCTATGATTATTTTGTCATGCAATGCCTTGTGATGAGTGATTCGAGCTCGCAAAGATGCCTTCATAATTTTGTTAATGTCATGCTCTGTTTTCTGCAAAGTCTGAATCTGGTAATGAAACTTGCTATGTTTACATGGGTGCCATCATATCTTCTGTGCCTTTTTGGCTCGTCATCACTAAGGGACTTTTGTTCTATGCAATTAGTAGATTCATGCCGTCCTTTTGTTTGCTATGATTGGTTCATGTATCATGTTGTTTGATAGCTCTAAAAGTCTATGAAACTGTTATTATTTGCAATCTTGACATGTCCTTTTGAGCATGATCTAGTGATTTCTGGAGATAGATCAGTGTTCATGTTTTGTAATGATTTACCTGTACATCATGTCTGTGTCATTTGTTTTAATATTGAGGTTCTGTAGCATGTTGTTTTGATGTTTGCAAGATGCCTAGTTGCTGTTTTGGACAGCTTGTCCTTTAAGCTTGTTTCATGTGTATGTGTTGAACCGTTGCTCCGTTTTGAGTATGCTCTATATGAAACTTGCTTAGTTTTGCATGTAGTTTCATGTTACCTTGTTGCATTCATGTTTTGAAGTGTGTTTGCTTGATGTTTGAATGCATTTTGCATCAATGCCATGTTTAACTTGTTTTGCTCATATCTTTTAGGCCGTAGCTCCAAATTAAATGAACCTTATATGTAACTTGACTAGAATTTCGTGTAGATCATCTTGGTGCATCTTAAATTGCTGTTTAACAACTTGAACATAAGGATTATTAAGATCTGGACCAATTTCGAAATTTGCATATGAGGATTTACCGGAATAATTATAGGTTGTTTCCGGCCTCATTTAAACTTGCTTTGATATGTGGCTCTTGTATGCATCATCTCTTGCCATGAGTAGCTTCATGTAGCCTTGTCATGCATCATACTTGGTTGAGCATCATGCCTTGTTCATGTGTGGTGTATTTACCATGTTGCGTGCTTCTTCTCGATAGTTCCCGTTTCGTTGCGATCGTAAGGATTCGTTCGTCTACGCTTGGTTCGTCTTCGTGGCTTCATCTTCTTCTTGGACTCGTTCTTGTTTCTAGCGGGATTTCAGGCAAGATGACCGTCACCTTGGATCTCATTACTATCATTGCTATGCTAGTTGCCTCGATGCTATCGCTATGCCCGTTACCTACCACTTGCTTTTCTAGCCTCTCAAATTGCCATGAACCTCTAACCTTTGTCACCCTTCCTAGCAAACCGTTGTTTGGCTATGTTACCGATTTTGCTCAGCCCCTCTTATAGCGTTTCTAGTTGCAGGTGAAGATGAAGATTGCTCCATGTTGGATTATGTTTATGTTGGGATATCACAATATCTCTTATACTATTAATGCATCTATATACTTGTTAAAGGGTGGAAGGCCCGGCCTTATGCCTGGTGTTTTGTTCCACTCTTGCCGCCCTAGTTTCTGTCATATCGGTATTATGTTCCCGGATTTTGCGTCCCTTACACGGTTGGGCATATGGGAACCCCTTGACAGTTCGCGTTGAATGAAACTCCTCCAGCAAGGCCCAACCTTGGTTTTACTTTTGCCTAACAGCCTATTACCTTTTTCTCTTGGGAGTCGCACATCCCGAGGGTCATCTTTATTTTAACCCCCCCCCCCCCGGGCCAGTGCTTCTCTAAGTGTTGGTCCGAAATGGGCAGCCTGCGGGGCCACCTCGGGGAAACTTGAGGCCTGGTTTTACTCGTAGCTTGACCTATCTAGTCGTGTCCTGAGACGAGATACGCGCGGCTACTATCAGGGTGTCGACACGCCGGGAGGCTTTGCTGGTTTAGTTTCACCATTGCCGAAATGTCTTGTTATCGGGATTCTGAGTCTGATCGGGTTTTCCCAGGAGAAGGAATATCCTTCGTTGATCGTGAGAGCTTATCATGGGCTAAGTTGGGACACCCCTGCAGGGTTTGAACTTTCGAAAGTCGTGCCCGCGGTTATGTGGCAGATGGGAATTTATTAATATCCGGTTGTAGTAAACTTGAAGTAAACTCTTCCAAAAATACACCAACCGCGTGCGTAATCATGATTGTCTCTTTTCGGGGTTGTTCGAGAGGAGAACACGGTTTTTGGCTTATGTTTGATGTAAGTAGGAGTTCAGGATCACTTCTTGATCATTACTAGTTGACAACCGCTTGCTTTGCTTCTCTTCTCTCTTTTATTTGCGTATAGCCACCATACATGCTCAGTCGCTGCTGCAACCACACCACTTTACCCCTTCCTTACCCATTAAGCTTTGCTAGTCTTGATACCCATGGTAATGGGATTGCTGAGTCCTCATGGCTTACAAATTACTACAACAACAGTTGCAGGTACAGCTTGTGCGATGCTCGTGACGTGAGAGCGATGCTCGATTCCTTGTGTTGGAGTTCTTCTTCTTCTTCGTCGATCTTGGGTTAGGTTCCTGGTCGGCAGCCTGGACTAGCAGGGTGGATCTCGTTTGAGTTCCTGTTTGTGTTTCATCCGTAGTCGGATGTTGATCTTGTGATTGATGTATTGATGTATTCTTGCGGCATTTGTATGCCTTGTATGTAACCCCATCTATTATGTAATGTTGATGTAATGATATCCACCTTGCAAAAGCGTTTTCAAGATGCGCTTCTATCCTTGGTGGGACCTTCGAGTTCCTTTAGGATAGGGTCGCATCTTGGGCGTGACATCTTGTCTCTCCTCCTTATCCTCATATTGAGACCTCCTCGATCTTCGAACGCTTCATCCACACAAAACTCAAGAGAAAACTCGGTAAGATCCGTTAGTATAATAAAGCAAATCACTACTCTCATTACTATTGCAAACCAATTCATATTTTGTTTTTGCATTATAGCTACTATAATATAACTTTTCCATGGCTTAATCCACTGATAGGAATCGATAGTTTCATCAAAACAAGTAAACTATGCATCAAAAACAGAATCTGTCTAAAACAGAACAGTCTGTAATAATCTAAACATTCACCATACTTCTGGTACTCCAAAAATTCTGCCAAAATTAGAAAAAATAAAAAATTTGTATAGAAAGACAGTACAAAACGTTTCAGAACCGTTGAACGTTCCAGTAAAAGATGTAAAATAGCGCACTACAGCCAAAGCTTCTGTTCTGCACCGCACAAACCAACAAGCAACGTAAACATCCTAAAGGCAAATCTTGGCACATTATTTTTATATTACAATGGAATTGTACAAGGGGGTAATTATTTTTTTTGAAAATTTTCTGTAATCAAGATTCACAAAGTTTCCGTGAGCATGAACAAAGTTAAAGGAGCTCCCCCACTTCAACAATGCTTGTCTCTCTTACTTTCACTTTCCTTTTTGAAAAAGTTTCGGGTTCCCCTCTTTATTTTTTTTGTTTTAAAACTATATAAAAGCACTCAATAGAAATAAATGACTCTCTAAAACTTCTGGGTTGTCTCCCTGGCAGCGCTTCCTTTAAATCCATTAAGCTAGGCATATAGTACTCAAGTAATGAATCCACCCAGATCCCAAGGTATATCAAATCCAATTTTAATTAACAATGATTTGTGATTTAGTAGTGAGCACAAAGTAACATATATCATGCAACAACGAAGTCTAACTCTCCTTCTATGCATCGGCATGTCATAAAAGAACAATTCATGCACACATAGTAAAGGCCAATGCATAGTATAAACAGTTTCTTGCAATTTTTTCATGTTGGAAACATAAAGAGGTGGAGATGTAGTTCCTCTCTCATAATAATTGCAAGTAGGAGCAGCAAGCACATGCATATTACATTCATCAAAATCATCATGTGCAACGGTAAAATGCAACCCATCAACATAATCCTTAATAAAAGCAAACTTTTCTGATATAGTGTAGTCGGGAGAATTCAAAAAGATGATAGGACTACCATGTGTGGGTGCAATAGCAACAATTTCATGTTTAACATAAGGAACTATAGCAAGTTCATCTCCATAATCATAATTCATATTGGCATCTTGGCCACAAGCATAGCAAGCATCAAGTTTATCAAAAAGAGATATTTCAAAAGAATCAACGAGTTCATAACAGTCATCATAGCAAGAATCATCAACAAGGGATATTTCAAGAGAATCAACGGGATCATAACAATCATCATAGCAATCGTCCTTAGGTAAGCACGAAGGCAAATTAAACAATGTATGAGTTGAAGAGTTACTCTCATTAGAAGGTGGGCACGGGTAGCTAATCCGCTCTTTCTCCCTTTGTTCTTCACTCTCCTCATCATCTTTTTCATCTAATGAGCTCACAGTTTCATCAATTTATTCTTTCATAGACTCCTGCAAAATATTAGTCTCTTCTTGGACAGTGGAGGAGTCCTCAATATATGGTTTAACATAGGCATTAGAAGCATAATTATCATAATAATATTTAAGTCTGGCAAAATTTTCATATTTGTAAAGAGTAGCGTCATACTTTCCAATCAAAGAAGCAATTTCATAAGCACCCTTAAAAGCAACAAATTCTTCAATTTGTTGAACATCATAGTAATTATAAACACCCTTAGCATACGAGGATACGATTCCATTATCACTAAACTCACATTGGTAGGGAAGGTGTTTCTTAGGGTCTTCAGAACAACAAGTAAAATCATATATTTCACATAAATTCCAAGCATAGCATTGCAAACGATGAATTTGATCCAGTAAAAGTTTCCCTTTTTGAGATAAGCGGTGTCGCATAACAAGCATGCTCATCTAAAGATTTGCACTCAACTAAGCTAGTTGGGGTTTCAGCACGAGCACAAAGGGATCGAAGATGATCCAAGTAAAAAGCTTCAGGAGTGTGCTAGATTTTGAGTGGTTCTTCAACCAATGGTGTAGTAGGTACAACTAAGTTTTTTGGTATTTTGCGTTTCCTACCCATAACTAAAGATAGAAAACAAAAGCACAAAATAAAAACTACTTAGTGATAAAGCAAACAAGCACACACGAGAATATTCACCCCACGCTATGACTCCCCGGCAACGGCGCCAGAAAAAGGTCTTGATAACCCACAAGTATAGGGGATCAATTGTAGCCTCTTTTGATAAATAAGAGTGTCGAACCCAACAAGGAGCTAAAGGTAGAACAAATATTCCCTCAAGTTCTATCGACCACCGATACAACTCTACGCACGCCTGATGTTCGCTTTACCTAGAACAAGTTTGAAACTAGAAGTACTTTGTAGGTGTTGTTGGATAGGTTTGCAAGATAATCAAGAGCGCGTAAATAAAGACTAGGGGCTGTTTGGATGAAGACACAGCTAAATTAGTTTTAGTAAAGAGCTTTTTGTTATGAGAAAGTTATTTGTCCCTAGGCAATCGATAACTAGACCGGTAATCATTATTGCAATTTCATTTGAGGAAGAGGCATAAGCTAACATACTTTCTTTTCTTGGATCATATGCACTTATGATTGGAACTCTAGCAAGCATCCGCAAATACTAAAGATCATTATGATAAAACCCAAACATAGCATTAAAGCATCAAGTCCTCTTTATCCCATACGCAACAACCCCCTTACTCGGTTCGTGTTTCAGTCACTCACGCAACCCACTATAAGCGAATCATGAATGTATTGAAACACCCTACAGCGGGAATCCCTCACACTTGCGCGATACGGAGAGCACCATCGGACAACACCAATAACAAAACATGCAACTCAAACCAATCACGATCATCAATTAACCCATAGGACAAAACGGATCTACTCAAACATCATAGGATGGCCATACATCATTGGGAAATACTCCCTCCGTCCCATAATATAAGAACTTTTTTGGTACTAGGTTAGTGTCAAAAATGTTCTTATATTATGGGACGGAGGGAGTAATATATAGCATTGAGCACCATGTTTAAGTAGAGATTACAACGGGTAAAAGAGGGGGTACACCACTGCATAGAGGGGGGAAGAGCTGGTGATGATGGCGGTGAAGTTGTTGGTGTAGATTGCGGTGATGATGATGGTCCCGGCGAGAGGGCCCCCTTCTTCTCCTTCTTCCTTGACCTTCTACCTAGATGGGAGAAGGGTTTCCCCTCTGGTCCTTGGTCTCCATGGCATGGGAGGGGCAAGAGCCCCTCCGAGATTGCATCTGTCTCTCTCTGTTTCTGCGCTCCCAGATCTGGCCTTTCACCGTTTCTTTAATAACCGAAGATCCTTAACTCCGATTGGGCTGAATTTTGGACACGATCTCTATTCGTAAATTATATTTATTGCGGCGAAAGAAGGGCTCCAACCGCCTTACGGGGTGGCCACGAAGGTCCAGGGCGCTCCCCCTGCCTCGTGGCCCCCTCGGGCATCGTCTCGCGTTGATTCTTCTTCCCAAAAATCATAAATATTCCAAAAAAAATCTCCGTCAGTATTTATCCCGTTTGGACTACGTTTGATATGGGTTTTCTGCGAAACAAAAAACATGCAACAGACATGAACTGGCACTGGGCACTGGATCAATATGTTAGTCCCAAAAATAGTATAAAAAGATGCCAAAAGTATATGAAAGTTGTAGAATATTAGCATGGAACAATAAAAAATTATAGATACGACGGAGTCGTATCATGACCTACTACGAACTGTGCAGCTATCGATAGACTTAATAAACACTCTCTAGAGGTAGCGCACTCTACCCACACCATGGAATCCATGGCCTCGTCATCCCATCCGGGTGGACCAACGGCATTCTGACGAAACCGAACTACTGCCAGGACGCTTTCCTAGCCACTCCGACCAACACCCCCTTTGGGTTCAGTCCTGGATGGCCCCGTGCCAACCAAAGGCATCAATGGCCACCGTCGAGGCAAAACGGCCACCGTCGTGGCAAAACAAAAACGGTCCTAAACAGGGACATGAGCTCAAAAACAAACCCGAGAACACAAGGCTTATGTCCGCCTACCTGATCAGGGTAGCGCGCTCCCATAACCTTCCCTCGTTGGAGGCACCGGCGAGAGGCATGATAATAGATCGCATTAAGACCTTTCGATAAAGGCAAATGTGGATGCACTGAAGAAGTTCGATTTGGTGGCACTATGACTCGATCCCATCGATGACGGAGGAGGTTTGTTATTATTAAGTCACATTATTATCTTCTCCATCATCATCATCATGCAAGCATGATTAGTATGGATGCAACAATGAGCATGAACATTGTGACGCCCCAAGACCGACGCTCCAGACGCCTTCCATGTATTTCGTGGTCGCCGTGTGTTTTATTTTGTTTGTTGCATTCATCATGTCATCATGCGCACTCCATCTGCATGTTTTTGTAAAACTCTTAGCCGTTCGCGGTTGCCGCTTCTCTCTTTGTCTCTGTTGACCTTTTGTCAGACCTCTTTGTCTTTGTCAACTTCTCTCAGACCCCCTCGCACAATGTCCGAAAACCTCTCGCTCTCCCGAGCCGCATGATCATAACCGATGGGTCCGGATCATCCTCAAACATCCATAAAGTATCTTCGGTTCTTTGTTTGGACGCCCTAGACTACTTATCCGGAACCGTCCGATTTAAATCTGAAAGACCAAATGCCCCTATCAAAAATCCACTTGCTATATATAAGACCACCACCTACCAGACCAAACCCCTAATTTCTAGGGATTCTCTAGCCGCCGCCGCCCCCTCGGGATCCCTCCGGATCCAAACCCACCAACCAGCACTCTCCACTGCTCCTCCCCGATTTGTTCACCCGGCCAACCGGAGTAGCTCCTCGATCCACTCCACGCCGACCCTCATCGCCCTCCTCCCATGCTTCTCGTGCACCGCCGCAAGCAGTAGCACCACTAGAGCTCCCTTCGCCGTCAGGCACAGTGGCGGAGGCACGAGGGGGGCCAGCAGGGGCCCCGGGCCTCCCCAACATTAGTCACTTCTTTGTATTTTGGGAGTGAACAGTAATTTTTTGTTATGTTTCCTTAATCGGGCCCCTTCAAGATCATAAATTTACGATTCCTGCCTCCGCCACTGGTCAGGCACCACCAGCAGGTTGTCGTATCCTTGCGCCCCTTCTTCCCTTTCTCTGGTTCTCCTCCTCTAACCATCTCTCTCTGCTGCTCGTGAACCAGCGCTGGTCGCCGCCGTCCCGTTCTTCTTCCAGCAGAAGCTCTACACCACCCCCAAGCTGCTCCGCCTCCGCACCATGGACGGCCCCGACCACCGCTCAGCCCTTGCCTCGTCGACCTCCCGTGCGCGTCGCAGCGAGCGACCGAGCACTCAACCCCGCGCCGCTGAGTCCGTTCGGCGCCCGCACCCGAACTCCTACCGCTCGATCCGGGGCGTCCACACGCTGACAGTCCTCCTCTTCCTCGCCTCGTCGCCGACGAGCCCCGCCACCGTCGACAGACGAAGCCCCAGGTCCAGCGCCATGCTCATCTATCTCTCAGTTCTCTCTCTCTGTCTCAATAGGGAACTGAGCTGCCATGGCTGTCCCGACCCCCTGCTGCCTCGAGCGCCCGCGCAGGACCTCGCTGGACCACCAAGCGTCAACCTCCCGAGGTTTCTCGTGCCCTCACTTTCTTCTCCTTCCTCCTCCTGCAGTCCTTCTCGCCCGGCTCTTAACCTCCCCGTCTCTCTCTCTGAACCCTCACTCTTTTTATTCAGCAGGAGCTCCCGTCGCAGCTGCAGTTCACTCGCGTCGCCGCCAACTCCCTCTGCCCCGAACGGTTGCCCGCCTCCAGCGCCCTCCTGGCCCCGTTCCGCGCCGTGGCCCAGCTCCTCCGCCGGCCTCAACTGCCAGCGCCATGCGCGCTTCCCCTCGTGCTGCCGCGCTGCTCTATTCTATCGAAGACAGCGAGCGCCCGCCGCTTCCTGCTCGCCTGGATCGACCCAATCAGGATCGATCTGGCCCGCTTGGGCCTCATCCACAACCGCGCCAGCCCAGCGCACCCCTCCTGCTACCCTCTCCATAGTTCTGGGCAAGGCCCATGATGAGAACAGATCCGGCACGACACGTTTTTTCCCAGTTCTGGACGATTTTCCTAATTATCCAGAGATTGCTGTTTTACAGAAAAACCCCTAGTCTTCATGCATCTACTAACTAATTAACCATTCATCATATGTAAATAATGTATATACGTTACTTGCTCAGTTTTTCATGTGCTTTCATAATATGCTACCTTCATCCATGCTAAACATGTTTTGTTTGCATTTGTTTTGCATAATGACATGTTAAAATGGTTTATTTCATAACTAAATAACCGTAGCTCCATTTTAAATAAACTTTATATGTAAATGAGGTGGAAAATCTCTAGATTAACTTGGTGAACTTTATTTTACTGTTTAACAACATTAAAATATGGTTTAGTGCAGAACAGCAGGAAATTCGAAATATGCATATGGGGATTTTCTGGAATTGTTGTTTGTTGTTCCGGCCTCATTTAAACTTGCCTAGATAGGTAGTTTTATTATGCTTCACCTCTTGCCATGTTTAACAACATTTAATATTGTTGTGTGCCTAAACGAGAGAAAACTAAATAACTCGAATGCGGTGTTTCTTCAATATGCAACTCGTTGCATATTGAACTCCACTTAACTTGTAGTATTGTTTGTTGCACTTTGCCATGTCATGAATCATTAAACCGGATATGCATCATACTTGAATGTGCATCATGCCATGTTTATGTGTTGTGTGTTTACCATGTTGTTTGCTTCTTTCCGGTTGTGCTTCTTCTCGTTAGTTTCTGTTTCGTTGCGACCGTGAGGATTCGTTCGTCTACGCTTGGTTCGTCTACGTGGATTCATCTTCTTCATGGACTCGTTCTTTTTCCTAGCAGGATTTCTGGCAAGATGACTGTTACCCTGGATCTCATTACTATCTTTGCTGTGCTAGTTGGCTCGATGCTATCGCTATGTCGCGCTACCTACCACTTGTTTATTAAGCCTCCCAAATTGCCATGATAGCCTCTAACCTATTTACTCTTCCTAGCAAACCGTTGTTTGGCTATGTTACCGCTTTGCTCAACCCCTCTTATAGCGTTGCTAGTTGCAGGTGCAGCTGCAGTTTGTTCCATGTTGGGACACGGATATCATGGATATCTTGGGATATCACAACATATTTTATTTAATCAATGCACTCAGCCTTATGCGTGGTGTTTTGTTCCACTCTTGCCGCCCTAGTTTCCGTCATACCGGTGTTATGTTCCTTGATTTTGCGTCCCTGACACGGTGAGGGGTATGCGGCCCTCTTGATACTTTACTTTGAATAAAACTCTTCTAGCAAGGCCTAACATTGGTTTTACCATTTGTCTAATAACAAGTAAAACTTGCATAGGGACTTTCCAGACCCCGAGGATTTTGTAATCAAGCCCCCCCCCCCCCCGGCCAGTACTCCTCCGAGTGTTGGTCTAAACCGGGCGATGTTCGGCCCCCCTGGGCAACCAGGGTCTCAGCCAACCCGACGTCTTGCCCATCTGGTGTGGCCTGAGAACGAGATACGTGCGGCTCCTATCAGGATTTGTCGGCACATCAGGAGGTATTGCTGGTTTTGTTTTACCATTATCAAAATGTCTTGTGCACCGGGGTTCCGAGTCTGATCGGAGGGTCCTTCGATGGAGGATTGTCTCCGTGGATCGTGAGTTTGTCATGGGCTAAGTTGGGACACCCCTGCAGGTTTTAAACTTTCGAAAGTTGTTCCCGCGGTTATGTGGCAGATGGGAATTTGTTAATATCCGGTTGTAGTGAACTTGAAGTAAACTCAACTAAAATACACCAACCACGTGCGTAACCGTGACTGTCTCTTTTCGGGGAAGTTCGAGAGGAGATCATGGTTGGGTTATGTTTGAACGTAAGTAGTTCAGGATCACTTATTGATCATTATTAGTTCGCGACCGTTTGCGTAGTTTCTCATCTTATTCTTGTATTCGTAAGTTAGCCACCATACTTGCTTAGTCACTTGCTGCAACCTCTGTTGGGGAACGTTGCAGAAAACAAAAATTTTCCTACGGTTTCACCAAGATCCATCTATGAGTTCATCTAGCAACGAGTGATCGGATGCATCTACATACCTTTGTAGATCGCAAGCGGAAGCGTTCAGAGAACGGGGATGAGGTAGTCGTACACGACGTGATCCAAATCACCGGAGATCCTAGCACCGAACGGACGGCACCTCCGCGTTCAACACACGTAAGGTCAGCGTGACGTCTCCTCCTTCTTGATCCAGCAAGGGGGAAGGAGAGGTTGATGAAGATCCAGCAGCACGACGGCGTGGTGGTGGATGCAGGGCGTCACAGCAGCAGGGCTTCGCCGTGTACTACGAGAGGAAGAGGTGTAGCAGGGAGAGAGGGAGGCGCCAGGACTCAGGTGCGGTTGCCCCCTCCCCCTCCCTCATATATATAGCCCCCTAGGGGGGGCGCCGGCCCTAGGAGATTGGATCTCCTAGGGGGGCGGCGGCCAAGGGCTGGAGTGGCCCCCAAGCCAAGGTGGGCCCCCCACCCCTAGGGTTTCAACCCTAGGCGCATGGGGTGGGCCTAGGGGGGTGCACCAGCCCACTATGGGCTGGTTCCCCTCCCCACTTTGGCCCATGGGTCCCTCTGGGATCGGTGGCCCCACCCGGTGGACCCCCGGGACCCTTCTGGTGGTCCCGGTACAATACCGATGACCCTGAAACTTGTCCCGATGGCCAAAACAGCACTTACTATATATAATTCTTTACCTATGGACTATTCCGAAACTCCTCGTGACGTCCGAGATCTCATCCGGGACTCCGAACAACATTCGGGTTACTGCATATACATATCCTCACAACCCTAGCGTCACCGAACCTTAAGTGTGTAGACCCTACAGGTTCGGGAGACATGCAGACATGACCGAGACGGCTCTCGGGCAATAACCAACAGCGGGATCTGGATACCCATGTTGGCTCCCACATGCTCCACGATGATCTCATCGGATGAACCACGATGTCGAGGATTCAATTAATCCCGTATGCAATTCCCTTTGTAAATCGGTATATTACTTGCCCGAGATTCGATCGTCGGTATCCCAATACCTTGTTCAATCTCGTTACCGGCAAGTCACTTTACTCGTACCGTAATGCATGATCCCGTGATCAAACACTTTGATCACATTGAGCTCATTATGATGATGCATTACCGAGTGGGCCCGGTGATACCTCTCCGTCATGCGGAGTGACAAATCCTAGTCTCGATCCGTGTCAACCCAACAGACACTTTCGGAGATACCCGCAGTATACCTTTATAGTCACCCAGTTATGTTGTGACGTTTGGCACACCCAAAGCACTCCTACGGTATCCGGGAGTTACACGATCTCATGGTCTAAGGAAAGGATACTTGACATTGGAAAAACTCTAGCAAACGAACTATACGATCTTATGCTATGTTAGGATTGGGTCTTGTCCATCACATCATTCTCCTAATGATGTGATCTCGTTATGAATGACATCCAATGCCCATAGTCAGGAAATCATGACTATCTATTGATCAACGAGCTAGTCAACTAGAGGCTTACTAGGGACATGTTGGTGTCTATTATTCACACATGTATTACGATTTCCGGATAACACAATTTTAGCATGAATAAAGACAATTAGCATGAACAAGGAAATATAATAATAATGCTTTTATTATTGCCTCTAGGGCATATTTCCAACAGTCTCCCACTTGCACTAGAGTCAATAATCTAGTTACATTGTGATGAATTGAACACCCATGGAATTCTGGTGTTGATCATGTTTTGCTCTAGGGAGAGGTTTAGTCAATGGATCTGCTACATTCAGGTCCGTATGTACTTTACAAATATCTATGTCTCCATCTTGAACATTTTCACGAATGGAGTTGAAGCGACGCTTGATGTGCCTGGTCTTCTTGTGAAACCTGGGCTCCTTGGCAAGTGCAATAGCTCCAGTGTTGTCACAGAAGAGTTTGATTGGCCCCGACGCATTGGGTATGACTCCGAGGTCGGTGATGAACTCCTTCACCCAAATTGCTTCATGTGCTGCCTCCGAGGCTGCCATGTACTCCGCTTCACATGTAGATCCCGCCACGACGCTCTGCTTGCAACTGCACCAGCTTACTGCCCCACCATTCAAAATATACATGTATCCGGTTTGTGACTTAGAGTCATCCAGATCTGTGTCGAAGCTAGCGTCGACGTAACCCTTTACGACGAGCTCTTCGTCACCTCCATAAACGAGAAACATTTCCTTAGTCCTTTTCAGATACTTCAGGATATTCTTGACCGCTGTCCAGTGTTCCTTGCCGGGATTACTTTGGTACCTTCCTACCAAATTTACGGCAAGGTTTACATCAGGTCTGGTACACAACATAGCATACATAATAGAACCTATGGCTGAGGCATAGGGGATGACACTCATCTCTTCTATATCTTCTGCCGTGGTCGGACATTGAGCTGAGCTCAATTTCACACCTTGTAACACATGTAAGAACCCCTTCTTAGATTGATCCATATTGAACTTCTTCAATATCTTATCAAGGTATGTCCTTTGTGAAAGACCTATGAGGCGTCTTGATCTATCTTTATAGATCTTGATGCCTAATATATAAGCAGCTTCTCCAAGGTCCTTCATTGAAAAACTCTTATTCAAATAGGCCTTAATGTTGTCCAAGAGTTCTATATCATTTCCCATCAAAAGTATGTCATCTACATATAATATGAGAAATGCTACAGAGCTCCCACTCACTTTCTTGTAAACGCAGGCTTCTCCATAAGTCTGTGTAAACCCAAACGCGTTGATCATCTCATCAATGCGAATGTTCCAACTCCGAGATGCTTGCACCAGCCCATAAATCGAGCGTTGGAGCTTGCACACCTTGTCAGCATTCTTAGGATCGACAAAACCTTCCGGCTGCATCATATACAATTCTTCCTTAAGGAAACCATTAAGGAATCCCGTTTTGACGTCCATTTGCCATATCTCATAATCGTAGAATGCGGCAATTGCTAACATGATATGGACGGACTTTAGCTTCGCTACCGGTGAGAAAGTCTCATCGTAGTCAACCCCTTGAACTTGTCGATAACCCTTAGCGACAAGCCGAGCTTTATAGATGGTCACATTACCATCTGCGTCTGTCTTCTTCTTAAAGATCCATTTATTTTATATGGCTCGTCGCTCAACGGGCAAGTCAGTCAAAGTCCATACTTTGTTTTCATACATGGATCCTATCTCGGATTTCATGGCTTCCAGCCATTTGTCGGAATCCGGGCCCGCCATTGCTTCTTCATAGTTCGAAGGTTCACCGTTGTCTAACAACATGATTTCCAAGACAGGGTTGCCGTACCACTCTGGTGCAGAACGTGTCCTTGTGGACCTACGAATTTCAGTAGGAGCTTGATCAGAAGTATCTTGATCATCATCATTAATTTCCTCTCTAGTCGGTGCAGGCACCTCAGGAACGTTTTCTTGAGTTGCGCCATTTTCCGGTTCAAGAGGTAACACTTCATCAAGTTCTACTTTCCTCCCACTTACTTCTTTCGAGAGAAACTCCTTCTCTAGAAAGGATCCATTCTTGGCAACAAAGATCTTGCCTTCGGATCTGAGGTAGAAGGTATACCCAATAGTTTCTTTAGGGTATCCTATGAAGATGCATTTTTCCGACTTGGGTTCGAGCTTTTCAGGTTGAAGTTTCTTGACATAAGCATCGCATCCCCAAACTTTTAGAAACGACAGCTTAGGTTTCTTCCCAAACCATAATTCATACGGTGTCGTCTCAACGGATTTCGACGGAGCCCTATTTAAAGTGAATGCGGCAGTCTCTAAAGCATAGCCCCAAAAAGATAGCGGTAAATCGGTAAGAGACATCATAGATCGCACCATATCTAATAGAGTGTGATTACGACGTTCGGACACACCATTACGCTGAGGTGTTCCAGGCGGCGTGAGTTGTGAAACTATTCCACATTTTCTTAAGTGTGTGCCAAATTCGTGACTCAAGTATTCTTCTCCACGATCTGATCGTAGAAACTTGATCTTTCTAGCACGTTGATTTTCAACCTCACTCTGAAATTCCTTGAACTTTTCAAAGGTCTCAGACTTGTGTTTCATCAAGTAGATATACCCATATCTACTCAAGTCATCAGTGAGGGTGAGAACATAACGATAGACACCGCGAGCCTCAACACTCATTGGACCGCACACATCAGTATGTATGATTTCCAATAAGTTGGTTGCTCGCTCCATTGTTCCGGAGAACGGAGTCTTGGTCATTTTACCCATGAGGCATGGTTCGTACGTGTTAAATGATTCATAATCAAGAGACTCTAAAAGTCCATCTGCATGGAGCTTCTTCATGCGTTTGACACCTATGTGACCAAGGCGGCAGTGCCACAAGTATGTGGGACTATTGTTATCAACTTTAACTCTTTTGGTATTCACACTATGAATATGTGTATCATCACGTACGAGATTCATTAAGAATAAACCATTAACCATCGGAGCATGACCATAAAACATATCACTCATATAAATAGAACAACCATTATTCTCGGATTTAAATGAGTAGCCATCTCGAATTAAACGAGATCCAGATACAATGTTCATGCTCAAACTTGGCACTAAATAACAATTATTGAGGTTTAAAACTAATCCCATAGGTAAATATAGAGGTAGCGTGCCGACGGCGATCACATCGACCTTGGAACCATTCCCGACGCGCATCGTCACCTCGTCCTTCGCCAGTCTCCGCTTATTCCGCAGCTCCTGCTTTGAGTTACAAATATGAGCAACTGCACCGGTATCAAATACCCAAGAGCTACTACGAGTACTGGTAAGGTACACATCAATTACATGTATATCACATATACCTTTTGTTTTGCCGGCCTTCTTGTTCGCTATGTATTTGGTGCAATTCCGCTTCCAGTGACCACTTCCCTTGCAATAAAAGCACTCAGTCTCGGGCTTGGGTCCATTCTTTGGCTTCTTCCTGGTAGCTTGCTTGCCGGGCGCGGCAACTTCCTTGCCGTCCTTCTTGAAGTTCTTTTTACCCTTGCCCTTCTTGAACTTAGTGTTTTTATTCACCATCAACACTTGATGTTCCTTCTTGACTTCTACCTCTGCTGATTTCAGCATAGCAAATACTTCAGGAATGGTCTTTTCCATCCCCTGCATATTGAAGTTCACCACAAAGCTCTTGTAGCTTGGTGGAAGCGACTCGAGGATTCTGTCAATGACCGCGTCGTCCGGGAGATTAACTCCCAGCTGAGTCAAGCGGTTATGTAACCCAGACATAGTGAGTATGTGCTCACTGACAGAACTATTTTCCTCCATCTTACAACTGAAGAATTTATCGGAGACTTCATATCTCTCGACCCGGGCATGAGCTTGGAAAACCATTTTCAGCTCTTCGAACATCTCATATGCTCCGTGTCTCTCAAAACGCTTTTGGAGCCCCGGCTCTAAGCTATAAAGCATGCCGCACTGAACGAGGGAGTAGTCATCGGTACGTGCCTGCCAAGCGTTCATAACGTCTTGTTCTGCAGGGAGAATAGGTGCGTCACCCAGCGGTGCTTGTAGGACATAATCTTTCTTGGCAGCTATGAGGATGATCCTCAGGTTCCGGACCCAGTCCGTATAGTTGCTGCCATCGTCTTTCAGCTTGGTTTTCTCTAGGAACGCATTGAAGTTGAGGACTACGTTGGCCATTTGATCTACAAGACATATTGTAAATATTTTAGACTAAGTTCATGATAATAAAGTTCATCTAATCAAATTATTTAATGAACTCCCACTTAGATAGACATCCCTCTTCTAGTCATCTAAGTATAACATGATCCGAGTCAACTAGGCCGTGTCCGATCATCACGTGAGACGGACTAGTCAACATCGGTGAACATCTTCATGTTGATCGTATCTTCTATACGACTCATGCTCGACCTTTCGGTCTTCTGTGTTCCGAGGCTATGTCTGTACATGCTAGGCTCGTCAAGTCAACCTAAGTGTTTGCATGTGTAAATCTGTCTTACACCCGTTGTATGTGAACGTTAGAATCTATCACACCCGATCATCACGTGGTGCTTCGAAACAACGAACTGTCGCAATGGTGCACAATTAGGGGGAACACTTCTTGAAATTATTATGAGGGATCATCTTATTTACTACCGTCGTTCTGATTAAACAAGATGCAAAACATGATAAACATCACATGCAATCAATTAATAAAAGTGACATGATATGGCTAATATCATATAGCTCCTTTGATCTCCATCTTGGGGCTCCATGATCATCTTGTCACCGGCTTGACACCATGATCTCCATCATCATGATCATCATCATCGTGTCTCCATGAAGTTGCTCGCCCACTATTACTTCTACTACTATGGCTAACGCGTTTAGCAATACAGTAAAGTAATTTACATGGCGTTTCTCAATGACACGCAGGTCATACAAAAAATAAAGACAACTCCTATGGCTCCTGCCGGTTGTCATACTCATCGACATGCAAGTCGTGATAGCATGGACATCTCATACATCACATATAGATAATTCATCATTCATCACAACTTTGGCCATATCATATCACAAAGCACTTGCTGCAAAAACAAGTTAGACGTCCTCTAATTGTTGTTGCAAGTTTTACGTGGCTGAATTAGGGTTCTAGCAAGAACGTTTTCTTACCTACGTGAAAGCCACAACGTGATTTGTCAACTTCTATTTACCCTTCATAAGGACCCTTTTCATCGAATCCGCTCCAACTAAAGTGGGAGAGACAGACACCCACCAGCCACCTTCTGCAACTAGTGCATGTTAGTCGGTGGAACCGGTCTCACGTAAGCGTACGTGTAAGGTTGGTCCGGGCCGCTTCATCCCGCAATACCGCTGAAGCAAGATAACACTAGTAACGGCAAGAAAGTTGACAAATCTACGCCCACAACAAATTGTGTTCTACTCGCGCAAGAAGAACTACGCATAGACCTAGCTCATGATGCCACTGTTGGGGAACGTTGCAGAAAACAAAAATTTTCCTACGGTTTCACCAAGATCCATCTATGAGTTCATCTAGCAACGAGTGATCGGATGCATCTACATACCTTTGTAGGTCGCGAGCGGAAGCGTTCAGAGAACGGGGATGAGGTAGTCGTACACGACGTGATCCAAATCACCAGAGATCCTAGCACCGAACGGACGGCACCTCCGCGTTCAACACACGTACGGTCAGCGTGACGTCTCCTCCTTCTTGATCCAGCAAGGGGGAAGGAGAGGTTGATGAAGATCCAGTAGCACGACGGCGTGGTGGTGGATGCAGGGCGTCACAGCAGCAGGGCTTCGCCGTGTACTATGAGAGGAAGAGGTGTAGCAGGGAGAGAGGGAGGCGCCAGGACTCAGGTGCGGTTGCCCCCTCCCCCCCTCATATATATAGCCCCCTAGGGGGGCGCCGGCCCTAGGAGATTGGATCTCCTGGGGGGGCGGCGGCCAAGGGCTGGAGTGGCCCCCAAGCCAAGGTGGGGCGCCCCCCACCCCTAGGGTTTCAACCCTAGGCGCATGGGATGGGCCTAGGGGGGCGCACCAGCCCACTATGGGCTGGTTCCCCTCCCCACCTTGGCCCATGGGGCCCTCCGGGATGGGTGGCCCCACCCGGTGGACCCCCAGGACCCTTCTGGTGGTCCCGGTACAATACCGATGACCCCGAAACTTGTCCCGATGGCCGAAACAGCACTTCCTATATATAATTCTTTACCTCTGGACTATTCCGAAACTCCTCGTGACGTCCGGGATCTCATCCGGGACTCCGAACAACATTCGGGTTACTGCATATACATATCCTCACAACCCTAGCGTCACCGAACCTTAAGTGTGTAGACCCTACGGGTTCGGGAGACATGCAGACATGACCGAGACGGCTCTCGGGCAATAACCAACAGTGGGATCTGGATACCCATGTTGGCTCCCACATGCTCCACGATGATCTCATTGGATGAACCACGATGTCGAGGATTCAATTAATCCCGTATGCAATTCCCTTTGTCAATCGGTATATTACTTGCCTGAGATTCGATCGTCGGTATCCCAATACCTTGTTCAATCTCGTTACCGGCAAGTCACTTTACTCGTACCGTAATGCATGATCCCGTGATCAAACACTTTGATCACATTGAGCTCATTATGATGATGCATTACCGAGTGGGCCCGGTGATACCTCTCCGTCATGCGGAGTGACAAATCCCAGTCTCGATCCGTGTCAACCCAACAGACACTTTCGGAGATACTCGCAGTATACCTTTATAGTCACCCAGTTACGTTGTGACGTTTGGCACACCCAAAGCACTCCTACGGTATCCGGGAGTTACACGATCTCATGGTCTAAGGAAAGGATACTTGACATTGGAAAAACTCTAGCAAACGAACTATATGATCTTATGCTATGTTAGGATTGGGTCTTGTCCATCACATCATTCTCCTAATGATGTGATCTCGTTATCAATGACATCCAATGCCCATAGTCAGTAAATCATGACTATCTATTGATCAACGAGCTAGTCAACTAGGGGACATGTTGGTGTCTATTATTCACACATGTATTACGATTTCCGGATAACACAATTTTAGCATGAATAAAGACAATTAGCATGAACAAGGAAATATAATAATAATGCTTTTATTATTGCCTCTAGGGCATATTTCCAACAACCTCACCACTTTACCCCTTCCATACCGTTTAAACTTTGCTAGTCTTGATACAAATGGTAATGGGATTGTTGAGTCCTCGTGGCTCACAGATTACTACAAAAATAGTTGTAGGTGCAGGTAATGTGATGATCTGACGCGAGTGCGATGTTTCCTTGTTTTGGAGATCTTCTTCTTCTTCGTCGATCTTGGGATAGGTTCCTGGTCGGCAGCCTGGGCTAGCAGTGTGGATGTTGTTTGAGTTTTTGTTTGTGTTTCATCCATTGTCGGATGTTGTTCTCTTGTATGATGTTGATGTATTTTTGTGGCATTTGTATGCCTTTATTTGTATCCCCAACTATTATGTAATGGTACAATGTAATGGTATCCACCTTGTAAAAGCGTGTCAATATGCGGTTCTATCCTTGGTGGGACCTTCGAGTTCCTTTAGGATAGAGTCACATATTGG
This sequence comes from Aegilops umbellulata, assembly GCA_032464435.1. Classification (NCBI taxonomy): domain Eukaryota; kingdom Viridiplantae; phylum Streptophyta; class Magnoliopsida; order Poales; family Poaceae; genus Aegilops; species Aegilops umbellulata. The sequence continues at coordinate 194,491,077 of CP136055.1, forward strand.
GCGTGACAAACATACAAATGCATGAACAAAATACCAAGTTCTCGAGTGAACAACTATAGCATAAAGAACATGGCAATACCAGGAACTAGCATATTAACAATGTACTTCAAGCATCATAACATTTATATTAATGACATGAACTAAAGTAGAGTCGTGACCTGACATTATCAATAACAACATCCTAACTAGCATGGCAATAGATATAATAAAAGGCAAGCATGAGATGGTAAGCAATATAACATATACCACAACTAAAATAACTGTAGATGAAACAGATCGGAAACAACTGCAACTACACACACACAAGGTGCAAGCAAAGTCAACATGCAAGTTCGGGGCTCATGATAAGAGGTTTGGCTTGCCCGGGGTCGACAAATACTCCGGGAAGAAGTGTGAAACGATCGAAGAAAGATTTGCCAGAAACAGTTCTCTCTCGGAGGGGGCTGTTTACGGGCAAGGGCAATGTGGTCATTTTTACTATGTGAAAACATTATGAAAATGGTACCAACTTAAAGAGCTCGACGAACAGAGAATGTGAGCGTTGGAATCACCTCAATCAGAGCTACCGTAGAAAAGTTGTGGCCGTTCACCTTTTAAGCAGAAAAGTGCTAAAACAGTGAACGTTCGCAAAATAGTCTCTTCGGCTTGCGGGGCTGAAAACAGAAAGCGCATTTGAGAAAATACGTTTTCCAGCGAATAGAAAGCGTATTTCAGGCAATACGTCTTCGGCTAAGGACAACGTAAAGGGCTGGGGGCGTCTACACTTATCTGACCTGGCATCACCCTCTCGCCGCTTGTGGGGTCACGTGGGGTGGAGCCCACCTGGCCTGGCCTTCTTCTTCCTACCGCTCGGGCGCGAGCGTGGTCGAGGGAGGCGGCCATCCCAACGACGACTTCCAGCGCGTCCGGCCACCACTCGCGATAGGCGACCTACCCAGATGCTCCGGAGGAAGAGGCGCATCTCGGGGTGGTCTCAGTTTCCGGCGAGGAGCACTAGGAAGGGAGCAGCAGGGCTCGCGACGGAGATGGGCTTCGGCTGCCGGCTAGGTAGGTGCTACGTTAGGGGAGGGGAAGGGCCGAGGCTACTGGAGGCTCGCCGGACCTTGGGGAATGCTCTGGTGGTGGAGGAGCCGAGGGGGAAAGCAGGAGGTCGCCGGATTCGAGATGGACAGAGGCGGCGGCCAGGGCAGCGGTGGAGGTCGGGGAACGGCTCCGGGAGGATATGAGGAGCGTGGGGAGGCATGGGGTGAGGTGGAGGGGCTGCTCGTGATCTCCAAATGGTCTCGAGTGGGCTATTTATAGCCGGACGAGGAGCACCCGAGTCGGGTATCGCCGAGCGCGTCCGGCCGTGGCTCTGGTCGTGCCCAGAGGTCACGGGGAGGCACGGGAAGCCGACGAGGGGGAAGTGGACGCAACGCAGAGGCTCATAGAGACGAGCAGAGCTCGAGGACAAGAGGAGGAAGAGGACAGAGGTGAGGAAGGAGACGATGGCCACGGGAGCGCACTGTGCGGCCATTTTAACGACTCGCCGGAGGAGAAAACGGAGGGGGCGAGAGGTCCATGGGGAAGAGGACGTCAAGGCGGAACTGTTGGACATTAATGGGGAGGCCAGAGCCGGTCGGAGCAGCGCTGCCGACGAGAACAATGCGTAGACCACCGTTTTGGCCGGCAGCTCTCGTGATCACCACCGACAAGGCACGCTCTGGACTCATTCAGGATGCCATCCCATGTCTACAGCGTAGTCCGTCCAAGATAGAGAAATACCGCGGTAAAGATACGAGCAAAGACACAAGGAGTGGAGTAAACCAAGCTCCAAAAGTTTGCTGTAGCAAACTTGACCACATCCTTGAGATCAAACTAGGAAGGTTAAAAGTAAACATGATGTCTGGGAGGTTTAGGCGAGCAAGGACTACGGTCCTGGGAATTATGAGGGCATTAGGACACGAATTTAACATAGTTGCAGTGCAACTGCCAAATCTGGCCCATAAGCCAAATCATGAAGTAACACTCACTAGGAGTGTTGGATTCGGCTAAAACATGGCAAATCCTGATGATTTAGACATATAATGATGTTGTAAGAATTTAATATCAAATGGACTTGCAATGGTACTTCCTTCACAACTATTATTTCTGCCCAAAAACTTGAGAAAAATCCTCAGGGCAAATGGCTAACTAAAATGAGCCAAAGATGTGTGGAGAGGGGTTATATGGATAGGAGAAGGCTTGGAAAAAATTTCAGCCATAGTGGAGCAAGATAAAACATACTTGCTTCACAAACTGAAAATTTGGACAAAATAAAAAAATTGCTCCTATGCTCACATAGATCAATGGAATGAGCTGAATTTTGGTGGAGAATCATGGTATGGTCATTAGAGACTGCTAGAAAAGTTTCAGCTCATTTTGATCATCCATGAAGGTATTTCCTTCACAAACAAGCAATCTGAACAGAAACTTGAGAAAATTGCACAGAGAGGTTGGGTGAAGGGATTGAGCTGATTTTTGGTGATTTATCAATGTTAATCACCCCGCAAAATTTCTCTGGGAATAATTGGGTGAAGGGATTGAGCTAATTTTATTCCTCAGAAAGACAAGAAAAGGAATAAATCACAAATAAAAATATTGCGTAGGACTTAGCAATATTTTTGCATATCCAAGGTTTGGAAAGGTAGGAGGGTCTATGGGAACAATTGGGAGGATCAACAGATCAAGGGAAATGATGGTTCCTTTGGAAGCACAAAGGAAATATTCAAATTCCAAAAATTGCAATTAGGGTTTTGATGGATTTGAGATGATGCAGATGAGGTCTTGCCCACTAACAAAGACATGAGCAAGGTTTTGAAAGGTTGAGAATGACAAGGATTTCTTAGAGTCATCCAGCAAACTTAGGAGAAAATTTGAAAAAAGATTGCCAGGAAGGAAATAATAGCACAAAAATTGATAACCCAATTTTGGGGCTATTACAGGTAGCACCAACAGTGTTTACAAGTACTTAACCAGTATCACGTACCCTATGTATATGTCGGCGCATAGTTCTCAAACAAGTACTCTATTTCATCAAACACACACTGCTCGTATGATAAACTGTGACAATATGTCTTAAGTTGCCATATTACATGAAAAAACTAGTGAGGACGCATCTGTTTCGCCAACAATTAGGATGGTTCTCATATGATTCACGGGCACACAAAAGTAGCACTAGTTCCCATAGATGGATTCAAACAGAGTACTAGCCGAGAGGGCTCGATAATAGGAAAGGTTCGGATAATTAGAAACAATCCAAACTACTTTTAAACACTAGCCGGGGCAACTATTTCATGCCTCGATCTAATTTGGGATAGACACAAGACGGTCCTTGCCATGAACATCATCGGGGACGTCCTGCAGCAGCTCAATCATGTAACCTTCCTGGAGATAACCTTGTGGCCTTACCACTCATAAACTTGTTTTTGGAGGCATGCCACGTCATCTTCCTGCGTAAGTTTGACAAGAACAGTATGCCTCACAAACGAAGGAGTAACTTTGAACTTCTTGTGCTTCAGTACAGCCTGGAAAACACACCTGACAACAGTGAGGATGGAATACATCTCGACTTTAGTATAAGTGCAAATGGCTTCCAGGATCCAACAACCTAAGAACTTTGTTTTCCCAGTGCGTATATTCAGGTCATAGGCCTCATAGAAAGTGACACGTACAACCACACAATCCTTGTCTGCATCAGGGCTCTAATTGAAACAGAAACGAATTCTAAATTACTTTCCAATATAAAAATACAAGTTATTTAAACCTTTAAACCACTACGTAGAGTCAAAAGTATGCATGGCAGGGAAGTAGCATAGCATCGAAGCTAATAAACTTTTTCATTATTTATCACCACATACTTAGATGAAAAACCACAATCGAGATCGGCAAAGAAGAAAATCAACTTGGGCAGCTCAGCAGGGGGGACACATCTTCGAAGGGGGGAAACTGCTCCCGTAGGGCCACGGGGGCAGTAACCTCAAATGGGGCGTTGACCATCTCAGTAGTGGTCGTGAGCGTATCTCGGTCGGCTCGGTGGAGGCCTCCATATTCTTGGAGCTCTCTATCTCAAGGGGATCAGCCTCCCGCGTTTGCTCCAACATCGGCAGATCTTTGCCTGGTTCTCCTTGGTCCCTCATGAAACTGACGAATAGGAAACAACTGACAGGAAAACACAATCGCAATGACAATGAGACAAAAAAGAGGTGAGGATTGGTTACTACTTTGCAAAAGTTCTTTTTTTTGAAAAAAATACCAACATCACAAATCCGCTTACCTTTCCTTCGTTGGGAGAGAAGAACAATGGCAGATGCGAGTGTTGGCTTTCTTGAAGACGGGAGGGAGAAGGGGATTTAGAGAAGACTGAAATGATGGTTGCTTCGTCCGTCAAACTTAGACTATGGGGAGGTGGGGTTTTGTGGTATGATGGCTGGTTACTGCCATGCTATGACCGGGGTGACTCTCCGCCGGCATACCGCCTTATAATTTGGTGGATGGCATTTTGGCCCATGCGATGCATGGCCCACATGTCGGTGAACCAAAGTAAAACGACATTCAGTAGAGGGAGATGTTTCGATTAACCTGGAGGAGCCAGAAGTGGTAGTTTATCCACTGTACTAGTAGTAATTGTTTTTCTGGCTAGGTGTAGAGTACCTCCACTGTACTCGTAGTAATTGTTTCTTTGGCCCAAGACAAAACAGCCCATCCACCCTAGTAAATAATAAAATCAATTCAAAACCCCATATATTTACTTAAAGAGAGGCGCTACCCAGCACACCGCCCCCCAAAAAACCTGGGTGCTCTTCTTTCTCCTCACTCCCACCCACCTCACATAAGCTTGCTCCACTCGTACCCCCAAATTCCTCACCTCACTCCTACAGAAAACCCCAGCTCCCTTCTTCCTCACTACTACAGAAAACCCTAGATCCCCTTCTTCTTCACTAGCACTACAACTTGGCTCGTCATTCGTTACTCTGCTCAAATCCGTGAGCTCGACATGAAGCCCTCGAGGAAACTGGAGTCGGCTGATCCCTAGCACCAAGAAGATGATGCTCCCGCTAGCAGCGACACCTGTTGTAGATCCCGCACCCGGTAGCATGGGGATAAGCAGCGAGCTCGCCCACACAGGATCCTTGGAACCCATAGAATCTCGAGTGGACCGCATCAGCGATCTCCCGAACGACATCCTTGGGGAGATCATCTCGTTTCTCCCCACCAAGGATTGCTGCTGCACCCAAGTCCTCTCAACTCGGTGGTGCCCTCTATGGCGCGCTGTGCCCCTTAATCTCGACTATCGTCAGCTATCTCTCTTTAATGATCTTGAACTCTTTAGAGCAATCATCTCCTCCCACCAGGGCTCCATTCAAAGCCTCTACATCCCGTCATGCTACTTGAGCAAGCATAGCATGCCCTGCATGGTGGACGCCTGGTTGAAATCCCCTGAATTCACAGAACTACAGATGCTTGAGTTCTACTATTCCCCAGGAAATCACCTACCAGATGCCGAACGCCATGTACTTGTGCCCTCAGCGCCGATGTCCATCTCGCGGTTTTCCTCCTCTCTCCACACCACCACCTTTGCGTTGTGCTACCTACCAGACAATTTGGTACTAAATCTTTGACTCCCATTTCTCAGAAAACTTCCACTTCCATGGGTTCGTAGGCCTCATTGAATCGTATCCTGATGGTAAGAATTATACTTTCGTGGAAATACAGCGCTATAGACTTCAATGCGGTAGAGTAGACGTTTTGTTCCTAATTTTTCTGGACCAAACCTCCGCTCCGAGCACAGCATCATCCACTCCAGTTGCCCTGCCCTGGAGTGCTTGGTGCTTGTTTTCACAGTCAGAATCGGTAAGTCTCATAACCTTGTAAGAAATTGAATTTCTTTTGACAGAAGGCAGCTCATCATTGAAGATGCCCGTTCACTTCGAATGTTGATCCTTGATTCTAGTTATTCACCGTCGCAAATAACTGTTGTCTCTATGCCTAAACTCAAGACCTTGGGTGTAATACATGATCTATGTGCTCATTTCAAGATTGTGTTTGGCTCCACAGTTCTTCACATACTGTATATTTTCATCTACACTTGTAATCATAAGCTGCATTTTAAATTTTTGCGCATAAGTTCTATTTCATCTTGGAGTACACATTTTGTACTAATATTATGTTCCATGCTCAATGAAGAGTTTGTCCATGGATAGTCTATCAATGGTTTTGGATTCTATCAAGATCTTATATATCCAAATGATTACTTTTGATCTAAACAAGATTATTGGCTTGCTGCAATGCTTTACATGTTTGGAGAAGTTTCATACAAAGGTGATAATTTCACGAACATTGCAAGCCCGCATATAGTGTACTAGAATTAAATGTTCAACTATTGCTCTTTCGACACTCTATTTTTAGACCTTAACTGTTTTCAATCTTCATGAACAGGACGGGGTAAGAAAGTTATAACAAATCGATGGATTTGTAAGCACCGGGATTTTCTCACTTCTCATGACATTCGATGGAAGACAATAACTCTAGAACGATATGTAGCTAATCATGCAAACACTAGATTTGTCACATTCTTCCTACTGAATGTGTGGTCACTATTGTCCATCAGGCTTAAGTTTATCAGTAGCATGGTTTTTATGGATGGTTATGTCGAAGAGCAAAAAAAAGGAGTTTCAGGTGGAGAAAAGGGCTTCTGGACATGTCAGGCTTCTATTTACAACATCTTGTGGTCATAATCCAGTAAATTTTTCTACCCAGGATGTTCATTCTATGGACCTGGCCCATCCATTTGACTGTGACTACCGAAAACAATGCTGGAGTTAGATGTTGTTGCCCATTTCAATCTGGGTTTTGTCTAAACCTGTTGAACAATTAACCCTCATACTTTTGTACAGTTTGCAAGCTGGATTTAGCTGTTGTTGCCCTTTTCAATTCGGTTGTGACTGTCATATTTTCTTTGAAACAGGGCAAATGGCTTGCCATTTCTTAATTAAGAGAGAAATGTTTTAACAAATCCCAACCAAGGGAAATATCATCACTCTCGCCGGCTGCTTGATCTCACTGTGCAATACAGAACCCAAGTGATTAGCCCCCACCAGCACCCACAAACTTATTTGGAACTAGCACACCAAATGGGCTGTAAATTTTCATAAGAAAGGCTGCATGACAGTGACAAATTTGGATTCTGACATTTGGGACCCATGAGGAAAAAGCCTCTCCAAGGTGGTGTCGACTTAATTACTAGTCAACAAACGATTCTGCCTACCAGCTGCTGGATTGACATCCAACATCTGTCGTGTATCTTCTATCTCTTGTCTTCTTCCTCCAACCGCCCAAACCAAGCCACCCTGTCGGTTTCGCCTGCTCCCGCCTCCCACGGCTGGCTACGCCTCAGCCACCCTACTGTACCCTCAAACGTTGGCCAGTCCTCCCTCTATTCCCCCACATGTCCTGTTATTCTCCGGCGATGTCAGTCCCAACATGCACCCGCAACCGAACCGGTCAACCCTCGTACTCCTCTCCACCTGTGACTAGACTGGCGCATCTTCCATGGCTCCTGTTTGTTTCGTCCGATGCCTTGTCGTCGTCCTCCGCCTTGGTTCATTCGATGTGCGCGGTGCGCCGCCGTCTGGCGTTGTCAATGTGGTCAACAACCGAGAGGAATAATGAGATGATTGTACGTGGAGAGGATGACAGTAGGGACCCACCAAGGTCGTGGCAGTATGCAAGCAAGTGCCTTGTTATTACAAGCCCAAAAATATTGTTCCTCCTAATGGTTTGATATCTGGGGCCCACGCCATTGTCAACGTATTCAATAAATGAGAGAAGTACACAACGAGGGGCTAACACCAGGGACCCAGCAGGTCATGCAGTTGTTATTTACTTTTTTTAGGAACAAGCAATTGCTATTTACTAGTTTTAGAGACGGATCAGGGTAACAACAGGGTTTTGCGGGGGCTGTGGCCCGTATAGCCATGGTTTTACTTTATGTTTACCACAACATGAGCCCAATTGTGTTTTTTTTTTCATTCTGAAAATTGCTAGCCCAGTTCTACCTATTTTAAAGAAATACCCAATGGAGGCCTACTTGCTTTCTCAGCCCTGCTGGGCTGCAAATCTTTCCAGGCGAGAGCGATGTATTCACTTACCCAGAATGGGATGTAAATTTTAAAAACGCAGCAAACCGACAATTAGTTTCAAATATCTTTTTTAAGATTTTGAGAGTTCAAATTTAATTTTTTTGCAGGGAAAATTATGTTTAATTTTAAATTGATATAAATTTATTATTTTTAAGTTAGCTTGAACGTGATTCGAAATTTCGAGATTATAAATAGTTCGGACCGCATCGAAATATGAAAATTTGGTTAAATTTTTAACCGTGGCCAGAATATGGCCTGTAATGGTAACTAAAAGAATATGGGCTTCAAAAATCCTTAAGAATTTTCCAATGAGTTGTTCATTTATTAGCAATAATGGCAGATCAATTGTATGCTGTTTTCCACATATTTGAGGCTGACTTGTGGGCCTACTAGGTTGACGTGTACACTTTCCTAAAAAAGTTTGACGCGCAGGCAAGGCCTTGTCAACTTAGTCAACACACGAGAGCAGTTACTATTGGATGTCCATCCAACGGCCGTCATGCTTCTTCAATCTTTACTCTTCTTGCTCCAAGCACTCAAACCAGCACCGGTGGGACTGCCTGCTCCCTCCTACCGTGGCCGGTTGTGCTGCCATGTAGGCCTCACCGCCCCACCGTACTCCCATCGCTGGCCTGGCTATCCCTATACTCACCCACACCTGCTGTTATTCTCTGGCGACGACAAACGAACCAGTAAACCCTCGTACACCCTTCTACGTGGGAAACAATTGTCGAGTCTTCCCTAGCTCAGTGTCATTCCCTTCCTAGCCTTGGCCGTCGTCCACCGCCCTGGTGCTCTCGACGCGGCATGGTCAACATGGTAAAAGCAACATCCATCGGAAGTGGACTGAATGTGGAGAGGCTGACAGTTGGGTCACGACCGCATGCAAGGAAGTGCCTCCTTATTATGTGCAAAATAATGATTCCTCCACCTGACAGCGGGGACCCACTAGAAGGGCCTCTATATTTAACAAAAAAACGTTTCTCCCGCTGACAGCTCGCACCCACGAGCTATATCTTCGCACACAAGGAAGTGCCTCCTTATTATCCACAAAAAAATGAATACTGCCCCTGCTAGCTGGGACCCACCATAGTTTGAGGTTGACTTGTGGGCCTACTAAGTTGACACGGACGGAGGGCTTCGTCAACTTAGTCAATATGAATGATTCTAGCTCCAGTGACTGTACGATGTCCATCCAACGACCATAGTGCTTCTTCAAACTCTGGTCTTCTTGCTCTTGCCGCCCAAACCAGCACGGTCGTGCCGCCTGTTCCTACCTCCCGTGGACGGCTCTACTGCGTAGGCCTCACCGCCCCACCCTACTCCCATCGCTGGCCTGGCCATCCCTGTACTCACCCAGACCTCCTGTTATTCTCCGGCAACGGCAGCCTCACACTGCAAACCAACTAGTAAACCCTTGTACTCCCCTCCATGTGGGAAACAACTACTGAGTCTTCCACGGCTTCAGGTCATTCCCTTCCTAGGCCTTGCCGTTGTCCACCGCCTTCGTCCTCCCAGCGCGGCATGGTCAACATGATCAAGGAAAGACTTACATCGGAAGAGGACTGTATATGGAGAGGCTGACAGCTGGGTCCATTGTCGCAACAAGGAAGTGTCTCCTTATTACACGCAAAATAATGATTCCTCCACCTGACAGCAGGAACCTACCGGAAGGGCCTCGGTATTTTGGCTTACCTATATTTTGCGCAAAAACGTTTCCTCCCTGACAGCTTGGACCCACCAGCTATATCTTCGGGCGCAAGGATGTGCCTCCATATTAGGCGTGAAAAAAATGAATCCTCCCCCTAACAGCTCGGACCCACCATCAATAACTTCACACGCAAGGAATTGCCTCCTTATCGTCCCTGACAGCCGGGACCCACCTGGTTGAAGCGTACGTAGTGTTGTCATTCTGGTCGCGAATGTGTGTGCACATATTGGTCGATCGGTTTCTCTACAACGATGAACCGTGGTCGAGCAAGCAGCAACACGTGTAGTAGTAGGCCCCCCGACGTAGCAGTTCAGGCAGTTCGTTCTGAACCGTGTACACGTACATACAACCACATGCCAAAAAATACGACCACATACGTACATACGGGCGGGGTCTCGAACGCCTTCTCGCACATATATATGGCCAGGGCTCGTGTGCATGGAGAGGCAACGGACGGCAGCAACGGCGTCTTGTTCATCAGGCAGCCAACCGGCTAGGTCGGAATGGAAAAACAGCGTCTTGTTCATTGTGAGGCAACGGACTGGGTCGGAATGCGTCCTGTTGAACGGGAGCCAACCGGCTTGGACGGAATAGTCAAAACAAGGTCTGGCGTAACGCAGTATGGAGGAAATAGCCTTTTGTTTGACGGGCTATGGTCGAAACAGCATCATGTTCATCGGGAGGGGTCCGGCGTACAGCAAAACAGAGGAAACAGACTTGTGTTGGAGCGCTACGGTCGAAACGGGGTTCCTGTACATCAGAGGGGTGTGGCGTACCGCAAAACGCGACTCGACAGGCTACTGTTCACCCATTGTCGACTTCCTTTGGCTTCCACCTGCACGGTTCATCCACCGCGTCTTCCTCCTGCCTTCACCAGCTACTGTTCATCCACGGGCTACTCTTCATCGAGCCCTCCACGGGGTCCTGTTCATCCACCCCCAACCAGCTCAGCTGTGGCGGCTTCCTCTCGGGGTCCTGTTCATCTAGTGGCAATGGCCTATGTTCTACCACGGGGTCCTGTTCATCCAACCCCCACCGGGAACTGTTGAGCCAACCCTAACCACGTACGTCTTGACTCGTTCAATCAAACCCCACATTCACTATTCATCAAGAGGCAGCAGGTTCAATCGGCTTCAGTAAGAAGCATCAACAGTGATCGATCGACCGGGTTCAATTAGCAGCAATAGCGAAGGAATCACTCGGGTTCAGTTAACAGCCCAGGGTTCGATCGCTCGGGTTCAGTAAGCGAATGCCTCGCTCGGGTTCAGTTTCAGCCCAATGCCTCGCACACACACGCGTACGTGTACCAGAGAAATGCACAATCCCTTCGTGCATCACTCGGCCCCGACCACCCACCGTAACCGGGAACTTACCGAAATTTTCCTCTCCCTTGCTTCTACCATGATTTTTTTCGTCCTGGCCGGCCCAAAGAATGTCATGCAGGTGCGTCCCCGGCCCGCCCAGGATGAAAATCCCATTTTCTGTCATGATTTTTTTTCATAGAAGTAGGAGCCCGCCACATCTATGATGATACCGGGTTTTGTCACAATTATCGTTATAGAAGTGTCATAAGCATGACCGAAAAAATTTGTTTGGGCCAAAATGTCATGGATGTGTCTTTTTTTGTAGTGTGTTACAAGAATTTTATTTACATATCACTGATAGGAAAGGAGCTGAGAACCCCGTAGCTGATAACTTGTCTAGGTTAGAAAATATTCTTGATGATCCACAACCTATTAATGATAGTTTTCCTAATAAACAATTAGCTGCAATAAATGTTTCTCACAACACTACTTGGTATGCTGACTATGCTAATTACATTATTGCAAAATATATACCACCTAGTTTCACATACCTACAAAATAAAAAATTCTTGTATGATTTAAGACATTACATTTTGGATGACCCACATCTTTATAAAGAAGGAGTAGATGGTATCATTAGACGTTGTGTACCTGAGGATGAACAGGAACAAATCCTACGGAAATGTCACACCGAAGCTTATGGAGGACATCATGCAGGAGATAGAACTGCTCACAAGGTATTTCAATCTGGTTTTTATTGGCCTACTCTCTTCAAGGATTCCCATAAGTTTGTTTTATCTTGTGATGAATGTTAAAGAATTGGTAATATTGGTAAGCCAACCGGCTAGGTCGGAATGGAGAAACAGCGTCCTGTTCATCGAGAGGCAATGGACTGGGTCGGAATGCGTCCTGTTGAACGGGAGCCAACTGGCTTGGACAGAACAGTCAAAACAGGGTCTGGCGTACCGCAATATGGAGGAAATAGCCTTTTGTTCGACGGGCTATGGTCGAAACAGCATCATGTTCATCGGGAGGGGTCTGGCGTACAAAAAAACGGAGGAAACAAACTTGTGTTGGAGCGCTACGGTCGAAACGGGGTTTCTGCTCATCGGGAGGGGTGTGTTGTACCACAAAACGGGACTTGACAGGCTACTGTTCACCCATTATCGACTTCCTTTAGCCTCCACGTGCACGGTTCATCCACCGCGTCTTCCTCCTGCCTCCACCAACTACTGTTCATCCATGGGCCATTCTTCATCGAGCCCTCCACGGGGTCCTGTTCATCCACCCCCAACCAGCTCAGCTGTGGCAGCTTCCTCTCGGGGTCCTGTTCATCTAGTGGCAATGGCCTACGTTCTACCACGGGGTCCTGTTCATCCAACCCCCACCGGGAACTATTGAGCCAACCCCAACCACGTACGTCTTGACTCGTTCAACCAACCCCCACGTTCACTATTCATCAAGAGGCAGCAGGTTCAATCGGCTTCAGTAAGAAGCAGCAACAGTGATCGACCAATGGGGTTCAATTAGTAGCAGTAGCGAAGGAATCACTCGGGTTCAGTTAACAGCCAAGGGTTCGATCGCTCGGGTTCTGTAAGCGAATGCCTTGCTCGGGTTCAGTTTGAGCCCAATGCCTCGCACACACACGCATACGTGTACCAGAGAAATGCACAACCCCTTCGTGCATCACTCGGCCCCGACCACCTACCGTAACCGGGAACTTCCCGAAATTTTCCTCGCCCTTGCTTCTACCATGATTTTTTCCGTCCTGGACGGCCCAAAGAATGTCATGCAGGTGCATCCCCGGCCCGCCCAGGATGAAAATCCCATTTTCTGTCATGATTTTTTGTCATAGAAGTAGGAGCCCGCCACATCTATGATGATACCGGGTTTTGCCACAATTATCATTATAGAAGTGTCATAAGCATGACAGAAAAAATTCGTTTGGGCCAAAATGTCACGGATGTGTCTTTTTTTGTAGTGTGTTACAAGAATTTGATTTACATATAACTGATAGGAAAGGAGATGAGAACCCCGTAGCTGATAACTTGTCTAGGTTAGAAAATATTCTTGATGACCCACAACCTATTAATGATAGTTTTCCTGATGAACAATTAGCTGTAATAAATGTTTCTCACAACAGTACTTGGTATGCTGACTATGCTAATTACATTGTTGCAAAATATATACCACCTAGTTTCACATACCTACAAAATAAAAAATTCTTGTATGATTTAAGACATTACATCTTGGATGACCCACATCTTTACGAAGAAGGAGTAGATGGTATCATTAGACGTTGTGTACCTGATCATGAACAGGAACAAATCCTATGGAAATGTCACTCCGAAGCTTATGGAGGACATCATGTAGGAGATAGAACTGCTCACAAGGTATTTCAATCTGGTTTTTATTGGCCTACTCTCTTCAAGGATTCCCATAAGTTTGTTTTATCTTGTGATGAATGTTAAAGAATTGGTAATATTGGTAAGCGTTAGGAAATGCCTATGAATTATTCTCTTGCTATTGAACCATTTGATGTTTGGGGTTTTGATTACATGGGACCTTTTCCTTCCTCCAATGGGTATACACATATTCTGGTTGCTGTTGATTATGTTACTAAGTGGGTAGAAGCTATTCCAACTAGTAGTGATGATCACAACACCTCTATTAAAATGCTTAAGGAAGTTATTTTTCCAAGGTTTGGAGTCCCTAGATATTTAGTAACTGATGATGATTCACACTTTATTCATGGTGCTTTCCGGAAAATGCTCGCTAAGTATAATGTTAACCATAAATTGCATCGTCCTATGATCCTCAGTGTAGTGGTCAAGTAGAACTTAGCAATAGACAAATAAAATTAATTTTACAAAAAATTGTCAATAGGTCCCGAAAGAATTGGTCTAAGAAATTAGAAGATGCACTTTGGGCTTACAGAATGGCTTACAAAAATCCTATGGGCATGTCGCCTTATAAAATTGTTTATGGAAAAACTTGACATTTGCCTCTTGAGTTCGAACATAAAGCATATTGGGCAATTAGAGAACTCAACTATGATTTCAAACTTGCCGGTGAAAAGTGGTTATTTGATATTAGCTCACTAGATGAATGGAGAACCCAAGCTTATGAAAATGCCAAGTTGTGTAAAGAAAAATTTAAAAGAGGGCATGATAAAAGAATCCAAAAGCGTGAGTTCAAAGTAGGTGAATATGTTCTTTTGTACAACTCTTGTTTCAGATTCTTTGCAGGAAAACTTATCTCCAAATGGGAAGGACCTTATGTTATTGAAGAAGTTTATCGTTCTGGAGCTATCAAATAAATAATGCCGAAGGTACTAACCCGAAGGTTGTTAATGGGTAAAGAATCAAACACTACATCTCAGGTACACCTGTTAATGTTGAAAGTAATATTATTCAAACCATGACAACGAACGAACACATAAAAGAAACCTTTTGGAACACTCCAGAATCGTGAAAAAAGAGGAGGTATGTGATACGGTAAGTAAACGGACTCTAAAAAATCCGTAAAAATATATTTTGTTAGTTCTGCAATATAAAAAAACATAGGAAAATAAGAAACTGCCAGGAAGGCAACCCTAGTGGGCACAAGACACCAGGGCACGCCTGGCTTGCCGGGTGTGCCCAGGTGGGTTGTGCCCACCTCAGGTACCTTCCGAACTCTGTTTTTCTCCCGTTTGCTTTTTCCCCAATATAAAAAATCTTTATATACCCCCCGAACCTATTGACCACCGTATCGCGGAGAATCTTCTGTTCGTTTTCCTCGCTATTTTCCAGACAGATTTGAAAAATATGTCTTCGCAAGATTTCGAGCAGGGATTGCCTAACTTCTTCAATAAAAGTATCTTCAAGAACACCTATCCTTATATATAGTTCACTGGTGAAGAATATGAAGATGAACCAGTCCCTCCTCGATTCAAGCACGAAAGCAAGGAGGCATTACGCAAGAGGATAATAAATCTTGAGATGGAGAACGATGTGTTGAGGATGGATAATTTTACCCTCCGACGCAAGCTGGAGAAAAAGGAGGAAAAACTCGTTACCTCATCACCACCACCACCTTCTTCTTCACCAAAAGAGACTGGAGTATCGGGTATGAGCACTCCCCTTGGCTTGTGCCATGCTTGGGGGAGTGATACGTCTCCAACATATCTATAATTTTTTATTGTTCCATGCTATTTTATATCAATCTTGTATGTTTTATAATAATTTTATAGTCATTTTATAAATTTTTGGTACTAAACTATTGACATAGTGCCAAGTGTCAGTTGCTACTTTTTCCATGTTTTTTTACATCACCGTAAATCAATATCAGACGGAGTCCAAATGCAACGAAACTTCACGATCATTTTTTATGGACCAAAAGGAAGAAGTTGGGCCCTGGTTGCACCTAGGGGGAGTCCCGAGGAGGGGACAACCCACCAGGGCACGCCAGGAGGCCCAGGCGCGCCCTGGTGGGTTGTGCCCACCTCGGGTGCCCCCTAGACCGCCTCTTTGCTCTAAAAATACCCCAAAAATCCCAGAACCCTAGAAGCATCGACGAAATATTCAGCGAGCTGCCGCAGAGTCCAGAACCACCAGATCCAATCTAGACACCATCTCGAATGAGGTTCACCACCTCCATTGGTGCCTCTACGATGATGCGTTAGTAGTTCTTTGTAGACCTTCGGGTCCGTAGTTAGTAGCTAGATGGCTTCCTCTCTCTCGCTCAATTCTCAATACAATGGTGTTTTGGAGATCCATACGATGTAACTCTTTTTTGCGGTGTGTTTGTTGGGATCTGATGAACTTTGAGTTTATGATCAGTCATATCTTTTTATATCCATGAAAGTTAGTTGAGTTTCTTTGATCTCTTATTTGCATGATCTCTTATAGCCTCGTATTTCTTCTCCGATATTTGGGTTTGTATGGCCAACCTGATATATTTATCTTGCAATGAGAAGAGGTGCCCGGTAGTGGGTTCGATCTTACAGTGCTTGATCCCAGTGACTGAAAGGGAGCCGACACGTATGTACCGTTGCTACTAAGGATAAAAAGATGGGATCTATATCTAACGTAATAGATAAACGGATCTTGTCTGCATCATGTCATCGTTCTTATTGCATGACTCCGTTTTTCGATGAACTTAATACACTAGATGCATGCTGGATAGCGGTTGATGTGTGGAGTAATAGTAGTAGATGCAGGCAGGAGTCGGTCTACTAATCTTGGACGTGATGCCTATGTAATGCTTATTGCCTGGATGTCATCATAATTACTTGAGGTTCTATCAATTTCCCAACAATAATTTGTTTACCCATCGTTTGCTATCTTTCTTGAGAGAAACCACTAGTGAAACCTACGCCCCCCCAAGTCTTCTTCCTCATATATTTGCTTGCGATCTACTTTTCCTTTGCATTTTTATTCAGATATATTAAACAAAAAGTACAAAAATACTTTGCCGCCCTTTAGTTATTTGCGATATATTATTCAATCTACTACAATTTTCTGGCATCGTACCCGAAAGGGATTGAAAACCCCTTTAACACATCGGGTTGCGAGGTGTTGTTATTTGTGTGCAGGTGCTGTTTACGTTGTGTTGCTTGGTTCTCCTACTGGTTCGATAACCTTGGTTTCTTCACTGAGGGAAATACCTACCATCGCTGTGCTGGATCATCCCTTCCTCTTTGGGGAAATACCGACGTAGCTCAGAGAGCAATCAGGGTGGTTAGTGATCTATCTATCCTTGTAATTAGGGAGGTTAGTTGAATAAAATTTAGTTTGATCTTTCTTCAAGTGTTTGGTTAGTGAACTAAAAAAACTTTATGTAACCATAGTTTAGTTTTAGTTTTGCTTTCTTTAGTTTCATGTTCAATAAAAAGAAAGGAAAATAAATAAAAAAGAGCATATGCTAATCTATGGTAAGTGATGACATCACATAAGGAAGAGTATAAGTAGTAAAATTTATTGAAGATTGACAAACACAGCACTGGGCAATGATGCAACTCACGAAAGGATTAATAAGGGAACAGAAGATTCACATGCAAATACACTATCTTGGACATCTTTTATGATTGTAAGCCCCCATCAAAATATTATATGCCAAAATTGTTAAAGTTGGACAAGGAAGACAACGTAATGATTTATGTTTGTTCATAGTCACATAGAAGTTATATTGTCATAGATCCTTTCACATGTGGTGCTTGCCCCCTATCTTTGCTAGCCAAAAATTCCGCACTAAGTAGAGATACTACTTGTGCATCCAAAAACCCTTAAACCCAAAATCTTGCTTTGAGAGTCCAGCATACCTACCTATGGATTGAGTAAGAAAACTTGCCTCTAAATGTGTTAGATCATTTAGTGTAAGTGAAAATTGAGTGTTGTACGAACTTGTGTGGCAAAATAATAAAGGCGAAAGACTGCGTATTAGAGGCTGCTATCACAAGGGCAATATAATGTGATGTTCTTTTGCACTAAGAGATTGAGCATACAACCAAAAAGTGCATGGCAACCTCTGCTTCCCTCCGCAAAGTGCCTATCTTTTACTTTTAAGTATTTACTTTTATGCAAGAGCCAAAGTTTTATTCCCTATTCCTTTTTATTTTCTCTTTCGCAAGCATCATGTGGTGAGGAAAGATCTAGGCACATATATCCAGTTGAATATGGGTAGGCATGAGTTATTATTATTGATATCACCCTTGAGGTGAATACGTTGGGAGGCGAAACTATAAGCCCCTATCTTCCTATGTGTCTGGTTGAAACTTTTTGCTCATGGGTATGCGCTGAGTGTTAGCAATCATAAAAGACTATATGATGGTTGAGTTTGTGGACTTGCCAAAAGGCTCTGATACGTGATCCTTCCTGAAGAGATGGTGAATTCTAGTTGCAAAGTTGACCGAGAACATAGTTTGTTGGTTTTCAATAGAGTTTATGCTTTATACTTCGATGTTGTGATGAATTGTTAGTTGTTCATGAGAAGTTTATGATAAAAGTTATGTGATAAAAGTTCTATAATAAATTTTGTTGTTCTTATAATTATATACATGATGCTTCTATGTCCGTATTTTTTTTATCGGCACCTCTCTCTCTCTCTCTAAGCATGTGGACATGTTTTTCGATTTTGGTTTTCGCTTGAGGACAAGCGAGGTCTAAGCTTGGGGGAGTTGATACGTCCATTTTGCATCAAGTTTACCTACTGTTATTTATTATGTTTATATGCATAATAATGCTTTTTGGAGTAATTCTTATGCGTTTTCTCTCATAATATGCAAGGTTTACACAAAGAGGGAGAATACCGGCAGCGGGAATTCTTGACCTAGAAAAGCTACATCAGAGTTACCTATTCTGCACATATGCAAATGAGCTGAAATTTACGGAGAATTGTTTTGGAAAATATGAGGAATATTGGAGCAAATAACCACCTGAGGGGGCCCACCATGTGGGCACAACCCACCCGGGCACACTAGGGAGCCCAGGTGCACCCTGGTGGGTTGTGCCCTCCTCGGCCCACCTCCGATGCCCCTCTTCTGGTATATGTCATTTTGACCTAGAAAGAAAGGAGAGGACTATCGGGACGAAGCGCCGCCATCTCGAGGCGAAACTTGGGCAGGAGCACTTTTGCCCTTCGGTGGAGCGATTCCCCTGGGGGAACTTCCCTCCCGGAGGGGGAAATCATCATCATCAACAACAACAACTCTCCTATCTTGGGAGGGAAATCTCCATCAACATATTCAACAACGCCATCTCCTCTCAAACCCTAGTTCATATCTTGTGTTCAATCTTTGCACCGGAACCTTAGATTGGTGCTTGTGGGTGACTAGTAGTGTTGATTACATCTTGTAGTTGATTACTATATGGTTTATTTGGTGCAAGATTATATGTTCAGATCCATTGTGTTATTTAGTACCCCTCTGATCATGAGCATGATTATCATTTGTGAGTAGTTACTTTTGTTCTTGAAGTCACGGGAGAAATCTTGTTGCAAGTAATCATGTGAACTTGATATGTGTTCGATATTTTGATGATATTTATGTTGTGATTCCCTTAGTGGTGTAATGTGAATGTCGACTACATGACACTTCACCATATTTGGGCCTAAGGGAATGCGTTATGGAGTAGTTATTAGATGATGGGTTTCTAGAGTGATAGAAACTTAAACCCTAGTATATGCCCTATTCCGTAAGGGACCGATTTGGATCCAAAAGTTTAATGATATGGTTAGACTTTATCTTAATACTTTTCTCGTAGTTGTAGATGCTTACGAGGGGGTTAATCATAAGTAGGAGTTTTTTCAAGTAAGAACAACACCTAAGCACTGATCCACCCACATATCAAAATTATCAAAGTAGCGAACACAAATCAAACCAACATGACGAAAGTGGCTAGATGAAATTCTCGTGTACCCTCAAGAAGGCTTTGCTTATCATAAGAGAACATTTTGGCTTGTCCTTTGCCATAAAAGGATTGGGCTACCTTGCTGCATATTATTGACCGTTACAGTTACTTGCTCGTTACAAATTATCTTGCTATCAAACTATCTGTTACCGACAATTTCAGTGCTTGCAGAGAATACCTTGCTGAAAACCACTTGTCATTTCCTTCTCCTCTTTGTTGGGTTTGACACTCTTACTTATCGAAAGGACTACGATTGATCCCTAATACTTGTGGGTCATCACATGCCACTTGTGCATCAAAGGGGGGCTCCCTGAGCTTCACGCCTCAGGGGGCCTCACTAGCTCCCTGTGCCCCTTACCTCCTGGCCTTGCACAGGCACCATGACCTAGACTGGGTCCTAACGACGTAGAGCACAAAGCTAGGCAAAAAGGGAAAACAAGCATCATGAGGAAGCCCTGCATGAGCATGGGTGTTCATTATAGCATTAAAATCCTTAAGCAAAAGTCATTGTTTTCATGGCTCCCCGAGGCTGTGTTTTTGTGTTTGACATAACGAAGGGAAATCCTAAGAGGAAGCGTTGCCACCACCGCAGTTGTTGGTACTGTCGGTGTCAAAATCGGTGGATCTCGGGTAGGGGCCCCGAACTGTGAGTCTAGGCGGATGGTAACAGGAGACAAGGGACACAATGTTTTAGCCAGGTTCGGGCCCTCTTGATGGAGGTAAAACCCTACGTCCTGCTTGATTAATATTGATGATATGGGTAGTACAAGAGTAGATCTACCATGAGATCAAGGAGGCTAAACCCTAGAAGCTAGCCTATGGTATGATTGTTGTATGTTGTCCTACGGACTAGAACCCTCCGATTTATATAGACACCGGAGAGGGTTAGGGCTACACAAAGTCCGTTACAATGGTAGGAGATCTAAATATCCGCATCGCCAAGCTTGCCTTCCACATCAAGGAAAATCCCTTCCGGACACGGGACGAAGTCTTCAATCTTGTATCTTCATAGTCCAGGAGTCCGGCTGAAGGTATAGTACGGCCATCCGGACACCCCCTAATCCAGGACTCCCTCAGTAGCCCCTGAACCAGGCTTCAATGACGACGAGTCCGGCGCGCAGATTGTCTTCGGCATTGCAAGGCAGGTTCCTCCTCCAAGTACTTCATAGAAGATTTTGCACACAAAAGACAGTGTCCGACTCTGCAAAATAAGTTTCCACATATTGCCGTACAGAGAATAATATTTACACAAATCTAATCTGCTGACGCATTCCGTAGCGTGACATCACACTACGGCCAAGCCTTTATTCGAATCGTTTTTGCTCCCCCACCTTAGCATTTTGCGAGGCGGTTTCCTTGGCACGTCTTGTCAAAGCAGATATCGTGTCCCCTTTATTTACGAGATTCTCATCCATACGGACGTGGGTAACCCAATCGTGCCCGTTGGCCTGCCCTCTTGATTAAAGGCGAGTCCCAAACGGTTACGGGGAGGGCCCTTGGTATTAAACCTCTTATAAAGAGACCAAGGCCTTACTCATTTCTTTCAATCTCAAACGATTTCGCCCTTCACCTCGAGTTCCAACACCCGAGGCTCCAAATTTCGTGAGCTTCGGATCTTCGACAATGTCCGGCTCCGACCTTCGAGGCCGATGGGCGCCCTCTTCCGTTACGGAGGAGGACGTGCTAAAGCTGAGAGAGGCCAGGTTCTTGACCGGCGAAATCTCGCATAGGTTACCTGCTCAAGGGCAGGTCATTCCCACTCCCAGGCGTGGTGAGAGCGTGGTGTTTATGTCTCACTTCCTTCGGGGGCTAGGCTTCCCAATGGACCCCTTCGTGAGGGGGCTCATGTTTTATTACGGGTTGGAATTTCACGACTTAGCTCCGGAGTCAATCCTCCACATTTCCTCTTTCATCGTCGTGTGCGAAGCCTTCCTCCGTATTAACCCCCACTTCAGACTATGGCTCAAGACCTTTGAAGTAGTGCCGAAGACGATCGAGGGGCGACACGCAGAGTGCGGAGGCGCTGTTATAAGCAAGAATGCTGATGCTCCATGGCCCGAGGGCTCTTTTCAAGAGGAGTTCAGCTTATGGCAACAAGAGTGGTTCTATATCACCGCTCCCAGGGGCACCAAGTGGGTGGCGCCATCTGCCTTTCGTTCGGGTCCCCCACCACAGCTAGCGTCATGGGTCAATAAAGGACTTGACTGGGGGTCATCCAAGGACGTGCCCTTGTTGCAGGGCCGCATCAGGGATCTCTTAGAAAGTGACTTTAGCCTGGTCAAAGTGACGCAGGTCATGCTGATCCGCCGAACCCTACCCGGGAAACGTCGCTCCCTCCGCCTGTGGGAGTTTAATCCGGAGGGACCACGAGCTCTCCAGCATTTCATGGGCGCGACGCCCGTGGAGATCTATAAATTGTTCTTCGGATCACAAGTGATGTGTCCGGACTTGACCGAGGATGCAGGATTGAGCTGCAATCACCCGGATACTAAAGTAAGTAGCCTTGTGCCCGGACTTGCTATCCGTATATTTGTCATAAAATTTGCTTCTAAAGAACTGTTCTTTAAACAAGAGTGGATAGCAAAAGCAAAGCTTATTAGGTGTCCGGCTCCCCTCCTCGAGACCATGCTGGATCCTGTGCTGGTCAGGATGTGGAAGATTGTGCCTTTGAAGGAAAGCAAGGGAGGGGACAAGGAAACTACGGCCTCCTCGAAGGAGGCTGTTCGGAGGGAAGGAATCGAAAATTCCTCTCCTCAAGGAAAGAAGAGGAACGCCTCTGGAGACCCGGAGTCCGTGGCCTCAAAACGGTGGAAGAAATGTTTGTCAGAGGGTCTTGCACCGGGGGATACCTCGGCCAAACTATGCCCTCAAGGGGGCCAGCCCTCCACCGAGCCGTAAGTAGAGAGAGGTTTTTCTTTGAGAAGAATCCTTGTTTTATATCTGAGAAGAGCAACAAAAAATTTACCTTGTAGTTCGGACCTAAGCCCTTCTCAGCAGAGCTCGTCTTCGGGGGATCTTCTTCCGGAGATGATGGAGAGCGGAACGCCTCCCCTGCCGAACCGCCTAGAGAGGCGGGCGACCCTGAGGTATCGTCGCAAAGGGTTTCTCCGAATCCGGCGGGGCCGGAAGGCAGCCATATGGCCCCGCAAGGTTCTCCGCGTCCGTCCTTCGAGAAAGGTTATAGGACGAATCCGGCACCATCCGGTGCACGGTCGGAGGAGCTGAAGGATCTGCTAGGGCGAGCTTCTATCTCAGAGGAGCATCGTGCATTGATAGGCACGGTGATTGAAAGGGTTTCGTCCGCGGAAAGCGGATTGCACGAGGCTGTCAGAAGTTTGCTGACGGGTTTTGAGGTACGCGGAATAACGCACCCTTTTTTAACAGTGGTGCATGAATAGGATGCGCCCTGTGCACATAGTAGCCCCTGAGACTCTGTGCGTTGTCAAAATTTACGACGCGCAGAGGATCGTAACCCCAAGTCTAAAATGCCGTCTTCGTATTTAGGCGACGAAGTGTCCGGCGTCCAACCTGACTGATGAATTTGCCGAGCTAAAGCGGCAACTTGACGTGGCAGAGGCCGACATCGTGCTTGTTAACAAGCGGCTTGACGAGGCACAAGGTATGTAACCCCTCCGGTGGCACCTGGTAAGAGGAGCTTATGCCAGTATCTTACTATGTGTGTGCTTGATGCAGATGGTGCGGCTGCCACGGAGAGTCTTTGGGCGGAACTTGCCCGAGCCAAGGAGCAAGCTAGAAAAAGTGATGCGGCTGCCAAGAAGGCCCTTGAAGAGCTGAGAGCCGAACAGGCTGCTCACTGCCGAAGCAAGAAAGAGATGGCCGAGATGGCCGTGAAGCTGAAGAGCGCTGCTGACCGTTGCAGGCTTCTGGAAAAAGAAGATCGGGCGGAACAGACGGACTTGGAGAAGGCCGTTGCCGATGCCAAGGATGCTCACTCTGCGATGAGAGCTGCGAAGGAGGAGCTTCGTGAAGCCAGAGAAATCGCGACTGGAAGGCACTTTATGCTGCGGAGAAAGTTTTGTGATCCTAAGCATGTTCCGTTGGACCGGTTGTGGAGTGCGGCGGACACCTATATGGATTTGGCAGCGAGTGCTGCTGATGCGACCGAACACTTTCGAGATCAAGAAGATCGCGAACTGGAGGAACTTTTCTGGTCACAGTTCCACAATCCAGAGTGTCCATTGTCAGTGGCCGATCGTCTGGCCGAATGGGCCGAGCTGAATAGGTTGTCCGAACTCGCCAGGAAGTGTGTCGTGAGTCATCTGTGGCCGGAGAGATTGGAGCTGAAGAGTTATTTCAGCTTGATGCAGCAGTTCCTTGGTGCGGTGCCGCGTATTAATGCCATGAAGAGGTCAGCATGCATAGAGGGCGCACGGATGGCCCTTGCCCATGTCAAGACATACTGGGCGGAGATGGAGACCACCGTTGTTGCATCCCGAGATTCGGACAAAAGCCGAGTACCTGCCGAGCACTATTTTCAGGAAGTCCTTCAAGGCGCTCGTGTAATAGAGACGCAGTCCTAGAAGGATGCTATGTTCTAATAGCATATTTTATTGTAAAACAATATTTTGGTAAATTGTAGAAGCCTTTTATACTTGTGCCTTCAAGTATTTGTAACACCTCCTATGCAACCGTTTTAAGATATATATAATCTGAAAGATGGCAGTCATCGGCTTCAGCCCCCACACCAATAATGCGTGGGTGCTCGCAGAAGGTGCATTTTCACACCTGACCCAACGTCTTGGTCCTACAAAGGAGGTGATAGCGCAGCGAGCTAGGCAATCGGACTATAATGCTTTATCACTTTCACTTAGCCATAGGAGCTTGACAGTGAGGTTACTTAGATAGCCCCTGGTGGCGCCTGTGCTGGCCCGAACTCGGGGCGCATATGTGCCTGGCCGGGAAACGGACCTTCGTTAATGCGGAGGAATCCTATAGATTCCGGTGAGTCATCGAGTTGTTGACCAGTCTCACGCTATATCATGACAGTCAGTTTTCGGCTTTCTCTACTGAGATGCTCGCCTGGCCGAACCGGGGCACAATCACAGTAGTTCTCCTGGTGCCGCCTTAGCCGATAGTGCGGAACGTAAGGCAGCAAAACACAGGAGCCGGGCAACCCAACATTTGACCAAAGACATGATTCGGAGCTGATGCATATAAGGCCAAACTCGCGACGCCGAACACTCCCTAAGGTATTTGGTCTTCATGAGTGCGGGCGGGACAACGCCCTTGGTTATAAGCCCCTAGTGTCCAGGTACGCGCAACATTCTAACGTGGCCACATGCCAAGACGGCAGCCTCCTCCCTGATTATACCGAAAAACCGGAGGATGTGTATCAACAAGAGACAGTAAAAAAGGTTTACGCAGGGTCTTAATCTGAAAAGAATCCTTGGAACGGGTCCCTGCTGCACGTCTACGCCTGTGTCTCCGTTGTGCCGTATCCTGGACGGGCGCAGCACGATGTTCATCTGTAAAAGAGAGGAAGTTAGTTGAAAAGAGGTCGTGCCGAACAGAAGTTATACTAAAAAACAAAGTATAAATTGAAATGGGTAAATTTGAGCTTGATTGTCTCGTATTGTATATGCGCGGAGCCCCTAGCGCAGGGGTATACAGCTATTAAGCCTTTATTAATTATATGTTTATGCCGGACTCGTCTAGCTGTGTCCGTGGTCTTAACGACCTGTTTGGATGTTTTTGGCTGATGAAGCCGTATTATTGTGGGGCTGTTAAGGCAGCCGCATGATCTTCCGCGTGGGGGGCGCGTTCCATGTTTCCCTTAAGTGAGATGATGCCTTGTGGACCGGGCATCTTGAGAGTAAGAGATGCGTAATGCGGTATTGCGTTAAAGCGGGCGAAAGCTTCGCGTCCCAGCAGTGCTTGATAGCGACTTGAGAATGGGACGATGTGGAAAGTTAGCTTTTCGCGGCGGAAGTTATCGGGGGAGCCGAATATAACTTCAAGCCGAAGAAGACCCATGCAATGGGTATCCGGACCTGGCGTTACCCCTTGAAAGGAGGTTTTGCTGCAGCGAATTTATGTTGGGTCTATCCCCATGTGGCGGATTGTGTCCTGATATATCAGGTTTAGACCGCTGCCGCCGTCCATCAGGACATTTGTAAACTGGAGTCTGCCAATTATTGGATCGAGTACCAAGGCAGTCCAGCCTGTGTTCCTGATACTTCTAGAGTAATCCAGGTGATCAAAGATGATTGGTTTTGACAACCAGTGGCGAGACTCCTTTGGGATAGGCCGTATGGCGCGTACCTTTATGGGCGCCGCTCGGTTTGTTATGTGAAGTAAGTTTACTGTTTTTACTTCTTGTGGAAAATTCTTTTGTTTCCTGGTGCTCTGCTTTTGGGGTTCGTCATCGCCTTCACTTGGTGTGTCGAGCCCCTTGTGTTTGGCGTTGAGTCTGCCGGATTGCTTAAAAACCTAGCAATCTCTGTGGGTATGGTTTGCAGGCTTCCCAGGAGTACTGTGTAGCTGACATATCTTGTCTAAGATTTTGTTTAAGTTGGACAGCTCGTTCCTATTATCTTTGAGGGGCTGCTTTTTCTGATTCTGCCGCGAGCTTTTGAATCCGGCATTGACTGTCGTGCTCTTTGGACTGTTTTCCTTAGTCCGGCGCTGGTCCTTGTTGCATCGCGGTTTTCCATTTCCATCCCTAGTTTCGGATGTACTTGGGTCGCTGGTGCTACATCTTGCCAACCAGCTGTCCTCTCCTGCGCAAAAGCGGGTCATGAGGCTTGTTAATGCGGCCATTGTTCTTGGCTTTTCTTGGCCGAGGTGTCTGGCGAGCCATTCGTCTCGGACGCTATGCTTAAAAGCTACTAAGGCTTCGACATCCGGACAGTCGACTCTCCGGGTTGTTGAGTTATGTGACTGAGATCGTCTGCATCTGGAGGGCGGACATAGGTCCCTTGAAAATTTGCTCGGAAAGCGTCCTCGAGCTCTTCCCAACTTCCAATTGTGTTTTCAGGAAGGCTTTTGAGCCAATGCCGAGCTGGCCCTTTAAGCTTGAGGGGTAAATATTTTATGGCATGGAGGTCGTCTCCTTTGGCCATATGTATGTGGAGGATATAATCCTCGATCCAGACTCCAGGGTCTATTGTTCCGTCGTACGCCCCTATGTTTACGGGCTTGAATCCCACTGGAAATTCATAATCCAGGACCTCATCGGTGAAACATAGGGGGTGTGCGGCACCCCTGTATTTGGGTGTGCCGTGATGTTCGGATACTGGTTTTGTTGCATTGCTTACGAGAGCTTGCTTTCTTGGCCCATAAATAGATCTGGCTGGGCCATCTTTTTGATGCGAATCCTTGAGTGGATCGCGTGCCGGCTTCTATGCGGCGCCATTTGCCACTCCATGCTGGCCGTGGGGTCGTCTATCCTACCGGGTGGCTTTCTTACTTTTTGACTGTGGGGGCTCTAGGCCTCCTCGTCGAATTCCGGTAGTAGCTTTCGCTTCGGATAACTTTTTGTGCGGCGACTGCCGCCGTATTTGTCTGCGGTGTTGAGTATTTTGCTCCATTTGATTCTGAATGCGTCTTTCGCGCTTTTGAGCTTCCGCTTCTGTTTTTTTAGGCTGCGTGCAGTAGCAACGAGCCTTTTGTGGAGGTTCTTCTGCTCCATGAGCTTATTCGGTGTAAGGTCGTCCGGAATGCCGTTTATGCCGGGGGTGGGTTGTTCGGTTTCTTTATCCGAGTTGCCCTTTTCGGACGGTTGCTCTAAGGCATGCTCGTCGTCCGCCGGTCATCCTGCTCTATGGCTGGGTCTTCATGGCTGTCGTCTTTATCGAGGCGGGGCTTGGAGCGGCGTTTACGCCGCCGCTTTGATTGCTTTTCGAGAGATCGATCCCTCATTGTATCCCCGTGTTCCTCGTTGTCGCTTCCTTTAGGTGTATCCACCATGTACACATCATGAGATGAGGTTGCTGTCCAATGCCCTATAGGCGTTGGTTCATGTGCGTCTCCTGCATCATCGTCCATACCATCGATGTCTTCGGAGTCGAAATTGAGCACGTCGTTTAAATTATCGACAGTGGCTACCAAGTGGGTGGTGGGTGGGCTTGGAATTTCTTCATCGTCCATATCCCAACCTTGCTGACCGCAGTCTAGCCAGGGCTCTCCTGATAAGGAGAGAGACTTTAATGACTTCAGAATATCGCCAAAGGGCGAGTGCTGAAAGATGTCCGCGGCGGTAAACTCCATGATCGGCGCCCAATCGGATTCGATTGGTAGGGGCGCGGAGGGCTCGGAGTCCGGATAGGAGTCCGGCCCCTCGGAGTCACAGGCCTTGCGGAGTGCGGGGCTGGTGTCCAGCTCGATCGCCGTTGGGATCGCAGCCCCCGAGGCGGCGTCCAACCACTCATCCTCGATTGGCGTAGTTGGTTCTGAATCGAGGGTCGGAATCGATGCGTGTGCGGCCTCCAGGGCACTGTTCGGTGGCAGAGCTAGATCATGCC
This sequence comes from Aegilops umbellulata, assembly GCA_032464435.1. NCBI lineage: Eukaryota > Viridiplantae > Streptophyta > Magnoliopsida > Poales > Poaceae > Aegilops > Aegilops umbellulata. The sequence continues at coordinate 194,519,124 of CP136055.1, forward strand.
CATCGTGACAGTGCGGCGCGCTCGGCTGTGGCTCGAATCCGTCGAAGATCAAGTCTCCGCGGACGTCAGCCGTGTAGTTTAAACTTCCAAATCTGACCTGATGGCCAGGGGCGTAGCTTTCGATCTGCTCCAGATGACCAAGCGAATTGGCCCGCAGTGCGAAGCCGCCGAAGACGAAGATCTGTCCGGGGAGAAAAGTCTCACCCTGGACTGCATCGTTATTGATGATCGGAGGAGCCATCAGGCCTGAAAGAGATGACATAGAGGAACTCTCAATGAAAACACCAATGTCGGTGTCAAAACCGGCGGATCTCGAGTAGGGGGTCCCGAACTGTGCGTGTAGGCGGATGGTAACATGAGACAAGGGACACAATGTTTTACCCAGGTTCGGGCCCTCTTGATGGAGGTAAAACCCTACGTCCTGCTTGATTAATATTGATGATATGGGTAGTACAAGAGTAGATCTACCATGAGATCAAGGAGGCTAAACCCTAGAAGCTAGCCTATGGTATGATTGTTGTATGTTATCCTACGGACTAGAACCCTCCGGTTTCTATAGACACCGGAGAGGGTTAGGGTTACACAAAGTCGGTTACAATGGTAGGAGATCTAAATATCCGCATCGCCAAGCTTGCCTTCCACGCCAAGGAAAATCCCTTTCGGACACGGGACGAGGTCTTCAATCTTGTATCTTCATAGTCCAGGAGTCCGACTGAAGGTATAGTCCGGCCATCCGGACACCCCCTAATCCAGGACTCCCTCACGTACCATTGCTATCGCCCACCTCGGCTTCACCAGAGCCCTCGCCTCTATCATAGGATAACTTCTCGATTAACATGTCCACGTGGCCTTCTACGGTGGCCGCTAGGCTGTCACGAAGTTCTTCAGGGACGGGAGCTATCACCTTGTCGAAGTCAAAGTCGGGGTCGCTTTGGATAAGGTGGCTGAAGACGCGGGTCACCACCTGGGAGAATATGTCGCAACAATCATTCTCTAGGATATCGTCCACCTTCTAGGCCTCGTCTTCGAGCCGCTCCACCAGCTTGGAGGAGAATTTGGCATAACTGGTGTCGCGGGGCACGAGGGGGCTCTGAGCGTCTCCCTACAAATGGAGCTCGGGTTGTCATAGGCCCGGAGCCTGAGGGAGGGAAGCACTTTGAGGCACTCGCACTACTCTTGATCATGGTCTTCCTTGCCCACAGCCAGCTCGGTGGCACTGGAAGCACCCTCCGTGGGAAGCCAAGGAGAGGCGAGCTTGGCCTTGGCGTCGACCTGTGACGTTCGTGCGGTGGCCTGGCGGGTCTCGGCTTCGCCAAGCACCAATTTGAGGTTGGAAACTTCTTGATGAAGCTCCTCATGCTCCACCCTGAAGGCATCCTCCTACAGCTTCAACTCCTTGTTATGATCATTGACCAGCTTCGAGCGGTCCTCCACTGCCTTCGCATCACCCTCCGCTCGGGTCTTCTTCTCTGTAGCCTCCAGCTGAGCGTTTGCCTTCGGAGACGCGCTTTGCATGGGCCTCTTGGGTGGCAGCCACCTCGTGCCCCAGCGCCTCTAGACACTTGCGCTCCGCAGCCTGCTCGATCGACGTCTTCGCCAGGTCAGATTTACGGGCTTTGAGGTTGTCCTCCCGCGATTGAAGCTGTTGCGACTGCACATTTTGTTCATCCTAGAGCGCCTTCAAGACGGTTTGTTCATCCTAGAGCGCTTTCAAGTCGGCTTCGCCTTGTTCACAACGCTTGGCGGCCTCCGTGAGCATAGACGAGCGAGTGGCCTTCGCCTTGGTGATTGCGTTTTCACTCTGTGCAAGCAACCTCATTCTGACGTTGGCCTGCCTTCGTAGCAAGGTTGAACTGGCGCCACCCATCGACAACCCTCATGCGCTCCTCAGCAAGTCACGCCTCGGCATCCTGGAAGTTCGTCCCAAGCTGATCGAGCCTGGCCTTGGCATCAGTCAAAGTCCCGCGCCTCAGCAAGGCGCGGCAGCCCACAAGCGCGAGGGCACGGCCCGGGCTCAGCTCCTCATTTCCCGGAGCTGCCACGGCCGAGGATGCCCCATTGTGTGCTTGAAGTGGGGCGCATTCCAGGACTTCCTCCGCACCTGGCCGTCACGGCGCGCCACGGGGGCTCACCACGCCATCCTCGGAAGTGTTGGAAGCTGGTGCGGTCTATGGGTCTGCCACAGCACGCCCCGCATTACTCGTCGCCTCACTGAAGGGGTGACAAGTGGGAGGTTGGGCGCCTTGTCCTCCCCTGCCACCGCCTCTCCTTGAGCAGCGGGCCGAGTGGGCAGCACGCCCTCGCTTCTGGTAGGGGGCACCATGGGCTGGTTCGCCTCGGCCTTGGGAGTCATGCCCGCTCGCGGCGACTTATCTTCAACCCCAGGGAGCCCCGCCTCGGTGATGGGGCAGCGGGTAGCCTCCTCACCCCCCTCGGGATTTTTTGTAGGCGTCGGTTCCCTCTTCGGGCTAGGGGCTGCCTTCTCCCCTGCCTTCTTCCTCTTCTTCTTTTGGTCATTGTTGGCCCGCCTGCGCAAATGGGGGTCAGTCCAGTTTTTCTCGAGGGTACAAGCACCATGCGGAAGCGGGCACAGGGACTTACTCGTCTCTGGTAGCCCATTTTCTCATCCTCTCCGTGACGGACAACGCATCACCGTCATCCTCGAGCATCACCTCGGCCCTGTTCTCCGGTCCCTCGGGACAGTTCCCGGTGAGCCCGACCACGCTATCACCTTCCTTAGGGGTCTGGGCGGCTCCTGCCTCTGGAAGGTCTCGACTGCGGGGGGCCTCGGCCGCCATGGTTCCAAGGTATACCTCTGCCGCGGGCGGCGCGATGGCCGAGGCGCTGGACCCAGCCCCGTCAACCATCCCGGCAGGTTGATGGGGGACCACCACGGGCTGGACGATGTCGACGTCCTCGTCCCCAAAGTCACAAAGGAGCTAGCGACAGGAACGCAGGGGCGCCCGATCGATGGTGTCCTCCGTAGTCCTCTCTGAATCCCCAAAGTCGCAAAGGAGCGAGCAACGGGAGCGCATGGACGCCCGGTTGACGGCGTCATCGGTAGTCCTCTCTAAATCCCCCACCGGTCAAAAGGGGCATCACTACAACCAGCTCTGCCCTCTCCTGGTAGCATTACAGGGGGAGTGCCTCTTTAGGGTGGTCCTCGGTGGAACTGCCGAGCAGGGCCTCCAGAGCCCCGTCCAGCTCCTCGGGCTTCAGGCTGCCGGCAAAGTCTCATCGTGTCCTTCACGCAATGAACAAGAGTAATATTAGCTCTATTAATATCATCATTCAAAATGGAATCAGGAGTCATAGGAAGCAAAGTAATATTTTTATCCTTATGAACAAGAGTATACTGATTGTTTCTACCATGGTGTACGAAATTTTTATCAAATTGCCATGGTCTACCAAGTAATAAGGAACATTCTTGCATAGGTACCACATCACAATCAACATAATCAGCATATGTAGAGATACTAAAATGCACACGAACTGTACGTGTTACCTTAACCTTGCCACTGTTGTTGATCCATTGGATGTAGTAAGGATGTGGATGTGGTCTTGTGGTGAGAGATAGCTTCTCCGCCATCTCCATGCTAGCCAAGCTGTTGGAGCTCCCTCCATCTATGATGACGCGAAAAGAACGTTCCTTCACAACTCCCTTTGTATGGAACAAATTATGCCTCTGATTTTGCTCAACTTGTGTAACATGCACACTCAAAACACGTTGAGCAACTAAACATTCATACCTGTCAGCATCTTCAGCAGCCATGTATTGCGTCTCATGATCAGAATCATCTCCACCGTGTTCTTCATGTGTAAGAAGAGCCAAAGTCTCCTCATCATAGTCACTAGCGGACTCATACCCACCATCCTCTGTAGCAATCATCACACGCTGAGATGTGCATTCTCTCACAAAATGTCCTATTCCCTTACAACGACGACAAATAATATCACTTGTGTGCCCTGTAGACGCCATGGAAGAAGAAGAACTCTGTGCAGGCCCGGCAGGTGTGCTCTTGGCAGATAGTGGTAGTTGTGCCTGCTTTCTTGTATCACGGTTGGAGGTGGCACCTGAAGCAGGTGATGGTGCAGTGGAAGTACATGATCCACGTGCTGTCCATGATGAAGGTCGACCTGCAGAAAAGTTAGTTCGCGCCAATGCCTGTCGACCCTGCACTTCACGTTCAGCTTTACAAGCAAGATGGAATAAACGAGTGATATTATTATAATCCTTATAGTCTAGAATGGTCTGAATCTCTCTATTAATCCACCCAGAGAACGTGCAACCATAGCTTCATTCTCCTCAACAATACCACATATAATCAAGCCAGTTTGTAATTCCTGATAATATTCTTCTACCAAATTTTTTCATTGTCTTAAGCGCTTCAATTTTTGAAGTAATTCACGTTGATAATATGGTGGAACCCAATGAGTACGCATAGCAGTTTTCAAAGAAGCCCAAGTAGCTGGAACAGGATATAATCGACAATGTTCAGACCACCAAACACATGCAAAGCTAGTGAAAGCACAAACAGCAGCAGGAACAGGTCTCTCCTCAGGATATTGTAAACATGTAAATCGTTGTTCAGTTTCTAACTCCCAAGTAAGATATATATCAGGAACATATCTACCCTCAAATGGTGGAATATTCAATTTCAGTTTAGGGAGATGGTCATGATCTCGTACCTGAGGGGGAGCCCTAACATTGCCATTATTGGCATGTGGACGACCTGGTGGTTGTGGTGCTGGTGGTTGCACGTAGTTCTGATGTTGATCAACCTCATCCTCGTAATCTCCCACATAATCATCCTCCTCCACATCAGCAGCAGGAGCCACAGAAGTATCAGCAGCAGCACCAGCAGCTTGGCCAGGCTGAAGAGGGACATGGCTCGCTCGGCGGAGGGCTGTTTCGCGACGTGGAGGTAGTAGTTGTTGTTGTCGTTGTAGAGGTGCGTTAGGTGCAGCCGGTGGTGGTGGTGGAAGACGCGCGAGCAGTTCATTAAACTTGTCATCGAGCTTTGTTTCGAACCTCTTCTCCATGCCATCTATCTTCTCCATGGCCTCTTCAAATCTGTTTAGCACATCTTGCACCTGTCCACTCATCATTTGCTGAAACTTATCATGAAGCTCCTTGTTCGTCATGTTCTCCCGGTCAGTCTCGTCGGCTTGTGATCCTGGCATGGTTAGCAGCAATAGAAACACACAAGAATATGATCCTACAGACTACTAACAAATGGTGGTGGTGGCGGGTGTCACAAATCCGTCAAGCAAATCTCAAATTCTTACCAGTTCTTACCCAGCAGCAGGCGGTGATCGGCAACCGGTGTAGTCAAAACTCTCAAAGCTTGGATAGAGCGATTACCAGAGAGAGTCAAACGCACGATGTAGATGTATGTGGAGCTGGGAAGGCTTATAATATGGTAGCAAAAAGGGTCAGTGAGGGAGTCCTGGATTAGGGGGTGTTCGGATAGCCGGACTATACCTTCAGCCGGACTCCAGGACTATGAAGATACAAGATTGAAGACTTCGTCCAGTGTCCAGAAGGGACTTTCCTTGGCGTAGAAGGCAAGCTAGGCGATGCGGATATTCAAGATCTCCTACCATTGTAACTGACTTTGTGTAACCCTAACCCTATCCGGTGTCTATATAAACCGGAGGGTTGTCGGGACCCCGATCCTAAGTCACACCGATCTAGCATGTAACACATCATATCACTTTGCGGCCTCACGCACGGTATTCCCACAGGTGCCACCTTACCTGGCCCAGGACCGTTTGCGCCTTTTGGCTCACGGATATGATAGTGTCGCTAGCATCCATATGACAAAGAACCTGGGCCGACATGGCTAGTCATGAACCCAAAGCGGCACTAACCCATGGGGACAGGCATACATGAATCAACTTCGAGCATGTCGGTCAACAACGTGTGAATCCGGGCTGTAGCACTAGGCTAATAGGACTCCGGTAACCCGGGCTGTAGCAGGCTAGGCTGGACTCCGGATGTCACCGCGTGACATTTCCCCGAAGGGACAGACATAGGAACGAAGTGAAACACATGCCGGCCAGTCAAGTGTCCCGAGCAGTAGTGCTGGGCTAGCAGGACTCCGGTGAACCGGGCTGTAGCGGACTACTATCGCTCAGAAGCACTAGACTACATTTCCCCATAAGATAGGCTGCCAAGGATAAACAACTAGATAGTCGGATCCCACACATAGCAAGCTTTTCAATCATACACACAATATGCTCGATATGTGTAAATACAACATGGCATCACAACATAACTCTACGACTCCAATATTTATTCATTAGGCTCCGAGGAGCGAGATATTACAAACATGGGTCTCATGACCCAACATTCAGAGCATACAAGTCAAAGCACATGCGGAAGCTTAATATGTCTGAGTACAGACACCTACAAATGAAAAAGGCTGAGAAGCCCGACTATCTACCAGATCCTGCCGAGGGCACAAGATCGTAGCTGAGGTATCAAGCTAAACGTCGAAGTCCACACGGAACTACTAACGAGACTGACGTCTCTCTCTGCAAAACATAAAATAGGCAAACGTGAGTACAAATGTACCCAGCAAGACTTACATCAGAACTATCTACATATGCATCGGTATCAATAAAGGGGGTGGTGGAGTTTAACTGCAGCAAGCCAGCTTTAACTCAGTGGCTAACCTGAACTACGACTGCAAGTAACTCTTTTGAGGTGGCGCACACGAGTCCACATATTCACCATTTCAATACACCACTATGGATCCGCTCCCGTCTCCCTACGAGAACGCCATCCATAGCACTCACGCTTATCTTGCGCATTTTAGAGTATCCACTTTCACTTGTCTATAAACTATGCAAGGGGTCCAAGTTTCCATATCCGAGGAATCCGGCTATTCGAATAGATAATGATAACCCTGCAGGGGTGTACTTCTTCACACACGCTCTCGCCACTTACCGCCCTGTACACGTCATGTACCTCGGCAACCTTCAAGCGGAAGCCGGGCGAGGGAGTCGGCCACGACCTGACTAACCACACAAGTCTCTCGTCCAGGTTTATCGCCTATTCGGGTTCCATCCGCAAGGAGATCCGGCCGGGGTGTCACTCACGGCCCCAAACGATGTGAGCAGGGTTCCCAAGCCCACCAACCGGGTGCCACTTGGTACACCGTGCCACTGTGCCTAGTCTGTCCCAAGCCCACCTGTACCGGGTGCCACTTGGTAGACTACTAACACTACCTACAAACACCAAAAACTAGTTGCAACTCCTGGACAGAGATCGAGTTGATTAATAAGTCGAGAGGGGTCGAGTTACCGGAACCCAATGTGTGGTAGTAACTGTTCATGGATCACAAACACAGAACTCAGTTCCTGAGGACGGCTGCAATGAGACAACCCACCATGTACTCCTACATGGCCTCTCACCGCTACCTTTACCAAATCGTGTTCACACACTTAGCTCTCAATAGTAGGACATGTTCACCACATTCCAATTCATCCCTGATGAATCAGACCTGACTCAACTCTAAGCAGTAGCAGGCATGACAAACAAGCATGAATGAGTAGGCACATCAGGGCTCAAACAACTCCTACTCATGCTAGTGGGTTTCATCTATTTACTGTGGCAATGACAGGTCATGCAGAGGAAAGGGGTTCAACTACCGCAGCATGTAACAGTTGAAACGTTGTTGTCCTAATGAAGTAAAAGAGAGCAGGAGCGAGAGAGTGGGATTGTATCGAAATGAACAAGGGGATTTTGCTTGCCTGGCACTTCTAAAGATAGTATAGCTCTTCATCGGTGTCATCGAACTCATCGTCGGAACGCGTCTATCGAGAGGCGACAAATACCGGCAACAAGGAAGAACACAATTAATGCAATGCACAATATGATGCATGATCATGACATGGCAATATGCTTGTGATTTGGCCTAATGCAACTAGCAACACACTTAAGTGTAGTTGGTTTGAACCCAAGGTTCAAATTCAAACTCCACATATGGTTATTTAAATGCCATTCATTTGTTTTGTCCAAAACAGAGGACAAACATTGTGCAAACATGCATGAAAATGGTACAGATGGATTCCTTGAATTTTTCTGATCATTTTTCATATATAAATCTTTGCATTTGGAGTTACGGTTTAATTTCTATGATTTTTAGAAGTTAGCACTATTTTCTGGAATTTCCTGAAAAAGAATAAATCCAGAAAAAGGTTAACTGCGTTAGCATGACGTCGTGGTGACGTCAGCAGGTCAAAGGCGCCAGCCCAGGTCAAACCTGACGGCTGGGACCCGCACGTCAGTGTAACAGGGCAGGGACAGAGGCTGACATGTGGGTCCGGTCAATGCGGACGTGGCCAAGTCAACGGTGACAGGCTGGGCCCACTGAGATTAGTACTAATTTAACAGAAAAGTTAAACTTAATTAATTTAGGCACGGGGGCCCACTTGGCAGTGGCTCTAGGGGGTGATTAGCTGGTTGGGTTAGCGCCTAATGACGTCCACGTCATCAGTCGCCGGAGTTTTGCCGGCGGCGACCCAACGACGGCGGCTCGGCTCGGATTTGAGCTACGGGTGGTGGTTTGGCGAGCTGAGGGCTCCGGGAAGCAGCTCTTGCTCGTCCGCATCCAAAGGACCGGACGGGAGGCCGCGGGGTGGCCGGAAAGTGACCGGTGACGAGGTTTGGCGGCGGCGGCACGGTGGGTTGCGGGTTTGGGGTTGTGGTGCGCTAGCTACGGCGTATGAGAGAGGGAGCGGAGAGGGGGAGCAGGGGCAGGAGCTCACAGCGAAGCCGAAGGCGGTCTTAGCGGGCTCGGGGACGCGTCGGAGACGGCGTACGGTCGCCGGAGATCTTCATGGCCGAGAGTTGAAGAAGCGGGCGAGGACGACGGTACAGGGCTCTCGGCATCGTGCGGCTCGGCGATGAGGAAGAGGACGGCGAGGCGGAGCTCTCACGCAAGGTGGGGAAGCGAGGGGAGGCCACTAGGCACGTTGGCGGTGAGCTGCGCGCTGCGGGTGTGCTCGGGCGGCTGCGGAGAGAGAGCCAGAGCGGTGGGGAGAGGCCAGAGAGGCGGGGGGGGGGGGAGGGGGAGTGGACGAGGGGGTGCTGGGTGTCTCCAGGCGCGGACGGGCTCGAAGGGGAGGCCGCCACGGCGAAGCAGGAGGTGGCGCGGTCGGGTGTGTGCGCTGGCGACTTCGCCTCTGCCTACTGGCAAAGGAGGAAGACGACAGAGGAGGGGCCAGGTGGGCTGGACCAGCCACTTGGGCCACCAGGTAAGGTCCAGGTGGGCTTCTTTCTCTCTGCTTTTATTCTGTTTTAGTTTTCTTAATGTTTTCTATTATTCTGTAAACTTCAGGGCTTTATTAAAAATGCCAGGGCATTACCAAAAATCATGAAACTGCTCCATGTCACTGTTTGGAATATTTCCAACAGTAAACATTTCGGTTTGTGATTATTTGAGCATTTAAAATATTATTAGCAGTTAAATGCCCAAATGCAAATACTATATAATTTAATTCAAAAATCCAGGAACAGCCTATAAATATGTTCATCATTTTTGGAAGAGGTTTTCACCTTTAACAGAAATCATGAACATTTCCAAAGGGCATTCTGGGTTATTGAAAATATTTTTATTGAACCTAGTTAAATTTCATTTGGTGCTAGGGTTTCAACAATCCCCATTTCAAATTTCTTTGGAATTTAAACATGATGGCATGATGAACAAGCAAAGGCAACAGGGCTAATCTAGGGCTGTGACAACTCACCCCTACTAAACAAGAATCGCGTCCCGAGATTCAAGACGTGAGGTAAGAAATCAGAGGGGACACAAGGCTAACACGATCTTCATGATCCAACTATCCCTCTCGAAGATGTTGATTCATTGCTTCAAATTGATCTTGACGTCTTTGCTTTCGAGATCTTCGTACAACATGATGACGACAAAAGGAAACTCTATAGAAAACGATCTTCTCAAAAATCAAGCGATACACGATCAACTCATGGAATGAGACGATGAATCATATCTTGATCTAAGAGTCAAACACACATCAAGAGGGATGGAGAGAACAAATGATGGAAGTTCAATTTGGTAGGAAACACTCCCACGCTTAAGTAGGATGGTGCATAGTTTTCAAAGTAGCGAGGAGTTGATTGCCATGATTCCAAAACGGGCACCTTAGGGAAGGTGACTCGAAGAGCTATTCCCTTAAGTGTCAAAAAGAATTACTTTTGATCCATAGATCATTGGAACTCTTCTCACCAGCCTGAGGCAATTTATGAATGATCGTTTGACGGAGCTCGAAGAAATGGCGTACTCGGACTAGGATGGATGATGTGGACTACCTTGTTGAAGACAATGCAATGGATGACTTTTGCTTGTGCGTGCTCTCAAGAACTTGAGCATTTCCATATTCTTCAATGTTCTACCAACATCCGTGTCAAGGATCCTGGCAACCCAACATACTACCATGATGAATAGTGATGAACAATGCAGATGCAAAGGAAGATAACATCTACTCAGATTTCACCCTAGCGAGGCCAAGGAAACAAAATCTGGATGATCGACCAAGAACATTTAGCACTCCGCTTCTAATGCTCTCCTTGATGTGCTAGGTTCCACGGTCATGTTCAATAAATATCAACATGGCCATCAAGAAAGGTCGGACTTTGGGAGCACGAAATCCATAAGGATCAACTTCTAGAATAAGTCATGCGAGATCCTCATGGGGAGTGACCAAACGACTTAATCAAGATACTACAATAATAGTGCTTCCAGCTAGGTGCGTCCACTTCACTGGAACCTATATCATAGCTCTTGGAAGAAGTTCCAACCATCATATCTGCCCAAGATTCAGATCTGGTTGGTGTCAGAATAATCCAGACTCATGTCTGGAAAGAAAGGTTGCAACACAAACCGACGAGATAATGTTGCGGGATTCTCGGGAGATGAACTACGATAGCAAGCTCCAAAACATGAGTTGGTTCTGCTACACACATGTGAACATGCTGTCCAAGACAAGCATGACCACGTAGTAGTCTTATAATAAAACACTACCGAGTTCAGGTGGGGAACTATCATCGATGATATCGAAGTCCTTGCGTAAGTCTAGCTCTTAAGAAGAAACTTCTTCTCCTTTAACAAATCAATCAGTGGCTTGAGGTGTTAGGAATACATATGGAGTGGAGGTAATTAATCTGCCAAACCATAGAATACTTTGCACGCATGCATGACTGACTTGGGATGATTCCAAGGGAAACAAAACAAACCTTTCTCAAATTCATGGCGGCAACTTACATCAAATGCACGTGAATTAGAGGAAGTCACTCCTTTCATCCAAGCATAAGTTTCATGAACGGAACACGAAGGCATTGCTTACAAAGTTTCCAACACTAGGTTGATGTTCAACATGAATCATGGGGGAGACAAAATGCTGTTGATGGGCTCAATAGCAACTCATCGGAATTTCCATATCACTGGACTTCCACCATCATGTGAACACGGTGATAGCATTGGTCAGACCAAAAGATGTAATGGTGTATGCTCGAGGGATCAACCACGAGTAAGACAACATTATGAACATCGTTGGTTCTAATTTGACTTGACGATAGCCCATACTCAAGTCAAAGTTTTGACAAGGCAATAGATCCGACAACTAATCAGAGGACCAATCGATGGAGATATTATCTTTCTTCAACACACACACACACACAAAAGGATATTCCTTAACATGAACTAAGTCGGACAAGCTTTTATCTTCCAACTCTCCAAGTTGTTGTTGAGCTTAACCAACCAGCTCAGGGATATCCAACACGGATTCTTGGAGAAGGGGTGGTTTACAGGAAAACCAACTGATCACAAACTCAACATAGCGGTCAGGTGACAACCAGGTAATACTTCCGAGAAGATCTTCGGAAAATCACGAACCACCGATATGTTTCTAAGCTCGAGAACAATCTTGCCTTTCAGAGCAAGACGATATGATCAAATAAGCAAGGGATTGACACTATCCTAACTCATCGATCGAAGGGTGCACCGGAAATAAGGACTAGATAGCACGGTCAATGTTAGGATGATGATTTAATAACCAACACGCTAAGAATGAGAATATTGTCCATTTACTACCAAGCAATGAGTTGCTCGGAGTATTGATTTCACACATCACAATTCACTTGTCGGCATTCCGGTTACAACAACACGAGGGCCGAGGAATGAATGACGATGGTGAGAGTATCACTGCATCAATAATTCATAGGAGGAGGTGCAATTCTCATGATGTTCCTGACATAAAGTGGGTAATACTTCAGGGTAGAACAGAATCAAAGCTTGATTGCCTTTGATCTGTGGAATACAATTGCTTTGATCACTCCAAGAAATGGATGAGGTGCTGGAGTTTGTTTCTCCTAGTCATTCCAGAACAGAATGGCTTGACGGACCACAAGAATAATAGGCATCGATGAACATGAATGCACAACTATTCCTGACTATCAATTGATAGACTAGGGTCAGAATACAGCTGAGGAGGTCAACTCAAGGAACATATAACTTTTTGAGTTGTGGATTCATGGGTTAGTATGTCAAACGAGTTCAACACATTTCTTCCGGATAACCCATGCAGAATGATATAACTGGCAAAGTCACAATATGAATGGAGTACTCCTCAAGAGCACTCTGGTTGTGATCTTTTGGTTCAAAGAACATTCTGCCATATTGGTTCATGGTATTTGGAAGAAGGAGATACCACGGACCTCGAGGACTAATGCAAAGGTTACTAATATCTTAAGGAAACAAGCAAATACAAACAACAAGAAGTAGGGTGAATCTCGGGTTCAAGAACCCAGGAATAGGATACCTACTAACTAAACGGCATCACAGGATGCTTTCGAGAATAGTGGCCAGAATCATCACACTGGGAATACAAGCATTGCTAGAATAGTAGGTGACTCCCTAAAACACCTAGGGTCATAATAATAGCTCCAACATATATGTCGAGGCAATAGAGTACCTCAACAGACCGATTAGTGTGTTTATTCTGACCAAAAGGACATCGGCAACGGAGAGAAAGGATTTGCAAATGCATCAGACTATTTAGAAACCTGGGATGACTCGGACAGCACAACGGCTGTAAATGCTCGAAAAGATTTGAGACAACCTGCAAATTAGTGGCATAACCACTCAACATCACAATATCAATGTTCTGAGATCAACTAAGAACACATAGAAGTAGTAGGAACTGAACTGAGGCTTGAATTTAACAATTCTAGGCAACTATGGTTTAGTAACACGTCATCCTGAGAGATAGAAGAGAAGCCTAGTTCTTAATCCCCGTAGAAAAGAAGAGGTTGACTCGGATCAGAAGGGCATAAGGTAAAGGAGTAAAAAGAGCCTTACGTTCCCTTCCACAATCAATTCCCTTATATAACTAAAGCATTTCTAGACTCAACTTCGACCAGTTTGGCTTGGTAATCCTACAGGCAGTCAGGCTCTGATACCAAAGCTGTCGGGACCCCGATCCTAAGTCACACCGATCTAGCATGTAACACATCATATCACTTTGCGGCCTCACGCACGGTATTCCCACAGGTGCCACCTTACCTGGCCCAGGACCGTTTGCGCCTTTTGGCTCACGTATATGATAGTGTCGCTAGCATCCATATGACAAAGAACCTGGGCTGACATGGCTAGTCATGAACCCAAAGCGGCACTAACCCATGGGGACAGGCATACATGAATCAACTTCGAGCATGTCGGTCAACAGCGTGTGAATTCGGGCTGTAGCACTAGGCTAATAGGACTCCGGTAACCCGGGCTGTAGCAGGCTAGGCAGGACTCCGGATGTCACCGCGTGACATTTCCCCGAAGGGACAGACACAGGAACGAAGTGAAACACATGCCGGCCAGTCAAGTGTCCCGAGCAGTAGTGCTGGGCTAGCAGGACTCCGGTGAACCGGGCTGTAGCGGACTACTATCGCTCAGAAGCACTAGACTACATTTCCCCATAAGATAGGCTGCCAAGGATAAACAACTAGATAGTCGGATCCCACACATAGCAAGCTTTTCAATCATACACACAATATGCTCGATATGTGTAAATACAACATGGCATCACAACATAACTCTACGACTCCAATATTTATTCATTAGGCTCCGAGGAGCGAGATATTACAAACATGGGTCTCATGACCCAACATTCAGAGCATACAAGTCAAAGCACATGCGGAAGCTTAATATGTCTGAGTACAGACACCTACAAATGAAAAAGGCTGAGAAGCCCGACTATCTACCAGATCCTGCCGAGGGCACAAGATCGTAGCTGAGGTATAAAGCTAAACGTCGAAGTCCACAAGGAACTACTAACGAGACTGACGTCTCTCTCTGCAAAACATAAAATAGGCAAACGTGAGTACAAATGTACCCAGCAAGACTTACATCAGAACTATCTACATATGCATCAGTATCAATAAAGGGGGTGGTGGAGTTTAACTGCAGCAAGCCAGCTTTGACTCAGTGGCTAACCTGAACTACGACTGCAAGTAACTCTTTTGAGGTGGCGCACACGAGTCCACATATTCACCATTTCAATACACCACTATGGATCCGCTCCCGTCTCCCTACGAGAACGCCATCCATAGCACTCACGCTTATCTTGCGCATTTTAGAGTATCCACTTTCACTTGTCTATGAACTATGCAAGGGGTCCAAGTTTCCATATCCGAGGAATCCGGCTATTCGAATAGATAATGATAACCCTGCAGGGGTGTACTTCTTCACACACGCTCTCGCCACTTACCGCCCTGTACACGTCATGTACCTCGGCAACCTTCAAGTGGAAGCCGGGCGAGGGAGTCGGCCACGACCTGACTAACCACACAAGTCTCTCGTCCAGGTTTATCGCCTATTCGGGTTCCATCCGCAAGGAGATCTGGCCAGGGTGTCGCTCACGGCCCCAAACGATGTGAGCAGGGTTCCCAAGCCCACCAACCGGGTGCCACTTGGTACACCGTGCCACTGTGCCTAGTCTGTCCCAAGCCCACCTGTACCGGGTGCCACTTGGTAGACTACTAACACTACCTACAAACACTGGAAACTAGTTGCAACTCCTGTACAGAGATCGAGTTGATTAATAAGTCGAGAGGGATCGAGTTACCAAAACCTAATGTGTGGTAGTAACCGTTCATGGATCACAAACACAGAACTCAGTTCCTGAGGACGGCTGCAATGAGACAACCCACCATGTACTCCTACATGGCCTCTCACCGCTACCTTTACCAAATCGTGTTCACACACTTAGCTCTCAACAGTTGGACATGTTCACCACATTCCAATTCATCCCTGATGAATCAGACCTGACTCAACTCTAAGCAGTAGCAGGCATGACAAACAAGCATGAATGAGTAGGCACATCAGGGCTCAAACAACTCCTACTCATGCTAGTGGGTTTCATCTATTTACTGTGGCAATGACAGGTCATGCAGAGGAAAGGGGTTCAACTACCGCAGCATGTAACAGTTGAAACGTTGTTGTCCTAATGAAGTAAAAGAGAGCAGGAGCGAGAGAGTGGGATTGTATCGAAATGAACAAGGGGGTTTTGCTTGCCTGGCACTTCTGAAGATAGTATAGCTCTTCATCGGTGTCATCGAACTCATCGTCGGAAAGCGTCTATCGAGAGGGGACAAATACCGGCAACAAGGAAGAACACAATTAATGCAATGCACAATATGATGCATGATCATGACATGGCAATATGCTTGTGATTTGGCCTAATGCAACTAGCAACACACTTAAGTGTAGTTGGTTTGAACCCAAGGTTCAAATTCAAACTCCACATATGGTTATTTAAATGCCATTCATTTGTTTTTTCCAAAACAGAGGACAAACATTGTTCAAACATGCATGAAAATGGTACAGATGGATTCCTTGAATTTTTCTGATCATTTTTCATATATAAATCTTTGCATTTGGAGTTACGGTTTAATTTCTATGATTTTTAGAAGTTAGCACTATTTTCTGGAATTTCCTGAAAAAGAATAAATCCAGAAAAAGGTTAACTGCGTCAGCATGACGTCGTGGTGACGTCAGCAGGTCAAAGGCGCCAGCCCAGGTCAAACCTGACGGCTGGGACCCGCACGTCAGTGTAACAGGGCAGGGGCAGAGGCTGACATGTGGGTCCGGTCAATGCTGACGTGGCCAAGTCAACGGTAACAGGCTGGGCCCACTGAGATTAGTACTAATTTAACCAAAAAGTTAAACTTAATTAATTTAGGCATGGGGGCCCACTTGGCAGTGGCTCTAGGGGGTGATTAGCTGGTTGGGTTAGCGCCTAATGACATCCATGTCATCAGTCGCCGGAGTTTCGCCGGCGGCGACCCAACGACGGCGGCTCGGCTCAGATTTGAGCTACGGGTGGTGGTTTGGTGAGCTGAGGGCTCCGGGAAGCAGCTCTTGCTCGTCCGCATCCAAAGGACTGGACGGGAGGCCGCGGGGTGGCCGGAAAGTGACCGGTGACGAGGTTTGGCGGCGGCGGCACGGTGGGTTGCGGGTTTGGGGTTGTGGTGCGCTAGCTACGGCGTATGAGAGAGGGAGCGGAGAGGGGGAGAAGGGGCAGGAGCTCACAGCGAAGCCGAAGGCGGTCTTAGCGGGCTCGGGGACGCGTCGGAGACGGCGTACGGTTGCCGGAGATCTTCACGGCCGAGAGTTGAAGAAGCGGGCGAGGACGACAGTACAGGGCTCCCGGCGTCGTGCGGCTCGGCGATGAGGAAGAGGACGGCGAGGCGGAGCTCTCACACAAGGTGGGGAGGCGAGGGGAGGCCACTAGGCACGTCGGCGGTGAGCTGCGCGCTACGGGTGTGCTCGGGCGGCTACGGAGAGAGAGCCAGAGCGGTGGGGAGAGGCCAGAGAGGCGGGGGGGAGTGGACGAGGGGGTGCTGGGCGTCTCCAGGCGCGGACGGGCTCGAAGGGGATGCCGCCACGGCGAAGCAGGAGGTGGCGAGGTCGGGTGTGTGCGCTGGCGACTTCGCCTCTGCCTACTGGCAAAGGAGGAAGACGACAGAGGAGGGGCCAGGTGGGCTGGGCCAGCCACTTGGGCCACCAGGTAAGGTCCAGGTGGGCTTCTCTCTCTCTGCTTTTAGTTTTAGTTTTCTTAATGTTTTCTATTATTATGTAAACTTTAGGGCTTTATTAAAAATGCCAGGGCATTACCAAAAATCATGAAACTGCTCCATGTCACTATTTGGAATATTTCCAACAGTAAACATTCCAGTTTATGATTATTTGAGCATTTAAAATATTATTAGCAGTTAAATGCCCAAATGCAAATACTATATAATTTAATTTAAAAATCCAGGAACAGCCTATAAATATGTTCATCATTTTTGGAAGAGGTTTTCACCTTTAACAGAAATCATGAACATTTCCAAAGGGCATTCTGGGTTATTGAAAATATTTTTATTGAACCTAGTTAAATTTCATTTGGTGCTAGGGTTTCAACAATCCCCATTTCAATTTTCTTTGGAATTTAAACATGATGGCATGATGAAGAAGCAAAGGCAACAGGGCTAATCTAGGGCTGTGACAAGGGTTCTAGTCCGTAGGACAACTCCATCATACAACAATCATACCATAGGCTAGCTTCTAGGGTTTAGCCTCCTTGATCTCGTGGTAGATCTACTCTTGTACTACCCATATCATCAATATTAATCAAGCAGGAGTAGGGTTTTACCTCCATCGAGAGGGCCCAAACCTGGGTAAAAACATCGTGTCCCTTGTCTCCTGTTACCATCCGGCCTTGACGCACAGTTCGGGACCCCCTACCCGAGATCCGTCGGTTTTAACACCGACATTGGTGCTTTCATTGAGAGTTCCTCTGTGTCGTCGCCTTTGGGCTCGATGGCTCCTTTGATCATCTACAACCATGCGGTCTAGGGTGAGACTTTCCTCCCCGGACAGATCTTCGTCTTCGGCGGCTTCGCACTGTGGGCCAATTCGCTTGGCCACCTGGAGCAGATCGAAAGCTACGCCCCTGGCCATCAGGTCAGGTTTGGAAGCCTAAACTACACGGTAGACATCCGCGGAGATTTGATCTTCGACAGATTCGAGCCACAGCCAAGCGCGCCGCACTATCTCGCGGGGCATGATCTAGCTCTGCCGCCGAACAGTGCCCTGGAGGCCGCAAGCGCACTGGCTCTGACCCTCAATTCGGAGCCAGTTGCGCCGATCGAGGATGATCGGTTGGACGTCACCTCGGGGGCTGCGATCTCAAAGGCGACCGAGCCGAACGCCAGCCCCGCACTCTGCAAGACCCGTGACTCCGAGGATCCGGACTCCTTTACGGACTCCGAACCCCCCGCGCCCCTGCTGATCGAATCCGATTGGGCGCCGATAATGGAGTTCACCGCCGCAGACATCTTTCAGCACTCGCCTTTTGGCGACATCCTGAATTCCCTCAAGTCTCTATCTTTATCGGGAGAGCCCTGGCCGGACTACGGTCAGCGAGGATGGGATACAGACGATGAAGAAATTCAAAGCCCGCCCACCACCCACTTGGTAGCCACTGTCGACAATTTAAACGACGTGCTCAACTTCGACTCCGCAGACATCGACAGCATGGATGACGATGCAGAAGATACGGATGAACCAACGCCCATAGGGCATTGGACAGCCACCTCATCTCACGATGTGTACATGGTGGATACCCCTAAAGGGAGCGATAACGAGGAAAAAGGGGATGGAACGGGAGATCGACCCCCCGAAAAGCAATCAAAGCATCGGCGTAAACGCCGACCCAAGCCCCGCCTCGATAAAGACCCAGCCATAGAGCAGGATGAGCCGGTAGACGGCGAGCAGGCCTTAGAGCAACCATCCGAATAGGGCAACACGGATAGAGAAACCGAACATCCCTCCCCCAGCGAAAACGGCATTCCGGACGACCTCACGCCGGATAAACCAACGAAGAAGAAGAATCTCCAACAGAGGCTCGTTGCAACAGCACGTAGCCTGAAAAAGCATAAGCGGAAGCTAAAAACAGCGGAATACGCACTCAGGCTCAGATGGAGCAAAGTAGTCAATACCGCAGATAAATACGGTGACAGTCGCCGCACTAAAAGCTATCCGAAGAGAAAGCTACTGCCTGAATTCGACGAAGAGGCCCTAGAGCCCTTGCATTCAAAAAATAAGAAAGCCACACGGTCGGATAGACGACCCCATGGCTAGCATAAAGCGGCAAGCGGCGCCGCACTTAAATCGGCATGCGACCCACTTAAGGATTCGCATCATGGCCCAGTCAGGTCCATTTACGGGCCCAGAAAGCAAGCTCTTGTGAGCAATGCAATAAAGCCATCATCAGAATCCGACACACCCAAATACAGGGGCGTCGCGCACCCCCTATGTTTCACCGATGAGGTCCTGGACCATGAATTTCCAGAGGGATTCAAACCCGTAGACATAGAGGCATCTGATGGAACAACAGACCCTGAAGTCTGGATTGAGGACTATATCCTCCACATACATATGGCTAGAGGAGATGATCTTCACGCCATAAAATATTTACCCCTTAAGCTTAAAGGGCCAGCCCGGCATTGGCTTAAAAGCCTTCCTGAAAACACAATTAGAAGTTGGGAAGAGATCGAGGACGCTTTCCGAGCAAGTTTTGAAGGGACCTATGTCCGCCCTCCGGATGCAGACGATCTTAGTCACATAACTCAACAGCCCGGAGAATCAGCTCGGCAATTCTGGAATAGATTCCTCACTAAAAAGAATCAGATAGTCGACTGTCCGGACGCCGAAGCCTTAGTAGCTTTCAGGCATAACGTCTGAGATGAATGGCTCGCTAGACACCTCGGCCAAGAAAAGCCAAGAACAATGGCCGCACTAACAAGCCTCATGACCCGCTTTTGTGCAGGAGAGGACAGCTGGTTGGCAAGATGCGGCCCCAGCGACCCAAGTACATCCGAAACCAGGGATGGAAACGGAAAACCGCGACGCAACAAGGACCTTCGCCGGACAAAGGAAAAAAGTCCGAAGAGCACCGCAGTTAACGCCGGATTCAAAGGCTCACGACAGAATCAGACAAAACCTCCCCTCCAGGATAATAGGGACGATCCATCCAATTTAAACAAAATCCTAGACAGGATATGTCAAATACACAGTACTCCCGGGAAGCCTGCTAACCATACCCATAGAGATTGTTGGGTTTTCAAACAATCCGGCAGACTCAACGCCAAACACAAGGGGCTCGACACACCAAGTGAAGGCGAGGACGAACCCCAAAAGCAGAGTACCAGGAAACAAAAGAACTCCCGCAAGAAGTAAAAACTATAAACTTACTTCACATAACAAAACATGCGGCGCCCATAAAGGTACGCACCACACGACCTATCCCAAAGGGGTCCCGCCACTGGTTATCAAAACCAATCATCTTCGATCAACGGGATTACTCTAGGAGTACCAGGAACGCAGGCTGGACTGCCTTGGTACTCGATCCAATAATTGGCGGACTACCATTTTCAAATGTCCTTATGGACGGCGGCAGTGGACTAAACCTGATATATCAGGACACAATCCATCACATGGGGATAGACCCAGCAAGAATCCGCCGCAGCAAAACCTCCTTTCAAGGGGTAACACCTGGTTATATTCGGTTATACCGACAACTTCCGCCGCAAAAAGCTGACCTTCCACATCGTCCCGTTCTCAAGTCGCTATCGAGCACTACTAGGACGCGAAGCTTTCGCCCGCTTTAACGCAATACCGCATTATGCATCCCTCACGCTTAAGATGCCCGGTCCACGAGGCATCATCTCTTGGAAGGGGAAGCACTGAAGTGCGCCTCCCCCAAGTAGAGGACTGTGCGGCCGCTTTGGCAGCCCCACACTAAAATGGCCATACACCCCCGCACTAGGGGCTTCGCACATATACAATGAGAAACAATAAAGCTCAATTTTATATATTTTTTATACCATTTTTTTAAATAAAACTTTTTTTTCGGCATGACCCATTTTCAACTCAGTTCCTCTCTTTTATAGATGAACGTCGTGCGGCGCCCGTCCAGGATACGGCACAACGGAGACACAGGCGCAGACATGCAGTAGGGACCCGTCCTAAAGGATTCTTTTTAGATTAAGACCCTGCGTAGACCTTTTTTTACTGTCTCTTGTTGCTACATATCCCCTGGTTTTCTCTGATATAACCAAGGAGGAGGCTGGCGTCTTGGCATGTGGCCACGTCAGAATTTTTGCGCGTACCTGGACACTAGGGGCTTTTTTAATATAGAGTGTTGTATTGCCCGCACTCATAAAGACCGAACACCTTAGGGAGTGTTCGGCGTCGCGAGTTTTGGCATTATATGCATCAGCTCCAAATCATGTCTTTGGTCAAATGTTGGGTTGCCCGGCTCCTGAGTTCGGCTACCTTACGTTCCGCTCTATCGGCTAAGGTAGCACCGGGAGAACTACTGCGATTGTGCCCCGGTTAGGTCGGGCTAGCACCTCAGTAGAGAAAGTCGAAAACTGACTGTCATGATGTAGCGTGAGACTGGTCAGCCACTCGATGACCTATCGGAATCTATAGGATTCCTCCGCTTTAATGAAGGGTTGTTTCCCGGCTAGGCACATATGCACCCCGAACTCAGGCGAGCGCAGTCGCCACCAAGGGGCTACCTAAATAGTCCCACTGTCAAGCTCCTATGGCTAAGTGAAAGTGTTAAAGCATTATAGTCCGGTTGCCTAGCCCGCTGCGCTATCACCTCCTTTGTAGGACCAAGACGTTGGATTAAGTGTGAAAATGCGTCTTCTGCGAGCACCCCCGCACTATGTGCGTGGGGGCTGAAGCCAACGACTGCCATCTTTCAGATTTTGTATCTTGAAACGGCCGCACAGGAGGTGTTCCAAATACTTAAGGCACAAGTATATTTATCAAAATATTCCTTTATAATTACATATGCTATCTTAACATAGCATCCTTCGAGCACTGCGTCTCTATTACACGAGCGCCTTCAAGGACTTCCTGAAAATAGTGCTCGGAGGGTACTCGGCTTTCGTCCAAGTCTCGGGACGCAACAATGGTGGTGTCCATCTCTGCCCAATATGTTTTGACGTGGGCAAGAGCCATCCATGCGCCCTCTATGCATGCTGACCTCTTCATCGCACCAATACGCAGCACCGCGTCAAGGACTTGCTGCACCAAGCCGAAATAAATTTTCGGCTCCAATCTCCCCGGCCACAGATGACCCATGACGTACTTCATGGCGAGTCCGGACAACCTATTCAGTTCGGCCCATTGAGCCAAACGATCGTCTAGTGCCAGCGGACGCTTTGGATTGTGAAACTGCAACCAGAAAAGCTTTTCCACTTCGTGATCTTTTTGATCTCGAAAGTGTTCGGTTGCATCAACAGCACTTGCTGCCAAATCCAGATAGGTGTCCTCCACACTCCACATTCGGTCCAACGGAGCAAACTTAGGATCACAAAACTTCCTCCGCAGCATAAAGGGCTTTCCAGCCGCAATCTGTTCGGCCTGACGCAGCTCCTCCTTCGCAGCTCTCATCGCAGAGCGAGCGTCCTTGGCATCGGCAACGGCCTTCTCTAAGTCCGTCTGTCTCGCCCGGTCTTCGTTCTCAAGAAATTTGCAACGGTCTGCAACGCCCCTTAACTTTTCGACCATCTCGGCCATCTCTTCCTTGCTTCGGCAGTGAGCAGCCTGTTCGGCTTTCAGCTCTTCAAGGGCTTTCTTGGCAGCTGCATCGCTTTTTCGGGCTTGATCCTTAGCTCGGGCAAGTTCTGCCCTGAGACTCTCCACGGCGGACGCACCATCTGCATCAAGCACACACATCGTAAGACACTGGCATAAACTCTTCTTACCGGATGCCGCCCGAGGAATTACATACCTTGAGCCTCATCTAGCCGCTTGTTGACAAGCACGATATCGGCATCTGCCGCGTCCAGTTGCCGCTTTAGTTCGGCAAAATCATCAGTTCGGCTGGATTCCAGACACCCCACCGCCTACATTCAAAGGAAACATCTTAGACCTGGGATTATGATCCTCTGCGTGCCGTCATTTCTTGACGACGCATAGAGTCTCAGGGGCTACTATCTACACAGGGCGCATCTTACTTATGCGCAACTGACGAAAGCATACATTATCCAACATACCTCGAAACCCGTCAGCAGGCTTTTGACGGCCTCATGCAATCCGCTTTCTGTGGATGAAATCCTTTCAATCACCGCGCCCATCAATGCACGGTGCTCCTCTGAGATAGAAGCTCGCCCCAGCAGAATCTTTAGCTCCTCCAGCCGAGCACCAGATTGTGCCGGACTGGTCCCATGGCCTCTTTTGAAGGCCGAACACGGAGAACCTTGGGGGGGCACATAGCTATCTTCCGCCCCTACCGGATTCGGAGAAACCCTCCGCGACGACACATCAGGGTCGCCCGCCTCACTAGGCGGCACGGCAGGGGGAGGCATCCCGCTCTCCATCATCTCCGGAAGAAGATCCTCCGAAGAAGAGCTCTGCTGAGAAGGGCTGAGGTCCGAACTACAAGGTGAAATTTCGGTTAAGTCTTCTCAGATATAAAATCAAGGATTTCCTTAATCCCTCAAAAGGAAAACCTTTCTCTACTTACGGCTCGCTGGAGGGCTGATCCCTGTGAGGGCGTAGCTCGGCCGAGGAACTCCCCGGCGTCGGACCCTCTGACGAGGATTTTTCCCCCCGCTTCGAGGCCATGGTCTCCGGGTCGTCAGAGGCGGCTCTCTTCCTCCCCTTAGGAGAGGAATTGTCGGTTCCTCCCTTCGGAGCAGCCTCCTTCGAGGACGCCATAGTTTCCTTGTTCTCCCCCATACTTCCCTCTAAAGTCATTATCTTCAACATCCTGACAAGCACGGGATCCGGCCTGGTTTCGGGAAGGGGAGCCAGACACCTGGTCAGCTTTGCCTTCGCTATCCACTCCTGTTTAAAAGGACAGCTCTTTTAGGGGCAAGTTTATGATATTTATATGGATAATAGGTCCGGGCACAGGGTTAATTACTTGAGTATCCGGGCGATTACAACTTAGGCCCGCATCCTCGGTCAAGTCCGAACACATCTCTTGTGATCCGAAGAACAGTCTATACATCTCCGCGGGCGTTGCGCCCATGAAACTCTGAAGAGCTCGCGGTCCCTCTGGACTAAACTCCCACAGGCGGAGGGAGCGACGTTTGCCGGGCAATATCCGACGAATCAGCATGACCTGCGTCACTTTGACCAGGCTGAGGTCTCCTTATAAGAGATCCCTAATGCGGCCCTGCAACAGGGGCACATCTTTGGGTAACCCCCAATCTAACCCTTTGCTGACCCATGACGCTAGCCGTGGTGGGGGACCCGAGCGAAAGGCTGGAGGCGCCACCCACTTGGTGCCCCGGGGAGCGGTGATATAAAACCACTCTCGTTGCCACAAGCCTAGCTCCTCTTGAAAAGAGCCCTCGGGCCATGGAGCATCAGCATTTCTGCTTATGACAGCGGCTCTGCACTCTGCGTGCCGTCCCTCGATCATATTCGTCTCCACTTTAAAGGTCTTGAGCCATATTCCGAAATGAGGGGTAACCCGGAGGAATGCTTCACACACAATGATGAATGAGGAGATGTGGAGGATGGACTCCGGAGCTAAGTCGTGGAATTCCAGCCCATAATAAAACAACAACCCTCTCACAAAGGGATCCGTGGGGAAGCCTAATCCCCGAAGGAAGTGAGACATGAATGCCATTCTCTCGCCGGGCTGGGGACTAGGAATGGCCTGCCCTTGAGCAGGCAACCTGTGCGAAACTTCGCCGGTCAAGAACTTAGCCTCTCTCAACTTTAGCACGTCCCCCTCCGTGACGGAGGAAGGCGTCCATCGGCCTTGAAGGTCAGAGCCGGACATTGTCGAAGGTCCGAAGCGCCTGGAATCTGGAGCCTAGGGTGTTGGAACTCGAGGCGACGGGCGAACTCGCTTGAGATTGAAAGGAGTAAGGCCTTGGTCTCTTTATAAGAGGTTGAATACCAAGAGCCCTCCCCGTAACCGTTTGGGACTCGTCTTTAATCGAGGAAACGTGCTAACGGGCACGATTGGGTTACCCACGTCCGTATTGATGAGAATCCCGTAAAAAGGGGCACACGATCTCTGCTTTGACAAGATGTGCCAAGGAAATCGCCTCGCAAGACGTGCTGAGGTGGAAAAGCAAAAACTATTGGAGTAAAGGACTTGGCCGTAGTGTAATGACGCACTGCGGAATACGTCAGCAGATTTGATTTGTGTTAATTCTCTCTATGGCAATATGTGGAAACTTATTTTGCAGAGCCGGACACTACTCTTGGTGTTTACAATCTTCTATGAAGGACTTGGAGGAGGAACCCGCCTTGCAATGCCGAAGACAACTTGCGCGCCGGACTCGTCGTCATTGAAGCCTGGTTCAGGGGCTACTGAGGTAGTCCTGGATTAGGGGGTGTTCGGATAGCCGGACTATACCTTCAGCCGGACTCCAGGACTATGAAGATACAAGATTGAAGACTTCGTCCCGTGTCCGGAAGGGACTTTCCTTGGCGTAGAAGGCAAGCTAGGCGATGCAGATATTCAAGATCTCCTACCATTGTAACCGACTTTGTGTAACCCTAACCCTATCCGGTGTCTATATAAACCGGAGGGTTCTAGTCCATAGGACAACTCCATCATACAACAATCATACCATAGGCTAGCTTCTAGGGTTTAGCCTCCTTGATCTCATGGTAGATCTACTCTTGTACTACCCATATCATCAATATTAATCAACCAGGAGTAGGGTTTTACCTCCAACGAGAGGGCCCGAACATGGGTAAAAACATCGTGTCCCTTGTCTCCTGTTACCATCCGGCCTTGACGCACAGTTCGGGACCCCCTACCCGAGATCCGCCGGTTTTGACACCAACAGTCAGCAATAATCAATTCAGAGATGCAAAGTTGAATAAACGCTCAACGACGGTACTGTGCTGGTCCTAGGCTAGGCCGTGCTAGAGACGCGAGCCTAGAACACTAACAAAATCACGGCGCTGCACGTAAACAAGGGAAAAGCACACTCTGGGAACTTTTTTTTGCTCTGTTTTTTGCGCTCTTTTTTTTGCGCTCCTCTTTTTTTTTGCGAAAATTCACTATAATGGCGAGTGTTTCAAAACTCTTCCCAGGTCAAACTGACAGGATGGGCAGCGACGACGAAAAAGTGCGACAAAAATCACTATGATGGCGAGTGTCTCAAAAGACTCAGAACAGCCTAAAAATAGGATAGGGAAAAAATATTTTCGGTCGCCGAAATTTTGGCCTAAAAACTGCTCGGGGGTCTCCAGACTCATTCTTTTCCCGAGACCTACTCAGGGAAGGAAACACGAAACAGAAAATAGATGGATCTCGAAAACAAACATAATATTAAAAGAACTCGAATTGGTGGTGGATATATGGTGGTACGATATGGCAGCGGTGGTGGTATATGGTAGCGGTGGTGGTATATGGATACGGATCGGTGGTGGTATATGGATACAGATCGGTGGTGGTATATGGATACGGATTCAGAGCGGTGGCGGATAAGCAGTGGTGGTAGATGGCAAGGCGATGATGATGGTGCGGCGGCGACGTGACAACTTATGGCCAGAACTCAAAACTCTAAAAGACTAGACTCTAAAACCAGCAACTTGACACGACGATTCAACCACAAATTCAACAAAGCAAAAACCCTAAAAAGATTATGCAAAGGCTCAGATTAGTTCGGATATGATGAACTAACCCTAATTTTTTTGTGGCTTTTTCGTGGACTGTAGGTATGAAGAACAGACTCGATCTAAACTACGAAAAACTGTAAAATCTCACCGAGCAACCTGGAAATCTAATACCACTTGATAGAGGCAAAGGTGTCCTGTCTTTCAATGAGATGGTGGTTATCGTTTCGGACGAAGTCAACTTTGACGATGTGACTATGAACGTGCGAGGACGTCGCGCCTTAGCAATCACTAAACCACCTCTGAGAGGTTATTGACCACGTCGGAGCACGATCAACCTGACCACGAAGGTCTGTTTCCTGCAGGCAAACGAAGAACAAGCAAGAAACTAAGATTGCAATCTGGATATTGCAAATATAAGAGGAAAGCTTTATTGATCAAGGTGGGGTCCTGTGACACCTTGGTATGGTCGTTGAACACAAACGAAGTACGCGAAGTTGCAGCTATGGCGAACTTTTAATCTAAACAAAACCCAAAGTCTAAACGACGCCCTAAGGGCTGTATATATGGAGGAAGAGGAGGGAATTTTGTGGCCCTTGAGGGAGGGGTCCGAAACCAACCCTAACTCTTGTTTCCTCACACATACGGACTCTAAAAATAGCCTATACTTAAGTATTTTGAAATTACATGGGCCTGGCCCAATAATAAGGTGACGCAACACCTAGAATAGCCTATGGACGAATATTATGAAGTGGCATCCTGTATATTTCGTCCAAGGCTTCATGCACTTATTATGGTGGCTTCAAAGTCCTGGAATCATCTCTTGGAACTCTGTTCTTGTTCCCCTTGCGCATGCCAACATCTCCATGCTTGAACTTGCTCCAAGGTTCATCTTTCTTGTCCATGGTAGGCCCTTCATTTGTAAGCAAAACAAATGTATCCAATTTAGGCAACATCATATTCTCATGAACATTCGAATCGTTACCAAGAAACGAAAGTACCTGATAATTCAATTGGCGTGCGCGAGCTCTAGTAATCGGTCCAGTATGTATAGCAGCAGGGGCTATGGGTGTAACAATGGTATTGATGTCCTCATCATATATTTTATATTGCTTCATTATTGCTGAAAATTTACCAGGCCATTCTCTCATCCATATAAAACCTCTGTACAAAATTTGGGATCATTTTACCAAGCCATTGGCCCTCTGTATTTTTCCTAAGATCCTGTTCAGAGGTGCATTATGATAGAAGTACCACTTTGGCTTGGCCAAATGGCATGAAATTTTTATGGCATCCTTTCATAACCAAATCATCATTCCATGCCCATTTTAAGCTAAATCCATCACTCCTAGTGAGTGATACTTCATGTTTTTGCTTCTGGACCAAATTATGCAGTTGCAAAGCAAGTGTATTAATTAGTGGTCCATATCCCTCCAAACTTCAGAGGATCCTCGTTCCTTCTACCCTAAGCATCCCAGACACCATCGATTATTCTTATCTCATCTATTTTCACCGCACCACTTGCTCCAAGTTTGCTGCAGCAAACTTTTGATGCTGGTTTCTTTCTACTCTTAGTGTATGTGATAGTTTAATCAACTCAACTTTTATCTATCTTGGACGGACTTCACCGTAGACAACGTTTGCCTGCCTCTCAAGTCCTCTCCATGCCGTTTTACGCGATGACCACCGTTTTGGCATGTAGTAGACGCGCCCAGAGCATCGTTTTGCTTCGGGCCCTCCCCTGCTCGGTGTCTTAGCATGCACGGGCGTGTCTAGAAGCTCTGCCTCGTCGTCCTCTTCTCCTTAGACCCCTATCCCCGTCATGTAGCTCGCTCGTTAACGCTCCTCACCGCGCGCCCACGAACGAACTCTAGTCGGTCGTCGTCTTCCTCCTCTGGCCATTTATTCCCCGTGCTCCTTGACCTCTTATGCCCCGTGAGACTGACCTCTGCTCCTCCCAGTTGCCTTCCATCAAGCGTGCATGTGTGCACACGCGTACGCGGGCATGCCCGAGCCCCGGCCATGCATCCGCGGCGGCACCGTGTTGCCCCACCTATATAAATGCTCCTCGATCTCCTCCCGAGCATCTCAACAACCTCCCCATACTTCCATCTCCGTCCCTAGCCTCTCAATACCTCGCCGGAAATGCTCTGCTCCTCCCATCACTGCACGGCCGGCGCCCCTGTCTCGTTCTATTCCGACGAGCTAGGCCTCCCCTCTCCATTCTAGCACCTCCGGATGCCTCCTCCTCCACTTATCCGCCCCGGTACTCCTCCTCCTCTGGTGGCTTTCTTCCACGAGTTCTCCGGCGCCCGTTGATCCCGTCCGCTGGCGTCATAGCCATCATCTCCTCTGTCCACCTTGCCATCCGGTGAGGGTCTCTTCAGATGCGTCTCGCTGTCGTGATCTTGCTGGTAGGTGGCACGGCCCGGACGGTGGTCGGAGTCACCGGCTATCGCCGTCGGGGCCGGCACCGCTCTCTGCCCGCGCGATCAGGGGAGGTTGAAGATTAAGCCAGCCAGGCAGGCCCCACCTCCCGCGGGACCCACTCGTCAGCAGCACAGCCCCCAGTTCCGCCATTGCCACGTCAGATAAGTGGATACGTATTCTTGTGAATATGTTTTCTTGTTTAGAAAGCGTAATTTGGTTTAACTATGGCTAGCTTTCCTTTGCAGAAAACACATTTCAACTGTAGGCGCATTCAGTTTTCTCAGTCAGGGGCTTGTTTGTAGAAAACTTTTCACAGATAGGTCCCTGGCAGAAAAACTATCACAACTTTTTGCGCGTAACCTCAAATGAGGTGATTCCAAAGCCTACTTATTTTTTTGGTCGATCCCATTCCGTTGGTTCCATTTTCATTATGTTCTAACATTCTAAAAATGACCATTTTACCCTTGCCCCTAATCAGCCCCTTTCAAGAGAGAAACTTTTCCGATGATTCCTTCCGCAAGCTTTCCGCACTTCTCCCCTGTATATTCTTCATCCCCAGGCAAGCCATGACAACCACTTGCATGAGGGCCATGTAGTAGCCATTGTTTTCAACTTGAATATTTAAATATTGTGTGACGGTTAATATTTTGTGAATGCTCTATATGTGCTTGTGAATCCAAGCTTATCTTTATGTTCTTTGCACCTGTTAGTTAAATGATTACCTGTTGATGTTATAATCATGTTTTATTATGCTATTATTACCTAATGCTAGTGGTCATGCTATGTTCTTATGTAGTGTTGTTATTGTGTTATTCGTGATCATTGCTATGCCACGCTCAGGTGCATCCAGTAGGGTAAATGACTTGTTGTTGCTGATTTATTAAATAGTGATGTGGTTTGAAAGTGCGTTATATCGACTAGAGGGGGGGTGAATTGGCGATTTTTATGAAATTCTTCACTGAGGAATTTGCTAGTGAGGAAATTCCTTAGCGAAGAACTACTAGCAGCGGAATAAGTACTCAGAAGTAAACATAACAGAATACATGCATGGTCATCATGATGAAATGAAGACAAACACAGAGTACAGGAAGCGTAAACATAGGATAGCACAAAATGAAGACAAACAGACTGAAGAAATTGAACCGAGGAAATTGAGAAAGTCTTCAG
The DNA here is from genome assembly GCA_032464435.1 of Aegilops umbellulata. NCBI lineage: Eukaryota > Viridiplantae > Streptophyta > Magnoliopsida > Poales > Poaceae > Aegilops > Aegilops umbellulata. The sequence goes on from CP136055.1 coordinate 194,549,396, forward strand.
TCAAAGTCTTCAAACACAGATATGAACAAACATGCAACACAGTAATGAGGAAATGAAAGTGTTGAGGAAATAGAACCAGTTGGCTTGGTGAAGACAATGATTTGGTAGACCAGTTCCAACTGCTGTCTCAGTTGTACGTCTGGTTGGAGCGGCTGAGTATTTAAACTCGAGGACACCTAGTCTCGGACACACAATCCTCACCGTATTCTCCTTGAGCTAAGGACACACAGTCCTCACCCAATCACTCGTGGTAAGTCTTTAGGTGACTTCCAAACCTTCACAAACTCGGTCACTCGGCGATCCACAATTCCTCTTGGATGCTCTAGACCTTGACGCCTAACCGTCAGGAAGAAGCACAGTCTTCAAAGGTAACAAGCGTCGGATCCACGCAGGATCAATCTCTTCAGTGATGCTCAATCACTTTGGGTTTGTAGGTGTTTTGGGTTTGGGTTTGGATTTTCCTCACTTGATGATTTTCGCTCAAAGTCCTCGGAGGATGGGTTGCTCTCAAATGACAAGTGTCAAGTTCTCGCGGAGCAGCCAACCAGCTAGTGGTTGTAGGGGGGCGGCTATTTATAGCCTAGGGAGCAGCCCGACATGATAAGACATAAATGCCCTTCAATGATATGACAGTTGGATGGATAAGATATTTTGGGACAGCTGGCGCGTAGCACAACAACGGTCGGAAACTTGAGGTACAAATTCCTCAGGGCTATCATGTTCCTCACTGTGTAGGCAATTCACACTGGCGAATTCCTAACTCCTCAGTTAGAGCAAAGTCCTCAGTGACCAGAAGAACTGCGTCTCTCTCACTAAAGAAATTGATAGAACTGTATGAGATTTCCAATGGCTTCACTCGAAGGGATTGGTAGGTGTAGGATTTGAGTTGAGCTTCAAGTGGGAATTTTCTCCTTAGTATTTCCTCGACCCCCTTTAACAGTACGGTGTTTCCTATGATTAAAGAAAGAGAAAATCAAACTACAAAAACAAAAGTCTTCACGCTTCATGTTCCTCAAATGATAACCAAGTCTTCAAGGTCACACCAATTTCTTCACTTTCAAAGACTTCAGAAAGTCTTCAGAATATCAAAGTCTTCAATTAAAGAACTTCATTTTTAGGGGTCAACTTTCTCTGCAAGTATCAAACTCCTCATAGACTTATAGACCTGTGTACACTCATAAACACGTTAGATCCTTAACCTATAAGTCTTCAATACACCAAAATCACTAAGGGGCACTAGATGCACTTACATGGTTCATCCATGCTCATGTTGATATCATGCTCATATGCATTGTTATTTCATCATGTTATTATGACTCATCTCATTACATTCAAGTTAAACCGGACATTAATCGAACTTGAACACATGTTGGCTGAGTCATAGTGCCATCAAATCAAACAAACCAGTGCAACCACATTTGCGTTTTATGGGGAGGCCCTAATGCGGTCTATTGTCATGCCTCTCACGGGTGCCTCCAACTAGGGAAGGTTATGCACGCGCACTGCCCTGGCCATAGGCGGTGATAGCCTTGTGTGCCCATTGTTGTTGTACCCGGGTTGTCCCTGTTTGGGACTATTTTATTTTTCCACGACAGTGGCCATTGTATATCACGAGGTGACATCAGGGCCACCCATGACTTAGCCCAACTGGGAGTCTGTCGGAGTGGCAGGGAGAGTGTCATGGCAGTAGATCGGTTTTGTCGAAACACTGTTGGTCCACCCGAATGGGAGTGTGAGGCCATGGCCCAGTTCGTAGTAGGTCACACTACGGGCCAATAGTAATAATAATAATAATGTGCTTAATAACAACCCTAGTTCGATGGTGAGAGACGTTGGTTGATCTTTATGTGATCGTGAGAGGATCACTGTGGTATCGTGGATACAGAGTTGATGGATATATTTGTGATGTTATGCGAGAGTCATGGGTAAAGGTCAAGCTCCTTCTGGTCAGGTAATGATTACTACAGTATTGTAATACCAAGCTTGATTGGATCGTCAGATGATCGTGTGATGTCCGTGATGGTAAGCTTATGCATGTGATGGTTACGAGGTAACCCCGAGCAGAGTAAGTTGGTGCATGATAGTGTCATCATGTTCATATGATCATGCCATTCTTATATTGTTCTACCTGTATCATATTCATCTTGTTCATGATGTGATTGATTTGATAGTATCATGTTAATCCTTTTTAACCTGTAATTGCCATGTTGTTGTCTCTCATGATTGCTCTTAGTTGTTGTGAGCTTGCAAGTACATTCAATCAACTGACATGGCGTGTCATGCCAGTTTGCAGGTCATGCCAGAGTGATTGCTTGTTTAAAGTGGATTCCTTGTTTGTGAGCTAGGATAAGTGTTTCAGCCAGAGTCCCTGCAGAGTGGAGTTCATCACCGTCGTCGTTGTTCCGCTGCTAGAGTTATTCCGCTGCTTCGTGTTGTTCTGCTGCTCGCATGGAGCAACCGTGGGAGGCGTAGTGTTGCCTTGCCGATGTAATTCCCTTGTATCCATATCGATTGTAATAAAGAGCTAATTTGTTCTATGCCTAGCAGTGTTGTATTCCAGAAGACCTACCTCGATCTCTGGGCTAGAATACGGGGCGTTACGGTCTCTCTGAGCCGGGGTACCACAAGTCTTGTATCAGAGTAGGTCTGGCAATAGGACGCCCTAGTCCGCGCGAGCGTTAGAAAGCGGTAGTATAGAGCCCAGTTGGTTTGTTGCACTTGAATGTTGCATTTGTCTGTTGCATAGCATGCATATAGATTATTATCTGGTCGCTAATAGTTAATCTTGTGAGTGTAGGTGGCATCGGTTTCGATCCACTACATGCACCCACCATCTTTGTATCCCTGCTTGTCGGTGTTCGGCATCATCTCTGTCCCAGCGAAGTGATGCCAAGGTACCAAGTGTTCGAGACACCATTTGTGGGTATAGTATCAATATCTTTCTGCCAGCCACCCTTATTGTTTTGGTGATAGACATGTTTCTATCCCGAATTGTGCCATCTCCCTCGCCGCTTTAGCAACCCTTACTGATCTTTGTTATCAGAGAAGGGCAATACCAGCAAGCCTTGCTTTTCACCTCTATTCTACTCTGTTGCTCATTCCTTGGACATGTACTGTTCCCTTCCATACGCTTGATGTTGATGTGGTCGTGACTTCCGTGTTCCACCACATAATCACCAAGTATGTCCTCACCTCAGTGTCAGTCTAGCTGCAATTGGTGCTAAGCCAGTGTTTGGTGTAGCTTTGTTTACACCAACTCCTTCCACACGAGAATTCACTTTCGTGCGCACCGCCACAGCATAATAAATCGCAATACCGGAGTTTTCGTGAGATTTGTGTGCTTAGGTATGCATGCATATTTTTATTGTGAGTAGCGGTAATATGCGCACGCTCTCTGCCGCCGACGGGTCCGCGCCGCCCCGTTCCGTCGAACCCCACCTCAGCAAGCAAGTCCCTATGCCGTTAGCGCATAAACCGCACCAGGTGGCAACCACGACGACGCTCCACCTCTAAAACCTCCCGTGCAACCTCCACGCCGCCGTAATCCTTCGCCGGAAAACTCCGTTCACGGCCACCGCCTCGGATCACCTATAAAAGGAGACCCCAAGCTCCCCCTCGGGCTCACACCACCTCTGCACTACACCAACGCCCCGCCAGGCCACTAGGAGGGCTTCGAGGAGGTCTCCTCCCCCAACTCCGGCCCCTCCGTTCCGCCTCGGCCTCCAGCTCGATTCACTGCGGTGAGGTCATCTCCGGCGCCCAAACTCCGTCAAGCACCTCCTCTAGCTACCAGATACTTGACCCCCACCTCAATTTGATCATTGCAGCCCTCTCCGGCGAGCTTCACCCTCGTCCGAACCACCGTCCGCCGGAGCAAGGGCCACCGTCGACACAGTGCACGCCGGCGACCACCACGACCACCACCCGACGCGGAATGGCACCCTGAACACGGAGGTAACCTCCGATCCCCCTGCCTCGCCGTGGATCGCCGCCGACGATCGCCGCGGCTCTCTGGCGCCAAAAGCGTCGTCCCGTTTTCAAACCCGACGGGTGGGACCGCCCCGTCAGGTTTCTCTCTTTTTCGAATCATTTTCTGAAAGCGCATTCGGGCAAAATACGTCTTCTCTTCTGAGCCGGCGTATTTGAGACTGAAACGTTTTCTGTTTTTATAAATATAACCCTGGGAAGTTTCTGTTTCATTACAGATGGGTCCCTGGGAAAAAACCTTTATAACTTTTTAACAGAAGCATATTTTTGAATGATTCTTTTTCTGTTTTCTTCAAAATTTTGTCTAGTTTTTTTATCAGATTTATTTGAAAATTTCTTGGATAAATTTCTGTGCACCTCTTGGTATTTACGATAGTGCGTGTATCCTCTTTATACCGTAGATACCGACAGAGGTGACGGGACCGCAAACTTCACCGAGCTAGACTCCGACTACTCTGAACCAGGCAAGCATGTTTGAACTTTTGATATGATGAGTGTCTTGGCATGTTTTGCATTTAGTTAGTTTCATGGTATGTTATGGAGCATACCGATGAACTGTTTATTATGCATTGTTGGGACAACTAAGTTCGATGATCCGTACATTGTTGGATGTGAATATGCAAGGCCATGTGTTGGTAAGAAAGGTGGGTAAGATGGCAGTGTTGTAGCATGCCAGTCTTATGCCATGCAAGTTACTTCAGTACCAACCCGTATCGGTTGGGTTCATATCCATTTCCTATCCCTGTACTACCACATGTTTCCCGAAAGGGATATGGTTTAGTAAGTCGCAAACCGCTTTCTTGGTACACACCAAAAGGAGAGGCCGGGATGATGGTTCCATGGCCCTAGATTAAAGCCAGTCATCCGGTCAGGGGGCATGGGTGTTTCCGGTTGGGACCGAGAAGGGGGCACCCCTTAGAGCGCGCGTATATAAATTTGATCCCATGCTATTCGAGATTGGGATCTCCCCGTCTCAAAAGTTTTTCTTGGACGATGTCTAGGGTGATTCCTGGCATCGAGAGGTTGGATGGGTGTGTACTGGTTAGCTGTGTTTTCTTCTGAAATACCGTAAACGGAACTAGTCCATGTGACTATGGAAATCCGTTAACTGTGGGAAATTTATGTACAAACTCTGCAGAGTCAAACTTCTTCAAATCATCTTATTCATATCCAAGATTCGTACTAACTGACAAGTGCCAGTTTTGGTGACAGATTACCCGGTGGGACACATGAGCACTAAGAATGGTTAAATGTTTATTCTTGTGGATGGACTAACCTGTTTATTTTCAAGAGTTGAATATTGATTATGAATATTATTTCCTTGTCAGTTAAAGCCCTTTAGGTGGTGTCGCTCAGACGCCCGACTGTGGCATTTCTTTTAAAGCCCTTTAGGTGGTGTCGCTAAGACGCCCGACTGTGGCATTTCTTTTAAAGCCCTTTAGGTGGTGTCGCTAAGATGCCCGACTGTGGCATTTCTTTTAAAGCCCTTTAGGTGGTTTCGCTAAGACGCTCGACTGTGGCATTTCTTTTAAAGCCCTTTAGGTGGTGTCGTTCAGACGCCCGACTGTGGCATTTCTTTTAAAGCCCTTTATGTGGTGTTGCTAAGACGCCCGACTGTGGCATTATTTTCCTTCATTTATTAATTTACCTTTCGTGGCGTCGCTCTAGACACTCGATTGGTTTCCTTTACTTTACTGTTGGGATTTCAGGCGGACTACCGCCGATTCCCTTTTTACTTACCTTGCCTGCAAACATTTCAATTATGCATTGGTGAACTAATCATGACGCATTCATGCATGCATTTGTTATATCTTACGTCCGAACTGTCTTGCGAGTACTTTCAAAGTACTCACTGGCTTGTTGATTTGGCCAGATGCTGACGAAGGTGATCTCATGGATGAAGAGTTCGATAGCGAGTCCGACGCCTAGAGGAATCCCAGTCAGTCTCGTGCGACCCTGGACTTGGTCACTACATTATACCCGCTTCCGCAACCCAAATAAATTCATCGAGCCTCACCCCGACGCTCGATGGGATGTTAGTTTGAGAGCAACTTTATCCACTCCCCACTGTGTTACTCCACCACTACCCTATTTGCGAGTCAGTAGTATGCCACCACTCCCTTGTGTCATATACGCCTTATGTATAATTATTGGCACATTTGTAATAAATTGTTGAGCATCCTCAGCTCAACCCTGTAATATATTTGATGCTACTGGCTTATTGTATCAAGTGTTTGTCAACCAGTGAGGATGTTTATCTCAAACTGGATTTTTTAAGACTGGTTTCTCAATAAATATTTTTATTGAAAAACCGGTCATGACAAGCTTGGTACCAGAGCCAGGCTGACTTTAGGAAGCCACTAGGTGCGATCGCTAATTGGTTATTAGCATGTTCGAGCTAAATTGTACTTTTGCAACTGTAGTCATTTTTCTGACAGTCAGCATATATTTATGATATGACCAATCAGAATTTTTGTCTACTTTTGTAGATGGCCGACAACAGCTGCGAGTCTCAGTCCTTCCCCAACGTACCCGATGGGTTCGTCAAGCTTCTATCCTTCATCGTTCAGGTCGCGATGGGGCCATCTGTACGCCCAGTCGTCTCTCTCTGCCAGCATAAAGTCAACGATAGTCTGACCATGCACCAGGCCTCGGTGCAATTTAGGGGAGGGCGTGGTGAGTTACGCCGCTTTCGGTTCGTGGGAAGAGCCATGCCCACGGAGAAGCATGCTATCCAGATGGCAGCCCGCGAGTCAATAGCTCGCCTCAAGGATGTCCTTCCCGTGATGAAGGCTCGTCGCTACCGCTATCTTCCATGCCACGTGCCTTACACCTGTCACTACGCATACTCCTGCCCCAGAGGAGAACGAGACGAGGCTTTTGAGATGCTTATTGAGTATCTTCGGGCTCTGGAGGCCGCCTTCGACAACTTGGTGGACGACTTTGTGGCCGCCCGCATGGACTCAGTCCATGGCTGTGCTGCCAACAGGAGGGAGCTCCTGCCCACAGCACCGCCACTGACTTATGCCTCATCATCAGCATCCTATGCACCAGCTCGTCGCCTGCCTTCTACTGAGGAGTTCAACCAGGTCATTGCGCCCACTCCAGCGCACACTGCACCACCACTCGCGCCGACTCCTATCCGTGTTATTCCGCCCCTGGCACCCGCTCCTTCTGCTCGGCGCAGCACTACTCGTATGGAACCTATTAACGAGGAGGAAGTTGAGTCTCCAGCCTCGCTACGCCTCACCCTTGGCAGGGCCAAGGACATCATCAACATCTCCGACTAAGTACGCTTAGCCGTCGCGCGATGTACCGCCATGTAAGATATGGGAAGTAGCCTGTTTGCGCATCATGTAGGATCTGGAGAAGTGCACTAGCCTAAATAACATGTCAGGAATATGTACGCATATCCTGAGTGACGTATTGTATAATTATCGCCCGCGTGTAAGATACGTAATGAGCAGTCTTTCTCCGTGCGCAAATTAAATGGTTTTCCCTAGTAATCTTGGCTATTTGGTTTCTTTGCCAACCTTGTGCTTTTATGGATTTATTTTTTCATTTGCTTATGGGTTTCGCAAAATATATCCCCAGAGTGAAAAATGTCTCGTCCTTGGACTCGCTCCATGCCAGCTCCGCCAGAGGAAAATTATGGCACTCAAGCAGACAACAATTTTGCACAAGGGCAGTCGAACCAATATTATGACAATCAACCAGGCAACAATTTCACTCAAGGTCAATCAAGTCAACAGGGTAGTGAGACGGCACTATGTCAAATGTGCCGCCCGTATGAACAAATTCAGCAACAACATCGGGAAGTGATGAACCAAGTCATCAACATGAGAAATCACCATGGACAGTATCCGCAACATTCCAAGTTATCTGAGCTACAGAAGACGCGTCCCCCAACATTTTCTCATACTGATAAGCCTCTCGAGGCCGAAGACTGGCTTCGAGACGTGGAGAGGAAATTAAATATTGCACAATGTTCACACCCTGAAAAGGTACTATATGCTCCGCATTATCTCACGAGAACAACCGCATCTTTGTGGGAGAATTTCCTGCACATGCATTCCAACGAAAACGATATAACCTGGGATGATTTCAAAGAAGGCTTCCGTGGCGCGCATATTCCTAAGAGTATCATGAAAATCAAGAAGAGAAAATTCGATGACCTCAAACAACGGAACATGACAGTGTCAGATTACAACGGTCAGTTTACTCTGTTATCTCGATACGCCAATGAAGATCGTATGTCTGAGAGCAAGAAAATGGAGAAATTCCTTGACGGTCTAGCGCCCGCGCTAAAATGCCAACTGGTCGTACACACTTTCCCAGACTTTAAGACACTGGTGGATAAGGCCATTACTCTGGAAAATGAAAGGTGCAGTTTGGAAGATTTCCGCAAGAGAAAAAGGGACCAGACCAACCATTCTCGCAATCATCGAAGCAAGGCAGATTTTCAAAAAGGTGGAACACACAAGTCTGCATCCAACGCCTCACGCCCAATCAAGAATTTCCATGCAAGGGACAAGGAGTTCACCTATCGCCCCGGCGTTACTTGTTACGCCTATGGAGAAGAAGGACACTATGCCAAGCAGTGTCCCAAGCCTAGAAACTCAGCACCAAAGCCGAACTACGACTGTCGGGGGAAATCGGCCTCCACGAGCACCTATGGGGACGGAGCCCCTTTTCGGTTCGGCGGGGAGCGGAGGTTGCGCAAAGAGCGGATCGAGGCGACACACACACAATGATTTTACCCAGCTTCGGGCCGCACGGATGCGTAAAACCCTACTGCTGCTTGTCTGGTTGATTTGATTTCTCGCTCTGGAGCGCAAGAAGCTACAGTAAGTTGGAGCTGGACATAGACGAGGGTCTACTGGGTGTCCTCCTTTTTCGGTCCCCCCTCCCTACGTGCGCATGGGCCTCCTTTTATATGCTAAGGGGTTTCCCACAGGTAGCGACGCAGGTGAGGGTAAAAATGGCAAGGAACTGCGCGAACAGTGGCCGCACAGTGCTATCGCACCTAACTCTGACGGCAGGGGACAAAGGCATTAAATGCCCGTCTGGATCGCCCGAACAGTATCGAGGCGGACCGTTGGGGGCGCCTCCGCTTGCCACAGGGGCGACTCTGCCAACGTCGCATGCCACCGTGCGCCTCAGGTTGCGCGGCGCCCCGCCACGTGCCTCTGGGGAAGCTCCAGAGTGACGCGTGGTCAGGTGAGCTGGAGCGCAGGCCTGTGGTGGTGGTTTGCCGCGGCAAGTGGCTTGCCGCGGTGGTTGTCTTGCCGCACCTGAAAGCTTGCCGCTCGTCAGGCCTTGCCGGGGCGCGCAGCGCGCCGCGGAGGGCTTTTCTTGGGGTGCCTTGGCTTGGCCATCCCGGCGAGCTCCTCCCGCCGGGGCCTTGGTGCTTCGGCTTAGTCGTCCCGGCAAGCTCCTCTTGCCGGGGCCTTGTCGCCTTGGCCCGGCAAGCTCCTCTTGCCGGACCTCGCCTCCTTGGCCCGGCAAGCTCCTCTTGCTGGGGCCTGGTCTTCTAGGCTCGATCACTTGGCCTTCGTCCGGCCCAGAAAGGGCCGTGGAGACTCTTGTCGCTCCCCCGGCAAGTCTTGCCGCAGGACGCTACTACTGCCCGTGCACAAGTTCGGGGTACTAAGGTACCCCTACTTTAGTACACCGACAACGACAGCAATAATTCAGCACCCAAGCGAAACAATTTCAATCCCAACAACAACCACAGGAAGGGTCATCTGAACCACGTAACCAAAGAGGAGGCACAAAATGCTCCGAATATCGTACTCGGTACGTTTCCTGTCAACACAATACCTGCAATGGTTTTGTTTGATTCTGGAGCTTCTCATTCTTTTGTTTCGAAAAGTTTTGCATTGCAAAATAATTTTTCGATGCTTCCTTTGGAGAAATCCATGATCATCAAGTCCCCTGGGATTCGGCAAGTTACTCAGAGTTACTGTCAGGATGTGATTATTGAGTTCGAAGGGCTGAAGTTTCACGCAAATCTTATTGTGTTGGAAAATAAAGGACTGGATGTCATCCTTGGGATGGACTGGCTAACCACAAATAAGGGTTTCATTGACTGTTTCAACCGAACTGTAATCCTCACGCATCACCTCGGGAAGACAATAAGGGTATCCGCCAAGGAAAGAAAAATACCCCGGCAACCGAGATTGAATAAGGTGGACGTTTCTGAGCTAAACAAAGTTCCAGTAGTATGTGAATTTCCAGACGTATTCCCCGAAGAGCTACCAGGCATGCCACCAAACCGAGAGATAGAATTCAGCATTGAGTTAGCACCAGGAACCACCCCCATATACAAGAAACCATACAGAATGGCACCATCTGAGTTGGTTGAACTGAAGAAACAAATAAAGGAATTGCTTGACAAAGGATACATTCGAGCCAGTTCCTCACCATGGGGATCACCAATTTTATTTGCCAAAAAGAAAGATGGAACGCTGAGATTGTGTATTGACTACCGAGCACTTAACATGGTCACAGTCAAGAACAAACACCCGTTGCCCAGGATAAATGATTTATTTGATCAGCTCGCTTAGGCCAAGGTATTCTCAAAAATTGACTTAAGGTCAGGATACCATCAACTGAAGGTGCGAACAGAAGACATCCCCAAGACAGCCTTCACCTCCAGATATGGACTGTATGAGTTCACAGTAATGCCATTTGGGTTGACGAACGCCCCCGCATATTTTGTTCACCTCATGAACAAAGTATTTATGAAATTTATGGACATGTTCGTTGTGGTATTCATCGACGACATTCTGGTGTACTCCAAGACACCGGAAGAGCACGCTGAACATCTTAGAATTGTGCTAGGAGAACTCAGGAAACATCAATTATACGCCAAATTTAGCGAGTGCGAATTTTGGCTAAGGCAAGTAGGCTTTCTAGGCCACGTGCTGACCCAAGACGGTATCGCCGTGGACCCGGAGAAAGTAAAGGCCGTACTTGGCTGGAAGTCACCAGCCAGTGTGACGGACATACGAAGTTTCTTGGGAATGGCAGGATATTACCGCAGATTTATTGAAGGATTCTCCACCATAGCCAAACCTATGACACAGTTACTCAAGAAGGAAAAGAAGTTTGAATGGACAGAAGCCTGCGAGAAAAGTTTCCAAGAGCTAAAGCGAAAATTAACAACAGCACCGGTATTAGTTGTGCCAGACATACACAAGAATTTTGAAGTATATTGTGACGCGTCCAGGAAGGGTCTCGGATGCGTGTTGATGCAAGAAGGCAAGGTTGTCGCATACGCTTCAAGGCAACTTCGCAAGCATGAGGAAAATTATCCCACTCATGACTTAGAAATGGCAGCCGTTATTCAAGCACTTAAGGAATGGAGGCATTTCCTACTTGGAAATCGATGTGAAATATATACGGACCATAAAAGTCTCAAATATATTTTCACGCAGCCAGAACTAAATTTACGGCAACGACTTTGGTTGGAATTGGTAAAGGATTATGATGTTGGTATCCACTACCATCCAGGTAAAGCAAATGTAGTGGCCGATGCTCTCAGTCGGAACCCCAGCCCCGACAAAAGCAGTCTGCAGGGCCTGAGACCCGAGTTCCAACAAGAATTTGCCAAACTCAACTTATTGATGGTAGCGGAAGGCACCATAACAAATTTAGAAATACAACCCGAACTTGTGGAGAAAATTAAAGGAGCTCAGCCTGGACACCCCAGCATCGAAGGCATCAAAAGAAAGGTGAGTATAGGCAAGACCTCGGAATTCATCATAGACGATGAAGGTATATTATGGTACGGAGAAAGACTCTGCGTACCAAACATAGAAGATCTTAAACAGCAAATTTTGGCTGAAGCCCACACCACCCCATATTCAATCCACCTTGGAGGGACCAAAATGTATAAAGATGTTCAAGAAAGATTTTGGTGGCACGGTATGAAGAGGGACATCGCTACCTTCATTGCATGTTGCGACTCATGTCAACGCATAAAAGCTGAACATCAGAGACCAGCCGGACTACTGCAACCAAACAAAATACCCGAGTGGAAATGGGATGAAATAGGGATGGACTTCATTGTCGGACTACCTCGGTCACGACACGGGATTGATGCTATATGGGTCATCACCGACAGGTTAACCAAGGTGGCACATTTTATTCCAGTAAGAACAACCCACACCACTCAGAAGCTTGCTAAGATTTACCTCTCCCGCATAGTCTGTCTGCACGGTGTCCCAAGGACTATAATATCCGACAGGGGCACTCAGTTCGTCTCGAGATTTAGGGATCACTTACAACAGGCACTGGGAACTCAACTAGCCTTCAGTACAGCTTACCACCCCCAGACAGATGGGCAAACAGAACGCGTAAACCAGATTTTAGAAGATATGCTAAGAGCATGTGTTCTCACATATGGAACCAGTTGGGAAGAAAGTCTGCCATACGCCGAGTTCGCATACAACAATAGTTACCAGGCCAACCTGCAAATGACACCATTTGAGGCTCTATACGGAGGCAGCCGCATCTTCGGACCAGACATGCTCAGAGAGGCCGAGGAAAAGGTCAAGTTAATCAGGGATCGACTCAAGACCGCACAAAGCCGACAGAAGAGTTATTACGATCAGAAGCATCGTGGGGTCAGCTTCGAACCCGGAGAGTTTGTGTACCTACGAGTATCCCCTATGAGAGGACTACAACGATTCAAGATTAAAGGGAAGCTAGCACCAAGATTTATCAGACCATTCTGTATATTGGCACGAAGGGGCACGGTAGCCTACCAGCTAGACTTACCTAAGGAACTATCAGATATCCACAACGTATTCCACGTTTCGCAGTTAAGGAAGTGCGTGAGCAATACAGAGAAACAAGTGTCCCATGAGAACATCGATGTGCAACTAGACCTCACCTATCGGGAACACCCCGTAAAAATCTTAGAGGAGTCTGAAAGGAGGACCCGACAAAAGACCATTAAATTTTTTAGAGTTCAGTGGAGCAATCATACTGACAACGAAGCAACTTGGGAAAGAGAGGATTTCCTTCGAGCAGAGCATCCGCACTTATTTAAGGATCAGCTGAAATCTCGGGGACGAGATTTTTCCTAAGGGGGTAGGTGTTGTGACACTCCAATTTTTTTATTTGGTTTTAGCAAAAACCTTGCTGGTTTTTCTTTTGTGGATGAGGCCTTTCAAAATTTTTTTAGAAAAAACAATCCTCTTAAAAAATCTTCTTTCTTTGGCTAGGATTGTTATTTCTGGTTTCTTCTTCAAACTTTGGGTTTGACCTTTTTAAAAAAAAAAATTCTCCTCTGTTGGTCCTCTTCTCAAATTATTTTTGGGAGTTCAATCTTTTCTTTTTGAAAAGAAAACTCTATGAAAAAAAATTGGGATCTTCATTCTTTTGATAACCACCCATGACCTTGTATTTTTGCCCATGAGGTAAAACCACCCCAAAACCTTCTCTCCTCCTTGTTAGCAACTCAAATTCCCTGTCTCAACTCATCCAAACAAGTTTTGGATTTTATTTTGATTATTTCACCTCTCAAATCTTTTCTGATCTTTAATTTGAGCCTGACCCATTTACAAAGCTAGTACCTTGTAGAATTTGTATTTGGATGTCAAACCAACTCTACTGGCTAGTCCTTTGTACCCACAACCCAGAACCATCTTGATACACTCATCTACTTTTCAAATTTTTCAACTTACACTCCGTGCAAGTTTGGACCAGATTTGCCAAATTTGGTGAAATTCATATCTACCCTTCTCCAAAAATTCCACCAAAAATCAGACAACCTACTGGAGCAATGAGAAGCTACTCTACCAAAAATCAGCCCAAGGAAAAATTCCTACAAGACAAAAACATTCTGTCGAACAACTTGCATGCACTGTTTCAGACACTTTCAGTTAAATTCAGTTTCAGTATCGATCTCCGTCAGAGAAGTGCAGTCACATGATCACAGTGCCTTTGGCACGTTGCTCGCCGCCTGGCTTGCTTGTCCGAAGCCCTGCACGCGCGCTTGGCAGCTTCCCGGCGTCGGTGGCGCCCTGGCCCGCCTGCGCCGGCGTGTCTTGCGGCGGTCGAGCCGCCATAGCGGCCGACAGGAAGCAGAACGGTGGTGCAACGCCGTTCAGCGCCGCCCAATCTCCCTGGTGGCTCCGCGTGGCTCTCTCCGCGCCAGCGCATGCATGCAGCACAGCCGCCGTGGCGCGGCGTGCACAACGCATGCTCTCTGCCGCCGCCGGGTCCGCGCCGCCCCGTTCCGTCGAACCCCACCTCAGCAAGCAAGTCCCTATGCCGTTAGCACATAAACCGCACCAGGTGGCAACCACGATGACGCTCCACCTCTAAAACCTCCCGTGCAACCTCCACGCCGCCGTAATCCTTCACCGGAAAACTCCGTTCACGGCCACCGCCTCGGATCACCTATAAAAGGAGACCCCGAGCTCCCCCTCGGGCCCACACCAACTCTGCACTACACCAACGCCCCGCGAGGCCACTAGGAGGGCCTCGAGGAGGTCTCCTCCCCCAACTCCGGCCCCTCCGTTCTGCCTCGGCCTCCAGCTCGATTCACTGCGGTGAGGTCATCTCCGGCGCCCAAACTCCGTCAAGCACCTCCTCTAGCTACCAGATACTTGACCCCACCTCAATTTGATCATTGCAGCCCTCTCCGGCGAGCTTCACCCTCGTCCGAACCACCGTCCGCCGGAGCAAGGGCCACCGTCGACACAGTGCACGCCGGCGACCACCACGACCACCACCCGACGCGGAATGGCGCCCTGAACACGGAGGTAACCTCCGATCCCCCTGCCTCGCCGTGGATCGCCGCGGCTCTGTGGCGCCAAAAGCACCGTCCCGTTTTCAAACCCGACGGGTGGGACCACCCCGTCAGGTTTCTCTCTTTTTCGAATCGTTTTCTCAAAGCGCATTCGGGCAAAATACGTCTTCTCTTCTGAGCCGGCGTATTTGAGACTGGAACATTTTCTGTTTTTATAAATAGAACCCTGGGAAGTTTTTGTTTCATTACAGATGGGTCCCTGGGCAAAAACCTTTATAACTTTTTAACAGAAGCATATTTTTGAATGATTATTTTTCTGTTTTCTTCAAAATTTTGTCTAGTTTTTTATCAGATTTATTTGAAAATTTCTTGGATTAATTCTTGTGCACCTCTTGGTATTTACGATAGTGCGTGTATCCTCTTTATACCGTAGATACCGACGGAGGTGACGGGACCGCAAACTTCACCGAGCTAGACTCTGACTACTCTGAACCAGGCAAGCATGTTTGAACTTTTGATATGATGAGTGTCTTGGCATGTTTTGCATTTAGTTAGTTTCATGGTATGTTATGGAGCATACCGATGAACTGTTTATTATGCATTGTTGGGACAAGTAAGTTCGATGATCCATACATTGTTGGATGTGAATATGCAAGGCCATGTGTTGGTAAGAAAGGTGGGTAAGATGGCAGTGTTGTAGCATGCCAGTCTTATGCCATGCAAGTTACTTCAGTACCAACCCGTATCGGTTGGGTTCATATCCATTTCCTATCCCTGTACTACCACATGTTTCCCGAAAGGGATATGGTTTAGTAAGTCGCAAACCGCTTTCTTGGTACACACCAAAAGGAGAGGCCGGGATGATGGTTCCATGGCCCTGGATTAAAGCCAGTCATCCGGTCAGGGGGCATGGGTGTTTCCGGTTGGGACCGAGAGGGGGGCACCCCTTAGAGCGCGCGTATATAAATTTGATCCCATGCTATTCGAGATTGTGATCTCCCCGTCTCAAAAGTTTTTCTTGGACGATGTCTAGGGTGATTCCTGGCATCGAGACGTTGGATGGGTGTGTACTGGTTAGCTGTGTTTTCTTCTGAAATACCGTAAACGGAACTAGTCCATGTGACTATGGAAATCCGTTAACTATGGGAAATTTATGTACAAACTCTGCAGAGTCAAACTTCTTCAAATCATCTTATTCATATCCAAGATTCGTACTAACTAACAAGTGCTAGTTTTGGTGACAGATTACCCGGTGGGACACATGAGCACTAAGAACGGTTAAATGTTTATTCTTGTGGATGGACTAACCCGTTTATTTTCAAGAGTTGAATATTGATTATGAATATTATTTCCTTGTCAGTTAAAACCCTTTAGGTGGTGTCGCTCAGACGCCCGACTACGGCATTTCTTTTAAAGCCCTTTAGGTGGTGTCGCTAAGACGCCCGACTGTGGCATTTCTTTTAAAGCCCTTTAGGTGGTGTCGCTAAGACGCCCGACTGTGGCATTTCTTTTAAAGCCCTTTAGGTGGTGTAGCTAAGACGCCCGACTGTGGCATTTCTTTTAAAGCCCTTTAGGTGGTGTCGTTCAGACGCCCGACTGTGGCATTTCTTTTAAATCCCTTTATGTGGTGTCGCTAAGACGCCCGACTGTGGCATTATTTTCCTTCATTTATTAATTTACCTTTCGTGGCGTCGCTCTAGACACTCGATTGGTTTCCTTTACTTTACTGTTGGGATTTCAGGCGGACTACCTCCGATTCCCTTTTTACTTACCTTGCCTGCAAACATTTCAATTATGCATTGGTGAACTAATCATGACGCATTCATGCGTGCATTTGTTATATCTTACGTCTGAACTGTCTTGCGAGTACTTTCAAAGTACTCACTGGCTTGTTGATTTGGCCAGATGCTGACAAAGGTGATCTCATGGATGAAGAGTTCGATAGCGAGTCCGACGCCTAGAGGAATCCCAGTTAGTCTCGTGCGACCCTGGACTTGGTCACTATATTATACCCGCTTCCGCAACCCAAATAAATTCATCGAGCCTCGCCCCGACGCTCAATGGGATGTTAGTTTGAGAGCCACTTTATCCACTCCCCACTATGTTACTCCACCACTACCCTATTTGCGAGTCAGTAGTATGCCACCACTCCCTTGTGTCATATACGCCTTATGTATAATTATTGGCACGTTTGTAATAAATTGTTGAGCATCCTCAGCTCAACCCTGTAATATATTTGATGCTACTGGCTTATTGTATCAAGTGTTTGTCAACCAGTGAGGATGTTTATCTCAAACTGGATTTTTAAGATTGGTTTCTCAATAAATATTTTTATTGAAAAACCGGTTGTGACACACCACCTCCTTGAGTATCGCTTTGACGATCTCTTTGGTGGAATTGTGCGGAATTGAGTCTACAACAACCCTGGAAAATTTCGTCGAGTTCCGATGGAGGAATCTTTGGCAATCCACGATATACCGGAGCCCTGTCAAATCTGGACAGGAATTTGGATGTGTTTAGGGCGTGGTGTCCAGCTTCTAGCTCGGACGTCCTTTGGAAGATCCAACCGTTGATTCGCTGCGGAATTCCTGTATCTACCACCTTTCAAAATTTCAGCTCAATCCGACTGTCGAAACTCCGTGAACCTTCCGATTAGTGCATCACTTTTCGGATCTGTTTTCTGCGCGAAAACGAATCCGACCCGAGTTCATCTTTTCTATGAACGGAATTTCGGACATCCCTTTTGAGGGAAGTTTTGTATGGGGTATTGTGTTTTGTTCCCGAACACATCCCACTAACTTTAAGATCTTTTGAACATGATCTTCAACATCATGCTGGTGTCAAACCAGTCCAGCGATATTACTCCACGGCTACCGACCTGCGCTAAGACACGGCGTCACTTTGTTGAGCCGAGCTCAACTTCTTCGGATCATCATCTCGGCAAGCCGAACAAGAGTCCGGCATCGCGAAGGATAAATCATCACCAACATCGCCGCCCCACGGATTACACGGAGCGGGCATACCGGCATCATCGCACGATTGCTTCATCAAGCCGGCATCGACCACGTCACGACCTGCATCGACAGGGCCGCACTATCGCTTCTTCAAGCTGGTGTCCATCACGCTGACCTACTTCGACTCATCGGCTGACATCGGGGCTTCGACATCTCGGCTGGACCGGGGGCTTTGCCATCTCTTCATCTACCAACTCCGGACACTTCGGCGTCACTAGCCGACCAGCTCCGTCACGTTAGCCGGGCCGAGGGCTTTGCCTCGGCGAGCCAACCTTTACCACCGTTGCCATGCCGTCGTTTCATCGCCCATCAAGCAATGGGTGTGAAAATGGTGGCTTCATTCACGATAGTCGCATGGTGGTTCGGTCAGTTTCCGTACATAGTCCGGCGAACACCGCATCCGGAGCTCAGACCGACCTGCGAATTCAGGCTTTGACATGCCTTTACCGCATCACGCCGACGCCCTGCATCGACATTGACTTCGGCGCCAGGCCATATTTCTTTTATTACTCACTTTGCATAAATTATTCATTATGCAACGATTTTTTTTATTATTATTACTATTATCTCCCGTTTGCACTATTTTTGTGCACAGGAAAATGATCCGGGGACATTGGCGTCACTCTGCTGGTCTGCATCAACCGTGCTATGTCACCACGTCGGCATGTCGAGCTCTCTGCTCTGCCACCTCGGGACCGGCTTGGGGGATAGAACCTTGTCCCGCATCAAGCTCGGACAACGAACACATTAACCAGCTAAGTCGCTTTCATGCTCAAAGCTTTAATTTCTAACTTGTGTTCGGTCGACAAGCGTTATACTTTTTTGGAAAAAAATTGCTTGTAATTTTTTCCCTTGTCCAAACTTTGTTTGTGACGCATAAATTCAAATACCCCGTTTACTTGGGGGCTTCCTTTATGAAGCTTTTACTGTTGCATATGATTATACTTGTACGGCTTCGTTCCCTGTTTGTGTATTATGCCACAATATGCACCATATTGACTTAAGCGATTTGCAAGCTGGGTTGCCTCGCTCCTGTGTTTACCCCTATGTTATCGATTGTTCGGCTAGGGAGTAAAGGGAGCACCTCTGCGATTGTCACGATCGGTTCGCCCGAGCCTGACCTCAGACTGGGTGAAGTCGAAAGCTAGCGCTCTTATAGTTTTCAATGATGGTCGGCACACAACGGAACTCATGAGTACAAAAAATCTATTGCACAAGTCTCATAATAACAATGAGCACCGAAGAAAGGTATCGGTGGGGGTACTATTTTCTTCGAAGATGCTTCTTACTCTTCGCAGTAATATAGCATAAGTTCCCTGAGCGCGCTTTGTCTGTTACAGCCTTATGGCCTGATTGCCTGGTTATCGGAAACACCGTCGATATTCTCGACCGATGGAGTACATAACACTTTTCGGTCCTTGACTGAAGAGGGAGAAGCCGACGGTCGGTTAAGACGCGTTTAAAGTTCGGTTGAACATAGATATGATATAAGTACTTCGGTACATGCAATCATTCTCCTACCCACGTCACTTGGGGGCTCTTAAGTTCATTTGAGCCGTTTTATAATAAGTGTTCTTCTTCATAGTCGTTGCAAAGTTTTATTATTATTATTTATCACTCCTTTTTTCGACACGAGTGTGCGGTCACTAGCCGGGGAGACTAATTTCTCTCGCAAAGCCGCTAGAGTTTAGTTTGCTAAACTGGCCTGATGAGAAGTACCCCCACTTGGGATAGGAGGTTGAAGCCGTAGGCTGACCCGCTTGAAATCTTGAGATAGGATGTATCATGTTAAAGCACGACAGAAGCACTTCTTTTTTCTAAGACCAATTTTCGGATTGGCACCGAACACTTGATATTGTTCGGACATCATGTTTTTACTGACGTTTCTTGGTTTTCCAAGCTTTTTGGCACTTTTAAACTATTTGTGCTTTTCCAGCATTAGTCTCGCAGTGCAACGCCGAACACCTTTTAGGGATTCAGCAAAAACATTCTTAGATATTGCTATATATGCATCGGTTTAGAATTGTGTCTTCGGTCAATAGTTGGGTTGCCCGACTCCTGCAGTTGTTTCCTATGTTCTGTTTTGTTCGGCTAGGCGTGCAAAGGGAGAACCACTACGATTGTGCTTCCATCTCACATGGATAAGCACCTCAGTGGAGAAAGCCGAAAGCTGACTGTCACAATAAGCGTAAACTGGTCAGCGATCCAATGACTATGTTAAATAACAGGCCGTTCTTAACATTGGCCGAAGTGTTTACGGCTTGACCTCGACTGTCGCCGAACACTACCGGGGGCTATTAACTAGCCTCCCAAACTAAATCCTCGGTATTTTGCTCTTACATTGGAGCTGAGGTTTTATGATCATGCTTAGCATGACAACCCAAAGAAAGGAACCGATAGCGGGACTATTTTCTTTGGAAGACATTTATTCTGTTCAATAGTAATATAAGATATCTCTCCGCGTACCTTTGTTTATAAAACTTTATTGCCAGATTGCCTTGTTTGTCGTCCTCATAAAGGCTTTATAAAGTAAGACAAATACTCCTTGGCTACTGACCGAGGAGGTGGAAGCCGATGGTCGGTCAACAAAGTTTTGTACAATGCGGACCCAACATTAAATGACGTAAACTACTTGGATACATAGAGTCATTACACACAATTTGTGATTTTACTATGGATATCGATCCTTAATTCAGCCACCCGTGCCCGCATTAAGGCTCGGGGGCTACTAGGCTTCGGGCTTATTATTTACAAATATTAAAGGGGCACATCGATCCCCTGATCTGGTGTTGCCACCCGACCAGTGTCTCGGGGGCTACTGCATTGCCTGTCCAATGCAGAAAATTTTATGTGCAATATAGTTTCTAAGGAGATTTTGATCCTCGGGTTGGTCGGCCGCACCCAACCTGAGTCTCGAGGACTGAGCACGCCGCTTTTAGTGACCCGAAGTATTCTGCCGAGCTAGGACTTGATCCTCAGGCCGATTTTGCAAATCGACCTGAGTCTCAGCGGCTACTGGGATCAGTGGTCTTATGTCATCCTTCATGTGCATCTCGGGTTTTAGACCGATACCCACCTTGAGGGCTACTGGCTATATATCTCGACAGAGAATAAATTGCACCAATAAAAAATATTGACGAAAATCGGCCCACATTCGGGGTGGTGCACCACCTCGGAAGCAGTCCGGCATAAAGCTCGGGCGCTAGTGGCTGGCTCCATAGAGGGCATTTCCGGCATTAAGCTCGGCTAAACTCCTTCAAACTTTTTTGAACAAAGGTGATTTACGACACCTCGGATACAATCCGGCGTTGGAGCTCGGATACATAGTCCGGCGTTGGAGCTCGGATACAATCCGGCGTTGGAGCTCGGATACAATCCGGCGTTGGAGCTCGGATACATAGTCCGGCGTTGGAGCTCGGATACATTCCAGCATTAGAGCTGGGAAGCGGTCCGGCGTTGGTGCTCGGCTGCAAAAGATACCTCGAATGCAGTCCAGCGTTGGAGCTCAGACGCAAGAGGACACTGCCTCCCGGGAACAACTTCAAACCCAAGGTGTGGCATAAAAATTAACAAGGCATTGATAAAGGCTGGAAACTTAAAGGGGCTCCTCGGATACCCGACGTGTAAACCCGTCGAATGCATTTCGGCGATCCTCAAGATCGAAGATAAAGAAGATTTGTTGAACCAGTTTTCAAGACCGACGACTGAAGATGAAGAACAAATCGGAAGAATCGAGAAGCGTCCCTAACTTGAAGACCGGTTCAGGGGGCTACTGACGGTGTCCTGGACTAGGGGGTACTCACCACGTCATCTCCTGATCTGTTAGATTAGGCTGAGGACCCCCATGGCCGTATACTCATGGGCCAGTTCGGACAGCTGCCACATACAAGGAAGATTCCACAAGACTTGGCGATCAAGACAAGGACTCCTCCCCACCGGCGTATTCAGCTAGGACTCTTGTTATCCTAGGCCTCTGGTGCATTATATAAACCGAGGCCAGGCTAGTCGATAGAATATATACAACATACACAATCATACCATTGGCTAGCTTCTAGGGTTTAGCCTCCTTGATCTCGTGGTAGATCTACTCTTGTACTACTCATATCATCAATATTAATCAAGCAGGAGTAGGGTTTTACCTCCATCGAGAGGGCCCGAACCTGGGTAAAGTTCGTGTCCCTTGTCTCCTGTTATCATCCGGCCTAGACACACAGTTCGGGACCCCCTACCTGAGATCCGCCGGTTTTGACACCGACATTGGTGCTTTCATTGAGAGTTCCGCTGTGTGATCGACAAAAGGATCGATGGCTTGCCTGCAGATCAACTGCGACTTCGACATCTTCGTCACCAGCTCGACTGGTCACCTTGGTTCGACCAGGAATTGCGCCCCGTGTTCGGATCACCATGTTCGGACGAGGGCCTTCATCAAACATCAACTCCGATCTCTATCAAGATCACGGAGGAATCATCCATGGAGCTCGGGGGCTCAACGTCGACATTGCCCTCAAGCGACCGTGCTGTTTTTCTGGACAGCGAATTCGTATCTGCTGCCACCACCTCCTCGAGTATCGCTTTGACGATCGCTTTGGTGGAATTGTGTGGAATTGAGTCTACAACAACCCTAGAAAATTTCGTCGAGTTCCGATGGAGGAATCTCTGGCAATCCACGATATACCGGAGCCCTGTCAAATCTGGACGGGAATTTGGATGTGTTTAGGGCGTGGTGTCCAGCTTCTAGCTCGGACGTCCTTTGGAAGATCCAACCGTTGATCGGCTGCGGAATTCCTGTACCTACCACCTTTCAAAATTTCAGCTCGATCCGACCGTCCAAACTCCGGAAACCTTCCGATTAGTGCATCACTTTTCGGATCTGTTTTCTGCGCGAAAACAAATCCGACCCGAGTTCATCTTTTCTATGAACGGGGTTTCGGACATCCCTTTTGAGGGAAGTTTTGTATGGGATATTGTGTTTTGTTCCCGAACACATCCCACTAAATTTAAGATCTTTTGAACATGATCTTCAACATCATGCTGGTGTCAAACCAGTCCGGCGATATTACTCCACGGCTACCGACCTGCGCTAAGACACGACGTCACTTTGTTGAGCCGAGCTCAACTTCTTCGGATCATCATCTCGGCAAGCCGAACAAGAGTCCGGCATCGCGAAGGATAAATCATCACCAACATCGCCGCCCCACGGATTACACGGAGCGGGCATACCGGCATCGCCGCACGATTGCTTCATCAAGCCGGCATCGACCACGTCACGACCTGCATCGATAGGGCCGCACTATCGCTTCTTCAAGATGGTGTCCATCACGCTGACCTACTTCGACTCATCGGCTGACATCGGGGCTTTGACATCTCGGCTGGACCGGGGGCTTCGCCATCTCTTCATCAACCTACTCCGGACACTTCGGCGTCACTAGCCGACCAGCTCCGTCACGTTAGCCGGGCCGAGGGCTTTGCCTCGGTGAGCCAACCTTTGCCACCATTGCCATGCCGTCGTTTCATCGCCCATCAAGCAATGGGTGTGCAAATGGTGGCTTCATTCACGATAGTCGCATGGTGGTTCGGTCAGTTTCCGTACATAGTCCGGCGAACACCGCATCCAGAGCTCGGACCGACCTGCGAATTCAGGCTTTGACATGCCTTTACCGCATCACGCAGACGCCCTACATCGACATTGACTTCGGCGCCAGGCCATATTTCTTTTATTACTCACTTTGCATAAATTATTCATTATGCAACGATTTTTTATTATTATTACTATTATCTCCCGTTTGCACTATTTTTGTGCACACGAAAATGATCCGGGGACTTCGGCGTCACTCTGCCGGTCTGCATCGACCGTGCTATGTCACCACTTCGGCGTGTCGAGCTCTCTGCTCCGCCCCTCGGGACCGGCTTGGGGGATAGAACCTTGTCCCGCATCAAGCTCGGACTGCGAACACATTAACCAGCTAAGTCGCTTTCATGCTCAAAGCTTTAATTTCTAACTTGTGTTCGGTTCGACCAAGCGTTATACTTTTTTGGAAAAAAATTGCTTGAAATTTTTTCCTTGTCCAAACTTTGTTTGTGACGCATAAATTCAAATACCCCGTTTACTTGGGGGCTTCCTTTATGAAGCTTTTACTGTTGCATATGATTATACTTGTACGGCTTCGTTCCTTGTTCGTGTATTACACCACAATATGCACCATATTGACTTAAGCGATTTGCAAGCTGGGTTGCCTCGCTCCTGTGTTTACCCCTACGTTCCCGATTGTTCGTCTAGGGAGTAAAGGGAGCACCTCTGCTATTGTCACGATCGGTTCGCCCGAGCCGGACCTCAGACTGGGTGAAGCCGAAAGCTAGCGCTCTTATAGTTTTCAATGATGGTCGGCACACAAAGGAACTCATGAGTACAAAAAATCTATTGCACGAGTCTCATAATAACAATGAGCACCGAAGAAAGGTATCGGTGGGGGTACTATTTTCTTCGAAGATGCTTCTTACTCTTCGCAGTAATATAGCATAAGTTCCCTGAGCGCGCTTTGTCTGTTACAGCCTTATGGCCTGATTGCCTGGTTATTGGAAACACCGTCGATATTCTCGACCGATGGAGTACATAACACTTTTCGATCCTTGATCGAAGAGGGAGAAGCCGACGGTCGGTTAAGACGTGTTTAAAGTTCAGTTGAACATAGATATGATATAAGTACTTCCGTACATGCAATCATTCTCCTACCCAAGTCACTTGGGTGCTCTTAAGTTCATTTGAGCCGTTTTATAATAAGTGTTCTTCTTCTTAGTCGTTGCAAAGTTTTTTTATTATTATTATTTATCACTCCTTTTTTCGACACGAGTGTGCGGTCACTAGCCGGGGATCCTAATTTCTCTCTCAAAGCCGCTAAAGTTTAGTTTGCTAAACTGGCCTAATGAGAAGTACTCCGCCCTTGGGATAGGAGGTTGAAGCCGTAGGTTGACCCGCTCGAAATCTTGAGATAGGATGTATCATGTTAAAGCACGACAAAAGCACTTCTTTTTTCTAAGACCAATTTTCGGAGTGGCACCGAACACTTGATATTGTTCGGACGCCATGTTTTTACCAACGTTTCTTGGTTTTCCAAGCTTTTTGGCACTTTTAAACTATTTGTGCTTTTCCAGAATTAGTCTCGCAGTGCAACGCCGAACACCTTTTAGGTATTCGGCAAAAACATTCTCACATATTGCTATATATGCATCGGTTTCGAATTGTGACTTCGGTCAATAGTTGGGTTGCCTGGCTCCTGCAGTTGTTTCCTACGTTCCATTTTGTTCGGCTAGGCGTGCAAAGGGAGAACCACTGCGATTGTGCTTCCATCTCACATGGTTAAGCACCTCAGTGGAGAAAGACGAAAGCTGACTGTCACAACAAGCGTAAACTGGTCAGCGATCCGATGACTATGTTAAATAACAGGCCGTTCTTAACATTGGCCGAAGTGTTTACGGCTTGACCTCGACTGTCGCTGAACACTACCGGGGGCTATTAACTAGCCTCCCAAACTAAATCCTCGATATTTTGCTCTTACATTGGAGCTGAGGTTTTATGATCATGCTTAGCATGACAACCCAAAGAAAGGAACCGATACTGGGACTATTTTCTTTGGAAGACATTTCTTCTGTTAAACAGTAATATAACATATCTCTCCGCGTACCTTTGTTTATAAAACTGTATTGCCAAATTGCCTTGTTTGTCGTCCTCATAAAGGCTTTATAAAGTAAGACAAACACTCCTCGGCTACTGGCCGAGGAGGTGGAAGCCGATGGTCGGTCAACAAAGTTTTGTACAATGCGGATCCGAGCATTAAATGACGTAAAGTACTTGGATACATAGAGTCATTACACACAATTTGTGATTTTATTATGGATATTGATCCTTAATTCGGCCACCCGTGCCCGCATTAAGGCTCGGGGGCTACTGGGCTTCGGGCTTATTATTTACAAATATTAAAGGGGCACATCGATCCCCTGATCTGGAGTTGCCACCCGACCAGTGTCTCGGGGGCTACTGCATTGCCTGTCCAATGCAGAAAATTTTATGTGCAATATAGTTTCCGAGGAGATTTTGATCCTCGGGTTGGTCGGCCGCACCCAACCTGAGTCTCGAGGACTGAGCACGCCGCTTTTAGTGTCCCGAAGTATTCTGCCGAGCTAGGACTTGATCCTCAGGCCGATCTTGCAAATCGACCTGAGTCTCAGCGGCTACTGGGATCAGCGGTCTTATGTCATCCTTCATGTGCATCTCGGGTTTTAGACCTATACCCACCTTGAGGGCTTCCAACAAAAGCTGCCCAATCTTCCTCGGTAGAACACTGGTGCAAGATATTACACCGTGAGTTGGCAGCATATGGCAGTTCATCCCAAGAATCAGATCAGCAAAAGTTTGTTCAGAAGAAAGAATCAGTCAAAACCCAAGTCTGCCTTGGGAATCAGATTCTCATATATAAACGAAGGAAGCCAGATATACACCTAGTGTGACAAAGGACTATAAAGATTGACGACAATAGTGAGCTCTGTACTAGCACCTGTGAACCTTATGATCATTTCCTTACGGTTAAAACTTAAGAGACGATGAACCTGTCATTTAGACAATGTTACCATGTCAGGAGATGAGGATAAAAGTATGATTGTCGAAATATTTCCCCTTACAGTACCTATGGTCCCATAAAGAGTATACATATGTTAAGCTCCTTCCACCGAAGGATCCAGACAAGGCGACCAATGATGAAGGAACAAGACTGGCAATACAGCTATGGTACTTGTTGCATGACAAACGTGGTGCAAAATACTCATTACAGTTTGATTCAGTATCGATCATCATGGATATGCACCTAAGGGGTCTACTCCATTTTGGTAAGGACCTCGTATCAAGGAATATACCGACAAAAAGGAGTGATCAGGAGATTGAGCGACAGTCTCCCAGCATGTGCCCTCGCATATGGGAATCAGTTGAAGGATAGCCTGTCGTGAACAAGATTGTTCGGCTAGGACCACCGTCAGCCAAGTTTGTGGATATCGACAGTCAAATCTTTGGTATGGATTTGATGCTCAAGACAGTGGAGCCAGTGTAAGCATGGAGTTATGAGGCAAGACTTGTCAGACTGAGGATACAGTGACGCAAACCACCCCCGAGACAGAGAGTCAAGTCATATAAATTTCAGTAGGAACAATCATATAAGGAAAAGCATACCCGAGTTAGAAACGGTTTCCTTAAGTCAGGTGTATTCATATTTGTTCCCTAAGCAACTAAATATCGAGGACGAGATTTCTTTAAGGGGGGAAGGTTTGTGACACCCTAGATATTGGCCCTTTCTTTTTTCTTTTTTTTTCTTTGGATTTTTGAATTTGAGTTGCTTTTCTGTGGCTCTATGGTCCTGAAACCTGGGAAGATCATCTCTTCTCATGCTCCCAAGTTGCTTGTCATCCTAAAAACCATCTCATGACCTTGTCATTTTCATCTTAGCCTAATCCCAATATTCTTTTATTGGGAATATTCCTTTTTTCTATTAAAGGAATAATCCTTTATGCTCTAGGTTGTGAAACAACGTATAGTTATGTTGCTCCCAAAATTCCCAAATAAATCTCATAAATTGTTTGGGTCATATCTTCCACAAATATGTCAAAACCCTTGCTTGGCATCGTCAAAGATATTTCACAAATATTCCTTTTCTCATTCTGCCCTAAGTGGCTTTTTGAGAAGGAAGTGTCATTTATCTTTGCTTGATTGACCCTAAACTTTTTTGAAACCTTTTCATGTCCATATCATTGCCTCATGCCAAAATTCAACTTAATTTTCCTAGTGAACCTTCCACAGCAAATTTCCAAAGTTTCTGTCAAAGGGAAGCCTGTGTGAAGAAAGTACTATCTAGGGTGATCCAAATGAGTTGAAAATTTTCATGGTCCTTCGTATGATCAAATCATCACTCTCCTCCAAATTTTAGCTCATGTAATAACTCTATGTGAGCACACCATCAATTCTTGGTTTCTGGTCAGATTTTTAGGTTGTGAAGCAACTATATTTTATATTGCTTCATTATTACTGAAAGATTACTAGGACATTCTCTCATCCATATAAACCCTCTCCACAAAATTTGGGATCATTTTATAAAGCCATTGGCCCTCTGCATTATGATAGAAGTACCACTTTGGCTTGGCCAAATGGCACAAAATTTTTATGGCATCCTCTCATAACCAATCATCATTCCTTGCCCATTTTCAGCTCAATCCATCACTCGTAGAGAGTGTAACTTCATGTTTTTGTTTCTGGACCAGATTATGCAGTTGCAAAGCAAGTGTATTAATTAGTGGTCCATATCCCTCCAAATTTCACAGGATGTTCGTTCCTTCTACCCTAAGCATCCCAGACACCATCGCTGGTTCTTATATCATCTATTTTCCCCGGACCACTTGCTCCAAGTTTGCTGCAACAAACTCATGGTGCTTGTTTCTTTCTATTCTCAGTGTTTGTGATCGTTTAATCACCTCAGGTCTGATCTATCTTGGAGGGACTTCACCGTAGACAACATTTGCCTGCCTATCGAGTCCTCTCCATGCTAGTCTGTGTGGTGCACTACAAAAAAATTTACACTTCCGTGATGATACGTGTTTGTCACAATATGTTGCGTTTTTTGTCATGCATGTACATCCATGACAAATTTATGATAGAATCAAGATAGTCATACATGTGCTGTCGTAGAAGTGTTCCATGACATTACCAAAATGATCATCACGGAAGTGTCCACTTCCATGACGATAAATCGCGCGTCACAGAAGTACTTTCATCAAGGGTGACCGACACGTGGAATCCACCGTAACGGAACACCGTTAAGCTATCAGGTCGGGTTTTGGATCTGATAACCCGTTAACAGCCCCGACCAATGGGAAATTTCCACGTGTAAAATTCTTATTGGCCGGACGAAACACGTGTCAGCTCGTCAGTGGGTCAGATAGGCGCCTATGATACGTCGACACATGGCACGGCCCAACAGAGGCCCATTCCAGTGAAAAGGCCGGCCCATTTGACTTGGTCAAAAGGTGGCGGGCCGGCCCATGGAAAGCCTGTTAACGGCCTGTTCGCATATAGCCCATTTACAGCCCACTAACCCAGGGCCCGTTATGCCCTGTCCGAATTAGGGCCAGTAGCGTCATCTGGGCCATCCAATATGATTCCAGCCCGTTTTCACTTATGGCCCATGTATGGCCCATGACGTCTTTCAGCCCATATGAGGCCCTATGTAACTCTTGGCCTATTAACTGCCCGTGGTGAAACTGGCCCGTAATGAAGAGTGTATCACTTTACACCCATTAACGGCCCGTGGTGAAACTGGCCCGTAATGAACAGTGTATCACTTTATACCCATGAACGGCCCATTACTCCGTTGGGCCGTTTCCAGCCCATGTTATCTTTCGGCCTTCCCAGAGCCCATTTATTCTTGGGCTCATTTCCAGCATTCGTTTACTAACGTCCCGCTACTGTCATTTTCTGCTTGTGGGCCAAATTCAGCCTGTTGTTACAGTCGGCCCGTTTGTGGTCTGTTAATACGTTGGGCCGTTTTCATAGCATCATCAAATACGGCCTATTAACGATGGCCCCCTTACGGTCGGCCCATGAACGGACGATTCCAACTCTAGCCTGTTTACGGCCATAATGCGGCCTGTTATTGGCCCATGTTTGGCCAATAGATCATATGGCCCGTATAAGGCCCATTGATGATACGGCCCGTAGAAGGCCCATTGTTTCTACGACCCATAGAAGGCCTACTGTTTCTACGACCCGTAGAAGGCCCACTGTTTCCACGGCCCGTAGGCGGCCCAGTGTCACTACAGTAAATATGAGCCCATGGTTATTGTGGCCTAGTTTTAAAAAATAGGTTATTGTAGCCACTAGCTAACCGCGGAAAAAGAACTGCAATGACTACAAGCAAACAAATAAACAAGACAACAAGGAAATAAATAAGCAAGCAACTAACGCTAGGCTATCATGGCTATTACACATATTACATCCACTGGGCATCAAAGTTCGCCACCAGTGCAAATATAGCGAACAAAGCAGCATATCATATACACTGGCCATCAAAATTGGCCACCAGTGCAAATAAACGCTGTAGCAAAACAAAAGCATAACTGAAACAACTCCAGAAGAGCTGAAGAAATGTTATCCTGGGTATCCACCATGGTGGCAATAAGCTTAGCAAGCTGATTAGCTTTGTCCTGTTTGGCGCTAAAATCCTCCAGCGCTTGCTGTTGCACCAGAAAGTATGCATCTGAATGCTCCAGGGACTTCCGCAGTCCTTCCGCTTCTTGTCGCAGCACAGCTGATCGATGTCTTTCAGCTTGTAGTTGAGACTCAAGAAACCGAACTGATTCAGACAGTGAGTTTGAATAGCTTGTGCAAGCGGTAGTGGCCAGTAACTCCAACACTAAACCAAGACAGGATGTGTCACTATCCTGAACCTTATCTGCATTACTTCCTTTACCATTGCTTAATAAGGCACTCTTCCCCAATATTCTGTCAGCATTCTAAAAGAAGAAACAAGCAGACACATAACAAGTTTAGCATGTACTAGTATATGAAACTCATT
This sequence comes from Aegilops umbellulata, assembly GCA_032464435.1. NCBI lineage: Eukaryota > Viridiplantae > Streptophyta > Magnoliopsida > Poales > Poaceae > Aegilops > Aegilops umbellulata. The sequence continues at coordinate 194,579,770 of CP136055.1, forward strand.
TCGGTGAACTAGTTCATTAGTAAGGTGGACAGGATTAAACTACCAAGTCTTCTATTGCCAAGTACTAGTACAAAATAAAAGCATCAAACAAACATATATCTATGTCCTATGGTAGCAATGGAATCTTAAATTAGAGCAGTTGTTCTTCAGGTTTAGGCCCTTGTTCTACATGAACAGAGTACAGTAAGACGCAAGAATATAATACTTAAAAATAGAAAATGAGCTCATAGACCTTACCACATTCTTGGTTCGGGACCAGTACGGAACAAGGCGTTCCCAGTCATCATCCAGTAAATGTGTCTCAGGAGAATGTAAGGGAATTTGATGAGTTTCTTTGGCAGTGAAGTACATCTTCTTCAGGTAATTCCGATACTGCCACCAAGCATTGTTGAAGATAGCAGAGGTATTAGCACAAGTTACCTCATCCTGAGTTTCCAAATCGGTCCTTCTCTATAGAGAAAAATGGGAAAATTTGATGTATTATAACCATCATGGAGGTAGGATGTATGGGACGAAGCAAAGTAATTGCCATGAATAACATTACTTACACATAACTCCTGGACAAACACCTGTAACTGGCATTTTCCTTCATCTTCAGTATAATATTTCCAAGATGGGAAGACACGCACAGATGATTTAACAACATCAAATGCGATAGATGCTAAACTACGACTAGCTGGTTGTGCTTCCTCCACAGGAATAGGCGTACTAACTGGTAGAGTTGGGGTTTGCCGTGATAGTACTGGCCCTTTGGGCACTGGAGCTGCCTTACTAACTGCTCTTGTTTGGGAGCGCTGTGGTGGAGATGGTGCTGTGTCAACAGGAACTGGGTTACTATTGGCTGGGGTTGGGTTATTTTGGGTGAAGCTGGTTCTCTGTCCATCGTAGTAGGGGTACAATCTATGAGAGTTTGGGTTATGTGTGGTAGGGCTGGTTCTTGTGCATGTACAACCGGGGTGCTATCTGATGAGGACATCAATACCATTGTTACACCCACATCCCCTGCTGTTATACATACTGGACCAATTACTAGAGCTCGTGCACGCCAATTGAATTATCAGGTACTTTCGTTTCTTGGTAATGATTCTAATGTTTATGAGAATATGATGCTGCCTAAATTGGATACATTTGTTTTGCTTACAAATGAAGGGCCTAGCTTGGAGAAGGATGATCATTGGAGCAAGAACAAGCATGGAGTTGATGGCATGCGCAAGGGAGACAAGAACAGAGTTTCAAGTGGTGATTTCAGGACTTTCAAGCCACCATAATGGGTGCATGAAGCCTTGGACGAAATATACAAGATGCCACTTCATAATTTTTGTCCAGAGGCTATTCTAGGTGCCGCGTCACCTTGTTTTTGGGCAAGGCCCATGTAATTTCGAAATACTTCAATATAGGCTGTTTTTAGAGTCCGTATGTGTGGGGAAACAAGAGTTAGGGTGGGTTTCGGACCCCTCCTCCAAGGGCCACGAAATTCCCCCCCTCTTCCTCCATATATACAGCCCCTAGGGCATCATTTAGACTTTGGGTTTTGTTTAGATTAAAAGTTCGCCATAGATGCAACTTCGCGTACTTCGTTTGTGTTCAACGACCAGACCAAGGCGTCACAGAACCCCACCTTGATCAATAAAGCTTTCCTCTTATATTCGCAATATCCAGATTGCAATCTTAGTTTCTTGCTTGTTCTTTGTTTGCCTGCAGGAAACAGACCTTCGTGGTTAGGTTGATCATGCTCCGGCGTGGTCAATAACCTCTCGGAGTTGGTTTAGCGATTGCTAAGGCGCGACGTCCTCGCACGTTCGTAGTCGGATCGTCAAAGTCGACTTCCTCCAAAACGATAGCCACCATCTCATCGAAAGACGGGACACCTTTGCCTCTATCAAGTGGTATCAGATTTCCAGGTTGCTCGGTGAGATTTTACAGTTTTTCATAGTTTAGATCGAGTCTGTTTTTCATACCTACAGTCCACAAAAAAAAGCCAAAAAAATTAGGGTTAGTTCATCTTATCCGAACCAATCTGAGCCTTTGCATAATCTTTTCTGTATTTGCTTTGTTGAATTTGCGGTTGCATCGTCGTGTCAAGTTGCAGGTCTTAGCGTCTAGTCCTTTAGAGTTTCAAGTTCTGTTCACAGGTTGTCACGTCGCTGCTGCCATATATCACCACCGCATCATCATCATCACCGCTGCCATATACCACCATCGTCATCACCGCTGCCACATACCACAATCGTCATCGCCGCTACCGTATACCACATATCCACCGCCATCACGCTAATCCGAGTCCACCTCCATCATAGATTCGCCACCAGTCCGTGTTCCATCGCCCTGCAAATATCCGCCACCAGTCCGAGTTTCCACCAGATTCATCTCCTCCACGAGTCCTAGTCCGAGTCCAGTAATTGTTGCTTTGTTCTCGTGTCGGTGTACTAAAGTAGGGGTACCTTAGTACCCCGAACTTGTGCACGGGCAGTAGTAGCGTCCCGCGGCAAGGCTTGCCAGGGGAGCGACAAGAGTCTCCACGGCCCTTTCTGGGCCGGACGAAGGCCAAGTGATCGAGCCTAGAAGACCAAGCCCCGGCAAGAGGAGCTTGCCGGGCCAAGAAGGCGAGGTCCGGCAAGAGGAGCTTGCCGGGCCAAGGCGACAAGGCCCCGGCAAGAGGAGCTTGCCGGGACGACTAAGCCGAAGCACCAAGGCCCCGGCGGGAGGAGCTCGCCGGGACGGCCAAACCAAGGCACCCCAAGAGAAGCCCGCCGCGGCGCGCCGCGCACCCCGGCAAGGCCTGACGAGCGGCAAGCTCTCAGGTGCGGCAAGACAACCACCGCGGCAAGACACTTGCCGCGGCAAACCACCACCTCAGGCATGTGCTCCAGCTCACCTGCCCACGCGTCACTCTGGAGCTTCCCCAGAGGCACGTGGCGGGGCGCCGCGCAACCTGGGGCGCGCGGTGGCATGCGACGTTGGCAGAGTCGCCCCCGTGGCAAGCGGAGGCGCCCCTAACGGTCCGCCTCGGCACTGTTCGGGGGATCCAGACGGGCATTTAATGCCTTTGTCCCCCACCGTCAGAGTTAGGTGCGATAGCACTGCGCGGCCACTATTCGCACAGTTCCTTGCCATTTTTACCCTCACCTGCGTCGCTACCTGTGGGAAACCCCTTAGCATATAAAAGGAGGCCCATGCGCACGTAGGGACCGAGGGGAGGAGAGAGGGAGAGAAGACCCAAAAAGAGGACACCTAGTAGACCCTCGTCTACGTCCAGCTCCAGCTTACTGTAGCTTCTTGCGCTCCAGAGCAAGAACTCGAATCAACCAGACAAGCAGCAGTAGGGTTTTACGCATCCGTGCGGCCCGAAGCTGGGTAAAATCGTTGTGTGTGTGTCGCCTCGATCTGCTCTTTGTGCAACCTCCGCCCCCGCCGAACCGAAAAGGGGCTCCGTCCCCATAGGTGCTCGTGGAGGCCGATTTCCCCCGACAGCCTTGGCGCGCTAGGTAGGGGGCTGCGTCGAGGTTGTGCGAACCAGATTTGGCGACCACAGCACTCGGCTCCGGCAAGCGATGGCAGGCCGTGAAGCCCCGAGCCCTCGTTATTCCCTTACCTCGAGAAGGGGGGATGACAGGATAGGCTGGGCGTCGCCCGAGGAAGCTGCGCCTTGCCGGACTGCAAACAACAGAAAAGCTAAGTTGCCAAAATTTGAGCAATTAAGCTCCTTTTTACCCTTAAGTTATCTTCCTCGAACGGCCGAGCTTCGTATGGGAAACCTGTGCGCGGAGGGGCCGGCTCGTGGCTGGTTGCGCCCTTATTTCGTTTCGAGTCCGCTCAACGACTTAAGTGTGCTACATCCAGAGTGGCGTCCTTACTTTGTTTCGAGCTTGCTCGGCAGCTTAAGTGTGCTGCGACTGCAGTCGCAACGCTTACCTCACCCTGAGCCTGCTCAACATTGTAAGTGAGTTGCGCCAGCCGCGGCAAGGTTTCTTGCCGGTGGAGGCACCGCCAGCGGGTTGCTGATGTCCCGCACTCGGCACCCGTGGCAAGGCGGAGGCTTGCGCCGACAAGTTCCTGGAAGCGTAGGGCGCGAACGTACGAAGCACAAAGTCGAATGAGGGAGATAACAGCGCAATGAACTGCCTAAGATAAAAGTTATATTCCAAAACGACTTGCCGCTGCTCTAATCAGCTGTTTCTATGACATGCTCAGCTGCGACAAGGGAAGAAAAGAAAGAGGTGGGCGGCCTAATCCGCGCGGTCGCCCTCGACCCTCCTGATCCCGGCCACCCTTTCCACAATGGGGGTGACGAGGGCCCTGATCTCCGCCAGGTCGGCGTCTTCCGGCAGGTGCCTGAGGACGTTGGTAAGCCTGATGGTGGTGTTGCGGAAGACGATCTTCACCAGCACCCTCTCGAGGGCCCCGGAGACGGCTTCCCGCATCTCCTCGGCCAGCTGCTCTGGGATCGTTTCCCGGAGGTGCTGGAGCACCCCCACCAAGCCCTTGAAGAAGGAAGTGAGCTTGACGCTCGGCGAGACGTTCTCGCCGGAGGGGTACTCGTGGCCCTCCATCCCCAGCAGCTTCAGCTCCTTGTCGATGGTGGTGGCGATGTCGACGAGGCCTTCGGTCCACCGCTCCACCGTCTCCTGGAAGGCGTTCTGGGTAACGGCGGCGCGCTTCAATAGCTCCTCGTTGCCAGCAACCTCCTTCCGCAAGGTCGCTTCCTGCCCCTTGGCGCTCTCCAGCGCCTTGGCCAGGGTGTCCAGCTTCAGCTCGAGGTCGGCCTTGGAATCCTTGGCGGCGTCGAGCTCCCGGATCTTCTCGGCGAAGCGGCCCTGCAGCTCGCCAAGGGTGTGAGCGCCCTTCTCGCGCTCCTGTTTGAGCGCGGCAAGCTCTTCGCCGCTCGCCTTGAGGTCGCTGACGAGCTGCGCCACCCTTGTCTCCAGCTCCCCCTTGATGACCTCGGCGGCCGCGGCAGCGTCCTGCGCTTTCGGCAGGGCCCCGCCAAGCGCCTGCTCGCGCGCGGCAACCTCCTCCTCGTGGCTAGCGAGGCTGGCCTTCTGCTGCACCAGTTCACTTTCCCGCGCGGATAGCCCCGCAGCGGCAAGCCTCTGCTGCTCTTCGGCCTCTGCCTTCTCGAGGAGAAAGGCCGTCCGCGCCTCGTCGGGCAGCCTCCGCTCCTCCGCCAAAGACCGGAGAGCCTCCTGGTTGAGCTCCCGAAACTCCCCGGCACGCTTCTCCATGTCCGCGCCGGCCCTCGCGACGAGTGCCTCCTGGCGCTCCACCTTAGCCTGCCGGGCGCGGTAGAGCGACACAAGCTTCCGGAGCAGCCGCTCCTCCTCGGGCTCGCCGCTGCTGGTGCTTGGCGCGTCGACCACTGTCAGCCCGACGGAGGTGAGCACTTCTCCGTCCAAGGCCTCCCCCTCGACCGGCGCCCTGGAGCTAGGCTCCCATGGGAGCCTGATGAAGACGCCATCGCCGGCCTTCAGGTAGGCACCCGCCGGGGGCTCCTCGAGGCCCGACGCGGCGGCAACAGCGGGATCGCCGGACGGCGGAGTGCTTGACGCCCCTGCCTCCCCGGGGCCGTCGGCACGGTCGCCGGTCCCCTCGCCGTCTGCCGCCGCGGCGGCCTTGGCGGCTTCGGCCTCCCTGCCGCCTGCGGGGTCGTCGGTGCCGTCCGCCTCCTCGATGACGACGACGTCGTCGGCGTCGCCGCGCGCGCCCTCCGCGACGACGACCTCGATCTCCATCGGGTCCGCGGTGGGCGGGTCTGATGGCCGGAAGAGGGGAGAAGAGTCAACCGAACAGCCGACAAAAAAGGCTCATAAGGAAAGATAACCAGGGGATGTTTTCCGTGCAGGGGGGCTTACCGGTGGCAGGGTCCGTGGCTGCGGCCTCCGCTGCCGGGGGATCGCTGGCCGCGTCCCTCGCCGGAGATCCCTCCCTTGCCGGAGAGGTCTTCCTTGCCGGGGGCTCCTCCCTTGCCGGGGAGGTCTCCCCTGCCGGGGGCTCCTCCCTTGCCGGAGATTTCTCCCTAGGCGGGGTGGTCGACGCAGACGGCGCGGCAGGAGTACCCCCCGGGGTCGCCTGCTGGGGCTGCTCTGCTCCTACCCAACAACAACAACAGCCACATGTCAACAAAGAGAAGGGGAGCTCACGCGCGCGCCAAACAGCAAGAACTAGCCGTGCACTCACCCTGGAGGCTGCGCTGTGGGCTGCCCTGGGGACCCGCTGCCAAGTCCGGCAAGGTCGTCTCCGGCACCTCCCCAGTTGCCGGGGGAGATTCGCCCTCAAGGACGACCAGCGAGATCTTGGCCCTCTTCGCCCTCCTCTGGGCCAGGCTCCTGAATGGGAATGGTTTCGGGGGAGGATGAGTGGGCTGCGAAACAAGATGAAGCAACAGAAATCAAGGAGATACAAGCTCTACCAGGAACTTACTCTTCGTCCTCCTCTTCGTCGTCGGAGCTAAGCGCGGAATAGTCAAAAACCGGCTTGCTCCAGGCGCGAGGAGACAGGGGAGTGGGTTCCCGGGACCGCTTGGCGGGGACAGTAGACGACCCCGCCCCCGTTGCCGCCGTGGTACGGGGAGCGGCACGAGCAGAAGCCGCGGCCCGTGAGGACCCCGCTCCCGCTGCTTCGGAGGCGCGTGTCACGCGGGGCTGCGGTTGCTGGTCGGCCTGCCGCACCACCTCTCCGGCCCTGCGGAGACGCCTCCTCGGCTGGGCAGGGGGCTCCGCCTGTGACGAGCTGCCCGGGAGCTGCGAGGAGGGCGCGTCAACCTCCGGCAAGCCGCTCGCGTCCTGGGCGGGCTCGCCCGCGCCATCGTGCCCGGCTGGTTCCTCCGCGCCGGCGAGCTCCATTTGGTCGGTGAGGCTCTCCGCCTCCGCCACGTCTGCTTCGGCCAGGGTGAAGCCAGACTCGCCCGCGGCCGCGGCGGCGGCCGCCTCCTCCATTCTGGAGGCGATGTAAGCCAGCTCCTCGGGGGTGGTGTCCCGCGTGAGGCCCCTCTTCTCGTCGGGGTCGACCGGCACCTCCTCCAAGTTGTCGAAGAAGGCTTGCACGACGTCGTCCGCCGGCTCCTGCCAGGTCGCGTCGATCCCGTGGGAGTCACACAGTGGCATCATCGCGAGGATGCGGCTGAGCGCCGAGTTGTTGCACAGGGGGACGACGCCCGGCGGCAACCTGAACCATTCTGGGTGCTCGGAGTCGTACCTGAACAGCTCCTTCAACACTCCGACGAGCTCCAGAACGGTGAAGTTGTAGTTAAGGCCCGGGCGCAGCCTCATGATGTCCGCCGTGTTTTGGAATTCCCAAGCCGGCTTCCCCCTCTCCTGCAGGGGGCGATACGCCGGCGAAGGAAATCCGCGCCGACGGCGCCGACTGTGAGCCCGGCGCACCTGAGGCGCAGGATTCGGGTGACGGCAATCTTCAGCTTGGCGTCGTCCGGGGCTAGGTCGCTCCAGTCACGGCCGCGCACCACTGGGGTTCGGCGCACGACGGTGAACGGCGATGGATTTTCCTCGACGATCAGGCACCAATCGGCCCTCCACTCCACCCATCTGCCACGGAGTTCCCCCTCCAAGTAGACCTCTTTCTTGCCGGTCCTGGAGACCCAGGCGACTCTGCCGGACAGCGGCTCTCCTTTCTCCACCCGAGGAGTAAACAAGTGGCGGAAGAGGGCTACGTTGGGGCGAACTCCGACAAAGTTCTCGCAAAGGTGTGCGAAAACCGCCATTGTCAGAACGGCGTTGGGGGTGAAATCAAGGAGGTGGAGGTTGTAGGTGTGCATGATGTCGCAGAAGAACTCGGAAAAAGGCGGGCAGAGCCCGCAATAGAAGAACACGACGAAGAAAGGGTACCCGGTCGGGTACAACTTCTGGGCGATGGCGGGAAGAACTCGCGTGCGCGGATGCGCTCGCGTCGCCGTCGACCAAAAGAGGCGGTATCCGTTCTTCAGCCCCAGCGCATCGAGCTGAGGGGGGAACGTCGCCGTCTCCTTTCGAAGCGCTTCCAGCCGCAGCGCCTCGGCCGACTTCACGGCCTTCCCCTTCGCCTTGTCGCTCTTCGGGGCCATGGCAGATACGGGGAGGAGGAGTTGTCGGCGTTGGCGGCGCCGGGGGCTACGAGGGTGAATCGCCGCTTTCTCTAGTAAGGAGGAAGTGGCGGAGATTTTCGAGGAACAGCAACCGGCGGAATGGCGAGCTGCCCCTGTTCCCTCCGCTTATAAAGGGGGGGGGCGTTTCGCCTTTCCAAATAAAGGAATCGTGCCCGACGTGACGCATGCCTATGGGCCTCAAGCCCCGCGCACGCCACCCACGACACGCACGCCTCGCACGCCTCGCCCCCCACGACGCCGCGATAAGCGCGTGCCACTTGGGGAGGGCGCGACGGGCACGGAGTTAAGGAGCGGCGCGACCCAGGCCACGCGTGCCCGTGCACTGTTAGGGCCTGGCCCAACAACGCTCATCACCGTGTATGGCCCAGACCCAGGGGCTCCTGTCGGTGTACTAAAGTAGGGGTACCTTAGTACCCCGAACTTGTGCACGGGCAGTAGTAGTGTCCCGCGGCAAGGCTTGCCAGGGGAGCGACAAGAGTCTCCATGGCCCTTTCTGGGCCGGATGAAGGCCAAGTGATCGAGCCTAGAAGACCAAGCCCCGGCAAGAGGAGCTTGCCGGGCCAAGAAGGCGAGGTCCGGCAAGAGGAGCTTGCCGGGCCAAGGCGACAAGGCCCCGGCAAGAGGAGCTTGCCGGGACGACTAAGCCGAAGCACCAAGGCCCCGGCGGGAGGAGCTCGCCGGGATGGCCAAACCAAGGCACCCCAAGAGAAGCCCGCCGCGGCGCGCCGCGCGCCCCGGCAAGGCCTGACGAGCGGCAAGCTCTCAGGTGCGGCAAGACAACCACCGCGGCAAGCCACTTGCCACGGCAAACCACCACCTCAGGCATGCGCTCTAGCTCACCTGCCCACGCGTCACTCTGGAGCTTCCCCAGAGGCACGTGGCGGGGCGTCGCGCAACCTGGGGCGCGCGGTGGCATGCGACGTTGGCAGAGTCGCCCCCGTGGCAAGCGGAGGCGCCCCTAACGGTCCACCTCGGCACTGTTCGGGCGATCCAGACGGGCATTTAATGCCTTTGTCCCCCGCCGTCAGAGTTAGGTGCGGTAGCACTGTGCGGCCACTGTTCGCACAGTTCCTTGCCATGTTTACCCTCACCTGCGTCGCTACCTGTGGGAAACCCCTTAGCATATAAAAGGAGGCCCATGCGCACGTAGGGACCGAGGGGAGGAGAGAGGGAGAGAAGACCCAAAAAGAGGACACCCAGTAGACCCTCGTCTACGTCCAGCTCCAACTTACTGTAGCTTCTTGCGCTCTAGAGCAAGAACTCGAATCAACCAGACAAGCAGCAGTAGGGTTTTACGCATCCGTGCGGCCCGAAGCTGGGTAAAATCGTTGTGTGTGTGTCGCCTCGATCTGCTCTTTGTGCAACCTCCGCCCCCCGCCGAACCGAAAAGGGGCTCCGTCCCCATAGGTGCTCATTGAGGCCGATTTCCCCCGACATCTCGATTTCCAGATCACGCGATACTCCGAGTCGTGACAGAGTAGGACTCCCCAACATCCGAGCCATCCGCAGAAGAAAAATAGTTCCAGTTTCAAAAAAGAAAAACTAAGTCTGGAAAATTCTGGCTAGGCAGGTTTTAGACCATTTGTAGACTTTTTCAAAAAAAAATTGTTGCGGAGCAAAAAAAAAAGAGGAAAAAAAGTGCAAAAAAAAAGAAAAAAAAAGAGAAAAAAATTCAGAGTGTGCTCCTCCCTTGTTTACGTGCAGCGCCGTGATTTTGTTAGTGTTCTAGGCTCGCGTCTCTAGCACGGTCTAGCCTAGGACCAGCACAGTACCGTCGTTGAGCGTTTATTCAACTTTGCATCTCTGGATTGATTATTGCTGACCCTTTTTGCTACCATATTAAAAGCCTTCCCGGCTCCACATACATCTACATCGTGCGTTTGACTCTCCCTGGTAATCGCTCTATCCAAGCTTTGAGAGTTTTGACTACATCGGTTGCCGATCACCGCCTGCTGCTGGGTAAGAACTGGTAAGAATTTGAGATTTGCTTGACAGATTTGTGACACCCGCCACCACCACCACTTGTTAGTAGTCTGTAGGATCATATTCTTGTGTGTTTCTATTGCTGCTAACCATGCCAGGATCACAAGCCGACGAGACTGACTGGGAGAACATGACAAACAAAGCGTTACATGATAAGTTTCAACAAATGATGAGTGGACAGGTGGAAGATGTGCTAAATAGATTTGAAGAAGCCATGGAGAAGATAGATGGCATTGAGAAGGCGTTCGAAACAAAGCTCGATAACAAGTTTAATGAATTGCTCGCGCTTCTACCACCACCACCACCGGGTGCACCTAACGCACCTCTACAATAGCAACAACGACTACCTCCACATCGCGAAACAGCCCTCCGCCGAGCGACCCGTGTTCCTCTTCGGCCTGGCCAAGCTGCTGGTGCTGCTGTTGATACTTCTGTGGCTCCAGCTGCTGATGTGGGGGAGGATGATTATGTGGGAGATTACGAGGATGAGGTTGATCAACATCAGAACTACGTGCCACCACCAGCACCACAACCACCAGGTCGTCCACATGCAAATAATGGCAATGTTAGGGCTCCCCCTCAGGTACGAGATCATGACCATCTCCCTAAACTGAAATTGAATATTCCACCATTTGAGGGTAGATATGTTCCTGATATATATCTTACTTGGGAGTTAGAAACTGAACAACGATTTACATGTTTACAATATCCTAAGGAGAGACGTGTTCCTGCTGCTGTTTGTGCTTTCACTAGCTTTGCATGTGTTTGGTGGTCTGAACATTGTAGATTATATCCTGTTCCAGCTACTTGGACTGCTTTGAGAACTGCTATGCGTACTCGTTGGGTTCCACCATATTATCAACGTGAATTACTTCAAAAATTGCAGTGCTTAAGACAAGGCAAAAATTCGGTAGAAGAATATTATCAGGAATTACAAACTGGCTTGATTAGATGTGATATTGTTGAGGCGAATGAAGCTATGCTTGCACATTTTCTGGGTGGATTAAATAGAGAGATTCAAACCATTCTAGACTATAAGGATTATAATAATATCACTCGTTTATTCCATCTTGCTTGTAAAGCTGAATGTGAAGTGCAGGATCGACAGGCATTGGCGCGAAGTAACTTTTCTGCAGGTCGACCTTCATCATGGACACCACGTGCATCATCTACTTCCACACGTTCTGCTACACCGGCACCTCCGTCGGCTGCCACCTCCAACCGCGATACAGTAAAGCAGGCACAATCACCACTATCTGCCAAGAGCACACCTTCTGGGCCTGCAAAGAGCTCTTCATCCATGGCATCAACAGGTCAAACACATGATATTATTTGTCGACGTTGCAAGGGTGGAGGTCATTATGCGAGAGAATGCCCATCTAAGCGTGTGATGATTGTTACCGAGTATGGTGGGTATGAGCCCGCTAGTGACTATGATGAGGAGACTTTGGCTCTTATTACACATGAAGAACACGGTGGAGATGATTTTGATAATGAGACGCAATACATGGCTGCTGAAGATGCTGACAGGTATGAATGTTTAGTTGCTCAACGTGTTTCGAGTGTGCAGGTTACACAAGCTGAGCAAAATCAGAGGCATAATTTGTTCCATACAAAGGGAGTTGTGAAGGAACGTTCTAATCGCGTCATCATAGATGGAGGGAGCTGCAACAACTTGGCTAGCATGGAGATGGTGGAGAAGCTATCTCTCACCACAAGACCACATCCACATCCTTACTACATCCAATGGTTCAACAACAGCGGCAAGGTTAAGGTAACACGTACTGTTCGTGTGCATTTTAGTATCTCTACATATGCTGATTATGTTGATTGTGATGTGGTACCTATGCAAGCATGTTTCTTATTACTTGGTAGACCATGGCAATTTGATAAAAATTCTGTACACCATGGTAGAAACAATCAATATACTCTTGTTCATAAGGATAAAAATATTACTTTGCTTCCTATGACTCCTGATTCCATTTTGAATGATGATATTAATAGAGCTAATAAAGCAAAACAGGAAAAAAATAAGAGTGAAAATCAGATTGTGGCAAAAGAATTTGAGCAACAAATGAAGCCTCCTAATAAACCATCTAGTGTTGCTTCTAAAATAAAATTGAAAAGTGCATGTTTACTTGCCACCAAATTTGATATTGATGAGCTAGATTCTAGAAAATCTGTTTGCTACGCTTTTGTGTGCAAAGAGGCATTATTTTCATTCGAGGGTGTGCCTTCCTCTTTGCCCCCTGCTTTCACTAACATTTTGCAGGAGTTCGTTGACGTCTTCCCACAAGACGTGCCACCGGGATTACCACCTATTCGAGGGATTGAGCATCAAATTGACTTAATTCCCGGTGCATCGCTACCCAACCGTGCACCATACCGTACGAATATAGAGGAGACGAAGAAGATTATGCGTCAAGTACAGGAGCTGCTCGACAAAGGTTATATACGCGAATCTCTTAGTCCTTGTGCTGTTCCTATTATACTAGTGCCTAAAAAGGATGGTACATCGCGTATGTGTGTTGATTGTAGAGGCATTAATAATATTACTATTCGTTATCGTCATCCTATTCCTAGACTAGATGATATGCTTGATGAATTGAGTGGCTCTACAATATTCTCCAAAGTTGATTTGCGTAGTGGATACCATCAAATTCGTATGAAATTGGGAGATGAATGGAAAACAACATTTAAAACTAAGTTTCGTTTATATGAGTGGTTAGTCATGCCTTTTGGGTTAACTAATGCACCTAGTACTTTCATGAGACTAATGAACGAAGTTTTACGTCCTTTCATTGGACGATTTGTGGTAGTCTATTTTGATGATATACTGATTTATAGCAAATCTTTGGAAGAACATTTGGAACATTTGCGTGCTGTTTTTAATGCTCTACGTGATGCACGTTTGTTTGGTAACCTTGGGAAGTGCACCTTTTGCACCGATCTAGTGTATTTTCTTGGCTATGTTGTTACTCCACAGGGAATTGAAGTTGATAAAGCCAAGATTGAAGCTATTGAGAGTTGGCCGCAGCCCAAAACGGTCACACAAGTGAGGAGTTTTCTTGGACTCGCTGGTTTCTATAGGCGTTTTGTGAGAGACTTTAGCACCATTGCTGCACCTCTCAATGAGCTTACAAAGAAGGATGTGCCTTTTGTTTGGGGTACCGCACAGGAAGAAGCCTTCACGGTATTGAAAGATAAGTTGACACATGCTCCTTTACTTCAACTTCCTGATTTTAATAAGACTTTTGAGCTTGAATGTGATGCTAGTGGAATTGGATTAGGAGGTGTGTTATTACAAGATGGCAAACCTGTTGCATACTTTTCTGAAAAATTGAGTGGGCCTAGTCTGAACTATTCTACTTATGATAAATAATTATATGCTCTTGTTCGGACCTTAGAAACATGGCAACACTATTTATGGCCCAAAGAATTTGTTATACATTCTGATCATGAATCTTTGAAACACATTAAAAGTCAAGCTAAACTGAACCGTAGACATGCTAAATGGGTTGAATTCATTGAGAGTTTCCCTTATGTCATTAAACACAAGAAGGGTAAAGAAAATGTTATTGCTGATGCATTGTCTCGTCGTTATACTATGCTTTCACAACTTGACTTTAAAATATTTGGTTTGGAGACCATCAAAGATCAATATGTGCATGATGCTGAATTTAAAGATGTATTGCAGAATTGTAAAGGAGGAAGAACATGGAACAAGTTCGTCGTTAACGATGGATTTGTGTTTCGTGCTAACAAGCTATGCATTCTAGCTAGCTCCGTTCGTCTTTTGTTGTTGCAGGAGGCGCATGGAGGAGGACTAATGGGACACTTTGGCGTGAAGAAGACGGAGGATATACTTGCTACACATTTCTTTTGGCCAAAGATGAGACGGGATGTTGAGCGTTTTGTTGCTCGCTGCACTACATGTCAAAAAGCTAAGTCACGACTCAATCCTCATGGTTTATATATGCCTTTGCCTGTACCTAGTGTTCCTTGGGAGGATATATCTATGGACTTTGTTTTAGGTTTACCTCGAACAAAGAAGGGGAGGGATAGTATATTTGTTGTCATGGATAGATTCTCGAAAATGGCACACTTCATACCATGTCATAAAAGCGATGATGCTGTTAATGTTGCTGATTTGTTCTGTCGTGAAATTATTCGCTTGCATGGTGTGCCAAATACTATTGTTTCAGACCGTGATACTAAATTTCTTAGCCACTTTTGGAGATGTTTATGGGCTAAGTTGGGGATTAAACTGCTTTTTAGTACTACTTGTCACCCCCAAACTGATGGACAAACTGAAGTAGTCAATAGAACATTTTCTACTATGCTTAGGGCTGTTTTGAAGAATAATAAGAAAATGTGGGAAGAATGCTTGCCTCATATTGAATTTGCTTATAATCGTTCATTGCATTCTACTACTAAGATGTGCCCTTTTGAAATTGTCTATAGTTTCCTACCTCGTGCACCTATTGATTTGTTGCCTCTTCCATCTTCGGAGAAGGTTAATTTTGATGCTAACGTGCTGAATTGATTTTAAAATGCATGAGTTAACTAAGGAAAACATTGAGCGTATGAATGCTAAATATAAACTTGCTGGAGATAAGGGTAGAAAACATGTTGTGTTTGCACCTGGAGATCTTGTTTGGTTACATTTGCGTCAGGATAGATTTCCTAATTTGCGCAAATCAAAGCTAATGCCACGTGCTGATGGTCCTTTTAAGGTGTTAGAGAAAATAAATGATAATGCATATAAACTTGAGTTGCCTGCAGATTTTGGGGTTAGTCCCACTTTTAACATTGCAGATTTGAAGCCTTAGTTGGGTGAGGAAGATGAGCTTCCGTCGAGGACGACTTCATTTCAAGAAGGGGAGGATGATGAGGACACCAATACCATTGTTACACCCACAGCCCCTGCTACTATACATACTGGACCAATTACTAGAGCTCGCGCACGCCAATTGAATTATCAGGTACTTTCGTTTCTTGGTAATGATTCTAATGTTTATGAGAATATGATGCTGCCTAAATTGGATACATTTGTTTTGCTTACAAATGAAGGGCCTAGCTTGGAGAAGGATGATCATTGGAGCAAGAACAAGCATGGAGTTGATGGCATGCGCAAGGGAGACAAGAACAGAGTTTCAAGTGATGATTTCAGGACTTTGAAGCCACCATAATGAGTGCATGAAGCCTTGGACGAAATATACAAGATGCCACTTCATAATTTTCGTCCAGAGGCTATTCTAGGTGCTGCTTCACCTTCTTTTTGGGCCAGGCCCATGTAATTTCGAAATACTTCAATATAGGCTGTTTTTAGAGTCCGTATGTGTGGGGAAACAAGAGTTAGGGTGGGTTTCGGACCCCTCCTCCAAGGGCCACGAAATCCCCCCCCCTCTTCCTACATATATACAGCCCCTAGGGCATCGTTTGGACTTTGGGTTTTGTTTAGATTAAAAGTTCGCCATAGCTGCAACTTCGCGTACTTCATTTGTGTTCGACGTCCAGACCAAGGTGTCACAGAACCCCACCTTGATCAATAAATCTTTCCTCTTATATTCGCAATATCCAGATTGCAATCTTAGTTTCTTGCTTGTTCTTCGTTTGCCTACAGGAAACAGACCTTCGTGGTCAGGTTGATCGTGCTCCGGCGTGGTCAATAACCTCTCGGAGTTGGTTTAGCAATTGCTAAGGCGCGACGTCCTCGCACGTTTGTAGTCGGATTGTTAAAGTCGACTTCCTCCAAAATGATAGCCACCATCTCATCGAAAGACGGGACACCTTTGCCTCTATCTCTATCTCCACCAAGAGGTAGCACTGTTTTATTTGAAGACTGTGTTTTTAGTCCGCTAGATACTGGCATCACCCGCTCCAATTCAAATGGCTGATAAACAGGAAACATAGTTGAATGTACAGACATTGTATGAGAGACAGATGCAATAGATAGTGTGGAAAAAAGAGGGCGTGAAATAGTTGACATGTATATTGTTTAACCAAAACAGATAGCATGACATAATTTCACATATATGATGTCTATCTAAACTGGATAGCATAGCATAACATAATTCAAAGATATGATGAATAACTAAACATGATCGCATGACATAATTCACCTACATGTTATCTAAGTAATCAGGATCGCATCATTTAATTCACATATGTGATTTATATACTAAACAGAGGGCATTCGATATGATGTCTGAACTAAGAACATGGTGTTGAATATTGTGTATATGATGTCTAAACTATGCAATGCAAGACATCGTATGCATGATATGAGCAGTATAATCGTGCCAAGTTAGAGCATACACCTCAGTGGGGGAATATGACTGGTCATCTGTCTCTGAATCCATCTCTGAGGAGCTATCGGGACCCAACAAGAGATCTGCTTCGACAGGTAGCACTGTCTGCTCTGAAGGCCTTGTTTTCACTCCAGATTTTTCCATCTCCCACCCAAATGGCTGATTCACAGGAAGAGTAGTTTAATGTACAAACATTGTCGATAAATGGAAATGTAATGAAGAAAAGGATGGGCAAGATATCATTCAAATATATGATGCCTGGTTAAACATGATGGCATTACACATTTCACATATATTATGGCTGGCTAAAAGACATGAGACTGCATAATTCCCATATATGATATAGAAACTAAACAGGTGCCATTATAGAACATGTCTAAACTAAACAGATGACATATATGATGTCAAAAGTAGGCACTACAAGGCAACATATGCATGATATGACTAACATCATCATGCCAAGGTAGAGCAAACACCTTGGGGGATAAATAGGAGTGGTCAGCGGCGTCTGAATCCGCCTCAGAATAGATATCTTCCTCTAGATTACAATCTGGAGAGGGGTGGGGAGGGTTTGCCATTGAACCCACCATGGAGCGATGTCTGCATGACATTGTATTGCCGCGCAAAACTCTTCTCTTTTTGTCTACATGTTCAGCATGACTGTGTACAATATCTGACATGCATACGAAAAAAATATGGTGAGATTATGTAAGGAGAGCATGCAGAAATTTAGAGTGATGGTAACAACCAGTGGATCGATGTTTTTCCGTTGAACCAAAATAGCCCTAATGGATCGACGTGAATGTATAGAAATAAGTGATGCAACAAGTGTAGAACCTCTTTGCCGTAGCCGTGTCGACCTCAACATCATTGGGTTGGTCGCTGAAGCAGTTGATGCAGAGGTGGCTGTCGGAGGTGTGGAGGAAGATCTGACGAATCTGTAGACGACGTCCAGGGAACTTCTCTGTTGTGATGGATCATTCTGTCATTGGAGCAGCTCCGGTGAGCCGTAAGACGTCAAGGCTGAAGCAGCACAAGACAGACATCGTCAACTCAAGTGGGATTCTAATAGCATCTCCAATAGATGATGTAAAATGGATGTAAAATTAACATCACCAAAAACCACCTGACTACAACAGATGAGGTAAAAACTGTTGACTCTGAACTTACCTGTCAAAACTGAAATTTACTATGGAATCTGAATGCTACTTTCGAAACTGAACGCAATGGTAGCAGAGAGGCACTTGACATCTAGTTTAGGGAGGGCCTGCAGTTCATCTTCAACCTGCACCCCCTGAGCCGCCAGCCACCATAGGCCGAACCGCCGACCCCAGCGCCGCCTCGCCGCCCTGAAACAACTCGCCACCGCCGCCCCAGCTAGCCCTCTAGGCCCCCCGCCCCCACCCTGAACCTTAAGATATATAGTGGGGTACCTCTCCGGCGAGCCCCCGTCCCCGCTGCAGGTGGTTCTTCCTTAACTCCGGCGAGCCGCCCCAACCCCTGAAAATCGACTGACCCAAAAGTCGATTCAGTCGACTGAAGTGTGGCTTAATCGGTGTAGAGCAGCAGCACGAGCGAGGGGGAGAGCAGCAGCAGCAGCAGCTGGGCAAGCGAGCGATCGAGCGAGAGCCGGAGCAGCAGCAGCAGCGCGAGCGAGCGAGCGAGAGCCAGAGCAGCAGCAGCAGATCCGGCTGGTATGGACGCCGCCGCCGAAGGGGCCTCACACTGGGAGGGGGGAGCCTCCATGGAGATGTCACCCGCGGCGCCGACTTCAAGGTAGCCGCTCCATGGGGGTGCGGGATGGAGCACCATCGGCGCCGGGAGGTCGAGTTAAGGAGATGGTGCGATGCAATGAGTGTACAACCTCTTTGATGGCGCCGAGTAGGCCTCGGCTGCATCCGAGAAGTCGGTGAGGATGCTGCGGTTCTGGTGTTGCAGGTTAAGGCGGCGCTGTGGGGATGGAACAACCGCGATAGACGAGGCGATCGTCGGAGCAGCTCCTTGGAGGTGGTGGACTAGGCGGCTTAACCGGCGGGACGGCGAGATGGACGACGGGTCCTCATCCGGGGAGGTGGACGAGGGACGTCGAGCTGTTGCGGTGGACGACGTCGTCGGGGAAGAGGCTCCGACTGGGCAGCGGTGACATGGCGGACGGTGGAGGGTGGGGTTTCGTGGCTGGAGCGGAAAGGTTATGGCGTCCTGGGATTTCGAATGCCGAAAAGGGGGCGATGGGAGGGGGTGAAGCATGACTTAGGAACACGCTTGTCCAAAATGTACGGTGTGTTACAGAAGTACCCCCCACCGATTTGAACTAGCGGCCCTTTCGGCTCAGGGTTAGAAGGGGGATTTCACGTGTCGGAATTTGGCAGCTGGAGGGAGTTTTCGCGCGCGTTGTAATTTCGGGATAGCAAGGCGCGGGTTGTGAAGGCACCAGTTTTGGGAGCACGATATCTGAATTTTTGGGATATAACAAGACGCGGGTTGAATTTTAGGGACAAGCCTAACGTGTAGTAATATTGTACTTGTACGTACCAAGTCAATTCGCACTTCCCTCAACCAAAAAGAAAACGAAAAAAATAAAATTATTCACACCACACAAAGAGAGAGTCTTGCCCCGTTTTACTATAAAGATGCTATTCAAAGCTACTCCCTCCTTCCATCTATATAGGGTCTAATGCGTTTTTCGATGCTAACTTTGACCAAATATTAGAGCAATGATATATGACATGCAACTTACACAAAGAACACCGTTAAATTTGTCTGTGAAAGGTTCTTTCAATGATATAATTTTCACATTGTGCATGTCATGTACTATTAATCTTGTCAATAGTCAAAGGCGGTCTTAAAGATCTCATTACGCCCTATATAGATGAAAGGAGGGAGTATGAATCCATGTTATGTCCGATTAAATTTTTCGCTTGCTGTATAATGCATGTAACCTACTCATACCAACATTTTAGTGCATTCCAAATGTCTATAGTACCGCTGCAATTCGAACTAAATTTGAATTCGTTTCTCTATTTCAATAAGAATCTACAATCATGATTGTTGCTAACTTCAACCATCATAGTTTCCTTGCTATCCGCCAAATATAAATCAGACGGCCTATAATGCAGGATGGCAGGCACACCATCATCAACAACTCCGTTTTCTTATAAGAGTAGAGATAAAATATATTAAATGTAGTATACCATGTTCATAACCACACCATGTGTATCACCGTTATATATATTCACACATGCGTCGGTTTGAAACACTATGATAAATTCTTCAAATATCTGAATTCGCTTTTTATAATGAAGTAGATATGATCTCTATTCGTCTTTTACACCCACACAACCCTCTTATCTTTGTAGCTAGCGCTAACTTTCTCTTGTGCATGCACACGCCCGCATCCCTATCACCCTCTCTCAGCATTCTCTAGCTCCATCGCGCAAATTCGTCTTTTCACTTTAGGTCATTCACCCACGGTGTGTGTAGCCCCCCCAGCTCCTTCTTTACGGCACACATCGATCGATATGCCTCTCTAGCCAGGTGTGCCTAGCACAAACACAAGCTTCCCCTCTTCTCTTGTCACCGTCCATGCCTCACTCCCACCACTCTTTTCATCGTTCTCGTACTCGCACACTCCTCCCCCTCGATATAGTATGCCTCTCATACCACCTCCTACATGCATCCCTCTCTCTCTATCCTTCTCCTCGTGCCTCATTTGCTTCTAACACACACATGCATGTATACCGATCGATCTCCCAACATATACCTAGTGTCGGGGGAAACCGGCCTCCAAGAGCACCTATGGGGATGGAGCCCCATGTCGGTTCGGCGGGGGGCAGAGGATGCACAAAGAGCAGATCGAGGCGACACACACACAACGATTTTACCTAGCTTCGGGCCGCATGGATGCGTAAAACCCTACTGCTGCTTGTCTGGTTGATTCGAGTTCTTGCTCTGGAGCGCAAGAAGCCACAGTAAGTTGGAGCTGGACGTAGGCGAGGGCCTATTGGGTCCCATCCCCTCTCTACGTGCGCATGGGCCTCCTTTTATATGCCAAGGGGATTCCCACAGGTAGCGACGCAGGTGAGGGTAAAAATGGCAAGGGACTGTGCGAACAGTGGCCGCACAGTGCTATCGCACCTAACTCTGACGGCGGGAGACAAAGGCATTAAATGCCCATCTGGATCGCCTGAACAGTGCCGAGACGGACCGTTAGGAGCGCCTCCGCTTGCCACAAGGGCGACTCTGCTAACGTCGCATGCCATCGCGCGTCTCAGGTTGCGCGGCACCCCGCCACGTGCCTCTGGGGAAGCCCCAGAGCGACGCGTGGGCAGGTGAGCTGGAGCGCAGGCCTGAGGTGGTGGTTTGCCGCGGCAAGTGGCTTGCCGCGGTGGTTGCCTTGCCGCACCTGAGAGCTTGCCGCTCGCCAGGCCTTGCCGGGGCGCGCGGCGCGCCGCGGCGGGCTTCTCTTGGTGTGCCTTGGTTCGGCCGTCCCGGCGAGCTCCTCCCGCCGGGGCCTTGGTGCTTCGGCTTAGTCGTCCCGGCAAGCTCCTCTTGCCGGGGCCTTGTCGCCTTGGCCCGGCAAGCTCCTCTTGCCGGGCCTCGCCTTCTCGTCCCGGCAAGCTCCTCTTGCCGGGGCCTGGTCTTCTAGGCTCGATCACTTGGCCTTTGTCTGGCCCGGAAAGGGCCGTGGAGACTCTTGTCGCTCCCCTGGCAGGCCTTGCCGCGGGACGCTACTACTGCCCGTGCACAAGTTCGGGGGACTAAGGTACCCCTACTTTAGTACACCGACAGGAGCCCCCGGGCCTGGGCCATACACGGTGCCGAGCGTTGTTGGGCTAGGCCCTAACAGTGCACGGGCACGCGTGGCCTGGGTTGCGCTGCTCCTTAACTCTGTGCTCATCGCGCCCTCCCCAAGCGGCGCGCGCTTATCGCGGCGTCGTGGGGGGCGAGGCGTGTGAGGCGTGCGTGACGTGGGTGGCGTGCGCGGGGCTGAGGCCCGCAGGCATGCGTCACGTCGGGCACGACTCCTTTATTTGGAAAGGCGAAGCGCCCGCCCCCATTTTCAAATGGGGGAGGGGGCGTGGAGGCGCGGCTTGGTGAACGAACAGGGTCGAGGCGCGGCTTTCGGGGAGCCCGTCCCCACGATCACGGGTGGGGAGAGGTCGCCTCATCCGTCTCCTCGGCCCTGCTCGCCTGCCACGCGTCCTCCATGCACTTGGGGTCGCGGTGGTGGAAGCGGAAAACCGGGCCGACGCGGGTTGAGGTAGAGGGTCGGCCCCGTCGCCTGCCCTTCCTCTGCTTTGATTGGTTGGGCGGGGCGGCCGAGCCCCCACTCCACCCCTTTATAAGGAGCGGAAGGGGGCGATGAGGGTCCGCACTCCTCCCTTCTTTCTTCTCTTTGATCCCTGGTCCCCTCTCCCCAACTGTCATGGAGAAAGGGAACCCTGGTCCCTCTTCGGTAGCGGCAAGGGTTGCCGCCAGGCAGCGAGCCCCTCCTCCTCTTGCACCCGCGGCGGCGGAGCCAACCGAAAGGGGAAGGGGGAGGGGGCGAGGTCGTGGACGAGGCCGTGGACGGGGCCGAGGCGCTCGAGGCGGGCAGGACGGCGCGCCGGCCTCGCCTCTGCCGGCGGGTCCGTTTCCCCCGGTGGTTCATCTCGGGGACGACCCCTGCGAGTTCATCATCAGGCTGCGCCGGGCGCCTCGCCGTCGCCTCCGCCTCCCAGCCCCCTTCGTGGACGTCTTGGAGGCGGAACAACACGAGACGCTGAGACTGCGCATGAGGGGCTGCGGGATCAGTGGTACGCGAGTCCACGTCGAATCCCGAGCCCCCGGCATGATGTGTCTTGGCCGAGGGTGGAAGTCGTTCGCCCGGATCCACAGCTTGACGGCGGGGTTCACCCTCCATTTCAAGCTGATGGAGGTCGATCTCATCTCCGTCAAGGTCTTCGGGGACCTCGGCACCCGGGCCCGGTGCTGCGTGGATAGCTCCTCCGACAGCGAAGGCTCCTCCTCGAGCGAGAGTGACGAGGAGGGGAGCGACAGCGACGACGAGGGCGGGCGGTCGCCGCGGTGACGGGCACGACTAGGCGCTAGTCGCAGCTCCGCGTGGCACCGACGCCCCCACCATCCGCGTTGCTGGCTCCGTGAACTCCCCGGGGTCGCCTCCTTGGGCGGTTGGCGTAGGGAGGCCGCGGAAGAGGAAGAGGGCGGGCGGCGAGGCCGCTGCCTCATCTCCCAGCTTCCCCCCAGACGCCGTCACCACCCCTGCTCGCGGCGACGACCACCGGGGTCTTCTCTCTGGCCCGGCAAGCTCCTCTTGCCGGGGCTTCGTCTTCTCGGGCGGCCGGAGTGGCGAGGCTGCGGAAGGGGAAGAGGCCGGCGGCAAGGCCGTCAACTCGGAGTACGAGGGCTAGATGCCCTCGACAGCGTGCTGACGTCCCGCCGCCTCCTTTTCGAGCTCCGCTTCCGGCGTCGCCGTCTCCATCCAGCCTCCGGAGCCTCCCGGGCGGAGCCCCGGATGCTCTCTTGGCGTCTTCTGCCACCCGTAGCTCGTCTAGGCGCCCCTTTTGCCCTTCTCGCCTCCTTGCCCTACCTCCTGAGGAGAGAGACAAGAAAGGGATTACGGGCACCTTATCTCTTTTTATCTTGTAAGCCCTCGGGCCTTAGTTGCATTTAAATCTTGTAATCCCATCTTTCATGTTTTTCATTCTCTCTGAACTGTACCTGAGTGGAATGTTTTTAATGAAAAGGGGATGTTTGCCGGATCATTTGTCTCGCGGGTACATCCCGCGGCAAGGGGCGGACCCTTTGCACCGTTAAGATAGACACTTCCCAGCCCGGCAACGGACCCTGCCGTCCCCCCGCGCCCCTTGGCCCTCCTCACGCTCTTGGCGGAGGCAGGGAGAAGGCGGGTTCTGGCCCCTCGCTTCCTCCCCTTGTCGCCGCGGCTACTATCCGAAACGGGCCCCGGGAACGCGCTCCGGGGTTTGCCGCTTAAGAGAGCACGACAGCTTTTTAGGAGGAAGCAAGGTTTTCACATTCCGCAGCTCACGAGAGAATGCATGATAAGGGATGTAAAGACTTATCTGAGGTTGCAGCCCCCGGCAACTCTGGATTGCCGGGAGGCGGGTGCTGGCTCGTCCTTCTCCCCTTCTTCGTCCTTGAGCTGCTCGGCAAGGGTATGCAATTCCTGCGAGCCAAAGGGAAAGGACGGGAAAAAGACGCGGACTCGACCTCTAAGTTAGGGGTTAGCGACTGTTAGGCACTATCAACCCTAACCAAGGACGAGACTCGACTCAGCATGCATGCTAAAACTTGGGGGGCCCCAGCGCGTCATTGCGGCCAGGGTCTGCGCCTGGCTTTGTACAAAGGATTACATGCGTCTGCGGCAAGACTTTTGTACAAAGAGTTGGTTGTCGGACGGGGTCCGACAACCGCGCCTTACGGGTAAAACTTGCGAAGATGCTCAATGTTCCAGGAATTGCTCACCGGAGTACCATCTTCGGTCTCGAGGCGGACGGCGTCGGGCCTCGTGACTCGTTTCACCCGGTAAGGGCCTTCCCACTTTGGCGTCAACTTGTTGTGTATCTTGGCCGACTGAACGCGCCGAAGAACAAGGTCGCCTTCCTTGAGGCTCCTGGCTTTAACTTTGCGGCTATGATAGCGACGCAGAGCTTGCTGGTAGCGAGCGGATCGCACAGCGGCCTGGAGACGATCTTCCTCGAGGAGCAGTGCGTCATCTTCACGCGACCGCTCTTGCTCAAGCTCATCATAAGCGAGCACTCGAGGTGACCCGTATACGAGTTCCGTGGGGGTAACTGCTTCTGCTCCATAGATTAGAGCAAATGGTGTCTGGCCGGTGGCTCGATTTGGCGTCGTTCTGACCGACCAAAGAACCGCCGGCAGCTCCTCGATCCAGTTCCGTCCGCGCTTGAGCAGCTTGTCAAAACTTCTGGTCTTGAGCCCGCACAGTACCTCGGCGTTGGCCCTTTCCACTTGACCGTTGCTCCGGGGATGAGCAACAGAAGCGAAGCAGACCTTGGTGCCGAGGTTTTGGGTGTACTGCATGAAAGCGTGGCTTGTGAACTGCGTACCGTTGTCGGTGATGATCCTGTTGGGGATCCCGAAGCGGCAAACAATCGACCTGAAGAATTTGATCGCGGACTGGGCGGTCACCTTCCTCACTGGTTCCACTTCTGGCCACTTTGTGAACTTGTCGATGGCAACGAACAAGTACTCAAAGCCCCCGACGGATCGGGGGAAGGGGCCGAGGATATCGAGCCCCCAGACCGAGAAGGTCCAGGACAAAGGGATCGTCGGGAGAGCTTGAGCTGGCTGGTGTATCTTCTTGGAATGGAACTGGCACGCTTCACAATTGGTTACTTGTGCAGTTGCATCCTGGAGGGCTGTTGGCCAGTAGAACCCTTGCCGGAACGCTTTGCCGGCAAGTGCTCTGGCGCCGATGTGGTGTCCACATATGCCTTCGTGTATCTCCGCCAACAGCTTCTGTCCGTCTTCCCGGTGAATGCACTTCAATTTCTCCCCATTGCGTCCTCTTCTGTACAGTGCGCTGTCGACGAACTGGTACATACTGGACTATCGGGCTACTCTTTCAGCTTCTTCTTGTTCTTCGGGAAGTTCTCCTGTCTGGAGGAAACGGACGATTTGTTGTGCCCACGTCAGAGCCTGTGGCTCGACGACGAGGACTAGAGGCATGTCGGCGGCTGCGGGAACATCAGCTTCTACGGCGAGGACTTGGGGCTCAGCCGGAGCTTGACGTTCCCCGGCAAGCTTGCCGGGGCGTGGCTTGCCGGGAGCGCCTGCTTTGTCGGGACAAACCCTGGGGCTTGCCGGAGCGGGCAGCTCCTCAGCACTCTTGGCGTCGATCTTGGGGACTCTCTTGGCGGCCGCTTCGGGAAGCTCTGCCGGGAGAGAGTCACCAGAGACCGATCTTCTCTTCTTGCTTGGCCCAGTCGATGGTGTCACGGATGGCTGATTCAGCTTGAGCACAAAAGTCCCTGGTTCCACAGGTAGCTTTAGTGCGGCGCATTTTGACAGGCCGTCGGCGATGTCGTTCTCTGCTCTTGGAACATATTCCATTTGCAGGCCGTCGAAGCGCTCTTCCAGCTTCCTCACTTCATCAACGTAAGCCTCCATCAACGGGCACTGGTAATCCTTGTTCACTTGGCGGACGACGAGCTGCGAGTCACCCCTGACAATGAGCTTCTTGATCCCAAGTTCCGCCGCGATCCTGAGACTGGCGAGCAAACCTTCATACTCTGCCGTATTGTTGGTTGCTTGCTCCTCGGGAAAGTGCATCTGGACGACGTACTTGAGGTGCTCTCCGGTGAGCGCGATGAGCAGCGCACCGGCACCGGCGCCTTCCAGCGAAAAGGCACCATCAAAGTACATCAGCCACTCTTTGGTTGCTTCCTTGCCGGGGATGCTCGTCTCTGGAATTTCTTCGTCTGGTGTCGGCGTCCACTCTGCTATGAACTCTGCCAATGCTCTGCTCAGGATGGTCGATGTGCTCTCGAACTTGAGGCCAAAGCTTGACAGTTCTAGTGCCCACTCGACAATCCTGCCTGTTGCTTCGGGATTCTGCAGTATCCTCTTAAGCGGAAAGCGAGTGACCACGGTGATCTCGTGTGCTTGGAAGTAATGGCGCAGCTTCCTCGAGGCCATGAGGAGGCCGAAGAGCAATTTCTGCACACCAGAGTACCTCGACCTAGCCCCCTGCAGGAGGGAACTGACGAAGTAAACTGGGCGCTGCACCATCCTCTTCCTCTGCACTTCCCCTTGCGCTTGCGCGGATCCGCCTTTGCCGGGGCCAGAGCTTGTCGGGGAAGCCCCCTGCTTGCCGTCGGACGCGCTTGCCGTGGTTGCTGGCTCGTCATCAACTTCCCTCTCCGCAACTAACGCAGCACTAGCCACTTGATTGGTTGTCGCTAGGTAGATCAGCAACTTCTCTTGCGGTCTAGGCGCGACAAGTATAGGAGATGAGGACAGGTATTTCTTCAAGTCTTGCAGCGCAGCCTCCGCTTCTGAAGTCCATTTTACTGGACCTGCCTTTTTCAAGATTTTGAAAAACGGCAGGGCGCGTTCCGCAGACCTGGAAATAAACCTGCTGAGAGCCGCCACGCAGCCAGCAAGTCTTCGCACGTCCTTGACACGCGTTGGTGCTTCAATCTGCTCGATGGCCTTGATCTTGTCGGGGTTGGCTTCGATCCCACGCTGAGACACGAAGAACCCGAGAAGCTTGCCGGAGGGAACTCCGAACACGCACTTCTCGGGGTTGAGCTTGAGGCTGATCTTGCGCAAGTTCGCAAAGGTCTCTTCCAAGTCTTGAACCAAGGTTGCCTTGTCTCTGCTCTTGACCACAATGTTGTCCATGTAGGCCTCCACATTTATATGGATCTGTGGCTCGAAAGCAGTGTGGACAACCCTCGCGAACGTCGAGCCTGCGTTCTTCAGTCCAAAAGGCATCCGCACAAAACAGTACGTGCCGCATGGAGTGATGAACGCAGTCTTCTCTTCGTCTTCTTCAGCCATGAAGATCTGGTGGTACCCGGAGTAGGCGTCAAGGAATGAAAGCAGGTCACATCCGGCCGTGGAGTCAACAATCTGGTCGATGCGCGGCAAGGGAAATGGATCTTTAGGGCAAGCTCTGTTGACATCGGTGAAATCGATGCAAAGCCTCCACTTCCTGTTTGCTTTGCGCACGACAACAGGATTGGCCAACCACGTCGGATGGAGCACGCCTCTGACGAGGCCTGCCGCTTCCAACTTCCTGATCTCCTCCGCGATAAACCCTTGGCGCTCCACCGCTTGTTTCCTGACCTTTTGCTTGATGGGCCGTGCATGAGGACAGACGGCGAGGTGGTGCTCAATCACTTCCCTGGGAACGCCGAGGATGTCAGATGGTTGCCAGGCAAACACATCGACATTCGCCCGCAGGAAAGCAACGAGCACGCCTTCCTATTTGGGGTCGAGAGTGGCACTGATGGTGAAGGTACCACCAGTGCCGTCCTCCTTGGTGGGCACCTTCTTGGTCGCTGGTGGAGCAGCCGTTGTCTCCTTGTGTTTACCGGCGGACCTCGATGGTGCGTCCTCAACGGCAGCGCAGCGCTCCGAAGAGGCGCGCTTGCCGGAGTGGGCACCAGAGCATTCGCTGGGCTTGGCCTTCTTGCCGGCGGGGCTCGATGGCACGTCCTCGACGGCAGCGCAGCACTCCGAAGAGGCGCGCTTGCCGGAGTGGGCACCAGAGCATTCGCCGGGCTTGGTCTTCATGCCGGCGAGGCTCGATGGCACGTCCTCGACGGCAGCGCAGCACTCCAAAGAGGCGCGCTTGCCGGAGTGGGCGCCAAAGCACTTGCCCGTCTTGGTCTTCATGCCGGCGGGGCTCGATGGCACGTCCTCGACGGCAGCGCAGCACTCCGAAGAGGCGCGCTTGCCGGAGTGGGCGCCAAAGCACTTGCCGGTCTTGGTCTTCATGCCGGTGGGGCTCGATGGCACGTCCTCGACGGTAGTGCAGCACTCCGAAGAGGCGCGCTTGCCGGAGTGGGCGCCAGAGCACTTGCCGGACTTCTTCTTTCCCCCGGAAGCTTCAACGGCAAGCGGGCCGCGGGCCGTTGCTGCTGTTGCATCCCGGTAAATTTGGTCGGCGCAGATAAGGGCATCCTTCTTGTCACCAAGGACAGAAATGACGCTTATCGGGCCAGGCATCTTGAGCATGTTATACGCGTAGTGGGAGGCCGCCATGAACTTGGCGAGCGCTGGTCGGCCGAGGATCCCGTTGTAAGGCAACGGAAAGTCGGCGACGTCAAAGGTGACCTTCTCAGTCCTGAAATTCAGCTCGCTGCCAAATGTTACCGGTAGCGTGATCTTTCCCTTCGGCTTGCTCCTTCCCGGGTTGATTCCTTGGAATGTGCCGGTTTCTTCGAGCTCGCTGTCGGGAACTTGGAGTCTCCGGAGAACAGCAGAGGAGATCAGATTCAAGCCAGCCCCGCCGTCAACTAGCATCTTAGTGACCTTGAGGTTGCGGATTGTTGGGGAAACCAACATCGGCAAGCACCCGACCGCGGTTGTGCGATCAGGGTGGTCCTCAATGTCGAAGATGATAGGCGTGCTGGACCATCTCAGGGGTCTGCGTGACTCGACGGGTGGCTCCGCTGCATTGACCTCCCGCACCCACCGTTTAAGCTGGTGGTGGGAAGCATGCAGGGAGGCACCGCCGTCCACACACAAGACCTCAGTAGCTTTCTGGAACTCCTGCTCGCTGGTCTCGGGGTCTTCCATGTCTTCGTCGTCGTCTTCGTCTTCGCTCTTGTCGCGTCCCCGGGGAGGTATATCTGCTTGCCGCTGCTTGTCCTTGCCACGGCGCTCCCCCGGGCCGGGACGCTTCGTGCCGGATCCCCCGCCGCCTGCCTGGGCTCTCTCCTTGTCGCGTCGTGCGTACTCGGCCTTCTGCAGGTCGACGAGCCGCTCGACTTGCTTGCAACTCTGGAGGTCGTGGCCCCTGGTACGGTGGATCTTGCAGTACTTCTTGTCGGTACCGTCCCGCTTATCGGCAGCAGCCACTGCCCGGCAGTTGGCGCACCCGACAACCTCCTTGCCGGGGCCTCCCGCCTGGGCTTTCTTGGCGGAGCCCTCGCTGCCGGACTTCTCGACAACTAGTACCTCTGGGTTTTTCTTCTTTTTGCCGTTCCGCCGCCGGCCTCTCCTTGCCGGGGCGGTACCTTCACTGTCTGATTCTCCTTCTCCAACACTTTCTCCGGGGAGCTTCCTCCCCTCCTCAGCACGTGCACACTTGTCGTCCAGGGCGTAAAGCTCGCTGACCTCCTTGATTTTGCACATCGCCATCTCCTCCCGCATCCTGTGGTTACGCACGTTCTGGTGGAACGCGCTGATCACCGCGGCGGGGTGGACGTCTGGGATGTTGTAGTGCACACGGCTGAACCTCTGGATGAACTTGCGCAAAGGCTCTCCCTCCTTCTGAACAAGCAGATGAAGGTCGCTCGCCTGGCCATGGGGTTTGTGGCCGCCCGTGAAGGCGCCAACGAACTGATGGCATAGGTCTGGCCAGGAGGAGATGGAGCCGTCCGACAAGTGCATGAGCCAGGATCTGACGTTGGGCTTGAGTACCAGCGGGAAGTAGTTGGCAAGGATCTTATCGTCCCGTCCCCCGGCAGCCTGCACCGCAATGGTGTAGATGTTGAGGAACTCAGACGGATGCGACTTGCCGTCGTACTTCTCGGGCACGTCGGGCTTGAAGTTCTTTGTGCTGGGCCACTAGACCTGCCGCAGCTCGCGGGTGAACGCGAGGCAGCCTACCAAATACGGCAGTTCGCCTGGTTCCCCCGGTGCGTGCATGTCTCCAAAGGGCCCAACGCGCTGGTCTGATTGACGCCGCGCCTCTCTTCTGCGCTCGATGCGGGTTCGGGCGTCTTCTTCCCTTCGTTCGTGAAGGACTTGGCGTTGGTCGCGGCGAGTTCGCGGGTTCGACGACGCGGTGGAGTCGTCGTCGAGGTGAGCCCGGCGAGTCGGCGACCGTGGCTTCTGGGGCGGGGAGTGCACTGTGGTCGCACCCCCGCCATTCTTGGCGCCATCGGTTCTCGCCTGGGTGACCGGCCGCGGCTGCGATGCGCTGTGCTGCCGCGGAGTGTCACCGTTGGCGAAACCGATGAGGCTCTGGATGGTTGCCCTCCAGTTGTCAAGCTTGTCCGCCGTCGGAGGGTAGTCTAGGAGTAGCTGAGATCGCGCGAGAGCTTCCGCTGGGGTGGCGGGCAGAGGCGGCGAACGACGCGAGGAGCGGGATGTGCTCGAACTCCTAACCATGTTAGAAGGAGCAGCACCCGGCCCAGGCAGCCGCGCGACGCTCGTTCCGGCACGCTGGATCGCATGCTGGTCCTGACCGCCTTGGGACCCACCAGCACGGTCTGGGTCCAGCGAGCATATGGTACCATGGGTACCATGACGCTGCTAGTTTCGCGCCTCCTGAGAGGGGCGCGGGGCGAGCTCGGACGTCGCGGGACCTAGAACTGGTTCGACGGCGCCCGTTCCTCCGCCGGCGTCCTTCCCACCACCCGTCTGCTCCATGGGCGGTGGGTTCGACGCTGACGGACCGGTTGCCTCCGGAGCTTTCTTCTTCGGCGCCATGCCGGCGCAAACAATGAGAGTCTGGCTTGCGCGAACGCCGGACCTGGTTCACACAACCTCGACGCACCCCCTACCTGGCGCGCCAAAGATGTCAGGGGAAATCGGCCTCCGCGAGCACCTATGGGGACGGAGCCCCTTGTCGGTTCGGCGGGGGGCGGAGGATGCACAAAGAGCAGATCGAGGTGACACACACACACAACGATTTTACCCAGCTTCGGGCCGCATGGATGCGTAAAACCCTACTGCTGCTTGTCTGGTTGATTCGAGTTCTTGCTCTGGAGCGCAAGAAGCCACAGTAAGTTGGAGCTGGACGTAGGCGAGGGCCTATTGGGTCCCATCCCCTCTCTACGTGCGCATGGGCCTCCTTTTATATGCCAAGGGGATTCCCACAGGTAGCGACGCAGGTGAGGGTAAAAATGGCAAGGGACTGTGCAAACAGTGGCCGCACAGTGCTATCGCACCTAACTCTGACGGCGGGAGACAAAGGCATTAAATGACCGTCTGGATCGCCTGAACAGTGCCAAGGCGGACCGTTAGGAGCGCCTCCGCTTGCCACGGGGGCGACTCTGCCAACGTTGCATGCCACCGCACGTCTCAGGTTGCGCGGCGCCCCGCCACGTGCCTCCGGGGAAGCCCCAGAGCGACGCGTGGGCAGGTGAGCTGGAGCGCAGGCCTGAGGTGGTGGTTTGCCGCGGCAAGTGGCTTGCCGCGGTGGTTGCCTTGCCGCACCTGAGAGCTTGACGCTCGCCAGGCCTTGCCGGGGCGCGCGGCGCGCCGCGGCGGGCTTCTCTTGGTGTGCCTTGGTTAGGCCGTCCCGGCGAGCTCCTCCCGCCGGGGCCTTGGTGCTTCGGCTTAGTCGTCCCGGCAAGATCCTCTTGCCGGGGCCTTGTCGCCTTGGCCCGGCAAGCTCCTCTTGCCGGGCCTCGCCTTCTCGTCCCGGCAAGCTCCTCTTGCCGGGGCCTGGTCTTCTAGGCTCGATCACTTGGCCTTCGTCCGGCCCAGAAAGGGCCGTGGAGACTCTTGTCGCTCTCCTGGCAGGCCTTGCCGCGGGACGCTACTACTGCCCGTGCACAAGTTCGGGGGACTAAGGTACCCCTACTTTAGTACACCGACACCTAGATCAACTTTAACTACCCCCCATCGATCGACGTACCTCACAAGTTATGTCTCTCCTTTCTCCTACAAAGGGTGATTGATCTTCCTATGTAGTTACGTATGCTTACCACAACCACATCGTCCCCCCTCATCATTCGTGCATGCCTCCTGACCCGTCTCTCACACACACGTGCACAGACTACAAGCAGCCATCTCCTCTCTTATTGATATTGCGGGCGTGCCCTCCGCTTGTCTAGCAAGCCTATCCCACCATTTGTTAGAAGAAACTCCACTACCACCCCCTCTAACACTCTAGCTCTGTCTCTCTCCCAACCTTATTCATCTCCTGCACATATGCATGGATGCCGATGATCTCCCTTAATGCATGAGGCAGATCGATCTCCTTAATACATGAGGTAGGCCTCTCTCCTCCTCCACACATATACCAGCCATTGTACCTCTATTGTTAATTGGGCCTCCCTCTTCCCCCACCACACACCAATAGTCGAGCGCTGCAGGTAGATATCCATGCCACAGAGACAAACTGCACATGTCCCATCTCACGTTCCAGTAGGCCAACCACTCTATATCTTTGACGTGGGGACACACAAATTCGATGGCACTCTTTATCGATCGCGCGCGCGCACACACACACACATCATCCCTCTCTTCGATTCTATGGACACCTCAAGCCGATGATAACTCCACTCTCTTCTCGTGGATCGCCCCCTCTATATATATGTTATATCCAGGACTCTATTTCACACACATTGCATATGTTAAATTTTTTGATTGCCCCCCCCCACAAAAAAACTCTCAAGAACCCACACACTATATCTCTCTAGGTTTGTATCTCTCTCACACAACCCCACGTAGGGGGTGTACGTATACAAGAAGAGAATAGGTGCACCCTGCACGTACTCACGCTTCGTGCCCAGCCACACCCGCGCGGGTACACGGTGGACCTCATTTCTTTACGAAATGGCAGCCCGCGTGCTAATTTGAACGCCTGTAGCGGTTGTTTACCTAGGGAGGTCGTGTACCACGCGTGCATGAAACAAAGTTCGACTTGACGTGTTGCCGCGTTATTTTTAAATAAAGTTATAGCGCTCAATGGCACATACATAGAATATAAAACGATTTTTATGGAGAAAAAGGTAGTCCGCTCACTATATACAATGGAGCCTGCCTGCCTGGTTTGTCGCTCTTCAGAGTATCCAACACAAGGCTCCGGTGGCCTCTCTCTCTCTCATCGTTGGTCACTGATCCGGCCGCATCCCATCCGCCGGGGGAAAGGGAGTGCGGTGGCCTCTCTCTCTCTCACCGTTGGTCTCTGATCCGGCCGCATCCCGTCCGCCGGGGGAAGGGAGTGCGGTGGCGTCTCTCTCTCTCTCTCACCGTTGGTCACTGATCCGGCTGCATCCCGTCCGCCGGGGGAAAGGGAGGAAGTGCATCGTTTCTCCATTCGACGGCGCCGAGGCAGCACGTCCCGCTCTGCGGTACACACCGTTCTCTCTGA
Source organism: Aegilops umbellulata (assembly GCA_032464435.1). Lineage (NCBI taxonomy): Eukaryota > Viridiplantae > Streptophyta > Magnoliopsida > Poales > Poaceae > Aegilops > Aegilops umbellulata. The sequence continues at coordinate 194,612,930 of CP136055.1, forward strand.
CCAAGCTCCGGCGCGGCAGGGCATACGCCACCTGCTCGCAGATTCCGCCTGCCGCCGCTCACCTGGTTACATCCCGACGACCTCCAGGCATCCCCTCTGGCCTTGCTCCACTGCCCGTTTTCCCACGTCGCTGCATGTGGATCTTCCATAGTTCTTTGCCCAAAACGTAGCTCGTCTAGCGTACTTTCCATATTGCATTCTCGTCCTCACACCGTTTTAGACAAACACAACTGTGCTGTTATCTTCCCATAGGACAAGGAATATGCTTCTTTTTTATCGTCGCATGTGTCATCAACTGTTATTGTCCAGTAATTGTTTCCTTTCTACCTCTTTTTTGCAAACAGGGCTATCCAGTTCACCTCGTTGCTATTGCGACCTTTTGGTGAACTGCACAAATCACTTTTTTCTTAAGAGTGTTTTGTGCAGTTGTACTAAAGTGTCACACGGGCAACGTCTCCACATTTCAGTGCAACTGCACAAAGGGAGATTGGTTTTGCTCTATCCTCCTCATCCAACTCCGAGCCTAATTGAGGGAGTCCTGGATTAGGGGGTGTTCGGATAGCCGGATTATACCTTCAGCCGGACTCCAGGACTATGAAGATACAAGATTGAAGACTTCGTCCCGTGTCCGGAAGGATCTTTTCTTGGCGTGGAAGGCAAGCTAGGCGTGCGGATATTCAAGATCTCCTACCATTGTAACCGACTCTATGTAACCCTAACCCTATCTGGTGTCTATATAAACCGGAGGGTTGTAGTCCGTAGGACAACGATCATCATACACAATCATACCATAGGCTAGCTTCTAGGGTTTAGCCTCCTTAATCTCGTGGTAGATCTACTCTTGTACTACCCATATCATCAATATTAATCTAGCAGGAGTAGGGTTTTACCTCCATCTAGAGCGCCCGAACCTGGGTAAAATAAAGTGTCCCTTGTCTCCTGTTACCATCCGACCTTGACGCACAATTCGGGACCCCCTACCCGAGATCCGCCGGTTTTGACACCGACATTGGTGCTTTCATTGAGAGTTCCTCTGTGTCATCGCTTTTAGGCCCGATGGCTCCTTTGATCATCAACAACGATGAGGTCCAGGGTGAGACTTTCCTTCCCGGACAAATCTTCGTCTTCGGCGGCTTTGCTCTGCGGGCCAATTCGCTTGGTCATTTGGAGCAGATCGAAAGCTACGCCCCTGGCCATCAAGTCAGGTTTGGAAGCTCAAACTACACGGCAGATATCCACGGAGACTTGATCTTTGACGGGTTCAAGCCAAAGCCAGGCGCGCCGCACTACCTCGAGGGGCATGATATAGCTATGCCTCCGAATAGTGCCTTGGAGGCCGCACACGCACCGGCCCCGATCCTCGACTCGGACACCGCTGCGTTCTTTGAGGATGAACGGTTGGACGTCACCTTGGGAGCTGCGATCTTGAAGGCGATCGAGCCGAACGCCAGCCCCGTACTCCGCACGGCCCATGACTCCAAGGAGTCGGATTCTTCTCCGAACTCCGGGCCTCCCGTGCCCCTGCCGATCGAATCCGGTTGGGCGCCTATAATGGAGTTCACCGCCGCGGACATCTTTCAGCACTCACCTTTCGGTGATATCCTGAATTCTCTCAAGTCTCTCTCTCTATCAGGAGAGCCCAGGACGGACTGTGGTCTGCGAGGTTGGGATTCGGACGACGAAGAAATTCAAAGCCCACCCACCATCCACTTAATAGCCACTGTCGATGATTTAACCGACATACTTGACTTTGGATCCGAAGACTTCGACGGTATGGACGACGAAGATGGAGACGAACAGGAACCAACACCTATAGGGCGCTAGACCGCCACCCCACCTAACGATGTATTCATGGTGGATACCCCTAAAGGAAACGACAACGAGGAAAAAGGGGGCGAAAAAAGGGATAAACCCTCCGAAAAGCAATCAAAGCGGCCACGAAAACGCCGAGCCAAGCCCCGCCTCGATCAAGACCCAGCCATAGAGCAGGATGAGCCGGTAGACGACGAGCATGCCTCAGAGCAACCGTCCGAACAGGGTAACGCGGATAGAGAGGACAGACAGCCCTCCCCCGGCCATAACAGAACTCCGAACGATCTCACGCCGGATAAAACCACGGAGCAGAAGAATCTCCATGAAAGGCTCGTTGCCACAACACGCAGCCTGAAAAAACAGAAGCGGAAGCTAAAGACGGCGGAAGATGCACTCAGAATAAGATGGAGCAAGGTAATCAAGACCGCAGACAAATACGGCGGCAGCCGCCGCACTAAAAGCTATCCGAAGAGAAAACTACTGCCCGAATTCGACCAAGAGGCCCTAGAGCCCTCGCATTCAAAAAATAAAAAAGCCACACGGTCGGATAGACGACCCCACGGCCACCATAAAACGGCAAGCGGCGCCGCACTCAATGCGGCATGCGACCCAATTAAAGACTCGCATCATGGCCCAGCCAGGTCCATTTACGGGACAAGAAAGCAAGCTCTCACAAGCAATGCAAAAAAGCCATCATCAGAATCCGGCACACCCAAATACAGGGGCGCCGCACACCCCCTATGCTTCACCGATGAGGTCCTGGAATATGAATTTCTAGAGGGATTCAAACCCGTCAACATAGAGGCGTACGATGGAACAACAGACCCCGGAGTCTGGATCGAGGATTATATCCTCCACATACATATGGCTAGAGGAGATGATCTCCACGCCATCAAATATTTACCCCTTAAGCTTAAAGGGCCAGCCCGGCACTGGCTTAAAAGCCTTCCCGAAAACACAATTGGAAGTTGGGTAGAGCTCGAGGACGCTTTCCGAGCAAATTTTCAAGGGACCTATGTCCGCCCCCCGGGCGCAGACGATCTCAGTCACATAACTCAACAGCCCGGAGAATCAGCTCGGCAGTTCTGGAACAAATTCCTTACTAAAAATAATCAGATAGTGGATTGTCCGGATGCCGAAGCCTTAGCAGCTTTCAGGCACAATGTCCGAGACGAATGGCTCGCCAGACACCTCGGCCAGGAAAAGCCAAGAACAATGGCCGCACTCACAAGCCTCATGACCCGCTTTTGCGCAGGAGAGGACAGCTGGTTGGCATGATGCAGCCCCAGCGACCCAAGTACATCCGAAATCAGGGATGGAAATAGAAAACCGCAATGAAATAAGGACCGTGGTCGAACCAAAGAAAAAAGTCCGAAGAGCATGGCAGTCAATGCCGGATTCAAAAGCTCACGGCAAAATCAGACAAAACCACCCCTTCAAGATAATAGGGACGATCCATCCAGCTTAAACAGAATCCTGGACAGAATATGTCAGATACACGGTACTCCTGGGAAGCCTGCCAATCACACCCACAGAGGCTGTTGGGTTTTTAAACAATCCGGAAGGCTTAACGCCGAACACAAGGGGCTCGATACACCAAGTGAAGACGAGGACGAACCCCAGAAGCAGAACACCAGGAAACAAAAGAACTTCCCACAAGAAGTTAAAACAGTGAACTCACTTCACGTAACAAAACGTGTGGCACCCATAAAGGTACGCACAATAAAACCTATCCCTCAGGGGTCCCGCCACTGGTTATTAAAACCAATCATTTTTTATCAGCTAGATTATTCTAGAAATATCAAAAACGCAGGCCGGACTGCCCTGATACTCGATCCAATAATTGACGGATTCCAGTTTACCAATGTCCTTATGGACGGCGGCAGTGGACTAAACCTGATATATCAGGATACAATCCACCGCATGGGCATAAACCCAGCAAGAATCCGCCACAGCAAAACCTCCTTTCAAGGGGTAGCACCGGGCCCGGACACCCATTGTATGGGTTTTCTCCTGCTCGCAGTCATATTTGGCTCTGCCAATAACTTCCGTCGCGAAAAGCTGACCTTCCATGTCGTCCCGTTTTCAAGTCGCTATCAAGCACTAATGGGACGCGAAGCTTTCGCTCGCTTTAACGCAATACCGCACTATGCATCTCTCACGCTTAAGATGCCCGGTCCACGAGGCAACATCTCTTTAAAGGGAGCGCACTAAAATACGCCTCCTCCAAACGGAGGATTGCGCGGCCGCTTAAACAGCCGCACAATAAAGTGGCCTCGCCAGCCAAAAGACTTTTTCGATATAAGTCATTAAAGGCCACGGACCCGGACTAAATGAGTTCGGCACAAGTCCATCATCAACGCAGGCTTATAACGCCATATACCCCCGTACCATGGGCTATACGCAGAGACAATAAAGCTCAACTTTATATATTTTTTACTTTATATTTTGTTTATTATCTTTCTATTCCGCACAACCCGTTTTCAATTCAGTTCCTCTCATTTACATATGAACGTCGTGCGGCGCCCGTCCAAGACACGGCACAGCGGAGACACAGGCGCAGACGTGCAGTAGGGACCCGTCCTAAGGATTCTTTTTAGATTAAGACCCTGCGTAAACCTTTTTTATTGTCTCTTGCTGCTATACATCCCCTGGTTTTTTCTACTATAACCAAGGAGGAGGCTGGCGTTTTGGCATGTGGCCACGCCAGAATTTTTGCTCGTACCTGGACACTAGGGGCTCTTTTTTTAAGGGTGTTGTTTCACCCGCACTCATAAAGACCGAACACCTTAGGGAGTGTTCGGCATCGCGTGTTTTGGCACTATATGCATCAGCTCCGAGTCATGTCTTTGGTCAAATGTTGGGTTGCCCGGCTCCTGAGTTCGGCTACCTTACGTTCCGCTCTATCGGCTAAGGTAGCACCAGGAGAACTACTGCGATTGTGCCCCGGTTCGGCCGGGTGAGCACCTCAGTATAGAAAGCCGAAAACCGACCGTCATGATGTAGCGCGAGACTGGTCGCCACTCGATGACTTATAGGAATTTATCGGATTCCTCCGCTTTGACGAAGGGCCGTTTCCCGGTCAGGCACGTATGCGCCCCGAATTCGGGCAAGCGCAGTCGCCACTAAAGGGCTACCTAAAGAGTCCCACTGTCAAGCTCCTATGGCTAAGTGAAAGTGTTAAAGCATTATAGTCCGGTTGCCTAGCCCGCTGCGCTATCACCTCCTTTGTAGGACCAAGACGTTGGGTTAAGTGTGAAAATGCGTCTTCTGCACGCACCCCCGCACTATGTGCGTGGGGGCTGAAGCCAACGACTGCAATCTTTCAGAATTTATATATTAAAACGGCCGCACAGGAGGTGTTCTTAATACTTGAAGGCACAAGTCTAAAAAATGCCACTACAATTTATCAAAATACTGTTTTATGATTACATATGCTATCATAATATAGCATCCTTCGAGCACTGCGTCTCTATTACGCGAGCGCCTTCGAGGACTTCCTCAAAATAATGCTCGGAAGGTATTCGGCTTTTATCTGAGTCACGGGACGCAACAATGGTGGGCTCCATATCTGCCCAGTATGTCTTGACACGGGCAAGAGCCAGCCGAGCACCCTCTATGCACGCTGACCTCTTCATAGCATCGACACGTGGCACCACGTCTAGCAATTGCTGCACCAAGCTGAAATAACTCTTCAGCTTTGATCTCCCCGGACACAGATGATCCATGACGTACTTCATGGCGAGTCCGGACAACCTATTCAGTTCGGCCCATTGGGCCAGGCGATCGTCCAATGCCAGTGGACGCTCTGGATTGATGAATTGCGACCAAAAGAGCTTCTCCACTTCATGATCCCTTTTATCTCGAAAGTGTTCGGTCGCATCAGCAGCACTAGCCGCCAAATCCAGATAGGTGTCCTCTACACTCCACATCCGGTTTAACGGGGCAAACTTCGGATCACAAAATTTTCTCCGCAGTGAAAAGGGCTTTCCATCCGCAATTTGTCCGGCTTGACGCAACTCTTCCTTTGCCGCTCACATTATAGAGCGGGCGTCCTTGGCGTCAGCAACAGCCTTCTCTAAGCTCGTTTGCCTCGCCCGATCTTCTTCTTCAAGAAGCTTGCAACGGTCAGTAGCACTCTTTAACTTTACGGCCATATCAGCTATTTCCTCCTTGCTTCGGCAATGGGCAGCCTGTTCGGCTTTCAGCTCTTCAAGGGCTTTCACGGCAGCCGCATCGCTTTTCCTGGCTTGTTCCTTCGCTCGGGCGAGTTCGGCCCTAAGACCCACCATGGCGGCCGCACTATCTGCGTCAAGCATACACACGGTAAGATATTGACATAAAGCTCCTCTTACTAACCATCGCCCGATGATTTCAATACCTTGAGCATCATCAAGCCGCTTGTTAACAAGCGCGATGTCGGCTTCTGCCTCATCAAGTTGTCGCTTCAGTTCGGCAAATTCACGAGTCTGGCTTGACTCCGGATAACCCGCCACCTACATATAAAGGTGCCACTTAAAGGACCTGGGATTAAGATCCTCTGCGCGCTGTCTATTTTAACGACGCACAGAGTCTCAGGGGCTACTATCTACACAGGGCGCGCTTTATTTATGCGCAACTAACACAAGTGTGCATTATTTAAAATGTACCTCAAGGCCTGCCAGTAAAATTTTGACGGCCTCGTGCAATCCGCTTTCTGCGGATGAAATCTTTTCAATCACTGTGTTCATCAACGCACGATGCTCCTCTGAGACAGAGGCTCGCCCCAGCAGAATCTTTAGCTCCTCCGGCCGAACACCAGATGATGTCGGACTTGTCCCATGGCCTCCCTCAAAGGCCGGACGCGGAGAACCTCGGGGGGGCGCATGGCCACCTTCCGCCCCTATCGGATCCGGAGAAATCCTCCGCGACGACACTTCAGCGTCGCCCGCCTTGCTAGGCGATACAGAAGGAGGAGGCGTTCCGCTCTCCATCATCTCCGGAAGAAGATCCCCCGAGGATGAGTTCTGCTGAGAAGGGCTGAGGTCCAAACTACAAGGTAAGGTTTCGGTTAAAACTCCTCAAATATAAATCAAGGATTTCTCTTAAAAGAAAAACTCTTCTTCTACTTACGGCTCGCTAGAGAGCTGGTCCCTTTGAGGGTTTAGTTCGGCCGAGGGGCTCCCCGGCGTCGGGCCCTCTGACAAGGATTCTTTGCCCTGCTTCGAGGCTACGGTCTCCGGGTCATCAGAGGCGGCCCTTTTCTTTCCCTTAGGAGAGGAATTATTGATTCCCCCCTTCGGAATGGCCTCTTTCGAGGAGGCCATGGTTTCCTTGTCCTCCCCCTTATTTCCCTCCAAAGGCACTACCTCCAGCATCCTGACTAGCACGGGATCCAGCCTGGTTTCGGGAAGGGGAGCCGGACACCTGATCAGCTTCGCCTTCGCTATCCACTCCTGCTTAAAAGGAGAAGCGCTGTTAAGAGCGAGTCAATTATGCGGATAGAAGGTCCGGGCACAAGGTCACTTACTTGAGTATCCGGGCGATTGCGGCTTAAACCCACATCCTCGGTCAAATCCGGACTCATTTCTGGTGATCCGAAGAACAGTTTATACATCTCCGCGGGTGTCACGCCCATAAAATCCCACAGAACTCGCGGTCCCTCTGGATTGAACTCCCATAGGCGAAGGGGGCGACGTTGGCCAGGCAGTGTCCGGCGAATTAGCATGACTTGTGTCACCTTGACCAGGTTGAGGTCTCCTTCCATGAGATCCTTAATGCGGCCCTGCAGCAGAGGTATGTCTTTGGGCAAGCCCCGATCTAACCCTGTGTTGATCCACGATGCTAACCGTGGTGGGGGACCCGAGCGAAAGGCAGGAGGCGCCACCCATGCGGTGCCCCGACGAGCGGTGATATAGAACCACTCCTGTTTCCATAAGCCAAGCTCCTCTTGAAAAGCGCCCTCGGGCCACGGAGCATCGGCATTTCTTTTTATAGCAGCGCCTCCGCACTCTACGTGGCGCCCCTCGATCATCTTCGGTTCTACTTTGAAGGTCTTGAGCCATAATCCGAAGTGAGGGGTAACACGGAGGAACGCTTTGCACACAACAACGAACAAGGAGATATGGAGGATGGAGTCCGGAGCTAAGTCGTGGAATTCCAACCCATAATAAAACATCAGCCCCCTTACAAAGGGATCCATTGGGAAGCCTAATCCCCGAAGGAAGTGGGATATGAATACCACACTCTCACCGGGCTGAGGGCTAGGGATCACCTGTCCTTGAACAGGCAACCTGTGCGAAATCTCGCCGGTCTGGAATTTAGCTTCCCTCAACCTTAATACGTCCTCCTCCGTAACGGAGGAGGGCATCCATCGGCCTTGGAGGTCGGAGTCGGACATTGTCGAAGGTCCGGTGCGCCTGAAATCTGGAAGCCTAGGGTGTTGGAACTCGAGGCGACGGGCGAGCTCGTTTTGAGAATAGAAGAGGGGAATAGGGTCTTGGTCTCTTTATAAGAGGTAGAATACCAAGAGCCCTCCCCGTAACCGTCTTGGACTAACCTTTAATTAAGGCAAAACGTGCTAACGGGCACGACTGGGTTACCCACGTCCGTATTAATGAGAATCCCATTAAAAGGGGCACACGATCTCTGCTTTGACAAGACGTGCCAAGGAAACCGCCTCGCTAAACACGCTGAGGTGGAACAATGAAAACAGTTTATATAAAGAGCTTGGCCGCAATGTTATGACGCACTGCGGAATACGTCAGCAGATTTGATTTGTGTTAATATTATTCTCTATATGGCAATATGTGGAAACTTATTTTGCAGAGTCGGACACTATTTTTGGTGTTTGTAATCTTCTTGAAGAACTTGGAGGAGGAACACGCCTTGCAATGTCGAAGACAATCTGCGCGCCGGACTCGTCGTCATTGAAGCCTCGTTCAGGGGCTACTGAGGGAGTCCTGGATTAGGGGGTGTTCGGATAGCCGGACTATACCTTCAGCCGGACTCCAGGACTATGAAGATACAAGATTGAAGACTTCGTCCCGTGTCCGGAAGGATCTTTTCTTGGCGTGGAAGGCAAGCTAGGCGTGCGGATATTCAAGATCTCCTACCATTGTAACCGACTCTGTGTAACCCTAACCCTATCCGGTGTCTATATAAACCGGAGGGTTGTAGTCCGTAGGACAACGATCATCATACACAATCATACCATAGGCTAGCTTCTAGGGTTTAGCCTCCTTGATCTCGTGGTAGATCTACTCTTGTACTACCCATATCATCAATATTAATCTAGCAAGAGTAGGGTTTTACCTCCATCGAGAGGGCCCGGACCTGGGTAAAATAAAGTGTCCCTTGTCTCCTGTTACCATCCGACCTTGACGCACAGTTCGGGACCCCCTACCCGAGATCCGCCGGTTTTGACACCGACACTAATCTTCTCCAACTAGTTAGTCTTAAGAGAGACTGCAAAGGTGACCGGCTTCTATTTGTGTGTTTATTGTTTCATGAGCAGTCCTCTATTATCGTAATCACACTTGATATCTTTGGAACAGGGACGCTCAGCTCTATTTTAGTGGAACTGCACAAAATGATCGGAATGTTGCATGCTCCAGACAGCTACTTTTTTTCCGAACATGCCTTGTTGATTTAGACAGAGCTGGGGGGACGTTGCTGCCAATGAAAGCATGGATCAATTTTAATTTAACGCCTTCTCACAACTTTATCTTCAGTTGTGATGTAATTATTAGCTCTGATCTGCTAATAATTGACATGCATTAGCAAGGAAGTTAGTTTTTTATTGTTTCCGAAAGAGCATCGATGGCAAGACACGCGAAACAAAAGCTGAAAGCTCACACCATTGTACAATTTCATGTCGCTGGAAAATTATTTGTATAGTACGTCAATTATGGAAACAAATGATGGAAGCTTGATTGCATTGCAAGAAGCCTCTTCATCATCCGGGTCCATGTGCCATCCACAAAATTATACTCCTTCGTTCCTAAATATTTTTCTTTTTACAAATTTCAAACGGGCATATTTTAGAGTGTAGGTTCACTCATTTTGCTTCGTATGTGTACTCCCTCCGTTCCTAAATATTCTATTCATCTTTCCAGAGATTTCAACAAGTGACTACATACAAAGCAAAATGACTGAATCTACACTCTAAAATATGTCTATATACATCCGTATGTGCCAGTCCATTTGAAATCTCTAAAAAGACAAATATTTGAGTAGTCACTCGTTGAAATCTCTAGAAAGACAAATACTCCGGAGTATATTTAAGAACCGAGGGGGTAGTGCACAACTGTATGGAGACTCAACCCGGTCGTTGCGCCGCATTAATAGTGAGTAATGAGCAGTCAAATCATAAGCCCACCCTTTCCCACTGCAAGTTGCTCTGAAGAAGCAACCATCAATATGCTCTTCTTTGAATCCGCTCATACCACTCCATCTGTCACTGTTTATACACCGCGCTTTAGAAAAATAAAAAAAATCTATGGGACCAAGGCGACTAGCGATCGGCCTAAAAAATAGCATTGGTAGTTATAGCACGACATCTATTACTAGAGGGAATAATGCATACACACATGCATGCAGTGCTTCCACCCGGGTACACACATGCATGCACTTACTCCACTCCGTAGTAGTACAGTACATGGAGAGAAAATTGTGGACTTGATTGCGGTTACCACGCCCTAATTAATTGAGCATTAAACCAAATGCGTCTAAAGTCTCTCTGGTGGTGGAAATGCATTGAGAGAAATGCATCATAATGAAGCGCGCCCTGTAAACTGTGACGGAGGGAGGCGTAGTATGAAGGTGCAAAACCAAGTACGCGTACTACCGCGCTTGGCTCTTCGCCTCTTCGTGAAGTCGAACAATGATGGTACTTTGCATGTTGGGTACTACAGTGTATGCCTTTGACAATCTGACACCGAATGGACTGATTCATGTCCACTGAGGGTAGGTTGCATTTGTCAAAAGGCGTAAGCGAGCTTCACCTTGTCCTGTAAGCTTCTCCTCATTCTGTGAGTTGACGGGACACACCAAAAAGTAGTGCTAGTCCATACTCCCTCCTTTCCGGTTAATATGGCTTAATGTTTTTTGCGGGTAAATGAGAGAGCTTTATTCATATATAAGCATTCTTAGGACGATCAACCAAGACACTGGTCACTAGGAAGCGAGGTACCCCGCAAAAAAAGAAGTAGGAAGCGAGGTGTTTCATCAAGCCAGCTCTCGGCCACATTCAAAGTGCAGCAAGCACGGTTCACACGAAGATGCGCCGCAAGGTTTGCTGACCTGTTTACATGCTGAATAACAAAAAAAGAGGAAATATTACTGAGCGCTACTATTTGTAACAGGATATGAGCCAGAATTAAGCGAGAATTGTGGCGAGTGTTCCATGCAATCAACTTCCATTATCACATGCGAGAACCGTCGAAGAGAACCAAATGTGCTGAAGATTGCTTTATCACATTTTAAAATTATAATAAGAGTGCAGACCCTCCTCCATACGGTTCCTAGTACTAGTATAGTACGTACCTTTAAGGACTATAGTAGTAGTACTAGTAAACTTTGCGCTTGGCTGTTCGAGAAGTCGAACAATAATAGCACTAGTAGTATAGTGTATTCTTCTGGCAATCTGACACCGAATTAACTATTGCACGTCCACCGCCTGAGCGAGGGAAAGCTTGAATTAGTCAAAAGTTTCTCCTTGTCCTGCGAGCCACCGCGCGCAAGCTTCTCCCGTCCTGCAACCTTCTCCTCGTTCGGCAAGTTGACGGGACACAGCAAAGTAATGCTAGTCCATACTGCCTCCTCTCCGGTTAATATGGCTTAATTTCAAACGAGATAAATACACTGTCTGTCACTTTATATTTGTAAAAATACGGTCAGTGGACTTCATAATACGCTCATTGCGCTCAATATATATATTTTCCGGTGTTCATACGGTCACTAGCTCACCCTGACTGAGTATGTGTGTGCATGCACGTGTAGGTTGAGCACTTGAGCGTGACCGTGTGTGTTCCGTCGTGTGCTCGGACATGCATGCATTAGGGCGTCGCGCGCGTTTTTGCGTCCATGTGTACGTGTGACTGTTGCACACACGTAGGGGGAGTACGTGTAGGGGCCACTAAGGAGCACTCAAATCACACAGTAAGTTAGTCGGAAGAAGCAACCATCATTTCACTCTTGAATGACACGTACGCAATATAAAATGGTTGATATGCAGAGAAAAAGAAAACCACTATATATACACTAGCAAGAGCCTAAGCTACAAGCCTGCTTGCTTAGGTTGCTCTCTTCACAAGCGTAGAACGACGGGCCTGATCCCGCAGTTGGGGGAAGGGAACAATGTTCTGCATAGACGCGGTTGACATCGGCGAGGGAGAAAACCCACAATCGGTGCGTCCCAATCGGGGGTCACCGCAGTATGGGCCGATGTCGTGTCCCAACCGCCCTTCTAGCTACATCCCGATGTCCCAGGTAGTCCATCTTCCTTTTGGAGCCGGCTTGCTCCACTGCCGTAGCTCCATCTCCTTGTCGATCTTTCTCTACTTCTACCGTCTTCTACTTGTGATGAGTTTATGTCTCATGAACTAGTGCCAGTACTATTATTCTAATCACACTTCTTCAATATCTTTGCCATCAGGGATGCTAAGGTCGATTTTAGTGGAACTGCACAAAAGCATCGTATGGTCCAAGGGTGCCAGCCGTCTTTCCTTCGACAGGTTCTACCTAGCCAGGAAATTAAATCATGTTTAGGGTTTGGGGTTTAAGTCGTAGTGACCCCATCAGTAGTTTTTCTTTTGTACACGCTCTCACAACTTTTTTCTTTAGTTGTGAAGTAAATATTGGCTATGATCTGTGCATCATTGAGATGCATCAGCATGCGTGTTAGTTTTCCTTTTTATTTGATGGAATGTTGTAACGGGGCAACCTTGGAATAGGAATGAAAATGGAGTGGAAAAGTTTCCGTTTTTCCGAAGAAAAAATGGAAATGGAGAGAAACCAACGTTTCGTTTCATTGGATCGCGCCATCGAGCAAAGCCAATGTTTAAATCCCGCCTGTCGTGTTCGTGTCTCACCCTCCTCCACGGCTCGACCCCACACGGTCGCTCGGCATGCCACTAACCGTAAACCGAGTAGTATACCATAACTTTCCCGCCTGCTTGTCGATGGATCGCGCCATGGAGTACTAGCACTACTGGAAGAGATTGACGAGTTGGGGGAGGACAGCTAGCTGTAGCACGGACTCCCAAGAACTTTTTACATGCATGTTGTAGCCGGCTATTGCGACCTTTGAATGCGGAGCAGCCGCGTGCACCCGGAAGCGGCGCAGGCGACGCTCTCTCGGCCGGTGCGCCGCTTCAATGCCGGCGCCAGTGAGAGGTCGCGTCCGCTCTGGCCGGGCATAAATGCGGCACTGACCGTTTCGGGAGGGAAGCACGCGCGGGTGATGAAGAGGGTTCCGGTTGGTCAAGACCGGCCGTGGCAGTGGTCCGGACATGCGCTTACAAGAGATGTTGTACGTTAATATTGCTGCGTATATAATTAACAACGTAAATAATGTGCCAGTTGGACAAATATGATTGGAGATGGAGATGGAGATGGAAATGGAATTTTACGTAAACACGGATATGCATGTCTATGTCTATGTGTGTGTGCGCGACGACTCTCGCGACCTGGAAGCGGGGGCGTGTTTTTGATCGAGTTTTCTTTCTTGGTACGTTAGAAAATCAGTTTGTCTAATTCACATCTAGATGTTATTTAAGGATATCACATCTATGCTCCCACAAGTATATAATGTAGCAACAAGAAACAAAAAAAACTAGGAAAAAAATAGACCACAAACAGAGTGGACATCAACTTAGATGTGACATAACTATGTCACAAATAGATGTGTCCTAGACAGACCCTTAAAAATTGTCCGCCAGTTTTCGTTTCTTTTTTCCGGGAACGCGCGTATTCTATTTAAAACCACTGCTGTGGAGAGATTTTTTTACTCCATTATAGCCTCTTGTTTGATAGACTTTCTCGCGTCTCGCTCTCTCAGCCTCTCCATATCAAAACAAGATGACAGTGTCCACTCTCTCTCTCTCTCCTCACCGGTGGTCACAGATCCGGCCGAAGCCCATCCGTTGCGGGAGGTGAGGAGGTGCAGCGTTGACGTTGTCGCCGACGGCGATGGAGGAAGCGGATGCGCGCTGTCCTCTGCCCTTGTTCGCTGCCGTCGTGTGGGCAGATCCCGCCCGCCCTCCTAAACGACATCTCGCCCACCTTTGGTATAACTTCTTGTACTGGTCCAGCTCCCCAGGTCGCTGCGTGCGGGTTTTCTTCTATGCGACTACTCCCCACCTCCCATGCATAGTAGCTAGGGTTCGTCTGCTGGTCCAACATCACCTACTTGTACTTCTATTATAGAGGAAACACCACTCGAAAAGTTGTCCTGATTTATGCCTCGGTGGAGGTATACATGTTGTTTCGACAATAAGTACATGGTGGTTGTGCGGTCGTTGTCCATATGGTGGTAGTGCTATCACTGGTTAAATGAAGAAATGCTTTTTTCTCGGGTATCCTAGTTTAGTTCCCATCAAGATAATTATGATGCTTCTGTTTGTTGGTGTACTTTTCATTAATTCTTATTGAAAATTGAGATGTTGTTGCTAACCCTTTTTTATATTTTTGGAAACAGCGATGCGTGTCTCCATACCCGGGCATGTCTTCCTCAATTTTAGTGGAATTGCACAAAATTGGATGGCCATTGTTGTTCCGCATCACTGTCCTCTGCCACGTGGTTCTTCCTTCCTCGAGCTTGATTACTGAGAAGAAACAGACCACAATGAGGATTTGTCGAACTTCTTAGGTGCCTCACCCAAACTTGATGCCAAATGTATGATGCATCACCATGATGACCTATCGATGCTCATGGTTGCACCTCATGGTTGCATCGGCTGGTGAAGCTGATCGATTTTCGATGAAAAACAAGCTGTCTTCCATCAGTGCTCTTTGCTTGTTACGCACAAAGATGATATCCTTCGTTAGTTCACCTTGGTTGCGTTGGAGACGCAGCCGTCTTTCATGTTGGTGCAATTTTATCACACAATTGGCTATGAACCAAATGTTTCCTCGAAGAACGAACAATGTTGGTACTAAGAGCATAATTTTTGTATTGATTTCTAAGCCTTCTCACCACTTTGTCTCCAGCTCCCCTGTAATTTTATTTGTCCAGCTATTGACTTTGAATTATAAAATGGTGTGGACTAAAAACCTGGATGGACGTAGTAGCCCTCCATTTTTATTTACTCCATATATTAGATTCGACTGTAGTCAAACTTTGTAATACTCTCAAACCTTTCCGATAATTGAAATAAAATTTCTTTATTTGTACACACTCTCACACGTTTCCGATAATTTGGCGCATGTGTGGTTGTTCACTTAAGGGAGGGTAGTTTAACACACGTGAAGGACAGGAAGTGCGACCAGGACTCGTGGGCGTGGATCGTTAGTTCATCGGAAGTAGTAGTAGTTTTCTTCACTGGACATTAAATAAAGAGTTTCATTTCATACTTACACAATTTAAAACGATTGTTATGGAGAGAATAAGAAAACCACTCCACTATATTCTCCCGTCCTGCAACCTTCTCCTCATTTGGCAAGTTAACGGGACACATCAAAGTAATGCTAGTCCATACTGCCTCCTCTCCGGTTAATATGGCTTAATTTCAAACGAGATAAATACACTGTCTGTCACTATATATTTGTAAAAATACAGTCAGTGGACTTCATAATATGCTCATTGCGCTCAATATATATATTTTTCCGGTGTTCATATAGTCACTAGCTCACCCTGACTGAGTATGTGTGTGCATGCACGTGTAGGTTGAGCACTTGAGCGTGACCGTGTGTGTTCCGTCGTGTGCTCGGACATGCATGCATTAGGGCGTCGCGCGCGTTTTTACGTCCATCTGTACGTGTGATTGTTGCATACACGTAGGGGGAGTACGTGTAGGGGCCACTAAGGAGCAGTCAAATCACACAGTAAGTTAGTCGGAAGAAGCAACCATCATTTCACTCTTGAATGACACGTACGCAATACAAAATGGTTGATATGGAGAGAAAAAGAAAACCACTATATATACACTAGCAGGAGCCTAAGCTACAAGCCTTCTTGCTTAGGTTGCTCTCTTCACAAGCGTAGAACGACGGGACTGATCCCGCAGCTGGGGGAAGGGAACAATGTTCCGCGTAGACGCGGTCGACATCGGCGAGGGAGAAAACCCACAGTCGGTGCATCCCAATTGGGGGTCACCGTGGTATGGGCCGATGCCATGTCCCAACCGCCCTTCTAGCTACAGCCCGACGTCTCAGGTAGTCCATCTTCCTTTTGGGGCCGGCTTGCTCCACTGCCGTAGCTCCATCTCCATGTCGATCTTTCTCTACTTCTACCGGCTTCTACTTGTGATGAGTTTATGTCTCATGAACTAGTGCCAGTACTATTATTCTAATCACACTTCTTCAATATCTTTGCCATCGGGGATGCTGAGGTCGATTTTAGTGGAACTGCACAAAAGCATCGTATGATCCGAGGGTGCCAACCGTCTTTCCTTTGACAGGTTCTACCTGGCCAGGAAATTAGATCATGTTTAGGGTTTAGGGTTTAAGTCGTAGTGACCCCATCAGTAGTTTTTCTTTCGCACACGCTCTCACAACTTTTTTCTTTAGTTGTGAAGTAAATATTGGCTATGATATGTGAATCATTGAGATGCATCAGCATGCGTGTTAGTTTTCCTTTGTATTTGATGGAATGTTGTAATGGGGCAACCTTGGAATAGGAATGAAAATGGAGTGGAAAAGTTTCCGTTTTTTCGGAGAAAAAATGGAAACGGAGAGAAACCAACGTTTCGTTTCGTTGGATCGCGCCATCAAGCAAAACCAATGTTTAAATCACGTCTGTCGTGTTCGTGTCTCAACCTCCTCCACGGCTCGACCCCACACGGTCGCTCGACATGCCACTCACCGCAAACCGAGCAGTATACCATAACTTTCCCGCCTGCTTGTCGATGGATCGCGCCACGGAGTACTAACACTACTAGAAGAGATTGACGAGTTGGGGGAGGCTAGCTAGCTGTAGCACGGACTCCCAAGAACTTTTTACATGCATGTTGTAGCCGGCTATTGCGACCTTTGAACGCAGAGCAGCCGCGTGCACCCGGAAGCGGCGCGGGCGACGCTCTCTCGGCCGGCACGCCGCTTCAATGCCGGCGCCAGTGAGAGGCCGCGTCTACTCTGGCCAGGCATGAATGCGACACTGACCTTTTCGGGCGGGAAGCACGCGCGGGGATGAAGAGGGTTCGGGTTGGTCAGGACCGACCATGGCAGCGGTCCGGACGTGCGCAAACAAGAGATGTTGTACGTTAATATTGCTGCGTATATAATTAACAACGTAAATAATGTGCCAGTTGGACAAATATGATTGGAGATGGAGATGGAAATGGAATTTTACGTAAACACGGATATGCATGTCTATGTCTATGTGTGTGTGCGCGACAACTCTCGCGACCTGGAAGCGGGGGCGTGTTTTTGATCGAGTTTTCTTTCTTGGTACGTTAGAAAATCAGTTTGTGTAATTCACATCTAGATGTTATTTAAGGATATCACATCTAAGATCCCACAAGTATATAATGTAGCAACAAGAAATAAAAAAAACTAGGAAAAAAATAGACCACAAACAGAGTGGACATGAACTTAGATGTGACATAACTATGTCACATCTAGATGTGTCCTAGACAGACCCTTAAAAAATTGTCCGCCAGTTTTCGTTTCTTTTTTCCGGGAACGCGCATATTCTATTTCAAACCACTGCTATGGAGATTTTTTTTACTCCATTATAGCCTCTTGTTTGATAGAGTTTCTCGCGTCTCGCTCTCTCACCCTCTCCAATCAAAACAAGATGACAGTGTCCACTCTGTCTCTCTCCTCACCGGTGGTCACAGATCCGGCCGAATCCCGTCCGTTGCGGGAGGTGAGGAGGTGCAACGTTGACGTTGTCGCTGTCGGCGACGAAGGAAGCCGATGCGCACCATCCTCTCGGAGTCAGCGCTGGCGCGAACGAAGATCCTCCACGCCCTTGTTCGTTGTCGTCGTGTGGGTAGATCCCCCCCGCCCGCCTAAACGACATCTCACCCACCTGAGGTATAACTTCTTGTACTGGTCCAGCTCCCGAGGTTGCTGCGTGCGGGTTTTCTTCTATGCGACTACTCCCCAGCTCCCCATGCATAGTAGCTAGGGTTTGTCGGCTGGTCCAACATCACCTAGTCGTACTACTATTATAGAGGAAATGCAACTCGAAAAGTTGTCCTGATTTATGCCTCGGTGGAGGTATACATGTTGTTTCAACAAAAAGTATGTTGTGGTTGTGCGGTCATTGTCCATATGGTGGTAGTACAATCGCTGGTTAAATGAAGAAATGCTTTTTATCTCGGGTATCCTTGTTTAGTTCCCATCAAGATAATTATGATGCTTCTGTTTGTTGGTGTACTTTTCATTAATTCTTATTGACAATTGAGATGTCGTTGCTAACCCTTTTTTATATTTTTGGAAACAGCGATGCGTGTCTCCATACCCGGGCATGTCTTCCTCAATTTTAGTGGAACTGCACAAAATTGGATGGCCATTGTTGTTCCGCCTCACTGTCCTCTGCCATGTGGTTCTTCCTTCCTCGAGCTTGATTATTGAGAAGAAACAGACCACAGTGAGGATTTGTCAAACTTCTTAGGTTCCTCACCCAAACTTGATGCCAAATAGATGATGCATCACCACGATGACCTATCGGTGCTCATGGTTGCGCCTCATCGTTGCGTCGGCTGGTGAAGTTGATCGATTTTCGACGGAAAACAAGCTGTCTTCCATCAGCGCTCTTTGCTAGTTACGCACAAAGATGATGTCCTTCGTCAGTTCACCTTGGTTGCATTGGAGACGCAGTCGTCTTTCACGTTGGTGCAATTTTATCACACAATTGGCTATGAACCAAATGTTTCCTCGAAGAAGGATCGACGTTGGTACTAAGAGCATACATTTTGTATTGATTTCTAAGCCTTCTCACAACTTTGTCTCCAGCTCCCCTGTAATTTTATTTGTCCAGCTATTTACTTTGATTTAAAAAATGGTCTGGACAAAAAAACCCGGATGGACGTAGTAGCCCTCCATTCTTATTTACTCCGCATATTAGATTTGACTGTAGTCAAACTTTGTAATACTCTCAAACCTTTCCGATAATTGAAATTAAAATTCTTTATTTGTACACTCTCACATGTTTCTGATAATTTGGCGCATGTGTGGTTGTTCACTTAAGGGAGGGTAGTTTACCACACGTGAAGGACAGGAAGTGCGACCAGGACGCATGGGCGTGGATCTTAGTTCATCAAAAGTAGTACTAGTTTTCTTCACTATACATTAAATAAAGTGTTTCGTTTCATACTTACACAATTTCAAACGATTGTTATGGAGAGAATAAGAAAACCACTCCACTATATTTTAGTCGTATACAGGAGATTACTATATGGACGCAGCTTCATTGACTTAGTGCACCTGCCTTTGGATTTATGACAGGTGGGCCCAAAATCTGGCTGGCTCACCTGTCATACAGCCAAAAGCAGGTGCAGTGAAGGCACCGGAGCTCAGTCCGTACTACAGTAGTATATATATAAGCCGGAGCCTCAACGCTTGTTCGCTAGGGTTTGCACTCTCCACACGCTCGCCACACTACATATATGTTACACGCTGGAGGCTCAGCGTTCATTTGCTAGGGTTTGCTATATTCACAGTATCTCACCTTCTCTTCACTAATCTAAAGAAGACTGCGTTGGCCTCTTGTCTCTCTTTCCCCCCTCATAGCTGGTGAAGGAGGCGTCCGTATCCCGTCGCATCGGGAAGGGAAGGAGGTGCAGCGTTCACTCTATCGCCTTCGGCAAGGGAAGCAATCCACTACCGGTTGCGCTGTTCTCTTTCACCCAGCGCCTGTGTGGGAGGGCCACCGACCCCTTCTTCCTCGCTGTCGTACGTAGTGTGGGCAGATCCAGCCTCCCGCCGCACACCTTGCCACATCCCGACGACCCTAAGGTATAAGTTTCTTTGAAACCGTCGTTGCTCTAGCTGCATGTGGGTCTTTTTTGATTTGTAATCGAATCTAGGTCTTGGTTCAAAGAGGAAAGAAGGGTGTGGTGGGCTGGAGCAAGAATCTAGGACGTGGTTCAATGAGGAAAGGAGGGGCGGAAAGTAGTATAGACTGGCTATCTAGCCGCTTTGTAGGTCGAAAAGGGAAAAAGGGGGTAACCCAGTACACACATCTATGAGGAACCGATCTCTTTGTTGAAAAGGGAAACAAACTAGAGGGTCGGGTAGTTTCTGCACGACTAGATTTGCTGCCCTCACATAGGATGAAGGTTCAAAGAGAACAAATATGGGACCAACGCATATATGCTGCTTGGCTACATACTCTGCATCACCCATTTATATGTGTGGACGCACATGGTGCTGGCATGTCCCATGCAGCTATTTTGCTGTTGTTAATCTAAGAATGCCGCCGGAAAATTGAAGCAATGCCACTGTTAAAAGTAAATTACATTTTTTAACAAATGTTGTTTCAAGAGAATATCTCTGTTAATATGAATCAATGCAACCGTTTTAGAAATGCTACGGTCCTACTTTGTTTTCCATCGAAGATAAGTTACATGCTTCTTTCTGTCACTGTTTGTTTCATCCTCCTTTATTGGCAAGTAATTGTTTCCTTTTTTGCCTCTGTTAAAACAGGGGTATCGATTCAACTTGTTTCTATTGCGACATTTTGCTTCGCTACTCGAAACACTTATGTTTTAAGAGTGTTTTGTGCAGTTCAACTTGAATGTCACACCGGTGACTTTGCTTAATTTTTGTGGAACTTCACAAAAGGAGATCGAGATTTGTTTCAAGTCTTCGTGGCGAGTTGTTTCAAATCTTGGTCTCAACCACATGATGTGCAGTGTGCTTTGAGATGTTGTGCTACTTGTTTTGGTGCTGTTTTTCCCATTAAGTAGTGAACAAAAATGGGACCAACCCAGACATGATGCTTGTTGCTTTGTTACAACAATTTCAGCATCACCCCCTTTATAAGCCAGTAATTGATGCCACTCTCAGAATTAACTACTGATCTGTTTTAAGAGAATTTCTCTGTTAATATGAATCAATGCAACCGTTTTAGAAATGCTACTGTCTTATACTTTGTTTCCCATCAAGATAAGGTATATGCTTCTTTTTGTGGCCGCATGTTTCATCCTCCTTTACTGGCCAGTAATTGTTTTCTTTTTTGCCTCTTAAAATAGGGACATCTATTCAACTTGTTGCTATAGAAAACTTAAATGTCACACTCGCAACTTTGCTTGATTTCAGTGCAACTGCACAAAACTTGATTGGATTTCCTATTCGTGTTGGTAGATTCGTATTTTATGTTGCTCGTCTCATGAAAGGTCAGTACAGGCCTTCATCCACATGATTGTGCAGTGTGCTTTGAGATGCTGTGCTACTTGTATTGGTACTGTTTTAAGTAAATGATGAATTGAAGCTATTGTATTGATGTCTTTTCCCATTAGGTAGTGAACAAAAATGGGACCAACCCAGACATGATGCTTGTTGCTTTGTTACAACAAATTCAGCACCACCCCCTTTATAAGCCAGTAATTGATCCCACTCTCAGAATTAACTACTGAATCTTATTTCAAAACTGCAACACTTGTTAGGGATTGGCGGGATTACCATTTTTGTGGCCGCATGTTTCATCCTCCTTTATTGGCCAGTAATTGATTCCTTTTTTGCCTCTGTTTAAACAGGGATATCTTTTCAACTTGTTGCTATTGCGACATTTTGCTTCGCTACGCGAAACACTTTGCTTGATTTCAGTGCAACTGCACAAAATGAGATTGGATTTCCTTTTCGTGTTGGCAGATTCGTATTTTATCGTTGCTGTTTCATCAAAGGTCAGTACAGGCCTTCATCCACATGATTGTGTAGTGTGCTTTGAGATGTTGTGCTACTTGTATTGGTACTATTTTAAATAAATGTTGAATTGAAGCTATTGTATTGCTGTCTTTTCCCATTAAGTAGTGAACAAAAATGGGACCAACCCAGACATGATGCTTGTTGCTTTGTTACAATAAACTCTGCATCACATCCTTTATAAGTAGATGGAAGCACATACTGTTGTTGCGCCCACTCTCCCCTCGAACTGTTTATGCTTTTTGTTAATCTAATGCCGCTGGTTAAATTAAGCAATGCCACTCTCAGAATTAATTAACTATTGAATCTTAGTTCAAAATTGCAGCACTTGTTAGGGATTGGCGGGATTACCATTTTTGTGGCCGCATGTTTCATCCTCCTTTATTGGCCAGTAATTGGTTCGTTTTTTGCCTCTGTTAAAACAGGGATATCTATTCAACTTGTTTGCTATTGCGACATTTTTCTTCGCTTAATTTTGGTGGAACTGCACAAAATGAGATCGGATTTCCATATATGTGTTGAGATCTCTTTGAGATCTTCCTCACGAGTTGTTTCAAATCTTGGTCTTGAATGGTCAGTACCGACATTCCTCAGAATTAACTACTGAATCTTAGTTCAAAACTGCAAACACTTGTTAGGGATCGGCAGGAGTACCATTTCTGTTAGGGATCGGCCGGAGTACATGCTTAAGAAATGTATTGTTCAGATAATGTCTCTGTAATTATATATCAGTTACAGACTTACAGTGTTTTACAAATGGTACTATCCTGCTTTGTAGTTCTTTACATGTTTAACCAAGGTATTGTTAAGATAATGTCTGTGTTAAAATGAATCAGTCACATTGTTTTAGGAATGAAACTTTTCTGCTTTTTCATTCTTTATACATGTTGAAACAAGGCATTGTTAAGATAATATCTCAGTTAATATGAATGAATCACACTGATTGAGAATTGCTACTCTCCTGCTTTGTTTCCCTTTAAGATAAGGTAGATCCGTAGATGTTTTTCTTCTGGGAGTACAAGTCATTAACCATTATTTCTCAATAATTATTTCCCTTATACCTTTTTTTGCTTACAGGGATATCAAAATTAAAGCTCGGTTTTATTCCGACTTCGATTTTAGTTCAATTGCACAAAAGGAGCCAATGTGTCCAAGGCAAACTGCTGCATTACTGGGTCCAGTTGGTCGTTCCACTTTGTAGAAAGAAGCAGTCACTGTTTGCGCTACATTACAGAAGGAATGACCGAGAAGCTTTGCAGAGTATTAGGCCTTCGACTATTAGTTTGGCACCGAATCCCTCCATTGCTACAGCTGGTGCCATAAATATTAGACACCGGTGACATGACTAGTCTGTAGAGACCATTGGCAATTTAACAACACATGGAGTGCCCTGGGCAAAAAGTGCCCAAACAAGTACAAGAAGCGACAGGACTCCGCGATCATAGGCATTACATATTTTGAATGGGAAAAGCTTGTCAAAGTTTAATCATTGATGTTAGCAAGAAGCGACAGGACTCCACGATCATAGGCATTACATATTTTGAATAGGAAAAGCTTGTCAATGTTTAATCATTGATGTTAGCAAGAATACGTTAGTTTAATATATTGGAATTGGAAAACCTTGTCAAAATTTGCTCATTGATGTTAGCCAGAAGACATGCATTTGATATTTTTGAGTGGGACGCCCTTGCTGTGAGCAGCGTCGAGTGTTTTTTCCTATTCCTGTGTTCAGTTTAGAAGTAAATAGTTACTCTCCTGAGATATTCCTGTGTTAAGAGTTTGTTCTGAATATTGTCTATGTAATGCCAGGCCTTGTGTTTGATTGCAAAGTTGAGCTTGGAATGTTGTGGCATGCGGCATCACGAGCTGTTCACCGTGCCTCCTGAGAATAATGCTTCGTATTGTTTTGCATGTCGATCTAATGCCAGTGATTTGCTTGTTAAGAAGATCATCCTCTTCTGTTGTTTCCGTGCTTAAGAAGTTCATCGTCTGATGTTTCATTCATAGCCTATACGACAAGTCAGGTAGGTTAGACGTGAAAGCATATGATCTTCCGACCAACTCATGATATTAGGCCATGATTGGATCGTCGTTTTCCAACCAAAACCGCTTGTAAAACTGACGCTTGTAAATTAAAGTAGATGGTCTCGGGCGAAGGCGCTTGGTTGGTCGATTTCGACTAGTAAAATATCGGAAGTACTTGACACACGATAAAAATGCTGAACGACACTCGGACGATTGCTAATCTAGTTGTTAGCTGCTATTTCAGCCTTGCCCATGGATGGCATGATACGCACGTCGTCCATGTATCGTCTGGTAATGTCGTCCGTATAGCAGTGCTCGTAAAATATACACTGGTCTCTCAAATTACACGCGTAACCCGCCGATTTTACTTACAGACCTCGGGCCCTCGGTTTCATTACGCCTGTAGTTTACGTGTTGTTTCCGATGACGAGTAAATTACACTTTTATGTTAATACAACTTTGAAATAAACCAGAGCTCCCAAGCACGGCCTTACCGTTTCATGCCGTCTCAGTTTCTCGAAGGTGCTAATTGGTGTCCGATGATCCTGGCTTCCTGAATGAGCAGCGGGCGCTGTATCAGACCATCCGTAGGGCCCACGAGGCCCTCTCCGTTGTCCTTTGAGTTGTTGCGCTCACCGTGGCACCGAGCATTGTTAACATCGTCAATGAACATGAGGATTCAGGAGATGAGTTTATTTTGACTTGATGACACTAGGGACCCACTAGGGCCATAGCTGTACGTACGCAAGTGCCTCCTTATTATGTTCAACTATATTTTTTTGCTTTCTCCTGGTTTCCTGACATCACGGTCCCACACCATTGTCAACCTATGTAGTCAATATAAACGAGAGAATTGCACAAGGTGCGGCCGACAGCTGGGACCAAGCAGCTCGAGCAGTATTTGTGTTTTTGAGGCGTGAGCACTGCAGAGTTTTTCTTGGCGATGATTTCGTTGTTGTTCAGAGGGGAGCAGGGTATTAACTGTGCGGGCTGTGGCCCGTCTAGCCCTGGCCAGATACCAGCCTAGATACTAATTTTTTCAAGATGAAAATGGCTAGCCTAGCTATACGTCTTTTTGAGGAATACTTAGGCAAGGTCAACTTGTTATTCTCCTAGGAGGGATGCATTAGGCTTAATAGGAAAATGGGCTTTAAAATAATAAATGGGATGTAATTATAAAAACTGGGCAGTAACTATGAAAAAATGCACCAAACACGAAATTAGTTTATAAAATATTATTTATGGATTTTGAAAATCTTAAATTTTCATTGTTGCGCGCGCAATGTTTCGTTAGATTTTTACGTAATACAAATTTATATTTAATCTAAGTTGGAGTGTACCAAGGGCTTTGTCAACTTAGTCAATATAAACGATTCTAGCTTCAGTGACCGTACGATGTCCATCCAATGGCCGTACTGCTTCTTCAACCTCTGGTCTTCTTGGTCCAGCCGCCCAAAGCAGCGTCGGTCGTGCCGCCTGCTCCTGCCTCTCGTGGCCGGCTGTGCTGCCGCGAAGGCCTCACCGCCCCCATACTACTCCCAACCCTGGCCAGGCCATCCCTCCACTCACCCACACCCCCTGTTATTCCGCGGCGACGGCAGCCTCACACCGCAGCCAAACCAGTGAACCCTCGTACTCCTCTCCGCGCGGGCTTCCACTGCTGCATCATCCCCGGCTCCGCGTCGTCCCCTTCCTAGGCCTCGCCGTCGTCCAGACCACCGCCCTGGTGCTCTCGACGCGGCGTGGTCAACGTGGTCAACGACCGACTTCCATCGGAAGAGTACTGTACGTGGAGAGGCTGACAGCTGGGTCCAGGCGGCCGCAAGGAAGTGCCTCCTTATTACGCACAAAATAATTATTCCTCCACCTAACAGCAGGGACCCATCGGACAGGCCACTTTATTTTGCGAAAAAAACGTTTCCCCCCTGACTGCTCGGACCCACCAGACGGGCCAGCGTATTTTGCAAAAAAAAACGTTCCCCCCACTGTCAGCTCGGACCCACCGGAAGTACCTCCTTATTACGCACAAAAACATTAATACTCCCCCTGCTAGCTGGGACCCACCATGGTGGGAGGCTGACTTGTGGGCCTACTAAGTTGACTGGGACGAGGGCCTTTGTCAACTTTAGTCAATATGAACGATTCTAGATCCAGTGATCGTACGGTGTCCATCTGACGGGCGTAGTGCTTCTTCAACCTTTGGTCTTCTTGCTCCAGCCGCCCAAAGCAGCGCCGGTCGTGCCGCATGCTCCTGCCTCCGGTGGCCGGCTGTGCTGCCGCGGAGGCCTCACCGCCCCTACTATTCCCACCGCTGTCTAGGCCCTGCGACGACGGCAGCCTCACACCGCCGCCGAACTAGTGAACCCTCGTACTCCTCTCCACGCGGGCTTCCACTACCGCGTCTTCCCCGACTCCCCGTCGTCCCCTTCCTAGGCCTCGCCGTCGTCCACCGCCCTGGTGCTCTCGGTGCGGTGTGGTCAACGTGGTCAAGGAACGACTTCCATCGAACGTGGATTGTACGTGGAGAGGCTGACAGCTGGGTCCACGGCCGCAGCAAGGAAGTGCCTCCTTATTACGTGCAAAACAATTATTCCTCCACCTGACAGTGGGGACCCACCAGACGGGCCACCGTATTTCGCGAAAAAACGTTTCCCCCCTGACTGTTGGGACCCACCAGCTACACCTTCGCATGCAAGGAAGTGCGTCCGGGGCAAAAAAACGATTCGCCCCCTGACTGCTGGGACCCACCAGCTACATCTTCGCACGCAAGGAAGTGCCTGACAGTCGGGACCCGCCTGGTCGAAGCGTACGTAGCGTTGTCATTCTGGTTGTGAACGTGTACGTACATATATACTGGTGGATGTAGAGGCGCGCACGTATCGTAGTAGAGGCGGCCAGGGTGCAAGAAAGAAAATATGACCACGTATGTGTACATACGGGCGGGGTCTCGAACGCCTACTCGCGCATACGTTCGGCGAGGGCTCGTTGACATGGCTTGGTTGGAGCGGAGAAACAACGTCGTCGTGTTTATGGGGAGGCAACAAAATGCGTCGTGTTCATGGGGAATCAACGGAATGCGTCGTGTTCATCGGGAGGCAACGGAACGCGTGGGAGCCAACCGGCTGGGTCGGAACGGAATGCGTGGTCGTGTTCATCGGGAGGGCTTGGACGGAATAGGAGATGGAAACGAGGCCTGGCGTACCGCACAACGGAGGAAATGGCCTTATGTTCGACCGGCCACGTTCAGAACGGGGTCCTGTTGATTGAGAGGGGTGTGGCGTATGGCAAAACGAAGGAAACGGACCTCCTACGGTCGAAACAGGGGTCCTGTTGATCGGGAGGGGTGTGGCGTACCACAAAACGGACGAAACGGACCTCCTACAGTCGAAACGGGGGTCCTGTTCATCAGGAGGGGTGTGGCGTACCGCAAAACGGGACTCCATGGGATACTGCTCATCTCCACCGCCGACCCCCTCCAGCCTCCACGAGCTACTGTTCATCACCCGTCGACCTCCTCCAGCCTCCACCTGCAACTGTTCATCCACGGGCTCCTGTTCATCCAGCCTCCACCGCACGCTACTCCACCAGCTATTGTTCAAACAGCCCTCTCGACGGGCTCCTGTTCAACCACCCCTTCACGGGATACTGTTCATCCAGCCCTCCACCATCTACTGTTCATCCTGCCCTCCACGGGGTGGTCCTTTTCATCTAGCCCTCCACGGGGTCCTGTTCATCCAGTCCCAACCGGCTCGATCGATCGGGGTCCTATTCATCCAGAGGCAACACCATAGGATCCTGTTCATCCACCCCCACCGGGAACTGTTCATCCACCCCCCCCCCCCCCCGCAACGCTCACTGTTCATCCAGAGGCAGCATCGATAGGCTTCAGTTAACAGCAGTAGCGAAGGAATCGCTCGATTGGGTTCAGTTAACAGCCATCGATTGATCGCTCGGGTTCAGTAACGCGTAGCCTACAGTGCAATCGCTCGGGTTCAGTTAGAGCCCAACGCCTCGCTCGGGTTTAGGTAGAGCCAACGCCTCGCACACACGCGCGTACGTGTATGAGAGAAACGCGCATCGCTCGGCCCCCGACCTCCCACCGTAACCAGGAGCTCCCCGAAATTTTCCTCGCCCTCGCTTCTACCATGGTTTTTTCCGTCATGGACGGCCCAAAGAATGTCATGCAGCTGCGTCTCCGTCCCACCCAGGACAAAAAGCCCATTTTCTGTCATGATTTTTTTTCATAGAAGTAGGAGCCCACCACATCTACGATGATACCTGGTTTTGTCACAATTATCGTCATAGAAGTGTCATATTAATGACAGAAAAAAAATTCGTTCGGCCCAAAATGTCACGGATGTGTCTTTTTTTTGTAGTGGTGACCACCGTTTTGGCATGCAGTAGACGCGCCCAGAGCGTCATTTTGCTTGGGGCCCTCTCTTGCTCAGTGTCTCAGCGTGCACGGGCGTGTCTAGCAGCTCTACCTCATCGTCCTCTTCTCCCTGGACCCCTCTTCCCCTCTTGCAGCTCGCTCGCTGGCGGTCGTCGCCGCGCGCCCAAGGACGAACCATAGCCTGCAGTCATCTTCCACCTCTGGTCGTTTCTTCCCCGTGCTCCTCGACCTCTGCTCCTCCCCGTTGCCTTCCGTCCAACGTGTAGGCGTGCACACATGTACGCGGGCATGCCCGAGCCCCGGTGTCACGCCCAAGATGTGACCCTATCCTAAAGGAACTCGAAGGTCCCACCAAGAATAGAAGCACATCTTGAAGACGCTTTTGCAAGGTGGATATCATTACATCAACATTACATAATAGATGGGGATACAACCAAGACATACAATGTCACATGAATACAAAAATACATCATATGCAAGATCAACATCCCGACTACGGATGAAACATAAACATAAACTCAAACGACATCCACCCTACGAGCCCAGGCTGCCGACCAGGAACCTAACCCTCAATCGAAGAAGAAGCAGAAGAAGAACTCCAACACAAATAAACATCGCTCTCACGTCAAGATCATCGCATAACCTGTACCTGCAACTGGTGTTGTAGTAATCTGTGAGACTCAGCAATCCCATTACCATGGGTATCAAGACTAGCAAAGCTTAAAGGGTAAGGAAGGGGTAAAGTGGTGAGGTTGCAGCAGCGACTATGCATGTATGGTAGCTAACTTACGCAAATAAGAGTGAGAAGAGAAGCAAAGCAAGCGGTCGTCAAATAGTAATGATCAAGAAGTGATCCTGAACTCCTACTTACGTCAAACAAAACCCAAAAACCGTGTTCTCCTCTCGAACACCCCGAAAAGAGACAATCACGGTTACGCACGCGGTTGCTGTATTTTAGAAGAGTTTACTGCAAGTTTACTACAACCGGATATCAACAAATTGCCATCTGCCACATAACCGCGGGCACGGCTTTTGAAAGTTCAAACCCTGCAGGGGTGTCCCAACTTAGCCCATGATAAGCTCTCGCGATCAACGAAGGATATTCCTTCTCCCGGGAAGACCCGATCAGTCTCGGAATCCCGATTACAAGACATTTCGACAATGGTAAAACAAGACCAGCAAAGCCACCCGGATGTGCCGACAAATCCTGATAGGAGCTGCACATATCTCGGTCTCAGGGCACACCGGATTGTCCAAACTTCCGGTAGGTGAGCCCAGAGTTGCCCCTGGTGGCCACCGGCGGTTGATAGTTTGGAGGGGGGGTAAAATAAGATGACCCTCGAGAGCACGACTTCCAAGGTAAAAAAGGCTTAGGTGGTAGGCAAATGGTAAAACCAATGCTGGGCCTTGCTGCAGGAGTTTTATTCAAAGCGAACTGTCAAGGGGGTCCCATAAATCACCCAACTGCGTTAGGGAAGCAAAATCCAGGAACATAACACCGATATGATGGAAACTAGGGCGGCAAAAGTGGAACAAAACACCAGGCATAAGGCCGAGCCTTCCACCCTTTACCAAGTATACAGATGCATTAATAATATAAGAGATATTGTGATATCCCAACATAAACATAAACATAATCCAACATGGAGCAATCTTCATCTTCACCTGCAACTAGCAACGCTATAAGAGGGGCTGAGCAAAAGCGGTAACATAGCCAAACAATGGTTTGCTAGGAAGGGTGACAAAGGTTAGAGGTTCATGGCAATTTAGGAGGCTTGATAAGCAAGTGGTAGGTAACGCAGCATAGCGATAGAACGAAGCAACTAGCATAGCAATGATAGTAGTGATATCCAAGGTGACGGTCATCTTGCCTGAAATCCCGCAAGGAAGAAGAACGAGTCCATGAAGAAGATGAAGCCATTAAGACGAACTAAGCGTAGACGAACGAATCCTCACGATCGCAACGAAACGGGAACTATCGAGAAGAAGCACACAACACGGTAAACACACCACATATGAACAAGGCATGATGCTCAACCAAGTATGATGCATGACAAGGCTACATGAGGCTACTCATGGCAAGAGATGATGCATACAAGGGCAACACATCAAAGCAAGTTTAAATGAGACCAGAAACAACATATAACTATTCCGGTAAGTCCTCATATGCAAATTTTGAAATTGGTCCAGATCTGAATAAACATTATGTTCAAGTTTTTAAACAGCAAGTTAAGACGCACCAAGATGATCTACACGAAATTCTAGTCAAGTTACATATAAAGTTCATTAGATTCCGAGCTACGGCCTAGAAGATATGAGCAAAATAAGGTAAACATGGCATTGATGCAAAATGCATTCAAACATCAAGCACACCCCTCAAAACATGGATGCAACAAGCTAACATGAAGCTACACACAAAACTAAGCAACGATAAGTAGGCATATTGGTGAGCTTGAATCACTCACCACAAGGCATTGCTGACAAGATAAGCATAACATCAGCAAGAAGGCATGTTCATGAAGCTAATCATGGAAAGATCAAGTTCATAGCATGCTTGGATCACTAAAAACAACCATGGAAAAATTGATTAACATGTAAACAATCTACCAGGAATATTTTATAGCAAAAGTAGAGCAAGCTTAAGACATGCTAGAGCAGGATATAAATGCAACCAAAGGCATGGATGGATAGAGCATAACCATATGTCTAAAACATCCTTACCGAACATACTCAAAAGAGGCATGAATCTCACTGTAGCAACATGAATACATGGCATGAGAATAACAGCAGAACAAAGACAGTGGAATTCCAAGTCTCTAAAATCAGCAACATCACAGAGGCTAGTTTGCAAGCTTTAAACAATCAATAAATGGCATATCATGAAGAATGGATTGCACTACAGCAAAGATGGCATGTTGTAGCTCATAACACAGGTAGACTTCATGCTCAAAAGAAAATCACACCAAAAGATGAAAAATAACAAATGAGCAAGTTCTGATAACAGGCAGCAGACTACATTATATAGCACTCTTGCAACGATGATTAGGGCATCAATAGCACCTCAAACAAACATGGCACAATGGAACAAAGTGGAGAGCACAACCAGGGGAACATTTCTACAAATTATGCATGCAAAACGGAGCAGTATGCTAGGATATATGGCAGGTCAAACATAGCATCAGAGTGCAAATATTTAGGGACTTTGCAGTTTCCAGGAAAAAAACTGACGCGCGCAATATAGTTATAAGTCGCACGGGCGGGATTTAGTCGGGCTTCTCACCACTGGGCTGGCCCAGGAAGGAGGAGGCAGGTCGGCGAGCTGGGCCGGAGGAGATGGGCCTGACACGGGGACCACGCTGGGCCCACGAGGCGCACGAGAGGAGCAGCTCCTCTGCTCTCTCTCGAGCATGTTCATGGCGGCGGCGGTGGGCTCCGGTAGGGCCGGCGAGGCCGGAGGCGGTCATGGGCGCGGTAGTCCAGGCGGATCCATGCGGATCTGGCCCCGGGGTGCCCGTTCCCGGCGAAGGACGGAGCTCGGGGAGACGCAGCTCCATGGCGGCGGCGAGGGCCCGCGCGAGAGAGAGAGACCGTGAGGGAGAGGGAGGAAAGAGGAAGGGAGAGAGAGAGGGCGGTGGGACCTAGGGTCCGGCGGCGGCGCGGGCCGATTGGTGGCCGAGGCGGCGCACTGGCGAGGCGCGGGGTCCGGCGCGCGCTCGGGAGGGGAGTCAGGGCGGCGTGGAACGAGCCCCTGGCTCGGGTGCTCGCGGCGCCTGCGGGCTGCGGCGGTGGGCGGTTTCGGGCCCCGGAGGGCCTGGATGGGCTTGGCGGGCCTGGGGTGGAGGTGAGAGAGAGAGGGACAGGTGGCAAGCGGGGAGTGGGCGAGGCTGGCGGCTGTGATGGCGCAGGGGCGGCGGGGGCAACCGGGAGGCACCAAGTGGCGGCGGAGCGTTGGTCGGGCGCTGAAAGCAAGGAGGGGGCGGCGGCTGGTGGTGGAAGAAGGCTATGAGGGGTAGGGTTTAGACTAGGGATGCCCAAATTTGGAAAGGAAGGTCTATATATAGCCAAAAGGGTTAGGGTTGGGGGGTTTGAAGCCGTTTCAGACCCTCGGATCATGATCTGACGGTCCGGAGCGGAGGGGGTCTAGGTGGACTGGGGGAAGAGAAGAGAGGGCAGCCCGGCACGGGTTTTCGGAGACCGAAAACGTCTGACGAATAAACCGACAACGGTACCGCTACGGATGGCGGTTGGGCAGTCCAACGGCCTCCAAATGCGACGAAACTTGACAGGCGCTTTGTCTACACCATAATAATATCGCACGCCAAGTTTCATCCCATTCCGAGAACATTTTCCGGCCACTTATAAAATAATAATACGGACGTGCCGCGGGCGCGTGCAATTGTGTCTGGGCTCAGAATGGACAACGAAAGGAACCGAGAGACCGGGACGGATGCAAGTTTGAAAAACATGAGGATGCAATGCAAATGATGACATGGCAAAATGCAACACGCAAGCAGCTGACATGGCAACGCCGGCGAATAACTGGAAGACACCTGGCCCATCGAAACCGGGGCGTTACATCTCTCCTCTACTAACAAGAGATCTCGTCCCGAGATCTTAGAACCGAGACGGAAGGGGAAAGGGATGAGATGAAATAAGAACAAAAGAGAGAGGATGAACAAAGACGAGAACACTCAGGTAGAAAAAGAGGAATTACGATTATGATGAGACCCAAAAGCTCGAGGAACGAGATAGACTCTGAAACCACTCCGGTTAGAACAAGATAGACAAGGAATAAGAACAAAAGAATTAGGCAGCACTCCGGCTAACATGGAAAGAGTAGAACATGAACTTGAGAAGATGGAAAGATACTTGACGCGAGGAACAACACAATGCCTCCGGAAGAATTGAAATAGATGAATGAAAAGAACGAAGAAGAAATGATACTATCTACCACAGCTGAGTATGAAAGCATCCTTAGGAGGAAGGATTGAATGAAGTTGTTGAGAAAATCAACAACGAAAAGAATAAGCTTGTTTGGACTTATGGATAACATCTCAAAATTATGAGGTGATAACCTACCACAATCGAAAAAGATTGAAAAGCTGAGGAGAACAAAGAAATGCCAAACTCCACTTCAAAAGAATATGGAGAATTAATAGTACCTCGCGAAGCAAGAAGAAGAATACTTGAGCTTCGCCTACAAGAATATTGATGAGCACTTGAAGAACGAATTAAATCCTTGCGCACCACCATGAGGAACTCTGGTAACAAATGGATGATGAGATAGAATTGAGGTATGAAAGGAATAAGATTAAAGGCTTGCGATGATTAAGATGGAGCTTCGTGACGAGATAAACGAGAAACTTGGCACTCCGGAAAAGAAAAGATGAAAACACCTTGAACCGAGAATGTGATAAGATGAACAAACTCCGAAAAGACGAGAGTAATCCACATGAAGAAAGAAGAATAAGAATTATGTTATGCTTATCCTCCATCAGTTATATTGATGAGAGCAATGGATCGCATACCACTTATCCGCGTTGCAAAAGATTAAGGGGGGATATAGCACGAAAATTTGAGAAGGTCTTCATGAACCACCGGTAGGATTGGAAAGAACGAATGAATTGATATGATCACAACAGAAAAGAAATCTTGAACGAACCACCGTAAGAATTCAAAATTGGCTGACGAAGGAGAATGAATCACCAGGAAGAATTAAAAAATCACGAAGATAATTGAGGGAATCCAGAAGCAATTGAACGAAGAGATCGGGGACTGATTTAAGGATACTTGAACGAAGCACCAGAAGAATTTGATACGAACGAAGGGGCACAGATATAGAATAATTGGAGAACGAATCTGAAAACCTAGAAGGAAGAAATCTTCCGAAAAGATGGCCTCCGGATGATCGAAATGGAAAGAAACCCCTGAAATACTCCAGATGGAAGAAAAGAATTGCACAAATGGAAACAATTTGATAGGATAACATGGAGCTAGCACCGTGAATCTCTGGGAGAACAGACATGATTTAAGAAAAAAAATCTTCTTCGGTCTTAAAATGTTGAGAATGACGACAAGAAACACCATAAAAAAATGTTGAGGTACTCCTGGTCGTCGTCAGCGGGCTGCATGAAGTAGTAGGCACCTCCGGTATAGTAGGAGTCGTCGTCGACGGTGGCGTCTGGCTCTTGCACTCCATCATCTAGTCGCAGCAATCGGGTAGAGAAATGGGGGAAACAAGGCAACCGTGAGTACTCATCCAAAGTACTCTCAAGCAAGGAGCTACACTACATATGCATGGGTATATGTGTGAAGGGCCATATCAGTGGAATGAACTGCAGAATGCCAGAATAAGAGGTGGATAGCTAATCCTGTCGAAGACTACGCTTCTGGCAGCCTCCGTCTTGCAGCATGTAGAAGAGAGTAGACTGAAGTCCTCCAAGTAGCATCGCATAACATAATCCTACCCGGCAATCCCCTCCTCGATGCCCTGTTAGAGAGCGATCACCGGGTTGTATCTAGCACTTGGAAGGGTGTGTTTTATTAAGTATCCCGTTCTAGTTGTCATAAGGTCAAGGTACAACTCCAAGTCGTCATGTTACCGAAGATCACGGCTATTCGAATAGATTAACTTCCCTGCATGGGTGCACCACATAACCCAACATGCTTGATCCCATTTGGCCGGACACACTTTCCGGGGTCATGCCCGGCCTCGGAAGATCAACACGTTGCAGCCCCACCTAGGCACAACAGAGAGGTCAGCACGTCGGTCTAAACCTAAGCGCACAGGGGTCTGGGCCCATCGCCCTTAGCACACCTGCACATTACGAACGTGGCCGGAAGCAGACCTAGCCTAGCAGGCGTTCTAGTCCAATCGGGCGCGTGCCACTCAGTCGCTGACGTCATGAAGTGCTTTGGCTGATACCACGACGCTGAGTGCCCATAACTGTTCCTGCGTAGTTGGTTAGTGCGTATAGGCCAGTAGACAGACTCAGATCAAATACCAAGATCTCGTTAAGCGTGTTAAGTATCCGCGAACGTCGACCAGGGCCAGGCCCACCTCTCTCCTAGGTGGTCTCAACCTGCCCTGTCGCTCGGCCACAAAGTAATAGTCGGGGGCTGTCGGGAACCCAAGCCCACCACTACCTGGGTGGAACCACCTGCCCCTTCAGCCCCCATCTCCGAACAGTATCACAGGTAATGTAACAGTGTAAAGTATATAGTATATGCCCGTGATCACCTCCTGAAGTGATCACGAACTAGTAGTATAGCATGGTAGATGGACAAGAGTATAGGGATACTGATGGAACACTAGCATCCTATACTAAGCAGTAGGATAGCAGGTAAAGGTAACAACAGTAGTAGCAAGGACAAGCTATGTAGCATTATAGGATTAACTGAAAGCAGTAACATGCTACACTACTCTAATGCAAGCAGTATAGAGAAGAATAGGCGATATCTGGTGATCAAGGGGGGGCTTGCCTGGTTGCTCTGGCAAGAGAGAGGGGTCGTCAACTCAGTAATCGATCACAGGGGTACCGACAACGGTCTCGGGGTCTACCGAAAAAGAAACGGAGGGGGAACACAATAAATAATAGAGCAATCAAAACATAACATGACAACACGGTGCTAGAGGTGATCGAACGCAGGGATAGGTGACATCGGTGGAGGGGGAAACATCCGGGAAAGTATCCCCGGTGTTTCGCGTTTTCGGACAGATGAGCCGGAGGTGAAATGTTGCAGGTTTGCTATGCTAGGGATGTGTGGCGGGCGAACGAACTGCGTATACGGATTCGTCTCGTCGTTCTGAGCAACTTTCATGTACAAAGTATTTTCATCTGAGTTACAGATTATTTTATATTAGTTTTCAAAGTTTTAAATGATTTTCTAATTTCTAGATTTAATTTAATTCGAAACTAAATTAGTATTTAAATGCTATGGGCACACAGAAAGTGTACCCAGAAGTGTGCACCTGAGGCTGACAGGTGGGGATAGTTGACTAAGTCAACTACCCAGTCACTAGGTCCAGTCAGCATTTGACTGGTCAGCTTGACTAGTCAAAGGGGTCTAGTGGGACCCCCTGTCAATGACTAGGCTAGTCCAGTTAGCAGTTTGACTTGGTCAACCTGGACAGGGGGTCCACCTGTCATTGGCTGATATTTTAACAGATCGTTTATAATGGTATAATTAGTTGACGGGGCCCATCTGTCAGATAATTAGAGAAGGGGCCCTACTGTCACGAACACATCAAGCTAATTACAAGTTAATTAGCTATATAAGCTACCTTGATTAATTTTAATTAAAAATTGATTATTATCATTATTGTTTTTACACATTTATTTTTCGTTCTTATTCCAGGGCGGGCCCTAACGGTCAGTGGCTCAACCGAGCCACCCGGGGATGGGCATGCGAGCACACGCGCAGAAGCGTGGCCGCGGCCGAAGTAGGGCGCCGACGAGCAGGAGCGTCGGGGACAGGCACGCACGGCGCAGGGCGCGCATGCCATGGCAGCAGGTGCGAGCGGGAGGAGGCTGCGGTGGCGCGCTGGTGCGGGTACAGCAGAGAGGCAGACGGAGGTGCGGGGGTTGACAGTCACGGGTGGTGAGGCCGTGGGCGTGCAGACGCAGGCCGGAAAGGGGGAAAGGGCACGTGGCCGCGAGCTCCGAGGAGGGCAGGCACGGGGGCCACGACGAGGGGTGGAGCGCGCGTGGGCGTGAGGGCCAGTGTGCGCAAGCGCTGCTGTGCATGCGCAGCGCGGACGTGGAGGCGCGCGAGATGACGGGGATGGGGAGAGAGGTAGGTGTTGCTCACCCCCGATGCACGGGTTCAGGGTGGTGAGGCTTGATGTGGCTGTCGATGGAGAAACGGGGCGGGTCGGTCCGACGAGGGCAGCTCCAAGCAGCGGCGATCCGGTGACGGAGCCCGGCGCGTCGAGGTGGTGGGCCACGGCCGCGGCGGGACGGAGCAAACGGCGGGGCGACATCAGGGAGGGGCGCTGGCGTCAGGGGCGCTAGGCGGCGCGGGGTCGAGCGATGTCGCGCGAGAGGAGAGGGGCACGGGGTCGAGGTGGTGGCGAGGGGGCGACGGTGATGGGGTCGATGCCCCTGATCCCGATCTGGATCGGGGGAGGGAGAGGCGACGGGGGAAAGGGGATCGGGCTAGGGTTTGGGAAAGGGGTGCGGGGGGTTAAGTACCCAGGGCACGGGTGGGCTCGCTCGGTTGTGCTAGCTGGCTGGCCAGCTGGGCCTCACGGCCCATCGGGGGGGGGGGGGTCTGCCTTTTATTTGTTTTGTTTTATTTTTACCTTTTCTCTTCTGCTTTCTTTTAATTATTTAATAATTTATAGTTTTACGAAAGAAAAACCCATACCTAAAATAGATTTATAATTCCAACTACTTTCACAGAAAGTTCTACCCCTAATTAAAATAGTTTAGCATTTTATAATATTTAAAAGACATTTATTTAATAGTTTTACCTACTGTTTAATCACTGAAGTGCATTTAAACCTTTTATAAAAATGTGGTCTCTCCATAATAATTACCTATGCTTTATTTGGCAACACCCCAACATTTTAGTTTTAATATTTGAAAACCTTTACCGTTTGACTTTATTTTAAGTTTGAATTTTGAATCGATTTTTGAACTATCGCGAGATCAACAACTATAATCGAGGTGATGTGGCATCATTAGCAGAGGATCACTGTAGCTTAATTACCCGGGCGTCACAATTATCCTCCACTACAAGAAATCTCATCCCGAGATTTAAGAGGGGAAGTGCGGGGAAGGGATTAGGTTAAGGAATTCTAACGGGTGTTGTTAGTCTTGGTTACTCTTCTCAAAGAGGTCGATCCATTAAGTTGAACTTCTCCAGGTCATCATGGTGAAGTCGGCATCCTTTCTTCGGGAACTCCATCATACTTACTAATAGGAAAGGGGCAGGTCGATAATGATAGGATGCCTATGAGGGGAACAATCTGGGGGTTAACCCATGAATGAGCATAAGATTTTCTCTCGAGTTGAACATATAAAATACATCAAGAGCGAGGTACGAAGGTACAATAAGAGGTTCCAAGCAGATAGATAGTTGCTCGAAGTCTGAAGTAGAGTGAGAAAGGGGTTCAGAGCGGCGAGAGTAAGTATAGCGTCTGATACCAGAATAGAGCACTAGGAAGGTGGCCCATAATTTAATATGAAGCCAAGCATGGGGAATAACCATTAGAAACAGGATTGTACAGGTGAGTCAGGTTTCGATCCTGTGGAATTGTGGGTTATGGGCCCACCGTGTGGGTTAGAAGTAGGAAGGGTGATGACGTCTTGCACGATTATGTAAGCAAGGCATGTCAGAGGATAGCCTATCAGTTATGTTGACTGCATCGTTGGTACCAAGGGCGAGGGACGAAGAGAACCATTTTCCTGCTCGTTGAACGAGGCGGACCAATAGGCAAAGTTCTCGTCCATCGGTGGCTAGCGGAATGTCATCAACAATAGTACAGGGTCTTGCTAACAGAATTGTACATCAAGGCATTTACATAAGCAGGAGAATATTACTGCTTAGATCATATAGATCACAAGAAAGGTTAAACCAAACAATGGAAAGGAAAATGTGTTAAAACACATATTTCAGGGGTATATCCTTCACAAGGACAAGCAGAGCATGATATTCATGACATGATAGATAGTAGAAAACTTATTAGGTTAGGGGAAGAATTTTCATGACATTACCCATACAACGGTGTTTGGATAATTGATAAAGAGAATTTCGCATTGTGCTTCAAATGCTCTTATTGAAAATCGGAGTACCACAGACATGCTTGGGGATAGCATTGACATGGTCTTCAAGAAAAAAATCGGACCTTGGATACACAAAGGATCCATCAGGATAAACTTATTAAACAAGGCATTCAATTTCCTCATGGAAAAATGATTAACCTTGTTCAAAAGAAAACTATAACACTAGGTCCTTCGGCCAGGTGTGCTAGGCATGGCATCACCTTACCGGGTCATATAAAGACCAATGTTATAACTCTTGAAAATATGCTCGCCGAGATTCAGATCTGATCAGTGCTAGGATACCTCAGACTCAGGATGCCTGAGAAGAAAGTGCAACACAAATTGTCGGGATGGCAATTTAAGATTCTCTAGAACTGAACTATGTAAGCGAGTTCCGAAACAAGAGTTCATCATTAAATCAAGGAGAGAATGAGGAGGTGGCTGATGGACTCAGCATCAATTCCCCGAGATTTCCAAAAGATGGATTTACGCAATCATGTGAACAAAGAGATAACATTTATTAGATGAAATGATATAAGGGGGTATGCTCGAGGAAAACATACCCAATTTAAACATTGGTTGAAAGGTGCACCCGAAATATGGGCTGGGTTGCACGACCAATGTCAGAATAGTGATTCAATAATCAATAGTCTAAGAATGAACGGCCGGCCATTATCTTCAAAGCAATAGGGTTGCTAGAAGGGCAGAATCCAAACAGCATAGTTCACTTGTTGGAATCAACACGGGGACCAAGAAAGAATGGTGATGGTGTTAAGTATCACTTGTATCAAGAATTCCTAGAGGTGGTGAAATTCTCACGACATTCTTGACATAAAAGATGCTAATACTCCAAGGTAAAGGAGAACAAATGTTGGATATCAAGGTATAACACAAAACACGAACAAGTTTGTGTTGAAAGGAAGGCAATAAAGTGGTAGATGATAAAACAAATCATCGAGGGCAAGGATGGTATTTCTCATCATGAATTATATTGATATCTTGGAAGGAGTAAATTGTTGATGATGATCACGACATTTTTTTTCGAGAGGTTTCATGAGGATGTAATCGATCAGTGATGACATCAATCCAAAGGAATGATGAAGAAAGAGGTTATTGGAACCATAGGTACGACACAAACTCGAAATCAAGCTTGTTGTTCAAGGCGAAATGGTATGACGAGGGAGATTGGCGTAAGCTTAGATCATCATCGAAAGTTGTGCTCCGGGGTTAAGGACCAGGTAGCACCGTTAAACTATAGCACGATAACGATATAGTTGATTAGGCTAGGGATGACTTGATCGGGTACAAAATCGTACTTAAATAAGATTACTAAAAGTTGTTGAACCGTAGTGCGGACTCGGTTCAGTTATCGGTGTCTTTGAGTGTTTCATAACCCAGAGCCCATGAAAAATTGTAATATGTGAGAATGTAGTACTTGATTGAAGAACTCATAAGAATTTATGTAGTTCCAAGATAATCTCGAGATACCGGGGGGTAATACTTGACGAAAGATCAAAGTAAAGGCTAGAATGGTGTATTGATCCACAGAAGACAAGTGCTTAAACTTGTCTGAGAAATGTGATCTAAGGAGAACATATGGTCGGAACCACGATTGCAAAGGATCAATTCACCGATACCAAATGATATTATATCAAGGAAATAGTTATTACTACAAGAAGCTTCCATGTTAGGATCTACATCATGTCCATGGGCGTGAACACAAAGGTTCAAGGTCGACTCCCACTTCTCCAATGCATAACCTTTCATTCACTTCACATTTTCAAAGAAGTTGTAGTGTTGAAATTTCATCTAGCGAAGCACCAGAAGAGCACGACTCGTGAAAACTTTCGGGTTCACATGGTTTAGAAAAGGCATAGGTTCAACCCATCGGGACATCTTAGAAACATATACCGCAAGTTTCGAGAGTAATTATGACTAGCTCGAAAGCAGAGCATGGTTGGTCAAATCAAGGAATAGGATTTACCAATGGCATTACGTATCATGGAAAGAACTTCCAAAGTGATTGAATATGAAGGACGCTATCGGATAAAATCCAACAAAGGATC
This sequence comes from Aegilops umbellulata, assembly GCA_032464435.1. Lineage (NCBI taxonomy): Eukaryota > Viridiplantae > Streptophyta > Magnoliopsida > Poales > Poaceae > Aegilops > Aegilops umbellulata. The sequence continues at coordinate 194,654,008 of CP136055.1, forward strand.
TAGTGGTCCTAAAGGGATCTAATGTGAGCATCGGTTGATAGAGTCAAAGGTGTCCCGTCTTTCGATGAGATGGTGGCTATCGTTTTGAAGGAAGTAGATTTGACGATCCGACTACGAACATGCGAGGACGTCGCGCCTTAGAAATCGCTAAACCAACTCCGAGAGGTTATTGACCACGCCGGAGCACGATCAACCTGACCACGAAGGTCTGTTTCCTGCAGGCAAACGAAGAACAAGCAAGAAACTAAGATTTCAATCTGGATATTGCGAATATAAGAGGAAAGCTTTATTGATCAAGGTGGGGTTCTGTGACGACTTGGTTTGGTCGTTGAACACAAACGAAGTACGCGAAGTTGCAGCTATGGCGAACTTTTAATCTAAACAAAACCCAAGGAAAAAGCTACTAGATGGATCTACTTATATAGGAGTAAGGGGTGGCGGCCAAGGAGGTGGGAGGACGTACCAAGGCAGCCTAAAACCAACCCTAGGTCGTACAAGGCTCATGGGCCCAAGTGGAGGTGATGCAACACCTTTGGACTTGTTGTTTGTCTCGGATTCTGCTGCAGCGTCAGATTGTTTCGTCCATATCTCAACGCTCCGGGCGAATTTAAAGGTGATTCAAATTGGTTTGGAAAGAGGATGAAGTCTACTTTCCAACAAAAAAAGAATCACCCAATTCGGAGTCTGTATGAAAAAGTTCTTAGCGTTTTGAGTCAGGTATGTCTGTGCAGTCTGAATCTGAATCCAGAACATGAGAGACTTGGACTCTATCTTCTCTTGGCCCAAAAGTGACGTGAGAGGACTTTTTGAACAGAACTAAAACTTCTCCTTTTCCCCTATCTTCATATGTGGATTGTGCAAATGTCCCATACACCTACAATTAGACAAAACACGAAAGTGTGTGAAGTATTTTTGTTCTGGATAATATAAATAGATTATTGAATAGTTGACACTAGAAATCACCTGAAAAATATGCATGTATGCAATATTTTTGGTCGTATCCAAGGTAGTCATGTCCTCATCATCGGTACTCAACCAGAGAAAGAAATAATGCAAGGAGATCGGACTATAGAAACAACTGGCTAGTCCAAAGCTCAAATGCAAAAGAATTATGATTTCCAATCAAGGGATCAGAAGCAAACGCTCTGATTAAGGATTGATAAGTTACGTAGGTTTAGGGGTACAATCGATGGCAATCCGATTGGTCGAGAACCAGCTCATGTTTAAAATGATGTCTAAGCCGGTAGGATAATTCTAGGACCTGATTGAGGATTGCGAGCATTCACAACATATCAAACCAATGGACTCAAAATGATAGTGACAAAGGCTGCCAATAACATTAGTATACTTATGGGGTTAACCATAATGCAAGCAAGCAAGAATTTCAAGAGTAATAAGTTGCTAAGGATTTTCGGAAGATCAAATATTATTTCAAAGAACTTAGTGAAACACATAAACAACTGGGGATGGGCGGATACTCGGTAAGAGCGAGGAATTATCCGTAGGGGTATTCAGGTGACAAAGAACTGCAAGGCAGTAGGTACAAAGTATTCTCGGATCAATAGAGAGAATTTCAGGGTATCTTGTAATGACAAGATCAACTGGGAACAAAAGTAAGAATGACATAGGTATGTATTTATCCATAGGGATATTTTGGTGGTAGGGAATTGCAGAAGCAACGGACACAAAGTCCTGAGTGAACATCAGAGAGTATCTTCGGTATCCTTCGATGCAGTTGGCGATCATTTGTGCTAAGGTCTCTCCGGAAGGAAGTAGTTACGAAAACCTAGAGTTAGAGTTAGTAAAATCATTTTAACCCGAATAGAAGAGAGATCAGAGTCCCAGAGTATAGGTCGAGGAATAAAAGATCCTAATACCACCCAATGGCAACGTGGGCCCACGGGCGGCACAACCATGTTAGTAAAAGTTTTGTAAAGTCTAGACTCGACTTCGGCCAAAGAGTGTGGAAGGGGGATTCCTACACCCAGTCAGCTCTGATACCAACTTGTGATGCCCCCGATTTAATCATACACTAATCATATACGCAAACGTGTACAATCAAGATCAGGGACTCACGGGAAGATATCACAACACAACTCTACAAATAAAATAAGTCATACAAGAATCATAATACAAGCCAGGGGCCTCGAGGGCTCGAATACAAGCGCTCGATCATAGACGAGTCAGCGGAAGCAACAATATCTGAGTACAGACACAAGTTAAACAAGTTTGCCTTAAGAAGGCTAGCACAAACTGGGATACAGATTGAAAGAGGAGCAGGCCTCCTGCCTGGGATCCTCCTAACTACTCCTGGTCGTCATCAGCGGGCTGCACAAAGTAGTAGGCACCTCGGTGTAGTAGGAGTCGTTGTCAACTGTGGCGTCTGGCTCCTGCACTCCATCGTCTGGTCGCAGCAATCGGGTAGAGAAATGGGGAAAAGGGGGAAACAAGGCAACCGTGAGTACTCATCCAAAGTACTCGCAAGTAAGGAGCTACACTACATATGCAAGGGTATATGTGTAAAGGGCCATATCAGTGGAATGAACTGCAGAATGCCAGAATAAGAGGGGGATAGCTAATCCTATCGAAGACTACGCTTCTGGCAGCCTCCGTCTTGCAGCATGTAGAAGAGAGTAGACTGAAGTCCTCCAAGTAGCATCACATAGCATAATCCTACCCGGCAATCCCCTCCTCGATGCCCTGTTAGAGAGCGATCATCGTGTTCTAGTTGTGATAATGTCAAGGAACAACTCCAGGTCGTCATGTTACCGAAGATCACGGCTATTCGAATAGATTAACTTCCCTGCAGGGGTGCACCACATAACCCAACACGCTTGATCCCATTTGGCCGGACACACTTTCCTGGGTCATGCCCGTCCTCGGAAGATCAACACGTCGCAACCCCACCTAGGCACAACAGAGAGGTCAGCACGCCGGTCTAAACCTAAGCGCACAGGGGTCTGGGCCCATCGCCCTTGGCACACCTGCACGTTGCGAACGCGGCCGGAAGCAGACCTAGCCTAGAAGGCGTTCCAGTCCAATCCGGCGCGCGCCACTCAGTCACTGACGTCACGAAGTGCTTCGGCTGATACCACGACGCCGAGTGCCCATAACTATTCCCGCGTAGTTGGTTCATGCGTATAGGCCAGTAGCCAGACTCAGATCAAATACCAAGATCTCGTTAAGCGTGTTAAGTATCCGTGAACGCCGACGAGGGCCAGGCCCACCTCTCTCCTAGGTGGTCTCAACCTGCCCTATCGCTCCGCCACAAAGTAACAGTCGGGGGCCGTCGGGAACCCAGGCCCACCACTACCTGGGTGGAACCACCTGCCCCTTCAGCCTTCATCTCCAAACAGTATCATAGGTAATGTAATAGTGTAAAGTATATAGTATATGCCCGTGATCACCTCCCGAAGTGATCACGACCCAGTAGTATAGGATAGCAGACGGACAAGAGTATAGGGCCACTGATGGAACACTAGCATCCTGTACTAAGCAGTAGGATAGCAGGTAAAGGTAACAATAGTAGTAGCAGGGATAGGCTATGTAGAAGTATAGGATTAACTGAAAGCAGTAACATGCTACACTACTCTAATGCAAGCAGTATAGAGAAGAATAGGCGATATCTGGTGATCAAGGGGGGGGGGGCTTGCCTGGTTACTCTGGCAAGAGAGAGGGGTCGTCAACTCCGTAGTCGATCACAGGGGTACCGACAGCGGTTTCGGGGACTACCGAAAAAGTAACGGAGGGGGAACACAATAAATAACAGAGCAACCAAAACATAAAATGACAATGCGGTGCTAGAGGTGATCGAACGCAGGGATAGGTGATACCAGCGAAGGGGAAACATCCGGGAAAGTATCGCCGGTGTTTCGCGTTTTCGGACAGATGAACCGGAGGTGAAATATTGCAGGTTTGCTATGCTAGGGAAGTGTGGCGGGCGAACGGACTGCGTATCCGGATTCGCCTCCTCATTTTGAGCAACTTTCATGTACAAAGTATTTTCATCCGAGTTACGGATTATTTTATATTAATTTTCAAAGTTTTAAATGATTTTCTAATTTCTAGATTTAATTCAATTCGAAACTAAATTAGTATTTAAGTGCTATGGGTACACAGAAAGTGTACCCAGAAGTGTGCACCTGAGGCTGACAGGTGGGGACAGTTGACTAAGTCAACTACCCAGTCACTAGGTCCAGTCAGCAGTTGACTGTTCAGCTTGACTAGTCAAAGGGGTCTAGTGGGACCCCCTGCCAATGACTAGGCTAGTCCAGTCAGCAGTTTGACTTGGTCAATTTGGACAGGGGGTCCACCTGTCATTGGCTGATATTTTAACAGATCGTTTATAATGGGATAATTAGTTGACGGGTCCCATCTGTCAGATAATTAGAGAAGGCGCCCTACTGTCACAAACACATCAAGCTAATTACAAGTTAATTAGCTATTTAAGCTAACTTGATTAATTTTAATTAAAAATTGATTATTATCATTATTATTTTTACACATTTATTTTTTTTTCTTATTCAAGGGCGGGCCCCAGCGGTCAGTGGCTCAACCGAGCCACCCGAGGATGGGCATGCGAACACACGCGCAGAAGCTTGGCCGCGGCCGAAGTAGGGCGCCGACGAGCAGGAGCGTCGGGGACAGGCACGCACGGCGCAGGGCGCGCGCGCCATGGCAGCAGGTGCGAGCGGGAGGAGGCTGCGGTACAGCAGAGAAGCACACGAAGGTGCGGGGGTTGACGGTCGCGGGTGGCGAGGCCGTGGGCGTGCGGACACGGGCCGGAAAGGGGGAAGGGCGCGTGGCCGCGAGCTCCGAGCAGGGCAGGCACGGGGGCCGCGACGAGGGGTGGAGCGTGCGCGGGCGTGAGGGCCAGCTTCCGCAAGCGCTGCTGTGCATGCGCGGTGCGGACATGGAGGTGCGCGAGATGATGGGGACGGGGAGAGAGGTAGGTGTTGCTCACCGCCGATGCAGGAGTTCAGGGTGGCTGTCGATGTCAAAACCGCGGATCTCGGGTAGGGGGTCCCGAACTGTGCGTCTAGGCGGATGGTAACAGGAGACAAGGGACATGATGTTTTACCCAGGTTCGGGACCTCTTGATGAAGGTAAAACCCTACGTCCTGCTTGATTAATATTGATGATATGGGTAGTACAAGAGTTGATCTACCACGAGATCAAGGAGGCTAAACCCTAGAAGCTAGCGTATGGTATGATTGTTGTTCTGTCCTACGGACTAAAACCCTCCGGTTTATATTGACACTGGAGAGGGTTAGGGTTACATAGAGTCGGTTACAATGGTAGGAGATCTACATATCCGTATCGCCAAGCTTGCCTTCCACGCCAAGGAAAGTCCCTTCCGGACACGGGACGAAGTCTTCAATCTTGTATCTTCATAGTCCAGGAGTCCGGCTGAAGGTATAGTCCGGCTATCCGGACACCCCCTAATCCGGGACTCCCTTAGTAGCCCCCGAACCAGGCTTCAATGACGATGAGTCCGGCGCGCAGATTGACTTCGGCATTGCAAGGCGGGTTCTCCTCCAAATTCCGTGTACCTGTTGAATAAAGTTCGGTTTCTTGCAAATGTTGCGCTCCTTGGATTCTACGCCCAATAATGGCCGCCTCCCACGTGTCAAACGTATACGAAAAGTCTGGGTGTTTTTACATTCACACCCCTAGCCATGTAAATGAGCCGCCTATTTCAAGGGACGTGGATTTAGATCCAAACCACACCTTCTCCCCTCCATGAGTGTTCATCAGAGCGCATCCGACAAAGGTCCATTCCACCATGGCCAGCCGTCGCAACTCCTCCTCTCGTCTTTCCGGTCCTCTGCCTGGAGATTGGGAGAGCTGCTCCATCCCGCATAGCGAGCTAGTGACGCTCCAGACCAAGGGATTTCTCCCCCCGGCCTATATGGTCCCGTTTCGAGCCGGTCTTGCCACCTATAATGGCGGAGCGCAAGCGGAGAGTGCCCCTAATCCCTCCAAAGGAGAGCGGGTTTGCCTTGTCCCTTATCTAATAAGAGGGCTCAGATTTCCAATCCATCCATTTCTCTGGGAGCTCCTGGAGTTCTATGGCCTCCAGCACACAATCTCACGCCTGCCTCCGTATTGCATATCGCGGGCTTCGTAGCCCTCTGCGAGCTGTTTTTGGGTGTCGAGGCTCATTTCGGGCTGTGGAAGAGGTTGTTCTGCCTGGTGCCCCATTCCTAGGAGGGGTCAATATATCAAGTGGGCGGAGCCGAAGTGTGGCGCATCGCCAGGACCGGATATCTATCCGGAACCCCAAAGAAGGCGTCCGAGAATTGGCCTTCGGAATGGTTTTATATAGAGGACGTCCCGCTGCCGGACCCTGTTCGGATCGGCCATGATAGGAGTCATTTCCGCATGCATCATGCGGGGGGTGCAGCTGCTTCAGTATAGAGGCCACCCCATGTGGGACTTCAACGGGGAGGATGACGCCACCCGTCACGGTCGTAAGGGACCGGATTCGGCTGCCTCCCTGACAAAGATCTTGTCCGCTTTGTACAAGGGAGAAGAGGAGGAATTTCTCCGCGTCAACCTACAGGGCGGATTTACTATGTACAATCCTCCGAGTTGGGTAAGTGGACAGTTTTACTTGCCCATCCGTTTTATATTCCCGTCGTTTAAGTATATAGTCTAACGGTTTCAACGCAGGAACTGCGCCAGGCTGTTAAAGAAATAAACAACCCTCCTCCACAGCCCGAGGATCCGGGACGGTCCCTCGACCCGGCCTCAAAAGAGGATCCGGACTTATCTGTGGAGCTGATTGATGGAGTGTTCCATCAATTGAGCAAGGACAACGCCTTGGTGGCCATTCTGGCCGATTACCCAGGGCTAATCCCGGCCTCCCAGGTAACTAAGATCGAAGTCCCAGTACCCCGAAAAGGGGTCCACCCTCTCATGTTTTCAGTTTCCTGATTACAACCGTGCTTTGCAGGGGAGGTTTTTGAGACGGGAGGCCAAACCTGCGACGACGAGCCAACAAGGGGCTGCAGGGCCCCGTGGGCAGAAAAGAGGTGCAGTCCGGACCGAAGTGTCGGCGCAAAGGTATGGCGCGCCCTCTTATCCCAGGTGTTATACCTTCAAGGCATATTAACACGCGTGCTCTCTTTATGACAAAGAGACCTCGCCGGACTATATCCGGAGAGGCTGCCAATCGCGCCTCCACCAGCAAGGCTCCAAAGCCTGGTCCGGAGGCGGAGGTGAACATGAGGCGCGCACCCGACGCTTCTCCGACAGAGGATGCGGACAGGTTGTCTGCCACTAATTCGGAGGTGGAGAGTGCCCTGAACCACAGGCGTCACCAGACAGTTATCCGCGACGCTTGTTTCTTCCTAGAGGTGTTGGATGCCTTCAATTCAGGAGATGCGTACCTCCGTGCCGCTCAAAATGGTCTAGCCAGAGCCACGGAGCAATATGTAAAAGACATAAGGGTGAGAAATTTTAATGGTTATATATATCAGTAGCCCCCGAGACTTGAAGCAGTTAAAAGAACTGATTTAAGGATCATTTAATAGCAGGGTCTTGCGGAAAAGAATACCCAACTATCCCAGGAGCTAGAAGAGTGCAAAGCCCGACTTGAGGCCGCACTAGCCGCGACAGGGGAGCCCAAGGAGACCCCCGTTGGAACCAAATTGCAGACGGCGCCGGATTAGATCCGGGAAGGCAACAACTCCTACGCCAGTTAAAGGCTGGTGAGAGCATGCTGACAAGGGTGAGGCGAGAGAAGCATGATCTCCAAGATGCCAACACCAAGCTGGGTGTTGAACTGAAAGATGTTCGTGCCCAGCTGTCAGACTCCGTGAAGGAGAATCAGCGGCTTCGGTGCGGCATACTTAGTAAGTGCTTGAGCGAACCTTTGAAAAAAAGTTCGGCGAAGAAGTCGACTAACAGAGTAATGTCTGTAGGTGTGCTAACAGGTCGTCCTGTAGAGGAGATGCCCGGTTCTACGGGTGACCTTCTTCCCGAGCTCTAGCAACTGCACAAGCGAGTTCGCTAGGTGATGCAAGGCGTCGCCCAGGCCTTGTGCCATCCATCTCCATGCCCGAAGGCCTTGGAGAGCTTGCAGAGAAGCTGAAGGGAGCATGGCAGCGCTTCTGATTGTGGAAGATATCGGCCTGCCGTCAAGGCGCTAGGGAGGCATGGGCCATGGTGAAGACGCGTTACATGAAGGCTGACCCCAACCACATGGCCGAGGTCGGACCTGTGGTGCCCGATGGGAAGGAGATCCCTGTAAGCTTAGTATACAGCCAAGTAGAATTGGCTGCGAAGTATTCCCAGCAGGACTGTAAACTAGAGAGCCTGTTAGATGGTATTGAAGAGGAATACAATCAGTCAAAATGACTATGTAATTTTCATTGACATTTGGAATGCCTTCTAGCCGTATTGTAGATCGTTTGTCATGGCCGACCTTTTCGCTTCAACCTCGGGACCTAACGGTCCGAAGTGTGTCCGAATACCCTTGCGGTTATATAAGAACCGGGGTATGCATGGAGACCAGGCGTAGGGGTCATTAGTGCTTGAACAGACAAGTGCCCAACTAGTTATGTTATATTACATGGTCAGTAAGAAACATCTTCCAGGGAGAATAGTTCGAATGCCAGAACAACACACACGACCGAGCCCGAGCTCTGACCGTCAGACTTATGGTCGTCGGCGTCAACTTAGGCAGCCTAGTGATGCACTTCTTGCACCACCCAACGCCCCTCGTCGCGGTTGCATCCGTAGAGCCCAGCCTCACACGCTCTCATCGCCGGAATAACTGGGACGAGTAGCATCGACGTGTTCTGCCTACGCCTGCGGTCAGCCACTGGTCAACCGCACTGTTAGGCCTAATTAACAACCCACTCAGTCACTGACAGAAGGGCCCCACCCATTTAATTAAACACGGGGTTAACCCCTGTTTAGATCTAACCTAATCATAGTGGCCCCACTGGCCAGTTTGACTTGGCCACATCACACGTTGACTGACCCACACGTCACTGACTGTAGCTGATCATGGTTGACTTGTTGATGTCATCTTTGACTTGGTGATGCAGTAAAGCTTTTCTGGCATTTTAAATAAGTGAGGAAAATCTAGAAAATTCTTAAAACTTCTAAAAATCATAGAAACTAGTCTATAACTCAGATGAAAATAATTGATATATGAAAATTGATCAAAAAATATGAAGAAATTGTTTACGACATGTTCATGCATGTTTGAGCAATTTAACATCACCAACTAGGACAATTCATGATTATGGAATATATAGTATTTAGTTTTGGAGTTGGAATTTGCTATAGGTTTGAATTCCACTTCAATTAAAATGACTAACCATTGCATTAGGTGAATTTCGTACCTTAAAATGTCATGTCATACATTTGGTTGTTGAAAGTGCAACTAATCCCCAGGTGGTTTTGGTAATTCAGAAAAATATATAGCTCATTGAACTAATATCCATTCAAGATAAATATTTCAGGAAGTTCAATGAATGACATGGCATGGACTAGAGATGTGGTGCCCTCAAAATGCTAAGGACATATATTGGCAAAAGCTCAAGACTCTCCATCTTTAGTTTAGTGATCCAAGATCACATTGAGTCAATAGGAAAGACAATACTATTACAAGGGGATTAGGTGTTGCTTAATGTCTTGCTAGCTCAAATGCTTAGTGATATTGCTTCAAAACCCTCAGCCACTTTCTCCATCCAAATATGTCAAAATCCTAAACTCCAACTCGGCCCCACCGACTCTTTCTATCCGGTGCCACCGATTTCATATGACATAGACACAACCAGAAACCCTAACAGTTTGGTCTCACTAATGCGGGTCTCGGTCTCACCGAGATGGCCCTGCCAACACTCTGTGACTTGTTGCATTTTTTTGGTCTCACCGAGTTATGCAATCGGTCTCACCAAGTTGGCTTGGCAGATTCTCTATTGCCTTATTGCTTCACTTTGGTCTTACAGAGTAGATGCAATCGGTGCCACCGAGATTATGCTTGCCCTAAGCCCTAGCACATCGGTCCACTGAGTTGTTCCAGCCGGTCCCACCAAGATTCCTAGCGTTCACATTTTTGAACAAATCGGTCTCACCGTTATTCGGTCTCACAAGATGAGTCAAATGTGTGTAACGGTTGGATTTTGTGTGGAGGCTATATATACCCCTCCACCCCCTTCTCCATGAGAGAGAGCCATCAGAACGTTCCTACACTTCCACCATACGTTTTTTGAGAGAGAACCACCTACTCATGTGTTGATATCAAGATATTCCAATCCTACCACAAGAATCTTGATTTCTAGCCTTCCCCAAGTTGCTTTCCACTCAGATCATCTTTCCACCATAGCCAAATCTGAGAGAGAGATTTGAGTGTTGGGGAGATGATCATTTGAATCACAGGAGCAAGGAGTTCATCATCAACACACAATCTATTACCTTTTGGAGAGGGGTGTTTCCTAGATTGGTTAGGTGTCGCTTCAGAGCCTCCGTCAAGATGTGGAGTTGGACCAAGAAGTTTGTAAGGGCAAGGAGATCGCCTACTTCGTGAACATCTACCCGAGTGAGGAAAGTCCTTCATGGGCGATGTTCATGGTGGGATAAACAAGGTTGCTTCTTCGTGGACCCTTCGTGGATGGAGCCTCAGTGGACTCGCGCAGCCGTTACCCTTCGTGGCTTGAAGTCTCCATCAACGTGGACGTACAATTGCACCACCTATCGGAACCATGCCAAAAATCTCCGTGTCTCTATTGAGTTTGCCTTCTCCGAACCTTTCCCTTTACCTTCATATGCGAAGTTTTACTTTCGGCTGCTACACTCTTAGAATTGCATGTGTAGGTTTAGTGCTTGACTTGTGCTAATTGCTAAAATCTGCCCACAACTCAAATTGGGAAAAGGATAGATTTTTATTTGGTCAAGTAGTCTAATGACCCCCCTCTAGACATACTTTCGATCCTACAAGTGGTATCATAGCTTTGCTCTCCATTTGCCTTGATTTCCATAGCTTTGGTGATCATAGCCTTGGTTTGACAACCTAGGAGAGTATGGCGTCTAGCAAGGGAAATTACCACCGTAGAGGTCCTTACTTTGATGGTACAAATTTTGCTAGTTGGAAGCATAAGATGAAAATGCATATTCTTGGTCATAACCCCGCCGTTTGGATTGTTATGCGTATTGGCTTGCAAGGTGATTTCTTGGAGGATGGAAAAGAATCGACCATGAAGCAACAACGGAAGAAATGAAGATGTTGCAATACAATGTTGAAGCTTGCGATATTCTCTGCAATGGATTGTGCCCTGGAGAATTCAACAAAATCACCCTCCTTGATAATAGAAAGGAAATTTGGTATACTTTGGTTGATATGCACGAAGGTACCGATTCCGTCAAGGAATCCAAGTTGGATGTGCTTCAAAGTCAACTTGACAAGTTCGAGATGAAGGATGGTGAAGGAGTTACCAAGATGTACTCTAGGCTTGCTCTCATCGCAAACAAGATTGCCGGATTAGGAAGTGAAGAGATGACCGACAAATTCATCATCAAGGAGATCGTAAGGGCCTTGGATGGAAAATATGAAACCATGTGCACTTTGATCCAAATGATGCCCAATTACAAAGATCTCAAGCCCACAGAAGTCATTGGTAGAATTCTTGCTCATGAGATGTCACTCAAGGATAAGGAAGAGCTCCACAACAAGTCAAATGGTGCTTACAAAGCTTGAAGTGATGCTCCTACAACATGAAGTGAGAAGAAAGTCTCTGATGAAGAATTGAGCTTAATGGTAAAGAACTTCAACAACTTCTACAAGAACAGAAGCAAAGAGGGAAGCTCCAAGTTGAGGTCATACAATGAGAAAAGATCTTATAGTCGTGATTGTAATTGCTACAGTTGTGGAAGACCCGGACACAACTCTATTGAGTGTATGGCTCCCTACAAGAAAAGCGAAGACTCACCAAAAAGGAGGATTAAAAGAGATGAATCACCTCCAAAAGAGAGAAGGAGTAGAGATGATTGTTATGAACGAAGACCCTCTCATAGAAGCAAGGATTCGGAAAGGAAGGAAAAGTCATCAAAGAGATACACAAGACAAAGACATCAAGCTCACGTTGGTGAATGGGTATCCGGTCCTAACTCCGACAACTACTCCGAGAGAAGCTATCACTCCGACTCCGACTATACTCAAGATGAAGGTGTTGCTCATCTTGCACTTGTGTAATCCAACTCCTACGACATATTGGAGTCACCAAATGAAGGAATTGGAGGATTCTTCATGGCTAAAGGCCCTAAGGTATTGCGCCACAAGTATGTTGATTTCAATAGTGATGAAGATGATTTGCTAGGTGATGATGAGTTACTTGTTGACAACACTAGTGATGAAAACTATGATGAACTTGCTAGTAATCATGCTAATCAAGATGAAATGAATGACAATGATAAGAAGGATTGAGCGACTAACTAAAGAACTAAACACTCTTAAATCATCTGGAGCCGAAGAAGTTCGGCGCGAGCGGAGGCCAACTCGGCCTGGACGGAGATCAGGGCTGCTACAGCGGCCTTCTCGCGCTGCTCCGCTTCATCCAACCTTGACATGAGGGCGGTAGTTCTTCCCTCAGCTTCGGCTTCCACGAGATTCAGCTTCAGGTCGTATCTGCTGGCAAGATCTGCTCGAGCCTTCGCCACCCTACGGTTGATCCCCTCCTGGATACTGGCCTCGCTCGCGCTCGCGGCGTCCTCCGCCTGGGCAACCTGGCGCTCCCTTGCCTTCGGCTGTTCAAGCTCGAGGCTGCGCTTTGTGGCCTCCAACATCAGTGCCTCCTTGTGCTTCAAGATTTCCTCTTCTTTGGAAGGCGCCCCCTTCATCAACATCAAGGCAGCCCCATGCGCCTAAACTTGCTGCTCCAAGGAGGCGTTTAGAGCACGGAGCTGCCATTTGCGTTTCTCTGCGGCCTCGCAGCAGTGGTCAGCCTCCCTAGCCTCCTCCAAGGCTCGGGCGCTGGCCTCGCGTGAGGTGGCAAGGAATGCCTCGGCCTTCACATTGGCGCGCTCGCACTGGAGACACCCGAAGTCGATGGCCACCTTCGGCTGATCCCATTCGTCCGCCAGCCGAAGGCCTTCGGTTTCAAGGCGGGCATCAACATCCACAAGCTCTTCCCTAAGTCGGATCAGCGCGCCCATAGCCTCCCGGAAGAGCTCATGGCGGACTCCACCGCGCTCGCGTGAAAGCTCGAATGCGCGGACGGGTCCATCCTCCGCGCCAAGATTTGTTGGAGAAGTTCGAAGTGGCTTGCTCGCTCTCGGCAGGGGGCTGGAGGCCTGCTCCTTTATGATCGCCCTTCGGACCTCGACGGAGGCCCAGTGGGGGGGACCTCGTTACTCGAAGGTGAGGCCAGGGCCGAGGTCGCCCAGCCGCGGGCAAGGTGTTGGGGAACGTAGTAATTTCAAAATTTTCCTACGCACACGCAGGATCATGGTGATGCATAGCAACGAGAGGGGAGAGTGTTGTCTACGTACCCTCGTAGACCGAAAGCGGAAGCGTTATATCAACGCGGTTGATGTAGTCGTACGTCTTCACGATCCGACCGATCCAAGCACCGTTACTCCGGCACCTCCGAGTTCTTGGCACACGTTCAGCTCGATGACGATCCCCGGGCTCCGATCCAGCAAAGCTTCGGGGAGGAGTTCCGTCAGCACGACGGCGTGGTGACGATCTTGATGTACTACCGACGCAGGGCTTCGCCTAAGCACCGCGACAATATGACCGAGGTGGAATATGGTGGAGGGGGGCACCGCACACGGCTAAGGAACGATCACGTTGATCAATTGTGTGTCTATGGGGTGCCCCCTGCCCCTGTATATAAAGAAGCCAAGGGGGAGGGGCTGGCCGGCCAAGCCTGGCGCGCCAGGAGAGTCCTACTCCCTCTGGGAGTAGGATTCCCCCCCCAATCCTAGTTGGACTAGGATTCTCCAAGGGGGAGAGAGAGAGAGGGGGCCGGCCACCTCTCCTAGTACTAATAGGACTAGGGGAAGGGGGGAGGCGCGCAGCCCATGAGGGAAGCCCTCTCACCTCTCCACCAAGGCCCATGTTGGCCCATTATGCTCCCGGGGGGTTCCGGTAACCCTCCCGGTATTCCGGTAAAATCCTGATTTCACCTGGAACACATCCGATGTCCAAACATAGGCTTCCAATATATCATTCTTTACGTCTCGACCATTTCGAGACTCCTCGTCATGTCCGTGATCACATCCGGGACTCCAAACTCCTTCGGTACATCAAAATGCATAAACTCATAATAACTGTCATCGTAACGTTAAGCGTGCGGACCCTACGGTTCGAGAACAATGTAGACATGACCGAGACACGTCTCCGGTCAATAACCAATAGCGGGACCTGGATGCCCATATTGGCTCCTACATATTCTACGAAGATCTTTGTCGGTCAGACCGCATAACAACATACGTTGTTCCCTTTGTCATCGGTATGTTACTTGCCCGAGATTCGATCGTCGGTATCCAATACCTAGTTCAATCTCGTTACCGGCAAGTCTCTTTACTCGTTCCGTAATACATCATCTCGCAACTAACTCATTGGTTGCAATGCTTGCAAGGCTTATGTGATGTGCATTACCGAGAAGGCCCTGAGATACCTCTCCGACATTCGGAGTGACAAATCCTAATCTCGAAATACGCCAACCCAACAAATACTTTCGGAGACACCTGTAGAGCACCTTTATAATCACTCAGTTACGTTGTGACGTTTGGTAGCACACAAAGTGTTCCTACGGTAAACGGGAGTTGGATAATCTCATAGTTAAAGGAACATGTATAAGTCATGGATAAAAGCAATAGCAACATACTAAACGATCGGGTGCTATGCTAATGGAATGGGTCATGTCAATCAGATCATTCAACTAATGATGTGATCTCGTTAATCAAATAACAACTCTTTGTTCATGGTTAGGAAACATAACCATCTTTGATTAATGAGCTAGTCAAGTAGAGGCATACTAGTGACACTCTGTTTGTCTATGTATTCACACATGTATTATGTTTCCGGTTAATACAATTCTAGCATGAATAATAAACATTTATCATGATATAAGGAAATAAATAATAACTTTATTATTGCCTCTAGGGCATATTTCCTTCAGTCTCCCACTTGCACTAGAGTCAATAATCTAGTTCACATCGCCATGTGATTTAATAGCAATAGTTCACATCACCATGTGATTAACACCCATAGTTCACATCGATATGTGACCAACACCCAAAGGCTTTACTAGAGTCAGTAATCTAGTTCACATCGCTATGTGATTAACACCCAAAGAGTACTAAGGTGTGATCATGTTTTGCTTGTGAGATAATTTTAGTCAACGGGTCTGTCACATACAGATCCGTAAGTATTTTGCGAATTCTATGTCTACAATACTCCACATAGAGCTACTCTAGCTAATTTCTCCCACTTTCAATATGTATCTAGATCATGACTTAGAGTTATCCAGATCGGTGTCAAAACTTGCATCGACGTAACCCTTTACGACGAACCTTTTGTCACTTCCATAATCGAGAAACATATCCTTATTCCACTAAGGATAATTTTGACCGTTGTCCAGTGATCTACTCCTAGATCACCATTGTTCTTCCTTGCTTAACTCAGTGTAGGGTATACAATAGATCTGGTAAACAGCATGGCATACTTTATAGAACCTATGGCCGAGGCATAGGGAATGACTTTCATTCTCTTTCTATCTTCTGCCGTGGTCGGGCTTTGAGTCTTACTCAATTTCACACCTTGTAACACAGGCAAGAACTCTTTCTTTGACTGTTCCATTTTGAACTACTTCAAAATCTTGTCAAGGTATGTACTCATTGAAAAAACTTATCAAGCGTCTTGATCTATCTCTATAGATTTTGATGCTCAATATGTAAGCAGCTTCACTAAAGTCTTTCTTTGAAAAACTCCTTTCAAACATTCCTTTATGCTTTATAGAATAATTCTACATTATTTCCGATCAACAATATGTCATTTACATATACTTATCAGAAATGTTGTAGTGCTCCCACTCACTTTCTTGTAAATACAGGCTTCACCGCAAGTCTGTATAAAACTATATGCTTTGATCAACTTATCAAAGTGTATATTCCAACTCCGAGATGCTTCCACCAGTCCATAGATGGATCGCTGGAGCTTGCATATTTTGTTAACACCTTTAGGATCGACAAAACCTTCTAGTTGCATCGTATACAACTCTTCTTTAATAAATCCATTGAGGAATGCAGTTTTGTTGATCCATTTGCCAAATTTCATAAAATGCGGCAATTGCTAACATGATTCGGACAGACTTAAGCATAGATACGAGTGAGAAACTCTCATAGTCAACACCTTGAACTTGTCGAAAACCTTTTGCAACAATTCTAGCTTTGTAGATAGTAACACTACTATCAGCGTCCGTCTTCCTCTTGAAGATCCATTTATTTTCTATGGCTTGCCGATCATCGGGCAAATCCATCAAAGTCCATACTTTGTTCTCATACATGGATCATATCTCAGATTTCATGGCCTCAAACCATTTCGCGGAATCTGGGCTCACCATCGCTTCCTCATAGTTCGCAAGTTCATCATGGTCTAGTAACATGACTTCCAAAACAGGATTACCGTACCACTCTGGTGCGGATCTCACTCTGGTTTACCTACGAGATTCGGTAGTAACTTGATCTGAAGTTACATGATCATCATCATTAGCTTCCTCACTAATTGGTGTAGTAGTCACAGGAACAGATTTCTGTGATGAACTACTTTCCACTAAGGGAGAAGGTACAATTACCTTATCAAGTTCTACTTTCCTCCCACTCACTTCTTTCGAGAGAAACTCCTTCTCTGGAAAGGATCCATTCTCAGCAACAAATGTCTTGCCATTGGATCTGTGATAGAAGGTGTACCCAACAGTTTCCTTTGGGTATCCTATGAAGACATATTTCTCCGATTTAGGTTTGAGCTTATCAGGATGAAACTTTTTCATATAAGCATCGCAACCCCAAACTTTAAGAAACGACAGCTTTAGGTTTATTGCTAAACCATAGTTCATACGGTGTCGTCTCAACGGATTTAGATGGTGCACTATTTAATGTGAATGCAGCTGTCTCTAATGCATAATCCCAAAAACGATAGTGGTAGATCGGTAAGATACATCATAGATTGTACTATATCTAATAAAGTACGGTTATGACGTTCGGACGCACCATTATGCTGTGGTGTTCCAGGTGGCATGAGTTTGTGAAACTATTCCACATTGTTTTAATTGAAGGCCAAACTCGTAACTCAAATATTTTACCTCTGCGATCATATCGTAGAAACTTTTATTTTCTTGTTACGATGATTCTCTACTTCACTCTGAAATTCTTTGAACTTTTCAAACGTTTCAGACTTATGTTTCATCAAGTGGATATACCCATATCTTCTCAAATCATCTGTGAAGGTCAGAAAATAATGATACCTGCTGCAAGCCTTTAATATTCATCGGACCACATACATCAGTATGTATGATTTCCAATAAATCTGTTGCTTGCTTCATTGTTCCGGAGAACGGCGGTTTTAGTCATCTTGCCCTTAAGGCATGGATCGCAAGCATCAAGTGATTCATAATCAAGAGATTCCAAAATTCCATCAGCATGGAGTTTCTTCATGCGCTTTACACTAATATGACCTAAACGGCAGTGCCACAAATAAGTTGCACTATCATTATTAACTTCGCATCTTTTGGCTTCAATATTATGAAAATGTGTATCACTACGATCGAGATCCAACAAACCATTTTCGTTGGTGTGTATGACCATAGAAGGTTTTATTCATGTAAACAGAACAACAATTGTTCTCTAACTTAAATGAATAACTGTATTGCAATTAACATGATCAAATCATATTCATGCTCAACGCAAACACCAAATAACACTTATTTAGTTTCAACACTAATCCCGAAAGTATAGGGAGTGTGTGATGATGATCATATCAATCTTGGAACCACTTCCAACACACATCGTCACCTTGCCCTTTAACTAGTCTTTGTTCATTCTGCAACTCCCGTTTCGAGTTACTAATCTTAGCAACTTGAACTAGTACCAAATACTGAGGGGTTGCTATGAACACTAGTAAAGTACACATCAATAACATGTATATCAAATATACTTATGTTCACTTTGCCATCCTTCTTATCCGCCAATCACTTGGGGTAGTTCCGCTTCTAGTGATCAGTCCCTTTGCAGTAGAAGCACTTAGTCTCAGGCTTAGGACCAGACTTGGGCTTTTTCACTTGAGAAGCAACTTGCTTGCCGTTCTTCTTGAAGTTCCCCTTCTTTCCTTTTGCCCTTTTCTTGAAACTAGTGATCTTGTCAACCATCAACACTTGATGTTTTTCTTTGATTTCTACCTTCGCCGATTTTAGCATCGCGAAGAGCTTGGGAATACTTTCTGTTATCCCTTGCATATTATAGTTCATCACGAAGTTCTACTAACTTGGTGATGGTGACTAGAGAATTCTGTCAATCACTATCTTATCTGGAAGATTAACTCCCACTTGATTCAAGCGATTGTAGTACTCAGACAATCTGAGCACATGCTCACTAGTTGAGCGATTCTCCTCCATCTTTTAGCTATAGAACTTGTTGGAGACTTCATATCTCTCAACTCGGGTATTTGCTTGAAATATTAACTTCAACTCCTGGAACATCTCGTATGGTCCATGACGTTCAAAAACGTCTTTGAAGTCCCGATTCTAAGCAGTTAAGCATGGTGCACTAAACTATTAAGTAGTCATCATATTGAGCTAGCAAAACGTTCATAACGTCTGCATCTGCTCCTGCAATAGGTCCATCACCTAGCGGTGCATCAAGGACATAATTCTTCTGTGCAGCAATGAGGATAAACCTCAGATTACGGATCCAATCCGCATCATTGCTACTAACATCTTTCAACACAATTTTCTCTAGGAACATATCAAAATAAACACAGGGAAGCAACAATGCGAGCTATTGATCTACAACATAGATATGCTAATACTACCAGGACTAAGTTCATGATAAATTAAAGTTCAATTAATCATATTACTTAAGAACTCCCACTTTGATAGACATCCCTCTAATCTTCTAAGTGATCACGTGATCCAAATAAACTAAACCATAACCGATCATCACGTGAAATGGCTTAGTCTTCAATGGTGAACATCATTATGTTGATCATATCTACTATATGATTCACGCTCGACCTTTCGGTCTCCGTGTTCCGAGGTCATATCTTATATGCATAGCTCGTCAAGTATAACCTGAGTATTCCGCGTGTGCAACTGTTTTGCACCCGTTGTATTTGAACGTAGAGCCTATCACACCTGATCATCACGTGGTGTCTCAGCACGAAGAACTTTTGCAACGGTGCATACTCAGGGATAACACTTCTTGATAATTTAGTGAGAGATCATCTTATAATGCTACCGTCAATCAAAGCAAGATAAGATGCATAAAAAGATAAACATCGCATGCAATCAATATAAGTGATATGATATGGTCATCATCATCTTGTGCTTGTGATCTCCATCTCCGAAGCACCGTCATGATCACCATCGTCACCGGCGCGACACCTTGATCTCCATCATAGCATCGTTGTCGTCTCGCCAATCTTATGCTTCCACGACTATCACTACCGCTTAGTAATAAAGTAAAGCATTACATCGCGATTGCATTGCATACAATAAAGCGACAACCATATGGCTCCTGCCAGTTGCCGATAACTCGGTTACAAAACATGATCATCTCATACAATAAAATTTAGCATCATGTCTTGACCATATCACATCACAACATGCCCTGCAAAAACAAGTTAGACGTCCTCTACTTTGTTGTTGCAAGTTTTACGTGGCTGCTACGGGCTTAAGCAAGAACTCATCTTACCTATGCATCAAAACCACAACGATAGTTTGTCAAATAGACTCCGTTTTAACCTTCTCAAGGACCGGGCGTAGCCACACTCGGTTCAACTAAAGTTGGAGAGACAGTCTTCCGCAAGCCATCTATGTGCAAAGCACGTCGAGGGAACCGGTCTCGCGTAAGAGTACGCGTAAGGTTGGTCCGGATCGTCTCGTCCAACAATACCGCTGAACCAAAGTATGACATGCTGGTAGGCAGTATGACTTGTATCGTCCACAACTCACTTGTGTTCTACTCGTGCAAATAACATCAAACCATAAAAACCTAGGCTCTGATACCACTGTTGGGGAACGTAGTAATTTCAAAATTTTGCTACGCACACGCAGGATCATGGTGATGCATAGCAACGAGAGGGGAGAGTGTTGTCTACGTACCCTTGTAGACCGAAAGCGGAAGCGTTATATCAACGCGGTTGATGTAGTCGTACGTCTTCACGATCCGACCGATCCAAGCACCGTTACTCCGGCACCTCCGAGTTCTTGGCACACGTTCAGCTCGATGACGATCCCCGGGCTCCGATCCAGCAAAGCTTAGGGGAGGAGTTTCGTCAACACGACGGCGTGGTGACGATCTTGATGTACTACCGACGCAGGGCTTCGCCTAAGCACCGCGACAATATGACCGAGGTGGAATATGGTGGAGGGGGGCACCGCACACGGCTAAGGAACGATCACGTTGATCAATTGTGTGTCTATGGGGTGCCCCCTGCCCCTGTATATAAAGGAGCCAAGGGGGAGGGGCTGGCCGGCCAAGCCTGGCGCGCCAGGAGAGTCCTACTCCCTCTGGGAGTAGGATTCCCCCCCCCAATCCTAGTTGGACTAGGATTCTCCAAGGGGGAGAGAGAGAGAGGGGGCCGGCCACCTCTCCTAGTCCTAATAGGACTAGGGGAAGGGGGAGGCGCGCAGCCCATGAGGGCAGCCCTCTCACCTCTCCACCAAGGCCCATGTTGGCCCATTATGCTCCCGGGGGGTTCCGGTAACCCTCCCGGTATTTCGGTAAAATCCTGATTTCACCTGGAACACATCCGATGTCCAAACATAGGCTTCCAATATACCATTCTTTACGTCTCGACCATTTCGAGACTCCTCATCATGTCCGTGATCACATCCGGGACTCCGAACTCCTTCGATACATCAAAATGCATAAACTCATAATAACTGTCATCGTAACGTTAAGCGTGCGGAACCTACGGTTCGAGAACAATGTAGACATGACCGAGAGATGTCTCCAGTCAATAACCAATAGCGGGACCTGGATGCCCATATTGGCTCCTACATATTCTACGAAGATCTTTATCGGTCAGACCACATAACAACATACGTTGTTCCCTTTGTCATCGGTATGTTACTTGCCTGAGATTCGATCGTCGGTATCCAATACCTAGTTCAATCTCGTTACCGGCAAGTCTCTTTACTCGTTCCGTAATACATCATCTCGCAACTAACTCATTGGTTGCAATGCTTGCAAGGCTTATGTGATGTGCATTACCGAGAAGGCCCTGAGATACCTCTCCGACATTCGGAGTGACAAATCCTAATCTCGAAATACGCCAACCCAACAAATACTTTCGGAGACACCTGTAGAGCACCTTTATAATCACTCAGTTACGTTGTGACGTTTGGTAGCACACAAAGTGTTCCTACGGTAAACGGGAGTTGGATAATCTCATAGTTAAAGGAACATGTATAAGTCATGGATAAAAGCAATAGCAACATACTAAACGATCGGGTGCTATGCTAATGGAATGGGTCATGTCAATCAGATCATTCAACTAATGATGTGATCTCGTTAATCAAATAACAACTCTTTGTTCATGGTTAGGAAACATAACCATCTTTGATTAATGAGCTAGTCAAGTAGAGGCATACTAGTGACACTCTGTTTGTCTATGTATTCACACATGTATTATGTTTCCGGTTAATACAATTCTAGCATGAATAATAAACATTTATCATGATATAAGGAAATAAATAATAACTTTATTATTGCCTCTAGGGCATATTTCCTTCACAAGGACCATTGGTGGGGCCCTCAGCACATTCTCCGCACCCCAGGCCGGACCATGAAGGAGGAACGACAAGAGCGCATGGTCAAGATGCCAGGCTGGCATGTTCGCCTTCCCGACAGGCCTGGCGCCGCGCGCGGCAGGTTGACATGAGGCGCTCGGGGTCAGCAGAGAGCCCGAAGCAGGCGAGGGTTGCTTCTCGGGAGACTTCATCGCCCTGGCGGAAGGGACCCTGAGGAACTGTGCTCAGGAGGAGAAGCGACGTTCAAGAAATTACAAAGATAAGGTACCCACTCCTCAATAGCAATGTACTTCCTCTGCTTCAATTGCCGGATGGCGTCACCGCTGCAGCTTGGAGACCTCTTCCTCTTGTGGAGCGCTTCAAAGTTCGTTCAGAGTCGGCCGAAGCCCTGGGTGCGGTCACTAATGTCGGGCGTGGCTGGTGTGGCTCTTGAGGAGGCGACCTCAGGGGTGCTGGACGGCGTAGAGACCTTGGTCCCCGCCTCTTGGCGAGTCACCGGGGCCTCGGGGGCTTCAGTCTCCGGAGTATCGGTCTGCGTCGTCCCCCCGGCTGCTTCCTTAGGATGGCTCTCTCGGGCCCTGAGGGACGACACTTCAAGAGCCCCGGGCGGCGCCGGTTCTTCGGCAGCTGCGTCACCAGTAGTCGACAGAAATCGCCACCATACGTCCAGCTCCAGGGAGATCACCACGTTGGCGGCGGGCAAGGGAGCCACAAAGACAGGGCTCTCGCGAGGCCCTTCAAGGCCAGCGGGGCGCAATCCCCATTCGTAGAAGGGGGGCATCTGCTTCGCAAACTCCACCTTGTTCGAGCAGCAGTACAGAAGGCAGCCTTGCTCCAGAAGGTTGGCTGGCATTGGGTCGTGCATCAGGAGCTCGAGCACCGTGCGTCGTGCCTCAGGAGCAAGAGCTGGCACCTGAAGCCTCATGCGGTCCCTGTAGCCGAAGAAGGTCCACATCGGCTGAGAGTGGTGCTGAAGCGGAGCGATGCGACACTGGATGAACTCCTTCACCACCATAGGCGCCGACACCCCAAGGCCCTTCAGCCTGGCCAGCCGATGCCAAACATGGGCGAGCCGCCAGTCGGTGAGCTCCGCGTGCCCCTAGCCGGATCTTGGGACAACCAGAACCTGTGGGAGCAGCAACAGGGGGCTGCGCACACCAACACACAAACACCCACCGCTTCTGAAATCCTCCGATGACTGGCGAGAGCTCGAAATCGATCCTCAAGCCGGCCGTCACCACAATAGCCTGAAGGGATACACACCCAGAGTGCTGGAGAGCATCTGTCAGGTGCAGCGAGAAGAAGTGGCGAAGCAAGGCCATGGAAGGAGCAATGCCCACCATGGCTTCCCAGACGAAGGCGAAGACAACAAGGAGGATGATGGATTGGGGATCAAGGTGCAGTGCATTGATCTTATAATGCGAGAGCACCGCATTGAAGAAGTCGGAGAAGGGAGGGATCAGACAAGCCCAGAGGGCGTGAAGATGGATGGGGAGCTCGGTGGCCGTCCAGTCAATCACAGTGTGGGAAGCAGGCCAGGCCACTGTCTTCCCC
The DNA here is from genome assembly GCA_032464435.1 of Aegilops umbellulata. Taxonomy (NCBI): domain Eukaryota; kingdom Viridiplantae; phylum Streptophyta; class Magnoliopsida; order Poales; family Poaceae; genus Aegilops; species Aegilops umbellulata. The sequence goes on from CP136055.1 coordinate 194,677,551, forward strand.
CCCCCCACTCATTGGAATCGGCGGCGAGCGTTGGGCGCACCTTGTCCATTGCTTCCTGATTGAGCACCACCGACCGCTCAATGGCGGGCTCAAAGACCGGCAGCGTGGGGGCCGAGGTACAGGACTCCTTCTTCCCCTTCTTCTTCCGGCTTGGTGCCATGGCGGCGGGGAGAGTTGGTGTCAGATCTGACCGAGGGACGGAATCCGCTGTCTTTCGGAAGATGAGGGAGCTACGGAGCGCGCTGCCTGTAATGGAGGCGGAGCTGTGTAGATGACAGTGGTTGCCTAGCCAGGTGGAAATCGAGGTTGCGTGGGGAAGTGGCGACGCCCACGTCTCGTCAGTCGCCACGCGTCAATCATGGTCGCAGGCTGTTGGGGCCCGCGGCACTCCACACTTACCCTTTGGGTTCACTTCGAAGCCAAGTCCGAGCACGCCTTGGGCCCAAGGGCTACTATCGATATCCTAGCAACGGGGGTACCCAGACTTTCCTGCTTGCGGCCTAGGGCGTGGCTCCACCGATGGCCTGGTACAGCCCATCTTCATCAGCAACCACTCAGGACCCTCGCGAGGGGCCAAGCCTCACGAGGCGGACGACACAAGACCTCCTCAGGGGCAGCCTCACTAGGTTGGCTCCCAAGGAGTGGAGATATCTATGCAAGGGGCACCTCGCGAGGTGCGCATGACATGAGCCATGACGACGAAGGCCAGGAAGGCACCAGTGGGCGCAGAGTACTCGTTTCCTATTTTGTGATAAAGGGTCAGGCGCAGGCGAGGAGTCCCGAGGCATCAGGCAAAGGTTTCCATATCGGTGCAACGAGACCAAGACCAGCAGGACGGAGGTCACCACTGAGCCCATGGCAGCGTCACCCCCAGAACCTTTGGCAGGCAAAGACCATCTTTTGTTAGGATAGCTTGTACTAGTTGTCTGCCTTCAAAATTGGCTGTTGTGGGATCCCTTCCCACCTAACATTTGGGGAGAGGACCGGGGCCTCTATAAATAGGACTAGCCAGCACCCTAGTAGGGGGCGGATCATCGAGATCATCCTCGTACACACAAGCTCACCGAGCTCAAGAACACCTCTCCTCAGTAGGTTGTTCATCCTTTGTACTTGTTCATCCTCAGCCTACAAGGCAATCCACCACCACCACACTAGAGTAGGGTATTATATCGCATTGGTGGGCCGAATCAGTATAAACTCTCATGTCACTTGTTCTTTGGGTTCGTCGAGCTAGGCCTTGAGATCATTACGAGAGCGAGCTAGGGAGAGAGATCTTCGTGCGCACCCCAGTGTTTGAACCTCAAGGGTTTGTCGCAACCTGTAATCCAACAGACACAAGTAAAATCTAGCAACAAGAGCAAGAAATATTCTTCCTCTAGTAGTAACAATAACCATGTTAAATCCAATATTGTTACTTCTAGTAGTTCTCTTGATTCCACTAATGTTTCTCTTAGCTAAGTGACACTTTAGCAAGAAAATAGTTTATTGAAGGGAATTGTAGATAAAAGTTTTCACAAGAGCCTTGCCGGGAGTAAGCAATTTGAAGAAATTGTACGCAAGCAAGGAAGGCACAGGAAGAATCAAGGTATTGGTTTTGAACGGAAGTTCAATGCCAATGGAGTTGAGTGGGAAGAAGATCAATACCTCAAGACAAAGTTTGTTCCTCAACAAGAGAAGTATGACCCCACTTCTTTCAAGGGAACACAAGCTCAAGATGATCTTCCACCACAAGACCACGAGCTAAAAGGCAAGGACAAGCTTCAATAAGAGATTGACTCATTTGAATAAGCTCCTAAGGCCATGGTCAAGTGGGGTCCCAAGACTACGTCAACCTCAACATCATCAAGTTCGACTACAACTCCAAGGATTCCCATCAAGTTGAGGTGGATCACGAAGAAGAAGAACTAGAGTATTCTTGAGGGTGACTCCACCAACATACTTCACTCATATTCATTTTGTCGAGGACTTGTGCAATCAACTTTCATATCTTGCACTAGTTCATGGAGTCACAAACCCTCTTGTTGGTAAGATAAGGGACATCGTAACCTAATGCTTTCATGGACATCATGATCATTTGTTCAATTCACTCCATGTCTATGGATATACTTGTATGTTCCTTGTGAGACTAACCCATGTAGGTATTGAAAGTGCAACACTCCAATGGATTGCTTCAAAAGATCTACATCAACATTGAGCATCCACATCTTTACTATCTACATGAAGTCATCATCAACAAAACCCAAGGCTAGTTCATCCCTCTTAGGGGGGGGGGATATCACATCTAGGGGGAGCTTTCCTACACAAAATGAGCTAAAGCAACTCTAATGGTGTGAACACATTAGTGCTTTATGTAAAAGCGGCAACCCCACTTTTGCTTAAATGATGAGTATCACCTACAATCAAATGTTCTCATTTGACTCCTCAGTCAATATACTCATATATAGATGACCTAGTCATCGCCAATTGCTTGATAGATGCTACAATTGTTGGTGCATGCGTTGTCACATATTTCACTTGCTATCTTACTGTGTGAGCATGTTGGTTCCATAATTTCTTCATTCGAGGACATCCATTTGTTGTTTTTGATTTTCTTGGATTTACTCGACAAATGGATGCACAATAATGCCTAAGAACCTTCTCTAGCTATCTATGATTTTCTCATCTCAAACTCTATTCATGCTACATCACAAAAAATGAACAAGTCTTTTTCGGACCGTCCGGGTGAGGTGCACTCGGAGTCACCGATCCGTCAAGGGCTGCTTTCCAAAACATTCTTGTGAATTTCGGTCAGACCAACTCACTCCTATTCGGTCCCACCGAAATCACCAGACTGGTCTAGGATTTCATCTTGGTGATACCGATTAGAATGACTCAGTCCCACCTAGTTGCACTAACTACACAGTTTTGCATCTCGGGGCCACCGAAGCATTCCATTCGGTGCCACCGGCAGCACATGGGTATATATCCTGTGAACCCGTACGGTTGAAAATTTCTTCAAACCACTCGAGCTCGCGCCCCATTGATGCCGCCCTCCTGGTCTCTGGACCGTCGTCCTCTCCACCTGTGCGCCTCTACCGCAGGTCTCCATCACCGTCAATGGAAATCTTCACCGCCGTTGTCGCCATAGCGAATCGTCACCAAGTTTGGGTACGGTTCGACCTCTTTATGCCATTCCCCATTCTGATTCAATGCACAAAGATAATACCTAGCTTCTTGCCATGAATGAGAACTTTCTATCCATAAAAAAACTTCTTTAGATTAGATTCAATGAAAAAAAATTAGGGTTAGGTTTTCGTCGAGCTCATCTCGGACTGACTGAAATGAATCTTTCGGTCCCACCGATTGGCCCTCGCCATTGCACTAAGTACAACTTGGTGCCAATGAAGTGTAATGATCGGTGAGAAGAAAGCAAAACTTTAGTGAAACCCTAGTATCTCAGAGTCACCAAACTACAACTCGGTTTGACCGATGTTGGGTATTTAGACTCTGTTAATGCTTCAGTGTCACCGAGATTTTCATATCAGTAGCTCCGAAATGCTTTCTGCATAAAACTAAAACTAAAGTTTTGGTTCAATATTTTTGCAAAACACATTGCTTTTTGTGATGCTCATCCACTCTGCCCATACCTATCTATTCACAGGGTCTGTCTGCAAGAACTCTAATGCAAGTGACAGCTAGAACAAGTCAGAGGAAGAAGTTAATCTGAGTGAGGTCACAAGCACTAGTGGAAGCTATGTTGAGGGCAGCAGAAGCACTCTCAGGAATCTGCCCAAAGTTGCCACGACACAAAGGAAGAAGAGAACCTCAGAAAGTGAGTATGAGGATTTTGTGGTTTAAGAAGAGGTCACTTTAACAAAGAAGAAAGTGCTCTAGAAGGAGTATCCTGCAACTGCTACTACTAAGCCAGGTCTGCAGAAGAAGGCTCTTGCAAAGAATGTTTGAAAGCACAAGTGCTCCCTGGGTGATTTTGGTAATTAATGTCAACATGTCTCTTGTTGGACTAATGCTTTTATCTAGTGTATTTCAGACTAGTTCAACAATGGCGTGGAAAGGAAAAGAGAATGTGGAACCCCTTCAAGGTGCTAAGGACATACATTGGCAAAATCTCAGACTCTTCATCTTTGTTTTAGTGATCCACGATCACATTGAGTCCATAAGAAAGCCAATACTATTAAAAGGGGATGAGGTGTTGCTTAATGGCTTGCTTTCTCAAATGCTTACGCTCTGTTTGGATGTAGATATTCGGGCGTGGAATTCGCATTTGGCATTTGCATGTCCCGAATGCCGCCGTTTGGATGGTCGAGATATTCACGCATGGAATTCAGTCACAATATCAAACTAGTTTTCGCAAGACTGCCGCATCCCTCCGCCAATTCGCAGCATACTAGCTCGGTTTTCGGCGACATTCGGCTCGCGCTCTCCCCCATGACTTGCTTACCGCTTGGGCAGACGAGACACACGACTAGAGACGATAATCCCAGGCAGAGCTCCACGGCGGCGCAGGTCAGCTCGTCCCCCGCCTCGCTGGCTGGCCAGCTTTACTCCTCTCCATGTTGGTCCGCCACGCCCCATCCTTCCCCTGCAGCCACTTCAACTCCAGCCATTCCTTGCATCCCTCTCCCGACGCCCTCTCCCATTTCGGCTTGGTGCGGGAGCTCCTGCTGCCCGACCTGTGCGCCATAGTTAGTCGTGCCGCTTCATCATACTTGCACCGCTCGAGCCCCCGTTCGCCAACCGCATCGGGCAGCTCGACGATGTGCACTAGTACATCGCCACCAGGATCGACCTATGATCCATGCGGCCGCTCTGCCATAGCGGATGTGACACTAGAAAGCACGGACAGAGGCGACTCCATGACCGACATCTTCGAGGGCAGGGTCCAGTTCATGTCCGTTGCTTAGGTGGGAAGACACCTACGATATGGTGCCCAACAACTGCTCGACGGAATGCCAGACTATTCGGCTCGGCGTGTTGTGACAGTCCTGGCATGGGAGTGCGACCACTTAGTGCGGATGACAAGCAGGACAAAATCCTTCGGTACGGTGGACGAGCATTCTGAATGTGTGGGCGATGGCGCCGGCCAGCATGCCCAGGACGCCGCAAGCTCGTCCATGAACTGCAGGCATATGTCGCATCCCCAGCCTTGTAGTACTATGCAGCACCTTACAAGCACCGCTACCCTCCATTTGCTCATTCTACTCGTGACAGCAACATTAGTCCTTGACTGTACCAAGTAGGCAACTACGGAAGTGCAAAAGTATATGCAACTGATGCATGTTTATGTCTGTGTGTGTTGTACGTATAATGATAAATTATGAATGTTATGAAACTGAGAAATTCCACGCTTTGTCCATCCAAACATGAATTGGCATTGTTGCTCACTTAAGATTTTAAGTGCCAAATACATAAACATCCAAACACTAGCATTGGCATTGAAGCTCAATATCAATGTCTTGGGATATTTGGCATTGAAGTCGATTCAATGCCAAGGCCTTGAATAACTACATCCAAACAGAGCGTTAGTGATATTGCTCCAAAACCCTCAACCACTTTCTCCATCCAAATATGTCAAAATCATAAACTCCAACACGGCCCCACTGATTCATTCTATCCGGCGCCACCGAATTCATATGACATAGCCATAGCCAGATACCCTAACAATTCAGTCACACTGATAGGGATCTCGGTCTCACCAAGATGGCCTTGCCAACTCCCTGTTATCGGTTGCAATTATTTCGGTCTCATCAAAATTGCAATCGGTCTCACCGAGATGGCTTAACCAATTCTCTGTTTTCCTAATGTTTCACTTCAGTCTCACCAAGTTGACACAATCGATGCCAATGAGATGAGGTTTTCCCTAAGCCCTAGCACATCGGTTCCACCGAGTTGTTCCAGTAATTCCCACCGAGATTCCTAACGTTCACATTTGGAACTAATCGGTCCCATAGAGTTCATCTATTCGGTCTCAACAAGTTGGGTCAAATGTGTGTAACTGTTGGATTTTGTGGTGTGGCTATATATACCCCTCCACCCCTTCTCCATATGTGAGAGAGCCATCAGAACGTGCCTACACTTCCACCACACATTTTCTGAGAGAGACCCACCTACTCATGTGTTGAGATCAAGATATACCAGTCCTACCACAAGAATCTATATTTCTAGACTTCCCCAAGATTCTTTCCACTCAAATCATCTTTCCACCATATCCAAATCTGTGGGAGAGAGTTGAGTGTTGGGGAGACTATCATTTGAAGCACAAGAGCAAGGATTTCATCATCAACACACCATCTATTACCTTTTGGAGAGTGGTGTCTCCTAGATTGGTTAGATGTCGCTTGGGAGCCTCCGTCAAGTTGTGGAGTTGAACCAAGAAGTTTGTAAGGGCAAAGAGATCGCCTGCTTTGTAAAGATCTACCCGAGTGAGGCATGTCCTTCATGGGAAATGGCCATGGTGGGATAGACAAGGTTGCTTCTTCGTGGATCCTTCACAGGTGGAGCCCTCCGTGGACTCATGCAACCATTACCCTTCATGGGTTGAAGTCTCCATCAACGTGGATGTACGATAGCACCACCTATCAGAACCATGCCAAAAATCTATGTGTCTTCATTGCGTTTGCAAGCTGCAATCCCATCCCTTTACATTCTTGCAATTAGCATGCTTTACCTTTTCCGCTGCATATACTCTTTTCATGCTTGCTTGAAGTGTACTATGAATGCTTAAACTTGTGCTAAAACTCCACCTTAACTTGAAGAACATAAAAACTGCTACTTTTGCTGGTTGAATGGTCTAATCACCCACCCCTCTAGACCCCTCTTCGTGATCCTTTCAATTGGTATCAGAGCATTGGATCCATTGCTTTGGTTTAATCACCATTGGAGGAAGATGGATGAGTCTATGATCAGGAGTATTAGATGTAGAGTGCCTATGCTTGACGGAGAGTTCTATAGTTCTTCGAAGAATGAGATGCTTGAGATTTTCAATGAATATGATTTGAACAAGTACATTACTAGCCATTATGTTCCTCCTATTGATCCCTGCATCGTACCCCCAATGAGTACCGTGACATGCCTCACAATCTTAGAACTGTTGATCTTATCATTAGAGGATTGCCTAGAAATTTGCTTGTTTGCTTGCCTACCTTTGAATGTTCTTATACTAATATGGAAATATCTTGAGGAACGCTTTCCAAATTATTCCTTGAAAAATATAGATGAGATTCTTCAAAAGTCTATTGCTTTTCAAAATATGAACCCTAGTGATCCTAAGTTTGATGAATGTCTATTTGAGCACTAGGAACTTATGCGTGCGAAAGGATATGTTGGAGTCATTAGTAGCATCATTTCACAAACTGATAGGATTGATAAATATGCACATTGTGATGGTCATAAATCTAATGAGTCACTTGCCCTAGGTGATGATCAAACACATGATGACATTGAGCATGGATATTATGATGAGGATGAAGATAGTGACTTTGACGTTGAGGAGTCAATGATACATTTTGGTCTTATGGCTAACCTTAGTGGTTACATGGCCGGAGGGAAAGAGTGGATTCTCCACAGCGGATGTACTGATCATATGTCCAAAGACAAGGACATGTTTGGTGAGCTTGCTAAGAACTACGGTTCATGCAAGTACGTCACTTTTGGAGATAACTCCAAGGGTAAGGTACCTGGGCTTGGAGAGGTGGCTATTTCCAATGATAGCTCTAACCAAAACATTATGGCCGCTGAATCTCTTGGTTACAATCTCCTTTTCTTATCTAGATTAGCTGATTTCAATTTCAATGTTCTATTTACTGAAGTTGACTGCCAAATGTTTCATACAGATAATCATAATATGGTCTTTACTGGTATTCGTAGAGGTGACGTATACATTGTTGATTTTGCTAAGAAATCCCAACCTCGTACTTGCTTAATTGCCAAATATTCTAAAGGTTGGTTATGGCATAGAAGGTTAGGTCAGTGGGCATATGAAATCTTGATAAGCTTATTAAAGGTGATCATATCCTTGGTGTTAAAGATGTCATATTTAACAAGGATAGACTTTGTAGTGCTTGTCAAGCAGGAAAACAGGTTGGAGGAAGTCATCCCGTGAAGAACATTATGACCACGATAAGACCACTTGAGCTACTTCATATGGATCTTTTCAGTCCCAATGCCTAACAGAATCTTTGTAGTAACTCGTTCGGTTTGGTCATTGTTGACGACTTTTCAACATCTATGTGGGATCTTCAAAATCTTCTCTAGGAAGGCCCAAAACCAATTTGATGTGAAGGTCAAGAAGGTTCGAAGCGACAATGGAATAGAATTCAAGAATGCCAATGTGGATACCTTTCTTGATGAAGAAGGGATCTCACATGAGTTCTCGGCTACATACACACCTCAACAAAACAGAGTTGCTAAGAGGAAGAACCGGACACTTATCGAGATGGCAAGAACAATGCTTGATGAATACACAACGCCAAGACATTTTTGGGCAGAAGCGGTTCAGACATTTTGTCATGCTACGAATTGATTATATCTTCACAAGCTTCTCGGCAAGACGACATACGAGCTTCTCACCGGCAAAAACCCCCAAGTTGTATACTTTCGAGTATTTGGCTCAAAGTTTTACATTCTTGATAAGCATCATCGTTCAAAATTTGCTCATAAGTTTCATGAAGGTTTCCTACTCGGTTATGGCTCAAACTCTCACATTTGATAAGCATCACCATGTCTACTACAACTTCACCCAAAAGGTTGAAGAGACGGTAGATGTGAAGTTTGATGAATATAACGGTTCGCAAGTAGAGCAGTTGCCAATTTTTGTATGTCGGTACAACAAACCCTGGGTCTATTGGCCAGACTGTGCACAGGCGCGGGAACATGATTACGACACGGAACCAAGTCAGAGCACAAGAGACCAAGATCTTGTAGGAACCAACATGCGGATCAAGAAGACCAAGACCAAGCTAGAGAAGCAAGATACCAGAAGGAAAGCCTCCCTTGCCGGGCAGGCGAGCTCGGCGAGGGAGGGGTCACCCCTGGCAGAAAACGTCCAAAACATCCCAGAGGCAAAAACCACCTCACCCAACCACTCCACATCGACCCACGTTGTCAATCAGTGCGGTGTCAAGCTGCAAAGTGATTCAGTGGTAGCCACTCGCCACATGGTAGCCTCTTTCTATGGGAAATGCCTACGAACGACACCCGTCCTGCGACGTGTGAAGCGAGAAGGTGTGAAGCTAGCAAAATAGCCCGGCAAGGCTTGCTAAGCAAGCAATGATGTGACGTTGTGCGGTGCATTTAATGCGCCCTATAGCCTGCAGGGTTAGGTATGATAGCACTGTTTGCTATCTTATCAGTGCATAACTACTGTTTTGCCATTGTGGTGACCATTTAATCTATAAAACGAGGCCCATGGCAACCATAGAAAGGGGTTAGAAGGTTGGATACCCACACACTCATACTTTGTAGGCACTGCCTCCCCCGAGACAACCCTGCCGGGAAAGTGTACTACCATAACCACCATTCTTCCACCATCAATCCACCAAAGTAGGAGTAGGGGTATACGCCTTTCGGCGGCCCGAACCTGGGTAAAATTGCACGTGTGATATTTGTCGTGCTGCCCCACACTCTTCTGCTCTTTGTGCAATGTGACATCCCTCCTGCGGAACTAGCAAGGGGACCTTGGTCCCATAGCTGGCCGTGGTTTCCCACGACATCTTTGGCGCGCCAGGTAGGGGGATCGCTTGTGCGAACCTCGAAGCATGTGCAGTGTGTCATCTTCATCGCCATCTTCGTCTTTGACGGCGCCGTCAACCATGGCGCCCAAGAAGAAATCCAGTGCTTCGGCTCACCCATCCACCTCGAAGGCTCCACCGCTCGCAGCCACCAATGCTGCGGGAGATGCAGAGGCGCCTGAGGATCTGGACGCTGCTGGGGATGTGTTCGGAGTAGGCAGCACCGCCACCACCCCCCTGCGGCCGAAGTAGGAGCAGGAAACACCGAAGGAGAGCAACATCAGCAACACCCCAATGGCCATGCTCCACGAGGTACGGGTGAAGGGGTTACTTCGTCCACACCCGTTCCTCTCGCCGACAGGAACAGCCGTAGCAATGGCGCTCGATCTTCGGCGGATCGCCGCCCTCCGCCCGCCTCCGCCACGAGAGCGACCGTAGTGCATGCACCTCCACCGAGACGAGTCGACCATGTTGCTGCGCCTGACGGAGCCGCTAGCCCTCAAGCGCCTTCGCCACGCCACCATGCCATCCAGGTGGCCACCCCGCAACAACGGGGATGTGGTACTGCCTCTGCTGGCACCGTGAGGAGCCGAGCGACAGTGCAATCTACATCGTCATCACCCATGCCAAGTAGTGCTACGGAGGCCATGGCGCGGGCTCAACTGCTGCTGAGGTTTTTGCAAGTGGCTGAGCAGATGGATGAGTAGCGTGCCACCTTCCAGAGACTGCTTAGTTTCGCCGAGGCTGGGGGCTCGCAACAAGCTGGTCTGCCACGACCTCTCCAAGCGATGACGATGGCTTGTGCTGCTGGTCGTACAGAAGGGGCCACCCCATGGTATAGTCCCTGCCACGGCAGCCAGCGCGTCTCGATGGCCTCATTTGACCCTCGAGCGCATCCAGGCCGACCGCGAGCCCCAGAGGACAGGCGAAGGGAAGACACACGCGTTGTCGTTGAGCAATGCCGCAACGACCACCGCCGGACCAATGGGTGCGATGGTCCCAACGTCGATGAGCCTGCGCTCGATATTGGCGGGTGCCTACCTTTTGAGGTTGGGTGCCCTGCCTTTACTCATGAGCTGTGACAAGTCCATTGGTCGTCTGTCCGCACGTTCAAGCTAGAGATACCCGAGAAGCATGATGGGAGGCTAAACCCAACGGAGTTTCTGAGCATCTACACCATTGTTTTCCAAGCTGCCAGGGGAAGAGATGAGAAGGTGTTGGCCAACTACTTCCCTTTGGCTCTCAAGTCCAGTGTGAGGTCCTGGCTGATGCACCTGCCGGAGAACTCCATTTCGTCATGGGATGACATGTGCCATGAGTTCATTGGCGCCTTCACTGGCGGACATCAAGAACCAGGTCGGCCCAGCGATCTACAACTTCTCCAACAGAAAGAAGGAGAATCTCTCCAGAAGTATTTGAAGAGATTCAGCAGAGTCCACAGGAACATCCCGAACATCCATCCAGTAGCTGTAAGGGTTGCCTTCCGATCCAACATGCGCAACCGCAGGATTCGTTGCAAGATGAACGTACAGTTGCCAAAGACTGTGAAGGATCTTTACACCTTGGTGAATAAGTGTGCTCGGATGGAGGAGGGAAGGAAGCTAACCGGAGAGGAGGATTGCATCAATGTCGATTTAGAGGACGTGAAAGCACAAGTGCTCCCTAGGTATTTGATAATTAATGTCAGCATATCTCTTGTTGGACTAATATTTTCATCTAGTGTATTTCAGATGAGTTCAACAGTGGAGTGGCATGGACAAGAGGATGTGGAACCCCTTCAAGGTGCTAAGGACAGAAGATTGGCAAAAGCTTAAACCTCAAGACTGTACATTTTCATTTTAGTGATCCAAGATCACATTGAGTCCATAGGAAAAAACAATACTATTAAAAGGGGATGATGTGTTACTTAATGGCTTGCTTGCTCAAAGTGCTTAGTGATATGCTCCAAAGCGCTCAACCACTTTCTAATTTCCACATATGTCCCAAAACCTAAACTCAAACTCGGCCGCACCAATTTCATCTATCCGACGCCACCGAGTTCATTTGACATAGCCACTGCCAGAAACCCTAATCAGTTCTGTCTCATCGATGGGATCTCGGTCTCACCGAGATGGGCTTGCAAACTCTCTGCTGCCTGTTGCAACTATTTTGGCCACACCGAGATATGCAATCGGTCCCACCGAGTTTGCTTGACCAACTCTTTGTTTTGCTTATTACCAAAATCGGTCTCACCGAGTTTGTGTAATCGGTAAAACCGGGTTGAGGTTTTACCCTGACCCTAGCACATCGGTCCCACCGAGTTGATCATACCGGTCCCACCGAAAACTCTAACGTTCACATTTTGAACCAAACCGGTCTGACCGAGATTCTCGATTCGGTCCCACCGAGTTTAGTGAATTGTGTGTAACGACTAGATTTTATGTGGAGGCTATATATACCCCTCCACGTACTCTTCATTCATGGAGAAAGCCATCTAAATGTGCCTACACTTCCAGCATTCATTTTCTAAGAGAGAACCACCTACTCATGTGTTGAGACCAAGATATTCCAATCCAACCACAAGAATCTTGATCTCTAGCCTTCCCCAAGTTGCTTTCCACTCAAATCATCTTTCCACCAAAGCCAAATCTGTGAGAGAGAGTTGAGTATTGGGAAGACTATCATTTGAAGCACAAGAGCAAGGAATTCATCACCAACACAACATCTATTACCTTTTGGAGAGTGGTGTCTCCTAGATTGATTAGGTGTCACTTGGGAGCCTCCGTCAAGATTGTGGAGTTGAACCAAGGAGTTTGTAAGGGCAAGGAGATCGCCTACTTCGTGAATTTCTACCCAAGTGAGGCAAGTCCTTCGTGGGTGACGGCCATGGTGGGATAGACAAGGTTGCTTCTTCGTGGACCCTTCGTGGGCGGAGCCCTCCGCGGACTCGCGCAACCGTTACCCTTCATGGGTTGAAGTCTCTATCAATGTGGATGTACGATAGCACCACCTATCGGAACCACGCCAAAAATATCTGAGTCTCCAATTGCGTTTGCAAACTCCAATCCCATCCCTCTACATTCTTGCAACTTGCATTCTTTACTTTCCGCTGCTCATATACTCTTGCCATGCTTGCTTGAAATGTATTATGAATGTTTAAACTTGTGCTAAAACTCCAGCTTAACTTGAAGAATTAAAAATTGCTACTTTTCTTTGTTGAGGGTCTAATCACCCCCCCCCCATCGAGACACCTCTTCTCGATCCTTTCAATTGGTATCAGAGCATTGGTCCCCATTGCTTTGGTTTAATCACCATTGGAGGAAGATGGATGAGTCTACGTTGGGGAGTCTTAGACGTAGAGTTCCTATACTTTACGGAGAGTTCTTTCATGAGTGAAAAAACGAGATGCTTGAGATTTGAAGGAATATGATTTGGACAAGTACATTACTAGCCCTTGTGCACCCCATGTTGATCCTTTGCATCCTACCCTTGATGAGTCTGTTGACATGATTCACAACCATAGAACTGCCAATCTTATTACTAGAGGTTTGCCTAGAAATTTGTTTGGTTGCTTGCCTACTCTTGATTGCGCTTACAGTAAATGGAGATATCTTGAGGAACGATTTCCAAATTATTTCTTGCAAAACTTAGATGAGATTCTTCATAAGTCTATTGGCTTGAGTAAGATTGTCGGTGTTCTGGGAACGGGGGTCCCGGGACTTGCCTGCCTGCGGCACACAGAGTGGCCAAGCAGCAGGCCGTACGGCCCATCTTCGTCAACAAGGCACCCAAGACCATCGCAAGGGTCCAAGCCTCGCGAGGCGGACGACGCAAGACCTCCTCTGGAGTGGCCTAGCCAGGCAGGCTCACGAGGAGCGGAGATATCAAGGCACACTACTAGGAAAAGGGCTATAGATAGGATTGATACTAATGGCGCACCAGGGAACTAGTGCGCCACTACTATATACTAATGGCGCACCTGTCGGTGATGCGCCATCAGTGTGGAAGACACTAATGGCGCACCAGAAACAGGGTGCGCCACTAGTATTTTTTTTCCATTTTTCCATACATACTAATGGCGCATCAGGTAGACAATGCGCCATTACTAGTTCTAACTAGTAATGGCGCACCAGGCTGAGAGTGCGCCATTACTGTAATTTTTTTCTTATTCTTTTTTTTGCAAAACTACTAATGGCGCACCGTTTCACAGTGCGCCATTACTAGTTTAAACTATTAATGGCGCACTATTACATGGTGCGCCATTAGTATATATATTTATATTTTTTACTTTTTTGCAAAACTTCTAATGGCGCACCGGCTGCAGGTGCGCCATTAGTAACCATGGTTACTAATGGCGCATTTCCTTGTGGTGCGCCATTAGTAACTTGGGACCCCAACAAGATATTTTGGACAGCCCCACACCTACCCACTCACTTTCCCCACTTCATTCCCTCCACCTCCTTCTCCAAGCTTTCGGCTGCCTCCTCCTCCTCACCTCATTTCCACCATAGATTCATCAAAATTAAGTGGTGAAATTACCTTTTTTTGATAGGTAAGTAAGGGGAAAGCTATCTTCATGATGTAGATCTACTTTTTTTCTCCCTAGCTCGCTCCAACAACGTGCACATGTACTTTTTGTGGCCTAGCTAGATCTATGTATGTTTGTGGTGTTGCATGTGTTTGTGGTGTTGCATATATGTTTGTGTTTGAAGGTACTGGTATTTGAAATGTGATAGTTGCCAATATTTTGCCAGAATGTTCTGATTCATTTTCGTTTCGGCGAGAATTTTGGAACTATGCATTCTTTTTGGTCCTATTTTTATGGAAGGTCATGCCAAATTTTTTCTTGGTTCTAAAATATCGTTTTGCTCTACCCCGCAGGCGACCATGGTCCGCACGATGACTGAAGGCATCGTGAATAGGTTTTTGAGCTCCGCGAAGGCCGAGATGCTTCAAAAGAACGAGATGGAGATAAGATGTCCGTGTCAAAGATGCAAACTGAAGAGCCTTATTGCGGACCCGGATTCCAGGCAGGTGCGGGACCACCTGCTCTTGCGTGGTTTCATGGATGGCTATCGGTGGCAAGGTGATGAAGATGACTATGAAGTCGTCCATGGCCGGGGTCGGGCAAGAAATGAGCAAGGGAAACAAGACAAGTACCACCGCGGCGAGGGCGGGCGAGAAGACGAAGAATCTCCAAGACATGATCACGACGGTGATGTTGTACACAGTCATCATGTAGAAGATGTCGTACATGATGATGAGGAAGATCAAGACGAAGGGCATGATCATGAAGATGAAGATGCCAGAGCAGATGACGATGGAGGCTTGGTGCAGGACCCTCATATTCAAGAGCTGCTTCTCAAGCAGACGGATAACGCAAGAGCTGCCGCCCGAGAGAAAGCCAAGCTGGATCAACTGGAGATAGACGCGGTTACTCCATTGTATGAAGGATGCAGGCCCGAGGATACCCGCCTAAAAGTAACGCTCATGGCTCTGGAGATGAAGGTAAAACACAAAATGACCGACGCATGCTTCGACGAGAACATGTCATTCTGGCACGAACGTCTTCCCAAGGGGAACAAGTGCCCGACCAGTTTCGAGGAGGCGAAGAAAATTGTGTGTCCTCTGGATTTACCGCACATGAAATACCATGTGTGCATGAACAATTGTATCATTTATCGGGACGAGCACGCGTAGTCTACCATATGTCCGGTGTGCGGCGTCACTCGATACAAGAAGAGGAAGAAAGCTCCTCGAAAATCGGTGTGGTACTTTCCGATCACTCCTCGTCTGCAGCGGTATTTCGCGGACCCTAAGGTAGCAAAGCTCCTGCGTTGGCACGCGGATAGGGAGGAGAAGAAGCGGGAAGGTGACGGAAATGATCCGGAGATAAATAAAAAAGACAAGATGTTGAGTCACCCTAAGGATGCGAGCCAGTGGCAAGCGTTGAACTTCGAATACCCAGAATTTGAGAAGGATCCAAGGAACATCGTGCTGGGCGCGAGCACCGATGGAGTCAATCCGTTTGGCAGCCAGAGAAGCACACATAGCACCTGGCCTGTGTTTGTGTGGATGTACAACCTTCCCCCTGGTTGTGCATGAAGTGGAAGTACATTCACATGAGTATGCTAATTGAAGGGCCGAAACAACCAGGGAACGACATCAATCTGTATCTAGGGCTGCTGAAGGAGGAGCTAGACACGCTGTGGAAAACACAAGCCAATACGTGGGACGCCGCAGAGAAAGAATATTTCCCTATGAGAGCCGCACTCCTCACGACGGTGCATGACTATCTCGGTTACGGATATCTCGCGGGGCAGGTAGTCCACGGATTTTCTGGATGCGTAAGGTGCATGGATGACACAACGTATCGCCAGCTAGATAGAGATCCTGGGTCTTCGAAAACCGTGTTCATGGGACATCGAAGGCGGCTTCGCGATGATGACCCGTGGAGGAAACGCAAGGATCTGTTCGATGGTGAAACCGAACCCCGAAAACGCCCGTACACGAGAAGCGGTGAGGAAATAGACGAGCTGTTGAAAAATTGGAAAGACTGCCCACTGCCGGGAAAGAAGCAAAAGGCGCCAGAGCCGGGAAAGAAGCGAAAGGCGCCAGAGCCGGGAAAGAAGCGAAAGGCGCCAGAGCCGCTGCTGAAGGTATGGAAAACGAGGTCTGTTTTCTGGGACTTGCCGTACTGGAAGATCCACCGTGTGCCTCACAGCCTTGATGTCATGCATAACGTGTGCGAGAGTCTGCTTGGTACCCTCCTCAACATGCCAGAGAGGACCAAAGATGGGTCGAAAGCAAGGGCAGACTTGAAATCAATGGGCATCAGGCAAGAGCTTCACGCTAATGATGATGATGATGATGATGATGATGATGATGAGGCGAAGCAGGACATAGAAAGTCGTCGCAAAGGCAAAAAGGCCAAGAAGACCGGAAATGACTACCCTCCCGCATGCTTCACTCTAAGTCAGGAGGAGATCGAGCAGTTTTTCACCTGCCTCCTAGGAGTAAAACTTCCATATGGTTACGCGGGGAAGATAAGAAGATACCTAGACCCAGCGAAGCAGAAGTTCAGCGGGATGAAGTCTGACGAGTGTCACGTGCTGATGACGCAGATACTTCCAGTTGCAATCCGTGGGATCATGGACGCGCACGTCCGTGAAACGCTATTTGGCCTATGCAACTTTTTCGACGTCATCTCTCGGAAGTCGATTGGCGTGAGGCAACTCAGAAGGCTACAGGAAGAGATCGTGGTGATACTATGCGAGCTTGAGATGTACTTACCGCCCGCATTCTTCGACGTTATGGTGCATCTGCTGGTCCGTATCGTGGAGGATATCATCCAACTCGGGCCGACGTTCCTGCACAGCATGATGCCGTTCGAAAGGATGAATGGTGTCATCAAAGGATACGTTCGCAACATGTCACGTCCAGGGGGAAGTATAGCCAGGGGCTTTCTGACCGAAGAGTGCATCTCCTACTGCACGAATTATCTAGGCATCGAGAACCCCGTTGGTCTGCCCGTCAACAGGCACCTCGGCAGGCTCGCTGGATGAGGTCACCGTGAGGGTCGCCGCAATGCATGTCGACTTCGAGGGTCGACTCGTCAACTTTGAAAGAGCAAACCTAGTCGCGCTACAACACATAGACGTGGTCAATCCTTGGGTGGTAGAGCACAAAACCTTTTTTGAGAAGACGTACAATGACCGAGCCAACAGAGGATGAACGAAGATATACTCAAAGGGCACAACTCATGTTTCACGCGTTGGTTCAAGCAAAAGCTTCTATCGTACCCTTTACATGAGGATTCTTCAACGGAAGAACAACTCATATTCGCCTTGTCACAGGGTGCCGAGCACAACCTGATGACCTATGAGGCGTACGATATCAACGACTACACATTCTACACCGAGGACAAGGACATGAAGAGCGATGGTTATCAGAACTCCGGGGTAACGATGGAATCCTACACCGGCAACGACAAGGAAAAATACTACGGAAGGATCGAGGAGATCTGGGAGCTGAGCTACGCTGGAGAGAAGGTCCCGATGTTCCGTGTCAGATGGGCCAAGAGCGTCCTAAAAGAAGACCGGTATTTCACCACCATTGTTATGCCCGAAGCCAAATCCAAGACCGCGGGCGCAAACGTCACCGCGAAAAATGAGCCATGGGTACTGGCTTCCCAAGTGGACCAATGCTTCTTCATTACCGACCCGTCAAAGCCCAGTCGTGTTGTCGTGAGGAGAGGCAAAAGGAAGATCATCGGAATGGATGGAGTAGCCAATGAGCAAGACTTCCACAAGTACGGCGACCTGAAGATCGAACATGACGACGACGATGAAGTAGCAGCACACACCACAAGAAGAAGCAGGACCACCCTACCTAAAGGACGTCCGTTCCACAGAAGAACTCCATTTGCTAAAAAGAAGGGCAAGAAGATTGTGAACAGATAGCTAGCTAAGATCGATTGTATTTAAATCGTAGTCTTCATTTCTTGATTGTATTTCATGGGCACTTTTTGATATCATGAATATTTTTAAATTTCATGGGAACTTTTTGAATTCAGGAGGACACTTGATCTCGATCCCCCTCCATCTCGATCTCGATTCCCCCTCCATCTCGATCTCGATCCCACCCGCACCCTCCCCCGCTAGCTAGCTCCACCGCCGCCGCCGACCCACCGCAACCCTCCACCGCTCCACCGCCGCCGACGAGCACCCGGCCCCCCGCACCCCTGGGGGGTTATTATTGTTTTTATAAAAAAATATTACTGTTATGATTTAAACAAGTTTGAACATATTTAAACACAAATAAATATCAAACAGGATTTAAAATGCATAAAAAAATATTGGGGAGCCTGGGAATCGAACCCACGACCTCCTGGTGTGTGTGCTGCGTATTGACCAGTCGGGCCAGTAGGCGGGGTCTGTTGTAGATAGGGTTAGGTTGTATATAACCTCGCAAGTCGGGCTACATTAAATTACTTATGGCGCACCCCTTGGTGGTGCGCCATTGCTATGGTTGTACTTATGGCGCACCCCTCGGTGATGCGCCATTGCTAAGCCTCCCCCCACACTAAAATCCCCAATCTCCATTTCTCTCTAATCCCTCCCCTGCCTCGTCTCACCCGTGCCTGACCACCACTGCCCACCACTTCCCTCGTGCTCGCCGTCCCCGACCGTGCTCGCTTCCCCCGCCGCGCCCGACCACCTCCCTCACCGTCCCCCCTCCGCCCGCGCCCGCGCCCTCGCCGTCCCCCTCCCCCCGCGGCCCCGCCTGCGTCAACCTCCCTCCCGAGCGCGACAACTAGGGTTC
Organism: Aegilops umbellulata; assembly: GCA_032464435.1. Lineage (NCBI taxonomy): Eukaryota > Viridiplantae > Streptophyta > Magnoliopsida > Poales > Poaceae > Aegilops > Aegilops umbellulata. Next base: position 194,696,579 of record CP136055.1, read on the forward strand.
CTAGCCGCCACCACTGCTGTCGGTGCCCCCGCGCCCCCACGCCCCCCACCACTTCAGCTCCTCCATCACCGACGCCTCCGCGACCTCGCCGTGGCCGTCGGCCTCCCCACGACCAACCGAGGCATCCCTTCGACGCCGCCGCCGCCGCCGACCCCGACCCCAACCCCGACCCCGACCCCTCCGGCGACCGGCCGCGCCCGCCCAGGTACCTCTCCTCCTTCCTCCTTCCTCCCTCTCCACCCTTCCTCTCCATTCCCGTCGGTGTACTGCAATTTCTGTGTTTTTTCTTGTTGGAATGGTGAACTACTATCAGTATTAGTGCAGTGTACTCTTGTCCAGCAATAATAGTGCATTTTTTGCACTAATGAGTGAAGCTTTTTTCGTACTAGGGGGTATATAGTTCATGCCACTGCTTGTTTCCATGTAAAGTTATAGTGTTTCCGCATGGATAAGCTTTTTTCTGGTGTGCATGATCTGTGTAACCCCATTCAAATGAACAAGATTTGTTTAGTTGTTCATACCAGGAGTCTAGCTTTTCTGGGAGTTTAAAAAGTGAATGTGTATTTTGCTTGAATGTGTGTTTACACAGAATGTTGTAGGTTAAGTCAACACCTGTTTTGATTGAATGTGTGTTTACTGAATGTTTGTTTTGCTTGAATGCTGGAGTTTGTAAACCTAGAAATACTAATAAACAAACAGATGAACAATGGTCCAATGATTTGTTTATGAATAGTGGTCCAATAAACTTCCATGGGTTTATGAATAGTTCATCTGTTTTCTTTGGCCAGTTGTGCAGATAGAATGCTAACTAAGTTGGGCATGTTTGATAAGTTATATAACTGCAGCACCTATTATTGCTACTGATATCATTGGCTCATTGCTGCCTTTGTGCAATGCAGAACTGTTAAGAGTGATTTGGAGGATTCAAGATTCTGTGAAGCTCTTTTGACATTTAAAGCTCAGAACTGAAGGTACTTAATAAACTCAAAAGCATTCAGTCCAGACCTTGCAATTTCTGTGTTTTTTTGTATTGCTAGATGAATGGGAACATCATTTGACAGGTGAATGTAGTTTGGTCCTACTTTCCTAATTAAATATCACATGTTTTTCTCATGTTCTTTCAGTGGAGAGGTTCTTGCCACAGGTACCTGCATAGTTGCATTAAAAAACAAGTATAAGACCAACATCTAGAGATGCTAGCATGGATATACATGTTGCTGATTGTCATAAGTACTCTATATTTTAAACATCAACCATAACCAACAGCTAGAAGTTTATTTGCTTCGACTGTAAATTCATATTCAGAAAAGTGCTCTGTATTTGAGTAGAAGAACAAATTTTAAACTGAATTTTGAGGTGTAAACAAACTAAACTGATGATAACTCTTGTTGCCTAGAAACAGAGGTAGTTTACATATTGCATTGCCTTCTGTTTTACTGCCTTTATTAGGGGTACCTAACCATTCTTAGAATTTTCCAGCAAAGTCTTGGTATGGCATTGCTAGTGTTTGTTTATGTTTAGAGTTTAAGCATGTGTAGTGTAGTGTAGTGTAGTGAGCTTGTTCTAGTGTAGTGAGGTCTGAACCGTTGCACGATGTAGTGTAGTGTAGTGAGCTCTGAACCATGTTTAGTGGTGAGTACTTCAAGTTTACTAAACCTATTCATTTTTGTGGACTTAGTGAACATGATAAGACAAGCCAGATGCTCTTTTTTTAATTAACAGTAATCCATGATCAGCAACAGTTTCTTTCACTAATTTTCAGTTAACAATAATCCATGATTTTTTCAGCTAAAACTATTGATGATTTTTTGTTGGGTGACCTATTAGATCTGGAATGGAAGCTCACATAAGTTGAGCTGATTTTTGTCCATATGAAAGCAGAGGACCATATGGTCTGTGGCCTTTTCATCCATATGAAAGTAGAGGCACATTGTGGTGCTAGTTTGCTGGGTTTTGTCTCCGACCGTCGTGTCGTGATGATTTTGCAGGTACCCCGAGAGGCCCTTGAGTTTGCCGGAATGTCGATTAACTTTCGTTCCAGCAAATTCGGGTACTCCATATGTCCTATTTTCAGCAAAGGTCATGCTGAAATTTTCTGTGAATTTTAGCATGACTTTGGCTTTTAGGGTGCCTCGGTGTCGATGAGAACCTAAATGATGTACGCTTAGGCTTTTAGGGTGCCTCGGCGTCGACAAACCCTAAATGATAAAAGCTTAGCTTTTAGGATGCCTCAGTGTTGACAAACCCTAAATGATGAGACCATGATCTTGTTCCTTGACAATAACCAACTTTTTGACCAAACTTTTTTCCTATTTAGAGCAAAACATGGCCCACAACCATGAGGCCGGTGGTTCGGGCGGCAAGCAATTCTGGGAGCTGTCCCAGGAGTTGGAGGAACAACCTCACCGCTATGAGGACGCCGCGGAAGACACCGATCCTGGTTACACAACCCCTAGTGGCGTCGGGGATGACACCACTGATGGTGCCGCCGAGGATGCCACCACTAATGATGGCGGCGCACATACAGATGGCAGCCAACCGAAGAAGCAAAGGAAGGACCGGCGCCCGAATGCGCTCCGCACCGTCAAGGAGGAATTCACTCAAGTGGACTCTGACGGGAATCCAACGGAGCCCAAACATATAGTCAAGGGGTACTCGCTTCAGCTCGGGTGCATTCTCCGGAGCACCGTCTGCACCGTCTCGATCAATACCGAGAACCTTAGGCATAAGGACCAAGGGAATTTGCGCAACCTCCTCTTCACGAAGCTGCACGAACGATACAAGTTCCCCACCGAATTTGAAAACACATGTCTCTCCGGGAATAAAGTGAACAGTGCCGCCCTCACGAAGATGAGCACGGCCCTGTCTACTTGGAGAAGCGCGGTGAAGAGAATGATTGATAAAGGTGATAGTTATGACAAGATCGAGGCGAAATATCCTTTGATGAGCGAAGATGACTACAAGGAGTTCAAGATCAAGTGCAAGAGCCCCGCAACCTCCGAATCAAGTCAGTGGGGGAAAGAAATGCGGGAGTCGAACTTAGGGGAACACAAACTTTGTCCCGGCGGTTATAGAGTGGCAGAGCCTATATGGGACAAGGAGGACGCGGAGCGTGCCGAGCAAGGCCTACCGCCCCGCTTCGAGAAATACAGCGGTGACAGGCAGACCAGGAACTATGTCAGGGCCCGGTACAAGGAGGACCCGATAACAAAGGAGCTTACCACGGATCCGAAGACCAGGGCGCTTGAGCTTCTTCTGGTAAGGAATACACCCCCGCGTAATTAGCTCCATATGGTGGCACCCTAATTAATCCCCAATATTTCTAAATGGTTCACGTTCCTTTCGCAGGACAATGAAAGCAGTAGCGCGGGGTCGACTCAGAGCTCCCCTTTCGACACCCCTTTAAATAGGGCGTTGAACGTAATGAAAAACAAGGATAAGAGCACTAAGCCGACGTCAGCTGGTCGTGTGGCCGGCAAAGGCTTGTCCACAAAATGGGGGTCATACTATACCGCTGGTGTGCGGAAGGAGAAAAAGACCATCTCGGAAAGCCAGACGCGCGAGGTTGAAGAACTCAAGGCACAAGTGGCGCGGATTCCGGAGCTTGTCCAAGAGCAAGTGCAACAACAACTTGGAATGACGCTCAACGCCATGGTGCCTACGTTGATTCATGGGCTGACGACGTGGATTGCGGGCAGCCAACAGGGGCCTCCCCCAGTTCCCAGCTTCACGGCCAGCAACTCGCACAGCACACAGGCGGCACCATTGGTGTCTCCGGCGGAGGCGGTATTCGTGTCTCCGGCACCGGCACGGGCATTGGAGCTTAATGCACCCGGGTGTACGCCGGCCGGCACCTTGCCAGCAAGCGCCCCCTCCATCAGTTGCACGCCCGCCATTGGCGGTGCCTCGACATTAGCCGAGCTGGACGGCATCACGGTAACTAAGCCTCTCGGCCGATGACTTCATCTCCTTGCCTTTGACTGGGCATCCCTGACGCCCTGTACATGTTTTCGCAGGGCACCGCCGACGTTCTTTGCACTCTTCTGCACTTCGTGGGCGCCGAGTTGGTCGATGTCGCCAAGGGAAAAATCGTTCAACCGGGCAACCCCATGTTCCACGGTAATCCGATGCCACCCACAATGTATAGGGTTGAAGTGGTTCGGGTGCTGCCAGGCTGCGACGAGCTGTTACCTCCGATTCGACCCGCTGGGGCCGACGAAGAAGATGAGATGACCCTCAGCACCTGCGTAAACTGGCCCCTGCTTTGGCCGAAGAGCCAGATTCGTTTGGGGGCGGGGGACACCACCCCACAGAAAAGACCGCCAGTCATGCCCGCGCCAAGCCATGGCAAGAACGCCGCAACGCTACCGGACCTGCGGGACATCCCTATGGCACAGGATCCGGACAGCCCTATGGCACAGGATCCGGATGGCGACGACAACGACGACGGTACATTTACCAAAGTTGATAAGTAATTTGCCAAACATGGGTACGTTGACGAGTTCTGCAGGCCTCTTTCTCAAGAACCCAACCAAGACGACCACGATCTAGCTGGTACAGCGGAGAAATCCAATTTCAATAGGCGTTGTCTGGCGTTCAGCTCTCAGGACACGCCTCCAGCTCCCGCCTTCACCGAGCCTCACATAGCTGAGGTGCGAAATATTATCAGCCCCAACACGCTCAAGAAGGCGGTCTGTGACCAGAACTCGGTCCCATTACAGGAGATCAAGAAGAAGAGATGGAAACGAAGACTAACAAGGGCGCCGGTGCAAGCCAGCCGGCACCGAGTTCGATCCATGCTCAGGACGGGCCACCTTCACCTAAGGATATCTCGAGGAGGGTGCATGTGGCGGGTAGGGCGATGCTACCGCCAAATATACTGAATGCTGCAACCGATGCTATGCGGAGTCTGCACGACAGTGTTCTTTCTTTGGAGAAGCGGCGTCTCAGAGAGAAGGATGTGGCATACCCGGTTTTCATGGCCAAGGTGCCAGAGGGCAAGGGCTTTGTGGATGGCGACATCGGGGGTACGATCGTCTTGCGGTTTGATGACATCTTTTCTATGTTTAACCTTCATCCGCTGCACTACACCTTCGTTCGGCTATTTTCGCTGAGCATGCAGATGCGGATCATTAGAGACAAGACCCCGGACATCGTGATAGTCGACCCCTTCTACATGTGTGCCAAGCACTTGAGCAGCGCTGGGGACCGCCAAGTTGCGAGTTCACACCTCGAAGGCATCATTCTGGCAAACGCAGATAAGGATAACTTCCTTGTGCCTTACTTTCCCGAGTAAGTCATCCCTTAACCGCCCCGTAACATATGATTTCTTAGATTTCGATCGTTCTTTTTTTTCTAACATTCCGTGTTCTGTGCAGTGACACACATTGCACACTCATCCTCTTAAGCCCGAAATATTCCATGGCCACATATTTAGACCTGAACCGTAACTCCAAATAGACTACACAAATGTCAAGAAAGTTCTTGATGATGTTCTCCCTGGCTACGCCAAATCTGGAGGCACCTTCCCCAGGGCAATTCGTAAGTACGTCAAGCACAAGTTCTCACACAATACAAAGTTCTGCTACGTCAAGCAGCCGCCTGGCGGTCAGAAGGATGCCTACTACGCCCTCCATCACATGCGGGCGATCGTAAGGGACCATCATCAACTTCTGCTACCAGATAATCTCAAAGATTGGGCCACGAGCTTGTCGGCAGTCCAGGACGCGGACCTCAGACAAGGATTCTTTCGCATCCAGTCGGAGTTTGCGGACATCATCCATCAAGATGTCCTTCATACCTCAGGGCAGTTCTGCCTCAGATATCAACCGTCCAACAGTGAGATAGATGGAATGCTACAAATGCAGGGTGACAACGACCGCGATTTCATGACCATCACGATAGACGGCGGCTTCATCCACGCTCCTGTCCAATGAGTCGAGTCGAAAGTAGTGATGTGTAGTTCTGAAACATTGATTGGCTCATGTTGTAATTATACTTTAATGAATTCGTATGTCTCTTTGGTTTGGACAGTCGTTCAACTTAGATGTAATCGATGCTATTTATTAGTAGGACCATGAATCGTGCTATTGATGTCTTGCTTTTCTCTTCCGATCCTTTTGTTGCATACTTACATATTGCTTATGTATTGTTTGTTGTTTGGCTTGTGCATAGAGATGCCGTCGTATGTCTTGTACAAGGGTAAGGTTCCCGGAGTCTACGACGACTGGGAGGAGTGTCGAAGACAGGTTCACCGTTTCAGCGGTAACAGTTACAAAGGGTACACCACTAGGGCGGAGGCCGAATCTAGATACGCCCGCTATCTAGATCGAGAGAGGAGGGAGTGTTGGAGGAACCGGATGAAGACCAGTTTGATCACGATGATGCTCATCATGATGACCACAGCTCTCTTCTATGTGATGGTAGTTTAGATGATCGATATCGACTTGTAATGTGAAGACAAACTCGATACTCGCGGTCTTGAGACTTGTAATGTTTTATCTTTGTTCGGTCTTTTGAATTCGGAGACTAATATGATGAATTGTATTCGGAGACTAATCTTCTATTGTATTTGATGAATCTGATGTTGCTGTGTGCTGCTGTCTATATTCTGTCTAATAATATATTTTATATTCTGTCTAATAATATATTTTATATTCTATCTAATAATATATTTTGTAACCTGCGCAAAAATCAGAAAAGGAAAAAAAATAAACCAAATATTCATACTAATGGCGCATCACCACCAGGTGCGCCATTAGTATGCCAAAGGATAGTAATGGCGCATCAGCGTAGAATGCGCCATTAGTATGACAAAGCCATGCTTACGTATGGCCCCCCGGGAGTCACACTAATGGCGCATGCTGTTACATACTAATGGCGCACTAGTGGGTGCGCCGTTAGTATACCAGATACTAATGGCGCACCTGTGGTGCGCCATTAGTAAGATATACTAGTGGCGTGCTACTAATGGCGCACTGGTAATGCGCCATTAGTAGGCAAAACCAGTGCGCCATTAGTAGGCCTTTTCCTAGTAGTGGCAAGGCGAACGTCACGAGGCTCTCATGACGTGAGCCATGAGGAACGGTGCCAGGCGGGTGCTAGGCGGGCGCCGGTGCGCGCAGTGTCCTTATTTCCTATTTGGTGCTAAGGAGGCCAGCGCAGGCGAGGAGTACCGATGCATCAAGCAAAGGATGCTATATTGGTACAACGAGACCAAGACCAGGACGACGGCAAGCGGAGGTCAACGTGGAGCCCAAGACGGTGTCACCCCAGAGCTTTTCGTATGCGAAGACCGCTTTTGTCAGGTTAGCTTGTACTAGTTGTCCCCCTTCAAATTTGCCCGCCGTTGTTGGCTCCCTTCCCGTTCGATATTTGTGAAGAGGACCAGGGCCTCTATAAATAGGACTAGCCACCACAGTAGGAGGCAACGGATCCGGAACTGGTTCAGATCATCCTCAGCTACACAAGCACAAGAACACCTCAACCTCAGGAGGCTTTTCTTCCCTTGTATTGCTCATCATCAGCCCAAGAGGCAATCCACCACCACCACACTAGAGTAGGGTATTACACCACAACGGTCGCCCGAACCAGTATAAACCTCGTGTCTTTCTGTGTTGCGAGTTCGTCGAGTTCGTCCGCGAGATCTTAGCGAGCTAGAGCGTAGATCGGTAGGAGGGAGAGACTTCACGCGCACCCCAGTGTTCGAACCTTAAGGGTTTGCCGGAACCCCACATCTGACATTTGGCGCGCCAGGTAGGGGTGCGTCGTAGTTTCCCTTCCATCAGTTCATTGCTTCATCGCTCCATCGTTTCCATGGCGGACGCTCGCAGTGCTCGAGCTGAGCGTCGGGCTGCCCTCTCCACCCGCGTTGCTCATACGGCTCCCGTAGGCAGGCCACCTCGTCGTTCTCCGTCTCCCGCCGCCAATGCTGCCACCGGCCCGGCGGGGAACGAGCAGCAGGTGTCCTCGCTGCATCCTTCGGTGCGGCAAGACGGCCGCACCGCTACTCCATCACTTACCCCTGATGGTTATTTGTCTCACGCGCACCGCGCTCCCATGGAGGCACGGGCGCGCTCATCGTGGCGAACGAGCTCCTGCGTTACCGCCCCGTCGACGACCTCTATGAGGAGTGGCTCGACCGCGTCGCCGAGCTCGTCCGTGCCGCAGGGGGCTCTCCGACGCCATCCCAGTCTGCCTCCACCTCAACCAGCCGCGGGCAACGGGGCTAATGGCATGCCCCCACCACCTCAACCCCAAGACGGTGCCTTGGCACCAAGGCGCGCACCTGCACGGCGTGATCCACCGCGCCCGGCACCCGCACATGAAGAAAGAACCTGCCAAGAAATCCCGCGGTCGCGAGAACTTGCACCGGCGCTCCCCGCGCAACCTCGTTAAGACCGCGTGCCGCCTGCAGTGGCGCAGCGCGGACCTCGCCAAGACCAAGCTCCACCTCAAAAGCGGGCCCCGGCGACCATGGCTGGCTGATGCGCCTTCACCCCCGAACTGCGTAGCGTCGCCTGGCCAGGCAAGTTCAAGCCAGATCTGCCTCCTCGCTACGACGGCACCGCCGACCCCGCGGAGTTGCTGCAGCTCTATGAGCTGAGCATCGAAGCGGCCAACGGCGATGAAAAAGTCATGGTGAACTGGTTTCCCATGGCTCTCAAGGATGGAGCCCGCTCCTGGCTCCTGAACCTGCAGCACGACTCGATCTCCTCCTGGGACAAGATACGCGAACGCTTTGTCACCAACTTCCAGGGCACTCGCGACCGCCCACCGGCCACGGGTGATCTACGCCGCATCAAGAAACAACCTGGAGAGACCCTCCAGAAGTACATCCAGCGCTTCAACAACACCCGCCTCAAGATCCCCAAGGTCACGGACGAAGCCATCATCTCCACGTTCTCAGACGGCGTCCGTGACGTCAAGATGAAGGAAGAGATCGCTATCCACGAGGAGCTCTGCACATCTCAGGAGCTGCTCAACCTGGCGACCAAGTGCGCAAGAGCTGAGGAGGGGCGCCTCTCTCTCCTTGAGCTGCCAGCTGCAGGAGCGGAGGAGAAGAAGGCCAAGGCCAAGGACGTGAAGTGCAAAGAGGCAGTAGTGCTCGCAGCAGAGACCGACACCAAGGGAGGTAGAGATCAGCCCGAGTCATCCAAGAACGGTCGACTGTTCTGCGCCTTCCACAACCTGAACACCCACAACACCAGTGACTGTCAAGAGCTCACAGCCATACGGGAAGGACGCTACGATCGATGCCCCGAGCGCAACGACCGGGGCTACGACCGCGGAGGAGGACATGGAGGCGGATGCTGGGATGACCGTGGCCCACGCCAGGAGTGGCGCGATCGGCCTCGTGAGGACCGCTGGCAGGACCAACCTCGCGAGGGCGCCTGGAGGGACCCGCCTCGTGAGGATCGCCCCCAGGGCAACGCCGGTCTCCCCCCGTTGCCGTCACCAAGAAGGAACGACAACCACCACCAGGACGAGGGGGCTTCCAGGAGCCGCGTGTGATCGCCTGCATCTTGGGCGGTGCCCAGGCCCCAGCCTCTCAACGCATCTTCAAACAATTCACGCGCGAGGTGAACGCGGTGCTCCCCAAGCTCAAGGCCATGCGCTCGCTCAAGTGGTCCCAATGTGCCATCACCTTCAACTCGGCAGACCAGCTCAAGTGCGTAGCCACCGCTGGCGCCCTCCCTATGATGTGCTCCCCAGTCATCAGCAATGTGCAAGTCACCAAGACTCTCATCGACGGTGGCGCAGGGCTCAACGTCCTGTCCATCGACACGTTCGACAACCTCCAAGTGCCATATGAGCAGCTCCAGCCAACCAAGCCTTTCTCAGGAGTGACCGACGGTTCCACCACATCGATAGGGCATGTCCGCCTACCTGTTACCTTCGGGGAGCGCAAGAACTACTGCACCGAGCTCATCGACTTCGGCGTCGCGCAAATCCGCCTACCGTACAATGCCATCCTCGGGTATCTAGCCCTGGCCAAGTTCATGGCAGTCACTCATCACGGCTACAATGTTCTCAAGATGCTAGGAAGCGGAGGAATCATCACGGTCCCGTGTGAAGAGCGGGACACGGTGTGCTCCCTTGAGCGCGTCTTTCAAGCCGCTGCAATCAACGAACCCAACAGCAGAGGTGATGGCCCTCCGGAGACCATCCCCAAGAAGAAGCAGCCGCACCGTGCAGGACCTCAGGAGGATGGCGTCGCGGCAGGAGCCTCGTCAGGATCAGTGCCCGTTCCAAGGGCGCCTCCCTCCGTCGCATAGGAAGGCCCACCCGGTGCCCTCCTCGGGCAGGGCTCGGGGGCTCTCTTCTATAGGGCCTCGGACCTTGCCAACCTCACGAGGGAGGCGCTTGGGCACCACTTGGAGGCGTGCTTCGCGGCACGTGTACCTCAGGAGAGCACAGGGCAAGGAGTGCCCACCACCCAGGAGTTCATCACCAAGACCACCAAGGAACTGAAGAAGCAAGAGCCGTGCGCGGCCACAGCCACTCACAAGGTGCAGCTCCCCATCCAGGCGATGATGCCGGGTTGCGTGTCTGCATCGATGTCCCAGGGCTCAACAGGGCCGCATCTTAGGAGCGTTTCTGGCCATCGCGTGTGGGCCGCTATGAGGGCCCACCACACAGCTACGTTCGCATGCCCCTTGGCTTGTCGAGTGTGGCGTTGGCCTATCAGCGCAACATGCGGCGAGTCCTAGCGGCTCAGGAGGCCAGGGTCCACGCCGTCCTGGAGGAGATGGAGATGGTCTTCAGGGAACCTCCTGAACCTCCAGAGCCTCCCGAGGCTCAGGGCCCCGGTGGCTCATGAGGACCCATTCCTTCAACGCGCGGCTTCAGCTGCACCAACTCTACTTCGTCTACAGAACCAGGTGACATCTTCCAAGTTCATTTAAGCTGGGAGCACCCCTCGGGCTGCATTATTCCCTGGCCACATGGGTCCGCCCCTGTGGCATGTATCCCTTTTGCTTAAATCTTTAGTTTACCTTACTGGGGGCGCCCCTCAGGCTGCATCATCCCTAAGGCGCTCGGGCCAGACCCGGTGGCGTGTACCTTCCTGCATTTATCCAAGTTCATTTGCTCTTCATGCTTAACTCGCCAACGACTATCGCCCACTCGATTGCCGCCTGCCACGAGTCCGTTCGTCTGATGCAATTTGCTTGCATGTTAAAACAGGGGCTCCTGAGCATCGCGACTCAGGAGCTCTTACTGGCTCTCCAGCCCTCACCCCTGGCCTTGACCACGACATCGCGACCTGGCATACCAGCGGCGGCTGAGCTTGCTCGGGGGCCGGGACCTGTGGACGTAGAGTGCTTGCATCTAACTGCCTTACAGGAACACACAGTCATCAAGACTCAAGACCAGGCGCAACTCGCCTTGAGGTAGGGCCTCGTGAGTCCCGCGCTGGCTCACGAGTGCCGAGATACACCTTGCAGCCCTGCCGTGCAAGCCACATGCCAGGGCGGGGCTATACACGCCCTGGGGGCTCCTCCCGGAGGGGGGCCCCCATCCCACGCCCAAGTGGAAGTACCATGCTCCGCGTTGGCTGTCGACACTGCCGAGGAGCGGCAATGCTCGTGCACAATCGGAAGCACTATGCTCCGCGCTTGTGATAAACAACTGAGGGCGACCCCACGGTCGTGCCAACCTCAGGGAGCCCAGAGCTCAGCACCCAGCCTTACCGCAACGCCTCCCCTCGGGAAAGCCGCGCATGGGGGCTGGGCACGGGGGCTGCACTCAGGTCACGCCCAAGCGCACGCCACCTAACCAGGTCCCCCGGACCTGGGCATCACGCGCCCCTGCCGAGGCCTCGGCGAGGGCAGGTATGGGAGTTGTTTGCACGTCAAGGGGGACTCTTGAGCATCACGACTGAGGAGCCTAACTGGTCGCATAGCCCCTCACTCCTTGGTCCGTCCTGGTCTCCGGTCGGCCCAATGGCGGTTGAGGTATGCGCGGGGCCGGGCCCTGCCGACGTAGAACATTAATCTACCCCCACGAACTCTCCCTATATGTTGTTTGCGCGTCTGAGCATCGCGACTCAGGAGCCTAACTGGTCACGTAGCCCCTCACTCCTTGGTCCGTCCTGGTCTCCGGCCGGCCTAATGGCGGTTCAGGTATGCGCGGGGCCGGGCTCTACCGACGTAGAACGCAAAGAAAATATGAAGGAAATCGCAAAATCTCGAAGCAAATATTACAAGCATATTGTTTTCACAATACCAAATGAAAAGTCTAAACGCCTCCATGAGGCCTGATACATGTTGCAGGAATGAAACGGGAAGGATAGCCGGAGGTCACCCCTGGACATCGCCATCGCCTGCGGAAGGTGCTCCCTCGTGGGCAACGATGTTCTCACCTTCATCACCAGCCGCAGGTTCCACGGCGTCGCCAGACAGAGGATCGGAGACAAAACCATGGAACCTCCCCAGCAAGGCCTCCACTTGACCTTGTACAGCTACGGCGGCTGCTTCGAAGTGATTTTCAGCCACAGGCTCCAGCAGCTCGTCAAGGTGAGCATTGGGGTCGCGAAGGTGAAGATGGCTGAAGACGTGAGTCAGCGCGACTGAAGACAGGACGCGAGCTTCTGCCTCCGCCATGGGACCGAGACCATCAACGACCTCCTCAAGCGCCTTCACCATGAGAGGAAGCAGCTGGGCGGGGCCATCCTTGTCAGTGTCCAGAGGATTCTCTAAGCCGTTCTCATAAAGCGTCTTTGGCGCCTTGCGAGACCTCTTCTCGAGATCGGCAAAAGCCACGCGATCTTTCGCCAGGACTCACGCCTTGGCATCAAGATCGGTCTCCCTCGTCCACATCTTCCGCTCCAACCCTTCCAACCGGTTGCGCTCGGCGTCCTGCTTCTTCCCCAGCTCCGCCAAATCTGCATCAGGTTCTTGACGGCTTCCTCCTGAGCCTTCATCTCCTCCTCCTTCGCTTGGCGGCAGCGCACCTCTTCGGCGTGCTTGTCGCGCAGGCTCTGCAGCTCGCCCTCCAGCACTTGGCAGTGGTCACGGACGGCCTTGGTGTCCTTTAGCACCGCCTCACGATCGTCCGAAGCGTTGGAGGCTCCTTGCTTCTCCTTCTCGGAAGCTGCGGTAGCCTGGCCCAGCGCCGTGCGAACTGCCAAGTCAGAGTGAAGCCAGCCAGAGGCCAACTCCAGACGCCCGGCCACCAGGCGCGGGTCCGCGCTCAGGACATCTGCCTGCAGCTGGGTCATCTCTGAAAGGGCATGCTCCAAGACGGCAGCAGGAGCAGAAGGACCAGGGAGTGGAGATGCAGCAGTGGGAGTAAGCGACATCATCACCAGGGCCTGGGAGACCGCGGGTTCCGGAGCAGCTGGGGCCTCGTCAGCCGCGCCAAGCACGAGCACCTCCGGAGCCAGCGGGGCCATGGGCGATGATTCCATGCCGCGATGTTCCTCTTGGCCCCGCGAGGACGACCAGGCTGGGGAGATGCGGGCGCTGCTGCCTCCTTTCTCTGAGGAGGGAGGCACGGCCGCCGTATCCTCCTTCCTCTTCTTCGCCGAAGATGTCGGCCTGATCAACCAAGGGAGAGTGTTAGGAAATAACAAGTATCGGCAGGGATAAAGCAAATCTCAAGACACCTACCAGTCCACCGCCAAGTACTCCACCTTTCGCTTGGAAGGCTTGAAGCCTGACAGCATCGGGACCTGAGGGGCAGGCGTTCGGGCTCCGGTGGCGCCAGGCGGTGCGGAGGCAGAAACGGATCCAGCCCCACGAGGCGTTGGGGTGGAGGCGGCACCGCGGACCACCAGTGACGACCTACCCCTCGTCGGGATGAGGGATTGCTCCCTCTCCCCTTGGAAGGCGTCGACCTCGTCATCATCTGGAAGGGCATGGAGAATCTCGGCCTTGCTCAGGGGGGAAGTCTCCCCCACCTCTTCCAGCGTCTTCTTCGAGTCCTCCTCCTCTTCTCCCTCTCCGCGGGACTCACCAGAAGACACCTCCACCGGCTTTTGCACCATAGGAACTCCCGGAAGCGTTGGCGGCACCAACCCGCGCATCAAAAGTTGGCCTGGAGGTGACAAATTCCTCTCGGTCCCTGCGTTGGAACAGGGGAACAAAAGCGCTAGGCGGGTACTCCTGGTTGTCCCCGACTATGAGGCCCAGGACGGCGTCCAATTCATCGCCAGGCAGGTCCCCTGGCCTCAGGCGGGTCTTGTTCCCCCCTTCTTCAAGCTCCCAGAGGGGGCGTGCGCGCGCCTGGAGTGGGGCAACCTGCAGTGTCAAGAACTCCCTTAGGAGCATCTCCCCCGTTACCTTGGCCGCCCTCACGTTGCCCGGCCTCAGGTCGGTCATCATCTGCCCCAACACCAACGATGCCCGCTCGTCGACAAGCTCCGCCTTGGGCCACCCCCCGTTGGGAGGGGGCGCCACCGTTGGCAACCCCAGACGCGGGTCGGCGAGCTTGGCGTCCATCATGACCCATTTGGATCGAATGTTGTCGGCCCTCTTCCCGGTGCTCGAGATCGAGTTGGCCCTGCTACATGCGACGAAATTAGCGCATCCGGTGATGTTCTCTCGGCTGACATGGAGGAAGAAGAAATGGCGCAGGAGCGCCACGGACGGCATGACGCCCAGGTACGCCTCACAGTAGTAGGCGAAGATGCACAAGAGGAGGACAGAGTTGGGATGGAGATGCAACGCCTGCAGCCCGTAGTGGTCGAGGACTTCATAAAAGAAATCAGACAAAGGAGGAACCAACCCCGACGGCAACGCTGCTCGAGAAGAAGGGGAAGAAGGTGCTCCCCTCAGGCTCTGGCTCATCGGACGCAAGCCGAAGCTCCGTCTTCTCCCACTCATTGCCCTCGCCCACTGTCAGCAGGTGCACGGAGGCAAGGCTCTTCTCCGTGACGGTGGGCGCTTCGAGAGCCGGCTCATACCAAGACGGTGCTCAGGAAGTGTTGACCTTGTGCGGTGCCATGGGCGGCAGATGTAGAGCAAGGATGGGGCAGATCTGGAGATAGCGGCGGCAAAGAGCAAGAAAGGGGATGTAGAGCGAGGCAAGGAAGAGGCAATGAAGGAAAGAACTGCCCGCGCCAGCCTCTGTCAGGGCAAGCAGTTGCCGAGGCAAAATGGGGAAGCGGATACGCCCACGTCCAATCAACCACCATGCGTCGACCGAGGCCGCGGGATTTTGGGGCCCGCGGTGCTCCGAACTTGACCCTTGGCTTCGCCATGAAGCCAAGACGAGCGCACCTTGGGACCGGGGGCTACTATCGGCGTTCTGGGAATGGGGGTCCCCAGACTTGACTGCCTGCGGCCCACAGCGTGGCCAAGCAGCGGGCCGTACGGCTCATCTTCGTCAACAAGGCACCCAAGACCCTCGCGAGGGTCCAAGCCTCGCGAGGCGGACAACGCAAGACCTCCTCTGGAGTGGCCTAGCCAGGAAGGATCACGAGGAGCGGAGATATCAAGGAAAGGCGAACCTCAGGAGGCTCTCATGACGTGAGTAATGACGAATGGTACCAGGCGGGTGCCAGGCGGGCGCCGGTGCGCGCAGTGTCCTTATTTCCTATTTGGTGCTAAGGAGGCCAGCGCAGGCGAGGAGTACCGATGCATCAAGCAAAGGATGCTATATTGGTACAACGAGACCAAGACCAGGACGACGGCAAGCGGAGGTCAACGTGGAGCCCAAGACGGTGTCACCCCAGAGATTTTCGTATGCGAAGACTGCTTTTGTCAGGTTAGCTTGTACTAGTTGTCCCCCTTCAAATTTGCCCGCCGTTGTTGGCTCCCTTCCCGTTCGATATTTGTGAAGAGGACCAGGGCCTCTATAAATAGGACTAGCCACCACAGTAGGAGGCAACGGATCCGGAACTGGTTCAGATCATCCTCAGCTACACAAGCACAAGAACACCTCAACCTCAGGAGGCTGTTCTTCCCTTGTACTGTTCATCATCAGCCCAAGAGGCAATCCACCACCACCACACTGGAGTAGGGTATTACACCACAACGGTGGCCCGAACCAGTATAAACCTCGTGTCTTTCTGTGTTGCGAGTTCGTCGAGTTCGTCCGCGAGATCTTAGCGAGCTAGAGCCTAGATCGGTAGGAGGGAGAAACTTCGTGCGCACCCCAGTGTTCGAACCTTAACGGTTTGCCGAAACCCCACATCCGACAAAGATGAATTCCAATGATCCTAAGTTTGGTGATTATCTATTTGAGCTTACTAACCTCATGCTTGCCAAAGGAGATGTTGGAATCATTAGCAATATCATCTCCGAAGCCATTAGAATTCATAAAGATGAACATTGTGATGATCATTTATCTAATGAATCACTCTCTCTAGGAATTGATCAATTACAAGACGATGTTGAACATGGATACTATGATGAGGTTGATGATAGTGACTTTGATCTCTATGAGTCTATGAGACACTTTCGTCTTATGGCTAATCTTCACAGCTACATGGTTGGAGGAAAGGAATGGGTTCTTGATAGTGGATGTACCGATCACATGACCGAAGACAAGGATATGTTTCATGAGCTTGCTGAAAACAACAGCCCTCAAAAGTATGTCACCTTTGGTGATAACTCAATGGGTAAGGTGGTTGGCCTTGGTAGGGTGGCCATGTCACATGATAGCTCCATACAAAACGTAATGCTCGTTGAATCTCTTGGCTATAATTTAATTTCCGTACCTAGACTAGCTAACTTTGGTTTCAATGTCCTATTTACTGAAGTAGATTGCCAAGTGTTTTGTAGACATAATCGTAAAGCGATCTTCTATGACCTATACATTGTTGATTTCACTAAAAAGGCTCAACCTAGAACTTGCTTAATTGCTAAATATTCTAAAGGTTGGTTGTGGCATAGAAGGTTAGGTCATGTGGGCATGCAAAATCTTGATAAGCTTATTAAAGGTGATCATATCCTTGGAGTAAAAGATGTTATATTTGACAAGGATAGATTGTGCAGTGCTTGTCAAGTAGCAAAACAGGTTGGAGGAAGCCACCCCATGAAGAACATCATGACCACGAGAAGACCGCTTGAGCTACTTCATATGGATCTCTTTGGTCCCAATGCCTATAAAAGTGTCGGTGGAAACTCATTTGGCCTAGTCATAGTCGATGATTTTTCAAGATTTACATGGGTGTTCTTCTTGATGATAAATCGCAGGTCCGAAAGATCTTTAAGAACTTCACTAGAAAGGCCCAAAATCAAATTGAAGTGAAGATGAAGAAGGTTCGTAGCGACAATGGAACGGAGTTCAAGAACACAAATGTGGATACCTTTCTTGATGAAGAAGGGATTTCACATGAGTTCTTGGCTACGTACACGCCTCAACAAAATGGAGTTGTTGAGAGGAAGAACCGAACTCTTATTGAGATGGCGAAAACGATGCTTAATGAGTACAAGACGCCAAAAAACATCTGGGTAGAAGTGGTTGAGACAGCTTGTCATGCAACAAATCGCTTGTATCTTCACAAGCTACTCGACAACACGGCATACGGGCTTCTCACTGGTAACAAACCCCAAGTTGGATACTTTCGAGTATTCGGATCAAAGTGTTACATTCTTGATAAGCATCATTTTTCTAAATCTGCTCCTCAATCTCATGAGGGTTTCCTACTAAGTTATGGCTCAAACTCTCACACTTATCGTGTCTATAACAATTTCACCTGAAAGGTTGAAGAGATGGTAGATGTGAAGTTTGATGAATCTAACGGCTCGCAAGTAGAGCAATTGTCAATTCATGTAGGAGACAAAGACCCATCGGAAGCAATCCAAGACTTGTCTATTGGCAAGATTCGTCCAAAGGAGGTGAAGGAGAGTACCTCGTTCGTTCAAGTGAAAGGTTCTACCTCACGTCAAGGTGAACCAAGATTTGACACGGAAGCATCCACAAGTGGGACACGCCAAGATGAAGAAAATGAGGAAGTACACCAAAATGAACCTCGTCAACCTCCTTCTCCACCTATACAAGAGAACAACAACGTCAACAATGAAGAAGGCTAAGAAGAAGAACAAGATGATCAAGAAGATGTTCCACCCCAACCCAAACAAAAGCTCTCACGAGTTCGAGCAAGATTCTCACGAGACCATCCCATCGAAGAAATCTTCAATGATATCCAAATCGGGAGAAACACTCGCTCTAAAACTCGTTTGGCTAATTTTTGTGAACATTATTCATTCATCTCTAGTATTGAACCTGTGAATGTTGAAGAAGCATTGGAAGATCCGGATTGTATAAATGCCATACATGAAGAGCTACACAACTTTGAGAGGAACCAAGTGTGGACATTGGTAGGGAAGCCCGGCAACAACCACAACCTCATTGGTACCAAATGGGTGTTTTGCAACAAGCAAGACGATGATGGACAAGTCATTCGCAACAAAGCACGTGTCGTTGCCCAAGGCTACACTCAAGTCGAACGTATGTACTACGGTGAGACATATGCCCCCGTTGCTAGACTTGAGTCCATCTACATCTTACTTCCCCATGCTAATCACCACGAAATTACCTTCTACCAAATGGACTTTAAAAGTGCTCATCTAAATGGTGAAATTGAGGAGGGGGTTTATGTTAAAAAACCTCCCGGCTTTGTTAATCCTAAGAAACCCGACCATGTTTACAAACTTCACAAAGCTCTTTATGGTCTTAAACAAGCTCCTATAACGTGGTATGAATGCTTGACCAAGTTCCTTATTGAAAAATGCTTTGAGATTGGAAAGATAGTTTCCACTCTTTTTACTAAAAGGGTTAATGGTGAATTATTTGTGTGTCAAATTATGTTGATGATATCATATTTGGTTTGACTAACCCCCATTTTAGTGAAAAGTTTGGAAAGCTAATGTCGGAGAAGTTTGAGATGTCTATGATGAGTGAACTCAAGTTCTTTCTTGTGTTGCAAATCAAGAAAACTAAGGAGGGTACCTTTCTTTCTCAAACAAAGTATACCAAGGACTTATCAAGAAGATCAACATGCAAGAAAGCAAAGGTATGAAAACTCCCATGCCTACTAGTGGACATCTTGACTTGACTAAGGATAGTAAACCGGTTGACCAAAAGGTTTACTACTCTATGATTGGTTCATTGTTATATCTATTTGTCTCCCATCCCAATATTATGCTAAGTGTGTGCATGTGTGCACGATATCACTCGGCCCCCAAAGAAAGTCCTCTTAAGGCTGTGAAAAGGATAGTGAGATACTTAATTCATACACCAAATTTTGGCATTTGGTACCCTAAGAGGTCTTCTTCTGATCTTGTTGGCTACTCTGATTCGGACTATGCCGGTGACAAGGTTCATAGAAAGTACACTTCATGTACTTGTCAATTTCTTGGTAAATCTCTTGTGTCTTTGTCCTCCAAGGAACAAAACTTGGTATCCTTATCCACCGCCGAAGAGGAATACATTGCCGCCGGATCATGTTGTACTCAATTACTTTGGATGACCCAAACTCTTAAAGATTATGGCATATATGTGAAACATGTTCCATTGCTTTGTGACCATGAAAGTGCTATTAGGATTGCTCACAATCCTCTGCAACATTCTTGAATTAAGCATATTGAAATTCGTCATCATTTCATTCGAGATCATCTTGCTAAAGGGGACATTGATCTGAATCATGTTCGTACCGATAAGCAATTGGCGGATATATTCACCAAACCGCTTGATGAGAAAGTATTTTGCCGTTTGAGAGGAGAATTGAACATCATTGATGCCTCAAACTTGGAGTAGAAACTCCATTTGGATGCATGCAAGGCACGAGCCTTTGACTAATCCTTGATATTTCTCTTATGATGATGATCATATGTCTTGGATATACTTGTACCCTTGTATGCTATCTAACACCTGTAGGTACTTGGATGAATCTAAATATATGAGATTGCGAATTATTCACATCTTGAGTAATCTCTACATCAACAAGTCTCTACAATATGGTAGCTGAAAACAAGGAAGCATGAAACCTTTCAACATATCCTTTTACAATTTCTTTATATCAATTTTGATTTGATATCAAATTTCATTATTGTCATCATGGATACACAAGTGCTCTTACTTGCAAAACTAACCTATGTAGGTAGATGAATTCAAACTACAAGCGGTGCTCCCAATCATTGATGAGCTACATCAACCTTGAGCATCCCACACAAGTTCAACTACATGATCAAGTACAACACCACCACCCAAGGTATGTTATTCCGTCTTAGAGGAGCTTTACCCCAAGACATGGGTCAAAGCAGCTCAACAAGATGCGAATACATCAAAATGCTTAAACGAAAAATGGTAACCCCATTTTGAGCTTAAACGAAGAGTATGACCTACGATTAAGTGTTCTCACTTGACTCCTCAATCAATATACTCTAACATACGTGACTGTCGCCGACCAATTCTAGATGAAGTTCTCTAGAGTTTTTCTGAGTTCTTGCATTTGTCTCTTGCATGTTTGTTCCCCTTCTTATTTATTCAAAAAAACTTCATCTTGAAATTTTTATTTTCTCTGTTATGTTCTACATTCCCTGCATCCAATTCAATGCAAATATTTTAGTTAATTCCTTGCAAATCTTTGTGAGATCTTATTTGCCTAAGTGAGCTGAGATGAAAAATGTTCTCTCTGTGTTGAACTCGGACACACCCGTTTGTCTCTTTCAGTCAAACCGAACTATTTTGGTGCCACCGAAGAAAACAACTCGGTGTTACCGAATTCAATGCTGAGAAGACACTTTGCCATTTGCATCATGTATATTTGTTCCAGCTCCACTCAGTGATTCTTGTCCTCGACCTGCATCACATTTTACAAATGCTGATTTGTTATGTTACACAAGGACCAAACCTATTCGACTCACACTCTAGAAGATCGCTTCTTGGAAATTGATGCCAAAGGGGGAGAGAGAGATCACATCAAAGCTTAATCACATCAAAAGGAGAGAGAGAGACCCTGTAACGCCCCAAAAAAATTTAACCATGATTTATTAATTAAAATTTTGCTTTGGTAAATTAAATTTTTATTTTCTGGATTTTCATTTGACTTCAGAACCACTCTTTTCTTTGATATTATGGAGGTTTTCCCCAAGTGAAAACCTTTCAAAAACATTGTTGGACTTGTATAACCTCTCAAGAAACATTTCCTTTTATCAGTGGAAATTATTTCTACAATTATTTTTCCTAAGCTTTATTTCTTTTAAAATGATTTTTCTTAAGTTTTGGAGTCAATTTGCACTACAACCCTTTCAAATACTCCTTTAAAATTTCCACCAAATATTGGGGATGACATGTGATGTCCCAACATCACTTTTATGCAAAAATCTTTTTGGTCATTTGGAGATTTTGAGCCCTACTCCAAGTTTTCAAATCTGGTCCAGTTTGTAAAATTGCACTACAACCTATTTAAATATTTCTTTAAAGCTTCCACCAAAATTAGGGGATGTTAGTAGGAGTATATTATTCAGCTTTATGCAAAAACCCATCGGTGTTCTTTGAAAAATTTGAGCAAATCATCCTCTTTTGCTCTCTTGTCCAGTTGGTATTTTTCTACTGCAACCATATTTTATCTTGGCCTATTACCCATGATCTTTCTCCTGCTTATAGACCACTCTACCAAACCCTTAAGTCCAGGAGATTGGACCCATTGGAGTATTTTTGGTCCATGCAATAATACCCTCCATTTTCTGTCCAGATTTGGTTTTCTCAAAAACTTGCATTAGGGAGTTTTTGATTTTGTCAAACTAACCTTGCCACCCTCCTTGCCATCTAAAGAGACTATGATCTGGAGTTTTTGTCCACCCCAAGAGATGCCTATATGACCATAGCATTCTGTCGAACACCTTGAGTGCATGAACAAAATTGGCATGAACCCTAGTTTGCATATTGAACCTGCTTGCTTTGCCAAACCAGCATGTCTATTAGCTCTCTTATAATCATTAGCCTAGTCCTGTTTAGTTACAGAGGCATCAGAGAGGCCTAAAACGTGTTGGCATTTTGTCGAACGCTTGGCGTGCGTGCTCTGGGCGCGACCAGAGCACGCGTTTTGCACGTGCGTGCGCCCGTGTCGCCGCGTCCCACTGCCGCCTCCCCGCACCCGTTCTGGTCCCTTCCCGCTCCTAGCCAACGCGCCCTGACTCCTCCCTCACCGCAGAGCCGCCCTGGCCACCTCCTGGCGCCCCATAGCGCCACCACCGCAAGCCGCCGACGGCCATAGCAGGCCTCTTCCATGGACGGCGCTGCCCGAGCCACAGCCACGCGCCAGCTCGCCCCTGAACAGTCCGAGCTCATCCTCTCGCTCTGCCAGACCCCGCCAGCCATCGCCACGCGCCCCCTGGCTACAAAACGGCGGTTCGCCGGCGTTCTTATCCGCAGCCGTGGGAACCGACCTCGGCCGCCTATAAAAGGAACCCCGAGCTCATCCAGGCCCTCAGGCGACCTCGGGCCATCCCCCTAGAGCCCCCGCAGCCAGTAATCGACGGAGGAAAGTCTTCTTCCTCGTCTCCGATCAGTTCGGCCGCCGCCACGCTCCGGTGCCGAACGTCGCAAGCAGAGCCTCCTCGTCCATTCGGTTCTTCCATCCTCCTCCCCTCGACCATGCGGAGCCGCCCAGCCTCTCAGCTTCGATCGGGGGCCACCATAGCCCCAGACCCCAATCAACCAGAAGTTGCCGTCCGCCGCAAAGCTTGCCGCCGGCAACTCCCTTCGTTCCCGCCACCCTCTCGACCACTGGGAGGACCGCCCTGGACTGGCGCATCCATCCCTGCCCTCGGAGTCCCGTGGGGAGCCGCCGTTCATCGGCGGCGATCGCCGAAGTTCCGCCTCCGCTCGGACAGAGGAGGAAGGAGGCGCGGGCGACTGGTCAAACCTGACCAGTGGGCCCAAGGGACCCACTGTCAGTGACCCAGCGACGACCCGTGCCAGTTTGAGTGGAAGCGTATTTCTCCAAATACGCCTCCGCTAGAGGAAAACGTAAGTGCTGCCAAAACGTTTTCTTTTTCTGATTTTTATTAAAAACAGAATTTTGACTAAACTTTGACTGGCTATAACTTTTTAAATATAAGTCCAATTGACTTGATTCTTTTTCTATTGTTTCTCAAATTCTGTCTAGTTTATTTTCATATTTA
This sequence comes from Aegilops umbellulata, assembly GCA_032464435.1. NCBI lineage: Eukaryota > Viridiplantae > Streptophyta > Magnoliopsida > Poales > Poaceae > Aegilops > Aegilops umbellulata. Next base: position 194,719,660 of record CP136055.1, read on the forward strand.
TTTGAAAATTTTCCAAACAACATTTTTGTACTGTTTTGAAACTATGTGTTAATTTGAATTTTCTCAAAATAGGATTTTTGAAGAAGGAAGCAAACTTTCAAAAGTGCATCCCACTTGCATACTCTTGAAGGCAAGCATTCTGAACCCTGGCATAATATTATTGTGTGTTGTTCGATATGGTTACAACACCACCGTGACATGGAATATTCGTTATTTTATAAGGAGATATGATCATACTCATGAGTGCATATTGATGATTCCGTCCTATTAGAATTTGATATGTTTGTGATAGTAATCACCCTCGTATGCCTTTCATGCCTACCGGAAGGAATCCGGGAAAGCCTCTGTCTTGGGTAGACACAAGCTTGTCTCTAATCCCTCGTCGAGACGGTTATGTCAAGTAGGGCATGGTGAGGTATGATGAGTGGTGATTGTGTCTGATTGGTGTGAAATATGTTTCTTATGCTAATCATGCAGGAAATACTTTAACCTCCTGAGTCGACCATAGATCAAGTCTTGTTCCAGTAACCCCCATACTTGATTCGTGCTACCATTTGTCCCTGCCATGGGTAGGGTACGGTTCAGTAAGTTGTCAACCCCTTTCAGACACACCGTATAGAGAGGCCACGGTGGAAGATACCGGCTGCATCCGGTAGGCATGCCACCTGGTCCGGGGTCATTGGTGTTTCCGGTTGGAGCCAAGGGGGTAGCTCCCCTAGTTTGTGCATGTTATAAATGTTGTGATCCCATGCTAGTCGAGGTTGTAGCCTCCCCACTTAGAGTTTCGCTTAACGGGTGTCGTGGGTGATTCCAGACACCGGTAAGTTAGGCTGGTGTGTGCGGTCAGGTGTGTTTTCAATTAAAAGACCGTAGACAGAATTAGTCCCGATGGACTAAAGGAATCCGTTGCTCGTGGGTAAAGAGTACACCCTCTGCCATGGATAAGGACTACATTCTATGATGGGTCAAGTGTCGGTCTTCAGAGGAAAGATTGCTAAACCAAAACATGGATCATGACTTGTGACTCATGATGATTATGATTACTATTATTATGGACTAACATCTACATCATTGAATTATTGAGTTTTTCTGGGACGGTTCTACCTCCTGGATATTCACTGTGAGTGTTCTCTTATAAGCCATTTATGTGGTGTCGCATAGACGCCCGACTCTGGCATGCTTGTTATTTATTTACTGTATAAGCCCTTTATGTGGTGTCGCACAGACGCCCGACTGTGGCATGCTTGTTATTTAAATTATTTATAAGCCCTTTATGTGGTGTCGCTCAGACGCCCGACTGAGGCATGCTTTATATATTCATCCTTTCGAGGTGTCGCTTCAGACACCCGATCGGTGCATTCTATTTCTATTCCCTTACTGCCTATTCATGTTGTATATGGATAACCTGCGTGCGTGCATCATGGACGGTCATTTTGTGATTGACGTACGATCATAGAATATTTCAGAGCATGCTTATCATTGGTTATATTATACCTATGTTCTTAATGTTTGCGAGTACATTCAAAGTACTCACTGGCTTGTCCCTGGCTATTGTCTTAGCCAGATTTCTTGCATGGAGAGGAGCACTGCGATGACAGCCCCGGAACCTTGGTAGTGATGAGAACAGTCTCACGAAGATAGGAGTTTATATCCCGAAATCCGGTCCTGACAGACCCTATGGGAAGGAAAGATTTCTTAGTCTCTTAGTCTTCCCAGATGCTTGGTATTTAAAGACGTGAGAAGTCACATGTCTTCGAGAGGGGAAAGACATGTTAGTATGTGTTGTAATTATTTCATTCTGATTTTTCTTGTTTTGTTGTGGTCTTCTTTTTCCCAACCTTCTCCCAGTATCCCATATAAGATTCAGGGGGAGAAAGACATCTAAGGGAAGGAAATCTTCAAATTCATTACATATCTTTACTCTTTGGGGACATGTCTATACTCAAACAGAGTACCTAGTACTCACTCTCTACATGTCATCCCAATCTTGGTACTCTTGTGGTTCGTTGTTCTTGCTCTATCTAGTAGATGTATCTGTGTTATCTAACCTTGTTTACTCAGGTTCATCTCTTCCAAAGCCAGCTCAAGACCACAAGGTAAGTATATGCATCACACTCATGTGCATGATGATCTCTTGTTGATGTACATATTGTTTGCAAGAGGGACTCATGGGTATACTTCCTATATCCACATCATTTGCTCTGATGCATATAGCCAAGATACATGTAACTCATTGCTTGCTCTGTCATGCTTATGCATTCACATGCTCTTATATCCCATATTTACATGATTGCATACATGTAGGGGGAGCCTATGCATGTTACATGTCCTTCCAAACCTTTGCTTGTTATTTTTCATATCTTTATCTAAAGCTTTGATGTATGTTGTCATCAATTACCAGAAAGGGGGAGATTGAAAGCACAAGTGCTCCCTGAGTGATTTTGCTAATTAATGTCAACATATCTCTTGTTGGACTAATATTTTCATCTAGTGTATTACAGATGAGTTCAAGGTGCTAAGGACAGAAGATTGGCTAAAGCTGAAAGCTCAAGACTCTACATTTTCATTTTAGTGATCCAAGATCACATTGAATCCATAGGAAAAAAATAATACTATTAAAATGGGATGAGGTGTTGCTTAATGGCTTGCTTGCTCAAAGTGCTTAGTGATATGCTCCAAAGCCCTCAACCACTTTCTCATTTCCACATATGTCCCAAACCCTAAAGTCAAACTCGGCCCCACCGATTTGTTCTATCCGGCGCCACCAAGTTCATTTAACATAGGCACTGTCAGAAACTGTAATCAGTTCGGTCTCACCGATGGGATCTCGTTCTCACCGAGATGGGCTTGCAAACTCTGTGTTGCCTGTTGCAACTATTTTGGTCTCACCGAGATATGCTATCGGTCCCACCGAGTTTTCTTGACCAACTCTCTGTTTTTCTTATCACCAAAATCGGTCTCACCGAGTTTGTGTAATCGGTCAAACCGAGTTGAGGTTTTACCCTAACCCTAGAACATCAGTCCCCCCGAGTAGATCATAATGTTCCAACCGAAAACTCTAAAGTTCACATGTTGAACCAAATCGGTCTGACCGAGATTCTCGGTTCGGTCCCACCGAGTTTGGTGAATTGTGTGTAACGGCTAGATTTTGTGTGGAGGCTATATATACCCCTCCACCCACTTTTCATTCATGGAGAAAGCCATCAGAACGTGCCTACACTTCAAGCATTCATTTTGTGAGAGAGAACCACCTACTCATGTGTTGAGACCAAGATATTCCAATCCAACCACAAGATTCTTGATCTCTAGCCTTCCCCAAGTTACTTTCCACTCAAATCATCTTTCCACCAAATCCAAATCTGTGAGAGGGAGTTGAGTGTTGGGGATAGTATCATTTGAAGCACAAGAGCAAGGAGTTCATCATCAACACACCATCTATTACCTTTTGGAGAGTGGTGTCTCCTAGATTGGTTAGGTGTCACTTGGGAGCCTCCGCCAAGATTGTGGAGTTGAACCAAGGAGTTTGTAAGGGCAAGGAGATCGCCTACTTCGTGAAGATCTACTCAAGTGAGGCAAGTCCTTCGTGGGCAACGACCATGGTGGGATAGACAAGGTTGCTTCTTCGTGGACCCTTCGTGGGTGGATCCCTATGTGGACTCACACAACCTTTACCCTTCGTGGGTTGAAGTCTCCATCAACGTGGATGTACGATAGCACCACCTATCGGAACCACACCAAAAATCTCCGAGTCTCCAATTGTGTTTGCATACTCCGATCCCATCCCTCTACATTATTGCAACTTGCATGCTTTACTTTCCGCTGCTCATATACTCTTGCCATGCTTGCTTGAAATGTATTGTGAATGTTTAAACTTGTGCTAAAACTCCACCTTAACTTGAAGAAATTGAAAACTGCTACTTTTCTTTGTTGAGGGTCTAATCACCCCCCCCCCCCTCTAGACACCTCTTCTCGATTTTTTCAGGATGATGACGAATCCACCAGTCAGAAGAAGGGCAAGAATGCAATAAGAAGTGCAAGGATAAGGCAGTGATGTCTGTTGAAGGATCGGGTACGCCTAGTACCGGCAAGAACGCTAAGGCCGAACGCCTCAGCAAGGAAGTTGTCATGTGCGCTGATTCCCGGGAAGCTGCGGCTGCCGAGAAGTTGGGAAAGGCAATGGGACGTATTGAAAGATTCATCGCACCAAGGGCCACGACCTTCAAGAGTGTTATCGGGTTGAGCAGCTCGTTAAGAGGCAGAGAGCATAATATGAAAAGCGTGACAAGGACAAGGGTCAGAATGTTGCTGGCGCTAAGGGTCCAGGTGGTCAAATAAATCGCCCCGGCAGACCCCCCCGGAACAAAGGAAAACCCGCCAGAGATCGAGATAAGGAAACCTATGATGATGAGAGTGATCGAGGGGATGAAGAGGAAACCAGTGAGCTAGAGTTTCAGAAGGACACTGACTCCCTATGCATTACGGGGGTGCATCCCTGCACACCTCTCACCACCAACTCAAACAGTGGGCACGTGAGGTCAATGTCGTGGAACCAGCACCAAAGGCCCAGAAACACTCAAATGGTCATGCGTGCCCATCATCTTTGACGAAGAGGATCATCCTCATCATAGCACTATAGTAAGATGTTGGCCATTGTTGGTCTCTCCAACAATTCGCAACCTCAAGGTCACGAATATGTTGGTGGACATCGAGGTCGGGTTGAATCTGATTTCCCCAAAGGTTATCAGCAAACTTCAGATAGCAGAGGAAGAGTTAAAGGTCACCAGCATGTTTCAAGGAATTAATCCCGGCAGGAGTCATCCCAAGGGAAAGATCACGTTTCCTGTGACATTTGGAGGGGAGTTGAACTGTCCGACTGAAAAGATTGTGTTTGATGGGGTCAACCTCCCCTTGCCATACAATGGGATCCTTGGACGCCCAACCCTGGCTAAATTCACAGCGGGATCCCACTATGCCTACAACACCTTGAAGATGCTTGGGCTAGTCGGAGTCATTTCCATCCCGTCAGATGAGAAGGACGCAATCATTTGCACGGACAAGATGTACCGAGACGCAGTCGCGGCAGAGGTAGCGGCAGCAGTTCCCGCCAAGGAGAATAGAGGAAAGAAGAAGGATAGCAAGGACACTGTTAAGGAATCTGGGAAGCGTACCTCTTCGGAGTACGCTGCGCCTGTTGATGACTTGCCGGAGAGCTCCAACAGCAAAAGGTCCAAGGTTACTGCTCCACAAGTGAAGAAGATCCCGACAGGGCTGGGTGGCATTGACGATACTTTCACCATCAGCGCCACCCTCGATGACAAATAGGAAAGCACGCCCGCTGCCTTCCTGCAGGCGAATATCGATGTGTTTGCCTGGCAACCATCTGATATCCCTAGTGTTCCCAGGGAGGTAATCATGCACCACCTTGTTGTCTACCCACATGCCCGACCTGTCAAGCGAAAGTCCGGAAGCAGGCCTTGGAGAGGTAGCAGTTTATTGCAGAAGAGATCAAGAAGCTTGAAGCAGCTGGTTTGGTCAGAGGAGTGCTACATCCCACATGTTAGTCCCAAAAATAGTATAAAAAGTTGTCAAAAGTATATGAAATTTGTATTATATTGGCATGGAACAATAAAAAATTATAGATACGACGGAGACGTATCGGTATCCCAAAGCTTAATTCCTTCTCGTCCTCGAGTAGGTAAATGATAAAAATGATAATTTTTGATGTGGAATGCTACCTAGCATAATCCTGATCATGTAATCTAATCATGGCATGAATATTAAGACACGACTGATTCAAAGCAATAGTCTATCTTTTGACATTAAGACAACAATACTTCAAGCATACTAATAAACAATCATGTCTTTTCAAAATAACATGGCTAAAGAAAGTTATCCCTACAAAATCATATGGTCTGGCTATGCTCCATCTTCATCACACAGAATATTCAAAATCATGCACAACCCCGATGACAAGCCAAGCAATTGTTTCATACTTTTAACGTTCTCAAACCTTTTCAACTTTCACGCAATACATGAGCGTGAGCCATGGATATAGCACTATAGGTGGAACAGAATTTGATGATGGAGGTTGTGTGGAGAAGACAAAAAGGAGAAAGTCTATAGAATTTGATGAGCGTGAGCTATGGAGATGCCCATCAATTGATGTCAATGTGATGAGTAGGGATTGCCATGCAACGGATGCACTAGAGCTATAAGTGTATGAAAGCTCAAACTAAAACTAAGTGGGTGTGCATCCAACTTGCTTGCTCGTGAAGACCTAGGGCATTTGAGGAAGCCCATCATTGGAATATACAAGCCAAGTTCTATAATGAAAATTCCCACTAGTATATTAAAGTGATAACTCAAGAGACTCTCTATATGAAGAACATGGTGCTACTCTGAAGCACGAGTGTGGTAAAAGGATAGTAATATTTTCCCTTCTCTCTTTTCTCTCATTTTTTATCTTCTTTTTTAGGCTTCTTTGGCTTCTTTTTTGGGGGGCTTCTTTCGCCACTTTTATTTTTGTAACCTCACATGAGACAATGTTCTAATAATGATGATCATCACACTTTTATTTACTTACAACTCAATATTACAACTCGATACTAGAACAAAAATATGACTCTATATGAATGCCTCCGGCGGTGTACCGAGATGTGCAATGATCTAGCGTAGCAATGACAACATCATGCTAGATATCTTACGACCATGCAAATCAATATCACAATAAACACTCAAGTAATGTATATGATGATGATGGAAGTTGCATGGCAATATATGTCGGAATGGCTACGGAAATGCCATGATAGGTAGGTATGGTGGCTGTTTTGAGGAAGATATAAGGAGGCATATGTGTGATAGAGCGTATCGTATCACGGGGTTTGGATGCACCGACGAAGTTTGGACCAACTCTCGAGGTGAGAAAGGGCAATGCACGGTACCGAAGAGGCTAGCAATGATGGAAGGGTGAGAGTGCGTATAATCCATGGACTCAACATTAGTCATAAAGAACTCACATATTACAAAAATATATTAGTCATCGAAAAAAAGTACTACGCGCATGCTCCTAGGGGGATAAATTGGTAGGAAAAGACCATCGCTCGTCCCCGACCGCCACTCATAAGGAAGACAATCAATAAATACCTCATGCTCCAATTTCGTTACATAACAGTTCACCATACGTGCATGCTACGGGAATCACAAACTTCAACACAAGTATTTCTAAAATCCACAACTACCCACTAGCATGACTCTAATATCACCATCTTTATATCGCAAAACTATCGCAAGGAATCAAACATATGATATTCAGTGATCTACAAGTTTTATGTAGGATTTTATGACTAACCGTGTGAATGACCAATTCCTGTCATCTCTCTAAATAGATATAAGTGAAGCAAGAGAGTTTAATTATTTCTACAAAATATATGCCCACACTCTAAAAAATATAAGTGAAGCAAAAGATGTCGGTGTACAAAAAGAGGGTGCGTTTTTGTACCCCTATACCTGTGGACGGGCAGTCGGAGCCCCGCCTACGGTCACGCCAAGCAGAACAGGGGAGGTGAGCCAAGGTAAGACCGAAGCCCAGGATGATCAGAGCGACGCCGAGACCAAGACCACAAAGAGCAGAGGGACGAAGCAGATCCCCCCGGCAAGACCCTTGCCAGGAGCGTCCAGCAACCCCGGCAAGATCCTTGCCGGGACAGCTCGCCACGTATAAACAGAGAGGGCCACCCTTGAGCCGACGGTCTCCAACATCACGTTGGGCCAGGGCTCGAGAGGCACCTCCGTGGTGGCATGCAGATCTTTGTGAAGACATATTCAAGATCAGATGAGGATTAGAAGACAACGATCCTCGGCAAGATCCTTGCCGAGGAAGGCCACCAGACCCCCGGCAAGGCCCTTGCCGGGGACGACAGTGCGCCATGGCAAGACCCTTGTCGAGCCACCCGGCAAGGCCCTCGCCAAGGGCGTTGACAAGGTCACCTCTAGGCCCGCGCCAACCAAGTTTCCACCACCACTCACATGCAGCTGCCAGCCCAACCAGCTGGGCAGGCACCTGCGTGACAACATGCAGCTCCCATGCCAACTCATCGAGCGCCTGCGTGGCGGCATGCAGATCTTCGTGAAGGCTCCACCACCGCGCCACCTCAGCTGCCTACCTACCTACATGACGCCGCATGCCTCACTGGCCAAGGTGCGTGTCGGGCCAAGGAGGAGCGGCGACGGACAGGACGGGCATCGCCCCCGTCCCCAATAAAGCAAGGGGACACCTAAGCTATGCATTAAATGCGTATTGTCCTGTAATATGAGCGGTAAGCTCGCATTACTGTGCGCCTTTCCACCTCCTGTATGCCACTGTGGGAGCCCCTTTCGCCTATAAAAGGAGGCCCATGGCATACTTGACAGGGATTCGGCTCTTTCGAACCACGCACTGACCACAGCTAGTTCGAGAGCTCAAGAACTCTCTGAATATACATCCACCGAAGCAGGATTAGGGTTTTACGCATCCTCACGGCCCAAACCTGGGTAAACGACCCTTGTGCTGTCTACTAGCCCTGCTCTTCTCGCAACCCTGCGCCCCGGCAACCGTAGTAGGGATTCTTGTGATCCGATAGGTGCCGTTCCACACCGACATCTTTGGTAGGGGGCGCAGTTGTGAGAATCTAGTCCAGTAGTTAGCCTAGCAGTTCTTCGTCGCCATGGCTCCTAGGAAGAAGACGACCACGGCGGTCGGCTCGTTGGGAGCCGAACGGCCCGTGCCGGTGCGGGCGGGCAGTGGGCCGGTCGTAGACAGGACCCTGGCCACGGTCCGCGAGCACTGGCATCGCCCTGGTAGTCAGATCCTGGCGAGCGGCGTCGTTCACGCACCAGAAGACTGGCTACACGTCGGCGGGTCCAAAGACGGAGCTGGGCCCCCGCAGGCGACGCGGGGCCCTCCATGGGTGTCGTTGTGACACCTCTGGGTGGCGCAGCGACCTCTAGGATGCCCACACCAGCAACCACTGCATGCTCCTCCCATGGTGTGCGCGTCGAGCAGCGTCACCGCATTGGTGACCCTGGGCACCGCTGTGGGAAGAGCCTCGTGCGTTGTCCGCATGATTAAGGGGTTCAGCATGCCCGCCGAAGCACTGCCGAAAATGGCACGTAGCCGCTGGGTCGTAATGGAGCTCCTTCTAATGCAGTTAGAAATCGAAGCGCGCCGTGATCCACGCAGCTGTCGTCGCCGCCTACGCCAGCAGAAGCTTTGGCGCACGCGCAGCTGCTCCTCAACTTCCCTCCTGCTGCGGAGGAGCTTGACGAGTGGAGGGCCACCATCCGGAGCCTCGTCGTCATCGCCAACAAAGACGATCCGCCACCGGCAGGACCCTCGGGACGATGCTCCACCGAGCCACCGCATGCTGACACTGGGAGGACCGGGGGAGTTGCGGCCACGGTGCACTCTCCTCTCAATCGCCAGCCGCCGTGGGCGTTGGCCCGTCATGACGATGCTTGTGATAACATCTCCATAGCGTCGTGCGACCCGCGGACCCTCCGCGACCAGCGCCAGGTCCTTCGGGAATGAGCTCACGAAGATGCCCGAACCACCATCGAGCGCCGACGCGAAACGCGCCGCCAATCGGACAAGCGGGCGGGACCCGCTATTGTCAGGACCAGATTTTCGGGATATTAATTTCCCAAAAGCGGACCTTGTGCTCACCAACCCCAGGATTACTGTTAGCTGATGAGACACCAACTTGTTACAGAAACTCCAAGCAAAATACAAAATATGTAGTACAAGACCATTGTGGCCTATGGGTACAACAAATGGTTTCTAGTGGTTGATGGCGGAAGCGGTTTGCGGATCATCAGCGTCTATGGGACTCCATTTCCCACAGGAACAGCTGACCAGGATAACTCCTATCTTCGCGAGGCTGCTATCACCATTGCGTAAATTCCGGGGCTGTCAGCTCAACGCTCCTCTCCATCCATGAAATCCGGCCAAGACAATAGCCAGGGACAAGCCAGTGAGTACTTTGAATGTACTCGCAAACATTAAGAACACAGGTATAATATAGCCACCGATAATCATGCTTTAAAAATATTCTATGATCACTTCGACAGTTATGAAATAAGGTTCATGATGCACGCAAGTAGGTAATTTAAATAAAACATGAGTAAACAATCAGGTGTAGAAATGCAGTGTACCAATCGGGTGTCTGGAGTGACGCCTCGAAGGGATAATAATATGAAGCATGCCTCAGTCGGGCATCTGAGCGACACCACATAAATGGCTTATATATAAAACGAATAACAAGCATGCCACAGTCGGGCGTCTGTGTGACACCACATAAAGGGCTTATATATAAAAGGAATAACAAGCATGCCAAAGTCGGGCGTCTGTGCGACACCACACAAAGGGCTTATTAGTAAATGAAATGACAAGCATGCCACAGTCGGGCATCTGAGCGACACCACATAAATGGCTTATATATAAAAGGAATAACAAGCATGCCATAGTCGGGCGTCTGTGTGACACCACATAAAGGGCTTATATATAAAAGGAATAACAAGCATGCCACAGTCGGGCGTCTGTGCGACACCACACAAAGGGCTTATAAGTAAATGAAATGACAAGCATGCCACAGTCGGTCATCTGAGCGACACCACATAAAGGGCTTATAAATAAAAATGAACACAGTGAATATCCAGGAGGTAGAACCGTCCCAGGAATATTCATTTCTTTTTCAATTAATGCCAATGGTTAGTCCACAATAATAATAATCATAACCATCGTATATCACAAGTCATAATCAATGTTTTGGTTTCGTAGTTTCTCCTCCGAAGACCGACACTAAGACCGACACTTGACCCATACCAGACTGTAGTCCTTAACCATGGACACGGCTATTCGAATAGGTATAATATCTCTGCAGAGGGTGTACTCTTTACCCACGAGTAACGGATTTCTTTAGTCCATCGGAACTAATTCCGTCTACGGTCTTTTAGTCAAAAACACGCCTGACTTGCACACACCAGCTTTTACTCGTGTCCGGAATCACCCATGACACATGTTAAGCAAAACTCTAAGTGGGGAGGCTACAACCTCGCGTAGCATGGGATCAAATTTCTATCGTGCGCTCTAAGGGGTGGCCTCCCCTCTCGGTCCCAACCGGAAACACCCATGCCCCCGGACCAGGTGGCCTGCCTATCGGGTGCAGCCGGTATCTTCCACCATGGCCTCTTTGTATGGTGTGTGCTAGGACAGGGATTGACAACTTACTGAACCGTACCCTACCTACGGCTGGGACAGGTGGCAGCACGAAACAAGTATGGGGGTTACTGGAACAAGACTCGATCTACGGTCGACTCAGGAGGTTTAGGTATTCCCTGCACGATTAGCATAGCCAATATATTTTAATCCAACAGACAAAATCACCGCTCATCATACCTCAACATGCCACACCGGACGCAACAACATCGACGAGGAACTGGAGACAAGCATCGTGTCTACCCAAGACAGAGGCTTTCTCGGTTTCCTTCCGGCATGCATGAAAGGCATACGATGGTGATTACTATCACCACGTGTCCATTTCCAATAGTACGGAATCATCAATATGCACTTATGAGTACGTTCATATCATCACACAAAACAACGAAAGCTCCGAAACGAGGGGTGTTGCAACCGTATTAAACAATACATGACAATATTATGCCCGGGGTCAGAATGCTTGCCTTCAAGGTGTGGAGAGGTGAGGTGCACTCCAATACTTTTTGAAAGTTTCTTCTCTTTCGAAAATCCTATTTTCAAAAATATGCAAACAACACATACTTTAAAAACAGTACAAAAAGTTGCTTTAAATATTTTTGAAATAAATCTTAAAATAAACTTGGTGAAATTTGAGAGAGGTAGGAAAAAGAATCAATTCATTTGGACTTATATTTAAAAAGTTATAGCCAGTCAAAGTTATAGTCAAATTCTGTTTTTAAACTAAAACAGAAAAAGAAAACGTTTCAGATAGAAATGCGCTTTCGCAGTAGGGGAGACGTACTGGGGGGTTTGTGCTTCCACTTAAAACACGTGGAGGCGAGGTTGGGTCTCTGACAGTGGGTCTAGGGGGCCCACTGGTCTGGTTTGACCAGTCCATCTCTCCCTCCTCTTCCTCTGCCCGAACGGAGGCGAGGAAATGGCGATCAACGCCGGCGAACGGCGGCTCCCGGCGGGTTCCAGATGGTCGGGATGGATCCGCAAGACCGGGGCGGTCCTCCCGGTGGTCGTTGGGTTGGCGGGGGTGGAGGGAGTCGCCGACGGTGAGCTTCGCGGCGGAGGAGGCTTCGGGAGCAAAGTGGGTTTGGGGCTACGGTGGTTCCCGATCAAAATCGAGCAGGGGGATGGGTTCACGGGAGGAAGAGAGAGCTTCTGGTGAAGAGAGTGGAGAGGGGGAGGCTCTGGTGGCGCCGAAATGGACGAGACAGTGGCGGCGGCTGTGGTTGCCGGAGACGAGGAAGACGACCCCTCTGGCCATTCTACTGCTACGGCCGGATCGGTGAGGGAGTGTGGGAGGCTGCTTGAGGGTTTGGTGAGCTCGGGGGGTCCTTATATAGCGATCGGGGGTGGTTCTATCGATGGCCGAGGATAAGAACGCCGACAACCGTCAATCTGTAGCTTGGGGTGACGTGGCGGCGACGAGGGCTCGCGGACAAGGTTGCGGATGAGCTTGAGCTGCTCAAGGGGGCAGCTGGCGAGCGTTGGTGGCTCGGGCAGCGCCGTCCATCGCAGAAGCTGTTGTGGCCGCCCGCTAGCCGCCGCTGCCGACCTGACGGCGGCGCTGTAGGGCATCAGGGGGAGCTTGGCTGGTTCCTGCGAGCGTATGAGGTCGGGGGTTGTGGCTCTGCAGGCGAGCAAGGGCCGGGGCACGACGCGGCGACCCGAGCGCACGCACGTGCAAAACGCGCGCTCTGGGCGCGCCCAGAGCACACACGCTACGTGCTCGACAATATGCCAGGGTAGCCTAGAGTGCTGGAGAGGGGCTGGCAAATAACAGGACTAGTTTAGGGTTAGCAAGGGGATCAAGGGACATGGTGGTTTGGTCAGGGGCTCAAGTTCAAAATGTAAACTTGAAATCATGCCAAATCTGGTCATGCACACAGGGTGTTTGACAAAATGCCAAAGGCATCTAGGCAATTCTTGGGGTGGCCAAATTCTCCAGATCAGTGTCTCTTTAGTTGAAAGAGAGGGTGGTGAGGTTAGTTTGACAAAATCAGAAACTTGTTAGTGCAAGTTTTGCAAAACATCAGTTTTGGATAGAAAGAAAAAGGCATGGTTGCATGCACTAAAATTTCTCCAATGGGTCCACTCTTTTGGACTTAAGGGTTTTCTAGGGTGGTCTATGAGAAGGAGAAAGAATCAAGGGCAAAAGAGGAAGCAAAAATATGGTTGCTGTACAAACCATCAAGTTGGACCAGAATGCAAAAGAGGTTGATTCACTCAAATTTTTCAAAGGACATCACTGGGTTTTTGCATAAAGTTGAATCATATGCTACTACTATCATCCCATAATTTTGGTGGAAGCTAGAATGAAATATTTAAGTGGGTTGTAGTGCAAAATTGCCCACTGGACCAGGCAAGAAAATTTGGTGTAGAGCTCAAAATATTTCATGAAATAAAGATGTTTTTGCATAAAAGTGATTTAAAAACATCACCTGACATTTCCAAATTTTGGTTGAAATTTTGAAAGAATTTATCAATTGGTTGTAGTTCAAATATGGCCACAAAACCATGGAAAAAATCCATTTTTCAGGAAAATAAAGATTAAGCAAATTAATTATGTAATTAGCTCTACTGATAAAAGAAAAGTTTTTCTTGAGAGGTTAAACAAGTCCAATAACATATTTGAAAAGTTTTCACTTTGGGGAAAACTCCATAATAACAAGGGAGAAAATGGTTCAAAAATCAAAAGGGAGCCCAGAAAATAAAAGTTTTTAATTGCTGGCAAAATTTTAATTTATCAAACAAGGTCAAAATTTTGGGGTGTCACAACACTACCCCCCTTAAGAAAAATCTCGTCCTCCAGATTTGATAAGGGTTGTTTTCGAAAATATCTTTCCTGTTATTTGGAATCAAAAGGCTTACTCATAGCACAAATTTGTGTGGTCGGGGTTGGTTTTTGGTAACTACGCTTGGAATAAAACAAAATGCAACCGCACACCAATGTACTCAAGCATGGCTACAGTTAAAATCGGGGTGCTCAAGCAAAAAATATTCAATCATGGCGACACACAATTACAGGGCGTGGCCGTACTAAGGCTCGGCACTAATCGAGTAAATTAGTCTACCTCGTTCATATCCAAGCGGGTGTGCCTTGTGGACGTCGAGGCTTCTCCATCGGCTTCGCCGTCGGGGTTAGCGGGAGGGGGTTGAGGAACTACAGGGTCAGGGTAGCGATGATGACCATCGTGGGGATTGTTGGCCACAATCCCGTTGGAGTGTGTTCCCAAAAGGAGACGAAGCGCTTCTCGGGTCATCAAAGCACCTTGGTTGGTGGCTAGGGCTAAACTCAAGGTCTCGATTGGTTGTCCGAACAACACGACTGGGTTGTCGGTGTCGGGCTCATCTTCTCTTCTTACCGGGGCTCGGCGAATCAGTTCTCCACGAGCCGCGATCAGATCAAGAGTGATTTGATCGAACAATCCTTCTAGTGCATTTACATAGTGCACCAGATGCAACAATGCAGGATCTGTCTCATGGTCTCCGTTGACAACTCGGGGTGGCCTACCGTATCCGTCACGGCTGGGGTAGTAGTAGAAGGAGTGACAGTTAACTCTGGGCGACAAGTGCCGGTGTTGAACTATAGCTTCTCAGGCGGCTAGTTGGATGGCTTGTGGCTCAAAGGAAGTTGTCCTTCCGGTGAACCTGTAGGGGCGTTCTGGCGATAGACCCCTACCATAGACGCGCACAGTGGCCCAGAACTGACGGCTCTCACCGCTCACGGACCCTTGGTACACCACATATTCTGGGGGTTCTTCTAATGCAAAGGTGCGGCGGGTGAGGTTTTCTAGCACGGTCACAAAACCTCCAAGGTTGGTTGCTGTGGTTTCATTGTGAACAACGGGGCCAGGCTTTTTAGCTCGGTTTGGGTAGAGGTTGTGCTGTGTTGGGTTGAGGCTAGCGTGCCCTTTTATAGAAAAGGGGACGGACTCTTCCTTCTCACGCTTGCGAAAAAGACTATTCAGGATTCAGTCACTGGCGCATGATCGATAGGTTAGGCTAATAGGTTGGGCACCGACTGCCAAAAGGTGTCGGGTCACTGTGTGGCCATCTTGCAAGGGAAGCTTGGCTGGGGTTCGGTTAAGGTCTGGTGGATTGGTTAACCTAGGTTTTTGACCTGACTAAGATAGGATTAGCCAATGGTCACTCTGGCTCTGATACCAAGTTTGTCAGGACCAGATTTTCGGGATATTAATTTCCCAAAAAGCAGACCTTGTGCTCACCAGCCCCAGGATTACTGTTAGCTGATGAGACACCAACTTGTTACAGAAACTCCAAGCAAAATACAAAATATGTAGTACAAGACCATTGTGGCCTATGGGTACAACAAATGGTTTCTCGTGGTTGATGGCGAAAGCGGTTTGCGGATCATCAGCGTCTATGGGACTCCATTTCCCACAAGAACAGCTGACCAGGATAACTCCTATCTTCACGAGGCTGCTATCACCATTGCGTAAATTCCGGGGCTGTCAGCGCAACGCTCCTCTCCATGCAAGAAATCTGGCCAAGACAATAGCCAGGGACAAGCCAGTGAGTACTTTGAATGTACTCGCAAACATTAAGAACACAGGTATAATATAGCCACCGATAATCATTCTTTAAAAATATTCTATGATCACTTTGACAGTTATGAAATAAGGTTCATGATGCACGCAAGTAGGTCATTTAAATAAAACATGAGTAAACAATCAGGGTGTAGAAATGCAGAGTACCAATCGGGTGTCTGAAGTGATGCCTCGAAGGGATAATAATATGAAGCATGCCTCAGTCGGGCGTCTGAGCGACACCACATAAAGGGCTTATATATAAAAGGAATAACATGCATGCCACAGTCGGGCGTCTGTGTGACACCACATAAAGGGCTTATATATAAAAGGAATAACAAGCATGCCACAGTCGGGCGTCTGTGCGACACCACATCAAGGGCTTATAAGTAAATGAAATGACAAGCATGCCATAGTCGGGCGTCTGAGCGACACCACATAAAGGGCTTATAAATAACAATAAACATAGTGAATTTCCAGGAGGTAGAACCGTCCCAGGAATATTCATTTCTTTTGAATTAATGCCAATGGTTAGTCCACAATAATAATAATCATAACCATCATATATCACAAATCATAATCAATGTTCTGTTTTAGTAGTTTCTCCTCCGAAGACCGACACTAAGACCGACACTTGACCCATCCCAGACTGTAGACCTTAACCATGGACACGGCTATTCGAATAGGTATAATATCTCTGCAGAGGGTGTACTCTTTACCCACGAGTAACGGATTTCTTTAGTCCATCAGAACTAATTCCGTCTACGGTCTTTTAGTCGAAAACACGCCTGACTTGCACACACCAGCTTTTACTCGTGTCCGGAATCACCCATGACACATGTTAAGCAAAACTCTAAGTGGGGAGGCTACAACCTCGAGTAGCATGGGATCAAGTTTCTATCGCGCGCTCTCAGGGGTGGCCTCCCCTCTCGGTCCCAACCGGAAACACCCATGCCCCCGGACCAGGTGGCCTGCCTACCGGGGGCAGCCGGTATCTTCCACCATGGCCTCTCTGTACGGTGTGTGCTAGGACAGGGGTTGACAACTTACTGAATCGTACCCTACCTACGGCAGGGACAAGTGGCAGCACGAAACAAGTATGGGGGTTACTGGAACAAGACTCGATCTACGGTCGATTCAGGAGGTTTAGGTATTCCCTGCACGATTAGCATAGCAAATATATTTTAATCCAACAGACAAAATCACCGCTCATCATACCTCATCATGCCACACCGGACGCAACAACATCGACGAGGAACTGGAGACAAGCATCGTGTCTACCCAAGACAGAGGCTTTCTCGGTTTCCTTCCGGTATGCATGAAAGGCATACGATGGTGATTACTATCACCACATGTCCATTTCCAATAGTACGGAATCATCAATATGCACTTACGAGTACGTTCATATCATCACACAAAACAACGAAAGCTCCGAAATGAGGGGTGTTGCAACCGTATTAAACAACACACGACAATATTATGCCCGGGGTCAGAATGCTTCCCTTCAAGGTGTGGAGAGGTGAGGTGCACTCCAATACTTTTTGAAAGTTTCTTCTCTCTCCAAAATCCTATTTTCGAAAATATGCAAACAACATATACTTTAAAAACAGTACAAAAAGTTGCTTTTAATATTTCTGAAATAAATCTTAAAATAAACTAGGTGAAATTTGAGAGAGGTAGGAAAAAGAATCAATTCATTTGGACTTATATTTAAAAAGTTATAGCCAGTCAAAGTTACAGTCAAACTCTGTTTTTAAATTAAAACAGAAAAAGAAAACGTTTCAGAAAGAAATGCGCTTTCGCAGTAGGGGAGACGTATTGGGGGGTTTGTGCTTCCACTTAAAACACGTGGAGGCGAAGTTGGGTCTTTGACAGTGGGTCCACGGGGGCCCACTGGTCAGGTTTGACCAGTCCATCTCTCCCTCCTCTTCCTCTGCCCGAACGGAGGCGAGGCAACGACGATCAACGCCGGCGAACGGCGGCTCCCGGCGGGTTCCAGAGGGTCGAGATGGATCCGCAAGACCGGGGCGGTCCTCCCGGTGGTCGTTGGGTCGACGGGGGTGGAGGGAGTCGCCGCGGTGAGCTTCGCGCCGGAGGAGGCTTCCGGAGCAAAGTGGGTTTGGGGCTACGTTGGTTCCCGATCAAAATCGAGCAGGGGGATGGGTTCACGGGAGGAAGAGAGAGCTTCTGGTGAAGAGAGTGGAGAGGGGGACGCTCTGGTGGCGCCGGAATGGACGAGACAGTGGCGGCGGCCGTGGTTGCCGGAGACGAGGAAGACGACCCCTCTGGCCATTCTACTGCTATGGCCGGATCGGTGAGGGAGTGTGGGAGGCTGCTTGAGTGTTTGGTGAGCTCGGGGGGGCATCCTTATATAGCGATCGGGGGTGGTTCCATCGATGGCCGAGGATAAGAACGCCGACGACCGTCAATCTGTAGCTTGGGTGACGTGGCGGCGACGAGGGCTCGCGGACAAGGTTGCGGATGAGCTTGAGCTACTCAAGGGGGCAGCTGGCGAGCGCTGGTGGCTCGGGCGGCGTCGTCCATGGCAGAAGCTGCTGTGGCCGCCCGCTAGCCGCCGCTGCCGACCTGACGGCGGCGCTGTAGGGCGCCAGGGGTAGCTTGGCTGGTTCCTGCGAGCGGATGAGGTCGGGGGTTGTGGCTCTGCAGGCGAGCATGGGCCGGGGCGCGACGCGGCGACCCGAGCGCACGCACGTGCAAAACGCGCGCTCTGGGCGTGCCCGGAGCACGCACGCTACGTGCTCGACAATATGCCAGGGTAGCCTAGAGTGCTGGAGAGGGGCTGGCAAATAACAGGACTAGTTTAGGGTTAGGAAGGGGATCAAGGGACATGGTGGTTTGGTCAGGGGCTCAAGTTCAAAATGTAAACTTGAAATCATGCCAAATCTGGTCATGCACACAGGGTGTTTGACAAAATGCCAAAGGCATCTAGGCAATTCTTGGGGTGGCCAAATTCTACAGATCAGGGTCTCTTTAGTTGAAAGAGAGGGTGGTGAGGTTAGTTTGACAAAATCAGAAACTTGTTAGTGCAAGTTTTGCAAAACATCAGTTTTGGACAGAAAGAAAAAGGCATGGTTGCATGCACTAAAATTTCTCCAATGGGTCCACTCTTCTGGACTTAAGGGTTTTCTAGGGTGGTCTATGAGAAGGAGAAAGAATCAAGGGCAAAAGAGCAAGCAAAAATAAGGTTGCTGTACAAACCATCAAGTTGGACCAGAATGCAAAAGAGGTTGATTCACTCAAATTTTTCAAAGGACATCACTGGGCTTTTGCATAAAGTTGAATCATATGCTACTACTATCATCCCATAATTTTGGTGGAAGCTAGAATGAAATATTTAAGTGGGTTGTAGTGCTAAATTGCCCACTGGACCAAGGAAGAAAATTTGGTGTAGAGTTCAAAATATTTCATGAAATAAAGATGTTTTTGCATAAAAGTGATTTAAAAACATCACCTGACATTTCCAAATTTTGGTTGAAATTTTGAAAGAATTTATCAATTGGTTGTAGTTCAAATATGGCCACAAAACCATGGAAAAAATCCATTTTTCCGGAAAATAAAGATTAAGCAAATTAATTATGTAATTAGCTCTACTGATAAAAGAAAAGTTTTTCTTGAGAGGTTAAACAAGTCCAATAACATATTTGAAAAGTTTTCACTTTGGGGAAAACTCCATAATAACAAGGGAGAAAATGGTTCAAAAATCAAAAGGGAGCCCAAAAAATAAAAGTTTTTAATTCCTGGCAAAATTTTAATTTATCAAACAAGGTCAAAATTTTGGGGTGTCACAGCTATGGACCACCCGGCACCGGGGGGCTCCGGCGCCCTACACTACAAGGTGGGCTGCCCGGCCTTTACCCGTGAGCTGCGGCAGTTCCAGTGGTCGTCCCAGGCACGTTCAAGCCCGACGTCGGCGAGAAGTACACTGGCAAGACCCATCCGTCCGAGTTCCTCGGCATCTACACCATTGCGATCCAGGCTGCTGGGGCTCGTGACGACAAGGTGCTTGCCAACTATTTCCCGCTGGCGCTCAAGCCCAATGTGATGTCTTGGTTGATGCACTTGCCGGCGGACTCCATTTCTTCTTGGTCGGATATGTGCCATGAGTTCGTTGGTGCCTTCACGGGAGGCCACCAAGCTCATGGCTAGGCCAGTGATCTGCATATCATTCCCCAGAAGAAAGGGGAGACCCTGCGCAAGTACATCCAGAGATTCAGCCGAGTGCAGCATAACATCCCCGACGTTCATCCCGCCGTTGTGATTAGCGCATTCCACCAGAAGGTGCGCAATCGCAAGATGCCCGAGGAGCTGGCCATGACCAAGGTTAAGGATGTGGCCGAGCTCTAAGTTCTGGCCAATAGATGCACCCGGGCTAAAGAGGGAAGGAAGTACCCCGGAGAAGACCCCGGCGTGGAAACCAACTCTACCGATGAGGACGTCGCTACCCCGACGAAGAAGGGCCGGCGTCATAACCGGAAACGCAAGGGCAAGGCCGTGCTTGCCGTTGAGGGACTTGACGACACCGGTGTCGGCAAGAAGGTCAAGGCAGGCGCTCCCGACAGGGAGATTGCCAGGTGCGCCGCCTGACGGGCCTTGGCAGCTGCCGACAAGCCAGGGAGCTCCGGCAAGCAATACTGCAAGATCCATCGCACCAAGGGCCACGACCTCCAGAACTGCCAGCAAGTCGAGCTGCTTGCTGAGAAGCAAAAGGCTGAGTATGAGAGGTGGGACAAGGAGAAGGACCAGGACGGTGCTGGGGGATCCGGCAAGAAGCGTGGCGGCCAAGGAGGCCGCCCCGTCAAGGACAACCAGCAAGAGAGGCCTGCCCGAGGCCGCGACAAGAAGCAAGAAGACGATGATCACGACGAGGACGATGAGTGTGGTGAGCAAGGGTTCCAGAAGGCTACGGAGGCCATGTGCATCGATGGCGCCGCCTCACTGCATACCTCCCACCGCCAGCTCAAGCAGTGGGCGCGTGAGATTACAGTAGCAGAGCCGTCATTCGACGCTCAGAAGCCGCTGAACTGGTCCAGCACGCCCCTCATCTTTGACGCCGAGGACCACCCTGACCGCACTACCGCGGTCAGATGTTTGCCATTGTTGGTTTCACCAACGATATGCAACCTCAGGGTGAACAAGATATTGGTTGACAGCGGGGCCGGCCTGAACCTGATCTCGCCTGTCGTGATCAAAAGGTTCTGAATCCCTGACGGAGACCTCGAGGAAACGGGCACGTTCCAAGGGGTCAATCCAGGGAGGAGCCAGCCGAAAGGAAAGGTCACACTGCCCGTGACATTTGGAGGAGAGTGGAACTATGTGACGGAGAGGATCGTCTTCGATGTGGCCGAGATCCCCTTGCCCTACAACGGGATCCTCGACCACCCGATACTAGCCAAGTTCATGGCGGCGTCACACTACGCCTACAACGTGCTAAAGATGCCCGGGCCATTGACCATCATCTCCTTCCCCTCCAACAAGAAGGACGTGCTGATCTGCACCGACCAACTCTACCGGGAGGCAGTTACAGCAGCTGTCGTCAAGGCACCTGCTCCTGCCGCTGAAGATCCGGGAGGGAAGGAGAAGCCCGGCAAGACCTCTCGCACCCACTCCGGCAAGCGCACCTCCTCGGAGTGTTGTGCTATCGTTGAGGACGTGCCAGAGAGCTCTACCGACAAGGGCAAGAGATCCAGAGCCCAGCCGCCGCAGACCAAGAAGGTCTCCGCCAAGGAGGATGGCACGGAAGGGACCTTCACCATAGGCTCCACCCTCGACAGCAAATAGGAAGGCGAGCTCGTCACCTTCCTGCGGGCGAATGTCGACGTGTTTGCGTGGCAAGCATCCGACATCCCCGGTGTTCCCAGTGAGGTGATTGAGCATCACCTAGCTGTCTGCCCTCATGCGCGGCCGGTCAAGCAGAAGGTCAGGAAGCAGGCTCTGGAGAGGCAGGAGTTCATCACATAGGAGATCAGAAGTTGGAAGCGGCAGGTTTGGTGAGAGGAGTGCTCCACCTGACGTGGTTGGCCAATCCTGTAGTGGTGCGCAAGGCGAATGGGAAGTGGAGACTGTGTATAGATGACACAGATATCAACAAGGCTTGTCCTAAGGACCCCTGCTCGTTGCCGCGCATCGACCAGATTGTTGACTCCACAGCCAGGTGTGATCTGTTATCATTCCTCGACGCCTACTCGAGCTACCACGAGATCTTCATGACAAGAGAGGATGAAGCAAAGACAACATTCTGTAGGATCAGAAGTATGTCTAGAGGGGGGTGATTAGACTACTTGACCAAATAAAAATCTAGCCTTTTCCCAATTTTAGTTCTTGGCAGATTTTAGCTATCTTAGCACAAGTCAAGCAATCTCCACACAATTCAAGCAAGCATTCAAAAAGAGTATATGAGCAACGGAAAGTAAAGCATGCAACTTGCAAGAATGTAAAGGGAAGGGTTTGGAGGATTCAAACGCAATTGGAGACACGGATGTTTTTGGCGTGGTTCCGATAGGTGGTGCTATCGTACATCCACGTTGATGGAGACTTCAACCCACGAAGGGTAACGGTTGCGCGAGTCCACGGAGGGCTCCACCCATGAAGGGTCCACGACGAAGCAACCTTGTCTATTCCATCACGGCCGTCGCCCACGAAGGACTTGCCTCACTAGCGGTAGATCTTCACGAAGTAGGCGACCTCCTTGCCCTTACAAACTCCTTGGTTCAACTCCACAATCTTGTCGGAGGCTCCCAAGTGACACCTAGCCAATCTAGGAGACACCACTCTCCAAAAAGTAACAAATGGTGTGTTGATAATGAACTCCTTGCTCTTGTGCTTCAAATGATAGTCTCCCCAACACTCAACTCTCTCTCACAGGATTTAGATTTGGTGGAAAGAAGATTTGAGTGGAAAGCAACTTGGGGAAGGCTAGAGATCAAGATTCATATGGTAGGAATGGAATATCTTGAGCTCAACACAAGTGTAGGTGGTTCTCTCTCAGAACATGTGTATTGGAAGTGTAGATGTGTTCTGATGGCTCTCTCTTCGAATGAAGAGTGGGTGGAGGGGTATTTATAGCCTCCACACAAAATCTAACCGTTACACACAATCTGCCAAACTCGGTGGAACCGAATCGTTAAACTCGGTCGGACCGATTCAGCAAACCTAGTGACCGTTAGGATTTTCGGTGGGACTGAGTAGGACTGATATGGTTAGGGTTTGGGCATAACGTAATATCGGTGTGACCGATTACACAAACTCGGTGGGACCGATTTTGGTAATAAGCTAACCAAGAGTTGGTCAGGTAAACTCGGTGGGACCGATCCGCTCTATTCGGTGAGACAGAAATGTTACGAAAAGGAAACAGTGAGTTGACATTGCAATCTCGGTGGGACCGATCGCTCACTTCGGTTAGACTGAAACGTTACAAAGGGAAAGAAAGAAATTGCAATCCCATCTCGGTGAGACCGAGATCCCTATCGGTGAAACCGAATTGCTAGGGTTTGTGGCAATGGCTATGACATGTGAAACTCGGTGGCGCCGGATGGAAAGAATCGGTGGGGCCAAGTTTGACTTTTGGTTTAGGTCAAATGTGGATGTGGGAAGATAGTTGAAGGTTTTGGAGCATATCACTAAGCACATGAAGCAAGAGGCTCATTAAGCAACACCTCATCCCTCCTTAATAGTATTGGCTTTTCCTATAGACTCAATGTGATCTTGGATCACTAAAATATAAGATGTAGAGTCTTGATCATGAAGTTTGAGCCAATCCTTTGTCCTTATAATTTTGAGGGACCCACTTTCCTCATCCATGCCATGCCATCCATTGAGCTTTTCCTGAATATTCATCTTGGAATAATGTTAGCTCAATGAGCTATATGTTGTTAGGAATTACCAAAACCACCCAGGGATAGTTGCACTTTCAATCTCCCCCTTTTTGGTAATTGATGACAACATATAGATCAAAGCTTCGACAAATGATAATAAGAATGAAATATATCGTCGTTTTGAGAAGTATGTGATAAGCAAGAGCTCCCCCTAAATTTGTGCATATTTTAAGATTTGCTTTGGACTGCAAATGCACAATGAGTTAGGATCATGGGTTACTCTTCCATGTCACATACATCTTGGTGGAGCGCTCAAAATGATAAGAATTAAATACATGCACTCATCACCAAGCAAAGTGAATGATCAAAATAAGGATAAACTGATAGTAACATCCAACAAGCATTAAGTGTAGCTTATGATCAAACATATGATCATCAATGTCTCACAGATTAAGGCATAGTATCTCAAGCACTCAAAAGCAAATAAAGTTTCAACCAAGAAGACAAGAGAGAACAAAATGCAAACTCTCTCTCTCTCGAAGCCTATGATCTATACATTTTTCTCACCCTTTGGCAACAAGTTACCAAAAAGTTCATAGAAAATGCATAGCACTAAATGACTCTCAGGCTTGGTCTTCAGTTGGTGGAGTCCGGATAACGTCAAGGACGAAGGCTTCAGTTGATGTAGATGGAGCTGCTGGGGTAGGAGCTGTAGGTGGTGGAACTGAGGCTGTAGTTGGTGCAGAAGTGGTGGCTCTGGTGTCAGGAACTGGCACTGCAGACGATCTATAAGCTCTGGGCACTCTGGCAAATGCATCAGTTGTGGTCTTGCCCTTCCTCTCCTGCATATCATCCTGCAGTTGCTCCACGGCAGACTGAATCTCAGTTATTTCACATCTAGGTCATAGAACTTTTGTTCCATGATTCTTTCCAAGATCTCTTGGTTTTGAGTCAGGGTGGACAATCCTTTCTCAATCCTCAGAGTGGATGCTATCAGGTAACTGAGCTGCTCCTGCTTATTCTTCAAGAAGTACTCAGATGCCTCCTCTTGAGTTGGCATCCTGGCAGCTTTCATCATCTTTGCCTTCTCCTTCTTTGCTTGAGCATGTGCTGATGATGGTTCATTCTCATTCATGACAACTTGATTGTCCTTAAAGTCTGGATGGATGGGCAGGTGTTCCTTATCCAGCAGGTATGTGCCTGTGCCCATCTTTGAGTTAATCAACTCCTGAATTTGTGGGGCATATCCACAGCTCCTCTTCTGATCAGCTGCTATCCTCTTAATGTTCTCTACCATGAGGCTCATCACCTTGAATTTCTGTGGCACATCAAATATATGAAGCAAGTTCATTGCATGGCCTCGGATCATCTTGTGATCATCTGACTTGGGCAAGAGAGTGTGCCTTAGAATCCAGTTGATAGTGGGCAGCCCTGACAGAAGGAAGTGCACTGAGCCAAACTTGAAGGTATCAAGTGCTTTGTTTGGGATCTCCTTGTACATATTTGACATGGAATTGTGATCCATCTTCTTCTTGGCATAGATGTCCAAGTCATCTTCCTGCTCTTCTGGGGCATTGATCAGCTGTGCCCATTCAGCAACTGTAGACTGATATCTAGTTCCTTCTGACATCCACACTATCATGCCATCTGGATAGAAATGTGCAGTGGAGTAGAATTGCATAATGAGCTCCTCATTCCACTTTGTGAGCTTTTGCCCAACAAAGTCTGCAACTCCACAAGCACTAAAGTTGTCATATACTCCAAGATAGTGTTCTTTGTTCTCCTTGATGTATTCCCAGTCAACCCATCTCATGTCACACACTATGGGCTTCTTATCCAGCAGCACTGTCTCATAGAAATCCTGCTGTTCCTTGGTGTGAAACCTGTAATCCACAACAGTTCTTCTCCTTGAAGCATATGGATCTGCTTCTCTCCACTTCCTCATCCCTTAGTCTCTTCTAATTTTCATGTCCTCAGCCACAGGATGAGCATCATTGTGGTCTGGGATCTTGGGCTTGAGCTTCCTGAGAACTTGTCCTTCTTCTTCTTCTTCAGCAATATCAGGCACTAGGGCCTTGTTCTTTTCAGCAGCAGATATGTTTCTGGTGTTCCTCTTAGGTGCACTCTTGGGCTTGGAGGCAGCTTTGGGTGCTTCCTTGGGCTAGGATGAAGTAGCCCATGTCCTTATGGCATCACCCATAAGCTTCTGTGCCTTGGGTGCTGGTGCAGCAACCTCTTCCTCTTCTTCTCCCTCAAAGTCTCTCCTCATGGAGGGTTTGCCAAGAACTCTGGCAGTGGTAGTTCTGACTCTCTTCTTCTTCTTATCTTGGCCACTTGCTTCCTCCTCAAATTCCATGGTAAGCTTCATGGTTTCTTCAGTTACAGCCTTCCTAGGCTTAGAAGTGGGAACTCTCCTTGCAGGTGCCTTTTTGTGCATTCCAGGCTTGAAGGCTGCAGCTGCCCCATACTCTTTCTTGAGCACCTTCTTCTTAGATGTGGCTTCCTCCTCTGCCACATAATCCTCATCCTCTGACTTAGAAGTTATCTTCTTGCTAGCTCTAGTGGCAGCCTTAGGCAAGTTGCTTGGGGTGCTCCTGCTACCGTCATCAGAGCTGCTAGAGGGACTAGTGCCCTCACTCATATGAACCTGCTCCTCAGATTTGTTCTGGATGTCACTCTGATCAGACATGTTGCAAACTCTGACTGCTGACCCTGTGAATAGATTATAGATGAGATAGAGTGGATGAGCATCACAAAATGCAGAGATTTTTGCAAAAGAATGAGTCAAAAACTTAGTTTTAGTTTTCCACAGAAAGCATTTCGGATCAACCGATTTGCAAACTCGGTGATACCGAAGCAGCTTTTAGAACCAAAACTAGTCAACTCGGTCAGACCGAGTCACAGTTCGGTGGCACCGAGACTGCTAGGGTTTCACAAAGTCCTGAACTCGGTCTCACCGATTTGTAATTCTCGGTCAGACCGAGAACCACATGTGCAATGGCCGTGGCCGAATCGGTGGAACCGAGTTCCGCAACCCGGTGGATCCCAGATGGTTTTGGCAGAAACCTAAACCTAAATTTTCGAATCGCAACTATTCTACGGATTGATTTGACTGGATAGGAGTGTTTCAATTATAGCAAGAATCATAATGAACACAATGTGCTAGGAATCAGATGGGGATAGCACTGTGATCGAGTCCATACCCTAGTTCGGCGGTGGACTCGCTACGGCGGCAACGTCGGAGGCGAAATCCATTGACGGCGGCGGAGACCAGCGACAGGAGGTGGCTGGCGACGAGGAGGACGATCCGGAGACCTAGGAGGCAGAGCGAGCTATGTGCGGGCGAAGAGGTTTTGGAGAAATTTCCAAAATTTTGCCCGTGAGTATATATAGCCGGACCCTGTCTGTGTGACCGAGTGGAACAACTCGGTGGCACCGAGATGCATAACTGTTGACAGTTACAGCACTCGGTGTGACCGAAAAGTTCAAATCGGTTGCACCGAGGTGAAAACCTAGATCGACTTAGTGATCTCGGTATGGCCGAAATGGAGGAATCGGTCAGACCGAAAAGCACAAAGAAGTTTTGGAAGTTTAAGTCTATGACAAATCGGGGACTCCGAGTGCTCCTCACATAGAGTGGTTTGAATCTGACTTGATCAAATTTTGTGATGTAGCATGAATAGAGTTTGAGACGAGAAAAGCATAGATAGCTAGAGAGGGTTCTTAGGCATTCTTGTCCATCCACTTGGCAAAAGAAGAGAAAAAAAGAAGACCAATCAATCAAAACAACAAGTGGATGTCCTCGAATGAGTAAAATATGCAACCAACATGCTCACACAATAAAATGGCAATTGAAATATGTGGCAAACCATGCACAACCAATTCTAGCATCTATCAAGCAATTGGCGATGACTAGGTCATCTATATATGAGTATATTGACTTAGGAGTCAAATGAGAACATTTGATCATAGGTCATACTCATCATTTAAGCACAAGTGGGGTTACCACTTTTACATAAAGCATTGTTGTGTTCACACCATTAGAGTTGCTTTAGCTCAAGTCTTAGAGTAAAGCTCCCCCTAGATGTGATATCCCCCCTAAGAGGGATGAACTAACCTTGGGTTTTGTCGATGATGACTTCATGTAGATGTTGAAGATGTGGATGCTCAATGTTGATGTAGATCAATTGGAGCTATCCATTGGAGTGAGTTGCACTTTCAATACCTACATGGGTTAGTCCCACAAGGAACAAGCAAGAACATCCATAGACATAGAGTGATGTACATACAAGATGATGTCTATGAAAGCTTTTTAGGTTACCTTGTCCCTTGTCTTACCAACAAGAGGGTTTGTGACTCCTTGAACTAGTGCAAGATGTTGAAGCTGATTTCACTTGTTCTTGCCAAAATGATAAGAGTGAAGTATGTTGGCGGAGTCACCCTCAAGAACTCTCTAGTTCTTCTTCTTCTGGATCCACACCATCTTGATGGGAATCCTTGGAGTTGTAGTTGTACTTGATGAAGTGGAACTTGAAGTAGTCTTGGGAATCCACTTAATTGAGGTCTTAGGATCTTCTTCAAATGCATCAATTTCCTCTTGAAGCTTGTCCTTGCCTTTTTGCTTGTAGTCTTGTGGTGGAAGATCATCTTGAGCTTGTGTCCCTTTGAAAGAAGTGGGATCATACTTCTCTTGTTGAGGAACAAACTTTTTCTTGGGGTATTGATCTTCTTCCCACTCAACTCCATTGGCATTGAACTTTCGTTCAAAACCAACACCTTGATTCTTCCGGTGCCTTCCTTGCTTGCGTACAATTTCCTCGAATTGCTTACTTCCGGCAAGGCTCTTGTAAACTCCTTTCTCTATAATTCCCTTCAATAAGCTATTTTCTTGCTCAAGTGTAACTTGGCTAAGAGAATCATTAGTGGAATCAAGAGAACTACTAGAGGCAACAATATTGGATTTAACATGATCATTGTTACTACTAGAGGAAGAATGTTTCTTGTTCTTGTTACTAGACTTGACTTGAGGCATGTAAGTGGATAAGAGTAAACGCTTGGCAATGTAAGAAGAACTTTTCTTACGAAGATCATCATTGATTGCTTTTAAGAACTCATGCTCTTGCTCAAGGTTGAGCTTTTCAAAGCATAATTTCTCATGTGTCCTTAAAAGTTCTCGATGATCTCCTAAGATAGTTTCATGAGCTAACTTAAGAGTGTTTAGTTCTTTAGTTAGATACTCAATCTTCTCCTTATCATTGTCATCCGTTTTATCTTGATTAGCACGATTAATTGACGTTTCATCATAGTATTCATCACTAGAGTTGTCAACAAGTAAATCATCATCACCTAACAAGTCATCTTCATCACTATTGAAATCAACATACTCGGGATGTCATACCTTTGGGCCTTTAGCCATGAAGCATGTTCCAACTCCTTCATTTGGTGAGTCAAATATGTCGTAGGAGTTGGTTGACACAAGTGCTAGACCGGCAACACCTTCATCTTGAGTATATTCGGAATCGAAGTGATAGCTTCTCTCGGAGTGGTTGTCGGAGTCGGAGCCGGATACCCATTCACCAACATGAGCTTGATGTCTTCGTTTTGTGTTGCTCCTTGATGACTTTTCTTTTCTTTCTGAATCCTTGCTTCTCCATGAGTGTCTTCGTCCATAACGATCATCTCTACTCCTTCTTTCTCTAGATGGTGATTCTTCTCTTCTACTTCTTCTTTTGGGAGAGTCTTCTCTTCTCTTGTAGGGAGCCGTACACTCATTGGAATAGTGTCCGTGTTTTCCACAATTGTAGCAGTTTCGCTCTTGACTAGAAGATCTTTTGGCATTGAAGTCCTTGACTTGGAGCTTCTATCTTTGCTTCTACTCTTGTAGAACTTGTTGAAGTTCTTCACCATTAAGCTCAATCCTTCATTGAAGGTTTGCTTCTCACTTGATGATGTGGGAGCTTCACATGAGGCTTTGTAAGCACCACTTGATTTGTTGTGAAGTTCCTCTTTATCCTTGAGTGACATCTCATGAGCAACAATTCTTCCAATGACTTCCGTTGGCTTGAGATCTTTGTAATTGGGCATCATTTGGATCAATGTGCACACGGTATCATATTTTCCATCCAAGGCTATTAGGATCTTCTTGATGATAAATCTATCGGTCATCTCTTCACTCCCTAAGCCAGCAATCTCATTTGTGATAAGAGCAAGCCTAGAGTACATTTCAGCGACACCTTCACCATCCTTCATTTTGAACTTGTCAAGTTGACTTTGGAGCACATCCAATTTGGATTCCTTGACGGAGTCGGTACCTTCGTGCATATCAATCAAAGTATCCCAAATTTCCTTTGCATTCTCAAGACGGCTGATTTTGTTGAATTCTTCGGGGCACAATCCGTTGAAGAGAGTATCACAAGCTTGAGCATTGTATTGCAGCGTCTTCAACTCTTCCGCGGTAGCTTCACGGTTTGGTTCTTTTCCATCAAAGAAGTCACCTTGCAAGCCAACACACACAATAGCCCAAATGGCGGGGTTATGTCCAAGAATATGCATTTTCATCTTATGCTTCCAACTAGCAAAATTAGTACCATCAAAGTAAGGACCTCTACGGTGGTAATTTCCCTTGCTAGACGACATACTCTCCTAGGTTGTGAAACCAAGGCTATGACCACCAAAAGCTATGGAAATCAAAGCAAATGGAGACCAAAGCTCTGATACCACTTGTAGGATCGGAAGTATGTCTAGAGGGGGGTGATTAGACTACTTGACCAAATAAAAATCTAGCCTTTTCCCAATTTTAGTTCTTGGCAGATTTTACCTATCTTAGCACAAGTCAAGCAATCTCCACACAATTCAAGCAAGCATGCAAAAAGAGTATATGAGCAGCGGAAAGTAAATCATGCAACTTGCAAGAATGTAAAGGGAAGGGTTTGGAGGATTCAAACGCAATTGGAGACACGGATGTTTTTGGCGTGGTTCTGATAGGTGGTGCTATCGTACATCCACGTTGATGGAGACTTCAACCCGCGGAGGGTAACGGTTGCGCTAGTCCACGGAGGGCTCCACCCACGAAGGGTCCACGAAGAACCAACCTTGTCTATTCCATCACGGCCATCGCCCACGAAGGACTTGCCTCACTAGCGGTAGATCTTCACGAAGTAGGCGATCTCCTTGCCCTTACAAACTCCTTGGTTCAACTCCACAATCTTGTCGGAGGCTCCCAAGTGACACCTAGCCAATCTAGGAGACACCACTCTCCAAGAAGTAACAAATAGTGTGTTGATAATGAACTCCTTGCTCTTGTGCTTCAAATGATAGTCTCCCCAACACTCAACTCTCTCTCACAGGATTTGGATTTGGTGGAAAGAAGATTTGAGTGGAAAGCAACTTGGGGAAGGCTAGAGATCAAGATTCATATGGTAGGAATGGAATATCTTGAGCTCAACACAAGTGTAGGTGGTTCTCTCTCAGAACATGTGTATTGGAAGTGTAGATGTGTTCTGATGGCTCTCTCTTCGAATGAAGAGTGGGTGGAGGGGTATTTATAGCCTCCACACAAAATCTAACCGTTACACACAATCTGCCAAACTCGGTGGGACCGAATCGTTAAACTCAGTCGGACCGATTCAGCAAACCTAGTGACCGTTAGGATTTTCGGTGGGACTGAGATGCAACTCGGTAGGACTGATATTGTAACGCCCCAAGACAGGAGATTCAGATGCCTTCCATGGATTCCGGGTTTCGTCATGTGTTTTGTTTTGCTTGTTGCTTTCCTCTTTGCATCTGTGCCTTGCATCATCTCATCATGCCACTAAATTTTGCAACTCAAATAAATTGCATGGATCTCTGATCTATTTAAATCGAGGGAATTCACATGGTGACTTCTCTTTATAACATATCCTCCTAATATTAGGGAGCTATATTAAATATTTTCTTATTTTGGAAATCACCACAACACACTTGCAAATAATCCCAATGCCTTTGTTATCTTAATTCTTGGTCTCCAACCTTGCCATATATTCTTTCATCATATTCCGGAGCTCCACCAAAAATCCGAACATTTTTGGACCTTCCCAACCCTCACTTCCTATTCAAATCATTTGAATTCAAATCAAATGAGTTTGAATCTAAATCTTTTAACCATGGTCTTTTCTATTTTCTCAGAACAAGCACATTTTTGTGAGTCCAGGAAAATTTACCGCGTGCCCAAATTCTTTCACTAACCCTCTCTTTCTTTTTCTTCTCTCTTATTCTTTTCTGTAAGGGAAATAAGAGAGAGAGAGAGAAGAAGAGCCCAGCTGGCCACTTGGTCCTCCCAGCAGGCCGGCCCATCTACACCTAGGCCCAGCCACCCCCACCAATCCCCTCCTAACCCTAACCCGATCCCATCTCTCGATCCCCAGCTCTCTTCCTTCGTCCTCCTCCTGGCGCCACCACTCGCATGGGAGAGAAAGAGGAGAGCCTCGCCTCGCCGCTGCCTCCCCGCCACCCCGCAGCATCTCGTCAGACCGACCCCCCCCCCTCGCAGCCTCCCACGCGCCTCCTTCTGCTGCACCAGGTCGCGACCGCGCCTCCTCCTCGCCAAATCCCCATCGCCCAAGCGCCCGAGGAGAGGAGCTCCTCAAGCACCTGCGCCCGCAGCCGTCGTCCTCTGCGCCCAGCAGGATTCCCATCGCCGCGCCAAGTCCCCTGCGTCGAGCCGCCGCCGTGCTGCCAAGTTCTGTCGCCGCCTCTCTTCGTCACCACCAACAGGAGCTCCAAGCGCCATGGCCTCCCCGAGCTCCGCCGCGCCGTTCATCTCTTCCACTGGCGGATCCAAGTCCCGCGCTGGCGCTCCTCTGCCGTCATATACAGGAGCGGGAGCTCCTTGCCGCATCACTGTTGTGCCCCGTCGCTCGCATGACCACGGCGCTCCTCTGCTCCTGCCGTTCCTCTGCTACAAGCCGACCTCCACCTTCCGTTTCGGCCAATGCAGTTCGCCCAAGTTCCTGCTCAGCATCGTCATCGCTCACGTGTCCCTGGCATCTTCTTCCGCGAGGACAACAACCACAAGCCCTGCTGCCTTCGGTTGCAGCCGGTTCGAATTGTCCTGTTGGACACCAATGCCCGCAGATTTGGACGCACCAAGTTCCTCTTCAAAGTGTACAACTACATTTGATGTGGATTTCGACAAGTACCACGACGCCCGGAGCCCTCGGATATGTCAAGCTCGACTACATGTAACACCGAGTACGACTACACACTTCGATGTGTCAAGTTCCTCTATGACCCGTGTACGACTACGGGGATTCACCAAGTATCCTTTGGATGCGCCAAGTTGGAGGACCACCAAGTTCCTCTACCGATGACTCGAACGACTATGAAACATGTACCACCAACGTCGACCCGTGAAGACCTCGTGGACGTCAAGTTCCTTGTCGTGGCCCCGAACATCTACGAAAACGTGTACCACTACCGTCGCCGTGTACAACTACTTCCACTACCGTCGCGAGAACGACTACTTCCCACGACGTTCGTGAACGACTACTTCCCTCTACGTACTCGATCCGTTCCGAAAATGCACGCTTCAAAGGTATAACCGCAGAGATGACCGCCGTGGACCGAATGCATGTGTTGTATGAGATGCACCGTTTGCACCGTATCCGAATTGTCACTCGTTTCCTTGCCACTAACTCGTGGGAACCCGGTTGCCGGGATCACCCCACCATCTTGCATGACACGCTCACGCCACGCTTCCTTTTGCACCGATATCTCCATGAGCTACCGGTACCGATATGTTGCCGTGGCATCATTTTTGGATTCGTTGCCGTGGCACCCCTTTCTTCCACCACGGTGACAAATGCTTCATAACATGCTCATGTCAACATTTTCATAAAATTGCTTAAAACTTGCATATGTCATCCGCATCATAATAACAACATTTAAAATGTTTATATTTGATGTTTCCATTAATTTGCTAAATGCATATGGGGATTTAGCGGAGTTGTTGTTTGTTGTTCCGGCCTCATTTAAATTGCCTAAATAGGTAGTTTTATTATGTTTCACCTCTTGCCATGTTAAGCAACATTTAATATTGATGTGTACATAACCGAGAGAGAACTAAATAATTGATGTGTTGTCCCGTCAATATGCAACTCGTTGCATATTGAGCTCCACTTAATTTGTAGTGTTGTTTGTTGCACTTTGCCATGACATGCCTCATTAAATCGGACATGCATCATACTTGTTTATGCATCATGCCATGTGTATGTGGTGGTTGTTTACTATGTTGTT
This sequence comes from Aegilops umbellulata, assembly GCA_032464435.1. NCBI lineage: Eukaryota > Viridiplantae > Streptophyta > Magnoliopsida > Poales > Poaceae > Aegilops > Aegilops umbellulata. The sequence continues at coordinate 194,753,556 of CP136055.1, forward strand.
TGTTTGTTTCCGGGTTGCTTCTCTTGTTAGCTTCGGTTTTCGTTCCGGGGTTGTGAGGATTCGTTCGACTTCGTCCGTTTGTCTTCTTCATGGACTCGTTCTTCTTCCTTGCGGGATTTCAGGCAAGATGACCATACCCTCGAAATCACTTCTATCTTTGCTTGCTAGCTGCTCGCTCTTTTGCTATGCCTATGCTGCGATACCTACCACTTGCTTATCATGCCTCCCATATTGTTAAACCAAGCCTCTAACCCACCTTGTCCTAGCAAACCGTTGCTTGGCTATGTTACCGCTTTGCTCAGCCCCTCTTATGGCGTTGTTAGTTGCAGGTGAAGATGAAGTTTGTTCCTTGTTGGAACATGGAGATGTTGTTCCTTGATTGGAACATGTTTACTTGTTGGGATATCACAATACCTTTTATTTTATTAATGCATCTATATACTTGGTAAAGGGTGGAAGGCTCGGCCTTATGCCTGGTGTTTTGTTCCACTCTTGCCGCCCTAGTTTCCGTCATATCGGTATTATGTTCCCGGATTTTGCGTCCCTAACGCGGTTGGGTGGTTTATGGGACCCCCTTAACAGTTCACTTTGAATAAGACTCCTCCAGCAAGGCCCAACCTTGGTTTTACCATTTGCCTCACCTAGCCCTTTTTCCCTTGGGAGTCGCGCTCTCAAGGGTCATCTTTATTTTACCCCCATCCCCGGGCCAGTACTCGTCGTGAGTGCTGGTCCACACCGTCAGCCGCCGGTGGCCACCAGGGGCAACTCTGGGTTCGCCTACCGGAAGTTTGGACAATCCGGTGTGCCCTGAGACCGAGATATGTGCAGCTCCTATCAGGATTTGTCGGCACATCCGGGCGACTTTGCTGATCTTGTTTTATTACTGTCGAAATGTCTTGTAGCCGGGATTCCGAGACTGATCGGGTCTTCCCGGGGAGAAGGAATATCCTTCGTTGATCGCGAGAGCTTATCATGGGCTAAGTTGGGACACCCCTGCAGGGTTTGAACTTTCGAAAGCCGTGCCCGCGGTTATGTGGCAGATGGGAATTTGTTAATGTCCGGTTGTAGAAAACCCGAAGTTGATCTTAATTAAAATACATCAACCGCGTGTGTAACCGTGATGGTCTCTTCTCGGCAGAGTCCGGGAAGTGAACACGGTGTTAGAGTTATGCTTGACGTAGGTTGTTCTAGGATCACTTCTTGATCATAGTTGTTCGTCCGTGCTTTTGCCTTCTCTTCTCGCTCTCTTTTGCGTTTGTTAGCCACCATATATGCTAGTCGCTTGCTGCAGCTCTACCGCATACCTTTTACCCTACCTATAAGCTTAAATAGTCTTGATCTCGCGGGTGTGAGATTGCTGAGTCCCCGTGACTCACAGATACTTCCAAAACCAGTTTGCAGGTGCCGATGAAACCGTGCAGGTGACGCAACCGAGCTCAAGGAGGAGCTCGATGAAGTTCTTGTTCATTGTGTTGTTTCGTTTCAGTTGATCAGTAGTGGAGCCCAGTCGGGACGATCGGGGATCTGTTTAGCAATTGGGGTAGTCTTCTTTTATTTTGGTTCCGTAGTCGGACCTTGATTGTATCTGTTTGATGTAATGCTTTACTCATGTATTGCGTGAAGTGGCGATTGTAAGCCAACTATGTATCTTTTTCCCTTATGTATTACATGGGTTGTGTGAAGATTACCTCACTTGCGACATTGCTTTCAATGCGGTTATGCCTCTAAGTCGTGCTTCGACACGTGGGAGATATAGCCGCATCGAGGGCGTTACAAGTTGGTTATCAGAGCCTTCCCCGACCTTAGGAGCCCCCACTGATTGATCGTTTTTAGCGGCCGAGTTGTGTCTAGAAAAAAATGTTTTGAGTCATTTAGGAATTATGTATCAGAGAGTTTAGGAATTCTTTTTACTTCCCAGTCTCCTCATCGCTCTGGTAAGGCATCCTGACATAGAGTTTTGACTCTTCTCTTCTCAAATTTCCCTAAAAAAAATTTAGGATCACGCGGGTATCTTAGAATCGTTTCGATGGTTTTGTGATGACAACATTGTCTTGGTGCCTCATGTCAGCAGGGGTTTAGTGGAAGTGTCCCGGGGAGTTGAGCTCTGAGGTGTTGTCGTCATAATTTTATCGTTGCAGTTCTGGAATACCTGAGTTTAGTACGCCGACATCGGAAATCTCTTTTGTATAGTTGTTGGTGAGATAACCCTGATAGCCCAGTACTGAGGCGAGTGCGGGAGTATTGCCATAACTCGTATAACGGATGCTTTTCGAAGGTTGAGGTAGACGATTTCCGAAGGTTTCTTGGTTATGTGTTGAAGGATGGATACAGCTGGATCTAGGTATTGTTAGTTTGGGTGATATATGTTGTGTCCCTTGTATCCCCAACACCTGATTGCATAACCAGAAAGTTTCGGGAGTTCATAAGTGGGAATTCAAGTATCTCGTAGGATATCTTTCCAACAGACACATGATACGATATGGGATCTATCATATGTTTGTTTCTGGCTTATTCTGCAAGCCAAATCCTTTGTTTTGTTTTATTTGTGGTATTCGAGTTGCTTCGATGTCAAATGTTGAATCCATACCTTTCCTAAACGGTGTTCGCATATTGATATGTGAATACTAATCCTTCTTGATCATCGAGGTTGTCATGTTAATTCTTTTCCAACCGACGTGCTTCTCTTGAAGTGGATACGATCATTTCAACATTCGCGAGATCAATTCTAAGTTCTCCCAACGGTGTTCGTTTCACCCGTCCCCAAGTTGCCTTTGTTTTCCCGCCCTCCCACCCTTTTTCTTCAAGGACTCAGATTTCTTAATCAAGTATCCTTTTTATTGATGGAAGTTTCTTCATTCTTTCCTCCATGTTCTTACCTGGTGATTCTCATGAAGATGATAAGGAAGCTTCAACTTTATCATTGTTTCATTCCAATTTTCTTCTCCGGTGAATCCAATTCAAGCTTTTAGTGTTGATCATATTCATTTCCTCGTTTCTAATGTTTTCTCGTACCGGTGCACCTCTTAATCATCCACTTCTCGCTATTCAATTGTTCTGGAGTGCTGAAGATATCTCAGAAGATTCGTGTTTCTATTCCTAATCCTCTCTAGCTATTTCGAGGTCTTACCTTATTCAAGCCAGTTAATTGAACCGGCGCAATCTCTCTTTTCAAGCAATCGTTCAACGGTGGTTCTTTTGAGTGGGCCCTAACCCACAGGTCTTTTCCCAGGAGCTTACCTGACTCTTCTAATTATCCCGAAGTTATTCTCAAATTCTTTTCGAAGCTTGACGTAAGAATGAATTATCATCAGTCATTTGTCTTTCTCCAAGATCTTCCAAATTCTTTTCATCTTTGGCTCAACCTTTCCTCTTTTAATCCTTCTGGAGTTTCTCAACAATTTGGTGGTGTTTCTCCTCGTCATTCTCAGCATTTGAAGACCGAAGAGGAGTTTCGCTTTAATCTTGCTCCATTCTCTTCAAGATTCATTGTTCTAGCTTGATGCCATCCTCTCATAATTATTTTCGATTGTGAGAATTCTTTTCACCCATCCGGAGCATTTCAGGAGTCTTTTCAGTTTGATTCTTCGGAGCCCATCATCTCAGAATTATTCATTCCAACTGTCAGCTATTTTTCTCCAAATCTTACCGGTGCATCATCCAAATACCCTCTAATCAGCTCATGATATATTCATTCATTTGTATCTAAATCCTCTCAAGTATCTTTGTTCATTTTCCAATTCTTCCCGGTGATTTGTGCCTTTACGACTTCCATTATCAATTCTTACGGTGGTTCATTCAAGAATTCTCTTCCGTTGTTATCGTATCAATTCATTCGCTCTTTCCAAGTTCTCTTCCGTTGTTACCGGTGGTTCGTTGAAGTCCTTCCCAAGTTTGCGCCATTCTATCTTAATCCTTTCTACGAGAATAAGTGGTATGCCAAATCCATTGCTTGTCATCAATTTAATTGGTGAAGGATGAGCATAATGTAATTCTTATTCTTGTTTCATCGAGTAAATTCAATTCCTTATTCCGGAGGTTCATCAAAATTCTTGATTTCATTTGTTCATCTTTCTTTCCGGAGTTCCAAGTTTTCTCGGTTATATCATCTCAAAGCTCCATCTAAATCATTGCAAGGCTTCACCTTGTATTTTCAACTTCTCTTTCTTTTTATCATTCCTTTATTACCGGAGTTCTTCATGAAGGCTCTACATGGTGGTTTATCAAGTACCCTTTTCATTGTTTAATTGTTCGTCAAGATTTCTCTCGGAGCTAAGATCCGCCAAGCTATACTCTAAAAATAAACATGGTGTTCAACACATGTTTTGTTTGGAGGAGTTCAAGCATTTCTTCATCTTGTATTCCGAAGTGCAATTCTTTCTACCTTATCTTTTGAGGTGGTGTTGTGTCATTCTTGATAATTTCCCTTCGTGTTTCATGAGTCACAAGTTTTCAAGAGGGACATATTTAAATCCATCATTTTCTCTTCGCTCAAGAGATCTTTTCAACCAATCAATCTTTTTGTTAGAGTTATCTTTGGTTATATTTCACCTAAAGCCTTCCCTAAGGAATGTGGCTATTATGGTGCTTATCAATGACCCAAGTTCTTCTTTTATCCTCCCGGTGAAATAGTTTCTAGTCTCCTTGTTTTTATCAACCCAATCTCTTTCGTGAGTGGCAGGTTGTCACCTCATAATTTTGGGATGTCTTCCATAAGTCCACATCAAGTTTAAGCTTTCGTTGTTGATAATCCAACAACTCCGTTCAACCTTTTCTTCGTAAGCTTTCTCTTTCAATTTTATTTGTGAGAGTTATCGTTTCCTTCTCCGTTCTCTTATTCCGATGATCTATTTTCTATTCTTTCTTCCGGAGGCATTGTGATGTTGCTCTCTTCACCCATCATCTCGAATTGTAAGGATCGTGTTCTTTTCATGCTTATCCAATTAACTAAATGTGGTGTTCTCTCTTCAAGTTCTTTCCATCTTATCAAGTTTTCCTTCTCTTTTCTACCGGAGTGATGTCCAAATTATGCCATTCTTGTTCCTTGTCTTTTTTTTCTACCGGTGTGCTTTCATATTCTTTTTGGTCCGTTAAGCTCTTGTTTCATGTCCTTCAACCTCTTGGTTCTCGTCGTATCCCATGTTCCTCTTTTCTAACAGAGTGTTTTCAACTTTGTTCGTCTTCGTTGTATTCTTTCTTTCAATCTGTTCAACCTCTCAAGGTTCTTTGGTTTCACTCGTTTGTCAAAGAAGCAACTTAGTTTTACCTCTCCTCTTTATCTTCCGTTTTCCCTCCGGTGCCATTCTAGATCTCGAGACGAGATCCTCTCGTGGTGGTGGAGTGTTGTAACGCCCCAAGACCGGAGATTCAGATGCCTTCCATGGATTCCGGGTTTCGTCATGCGTTTTGTTTTGCTTGTTGCTTTCCTCTTTGCATCTGTGCCTTGCATCATCTCATCATGCCACTAAATTTTGCAACTCAAATAAATTGCATGGATCTCTGATCTATTTAAATCGAGGGAATTCACATGGTGACTTCTCTTTATAACATATCCTCCTAATATTAGGGAGCTATATTAAATATTTTCTTATTTTGGAAATCACCACAACACACTTGCAAATAATCCCAATGCCTTTGTTATCTTAATTCTTGGTCTCCAACCTTGCCATATATTCTTTCATCATATTCCGGAGCTCCACCAAAAATCCGAACATTTTTGGACCTTCCCAGCCCTCACTTCCTATTCAAATCATTTGAATTCAAATCAAATGAGTTGGAATCTAAATCTTTTAACCATGGTCTTTTCTATTTTCTCGGAACAAGCACATTTTTGTCAGTCCAGGAAAATTAACCGCGTGCCCAAATTCTTTCACTAACCCTCTCTTTCTTTTTCTTCTCTCTTATTCTTTTCTGTAAGGGAAATAAGAGAGAGAGAGAGAAGCCCAGCTGGCCACTTGGTCCTCCCAGCAGGCCGGCCCATCTACACCTAGGCCCAGCCACCCCCACCAATCCCCTCCTAACCCTAGCCCGATCCCATCTCTCGATCCCCAGCTCTCTCCCTTCGTCCTCCTCCTGGCGCCGCCACTCGCATGGGAGAGAAAGAGGAGAGCCTCGCCTCGCCGCTGCCTCCCCGCCACCCCGCAGCATCTCGTCAGACCGACCCCCCCTCGCAGCCTCCCGCACGCCTCCTTCTGCTGCACCAGGCTGCGACCGCGCCTCCTCCTCGCCAAATCCCCGTCGCCCAAGCGCCCGAGGAGAGGAGCTCCTCAAGCACCTGCGCCCGCAGCCGTCGTCCTCCGCGCCCAGCAGGATCCCCATCGCCGCGCCAAGTCCCCTGCGTCGAGTCGCCGCTGTGCTGCCAAGTTTTGCCGCCGCCTCTCTTCGTCACCACCAACAGGAGCTCCAAGCGCCATGGCCTCCCCGAGCTCCGCCGCGTCGTTCATCTCTTCCACTGGCGGATCCAAGTCCCGCACTGGCGCTCCTCTGCCGTCTTAGACAGGAGCGGGAGCTCCTTGCCGCATCACTGTTGTGCCCCGTCGCTCGCATGACCACGGTGCTCCTCTGCTCCTGCCGTTCCTCTACTACAAGCCGACCTCCACCTTCCGTTTCGGCCAATGCAGTTCGCCCAAGTTCCTGCTCAGCATCATCCTCGCTCACGTGTCCTTGGCCCTGCTGCCTTCGGTTGCAGCCGGTTCGAATTGTCCTGTTGGACACCAATGCCCGCAGATTTGGACGCACCAAGTTCCTCTTCAAAGTGTACAACTACATCCGATGTGGATTTCGACAAGTACCACTGTCGGGACCCCGATCCTAAGCCACATCGATCCAACATTTAACACATTATATCACCTTGCGGCCTCACGCACGGTACTCCCACGGGTGCCACCTTACCTGGCCCGGGACCGTTTACGTCTTTTGGCTCACGTATATGATAATGTCGCTAGCATCCATATGATAGAGAATCCGGGCCGACATGGCTAGTCGTGAACCCAAGGCGGCACTAACCCATGAGGACAGGCATACATGAATCACATCGAGCATATCGGTCATCAACGTATAAATCCGGGCTGTAGCACTGGGCTAACAGGACTCCGGTGACCCGGGCTGTAGCAGGCTAGGCAGGACTCCAGATAACACCGCGTGACATTTCCCCGAAGGGACAGACACAGGAACGAAGTGAATCACATGCCGGCCAGTCAAGTGTTCCGAGCAGTAGTGCTGGGCTAGCAGGAGTCCGGTGAACCGGGCTGTAGCGGACTACTATCGCTCAGAAAGCACTAGACTACATTTCCCCATATGATAGGCTGCCAAGGATAAACAACTAGATTGTCGGATCCCACACATAGCAATACACATCACACGTACGCATAACATGCAAGTATGTGTTGTACAACATGGCATCACAACATAACGCAAACTTCTATAGATAAAGGCCCAAAAGAGCCACATAGCATTAAATACAAACAGGGGTCACATGACCCATCATTTAGAGCATACAAGCAACAAGCGGAAGCATTACATGTCTGAGTACAGACAACTACAAAAGAAAAAGGCTGAAGCGCCTGACTATCTACAACCTCCGATCAAGATCGTAGCTGAGGTACAAGCTACTTGTCGAAGTCCAAGCGGAACTACTAGTGAGACAGATGTCTCATCTGCAAAACATATAAAGCAAACGTGAGTACAAAGGTACTCAGCAAGACTTACATCAGATCCTATCATACATGCACTTGTATCAAGAAGGTAATGTGGGGTTTAGTTGCAGCAAGCCAGCTTTGACTCTGTGGCTATCCTGTTCTACGACTGCTGGTAACTCTTTTGAAATGGCGCACACGAGTCCACTAATCACCACATCAATACACTACTATGGATTCATCCCCGTCTCACTACGAGAAGGCCATCCATAGCACTCACACTTATCTTGAGAATTTTAGAGTATCCACTTCAAGTTGTCTATGTACCACGTAAGCATCCAAGAAGTCCATAACCGAGGACACGGCTATTCGAATAGATCATGATAACCCTGCAGGGGTGTACTTCTTCACACACGCTCTCACCACTTACCACCATGTACACGTCATGTATCTCGGCAACCTTCAAGCAGAAGCCTGGCGAGGGTGTCGGCCACGACCTGACTAACTACACAAGACTCTAGTCCAGGTTTATCGCCTATTCGGGTTCCATCCGCAAGGAGATCCGGCCGGGGTGTCGCTCACGGCCCCAAACGATGTGTGCAGGGTTCCCAAGCCCACCTCGCCGGATGGATCTACGCTTGGTACACCGTGCCACTTGTGCCTAGTCTGTCCCAAGCCCACCTGGCCGGGTGCCACTTGGTAGACTACTAACACTACCTACAAACACCAGAAACTATTTGCAACTCCTGGACAGAGATCAAGTTGGTTAATAAGTCGAGAGGGGCACTTAAGCATTCCAATGCGTGGTAGTAGCTAGTCATTGGACAACATACACAGAACTCAGTGCTTAAGGACGGTTCCAATGAGACAACCCACCATGTACTCCTACATGGCCTCTCATCGCTACCTTTACCAAATCGTGTTCACACGTTCACTCTCAGCATCGGAACATATCATATCACTCCAATCCATTCCCAATGAATCAGACCTGACACAACTCTAAGCAATAGCAGGCATGGCATGGTAGAAGCACAACATGGCTCAATCAACTCCTACACATGCTAGTGGGTTTCATCTATTTACTGTGGCAATGACAGGTCATGCAGAGGAATGGGTTCAACTACCGCAGCATAAAGTAGCAGTTGAATCGTTGTTGTCCTAATGCAATAAAAGAGAGCAGGAGCGAGAGTGGGTTCATATCAGAATGAACAAGGGGGTTTGCTTGCCTGGTAGATCAACAAGGGGGGCACTGCTTCATAGACAGGTACTGTGGAACGGTCTCCGGAGCAGGACCTATCGAGAAGGAACGGTGCCAACAATCAAAACACAAGCATATGCAACAATATGATGTATGAACATGGCATGAAGATGTGATGCTGTTTGAGCTAATGCAGCTAGAGTTCATTTGGTTGAAATCCATTTGAACCAAACATTCAAATGCATTTCCAAAGTAAGTCCTTATATATGCCATTTATATGCTTTCATCTATACAGCAGGTTTAAGTTGTTTTGTCATGCATGAAACTGGTACAGATGGATAGATTGAATTTTTCTGATAATTTTTCATATATAAATTATTTCAATCTGAGCTACGGTTGAATTGATATGATTTTTTGAAGTTTTGAATATTTTCTGGAATTTCCTGTTTTAAAATAATTCCAGAAAATAAATAATTGCGTCAGCATGACGTCAGCACTGCGTCAGCGGTCAATGGCGCTGACCAGGTCAAACCTGACGTGCGGGGTCCACACGTCAGTGACACGGGGTTAAACAGGGGTTATTTGCTTAATTAAAAGGATTAGGGGGCACGGGGCCCACTGGTCAGTGTCAGGGGCTTAGATTGGGTGGTGATTAGCTTAAGCCAATCACCTGACGAGCCGGACCCACCTGACAGGCCGGCGCGGTCAAAACGGTCAACCCCACCGGCGTTAAGCCGCCGGCGAGGCGGAACGCGGCGGAGGGGCTCGGGATCGCGTCTCCGGCGACCAAAAGGGCCGCGGAGACCATCCCCGAGGAGCCCAGGCTCGCGCGCATCCAATGGGACACGCGGGAGACCGTGGGGGCGTCGGAGCTCGCCGGAGCAGAGCTCGCGGCGGCGGCCGGAGTTCGGCTCCGAGCGGGAGCGGGCTACGGGGCACGGCTGGGGCTGCGGAAGGCATCTACGGCCTCCTGGCGTCACCAGAAGCACGATGACGCGCGCGGGAGCGGCTGGCTTGGGCTCTGGCTACGGTGGCGCCATGGCCGGCGGCGATGAGGTCTCGGGCGCGGCAGCTGAGCTAGCTAGGCGGGGCAAACTAGCACGGGGAGGAGGGGGAAATGGAGGAGAGCTCACGGCGGTTCGGACAAGGCGGTCGGCGAGCTCGGGGAGGGGCTGGAGTCGGCGGGGCGGCGAAGACGATCTCCGGCGACCGGAGATGAAGGCGGCGGCGATGGCGGCTCCACGGGGCACTCCGCCTTGCGTGGCTCGGCGAGGAGGTAGCTAGCGATGTGGCGGAGCTCCTAGACGCAGCGGCAGGGCGAGGGGTGGCCGGTGGCCGCGGTGTTGGCGAACGGCGGGGACGGCAACGCTCGGGGTTCGCGAGAGAGAGCGAGGGAGAGGGAGAGAGGTCCGGGGCGAGAGCGAAAGCGGCGCGGGGCGTCGTGGCGACGTCCGGGGCGTCCAGGGCGACGAGGGGGAGAAGCAGGAGGTGGCGGGGACGTGGCCCCGGCCGGACGCGTGGCCGCGCGCGCCGGCGCGTGCCCCTGCCTTCTGTCGTTGCCAGGAGGACGACGGTTGGCGGTTGGGCCGGCCTGTTGGCCACTGGGCCAGGCCAGGCCTCAGGTGAGCACAGGTAAGTTTATCCCTTTCTTTTTCTTTCCTATTTTCTGACATTTGTTTTGGTTTAATAAAAATTACTAAACCATTTTATTTTATTATGCCAATTTTTGTAGGGGCTAATGGTATTACTGCAGAGCTCCTCAACAAATGGCACAATTTTGGACATATAATATATATATATATAACATTTATATATCCAATGCAAATAATTATTGCATTAATTCCAAATGCCCAAAATAAAATACTTATGTGGTCCTGAAAATATTGGTTTGATTTTTATCTCTGTCCAATATTTTCAGAGAGCAACATGAGCATTTCTTTGGACCCTTTTGGAGCAATTTTTATCTGGGTCATTTCCAGAAATGATTTCTGAGGGTTTTACAATCTCCATTTCAAATTTAAATGAAATTTAAACATGATGCACACATGACTAGCTAGCCTTGAGCATACCAGAACTAGGGATGTGACAACTCGCCCCCACTCGAAAGAATCTCGTCCCGAGATTCAGGGGTTGGCGGAAAGAAAGTGGGGTACTCCAGTCGAAGACGATCTTCACGCTCCCAGGTAGCTTCTCTCTCGGAACGATGAGACCACTGAACTTTGAGAAACTTGATGTTCTGGCGTCGAGTGACACGCTCTGCTTGATCCAGAATGCGGACGGGGTACTCTTGATAAGTGAGGTTATCTTGGAGATCAAGCGTTTCGTGGTCCACTCCGCGGATGGGATCCGAGAAGCAACGCCTGAGTTGAGAGACGTGGAAGACATCATGAACTCGAGAAAGATGTGGGGGTAGTTCCAACTGGTAGGCAACCTCTCCTCGTTTAGCGAGAATGCGAAAAGGACCAATGTAACGAGGAGCCAACTTGCCCTTGATACCGAAACGATGGGTACCCTTCAAAGGGGTGACCCCAAGGTAAGCCTTGTCGCCAACTTCATAAGCCACTTCCTTATGACGACGGTCATACTGGCTCTTTTGACGAGATTGGGCTGTTTTTAAATTCTCACGAATGATGTGAACTTGCTCTTCTGCCTCCTGGATCATGTCCGGTCCAAAGAATTGTCTTTCACCGGTTTCTGACCAGTTCAAAGGTGTTCGACATCTTCGTCCATACAGAATCTCAAAAGGAGCTTTCTTGCGACTGGATTGGTAGCTATTGTTATAAGCAAACTCGGTGAAAGGAAGGCACTTCTCCCAATCCATACTGAATGAGATAACGCAAGCTCTAAGCATGTCTTCGAGAATTTGGTTGACCCTTTCCACCTGACCACTTGATTGAGGGTGGAAAGCGGTACTGAAGGAGAGATGGGTGCCCATGGCAGTTTGGAAACTCTCCCAGAAATGAGAAGTGAAAAGACTACCACGGTCTGAATTGATCTCTAGTGGAACACCATGAAGTGAAACTATTCGAGAAATATATAAGTCAGCGAGCTGACTAGCGGTGATATTCTCTCGAACAGGTAGGAAGTGAGCCAATTTGGAAAGACGATCAATGACTACAAAGATAGCATTATTTCCTTTCTTGGTCCTGGGAAAGCCGGTGATGAAGTCCATACCAACCTTATCCCATTTCCACTCAGGAATAGCTAAAGGCTGAAGGGTGCCAGCAGGTCTCTGATGTTCTGCCTTAATGCAACGACAAACATCACAGTTAGCAATGAATTCAGCGATTTCTCTTTTCATCCTAGTCCACCAGAACCTCTGGCATAGGTCCTGATACATCTTAGTACTACCGGGATGAATCGTGAGAGGAGATTCATGCGCCTCCTTAAGAATCAATTGTCGCAGATGTTGATTCTTGGGAACCACCAAGCGATTCTCAAAGAAAACAACACCTCGATCATCCATAGAGAAACATCCACCAACTCCCTTCTTAATGTTTCTCTTCATGCGAATAACACCCCTATCAAACTTCTGGTCAGAAATGATCTGATCTTCAAGGGTAGGTTTCGCCACCAGGGTAGAAAGGAATCCGTGAGGAGCAATGTGAAGGTTAAGCTTACGGAATTCCTCATGGAGAAGTGGTTGGCCCTGCTGCAACATAAGATTGTTGCAATAGGACTTATGACTTAGCGCATCAGCCATGACATTGCCCTTGCCTGGGGTGTAGGTAATCCCTAAGTCGTAATCTGAGATCAACTCCAACCAACGTCTTTGCCTAAGGTTCAAATCTAGTTGGGTGAAGATATACTTGAGGCTCTGGTGATCGGTGTAAATCTCGCAACGTTTACCAAGAAGGTAATGTCGCCAGGTCTTAAGTGCATAGACTACGGCTGCAAGCTCCAGATCATGTGTAGGATAATTATCCTCATGTGGATGCAACTGTCGAGATGCATAGGCAATCACATGACGATCCTGCATAAGAATGCAACCTAGTCCCTGTCGTGAGGCGTCGCAGTAGATAACAAAGTCTTTAGTGAAATCCGGTGGCACAAGTATGGGATCAGAAGTCAGGCGTCTTTTCAGTTCCTGAAAACTGTACTCACACTGTGGGGACCACTCAAACTTTTTATCTTTCTTGAGAAGTTCCGTGAGGGGTTTGGCCACTTTGGAGAAATTTTCAACGAAGCGGCGACAATAATTGGCTAGACCAAGGAAACTCCTAACTTGCTTAATGGTTTCGGGTGGAGTCCAATCAAGAACGGCCTGAACTCTCTCGGGATTGACAGCAATGCCCTTACCAGAGATCACGTGGCCTAGATAGGTCACTTCTGGCAACCAAAATTCGCACTTGGAGAACTTGGCATAAAGGCGGTGTTCTCTGAGTTTTTCTAACACAAGTCTAAGATGTTCGACATGCTCTTCCTCGTTCTTCGAGTAAATAAGAATGTCATCGAGGTAAACCACGACGAACTTATCTAAGTACTCCATGAAGATCGAGTTCATCAAGCGGGAGAAGGTAGCTGGAGCATTGGTTAGACCAAAGGACATGACGGTGTACTCGTATTGGCCATAACGAGTGACAAAAGCCGTCTTAGGAATGTCCCCATTTCTAATCTTGATTTGATGATAGCCTAACCTCAAATCCATCTTGGAAAAGACTGAGGATCCAGCGAGCTGATCATACAGATCGTTGATCCTGGGGAGCGGATACTTGTTCTTTATCGTGACCAAATTAACGGGACGATAATCTACAACCATCCGGTCCGTACCATCCTTCTTCTTGACAAAGAGGACGGGGCAAGCCCAGGGAGAAGAACTAGGACGGATGAAACCCTTTTGCAAGGACTCATCAAGTGGTTTCTTAAGCTCGGCTAGTTCTAAGGGTGCCATCTTATAGGGTCTCCTAGAGATTGGAGCAGTTCCTGGGATAAGATCTATGACGAACTCTACATCCCTGTCAGGTGGAATACCTGGCAGTTCTTCTGGAAAGACATCCGGAAAGTCACGGACTACTGGGATATCTTCAAGGTCTGGAAGAGGGCTGGCATTAAGAGAATAAAGCTGACGCTTTGCAATTTTGGTGGAGACAGTGACTATCTTGCCAGTGGGGTGTGTGAGCTGAACAGACCTGGTGTAACAATCAATCTTGGCATAATGAGCTTTCATCCAGTCCATACCCAAGATGATGTTAATATCTGAAGACTTAAGAGATATCAAGGAAGCTAGGAATACGAGTCTGTCAACTTGTATTTCATTGCCATGACTTATCCTAGAGGTTTGCCATTTGGATCCAGGAGTCTGAATGAGTAGTGGGGAGGGCATATCACAAAATGACATGCCGTGCAAGCGGGCATAACTTTCGGAAATGAAGGAATGAGATGCTCCAGTATCGAATAGAACCGATGCTGGATGACAGTTTACAAGGAGTGTACCAAGAACGACAACTGGATCATCATGAGCGTCTTTAGCTGAGACGTGATGCACACGTCCGCTTTCAGTGGGAGCTGACTTGGCACTGATCATCTTGTGTGATGGCTTACTACCACGGCCAACAGACTTCTCGGGCTGGGATGGAGCAACACTGGTCTGAGTGCAAATACGGGCAATATGGCCTGGCTCTCCGCACTTGTAACAAATCTTGGAGGTAGGATGTGGACCCGCATTGACAGGTGGTCCACCAATGGGCTTGGGTGGTGCAATTGGCTGAACTGGGTGAGGCGCCACATAATATGGCGTCGGTGTGTAGCCGGGTGGAAGAGCAGAGTTCGGAAACCAAATCCGGCGCTTCTGAGAACTAGAACCGGAGTAAGAAACGAAATCACAGGTGTGCTTACGAGTCTCCTCGTAAGTGAGCTGAGCTGTCTCCGCATTAATGGCCTTGTTCACAAGAGGCTGGAATGTATTGCAATGGTGCAAGTGGAGATCACGATGCAACTTGGGGTTGAGACCCTTCCGGAACCTAGCCTGCTTCTTGGCATCCGTGGACACTTCTTCTGTAGCATAGCGGGCAAGGTTCTCAAACTCTCTACTGTAAGCATCAACAGCCATCTTACCCTGGGTGAAACTACAGAACTCTTCTCTCTTGCGATCGATGAGGGCTTCAGGAATGTGATGCTCGCGAAAAGCCTCAGTGAAATCTCTCCAGGTAGGAATCTGACCAACTGGAAGCATAGCCTCATAGTTCTGCCACCAAAGACTAGCAGGACCTTCCAGGTGATATGCAGCATAGGTGACCTTGTTACTTTCAGCTACGTTCGTGGAACGCAGCTTGTGTGTGATACTACGGAGCCAGTCATCTGCATCGAGTGGTTCAATGGAATGATGGAAGGTGGGTGGTTTCAGACGAATGAAATCATAGATGGTCGCTGACTCTTTGCATTGGGGTGCGGTGTTCTCCTCGATACGTGCCAACAAGCGGTTAGACTCACGCTTGTTCATCTCAACCTCTAACATGAACTCTGCCAACGAACGTTGGTCGGGAGGATCCCCTTCATCCCTACCACCTCCGTGGTTCAGGCAACGAGCAACAGAACTTCGGTTAACTGACGACATCCTGAGAAGCGGAACATAGGACAGGGTCAACAAAAACTATAGAATGCAACATGTAGCACACGGAAATTTAGTATCTCTCAAACTCCTAGGGCAATTCCGGCAGCATAACGGCAGTAAAATGCTCAGAATGAGACATTCTGCAAAAGATGGGGTAGCACCATACTCAACATCATCAGTCAAGGTTCTGAGACATTACTAAATAGACTACACCGGAGGTACTCAAACTGGGATAAGACTCTGATCAACCAATCCTAAGAGACTACGGAGTAGTAACACGTGATCCTTGTAGACAGAAGAGAAGGCCTAGTTCCTTAACCCCGTAGGAAAGATAGGATGACTCAGATCAGAAGGGCATGAGGTATAAGGATTAAAAAGAGCCTTACGTTCCCTTCCACAATCAATTCCCCTACATAACTAAAGCATTTCTAGACTCAACTTCGACCAGGTTGGCTTGGAAATCCTACAGGCAGTCAGGCTCTGATAGCAAAGCTGTCGGGACCCCGATCCTAAGCCACATCGATCCAGCATGTAACACATCATATCACCTTGCGGCCTCACGCACGGTACTCCCACGGGTGCCACCTTACCTGGCCCGGGACCGTTTACGTCTTTTGGCTCACGTATATGATAATGTCGCTAGCATCCATATGACAGAGAATCCGGGCCGACATGGCTAGTCGTGAACCCAGGGCGGCACTAACCCATGAGGACAGGCATACATGAATCACATCGAGCATGTCGGTCATCAACGTATAAATCCGGGCTGTAGCACTGGGCTAACAGGACTCCGGTGACCCGGGCTGTAGCAGGCTAGGCAGGACTCCGGATAACACCGTGTGACATTTCCCCGAAGGGATAGACACAGGAACGAAGTGAATCACATGCCGGCCAGTCAAGTGTTCCGAGCAGTAGTGCTGGGCTAGCAGGACTCCGGTGAACCGGGCTGTAGCGGACTACTATCGCTCAGAAAGCACTAGACTACATTTCCCCATATGATAGGCTGCCAAGGATAAACAACTAGATTGTCGGATCCCACACATAGCAATACACGTCACACGTACGCATAACATGCAAGTATGTGCTGTACAACATGGCATCACAACATAACGCAAACTTATATAGATAAAGGCCCAGAAGAGCCACATAGCATTAAATACAAACAGGGGTCACATGACCCATCATTCAGAGCATACAAGCAACAAGCGGAAGCATTACATGTCTGAGTACAGACAACTACAAAAGAAAAAGGCTGAAGCGCCTGACTTTCTACAACCTCCGATCAAGATCGTAGCTGAGGTACAAGCTACTTGTCGAAGTCCAAGCGGAACTACTAGTGAGACAGATGTCTCATCTGCAAAACATATAAAGCAAACATGAGTACAAAGGTACTCAGCAAGACTTACATCAGATCCTATCATACATGCACTTGTATCAAGAAGGTAATGTGGGGTTTAGTTGCAGCAAGCCAGCTTTGACTCTGTGGCTATCCTGTTCTACGACTGCTGGTAACTCTTTTGAAATGGCGCACACGAGTCCACTAATCACCACATCAATACACTACTATGGATTCATCCCCGTCTCACTACGAGAAGGCCATCCATAGCACTCACACTTATCTTGAGCATTTTAGAGTATCCACTTCAAGTTGTCTATGTACCACGTAAGCATCCAAGAAGTCCATAACCGAGGACACGGCTATTCGAATAGATCATGATAACCCTGCAGGGGTGTACTTCTTCACACACGCTCTCACCACTTATCACCATGTACACGTCATGTATCTCGGCAACCTTCAAGCGGAAGCCTGGCGAGGGTGTCGGCCACGACCTGACTAACCACACAAGACTCTAGTCCAGGTTTATCGCCTATTCGGGTTCCATCCGCAAGGAGATCCGGCCGGGGTGTCGCTCACGGCCCCAAACGATGTGTGCAGGGTTCCCAAGCCCACCTCGCCGGATGGATCTACTCTTGGTACACCGTGCCACTTGTGCCTAGTCTGTCCCAAGCCCACCTGGCCGGGTGCCACTTGGTAGACTACTAACACTACCTACAAACACCAGAAACTATTTGCAACTCCTGGACAGAGATCAAGTTGGTTAATAAGTCGAGAGGGGCACTTAAGCATTCCAATGTGTGGTAGTAGCTAGTCATTGGACAACATACACAGAACTCAGTGCTTAAGGACGGTTCCAATGAGACAACCCACCATGTACTCCTACATGGCCTCTCATCGCTACCTTTACCAAATCGTGTTCACACGTTCACTCTCAGCATCGGAACATATCATATCACTCCAATCCATTCCCAATGAATCAGACCTGACACAACTCTAAGCAATAGCAGGCATGGCATGGTAGAAGCACAACATGGCTCAATCAACTCCTACACATGCTAGTGGGTTTCATCTATTTACTGTGGCAATGACAGGTCATGCAGAGGAATGGGTTCAACTACCGCAGCATAAAGTAGCAGTTGAATCGTTGTTGTCCTAATGCAATAAAAGAGAGCAGGAGCGAGAGTGGGTTCATATCAGAATGAACAAGGGGGGTTTGCTTGCCTGGTAGATCAACAAGGGGGGCACTGCTTCATAGACAGGTACTCTGGAACGGTCTCCGGAGCAGGACCTATCGAGAAGGAACGGTGCCAACAATCAAAACACAAGCATATGCAACAATATGATGTATGAACATGGCATGAAGATGTGATGTTGTTTGAGCTAATGCAGCTAGAGTTCATTTGGTTGAAATCCATTTGAACCAAACATTCAAATGCATTTCCAAAGTAAGTCCTTATATATGCCATTTATATGCTTTCATCTATACAGCAGGTTTAAGTTGTTTTGTCATGCACGAAACTGGTATAGATGGATAGATTGAATTTTTCTGATAATTTTTCATATATAAATTATTTCAATCTGAGCTACGGTTGAATTGATATGATTTTTTGAAGTTTTGAATATTTTCTGGAATTTCCTGTTTTAAAATAATTCCAGAAAATAAATAATTGCGTCAGCATGACGTCAGCACTGCGTCAGCGGTCAATGGCGCTGACCAGGTCAAACCTGACGTGCGGGGTCCACACGTTAGTGACACGGGGTTAAACAGGGGGTTATTTGCTTAATTAAAAGGATTAGGGGGCACAGGGCCCACTGGTCAGTGTCAGGGGCTTAGATTGGGTGGTGATTAGCTTAAGCCAATCACCTGACGAGCCGGACCCACCTGACAGGCCGGCGCGGTCAAAACGGTCAACCCCACCGGCGTTAAGCCGCCGGCGAGGTGGAACGCGGCGGAGGGGCTCGGGATCGCGTCTCCGGCGACCAAAAGGGCCGCGGAGACCATCCCCGAGGAGCCCAGGCTCGCGCGCATCCAATGGGACACGCGGGAGACCGTGGGGGCGCCGGAGCTCGCCGGAGCAGAGCTCGCGGCGGCGGCCGGAGTTTGGCTCCGAGTGGGAGCGGGCTACGGGGCACGGCTGGGGCTGCGGAAGGCATCTACGGCCTCCTGGCGTCACCAGGTGCACGGTGACGCGCGCGGGAGCGGCTGGCTTGGGCTCTGGCTACGGTGGCGCCATGGCCGGCGGCGATGAGGTCTCGGGCGCGGCAGCTGAGCTAGCTAGGCGGGGCAAACTAGCACGGGGAGGAGGGGGAAATGGAGGAGAGCTCACGGCGGTTCGGACAAGGCGGTCGGCGAGCTCGGGGAGGGGCTGGAGTCGGCGGGGCGGCAAAGACGATCTCCGGCGACCGGAGATGAAGGCGGCGGCGATGGCGGCTCCACGGGGCACTCCGCCTTGCGTGGCTCGGCGAGGAGGTAGCTAGCGATGTGGCGGAGCTCCTAGACGCAGCGGCAGGGCGAGGGGTGGCCGGTGGCCGCGGTGTTGGCGAACGGCGGCGACGGCAACGCTCGAGGTTCGCGGGAGAGAGCGAGGGAGAGGGAGAGAGGTCCGGGGCGAGAGCGAAAGCGGCGCGGGGCGTCGTGGCGACGTCCGGGGCGTCCAGGGCGACGGGGGGGAGAAGCAGGAGGTGGCGGGGACGTGGCCCCGGCCGGACGCGTGGCCGCGTGCGCCGGCGCGTGCCCCTGCCTTCTGTCGTCGCCAGGAGGACGACGGTTGGCGGTTGGGCCGGCCTGTTGGCCACTGGGCCAGGCCAGGCCTCAGGTGAGCACAGGTAAGTTTATCCCTTTCTTTTTCTTTCCTATTTTCTGACATTTGTTCTGGTTTAATAAAAATTACTAAACCATTTTATTTTATTATGCCAATTTTTGTAGGGGCTAATGGTATTACTCCAGAGCTCCTCAACAAATGGCACAATTTTGGACATATAATATATATATATATATAACATTTATATATCCAATGCAAATAATTATTGCATTAATTCCAAATGCCCAAAATAAAATACTTATGAGGTCCTGAAAATATTGGTTTGATTTTTATCTCTGTCCAATATTTTCAAAGAGCAACATGAGCATTTCTTTGGACTCTTTTGGAGCAATTTTTATCTGGGTCATTTCCAAAATTGATTTCTGAGGGTTTTACAATCTCCATTTCAAATTTAAATGAAATTTAAACATGATGCACACATGACTAGCTAGCCTTGAGCATACCAGAACTAGGGATGTGACAACCACGACGCCCGGAGC
This sequence comes from Aegilops umbellulata, assembly GCA_032464435.1. Taxonomy (NCBI): domain Eukaryota; kingdom Viridiplantae; phylum Streptophyta; class Magnoliopsida; order Poales; family Poaceae; genus Aegilops; species Aegilops umbellulata. The sequence goes on from CP136055.1 coordinate 194,773,575, forward strand.
CCTCGGATACGTCAAGCTCGACTACATGTAACACCGAGTACGACTACACACTTCGATGTGTCAAGTTCCTCTACGACCCGTGTATGACTACGGGGATTCACCAAGTATCCTTAGGATGCGCCAAGTTGGAGGACCACCAAGTTCCTCTACCGATGACTCGAATGACTACGAAACATGTACCACCAACGTCGACCCGTGAAGACCCCGTGGACGTCAAGTTCCTTGTCGTGGCCCCGAACATCTACGAAAACGTGTACCACTACCGTCGCTGTGTACAACTACTTCCACTACCGTCGTGAGAACGACTACTTCCCACGACGTTCGTGAACGACTACTTCCCTCTACGTACCCGATCCGTTCCGAAAATGCACGCTTCGAAGGTATAACCGCCGAGACGACCGCCGTGGACCGAATGCATGTGTTGTATGAGATGCACTGTTTGCACCGTATCCGAATTGTCACTCGTTTCCTTGCCACTAACTCGTGGGAACCCGGTTGCCGGGATCACCCCACCATCTTGCATGACACGCTCACGCCACGCTTCCTTTTGCACCGGTATCTCCATGAGCTACCGGAACCGATATGTTGTCGTGGCATCGTTTTCGGATTCGTTGCCGTGGCACCCCTTTCTTCCACCACGGTGACAAATGCTTCATAACATGCTCATGTCAACATTTTCATAAAATTGCTTAAAACTTGCATATGTCATCCGCATCATAATAACAACATTTAAAATGTTTATATTTGATGTTTCCATTCATTTGCTAAATGCATATGGGGATTTACCGGAGTTGTTGTTTGTTGTTCTGGCCTCATTTAAATTGCCTAAATAGGTAGTTTTATTATGTTTCACCTCTTGCCATGTTAAGCAACATTTAATATTGATGTGTACATAACCGAGAGAGAACTAAATAATTGATGTGTTGTCTCGTCAATATGCAACTCGTTGCATATTGAGCTCCACTTAATTTGTAGTGTTGTTTGTTGCACTTTGCCATGACATGCCTCATTAAATCGGACATGCATCATACTTGTTTATGCATCATGCCATGTGTATGTGGTGGTTGTTTACTATGTTGTTTGTTTGTTTCCGGGTTGCTTCTCTCGTTAGCTTTGGTTTTCGTTCCGGGGTTGTGAGCATTCGTTCGACTTCGTCCGTTTGTCTTCTTCATGGACTCGTTCTTCTTCCTTGCGGGATTTCAGGCAAGATGACCATACCCTCGAAATCACTTCTATCTTTGCTTGCTGGCTGCTCGCTCTTTTGCTATGCCTATGCTGCGATACCTACCACTTGCTTATCATGCCTCCCATATTGTTAAACCAAGCCTCTAACCCACCTTGTCCTAGCAAACCGTTGCTTGGCTATGTTACCGCTTTGCTCAGCCCCTCTTATAGCGTTGTTAGTTGCAGGTGAAGATGAAGTTTGTTCCTTGTTGGAACATGGAGATGTTGTTCCTTGATTGGAACATGTTTACTTGTTGGGATATCACAATACCTTTTATTTTATTAATGCATCTATATACTTGGTAAAGGGTGGAAGGCTCGGCCTTATGCCTGGTGTTTTGTTCCACTCTTGCCGCCCTAGTTTCCTTCATATCGGTATTATGTTCCCGGATTTTGCGTCCCTAACGCGGTTGAGTGATTTATGGGACCCCCTTGACAGTTCGCTTTGAATAAGACTCCTCCAGCAAGGCCCAACCTTGGTTTTACCATTTGCCTCACCTAGCCCTTTTTCCCTTGGGAGTCGCGCTCTCAAGGGTCATCTTTATTTTAACCCCCCCCCCGGGCCAGTGCTCGTCGTGAGGGCTGGTCCACACCGTCAGCCGCCGGTGGCCACCAGGGGCAACTCTGGGTTCGCCTACCGGAAGTTTGGACAATCCGGTGTGCCCTGAGACCGAGATATGTGCAGCTCCTATCAGGATTTGTCGGCACATCCGGGCGGCTTTGCTGGTCTTGTTTTATTACTGTCGAAATGTCTTGTAGCCGGGATTCCGAGACTGATCGGGTCTTCCCGGGGAGAAGGAATATCCTTCGTTGATCGCGAGAGCTTATCATGGGCTAAGTTGGGACACCCCTGCAGGGTTTGAACTTTCGAAAGCCGTGCCCGCGGTTATGTGGCAGATGGGAATTTGTTAATGTCCGGTTGTAGAAAACCCGAAGTTGATCTTAATTAAAATACATCAACCGCGTGTGTAACCATGATGGTCTCTTCTCGGCAGAGTCCGGGAAGTGAACACGGTGTTGGAGTTATGCTTGACGTAGGTTGTTCTAGGATCACTTCTTGATCATAGTTGTTCGTCCGTGCTTTTGCCTTCTCTTCTCGCTCTCTTTTGCGTTTGTTAGCCACCATATATGCTAGTCGCTTGCTGCAGCTCTACCGCATACCTTTTACCCTACCTATAAGCGTAAATAGTCTTGATCTCGCGGGTGTGAGATTGCTGAGTCCCCGTGACTCACAGATACTTCCAAAACCAGTTTGCAGGTGCCGATGAAACCGTTTGCAGGTGACGCAACCGAGCTCAAGGAGGAGCTCGATGAAGTTCTTGTTCATTGTGTTGTTTCGTTTCAGTTGATCAGTAGTGGAGCCCAGTCGGGACGATCGGCGATCTTTGTAGCATTTGGGGTAGTCTTCTTTTATTTTGGTTCCGTAGTCGGACCTTGATTGTATCTGTTTGATGTCATGCTTTACTCATGTATTGCGTGAAGTGGCGACTGTAAGCCAACTATGTATCTTTTTCCCTTATGTATTACATGGGTTGTGTGAAGATTACCTCACTTGCGACATTGCTTTCAATGCGGTTATGCCTCTAAGTCGTGCTTCGACACGTGGGAGATATAGCCGCATCGAGGGTGTTACAGATATGGTTAGGGTTTGGGCATTGAGGGAGTCCTAGATTAGGGGGTGTTCGGATAGCCGGACTATGCCTTCAGCCGGACTCCAGGACTATGAATATACAAGATTGAAGACTTCGTCCCGTGTCCGGAAGGGACTTTCCTTGGCGTAGAAGGCAAGCTTGGCGATGCGGATATTCAAGATCTCCTACCATTGTAACCGACTTTGTGTAACCCTAACCCTATCCGGTGTCTATATAAACCTGAGGGTTCTAGTCCATAGGACAACTTCATCATACAACAATCATACCATAGGCTAGCTTCTAGGGTTTAGCCTCCTTGATCTCGTGGTAGATCCACTCTTGTATTACCCATATCATCAATATTAATCAAGCAGGAGTAGGATTTTACCTCCATCGAGAGGGCCCGAACCTGGGTAAACTTCGTGTCCCTTGTCTCCTGTTACCATCCTTTTCTTTTTATTCTAACTCGAAAAAGAAGAAGAAGAAAAATTGCAATGGATTTAAACGGCTAGACGCACATATCGGGACCCCCTACCCGAGATCCGCCGGTTTTGACACCGACATTGGTGCTTTCATTGAGAGTTCCTCTGTGTCGTTGCTTTTAGGCCCGATGGCTCCTTTGATCATCAACGACGATGCAGTCCAGGGTGAGACCTTTCTCCCCGGACAGATCTTCGTCTTCGGCGGCTTCGCACTGCGGGCCAATTCGTTTGGCCGCCTGGAGCAGATCGAAAGCTACGCACCTGGCCATCAGGTCAAGTTTGGAAGTTTGAACCACACGGCTGACATCCGCGGGGACTCGATCTTCGACAGATTCGAGCCACAGCCAAGTACGCCGCACTGTCTCGATGGGCATGATCTAGCTCTGCCGCCGAACAGTGCCCCGGAGCCCGCACGCGCGTCGGTTCCGACCCTTAATTCGGAACCTGCGGCGCTGATCGAGGGTGAGCGGTTGGACGTCACCCCGAGGGCTGCGATCTCAAAAGCGACCGAGCCGAACACCAGCCCCACACTTTGCATGACCCGTGACTCCGAGAATCCGGATTCCCCTCCGGACTCCGAACCTCCCGCGCCCCTGCCAATTGAATCCGATTGGGCGCCGGTCATGGAGTTCACCGCCGCGGACATCTTTCAGCAATCGCCTTTTGGCGACATCCTGAACTCACTAAAGTCTCTCTCTTTATCGGGAGAGCTCTGGCCGGACTATGGCCAGCAAGGATGGGATACAGACGATGAAGAAATTCAAAGCCCACCCACCACCCACTTGGTAGCCACTGTCGACAATTTAAACGACGTGCTCAACTTCGACTCCAAAGACATCGACGGTATGGACGATGATGCAGGAGATACAGATGAGCCAACACCCATAGGGCATTGGACAGCCACCCCATCTCATGATGTGTACATGGTGGACACCCCTAAAGGAAACAATAGCAAGGAAAAAGGGGAAGGAACAGGGGGCCGATCCCTCAAAAAGTAATCAAAGCATCGGCGTAAACGCCGACCCAAGCCCCGCCTCGATAAAGACCTAGCCATAGAGCAGGATGAGCCGGTAGACGATGAGCAGGCCTTAGAGAAACCGTCTGAACAGGGCAACACAGATAGAGAAACCGAACATCCCTCCTCTGGCGAAAATGGCACTCCGGACGATCTTACGCCGGATAAAACCACGAAGAAGAAGAATCTCCACAAGAGGCTTGTGGCTACAGCACGCTCCTCAAGAAGCAGAGGCGGAAGCTAAAAACAACGGAAGATGCACTCAGGATCAGATGGAGCAGAGTAATCAATACCGTAGATAAATACGGCGACAGTCGCCGCACTAAACGCTATCCGAAGAGAAAGATACTGCCCGAATTTGACGAAGAGGCCATAGAGCCATCGCATTCAAAAAAACAAGAAAGCCACACGGTCAGATAGACGACCCCATAGCCAGCATAAAATGGCAAATGGCGCCGCATTTAAGCCGGCACGCGACCCACTTACGGATTCACATCAAAAAGACGGCCCAGCCAGGTCCATTTATGGGCCAAGAAAGCAAGCTCTCGTAAGCAATGCAATAAAACCATCATCAGAATCCGGCACACCCAAATACAGGGGCGCCGCACATCCCCTATGCTTCACCGATGAGGTCCTGGATTATGAATTTCCAGCGGGATTCAAACCCGTAAACATAGAGGCATATGATGGAACAACAAACCCTGGAGTCTGGATAGAGGATTATTACCTCCATATACATATGGCTAAAGGAGATGATCTCCACGCCATCAAATATTTACCACTAAAGCTCAAAGGACCAGCTCGGCATTGGCTCAAAAGCCTCCCTGAAAATACAATTGGAAGCTGGGAGGAGCTCGAGGACGCTTTCCGAGCAAATTTTCAAGGGACTTATGTCCGTCCTCCGCATGCTGACGACCTCAGTCACATAACACAACAGCCCGGAGAATCAGCTCGGCAATTCTGGAATAGATTCCTCACTAAAAAGAATCAGATAGTCGACTGTCCGGACGCCGAGGCCTTAGCAGCTTTCAGGCATAACGTCCGAGACAAATGGCTCGCCAGACACCTCGGCCAAGAGAAGCCAAGAACAATGGCCGCACTAACAAGCCTCATGACCCGCTTTTGTGCAGGAGAGGATAGCTGGTTGGCAAGACGCAGCCCTAGCGACCCGAGTACATCCGAAACCAGGGATGGAAATGGAAAACCGCACGCAACAAGGACCGTTGCCGGACTAAGGAAAAAAGTCCGAAGAGCACGACAATCAACGCTGGATTCAAAAGCTCATGACAGAATCAGACAAAGACGCCCCTCCAGGATAACAGGGATGACCCATCCAACTTAAACAAAATCCTGGACAGGACATGTCAAATACACAGTACTCCCGAGAGGCCTGCTAACCATACCCACAGAGACTGTTGGGTTTTCAAACAATCCGGCAGACTCAACGCCGAACACAAGGGGCTCGAAACACCAAGTGAGGACAAAGACGAACCCCAAAAGCAGAGCACCAGGAAACAAAAGAACTTCCCACAAGAAGTAAAGACAGTAAACTTACTTCACATAACGAAACGTGCGGCGCCCATAAAGGTACGCAGCACACGACCTATCCCAAAGAGGTCCCGGCACAGGTTGTCAAAACCAATCATCTTTGATCAATGGGACTATTCTAGAAGTATCAGGAATGCAGGATGGTTTGCCTTGGTACTCGTTCCAATAATCGACGGACTCAAGTTTTCAAATGTCCTTATGGACGGCGGTAGTGGACTAAACCTGATATATCAGGACACAATCCGTCGCATGGGGATAGACCCAACAAGAATCCGTCACAGCAAAACCTCCTTTCAAGGGGTAACGCCAGGTCCGGACACCCGATGCATGGGTTTCCTCCATCTTGAAGTTACATTCGGCTACCCCGATAACTTCCGTCGCGAAAAGCTAATTTTCCACGTCGTCACATTCTCAAGTCGCTATCAAGCACTACTAGGACGCGAAGCTTTCGCCCGCTTTAACGCAATACCGCATTATGCATCTCTAACGCTTAAAATGCCCGGTCCACGAGGCATCATCTCTTTAAAGGGGAAGCATTGAGGTGCGCCTCCCACACGCGGAGGACTGTGCGACCACTTTAACAGCCCCACAGTAAAATGGCTTCACCGACCAAAAAACTTCGGAATAGGTCTTTAAAAGACCACGAGCGCGGATAGACGAGTTTGGCACAAAATTGTCATTGATACAGGCTTAGAGGCCATATACCTCCGCACTACGGGCTCCGTACATATAGAGACAATAAAGCTCAATTTTATATATTTTACTTTATACTTTGTTAATTTTAAAATATTGTTCAGCACGACCCATTTTCAACTCAGTTCCTCTCTTTTACAGATGAACATCGTGCGGCGCCTGTCCAGGATACGGCACAACGGAGACACAGGCGCAGACGTGCAGTAGGGACCCATCCTAAGGATTCTTTTTTGATTAAGACCCTGCGTAAACCTTTTTTACTGTCTCTTGTTGCTACATATCCCGTTTTCTCTGCCATAACCAAGGAGGAGGCTCGCGTCTTGGCATGTGGCCACGTCAGAATTTTTGCGCATACCTGGACACTAGGGGCTTTTCAATAAGGAGTGTTGTTTTGCCCGCACTTATAAAGACCGAACACCTTAGGGAGTGTTCGGCGTCGCGAGTTTTGGCATTATATGCATCAGCTCTGAATCATGTCTTTGGTCAAATGTTGGGTTGCCCGGATCCTGGGTTCGGCTACCTTACGTTCCGCTCTATCGGCTAAGGTAGCACCAGGAGAACTACTGCGATTGTGCCCCGGTTAGGTTGGGCGAGCACCTCAGTATTGAAAGCCGAATATTGACTGTCATGATGTAGCATGAGACTGGTCAGCCACTCGATGACCCACCGGAATCTATAGGATTCCTGCGCTTTAACGAAGGGTCGTTTCCCGGCCAGGCACATACGCGCCCCGAACTCAGGCGAGTGCAGTCGCCACCAAGGGGCTACCTAAATAGTCCCCCTGTCTAGCTCCTATGGCTAAGTGAAAGTGTTAAAGCATTATAGTCCGGTTGCCTGGCCCGCTGCGCTATGACCTCCTTTGTAGGACCAAGACGTTCGATTAAGTGTGAAAATGCGTCTTCTGCGAGCACCCCCGCACTATGTGCGTGGGGGGTGAAGCCAACGACTTCCATCTTTCGGATTTTGTATATATATTTTAAAAACGGCCGCACAGGAGGTGTTCCCAATACTTGAAGGCAAAAGTATAAAAGGCCACTACAATTTATCAAAATATTGCTTTATAAATTACATATGCTATCCTAACATAGCATCCTTCGAGCACTGCGTCTCTATTACACGAGCGCCCTCAAGGACTTCCTGAAAATAGTGCTCGGAGGGTACTCGGCTTTTGTCCGAATCTTGGGACGCAACAACGGTGGTCTCCATCTCTGCCCAGTATGTCTTGACACGAGCAAGAGCCATACGTGCGCCCTCTATGCATGCTGACCTCTTCATCGCACTAAAACGCGGCACCACGTCAAGGAATTGCTGCACCAAGCTGAAATAACTCTTCGGCTCCGATCTCCCCGGCCACAGATGACCCATGACGTACTTCATGGCAAGTGCAGACAACCTATTCAGTTCGGCCCATTGAGCCAGGCAATTGTCCACTGCCAGTGGGCGTTCTGGATTGTGGAACTGCGACCAGAAAAGCTTTTCCACTTCGCGATCTTTTTGATCGCGAAATTGTTCGGTCGCATCAGCAGCATTTGCTGCCAAATCCAGATAGGTGTCCTCCACACTCCACATCCAGTCTAGCGGAGCAAACTCCGAATTGCAAAACTTCCTCCGCAGCATAAAGGGCTTTCCAGCCGCAATCTGTTCGGCCTGACGCAACTCCTCCTTCGCAGTTCTCATCGCAGAGCGAGCGTCCTTGGCATCAGCAACGGCTTTCCCCAAGTCCGTCTGCCTTGCCCGTTCTTCTTCTTCAAGAAGCTTGCAACGATCAGCAATGCGCTCTAACTTCACGGTCATCTCGGCCATCTCCTCCTTGCTTCGGCAGTGAGCAGCCTGTTCGGCTCTCAGCTCTTCAAGGGCTTTCTGGGCAGCCGCATCGCTCTTTCGGGCTTGTTCTTTAGCTCGGGCAAGTTCTGCCCTAAGATTCTCCACGGTGGCCGCACTATCTGCGTCAAGCACATGCACTGTAAGACAATGGCATACAACTCCTCTTACCCAATGCTGCCTGAGGAATTACATACCTTGAGCCTCATCAAGCTGCTGGTTGACAAGCGCGATGTCGGCATCAGCCACGTCCAGTTGCCGCTTTAGTTCGGCAAAATCATCAGTTCGGCTCGATTCCGGACACCTCGCCACCTACATTCAAGGGTGACACCTTAGACCTGGGATTATGATCCTCTGCGTGCCGTCATTTCTTGACAGCGCGCAGAGTCTCAGGGGCTACTATCTACACAGGGCGCAACTTACTTATGCGCAACTGACAGAAGTGTACATTATCTAACTTACCTCAAAACCCGTCAGTAAACTTTTGACGGCTTCTTGCAATCCGCTTTCTGCGGATGAAATCCTTTCAATCACCGTGCCCATCAATGCACGGTGTTCCTATGAGATAGAAGCTCGCCTCAGCAGAATCTTTAGCTCCTCTGGCCGAACACTAGACGGTGTCGGACTTGTCCTATGGCCTTTTTCGAAGGCCGGATGTGGAGAATCTTGGGGGGCCATATGGCTATCTTCCTCCCCTGCCAGATTCGGAGGAACCCTCCGCGACGACACCTTAGCATCGCCCGCCTCGCTGGGCGGTACGGCAGGGGGAGGCGTCCCACTCTCCATCATCTCCGGAAGAAGATCCCCCGAAGACGAGCTCTGCTGAGAAGGACTGAGGCCCGAGCTGCAAGGTAAAATTTCAATTAATCTTCTCAGATATAAATCAAGGATTTCTCTCATCCCTCAAAAGGGAAACCTTTCTCTACTTACGGCTCGCTGGAGGGCTGATCCCTTTGAGGGCGTAGTTCGGCCGAGGAACTCCCCGGCGTCGAACCCTCTGACGAAGATTTTTCCCCCGCTTCGAGGCCATGGTCTCCGGCTCGTCAGAGGCGGCCCTCTTCTTCCCCTTAGGATAGGAATTGTCGGTTCCTCCCTCCGAAGCAGCCTCCTTCGAGGAGGCCATAGTTCCCTTGTTCTTCCCCTTACTTCCCTCCAAAGGCATTATCTTCAACATCCTGACAAGCACGGGATCCGGCCTGGTTTCGGGAAGGGGAGTCGGACACCAGATCAGCTTTGCCTTCGCTATCCACTCCTGTTTAAAAGGACGGATCTTTTAGGGGCAAATTCATGACAATTATACGGATAGTGTGTCCGGGCACAAGGTTACTTACTTGAGTATCTGGCCGATTGCAGCTTAGGCCTGCGTCCTCGGTCAAATCCGGACACATCGCTTGTGATCTGAAGAATAGCTTATACATCTCCGCGGGCGTTGCTCCCATGAAATTCTGGAGAGCCCGCGGTCCCTCTGGATTAAACTCCCACAGGCGAAGGTAGCGACGTTTGCCAGGCAATATCCGGCGAATCAACATGACCTGCGTCACCTTGACCGGGCTGAGGTCTCCTTCTAAGAGATCCCTAATGCGGCCCTGCAACAAGGGAACGTCTTTGGGTAACCCCCAATCTAACCCTCTACTGACCCATGACGTTAGCCGTGGTGGGGGTCCCGAACGAAAGGCAGGAGGCGTCACCCACTTAGTGCCCCTGGGAGCGGTGATATAGAACCACTCTCGTTGCCACAAACCAACATCCTCTTGAAAAGAGCCCTCGAGCCATGGAGCATCAGCATTCTTGCTTATAACAGCGCCTCCGCACTCTGCGTGCCGTCCCTCGATCATCTTCGGCTCCACTTTAAACGTCTTGATCCATAATCTGAAGTGAGGGGTAACACGGAGGAACGCTTCACACATGACGATGAATGAGGAAATGTGGGGGATGGACTCCGGAGCTAAGTCATGGAATTCCAGCCCGTAATAAAACAACAGCCCCCTCACAAAGGGATCCATCGGGAAGCCTAACCCTCGAAGGAAGTGAGACACGAACACCACGCTCTCACCGGGCTGGGGACTGGGAATGGCCTGCCCTTGAACAGGCAACCTATGCGAAATTTTGCTGGTCAGGAACTTAGCCTCTCTCAACTTTAGCACGTCCTCTTCCGTGACGGAGGAGGGCGTCCATCGGCCTTGAAGGTCGGAACCGGACATGGTCGAAGATCCGAAGCACCTGGAATCTGGAGCCTAGGGTGTTGGAGCTCGAGGCGACGGGCGAACTTGTTCGAGGTGGGAAAAAGAAGTGAGGCCTTGGTCTCTTTATAAGAGGTTGAATACCAAGAGCCCCCCCCCCCCCCGTAACCGTCTGGGACTCGCCTTTAATTGAGGAAACGTGCTAACGGGCACGATTGGGTTACCCACGTCCGTATTGATGAGAATCCCGTAAAAAGGGGCACACGATCTCTGCTTTGACAAGACGTGCCAAGGAAACCGCCTCACAAAACACGCTGAGGTGGAAGGGTAAAAACGATTCGAGAAAAGGACTTGGCCGTAGTGTGATGTCACGCTACGGAATACGTCAGCAGATTAGATTTGTGTTAATATTATTCTCTCTATGGCAATATGTGGAAACTTATTTTGCAGTGCCGGACACTATTCTTGGTGTTTAAAATCTTCTTGAAGAACTTGGAGGAGGAACCCGCCTTGCAATGCCGAAGACAACTTGCGCGCCGGACTCATCGTCATTGAAGCCTGGTTCAGGGTCTACTGAGGGAGTCCTGGATTAGGGGGTGTTCAGATAGCCGGACTATGCCTTCAGTCGGACTCCAGGACTATGAATATACAAGATTGAAGACTTCGTCCCATGTCCGGAAGGGACTTTCCTTGGCGTAGAAGGCAAGCTTGGCGATGCGGATATTCAAGATCTCCTACCATTGTAACCGACTTTGTGTAACCCTAACCCTATCCGGTGTCTATATAAACCGGAGGGTTCTAGTCCATAGGACAACTTCATCATACAACAATCATACCATAGGCTAGCTTCTAGGGTTTAGCCTCCTTGATCTCGTGGTAGATCCACTCTTGTACTACCCATATCATCAATATTAATCAAGCAGGAGTAGGGTTTTACCTCCATCAAGAGGGCCCGAACCTGGGTAAACTTCGTCTCCCTTGTCTCCTGTTACCATCCGGCCTAGACGCACAGTTCGGGACCCCCTACCCAAGATCCGCCGGTTTTGACACCGAGAGGCATAACGTAATCTCGATGTGACCGATTACACAAACTCGGTGGGACCGATTTTGGTAATAAGCTAACCAAGAGTTGGTCAGGTAAACTCGGTGGGACCGATCCGCTCTATTCAGTGAGACGGAAATGTTTCGAAAAGGAAACAGTGAGTTTATATTGCAATCTCGGTGGGACCGATCGCTCACTTCGGTTAGACCGAAACATTACGAAGGGAAACAGAGAAATTGCAATCCCATCTCGGTGAGACCGAGATCCCTATCGGTGAAACCAAATTGCTAGGGTTTGTGGCAATGGCTATGACATGTGAAACTCGGTGGCGCCGGATGGAAAGAATCGGTGGGGCCGAGTTTGACTTTTGGTTTAGGTCAAATGTGGATGAGGGAAGATAGTTGAAGGTTTTGGAGCATATCACTAAGCACATGAAGCAAGAGGCTCATTAAGCAACACCTCAACCCTCCTTAATAGTATTGGCTTTTCCTATAGACTCAATATGATCTTGGATCACTAAAATATAAGATGTAGAGTCTTGATCTTGAAGTTTGAGCCAATCCTTTGTCCTTATAATTTTGAGGGATCCACTTTGCTCATCCACGCCATGCCATCCATTGAGCTTTTCCTGAAATATTCATCTTGGAATAATGTTAGCTCAATGAGCTATATGTTGTTAGGAATTACCAAAACCACCTAGGGATAGTTGCACTTTCACATTCATCACCCCATGTGGCACATATTGCTTTTTACGGATGCCTTTCGGGTTGAAGAGTGCTGACTCAACATTTGCAAGAGCAGTCCAAATTGGTTTTGAACCTCAGCTCCATAGAAGGAGGCATACATGGATGACATAGTAGTCAAAACCAAGGACGGATCAACTCTTGTGCAAGATCTAGAAGAGACATTTGCCAACCTGCGCAAAATCAACCTCAAGCTGAACCCTGAGAAGTGTATCTTCGGCGTTCCATCCGGCAAACTTGTCAGGTTCTTTGTGTCGCAGCGTGGGATCGAGGCAAACTCGGACAAAATCAAGGCTATTGAGCAGATTGAGGCGCCCAAACGGATCAAAGAGGTGCGTCGGCTCACCGGCCGCGCTGCCGCCATGAGCCGATTCATCTCCAAGTCCGCCGAGCGCGCCCTTCCTTCTTCAAAATCTTAAAGAAGGCAGGCCCAATGGAATGGACCCCAGAAGCCGAGGCAGCATTGCAGGATCTGAAGAAATAACTTCCTCCACGCCAATACTGGTTGCGCCTAAACCACAAGAGCCGTTGCTGCTGTATCTGGCGGCGACGAATCAAGTGGTCAGCGCCGCGCTAGTGGCAAAGAGGGAGGTCGACGAGGAGGCAGTGACGGCGGTAGAACCGGCGGATGGCAAACCCGAGATTCCCCCAGCAGGGCCTGGTGCCGGCAAGGCGAGGCCCCCGGCAGAGTCTGATACCACCAAGGCAGTGCCCGCGCAGTCAAGTGAGGTGGTGCAGAAGAAGAAGATGATGCACCACCCAGTTTACTTTGTCAGCTCCCTCTTGCAGGGAGCTAGATCGAGGTACTCCGGCGTGCAGAAATTGCTCTTCGGCCTACTTATGGCCTCGAGGAAGCTGTGTCATTACTTCCAAGCCCACGAGATCACTGTCTTCACCCGCCTCCCGTTGCAACGGATACTGCATAACCCAGATGCAACCGGAAGGATTGTGGAGTGGGCCTTGGAGCTATCAAGTTTCGGTTTGAAGTTTGAAAGTACCTCGACAATTCAGAGCAGAGTCTTGCCGGAGTTCATTGCAGAATGGACCTCAACGCCTGACGAAGAAATCCAGGAGACTACTCTCCCCGGCAAGGAGGCAGATCGCGACTGGATCATGTACTTTGATGGGGCTTTCTCGCTACAAGGCGCCGGTGCCGGTGTGCTGCTCGTCGCGCCTACTGGAGAGCACCTCAAGTACGTCATCCAGATGCACTTTCCCCGGGAGATGTCCACCAAAAACACTGCTGAGTACGAGGGATTGCTTGCCGGTCTCAGGATTGCGACAGACCTCAGGGTTAAGAAGCTCATCGTCAGGGGCGACTCGCAGCTTGTTGTCAGGCAGGTCAACTAGGATTACCAGAGCCCATTATTGGAAGCTTACGTAGATGAAGTGAGAAAGCTGGAGGAGCGCTTTGACGGTATCCAAGCGGAGCAAGTCCACCGAATGGAGAACGACATCGTCGATTACCTGTCAAAGCGCGCCGCATTCAAGCTACCTGTGGAACCAGGTACCTTTTTGCTCCGGTTAACTCAACCATCCGTCAAACCATCGGCGGGACAGAATAATCAGAGGAAGTCAGATCCCGGCAAGTACTTTCCTACCGAGCCCCCTGGGGCTGCCAGCAAGGGTGCTGCCGCGGACGCTGAGCTTGCCCAAGAGCAACTGGCTCCGGCAGGGCGTCACACCCTGGCCGTAGAGACAGCCGCTCCCATGGCGGAAGAAATGCCTTTGGTCCTTGTCGTCGAGCCCCAGGCTCCGGCATGGGCACAGCATATCGTCCAATTCCTCCAAACAGGGGAGCTTCCTGAGGAGCAGGAAGAAGCGGAAAAAGTAGCTCGTCGGTCCGCCCTGTACCAGTTCGTCAATGACGTCCTGTACAGGAGAAGGCCAAACGGTGTGAAATTGAAGTGCATCCCCTGGGAGGAAGGACTGGAGCTGTTGGCGGAGATACATGGAGGCACTTCCCTGATTCTTTGCCGGAGTCCCTACAGCCTCTCTTCTTTCCTTTGCTTTCCTTGGCGGGATCTGCCGCTACCTCTGCCGCGACCGCGTCCTGGTACATCTTGTCCATACAAACAATTGCATTCTTCTCATCTGATGGAATAGTGATGACCCCCAGTGGCCTAGGCATCTTCAAGGTGTCGTAGGAATAGTGGGATGCCGCCATGAACTTAGCCAAGGCTAGGCGTCCAAGAATCCCATTGTACGGCAGGGGAGATCAACCACATCAAACACAATCTTCTCAGTCCAGTAATTCAGTTCTCCCCCAATGTTACCGGCAACGTGATCTTTCCCTTGGGATGGCTCCTGCAGGGATTAACTCCTTGAAATGTGCCGGTAACCTCTAGCTCATCTTCTCCTATCTGAAGCTTGCTGATGACTGCCGGGGAAATCGAATTCAACCTGGCCCCGCCATCCGCCAACATCTTTGTGACCTTGGGGTTGCGGATTGTTTGGGAGACTAACAACGGCAAACATTCTACCGCAGTAGTACGGCTAGGATGGTCTTCCTCGTCGAAGATGATGTGTGACACCCCGAGGCCGATGTGGCAGGTGTCTTCCAGTTATTCGCCATCATTGCCATGTCATCATGTGCATTTCATCTGCATGTTTTTTCAAAACTTGCATTCGTCCTGGTTTCCCAGTTTTCTTTGTTTCCGTTTCGGCATCCGACACTCTCACATGCACCCGCCGCACCTTCCAGATCTTGTTTCGTGAGCGGGAGAAAAACGTTCTTAGAATGGGCCGAGAGTTGATGAGTGGTCTTGGTATATCATAGGTAGGCCGCCTATCAAATTTCGTTCCATTTGGAGGTTGTTTGATGCCCCAACTTAACCGCGTTAACCGTTGGACCTCTTTATCTTTGTAGCCCAACACCCCTTCACAACAGCCCGCTAGCCCATCTAAACCCCATCCATACTCTTCGATGTTGGATCACGATCATGTGGGCAAACATCGCACCTCAATAGCCCTATCCTTGATCCTTCTACCTATATAAACACCTCCCCCTCCAAAATCCAGCAAACCCTAGATCAAACCCCTCCCCCCTCCACCATGTCGGACGCGTCCACCCCGCCGCCGGACGCGTCCACCGCCGCCAACCACGTCGCCCGGCCAATCCCAGCCCGACACCTCAGCGCCAGCAGCCGCCGCGGCCCACCAGGGGCTGCCGCATGTCCACCTGCATAGTCCCCGCCTCCGCGGCCCGCCCTAGCCCGCACGCCCGTCCACACGTCCCCGCTCCGCTCCGCTGCCCTACTCTCCGTCCCCGCCGCCTCGGGTCGCTTCGCCCCTGCCGACGAGCCCGCGCGCCTCCATGACCGCCGCTGCCGCGCCACCGGAGCTCGCTGGAGAGGCCCGCCGCCGCTCGCATCTCCTCACCGCCCCGCCTCCTGCTCCTCCCAGCGCCACCCCGCGCTCGTCCCCGTGCTGGCCGAGACGCACCTCGCCGCCGCCCGCGAGATCCGCGTCGGTGCTGCCCCGGAGAAGCCGCTGCCTCGACGTCCGCGCCTCCCCACGCTCTGCCGTCGGGCCCTCGCCCTGATCCGGCAAGGCGCCGCCGGATCCGCCCGTACCCGGCCTCCCCCTCGCCTTCCTCCGCCACTATGGAGCACTTCTGGCTCGTCGGAGCTCTCCGCCCGCTGCCGGGACGCCCCCGTCCCTGGATCCGTCCGAGCACTGAACCAAATGGCCCCGCTGCACCGACTCGTCCCCGGGACCCCTCCGTCCAGTTTTTCCCGGGAGGTAGTTTTGGCTAAGTCATCAGATAACAACATCATGTTGCATTATTGTGAGTCGTGTATCTTTGTGCATGTTGGTCCGATTGTTGTGTATGATATGCCAAATTGTTCATCTCTAGATGCTCTAGAAGGTGGTGTAGGTTGCGTGCATGTTACTATCCATATTGATGCCTTAGTCTGTGCTGCAAAAGTGCTAAATGTTATAATCTGCTGGAAGTTATCATAACTTGCTGATTTGTCTTTTTCATAGCATTTTGCGTGATTATCTTTTAAGCATCATGTCAACATGTTTTATAAGCATCTTCATGCTATATTTACAGTGGCGCTATCCATGTATTTTTGTGTCACATGTGGTGACTAGCACAAGGATGCAAATATGGTACTTGGTATTGTTGATTTCAGTGACTAGGTGTTTTCTGCTAAGTCTGAACCTACTATATTATGCTGCCATGTTAACTTGATGCAACAAGTGAGTCCATGCATATTTGGGAGATGCTCAGTAAGGATGTTTTGTATATCTTGTTATTCTATATCCATTCGTTCCCTTGTTTTCAATTATAGTCTGCTTTAGCTTGTCATTTCCGTGCTCTCAAATTGCTAAATAATGTTGCTGTCAGTCTGTTATCAGTAAGTTCAGTTTTGCCATGTGAATAGCTAGTGTTCTATGTATCCTATGGCCATGTTATTTCCATGAGTAGCTGCACGAATATGCCTTATTGTTATTGGTTACATTCACTTTCCATGATATGCTTTATGTTGAGTTAACCGAGCTTGCAAACATGTCTACTTGTCGATGTTTCTGCCATGTTTACTAAATTCCACTTGCCATGATATGCTTTATGTTGAGTCTGTGAATCTGTTATGATTTGCAATCTTGTCTTGGTCAATTCCATTAATCTAGAGGTTATATGGAGATGCTTAGTAATCATGTTTGGCCATGTTTAACCTGTGCTTTAATGCCATGTTTTGTTTGCCATGATGTTGCACTGTAGCATGTTTGTTTCATGCCTTCAACATGTCAACATGTTATTTCTGCTCACATGTATGCCATGTTTTTCCTGTGTTATAAAGTTGCTTTTTGCATTGATCATAATGGATTAATCCTGATGCCTATGAACATGAACGTTGATGTTATTTGAAGCATGTAATCTGTAATTTGACTGCCTATCAAGTTTGTGTCCATATATTTCCTATAGCATGTTGTTTCCTTGATTGCAATTTTCTTCATTGTTGTTTTGGGCGGATTGTGTTTGAAACTTGTATTGAGTGTATGTGTTGAATCGTGGCTCCGTTTGGAGCATGCTATACATGAAACTTGCTTGGTTTTGCTTGTAGTTTCATCGTGCCATGTTGCATCCATGTTTTGAGTGTCTTTGCTTGATGTTTGAATGCATTTTGCATAATGTCATGTTTAATTTGTTTTGCTCATATCTTCTAGGTCGTAGCTCCGAATTAAATGAAGCTTATATGCAACTTTACTAGGAAGTCACGTAGATCATCATGGTGCATCTTAACTTGCTGTTTAACAACCTCAACTTAATGGTTTATTCAGATCTGTACCAATTTTGAAATTTGCATATGGGGAGTTTCCAGAATTGTTGTATGTTGATTCCAGCCTCTTTTAAACTTGATTTGATGGGTTGTTCTTGTATGCTTCCTCTCTTGCCATGAGTAGCAGCATGTAGCCTAGTCATGCATCATACTTGGGTGGGCATCATGTCATGTTTATGTGTTGCGTGTTTACCATGTTGTTTGCTTCTTTCTGGTTGTGCACCTTCTCAATAGTTCCTGTTTCGTTGCGATCGTGAGTATTTGTTCGACTACGCCTATTCGTCTTCTTCATGGACTCGTTCTTCTTCCTAGCATGATTTCAGGCTTGATGACCGTCATCTCTGATCTCACTACTATCTTTGCTATGCTAGTTGTCTCGATGCTATCGCTATGTCGCGCTACCTACCACTTGTTTATCAAGCCTCCCAAATTGCCATGGTAGCCTCTAACCTTTTCCACCATCCTAGCAAACTGTTGTTTGGCTATGTTACCGATTTGCTCAGCCCGTCTTATAGCGTTGCTAGTTGCAGGTGCAGTTGCAGGTTGTTCCATGTTGGGACATGGATATTACGGGATATCAAAATATCTCTTATTTAATTAATGCATCTATATACTTGGTAAAGGATGGAAGGCTCGGCCTTTTGCCTGGTGTTTTGTTCCACTCTTGCCGCCTTAGTTTCTGTCATACCGGTGTTTTTTTCCTTGATTTTGCGTCCCTAACACGATGAGGGTTTATGATACCCGCCGGCTCGCCGCCCACGCCGGTCTCCATTGCCGCACTCCACCTTCGTTTGCTGCTAAGGAGAGAAGGAAAGAACAAAGGACGAGTTGTCCAAGTAAAGTTGGACTAAAGTCAAAGGAGCCAGGTGCTCAAAGGAGCTACATCACAAATTAGATATATTTTTGACCCCCAGTATCCACGGTCATCTAAAAAAAGAAAAAAAAGGCCACATGGATTCTACTGTTTTATCAGACCTACGTCTAGGCGCAGCGACCGTGTTCATCTGACGAAATATACCACGTGCTACTATTTCTATCTATTTTTAGTACATATTTTTAATCAAAGAGCAATTACTTTGGTATGTATATTTTTATATATAGGACAATAATTCATTTCAAAGGCGGTGACATGCTGGCCTATGAAGTGTGTGTCAGCATCATCATGCACTAGCATCCGCGCCCGCTTGCTGTTGAATGGGTGTGCACAAGCTGCCACCCGTGCAGCTCGATCTACACCGGCTTACAATGCCATGGCTGACTCATCTGTCTGTTGTCGCAGCTGACTCGCCCTTGATTGATTTCAGCTTCACCGTAGTGATAATCAACTCCGCGGCGGATACTTTCCGACCTATCATACGAGGACAAGTTGTCTACGGAAAAAGGGACCGTTATATCATTGAGTTGTTGAATTAATCATACCGGGAGTATATCACGGTCAAGTATGGATAATCTCAAGCCAACTCCTCAAGTCGTCTTAAGACTCGGGGGCTACAAAGACATGACTTAGCAAATCTTGCCAGTTTCAGCAAATTCAAGAACCCTAGGACATTGGAGGGAAAAATAACCCGGTCCCAGAGGCTACCTCCATATTGATGAAAATTTAAAGGCCGTCAGAACATTTCCGGCTTAAAAAGAAGGATTCCGGTTTAAAACCGGGCTCAAGGGAAATTTATCTCACAAAAGTTGTGAGTTCTCAATATCCAGCTTAACATCCGGTTCAGAAGGAGGAGATCTCTCGCAAGTTCGATCTCTAAGTAAAATTAAAGGTCACTTGAGGGCTTCCTGCTCAATGAGCATAGTTGTTCATACCCTCTTGATCTGGTTTCCAAGTCGTCTCATTGCTCACTTGGGGGCTTCCTGCTTAATGAACATAGTTGTTCATACCCTCTTGATCCGTTTTCCAAGCCGTCTCATAAGGTCACTTGGGGGCTTCCTGCTCAATGAGCATAGCTGTTCACACCCTCTTGATCCGGTTTCCAAGCCGTCTCATAAGGTCACTTGGAGGCTTCCTGCTCAATGCGCATATCTATTGACACCCTCTTGATCCGGTTTCCAAGTTGTCTCATAACGTCACTTGGGGGCTTCCTGCTCAATGAGCAAAGCTATTCACACCCTCTTGATCTGGTTTCCAAGACGTCTCATAAGGTAACTTGGGGGCTTCCTGCTCACCGAGCATAGCTGTTCACACCCGCTTGATCCGGTTTACAAGCCGTATTTGAGTTAAGCATGTATGTTTGCAAGATGCTACTCCACCAGGAGACCCGCCGAACTCTTGACAGTTACTCTTTTCAATAAGACCCTGAAATTGTCAAGGTTAAAACGGCCGCCTTTGTCACATGAGAGTCCGCTTACAGAGAGCTAGGATAAACTCACCTGCTGCCATAGTCTCTCCGCTATGTGGCCCGTTCGTACTCTTAACAGTCAATCTTTTCAATAAGACCCTAAACTAGTTAAGGTTAAGACGACGGATTTACGTCACGAGAGAGCTGGCTTATGGGATAAATGGTTTCACGCCAAACTTTTTTTAAGTAAAACTGGTTTTTTTTTCAAAAAACAGAATAGAGCTAGACTCTTCTGGACCTGTAAAGCTTCTTGCTTATGGACTTACATCCTTACAGCATCATTATGATATCGGTCTATAGGTATAACTTTGCATATTTAAATATTTAGGGGTTTCTATAACCCGCCCTGGCTATGGACTTTAAGTCACTAGCATACTTTGGATTGCGCAATTGGAATCATGTGCTTATAAATCTTTGGGTTGTCGCCCTCACCGGATATGGCGATGTAAGCCGGCAGTATGAGCCAATTTAAAAGTATGTTTTTAATTGTTATAAGAATATGTGAGGTTTGATAACCCGCCCTCGCTTTGAGTCGCCAGTATATTTTTGGCTTCGATGGCCTTAATTCAATTCTAGTCTTCTCCATAATTGCATAAGACTATATTATGTTTGAGTTGTTACCTACCCTGGCTTTTGACGTTAAGTCGCCAGGGCATATGTTGTTTAAACTTTGTGCAGTTCTGTAGGAAAAGCAGAGCTATGGCTTACATAAACGATTAAGTTCAAGCCCTTCATCAAATAATAAAATTGGTGTTTCAAAAGGGTTATCAGTTCTTAATTTTTACAAAGGCTATAAATCGCCGGGTTACAAAAATCCCGGATTACAATGGATGCGCATTAAGTCGCCATCGGCCAAGATCCGTCGGATATTTAACTCCGGATTTACTTGTCAACACATAAGGTATTCAAATCTTTAATAGCCAAACTTGGCTAGATTTTCATTTTGTAATTGAATGATTGGGGTTTTCATACCGAATTATATTATATTTAATAGTCAACATGGCTGGATTTTTATTATGATTATCAATAATAAGTATTATGATTGAGATTTTCAAAAGTCACTTCAAAGCAATGGCTATTATTTCTTCATCCAAGAGTATCGGTTCACAATCGAGAGCCTGGTTCAATATTGATACGCAAAGGCTTTTCAGCAACATAAAACTGGACAATGGATATGGTTTTATTTAGTCCCGAGTTGTTGCAGGCATACGACCCAACACTTGGGGGCTACATTATTCAAATCAAGATTACATCGAATATGCAAGTCCCATGTCATTGCAAGCATGCACCACGGCACTTGGGGGCTAATGCAAGGTCGTTTTTGAAGGAAATATGCCCTAGAGGCAATAATAAAGTTATTATTTATTTCCTTATATCATGATAAATGTTTATTATTCATGCTAGAATTGTATTAACTGGAAACATAATACATGTGTGAATACATAGACAAACAGAGTGTCACTAGTATGCCTCTACTTGACTAGCTCATTAATCAAAGATGGTTATGTTTCCTAGCCATGAACAAAGAGTTGTTATTTGATTAATGAGATCACATCATTAGTTGAATGATCTGATTGACATGACCCATTCCATTAGCATAGCACCCGATCATTTAGTATGTTGCTATTGCTTTTATCCATGACTTATACATGTTCCTTTAACTATGAGATTATGCAACTCCCGTTTATCATAGGAACACTTTGTGTGCTACCAAACGTCACAACGTAACTGGGTGATTATAAAGGTGCTCTACAGGTGTCTCCGAAGGTACATGTTGGGTTGGCATATTTCGAGATTAGGATTTGTCACTCCGATTGTCGGAGAGGTATCTCTGGGCCCTCTCGGTAATGCACATCACATAAGCCTTGCAAGCATTGCAACTAATGTGTTAGTTGTGAGATGATGTATTACGGAACGAGTAAAAAGACTTGCCGGTAACGAGATTGAACTAAGTATTGGATACCGACGATCGAATCTCGGGCAAGTAACATACCGATGACAAAGGGAACAAACGTATGTTGTTATGCGGTCTGACCGATAAAGATCTTCGTAGAATATGTAGGAGCCAATATGGGCATCCAGGTCCCGCTATTGGTTATTGACTGGAGACGTATCTCGGTCATGTCTACATTGTTCTCGAACCCGTAGGGTCCGCACGCTTAAGGTTTCGATGACAGTTATATTATGAGTTTATGAGTTTTGATGTACCGAAGGGGTTCGGAGTCCCGGATGAGATCGGGGACATGACGAGGAGTCTCGAAATGGTCGAGACGTAAAGATCGATATATTGGACGACTATATTCGGACATCGGAAGGGTTCTGAGTGATTCGGGTATTTTCGGGAGTACCGGGGAGTTACGGGATTACGGGAGAAGTAATGGGCCTTGATGGGCTTTAGTGGGAAGAGGAAAAGGCTGCTGCGCCCCCCCTCCCCTTTGGTCCGAATTGGACTAGGGAAAAGGGGGCCGGCCACCTTTCCTACTCCTCCTATTCCTTCTCCCTTCCTCCCCTTTTGGTGGACTCCTACTAGGACTTGGAGTCCTAGTAGGACTCCATATGCTGGCCGCACCTTTTGCCTTGGCCGGCCTCCTCCTCCTCCATCCTTTATATACTGAGGCAAGGGGCACCCCATAGACACACAAGTTGATCTACGGATCGTTCCTTAGCCGTGTGCGGTGCCCCCTTCCACCAAATTCCACCTCGATCATATCGTTGCAGTGCTTAGGCGAAGCCCTGCGCCGGTAACACATCAAGATCGTCACCACGCCGTCGTGCTGACGGAACTCTTCCCCGACGCTTTGCTGGATCGGAGCCCGGGGATCGTCATCGAGCTGAACGTGTGCAGAACTCGGAGGTGCCGTACGTTCGGTGCTTAGATCGGTTGGATCGCGAGGAGAACGTACGACTACTTCCTCTACGTACGACTACTTCCTCTACGTTGTATCAACGCTTCCGCTTCGGTCTACGAGGGTACGTAGACAAACACTCTCCCCTCTCGTTGCTATGCATCACCATGATCTTGCGTGTGCGTAGGAAAATTTTTGAATTTACTGCGTTCCCCAACAGTGGCATCCGAGCCTAGGTTTTATGGTTGATGTTATTTGCACGAGTAGAACACAAGTGAGTTGTGGACGATACAAGTCATACTGCCTACCAGCATGTCATACTTTGGTTCAGCGGTATTGTTGGATGAGACGATCCGGACCAACCTTACGCGTACGCTTACGCGAGACCGGTTCCCTCGACGTGCTTTGCACAGAGATGGCTTGCGGAAGACTGTCTCTCCAACTTTAGTTGAACCGAGTGTGGCTACGCCCGGTCCTTGAGAAGGTTAAAACGGAGTCTATTTGACAAACTATCGTTGTGGTTTTGATGCGTAGGTAAGATGAGTTCTTGCTTAAAGCCCGTAGCAGCCACGTAAAACTTGCAACAACAAAGTAGAGGACGTCTAACTTGTTTTTGCAGGGCATGTTGTGATGTGATATGGTCAAGACGTGATGCTAAATTTTATTGTATGAGATGATCATGTTTTGTAACCAAGTTATCGGCAACTGGCAGGAGCCATATGGTTGTCGCTTTATTGTATGCAATGCAATCGCGATGTAATGCTTTACTTTATTGCTAAACGGTAGTGATAGTCGTAGAAGCATAAGATTAGCGAGACGACAACGATGCTGCGATGAAGATCAAGGTGTCGCGCCGGTGACGATGGTGATCATGACGGTGCTTCGAAGATGGAGATCACAAGCACAAGATGATGATGGCCATATCATATCACTTATATTGATTGCATGTGATGTTTATCCTTTTATGCATCTTATCTTGCTTTGATTGACGGTAGCATTATAAGATGATCTCTCACTAAATTATCAAGAAGTGTTCTCCCTGAGTATGCACCGTTGCGAAAGTTCTTCGTGCTGAGACACCACGTGATGATCGGGTGTGATAGGCTCTACGTTCAAATACAACGGGTGCAAAACAGTTGCACACGCGGAATACTCAGGTTTAACTTGACGAGCCTAGCATATACAGATATGGCCTCGGAACACAGAGACCGAAAGGTTGAGCGTGAATCATATAGTAGATATGATCAACATAGTGATGTTCACCATTGAAACTACTCCATCTCACGTGATGATCGGACATGGTTTAGTTGATTTGGATCACGTGATCACTTAGAGGATTAGAGAGATGTCTATCTAAGTGGGAGTTCTTAAGTAATATGATTAATTGAACTTAAATTTATCATGAACTTAGTCCTGGTAGTATTAGCATATCTATGTTGTAGATCAATAGCTCATGTTGTTGCTTCCCTATGTTTATTTTTGATATGTTCCTAGAGAAAATTGTGTTGAAAAATGTTAGTAGCAATGATGCGGATTGGATCCGTGATCTGAGGTTTATCCTCATTGCTGCACAGAAGAATTATGTCCTTGATGCACCGCTAGGTGACGGACCTTTTGCAGGAGCAGATGCAGACGTTATGAACGTTTTGCTAGCTCAATATGATGACTACTTAATAGTTTAGTGCACCATGCTTAACGGCTTAAGAATCGGGACTTCAAAGATGTTTTGAACGTCATGGACCATACAAGATGTTCCAGGAGTTGAAGTTAATATTTCAAGCAAATACCCGAGTTGAGAGATATGAAGTCTCCAACAAGTTCTATAGCTAAAAGATGGAGGAGAATCGCTCAACTAGTGAGCATGTGCTCAGATTGTCTGGGTACTTCAATCGCTTGAATCAAGTGGGAGTTAATCTTCCAGATAAGATAGTGATTGACAGAATTCTCTAGTCACCATCACCAAGTTAGTAGAACTTCGTGATGAACTATAATATGCAAGGGATAACGGAAAATATTCCCAAGCTCTTCGCGATGCTAAAATCGGCGAAGGTAGAAATCAAAGAAAAAACATCAAGTGTTGATGGTTGACAAGATCACTAGTTTCAAGAAAAGGGCAAAAGGGAAGAAGGGGAACTTCAAGAAGAACGGCAAGCAAGTTGCTGCTCAAGTGAAAAAGCCCAAGTCTAGTCCTAAGCCTAAGACTAAGTGCTTCTACTGCAAAGAGACTGGTCACTGGAAGCGGAACTACCCCAAGTGATTGGCGGATAAGAAGGATGGCAAAGTGAACATAAGTATATTTGATATACATGTTATTGATGTGTACTTTACTAGTGTTCATAGCAACCCCTCAGTATTTGGTACTAGTTCAAGTTGCTAAGATTAGTAACTCGAAACGGGAGTTGCAGAATGAACAAAGACTAGTTAAAGGGCAAGGTGACGATGTGTGTTGGAAGTGGTTCCAAGATTGATATGATCATCATCACACACTCCCTATACTTTCGAGATTAGTGTTGAAACTAAATAAGTGTTATTTGGTGTTTGCGTTGAGCATGAATATGATTTGATCATGTTTATTGCAATACGGCTATTCATTTAAGTAAGAGAATAAATTGTTGTTCTGTTTACATGAATAAAACCTTCTATGGTTATACACACCAACGAAATGGTTTGTTGGATCTCGATCATAGTGATACACATATTCATAATATTGAAGCCAAAAGATGCAAAGTTAATAATGATAGTGCAACTTATTTGTGGCACTGCCGTTTAGGTCATATTGGTGTAAAGCGCATGAAGAAACTCCATGCTGATGGGATTTTGAATCACTTGATGCTTGCGAACCATGCCTCTTGGGCAAGATGACTAAAACGACGTTCTCCGGAACAATGGAGCAAGCAACAGATTTGTTGGAAATCATACATACTGATGTATATGGTCCGATGAATATTAAGGCTCGCGACAAGTATCATTATTTACTGACCCTCACAGATGATTTGAGCAGATATGGGTATATCTACTTGATGAAACATAAGTCTGAAAAATTTGAAAAGTTCAAAGAATTTCAGAGTGAAGTGGAAAATCATCGTGACAAGAAAAATAAAGTTTCTACGATCTGATCGCAGAGACGAATATTTGAGTTACGAGTTTGGTCTTCAATTAAAACAATGTGGAATAGTTTCACAAACTCATGCCACCTGGAACACCGCAGCATAATGGTGCGTCCGAACGTCATAACCGTACTTTATTAGATATAGTACAATCTATGATGTTTCTTACCGATTTACCAATATCGTTTTGGGATCATGCATTAGAGACAAACTGCATTCACGTTAAAAGGGGCACCATCTAAATCCGTTGAGACGACACCGTATGAACTATGGTTTAGCAATAAACCTAAGCTGTCGTTTCTTAAAGTTTGGGGCTGCGATGCTTATGTGAAAAAGCTTCAACCTGATAAGCTCGAACCCAAATCGGAGAAATGTGTCTTCATAGGATATCCAAAGGAAACTGTTGGATACACCTTCTATCACAGATCCGAAGGCAAGACTTTTGTTGCTAAGTTCGGAAACTTTCTAGAGAAAGAGTTTCTTTCGAAAGAAGTGAGTGGGAGGAAAGTAGAACTTGATAAGGTAATTGTACCTTCTCCCTTAATTGGAAAGTAGTTCATCACAGAAAACTGTTCCTGTGACTACTACACCAATTAGTGAGGAAGCTAATGATGATGATCATGTAACTTCAAGATCAAGTTACTACCGAATCTCGTAAATAAACCAGAGTGAGATCCGCACCAGAGTGGTACGGTAATCCTGTTCTGGAAGTCATGTTACTAGACCATGACGAACTTGCGAACTATGAGGAAGCGATGATGAGCCCAGATTCCGCAAAATGGTTAGAGGCCATGAAATCTGAGATATGATCCATGTATGAGAACAAAGTATGGACTTTGATGGATTTGCCCAATGATCGGCAAGCCAAAGAAAATAAATGGATCTTGAAGAGGAAGGCGGACACTGATAGTAGTGTTACTATCTACAAAGCTAGAATTGTCGCAAAAGGTTTTCGACAAGTTCAAGGTGTTGACTACGATGAGAGTTTCTCACTCGTATCTATGCTTAAGTCTGTCCGAATCATGTTAGCAATTGCCGCATTTTATGAAATCCGGCAAATGGATAAACAAAACTACATTCCTTAATGGATTTATTAAATAAGAGTTGTATACGATGCAACTAGAAGGTTTTGTCGATCCTGAAGGTGTTAACAAAATATGCAAGCTCCAGCGATCCATCTATGGACTGGTGCAAGCATCTCGGAGTTGGAATATACGCTTTGATAAGTTGATCAAAGCATATAGTTTTATACAGACTTGCGGTGAAGCCTGTATTTACAAGAAAGTGAGTGGGAGCACTACAGTATTTCTGATAAGTATATGTAAATGACATATTATTGATCGGAGATAATGTAGAATTATTCTGTAAAGCATAAAGGAGTATTTGAAAGGAGTTTTTCGAAGAAGGACCTCAGTGAAGCTGCTTACATATTGAGCATCAAGATCTATAGAGATAGATCAAGACGCTTGATAAGTTTTTCAATAAGTACATACCTTGAAAAGATTTTGAAGTAGTTCAAAATGGAACAGTCAAAGAAAGAGTTCTTGCCTGTATTACAAGGTGTGAAATTGAGTAAGACTCAAAGCCCGACCACGGCAGAAGATAGAAAGAGAATGAAAGTCATTCCCTATGCCTCAGCCATAGGTTCTATAAAGTATGCCATGCTGTATACCAGACCTATTGTATACCCTACCCTGAGATTGGCACGGGAGTACAATAGTGATCTAGGAGTAGATCACTGGACGGCGGTCAAAATTATCCTTAGTGGAATAAGGATATGTTTCTCGATTATGGAGGTGACAAAAAGGTTCGTCGTAAAAGGTTACGTCGATGCAAGTTTTGACACTAATCTGGATGACTCTAAGTCTCAATCTAGATACATATTGAAAGTGGGAGCAATTAGCTAAAGTAGCTCCGTGCAGAGCATTGTAGACATAGAAAATTGCAAAATACATAACGGATCTGAATGTGGCAGACCCGTTGACTAAACTTCTCTCACAAGCAAAAGTCACACTATAGTACTCTTTGGGTGTTAATCACATAGCAATGTGAACTAGATTGCTGAATCTAGTAAACCCTTTGGGTGTTGGTCACATATCGATGTGAACTATTGCTGATAAATCACATGGCGATGTGAACTAGATTATTGACTCTAGTGCAAGTGGGAGACTGAAGGAAATATGCCCTAGAGGCAATAATAAAGTTATTATTTATTTCCTTATATCATGATAAATGTTTATTATTCATGCTAGAATTGTATTAACTGGAAACATAATACATGTGTGAATACATAGACAAACAGAGTGTCACTAGTATGCCTCTACTTGACTAGCTCATTAATCAAAGATGGTTATGTTTCCTAGCCATGAACAAAGAGTTGTTATTTGATTAACGAGATCACATCATTAGTTGAATGATCTGATTGACATGACCCATTCCATTAGCATAGCACCCGATCATTTAGTATGTTGCTATTGCTTTTATCCATGACTTATACATGTTCCTTTAACTATGAGATTATGCAACTCCCGTTTATCATAGGAACACTTTGTGTGCTACCAAACGTCACAACGTAACTGGGTGATTATAAAGGTGC
Organism: Aegilops umbellulata; assembly: GCA_032464435.1. Taxonomy (NCBI): domain Eukaryota; kingdom Viridiplantae; phylum Streptophyta; class Magnoliopsida; order Poales; family Poaceae; genus Aegilops; species Aegilops umbellulata. Next base: position 194,802,136 of record CP136055.1, read on the forward strand.
TCTACAGGTGTCTCCGAAGGTACATGTTGGGTTGGCATATTTCGAGATTAGGATTTGTCACTCCGATTGTCGGAGAGGTATCTCTGGGCCCTCTCGGTAATGCACATCACATAAGCCTTGCAAGCATTGCAACTAATGTGTTAGTTGTGAGATGATGTATTACGGAACGAGTAAAGAGACTTGCCGGTAACGAGATTGAACTAAGTATTGGATACCGACGATCGAATCTCGGGCAAGTAACATACCGATGACAAAGGGAACAAACGTATGTTGTTATGCGGTCTGACCGATAAAGATCTTCGTAGAATATGTAGGAGCCAATATGGGCATCCAGGTCCCGCTATTGGTTATTGACTGGAGACGTGTCTCGGTCATGTCTACATTGTTCTCGAACCCGTAGGGTCCGCACGCTTAAGGTTTCGATGACAGTTATATTATGAGTTTATGAGTTTTGATGTACCGAAGGGGTTCGGAGTCCCGGATGAGATCGGGGACATGACGAGGAGTCTCGAAATGGTCGAGACGTAAAGATCGATATATTGGACGACTATATTCGGACATCGGAAGGGTTCTGAGTGATTCGGGTATTTTCGGGAGTACCGGGGAGTTACGGGATTACGGGAGAAGTAATGGGCCTTGATGGGCTTTAGTGGGAAGAGGAAAAGGCTGCTGCGCCCCCCCTCCCCTTTGGTCCGAATTGGACTAGGGAAAAGGGGGCCGGCCACCTTTCCTACTCCTCCTATTCCTTCTCCCTTCCTCCCCTTTTGGTGGACTCCTACTAGGACTTGGAGTCCTAGTAGGACTCCATATGCTGGCCGCACCTTTTGCCTTGGCCGGCCTCCTCCTCCTCCATCCTTTATATACTGAGGCAAGGGGCACCCCATAGACACACAAGTTGATCTACGGATCGTTCCTTAGCCGTGTGCAGTGCCCCCTTCCACCAAATTCCACCTCGATCATATCGTTGCAGTGCTTAGGTGAAGCCCTGCGCCGGTAACACATCAAGATCGTCACCACGCCGTCGTGCTGACGGAACTCTTCCCCGACGCTTTGCTGGATCGGAGCCCGGGGATCGTCATCGAGCTGAACGTGTGCAGAACTCGGAGGTGCCGTACGTTCGGTGCTTAGATCGGTTGGATCGCGAGGAGAACGTACGACTACTTCCTCTACGTACGACTACTTCCTCTACGTTGTATCAACGCTTCCGCTTCGGTCTACGAGGGTACGTAGACAAACACTCTCCCCTCTCGTTGCTATGCATCACCATGATCTTGCGTGTGCGTAGGAAAATTTTTGAATTTACTGCGTTCCCCAACAGTTTTTTAACTCGCCTTGTTGAAGACCCGACCCATCACATAGTGATGAGCCGGCCCTTGGGGGCTACACATTGCTGCTCAAGTCTACATGATCATATCTACAAAGTCCCTGCTCATTATTACATAACGACCCGACACTTGGGGGTTACACATGGGAAGTTCAAAATGTGCAAGTTTATGATTGGCAAATTACATGAGCAAATCTGGATTTCTCCAAAGTTGCAGCATTTATATTAAAGCCAGTCTTAAGCTATCACTATGTTCTCCTCTTAAGACTTGGGGGCTACAGATGATATGCATATAAGGGAGGAACATCTTCACATTCTCAGTTTTGAGCAAACCAGGTATTGTATTATTACTGGAGAAATTTGCAAAGTTTATTTCTTCTAAGCTATTCATAGAAAGGTTTAGAGAGCCGACTCAATGATTGGAAAGCTACATGTACAAAAGCAAGCACCAAGTCGCTATAAGATTGACCTGGCGTCTGCAACAATCATGACCCGGCGTCAGCAAAAGTTATGACCTAGCATCAACAACAATCATGACCCGGCATTATCAATCATAACCCGGCAATTTCGAGGATCACAATTTTACAAGCTCTAGCATCATTAAGCCGGAGTATTTAAAAGATGGTTCAGCTCCAGAAGGACATCTTAAGTCCAATATTTTTATTAAGTAAGAGCATTGAAGGCCGACTCAAATGGAGTCTTTCTTATAATATTTGTCTACAAGCAAATTGACTATGAAGCTGGCCTATTGACCTGGACTTTCCAGAATAAGGACATGACAAGGACTTAAGGATGATCAGGTGCTAGCTTAGAAAAACTTTTAAATCGGAGCACAACCTGTTAAATTTGTTCTTGTGTTTATTTTGCAGGACCAGTTTAAACTTGGATAAATCCAAATTAAACTGGGGGCTAATGTCGGGGATATACCCCACGGTATGACCCAGCCGGATGCATGACTCGGCCGAGACTTGGCGCCTCATCGGTAACCCGCCCATAGACTGGCGACTCACTGGTCTGGCGACTCACTGATAACCCCGACTGCAGGTCAACTAGATGACAAGGCCAAAGGCCCAGAAGGCCAGCTCATGTTATAGTAGGCCGGCTTAAGAGGAAAGGCATAAGGAATATTCCCTTACAAAGGAAGCAAGACTAGGATTCCACTTGTTATAGAATAGGCCTAATCCTACTAGGACTCCACATGTAACCCGCCCCTCCAACTTATATAAGGAGGGGCAGGGCACCCCAAGAGGGGGAAGTTTTTCACAAGTTTAGACAAACAAGTCAATAGCTCTTGAGAGAGAAGTAGCCAAAGGGAACCCTTGTAATCGTGAGCACCATGATCAATATCAATCAAGCAGGATGTAGGATTTTACCTCTGCCATGAGGGGCCGAACCTGGGTAAAATCTCGCGTCTCTCATCCCACTCAAGCCCTCTCAAGCTATCACATAGATGCATTGGACTCATGACTAAGTCCTCACACTAAGGTCATATGCCGGGACAAATTCTCGACAGTAGCCGACGTTTCCGACGATGTGATCATTAACACCGATGAAGAGCTATACTGTCTTCATTAGTGATAGGCTGTCGGCGTTCTGGGAACCAGGGTACCCATACTTGCCTGCGTGCGGCCGACAGCGTGGAACACTCGACGGCCTGGGATGGACCATCTACAAGACCGCCAAGACAAGACCCTCGCGAGGGGTGAGGGAGTCCTGGATTAGGGGGTCCTCGGATAGCCGGACTATATCCTTTGGCCGGACTGTAGGACTATGAAGATACAAGATTGAAGACTTCATCCCGTGTCCGGATGGGACTCTCCTTGGCGTGTAAGGAAAGCTTGTCAATACGGATATGTAGATCTCCTCCCTTGTAACCGACTCTGTGTAACCCTAGCCCTCTCCGGTGTCTATATAAACCGGAGGGTTTAGTCCGTAGGACAACAACAATCATACCATAGGCTAGCTTCTAGGGTTTAGCCTCTATGATCTCGTGGTAGATCAACTCTTGTAATACTCATATCATCAAGATCAATCAAGGAGGAAGTAGGGTATTACCTCCATCGAGAGGGCCCCAACCTGGGTAAACATCGTGTCCCCTGCCTCCTGTTACCATCCGCCTTAGACGCACAGTTCGGGACCCCCTACCCGAGATCCGCCGGGTTTGACACCGACATAGGTGCTTTCATTGAGAGTTCCATTGTGCCGTCACCGTAAGGCTTGATGGCTCCTTCGATCGTCGGCAACGATGCAATCCAGGGTGAGGTTTTCCTCCCCGGACAGATCTTCGTATTCGGCGGCTTCGCACTGCGGGCCAACTCGCTTGGCCATCTGGAGCAGATCGAGAGCTACGCCCCTGGCCATCAGGTTAGGTTCAGAAACTTGAACTATACTGCCGACATCCGCGGAGACTTGATATTTGACGGATTCGAACCCATATCGGGTGCGCCGCATAATCACGACGAGCATAGTGTAACTCTGTTGTCGGACAGTGTTCGGGAGATCACACCTGCAACTACTCCGGACCTCAATCCGGAACAAATTGCGCCATCCGAGGACGGGTGGATAGACCCCGCCATGGAGGCCACACTCTCAGTGGCGATAGAGCCGAATACTGACTTCACCCCTTACGAGAGCCGTTTTGTCGAACCATTGGATTCGTCCCCGGCCACGGGCTCCGAGCCGCCTGTATCCGTGCCTATCGAATCCGATTGGGCACCAATCATGGAGTTTACCTCAGCGGATATCTTTCAGAACTCGCCTTTTGGCGATGTGCTAAATTCATTAAGGTTCCTCTCCTTGTCAGGAGAACCTTGGTTGAACTATGTCTGGCTAGAATGGGATGTGGACGACGAAGAAATTCGCTCCCCACCCACCACCCACTTAGTAGCCACTGTCGATGATTTAACCGACATGCTTGACTTCGACTCCGAAGACATCGACGGTATGGACGACGATGCAGGAGACGAACAGGAACCACCGCCGCCTCATCATATGATATATACATGGTGGATACCCCCAAAGAAGGCAATAGCGGTAAGACAGCGGAGGATGACCCCTCCAAGAAGCAACCCAAGCATCGATGTCAGCAGCGCCGCTCTAAGTCTCGCCATAGCAAAAGTAGTGATACTGGCACAAGAGACAATAACACTCCGGATAGTGCCGAAAATGATGACAATCCCCTCCTGCCAGATCTAGAGCGCGAGGATGAACAAGCTAGCCCTCCAGAACAGGCAGCAGATGGAGAAACGGAGGATGACACTTACATGCCTCTCTCTGAAGACGAGGTGAGCCTCGACGATGAAGAATTTATCGTGCCCGAGGATCTCGTCGAGCAGGAGCGCATCAAGCGCCGACTCATAGCCACAGCAAATAGCCTGAAGAAAAAGCAACAACAGCTTCAAGCTGATCAAGATTTGCTAGCAGACAGATGGACCAAAGTCCTTGCGGCCGAGGAATACGAACTCGAACGCCCCTCCAAGAGTTACCCAAAGCGCAGGTTGCTACCCCGACTCGATAGGGAAGCATTGAAACCTACATCACCAGCGTACGATGTGGCTGATCGGCCACCTCATGGCCGAGACAGAGAAGTATTTTAGCCTGAAGTTCAGCCTGCACCCCGCCGCCACTCAAACAAAAATACCAAGGCCTGGGGCAACACACGGGACCTACGAGACGTATTGGAAAACAAAGCAAAACATGCAAGATCGATCTACGAATCACGGGGGCGCGCACCAATGCGGGACGATGACCGTCACGCCGGATACACTAACAGTAAATCCGGCCGTTGTTGAATACAACAGACAAGACTCATATGAACTGCATCGTGATATAGCCCGGCACAAAGGCGCAGCACACCCCCTATGCTTCACTGATGAAGTAATGGATCACGAATTCCCAGAGGGTTTTAAACCCGTAAATATTGAATCATATGATGGTACAACAGATCCCGCGGTATGGATCGAGGATTTCCTCCTCCACATCCACATGGCTCGCGGTGATGATCTACATGCCATCAAGTACCTCCCACTAAAACTCAAAGGACCAGCTCGGCATTGGCTGAATAGCTTGCCAGCAAACTCCGTTGGCAGTTGGGAGGATTTGGAAGATGCATTTCTTGAAAACTTCCAGGGCACTTATGTGTGACCATCGGATGCTGATGACTTGAGCCATATAACTCAGCAGCCAGGGGAATCGGCCCGACAATTTTGGACACGGTTCCTAACTAAGAAAAACCAAATTGTCGACTGTCCGGAAGCAGAGGCCTTAGCGGCATTTATGCATAACATCCATGACGAGTGGCTCGCCCGGCACCTCGGCTAGGAGAAGCCGAAGTCTATGACAGCCCTCACGACACTCATGACCCGCTTTTGCGCGGGTGAGGATAGCTGGCTGGCTCGCAGCAACAACACATCAAGGAATCCGGGCACTTCAGATATTGTTGATAGTCAAATTTGGCAGATTAAAAATATGGATCATGATGCTAATGTGCTATGCTGAAGATTGTTTTTTAACTGAAGATATACACACGCTGATGGAGTTGGGCAGGAAGTTGAAGATTTAGACTCCAGTTTTGTTCACGTACAATCACCATCAGGTATAAGATGAAGACGGGGCTACGGTTGAGCTATGCTTGATAATTTTGGAGCACAGAGAGGAACGGACGTCGCTGGTTATACTATTTTTATTGTCAAGGAAACCAGGTTCCTGTTTAGATTTTGAATGTACAGATAAGGACCAAATCTTGTAAAACAGAGTTGTAACCAGATCGGTCTCCTGATCGATCAAAGGATCAAAGTCCAGATCGCCCTATATATACGTAGGGTATAGCTGGCCATGGGAAGCCCGGCCCGGCCAGCTCGGCACGGCCGACGCTGCTTCCGGGCCGGGCTCAGGCCTAGATTTTGAACCCGATGGCCGGGCCAGGCCGGGCCCGGGCCCATCGTTTTTGCACTTTTCTGAAGGTCGGGCCAGGCTGCCCCGGAGCCCGACGGGCTTTTACGTGTTCGGGCCGGGCTCGGGCCGAGAAAACAGGCCCGACGGCCGGGCCGGGCCGGGCCCGGGCCTGGGTTTTTTGCGTCGAGCTTGGCTAGGCCCGGCCCGAAGCCCGGCCCGGCCCGAGGTATGGCCAGGTATGACGTAGGGTCAGAGGCCGGTAGAGGGACCCCAACATCGACAAAAACATATTTACTTTATTTCCACGCACAACTTTCCTTTCGTTCGTTTTCCCCATCGACTTCTCTGCTCTTGCCTGCAAGTTCAGAGATCGCCGTGGCAGTAGGCCAACCCTACGCTGCTGCACCCGGAAAACAGGACCTAGACGTCGCTTAGGCTCCGTTTGCCATTGATCCGTTGAAAATCCAACCAGAAGAATCAAGTTTTCTTTGAGATCAGCAAGAAGAAGGCCGTTCTTTTCCTCATACAGAAAAAGACAGCAAAAGAAAAGACCGGCTAGATTGTTGATCTGTTCAGGAATTAAGTGTGTTGTCGTGCAAATGATTTTCCCATCAACACAATTTGGCGACTCCGCTGGGGAATCGAGTCAATCGGCTATCATGTATGACGACAAGGCCGAACTCAACACCGGCAACATCATCAAACCCACATTAGATGAGTTGTCAAAAGAATATCGTCAGAAGTATGAGCAACGTTTGCAAGAATTTGAAATCGCTCAGCACCGGCGCAAGCAAGTGTTTGAAGATACAATGCTTTCCTGCTTCCAGAAGACTCGCCAAGGTGTCATCACGAAGGGACCTGATCTGCCATCCGTCATCGAAGCATCGAAGGTAGGATCGGTAAGTGAAATTACACATGGTCTCAAGGAAGAGATGGCTATTATGATTGATCAATCAGTAGGTGCATCTGTTCATAATACGCATGAAAATTATGTTAGAAATCTAGACAGCATGATCGCTGGTCATGTTAAAAATCTGTTTGAAAAGATGCAAGTTAGTAACTCTGTGCTACCGTTAGTGCCGTATTCTGACGGATAAAGAGATAGGCAGCCCTTAGCAACCGATGCTTCAACTTCAAATAATAATGATGTTAATATGCAGCACGAGGCTATACCTTTCGATTCATCAGCGCTCTTCACACCTTCTGGAGTACCACAATATGGTTTGCCGATGAATTTGTATGCTAACCACAATAGTAGTGGTCCGACTGTTAGTGTTTCACCAAGTGTTGCTAGATCAGGGCATGCATATGCACCTCCTGCATTTTCTTCGTCGGGTCCTACAGCTAGCCCTTACAACTCGGTTCCATCTATGATCAATAATCAAAGCCGAGTAGATATTATTCCAGCAAGCATTCCTGTGCCGTCATACCAGCCTATGATACATTATATGCCCGCAATGCCACCTCCGAATTTAACCAGTACACATGGTCAATTACCATCTAGTAATTTTAATAATTCTTTCAGAAATTTGCCACCCGCATAGCCGAACCAAGCACTCCAGCATGACCATAATATTCCACAACCTAGTATTGTAGGGCAACAACAGCAGATGGCACGAGATCGGCCTATGGCCGAGCCTCACACAGGGGCTGATAATCTTAAGGAACAATTGGCTACTGTCTTGAAGGATTCATTTGGGCTAGAACCAAAGGGGAATGCACGAGCTTATAGAAAGTTGTATCCTGATTATTATGATACTTTTCAGTATCCTAGGGGGTTCAGGTTACCGGGAGTTTGTTAAATTTACGGGAGAAGATGGTAGAACAACACTGGAGCATATTGCTCAATTTATTGTACAATGCGGCGAGGCTAGTGCTAGTGATGTGCTAAAGTTGAGATTATTTCCATTGTCCTTATCTGGCACAGCTTTTTCTTGGTTTTCTTCGCTTGCACCCAATTCTATTCATACATGGTCTCAGTTGGAACAGAAGTTTCATGAATATTTTTATACTGGAGATAATGAACTCAGATTGTCACATTTAACATCAGCTAAACAGATGTCACAGCCCTAGATTTGGCCTTTGCTTGTCATTGCATATGCATCCATGCATCATCTTAATTTCAAGGAAATTGAATTGAGGGAATTCTCAAGCCTCAGAAATCTTTTAAAAATGATTAACATTAAAATATTTTCAAATGAGCCCAACAAAATGTTCCTGCTAATCTATGAAAATATTGGCAAGAGGAAAAACTTAAAACAATATTTTTGGAATCTCAGAGATATTTATTTTGGGCCTTTGAATTAAATCAATAACTATTTGCATTGGCTATATATTTGTTAATTAATTAATATATGTCCAATAATTCTGATATTTGGTGAAGGGCTTTGGATTAATCCAACTAGTCCCTACAAGAATTATCAGAAGCAACAAAAATGATTTAGTGTCTAAAACTAAATCAAAACAAATTACAGAAAATGCAAAACAGAAGAAAGAGAGAGAGAGAGAGAGAGAGAGAGAGAGAGAGAGAGAGAGAATTACCTGGCCATACCTGTGTAGCCACTTGGCCCAGCTGAAGCAGCCCAGCCCACCAGCGCCACCGTCCTCAAGCTCCTGCCAGGAGGACGCGCGCGTGTGGTCGTCGCGCGCAGGCACGCGCCCTGGCCACCTCCTCTCTGCCTGCTTGCCCGGACACCTCTGGGAGATGCCATGCGCCAGCCCCGACTCCCTCTCGCTCTCTCTCATCCCCGTCCCCTCCCCTGGCTCTCTTCCCCGAGCGCCACCGAACACACTCGTCGCCGCCGACGAGCTCCCCCATGGCCACAGCCATCTCCGAGCCCCTCCGACACGCCCCGAGCTCCGCCGTGACGCCCCCTTCCTCTCCACCGAGCCGCGCCCCGCCAGAAGCCCTGTAGCGTCGTCCACGGCATCGTCTTCAACCTCTGCCCGCCGGCGAACTCTTCGGGGATTCGCGAGCTCCAGTCCCTCCCCGGCCTCGCCGTTGCCTCTACCGGATTCGCTGTGAGCCCTTGTTTCTTTGCCCTCTCTCCCCGTGCTCATCCGCGCTTTCTAGCCACCATGGCCATCGGAGCCGATTGCTCCTCGCCGCCGGCCGTGTCGCCACCGTGGCTACGGCCGTGCAAGCATGCGTCCAAGCTTACCACTGAGCTCACCGCACCCCCACGAGTCCAACGCGCCTAACCGCAGCCCCCCTAGCGCCCTGCAGTGCCTAACCCGCATCAACCGAACTCCGGCCGCCGCCGCGAGCCCTGCTCCGGCGAGCTCCGCCGTCCCCGTGACCTCCCCTATGCCCAGGTGCATGCGGTCGAGCGCGGGCTGCCGATTGGTAGTCCCCGCGTGCCTTTCCGCCGCCTGTAGCACATTCCGGCGAAGCACCGCCGCGCGGTTTGGTCGTCGCCGGCCAACTCCGGCGAGGCTGACGTGGCGCCGTCATTAGGGGCTAATCACCTCGCTAACTGAACCATGTTACACCGACAGTGGGCCCTGCTGCCAATTAAGCCACTAGTTAGATTTAAGTTAGATTAATTAACAAAACCAGCGGACCCACGCGTCAGGGCTGACTTGCTGACGTGGCCGTTGACCAGGCCCCACCTGTCATTGACACTGAACAGCTCTGTATCACTGACCAGTGGACCCCAGCCATCAGGTTTGACCCGGGGCAGCCCTGTTGACCTGCTGAGGTAAGCATGACCTAATGCTGACGCAATATTACATTTTCTGGATTTATTATTAATCAGGAAATTCCAGAAAATATTTTAAACTTCTAAAAATCATAGAAAATCAACCGTAACTCCAAATGAAATAATTTATATATGAAAAATTATTAGAAAATTCCAATCTATCCATTTATGCTGTTTTGATTCATGACAAAGCAACTTAACCTTGCTGTACAGATCAAAACATGTTAAGGCACATTATAAATTCATAACTTGAGCTTCAATTTCAACCCTTGGTTCAAATTAGCTCAAACCCTTCTGGTTTTAGTTGCATTAGTTCAAATCACAGCATTTTGCTATGTCATGATCATGCATCATATTGTGCATTGCATTAATTGTGTTCTTCCATGTTTGCCGGTATTTGTCCCCTCTCGATAGACGTGGTTTCGACGATGAATTCGATGACACCGATGAAGAGCTATTTTATCTTCAGAAGTGCCAGGCAAGCAAAACCCCCTTGTTCATTCCGATACAATCCCACTCTCTCGCTCCTGCTCTCTTTTACTTCATTAGGACGACAACGATTCAACTGTTACATGCTGCGGTAGTTGAACCCCTTTCCTCTGCATGACCTGTCATTGCCACAGTAAATAGATGAAACCCACTAGCATGAGTAGGAGTTGTTTGAGCCCTGATGTGCCTACTCATTCATGCTTGTTGTCATGCCTGCTACTGCTTAGAGTTGAGTCGGGTCTGATTCATCGGAATGAATTGGAATGTGGTGAACATGTCCTACTGTTGAGAGCTAAGTGTGTGAACACGATTTGGTAAAGGTAGCGGTGAGAGGCCATGTAGGAGTACATGGTGGGTTGTCTCATTGCAGCCGTCCTTAGGAACTGAGTCATGTGTTTGTGATCCATGAACAGTTACTACCACACATTGGGTTTCGGTAACTCGACCCCTCTCGACTTATTAATCAACTTCATCTCTGTCCAGGAGTTGCAACTAGTTTCTGGTGTTTGTAGGTAGTGTTAGTAGTCTACCAAGTGGCACCCGGTACAGGTGGGCTTGGGACAGACTAGGCACCATGGCCGGGTAGACCAAGCGCCACCCGTTTGGTGGGCTTGGAACCCTGTACACATCGTTTGGGGCCGTGAGCGACACCCCGGCCAGATCTCCTTGCGGATGGAACCTGAATAGGCGATAAACCTGGACTAGAGACTTGTGTGGTTAGTCAGGTCGTGGCCGACTCCCTCGCCCGGCTTCCGCTTGAAGGTTGCCGACGTACATGACGTGTACAGGGCGATAAGTGGCGAGAGCGTGTGTGAAGAAGTACACCCCTGCAGGGTTATCATTATCTATTCGAATAGCCGGATTCCTCGGATATGGAAACTTGGACCCCTTGCATAGTTCATAGACAAGTGAAAGTGGATACTCTAAAATGCGCAAGATAAGCGTGAGTGCTATGGATGGCCTTCTCGTTGGGAGACGGGAGTGGATCCATGGTGGTGTATTTATATGGTGAATATGTGGACTCGTGTGCGCCACCTCAAAAGAGTTACTTGCAGTCGTAGTTCAGGTTAGCCACTGAGTCAAAGCTGGCTTGCTGCAGTTAAACTCCACCACCCCCTTTATTGATACCGATGCATATGTAGATAGTTCTGATGTAAGTCTTGCTGGGTACATTGTACTCACGTTTGCCTACTTTATGTTTTTGCAGAGAGACGTCAGTCTCGCTAGTAGTTCCGTGTGGACTTCGACATTTATCTTGATACCTCAGCTACGATCTTGTGCCCTCGGCAGGATCTGGTAGATAGTCAAGCTTCTCAGCCTTTTTCATTTGTAGATGTCTGTACTCAGACATGTTAAGCTTGCGCTTGTGCTTTGACTTGTATGCTCTGAATGTTGGGTCATGAGACCCATGCTTGTAATATCTCGCTCCTCAGAGCGTAATGAATAATACTTGAGTCGTAGAGTTATGTTGTGATGCCATGTTGTATTTACACATATCGAGCATATTGTGTGTATGATTGAAATGCTTGGTATGTGTGGGATCCGACAATCTAGTTGTTTATCCTTGGCAGCCTATCATATGGGGAAATGTAGTCTAGTGCTTCTGAGCGATAGTAGTCCGCTACAGCCCGGTTCACCGGAGTCCTGCTAGCCCAGCACTACTGCTCGGAACACTTGACTGGCCGGCATGTGATTCACGTCGTTCCTGTGTCTGTCCCTTCGGGGAAATGTCACGCGGTGTTATCCGGAGTCCTGCCTAGCCTGCTACAGCCCGGGTTACCGGAGTCCTGTTAACCCAGTGCTACAGCCCGGATTTATACGTTGTTGACCGACATGCTCGATGTGATTCATGTATGCCTGTCCTCATGGGTTAGTGCCGCCTTGGGTTCATGACTAGCTATGTCGGCCCGGGTTCTCTGTCATATGGATGCTAGTGACGCTATCATATACGTGAGCCAAAAGGCGCAAACGGTCCCGGGCCAGGTAAGGTGGCACCCGTGGAATACCGTGCGTGAGGCCGCAAAGTGATATGATGTGTTACATGCTGGATCGGTGTGACTTAGGATCGGGGTCCTGACAACAGAAGCATGCGGAATCTGTTGCTGAATATATTAGAAGGTTTAGAGATATACGGAACCGATGTTTTAATTTGTTAATTTCCGATAGGGATCTTGCTGATCTAGCTTATTCAGGTTTGCTTGTACATCTTAAAGAAAAGCTAGAAGGACATGATTTTGTGGATGTTAGCCAATTTTTGCAAAAGGCTATGGCTCAAGAAAGCCGGGCAAAAGAATCCAGAAATTTTCATAGGTCTAGTGATAAAACTAGTAAAAATGATCGGTCTGGTATGAACATGGTTGGGTATGATTCTCAGTCATCAGAAGATGAGGGTACAGATATCTGTGTGGCTGAATGGGATTGGGCTTCTAAGTCTAAACCATTTGTTTGCTCTGCACTAAAGCCGATTTCACATAAGAGGGAAGAAATAAAATATACTTTTGATGTTTCCAAGTGTGATAAGATCTTTGATTATTTGTTACAATGGAAGCAAATTAAATTGAATAATGGCCATGTTATACCATCACCAGAAGAACTAAAAAGGCGTGCTTATTGCAAATGGCATAATTCTTATTCTCATGCTACTAATGACTGTAATGTTTTCCGTCGACAGGTTCAATCGGCCATTAATGAAGGACGTTTGAAGTTTGATGAGCGGATGCAATTAGATGCTAATCCTTTCCCTGTCAACACGATTGATTTTGAGAATAAGAAAGTTCTTGTTCGGCCATCTCAGGCCCAATCAGCAAGAGGGAAAAATATGGTGGTGGCTGAGAGTAGCTCAAAGTCTCTGGAAGAGACCAGGGAAGTGGCCAGAAAAGTGCAGATTGAGAAAAATTCTAGGGTTGGTGAATCAATTAAAATTACAGTGCTAGCATTAGGCTCTGATGCTATGCAAAGTGCCAGGCCAAGAATGATCAAACCAAACAGCCCCGAAGTTGACCGTTGGAAAATTAATGAGAGAAAGAATAAGGCAGTAAAAAAGATAGAGAAGCCGAAGGTCACTTTTGATAAGCTTCTCGCTAAGTATGAACATGGCAAGGCTGGTCAAAAATATTTTGATCGGACGAGAAACTTTAAGCGGCCGAGATCACCAGAATAGGGATTTGCTGGGCCAGAATATCGACGTGGAGATTTTCATGCAGCAGCCCCATATCCATTTAACGGGCTGCCAATGCCTATGCCATGGGGATTCAATTTTGCTCCTTGCCCGCCATGGGGTTGGTGCGGACCATGGATGCCGCCTCCTCCGGTAATGCCTTTTGGACAATTTCATCCAGGTTGGGCTTCTCACAGAAGGCCGGTCTTTGATAGACTGTCACATCCAAATCATAACCGTTATGGTCAAAGGGATTGGTCTTATGGTAGAGGTGAGCTTAATTGAAAAGTATATCGTGTGAAGGAGACTAAGTATGTGAATGAGGAACCAAGCTCAATTATAGGTGAGAGACAAGCAGGTTGCAAATTTCCAGGTGCCAACAATGGAGTACAGCGTACAACAACAACACATGAGAAGCATGAGGCTACAGGAACAACAAACAGTGAGGAAGCCACAATACCATCCATGAATAGTGATTCTGCTACAGTAAAAACTGGCTTGACTACCTCCTGTGTTGATTCTGGAGCACCAAAAATATCAAATTGTGCCAACCTGAGCAACGGTTCAGAAATACAGAAAGTTGATAGGAATGTGCCTTTGCTGCCTGGGACAACGCCGCAACCACGTTGGTGCCCCAAGGGTCTTTCCAATTCACAAAAGCGACGATTACAGAGGCTACGCATGGAGAAATTAAGGGAGGAGCAAGCTGAAAAATTGAGGAACAAGTTGTTCAATGAATGGAAGCCAATGGTTCCTGTCTGAAAGGAGTGGAGAGTTAAACAAGTCAATGTACCCGATCCAATGCCTAGTGACAACGAAGATGATCTGCTGGATGATGAAGGATCTCCAATGATTAAAAATGGCTCTCCAACTTGTGATGGTATGGATATTAATATGGTATTTGTATTGCCTTCAGAATTTTGGGCTATGGAGGAAAATGAAGCGGCACAGTTGTGTCTTGGTCCCAAGGAAGCTATATTTGAGAAGCTAGACGAATCAAGCCGTCATTTGAGGCCGTTGTATGTTAATGGGCATATTAATGGGAAACCAATATCTCGAATGTTAGTTGATGGCGGAGCTGCTGTAAACTTTATGCCATACTCACTGTTTAAGAAATTGGGGCGAGAAGACAGCGAGCTTATGAAGACCAATTTGACACTTAATGGATTTGGGGGAGAGCCTACAGAAGCAAAAGGGGTTATCACTATGGAACTTACTATTGGAAGCAAGACCATACCTACGGCTTTCTTCGTCGTTGATAAGCAAGGTAATTATAGTGTCTTATTGGGTCGTGATTGGATACACGCAAACAGGTGTGTTCCTTCTACTTTGCACCAGTTTTTGATACAGTGGGTCGATGATGATGTGGAAATTGTTCATGCGGATACGTCAACCTATATTGCTATGGCTGATGCTTCAGCTAATTGGCAACATGGTGATGACCAATGTTTGTCAGGGCTAGATCTTTCAGATTTTGATTTTCTTAGTGTAACCAAAGATGGATTTGTACCCGTAGTTGTAAAGCCGGTTGTTGCAGCTCGGCTCGAGAATATGATGTTATAGATGGGTAAAGAAGATAATTTAGATTGGTTACAAAAACGTGTGTAACAATATCGGTCTGATAAGAACGATATTTGTGAGGCTATTGATGATTTTGATGAAGTGCAAAAGTTAGGACAAGGTTTTTCGTCGGCTGATCCATTAGTAGAGATGGATATAGGTGATGGTACTATTCCTAGGCCAACTTTTATTAATGGAAATATGACAGCCGATTACAAGGTAAAAGTGATCGAGTTACTTAAACAATATGTTGATTGCTTCGCTTGGGAGTATCATGAAATGTCGGGTGTTAGCTGAGAGCTAGAAGAGCATCGGTTGCCTATTAAATCTGGATTTAGGCCTCACAAACAGCCACCTAGAAAGCTTAATCCTAGTATGTATGATGGGATTAAAGAAGAAATAGGGAGATTATTGAAAGCTGGTTTCATAAGGCCATGTAGGTATGCTGAATGGATTTCTAACATTGTCCCGGTTGAGAAGAAAAATACTGGTAAGTTGAGAATATGTATTGACTTCAGAGATTTAAATAGGGCTACACCTAAAGATGAATATCCTATGCCTATACCCGACATGTTAATTAATGATGCTTCAGGACATAGAGTTATTAGTTTCTTAGATGGTAATGCTGGTTACAATCAAATTTTTATGGCCGAGGAGGATACATCTAAAACGGCCTTTAGGTGTCCCGGTTTTGTTGGTTTATTCGAATGGGTTGTTATGACGTTTGGTTTGAAGAATGCCGGCACGACTTATCAAAGAGCTACGAACCTAATCTTTCATGATTTACTTGGTATAGTAGTAGAAATATATATTGATGATATAGTTGTCAAATCGGATAGTGTGGATCATCATTTAGCTGATTTGCGCTTGGCCTCTGAAAGAATGCGTCTGTATGGTTTAAAGATGAACCCACTTAAATGTGCTTTTGGTGTGTCGGCTGGTAAATTTCTAGGATTTATAGTACATGAGAGAGCCATTGAGATAGACCCTAGTAAAATAGAAGCTATTAAGAAAATAGAGGCGCCGCAATGTAAGAGGGACATGCAGAAATTTTTAGGCAAAGTTAATTATTTGAGAAGGTTCATATCTAACTTGTCTGGAAAGGTTAGTGCATTTACACCTATACTTCGGTCGAAGAGGGAAAATTAATTTACTTGGGGGACAGAGCAACAACATGCATTTGATGAGATCAAAAAATATTTGTCTACACCTCCTGTGTTGAGGGCACCTGAAGCCGGAACACCATTTCGGATGTATGTTGCTGCGGAGGATAATGTTATTGGTGCTGTCCTAACACAAGAAATTGATGAAAAGGAGTATGTGATAACATATTTGAGCCGACGTCTATTGGAAACAGAACAAAGGTATGTGTTTATTGAGAAGTTATGTTTATCCTTATATCATGCTTGCACAAGATTGAGACACTATTTGCTATCTAGTACTTGTGAAATAGCATGCCAGACCGATGTTGTCAAATATATGCTGCAAAAACCAATTTTGAGTGGCAGAATCGGTAAGTGGGCATATGCATTGATAGAATACGATTTGGCTTATAAGTCTTTAAAATCCATGAAAGGCCAAATTGTAGCTAACTTTATTGTTGATCATCGGGTTAGTGATGAAAATGATATAGAGGTCGGCTATATTGAGATATATCCATGGGAATTAGATTTTGATGGCTCGGCTTGTAGAGAAGGACAAGGTGTTGGTATTGTTTTAGTCTCATCAAGGTGTGTTGTTTTTGAAACATCAGTACGCTTAGAATATTTGTGTACGAATAACCAGGCCGAGTATGAAGCTCTTTTGTTCGGTTTGAATATTTTAGAATCCATGGGTGTGAGGAGTGTACGAGCTTTTGGTGATTCACTATTATTCGTACAACAAATTCGTGGGAATTCTCAATGCTTTGATGGGTTACTAAATAACTATTTGGAGAAGTGTTTGGAAATCATAGTAGTCCTGGATGATTTTGCCATTAGCCATATATCTAGAGAAGAGAATGTTAAAGCTAATGATCTAGCATAGCAAGCATCAGGTTATCAAGGTAGTAGAGGAAAATTATATGTCCTGGGACAGCCGGTGTTACAGTGTGCTGAAATTTCTATGGTTGAACCTGATGATTGGAGAAGACCCATAATTAGATATTTAGAAGATCCTAGCCAATCAGTAGACAGAAAGGTTCGACGCCAAGCATTGAAATATACAATATTAGATGGTGAATTATATCGTCGGACACCAGAAGGATTGCTTTTAAAATGCCTAGGTCTAGACCAGTCCAAAGTTGCTATGGGTGAAATACATGAGGGGATGTGTGGTACACATCAGTCGGCTCATAAGATGAAGTGGTTGTTAAGAAGGGCTGGGTTTTATTGGCCGACTATGTTAGAAGATAGTTTTAGATACTATAAAGGGTGTGATTCATGCCAAAAATTTGGGGATATACAGTTAGCACCTGCTTCTATGTTGCATCCTATAATTAAGCCATGGCCGTTTCGTGGATGGGGTTTGGATTTTATCGGCCAAATACACCCTAAGTCATCCAAAGGTCACCGTTTTATTTTGGTTGCTACTGATTATTTTACAAAGTGGACAGAGATTGTTCCTCTTAAAAATATGACTCATAAGGAGGTGATTAAATTTATTTTAGAGCATATTGTTTATCGATTCGGCATACCATAAACTTTAACCATAGATCAAGGTTCATCTTTTATATCGCATCAAGTACGCGAATTTGCCGAATCACTTAAGATCAAGCTCTTGAATTCATCACCATATTATGCTCAGGCCAATGGTCAGGCCGAGTCCAGTAACAAGATTTTGATTAAGCTTATCAAAAAGAAAATATAGGAACATCAAAAAAAGTGGCATGAGGTGTTGCATGAAGCATTATGGCCTCACCGAATATCTCAACATGGTGCTACAAAAGTGACACCATTTGAATTAGTATATGGGCAAGAGGTTGTTTTACCTATTGAGGTAAATCTGCACGCACTTTGGTTGGCCAAACAAAATGATTTGTCGGCCATAGATTATCATAACCTCATGATGGATAGGATAGATGAGGTGTCAGATGAGAGGATGAAAGCTTTAAGAGAAATTGAGAGGGATAAATTGAGAGTAGCCAAGGCTTATAATAAGAAAGTACAAGAAAAATCGTTTCAGGTTGGGGACTTGGTTTGGAAAACGATTTTTCCTGTTGGGTCCAAGGATAATAAGTTTGGAAAGTGGTCACCAAATTGGGAAGGACCATATAAAATTTTAGAAGTCGTCCCTGGAAATTCCTATTTAGTGCAAGGTTTGCAAGGACAAAAATTGCCGAGAGCTCTTAATGGGAAGTACTTGAAGAAGTATTATCCAAGCGTTTGGCAAGATGCCTGAATGATAGTATTATGCGGCCGATGCTTGGTTATCATCGCCCTGAGAAAGTATAATACACATGGCCGATGCATGATTACCATCGTCCTGAGGAAAATGAATTCAAATGGCCGATGCTAGTCATCGCCCAAAGTCAAAGCTAAATGATTAACATGTTGATTAATGATTATGATGCAAGGTACAGATGATTTTTGGTAAGCAAGCTTTACCAAAAAAACAGGGGGGCATGTCTTGATAGTCAAATTTGGCAGATTAGAAATATGGATCGTGATGCTAATGTGCTATGCTGAAGATTGTTTTTTAACTGAAGATATACACACGCTGATGGAGTTGGGCAGGAAGTTGAAGATTTAGACTCCAGTTTTGTTCACGTACAATCACCATCAGGTATAAGATGAAGACGGGGCTACGGTTCAGATATGCTTGATTATTTTGGAGCACAGAGAGGAACGGACGTCGCTGGTTACACTATTTTTATTATCAAGGAAACCAGGTTCCTGTTTAGATTTTGAATGTACAGTAAGGACCAAATCTTGTAAAACAGAGTTGTAACCAGATAGGTCTCCTGATCGATCAAAGGATCAAAGTCCAGATTACCATATATATACGTAGGGTCTTAGACCGGTAGAGGGACCCCAACATCGACAAAAACATATTTACTTTATTTCCACGCACAACTTTCCTTTCGTTCGTTTTTCCCCATCGACTTCTCTGCTCTTGCCTGCAAGTTCAGAGATTGTCGTGGTAGTAGGCCAACCCTACGCTGCTGCACCCGGAAAACGGGACCTAGACGTCGCTTAGGCTCTGTTTGCCGTTGATCCGTTGAAAATCCAACTAGAAGAATCAAGTTTTCTTTGAGATCATCAAGAAGAAGGTCGTTCTGTTCCTCATACAGAAAAAGACAGCAAAAGAAAAGATCGGCTAGATTGTTGATCTGTTCAGAAATTGAGTGTGTTGCCGTGCAAACGATTTTGCCATCAACACATACCAAAGATAATAACGGCAGATGACGTCATAATGGACATAAGCGCCGCAACAACGGCGATAATGCCGAAGATACGACAGTCAATGCCGGATTCAGTGGCTCTAAATCCGGTCAGCGGAAAAAGCCATTCAAAAGAAGTACTCCGGGCCCGTCCAGTTTGGATCACATACTCGATCGCTCGTGTCAAATTCACGGCACCCCCGACAAGCCAGCGAATCACACCAACAGAGAATGCTGGGTGTTCAAGCAGGCCAGCAAACTGAACACCGAAAACAAGGACAAGGGACTGTACAGCGACGACGAGGAGGAGCCCCGGCCGTCGAACACGGGAGGACATAAGAGATTCCCCCCACAAGTGAAAACGGTGAACATGATATACGCAACCCACATTCCCAAGAGGGAACAGAAGCGTGCACTAAGGGACGTCTATGTGATGGAGCCAGTCGCCCCAAAGTTCAACCCATGGTCCTCTTGTCTGATCACCTTCGATCGCAGGGACCACCCCACTAATATCCGACATGGCAGATTTGCCGCTGTCGGTGTACAAAAATAGGGGCACATTTTTGTACCCGTTTACCTGTGCACGGGCAGTCAGCACCGCGCCCACAGCCACACCAAGCAAAACAAGGGAGGTGAGCCCAGGTAAGACCGAAGCCCAAGACGATCAAAGCAACGCCAAAGCCAAGACCACAAAGAGCAGAGGGACGAAGCAGGCTCCCCCAGCAAGACCCTTGCTGGGCGGCCTCAGTGGCCCCGGCAAGACCCTTGCCGGGGCAGCTCGCCCCACACCAACAGAGCGAGCCACCCTTGAGCCCACGGCGCCCAGCGCCATCATCAGCGTGGGGCCAGAGCTCGGGAAGGCACCTCTACGGTGGCATGCAGATCTTTGTGAAGACATATTCAAGATCAAATGAGGATTAGAAGACGACGATTCCCGGCAAGATCCTTGCCGAGGAAGACTACCAGACCCCCGGCAAGATCCTTGCCGTGGACGATAGCACGCCGCGGCAAGACCCTTGCCGGGCTACCTGGCAAGGCCCTCGCCAAGGACGCCAGCGGGGCCACCGCCAAACCCGCGCCGATCAAGATTCCACCGCCTTTCACAAACAGCTGCCAGGCCAACCAGCTGGGCGGGCACCCGCATGGCAACATGCAGCTCCCATGCCAACTCATCAAGTGCCTGCGTGGCGGCATGCAGATCTTCGTGGAGGCTCCGCCATCGCGCCACCTCAGCTGCCTGACTGCCTACATGGCGCCACACACCTTACTGACCAGGGCGCGTGTCAAGACGAGGAGGAGCGGCGACGGACGAGACGGGCCTCACCCCCGTCCCCAATAAAGCAAGGGGACACCTAAGCTACGCATTAAATGCGTCTTGTCTTGTAATACGAGCGATAAGCTCAGAGCACTGTACGCCTTTCCACCTCCTGTGTGTCACTGTGGCAGTCCCTTCCAAGTATAAAAGGAGCCCCGTGGCATACTGGAGAAGGATTCGGCTCTTTCGAACCACACGCTGACCACAGCTAGTTCGAGAGCTCAAGAACTCTCAGAAATACACCCACCAAAGCAGGACTAGGGTTTTACGCATCCTTGCGGCCCGAACCTGGGTAAACGATCCTTGTGCCGTCTACTATCCCTACTCTCCTCGCAACCCTGCGCCCCGGCAACCGTAGTAGGGATTCTTGTGATCCCATAGGTGTCGTTCCACACCGGCATCTTTGGCACGCTAGGTAGGGGGCGCAATTGTGAGAATCTGGTCTGGTAGTTAGCTTAGTAGTTCTTCATCGCTTTCGGTTTCTGAGAAGAAGGTGGCTGGAGGAATGAAGCCGGCTCGGCAACAGAAAAGCTATGTCATTCAAAGCCTTGGGTTATTTCCTTTTAGACTTAAGGTTATCATCCTCGAGGATCTTGCCTGTGTATGGGAAACCTGCACGCAAAGGGGCCCCCTGCAATTGGCAACGCCCTTGTTCTATTTCAAGTCAGTTGAACAGCTCAAAGCGGTCGCGTCGAGAGTGGCGGGGTAGCCTTCTGCACCTGGCAATGCTCCTGACTCTGACTCGAGTCAAACTCGACAGTTCGGGCGACTGCGCTAAGGGCGGTAAGGTGGCTTGCCCGGCAGCAAGCACACCCGGCAGGCCAATGGGGATCCGTCCCCAAGACGCCGCCCTGGGTTTACGCGCCGACAAAGCCTACCCAGTTACGTAGGGCGGACATACAAGGAAAAATCGAACAGGAGAATAACATGCATGATACCAAGAGTGTTGCAGAGTTATATTACATCAAATTGTTGTTGCAGTTCTAACTAGAGATAGCAATTGTCCTGGTTGTGAACCTGCAGCGGCGACAAAGAATGGGATGCCTAATCCCGGCGCTGGCCCTCCACCCTCAGAATTCCGCCGACTCAGCTGATGATGGGCTCGATGCGCTCCCTGAGCGGCGCAAGGTCGGTACCCTACGGCAAGCTCTCCAGCGCGGCATCGAAGTCGAGGTCGACTACCAGTGCGCCACCTTGGTGAGAACCTTGGTCATGGCTCCGTGGCAAAACCTCTGGGACTCATCGGCCAGCGAAGCCGCTCGGTTGGCGTGGAGCCGCTCCAGAGCACCGACGACCCTTTCAAAGAACATGGTCAGGCTGCAATCGGCGCTCACGCTCCGCTCCGGGACATACCTCACTTCCGGCATCCCCATGATGGCCAGCTGCGCGGCGGCCTGATTGGCGACGGTGGCAAGGCGATCGAGCCAACGGTTCTCGCCCGCCACGTGATCCGAGAAGTTGAGGCCCTCGTTGTCCCGCAACTGCTTCTCAGCCTCCAGCTTATTGGCCAGGGTCCCCTCTCGGGTCTTGGACTACTCCAGCGCCTTCTCGAGACCCTCCATCTTCAGCTTGAGGTCCTTGACAGAGTTGTTGGCCTCGGAGAGCTCCCCAGCCTTGCTGACGACCGCGCCATGCGCCTCTGTCAGGCCACTATTGAGCGTGTCCTTCTCCTGGGACAGCTTCAGGGCCTGCTCCTTCAGCCCGTCGCGCTCCGCCTCTAGCTCCTCCACCTTGCTGGCGTAGACCTGGGCATGGGCATCGAGTGCCTCCTTGTGCCTCTGCTACAGCTCACTGGTTCGCTGCAAGACAAGCTTCTCCACCTCTGCTTCCTTGTCGTGAAGCATGGCGGCAAGCCTTCCCTCACGCGCAGCGAGGTCCTCCTCTTGGGAGTTTAGCGCGGCCTCATGCTGGGTCCGGGCAGCTTCGACGGCCGCGGCCAAGTTCTTTGTCGTCTCTTGAGCTTTCTCGACGTCGGTGAGCTTCATGGTGAGCTCCATGTCGCGCTTGGCCAGCTCACCCTGAGTGACCTTGAGCTCCTTGTGGGCCTCGCGGAACCAGTCTTGCACCTCGTCAACGTGCTCCTGGAGGTCCGCCTCCGCCTTCTCCACCGCCGCCGTCCTGGACTTGGCCTTGTCCAGACGGGCGCGATGGAGCGCCTGGAGCTTCCGGAAGCTGGCACCCATGGGGTGGAGGAGCCGCTCCTCCTACGAACCGTCGCCGCCAATGATCGGCTCATCGACGACTTCGAGCCTGGCAGCGGCAAGCACTTCGTCGTCTAATACCTCCCCCTCCATGGGTGTCCTGGTGCTCGACGCGCCTGGAAGGTGGATGAACAAGTTATCGTTCACCCTCAGGTACTTGCCGGAGCCAGAAGCAGCAGAAGAGGAAGGCTGGTCGCCATCCACCTCCTCCTCCTCACCGGCCCCTTCGGCAGGCCCCTTACCAGCCTCCTCGGTTGCGCCCCTAGCGGCCTCCTCGGCGGCGATCTTCTCGGCGTACGCCTCGGCAGCCTTGGCGATGCCCTCGATGACGGCTTCCACATCCTCCAAGTTCATCGAGGAGGAATCTGGACGCCGAAAAAGGGGGTGAGGCAAGGCCAAGACCAAAGGCCAGAAGGAAAAAGAAGCAGGGATGAACGGCGAACGATTTACCTGTGCCAGTACCCGGCTGGGAAACGGAAGTCCCCTCCCCGCCAACATTCGGCGTCGAGGCAAATCCGCCGACGCCCAAGTCCTCCTCCTCCTCCATGTGCGTGGGCTCGGCATCTGGTGCCCACACCGGGGATGCCCCTCGAGGCGGTGTGGTCGACGGGGGCGGCGTGTTGGGAGTAGCCCTCCATGGCTCCTCTTGCTGCTGCTCTCCTCCTGCACACCTGGCAAGGTTAGTGCCAAAAGTGTCGTGCCCCAAACACATGTCGACAGGGGGAGAGCGATGAAGTTACGCTGGGGGCTCTGCCGGGGGCTGCTGTCCGGGCTGCTCAGCACCACCAATGGCGCCCCCGAAGTACCAACTGGGGGTTGGCCACCTGCCGAGACCTTGGCCCTCTTTACACTCTGGGCCAGCGTCTCCACATCCCTGCAAACATGAAGACAAGTTAAGACGAGCAACGCAGATTGAGGAGGCAGAGATAACAAAAAAGAACTAGATGCTTACTCTTCGTCCGCCTCCTCCTCTGTTGTTTTCCTCTTCCTCCTCGGGCTAAGGGATCCATAATCAAAGGTGACCCCTGTGTCGATATACGCCAGAGGAGGAGAAGGAGGTGGAGTCCGGGCACGCGTAGACAGAGAAGGGACGGCCGTCTTCTTCTTCACCGTGACCTTCACCGGCTTCTTCGCCGCCGCGGCCCTCGTGTGGCGCCCGGACCCCTTCAAGGTCAGCTGTGACCGCGCAGCCCTGCTAGGCCGGACCGGCTCGCCGGAACTAGCCCGCCGCAGGACTCGCCCTTTCCCCACAGCCGGCGTCGGGCCCATGGTCTCGACCTCCTCCTCCTCCGACTCGCCGGTCACATCTTCAACCAGAGGAGCCTCGGTGCCGGCGCTGCTGGCTCCCCCGGTGGCTGCTGCCCACCGGGCAAGCTCCTCCTCCTCCGCGGCCGTCGCGGCCTTGTCCTTCCTCCACACCGCCGGCATTGTCGGCCTCCCTTGCAAGTTGTGCCTCCCTCGCCCTGGTGGCGATGTAGTCCAGCTTCGCCTGGGTGGTGTCCTGGACAAGCAGCCGCTCAGCGTCGGCGTTGACATACACCTCATGCAGGGTGTCAAAGAACTGTTGCACTTCGGCGTCCTCCGGCTCCTTCCAGCTCGGGTCGGGTCCGTGCGCGTTGCAGTCCGGCATCATGGCGATGATCTCGGACCGACGCGAGTTGTTGCACAAAGGGACCACCCGGCGGCAGCTTGAACAAATGCCCCTTTGAGGACCTTGTCGGCCTTCGCGACAGCCCTCGCAACCTTGTCGGTCCGCTTGACCTCGCCATCGTGGCCCACGTCGAGCTGGAAGATCCGCTGACAGAAATGGGTGTGTCCCATCACTGTGAAGTTGTGGCCGAGGTCGGGGCGGAGCCGCATGATGTCGGCGGGGTTCGTGAAGAGCCAGGCTGGTCTCCCCTTGTTAGGCAGAGGAGCGATCCGGCGACAGATGAAGTCCGCCCCGATCATCTCGAGGGTGAGCCCGGCCTGGGTAAGCCGGAGAATCCTGGTGGTGGTGACCGTGAGCTTTCCGTCGTCGGCGTCGATGTCGCTCCAATCGCTTCCATGAACCGGTGGCGCCCGGCGAACTCTACAGAACGCCGGCGGGTCCTCCTCTTCGATCCAGCACCACCGGCCCCGCCATTCTTCCCACCTCTCCTTCATGGCTCCGTACGGGTACGCTCCCTTTTGTTTTGGAATCCAGGCGATGCACCCCTGAAATGGCGCCTCCCGTTTGGATCCGAGGGAAGAAGTAATGGCGGAAGAGCGCCATGTTGGGGCGCACCCCAGCAAAGCCTTCGCAGAGGTGCGCGAAAAGGGCCATGCACGCCACCGCATTCGGAGTAAAATCCAGGAGGTGGAAGCCAAAGGTGTGCATGATGTCGCTGAAGAAATCAGAGAAGGGAGGACAAAGCCTGCAAGAAAAATAATCAACAAAGAAGGGGTACCGATTTGGGGTAGCCTCGGCGCAGTCGGCAGGGAAGACGTGCGTGGCCGGATGCCTCGAATCCCCCCCCCCGTCTTCACTCCCCACAAGGGCCTGAAGGAGTCCCGAAGCTCGAACACGTCGATCGTCGAGGGGAAGAAGGCGGACTGCTTCCACTGCACCGCCAGCGCACTTTCCGGCGGCTCTGCGGGTCCGACATCCTTAGCCACTCCCTTGCCCTTGGTGGATTTTGGCGCCATGACGGCTGGGGGAGGAGGGCAGGACGGAGGGCGGCGGAGGCACAACAGTGGCAAGTGGGAACGAAGCTTGAAGAAGAAGAAGAGGGAGGCGGGCGGAGGTCTCCGAGATTGGGGTTGCGCGGAGGGTAAAAGGAACAGTGCGCCAGCAGTTATCCCTTTTTATGGGGAAGCCGCAGGGCATGCTGCCCATTTACTGCGATGTGACGCATGCGTGAGGAAACCGCCCCACGCATGCCGCCAACGTCATGCACACCCCTCCATGCCACGCCACGCGCGCAAGTCGTGGGAGGCGGAGCGCGCGAAGAATCTTACCACGGTATAAACCGCCCCCTTCCCGCGCACCATTTTGAGCCTGGCCCAACAACATGTCGGTGTAAAAAAATAGGGGCACAGGCCCGGGGGCTCCTGTCGGTGTACAAAAATAGGGGCACATTTTTGTACCCCTTTACCTATGCACAGGCAGTCAGAGCCGTGCCCACGACCACACCAAGCAGAACAAGGGAGGTGAGCCAAGGTAAGACCGAAGCCCAAGACGATCAAAGCAACGCCAAAGCCAAGACCACAAAGAGCAGAGGGACGAAGCAGGTTCCCCCGGCAAGACCCTTGTCGGGTGGCCTCAGCGGCCCCGACAAGACCCTTGTCGGGGCAGCTCGCCCCACACCAACAGAGCGAGCCACCCTTGAGCCCACGGCCCCCAGCGCCATCATCGACGTGGGCCAGAGCTCGGGAAGGCACCTCTGTGGTGGCATGCAGATCTTTGTGAAGACATATTCAAGATCAGATGAGGATTAGAAGACGACGATTCCCAGCAAGATCCTTGTCGAGGAAGACTACCGGATCTTGCCGGGACGACAGCACGCCGCGGCAAGACCCTTGTCGGGCTACCCGGCAAGGCCCTCGCCAAGGACGCCAGCGGGGCCACCGCCAAACCCGCGCCAATCAAGATTCCATCGCCTTTCACATACAGCTGCCAGCCCAACCAGCTGGGTGGGCACCTGCGTGGCAACATGCAGCTCCCAGGCCAACTCATCAAGTGCCTGCATGGCGGCATGCAGATCTTCGTG
Source organism: Aegilops umbellulata (assembly GCA_032464435.1). Taxonomy (NCBI): domain Eukaryota; kingdom Viridiplantae; phylum Streptophyta; class Magnoliopsida; order Poales; family Poaceae; genus Aegilops; species Aegilops umbellulata. The sequence continues at coordinate 194,828,867 of CP136055.1, forward strand.
GACGCTCCGCCACCACGCCACCTCAGCTGTCGGACTGCCTACATGGCATCACGCACCTCACTGGCCAGGGCGCATGTCAAGAAGAGGAGGAGCGGCGACGGACGGAACGGGCCTCACCCCCGTCCCCGATAAAGCAAGGGGACACCTAAGCTATGCATTAAATGCGTCTTCTCCTGTAATAAGAGCGATAAGCTCCGAGCACTGTACGCCTTTCCACCTCCTGTGTGTCACTGTGGCAGCCCCTTCCAACTCTAAAACGAGGCCCATGGCATACTGGAGAAGGATTCGGCTCTTTTGAACCACACGCTGACCATAGCTAGTCAGAGAGCTCAAGAACTCTCATAAATACACCCATCAAAGTAGGACTAGGGTTTTATGCATCCTCGCGGCCCGAACCTGGGTAAACGATCCTTGTGCCGTCTAATAGCCCTGCTCTCCTCGCAACCCTGCGCCCCGACAATCGTAGTAGGGATTCTTGTGATCCCATAGGTGTCGTTCCACACCGACAGCCGCGTTGGTCCTTGACCCTATCATCGACGGATTTCACCTAACTCGAGTCCTTATTGATGGTGTGATCCCATAGATGTCGTTCCACACCGACAGCCGCATTGGTCCTTGACCCCATCATCAACAGATTTCACCTAACTCGAGTCCTTATGGACGGCGGCAGCAGCCTGAACCTGCTCTATCAGGATACAGTGCGCAAAATGGATATAGACCCCTCGAGGATCAAACCCACTAAAACCACCTTTAAAGGTGTCATCCCAGGTGTAGAGGCCCATTGCATGGGCTCAATCACACTGGAAGTGGTCTCCAGATCTCCGGACAACTTCCGAAGCGAGGAGTTAATCTTCGATATCGTCTCATTCCGAAGTGTCTATCACGCACTGCTCAGGCAAACCGCATTTGCCAGATTCAATGCGGTACCGCATTATGCATACTTCAAGATCAAAATGCCAGGACCGCGTGGGGTTATAACAGTCAATGGAAACACAGAGCGCTCACTCTGCACGGAGGAACACACTGCGGCCCTCGCAGCTGAGGCACAAAGCAGCCTTTTAAGGCAAACCGCCAATTCGGCGATAAAGCCCCCGGATACTGTCAAGCGAGTCCAGAGTAACCTGCAACAGGATCGCCTGGCACGTTCAGAGCTCGCCTAGCAATTCAGCCACCGTCCTAGTCCCAGTCAAGCGATGAAATCCATGCCGCGCATACATAATTACACACTGAAAATACCATGGACATAGGCGGAGACATGACCAGGGCATGTCCCACAATGCGGCTCAACCGCCCCAGGGGGTGCATACCTTTATCATTTTCTCTCTTTCAGGACCTTACTCTCTAGAAGCCCTTTCCGGCAGTATGATTGCTGGACCCATTACGGGAAGGAACAACCAAGGAGGGAAGAAGCTAAGACGTACAAGGGAATCCCAGGTGGTCTCTAATAACAATCGACATACCCGTTTTTTAATACCCATACGCAGCTTGCTCTTGGATAGGACATGTCAAATAGTCCTATTTTTTGCTTATTGCACTACTTGTATCAATACGCTTCGAAGTATTATTTAAATAAAAATGCATAGCATTAGTCTATTATTGCATTATCATTCCTTTTTCTTGTCTCTTTATTTATGACAACTTGCACCCGTACATTCTGGTACGACCAGTATGCCATGGGCTTTAGTATACCCCATAATACGGCATGAGAAGTCTGAACACTTTCGACAGTGCGACACCCCGAACTTATGGCATTATATGCATCAGCTCCAAATCATGTATTGGGTCAAGAGTTGGGTTTGCCCCGCTCCCATGTTTTGGTACCTTACGTTCCGCAATATCGGCTAAGGTAGCGCTGGGAGAACTACTACGATTGTGTCTCAGTTCTTCCGGACGAGCACCTCAATAGAGAAAGCCGAAAACTGACTATCATGATAAGGCGAGAGCTGGTCGCTGTTCAAGAGGTCTCAAGTCCTTAAAGACTTTTTCCACTTCGGGCGAGGAGTCGGCCTTGCTCGGCTTAGGCTTATATAGCGCCCCAAATTCGGCCTTCCGATTACTAGGGGCTTCGCCAAAATTTAAAATTGTAGACTTCTATGGCTAAGTGAGAGTGATAAAGCCTTATAGTCCGATTGCCTGGTTCGTTGTGCTGAACACCTCCCTTGAAGGACCCAAAATTGGGATAAATAGTGTCCAGGTTTATCTCGAACACCCCAGTAATAGTTACATGGGGGCAGAAGCCGATGACTGGCCAACCCTCAGATTTCATAAACGGCCGCACAGAAGGTAATATTTTAAATTAACAAGCGTTGCATAGCGCAAATGAACTCGTTTCGCATTACAGGATCACATGAGTACGTTCATTCAAATATTACATCTTTAGCACATTACTCCTCCACAAGGCGGGAACCCTTCAGGACACTGTCATAATACATTTTGGGGTGGCGATGCTCCTTGACTTCCGATGGCCCCTCCTTCACCAGCTTTACGGCGTCCAGCTTCGCCCATTGCACCTTCGCCTGGGCAAAAGCCCTGCATGCACCCTCGATGCAGACAGACCGCTTTATGACTTCAAGCCATGGGCAGGCATTCACAAGCCGCCTCACCAGACCGAAGTAGCTGTCAGGCGGGGGATCGCCAGGCCACATCCAGACTATAAGACCCTTCATGGCCTATTCGGCCGCCTTGTGGAGCTCGAATAGTTGCTTCAGCTGGTCGCTCAAGGGCATTGGGTGTTCGGTCCAGTATACTGTGACCAAAACAACTTCTCCGTCGAGCTCCCCTCCTCAGCCCGGTAAAACTCCACGGCATCCAACACACTGCGGGGAAGATCTGCGAACGCTCCTGGAGAGCTCCGAACTCGGGTAAGTAAAAGGAAAGTTTCCTTCACATGCTTGCTTTGCATAATGAATGCCTTACCCACTGCTATCTTCTTCACCACCTCAATCTCCTGGAGGGCCTTGTGGGCTTCAGCCTTGGCGTTTTGTGCGCTCTCGAGCGCCTTCACAAGCTCGGACTCTCGCGTCTTAGAGTCAAGCTCCAAGGACTCGTGTTTTTTGGCGACAACCTGTAGCTCTTGCTGCACCTTGCCTACCCGGGCTTCTTGCTTTTCTCGCTCGATGCGCTCCTTGGCCGCTTTGTCTTCGGCCTCGGACAACGCCTTCTTCAGGGTTGCCACTTCGGTCATGGCCCTGGAAAATTCATGATGATCCTATTATTTTACAACAAAATTTCTTTTTAATATATAGACAGGCTATCGCTTACCTTTGTTCTCTTCGAGCTGCCTCTTGGTAAGGCCGAGCTCTTACTTGGACCGCTCAAGGTCCTGCTTCAGTGCAGCGACCTCCACAGTACGTGCGGCAGCGGCCAGCAGTGAAGCCTGCATATGCACATAGACATGTTCTGATTAGACTCCTGAGTCATTATTTGATCCTCTATTCGGACTTTCTTCGCGAACGCCAAATAGAGCATCAGGGGCTACTGTCTATGCGGTTATATTTCCCTATAATTTGATTACTTACCTGAAAGCCTGTTAGGAGGCTGGCACAAGTTTCAGTTAGTCCGCTTTTGGCGGACTGAACCTTCTCGATCACCGCACTCATGATAGTGCGGTGCTCTTCGTCGATGGAAGCGCCACGAAGCGCTTCCAGCAAGTTGACCGGTGCCTCTGGATGGACAGAGGCCACCAGCACGGGTGGCTTGCCCCTCTTAACGGGGGGTCGCCTGACAGAGTCCGGAACCACTCGAGGTTCCGGCGCAGCGTTCGGCTGGAGGCCGAACTCGGAGCCCATGGGAGTCTTGCTCCCTTTGCGCCCAGGGTCCGGAATATCGCCCCGAGGCGCCTCCAGGACTACCTCCCCTCGGCTCGGTGCCCCTTGAGATAACACCTCGACGTTGTTCGTAGGGCGAGGGGTGGTGTAACAACCCCAAAATTGGGCTATCAATTTTTGTGCTGTTATTCCCTCCCGGCACTCATTTTAAAAAACATTCCTAAGTTTGCTAGATGACTCTGAGAAATTTTGTCATTTCCAACCTTTCAAAACCTTGCTCAGATCTTTTTCAGTGGGAAGACCTCATTTGCATCAGCTGAAACCCTCTCAAACCTTAATTCCAAATTTTTGGAATTTGAATGTGGCCCCTGTAATTACAAAGGAGCCATCATTTCCTATGATCTGTTGATCCTCCCAATTGTTCCCAGAGACCATCCTATCTTTCTGAACCTTGGATATGCAAAAATATTGCTAAGTCCAATGCAATATTTTTGAATTATGATTTATTCCTTTTCTTGCCTTTTTGAGGAATAAAATCCAAAGTCATAGCTAGCCATCTCCTAAATTCATGAGAATTGGTGGAGTTGCTTCATATGCCTAATCCAAGCTCTGGCAAAGATATGGGCCATAATTAAATAAGTAAACTTGCCTTTTTCAATTTAATGCCAATATTGCATTTCTGCCAGTTTCCAAAGGAGCTACCATTTTTATAGCAAGGAAAATTCCCAAATAATTTGTGGAGCTTCTACTTGCTATATCCTCACCCTTTCCATCCTAACCCATGCTCCAAAGATCATAATTTGAGCACATGAACCAATGCAAGTTTCTGCCCTGTCTAAAATTTTTGCAATGGAAGTGCTTTATTCCTAATTCCAATTGAGCTACAATTTGGCAGGGTGTTTAAGATTGTTACATAACCCATGGATCCCAAAGATGAGCTCAATCCATTCATCCTAGCTCCCTGTGCAATTTTTCAAAGTTTCTGACCAGAACAAAAGTTTGTGAAGGAAGTACCTTCATAGTGTTTACAAATGGGATGAAACTTTTCCATCCTCTCAAGTATCTCAAATTACTATCCTCCACCCAAATTTAGTACATTTCATGGAACTATATGAGCACAGGAGCAATTCTTTGTTTCTGTCCACATTTTCAGTTTGTGAAGCAAGTGTATTTTATCTTGCTCCATTATGCCTGATAATTTCCCAGACCTTCTCTTATCTATATAATCCATCTCCACAAGATTTGGCCTCATTTCATCTGGCCAATTGCCCTAAGAATTTTTCTGAAGTTTTTGGACAGAAATGATGGCTGTGAAGGAAGTACCCTTTGGGTAAGTCCATTTGGTATGCAATTTTTCCAGCATCATTATGTGTCCAAATCATCCGGATTTGCCAAGTTTTAGCCCAATCCATTACTCCTAGTGAGTGCTTCATCATGATTCAGTTTTTGGGTCAGTTTTGGTGGTTGTACAGCAACTATGGTAAATAGTTGTGCATTTTACCTCAAAACTCCTAGGACCATAGGACTTTCTACCCCAAGCCTCCCAGACATCAAGTATACCTTTTATCCTCCCTAGTTTAATCTCTAGAGTGTGGTAAAGTTTGCAACAACAAACTTGTGCAGCTTGACTCACTCAGCTCCATTTGTCTCTGCCCTATCCTTTACCGTAGTAATACTCCGCACTAGAAGGACTACGCGGTAGACATGAACTTACCCCAGTAAAAAACCCAGAGCCTGCCATGCCAGTGGTGACCACGAGTGCAACCAGCAAAAACGGTGGTCTAGCCACTGTTGTTGCCGGCATCGCTACCCCGACCGTCTCTGGCCTCGCCATTTATGTCCAGCAGCTCCCCCTCGACGTCGACTTCCCTCTGGACCTCTGACCCTCTTTGTTTTCTTCTCCGGTGAGCCATGCCAACGACCGGAATAGTGCGCTCCTGTGCATCGTCATCTTCCTCGCCGGTGTCCGCTTCCTCCTCTTGTCCTCGAGCCTTGCTCGTCTCCGTGACGCTCTTGCACTCGTCCGCACCCTCCTCGTCGCCTTCTCACCGCTCCCCTTGAAGCTTTGGCCGCCCCCCCCCCCTTCCTGAGCTCTCCCGCGGCTATAAGTAGAGCCCTCGAGCTCTTCCGCAGCCTCAATGCCTCTCATAACCTCCCCACTCACCTCGGAGCTCCACTTCCCCCTCCATGGCCAAATGGCCGCCGCCGATCCCCCTAGTCCATCCCCTGCCCCTTCCGAGAACCCCACTGGACGTGCCTTGCTCCAGCGCTCGTCCCCAGCCCCTTGCCCCCTCCATTGCCCCATCGGAGCACCTTGCTCGATGGTGGCCGAAGCCCTCTCCGCCGTGAGCCTTGCTGCTCCGTTCCCCATCCTCCTCGCTGGCAATAAAGGCCACCTCTGGATGCGCCTCTCCCTCCCGATCACCTGGATAGGCCGCACGCCTCGTAGGGTGGCCGGAGTCGCCGGTGTTTGCCGTCGGGGCGGGCACCTCTCTCCGGCCAAGCGTGCGTCGAGTGGAGGAAGAAGAAGGCCAGGCGGGCCCCGCCCGCGTTGATCCTGCATCTGGCCCCGCTTGTCGGCCTCTGCGCTGACCGGGCCAGCTTGCAGAGCTGGCATAAGTGGAGACGGCATCCGTAGAGTGCGCTTTCCTCTGCAGAAGGCGCATTCCGCCGCGGCCTCGCGCTAGAAGGCGCTTTCCCGACGCGAGAGCGTATTCCGGGAAGTACGCTTTCAGTCGGCGGAAGCGTATTTTTTGCCTTCTTCGGCCGAATATACGTTTTCCTCTCTGGGAAACTTATTCTCAGAAAGGACACGTTCTGTTTAAACTATGAGGGACCTGTTTGTGGAAGTATTTTTACAAAGTAGTCCCTGAACTTTAAACGTCCGTATCTTTTTACCCGTAGCTCCGAATCAGGTGATTCCTGCGCTCAAGTTCTCTGTTCGACGAGCTCATTCCGTTGGTACCATTTTAATTATGTTTTCACACAGTGAAAATGACCATTTTGCTCTTGCCTGTAAACAGCCCCCTGCGAGAGAGAACTGTTTCCGGCAAATCTTTCCGCAATCGTTTCTCACTTCTTCCCGAAGTATTTGTCGACCCCCAAGCAGTCCAACCTCTTGTAATGAGCCCCGAACTCACATGTTGACTTTGCTTGCACCTTGTGTGTGTGTAGTTGTAGTTGTTTCATATCATTTTCGTCTGTAGTTATTCCGTTATGCTGTCTTGCATGCTTGTGTTTTCATGATATCTTTTGCAATGCTAATTAAAATGTTATTATTAATAAGGCCATACTCTACTTTATTTACATGTCATCATTATAAAATGATATGAGGATTATAATGCACCGTTGATATGCTATTGTCATGTTATAGTTGTGCACTTGAGGAGTTCGATATTTTGCCATGCATTTGTATGTTGCATGCTCATTGTTGCATTCATGTTAAATATGATCATGATGATGGAGAAGGAAATAAAATGACTTAATAATAACAAACCTCCTCCGTCATCGATGGGATCAAGTCATAGTGCCACCAAATCGAACTTTTTCAGTGTAGCCACATTTGCCTTTGTGGGAAGGCCTTAATGCGAGCTGTTGTCGTGACCTCTCGCCGGTGCCTCCCACTAGGAAAGGTTATGGGCATGCTTACCTTGATCAGGTAGGCAGACATAATCTTGTGTGCTCGTTGATGAGATTATGGTACCGAGTCCCCGAGTGGGAGTGTTTTGACCATGACGGTGGTTGGGGTGTCTTTGGTAGACACGGGGCCACCCACGACCAGCCCATTGGGGATTGGGTCGGACTGGCCGGGAGAGCGTCATGGCAGTAGGTCAGTTTCGTCGGAATGCCGTTGGTCCACCTGAATGTGATGACGAGGCCATGGATTCCGTGGTGTGGGTACAGTGTGCTACCTCTATAGAGTGTATATAAAGTCTATCGATAGCAACAGTTCGTAGTAGGTCCCACTATTAGGTCTTGGTCGAAATGGAGGATAAACTTGAAATAATTAAGTTGGTAAATTAATATGTGATAACAAAAATGTGGTGATTTGGACTATGAGAAAGTCGTGAGAAGTCACAAGATGTTTTGATATGATCATGAGACGAGGTCTCAGTGAGAGTTTGAGACCAAGTGTTGGTCATGGTTGTGATCGCCGAAAAGATCACTATTCGGTTGCGAGGCAACCCGTTGATAAGAGAGTCTGAGGGACTCGGTGTACAAGTTTGGTTACATTGCATGAGTAATATATCATTATTTGCATTTAAAGAACCATGAGAACAGAAGATGATTGCATAAAGTTAATATGCTATGTCTGCATTGGATATTATTGGTAGTTTATTTTCAACATATCTTCATGATGCCATGCCATGCTTCGATTGACATGTTAAATTATGCCATGATTGAGATGATATGCTATGTTTTTCCATTGCCATGTTGGAAGCATGATCTGATATGCCATGTCATTGCCATGTTAGTAGAGGTTATGATTTTGTTCATGCTTAGTTGAATTTTTATCATGCCATGTTTAGTAATTGATATGTGATAAGGTTGTTGCATACGCTTGGTTCTTGCTTTGTCTTCTGCTTGTTTGGATGCTATGTATTTGGTTGTCTTGCAAGTACATTCAATGTACTGACCTGGCGTGTCATGCCAGTTTTGTAGGTCATACCCGAGTTGTCCGCTTGATCCGTCGTGCTAGGCCGTAACCTTGCCAGTCCTGTGAGTTGTGGAGCCCAGCCAGAGTTGTTATGCTGCCAAACCAAGACTTCCGCTGCCATTTAAATCAGACATCCGTTGTCATTTAATAGCCTTAGGGCTATGCTAGATAATTGTATTCATCAATGATGTACCCTTTTGCACATGTATTTGATGAATATTATTGTACCTGGAAATGCTGTATTATGGACCTGTCGTGCGTCAGGTGTTATCCTGGGCTAACGTGTGAAGGCCCTCAGTTCCATGCGGATCCGGGTGCCACAGGGCATGGTATCAGAGCAGCCAGGCTGGCATAGGTTATCCTAGTATTAGATCACTGCTACCATTAACCCGTAATGGCCCTAAGGGATTTGATCCATCCCTGCATCCGGCATGGCCACTGTTGATCAACAGGTGGCGTAGTCGGGACCGACACGTCCTTACCCCGCTGTCCCCGCCTAGTTATCCATGGTGCAAATAGCAACCATATCCTTTCGGGTCGGCCACACCGCTCACCCTTCGCCATTAAGGGAAAGGGGCCACACCATGCGGGCATGTCCCGCATAGCTGCCTATAAAAGCCTCATTTCCGCTCGCCGTATCGCTCACCTCTTAGTCCGCCATGTCCCTGTAGAGAAGCCTAGCTAGTAGCACTCCAGCCATGAATGGCACCTTCAAAGCTCCCAAGTTTCACAGCCGCACCGGTGCCGTCAACCACCCCGGCTTTCCACCCCTTCTTGCTGAGATGCTCACCAAAGCCTTTGGCTGTAAGACTAGCCCCGATTACCTGGTGTTCCAATCGTCACCCGTCCCTCACCTTCATCGCTTTGATGGAAGAGTGTGCATCAGCCTAGCAGCAGATGGCCAGCCATTGGTTTTTCAGGGTAGAGCTATGCCTACCTATGATTTGGCCATTCAGGCCACTGCTGTGGAGGCTATGCTTCACCTCCGAACCAGATACCCGCATATGGCAGCGAGGCGGGATTTCTGCTTTTACCCCATTGTGAGAGAAGTAGGAATGCAACCTTCTCCCGCTAGCCAAGGAGATGACCCCGCAATCGCTCTCCTAGTGCAGTATGTCACCGCCCAGGGGATGATGATTTCCCAGATACTTGCCGAGTTTTGAACTCTGGACAACAATGCAGTGCGAGTCGTCAAGGAAGCTTACTGTGAGGCTCGTAAGTTCGCATCTCAAGTCATTTGCCCAACGCCATCCGAACTAGTGGTATCCTCTCAGCCTGTGTTGTGGCCTAGACCCAGCATCGTCACCCTCGACAAGGCTCTTTTACAGATCCACCAGCAGCATTTGCTCGGGTCAATTTCAGCCACACCCCCAGCAGCCGAACCCCAACCCATAGTGTTGTCGGACGATGAAGATGGAGATTGGCTCAGTCTTCGTCCTCCCGGAGAGCCCCAGCAAGGCAAGTCCTCCGCATGACCTCAGTCAAGCAGTAAGATGATCAGTCTGTCGGTTCATCCTCGATATGAGGGTGTCGGGGGGGAACCGGCTTCCTCGAATACCTATGGGGACCGAGCCCCTTACTGGTTCGGCGGGGGGCGGAGGTTGAACGAAGAGAGGATCGAGGCGATGCACACAAGGGATTTTACCCAGATTCGGGCCGCAAGGATGCGTAAAACCCTACTGCTGCTTTGTCGATTGTATTGTGTTCTTGCTCGGGAGCGCGTGGTGCTACAGTACACACGAGCCGCTGGCGAAACCGAGCGTGGCGATGGGTGTCCTCCCTCCTCCTACGTGCGCATGGGGCCTCCTTTTATATGCTCAAGGGGTTACCCACAGGTGGCAGCGCAGGTGGGGGCAAAAATGGGAGAATGCTGTAGTGGGTACAGCTGCCTGCACAGTGGCGGTACAGTGCTATCGAACCTAACTCTGATGGCGGGGGACAAGGGCATTAAATGCCCGTCCGCATCGCCCAGACGGTGCAGGGAAGTGGACCGTCAGGAGCGCCACCGTTTGCCACGATGGCTACTCTGTCAGCTTCGCTTCGCCACCGCATGCCCCTGGCTGCACAACCTCCCGCCACGTGCGCCTGGAATGCCCCCAGAGCGACACGTTGGTGGGTGAGCTGGAGCGCAGGCACGGGGTGGTAACTTGCCGCGGCAAACGCCTTGCCGCAGTGGATGCCTTGTCGCGCCCGGGAGCTTGTCGCTCACCGGGCCTTGCCGGAGCACGGGACGCGCCGTGGCGAGGTCCTTGTCGCGCCGTGGTTGGCCTTCCCGGCAAGCTCCTCCTGCCGGGGTCTTGTGCTTCGATCGGTCGTCCCGGAAAGCTCCTCTTGCCGGGGCCTGGCTCTCTTCGGGTGGCCTTCCCGGCAGGCCCCTCCTGTCGGGGCCTTGGCTCAAATACTTTGTTCTTGGATGGCCCAAAAAGGGGCCACGGAGAGTCTTGGCGATCGCCTGGCAAGCCTTGCCGCGGGGTGCTACGACTGCCCGTGCACAAGTTCGGGCTACTAAGGTACCCCTACTTTAGTACACCGACAGGAGCCCCCGGGCCTGGGCCATACACGGTGCCGAGCGCTGTTGGGCCAGGCCCAAAACAGTGCACGGGCACGCGCGGCCTGGGTCACGCTGCATCTGCTTCTGCGCCCACCACGTCCTCCCCGAAAGGCACGCGTCGAACGCGGCATCATGGGGAGAGGCGTGCGTGACGTGGGTGGCATGCGCGGGGCCGAACCCTGCAGGCATGCGTCACGTCGCCATAAAGGGGGACGGTTTGCGCTAGCTCCATAAGTGGAGGGAGGCGTGGAGGCGTGGCTTGTTCGCTGGACGGGGCCGAGGCACGGTTTCCGAGGCGCCCGTTCCCCACGATCACAGGGTGGGGAGAGGTCGCCTCATCCATCGCCTCGGTCCTGCGCGTCAGCCACGCGGCTTCCATGCACCCGGGGTTGCGGACGGTGGAGGCAGGGAAACGGGCCGTCGCGGGTCGGGGCAGCAGGTCGGCCTCAGTCGCCTGGCCTTCCTGCGTCTTGATTGGCTGAGCGGGGCGGTCGAGCCCCCACCCTGCTCCTTTATAAAGAGCAAGAGGGGGCGATGGGAACCCACACTCCTCCATCTCTTCTCCTCTTCATCTTCTGACCCCCTCCCTCCATTCGCCATGGAGAAAGGGAATCCGGGTCCTTCATCGGTGGCGGCGAGGGTTGCCGCCAGGCAGCGCGCCCCTCCTCCCCTTGCACCCGCGGTGGCGGAGCCAGCCGTAAGGGGAAGGGGGAGGGGGCGAGGTCGTGGACGAGGGCGTGGACGAGGCTGCGGCGCTCAGGGAAGAGGCGGGCGGGGCGACGCGCCGGCCTCGCCTCCGCCAGCGGCTCCTCTTCCCACGGCGGTCCACCTCGGGGACGATCCTTGCGAGTTCTTCGTCAGGCTGCGCCGGGCGCCTCGCCGCCGCCTCCGCCTCCCGGCTCCCTTCGCAAGCGTGATGGAGATGGAGCGACCCGAGACGCTAAGGCTGCGCATGAAGGGCTACGGGATCAGCGGCACGCGGGTCCACGTCGAGTTCCCAGCCCCCGGCGTAGTGTATCTTGGCCGAGGGTGGAAGACATTCGCCCGTATCCACACCTTGACGGAGGGGTTCACCCTCCACTTTAAGTTGATGGAGGGCGATCTCCTCTCCGTCAAGGCCTTCGGGGACTTCGGGACCCGGGCCCGGTGCTGCGTGGACAGCTCCTCCGACAGCGAAAGCTCCTCCTCGAGCGAGAGTGACGAGGAGGGGAGCGACAGCGACGACGAGGGCAGCGGTCGTCTGGATGACGGGTCCGACTAGGCGCCGGTCGCAGCTCCGTGCGGCACCGGCGACCCCATCATCCGGGTCGCCGGCTCCTTGAGCTTCTCGGGGTTGTCTTCCCGGGCGGCTGGAGTGGCGAGGCTGCGGAAGAGGAGGAGGACTGGCGGCAAGGCCGTCAACTCGGAGCACAAGGGCTAGGTGCCCCCGACAGCGTGTTGACGTCCCGCTGCCTCATCTTCGAACTCCATCTCCGGCGCCGCCGCCACCATCCAGCCTCCGGAGCCCCCCGGCGGCCCTCTGGGCGTTCTGCTGGTGTCTTTTTCCACCCGTAGCTCGCCTAGGCGCTCCTTTTGCCCTTTTCGCCTCCTTGTCCTACCTCCTGAGGAGAGAGACAAGAAAGGGATTACGGGCATCTTATCTTTTTTTAATCTGTAAGCCCTCGGGCCTTAGCTGTGTTTAAAACTTGTAATCCCATCATTTCATGTTTTTCATTCTCTCTGAACTGTACCTGAGCGGAATGTTTTTAATGAAAATGGGATGTTTGCCGGGCCATTTGTCCCGTGGGTAAAACCCACGCCAAGGAACGAATCCTTTATATCGTTAAGATAGACACTTCTTTGCCCGGCAACAAGCCCTGCCGTCTTCCCGCGCCACTCGACCTCTCTCACGCCTTTGGCGGAGGAAGGGATGAAGCGGGTTCGGGCCCCTCGTTCCGCCCCTTTGCCACCGCGACTACTACCAAAACGGGCCCTAGGAACGCGCTCTGGGGCCTGTCGTTAAGGGAGCACGGTAGCTTCTAGGAGGAAACAAGGTTTTCGTATTCCACATTTCATAAGGGAATGCATGACAAGGGATGCAAAAACTAATCTGGGATTGCAGCCCCCGGCAACTTTGGCTTGCCGCGGGCGAATCTTCGTACTTGCAGCCTCTGGCAATACTGGCTTGCCGGGGACCAGATGCTGGTCCGCCCTTCTTCTCTTCTTCGTCCTTAAGCGGCCTGGCCAGGATATGCAAAACCCTGCGAACCAAAGGAAACGAAGGAACCGGAAAAAGGACGCAGACTCGACCTCTAAGCTAGGGGTTAGCAGCTGTTAGGCACTATCAACCCTAACCAAGGACGAGACTCGACTCAGCATGCATGCTAAAACTTAGGGCACCAGCGCTTCATTTCTGCTGCTCAGGGTCTGCGCCTGGCTTTGTACAAAGGATTACATGCAACTGCGGCAAGACTTGTACAAAAGGTTGGTTGCCGGGTGGGGCCCGATGTAACGCCCTCGATGCGGCTATATCTCCCACGTGTCGAGGCACGACTTAGAGGCATAACCGCATTGAAAGCATTGTCGCAAGTGAGGTAATCTTCACACAATCCATGTAATAAATAAAGGGGAAAGATACATAGTTGGCTTACAATCGCCACTTCACACAAGTACATAAATAACATCCATCAGACAGATTACACTCAAGGTCCGACTACGGTACCAAAATGAAAGAAGACTACCCCAAATGCTAAACAGATCCCCGGATCAGCCAACTGGGCTCCACTACTGATCATCTGGAAAAGAAACATAGTAACGGCCACGTTCCTCGTCGAACTCCCAAGTGAGCTCGGACGCGTCATCTGCACTGACATCGTTGGTACCTGCAACTGAGGTGATAGTATCTGTGAGTCACGGGGACTCAGCAATCTCACACCCGCGAGATCAAGACTATTTAAGCTTAAAGGTGGGAAAAGGGGTTGTGAGGTGGAGCTGCAGCAAGCGACTAGCATATGGTGGCTACAGCGCAAAAGAGAGCGAGAAGAGAAGGCAAAGCACGGTCGTGAAGCTAGAAGTGATCAAGAAGTGATCCTGAAACAACCTACATCAGACATAACTCCAACAACCGTGTTCACTTCCCGGACCCCGCCGAGAAGAGACCATCACGGTTACACACGCGGTTGATGTGTTTTAGTTAAGGTCAACTTTGGGTTTTCTACAACCGGACATCAACAAATTCCCATCTGCCTCATAACCGCGGGCACGGCTTTCGAAAGATAATACCCTGCAGGGGTGTCCCAACTTAGCCCATGATAAGCTCTCACGGTCAATGAAGGATATTCCTTCTACCGGGAAGACCCGATCAATCTCGGAATCCCGGACTACAAGACATTTCAACAACAATAAAACAAGTCCAGCAAAGCCGCCCGATTGTGCCGACAAATCCTGATAGGAGCTGCACATATCTCGGTCTCAGGGCACATCCGGATGAGCAGTCCGTACAACTAAAACCAGCCCTCGAGTTGCCCCGAGGTGGCGCTGCAAAGGGCTCTAGTTTGGACCAGCAATCGAAGGAGAACTGGCCCGGGGGTTTAAAATAAAGATGACCCTTGAGTCTGCATAACCCAAGGGAAAAAGGCTAGGTGGCGAATGGTAAAACCAATGTTGGGCCTTGCTGGAAAAGTCTTATTCAAAGCGAACTGTCAAGGGGGTCCCATAAATCACCCAACCGTGTAAGGAACGCAAACTCCGGGAACATAACACCGGGCATAAGGCCGAGCCTTCCACCCTTTACCAAGTATATAGATGCATTAATTAAATAAGAGGTATTGTGATATCCCAACAAGTAAACATGTTCCAAACAAGGAACAACAAGTCCATGTTCCAACAAGGAACAAACTTCATCTTCACCTGCAACTAACAACGCTATAAGAGGGGCTGAGCAAAGCAGTAACATAGCCAAACAACGTTTGCTAGGACATGGATGGTTAGGGGCTGACATGGCAATATAGGTGTCACAACCCTAGCCTTGGCCTTGCTTGTCATTGCATCATCTTCTTGCATCATGTTTAAATTTCTCAGAAACTTGAAATGGGGATTGTTTCAAACCCTAGCATAAAAGGAAATCAATAGGTTCAACCAAAATATTTTTAGTGAACCCAAAGTGGCTTTCAGAAATGTTCATCATCTTTGGAAAATACTAGAAACAGTAACCAGAGGTGATGCACATTTTTCCATGACATATTTGGTCACTAAATTAAATCATATTATAATTGCATTTGGGCATTTAAATGCTATAAAATATTTTAAATGCTCAATTAATCATAAACTAAAATGTTTACTGTTGGATATATTATAAACAGTAGCCATGATTAGTTTCATGATTTTTGGGATTGTTTTAATATTTTAATTAAAGCCACAAAGTTGCAGAATAATAGAAAACAGGAAATAAAAATAGGAAAGAACAAACCTCACCTGGGCTTACCTGGCAGCCCAGCAGAGGCCCAGCCCACCCCCCACCTTGCCAGTCGTCCCCAACCTCCTGCCAGTGGGCAGGAGGGCGCGTGCTCGCCGCCTGCTGGCCACGCGTAGGCCACCTCCACCCTGCCTGCTTCACTCCTCCGACGCCCTAAGCACGCCACGCAACCCCTGGCCACTCCCCCCTCTCTCCCGTGCCTCTCTCTCGTCTGACTCTCTCTCCCGAGCACCACCGAGCGGAGCTCGTCGCCGCCGCTCATCGCCTACGTAGCCACAGCCATCCCCGAACCTCTCCGACACAACCCCGAGCTCCGAAACAACGTCGTCGTCCTCCCCGCCGAGCCACACGACGCCGGACGCCCTGGGGCGCCCTCATCGATGCCATCTTCGTCCTCTGCACCGACGGCCGCCGTCGACCGATTCGTCATCACCGAGCCGCCCCCAAGCACGCTGAGCTTCTCAATGACCTCCCAGTGAGCTCCGCCGCATTTCCCCTCTATTTCCCGCATCTTCCCCGTCCTCTAGCCGTCGCATTCATCGAGACCGAGAACCACCGCCGCCCGAGCTTGTCACCGGCGTAGCTCCGGCGACCTTTTGGTCACGTCAGTGCGTACAATTGCTTCGCGGCAACACGTAGAGCCCCGCGGGAGCTTTATTTCTTCCTTTTGCACGCCGTAGCCTCGACCCCGAGCTCGCTCGAGCTCCGGCCGCCGCTGCGGTCGTCACCGGCGACGCTACAGGCTATTCTAGGCCCGGAGACCACCACCATCCGACGCGCCGCGTCGCCAGCGTCCTAGAGCTGCCTCCCGCGCTTCCAGCCGTGCTTTGTGGAGCTTTTCCGAAGCCTGCGGCCGCCGCTGACCTCGCCGGCGGCTTAACGCCGGCGGGTTTGACTTTATTTGACCAGGGGTTTGACCTCCCCAGAGTTTATGACATGCGGGCCCCGCCCGGCTAATGAAACTAGTTTAGGTTTAAACTTAGTTAGTTTAACCTAGGTTAGTGCTAATTAAACTAGGTTAGTTTAGTTAGCCACTGACACGTGGGTCCCACCGGTCAGGTTTGACCTGGCCGACCAGTTGACCCGATGACATCACCTTTGCGTCATGCTGACATAGTAAAGTTTTTCTGGGATTTTAAATAAATCAGAAATGATTTATTTAATTCAGAAAATATCCTAAACTTTGAAAAATCATAGAAAATAATCTATAGCTCAGAATGAAATAATTTATATATGAAAAATTATCAGAAAAATTCAAGGAATCCATCTATACCATTTTCATGCATGTTAGAACAATTTATAGTTGCTGTTTAGCACAAATCTTATAATGGCATTTAAATATCCACATATGGAGTTTGAATTTGAATCTTGGATTCAAATCAACTTCATTTAATCTGGTTGCTAGTTGCATTAGCTCGAACCACATCATATTGCCATGTCATGATCATGCATCATATTGTCGCATTGCATTGATTGTTTTCTTTCTCTGTTGCCGGTGTTTGTCCCCGCTCGATAGACGTGGTTTCGACGATGAGATCGATGACACCGATGAAGAACTATAATATCTTCAGAAGTGCCAGGCAAGCAAAACCCCCTTGTTCATTCCGATACAATCCCACTCTCTCGCTCCTGCTCTCTTTTACTGCATTAGGACAACAACGATTCAACTGTTACTTGCTGCGGTAGTTGAACCCCTTATCCTCTGCATGACCTGTCATTGCCACAGTAAATAGATGAAACCCACTAGCATGAGTAGGAGTTGTTTGAGCCCTGATGTGCCTACTCATTCATGCTTGTTGTCATGCCTGCTACTGCTTAGAGTTGAGTCGGGTCTGATTCATCGGGAATGAATTGGAATGTGGTGAACATGTCCTACTGTGAGAGCTAAGTGTGTGAACACGATTTGGTAAAGGTAGCGGTGAGAGGCCATGTAGGAGTACATGGTGGGTTGTCTCATTGCAGCCGTTCTCAGGAACTGAGTTCTGTGTTTGTGATCCATGAACAGTTACTACCACACATTGGGCTCCGGGCACTCCAAGCTCTCTCGACTTATTAATCAACCTGATCTCTGTCCAGGAGTTGCAACTAGTTTCTGGTGTTTGTAGGTAGTGTTAGTAGTCTACCAAGTGGCACCCTGTACAGGTGGGCTTGGGACAGACTAGGCACCGTGGCCGGGTATGCCGAGCGCCGCCCGTTTGGTGGGCTTGGAACCCTGTACACATCGTTTGGGGCCGTGAGCGACACCCCGGCCGGATCTCCTTGCGGATGGAACCCGAATAGGCGATAAACCTGGACTAGAGACTTGTTGGTTAGTCAGGTCGTGGCCGACTCCCTCGCCCGGCTTCCGCTTGAAGGTTGCCGAGGTACATGACGTGTACAGGGCGGTAAGTGGCGAGAGCGTGTGTGAAGAAGTACACCCCTGCAGGGTTATCATTATCTATTCGAATAGCCGGATTCCTCGGATATGGAAACTTGGACCCCTTGCATAGTTCATAGACAAGTGAAAGTGGATACTCTAAAATGCGCAAGATAAGCATGAGTGCTATGGATGGCGTCCCCGTAGGGAGACGGGAGCGGATCCATAGTGGTGTATTGATATGGTGAATATGTGGACTCGTGTGCGCCACCCCAAAAGAGTTACTTGCAGTCGTAGTTCAGGATAGCCACCGAGTCAAAGATGGCTTGCTGCAGTCAAACTCCACCACCCCCTTTGATACTGATGCATGTGTAGATAGTTCTGATGTAAGTCTTGCTGGGTACATTTGTACTCACGTTTGCCTATTTTATGTTTTTGCAGAGAGACGTCAGTCTCGCTAGTAGTACCGCTTGGACTTCGACGTTTAGATTGATACCTCAGCTACGATCTTGTGCCCTCGGCAGGATCTGATAGATAGTCAGGCTTCTCAGCCTTTTTCATTTGTAGATGTCTGTACTCAGACATGTTAAGCTTCCGCATGTGTTTGACTTGTATGCTCTGAATGTTGGGTCATGAGACCTATGTTTGTAATATCTCGCTCCTCGGAGCCTATTGAATAAATACTTTGAGTCGTAGAGTTATGTTGTGATGCCATGTTGTATTTACTCATATCGGGCATATTGTGTGTATGATTGAAATGCTTGGTATGAGTGGGATCCGACTATCTAGTTGTTTATCCTTGGCAGCCTATCATATGGGGAAATGTAGTCTAGTGCTTCTGAGCGATAGTAGTCCGCTACAGCCCGGATCACCGGAGTCCTGTTACCCCAGCACTGCTGCTCGGAACACTTGACTGGCCGGCATGTGAATCACTTCGTTCCTGTGTCTGTCCCTTCGGGGAAATGTCACGCGGTGACTTCCGGAGTCCTGCCTAGCCTGCTACAGCCCGGGTTACCGGAGCCCTGTTAGCCCAGTGCTACAGCCCGGATTCACACGTTGATGACCGACATGCTCGATGTGTTTCATGTATGCCTGTCCTCATAGGTTAGCGCCGCTTTGGGTTCACGACTAGCCATGTCGGCCCGGGTTCTCTGTCATATGGATGCTAGCGACACTATCATATACGTGAGCCAAAAGACGCAAACGGTCCCGGGCCAGGTAAGGTGGCACCCGTGGGAGTACCGTGCGTGAGGCCGCAAGGTGATATGATGTGTTACACGCTGGATCGGTGTGGCTTAGGATCGGGGTCCCGACAGCGTTGGTATCAGAGCCTGACTGCCTGTAGGATTACCAAGCCAAACTGGTCGAAGTTGTGTCTAGAAATGCTTTAGTTATGTAAGGGAATTGATTGTGGAAGGGAACGTAAGGCTCTTTTTACTCCTTATACCTCATGCCCTCTGATCTGAGTCATCCTCTTCTCTTCTACGGGGATTAAGAACTAGGCCTTCTCATCTATCTTTCAGGATGACGTGTTACTAAACTGTAGTTGCCTATGATTGTTGAGTTCAAACCTCAGTTCAGTTTCTACTACTTCCATATGTTGATAACTGGCCTCAGAACTTTGATATGATGTTGTTGAGTGTCTATGCAAACTGTTGCGAATGTCTCAAATCTTTTTCTGAGCATTTACAGCCGTTATGCTGCCCGAGTCATCTCAGGTTTCTAACTAGTCTGATGCATTTGCAAATCCTTTCCTTCCATTCCCGATGTCCTTTTGGTCAGAATAAGCACACTAATCGGTGAGTTGAGGTATTCTATTACCTCGACATATATGTTGGAGCTATTATTATGACCCTAGGTGTCTTAGGGGTTCATCTAGTAATCTAGCAATGCTATGTGTTTCCAGTGTGTTGAATCTGACCACCATTCTCGAAAGCATCCCGTGATGCCACTTAGTAGTAGGCATTCTATTCCTGGGTTTTGAACCCGAGGTTCACCCTACTTCATGTTGTTAGTATTTGCTAGTTCCCTTAAGATATTAGTAACCTTGGCATTAGTCCTCGGGGTCCGTGGTATTTCCTTCTTCCAGATACCATGAACCATTAAGGCAGAAGTTCTGTTGAACCAAAAGATCACAACCAGAGTACTCTTGAGGAGTTCTCCATCCATAATTGTGAATCTGCCCGTCCTACCTCTCCGCATGGATTATCCGGAAGAAATTCGTTGAACTCGTTTGACATACTAATCCGTGCATCCACAACTCAGAAGATCATATGTTCCTTGAGTTGTCCCTCCTTAGTCGTTTTCTGACCTTCGTCTATCGATTGATAGTCAAGAGCATGCGTGCATTCGTTCATCGATGCCTATTATTCTTGTGGCCCGTCAAGTCGTTCTATTCCGGAATGACTAGGAGAAACAAACTCCAGAACCTCATCCATATCTAGGTTTGAGTCAAAGCAATTGTATTCCGCGGATCGAAATGCCAAACCAGCTTTTGCTCTGCTATACCTTGGAGTGTTACCATCTTTATGTCAAGAGTGACATGAGAATTGCACCCCCTCTTATGAATTCTTGACGCAGTAATACTTCTTGCCATCATTGTTCATTTCTCGGTCCCGTGTTGTTGTAACCGGGATGCCGACAAGTGAATCGTGATGTTTGTGAAATCGATACTCCTAGCAACTAGTTGCCTGGTAGTTAATGGACAATAATCTCATTCTTAGCGTGTTGGTTATTAAATCGTCATCCTAAGATTGATCGTGCCACCTAGTCCTTATTTCCTGGTGCACCCTTCGATCAACGAGTTGGGATTTTGCCAAATCCTTGCTCTTTTGATCATATCGTCTTGCCCTGAAAAGCAAGATTGATCTCAAGCTTAGTATCATATCGGTGGTTCGTGATTTTCCGAATATCTTCTCGGAAGTATTACCAGGTTGTCCCCAGACTGTTATGTTGAGCTCGTGATCAAGTTGGTTCCTTGTGAACCACCCTTTCTCCAAGAATCTGTGTTAGATATCCCTGAGCTAGTTGGTTGAGCTAGACAACAACTTGGAGAGTTGGAAGATAAAGCTTGTCTGACTTAGTTCATGTTAAGGGATATCTTTTGTGGTGTGTGTTGAAGAAAGATGATATCTTCACCAATTTGTCCTCGTGATCAGTTGTTGGATGTATTGTCTTGGCAAAACTTTGACTTGAGTATGGGCTATCGTCAAGTCAAATCAGAACCAACGATGTTCGTAATGTTGTCTTACTCGTGGTTGATCCCTCGGGCATACACCATTACATCTTTGGTCTGACCAATGCTATCACCGTGTTCACATGATGGTGGAAGTCCAGTGATATGGGAATTCCGATGAGTTGTTGTTGAGCCCATTAGCAGCATTTTGTCTCCCCCATGATTCATGTTGAACATTATACTAGTATTGGAAACTTTGTAAGCAATGCCTTCGTGTTCCGTTCTTGAAGCATATGCTTGGATGGAAGAAGTGACCTCGTCGAATTCATGTGCATTTGGTGTAAGTTGCCGCCATGAATTTGAGAAAGGTTTGTTTTTGCCTCCTCTGGAATCATCCCAAGATAGTCATGCACGTGCGAAGTATTCTATGGTCTGGAGATTTGCAACCTTCATTCTATATGTATCCCTAGCACACCAAGCCACTGAATGACTTGTTCGAGGAGAAGAACTTCCTTCTTAAGAAGCATGCCTTATGTAAGGACTTCGATATCCTTGATCATGGTTCCCCACCGGAACTCGATAGTGTTTTATTGTAAGACTACTACATGGCCATGTTTGTCTTGGACAACATGTTCACAGGTTTGTAGCAAAACCCATTCATGTGTTGGAGCTTGCTATCGTAGTTCATTTCCTGAGAATCTCGCAACGCCATCTCGTCGATTTGTGTTGCAAACTTTCATTTTCTCTCTAGACTTGATGAGTCTGGAATATCCTGACACCAACCAGATCTGATTCTCAGGCAGATATGATGGTTGGAACATTTTTCAAGAACTATAATATTGGTCTCTTTGTAACCCGGTAAAGTGGATGTTGTGGCCAACACACCCAACCGGAAGACTTATTGTTGTAGTATCTTGATTGAGAAAGTGGGCCACCTCCCCCATAAGGATCTCGTAGAATTTATTCCAATAGTTGTTCCTTATGGATTTTTGTGCTTCCGAAGTCCGACCTTTATTTGATGGCCATGTTGATGCTTTTAAGCACTCACCGTGGTACCTAGTACATCAAGGAGAACATTAGAAGCGGAGTGCTAAATGTCTCTCGGTCGATCATCCAGATTTTCTTCTTTGGCATTGCTAAGGAAAAATCTGAGAATGTGTTATCTTCCTTTGCATCTGCACCGTCCATCACTATTCATCATGGTAGTATGCTGTGTTGCCAGGATCCTTGACACGGATGCTGGTAGAACCTCGATGAATATGGAAATGCTCAAGTTCTTGAGAGCACGCACACGCAAAATCATCCCTTGCGTTGTCTTCAACAAGGTAGTTCACATCATCCATTCTAAACCGAGTGTGTCGTCCTCTCGAACTCCGTCAAACGAATGTTTGTAAATTGCCTTAGGCTGGTATAAAGAGTTTCAATGATCTCCGAATCAAAAGTAATTCTTTTTGCCACTTAAGGGAAAAGTTCTATGAGTCACCTCCCCCAAGGTGCCCCATTTCGTAATCATGGAAAACTCCCTCGCTACTTTGAACCTTCGTCATCTGTTTCTTTTCCATCATCCCTGATGTGTGTTTTCTGTCTCAACTCAAGAGATGTTCTTACGTCTCACTTCATGAACTGATCTTGAGTTGCTCGATCTTCAAGAAGATCAATCCTAGTAGAGTTTCTTTCGTCGTCCTCATATGGATGAAGATCTCGAAGGCAAAGATGTTAAAACCAAGATGATGGAATGAATCAACATCCTCGATGAGGGCAACTGGATCATGAAGATCATATTAGCTCGTGACCTCTCTGACTTCTTACCTCACGTCCTGAATCTCGGGGCGAGATTCTTGTTTTAGTGGGGGTGAGTTGTCACAGCCCTAGCCTTGGCCTTGCTTGTCATTGCATCATCTTCTTGCATCATGTTTAAATTTCTCAGAAACTTGAAATGGGGATTGTTTCAAACCCTAGCATAAAAGGAAATCAATAGGTTCAACCAAAATATTTTTAGTGAACCCAAAGTGGCTTTCAGAAATGTTCATCATCTTTGGAAAATACTAGAAACAGTAACCAGAGGTGATGCACATTTTTCCATGACATATTTGGTCACTAAATTAAATCATATTATAATTGCATTTGGGCATTTAAATGCTATAAAATATTTTAAATGCTCAAATAATCATAAACTAAAATGTTTACTGTTGGATATATTATAAACAGTAGCCATGATTAGTTTCATGATTTTTGGGATTGTTTTAATATTTTAATTAAAGCCACAAAGTTGCAGAATAATAGAAAACAGGAAATAAAAATAGGAAAGAACAAACCTCACCTGGGCTTACCTGGCAGCCCAGCAGAGGCCCAGCCCACCCCCCACCTTGCCAGTCGTCCCCAACCTCCTGCCAGTGGGCAGGAGGGCGCGTGCTCGCCGCCTGCTGGCCACGCGTAGGCCACCTCCACCCTGCCTGCTTCACTCCTCCGACGCCCTAAGCACGCCACGCAACCCCTGGCCACTCCCCCCTCTCTCCCGTGCCTCTCTCTCGTCTGACTCTCTCTCCCGAGCAACACCGAGCGGAGCTCGTCGCCGCCGCTCATCGCCTACGTAGCCACAGCCATCCCCGAACCTCTCTGACACAACCCCGAGCTCCGAAACAACGTCGTCGTCCTCCCCGCCGAGCCACACGACGCCGGACGCCCTGGGGCGCCCTCATCGATGCCATCTTCGTCCTCTGCACCGACGGCCGCCGTCGACCGATTCGTCATCACCGAGCCGCCCCCAAGCACGCTGAGCTTCTCAACGACCTCCCAGTGAGCTCCGCCGCATTTCCCCTCTATTTCCCGCATCTTCCCCGTCCTCTAGCCGTCGCGTTCATCGAGACCGAGAACCACCGCCGCCCGAGCTTGTCACCGGCGTAGCTCCGGCGACCTTTTGGTCACGTCAGTGCGTACAATTGCTTCGCGGCAACACGTAGAGCCCCGCGGGAGCTTTATTTCTTCCTTTTGCACGCCGTAGCCTCGACCCCGAGCTCGCTCGAGCTCCGGCCGCCGCTGCGGTCGTCGCCGGCGACGCTACAGGCTATTCTAGGCCCGGAGACCACCAACATCCGACGCGCCGCGTCGCCAGCGTCCTAGAGCTGCCTCCCGCGCTTCCAGCCGTGCTTTGTGGAGCTTTTCCGAAGCCTGCGGCCGCCGCTGACCTCGCCGGCGGCTTAACGCCGGCGGGTTTGACTTTATTTGACCAGGGGTTTGACCTCCCCAGAGTTTATGACATGCGGGCCCCGCCCGGCTAATGAAACTAGTTTAGGTTTAAACTTAGTTAGTTTAACCTAGGTTAGTGCTAATTAAACTAGGTTAGTTTAGTTAGCCACTGACACGTGGGTCCCACCGGTCAGGTTTGACCTGGCCGACCAGTTGACCCGATGACATCACCTTTGCGTCATGCTGACATAGTAAAGTTTTTCTAGGATTTTAAATAAATCAGAAATGATTTATTTAATTCAGAAAATATCCTAAACTTTGAAAAATCATAGAAAATAATCTATAGCTCAGAATGAAATAATTTATATATGAAAAATTATCAGAAAAATTCAAAGAATCCATCTATACCATTTTCATGCATGTTAGAACAATTTATAGTTGCTGTTTAGCACAAATCTTTTAATGGCATTTAAATATCCACATATGGAGTTTGAATTTGAATCTTGGATTCAAATCAACTTCATTTAATCTGGTTGCTAGTTGCATTAGCTCGAACCACATCATATTGCCATGTCATGATCATGCATCATATTGTCGCATTGCATTGATTGTTTTCTTTCTCTGTTGCCGGTGTTTGTCCCCGCTCGATAGACGTGGTTTCGACGATGAGATCGATGACACCGATGAAGAACTATAATATCTTCAGAAGTGCCAGGCAAGCAAAACCCCCTTGTTCATTCCGATACAATCCCACTCTCTCGCTCCTGCTCTCTTTTACTGCATTAGGACAACAACGATTCAACTGTTACTTGCTGCGGTAGTTGAACCCCTTATCCTCTGCATGACCTGTCATTGCCACAGTAAATAGATGAAACCCACTAGCATGAGTAGGAGTTGTTTGAGCCCTGATGTGCCTACTCATTCATGCTTGTTGTCATGCCTGCTACTGCTTAGAGTTGAGTCGGGTCTGATTCATCGGGAATGAATTGGAATGTGGTGAACATGTCCTACTGTGAGAGCTAAGTGTGTGAACACGATTTGGTAAAGGTAGCGGTGAGAGGCCATGTAGGAGTACATGGTGGGTTGTCTCATTGCAGCCGTTCTCAGGAACTGAGTTCTGTGTTTGTGATCCATGAACAGTTACTACCACACATTGGGCTCCGGGCACTCCAAGCTCTCTCGACTTATTAATCAACCTGATCTCTGTCCAGGAGTTGCAACTAGTTTCTGGTGTTTGTAGGTAGTGTTAGTAGTCTACCAAGTGGCACCCTGTACAGGTGGGCTTGGGACAGACTAGGCACCGTGGCCGGGTATGCCGAGCGCTGCCCGTTTGGTGGGCTTGGAACCCTGTACACATCGTTTGGGGCCGTGAGCGACACCCCGGCCGGATCTCCTTGCGGATGGAACCCGAATAGGCGATAAACCTGGACTAGAGACTTGTTGGTTAGTCAGGTCGTGGCCGACTCCCTCGCCCGGCTTCCGCTTGAAGGTTGCCGAGGTACATGACGTGTACAGGGCGGTAAGTGGCGAGAGCGTGTGTGAAGAAGTACACCCCTGCAGGGTTATCATTATCTATTCGAATAGCCGGATTCCTCGGATATGGAAACTTGGACCCCTTGCATAGTTCATAGACAAGTGAAAGTGGATACTCTAAAATGCGCAAGATAAGCGTGAGTGCTATGGATGGCGTCCCCGTAGGGAGACGGGAGCGGATCCATAGTGGTGTATTGATATGGTGAATATGTGGACTCGTGTGCGCCACCCCAAAAGAGTTACTTGCAGTCGTAGTTCAGGATAGCCACCGAGTCAAAGCTGGCTTGCTGCAGTCAAACTCCACCACCCCCTTTGATACTGATGCATGTGTAGATAGTTCTGATGTAAGTCTTGTTGGGTACATTTGTACTCACGTTTGCCTATTTTATGTTTTTGCAGAGAGACGTCAGTCTCGCTAGTAGTACCGCTTGGACTTCGACGTTTAGCTTGATACCTCAGCTACGATCTTGTGCCCTCGGCAGGATCTGATAGATAGTCAGGCTTCTCAGCCTTTTTCATTTGTAGATGTCTGTACTCAGACATGTTAAGCTTCCGCATGTGTTTGACTTGTATGCTCTGAATGTTGGGTCATGAGACCTATGTTTGTAATATCTCGCTCCTCGGAGCCTATTGAATAAATACTTTGAGTCGTAGAGTTATGTTGTGATGCCATGTTGTATTTACTCATATCGGGCATATTGTGTGTATGATTGAAATGCTTGGTATGAGTGGGATCCGACTATCTAGTTGTTTATCCTTGGCAGCCTATCATATGGGGAAATGTAGTCTAGTGCTTCTGAGCGATAGTAGTCCGCTACAGCCCGGATCACCGGAGTCCTGTTAGCCCAGCACTGCTGCTCGGAACACTTGACTGGCCGGCATGTGAATCACTTCGTTCCTGTGTCTGTCCCTTCGGGGAAATGTCACGCGGTGACTTCCGGAGTCCTGCCTAGCCTGCTACAGCCCGGGTTACCGGAGCCCTGTTAGCCCAGTGCTACAGCCCGGATTCACACGTTGATGACCGACATGCTCGATGTGTTTCATGTATGCATGTCCTCATAGGTTAGCGCCGCTTTGGGTTCACGACTAGCCATGTCGGCCCGGGTTCTCTGTCATATGGATGCTAGCGACACTATCATATACGTGAGCCAAAAGACGCAAACGGTCCCGGGCCAGGTAAGGTGGCACCCGTGGGAGTACCGTGCGTGAGGCCGCAAGGTGA
This sequence comes from Aegilops umbellulata, assembly GCA_032464435.1. NCBI lineage: Eukaryota > Viridiplantae > Streptophyta > Magnoliopsida > Poales > Poaceae > Aegilops > Aegilops umbellulata. The sequence continues at coordinate 194,855,767 of CP136055.1, forward strand.
TATGATGTGTTACACGCTGGATCGGTGTGGCTTAGGATCGGGGTCCCGACAATAGGAGGCATGATATAGCAAGTGGTAGGTATCGCAGCATAGGCATAGCAAAAGGGCGAGCAATCTAGCAAGCAAAGATAGAAGTGATTTCTAGGGTATGGTCATCTTGCCTGCAAGGTTCTCAAAGTTGTCGAAAGCTTGGTCCTCGTAAGCGTTCTCAACGGAATCCTCGGTCACGTACTCGTCTCCCGGCTCTACCCAAGACAAGAGAACAAGCAAAGGAACCAATATCAACCACGATGCAATGCGCAAGCAACATGATGCAAAACATGGCATGATATGCGAGAGGTGATATGCAATGCGTATGCATGCTCCGGAAGGACAAGGATGAACAGGGCATAATCTTGGCAAACCAAGCATGCCACTGGATAGATGAGGTGATTTCGGTTGAAATCGATATAAAGATCACCGGAATCGGATGCACGGTTTGCAAATGGCAAGCAATACAAGAATGACACGAAACTGCCATAAACAGCATGATGCTACTTAGCAAGCAACAAATAATTAAGCTACTGCACCCAAACATGGCAACAAAGCATATGACAGTAATCTACTCAAGATGCTCGACAAAAGATGAACACTGAGCTACGGCTAATTCACATCATAACAGGTTCAAACAAGCATGGCAAAAGTGCAAACGATAACAAGTTCTCAGACTTAGTGAAAATATCAACAAGCAGAAACTAACATCAGGATGGCATGTTCAGAGCAATGAAACAACATGCTACAGGTTCATAACATAGCAAAGTAAGGCATGGCATGAATCAACTCAAAGCACTTGACAAAAGTCTCTTACTGACCATAAGCCAAAAAGGACCAGAAAAATATGATTACACCCATGTCAAATAAGCAAGTTTCGTTACAGGTTTCAGACTTGGCAGAAAACTGGACATGGCAGAAAACTGTTAACGACTAGGCATGTTCGTGAGCTCGATGCACTCACTACAGAGCATTGCATGATAAAATAAGCATACATACATCAAGAAGACATGGCATAGTAACTAGACATGGCAAGAATAACATCATATCATGCAAGGATCAACTACACCAAGCTTGGCAAAATCGAATAACACGTAAACAATCTGCCAGCAATATTTTGAAGCAAAAGTAGAGCTCGATTGACTCAAGCTATGGCACTCCATAATTGCAAACAAAGGCATGGATGGATAGAGCAAATACTCAAGTTCAAAACTCCCTTACTTATCATGCTCAAATTATGCATAGATCTCTCGGAAACAACATGAACACATGGCATAAAAATAACAGCAGTCAGGGACTTAGTGAAATCGCCAAGTCTCTGAAATCAGCAACATCAAGTGACCTAGTTTGGATGCTTGTGCTAGTCACCACATATATCACAAAAATACATGGCAAAATTCTCTGGAAAGGTAACATGGCATATTACAAAACTCATGTAGGACTCAACTTCATAGGAGGTACACATCAATCATGGCAAAAATGACAAAAGTGCAAGTTCAGATAAGATCCAGCCACTAACATCAACTAGCCCTCTTCTAACAGAATTTCGGGCATAAAGATGACTTCAAATGAAAATGATGAAATGGAACAAAATGATGTACTCTTCGAGGCGAACAATTTGACATATTATACGCGCGAAACGAATATACGGATGCAAAGTTATGGCACTGGGAACATGTGAAGATAATGCAAAATGCACGGGACTTCGAAATATTCGACCTCCGATTTCAGATCTAGGGTTCGTCGCGCGGAAGCCGAGGCGGGACCGGAGCTCGCCGGAGAGGGCGAGGGAGGCGGCGGCGAGGCGAGGGCCGGCCGGATCTGGCGGATCCGGCGCCGGCGACGGGTGCGGCGGCGCTCGGGGACGGCGCGGGGGCGGCGCGGTGGCGCGGTGCGGCGAGGAGCGGGCGGAGGCGGCGGCGGCAGCGGGGCGTGGCGGGCTCCGGCGCGCGGCCGGCGACTGCGGCGGCGGGCGGTGCGGAGGTGCGCCGACCAAGTCTCTGAAATCAGCAACATCAAGTGACCTAGTTTGCATGCTTGTGCTAGTCACCAAAAGTATCACAAAAATACATGGCAAAATCCTCTGGATAGGTAACATGGCATATTACAAAACTCATGTAGGACTCAACTTCATAGGAGGTACACATCAATCATGGCAAAAATGACAAAAGTGCATGTTCAGATAAGATCCAGCCACTAACATCAACTATCCCTCTTCTAACAGCATTTCGGGCATCAATATGACTTCAAATGAATATGATGCGATGGAACAAAATTATGTTCTCTTTGAGGCGAACAAATAGACATATTATACGCGCGAAACGGAGCTACGGATGCAAAGTTATGGCATGTCGAATATGTGATGATATTGCAAAATAATGAGGACTTAGAAATAAAACGAGGGGGGAAGTCAACCGACGCGCGGTTCGAGGAACGCCGGCGCGGGCGAACTCCGGCGAGCCCCTCACGGCGCGGGGAGGAGCGGGAGGCGGCCGGCGTCGGCGGGGAACGCCGGATCCGGTCCGGCCCGACCGGATCCGCGGCGTGCGGCGGCGGGCGCGGCGGCGGAGCGCGGCGGAGCGGGCGACGGCGCGGCGGCGGAGGCGGGCGACGGCGGGGCGGCGAGGCGGGCGACGGCGGCGGACTGCGCGGGGCGGAGGAGCGGGAGGCGGCCGCGGCGGCGGGGATGCGGCGCGGGCGCGGCCCGGTTGGCGGCGCGGGAGGGCCCGGCGCGGGCCTGCGCGGGCCGGCGGCGTGGGGTGGCGGCGCCTGCCACGTGGCAGCCCCGGGTTGGCCCGGGCGGCGGCGGCGACTCCGTCCGGCGGCGGCGGACACGTCCGCCCGCGCGGAGCGATGAAATTAGGGTTTCGGGGTGGATTTGCCCGTGATTTGAGGAGGGGGAGGCGTTTTTATAGATAGGAGGAGCTAGGAGGCTCCAAACGGAGTGCGGTTTTCGCCCACGCGATCGTGATCGAACGGCGGAGGACATGGGAGTGACTTAGATGGGTTATTGGGCTGTTTTGAAGGGGTTTTGGGCTGCAACACACACGAGGCCTTCACGGTTACCCGGATAACCGTTGGAGTACCAAACGAACTCCGATTGACCCGAAACTTGACAGGCGGTCTACCGTTGCTATACCGAGGCCACATGTCAAACCTCGGTCCATTCCGAGAATGTTTAATACCCGCTCACGAAGAAATGTGAAAGGGGACGCCGGGAGACATAGGAGCGCCGGATTGCAAAACGGACAACGGGAAAGATGCTCGGATTTAAGAGACGAACACGTATGCGAATGCGATGCACATGATGACATGATATGAAATGCATGACATGACCAAAATGCAAAACGGAGAGAACCCAACCACAGAGGGAATATCATAGCACATAGCCGGAAATGGCAAGAGTTGGATTACAAATATGGCAAGTTACATCTGGGGCGTTACAACACACCACCACTACGAGAGGATCTCGTCCCGAGATCTAGGACTGAAAGAACTCCGGATACTTGTAACGCCCCGGACACACCCGCCGGTGGTCATTACTCCTGGCGGGATCTAGACTGGCCCCACAGATCAATACTAGTCTTTTCTGCGCACTTTGTCCTCACTCGTGCGCACCTGGGAGCAACTTCCCGGTCGGTCACCCATCCTGACACTACTCCAAGCTGAGCACGCTTAACTTTGGAGTTCTGTCCGAATGGGCTCCCGGAAAAGAAGGAATTCCTTATTGATATGAGTAGGCTATCATCCCTAATAAGCCAGGCTATCACATACACCCCCACTCAGAGGAACCGACGTCCTCGTCGGGCCACAGGAACGTTCCCTCTTGGCACAAACGTCTGTGCTTCCAGTCCGGTACATGTGTCATGCCGGGTGCCACGACGGGTCACAAATGTCATGAACAACATGACCACGCACCTGTCTGCAACCATCCGTGTAACCGCGAGGGTCGGCTCTGATACCAACTTGTAACGCCCCGGACACACCCGCCGGTGGTCGTTACTCCTGGCGGGATCTAGACTGGCCCCACAGATCAATACTAGTCTTTTCTGCGCACTTTGTCCTCACTCGTGCGCACCCGGGAGCAACTTCCCGGTCGGTCACCCATCCTGACACTACTCCAAGCTGAGCACGCTTAACTTTGGAGTTCTGTCCGAATGGGCTCCCGGAAAAGAAGGAATTCCTTATTGATATGAGTAGTCTATCATCCCTAATAAGCCAGGCTATCACACCCGACAACCGCGCCTTACGGGTAAAACTTACGAAGATGCTCAATGTTCCAGGAGTTGCTCATCGAAGTGCCATCTTCGGTCTCGAGGCGGATAGCGCCGGGCCTCGTGACTCGTCTCACCCGGTAAGGGCCTTCCCACTTCGGCGTCAACTTGTTATGATTCTTGGCGGACGGGGCACGCCGAAGAACAAGGTCGCCTTCCTCGAAGCTTCTGGCTTTAACTTTGCGGCTATGGTAGCGACGCAAAGCTTGCTGGTAGCGAGAGGCTCGCACAGCAGCCTGAAGACGATCCTCCTCAAGGAGCAGCGCGTCATCTTCACGCAGCCGCTCTTGCTCAAGCTCATCATAAGCGAGCACTCGAGGTGACCCGTATACGAGTTCCGTGGGGGTAACTGCTTCTGCTCCATAGACTAGAGCAAATGGTGTCTGGCCAGTGGCTCGATTTGGCGTTGTTCTGATCGATCAAAGAGCCACCGGCAGCTCCTCGATCCAGTTTCTTCCGCACTTGTGCAGCCTGTCGAAAGTTCTGGTCTTGAGCCCGCGCAGTACTTCGGCGTTGGCCCTTTCAGCTTGACCGTTGCTCCTGGGATGAGCAACAGAAGCAAAGCAGACCTTGGCGCCGAGATCTTGGACGTATTGCATGAAGGTGCGGCTCGTGAATTGTGTACCGTTGTCGGTGATGATCCTGTTGGGGATCCCGAAGCGGCAGACAATCGACCTGAAGAACTTGATGGCTGACTGTGCCGTCACCTTCCTCACTGGTTCCACTTCCGGCCACTTTGTGAACTTGTCGATTGCGACGTACAAGTACTCAAAGCCCCCGACAGCTCGGGGGAAGGGGCCGAGGATGTCGAGCCCCCAGACCGAAAATGGCCAGGATAAAGGGATCGTCTGGAGATCTTGAGCTGGCTGGTGTATCTGCTTGGAATGGAACTGGCACGCTTCACACTTGGTTACTTGTGCAGTTGCATCCTGGAGGGCTGTCGGCCAGAAGAAACCTTGCCGGAACGCTTTGCCGGCGAGTGCTCTTGCGCCGATGTGGTGACCACATATGCCTCCATGTATCTCTGCCAACAGCTGCTGTCCGTCTTCCTGGGAAATGCACTTCAATTTCACATCGTTGTGCCCTCTTCTATACAGTGTGTTGTCGACGAACTGGTACATACTCGAGCGTCGGGCTACTCTTTCCGCTTCTTCTTGCTCTTCGGGAAGTTCTCCGTGCTGGAGGAAATGGACAGTCTGTTGCGCCCATGCCGGAGCCTGCGGCTCGACAACAAGGACTGAAGGCACTTCTGCTGCTGCGGGAACGTCCGCTTCTACGGTGAGGATCTGGGGCTCAGCCGGAGCTTGACGTTCCCCGGCAAGCTTGCCGGAGCAAAACTTGTCGGGATCGCCTGCTTCTATGGAACAAACCCTGGGGTTTTCCGGAGCAGACGGCTCCTCAGCGCTCTTGGCGTCGATCTTGGGGACCTTCTTGGCGGCGGCTCCAGGGACCTCTGCCGTAAGATAGTCGCCGGAGACCAACTTCCTCTTCTTGCTCTGTCTGGTTGATGGCGTTACGGATGGTTGAGTCAGCTTGAGCACAAAGGTTCCTGGTTCCACAGGTAACTTAAATGCTGCGCACTTCGACAGGCCATCAGCGATGTCATTCTCCGCTCTTGGAATGTGTTCCATTTGCAGGCCGTCAAAGTGCTCTTCCAGCTTCCTCACTTCATCAACGTACGCTTCCATCAACGGACTCTGGTAATCCTTGTTCACTTGGCGGACGACAAGCTGCGAGTCACCCCTGACAATGAGCTTCTTGATCCCAAGTTCTGCCGCGATCCTGAGACCGGCAAGCAGACCTTCATACTCTGCAGTATTATTGGTTGCTTGCTCCTTGGGGAAGTGCATCTGGACTACGTACTTGAGGTGCTCTCCGGTGGGCGCGATGAGTAACGCGCCAGCACCGGCGCCTTGCAGCGAGAAAGCACCATCAAAGTACATCAGGCACTCTTTGCTTGCTTCTTTGGCGGGGATGCTCGTCTCTGGGATATCTTCGTCCGGTGTCGGTGTCCACTCCGCTATGAACTCCGCCAATGCCCTGCTTTGGATAGTCGAGGTGCTCTCGAACTAGAGACCGAAGCTCGACAGTTCTAGTGCCCACTCGACAATCCTGCCTGTTGCTTCTGGATTCTGCAGTATCCTCTTCAGCGGAAAGCGGGTGACAACTGTAATCTCGTGTGCTTGGAAGTAATGGCGCAGCTTTCTCGAGGCCATGAGGAGGCCGAAAAGCAATTTCTGCACACCAGAGTACCTTGACCTAGCCCCCTGCAAAAGGGAGCTGACAAAGTAAACTGGGCACTGCACCATTTTCTTCTTCTGCACCTCCACTTGCTCCTGCGCGGATTCATCCTTGTTGGGGCCAGAGCTTCTGCTGGAGTGGTGGGCAGTGGTGGCGAACGGCGCGTGGAGTGGGATGTGCTCGAACTTCTAACTACGTTAGAAGGAGCAACACCCGGACCAGGCAGCCGCGCCACGCTCGCGCCAGCACGTTGGTGTGAGTGCTGGCCCTGAGCGCCCTGGGATCCGCCGGCTCAATTTGGGTTCAGCGAGCGTATGGTACCGTGGGCGCCAAGACGCTGCTGGTCCCGTGCCTCCTGAGAGGGGCGCGGTGCATGTTCGGACGCCGTGGCGCCATGAGCTGGCTCGACGACGCCCGTCCCGCCGGCGGCGCCGTCCCCACCACCCGTTTGCTCCAAGGGCGGCGGGTTCGACGCGGACGGAGCGGCCACCTCCGGAGCCTTCTTCTTCGGTGGCATGTCGACGAAGATGAAGGAGATCTGGCTGGTGCAGACGCCTGATCAGGTTCGCACAACTTCGACGCCCCCTACCTGGCGCGCCAAAGATGTCTGGGGGGGGGGGGGATCGGCTTCCTCGAACACCTATGGGGACCGAGCCCCTTACTGGTTCGGCGAGGGGCGGAGGTTGAACGATGAGCGGATCGAGGCGATGCACACAAGGGATTTTACCCAGCTTCGGGCCGCAAGGATGCGTAAAACCCTACTGCTGCTTTGTGGATTGTATTGTGTTCTTGCTCGGGAGCGCGTGGTGCTACAGTACACATGAGCCGCTGGCGAGACCGAGCGTGGCGATGGGTGTCCTCCCTCCTCCTACGTGCGCATGGGGCCTCCTTTTATATGCTCAAGGGGTTACCCACAGGTGGCAGCGCAGGTGGGGGCAAAAATGGGAGAATGTTGTAGTGGGTACAGCTGCCTGCACAGTGGCGGTACAGTGCTATCGAACCGAACTCTGACGGCGGGGGACAAGGGCATTAAATGCCCGTCCGCGTCGCCCAGACGGTGCAGGGAAGTGGACCGTCAGGAACGCCACCATTTTCCACGATGGCTACTCTGTCAGCTTCGCTTCGCCACCGCATGCCCCTGGCTGCACAACCTCCCGCCACGTGCGCCTGGAATGCTACCAGAGCGACACGTTGGCGGGTGAGCTGGAGCGCAGGCACGGGGTGGTAACTTGCCGCGGCAAACGCCTTGCCGCAGTGGATGCCTTGTCGCGCCCGGGAGCTTGTCGCTCACCGGGCCTTGCCGGAGCGCGGGACGCGCCGTGGCGAGGTCCTTGTCGTGCCGTGGTTGGCCTTCCCGGCATGCTCCTCCTGCCGGGGTCTTGTGCTTCGAGCGGTCGTCCCGGCAAGCTCCTCTTGCCGGGGCCTGGCTCTCTTCAGGTGGCCTTCCCGGCAGGCCCCTCCTGCCGGGGCCTTGGCTCAAATACTTTGTTCTTGGATGGCCCAAAAAGGGGCCACGGAGAGTCTTGGCGATCGCCTGGCAAGCCTTGCCGCGGGGTGCTACGACTGCCCGTGCACAAGTTCGGGATACTAAGGTACCCCTACTTTAGTACACCGACAGAGGGTCGAACTATGTATCCCAAGATGAGTTGTTTCGTTTAGCGTGTAGCACGTTCGTGCTTTGTTTTCTACTGGTACTGTTGTAATCCACATGCTGTGTTCTATGTATGCTTTTGTGCTTTTGTTTCCGTGCTTGTTTTTTTTGCTTGTCTCGCTGTCAAGCAGAAATGTTTGACAGGGTTGACACTGTGTCGCTAACAAGATTTTAATTAGTAGATCACATACACTAAAATAATATTGACTCATCTCGAGTCTATAATAAAATGTGCGCTGGTGTAGGTATATGTATACCAGGAGTACATATACCCACTAGCATTAAAACACCGTAGAATGATTTTGCCTGGTGTGTTTTTTTGTTGCATGTTTATTGTTTCTGTCCGTTTGCTAGTTTAGATTTTACTTCATACTGCACGCATACCTGGTTCACCCACAAGTACATTCGGGCAGTACTCGGTGAAATGCAAAGTCACATATCCCTCTTTATCTGTGCATACGTTGTGTGCCGGATTTTCAAATCTAGAACCTCGCAGAGGCATTTCCGCCTGGAAATTCCTCGTCTCTAAATCGTTTTCCCGATTTTATTTCCGGAGGAACATTGCCAACTTTATTTCCTCGATCCAGTATATCTACTCCGATACAAGTTTCACCCTCGATTCTACCTCAACACCTACATTTCGTCGAGCTATCCGCGATTTTTTTCGTACCCCGTGTGATTCCTGAGCTGGCGCAGCCACCTCACCTGCATCTGGAACCCCACCACCAACGTCTCTGCCTTGCATGGCGCAGGTAGATCGCCACCACCGCAGCACGAGATTACTCCGCCAACGCAAAGTGACGGAGAATCAAGCGTGGCAGAGGACCACCCAGTGTGCCATCTTCTCCCGCGTCCCGAACCACTGCACCGAGCCGCGCGTTGTTCCGAGCTCGCTCATTCCTGATGAGAATCAGCAGGAGGAATGACGAGCCGATTAGTGTGCCCAGCAGCGCTGCGAGGCACAACCGCAACGCCACCAAGAACACCTCCTCGCTGAAGGAGCTTGGCTCGATCTCGCCCAAACCAAAGAGGTAGTAGAGCGGCATTGTGCTTGTGCGTTGGAGGAGAGCAGCGCTGCCGTTTTTATAGCCCAACCCCGGTGTACGGTGAGCGAGGTATAGGAGAACCGCTCGTCGCCCGATCACCGGTGTCCAGGAGGCGAATCCTCAAGCAGTGCTGACAAGGTGCTGGCCCGCGACGTGAGTGCTCGCAGCACCGGGGCCGTGCACGCCGCGCACTATGGCTATAGGGTCCTCATTGCCCTAGGAGCTAGATGCGCGCTGCACCAAGCCACATGCGGAGCAGAAGCATAGAAGAAGCAGCAAGCCGGAGGTAGAGGAAGGAGGCTGGCAGTGGGCCCTGGACCCACGTGTCAGCAGGTGAAACCACTGTTCCTTGGGTGCATCTAGCGTTTTTCGGGAGTTTGATCTCGAATACCCCTAGCCGTGGATATATCCAGGTTTGCCATACCCCTCCCCGGGTGTACCAAGTACCAGTGGCCCCAACTCGATTGAATTTAACCAAAGGGTTAAAAATTAACCCCGAGGTTTTTCCCTAGAGTGGTTATTCTTTCATTTGTGTTGTAACCCTAGGAATTTCGAGGACGAGATTCTTTTTAAGGGGGGAAGAGTTGTAACAGCCCCAAAATTGGGTTATCAATTTTTGTGCTGTTATTCTCTCCTGGCACTCATTTTCAAAATTCTCTCCTGAGTTTTCTGGATGACTCTGAGAAATTTTGTCATTCCAACCTTTCAAGACCTTGCCCAGATCTTTTTCAGTGGGCAAGACCTCATTTGCATCAGCTGAAACCCTCTCAAACCTTAATTCCAAATTTTTGGAATTTGAATGTGGCCCTTGTGATTACAAAGGAGCCATCATTTCCTTTGATCTGTTGATCCTCCCAATTGTTCCCAGATACCATCCTATCTTTCTGAACCTTGGACATGCAAAAATATTGCTAAGTCCAATGCAATATTTTTAAATTATGATTTATTCCTTTTCTTGCCTTTGTGAGGAATAAAATCCAAAGGCATAGCTAGCCATCTCCTAAATTCATGAGAGTTGGTGGAGTTGATTCTTATGCCTAATCCAAGCTCTGGCGAAGATATTGGCCATAATTAAATAAGGAAAATTGCCTTTTTCTATTTAATGCCAGTATTGCATTTCTACCAGTTTCCAAAGGAGCTACCCTTTTTATAGCAAGGAAAATTCCCAAATAATTTTTGGAGCTTCTAATTTCTATATCCTCACCCTTTCCATCCTAACCGATGCTCCAAAGATCATAATTTGAGCACATGATCCAATGCAAGTTTCAGCCTTGTCTGAAATTTTTGCAAAGGAAGTGCTTTATTCCTAATTCCAATTGAGATAAAATTTGGCAGGCTGTTTAAAATTGATAAATAACCCATGGATCACAAAGATGAGCTCAATCCATTCATCCTAGCTCCCTGTGCAATTTTTCAAAGTTTCTTACCAGAACACAAGTTTGTGAAGGAAGTACCTTCATAGTGTTTCCAAATGGGATGAAACATTTCCATCCTCTCAAGTATCTCAAATAATTATCCTCCACCCAAATTCAGTTCATTTCATTGAACTATGTGAGCACATGAGCAATTCTTTGTTACTGTCCACATTTTGAGTTTGTGAAGCAAGTGTATTTTATCTTGCTCCATTATGCCTGATAATTTTCCCAGGCCTTCTCTTATACATATAATCCATCTCCACAAGATTTGGCCTCATTTCATCTGGCCAGTTGCCCTGAGGATTTTTCTGAAATTTTTGGATAGAAATGATGGCTGTGAAGGAAGTACCCTTTTGATAAGTCCATTTGGTATGAACTTTTTACAGAATCAGTATGTGTCAAAATCATCAGGCTTTGCCAAGTTTTAGCCCAATCCATTACTCCTAGTGAGTGCTTCATCATGATTCAGTTTCTGGGTCAGTTTTGGTGGTTGTACAGCAACTATGTTAAATAGTTGTCCATTTTACCTCAAAACTCCCAGGACCGTAGTCCTTTCTACCCCAAGCCTCCCAAACATCAAGTTTACCTTTTACCCTCTCTGGTTTAATCTCTAGAGTGTGATAAAGTTTGCAACAGCAAACTTGTGCAGCTTGATTCACTCAGATCCATTTATCTCTACCATATCGTTTACCTTAGTAATACTCCACGATGGAAGGACTACGCGGTAGACATGAACTTACCCCAGTAAAAAACCCAGAGCATGCCATGCCAGTGGTGACGACGAGTGTAACAAGCCAAAACGGTGGTCTAGCCACTGTTGTCGTCGGCATCGCTGCCCCGACCGTCTCTGGCCTCGCCATTTATGTCTAGCAGCTCCCCCTCGACGTCGTATTCCCTCTTTACCTCTGACCCCCTTCGTTTTCTTCTCCGGCGAGCCGTGCCAACGACCGGAATAGTGCGCTCCTGTGCATCGTCTCTTCCTCGCCGGTGTCCGCTTCCTCCTCTTGTCCTCGAGCATTGCTCGTATCCGTGACGCTCTGGCACTCGTCCGCACCCTCCTCGTCGCCTTCTCACTGCTCCCCGTGAAGCTTTGGCCGCGCCTGCCGACACTGCGCCGTCGCCAGCGCACGGACACGTCGCCTGACGCGTGCCACCTCGCCCCCCCTTCCCGAGCTCTCCCGCGGCTATAAGTAGAGACCTAGAGCTCTTCCGCAGTCTCAACGCCTCTCATAACCTCCCCACTCGCGTCGGAGCTCCACTTCCCCCTCCATGGCCAAATGGCCGCCGCCGATCCCCCTCAGCCATTCTATCCCTTGGCCATCCCCTGCCCCGTCCGACAACCCCACTAGACGTGCCTTGCTCCAGCGCTCGTCCCCATCCCATTTCCCCCTACATTGCCCCATCGGAGCACCTTGCTCGATGGTGGCCGAAGCCCTCTCCGCCGTGAGCCTTGCTGCTTCGTTCCCCGTCCTCCTCGCTGGCAATGGAGGCCACCTTTGGATGCGCCTCTCCCTCCTGATCACCTGGATATGCTGCACGCCTCCTAGGGTGGCCGGAGTCACCGGCGTTTGCCGTCGGGGCGGGCACTTCTCTCCGGCCAAGCGCGCGTCGAGTGGAGGAAGAAGAAGGCCAGGCGGGCCCCGCACGCGTTGACCCTGCCTCTGGGTCCCGCCTGTCGGCCTCTGCGCTGACCGGGCCGGCAAACTGAGCTGGCATAAGTGGAGACGGCTTCGCGAGAGTACACTTTCCTTTGGAGAAGGTGTATTCCACCGCGGCCTCACGCTAGAAGGCGCTTAACCTACGCGAAAGTGTATTATGGAAAGTGCGCTTTCAGTGACCGGAAACGTATTTTTCACCTTCCTCGTCCGGAAATAAGTTTTCCTCTCTGGGAAACGTATTCTCAGAAAGGACACGTTCTGTTTAAACTACCAGGGACCTGTTTGTGGAAGTATTTTTACACACTAGTCCCTGAAATTTAAATGTCCGTATCTTTTTACGCGTAGCTCCGAATCAGGTGATTCCAGCGCTCACGTTCTCTGTTCGTCGAGCTCTTTCCGTTGGAATCATTTTCATTATGTTTGAACATATTTAAAATTACCATTTTGCCCTTGCCCTTAAACAGCCTCCTCCGAGAGAGAACTGTTTCTGGCAAATCTTTCCGCGATCGTTTCCCACTTCTTCCCGAAGTATTTGTCGACCCCCAGGAAAGCCAAACTCTTATCATGAGCCCAGAACTCGCATGTTGACTTTGCTTGCACCTTGTGTGTGTAGTTGTAGTTGTTTGATATCGTTTTCGTCTATAGTTATTCCGTTATGCTGTCTTGCATGCTTGTGTTTTCATGATATCTTATGCCATGCTAATTAGAATGTTATTATTAATGAGGCCATACTCTACTTTATTTACATGTCATCATTATAAAATGATATGAGGATTATAATGCACCGTTGATATGCTATTTTCATGTTCTTTATGTTATAGTTGTGAACTTGAGGAGTTCGATATTTTGCCATGCATTTGTATGCTGCATGCTCATTGTTGCATTCATGTTAAATGTGATCATGATGATGGAGAAGGAAATAAAATGACTTAATAATAACAAACCTCCTCCGGCATCGATGGGATCAAGTCATAGTGCTGCCAAATTGAACTTTTTCAGTGCAGCCACATTTGCCTTTGTGGGAAGGCCTTAATGGAGCTATTGTCGTGACCTCTCGCCGGTGCCTCCCACTAGGGAAGGCTATGGGCGTGCTTACCCTAATCAGGTAGGCAGACATAATCTTGTGTGCTCGTTGACGAGATTTTGGTACCTAGTCCCCGAGTGGGAGTGTTTTGACCACGACGGTGGTCGGGGTGTCTTTGGTAGACACGGGGCCACCCAAGACCAGCCCGTTGGGGATTGGGTCAGAGTGGACGGGAGAGCGTCATGGCAGTAGGTCGGTTTCGTCGGAATGCCGTTGGTCCACCCGAATGGGATGACGAGGCCATGGGTTCCGTGGTGTGGGTACAGTGTGCTACCTCTGCAGAGTGTATATAAAGTCTATCGATAGCAACAGTTCATAGTAGGTCCCACTATTAGGTCTTGGTCGAAATGGAGGATAAACCTAAAATAATTAGGTTGGTAAATTAATATGTGATAACAAAAATATGGTGATTTGGACTATGAGATAGTCGTGAGAAGTCACGAGATGTTTTGATATGATCACGAGACGAGGTCTCGGTGAGTGTTGGAGACCAAGTGTTGGTCATGGTTGTGATCGCCGGAAAGATCACTGTTCGGTTGCGAGGCAACCCGTTGATAAGAGAGTCCGAGGGACTCGGTGTACAAGTTTGGTTACATTGCATGAGTAATATATCATTAATTGCATTTAAAGAACTATGATAGAACAGAAGATGATTGCATAAAGTTAATATGCTATGTCTGCATTGGATATTATTGGTAGTTTATTTTCTGTATATCTTCATGATGCCATGCCATGCTTCGATTGACATGTTAAATTATGCCATGATTGAGATGATATGTTTTGTTTTGCCATTGCCATGTTAGAAGCATGATCTGATATGCCATGTCATTGCCATGTTAGTAGAGGTTATGATTTTGTTCATGCTTAGTTGAATTTTTATCATGCCATGTTTAGTAATTGATATGTGATAAGGTTGTTGCATACGCTTGGTTCTTGCTTTGTCTTCTGCTTGTTTGGATGCTATGTATTTGGTTGTCTTGCAAGTACATTCAATGTACTGAACTGGCGTGTCATGCCAGTTTTGTAGGTCATACCCGAGTTGTCCGCTTGATCCGTCGTGCTAGGTCGTAACCTTGCCAGTCCTGTGAGTTGTGCAGCCCAGCCAGAGTTGTTATGCTGCCAAACCAAGACTTCCGCCGCCATTTAAATCAGACTTCCGCTGTCATTTAATAGCCTTAGGGCTATGCCAGATAATTGTATTCATCAATGATGTACCCTTTTGCACATGTATTTGATGAATATTATTGTACCTAGAAATATTGTATTATGGACCTGTCATGCGTCAGGTGTTATCCTGGGCTGACGTGCGAAGGCCCCCTGTTCCATGCAGATCGGGGTGCCACAGGTGGAGGCGGTCGGAAGTGAATCGCTATTCATATCCAACGGGTCCAAAGAACCATCCGACGAAGATACGTCGATGCAGGCTTGGGATGGACCGAATAATCATGTTCAGCGTGAGGAGAAGCAGTGCAATAGAAACATACCATGAATTACTATGGTATCTGGATACTTACGACTTTGCCAGGGGCTTGTCCCTGGGCAACCACTCGTCCTCGCTGTAGGCGGCGGTCGTGGAGCAGTCCGGAAGGAGGGTCCTTCCCTTCTTGGACCCTTCGGCCTCCCCGGTTGGGGCGGCCTTCCTTTTCTTATCTCCCCCGGCTAGGGGGGGGGAGAACTTTCCTCCTCCTCCTCCTCGTTTTCGTGGGAGGAGTGCGCCTTGGAGTTTTCAAACGATGAGTCCGATATAACCTTGCGCCGGAGACCCTTTCGGGTCCCCGTGGCCTTCTTCTTGGCCTTCTTTACCGGCACCTCGTAAGGCGCCGGGACCAGCATCTCCGTTTGGAGAGCATCTGCTGGACCCTCAAGCAGGGGGGCTAGGCAATCGATCTGCTCCGCTGTCTCTACCCAGGCCTGTTAATGGCATGGAGGCTTGGATCCCACACATGATTAAACTGGGGAAAATAAGCATCCTGGGAGATATAAAAACTTACCGAATTGGCATGGTGCTTTGCGCTGAGTCCGCGGTCCTCGGTAAGGGGAGGAGGTACCTTGGCGCCCTTGAATAGCACCTTCCATACGTCCTTGTGCGTCGTGTCGAAGAGCTCTCGCAGCGTCTGGTGCTTGGCCGGGTCGAATTCCCACAAATTGAATGCCCGTCGTTGACACAGGAGGATCCGGCGGAAGAGCATGACCTGGACCACGTTGACAAGCTTGATTTTCTTGCTCATCATGTTTCTGATGCATTTGTGGAGTTTGGTCAGCTCCACCGATGAACCCCAGGACAGGCCCTTCTCCTTCCAGGAGGTGAGCCACGTGGGGATTCCAGATCGGAATTCGGGGGCCGCCACCCAGTTGGTGTCGCGCGGCTCGGTGATCTAGAACCACTCCGATTGCCACCCCTTTATGGTCTCCACATAGGAGCCTTCGAGCCAGGTGACATTAGGCATTTTTCCCACCATGGCGCCTCCGCACTCCACTTGCTGGCCGACCACCACCTTCGGTTTAACATTGAAGGTCTTCAGCCACAGGCGGAAGTGGGGCTTGATGTGGAGGAAGGCCTCGCACACGACGATAAACGCCGAGATGTTGAGGATGCAATTGGGGGCCAGATCGTGAAAATCCAGCCTGTAGTAGAACATGAGCCCGCGGACAAACGGGTGGAGGGGAAATCCCAGTTCGCGGACAAAGTGGGTAAGGAAAACCACCCTCTCATGGGGTTCGGGCGTAGGGATGATCTGCCCTGCATCTGGCAGCCGGTGTGCAATGTCCGTGGCCAGATATCCGGCTCCCCGTAGCTTTTTGATGTTCTCCTCTGTGATGGAGGAGACCATCCACTTGCCTCCCGCTCCGAACATGCTTGGAGTGGTTTGAGGGGGAAAACGCGAACTAGGGTGCTGGAGCTCGAGTGCGCAAGAATGGATGAGCAAGGAGGAAGAAGGTGTGGGTAAAAAGAGGAATCCTTGTCCCTTTATAGGGGCAGAGGAAACTATACGCCTCCCCACCTGCCTAGTAAAACTCGCTTATTCCCCAAGCATCGTAATCGATGGCGTGGTTGGGTTACCCACATCCGTATTGATGAGAATCCCGTGATAAGGGGACACGATCTTTGCTTCGACAAGACGTGCCAAGAAAACCGCCTCACAATACGTGTAGTAGCTGGTTGAGAAAAACGACTCGAATAATGTCCAGGCCGTGGTATGATGTCATGCTGCCAAACGTGTCAGCGGATTAGATTTGCGGAAATATTATTCTCTCTACGGTGGTATGTGGAACTTGTTTTGCAGAGCCGGACACTATCCTTGTGTTCAAAATCTTCTATGGAGCATTCGGAGGAGGAACCCGCCTTGCAATGCCGAAGGCAATCTGCGTGCCGGACTCATCGTCATTGAAGACTTGGCCGTGGTGTGATGTTACACTGCGGGGTACGTCAGCAGATTAGATTTGTGTAAATGTTATTCTCTCTATGGCAATATGTGGAAGTTATTTTGCAGAGCCGGACACTATCCTTGTGTTCACAAATCTTCTATGAAGTATTCGGAGGAGGAACCCTCCTTGTAATGCCGAAGACAACTTGCGCGCCGGACTCGTCGTCATTGAAGCCTGGTTCAGGGGCTACTGAGGGAGTCCTGGATTAGGGGGTCCTCGCAAAGCCGGACTATATCCTTTTGTCGGACTGTTGGACTATGAAGATACAAGATTGAAGACTTCGTCCTGTGTCCGGATGGGACTCTCCTTGGCGTGTAAGGCAAGCTTGGCAATACGAATATGTAGATCTCCTCCCTTGTAACCGACTCTGTGTAACCCTAGCCCTCTCCGGTGTCTATATAAACCAGAGGGTTTAGTCCATAGGACAACAACAATCATACCATGGTCTAGCTTCTAGGGTTTAGCCTCTACGATCTCGTGGTAGATCAATTCTTGTAATACTCATATCATCAAGATCAATGAAGCAGGAAGTAGGGTATTCCCCCTCTCGTTTTTCTCTAAGTCCTCTAAATTTTGTATCATCATCACACGTTCAACGTGCCGTAACTTTGCATCCGTAGCTCCGATTCATGCGTATAATATGTAGGTTTGTTCGTCTTGAATAGTACATAATTTTGTTCCATTGCATCATTTTCATTTGAGGTCATCTTGATGCCCGAAATGCTGTTAGAAGAGGGCTAGTTGATGTTAGTTGCTGGATCTTATCTGAACATGCACTTTTGTCATTTTTGCCATTTTTGATGTGTACCTCCTATGAAGTTGAGTCCTACATGAGTATTGTAATATGCCATGCCACCTATCCAGGGAATTTTGCCATGTATTTTTGTGATCTATGTGGTGACTAGCACAAGCATGCAAACTAGGTCACTTGATGTTGCTGATTTCAGTCCCTGACTGCTGTTATTTTTATGCCATGTGTTCATGTTGTTTACGAGATATATATGCATAATTTGAGCATGATCAGTAAGGGTGTTTTGAACTTGAGTATTTGCTTAATCCATCCTTGCCTTTTTTTGTAATTATGGAGTGCCATAGCTTGAGTCAATCGAGCTCTACTTTTGCTTCAAAATGTTGCTGGCAGATTGTTTACGTGTTATTCAATTTTGCCAAGCTTGGTGTAGTTGATCCTTGCATGATATGATATTATTCTTGCCATGTATTGTTACTATGCCATGTCTTTTTGATGTATGTATGCTTAGTCTATAATGCAATGCTCTGTAGTGAGTGCATCGAGCTCACGAACATGCCTAGTCGTTATCTGTTTTTGACATGTCCAGTTTTCTGCTAAGTCTGAAACCTGTAATGAAACTTGCTTATTTGACATGGGTGTAATCATATTTTCTGATCCTTTTTGGCTTATGGTCAGTAAGAGACTTTTGTCAAGTGCTATGTGTAGATTCATGCCATGTATTATTTTGCTATGTTCTGATGATGTAGCATGTTGTTTCATTGCTCTGAACATGCCATCCTGATGTTAGTTTCTGCTTTGTTGATATTTTCACCAAGTCTGTGAACCTGTTATCATTTGCACTTTTGCCATGCTTGTTTGAACCTGTTATGATGTGATTTAGCCGTAGCTCAGTGTTCATCTTTTATCAAGCATCTTGAGTAGTTTACTGTCATATGCTTTGTTGCCATGTTTGGGTGCATTAGTCTAATTAATTGTTGCTTGCTAAGTAGCATCATGCTGTTAATGGCAGATTCGTGTCATTCTTGTATTGCTTGCCATTTGCAAACCGTGCATCCGATTCCGGTGAACTTTATATCGATTTCAACCGAAATCACCTCACCTATCCATTGGCATGCTTGGTTTGCCAAGATTATGCCCTGTTCATCCTTGTCCTTCCGGAGCATGCATACGCATTGCATATCACCTCTCGCATATCATGCCATGTTTTGCATCATGTCGCTTGCGCATGGCATCGTGGTTGATATTGGTTCCTTTGCTTGTTCTCTTGTCTTGGGTAGAGCCGGGAGACAAGTACGTGAACGAGGAACCTGTTGAGAACGCTTTCGAGGACCAAGCTTTTGACAACTCTGAGACTCTTGCAGGCAAGATGACCATACCTTCGAAACCACTTCTATCTTTGCTTGCTAGATTGCTCGCTCTTTTGCTATGCCTATGCTGCGATACCTACCACTTGCTACATCATGCCTCCTATATTGCCATGTCAGCCCCTAACCATCCATGTCCTAGCAAACCGTTGTTTGGCTATGTTACTGCTTTGCTCAGCCCCTCTTATAGCGTTGCTAGTTGCAGGTGAAGATGAAGTTTGTTCCTTGTTGGAACATGATCTTGTTGTTCCTTGTTGGAACATGTTTACTTGTTGGGATATCACAATACCGCTTATTTAATTAATGCATCTATATACTTGGTAAAGGGTGGAAGGCTCGGCCTTATGCCTGGTGTTTTGTTCCACTCTTGCCACACTAGCTTCCGTCATACCGGTGTTATGTTCCCGGAGTTTGCGTTCCTTACACGGTTGGGTGATTTATGGGACCCCCTTGACAGTTTGCTTTGAATGAGACTTTTCCAGCAAGGCCCAACATTGGTTTTACCATTTGCCACCTAGCCTTTTTCCCTTGGGTTCTGCAGACTCAAGGGTCATCTTTATTTTAACCCCCCCGGGCCAGTTCTCCTTCGATTGCTGGTCCAACTAGAGCCACTTGCGGTGCCGCCCTGAGGCAAATTGGGGTATCTTCGGTTGCCGTACGTAGTGTTCATCCGGATGTGCCCTGAGACCGAGATATGTGCAGCTCCTATCAGGATTTGTCGGCACAATCGGGCGGCTTTGCTGGATTTGTTTTGTTGCTACCGAAATGTCTTGTAGTCCGGGATTCCGAGATTGATCGGGTCTTCCCGGTAGAAGGAATATCCTTCGTTGACCGTGAGAGCTTATCATGGGCTAAGTTGGGACACCCCTGCAGGGTATTATCTTTCGAAAGCCGTGCCCGCGGTTATGAGGCAGATGGGAATTTGTTGATGTCCGGTTGTAGAAAACCCGAAGTTGACCTTAACTAAAACACATCAACGGCGTGTGTAACCGTGATGGTCTCTTCTCGGCGGGGTCCGGGAAGTGAACACGGTTGTTGGAGTTATGCCTGACGTAGGTTGTTTCAGGATCACTTCTTGATCACTTCTAGTTTCTCGACCGTGCCTTGCCTTCTCTTCTCGCTCTTTCTTATGCGCTGTAGCCACCATATGCTAGTCGCTTGCTGCAGCTCCACCTCACAAACCCCTTTCCCACCTTTAAGCTTAAATAGTCTTGATCTCGCGGGTGTGAGATTGCTGAGTCCCCGTGACTCACAGATATTATCACCACAGTTGCAGGTACCAACGATGCTAGCGCAGATGACGCGTCCGAGCTCACTTGGGAGTTCGACGAGGAACGTGGCCGTTACTATGTTTCTTTTCCAGATGATCAGTAGTGGAGCCCAGTTGGGTGATCCGGGGATCTGTTTAGCATTTGGGGTAGTCTTCTTTCATTTTGGTACCGTAGTCGGACCTTGAGTGTAATCTGTATGATGGATGTTATTTATGTACTTGTGTGAAGTGGCGATTGTAAGCCAACTATGTATCTTTCCCTTTATATATTACATGGATTGTGTGAAGATTACCTCACTTGCGACATTGCTTTCAATGTGGTTATGCCTCTAAGTCGTGCCTCGACACGTGGGAGATATAGCCGCATCGAGGGTGTTACAAGTTGGTAATCAGAGCCTTTCCCCGACCTTAGGAGCCCCCACTGTTTGATCGTCTTTAGTGGCCGAGTTGTGTCTAGAAAAATATGTTTTGAGTCATTTAGGAATTATATATCGGAGAGTTTAGGAATTCTTTTTACTCCCCAGTCCCTTCGACCTTCAGGTAAGGCTTCCTGACGTAGAGCTTTGACTCTTCTCTTCTCAAATTTCACTAAATTTTTTTTAGGATCACGCGGGTATATTACAATCGTTCCGATGGTTTTATGATGACAACATTGTCTTGGTTGCCTCCTGACATTTAGGGGTTGTGGCAGTGTCCCGGGGAGTTGAGCTCCGAGGTGTTGTCGTCATAATCTTATCGTTGCGGTTTTGGAATACCTGAGTTTAGTACGCCGACATCGAAAATCTCTTTTGTACAGTTGTTGGTAAGATAACCCTGATAGCCCAGTACTGTGGCGAGTGCAGGAGTATTGCCATGACTTGTATAACGGATGTGTTTTCGAAGGTTGAGGTAGACGATTTCCGAAGGTTTCTTGGTTATGTGTTGAAGGATGGATACAGCTGGTTGTAGGATTTGCTAGTTTGGGTGAGATATTATGCTTCCCCTGTATCCCCAACACCTGATTGCATAACCAGAAAGTTTCGGGAGTTTATAAGTGGGAATTCTTGTAGCTTTAGTATTTCTTCCGCAGATATTTGGTTTGTGATTGGGTAATCCTTACCAAGTATTTGTTCACTTCCGTACCTTGTTGATTTTATTCCTTACCATGTTCTAAGTGGCTTCTCAGCTTTGGAAGTGTGATGATTTACATTGGAATTCATTCGTTCATTCTCGTTCGAATGTTAATTGTGAGGACTATATGTTGCAATTTCGTTCCTTTGATTCAGCTTCAATATATCTCTGTCAAGATGCTAATGGATGTCACCCTCTTCAGGATGGCTCCACCAATGCGTCAGAATCCGGATCGCAATGAAGGGAATCAGGCTAACCCTCCGCCACCGCCTCCACCTCCGGAAGCTTGGCAGGCCTTGATGACTGCCACAAATGCCAATGCTCAGATTCTGATTCAGCTCTTGCAAGATCGCAACCAAGGGCAAGCTAATCAAGAGAATCAAGGCCAAGGCAACAATCAGCCGCACTTCGCTTCACTGAACCAGTTCCTTGCTAATGAGCCAAAGACCTTCAGCTTCTGTGTCGAGGCCACAGACGCCGATGATTGGCTCGTGGACATCAGCAAGCATTTCGAGTGCAGCAATGTGAGACCTGAGGACTTTGTCAAGTTTGCCTCTTTTCAACTCAAAGATCAAGCTGCTGAGTGGTTCCAGCAATACAAAGATTCCAGAGGAGGTCGTGTGATCACTTGGGATGATTTCCGTCGTGACTTCAAAGCACACCACATTCCAGAAAGTGTTGTTGAGCTTAAGCGTGAGGAATTCCGCAATCTCAAGCAAGGCAACATGTCTGTCTATCAATCCAACACTCAGTTCCAGAAGCTCTCTCGTTTTGCAAGGCAAGACATTCCTGATGAGAAGAGTATGATCTACCAATTCAGGCGTGGTCTCAGAGAAGATCTGCAACTTGCTCTCGTGCTTTTCGAGCCATTAAAGTATGATGAATTCTACAACATGGCGCTGAAACAAGAAGCTGCTCAGCTCAAGTGTGAGGCTTCTAAGAAGAGAGTCAGAGACGCAGTTCAGTCTTCTTCTTCCTCACTTGTGGCAGCTAAGCAACAGAAGTTCTGGTTGCCTCCTCCTCCTCCGTTCCGTCAGCCTTATCAACAGAAGAATTCAAGTGGTCGTGGATCTTCCCACCCACCCAACCCTGGCTATCAGAACAAGTCTCAGAATCAAACTCCAAGGCCAAGTGCTCCTTACCATTGTCCGCTCTCAGAAGTGACTTATAACAAATGTCAGCAAAAGGGTCACTATGCGAACAAGTGCTTCAACCAAAGGCGCCTTCCGCCTCCTCCTCCTGTGAAATCTTCCAGCAATGCAGTGGTCAAGCATAATCCTAAGCATGCCAAGGTGAACATGTTGAATGCAGCTCAAGCAGAGGATTCTTCTGAAGTGATCATGGGTAATCTTCCTGTTAATGATATTCCTGCAAAAGTCTTATTTGATACCGGTGCATCGCTTTCTTTCATTTCGAGACCTTTTGTTGCTAAGCATGAGTTTGTGACCGAAAAGATTCCTATTCCGTTGAAGATTGTGTCCCCGGGCAAGCAAATGACATCTAATGTTTGTGTCCCGGATGTTTCTATCAAGATGGGCGACTAAATTCTTGTCTAAACCAATTGTTCTTGGTGACTCTGATATTGATCTCATTCTCGGGATGGACTGGCTTTCTAAGCACAAGGCTTAGCTTGAGTGTGCTGCCAGGGAAATCAAATTGACTCACTCTTCTAACGATGTGATCATCTATGCTTCTCGTGATGATACCATTCGGTTGTTTTCTCTCAATGAGAATGATGAATTGGAGCCTATCTCTCAGATTCCAGTCGTTTGTGAGTACCAAGATGTTTTTCCAGAAGAGCTTCCGGGTATGCCTCCCCGTCGGCCAGTTGAATTCGTTATTGATCTTGAGCCTGGCACGGAACCCGTTTGCAAGCGTCCTTACAAGCTTGGACCAGATGAGCTCAAGGAATTAAAGATTCAACTCGATAAACAAGAACGTCTGGGTCTGATCAGACCGAGTTCTTCTCCTTGGGGCTGTGGTGTTCTTTTTGTCAAGAAGAAGGATGGCACGGACCGACTTTGCGTCGATTACCGTCCATTGAACAAGAAGACTATCAAGAACAAGTACCCACTTCCCAACATCAATGAGCTATTTGAGCAACTCAAAGGTGCTAAGGTGTTCTCCAAGCTTGACCTTCGTATGGGTTATCACCAGATTCGCATTGGTGAAGAAGATATTCCCAAGACAGAATTCAGAACAAGCTTTGGTTCTTATGAATATACTGTCATGTCTTTCGGCCTCGTCAATGCTCCTCCGTATTTCACTCGCTTGATGAATTTCATCTTCAACCCCTACATCAACGAATTTGTCTTGGTCTATCTTGATGATATTTTGGTCTTCTCCAAGAATAAGAAGGATCATGCCAAACATTTGCGATTGGTACTCGACAAGCTCAGAGAGTATCAATTATATGCGAAGTTCTCCAAATGTGAATTCTGGCTTGATGAAGTTCTTTATCTTGGTCATATCATCTCTGCCAAGGGCATTGCTATTAATCCAGAGAGCGTGTCTGCAGTTTTGAATTGGAATCCTCCTCAGAATGTCAAGCAGCTTCGCAGTTTTCTTGGACTTGCAAGCTACTGCAGAAGATTCGTTGAGAATTTCTCTAAGATTGCAAAGCCTCTTTCCAACCTCCTCCAGAAGCATGTGAAATATGTCTGGTCTCCTGAGTGTGACATTGCTTTCAACACTCTCAAAGAGAAACTTGTCACTGCTCCAGTTTTGACTCCTCCTGACGAATCCAAGCCTTATGAAGTATTCTGTGATGCTTCTCTTCAGGGCCTCGGTGCTGTCTTAATGCAAGAGAAGAAGGTTGTTGCCTATACCTCTCGCCAGTTGAAGCCCAATGAAAGGAACTACCCCACTCACGATCTTGAGTTGGCGGCAGTGGTCCACGCTCTAATAACATGGAGGCATCTCCTGTTGGGAAGGAAAGTGGACATTTTCACCGATCACAAGAGTCTCAAGTATATCTTCACTCAGCCTCATCTCAACCTCAGGCAAACTCGATGGGTCAAAATGATTCAAGAGTATAATCCGAGTATTGAATACACTCCAGGCAAGGCTAATGTGATTGCAGACGCTTTGAGCAGAAAGGCTTACTGCAACAGCTTAATCCTCAAGCCATTTCAACCGGATCTCTGTGAGGCTTTCCGCAAGTTGAATCTCCAAGTTGTCCCTCAAGGTGTTCTTGCCAACCTCATCGTCTCTCCTACTTTGGAAGATCAGATTCGTGAGGCTCAATTGTTGGATACCATGGTGAAGAAGGTGAAACGTGGTATTGACAAGGGCATTTCCAAATACAAGTGCTATCGAGTTGATGACAGAGATACTCTTTTCTTCGAGGACCGGATCGTGGTTCCTAAGGGTGATCTTCGTAAAATCATTATGAACGAAGCGCACAATTCTCTTCTGTCAATTCATCCTGGAAGTTCGAAGATGTACCATGACCTCAAGCAGTCGTATTGGTGGACTCGAATGAAGCGTGAGATCGCTCAATTCGTGAATGAGTGTGATGTCTGCAGAAGGGTGAAAGCAGAACACCAACGACCAGCTGGTCTTCTCCAACCTCTTGCTATTCCAGAATGGAAGTTTGATCATATCGAAATGGACTTCATGACTGGTTTTCCTAAGTCTAAGCGTGGAAATGATGCTATCTTCATCGTCATCGACAAGCTCACCAAAGTGGCTCATTTTCTTCCTATCAAAGAGTCTATCACAGCAGCGCAGCTGGCAGAGCTCTACACCTCCAGAATTGTCTCTTTGCACGGCATTCCGCAATTGATTTCTTCAGACCGTGGCAGCATCTTTACCTCCAAATTTTGGGATTCTTTTCAGAAGGCCATGGGCACCAATATTCGATTCAGCACAGCTTTCCACCCTCAGACTAGTGGACAAGTCGAGCGTGTCAATCAAATTCTTGAAGATATGCTCAGAGCCTGTGTTATCTCTTTCGGCATGAAGTGGGAGGATTGCCTTCCTTATGCTGAATTCTCTTACAACAACAGTTTTCAAGCCAGCTCGGGCAAAGCCCCATTCGAGATTCTCTATGGCAGAAAGTGTCGTACCCCTCTCAACTGGTCTGAAACCGGTGAACGCCAATTGCTCGGCAATGATTTGATCTCAGAGGCTGAGGCCATGTGCAAGGTGATTCGTGAGAACCTCAAAGCAGCGCAGTCGCGCCAGAAGAGCTATTACGATAGCAAACACCGAGATGTGGCATTCGAGATCGGAGACCATGTTTACCTCCGCGTCTCTCCAATGAAAGGAACTCGTCGCTTTGGTATCAAGGGGAAACTTGCCCCGCGATACGTCGGTCCCTTCAAGATCATTGGCAAGCGAGGCGATCTAGCCTATCAACTTGAGCTTCCCTCCAACTTTGCAAATGTGCACGATGTCTTCCACGTGTCACAGCTTCGCAAGTGCTTCAAGACGCCTGAGAGCACCATCAACTTCGAAGAGATTGATCTTCAAGAAGATTTGTCCTATCATGAGCATCCAGTTGCTATTCTTGAGACAACTGAGCGCAAGACTCGCAACAAGTCAATCAAATTCCTCAAAGTGAAATGGTCACATCATTCAGACCGAGAAGCCACCTGGGAGCATGAAGACCACCTACGTTCCGAGTATCCGGAGTTCTTTCAGTCCTAGATCTCGGGACGAGATCCTCTCGTAGTGGTGGTGTGTTGTAACGCCCCAGATGTAACTTGCCATATTTGTAATCCTACTCTTGCCATTTCCGGCTATGTGTTATGATATTCCCTCCATGGTTGGGTTCTCTCCATTTTGCATTTTGGTCATGTCATGCATTTCATATCATGTCATCATGTGCATCGCATTCGCATACGTGTTCGTCTCATAAATCCGAGCATCTTTCCCGTTGTCCGTTTTGCAATCCGGCGCTCCTATGTCTCCCGGCGTCCCCTTTTACATTTCTTCGTGAGCGGGTATTAAACATTCTCGGAATGGACCGAGGTTTGACATGTGGCCTCGGTATAGCACCGGAAGACCGCCTGTCAAGTTTCCGCTCAATCGGAGTTCGTTTGGTACTCAAACGGTTAACCGGGTAACCGTGAAGGCCTCGTGTGTGTTGCAGCCCAACTGTGACGCCCAGATAGTTACGCTACAGTAATCCCACGCTAATCATGCCATGACCCCTCGGTTACTGTTGCTATCTCTCGTTAGTTCAAAAACCGATTCAAATTCAAATTCAAAATTAAGCAAACAATAAAAGTTCTCAAATATTAAAACTAAAAATGTTCGGAGTGAACAAAATAATGCACAGGTAATTATGGTGGAGAAACCAATATCTTTAAAAGTGTCTGAATGTCCTAATATTAAATAAAGCCATAGCAAAACAATTAATTAAATGCAATATACAATTAATGAAACATTAGACTATTTTAATTGAATGTCCAAAGTGATGTGACAGTAGTATAGTTGTTAGACTAATTTAGGAACCAATTGTGTATTTTATTCAAACTAAATTAAATAAATAGAAACAAAGGAAAAATAGATAAAAGGAAAAAGCTCAAAACAAAGACACACAAAAAAAGCAGAACCCCCCGGCCAATTGGGCCACGACCCAGCCGACCGGCCCACTGGCCCACTCGCTACCCACTGGCCTATATGGCCTAACCCCACACCCCAAACCCTAACTACCCCACGACCCAGCCCACCTCCATCCCGATCCCCCCACTCTCCCCGGCGCCTCCCCTCTCCTCGATCTGGACGCGTCGCCCCTAACCCCGTCGTCATCGCCGACGCCCGGCGCCGCCTCGCCGGCACTGCCTCGCCGCCGCCGCCCCACGCCGGATCGACCTCGCCGTGACCTCCTCATCTCCTCCCCACGGGTCGTCCTCGAGCCTCGCCACCCCCTTCCCACGAACGTACGGTGAGGCCCCCAGCCTCTCCTCTCTCCCTCGCACGCAACGGCTGTCCGCGCCCACGGGACCTCACTGTGCCCATTGCCGCTCGCTGCTCCGGCCGGCCCGCGTTGGCCTCGACCCGCACAGCCTTGCCACTCGCCATCCGTCACCCGCCATGCCCCGTGACCTCCTGTGTGCGTCCGCACCTACCGCGACCGGCTATGTCGGCAGCCGCGCCCTGCCTGCCGAGCCTGCAGTCACCATGTTGCCGCTGCTCCCGCCTCTGCTGCTCCTTCCCACCGCACCCGCGAGCGTGCCTCGCTCCGACCCACCGCGGTCGCCGCGTCCGGCTCGTGCGCCGCGCGCCCCTCCTCTGCACTTGGCCGCGGCCCTCCTCCTGCTGCTCCCTCCGCCGCGCCGGAGCCCCAGCGGTGGCCGTGGGTTGTGCCCGGGCCACGGCTCGCCGCGCCCCCCTGTTGTTTGCGGGCGAGGCCAGCGGTCGGGCGCCTGCTGTGCCCGCTCGGGCAGTGCCTGCTGCCCACACCCGCTAAGGCCGAGTGGCCCTATGACAAAGTGGACCCACCCCCAAAATGTAAAAGAAACGATTTTTTTAAAAAAAGAAGAAGAATAAAAATAATAATAATAAAATTAATTAATTAATTAATTAACTAAGTTAATTAATTATAATTAGATTAACCTAATTAACTAATTAGTTTAACTAAATAGTACTTAGATTAGTTAAACACTAATTAGGCAAAACAATCAATGACATGCGGGACCCACACATAGTTGACCGAGTCAACTGCTTAGTTGACTGCTGACGTCAGCATCATGTCATGCTGACGTCATCTTTTACTATTCTGGATAATGTTGAATTAAATAATTAATTCCAGAAATTAATAAAATCTTTAGAAAATCATATCTTTTAATCCGTAACTCAGATTAAATTATTTTCAACATGAAAATTACTCAGAACGACGAGACGAATCCGGATACGCAACCCGTTCGTCCGCCACGCATCCCTATCATAGCAAACATGCAACTTTCCCCCTCCGGTTCATCTGCCCGACAACGCGAAACACTGGGGATACTTTCCCGGTTGTTTCCCCCTTCACCGGTATCACCGCATACCGCGTTAGGGCACCTCTAACGCCGTTACTTGTCTTGTCATGCATCACTATGCATCTGCTTGCTTAAATATTTATTGTTTCTTCCCCCTTTTCTCTCGCTAGACACCGAGATCGACGCTGCTGCTACCCAGTACGACTACGGAGTTGACGACCCCTCTCTCTTGCCAGAGCAACCAGGCAAGCCCCCCCCCTTGATCACCAGATATCGCCTACTCTCCTCTATACTGCTTGCATTAGAGTAGTGTAGCATGTTACTGCTTTCGTTATTCCTATCCTGATGCATAGCCTGTCTTTGATACTGCTGTTGATACCTTTACCTGCAATCCTACTGCTTAGTATAGGATGCTAATGTTCCATCAGTGCCCCTACACTCTTGTCCGTCTGCCATGCTATACTATCGGGCCGTGATCACTCGGGGGTGATCACGGGCATATACTATAAACTATACACTGTTACATTACATGTGATACTGTTCGGAAATGGGGGCTGAAGGGGCAGGTGGCTCCATCCCGGTAGAGGTGGGCCTGGGTTCCCGGCGGCCCCCGACTGTTACTTTGAGGCGGAGCGACAGGGCAGGTTCAGACCACCTAGGAGAGAGGTGGGCCTGGCCCTAGTCGGCGTTCGCGATACTTAACACGCTTAACGAGATCTGGGTATTTGATCTGAGTCTGGCCATTTGGTCTATACGCACTAACCACCTACGCGGGAGTAGTTATGGGTATCCCGACGTCGTGGTATCAGCCGAAGCACTTCGTGACGTCAGCGACTGAGCGACGTGCGCCGGGTTGGACCGCGTAACGTGACTTCCTTTGAAATGGAGGTTGCTAGGTCTGCTCTCCGGCCGCGTACGCAACGTGCAGGTGTGCTCAGGGCGATGGGCCCAGACCCCTGCGCGCATAGGTTTAGACCGGCGTGCTGACCGCTCTGTTGTGCCTAGGTGGGGCTACGACGTGTTGATCTTCCGAGGCCGGGCATGACCCAGGAAAGTGTGTCCGGCCAAATGGGATCAAGCGTGTTGGGCTATGTGGTGCACCCCTGCAGGGAAGTTTATCTATTCGAATAGCCGTGTCCCTCGGTAAAAGGACGACCCGGAGTTGTACCTTGACCTTATGACAACTAGAACCGGATACTTAATAAAACACACCCTTCCAAGTGCCAGATACAACCCGGTGATCGCTCTCTAAGAGGGCACCGAGGAGGGGATCGCCGGGTAGGATTATGCTATGCGATGCTACTTGGAGGACTTCAGTCTACTCTCTTCTATATGCTGCAAGACGGAGGCTGCCAGAAGCGTAGTCTTCGACAGGATTAGCTATCCCCCTTTTATTCTGGCATTCTGCAGTTCAGTCCACTGATATGGCCCTTTACACATATATCCATGCATATGTAGTGTAGCTCCTTGCTTGCGAGTACTTTGGATGAGTACTCACGGTTGCTTTTCTCCCCCTTTTCCCCCTTTCCCTCCTACCCGGTTGCCGCAACCAGACGATGGAGCCCAGGATCCAGACGCCACCTTCGACGACGACTCCTACTACTCTGGAGGTGCCTACTACTACGTGCAGCCCGCTGACGACGACCAGGAGTAGTTAGGAGGATCCCAGGCAGGAGGCCTGCGCCTCGTTCGATCTGTGTCCCAGTTTGTGCTAGCCTTCTTAAGGCAAACTTGTTTAACTTATGTCTGTACTCAGATATTGTTGCTTCCGCTGACTCGTCTATGGTCGAGCGCTTGTATTCGAGCCTTCGAGGCCCCTGGCTTGTAATATAATGCTTGTATTATTTTAATTTGTGTCTAGAGTTGTGTTGTGATATCTTCCCGTGAGTCCCTGATCATGATCGTACACGTTTGCGTGCATGATTAGTGTACGATCGAATCGGGGGCGTCACAAGTTGGTATCAGAGCCGACTGCCTGTAGGAATCCCCCTTCCACAGTCCTTGGCCGAAGTCGAGTCTAGACATTGCAAAACTTTTACTAACATGGCTGTGTGTCTTACGGGCACACGTCGCCATTGGGTGGTATTAGGATCCTCTACTCCTCGACCTTTACTCTGGGACTCTGAGCTCTCTTCTATTCGGGTTAAATGGTTTTGCTAAAAACAAAACTAACTTTAGGTTCTCGATAATACTTTCTCCCGGAGAGCCCCTCACTTCAGATGATCGCCTGATGCACTAGAAGATTCCGAAGTTACTCTACGATGTTCTTTTGAGTCTTTGTGACACCGCATTTGCGATTTCCTTCCACCGTCAACCCCTATGAAAACTGCGTACACTTGCCATTCATACAATCAGTCCCCAGTTGCTCTTATTAGTACAAGATACCCCGAAATACTCGTCGTTGTTCAGAGAATACTTGTGCCTACTTCCTTGCAGTTCCTTGTCACCTAAATACACCTACAACTTAATTCCTCACACATACCAAGGATTTGTTTCTCCGCAGTTGTTTTTGTGTTTTGCAAAGGACTTCGAAATACTATTTGGTCTTTCGAAAATCCTCAACAGCCTGTTGTTCTTGGAATTCTTGCATACTTGCATTCCGGTTAATTCCATTTGTCTAGCTATTTACTTAAAAAAAACCTTTGTGATTGTCATTCTGTTCCTCTTGATTCAACATGTGTGTGAATGCACACAATCATCAGTTGTTCCCTGGAGGATTATCTTTCCGGCTCAGACGACATTTTGAACATGAGCTGGTTCTCGACCAAACTATCTGTCGTCGATTGTGCCTCTGGTATATTCAATTGATCCATTGTTGATCAGAGCGTCTGCTTCTGATCCTTTGTTTTGGAAATCATAATTCCTTTGCATTGAAGCTTTGAAATATTCAGATGATTCCATAACCTGTTGCAATTGCATTCCTTCCTCTTCTGGTTGAGTATCGATACTCATATCAGATCCTTCGTGGACCATCAAGTCCTTTGTTGGATTGTTATCCGATAGTGTCATTCACATTTGATCACTTTGTGAGTTTTTCCTCTAATAAATAATGCCTTTGTTAAGTTGTATCCTCTGCTTGGCCAACCATGCTCTGCTTTCAGGCTTGTGTTGATTACTCTTGAAACTTGTGGTATATGTTTCTAAGAAGGCCCTATGGGTCGAACATATGCCTTCTCTAAACCGTGAGAACCCGAAAGTTTTCACGAGCCATACTCTTCTGATGTTTCGCCAGATAAGATTTCAACACTGCAACTTCATCGAACGCGAGAAGTGAATGAAAGGTTATGCATTGGAGAAGTGGGAGTCGACCTTGAACTTTGTGTTCATGCCCATGGACACGATGTAGATCCTATCATGGAAGCTTCTTGTAACTATTTCCTTGATATAATATCCTTTGGTATCGGTGGATTGATCTTTTGCAATCGTGGTTCCGACCATGTTCTCCTTTAAATGACCTTTCTCGTGCAAGTTTAAGCCTTTGTCTTCTACAGAGCAATACCCTAGTCCAATCTCTACTTTGATCTGTCATCGAGCATTACCCCCTGGTATCTCGAGATTATCATGGAACTGCATAACCTCTTATGAGTTCTTCATCAGGTATTACATTCTCACAGACTCCAATTTTTCACGGGCTCTGAGTTATTAAACACTCAAATACACCGATAACTGAACCGAGTCTGCACTACGGTTCAACGACACTTGATAATCTTCTTTAAGTACGAGTTTGTACCCGATCACGCCATTCCTAGCATGTATGGCTATATCATTATCGTGGTGATTTTAACTGTGCTAGCTGGTCCTTATTCTCGGAGCACCACCTCGACGATGAGCTAAGCTTACGTCGATTTTCCTTGTCATATTATTTCACCTTGAAAAGCAAGCTTGATTTCAAGTTTGTGTCGTATCTGTGCTTCCATTGACCTCTTGATTCATCATTCCTTTGACTTGATGTCGTCGCTGATCAATTACGTCCTCATGAAACCTCTCGACAACTGTGTTGTGATCATCATCGACATTCCGAGGTCTTCCAAGATATCGGTCGAATTCATGGTGAGAAATACCATCCTTGCCTCGATGATTTATGATATCATCGACCACTTTATTGCCTTCCCTCCAACACAAACTTATTCGTGTTTTGTGTTATACCTTGAGTTCCTTGCTATCCAACATTTGTTCTTCTTTACCTTGAAATATTACCACCTTTTATGTCAAGAATGTCGTGGTAATTTTACCACCTCTTGAGGATTCTTGATATAGTAATATCTCTCGCCATTTGCGTTCATTTCTTGGTCTCCGTGTTGTTTCTAACCGGAATACCGACAAATGGTTTGTGATGTGTAAATTCTAAACTTCTAGCGACCCTATTGCCTTGAAGTTAATGGTCTACAGTTTCATTCTAAGTCTATTGCTTATTGAATCATCATTCTAACATTGATCGTGCAACCCAGCCCATATTTCGGGTGCACCTTTCAACCAATGTTTAACTGTGTATGTTTTTCTCGAGCATACATCATTATATCATTTGATCTGACTAACGTTATCTCCTTGTTCACATAATTGTGGAAACCCATCTTTTGGAAGTCTCGATGAATTGTCGCTGAGTTCATCAGCTACCACCTTATCCCTTCGTTGGTTTAATGATGAGCTTTTGTTTTGGAACTCGGTTCCATAGTTCATTTCCCGAGTATCTTATAATGCCTTCTCGCCATTTTGTCGCACCTTGTCTTCTCAGACATCCTGAGCCTGAGGTATCCTCACACCAATCAGATCTGAATCTCGGTCAGGTATGATGGTTGGGGCATATTTCCAAGAGATATAACATTGGTCTTTATATGACCCGGTAAGGTGATGTCAAGCCTAGCACTCCTAACCGGAGGACCTACTGTTGTAGTTTCCTTTTTAGCAAGGTTATCCATTCTTCCATGAGGAAATTGAAAGACTTATTCTATGAGTTGTTCCTGATGGATCCTTTGTGTATCCAAAATTCGACCTTTGCTTGAAAACCATGTCAATGCTATCTCGAAGCATGTCTATGGTACTCCGATTTTCAACAAGAACATTTGAAGCCCAATGCTAAATGTTTCTTGCTCAATTATCCGAACACCGTTGTATGGGTAATGTCATGGAATTTCTCTTCCCTTTCCTAAAGGGTTTTCTACGTTATATCCCGTCATGGATATCATGCTTTGCTTGCCCTTGGGAAGTATATACCTGAAATATGTGTTTAAACACATTTTCCTTCCCATTGTTTTGTTATCTGATAAACACCTTTTCCTTTCCATTGTTTTGTCTAACCTTTTTGGTGATCATTATGATCTAAGCAGTAGTAATCCCCTGCTTATGTTAACACCTCAGTGTGCAATTCTGTCAGTAAGACCCTGTTACTTTTGTTGATGACATTCCGGTAACCACCGAGGGACGAGATCCTTGCCTATTGGTCCGCCTCGTTCAACGAGCAGGAAAATGGTTCTCTTCATCCCTCGCCCTTGGTATCGATGTTGTTGTCGACGTAACTGACAGGCTACCCTCTAACATGCCTTGCTATCGTGGTCGTGCAAGATGCCACCGCTCCTATTAAAAAAAACATGGTGGGCCCATAACCCACAGTTCCACAGGATCGAAACCTGACTGTCCTGTACACCCCCTATTCCCAAAGTTATTCCTCGCGTGACCTCGTATGTAATTCACGGGCCACCGTCCTAGTGATCTATTCTGGTATCAGACGCAATACTTACTCTCGCTACTCTGAACCACTTTCTCACTCTGGTTCAGACTTCGAGCAACTGTCTATCCGCTTGGAACCTCTTATTGTACCTTCGTACCTTACTCTCGATGTATTTCATATGTTCAACTCGAGAGATAATCTTACGCTCATTCATGGGTTAATCCCAAATTATTACCCTTATAGCATTCTGTCGTTGCCGATCTGCCCCGTTACCTATTCGTAAATATGATTAAGATTCCGAAGAAAGGATGCCGACTTCATCATGATGACCTGAAGCAGAGAAATGGAGACATCAACGTAAAGGATCAACTACTTCGCGAAGTGCAACAAAGACCGAGAAGATTCATTAGAATGTCGTAACCAAACGTTTCCCCCTTAGACCCCTCTTAAATCTCGGGACGAGATTTCTTGTAGTGGAGGAGAATTGTGACGCCCAGATAGTTACGCTACAGTAATCCCACGCTAATCATGCCATGACCCCTCGGTTACTGTTGCTATCTCTCGTTAGTTCAAAAACCGATTCAAATTCAAATTCAAAATTAAGCAAACAATAAAATTTCTCAAATATTAAAACTAAAAATGTTCGGAGTGAACAAAATAATGCACAGGTAATTATGGTGGAGAAACCAATATCTTTAAAAGTGTCTGAATGTCCTAATATTAAATAAAGCCGTAGCAAAACAATTAATTAAATGCAATATACAATTAATGAAACATTAGACTATTTTAATTGAATGTCCAAAGTGATGTGACAGTAGTATAGTTGTTAGACTAATTTAGGAACCAATTGTGTATTTTATTCAAACTAAATTAAATAAATAGAAACAAAGGAAAAATAGATAAAAGGAAAAAGCTCAAAACAAAGACACACAAAAAAAGCAGAACCCCCCGGCCAATTGGGCCACGACCCAGCCGACCGGCCCACTTGCCCACTCGCTACCCACTGGCCTATATGGCCTAACCCCCACACCCCAAACCCTAACTACCCCACGACCCACCCCACCTCCATCCCGATCCCCCCACTCTCCCCGGCGCCTCCCCTCTCCTCGATCTGGACGCGTCGCCCCTTACCCCGTCGTCATCGCCGACGCCCGGCGCCGCCTCGCCGGCATTGCCTCGCCGCCGCCGCCCCGCGCCGGATCGACCTCGCCGTGACCTCCTCATCTCCTCCCCACGGGTCGTCCTCGAGCCTCGCCACCCCCTTCCCACGAACGTACGGTGAGGCCCCCGGCCTCTCCTCTCTCCCTCGCATGCAACGGCGCTGTCCGCGCCCACGGGACCTCACTGCGCCCATTGCCGCTCGCTGCTCCGGCCGGCCCGCGTTGGCCTCGACCCGCACAGCCTTGCCACTCGCCATCCGTCACCCGCCATGCCCCGTGACCTCCTGTGTGCGTCCGCACCTGCCGCGACCGGCTGTGTCGGCAGCCGCGCCCTGCCTGCCGAGCCCGCAGTCACCATGTTGCCGCTGCTCCCGCCTCTGCTGCTCCTTCCCACCGCACCCGCGAGCGCGCCTCGCTCCGACCCACCGCGGTCGCCGCGTCCGGCTCGTGCGCCGCGCGCCCCTCCTCTGCACTTGGCCGCGGCCCTCCTCCTACGGCTCCCTCCGCCGCGCCGGAGCCCCAGCGGTGGCTGTGGGTTGTGCCCGGGCCACGGCTCGCCGCGCCCCCTGTTGTTTGCGGGCGAGGCCAGCGGTCGGGCGCCTGCTGTGCCCGCTCGGGCAGTGCCTGCTGCCCACACCCGCTAAGGCCGAGTGGCCCTATGACAAAGTGGACCCACCCCCAAAATGTAAAAGAAATGATTTTTTTTTAAAAAGAAGAAGAATAAAAATAATAATAATAAAATTAATTAATTAATTAATTAACTAAGTTAATTAATTATAATTTGATTAACCTAATTAACTAATTAGTTTAACTAAATAGTACTTAGATTAGTTAAACACTAATTAGGCAAAACAATCAATGACATGCGGGACCCACACATAGTTGACCGAGTCAACTGCTTAGTTGACTGCTGACGTCAGCATGATGTCATGCTGACCTCATCTTTTACTATTCTGGATAATGTTGAATTAAATAATTAATTCCAGAAATTAATAAAATCTTTAGAAAATCATATCTTTTAATCCGTAACTCGGGTTAAATTATTTTCAACATGAAAATTACTCAGAACGACGAGACGAATCCGGATACGCAGCCCGTTCGTCCGCCACGCATCCCTATCATAGCAAACACGCAACTTTCCCCCTCCGGTTCATCTGCCCGACAACGCGAAACACCGGGGATACTTTCCCGGTTGTTTCCCCCCTTCACCGGTATCACCGCATACCGCGTTAGGGCACCTCTAACGCCGTTACTTGTCTTGTCATGCATCACTATGCATCTGCTTGCTTAAATATTTATTGTTTCTTCCCCCTTTTCTCTCGCTAGACACCGAGACCGACGCTGCTGCTACCCAGTACGACTACGGAGTTGACGACCCCTCTCTCTTGCCAGAGCAACCAGGCAAGCCCCCCCCCTTGATCACCAGATATCGCCTACTCTCCTCTATACTGCTTGCATTAGAGTAGTGTAGCATGTTACTGCTTTCGTTATTCCTATCCTGATGCATAGCCTGTCTTTGATACTGCTGTTGATACCTTTACCTGCAATCCTACTGCTTAGTATAGGATGCTAATGTTCCATCAGTGCCCCTACACTCTTGTCCGTCTGCCATGCTATACTATCGGGCCGTGATCACTCGGGGGTGATCACGGGCATATACTATAAACTATACACTGTTACATTACATGTGATACTGTTCGGAAATGGGGGCTGAAGGGGCAGGTGGCTCCATCCCGGTAGAGGTGGGCCTAGGTTCCCGACGGCCCCCGACTGTTACTTTGAGGCGGAGCGACAGGGCAGGTTCAGACCACCTAGGAGAGAGGTGGGCCTGGCCCTAGTCGGCGTTCGCGATACTTAACACGCTTAACGAGATCTGGGTATTTGATCTGAGTCTGGCCATTTGGTCTATACGCACTAACCACCTACGCGAGAGTAGTTATGGGTATCCCGACGTCGTGGTATCAGCCGAAGCACTTCGTGACGTCAGCGACTGAGCGACGTGCGCCGGGTTGGACCGCGTAACGTGACTTCCTTTGAAATGGAGGTTGCTAGGTCTGCTCTCCGGCCGCGTACGCAACGTGCAGGTGTGCTCAGGGCGATGGGCCCAGACCCCTGCGCGCATAGGTTTAGACCGGCGTGCT
Source organism: Aegilops umbellulata (assembly GCA_032464435.1). Lineage (NCBI taxonomy): Eukaryota > Viridiplantae > Streptophyta > Magnoliopsida > Poales > Poaceae > Aegilops > Aegilops umbellulata. Next base: position 194,892,985 of record CP136055.1, read on the forward strand.
GACCGCTCTGTTGTGCCTAGGTGGGGCTACGACGTGTTGATCTTCCGAGGCCGGGCATGACCCAGGAAAGTGTGTCCGGCCAAATGGGATCAAGCGTGTTGGGCTATGTGGTGCACCCCTGCAGGGAAGTTTATCTATTCGAATAGCCGTGTCCCTCGGTAAAAGGACGACCCAGAGTTGTACCTTGACCTTATGACAACTAGAACCGGATACTTAATAAAACACACCCTTCCAAGTGCCAGATACAACCCGGTGATCGCTCTCTAAGAGGGCACCGAGGAGGGGATCGCCGGGTAGGATTATGCTATGCGATGCTACTTGGAGGACTTCAGTCTACTTTCTTCTATATGCTGCAAGACGGAGGCTGCCAGAAGCGTAGTCTTCGACAGGATTAGCTATCCCCCTTTTATTCTGGCATTCTGCAGTTCAGTCCACTGATATGGCCCTTTACACATATATCCATGCATATGTAGTGTAGCTCCTTGCTTGCGAGTACTTTGGATGAGTACTCAGGGTTGCTTTTCTCCCCCTTTTCCCCCTTTCCCTCCTACCCGGTTGCCGCAACCAGACGATGGAGCCCAGGATCCAGACGCCACCTTCGACGACGACTCCTACTACTCTGGAGGTGCCTACTACTACGTGCAGCCCGCTGATGACGACCAGGAGTAGTTAGGAGGATCCCAGGCAGGAGGCCTGCGCCTCGTTCGATCTGTGTCCCAGTTTGTGCTAGCCTTCTTAAGGCAAACTTGTTTAACTTATGTCTGTACTCAGATATTGTTGCTTCCGCTGACTCGTCTATGGTCGAGCGCTTGTATTCGAGCCTTCGAGGCCCCTGGCTTGTAATATAATGCTTGTATTATTTTAATTTGTGTCTAGAGTTGTGTTGTGATATCTTCCCGTGAGTCCCTGATCTTGATCGTACACGTTTGCGTGCATGATTAGTGTATGATCGAATCGGGGGCGTCACACCAACACCCCTTCAAAACAGCCCAATAACCCACCTAAGTCACTCCCATGTCCTCCGCCTTTCGATCACGATCGCGTGGCCGAAAACCGCTCTTCATTTGGAGCCTTCTAGCTCCTCCTATCTATAAAAAGGCCTCCCCCTCCTCCATTTGCGGGCAAAACACCCCCAAAACCCTAGCAATTTTTCCCTCCATGCCGCCGGACGTGTCCGTCCGCCGCCGGACACGCCAGCGCCGCCGCCCGCAGCCAACCAGAGCGAGCCACGTGTCCTCCTCGCCGCGCCCGTACAACGCCCGCGCGCCGCCGGCCTGCTGGGCCCGCGCGGGGCCCTCCCCGGCCCGGAGCCGCCGCCGCCGCCCCGCGGGCGCTCCTCCCGCGCTCCTCCCGCTCCGTGCCGCGACCCCGCGCCGGCGCCGCCCCTCGCCACCGCCGTCTCCGCCGCCTCCGCCGGCCTCCGCCTCCTCCGCGTCGCCGCCGGCCGGTCCCGTGCCGCCCGCGCCGCCCCCGCGCTCCGCCGGGGCCGGATCCGGTAAGATCCGGCCGCCCCGGTCTCTCCTCCACCTACTCCGGCTGGTCTCCGGCGGGATCCGCCGCCGCCTCGATCCGCATGCTAGATCTGGTTGACTTCTTCCCCCTGTCGTTTTTCTCCAAGTCCTCTAAATTTTGTATCATCATCACACGTTCAACGTGTCGTAACTTCGCACCCGTAGCTCCGATTCGTGCGTATAATATGTCGATTTGTTCGCCACGAATAGTACATCATTTTATTCCATTGCATAATTTTCATTTGAGGTCATCTTGATGCCCTAAATGCTGTTAGAATAGGGCTAGTTGATGTTAGTTGCTGGATCTTATCTGAACATGCACTTTTGTCATTTTTGCCATGTTTGATGTGTACCTCCTATGAAGTTGAGTCCTACATGAGTTTTGTAATATGCCATGCCACCTATCCAGGGAATTTTGCCATGTATTTTTGTGATCTACGTGGTGACTAGCACAAGCACGCAAACTAGGTCACTTGATGTTGCTGATTTCAGAGACTTGGTAATTTCACTAAGTCCCTGACTGCTGTTATTTTTATGCCATGTGTTCATGTTGTTTACGAGATATCTATGCATAATTTGAGCATGATCAGTAAGGGTGTTTTGAACTTGAGTATTTGCTTAATCCATCCGTGCCTTTTTTTGTAATTATGGAGTGCCATAGCTTGAGTCAATCGAGCTCTACTTTTGCTTCAAAATGTTGCTGGCAGATTGTTTACGTGTTATTCGATTTTGCCAAGCTTGGTGTAGTTCCTTGCATGATATGATGTTATTCTTGCCATGTATTGTTACTATGCCATGTCTTCTTGATGTATGTATGCTTAGTCTATCATGCAATGCTCTGTAGTGAGTGCATCGAGCTCACGAACATGCCTAGTCGTTATCTGTTTTTGACATGTCCAGTTTTCTGCTAAGTCTGAAACCTGTAATGAAACTTGCTTATTTGACATGGGTGTAATCATATTTTCTGATCCTTTTTGGCTTATGGTCAGTAAGAGACTTTTGTCAAGTGCTATGTGTAGATTCATGCCATGCCTTATTTTGCTATGTTCTGATCATGTAGCATGTTGTTTCATTGCTCTGAACATGCCATCCTGATGTTAGTTTCTGCTTTGTTGATATTTTCACCAAGTCTGTGAACCTGTTATCATTTGCACTTTTGCCATGCTTGTTTGAACCTGTTATGATGTGATTTAGCCGTAGCTCAGTGTTCATATTTTATCAAGCATCTTGAGTAGTTTACTGTCATATGCTTTGTTGCCATGTTTGGGTGCAGTAGTCTAACTAATTGTTGCTTGCTAAGTAGCATCATGCTGTTAATGGCAGATTCGTGTCATTCTTGTATTGCTTGCCATTTGCAAACCGTGCATCCGATTCCGGTGAACTTTATATCGATTTCAACCGAAATCACCTCACCTATCCATTGGCATGCTTGGTTTGCCAAGATTATGCCCTGTTCATCCTTGTCCTTCCGGAGCATGCATACGCATTGCATATCACCTCTCGCATATCATGCCATGTTTTGCATCATGTCGCTTGCGCATGGCATCGTGGTTGATATTGGTTACTTTGCTTGTTCTCTTGTCTTGGGTAGAGCCAGGAGACGAGTACGTGAACGAGGAACCTGTTGAGAACGCTTTCGAGGACCAAGCTTTTGACAACTCTGAGACTCTTGCAGGCAAGATGACCATACCCTCGAAACCACTTCTATCTTTGCTTGCTAGATTGCTCGCTCTTTTGCTATGCCTATGCTGCGATACCTACCACTTGCTACATCATGCCTCCTATATTGCCATGTCAGCCCCCTAACCATCCATGTCCTAGCAAACCGTTGTTTGGCTATGTTACTGCTTTGCTCAGCCCCTCTTATAGCGTTGCTAGTTGCAGGTGAAGATGAAGTTTGTTCCTTGTTGGAACATGATCTTGTTGTTCCTTGTTGGAACATGTTTACTTGTTGGGATATCACAATACCGCTTATTTAATTAATGCATCTATATACTTGGTAAAGGGTGGAAGGCTCGGCCTTATGCCTGGTGTTTTGTTCCACTCTTGCCACACTAGCTTCCGTCATACCGGTGTTATGTTCCCGGAGTTTGCGTTCCTTACACGGTTGGGTGATTTATGGGACCCTCTTGACAGTTCGCTTTGAATGAGACTTTTCCAGCAAGGCCCAACATTGGTTTTACCATTTGCCACCTAGCCTTTTTCCCTTGGGTTCTGCAGACTCAAGGGTCATCTTTATTTTAACCCCCCCGGGCCAGTTCTCCTTCGATTGCTGGTCCAACTAGAGCCACTTGCGGTGCCGCCCTGAGGCAACTTGGGGTATCTTCGGTTGCCGTACGTAGTGTTCATCCGGATGTGCCCTGAGACCGAGATATGTGCAGCTCCTATCAGGATTTGTCGGCACAATCGGGCGGCTTTGCTGGATTTGTTTTGTTGCTGCCGAAATGTCTTGTAGTCCGGGATTCCGAGATTGATCGGGTCTTCCCGGTAGAAGGAATATCCTTCGTTGACCGTGAGAGCTTATCATGGGCTAAGTTGGGACACCCCTGCAGGGTATTATCTTTCGAAAGCCGTGCCCGCGGTTATGAGGCAGATGGGAATTTGTTGATGTCCGGTTGTAGAAAACCCGAAGTTGACCTTAACTAAAACACATCAACCGCGTGTGTAACCGTGATGGTCTCTTCTCGGCGGGGTCCGGGAAGTGAACACGGTTGTTGGAGTTATGCCTGACGTAGGTTGTTTTAGGATCACTTCTTGATCACTTCTAGTTTCTCGACCGTGCCTTGCCTTCTCTTCTCGCTCTTTCTTATGCGCTGTAGCCACCATATGCTAGTCGCTTGCTGCAGCTCCACCTCACAAACCCCTTTCCCACCTTTAAGCTTAAATAGTCTTGATCTCGTGGGTGTGAGATTGCTGAGTCCCCGTGACTCACAGATATTATCACCACAGTTGCAGGTACCAACGATGCCAGCGCAGATGACGCGTCCGAGCTCACTTGGGAGTTCGACGAGGAACGTGGCCGTTACTATGTTTCTTTTCCAGATGATCAGTAGTGGAGCCCAGTTGGGTGATCCGGGGATCTGTTTAGCATTTGGGGTAGTCTTCTTTCATTTTGGTACCGTAGTCGGACCTTGAGTGTAATCTGTATGATGGATGTTATTTATGTACTTGTGTGAAGTGGCGATTGTAAGCCAACTATGTATCTTTCCCCTTTATATATTACATGGATTGTGTGAAGATTACCTCACTTGCGACATTGCTTTCAATGCGGTTATGCCTCTAAGTCGTGCCTCGACACGTGGGAGATATAGCCGCATCGAGGGTGTTACAATAACTCTACGACTCAAAGCATTTATTCATTAGGCTCTAAGGAGCGAGATGTTACAAACATGGGTCTCATGACCCAACATTCAGAGCATACAAATCAAAGCACATGTGGAAGCTTAGCATGTCTGAGTACATACATCTACAAATGAAAAAGGCTGAGAAGCCTGACTATCTAGCAGATCCCGTCGAGGGCACAAGATCGTAGCTGAGGTATCAAGCTAAACGTCGAAGTCCACATGGAACTACTAGCGAGACTGAAGTTTCTCTGCAAAACATAAAATAGGCAAATGTGAGTACAAATGTACTCAGCAAGACTTACATCAGAACTACCTACATATGCATCGGTATCAACAAAAGGGGTGGTGGAGTTTAACTGCAGCAAGCCAGCTTTGACTCAGTGGCTAACCTGAACTACGACTGAAAGTAACTCTTTTGAGGTGGCGCACACGAGTCCACATATTCACCATACCAATACACCACTATGGATCCGCTCCCGTCTCCCTACGAGAACGCCATCCATAGCACTCATGCTTATCTTGCGCATTTTAGAGTATCCACTTTCACTTGTCTATGAACTATGCAAGGGGTCCAAGTTTCCATATCCGAGGAATCCGGCTATTCGAATAGATAATGATAACCCTGCAGGGGTGTACTTCTTCACACACGCTCTCGCCACTTACCGCCATGTACACGTCATGTACCTCGGCAACCTTCAAGCGGAAGCCTGGCGAGGGAGTCGGCAACGACCCGACTAACCACGCAAGTCTCTAGTCCAGGTTTGTCGCCTATTCGGGTTCCATCCGCAAGGAGATCTGGCCGGGGTGTCGCTCACGGCCCCAAACGATGTGAGCAGGGTTCCCAAGACCACCAACCGGGTGCCACTTGGTACACCGTGCCACTGTGCCTAGTCTGTCCCAAGCCCACCTGTACCGGGTGCCACTTGGTAGACTACTAACACTACCTACAAACACCAGAAACTAGTTGCAACTCCTGGACAGAGATCAGGTTGATTAGTAAGTCGAGAGAGCTTGGAGCGCCCGGAGCCCAATGTGTGGTAGTAACTGTTCATGGATCACAAACACAGAACTCAGTTCCTGAGGACGGCTGCAATGAGACAACCCACCATGTACTCCTACATGGCCTCTCACCGCTACCTTTACCAAATCATGTTCACACACTTAGCTCTCAACAGTAGGACATGTTCACCACATTCCAATTCATTCCCGATGAATCAGACCTGACTCAACTCTAAGCAGTAGCAGGCATGACAACAAGCATGAATGAGTAGGCACATCAGGGCTCAAACAACTCCTACTCATGCTAGTGGGTTTCATCTATTTACTGTGGCAATGACAGGTCATGCAGAGGATAAGGGGTTCAACTACCGCAACATGTAACAGTTGAATCGTTGTTGTCCTAATGCAGTAAAAGAGAGCAGGAGCGAGAGAGTGGGATTGTATCGGAATGAACAAGGGGTTTTTGCTTGCCTGGCACTTATGAAGATATTATAGCTCTTCGTCGGTGTCATCGATCTCATCGTCGAAACCACGTCTATTGAGAGGGGACAAATACCGGCAAACACAAAAAGAACACAATCAATGCAATGCAACAATATGATGCATGATCATGACATGGTAATATGAGTGTGTTGGCCTAATGCAACTACAACCAGATGGGTTTGGGTCATTTTGAACCAAAGGTTCAATCCCAAACTCAAATTATGAATTTAAATGTTTTGATATAAACAGCAGGTTTAAGTTGCTTTATCATGCATGAAACTAGTGCAGATGGATAGATTGAATTTTTCTGATCATTTTTCGTATATAACTTGTTTCATTTGGAGTTACGGTTGATTTTCTATGTTTTTTTGAAGTTTGAAACATTTTTTGGATCTTCCTGAATAAGATTAAATCCAGAAAATCAATTACGGCGTCAGCATTGCGTCATGCTGACCTCAGCAGGTCAACAGACCCGGTCCAGGTCAAACCTAACGCGTGGGTCCCGCGTGTCAGTGTGGTTAGTTTAACTAAATTCAATTAGTACTAATCCTAACTAATTAACAGGGCTGGGCCCCACCTGTCATTGACCCAGGGGGTTAAACTAGGCCCACCCGTGGTCAAACGGGGTCAGCGGGGGTCAACTCGTCGGCGTTAAGCCGCCCGCGACGACCAGAGGCGGCGGAGCACCGCGGAAACGGGCTACGGTGCCCCGTTCGCAACGCAGCTGGGCTCGTTTGAGAGCCCAGACCAGCGCGCGTCAGGCGGTGGTGCCAGCCGGGCATGGGGTGGCCGGAGGCGATAGCGAGGAGCTCGGCCGTGGCGGCCGGAGCTCGGGTGAGGCGCCAATGACGCTGTGGTGCATGTGCGGGAGAGTTGGAGTGCGGGTGTGTGCGTGCGTGATGCGGCGAGGGCGGTGGACACGCCCGGTGGACCAAATGGTCGCCGGAGGCGCGTCGGCCGCGAGCGCAGGCGGCGGCGGGTGCGGTCGAGCTAGGTGCAGTCACTACGGCATGCGGGGAGGAGAACGGAGAGGGGGAGAATGGCCAATTGCTCACAGCGGTCACGACAAACGGGTCAGTGAGGTCGGGGAGGAACCGGAGCGGTCGTAGCGGCGAAGGGGATCTCCGGCGACCCGAGGAGGAAGAAGGGGTCGGGGACGACGCTGTAGGGCGCTTCCGCTCGCTTGGCTTGGCGGGGAGGACGATGACGTTGCTCGGGAACACATCGGTGAGGCGAGGGGGAGGGGGTGGCTATGGCAACGGTGGTCGGTGGCGATGGTGGGGCTCGGGAAGAGAGCAGAGAGGGGAGGGGTGAGAGCTACGAGGAGGGGAGAAGTGCAGAGGGTCGAGGGGAGTGCGTGGCAGTGCCAGGGAGGGCCAGAGCGAAGCGGCAAGCAGGAGGTGGCCGTCGGTGGCCGTGCGCACGGCGGCCACGCGCCTCTCGTCCTCCTGGCAAGGAGGAAGACGACAGGGGAGGGGCCAGGTGGGCTGGGCTGTGCTAGGCCGGCCACTTGGGCTACAGGCGCGCCAGGTAAGAAGGCCCAGGTGGGTTTCTCTCTCTCTCTCTCTCTCTCTCTCTGTTTTTCTGTTTTTCTATTTTCTGTAGTTTGTTTTGATTTAGTAATAATACTAAACCATCTCATAAATCCTGGAAACAATTATGGGTGCTTTCTGAATTATTCCAGTGACCCTTAACAATTTCCAACATTTTTGGAGCATCTAAAATATATATAGCATTTAAATAGCTCCAATTCAAATATGTTTGAATTAACTCAGAGTCCAAATATGTCCTGCAAAAATGTGAACCATTTTTGGTAGATGCTTCCACCTTGATGCAGAAATGATGAACATTTTAAGGGCATTTTGAAATCGTCGAAAAATATTTGGTTGAACCTATTTGAATTCCTTTTGATGCTAGGGTTTGAACATCTCCATTTCAAATTTCCACGAAAGTTAAACATGATGCAAACACTAGGCAGCACCAAAGCTAGGGATGTGACAACCTCCCAAAGTAGCAACCTCCCTAGGCGGCCTCCCGAGGAGCGGAGATTTCTATGTAGGTACCCAGCCTCATGAGGCTACCATGACGCAAGCCATGACGACCAAGGCAGGCGGGCGCCAGCAGGTGCAGAGGAGGCAATTTCCTCTTTGGTGCTAAGAAGGCAAGGACAGGCATGGGTTCCCGAGGAATCTAGCAAAGGTTTCCGTTCGAGTGCAACGACACCAAGATTGGCAACACGACAGGATGGATGTCATCACTGAGCCGACCGTTGCGTCACGACCAGAAGCTTTGCTGGCGAAGACCACCTCTCGTCAGGATAATATGTACTACTTGTCCCCTGTCAGATCGGCCACTGTGGGATCCGTTCCCGCCTACGTTTTTCGAGAAGAGGACCGAGGCCACTACAAATATAGGTTAGCCACCACCGAAGAGGGGGTCGACTCATTCCTCATCCCCTGAACTTTGCGAGGTTGTTCATCCCTTGTACTAGTTCATCTTCAGCCCCTTGCGAGGCCAATCCACCACAAAGGAGGAGTAGGGTCTTACACCGCAAGGTGGCCCGAACCTGGGTAAACTTATGTGTTCTTCTTCTTCCTTGATCATGCGAATCGAGCTAGGGCATGGGGCGACAAGCTGGTAGGATGGATAGGTTGAGTTCTTCGCACATGCCCTAGAGTTCGAACCTTTCTTGGGTCTGCGGAGCCCTGAATCCGACATTTGGCGTGTCAGGTAGGGGTGTGTTGAAGCTCTGCCTCTTCATCAGTTGTGCTCGGCCTGTGTTGCGTGCTTCCGATGGCGGGCTTCGCCCTTAACCGTCGGGCCACTTGGCGCATTCGGAGGTATCAATGGCCACTGGGCCTTTACCCCCGCCTGCGGCAGGTGCGGTGGCCGCTGAAGTTCAAGCCAGCTTTGCCCCCGCGGTACGACGGTGCGGCGGACCCCGCAGAGTTCCTTCCGGTGTACGCGCAGGACATCTGGGTGGCGGGCAACGACGACAAGGTCATGGCGAACTGGCTCCCTATGGCCCTCATAGCGTGTCGAGCTCCTGGATGCTGAGCCTGCCGGAGTCTTTGGTGGCCTCTTGGGAGGAGTTGTGCAGCCTGCTCATCGCGCGTTTCGTGGCCCTGGTGCCCCATGCAGTCGCGTCCACCCACGGCGGGTCGCATGCGCTGGCCTCGAGCCGCCACGTCAAGCAGCTTCTTCGTCGGGTGGGAGCTGCTCGGCCGCGGTAGGGGGCTCCCCTAGGCCACGCAGCACCCGAGACTGACATCACCTTCGACTCCAGGGATCACCTCAAGACCACGGTAGGCACCGACGCGCTCCTGATGTTGTGCACGCCCACCATCAGCAACGTCATGGTCACCAGGACCCTCATCAACGGCGGTGCCGGCCTCAACATTCTCTCTGTGGAGGCTTCCGACTTGCTTCAAGTACCCTATGACCAGCTCGCGCCCATCAAGCCCTTCTTGGGGGTGGTCGACGGCTCCACCACCCCTTGGGGCAGATACGCCTGTCGGTCACATTCGGCACACGCTACAACTACCGTACTAAGCTCATTGACTTAGACATCGCCCGCATCGGCATGCCGTACAACGTCATCCTTCAGTATCTAGCCCTCACCAGGTTCATGGTGGAGACGCATCCCGGCTACAACATCGTCAAGATACATGGAAGCAACGGCATCATCACCGTGGTGGGGGACACCAGAGATGCACTTCTCGCCCTCAAGCTCGCTCTCAAAGTCATGGCAGCCGCGCGGCCAGTCGTTTTGGACACTCCAGGGGCCCTGGAGGCCACGCCCGCAAAGAAGAAACAGTTGTTCTCTCAAGATCGTGCCAAGACAAAGCAGGTGCCTGTCGATGATGGGGGTTCAGGCCACACCTACACCATAGGCGCCGGCCTCCCCCCTGATCAGGAAGAGGCGCTGGTCGGCTTCCTCCTAGCGAACAAGGATGTGTTTGCATGGGAAGCGACGAACTTCGTCGGCGTCCCACAAGATGTGATCGAACACCATTTGATGTTGTGGCCCGATGCGCGCCCGGTGAAGCAGAAGGCGCGGCGGCAATCCTCGGAGAAGCTATTGTTCATCGTCTAGTAGGTCCGCGATCTGCAAGAAGTCGGCGTCATTCGGAGGTACGGCACCCGGATTGGTTGGACAACCTGGTCATCGTCCCCAAGAAGGGCGGGAAGGAGCGCCTGTGCGCCAAATTCACGAGCCTCAACAAGGCGTGCCCTCAGGACCCTTTCCCTCTTCCGCGCATCGATCAGATCATTCATTCCATCATCGAGTGCGACCTGTTGTGCTTCCTGAACGCCTTCTCGGGCTACCACCAGATTAAGATGGTGGTGCAAGACGTCGAGAAGACAACTTTCCTATCCCCGTGCAGGGTGTATTGCTACACCTGCATGCCCTTTGGGATGCGGAATGCCGGCGCGACCTTCCAGCGATTGATGCACATCGCTCTGGGCCAGCAGCTCGGGAGGAACGCCGAGGCATACGTCGAAGACATAGTTTTCAAGTCGCGGGAAGCAAGGACCCTTGTCGAAGACCTGGAAGAAACATTTGCCAACCTACGCAAGGTAAACCTGTGGCCCAATCCGGAGAAGTTCTTGTTCGGTGTCCCATCCGACAAGTTGCTGGGTTTCCTGGTGTCGCACAGAGGGATCGAGGCTAACCTAGAGACAAGGCAATAGAAAGGATGAGCCCGCCACAGACCCTCAAGGAGATGCAGAAGCTCACTGGCTGCGTAACTTCGTTGGGGCGTTTCATCTACAAGCCCAGCGAGCGCGCCCTCCTGTTTTTCAAGCTAATGAAAAAAAAGGGCCCCTTTGAATGGACTCCGGAGGCCCAGGCGGCCTTCCAAGATCTCAAGAGGTATCTCATGAGCCCACTGGTGCTGGTGGTGCCTCGTCCTCTTGAGCCCCTAGTGCTTTACATGGCCGCCACACCCCACTCGGCTAGCGCAGTGCTCGTGACGGTCAGGGAGGACCACGCAGGTGCGGGTACGCGGTGTAGCGCCACGCATACAACCACGCCATTGCCACCTCAGGATGGCGCTCCTGAGGCCTCGACTACCCCATCGGACGGCAAGGCTCCCCAGGCCCCCTCGTCTAGAGCGGAGCGGGACATCGTCAACACCTCTTCCCTCGTCGAGCACCCCGTGTACTTCGTCAGCACGGTGTTGCGTGACGCGTGCGCGCGCTACCGCATGCTGCAGAAGCTCTTCCTCGCGCTCCTCGTCACCTCCATAAAACTACGCCACTACTTCCAAGACCACCCCATCAAGGTCGTCTCTGCGTACCCCCTGAAGAAGGCTGTATCCCCAATGCGGTGGGGAGGGTCGCCGAATAGAACATTGAGCTGCAAGCATTCCAACTGGAGTTCAGCACCACCTGGGTCATCAAGGGTGCGACCCTCGCTGATTTCATCGCGAAGTGGTCGGATGCCCCCGACCGGGGGATGAGTGAAGAACAGTCCCTCACACCCGGAGATGAGGCACCCGATGGCTGGGTCATGTACTTCGACGACGCATTCAAGCGGCAGGGCGCGGGGGCCGGAGCCGTCGCATCTCGCCAACCCAGGACAAGCTATACTACGTTGTGCAACTCTACTTTCAGCATGGAGAGAAAGTTTCCAACAACATCGCGGAATATGAGGGCCTGATCGCTGGCCTCAAGGACGTGGCAGCCCTGGGCGGCAAGAGTCTCACCATCAAGGGAGACTCTCAGCTCCTCATCAACTTCTCCAACAAGTAAGACAAGCCTAAGGATGAGCACATGGAGGCATACCTGGAAGAGGTACGCAAGATTGAAAAACGATTCTTGGGTTTGGAATTGCAGCACGTCCCGCATTGCACGAATAAGGAGGCGGGCGACATTGCCAAGAGGGCATCCCGACACGAGCCCCCAAAATCCTGGTGTCTTTGAGGAACGACTCTTGAAGCCACGCCCCCGCGCTACAGGCACAACGCTGCTTCGGGAGGAACCGCCCCTGTCCCCCTCCTCAGGCGCCCTAGCCTACGGCCCGACGTCAGGAGCCTGCTTGCTCCTAGCGCTGGAGCCTCAGGAGGGCTGTTGGACCCAAGAGTTCAAGGCATACCTACTCCGCGGCACCTTGCTGGAGAAGGAGGAAGATGCGGAATGTGTGGCTCGTCAGGCCACCGCTTATTGCTTGTAGGACGACGAACTCTACCGAAGGCGCCCCAATGACATCTCGTTGTGGTGCATATCCAAGGAGCAAGGGTGCAAATTGCTAGCTGACATCCACGGCGGGGATTGCGGACACCATTCTTCGTCGTGCACCCTCGTGGGCCAGGTGTTTCGCAGCGGGTTCTATAGGCCCACGGCGCTCAACGATGCCACCGAGCTGGTGCGATCCTGTGAGGCTTGCCAGTTCCATGCCAAACAGATCCACCAGCCCGCTCACAGCCTCCAGACCATCCCTCTCCATGGCCATTCGCGGTATGGGAGCTGGACATCCTAGGCCCATTTCCCCGAGTAGCCAGGGGCTACCACTACCTCTATGTCACCATCAACAAATTCAGCAAGTGGGAGGAGGTGGAGCCCGTGCGCACCATCCCAGCCAGCTCGGCCGTCAAGTTCATCAAGGGCCTCATGAGCCGCTTCGGGGTCCCCAGCCGTATCATCACTGACAAGGGCTCTCAGTTCACGTGCAATCTCTTCAAGACATATTGTGCTAACCTTGGAACGTAGATATGCTATGCTTCAGTGGCGCACCCACGGAGTAACGGCCAAGCCGAACGCACCAACGCGGAGGTCCTGAGGGCCCCGAGACGGGGAGCTTCAAGAAGAAACTCGAGGCATGCGGCAGGGGTTGGCTCGGTGAGCTCATTCTGTGTTGTGGTCCATCTGCACAACCGCGACTAAGCCCACCAGCGAGACCTCGTCTTCCTCGTCTATGGGGCTGAGGCAGTCCTCCCATACGAGGTCAAACATCACTCCCCATGGGTCTTGGCATTTGATGAGGCACACCGGGACGCCTTGCGGGGGGTAGACCTCGTGCTTGGGGAGGAGGCCCGCCGCCAAGCCTCGCTCTGTGCCGCGAGGTACAAGCATGTGCTATGGAGGTATCACTGTCGTAGCATCCGCTCTAGGACCCTCGGGTGAGTGACATCATCCTGAGGCAAGAGCTCTCTAGGGAGGGGCTTCACAAGCTATCGCCTATGTGGGAGGGCCCGTTCAGGATCGCCTGTGTCTCCAGGCTTGGCGCCACGCGCCTGGAGACGCAGGACGGGGTCCCCATCCAGAATGCGTGGAACATCCAGCATCTCCGGAAGGAACATCCAGCATCTCCGGAAGTTCTACCAGTAATAGGGGAGCGCCTTGCGCCGACCCAAGTCTCCGCCCGTGACACTCTCACGTAATAATGAGTGGGGCTATACATGCCCCGGAGTCTCGTGAGTGCTGGCCCTGAGCCTCACGGGGGCTCCCACCCACGCCCAAATGGAAGCCCCATGCTCCGCGCTAGCGGACGGCACGGTCTTTCAACAACTATGCCCACACCTAGTGGAAGCCCCATGCTCCGCGCTGGCGGGAAGACTGGAAGACTAGTGTAGGCGCCAGACACAACTGTTCTTTTGCTTGCTTTTGTAGCTGATTTACCACTTCTTGCAATGAAATTCAAAGTTCTCTCATATTTATTTGAAAGGGATGGGAATGTGTTCTCCTTGCAGCATTTACCTTTTCAAGTCCTGCTTTAGAAGAGCTTCAGTTGCCCGTCGCTCTTCCCCGCACGTCTCACGGGCGGGGGCTGGGCATGGTGTGTATGCCTGGATCCGCCCATGAGCACACCTCGCCAAAGCCTTGGTGTCCTAGCCTTTGGCGTCTTAATCCTCGCGCGACACTCTTAAATGAGCCAACGGGCACGTGTGTTCCCCCTAAGCCCTCATCCCCTGGCCTCAACGGGCATCACGACCTAGCATACCAGTGGCGATCGGTCCTCGCTCGGGGGCTCGCCTGGGGCGCGGCGCCCTACGAAACATCTCCGGAGGCCCCATGGCTCGCTAGAAACCTCGCGGCCACTGGGTGCCTCTTGAGGCCTGAGAACCTTCAGACCCTCAAGAAGGAAACCCTGGCAGGGTCTCTCTGGAACGGAAGGCGCGTAGGAGATCCAAGCTCCAGAAGAGCACGCCCTCGCGACGTAGGAGTCTACGACAAGCACACCAAGTTAAGTTATCCTAATCGCGATCAACAAGAACCCGTCAATTGGTAGCGACACGAATGCCAGGATACGATATAACAACGTTAACATAACGACGCAAGCGCCATGGTCCATTACATGCCCCGGTAGGGCCTTCTACTTCTTGATGTAGAGAAAGGGAAAAAAGCAAAAAGCGGCCTCGCGACCACCGCGGTTCCTGAGGCGGCTCTAGCAACGCTTACGCTTAGTCGAAGTCCTCCTCCTGCTTCATCAGAGCGCGATGGCGAGGCCGCTCATTGCCCTCCTCGGTCCAGGCTCAGCGGCATGGCGGCTCGTCATAGTCGCCATCGCTCGTACTCTCTCTAGAGGAAGAGCCGCCGCTGCTGGAGGCGTCGTGACCGTCGCCAAGGGCGAATTCACCGTCGAGGATGCCGGCGCCCCCCCGGCCATCGTAGTCGGAGCGGTGGACATCGTCGTCGTCATCACTCTCCGGGAAACAACCCAGGCGCCTGTCGTCCTCCCTGAGGATCTTGATGTAGAGGGTCGCCGTGCCATCATGCCTAAAGTGGAGGGTACACCTCCTCTACAGGCCACACGCGCGGGTGAACGGATGCCACCCGCGGTTCAGGAACACGTTACCAGCAGGGGTGACCTCAACCTCCACCCATGAAGCCTTGCTGCAGCAACCATCGTCCTGGAGCCAGAGGCCGCCAGGCCCCCTAGCCGGCAGCATGCCCACGAAGAAGCACAGGAGTTGGAACCAGACGCCTACCGGCCTCTCCGCCCACACCACAAACTTCATGGAAGTGTCGGCCGAATGGGATCGCGGATGCGGTGGCAGAATGGCTTCCACATGCCTCCCACATTGGTCGCGTCCGCCTCGGCCGCGGCAGCTTCTGGCACGGGAGGGAGCCTTCCCACAACTGCCAGAGGCAGTGCCGACCTTCAAGGGGGTGCGCCCACACCCTTGGGGAGCCACCTCCGGTGTCACGACATACTTACGGGGACGGCCGTGGCCCCTCTTGGGCGGTGGCGAGCCTGGTCCCTCCTTGGGGGCCTTTCCCTTCTGGGTGGCTGAAAACCTCCTCACTGGTGCCATGGATGCTTCGGCAAGATGGCGGGACTACGGAAACAAAGAAGGGGCTAGTAGCAAGAAGATGAAGATGGGCTGGGGGCTTCGCCCCCATCCCCATTTATAGGCGGAGGAAGGCCAACCAACGGCCTCTCACGTTCCAAGCAATGATGGCCCCACTGCATGCACCAGGTAGTTGTCAAGTCGGGCAATTGCTGAGGGGATGTGGGAAGCGGAGACGCCCATGTTCTGTCAAGCGCCACGTGCCGGACTGGCCCACAGGCGATTGGGGCCTGCGGTTCTTCTCCCTTGCCCCTTGGCTTTGCCTCGAAGCCAAGCCCGAGCGCACCTTGGGCCCGGGAGCTACTGTCGGTGTTCTGGGAACCAGGGTACCCAGACTTGCCTGCCTGCGGCCCATGGCGTGGCTCACTCGATGGCCTGGGATGTCTCATCTATAAGACCGCCAAGAGAAGACCCTCACGAGGCGGACAAAGTCAAGACCTCCCAAAGGAGTATCCTCCCCAGGCGGCCTCCCAAGGAGCAGAGATTTCTATGCAGGTACCCAGCCTCATGAGGCTACCATGATGCAAGCCATGACGACCGAGGCAAGCGGGCGCCAGCGGGTGCACAAGAGGCAGTGTCCTCTTTGGTCCTAAGGAGGCACGAACAGGCATGGTTTCCCGAGGAATTTGGCAAAGGTTTCCATTCCGGTGCAGCGAGACCAAGACGGCCAGCACGGCAGGATGGATGTCGTCACCGAGCCCACCGCTGCATCACCAGTAGAAGCTTTGCAGGCGAAGACCACCTTTCGTCAGGATGAGATGTACTACTTGTCCCCTTTCATATTGGCCACTGTGGGATCCCTTCCCGCCTACTTTTTTGGGGAAGAGGACCGAGGCCACTATAAATATAGGTCAGCCACCACCAAAGAGGGGGTCGACTCATTCCTCATCCCCTGAACCTCGCGAGGTTGTTCATCCCTTGTACTAGTTCATCTTCAGCCCCTCGTGAGGCCAATCCACCACACAGCAGGAGTAGGGTATTACACCTCAAGGTGGCCCGAACCTGGGCAAACTATTGTGTTCATCTTCTTGCTTGCTCATGTGAATCGATCTAGGCCATGGGGCGACGAGCTGGTAGGCTGGATAGGTTGAGTTCTTCGCACACGCCCCAGAGTTTGAACCTTTCTTGGGTCTGCGGAGCCCTGAATCCGACACAGGCAAGCAAAGCCCCTTTGAGCATTCCGATACAATCCCACTTGCTCGCTCTTGCTCTCTTTTATTGCAATAGGACAACAACGATTGAAATGCTACATGTTGCGATAGTTGAACCAATTCCTCTGCATGACCTGTCTTTTCCACAGTAATTAGTAAAACCCACTAGCATGAGTAGGAGTTTTTTGAGCCATGATGTGCCTACTCATTCATGCTTTCTTGGTATGCCTACTATGCTTAGAGTTGTGTTAGGTCTGATTCATCTAGGATGGATTGGAGTGGTGGTGAATATTTCCTACTGTTGAGAGCTAAGTGGGTGAACACGATTTGGTAAAGGTAGGGATGAGAGGCCATGTAGGAGTACATTCCGGGTTGTCTCATTGGGACTATCCTCAGGAACTGAGTTCCGTGTTTGTGATCCAAGATAGTTACTACCACACATTGGAATGCTTAAGTGCCCTCTCGACTTATTAATCACCTTGATCTCTCTCCGAAAATCACAACTAGTTTCTAGTATTTGTAGAATGTGCTGGGGGCCATACTTAGAGTTGAGCTGAGCGGAGGGGTAGGCACCGAGGCTAAGTAAACCCGTGTGTTTGCATAACTAGGTGAGCTTGGTTGAGCTATGGTCGAGGAATACTACTCCTCGGGGTAGCGGTTAAGAGTACCTCTTAGGAGAAAGGAATCTTGAATTACCAACAAAGGGGAACTCGTCTGTCGAGCCAAGGACTTTCGATCCAAGGTCATTTACTTTAGAAGAAGAGTCGTATTTGGCGTAGAAGACCAGTTCGGGGGCTACTGACGGTGTCCTGGACTAGGGGCTACTAACCTAGTCGGCCCATAGTCCTTGGGCTCGACTGATGGGCCCACATCCTCATTAAGGAAGACTCTAGAAGATGCGCGCCTGGATGAGATCAAGATTGTATCTGTCGTAAGACTTGAAGTATACTCCAAGATATCCCCAGCCGCCTCCATGCGATCTTCAGGATACTGACCATGTAATCCTAGATGCCCTACCTGGCGTATATATAAGCTATGGGGTTTAGCCAGTAGGGGGAATCACAATCACATTCTCCTAGCCCTAGAGGTAGAACACAACTTACAATCTCGAGGTAGATCAACTCTGTACTTGATACATCTCCATCAATATAAACAAGAGCAGGACATAGGGTTTTACCTCCATGAAAATGGCCTGAACCTGGGTAAAATTTGTCTCCCCTATTCATGTTATCATAGATCCAATATCCACAGCTCAGGATCCCCTACCCCGAGGTCTGCCAGATTTCCCACCGACACACTGGTCCCTGCGAGTCCTAGCCTTCGACGAGGCTCGGCGGGATGACCTGCGGGAAGCTGATCTTCTCCTCATGGCGGAGGCATGACGCCAGGCTGCCATCCGAGCAACACGATATCAGCAGGCATTGTGTATCTATCACAGTCACAACATACGCCCCCGCATGCTTGAAGCTTGCGACCTTGTTCTACGAAGGATCCTCTCCAGAGAAGGAATCCACAAGCTCTTGTCCATGTGGGAAGGCCCATTCAGGGTGGTACAGGTTTCCCTGCTTGGTGCAGCGTGGCTGGAAATGGAGGAGGGTGTTCTAGTACAAAATACATGAAACATCCAACACCTCCGCAAGTTCTATCCGTGACCCACAGATACGAGCGAAATGGAGCTATACACTCTGGAGCCTCTCTTTCTACATCGCCGCTGGTCATGAGAGCTCCCGCCCACAACCTAGTGGAAGCCCCATGTGCAGACATGTACAACTGCAGGATGCTGATAACGCGACACTACAATCAGAAACCCTTCGACAAAACTATGTGTGATGCATTAATCACAAACGATGATGTAATAAAACCGTCAAAATGATATGAACCATCTAAGATGGTGGGGACATCAAACACGATTCAGATTATAGTTGTGTGTGAGATGCGTGGCATACATTTCACTTGAATGAACTATTTGTGATCAGCTTAACAATAGGAACGGTCAGCCAGATGAAGGTGTGTGCGACATATGGCATATAGTTCACCCGGATGAACTGTTTGTGATTAGGCAACACAACAAAAACGGTCAGCTAGATCAAGGTGTGAGCGATAGAGGGCATACAATTTACTAGGATGAATTGTTTGTGTTGAGCCAAGAGAACAGAAACAGTTCAACTTAACAAGATCTGTGTGATACACGGCAAATAGCTCCGTAATTAGAAATGTGTGCGAAGACCGATAATAAAACTGACGATTACTGTTAATAAGCCATGTGTGTTGTGGGCAAACGCTTGTTGGTATAAAATTGCCAGCGATTGATGAATTCATCACCGACCGTTTCCCTGGTATGGTCCGTGTGCGATGTGATTGCATACAAAACAACAACATGTATACTTATAAGGACATGATTGCATAACCAAATTAAACATCCAATTACATAGGTGGCTAGTACACACATGACATTTTCACGCACCAAAGTAAACTATTACATGCATAATTAACTAGGATAAACGATCGTCTGATCATCATCTACTTCTTGCGATGCTTCCTGCCGCTGCTCTGCTGGTAGCTCGATCCCTCGACGTATACGGGAAGGAGGTGCTCCCTCATGTCAACGATCCGCTTGTGCATCTCGTAGCATGTGTACACGTTCTTGGCCGCAAACTTGAGGTGAGCTTCATCCAGTTTCAGCATCCAAGCCCAATGCCAGGATACGGGATTTATTCTCTTGGCATCCTGCTTCATCTTCTCGTAATAGGGGTCGATGATGACCGAGGAGAGTTCAACCAGGGAGTCCTTCTTCATGCTACCCCAGACTTTGTAGTGGCCATAGATTTTGACAAGGTTCTTGTAGGCCAAGTTCGTAATCTTGAGCGCTTTTACATCATCGGT
Organism: Aegilops umbellulata; assembly: GCA_032464435.1. Lineage (NCBI taxonomy): Eukaryota > Viridiplantae > Streptophyta > Magnoliopsida > Poales > Poaceae > Aegilops > Aegilops umbellulata. Next base: position 194,912,652 of record CP136055.1, read on the forward strand.
GGTTTCCACCGTAGCGAACTTGTAGTCGGTGTTGTTGAGAAACCTGGTGAAACGTTCACAAGGCTTTGTGGCCATGCAGTAGTGGCAGACGAGGACATGATGGTGCACGCACAACTGGGCATCAAAAACCTTGTGATCTATCCTGGGATGACCGTCGGTGTACTGGAGGTCAATGCTGACCACTTTGTACTTGTCCCGAGCAAGCAAGTGCTCCACGGTGTTGATGTAGTCCTCCACCATAGTCGGGTCGATGGTGTACACCACCGATAGATATCTCTCCCTCATGTGGGGCTCCACTTGATGCACACCAAACTCCATTGGAGCGCTGCTAGATGTCCTCTATGTATCTGTTGTTGTGGGTGTGGTTGTGTTGTGGGGCGTGATCGAAAGGTTGAAGAGACTAATGTTATAATGGCGGTATGAATTAATGGGGAAGCCAAACGGCCTGGAATATCGGCATACCCAGATGGCAGTTTTTGCAGCGCATAACTCCATCATATCGCATGTAACTGCATGGTGGCGACGCGCACGGTGCAACCGCATGCATATGGGCCCCCAACGTGATCATGTGCCGGCCCCAACCACAGGAAGAGTGCGTTGGGAGGGATGCAAGAAGAGCACTCTGTGGCAGCCTAAACGGCGAGCAACAATATGCATGCAACAGTTGAACACGCAGGGAAAATCCATCCACTAGCCGAGCATGCGGAGGGAGGCGAGCAGAGTACATCACAGCGCCTAACTGTGAGCAGAGCACACCGAGGGACACGAACAGAGGCCGGCACGGTGAGGTGAACGCGGGCAACAGAGAAGAGTGCATCGGCTAATTGTAATTCCTGCTAATAAGTTGTGTGTGTTCTTGGCAAACGATGCGTGTTGGTGAATTATTGTCTACCATTCTTGAATTCATCATCGACCTATTCCTTAGTTTAATCATTTGCTATGATTTGCTTACTCTACACAACATCTATACTCTCTGTGTACAGAACAATATTCTTTTATTATGCATCATAGCCTTGGGCAAGCAATGTGCCCACACGCATCGTGCTAGCTCGCGGTTCCTTCTATGCTATGTTTCCATTAATGGATGGTGTATTATGAACACGCCACCGTTTCCCGCCATTTCCTCATCGGTTTCTCACTGCCACCCAGCGATATTGCACGAAAACCTAGGCGGCGCACAACACACCAAGGCAACAAGCACAGCCTATAGCCCTTCTACCTTTTCCAAGCATGCCAACCCACCGAAGCACCGCATCTGCCATCAACCTCCTCGACAAGGAAAACAAGAAGGCGCCACGGCCCGTCGAGGCCGAGGGTGTTCCCAACAATGTGATGGACAATGCCGTGTTGCGCGTCATCATCAGGGTTGAGCAGACCCTTGGCGCATGGCGCTTCAGCGCCAAGAGGATGCAACTCGCTGCACAACATGATTGGTGGTGCACCGCAGAGCAATCTAAGTGTGTCCGCGCCGATACTCTGCGGCTCACCACACAGGAAGACCGTTGTAGCGCCGCAGAGCGAGAGGCGTGGAGCGCCGCACAACAAGAGTGGAGCCATCAGTGCTTGCCTTCTATCGACAGGGCATCGTTGCTTGGTACATGGCCCGTCAATAGCCCCATTCCTCGCCAGGAGTGGTTAGAGGCCGTCTGCACCATACTTGCACCAGAGGCCAGCCGCATCGTACTTGCACCGGACGCCCGCCGCACTGTTTGCATGGGTCATGTCGTTCACCTTGTTTGCGGCCCGATCGATGCCAACGCGCTGGTTGCTAGGCTTGACCGCCTCCTTGGCCTAGGGGTCCACCTAGGTGCAGTAGAGGAACATGGCTGTCGCATCCTCAAGCTGGTGATCTCCAATGAAATAGCCAACTTGGAGCTTGATATTGTGCTCTAGATGTATCGCAAGCTTGTCGACCGCTTCGACGAACGCCTGCACCAGTCCAGGCAGAGCCAAGAGCTACCATAGGCAAGGCTGCTGGTCATGGACGTGTTTTATTTTGTTGAATCGTTTCGATGTGGATTGCTATGTATTCACAAAAATCATAATATTGCTCTGTTTCAATGTGTGTACTCTGTTTTCCTTCTTATATATTGTTCTGTTTCAATGTGTGTGTGTGTGTGTGTGTATGCTTTCCATTCTATATATGTGGATGATAACGGCTAGATACAAATTAGTATACAAAAACAGATAGAAAATGGAATTCATAATGTATATATTAATTGTTTATTAGTTCACCATAGAATATATATAATATCATCACTTATACATGATGATACTTAACTACTATGTACAATGCATAAAATTGAAAACAAACAATACTAAAACTAATACTCCCTCCTTAGGGGGCAGTATTCCGGCAGCCCCTCACCAGCAGCTCCCTAGTGCGCAACTTCTTCCCAGTGCGGAGGCAGTACTCCGCTCCTCTGGCTCGCAACGGTCGATGTGTCGATCTGCCTCTTGCTGGCAGATGCCGCGAATGATCTTGCCATTTCATTGGGTGAACACCGGATCTCCTGGCATGCTGGAGCTTATCGACCCACCTCCACGCCTTTGGCCTTCCTAGCGAAGTACCCATCTTCGTACACCTCCTCCGCACGTCAACGCGCCTAAAGCTCCAGCTCCTCCTTTTTCCAGGAGGCCTCACGGGCTTCATAGGCCGCCTGATACCTAGCTTCCTCCTCCGCCATCTCCTTCTTGAACGCCACTTGCATGGCTTTCTGAGCCAGAGGCAACGACTTCCACAAACAAAGATTTACTGGCCCCAAAACCACTCCAAAGTTGGGGGTTCTGGCGCAACCTCATCCGGCGGCGCGTAGGGGTCCTCCTCGTCGCTACTTTGCAATTGAACGTCGTCGGGGGGCAGCTGCTACTTCTTCAGCTTGCGTTGGTTTTTTCCGTGAAGAGGAAAGGGTGATGCAGCAAAGTAGAGATAAGTATTTCCCTTAGTTGAGAACCAAGGTATCAATCCAGTAGGAGAAACATGCAAGTCCCCAATATATGCACCTACACAAACAATCAAACACTTGCACCCAACGCGACAAAGGGGTTGTCAATCCCTTCACGGTCACTTGCAATGGTGAGATCTGATAGAGATACATATAAAAGATTACTAAAACGTAAAAGTAAATAAACTTAAATAAGTTGCAGCAAGGTATTTTTGGTAATTTTGATATATAGATCTGAAAATATATAAAGGAAAATAGACCCGGTGTCCATAGGTTTCACTTGAGGCTTCTCTCTTGAAGGCAAATAATACGGTGGATGAACAAATTACTGTCAAGTAATTGATAAAAAAGCGCAAAGTTATGACGATATCCAAGGCAATTATTATGAATATAGGCATCACGTCCGTGTCAAGTAGACCGACTCCTGCTTGCATCTACTACTATTACTCCACTCATCGACCGCTATCCAGTATGCATCTAGAGTATGAAGTTCATAAAGTACGGACTAACGCCTTAAGTAAGATGACATGATGTCGAGGGATAAACTCAAGCAATATGATGAAAACCCCATCTTTTTATCCTCGATGGCAACAATGCAATACGTGTCTCGCTACCCCTACCTTGTCACTGGGTGATATCACGCAATATTGAACCCAAAACTAAGAACCTCTCCCATTGCAAGAAAACCAATCTAGTTGGCCAAACCAAACCGATAATTCGAAGAGAAATACAAAGATATCAAATCATGCATATAAGAATTCAGAGAAGATTCAAATAATATTCATAGATAAGGTTATCATAAATCCACAATTCATCGATCTCGACAAACACACCGCAAAAGAAGATTACATCGGATAGATCTCCAAGAACATCGAGGAGAACATGGTATTGAGAATCAAAGAGAGAGAAGAAGCCATCTAGCTACTAGCTATGGACTTGTAGGTATGTGGTAAACTACTCACGCTTCATCAGAAGGGCAATAGGGTTGATGTACGTGCCCTCCGTGATCGAATCCCCCTCCGGCAGATCGCCGAAAAAGGCCCCAACATGGGACCTCACAGGAATAGAAGGTTGCAGCGGTGAAAAAGTATTTCGGTGGTTGCCTCTAGGGTTTTGGGAATATATGTGAATTTATAGGCCAAGGAACGGGGTCAGGAGGTCCTTGAGGGGCCCACAAGCCAGGTGGCGCCCTCCTAGGGCGCGCCCCTATCCCTTGTCATCGCCTCGTGCGTCTTCTGACTTCATCTCCAAGTATCGTAGGTGTCTTCTTGTCCAAGAAAAATCATCGCAAAATTTTTATTCCGTTTGGACTCCGTTTGGTATTCCTTTTCTGCGAAACTCAAAAATAAGGAAAAACCATAAACTGGCACTGGGCTCTAGGTTAATAGGTTAGTCCCAAAAATAATATAAAATAGCATATTAATGCATATAAAACACCCAAAATATGTAATATAATAGCATGGAACAATCAAAAATTATAGATACGTTGGAGACGTATCAAGCATGCCCATGCTTAATTCCTGCTCGTGATCGAGTAGGTAAATGATAAAAGCAAAATTTTTGATGTGGAATGCTACCTAACATATTTATATATGTAATTTTCTTCATTGTGGCATGAATGTTCGGATCCATAAGATTCAAAGCAAAAGTTTAATATGACATAAAAACAACAATACTTCAAGCATACTAATAAAGAAATCATGTCTTCTCAAAATAACATGGCCAAAGAAAGTTGTCCCTACAAAATCATATAGTCTGTCTATGCTCCATCTTCATCACACAAAGTATTAAATCATGCACAACCCCGATGACAAGCCAAGCAAGTTTTTCATACTTTTGATGTTCTCAAACTTTTTCAACTTTCACGCAATACATGAGCGTGAGCCATGGATATAGCTCTATAGGTGGAATAGAATCTGGTAGTTGCGGAGAAGACAAAAATAAAGAGATAGTCTCACGTCAACTAGGCGTATCAACGGGTTATGGAGATTCCCATCAATAGATATCAAAGTGAGTGAGTAGGGATTGCCATGCAACGGATGCACTAGAGCTCTAAGTTTAAGAAAGCTCGAAAAGAAACTAAGTTGGTGTGTATCCAACTCGCTTGCTCACGAAGACCTAGGCCCATCACTGGAATATACAAGCCAAGTTATATAATGAAAAATTCCCACTAGTATATGAAAGTGACAACATAGGAGACTCTCTATCATGAAGGTCATGGTGCTACTTTGAAGCACAAGTGCGGAAAAATGATAGTAACATTGTCCCTTCTCTCTTTTCTCTCATTTTTTGGTGGGCTTCTTTGGCCTCTTTTTCTGTAAAGTCCGAAGTCTCATCCCAACTTGTGAGGGAATCATAGCTTCCATCATCCTTTCCTCACATGGGACAATGCTCTAATAATGATGATCATCACACTTTTATTTACTTACAAGTCAAGAATTACAACTCGATACTTAGAACAAAATATGACTTTATATGAATGCCTCCGACGGTGTACCAGGATGAGCAATGATCTAGCATAGAAAATGACATCAAGAAATGGACAAGCCATGTAAACATCATGCAAGCTATCTTACGATCATGCAAAGCAATATGACAATGATGGAGCGTGTCATAATAAAATGGAACGGTGGAAGTTGCATGGCAATATATCTCAGAATAGCTATGGAAATGCCATAATAGGTAGGTATGGTGGCTGTTTTGAGGAAGGGTATATGGTGGGTGTAAGGCATCAATGGAAGTTGCGTGGCACTAGAGAGGCTAGCAATGGTGGAAGGGTGAGAGTGCGTATAATCCATGGAATCATCATTAGTCATAAAGAACTCACATACTTATTGCAAAAATCTATTAGTTATTGAAACAAAGTACTACGTGAATGTTCCTAGGGGAGAGGTTGGTAGGAGTTAACCATCACGTGCTCCCGACCTCCACACAAAGGATGGGAATCAATAAATAAATCATGCTCCCACTTCATCACATAACGGTTCACCATACGTGCATGCTACGGGAATCACAAACTTTAACATAAGTATTTCTAACAATCCACAATTACTCACTAGCATGAATCTAATATCACCATCTTTATATCTCAAAACAATCATAAGGAATCAAACTTCACATAGTATTTAATGCACTTTATATGAAAGTCTTTATTATATCCCTCTTGGATGCCCACCATATTAGGACTAAATTTATAACCAAAGCAAATTACCACGCTGTTTAGAGAGACTCTCAAAATAATATAAGTGAAGCATGAGAGTTCAACAAGTTCTATAAAATAAAGCCACCATTGTGCTCTAAAAAGATATAAGTGAAGCACTAGAACAAAATTGCCTAGGTCAAAAGATATAAGTGAGGCACATAGAGTATTCTATTAAATTCATGATTCATGCGTGTCCCTCTCAAAAAGTGTGTACATAAAGGATGGTTGTGTCAAACTAAAATCAAAGACTCATATCATACAAGACGCTCCAAGAAAAACACATATCATGTGGTGAATAAAAATATAACCTCAAGTAAATTTACCGATAGACGAAGACGAAAGAGGGGATGCCATCCGGGGAATCCCCAAGCTTAGATGCTTGATTGTCCTTGAATATTACCTTGGGGTGCCTTGGGCATTCCCAAGCTTAGGCTCTTGCCACTCCTTATTCAATAGTCCATCAAATCTTTACCCAAAACTTGAGAACTTCACAACACAAAACTCAACAGAAAACTCATGAGATCCGTTAGTATAAGAAAATAAATCACCACTTTTGGTACTGTTGTGAACTCATTCTTTATTTATATTTGTGTAACATATACTGTATTCCAACTTCTCCATGGTTCATACCCCCGATACTACCCATAGATTCATCAAAATAAGCAACCAACTCATAAAAAAACAGAATCTGTCAAAAACAGAACAGTTTGTAGTAATCTGTAAGCTTCGAATACTTCTGTAACTCCAAAAATTCTGAAAAATTAGGACAACATAGGCAATTTTTATATTAATCGTGTGTAAAAAAATTCAGAATTTTATCACACTTCCGTAATTTTGAATGATTCTGTGACTGGATGCAAAAGTTTTTGTTTTTCAGCAATATCAAATCAACTATCACCGTAAGCCATCCAAAAGGTGTTACTGGGCTCAAACACTAATTAAAACATAAAAACACATCTAACCATAGGCTAGATGAAAAACTTATTGAAAAACAGAACCAAAAAAACAAGAACAAAAATAAAATTGGGTTACCTCCCTACAAGCACTATTGTTTAAAGCCCCTATCTAGGCATTGATAATTTCGATGATGCTCACATCAAAGATCGTAATAACATGAAGAGTGCATCCTGTAGCATGTGAAAAACACATCTAAGTCTAACATACTTCCTATGCATGGGCATCTTATAAGAAAACAAATTATTAAGGCAAGCAAAAACTAGCATATGCAAGGAAGAAGAAAGGAACAATAACAATCTCAACATGACGAGAGGTAATTTAGCAACATGAAAATTTCTACAACCATATTTTCCTCTATCATAATAATTACATGTAGGATCATAATCAATTTCAACAAGATAACTATCACATAAAATATTCTCAACATGATCCACATGCATGCAAAGTTGACGCTCTTCCAGAATTGTGGGATTGTCATCAAATAAAGTCATGACCTCTCCAAACCCACTTTTATCAAAAATTTCATCATAATTATCAATCTCCAAAGTAGTGGGATCATTATTTATTAAAGTTGACACTCTTCCAAACCCACTTTAAATATTGTAGCAAACATATTCTTCATGAGGCTTAAATAGATTTTCAAGATCATAAGAAGCATTATCACCCTAATGATGATCATTGCAATAAGTAGAGGACATAGCAAAAGTAGCATCCCCAAGCTTGGGGTTATGCATATCATTAGCACAATTTACATTAATAGAATTTATAATAACATCATTGCAATCATGCTTTTGATTCAAGGAACTATCAAGTATGGGTGCAATAGCAATAATCTCATGTTTAACATAAGGAACTACAGCAAATTCATCTTGATAAATATTAGCATCAAGGCCACAAAAATAGCAAGCATCATGTTCATCAAGGGATATTTCAATCAAATCAAAGGAATCATAACTATCTATAGATTCATGCATATCATTATTTTCTTCCAAAGCAACGATCATTCTCTCAAAAAATTCCTTAACATAGGCATTATGAGCATAGTTTTCTTGTCAATATCTAAGTATGTCAAAATTTTCCGATTTGTAGAGAGTAATATCATACTTTTCAATCAAAGAAGCAACTTCATAAGCACCCTTAAAAGCAACAAATTCTTCAATTTGTTCGATATCATAGTAACTATAAACACCCTTTTCATAAGAAGATAATATTTCATTATCATTAAACTCACATAGGTAGGGAAGGTGTTTTTGAGGGTTCTTAGAGCAACAAGTAAAATCACAAAGTTCACAAAGATTCCAAGCATAACATAGCAAACAATTTATTTGATTCCATAAGAGTCTCCCTTTTTCAGACAAATGGTGACGCACAAAATGAGCATGCTCATCTAAAGATTTTCCCTCAACTAAACTAGTTGGAGTTTCAGCACGAGCACATATGGATCAAAGATGATCCAAGTAGAAAACTTTAAGTGGATCCATATTAATAGATTTTTAGCAAGTAAAGATGCAAGCAAATAGAAGGCACATGGAAACACAAGCAAAGAGAGCGAACGAGCAAAAATGCATACGGAAAGAAGGTGAATAAAAAGGCAAATCTCTTTGTATTTTTTTGAACACGTTTTAGAAGTGGTGGAGAGGAAAGTTTTAGAAGTGGGGGAGAGGAAAATGAGAGGCAAATGGAAAATAGTGTAATGCAATAGAAGAGATTTTTATGATGGGTACTTGGTAGGCATGATGTAGATCTCCCCGGCAACGGCGCCAAAAATTCTTCCTGCTTCTTCTTGAACTTGTGTTGGTTTTTACCTTGAAGACGAAAGTGTGATGCAGCAAACTAGAGATAAGTATTTCCCTCAGTTGAGAACCAAGGTATCAATCTAGTAGGAGAAACGCGCAAGTCCCCAATATATGCACCTACATAAACAATCAAACACTTGCACCCAACGCAATAAAGGGGTTGTCAGTCCCTTCATGGTCACTTGCAAAGGTGAGATCTGATAGAGATAGATATAAAAGATTACTAAAACGTAAAAGTAAATAAATTGCAGCAAGGTTTTTTTGGTATTTTTGATATATAGATCTGAAAATATATAAAGGAAAATGGACCGGGGTGCCATAGGTTTCGCTAGAGGCTTCTCTCTTGAAGGCAAATAATACGGTGGATGAATAAATTACTGTCGAGCAATTGATAGAAGAGCGCAAAGTTATGACAATATCCAAGGCAATGATTATGAATATAGGCATCACGTCTGTGTCAAGTAGACCGACTCCTTCCTGCATCTACTACTATTACTCCACACATCAATCGCTATCCAGCATGCATCTAGAGTATTAAGGTCATAAAGAGCGGAGTAACGCCTTAAGTAAGATGACATGATGTAGAGGGATAAGCTAGAGCAATATGATGAAAACCCCATCTTTTTATCCTCGATGGCAACAATGCAATACGTGTGTCGCTACCCAAAACTAAGCACCTCTCCCATTGCAAGAAAAACCAATCTAGTTGGCCAAACCAAACTGATAATTCGAAGAGAAATACAAAGATATAAAATCATGCATATAAGAATTCAGAGAAGATTCAAATAATATTCATAGATACGATGATCATAAATCCACAATTCACCGATCTCGACAAACACACCGCAAAAGAAGATTACATCGGATAGATCTCCAAGAACATCGAGGAGACACATGGTATTGAGAATCAAAGAGAGAGAAGAAGCCATCTAGCTACTCGCTATGGACCCGTAGGTCTGTGGTAAACTAATCACTCTACATCGGAAGGGCAATACGGTTGATGAAGATGCCCTGCGTGATCGAATCCCCCTTCGGCATATCGCCGGAAAGGGCCCCAATATGGGATCTCACGGGAACAGAAGGTTGCGGCGGCGGAAAAGTATTTCAGTGGTTGCCTCTTGGGTTCTCGGAATATATGTGAATTCATAGGCCAAGGAACAGGGTCAGGAGGTCCTCGAGGGCCCCACAAGCCAGGGGCGCGCGCCTACGGCTTGTCGTCGCCTCATGGGTCTTCTGACTTCATCTCCATGTCTCGTAGGTGTCTCCCGGTCCAAGAAAAATCATCTCGAAAGTTTTATTTTGTTTGGTATTCCTTTTCTTCGAAACTCGAAAACACGGAAAAAATAGAAACTAGCACTGGGCTCTAGGTTAATAGGTCGGAATAATATATAATAGCATATTGATTCATATAAAACATCCGAAACAGATAATATCATAGCATGGAACAATAAAAAATTATATATAAGTTGGAGACGTATCAGCAGCGCCTCCTCCTCGGCGTGTGGGTAGATCAGCGGCACCATGGTAGCAGTTTGTGAGAGAGAGGGGGCGAGTGAGGAGAGGATGTAGATGAGAATGCAGATGGGACGGCGTGAACAAGCTAGTATTTATTGGCGGATGGGATCTAGATCGAGGGGAACAATACACATGTTGGTCACTGGAATTTATGGGTACTGTAGTTTGAATTGCACACGATTCCCATAGTAAAAGCCATGTGTGAACTTAATCACTGACAGTTTCCAATATAGAACCACGTCTGATTAATAACCGGGCCACTCACCTTTGAAACCTTGAAGCGCGAAATAGAGTGCCAATAGTGTGGGGCCCGGTTGTCTTGTCGGATATTTACATTTTCTTTCCACGTGTAAGGCACTAATGCTTATTTTGTGTCACCGTGATATTATTGTATTATGTAATGTAACACGTCAAAAAAATCCAACCCATGATGGTTTGTTGTTGCATGTACATGTGGTTTAAATGGCTAGAAAATCACTTAACTGTCTTAAAAAGGTCAAATGCCCCTGAAAATTTCCAAATTTTAACATGACAGATGTAGTAGTGCATGTTAATGGTAGAAAAAGTTTCGAGGACATACGAGGAAGCTACCGTCAGTTCTTCATCAAACATGCATTGTTCCCTCTCGGAACCAAAAGTCTTCTAGTGAGATGCTCCGGCTTGTGAGGGGTGTGTGTCCAAACTTTTGTCAAACAGGCCAACTTTTTTTACCACAACATCTTGGTGCCATGCCATTATGTCAAGCAAGGTTTCATGTACTTTTGATCATTTAAAAAATGCAATTTAAAGGCCATGGTACTCAATGTTTGTGTCCAAGCCGTGACACCACATATGTTTAAAAATTCCTTCCAATATACTGCACATGGAATTAACTTGCACACAAGTACACAAATATGATTTTCCACCCCATGATGGTTTGCTGTTGAAGGTACATGCAATTCAAATTTGAATTACGACCATTAAATGGGTAGAAACTTACTTAATGTCTTAAAATGGTCAAATGAACCCTTATGATTTCCAAATTTTAACATGCATGCTAATGGTACAAAATTTTCTCGTACATTTAAAACACCATCCGTTGCCACTGTACTCCAAATTCGTCTTTCACAGCTAATACAAAAAATCAACTACATCACACACAGTTTGCCATATGAACCGTTTGTGATGAAAATTTGTGGGTCTTCCTCCATAAGCTTCGCCGGCTTCGTCTACTCAAGTGTCGGTCACCCCTAAATCTGTCGGAACCAGGGCTGTGCGGACCCAAACAAGGTTCGAACTCTAGGGCATGTGCGAAGATCTAAGCCAGCCTCCGCCTCAAGCTCATCACCTCATGGCTTGGCCTCGTCGAGTTCGTGCGAGTGGGGAAGGGAATTAACACGAAGATTTACCAAGGTTTGGGCCACCTTGCGGTGTAAAACCCTACTCCTCCTTTGTGGTGGATTGCCTCACTAGGAGGATGAGGATGAACAAGTACAGAGGATGAGCAGCCTTGCGAGGGCCCAGAGGGTGAGAATGGATCGATCCTCCTCTACGGTGGAGACTAACCTATATTTATATTGCCCTTGGTCCTCTTCCCTCATAGCTTAGGCGGGAAGGGATTCCACAATGGCCAATTTGAAAGGGGACAGGAAGTACATCTTATCCTGATGAAAGGTGGTCTTCTCCTGCAAAGCTTCTGGTCATGACGCAGCGGTGGGCTTGGCGATTACATTCGTCCTGTCGAGCTCATGGTCTTGGTCTTGTTGCATCGGAATGGAAACCTTTGGGGGACTCCATGGGAACCCGCATACGTCCTTGCCTCCTTACAACCAAAGAGGAAACTATCCTCCTCTGCGCCCGCTGACGCCCGCCTGGCCTTGGTCGTCATGGCTTACGTCATCGAGAGCCTCGTGAGGCTAGGTACCTACATAGAAATCCTTACTCCTCGGGAGGCAGGCTCGGGAGCTTCTCCTTGGGAGGTCTTGGCGTCATTCACCTCGCTAGGCCAGGGGCCCTCCCGAGGGTCTTGTCCTTGGGGTCTTGCAGCTGTGCCAAACCGGGCCATCAATGGGGCCACGCGCTGTGCTGCAGGCAGGCAAGTCTGGGTACCCCCGGTCCCAGAAAAACGGTAGTAGACCTCAGGCCTAAGGCGCTCGGGCTGGCTTCGAGAGAAAGGCAGTGAAGGAAGAGCTAAGCAACATGGGCACCAACCGCCTACGGGCCAGGCTCGGTGCGTCGCACACGATGGGATGCGGGTGCCTCCACTTCCTGATGTCGCCTCAGCAACTGCCCAGGCTGACAAAAGACTGGCACATGCTACAGGGCCAACATTGCCCAAATGCTAATGGATGCTGGTTGGCTTCCTTAGATCCTCGATAAGAAGGCGCTGGGAGCGGAGCCCGAACGCATATGCGTCTTCTTGCTCCTACATTCCACACTTCCGCCACAGTAGCCATTGCGCTGGTGAGAAGGTTTTCTGCCGTCGAGAAAGGTAAGGCACCATGGGAGGAGCCGGAGTTGCCCCCGCGGAAGAGAGGGCACGGCCTCCCTAGCAAGATCACTGTGACGCCTGCGGCGGCCCCTCCCCGACGCGAGTGCGCTCTTCTCGGGGTCCGTGCCGGATCCAGCAGTCGCGGGAAGGGTCCTTCCCGCCAAAGGGCCATGGAAGCCGCAGAGGTCGAGGCCGAGGGGGGCATGCGGTGGCCACCCAACCACCTCGCCAATGGGCCCGCTCGAATGACATGGCCCACGAGTTCGTGGTGTGGATGTAGAGTTCGCCCGGTACCTGGATCCAACTTCTGCACTCCTTCGTAGAGGAGCTTCCGGCCGAAGGACCCGTCGGGCCGTGGCTACAGCCCGACGGTTTATGCAACCGGTCCTCCTGGGCGGAGGTTGAGGTTACCTCGTTAGGCCTGGTGCACCTGACCCACAGGTAGCAGACGTTTACCCGCACCCACGGCTTGAAGGGGAGGCAAACCCTCCACTTCAAGTGTCAGGACCCCGATTCTAAGTCACACCGATATAGCCTGTAACACCTCATATCACTTTGCGGCCTCACGCACGGTATTCCCACGGGTGTCGGTGTCGCCTAACCATGGCCCGAGACCGTTTGCGCCTTTTGGCTCACGTATATGATAGTGTCGCTAGCATCCATATGACAGAGAACCTGGGCCGACATGACTAGTCGTGAACCCAAAGTGGCACTAACTTACGAGGATAGGCATACATGAATCAACATCGAGCATGTCGGTCAGCAGCGTGCGAATCCGGGCTGTAGCACTGGGCTAACAGGACTCCGGGAACCCGGGCTGTAGCAGGCTAGGCAGGACTCTGGATGTCACCGCGTGACATTTTCCTGAAGGGACAGACACAGGAACGAAGTGAATCACATGTCGGCCAGTCAAGTATTCCGGAGCAGTAGTGCTGGGCTAGCAGGACTCTGGTGAACCGGGCTGTAGCGGACTATTATGGCTCATGGAAGCACAAGACTACATTTCCCCATAAGAGAGGCTACCAAGGATAAACAACTAGGTTGTCGGATCCCACACATACCAAGCATTTCAATCATACACACAATATGCTCGACGTGTGTAAATACAACATGGTATCACAACATAACTCTACGACTCAAGTATTTATTCATTAGGCTCCGAGGAGCCAAGTATTACAAACATGGGTCTCATGACCCCAACATAGAGAGCATACAAGTCAAAGCACATGCGGAAGCTTAACATGTCTGAGTACAGACATCTACAAATGAAAAAGGCTGAGAAGCCTGACTATCTACCAGATCCTGCCGAGGGCACAAGATCGTAGCTGAGGTAACAAGCTAAACGTCGAAGTCCACATGGAACAACTAGCGAGGGAGTCAGCCACAACCTGACTAACCACACAAGTCTCTAGTCCAGGTTTATCGCCTATTCGGGTTCCATCCGCAAGGAGATCCAGTCGAGGTGTCGCTCATGGCCCCAAATGATGTGTGTAGGGTTCCCGAGACACCAAACGGGCGCCCGGTACACTGGGCCACGGTGTATCTACCGCATCATAGCCCACCCCTAGGGTTAGCGCTACGCAAGGCCTCCAACACATATCCTACAAACACCAGAAACTAGTTGCAACTCCTGGACAGAGGGCAAGGGCAGTTAATAAGTCGAGAGGGTCCATTGGTTTCAGGACCAATGCGTGGTAGTAGCTGTTCATGGATCACAAACACAGAAATCAGTTCCTGAGGACGGTTTCAATGAGACAACCCACCATGTACTCCTACATGGCCTCTCACTGCTACCTTTACCAAATCGTGTTCACACACTTAGCTCACACACAGTAGGACATGTTCATCACCATTCCAATTCATCCCCGATGAATCAGACCCGACTCAACTCTAAGAAGTAGCAGGCATGACAAACAAGCATGAATGAGTAGGCACATCAGGGCTCAAACAACTCCTACTCATGCTAGTGGGTTTCATCTATTTACCGTGGCAATGACAGGTCACTTTCATATATAAATAATTTCATTCAGAGCTACGGTTGATTTTATATGATTTTTAGAAGTTTTGGGTATTTTCTGAAATTTATAAATCATTTCCTATTTATTTTAAATCCAGAAAACTTTACTGCATCAGCATGACATTGGTGTGACGTCACAAGTCAACTGGGGAGGTCCAGGTCAACCCTGACCTGTGGGTCCCGCGTGTCAGTGTCATTAGACTAACTAACTAAATTAGTATAGTTTAAATCCTAATCTAGGTTTGACCAGGGGACGGGGCCCACATGGTCAAATGGGTCAAACCCACCGGCGACATGATGCCGGCGAGGCCAGATGCGGCGGAGGGCGTCGGAAACACTCCTCCAACGACCATTTGAGCGGCGGAGCAGCTCTGTGGAACCAGTGCACTGCGGCGCATTGAGTGGTGGTGGCGGCAGGTGCTGGGGTGGCCGGAAAAGTGGCCGGCGACGAGGTTCGGCGGCGGCAGCAGCTCGGGCATTCTCGGGGTGGCGCTACAGAGCACGGGAGGAGGCGATGTGGGTGTCTACGGGCTCATGAGATTGTGCTGAGGACGATGGTGTGCTCGGGAACGAGCTGCGATGGCTGTGGCCACCACGGCGAGAAGCTTGGCGGCGGCGGCCGGCGTTCGGGTGTGTGCGGGAACGCGGCTACGGCATGCGTTTGAGCAGGGGACAGGGGGAAGAAGGATCGGGCTCACAGCGGTCTCGCAGAGGCTCTCAGAGTGCTCGGGGAAGGGCCGGAGCAAGCGGGGCGGCGATGGCGATCTCCGGCGTCGGGAGGTTGAAGAAGATGGCGTGGAGGCGCTCGGGGGCGCCCGATGTTGCACAGCTCGACGAGGAGGAAGAGGGGTAGAAGGCAGAGCTATTGGTCTGCTCGGCGCGTCGCCGGGATGCTAGTGGCCGCGGTGGCAGCGGACGGCGGCGACGGCTCCGCTCGCTTCGGGAGAGAGAGCAGGGCAGGGAGAGAGGGGAGGTGTCGAGGGGGGTCCAGGGGGTCTGCGTGGCACTTGGGAGAGGCATCCAGGGGCAGGGGGAGGAAGCAACCAGGCAGGAGGTGGCCAGGCACGGCGTCGGCGCTCGCCACCGAGCTGCTTCGTGCGCTGGCACGGGGAAGAAGACGGGTGTGCCCCTGGTGGGCTGGGCCGCACAGCTGGGCCGGCCAGTGGGCTGCGGTAAGTGCCAGGTGGGTTTTTCCTCTCTCTCTCTCTCTCTGTTTTTTTTAATTCTGTTCTGTTTTCTATTTTTGCTGTTACTTTAGGACCTTATTAAAAATTCCAGGGCATTTCCAAAAATCATGAAACTAATCATGGCTACTATTTAGAATATATCCAATAGTAAACATTTTAGTTTATGATTATTTGAGCATTTAAATTATTTTATAGCATTTAAATGCCCAAATACAAATAGAGTATGATTTAATTTAGAGCCCAAATATGTCATGGAAAAATGTGCATCACCTCTGGTTACTGTTTACAACATTTTCCCTCAATGATGAATATTTTTGAAAGCCATTTGGATTTACTGAAAATATTTTAGGTGAACCTAGTGAATTCCTTTGATGCTAGGGGTTTAGGCAATCCCCATTTCAAGTTTCTTTCAAACTTAAACATGATGCACACGTGAAGCTAGCCTAGTGTAAAGCGAGAAGCTAGGGATGTGACAACTCACACCCACTAAGCAAGAATCTCTCCCCGATATTCAGGACGTGAGGTGAGAAGACAAAGGGGATGCAAGGCTTAACACAATCTTCATGATCCAACTGCCTTCTGGGAGTTGTTGATTCATTGACTCCAATTGACCTTGACATCTTTGCTCTGAGAACTCCAACCCTCATGGTAACGAGAGGAAAAGGAAAATTCTAGAAGGATCGATCTTATCAAAGATCGAACAACTCAAGATCAACTCATGGAGCGAGACGCTGAAACAACTCACGAGCTGAGACACAAAGCATGCATCCAAAGGAATGGAGTGAAATACATGACAAAGGTTCACTAGGTAGGCAACAATTCCACACCTAAGAGGGTGGTGAAGGGTTGCCAACATAGCGAGGAGTTGAGTTGCCATGACACCAAAACAAGACATCTTGGAGGAGGGTGACCCGTAGAATCATCCCTTAAGTGGCAAAAAGAATTACTTTCGATGCACGGATCATTGAAACTATCTATACCAGCCTAAGACAAAACACAATCGATTGGTTGAAAGAGTTCGAAGGGATGGCATACTCATACTAGAATGGAAGATGTGGGCTACCTTGTTGAAAACAACGCAATGGATGATTTTCGCTTATCACCGGAAATGGATGGGACCCATGGTAAGTCCACGTTAAATATGATCCTGGACAGCAATTGCTGAGAAGGACAGCCAAGGGAAAATTGGCACGATGGGGTGCAAGCTGGGAACAAAATGCAAATGTTGGGAATGTTCAAACCATCATATATGCTTGAGATTCAGATCCGATTGGTGATAGGATACTTCGGACTCAGCATGTCTGAAAAGAAAGTTTGCAACACAAATCAACAAGATGACGTTGCGAGATTCTTGGGAAGTGAACTACGATAGCAAGCTCCAAAACATGAGCTCGTTCTGCTACAAACCTGTGAACACGCTGTCCAAAACAAGCATGACCACGTAGTAGTCTTATAATAAAACACTACCGAGTTCAGGTGGGGAACCATCATCAAGGATATCGAAGTCCTTGTATAGGCCCCGGGTCTTAAGAAGGAGCTTCTTTTCCTTGAACAAATCAATCAGTGGCTTGGTGTGCTAGGGAATACATATGGAGTGGAGGTAATTAATCTACCAAACCATAGAATACATTTTCACATGCATAATTGACTTGGGATGGTACTAGAGGAAACAAAAAAATCTTTCTCGAACTCACGGTGGCAACTAGCACCAAATGCACGTGAATTCGAGGAAGTCACTTCTTCCATCCAAGCATAAGCTTCATGAACGGAACACTAAGGCATTGCTTACAAAGTTTTCAACACTAGGTTGATGTACAACGTGAATCCTGTGGGAGACAAAATGTTGTTGATGGACTCAATAGCAACTCATCGGAATTTCCATATCACTGGACTTCCACCATCATGTGAATACAGTGATAGTATTGGTCAGACCAAAAGATGTAATGGTGTATGCTCGAGGGATCAACCACGAGTAAGACAAAATTACGAACATCGTTGGTTCTGATTTGACTTGACGATAGCCCATACTCAAGTCAAAGTTTTGACAAGACAATAGATCCAACAACCGGTCATGCGGAACAATCGATGAAGATATCATCTTTCTTCAACACACACACACACACACACACACACACACACACACACACACACACACACACACAAAGATATCCCCTAACATGAACTAAGTCAGACAAGCTTTTATCTTCCAACTCTCCAAGTTGATGTTTGGCTTAATCAACTAGCTCAGGGGTATCCAACACAGATTCTTGGAGAAAGAATGGTTTATTAGAAAACCAACTTGATCACGAACTCAACATATCGGTCAGGTGACAACCTAGTAACACTTCCGAGAAGATATCCAAAAAATCACGAACCACCGATATGTCCCTAAGATCAAGAACAATCTTGCTTTTCAAGGCAAGCCGACATGATCATAAGAGCAAGGGATTCAATCCTAACTAAAAGATCGAAGAGTGCACCAGAAATAAGGACAAGGTAGCACGATCAATCCTAGTATAGTGATTCGATAACCAACACACTAAAAATGGTATTAATGTCCATTAACTACCAAGCAACACGGTTGCTAAGAGTATTGATTTCACACATCATGGTTCACTTGTCGGCATTTTGGTTGCGACAACACGAGGACCGAGGAATGAATGATGATGGTGAGAAGTATCACTGCATCAAGAATTCATAAGAGATGGTGCAATTCCTATGATATTCTCGACATAAATAGGGTAATACTCCAAGGTAGAACAGAACAAAAGTTGGATTGGCATTTTGATCTGTGAAGTACATTTGCTTTGACCTTATCCTAGATATGGGTGAGGTACTGGAGTTTGTTTCTCCTAGTCATTCCGGAATAGAATGGCTTGACACACCACAAGAATAATAGGCATCGACAGCGAATGCACACATACTCTGGACTATCAAATGATAGACGGGGATCAAAATACAACTAAAGAGAAAAACTCAAGGAACATATAACTTTCTGAGTTGTGGATTCATGGGTTAGTATGTCAAACGAGTTCAACATATTTCTTCCGGATAACCCATGCGGAAGAAAAGGGACTGGCAGATTCACAATATGAACGGAGTACTCCTCAAGAGCACCCTGGTAGTGATATTTTGGTTCAAAAGAACTTCTGCCATGACGGTTCATGGTATTGGAAGAATGAGATACCACAAACCTCGAGGACTATCGCAAACGTTACTAATATCTTAAGGGAACTAGAAAATACTAACAACATGAAGTAGGGTGAATCTCGGGTCAAGAACCCAGGAGTAGAATACCTACTACTAAATGGCATCATGGGATGCTTTTGAGAATGGTGGCCAGAATCATCACACCGGGAAGACAAAACATGGCTAGGTTACTAGGTGACTCCCTAAAACACCTAGGGTCATAATAATAGCTCCAGCATATATGTTGAGGCAACAGAGTACCTCAACCCACCGGTTAGTGTGATTAATCTGGCCCATATGGACATCAGGAACATGGAGGAATGATTGCAAGTGCATCAGACTGTCTAGAAACCTGGGATGACTCGGACAACATAACGGCTGTAAATGCTCAAAGGATTTGAGACATCCTAAAAAAAATGGTGGCATAACCACTCAGAACCACAAAATCAAGGTTCCGAGACCAACTATGAACTCACGGAAGTAGTAGAAACTGAACTAGGGCTTAAATCCA
The DNA here is from genome assembly GCA_032464435.1 of Aegilops umbellulata. Classification (NCBI taxonomy): domain Eukaryota; kingdom Viridiplantae; phylum Streptophyta; class Magnoliopsida; order Poales; family Poaceae; genus Aegilops; species Aegilops umbellulata. The sequence goes on from CP136055.1 coordinate 194,932,441, forward strand.
AGAATATTATAAGTCTATGGATTAGTAACACGTCATCCTGATAGATAGATGAGAAGCCTAGTTCTTAAACCCCGTAGAAGAGAAGAGGATGACTCCGATCAGAAGGGCATAAGGTGAAGGAGTAAAAATAGCCTTACGCTCCCTTCCACAATCAATTCCCTTATATAACAAAAGTATTTCTAGACTCAACTTCGACTAGTTTGGCTTGGTAATCCTACAGGCAGTCAGGCTCTAATACCAACGCTGTCAGGACCCCGGTTCTAAGTCACACCGATCTAGCCTGTAACACCTCATATCACTTTGAGGCCTCACACATGGTATTCCCACGGGTGTCGCCTTACCATGTCCCAGGACAGTTTGCGCCTTTTGGGTCACGTATATGATAGTGTCGCTAGCATCCATATGACAAAGAACCCGGGCCGACATGACTAGTCGTGAACCCAAAGTGTGTAACGCCCCGGATTCGATGCGCCAGGTGTCCGCCAGTTATTCGCCGTCGTTGCCATGTCATGTGCTTGCGTGTTGCACTTTGCCATGTCATCATCTGCATTTCATATCATGTCATCATGTGCATCGCATTCGCATACGTGTTCGTTTCATGCATCCGAGCATTTTCCCCGTTGTCCGTTTTGCAATCCGGCGCTCCTATGTTCCCCGGCGTCTCCTTTTACCTTTTTCCGTGAGCGGGTATTAAACTTTCTCGGAATGGACCGAGGTTTGTCAAGCGGCCTTGGTATAGCACCGGTAGACCGCCTGTCAAGTTTCGGGTCATTCGGAGGTCGTTTGATACTCCAACGGTTAACCGGGTAGCCGCAAAAGCCTCTTTTGGTGCAGCCCAACACCCCTTTCAAAGTGGCCCAAAACCCAGCTAACCCCCTTCCATCCTCTCGGTCGTTCGATTACGATCGTGTGGGTGAAAACCGCACTCCATTTGGAGCTTCCTAGCTCCTCCTACCTATAAATATGTGTCTCTCCCCGGATTTTCGGGCAGATGAACCCTAGCCCCGCTCCCCTCGCGCCGCTGGACATGTCCGTCTCGCCGGCGGACGTGTCCACTCCGCTACCACGTCGCTCCGGCCAATCCGGAGGCGACATGTCATCTCCGCCGCCGCCCGCAACCAACCACGCCTCGCCACCTGTCCCCGCCGCCCTCTCTCTCTCCCCTCCACCGCGCGGCCCGCGGGACCCGGATCGGGCCCGCGCGAGCCCGCGCCGCCGCCGCCGTTCGGCCCGCGCCCCGTGTCCCGCCCGCCGGCATCCGCCGCTGTCCCCGGCTCGCCCCACGCCGGCGTCCGCCCGTGGCTTGGCCAGGGTGCGCGCTGCCCGCCTCCTCCGCGCGTGCCCGCACCGCCCCGCTCCTCTGCCTCCGCCCCGCCATGGCGCGCCGCTCGCCGGAGCAGCACCTCCTCCGCCCCGCGCCGGTCCCCTCCGGTCCGGATCCGGTGGGATCCGTCCGGATCTTGCTCCGCCCGGCCTCCTCCGCCCCTCTCCGACCTCCGGCCACCGTTCCCCTTCTTCTCCGGACCTCCCCGGCGTCTTCTCCGTTTACTCCGGCGAGATCTCCGGCGATCTTCAAAGTTCGTGCAAATCTGGAGGTTGCCCCGTTTTCACCGTCCCTGTTTAGATGCATAATCATGCCATGTTCTTTGCATCATAACTTGTTGCATGCTGCTCCGTTTCGTGCGTGTAATATGTCAAATTATTCGTCTCGATGAGTAGATCATTTCATCTCATTGCATCATTTTCATTCGAGCTCATATTGATGCCCGAAATGCCGTTAGAAGAGGGCTATGTGATGTTAGTTTCAGATCTGTTTCAGCACATGCACTTTTGTCATTTTTGCCATCATTGATGTGTGCATCCTATGAAGTTGAGCCCTATATGTGTTTTGTAATATGCCATGCCATCTTTCCCGAGGTTTATTCCATGTATTTTTGTGATCTATGTGGTGACTAGTACAAGCATGCAAACTAGGGTACTTATTGTGGCTGATTTCAGAGACAGTATTTTCGCTGTCATGCCCTGCTGTTATTTTTATGCCATGTGTTCATGTTGTTTTAGAGAGATCTATGCCTCTTTTGAGCATGATCAGTAAGAGTGTTTTGAGCATATGGATTTGCTCTATCCATCCATGCCTTTGTTTGTATTTATGGAGTGCCATAGCTTGAGTCAATCGAGCTCTACTTTTGCTATAAAATGTTACTGGCAGATTGTTTACATGTTATTCGATTTTGCCAAGCTTGTTGTAGTTGATCCTTGCATGCTATGATGCTATTCTTGCCATGTATAGATTCTATGTCATGTCTTCTTGATGGATGTATGCTTAGTTTATCATGCAATGCTCTGTAGTGAGTGCATCGAGCTCACGAAGATGCCTACTTGTTATCTGTTTTTGACATGTCCAGTTTTCTGCCAAGTCTGAAACCTGTAACGAAACTTGCTTATTTGACATGGGTGTTATTATATTTTCTGATCCTTTTGGCTCATTGTCAGTAAGGGACTTTTGTTAAGTGCTTTGAGTAGATTCATGCAATGCCTTGCTTTGCTATGTCCTGTTCCTGTAGCATGTTGTTTCCTTGCTCTAAACTTGTCATCCTGATGTTAAATTCTGGCATGTTAGTATTTTCACCAAGTCTGTGAACCTGTTATCTTTTGCACTTTTGCCATGCTTGTTTGAACCTGTTATGCTGTGATTTAGCCGTAGCTCATTGTTCATCTTTTGTCAAGCATCTTGAGTAGTTCACTGTCATATGCTTTGTTGATACGTTTGGGTGCAGTAGCTTAATTTCTTGTTGCTTGCTAAGTAGCATCATGCTGTTAATGGCAGAATCTTGTCATTCTTGTTTTGCTTGTCATTTGCAAACCGTGCATCCGATTCCGGTGATCTTTATATCGATTTCAACCGAAATCACCTCATCTTTCCAGCAGTATACTTGGTTTTCCAAGATTATACCTGGTTCATCTTTTTCCTTCCGAAGCATGCATATGCATTGCATACCACATCTCGCATATCATGCCATGTTTATGTGGTGGTTGTTTACCATGTTGTTTGCTTCTTTCCGGTTGCGCCTCTCCTTGATAGTTCCAGCTACGTTGCGATTGTGAGGTTTCGTCCAACTTCGTCCGTTTGTCTTCTTCATGGACTCGTTCTTCTTCCTTGCGGGATTTCAGGCAAGATGACCATACCCTCGAAATCACTTCTATCTTTGCTTGCTAGATGCTCGCTCTTTTGCTATGCCTATGCTGCGATACCTACCACTTGCTTATCATGCCTCCCATATTGTCAAACCAAGCCTCTAACCCACCTTGCCCTAGCAAACCGTTGTTTGGCTATGTTACCACTTTGCTCAGCCCCTCTTATAGCGTTGTTAGTTGCAGGTGAAGATGAAGTTTGTTCCTTGTTGGAACATGGAGTTGTTGTTCCTTGTTGGAACATGTTTACTTGTTGGGATATCACAATATATCTTATTTAATTAATGCATCTATATACTTGGTAAAGGATGGAAGGCTCGGCCTTATGCCTGGTGTTTTGTTCCACTCTTGCCACCCTAGTTTCCGTCATACCGGTGTTATGTTCCCGGATTTTGCGTCCCTAACGCGGTTGGGTGATTTATGGGACCCCCTTGACAGTTCGCTTTGAATAAGACTCCTACAGCAAGGCCCAACATTGGTTTTACCATTTGCCTACCACCTATCCCTTTCCCTTGGGTCGGCCAGCCCGAGGGTCATCTTTATTTAGCCCCCCCGGGCCAGTGCTTCTCTAAGAGCTGGTTCGAACCGAGCAACCTGCGGGGCCACCTCGGGGAAACTCGAAGTCTGGTTTTACTCGTAGCTTGACTTATCCGGTGTTGCCCTGAGAACGAGATATGTGCAGCTCCTATCAGGATGTCGGCGCATCGGGCGGCTTTGCTGGACTTGTTTTATTGCTGTCGAAATGTCTTGTAGCCGGGATTCCGAGACTGATCGGGTCTTCCCGGGGAGAAGGAATATCCTTCGTTGATCGCGAGAGCTTATCATGGGCTAAGTTGGGACACCCCTGCAGGGTTTGAACTTTCGAAAGCCGTGCCCGCGGTTATGTGGCTGATGGGAATTTGTTAATGTCCGGTTGTAGAAAACCCAAAGTTGATCTTAATTAAAATACATCAACCGCATGTGTAACCGTGATGGTCTCTTCTCGGAGGAGTCCGGGAAGTGAACACGGTGTTGGAGTTATGTTTGACGTAAGTAGTTTCAGGATCACTTCTTGATCATAGTTGTTCGACCGTGATTTTGCCTTCTCTTCTCGCTCTCATTTGCGTATGTTAGACACCAGATATGCTAGTCGCTTGCTGCAGCTCCACCTCACTACCTTCTCCTACCCATAAGCTTAAATAGTCTTGATCTCGCGGGTGTGAGATTGTTGAGTCCCCGTGACTCATAGATACTTCCAAAACCAGTTTGCAGGTGCCGATGAAACCGTGCAGGTGACGCACCCGAGCTCAAGGAGGAGCTTGATGAAGATCTTGTTCATTGTGTTGTTTCGTTTCAGTTGATCAGTAGTGAAGCCCAGTCGGGACGATCGGGGATCTGTGTAGCATTTGGGGTAGTCCTCTTTTATTTTGGTTCCGTAGTCGGACCTTGACTGTATCTGTATGATGTAATGCTTTACTCATGTTTGTGTGAAGTGGCGATTGTAAGCCAACTATGTATCTTTTTCCCTTATGTATTACATGGATTGTGTGAAGATTACCTCACTTGCGACATAGCCTTCAATGCGGTTAGGCCTCTAAGTCGTGCTTCGACACGTGGGAGGTATAGCCGCATCGAGGGCGTGACAAAGTGGCACTAACTTATGGGGACATGCATACATGAATCAACATCGAGCATGTCGGTCAGCAGCGTGCGATTTCGGGCTATAGCACTGGGCTAACAGGACTCCGGGAACCCCGGCTGTAGCAGGCTAGGTAGGACTCCGGATGTCACCACGTGACATTTCCCCGAAGGGACAGACACATGAACGAAGTGAATCACATGCCGGCCAGTCAAGTGTTCCGGAGCAGTAGTGCTGGGCTAGCAGGACTCCGGTGAACCGGGCTGTAGCGGACTACTATGGCTCATGGAAGCACAAGACTACATTTCCCCATAAGAGAGGCTACCAAGGATAAACAACTAGGTTGTCGGATCCCACACATACCAAGCATTTCAATCATACACACAATATGCTCGACATGTGTAAATACAACATGGTATCACAACATAACTCTACGACTCAAGTATTTATTCATTAGGCTCCGAGGAGCCAAGTATTACAAACATGGGTCTCATGACCCCAACATACAGAGCATACAAGTCAAAGCACATGCGGAAGCTTAACATGTCTGAGTACAGACATCTAGAAATGAAAAAGGCTAAGAAGCCTGACTATCTAACAGATCCTGCCGAGGGCATGAGATCGTAGCTGAGGTAACAAGCTAAATGTCGAAGTCCACACGGAACTACTAGCGAGACTAACGTCTCTCTGCAAAAACATAAAATAAGCAAACGTGAGTACAAATGTACCCAGCAAGACTTACATCAGAACTAGCTACCTATGCATCGGTATCAACAAAGGGGGTAGTGGAGTTTAACCGCAGCAATCCAGCTTTGACTCAGTGGCTAACCTGAACTACGACTGAAGCAACTCTTTTGAGGTGGCGCACACGAGTCCACATATTCACCATTCAATACACCACTATGGATCCGCTCCCGTCTCCCTACGAGAAGGCCATCTATAGCACTCACGCTTATCTTGCAAGTTTCTAGAGTATCCACTTTCACTTGTTTGTGAACTGTACAGGCAACCCAGAAGTCCTTTACCGCGGACACGGCTATTCGAATAGATCAGTTATAACCCTGCAGGGGTGTACTTCTTCACACACGCTCTCGCCACTTAACACCATGTACACGTCGTGTACTTCGACAACCTTCAAGCGGAAGCCTGGCGAGGGAGTCGGCCACGACCTGACTAACCACACAAGTCTCTAGTCCAGGTTTATCGCCTATTCGTGTTCCATCCGCGAGGAGATCTGGCCAGAGTTTCGCTCACAGCCCCAAACGATGTGTGCAGGGTTCCCGAGACACCAAATGGGCGCCCGGTACACCGGGCCATGGTGTATCTACCGCATCATAGCCCACCCCTAGGGTCACTGCTACGCACGGCCTCCAACACATATCCTACAAACACCAGAAACTAGTTGCAACTCCTGGACAGAGGGCAAGGGCAGTTAATAAGTCAAGAGGGTCCATTGCTTTCGGGCCCAATGCGTGGTAGTAGCTGTTCATGGATCACAAACACAGAAGTCAGTTCCTGAGGACGGTTTCAATGAGACAAGCCACCATGTACTCCTACATGGCCTCTCACCGCTACCTTTACCACATCGTGTTCACACACTTAGATCACACAGTAGGACATGTTCATCACCATTCCAATTCATCCCCGATGAATCAGACCTGACTCAACTCTAAGCAGTAGCAGGCATGACAAACAAGCATGAATGAGTAGGCACATCAGGGCTCAAACAACTCCTACTCATGCTAGTGGGTTTCATCTATTTACTGTGGCAATGACAGGTCATGCAGAGGAAAGGGGTTCAACTACCACAGCATGTAACAGTTGAATCATTGTTGTCCTAATGCAGTAAAAGAGAGTAGGAGCGAGAGAGTGGGATTGTATCGGAATGAACAAGGGGGTTTTGCTTGCCTGGCACTTCTGAAGATAGTAATAGCTCTTCATCGGTGTCATCGAACTCATCGTCGGAACCACGTTCACTAAGAGGGGACAATACCGGCAAATAAGGAAGAAACACAATCAATACAATGCAACAATATGATGCATGCTCATGACATGGAAATATGTTGTTGGTTGAACTAATGCAACTAGCAACCATTTTAAATGAAGTTGGTTTGAACCCTAGGTTCAAATTCAAACCCCATATGTTAAAATTCAAATGCCATTCACTTAGTTTGTCCTAGACAGTAATGTTAACTTGCTCAAACATGCATGTATATGGCATAAACAGATTCTTCATATTTTTCTAATCATTTTTCATATATAAATTATTTCATTCAGAGCTACGGTTGATTTTATATGATTTTTAGAAGTTTTGGGTATTTTCTGAAATTTATAAATCATTTCTGATTTATTTTAATTCCAGAAAACTTTAATGCGTCAGCATGATGTCGGTGTGACGTCACAAGTCAACTGGGGCGGTCCAAGTCAACCCTTACCTGTGGGTCCCGCGTGTCAGTGTCATTAGACTAACTAACTAAATTAGTATAGTTTAACTCATAATCTAGGTTTGACCCGGGGGCGGGGCCCACATGGTCAAATGGGTCAAAACCACCGGTGACATTATGCCGGCGAGGCCAGATGCGGCAGAGGGCGACGGAAACGCTCCTCCGACGACCATTTGAGCGGCGGCAGGTGCTGGGGTGGCCAGAAAAGTGGTCGGCGACGAGGTTCAACGGCGGCGATAGCTCGGGCATTCTCGGGGAGGCGCTACAGAGCACGGGAGGAGGCGCTGTGGGTGCCTACGGGCTCATGAGATCGTGATGAGCACGATGGTGTGCTCGGGAAGGAGCTGCGGAGGCTATGGCCACGGCGGCGAGAAGCTTGGCGGCGGTCGGCGTTCGGGTGTGCGCGGGAACGCGGCTACGACATGCGTCTGAGCAGGGGACAGGGGAAGAAGGAGCGGGGCTCATAGCGATCTCGCAGAGGCTCTCAGAGTGCTGGGGGAAGGGTCAGAGCAAGCGGGGTGGCGATGGCGATCTCCAGCGTCGGGAGGATGAAGAAGACGGCGTGGAGGCGCTCGGGGGCGCCCGACGTTGCACAACTTGACGAGGAGGAATAGGGGTAGAAGGCGTAGCTCTTGGGCAGCTCGGCGCATCGCCGGGATGCTAGTGGCCTCGATGGCAGCGGACGGCGGCGACGGCTCCGCTCGCTTCGGGAGAGAGAGGGAGGAAGGGAGAGAGGTGAGCGGTCGAGGGGGGGTCCAGGGGGTCTGCCTGTCACTCGGGAGAGGCATCTAGGGGTAGGGGGAGGAAGCAACCAGGCAGGAGGTGGCAAGGCGCGGCGTCGGCGCTCGCCACCGAGCTGCTTCATGTGCGGGCAAGGGGAAGAAGACAGGTGTGCCCCTGGTGGGCTGGGCCGCATAGCTGGGCCGGCCAGTGGGCTGCGGTAAGTGCCAGGTGGGTTTTTCCTCTCCCTCTATTTTTTTTAATTCTGTTCTGTTTTCTATTTTTGCTGTTACTTTAGGACCTTACTAAAAATGCCAAGGCATTTCCAAAAATCGTGAAACTAATCATGGCTACTGTTTAGAATATATCCAACAGTAAACATTTTAGTTTATGATTATTTGAGCATTTAAAATATTTTATAGCATTTAAATGCCCAAATGCAAACAGAGTATGATTTAATTCAGAGCCCAAATATGTCATGGAAAAATGTGCATCACCTCCGGTTACTGTTTACAACAATTTCCCTAAATGATGAACATTTTTGAAAGCCATTTGGATTTACTAAAAATATTTTAGGTGAACCTAGTGAATTCCTTTGATGCTAGGGGTTTAGGCAATCCCCATTTCAAGTTTCTTTCAAAATTAAACATGATGCACACATGAAGCTAGCCTAGTGCAAAGCCAGAAGCTAGGGATGTGAAATCAAGTACGACGGGGCGGCAATGCTCTTTATCAAGGTCTTCGAGCAGGATGGCGGGTGCCTAGGGTGCTGCCCGAAGGGCGATAGCAGTGGCGGTGACTGCCTCTCTAACGATGATGATCATCGCGGCAGTGACGTCCTCGGTGGTGAACTTTCCCTTGGCGACGGCCTCGACACCTCTAGCAGCGGTGGCACTTCCTCCGGGGGGAGCTCGAGCGACGACGACTACGATGAGCCGCCACGCCCCGATCAAGGAGGAGGAGTAGGAGGACTAGGCGCCACGACATCAAAACCAGCGCCTCAGGGGCCGAGGCCCTCAGGAGGCCGCTTCTTTTGTATTTTATTTCTGCACCTGAAATCATAAAGAGCCCCGCGGGGCGTGTAACGAACTGCGGCGCTCGTACCTTAAATTAGTGTTTCCCGCTCATGTTGTTTAATCATATTAGCGTTGCTCACTCGGGCACGAGCCCCCTTCTGGCCTCTTGATTCTTAGCGCTCTATGTTAGGCCGTGATGCCGCACGCAGGGCCAGGATGCGAGCGACCCGAGGTCCAGTAGGAGCTCGTGAGGCGCTCCTCACGAGGCTCTTCTTGACACGCGAACAACTCCCGGGAGGTAAAAGAAAAAAGGGGGGTCTCCTCACCCGAACGTGGTTGCGAGTGTCCAGAAAGAGCGTTAATGGTAAGGTTCGCACTTGGCATGAATACTATACGTTAACTTTGTGTGCTCGGGACCCGGGGAGGGCTCCTGCGTTGCGGGGGCAAGCTTCTGCGGGGTTTTTGGTCCTATGTGCGCTTCCCGTTCCGACAATGATGCTGCTGGAGCGTTGGCATAGCCGATGAACCTTGTCGGGGGCTTCGTCCTCATGGGTCGGACGGTTCCGGAGGCTCGTGAGGGCTCGGGACCTCTTGAGGTACCTCCGCCAGGCGTCAGGCCCTTCCATGATGCCCATCCTATGTCTAGAGCCCCCGAGCGAGGGTCAGTCATCGCCGGAATGCCGAGTCGCAGTGCCAGGCAAGGTCAGGGGGCGAGCGCTCCAGAAGCCATGGGCCAGAGGTGATGCACGCCTGCTGGCTCGCTCGAGAGTGTCGCGCGAGTGATTAGGTGCCAAAGCCTTGGTGACGTGTGTGCATGGGCGGACCCGTTGTTGTTGTGGCCTGGGTCCTCAACATCACTGGGGCTATCCCAAGTGTACACACCATGCCCAGCCCACTCACGGGACGCACGGGAAGGAGCCATAGGCAGCCTCCACTTCTCTTAAAAGACAATGTCAAGAAAGGAAACACCGAAATGAGAAAATCCCGACCCATTTCAAAGAAATATGCAAAAAACTTCAACTTCATCCCAAGAAACTGCAAATTCGATTACAAGAGAGGATGGTAAAAAAAGGCCACGTCTGGCGCTTATACTAGTCTTCCCGCCAGTGCGGAGCATGGGGCCTCCACTTAGGCATGGGCATGGTCGTTGTTCGATCCTTTCTGCTAGCGCGGAGCATGGGGCTTCCACTTGGGCGTGGGTGGGAGCTCCCGCGAGGCCACAAAACGGCGCACTGGGAGACTCCGGGGCGTGTACAACCCCACTCATTATTACGTGAGAAAGTCACAAGTAGAACTTGCGGAGGTGCTGCATGTTCCAGGCATTCTGGACGGGCACCCCGTCCTCCGTCTCCAGGCGCACGCCGCTAGGCCAGGAGACGCGGGGAACTGAACAGGCCCTCCCACATGGGCGAGAGCTTATGAAGGCCCTCCCGAGAGAGGACCCACCTTAGGACGAGGTCTCCAACTTCGAGGTTCCAGGGGCAGATGTTCTGGCCGTGGTAGCGCCGCAATGCCTACTAGTACCTTGTGGCCCGGAGAGAGGCTTGGTGGCAGGCCTCCTCCCAGAGCACAAGATCTGTCCCCTGCGAGGCATCCAAACACTGTCGGATTCAAGGTTCCGCAGACCCTTGAGAGGTTCAAACTCTGGGGTGCGTGTGAAGAACTCACCCTTCCCAGGCTGCCTGCTCAATGATTCCACGGCCTAGCTGGACGAACCCAGGGGACAAGAAATGCAACAATGTATCCTGGTTTGGGCCACCTTGCGGTGTAATACCCTACTCCAGCTTTGTGGTGGATTGCCTCAAGGGGCTGAGGATGAACTAGTATAGTGGTTGAACAGCCTCAGGAGGTGAGGTGTTCTTGAGCTCGATGAGCTGGTGAGGTGGTAAGGGTGGAATCGATCCGTCCCCTCTAAGGTGGTGGCTAAGTCCTATTTATAATGGCCTTGGTCCTCTTCTCAAATGTAGGCGGGAAGGGATCCCACAATGGCCAAATTTCAAGGGAGACAACTAGTACAAGCTATCCTGAAAAAAGTAGTCTTCTCCTGCAAAAGGCTCTAGTGGTGACGTTGCGGTGGGCTCCGCGATGATCTCCGTCATGCCGTCCTGGTGGTCTTGGTCTTGTTGCACCAATATGGAAACCTTTGCTTGATTCCTCGGGACCCCGCGCCTGCGCTTGCCTCCTTAGCACCAAAGAGGAAACTGGTACACTACACCCGCTCATGCCCGCCTGGCCTTGGTCATCATGGCTCGCGTCAAATGAACCTCGTGAGGTGCACCTTGCATAGATATCTCTGCTCCTCGGGAGACAGCCTAGTGAGGCCGCCCCCTAGGGAGGTCTTGGTGTCGTCCGCCTCGCGAGGCTTGGCCCCTCGCGAGGGTATTAGGTTGTTGTTGCTGAAGCTGGGCCGTACCAGGACGTTGACGGAGCCACGCCATGGGCCACAGGTAGGCGAGTCTTGGTACCCCCGTTCCCAGGACGGCGACAGTAGCCCCCGGGCCCAAGGCACGCTCGAACATGGCTTCGAGGCAAAGCCAAGGGGCAAGTGCGGAGCACCACGGGCCCCAACCGTCTGTGGCCTCGGTTGACGTGGGGCGATCAATGGGATGTGGGCGCCTCCGCTTCCCCATGCTGCCTCGGCAACCGTTTGACTTCACGAGACTCTGCTGCATAAAGAGGAAAACCATCATTACGTGCGATCGTGGAGGCTGGCGGTTGGCCTCATCTTGGCTATAAATGAAGAGAATGGCGGAGCCCCCTTTGCTCATCTCCTCTTTCTCATTGCCCGCTCTCTCTTCTTCCTCGTTGCCTCGCCGTCTTGCCTTGGTACTTATGGCGCCGACGAAGAGGCTCACTGCCGCCTAGAAGGGGAAAGCTCGCCAGGAGGGACCTGGCTCGCCGCCATCGAAGAGAGGGCGGGGCCACCCCTATAAGCACGTCACGACCCTTGCGGTGGCTCCTTGGGGGGTGTGGGAGCACTCCTTCGAGGACCGGCGTCATCCTTGGTGTCCGCGGCAGTGTTTCTTCTTGTGGCGGGAGCCACCCAGGGCGAGGCAGCCCTTGTGATGAGGGGAGGCATGCCGCGGTTGCCTGGCCTCCCCGGTCATGCTTCCACTCAGGGGAGGTGCTCCCGGAGTTCTTCGTGTGGTCGGAGAGGCTGTCCGGCACCTGGCTCCAGCTTGCGTGCTCCTTTGCCGGCGAGCTGCCGGCCATGGGTCTTGACGGCCTCTGGCTGCAAAACAAGTGTTGTTGTAGCAAGACCTCATGGGCCACGATGGAGGTCTCCGCCGCGGGCAACATGGCCCTGGACCACGGCTAGCAGGCGTTCTCCCGCGCGCACGGCCTGAGCAGGAGGTGCACCCTCCACTTCAAGTATGATGGCATCACGACCCTCTACATGAAGGTGTTCGAGGAAGATGGTCGTCGCGTAGGGTGCTGCCCCGAAGAGAGCAGCGGCAACGATGAGCTTCTCCTTGATGACGGCCATGACGATGCTGAGGGCGAGCTTGCCCTTGGCGACGGCCGCGGCTCGTCCAGCGGCGGCGGCTCCTCCTCGAGCGAGAGCACCAGCAGCGACGGCTACAATGAGCCACCACGCCGCCGTGCTTGCTTCGAGGATGGTGGTGGGTTGTCCCTTCGTCATGCTCCGGTGAAGCATGAGGAAGGCTTGGGATGAGTCCGGGAGGCCCTTGGAGCCAGGCCTCGTGAGCTCCTGCAGTCGTGCGGGCCGCTTTGTTTAACCTTTCCTTTCTTCATGCACTTGAAAAAGGTAAAGGGCCCTGCAGGGGCGTGTAATAAACCATGGTATTTATGCTGCTATGCTATTCTTATTCCGATGTTATGTTGTGGTGTTCGTTCTCTAAATGGATATGGTAGGATAACTTAGCTTGATACGCTCGCGGTAGTTCCCAACCTCGTGAGAGCACGCACTTCATTATCTGGTGAGGCCCTTCTTGCTGGCGGCTGAGAGTCATCTACCTTAGGAGGCATCATGAAGCTCCAGAGTTGTTAGAAAACTTTGTCGGGTGTCTTATTCTTCCTTGTGCAAGCCCTCGGGCATGAGCTAGTTGTGGCTTAGTGCACCACATCGCAGTACCCGGGGAGCATGGACTTCAAGAGGGTACGTAGATTACGAGCTTACTCGAGAGTATCTCGCGAGGATAGAAAAAGAAAAAGCCCTGGGGGATCGGGGCTATGGAGAAGTGTTTTTGCGGCACGGGGTGAGCCCATGGCATGCACACACCTGCCCAGCCACGGTGCGCGAGACGCGCGAGGAAGAGCGTCGGGCAACTTGTCGGATCTCGGATTTCGGCAAAACCCTCAAGGTTCAAACACTAGGGTGCGCACGAAGATCTCCCCCTACCAAATCACGCCCTCCACCTCGCCAAGATCCCAAAGGCTAGCTTGACGAACTCGCAACACAAGAGACACAAGATTTATATTGGTTCGGGCCACTGTTGTGGTGTAATACCCTACTCCAGTGGGGTGTGGTGGATTGCCTCTCGGGCAGAGGATCAACAGTACAAGGGGAAGAACAGCCTCCTAAGGTGAGGTGTTCTTGTGCTTAGTGGGTGTGAGGATGAACTGTATGAGTTTGAGACGAGTTGCCTCCTACTATGGTGGCTAGCCCCTATTTATAGAGGCCCTGGTCCTCTCCCCAAATATTGAGCGGGAAGGGATCCAACAACGGCTAATTAGAAAGGGGACAGCTAGTACAAGTTATCCTGACAAAAGCAGCCTTCGCCTGCCAAAGGCTCTGGTGGTGACGCCGCCTTGGGCTCCATGGTGACCTCCGCCTTGCCGTCCCGCCGGTCTTGGTCTCGTTGCACCGATATGGAAACCTTTGCCTGGTGCCTCGGTACTCCTCGCCTGCGCTTGCCTCCTGAGCACCAAAGAGGAAACAAGGACACTGTGTGCGCTGGCGCTCTCCTGGTGCCCGCCTGGTCTCGATCATCATGGCTCACGTCATTAAAACCTCGCAAAGTTTGCTTTGCCTTGATCTCTCAGCCCCTCGCGAGCCAGCCTGGTGAGGCCGCTCCCGAGGAGGTCTTGCGTCGTCCGCCTCATGAGGCTTGGCCCCTCGCGAGGGTCTCGAATGCTCATTGGTGAAGATGGGCCATACGGGCCCGCTCGCAGAGCCACGCCGTGGACTGCAGGCAGGCAAGTCTGGGGACCCCCGTTCCCAGAACGCCGACAGTAGCCCCCCGGGCCCAAGGCACGCTCGGGCTTGGCTTTGAGGCGAAGCCAAAGGGCAAGTGCGGAGCACCGCGGGCCCCAATAGCCTGCTGCCTTGGTCGATGCATGGCGGTTGATTGGACGTGGGCGTCTCCGCTTCCCCACGCTGCCTCGGCAACTGCCCGACTTGACGAGTCCCTGCTGCATGCAAGGAAAAACCATCATTACCTGTTATGGTGGGGGCGCTGGTTGGCCTTCTCTCGCTATAAATGGGGAGGGGGCAGAGCCCCCATCGCCCATCTCTTCCCATTCCGCTCGCTTCTCCTCCTTTGCTCCATTGCCCGCAGCGACATCAATGGCGCCGTCGAAGAGGTTCTCCACCACGGAGAAGGGGAAGGCCTCCGCGAGGGGCCCGGCTCTCCGGCACCCAAGCGTGGACGCAGCCGTCCCCGTAAGCACATCGCGACCCCTGCCGCGGCCCCCCGCAGCCGCGGCGGTGCCGCTTTGCATGGCAGGGGTCGCTCCGGTCGTGGCAGCCCTGTTGATGAAGGGAGATATGACGTGGTCGCGTGGCCTCCCCAGCCACGCTTCCACTCAGCGGAGGTGCTGCCGGAGTTCGTCGTCTAGTCAGAGAACCCGGCCGACAACTGGCTTCAGCTCTCGCGCTTCTTCGCTGATGAGTTGCCGGCATCAGGTCTAGGTGGGCTCTGGCTGCAGGCGGACGGCTGCTATAGCAGGGCTTCCTGGGTCGCAATTGAGGTCCCCATCATGGGCAACATAGCCCTGGCCCGCGGTTGGCAGATGTTCGCCCGCGCGCGCAGCCTGGGCAGGCGGTGCACCCTCCATTTCAAGTATGACGGTGACGCAACCCTCCGCGTGAGGGTGTTTGGGGAAGATGGTCGCCGCGCCGGGTGCTGCCCTGAGGTCAACGACGGCGAGGAGGTGCTCGGCCTTAACGATGGTCATGATGAGGACGAGGGTGAACCCGCCCTTGCTGTCGACCATGTTTCGTCTAGCTACGGCGGCTCTTCCCCTGGCAACAGCTCTAGATGCGGTGGTTACGACCAGCCGCCACGCCGCCGCGCCCGCTTTGAAGGCGGCAGCGGGTTGTCTCGTCGCCGCACCTCCATGAAGCGTGAGGAGAGGTCTGGCTGAGCTCGGGACGGCACCAAGAGCCCGCCCTCGCGGACCGCTGTAGGGGCGCGCGCCTCTTTTATTTCGTTCTTCCTTTCCTTCCTGTATTAAGAAAGAACCTAGTATGGGCCCCGAAGGGGCAAGCAACAAACTGTGATTTCTCAAGTATTATGTTATGTTTATCGTTCATGTGCTGTGTCGCAACATCGTCATTTTATGTAGAAATAACTTAGCTTGACTTGCTCGGAGTAGTCTTCTCCTCACGAGGCGCTTGCTTCCTGGTGTCTGTCGAGGCCTCCTTGGCCCGGTAGGCGCTTAGGAACTGCAAAAAATTCGTTAAGAGGCTTATCGCTCACCCGAGCCTTGGTCACGGGCGCCGCTGGCCTTGACCCAGCTCTTCGTATCGCGGTACCCAAGGGGCATGGATTAGGAGAGGTGCGCCAGCTTGTGGGCTCGAACGAGGGTGCCTCGCGAAAAGCAGACCAAAGGCAAAAAAGAAAAGACGCTTACGAGGGCACCTGTCCAGCCCCCTCGCGAGGAATGCGAGAGAGAGTACAAGCTAAACTGAAGACAGAAACAGAGGCGGAAGGCGACGGAACCAAATCAGCGGAGAACACCTGACTATCTACAAGACGCTCCCAAGGGTACAAGATCGTAGCTGAGGTAACAAGCTACTCGTCAAAGTCCAAGCGGAACTACTAGTGAGACAGATGTCTCATCTGCAAAACATAAATAAAGCAAACGTGAGTACAAAGGTACTCGCAAGACTTACATCAGATCCTATCATACATGCATTAGTATCAAGAAGGCAATGTGGGGTTTGGCTGCAGCAACCCAGCTTTGACTGAGTGGCTATCCTGTTCTACGACTACAAGCAACTTATTTGAGGTGAGAAAGCGCACACGAGTCCACTAATCACCACATCAATACACTACTATGTATTCATTCCCGTCTCCCTACGAGAAGGCCATCCATAGCACTCACACTTGTCTTGAGCATTTTAGAGTATCCACTTTAAGTTGTCTATGTACCACGTAAGCATCCAAGAAGTCCATAACCACGGACCCTTCTATTCGAATAGATCATGATAACCCTGCAGGGGTGTACTTCTTCACACACGCTCTCGCCACTTACCGCCATGTACATGTCATGTATCTCGGCAACCTTCAAGCGGAAGCCTGGCGAGGGTGTCGGCCACGACCTGACTAACCATGCAAGACTCTAGTCTAGGTTTATCGCCTATTCGGGTTCCATTCGCAGGGAGTACAACCGAGATTTCCACTACGGCCCCAAATGATGTGTGCAGGGATCCCGAGCCCACCATCCGGGTGCCACTCGGTACACCGGGCCACTGTGCCTAGTCTATCCGAAGTCCACCCTGCCGGGTGCCACTCGATAGAAAAATAGCACTACCTACAAACACCAGAAACTAGTTGCAACTCCTGGATAGAGATCAAGTTGGTTAATAAGTCGAGAGGGGTCGAGTTACCGGCCAATGTGTGGTAGTAGCTAGTCATTGGATAACATACACAGAACTTAGTGCTTAAAGACGTTTCTAGTGAGACAACCCACCATGTACTCCTACATGGCCTCTCACCGCTACCTTTACCAAATCGTGTTCACATGCTTAACTCTCAGCATCAGAACATGGCATAACACTCCAATTCATTCCCAATGAATCAGACCTGGCACAACTCTAAGAAATAGCAGGCATGGAATGGTAGGAACACAACATGGCTCAATCAACTCCTACACATGCTAGTGGGTTTCAACTATTTACTGTGGCAATGACAGGTCCTGCAGAGGAATGGGTTCAACTATCGCAGCATAAAGTAGCAGTTGAATCATTGTTGTCCTAATGCAATAAATGAGAGCAGGAGCGAGAGAGTGGGATTGTATCGGAATGAACAAGGGGGTTTTGCTTGCCTGGTAGATCAACAGGGGGCACTGCTCCTCTGACAGGTACTCTGAAACGGTCTCCGTAGTAGGACCTATCGAGAAGGACGGTATCGGCAATCAATACACAAGCATATGCAACAATATGATGCATGAACATGGCATGAAGATGTGATGTGGTTTGAGCTAATGCAGCTAGCATTCATTTGCATGAAGTCCATTTGAACCAAAGATTCAAATGCAACTCCAAAATAAGCCTTTATAAATGCCATTCATGTGTTTTCACCTATACATCAGGTATAAGTTGGGTTTTTCATGCATGAAACTGGTACAGATGGATAGATTGGATTTTTCTGATATTTGTTCATATATAAATTATTTCAATCTAAGCTACGGTTGAATTTCTATGAATTTTTTAAGTTTATATCATTTTCTGAAATTTCCTGATTTATTTTAATACCAGAAAATGAATAACTGCGTCAGCAAGTCAGTGGCATGACGTCAGCGAGTCAACCGTGGCCGACAAGGTCAAACATGACGTGTGGGGTCCACACGTCAGCGTCATAGTTAATTAACAGAGTTAATTAATCCTAACTCCAAACCTAACTAAAAATTAGTCAGGGTCGGGCCCCACCTGTCATTAACCCACACGGGTCAAATCTGGGTGAACAGGGGGTAAAACCCAGTCAACTCGCTGGTGTTTAGCCGCCGGCGAGGCCGAACGGGGCAGAGGGGCACGGGAATCGCCCTTCGGCGACCATTTAGGCGGCGGAGATCACGGACGAGGAGCTGGAGCTCGTCCACGTTGTTTGGAGCAAGCGGGAGGCTGCGGGGGTGCCGGAGCTCGCCGGAACGGAGCTCGTGGCGGCGGCCGGAGCTCGGCTCGAGCGGCTGGAGGGCTAGAGGGCGCAGAAGGGCAGGGGAGTATGGGGAACGACGGAGGGGCTCATAGGGGATCCGGCGGAGGTGTCAGCGGGCTCGGGGGAGGTTCGACGCGGGCAGAACGGTGACGGCGATTTCGGGCGGCCGAGGGTGATGGTGATGGCGATGGCGGCTCCTTGGTGCTTCCCGCATTGTGTGGCTCGACGGAGAGGTAGCAGGCGACAGCGCGGATCTTATGGAGTCGACGGAGGAGCGAGGGGACGGCGGGGAGCGCTCTGCGGTGAGCTGCGGCGACGGCAGCGCTTCGGCTATCACGCGAGAGAGCGAGGGAGATGGAGTAGAGGAGGGGATCGACACGGGGGTGAGTGAGAGGGGCCCGGGGAGTGCATGGCGCTTCCAGAGAGCCGCGGAAGGGAGTAGGGAGGTAGGAGGTGGCCGGGCGCGTGGCCACGTGCGGCGAGCACGTGCTCGGCGTCCTCCTAGCGCGGGAAGGGGATGACTGGCTTGGCCAGTCGGCTGGGCCGTGCTGGGCCACTAGGCTGCCAAGTAAGTTCCCCCTTTTTTGTTTTCTTTTCTATTTCTGACATTTGTTTTGATTTAATAATAATACTAAATCATTTTATTTTCTTCTGACAATTTTTGCAGGGACCTAAGGGATTATTCCAAAGCCCCTCACCAAAATTCAGAAATATTGGACAATATCTTGTATATATAAAAATATTTATCCAGCGCAAATAATTACTAGATTAATTCCAAATGGCCAAAATAAATATTTATGAGCTCCTCAAAATATTGGTTTGATTCTTACCTCTGACCAATATTTTCAAAGAGTAACATGAACATTTTCTTGGACCTTTTTGGAGCAATTTTTATTTGGGTCATTTCCAGAAATGATTTCTGACGGTTTCACAAATCCCCATTTCAAATTTAAATGAAATTTAAACATGATGCACACATGACTAGCTAGCCTTGAGCATACCAGAACTAGGGATGTGACAAAAAGAGAGAAGGCACAATGTTACTATCCATTTTCCACACTTGTGCTTCAAAATAGCACATGATCTTCATGATAGAGAGTTTCTTATTTTGTCACTTTCATATACTAGTGGAAAATTTTCATTATAGAACTTGGCTTGTATATTCCAATGACGGGCTTCCTCGAAATGCCCTAGGTCTTCGTGAGCAAGCAAGTTGGATGCACAACCACTTAGTTTCTTTTGATGAGCTTTCATATATTTATAGCTCTAGTGCATCCGTTGCATGGCAATCCCTACTCCTCGCATTGACATCAATTGATGGGCATCTCCATAGCCCGTTGATTAGCCGCATCAATGAGAGACTTTCTCCTTTTTTGTCTTCTCACATAACCCCCATCATCATATGCTATTCCACCTATAGTGCTATATCCATGGCTTGCGCTCATGTATTGCGTGAGGGTTGAAAAAGTTGAAGTGCATTAAAAAGTATGAACCAATTGCTCGGCTTGTCATCGGGGTTGTGCATGATGGGAGCATTTTGTGTGACGAAAATGAAGCATGGCCAAACTATATGATTTTGTAGGGATAAGCTTTCTTTGGCTATGTTATTTTGATAAGAAATAATTGCTTGGTTAGCATGCTTGAAGTATTACTATTTTTATGTCAATATTAAAACTTTGTCTATTATCTTTTGGATCTAAACATTCATGCCACAATAAAGAGAATCACATTGAAAAATTATGTTAGGTAGCATTCCACATCAAAGAATTAGTTTTATCATTTACCTACTCGAGGACGAGCAGGAATTAAGCTTGGGGATGCTTGATACGTCTCCAACATATCTATAATTTTTTATTGTTCCATGCTATTATATTATCTGTTTTGGATGTTTAATGGGCTTTAATATACCTTTTATATTATTTTTTGGACTAACCTATTAACCGAAGGCCTAGTGAAATTTGCTGTTTTTTTTCCTATTTCAGTTTTTCGCAGAGAAGGAATATCAAACGGAGTCCAAACGGAACTAAACCTTCGCAAGGATATTTTTTGGAACAACCGCAATCTAGTAGACTTGGAGTGGATGTCAAGGAAGCAACGAGGCAGCCATGAGGCAGGAGGGCGCGCCCCAAGGGGGTGGGCGCGCCCCCAACCCTCGTGGGCCCCTCGTAGCTCCACCGACCTACTTCTTTTGCCTATATATACTATTATACCCTAAAAACATCCAGGGGAGCCAGGAAACCACTTTGCTACCGCCGCAACCTTCTGTACCCATGAGATCCCATCTTGGGGCCTTTTCCGGCGATCTGCCGGAGGGGGATTCGAACACGGAGGGCTTCTACATCAAGACAATAGCCTCTCCAATGATGTGTGAGTAGTTTACCACAAACCTTCGGGTCCATAGTTATTAGCTAGATGGCTTCTTCTCTCTCTTTGGATCTCAATACAAAGTTCTCCTCGATGTTCTTGGAGATCTATTCGATGTAATACTCTTTTGCGGTGTGTTTGCCGAGATCCGATGAATTGTGGGTTTATGAACTTGATTATGTATGAATATTATTTGATTCTTCTCTAAATTCGTATATGCATGATTTGATATCTTTGCAAGTCTCTTCGAATTATTGGTTTAGTTTGGCCTACTAGATTGATCTTTCTTGCAATAGGAGAAGTGCTTAGCTTTGGGTTCAATCTTTGGTGCTTGATCCCAGTGACAGAAAGGGAAATGACACGTATTGTATTGTTGCCATCGAGGATAAAAATATGGGGTTTATATCATATTGCTTGAGTTTATCCCTCTACATCATGTCATCTTGCCTAATGCGTTACTCCGTTCTTATGAACTTAATACTCTAGATGCATGCTGGATAGCGCTCGATGTGTGGAGTAATAGTAGTAGATGCAGAATCGTTTCAGTCTACTTGACACGGACGTGATGCCTATATTCATGATCATTGCCTTAGATATCATCATAACTATGCGCTTTTCTATCAATTGCTCGGCAGTAATTTGTTCACTCACTGTAATATATGTTATCTTGAGAGAAGCCACTAGTGAAACCTATGGCCCCCGGGTCTACTTTACATCATATAAGTTTCCAATCTACAATTCTAGTTTACTATTTATTTTGCAATCTTTATTTTCCAATCTATACATCAAAAATACCAAAAATATTTATCTTATTATCTTTATCAGATCTCACTTTTGCAAGTGGCCGTGAAGGGATGGACAACCCCTTTATCGCATTGGTTGCAAGGTTCTTGATTGTTTGTGCAGGTACTTGGCGATTTGCATGTAGTCTCCTACTGGATTGATACCTTGGTTCTCAAAAGCTGAGGGAAATACTTACGCTACTTTGCTGCATCACCCTTTCCTCTTCAAGGGAAAACCAACGCATGCTCAAGAGTTAGCAGCAGCCGCCTGGGGAAACTGGAGAAGAGGGTGGAGGTGGAGAGGGCCTAGTTGGAAGCCAAGGCGAAGGTTCTTGTTAAAGATCGCGTGGCCTTCAAATCGCTGGAGGTGAAGTCTCGCGAAGCACTGCAGGAGCTCTATGGGAAGGGCTTGAAGAAGCCATTGTTGACCGACGAGGAAGGCCCCGCCGAGCTACTCCCTCAACTTGTCACGGTGCTTGAGGGCATCGTTGACAGGATCGGCCCCATGGTGGAGGGGGAAGCCCGCGCGCTCTCTGCTTCAGCTCTGACGCGCGTCTTCAGTCATCTTCATCTTCGCGACCCAAGCATTGACCTCGACGCCCTGCTCGAGCCCGTGGACGAGGAGCACTGTGAGGCTGTTGCTGAAGCCGTGAAGGACTGGGTGGAGGCCCTGCTGGAGAAATTCCTCGCCATTGACCCCGCGACTCCGGCTGATGGTGCCGCCGACTCTGCAGCCTAGGCGGACGGCACGGGCGACGACAACGTTGTCGACGAAGGGGCGCTCCTTGCAGGTGATGGCAGCGCCCAAGGCTGAAGAGAAGGCTTGCTGGTGACACTTCCCTCCACTTTTATTTCCTGCAACATGCACCGTGCCTCGTGGAGGCGTTAAAACTTGTGTTTGGTATTTGAAGAACAGTATGTCTTGTAATAATTTGTTAAGGTTCCGCGATTTCCTTCCCATTGCTTTAGTGTTCTGCGTCGGCAGGTCCCGGGCCCGCGCATGCCTCAGCCGTTGTTGGGTCGTCCGGATCACCAGGAAGAGGCCACGGGTTGAGGGGCTACATGGCCAGTTAGGCTCCTGAGTCGCGATGCTCAAGAGGCCCCCTTGACGTACAAACAGCCCCTGGGAAGGGAATGCGAAAGTGGGCCTTAGCATTCTGCATCGGCAGGGCCCGGCCCCGCGCATACCTCAGCCGCCGTTGGGTCGTCTGGATCACCAGGACGAGGCCAAGGGGTCAGGGGCTACGTGACCAGTTAGGCTCCTGAGCCACGATCCTCAGGAGTCCCCTTTGACGTAAGAACGGACCTTCATACATGTCCTCGCCGTGGTCCCGCTCGGGAGGTGCGGGCGACGACCAGGTCCGAGGGACCTGGCAGGGTGGCGTACGCTAGGCGTGACCAGAGTGTAGCCCCCCGTGCCCAGGCCCCTTGCGCGACTCTCCCGAGGGGAAAGTGTTGCAAAGAGGCTGGACATTGAGCCTGGTGGCTCCCTGAGGTTGATGCGGCCATGGGGCCGCCCCCAGTTGTTTAGCACTAGCGCGGAGCATAGCGCTTCCGCACTTGCATGGGCATAGCCGCTCCTCGACCGTGTCGATTGCCAGCGCGAAGCATGGTGCTTCCACCGGTGCGTGGGTGAGGGATCCCTTTGAGTGGAGCCCCCGGGGCATGTACAGCCCCGCCCTGGCACGTGGCTTGCACGGCAGGGCCGGACGAGGTGTATCTGGGCACTCGTGAGCCAGCGCGGGACTCACGAGGCCCTACCTCAAGGCGGGTTGCGCCTGAACTTGATTCTTGTCAGTTGTGCTGGTCCTGCGAGATGGTTAGACAACCTGCACCGGATGAATCTCCTGAGGCTATCACATGAGAAGGCCAAACACCAATGACCCCAGGAGGTGACGTGAATGGGGCCGGCCCGCCAGACAGAGCTCAGTCGTTGGGTTTATCGACGCTGCAAGGACGGACCCGAGCACAGACGTTGTGACCAGTCTTCGCATGCAAAAAAACCTGAAGAAAGACAGCTGGCGCGCGGCTCCCGTGGTGGCGAGGCACTGGGTCGCGCGCCCTATCTCATCTGCCCGCGATTAGCTCATGCGAGAGCCAAGCACGAAGGGCCATGGGAGGTGATGTACGTGGGGCGAGCCCGCGAGCCAGAGCTCAGCCACTTGGATTTAGCGACGCTACAGGGACGGACCCGAGCACAGACGTCGTGCCGGCCCTTAATCATGAGGCGGTCCTGGGTGAGTTCGCGAGGGCGCACGACGTTCATGGCATCAAAGTGCCGGACTGGCAAGTAATAATCATAAGGTAACTCATGGGAGGAGGCAAGCTAATTCAGGTAAACGCGATACATGCCACGGGAATGGACCCATGCGGCCTGGGGATGATGCAGCCCAAGGGGCGCACCCAACAGAGTAATCTAGAGATGCAAAAGGATACATGTCGCACGGATAGGCCCGCGCGACCTGGGGATGATGCAACCCGAGGGGCATCCCCAACTGAATAAACCAGAAAATGTCACCTGGCACCGTTGCTAAAGAGGTGTTGAAGTAGCTGAAGACGAATGCTGAAGGAGTTGCTCCTCACGAGTCGCCCAGGTCCTGAGCCTCGGGAGGCTTTGGGGGCCCAGGAGACTCATGAAGAAACGTCGCCATCTCCGCCATGACTGCGTGGTGCCTGGCCTCCTGAGCCGCCAGAACGCTCTGCAGGTGGCGCTGGAAAGTGATAGCTGCGTTCGGCAGGCTGAAGGGCATGCGAACGTAGCTGTGAGGGGGACCCACGCACCGACCAACGCACGAGGGCCAGAAGCGCTCCTGAGATGCGGCTCTATTGAGCCCTGGGATGTTGACGTAGACGCGCAGCTCATCGTCCTTGCCAGGACAAGGAGCTGCGCCAAGTGGTGGTTGGCGGTCGCCGTGCATGGCTCGCGCCTCTTGAAGCTCTTCGGTTGCCTTGGTGATGAACTCCTGAGCACCAGGCACTCCATGCCTCGTGCCCTCATGAGGGAAGCGTGCGGTGAAGCATGCCTCCACGTGGTGCCCGAGCACCTCCCTCATGACATTGGCTAAGTCAGGAGCCCTCCAGAAGAGATCCCCCGAGCCTAGCCTGAGGAGGGCGCCGGGCATGCCTTCCTATGCGAGAGAGGGAGGCGCCCCATCCGTGGGCGCTGGTCCTGAGGTGGTGCCGCTGGAGACACCGCTCCCCTGAGGCTCTTGGCGTAGCAACTGCTTCTTCTTCTTGGGGACAGCCTCAGGAGGGTAGATAGCGCCTTCGTTGTCTGGGTCTTCAATCGTCGCAGCTTGGTAGGCGCGCTCGAGGGAGCACACTGCATCCTTCTCCCCGCAGCTTACTGGCATCTTGAGGATGTTGTAGCCGTGGTGGGTCACTGCCATGAACTTGGCCAGAGCCGGATATCCAAGGATGGTGTTGTATGGAAGGTGAATGTGGGTGACGTTGAAGTCGATGAGCTCGGTGCGGTAGTTGTCGCGCTGGCTGAAGGTGATAGGGAGGACGATCTGCCCTATCGGGGTGGTGGAGTCATCGATCACTCCTGAGAAGGGCTTTGGTGGGTTGTAGCTGATCATATGGCACTTGGAGGCGGTCAAATGTCTCAACGGAAAGGACATTAAGCCCTGCGCCACCATCGATGAGGGTCTTAGTGACGAGAACATTGCTGATGACAGGTGAGTAGAGCATTGGGAGGGCGCCGGTAGTTGCCGCGCACTTGAGCTGGTCGGACGAGCTGAAGGTGATGATGTACTTGGACCACCTGAGCGGGCGCGTGGCTTCGAGCCTGGGGAGGGCCATGTTCACCTCACGAGCGAACTGCTTGAAGATGCGTT
Source organism: Aegilops umbellulata (assembly GCA_032464435.1). NCBI lineage: Eukaryota > Viridiplantae > Streptophyta > Magnoliopsida > Poales > Poaceae > Aegilops > Aegilops umbellulata. Next base: position 194,957,481 of record CP136055.1, read on the forward strand.
GCGAGGCTGGGGCCTGAGCGCCACCCAAGATGCAGGTGATGGAGCGAGGCTCCTGGGAGCCTCCAGCCCCCTCGTCCTGGTGGTGGTCGTCATTCCTCCTTGGTGGTGGCGGCAGCAGAGGAAGGCCAGCGTTGCCCTGAGGGCGGTCCTCACAAGGTTGGTCCCTCCAGGCACCCTCGCGGGGTTGGTCCTGCTAGCGGTCCTCAGGACGTCGATCGCGCCACTTCTGGCATGGGTCGCGGTCATCCCAGCGTTCTCCACTTCTGCCTCCTCCGCAGCCGTAGCCTCGGTCGCTGCGCTCGGGGCGTCGACCGAAGTGCCCGTCGTGGATGGCCCTGAGCCCCTGACTGTCATTGGTGTTGTCGATGTGTACGTTACGGAAGATGCAAAACGGGCGGTTGGCCTTGGATGACTCTGGGTGATCGCAACCGCGCTTCATCTCTGGTTCTGCCGCAAGCACGGCAGCCCCCTTGCGCTTCACGTCCTTGTTCTTGGCCTTCTTGTCTTCCAGGTCGGCAGCTAGAAGCTCGAGGAGGGAGAGGCGTCCCTCCTCAGCTCTCGCGCACTTGGTAGCCATGTTGAACATCTCCAGAGCCGTGCACAGGTCCTCGTGTATGGCGATCTCTTCCTTCATCTTGACATCACGGACGCCATCAGAAAACACTGAGATGATGGCCTCGTCCGTCACCTTGGGAATCTTGACGCGAACGTTGTTGAAGCGTTGGATGTACTTCTGCAGGGTTTCCCCTGGCTGCTGCTTGATGAGCCGCAGGTCGCCTGCGGCTGGCGGGCGGTCCCGAGTGCCTTGGAAGTTGGCAACGAAGCGGTCGCGCATCTCGCCCCAGGAGGAGATCGATCCCGCGGGCAGGTTCAGGAGCCACGAGCGCGCGCCGTCTTTGAGAGCCATGGGGAACCAGTTTGCCATGACCTTCTCGTCGTCGTTGGCCGCCACGATGCTCAGCTCGTAGAGCTGCAGGAACTCAGCAGGGCCGGGGGTGCTGTCGCAGCGCGGAGATAGGTCGGGCTTGAACTTGTCGGGCTAGACAACACTGCGCAGCTCAGGGGTGAATACGCGGCAACCGCTATGGTCACTGGAGCCCGTCGTGGAGGTGGAGCCTAGTCTTGGTGCCCACGCGCCGCCACCAGAAGTGGCGCACGGTCTTGCCGTGGTGATGCTGGGAATGCAGGCATGGTCTTGCCGTGGTGATGCTGGGAATGCAGGATCATCTTCTTGTGGTCGCGGGATTTCCTGGCAGCTTCCTTCTTCACGTGTGGGCGCCCTGCGCGGTGGGTCACGCCGCGAGGATGTGCGTCTTGGTGCGAGGGCAATGTCTTGATGTGGAGGTGGCGCGGGTGCTCCATGGGCTACGTCGCCCGCTACGGGAGGCGGACAAGGTAGCGAAAGGGACGGTGCGGGAGAGCCCCCTGCAGCGCTGACGAGCTCAGCGATGCGGTCAAGCTAGTCTTTGTAGAGGTCGTCGACGGGGCGGTAAAGCAGGAGCTCGCACGCCATGAGCAGCACCGCCTGCGTGTCCGCAGGTCTGTGACAAGTGTGGGACGAGGAGCCGGCCGGAGTCAGTGACAGGGTGGCGATGCGCCCGTCCCGCCGCACGGAGGGGTGCAGCGATGAGGCTTGCTGCTCGTTCCTTGCCGGGCCGGTGGCGGCGTTGGCAGTGGGTGATGGAGAGCGACGGGGAGGCCCGCTGACGGGTGCAGTCTGGGCGACGCGTGCGGCGAGAGCAGCTCAGCGCTCAGCACGGGCTCGGCGAGCGTCAGCCATGGAAGTGGTGGAGCAGTGGGGCATTGATCGATGGAAGAGAGGTTTCGGCGCACCCCTACCTGGTGCGCCAAATGCCAGATTACGCGTTCCGTAGACCCTTGAGAGGTTCAAACTCTGGGGTGCGCACGAAGAACTCTCTCTCTCCCCAGCTCGCTCGCTACACGGTCCCACGGCCTAACTCGACGAACCCAAAGAACTGAGAGACAGAGGGGTTTATACTGGTTCGGGCCACCTTGCGGTGTAATACCCTACTCCAGTGTGTGGTGGATTGCCTCGAGGGGCTAAGGATGAACTAGTACAATGGATGAACAGCCTCAGGAGGAGAGGTGTTCTTGGGCTCGATGAGCTGGTGGGTGTGAGGATGGTCTGAATGATCCATCCCTTGCTACGGTGGTGGCTAAGTCCTATTTATAGTGGCCTTGGTCCTCTTCCCCGAATGTTTAGGTGGGAAGGGATCCCACAACGGCCAAGTTTGAAGGGGGGCAACTAGTACAAGCTATCCTGACAAAAGTAGTCTTCGCCTGCCAAAGGCTCTGGTGGTGACGCTGTTGTGGGCTCCGCGATAACCTCCATCCTGTCGTCCTGCCGGTCTTGGTCTTGTTGCACCGATATGGAAACCTTTGCCTAATGCCTCGGGACTCCTCGCCTGCGCTTGCCTCCTTAGCACAAAAGAGGCAATTGGTACACTGCGCCTGCTGGTGCCCTCCTGGCCTTGGTCATCATGGCTCACGTCACAGGAACCTCGCGAGGTGTCCCTTGCATAGATATCTCCGCTCTTCGGGAGCTAGCCTAGTGAGCCTGCCCCCAGGGAGGTCTTGGTGTCGTCCGCCTCGCGACGTTTGGCCCCTCGCGACGGTCTTGAGCTGTTGCTGCTAAAGCTGGGCCGTACAGGGCCCTTGATGGAGCCATGCTCACGGGCCGTAGGCAGGCAAGTCTGGGTACCCCCGTTCCCAGGACACCGACAAATATTGACATAAAAACAATAATACTTCAAGCATACTAACAAAATAATTATGTCTTCTCAAAATAAAATGGCCCTTGATGTGGAATGCTAGTTGGCATAATTTCATTGTAATTCTTCTCAATTGTGATGTGAATATTCAGATCCGAAAGATACAAGACAAAAGTTCATATTGACATAAAAATAATAATACTTCAAGCATACTAATAAAGCAATTATGTCTTCTCAAAATAACATGGCCAAAGAAAGTTATCCCTACAAAGTCATATAGTCTGGCTATGCTCCATCTTCATCACACAAAATATTTAAATCATGCACAACCCCGATGACAAGCCAAGCAATTGTTTCATAATATTGATGTTCTCAAACTTTTTAAACTTTCACGCAATACATGAGCGTGAGCCATGGACATAGCACTATAGGTGGAATAGAAGGTGGTTGTGGAGAAGATAAAAAGAGGGACATAGTCTCACATCAACTAGGCGTATCAATGGGCTATGAAGACGCCCATCAATAGATATCAATGTGAGTGAGTAGGGATTGCCATGCAACGGAAGCACTAGAGCTATAAGTTTACGAAAGATCGAAAAAGAAAACTAAGTGGGTGTGCATCCAACTTGCTTGCTCATGAATATGTAGGACGTTTTGAGGAAGCCCATCATTGGAATATACAAGCCAAGTTCTATAATGAAAATTCCCACTAGTATATGAAAGTGATATCATAGGAGACTCTCTATCATGAATATCATGGTGCTACTTCGAAGCACAAGTGTGGCAAAAAGGATAGAAACATTGTCCCTTCTCTCTTTTCTCTCATTTTTTTGGGCCTTCTCTTTTTTTATTTGGCCTTTTCTCTTTTTTTATTTCCTCACATGGGACAATGCTCTAATAATGAAGATCATCACACTTCTATTTACTTACAACTCAAAATTAAAACTCGATACTTAGAACAAAGTACGACTCTATATGAATGCCTCCGGTGGTGTATCGGGATGTGCAATGAATCAAGAGCGACATGTATAAAAATGATGAACGGTGGCTTTGCCACAAATAAGATGTCAACTACATGATCATGCAAAGCAATATGACAATGAGGATGTGTGTCATAATAAACGGAATGGTGGAAAAGTTGCATGGAAATATATCTCGGAATGGGTATGGAAATGCCATAATAGGTAGGTATGGTGGTTGTTTTCAGGAAGGATATGTGGTGGGTTTATTGTACCGGTGAAAGTTGCGTGGTACAAGAGAGGCTAGGAATGGAGGAAAGGTGAGAGTGGGTATAATCCATGGACTCAACATTAGTCATAAAGAACTCACATTCTTATTGCAAAAATCTATTAGTCATCGAAACAAAGTACTACGCGCATGCTCCTAGCGGGGTAGATTGGTAGGAAAAGGCCATCGCTCGTCCCCGACCGCCACTCATAAGAAAGACAATCAAAAAACATCTCATTCTCCAACTTCGTTACATAACGGTTCACCGTACGTGCATGCTACGGGACTCACAAACCTTAACACAAGTATTTCTGAAATTCACAACTACTTACTAGCATGATTCTAATATCACCATGATACGTCTCCAACGTATCTATAATTTTTGATTGCTCCATGCTATAGTATCTACTGTTTTGGACAATATTGGGCTTTATTATCCACTTTTATATTATTTTTGGGACTAACCTATTAACCGGAGGCCCAGCCCAGAATTGCTGTTTTTTTGCCTATTTCAGAGTTTCGCAGAAAAAGAATATCAAACGGAGTCCAAATGGAATGAAACCTTCGGGAGCGTGATTTTTGGAACGAACATGGTCCAGGAGACTTGGACCCTACGTAAGAGAAGCTTCCAGGAGGCCACGAGGTAGGGGGCGCGCCCACCCACCCCCCGGGCGCGCCCTCCACCCTCATGGGCCCCTCGTGGCTCCCCTGGCGTACTTCTTCCTCCTTTATATACCCATATACCCTAAAAACTTCGGGGAACAGAATAGATCGGGAGTTCCGCCGCCGCAAGCCTCTGTAGCCACCAAAACCCAATCGGGACCCTGTTCCCGCACCCTGCCGGAGGGGGGAACCCTCACCGGTGGCCATCTTCATCATCCCGACGCTCTCCATGACGAGGAGGGAGTAGTTCACCCTCGGGGCTGAGGGTATGTACCAGTAGCTATGAGTTTGATATCTCTCTCTTGTGTTCTTGAGGTGATACGATCTTGATGTATCGCGAGCTTTGCTATTATAGTTGGATCTTATGATGTTTCTCCCCCTCTTCTCTCTTGTAATGGATTGAGTTTCCCCTTTGAAGTTATCTTATCGGATTGAGTCTTTAATGATTTGAGAACACTTGATGTATGTCTTGTTGTGCGTATCTGTGGTGACAATGGGATATCATGTGATCCACTTGATGTATGTTTTGGTGATCAACTTGCGGATTCCGCCCATGAACCTATGCATAAGGGTTGGCACACGTTTTCGTCTTGACTCTCTGGTAGAAACTTTGGGGCACCCTTTGAAGTTCTTTGTGTTGGTTTGAATAGATGAATCTAAGATTGTGTGATGCATATCGTATAATCATTCCCACGGATACTTGAGGTGACATTGGAGTATCTAGGTGACATTAGGGTTTTGGTTGATTTGTGTCTTAAGGTGTTATTCTAGTACGAACTCTAGGGCTGTTTGTGACACTTACAGGAATAGCCCAATGGATTGATTGGAAAGAATAACTTTGAGGTGGTTTCGTACCCTACCATAATCTCTTCGTTTGTTCTCCGCTATTAGTGGCTTTGGAGTGACTCTTTGTTGCATGTTGAGGGATATTTATATGATCCAATTATGTTATTATTGTTGAGAGAACTTGCACTAGTAAAAGTATGAACCCTAGGCCTTGTTTCCTAGCATTGCAATACCGTTTACGCTCACTTTCATCATTAGTTACCTTGTTGTTTTTATATTTTCAGATTACAAATACCTATGTCTACCATCCATATTGCACTTGTATCACCATCCCTTCGCCAAACTAGTGCACCTATACAATTTACCATTCTATTGGGTGTATTGGGGACACAAGAGACTCTTTGTTATTTGGTTGCAAGGTTGCTTGAGAGAGACCATCTTCATCCTACGCCTCCCACGGATTGATAAACCTCAGGTCATCCACTTGAGGGAAATTTGCTACTGTCCTACAAACCTCTGCACTTGGAGGCCCAACAACGTCTACAAGAAGAAGGTTGTGTTGTAGACATCAAGCTCTTTTCTGGCGCCGTTGCCGGGGAGGCTAGGTAAGCGGCACTCACACCCTGTCAACTAAGCTCTTTTCTGGCGCCGTTGCCGGGGAGGTGAGTGCTTGAAGGTATATCTTTAGATCTTGCAATCAAATCTTTTTGTTTCTTGTTTTATCATTCGTTTAATTTATAAAAGAAAACTACAAAAAAATGGAATTGAGTTTGTCTCATACGCTTCATCGTTTTAATATCTTTCTTGAGAATGATGGAAAGGAAAATTGTGCTCAAGTGCTAGGAGAAGAAATCTATAAAATGTTTGGCACTAGATCTTTGTATGATGAGCATGATTGCAATGTTGTTAGTATGAATTCCCTGAATATCCATGATGCTAATGATATGCAAAGCCACAAGCTTGGGGAAGCTATGTTTGATAAAGATGATATTTTTTGTCCCCCAAGCTTTGATAAGCAAATTTACTATGATGAAAGCATGCCTCCTATCTATCATGATTATTGTGATGACACGTATGCTTTAAATAATAATAATAACCATGAAACTTGTCATCTTGATCTTAATTCTCAATCATATGATAGTTATTCTATTGAGTTTGCTCCCGCTACTATTCCGAATGAGAAGAATTTTGCTTATGTGGAGAGTAGTAAATTTTCTATGCAAGTAGGTCATGAAAAGAATGCTTTAGGTGCTGGTTATATTGTTGAATTCATTCGTGATGCTACTGAAAATTATTATGAGGTAGGAGTATATGCTTGTAGGAATCGCAATAATATCAAGTTTCCTCTCTATGTGCTTAAAATTTTGAAGTTATGCTTGTTTTGCCTTCCTATGCTAGTTGATTATTGTTCCCATAAGTTGTTTGATCAAAAAATCCCTATGCATAGGAAGTGAGTTAGAATTAAATGTGCTAGGTATATTCTTCATGATGCTCTCTTTATGTTTCAATTCTTATCTTTTATGTGAGCATCGTTGAAATCATCATGCCTATCTAGGGGCGTTAAACGTTAGCGCTTGTTGGGAGGCAACCCAATTTTATTTTAGTTTCTTGCTTTTTGGTTCTGTTTAGTAATAAGTAAATCATATAGCCTCTTGTTAGATGTGGTTTTGTGTTTTAATTAGTGTTTGTGCCAAGTAGAACCTTTGGGAAGACTTGGGTGAAGTCTTTATGATCATGCTGTAAAAAACAGAAACTTTAGCGCTCACGAGATTAGCTAAAACGTTTTACTGGAGAGTTCTATTTAGTTCATTATTTTTGCAGATGATTACTAGCCAAATTTCTCAGGTCCACAAATTTATTTTAGAATTTTTGGAGTTCCATAAGTATAGGTTTGATATAGATTACTACAGACTGTTCTATTTTTGACAGATTCTGTTTTCTATGTGTTGTTTGCTTATTTTGATGAATCTATGGCTAGTAAAATAGTTTATAAACCATATAGAAGTTGGAATACAGTAGGTTTAACACCAATATAAATAAATAATGAGTTCATTACAGTACCTAAGTGGTGATTTATTTTCTTATACTAACGGAGCTTACGAGTTTTCTGTTAAGTTTTGTGTTGTGAAGTTTTCAAGTTTTGGGTAAAGATTCGATGGACTATGGAATAAGGAGTGGAAAGAGCCTAAGATTGGGGATGCACAAGGCACCCCAAGGTAATATTCAAGGATAACCAAGCGTCTAAGCTTGGGGATGCCCCGGAAGGCATCCCCTCTTTCGTCTTCGTTCATCGGTAACTTTACTTGGAGCTATATTTTTATTCACCACATGATATGTGTTTTGCTTAGAGCATCATTTTATTTTCTTTAGCTTAGCTTGTTGTTTGAATAAATTATCAAGATCTGAAGTGATTGAATGAGGGAGAGTCTTCACATAGTTGCATAATTATTCGACTACTCATTGATCTTCACTTATATCTTTCGGAGTAGTTTGTTGTTTGCTCTAGTGCTTCACTTATATATTTTAGAGCACGACGGTAGATTTATTTTGAAGAAATAAATGAACTCTCATGCTTCACTTATATTATTTTGAGAGTCTTAAACAGAATGGTAATTTGCTTAATCCTAATATGCTAGATATTCAAGATTAGTAAAAACTTTCTTATGAGTGTTTTGAATACTAAGAGAAGTTTGATGCTTGATGATTGTTTTGAGACATGGAGCTAATAATATCAAAGTCGTGCTAGTTGAGTAGTTGTGAATTTGAGAGATGCTTGTGTTGAAGTTTGCAAGTCCCGTAGCATGCACGTATGGTAAACATTATGTAACAAATTTGAAACATGAGGTGTTCTTTGATTGTCCTCTTATGAGTGGCGGTCGGGGACGAGCGATGGTCTTTTCCTACCAATCTATCCCCCTAGGAGCATGCGCGTAGTGCTTGGTTTTTGATGACATGTAGATTTTTGTAATAAGTATGTGAGTTCTTTATGACTAATGTTGAGTCCATGGATTATACGCACTCTCACCTTTCCATCATTGCTAGCCTCTTCGGTACCGTGCATTGCCCTTTCTCACATTGAGAGTTGGTGCCAAATTCGCTGGTGCATCCAAACCCCGTGATATGATACGCTCTTTCACACATAAAGCTCCTTATATCTTCCTCAAAACAGCCACCATACCTACCTATTATGGCATTTCCATAGCCATTCAGAGATATATTGCCATGCAACTTTCCACCATTCCGTTTATCATGACACATTCATCATTGTCATATTGCTTAGCATGATCATGTAGTTGACATAGTATTTGTGGCAAAGCCACCGTTCATAATTATTTCATACGTGTCACTCTTGGTTCATTGCATATACCGGTACACCGCCGGAGGCATTCATATAGAGTCGTACTTTGTTCTAGTATCGAGTTGTAAGCATTGAGTTGTAAATAAATAAAAGTGTGATGATCATCATTTTCTAGAGCATTGTCCCAAGTGAGGAATAAAAAAAGAGAGAAAGGCCATAAAAAAATAGAAGGCCCAAAAAAAGAAAGAAATGCCATAAAAAAAGATAAGGCCCAAAAAATGAGAGAAAAATAGAGAAGGGACAATGTTATTATCCTTTTACCACACTTGTGCTTCAAAGTAGCACCATAATCTTCATGATAGAGAGTCTCTTGTTTCGTCACTTTCATATACTAGTGGGAATTTTTCATTATAGAACTTGGCTTGTATATTCCAACAATGGGCCTCCTCAAGTGCCCTAGGTCTTCGTGAGCAAGGAAGTTGGATGCACACCCACTTAGTTTCTTTTGTTGAGCTTTCATACATTTATAGCTCTAGTGCATCCATTGCATGGCAATCCCTACTCCTTGCATTATCATCAATCGATGGTCATCTCCATAGCTCATTGATTAGCCTCGTTGATGTGAGACTTTCTCCTTTTTGTCTTCTCCACATAACCCCCATCATTATACTCTATTCCACCCATAGTGCTATGTCCATGGCTCGCGCTCATATATTGCGTGAAAGTTTAAAGGTTTGAGATAACTAAAGTATGATACAATTGCTTGGCTTTTCATCTGGGTTGTGCATGATGAGAGCATTCTTGTGTGATGAAAATGGAGCATGACTAAACTATATGATTTTGTAGGGATGAACTTTCTTTGGCCATGTTATTTTGAGAGGACATAATTGCTTAGTTAGTACGCTTGAAGTATTCTTATTTTTATGTCAATATGAACTTATATCTTGAATCTTTTGGATCTGAATATTCATACCACAATTAAGAAGAATTACATTGAGATTATGCCAAGTAGCACTCCGCATCAAAAATTGTCTTTTTATCATTTACCTACTCAAGGACGAGCAGGAATTAAGCTTGGGGATGCTTGATACGTCTCCAACGTATCTATAATTTTTGATTGCTCCATGCTATATTATCTACTGTTTTGGACAATTTTGAGCTTTATTATCCACTTTTATATTATTTTTGGGACTAACCTATTAACCGGAGGCCCAGCCCAGAATTGCTGTTTTTTGCCTATTTCGGAGTTTCGCAGAAAAAGAATATCAAACGGAGTCCAAACGGAATGAAACCTTCGGGAGCGTGATTTTTGGAACGAACATGATCTAGGAGACTTGGACCCTACGTAAGATAAGCTTCCAGGAGGCCACGAGGTAGGGGGCGCCCTCCACCCTCGTGGGCCCCTCGTGGCTCCCCTGACGTACTTCTTCCCCCTATATATACCCATATACCCTAAAAACTTCGAGGAACAGAATAGATCGGGAGTTCCGCCACCGCAAGCCTCTGTAGCCACCAAAACCCAATCGGGACCCTGTTCCGGCACCCTGCCGGAGGGGGGGAACCCTCACCGGTGGCCATCTTCATCATCCCGGTGCTCTCCATGATGAGGAGGGAGTAGTTCACCCTCGGGGCTGAGGGTATGTACCAGTAGCTATGTGTTTGATCTCTCTCTCTCTCTCGTGTTCTTGAGGTGATACGATCTTGATGTATCGCGAGCTTTGCTATTATAGTTGGATCTCATGATGTTTCTCCCCCTCTGCTCTCTTGTAATGGATTGAGTTTCCCCTTTGAAGTTATCTTATCGGATTGAGTCTTTAATGATTTGAGAACACTTGATGTATGTCTTGCTGTGCGTATCTGTGGTGACAATGGGATATCACGTGATCCACTTGATGTATGTTTTGGTGATCAACTTGCGGGTTCTGCCCATGAACCTATGCATAGGGTTTGGCACATGTTTTCGTCTTGACTCTCCGGTAGAAACTTTGGGGCACTCTTTGAAGTTCTTTGTGTTGGTTTGAATAGATGAATCTGAGATTGTGTGATGCATATCGTATAATCATTCCCACGAATACTTGAGGTGACATTGGAGTATCTAGGTGACATTAGGGTTTTGGTTGATTTGTGTCTTAAGGTGTTATTCTAGTACGAACTCTAGGGCTGTTTGTGACACTTATAGGAATAGCCCAATGGATTGATTGGAAAGAATAACTTTGAGGTGGTTTCGTACCCTACCATAATCAATTTGTTTGTTCTCCGCTATTAGTGGCTTTGGAGTGACTCTTTGTTGCATGTTGAGGGATATTTATATGATCCAATTATGTTATTATTGTTGAGAGAACTTGCACTAGTGAAAGTATGAACCCTAGGCCTTGTTTCCTAGCATTGCAATACCGTTTACGCTCACTTTCATCATTAGTTACCTTGTTGTTTTTATATTTTCAGATTACAAATACCTATATCTACCATCCATATTGCACTTGTATCACCATCTCTTCGCCGAACTAGTGTACCTATACATTACCATTGTATTGGGTGTGTTGGGGAAACAAGAGACTCTTTGTTATTTGGTTGTAGGGTTGCTTGAGAGAGACCATCTTCATCCTACGCCTCCCACGAATTGATAAACCTTATGTCATCCACTTGAGGGAAATTTGCTACTGTCCTACAAACCTCTGCACTTGGAGGCCCAACAACGTCTACAAGAAGAAGGTTGTGTAGTAGACATCAAGCTCTTTTCTGGCGCCGTTGCCTGGGAGGCTAGGTAAGCGGCACTCACACCCCATCAACTAAGCTCTTTTCTGGCGTCGTTGCCGGGGAGGTGAGTGCTTGAAGGTATATCTTTAGATCTTGCAATCGAATCTTTTTGTTTCTTGTTTTATCACTAGTTTACTTTATAAAAGAAAACTACAAAAAAATGGAATTGAGTTTGTCTCATACGCTTCATCTTTTTAATATCTTTCGTGAGAATGATGGAAAGGAAAATTGTGCTCAAGTGCTAGGAGAAGAAATCTATAAAATGTTTGGCACTAGATCTTTGTATGATGAGCATGATTGCAATGTTGTTAGTATGATCTCATTATTTATTTATACTGGTGTAATATCTATTGTATTCCCACTTTTCCATGGTTCATGCCCCCCAATAGTAGCCATAGATGCATCAAAATAAGCAAACAACACGCGAAAAACAGAATCTGTCAAAAACATAACAACATGTAGTAATCTGAATAGTTCGCATACTTCTGTAACTCCAAAAATCCTGGTAAATAAGGACGGCCTAAGCAATTTGTTTATTAATCTTATGCAAAAAGAATCACCTCAAAAGCACTCTTCTGTAAAAAATAAAAATTGTTTTCCTGAGCGCAAAAGTTTCTGCTTTTCAGCAAGATCAAATCAACTATTACCGTAAGCTATCCCAAAGGTCTTACTTGGCACAAACACTAACTAAAACATAAAACCGCATCTAACCAGAGGCTATATGAAATATTTATTGCAAAAGAGCAAGGAAAAATATTGGGTTGTCTCCCAACAAGCGCTTTTCTTTAAAGCCTTTTAGCTAGGCCTTGAGATTTCAATGATGCTCGCATGAAAGACAAGAATTGAAGCACAAAGAGAGCATCATAAAACATGTGACAAACACACTTAAGTCTAACATACTTCCTATGCATAGGTATTTTATAAGCAAACAAATTATCAAGGCAAGCAAAAACTAGCATATGCAAGGAAGAAGAAAGAGACGATAGCAATCTCAACATGAGGAGAGGTAATTTAGTAACATCGAAATTTCTACAACCATATTTTCCTCTCTCGTTATAGTTACATGTAGGATCATAAGAAAATTCAACAAAATAGCTATCGCATAACATATTCTCAACACGATCCACATGCGTGTGAAGTTGACACTCTTCCAAAATAGTGGGATTAACATTAACTAAATCATGACCTCTCCAACCCCACTTTTATCAAAAATTTCATAAGATTGAACATTCTCCAAATACATGGGATCTAAAGTTGACACTCTTCCAAACCCACTTTCAATATTATTGCAAACATTATTATCAATCTTATATTCATCATGGGGCTTAAATAAATTTTCAAGATCATAAGAAGAATCACCCCAATCATGATCATTGCAACAAGTAGTGGACATAGCAAAGCTAACATCCCCAAGCTTAGGGTTTTGCATATTATTAGCACAATTGACATTAATAGAATTTATAATAACATCATTGCACTCATGCTTTTTATTCAAAGATCTATCGTGAATCTCTTCATAAAGTACTTCATCACAATTTTTAGATTCACGAATTTCAATCCACAACACACAATTGCTTTTGAGAACCAAGGTATCAATCCATTAGGACACAACACACAAGCCACCGAATACCTGCACAAACAAACACCAACTTGCACCCAACGCGATAAAGGGGTTGTCAATCTCTTCACGGTTATTTGCAACATGAGATTTGATATAGATGGATAAACGGTAAAGTAATATTTTTGGTATTTTTGGTTTATGGAATGGAAAGTAAAAGATTGCAAAGAAAGTAAATAGGAAACTGAAATTGTAGATCGGAAACTTATATGATGGAAAATAGACCCGGGGGCCATAGGTTTCACTAGAGGCTTCTCTCAAGATAGAAATTATTACGGTGGGTGAACAAATAATTGCCGAGCAATTGATAGAAAAGCGCAAACTTATGACGATATATAAGGCAATGATCATGAATATAGGCATCACGTCCGTGTCAAGTCGACCAAAACGATTCTGCATCTACTACTATTACTCCACACATTGACCGCTATCTAGCATGCATCTACAGTATTAAGTTCATAAAGAACGGAGTAACGCCTTAAGCAAGATGACATGATGTAGAGGAATTAACTCAAGCATTATGATAAAAACCCCATCTTTTTATCCTTGATGGCAACAATACAATACGTGTCGGTTCCTCTTCTATCACTAGGATCAAGGACCGCAAGATTGAACCCAAAGCTAAGCACTTCTCCCGTTGCAAGAAAATCCAATCTAGTTGGCCAAACCAAATCGATAGTTCGAAGAGACTTGCAAAGATATCAAATCATGCATATAAGATTCAGAGAAGATTCAAATATTATTCATAGATAAGCTGATCATAAATCCACAATTCATCGAATCTCGGCAAACACACCGAAAAGAGTATTACATCGAATAGATCTCCAAGAACATCGAGGAGAACTTTGTATTGAGAATCAAAGAGAGAGAACAAGCCATCTAGATACTAGCTATGGACCCGTAGGTCTGTGATAAACTACTCATGCTTCATTAGAGAGGCAATGGTGTTGATGTAGAAGCCCTCCGTGATCTAATCCCCCTCCGGCAGGACGCCGGAAAAGGCCCCTAGATGGGATCTCACAGATACAGAAGGTTGTGGGGGTGGAAAAGTGGTTTCGCAGCTCCCCTGGAAGTTTTTGGGATATTTGAGAATATATAGGAGGAAGATCTAGGTCAGGGGGTCAGTGAGGGGCCCAAAAGGTCGGGGGGGCGCCCTACCCCCTGGGCGCGCCCTCTGTCGGTGTCAAAACCGGCGGATCTCAGGTAGGGGGTCCCTAATTGTGCGTCTAAGGTCGATGGTAACAGGAGAGAGGGGACACGATGTTTACCCAGGTTCGGGCCCTCTCTATGGAGGTAATACCCTACTTCCTGCTTGATTGATCTTGATGAATATGAGTATTACAAGAGTTGATCTACCATGAGATCGTAATGGCTAAAACCCTAAAAGTCTAGCCTCTATGACTATGGCTATGAGTCTTGGCCTCTATAGACCTAGCCCTCCGGTTTATATAGACACCAGAGGGATCTAGGGTTACATAAGGTCGGTTTATAGAGAAAGGAATCTTCATATTCGATCGCCAAGCTTGCCTTCCACGCCAAGGAGAGTCCCATCCGGACACGGGTGGAGTCTTAAGTCTTTCTATCTTCACAGCCCATCAGTCCGGCCCATGGCCAATAGGCTGGACGCCCGAGGACCCCTTAGTCCAGGACTCCCTCAGTAGCCCCCGAACCAGTCTTCAATGATGAGGTGTCCGGCGCGCAGATTGTCTTTGGCATTGCAAGGCGGGTTCGCCCTCCGATGACTTCAAGGTGATGTATCCGGCCTTCCATTTAATGTCGTACCCCTCGGCTTCTGTGTATCAACAGCTTCAACTTCCACGTGTCAAGTGAATGCGAGAGGTCGGGGTATTTTTGCACATAACACCCCGGCCATGCGAGCAAGAGTGTCTATTTAGAGAGATTGGATCTCAGATCCATTAGGCACCACGCGGAAAACTAATTGTCTTTGGCATTGCAAGGCGGGTTCGCCCTCCGATGACTTCAAGGTGATGTATCCGGCCTTCCATTTAATGTCATACCCCTCGGCTTCTGTGTATCAACAGCTTCAACTTCCACGTGTCAAGTGAATGCGAGAGGTCGGGGTATTTTTGCACATAACACCCCGGCCATGCGAGCAAGAGTGTCTATTTAAAGAGATTGGATCTCAGATCCATTAGGCACCACGCGGAAAACTACTCATAGATTGCTAGGAAAGACCACTCCAACATGGCTAGCGCTCCCAGCTCCTCCTCCCGTCCCTGCGGCCCAGAAAAAGGCGAGTGGGAGAGGTTCTCCATATCCCATGGTCAGTTGAAGAAGCTGCAAACACAGGGATTTCTTCCTCCTATGGATCTGGTCCCTATTCGAGCGGGTTTGACCTCCTTCAATGGTGAGGCTCAGGCGGAGAATTTCCCCAATCCATCTAAGGGGGAACGAGTGTGCTTCATCCCCTACCTGCTAAGAGGCATTGGGTTCCCCATTTATCCGTTCCTCAGAGGGCTTCTGGAGTACTACGGTCTCCAACTGCACAACTTCACTCCGGCATCCATCCTGCACATCACAGGTTATGTCACTCTTTGCGAGCTATTCCTGGGTTGTGAGGCCCATTTTGAATGGTGGAGAAGGCTATTCTGCCTCATCCCGCGTAATCACGAGGGATCAATATTTGAAGTGGGCCGAGCCGAAATATGGCGCATCGCCGAGACTGGATACCTATCCGGCACACCAAAAAAGGCATTTGAAGAGTGGCCTTCCGAATGGTTCTATATTGAGGACGTCGCACTTCCAGACCCAGTTTGGAGGGGTCTTCCCGAGTTCACAAGCGTTCCTTTGAAGAAACGCCACAGCTGGCGCCCTCGGAGCCTTGAGGAGGAAGATAGTGTGGAAGTTCGTCAACTCATGAGCAAGATAAGGACGCTCGCTCAGTCCGGATTATCGATAGTCAAAGTAATGGCGACCTCCATAGTACGGGGGGTTCAGCCACTCCAATATAGAGGGCTTCCCATGTGGCACTACAATGGGGAGGATGACGCCTCCTGCTGCGGCAGAAAGGGTCCGGACACCCACGCCGGTCTGGCCAAAATATTGGCCGAACTGTTCAAAGGAGAGGAAGAGGAATTCCTGCGTATCAAGCACAAAGATGGATTTTCCATGTACAGTCCTCCTAGCTGGGTGAGCCCCAACTCCTCTGCTCTACTCATTATTTCTAAAGGGCTTCACAGCCCCGCCCCGCAGCCCGAGGGCCACAATCGAGACCTTGACCCCAGATTTGAACAGGATCCGGATATATTCGTGGTACTCAAAGACGGTGTGTTTTACAAGGTGAGATATGACAGTACGGAAGTGGCCATCATCGCCGATTATCCCGGTCTTCTCCCTGCTTCACACGTAAGTAGTCAGGAGACATCTCATCCAAAAGAGTTCTCTCGTTCTGCCTCACCCACCGCACCGTCCTGTGCTCAAAAGGGGAGGCGTTCAGTGCGCCATGCTGCCCCAGGAGTATCTCCAAAGCGAGCGGCCCCCATGTCGGCAAGCCTTTGAAGAGGAAGGCAAACAAACATACGGTTGAGCCTTCATCGATGAGGTATGGATTCGCAAATATGTGCTTTAGCAGTCGCATCCAACTGTGACTTTTCTGTTCGTCCTGTATCAGGAAAAGAGTTCGCCTGACTATATCCGGGGATCCGGCTAGTCGTACTCCCAACAACCGGGACTGTCCTTCGGCTGAGGGCTCGGAAGATATGTCCATCACCAACTTGGAAGTGGAGAGCGCCATGAATCATCGGTGCTAGAGGGCCCTTTTACGAGATCCCCGCTTCTCAAAAGAGGCGTTCACTGCCTTTAGCTCGGCTGATGCATACATCCGGGCTGCTCGAGATGGGCTTAACAGAGCCACAGAGCAGCATTTAAAAGATGTACGGGTAAGTTTACTTTGTCCGAATATGATAACCATATGCCAGTAGCCCCCGAGACTTGAAGCAGTTGGTACAAATGATTTAAGGATCGTTGTATAACCAGGTTCTTACGGAGAAGAACGACATGCTAGCCCAAGAGCTGGAAAAGTGTCGGAAACAGCTAAATGTTGTTACCGCCGAACTAGAAAATTCCAGGAAGGCGTCCTCTGGTAATATTTCCCTCCATCAAGAAACAATAATTATATACCAGTTGTGCTAATACTGTTGCTTATCTAATAACAAGATCGTCAGACCAACTAGAGGAGAAACTGAAAGCCCCTCAAACGGGCGAGAAACAGGCGAAAAGACTACACGCCACAGGTGAGCGCATTCTGACCCGAGTCAGAGAGGAGAAAAACAAACTCCAGGATTCAAACACCCAGCTGGGCGAGGAACTGAAAGATGTGCAAGCCCAGCTGGCCGACTCTGTGAGGGAGAATAAAAGGTTGCGAGGCGGCATATTCAGTATGTGCCCGAACTTACCTTATAATAGTTCGGAGATGAAAGGAACTGATAGAGTTATGTTTGCAGGTATGCTGACGGGCCGTCCCGAGGAGGAGATGTCCGGATTGTCGGAAGATCTGCTGCAAGGGCTGTCACAAACGCACGAGCAAGCTCGGCAGGCAATGCATAGTGTTGCCAAGGCCTTATGGCCATCCGCCTCCCCTCCAAGAAGTATGGAGGAACTTGTAGAGCTATTCAAGGGAGCGCGGCGGCGTATCCGATTATGGAAAATATCATTCTGTCGGGAGGGTGCGCGAGAGGCCTGGGCCATGGTGAAAACATGGTATACCAAGCTTGATCCGAATCGCATGGCCCGGGTTGGACCTCTAGGGTCAGATGGAAAAGAAGTTCCTGTTAATTTGTTATATGACCAAGTAGCAGTAGCCGCCAAATATTCCCAGCAGGATTGTAAGTTAGACAGCCTGTTGGACGGTATAGACGAGGAAATTTATGAGTCCAAGTGACTATGTACTTTCCTTGACATGTGTAACTCTAGCTGAATTGTAAAACGATTGTCATGGCAGACCTTTTCGCTTCAACCTCTGGACCCGAAGGTGCAGAGTGTTTCCGAATACCAGAGTAGCCGAATGGGCCGAGGTATGCGTGGAAACCAGGCGTAGGGGTCATAGTTGCTTGAACAGACAAGTTGTATCCGGCTAGTTATGTTATATTACATTAAGATTGTAAGAAACATCTTCCAGAGAGAATAGTTCCATTAAGGGTTCCTTTCCCTGGGTGTGCATGCGTTAATGTGCATGTCTGAACTTTGATTGAAAAATCACAGTATATTTAACTTCTAGGGGCTCACGATGGAGTGAATGCGAAAAACATCTTTAATCCACAGATCGAATATTCCCTTAAGAACGCTAGCTTTCGGCTTCACCCAGTCTGAGGTACACATCCGGATGACCCGGCAGTAACAATCGCAGAGGTGCTCCCTTTATGCCCTAGCCGAACTAACGGGAACATAGGGCATAAGCACAGGAGCTAGGCAACCCAGCGTGGCCAAAACTTAAGTCATGTCGATGCATATAATGGCGAAGAAAGGTACATATGGGGAAAAACGCATATGTGATGAGCTTCATGCTCGGAAAATAATAATAGCAAGCTTCTGTCCAAGAAGCCCCCAGGTATAATGGACGCACATATTTGAAGATGTATGCGTCAGGGGTGCACGGTCTAACCGCAGGAAAGCTTTAGGGCTAAAGGGAAAAAAGGAAAAAAGAGAAAAAAATGATGGAAACAACAGGGGGAAGGAGACAAACAAAGAGTTCGGGGCTAGGCATAGAATCTTCGGAGTCTGACCGCGTTCCAGGGGTTTGGCTCTAGGCGATTGTCTAACGCATCACGCAGGCGGTACGCTCCTCCGGTGAGAACTTCGTCAATGATGAAGGGACCCTCCCACTTGGGCTTGAGTTTGTCCTTTTTCTTCTCCGGCAGACGTAGAACAAGTTCGCCAATGTTATAAGTCTTGGCCCACACTTCTCTACTTTGATACCTGCGAGCCTGTTGTTGATAAAATGCGGAACGGGCTTTTGCGATGTCGTGCTCCTCCTCCAAGGCATCTAAGCTATCCCACCGATCAAGCTCGGCCTCTCTCTCTTCATGCATGCGCACTCGAGGTGAGTCATGAATAATGTCACAGGGTAACACTACCTCTGCGCCGTACACCATGAAGAAAGGTGTGTATCCGGTAGTGCGATTGGGCATGGTCGGCAGCCCCCAGAGTACGGAGTCGACCTCCTCAACCCAGTGCTTGTCTGATTCTTTCGAATACCGCACTAGTCTAGATTTGATGCCGCTCATAATAAGGCCATTGGCTCATTCGACTTGACCGTACTCGAGCTTGATGCCCAGATTAGCGCACCAGGTTTTCACTTTGTCGGCTATGAAATTTGAGCCGTTCTCGGCGATGATGTTGTGTGGAACAACATAACGGTGTACAACACCGGATATGAGTTCTATCACCGGCCCGAACTCGGACGTTTTAACTGGTTTGGCCTCTATCCACGTGAATTTATCCACCATGACCAGTAGGTATTTTTTTCTTACGGCTTCCTCCTTTAAGGGGCCCGACCATATCCAGTCCCCAGACTGCAAAAGGCCAAGTGAGGGGGATTGTTTGTAGGGCAGTGGGCGCATATGGCTTCGGTTGGCGAAGAGTTGGCATCTGACGCAACGTTGGAAAAGGTCCTGTGCATCTGCTCGGGCCGTCGGCTAATAAAACCCTGTAAGGAAGGCCTTGCTAACAAGGGCCCGAGCTGCAGCGTGGTGCCCGCTGAGACCGGTGTGAATCTCAGCCAGGAGCTGCCGCCCCTCCTCCTCGGAGATACATCTTTGAAGGACTCCGGTAGCGCTTTTCTTGTAGAGCTCTTCATCGTGAACCTTGTAGGCCTTCGAACGCCGGACAATGCGTCGGGCCTGATTCTGATCCTCAGGGAGTTCCTTCCTATTAAGGTAGGCCAAGAAGGGTTCGGCCCATGGGGCGATGACTGCCATAATGAGATGGGCTGACGGTGTTATTTTGCTGGCTGAGCCCCCGATGATATCGGTGTGTTCGGAATCGGGGGTTGTGTTCGGATCCGGACTAGAGTTGCCGCTCTCCCTTGCCACACCACGGATGGCTTAAAAGCCTTTCCAGAAAGATGTTAGGTGGGACGGGGTCGCGCTTGGCGCCGATGCGAGCAAGGACATCCGCCGATTGATTACTTTCTCGGGCCACGTGATGAAACTCGAGCCCCTCGAACCGAGCCGAGATTTTTAGGATGACATTACGATAAGCTGCCATCTTCGGATCTTTGGCATGAAAGTCTCCATTTATTTGAGATATTGCGAGGTTTGAGTCCCCGTGCACTTCCAGGCGTTGTATGCCCATGGAGACAGCCATTCGAAGGCCATGCAATAAGGCCTCGTATTCGGCTGCGTTATTAGAATCTGTGTATAATATTTGGAGTACGTACTGGACGACGTCTCCAATGGGGGACGTTAAAACGACGCCCTCTCCTACTCCTTCCAGCATTTTGGAACCATCAAAATACATAACCCGGTTGGAGTATGTGTCGTACTCTTTAGGGAGTTCGGCCTCTGTCCATTCGGCGACGAAGTCAGCCAGTATTTGGGATTTAATTGCTCGACGCGGTTTGTATGTTATGTCGAATGGAAGGAGCTCAATGGCCCATTTGGCAATCCGGACCGTAGCATCGCGGTTGTTTATTATGTCATTGAGTGGTACTTCGGAAGCCACCGTGATCGAACACTCCTGGAAGTAGTGTCGTAGCTTCCAGGATGCCATGAAGACCGCGTATGCTATCTTTTGATAATGAGGGTACCAGGATTTGCATGGTGTGAGGGCAGTGGATACGTAATATACTGGCTTCTGAAGCGGGAATTTGTGTACGTCCTGTGCTCGTTCAACGATGAGAACGGCTCTCACCACCTGGTGTGTTGTCGATATGTATAATAACATGGGTTCGCCGATGTTCGGCGCGGCCAGGATTGGGTTGCTCGCCAGAAGGATTTTTGTTTCTTCCACTACGGCCGTTGCCGCATCCGTCCACTCAAAGTGATCGGTGCACCGTAGAAGGCGATAGAGTGGCAGTGCCTTTTCTCCCAATCTGGAGATAAAGCGGCTTAAAGCTGCCACGCAACCGGTGAGTTTTTGGACCTGTTTAAGGTCCGTTGGCGTAGCCAATTGTGACAAAGCTCGGATTTTGGCTGGATGTGCTTCAATTCCTCTATTGGAAATGATGAAGCCCAGCAGTTTTCTAGCGGGGACGCCGAAAACACACTTTTCTGGATTGAGCTTAATGTCATATGCACGGAGGTTGTCGAATATGAGATGTAAATCATCTATGAGTGTTTCGACGTGTCTAGTTTTGATGACGACGTCGTCCACATATGCTTCAACTGCCTTGCCAATCTGTTTTTTCAGGCATGTTTGAATCATGCGTTGGTAGGTGGCGCCGACATTTTTGAGCCTGAAGGGCATGGTGTTGAAGCAGAATGGCCCGTATGGGGTAATGAATGTTGTTGCAGCTTGATCGGACTCCTTCATTTTAATTTGATGGTATCCGGAATATGCGTCGAGGAAGCACAGTGAGTCATGTCCTGCGGTAGCATCAATGATCTGGTCGATGCGGGGGAGGGGGAAGGGATCCTTGGGGCAAGCCTTATTGAGGTCTTTGTAATCGACGCACAGGCGCCAGGATTTGTCCTTCTTTGGCACCATCACCATGTTTGCCAGCCAGTCCGAGTGTTTTATTTCTCTAATGAATCCGGCCTCGATTAGTTTGGCTAGCTCCTCCCCCATAGCTTGACGTTTGGGTTCGGAAAAACTCCGCAGTCTTTGTTTGACCGGTTTATATCCCTTCAATATATTGAGGTTGTGTTCAACCAACTTGCGTGGGATTGCTGGCATATCAGAAGGGTGCCAGGCGAATATGTCCCAGTTCTCGCACAGGAACTCTCGTAGCGCGGTGTCAACCGTTGGGTCTAGTTGTGCTCCAATAGATGTTGTCTTCTTGGGGTCCGTTGGATGGGCTTGGAATTTGACTATTTCTTCTGCCGGTTAGAAGGAGGTGGATTTGGGTCGTTTGTCTAGGATCACATCGTCCCTATTCCTCATGGAGCGTAGTGCGGTTAATTCTTCGGCTGCAAGGGCTTCGAATAGTGCCTCAAGGGCCAGGGATGCGGTTTTATTTTCGGTGCAGAGTGCTATGTTCGGATCACTGGCGAGAGTGATTATGCTGTTAGGCCCGGGCATCTTAAGCTTCATGTACCCGTAATGGGGTATAGCTTGGAAGCGTGTAAATGCCTCTCGCCCCAAGAGGGTGTGATATCCACTATTGAAAGGGGCCACTTGGAAGGTTATCTCTTCAGATCCATAATTCTCCAGCGTGCCGAATACCACATCATGTGTGATTTTTCCCGCACACCGCGCCTCCCGACTGGGAATGATTCCTCGGAAGGTTGTGATGCTTTGCTCAATGCGGCTCCTATCTGTTTCCATTTTGTGGAGTGTATCCTCATGGATGAGGTTTAGTCTGTTGCCGCCGTCTATGAGGACCTTGGAGAGCTGAAAGCCGTCCACGATTGGACTGAGGACCAAGGCGGCTGGTGCTCGGACTGTCCTGTATTTGGGTTCGTCACCGGCACTAAAAGTTATAGCCGTGTCGTTCCAAGGGTTTATTGCTGCAATTTGGCAGACTTCGGCGAGTTCGCGTAGTGCCGTTTTGCGCCTATTATTTGAAGCAAGTGTCTCGAAGAACATCAATACTTTGAGGTCATCGTCTTCTGGGGGGTGTTATTCTGGGGTATTCTTGGTGAGGATATCCTCGCCACTCATGGCCACTTGTCGGAGTATCCAACATGCTCTAAGGCTGTGGGTCGGTATGTTATCCGGTGTTGTGTGTATTTTGCATGGCCCATCGAGCCATCCTTCCAGAACTGTTCTGTGCCCCGAAATGGGCTTATATTTCTTTACTATTGGACCGGGCATGCCACGAGGGTTCGCCCTTTTCCCCTGAACGAGGGGTTGAGTGGGGGCCGATGATTCCCAATGGGCCGCCTGAGTTTTCCAGGCGCTTTCCATTGCGCTGTACTTCTGTATGATAGTTGCCGAGTCAGCGAAGTGTAATATGCAACGGCGGTTGATGGCGTTGAGGATTCCTTCGTCCGTGCAATTGTTGAGGAACGCTAAGATCGCGTCTTCGTCGCGGCAATCTTTAATCTTGTCTTTGACAAGGAGGAATCTGGCCCAGAAGTGGTGGACCATTTCCTGAGACTGTTGTTGTATGCTCATGAGAGCACTTATATCTGAGTGGGTGGGTGGATTTAAATCCGAACCCTGACCCAATTTTGGATCCGGAGTCTTAAGATCCTCCAAACTTAACAGTTCGGGCTCCGGGATATCAACTGATTTCTTAGGCCCGTTGTTCGATTTTATGTTTGGAGGGTAGGATGTATCTCTTCACAGGTGAGTGTCCGGCTCTTAGAGGTTGGAGATCTGAATATAGTCTGTCCTCAGTATAGAGGAAGATTTGTCATCTCGGTCCTCGACTACCGCTATCTAGTGGGTGATCGATGGAGAATTAATTTCTCTCTGATCAGGTTTAAGCCCAATTCGATCATAGTCTGTAGCGACCCCCAGGGTAGCGATGCGATCTAGGAGCTTGTTTAAAGACGAAAGCTCCGCCGGATCCATCTGCTTGGAGTGCTCGGAATCAATACGAAGGGAATTTTTGACGACCTAAGAGGTCATCGTCGGCTTAACAGCCGAACGGGTGGTCATGGTAAAGCCGCCCAGCTGGAGGGTTTTGCCTGGGGCCAGTGCTCCTCTAGAGGTGATGTTGTCCTTGAGAATGAGGCGAGCCATCAGTCCTATCTTCGATGTCATAGCGGAACTCTCAATGAAAGCACTAATGTTGGTGTCAAAACCGGCGGATCTCAGGTAGGGGGTCCCGAACTGTGCGTCTAAGGTCGATGGTAACCGGAGACAGGGGACACGATGTTTACCCAGCTTCGGGCCCTCTCTATGGAGGTAATACCCTACTTCCTGCCTGATTGACCTTGATGAATATGAGTATTACAAGAGTTTATCTACCACGAGATCATAATGGCTAAAACCCTAAAAGTCTAGCTTGTATGACTATGGCTATGAGTCTTGGCCTCTACAGACCTAGCCCTCCAGTTTATGTAGACAGTGAAGGGATCTAGGGTTACATAAGGTCGGTTTACAAAGAAAGGAATCTTCATATTCAATCACCGAGCTTGCCTTCCATGCCAAGGAGAGTCCCATCCAGACACGGGTGGAGTCCTCGGTCTTTGTATCTTCACATCCCATCAGTCCGGCCCATGGCCATTAGGCCGGACGCCCGAGGACCCCTTAGTCCAGGACTCCCTCACCCTCCACCCTTGTGGCCGCCTCGTGGCTCTTCTCACTTGCACTCCAAGTCTCCTGGGTGTCTTCTGGTCCAAGAAAAATCATCGCGAAAGTTCCATTCCGTTTGGACTCCGTTTGGTATTCCTTTTCTACGGAACTCTAAAACAAGGAAAAAACAAGAACTGGCACTGGACTCTAGGTTAACAGGTTAGTCCCAAAAATCATATAAAATAGCATGTTAATGCATATAAACATCCAAAACAGATAATATAATAGCGTGGAACAATAAAAAATTATAGATACGTTGGAGATGTGTCACCCCCCTATCGCACACGCTGGCAAGGCGACAATTTAAAATGCCATTGTGGAAGGGGTTAAAAACCGTTTGTATAGGAGCTCGTTGTACCAGTGGTGGCGGACTGATTACCTGAGGGGCCGCCTGGCCATCGCATCCTCAAGATGACCCGTGTGCATCACGGTAGCATGTATCTTTTACTATCATGTAATGGAACTCTTTTTTTCATGCATCAGTGAAACTTTGCTTTCTAAGTATTATGTGTGCTTGCTCTGAAGTTTGCCTCAGGAGGCATGCGCACTCGCGATCTCCCTTCTGCATGTCACACGAGCGGGGGCTGGACAAGGTGTCTATGCTTGGCTTAGACCCAGTAGCACCACTAAACCCAAGGGACTGAGCTCTGGCTCACGGGCCTGCTCTCGTGCACGTCACCTCACCAAGGTCCTTGGTACTTATTTCCTCGCATGACACCCATAAGCGACCTCGCGAGCGTGCACTGCCTTGCTACTGGCAAAAACTTGGTGGCAATCTCACTGATGCAGGGCGCAAGAAGCCTCATGAGCACCCCTCCACGGGAGGCCTCGCAAGCGCCGCCTCACGAGGTAGCCCATTGTGCCGCCTCCATCAAGTGCCCACAAGGGGCCTCGCGGACAAACACCCGTCGTGAGGCACAACCCGCAGGTGGCGGCGCGCCAAGCCGTGTAATCCGGAAAGATCTAAGTCAAAACACTTCTTGATCTTCTCTTACTGCATCTAAAGCTTTCTACCTCGCGACCTCGTGAGCGACAGTGGTTTCCTCACGCATGCCACTTGCACATCAAAGGGGGCTTCTTGAGCATCGCACCTCGGGAGCCCTTACCACCTCGCGGAGCCCTGCGCCCTCTGGCCTTGTTAGGCACGCGTCCTAGCATACCAGCGACGGTTGTAACACACTTGGGGGATGTGTCCTAGCGATGCAGAGCGGCAAAGCACGCAGAAAGGAAAATATGGGCTTCACAAGGAAGCAAACACGGCAGAAAGCATTAAAGATACCAAGTATTTACAAAACATCATCTTCACGCCCCCACGAGGTTGCATCAACTTGATGATAAAATAGGGGGAAAAAGGAGGCCTCAGTAGAGCAGGCGTTGTCGCCAATGACGTTGACATCTTCGCCGGAGCCATCATCGACGTGTGTGAACTTCTAGACATAGTCCGCCACATGGTCCCGCACCTCCTTCTTTAGCTCGTCGTGGAGCTCCGGTAGGACAGGGCTCATCACCTTGTTGAAGTCGAAGTCAGCGTCACCTTGGAGGAGATTGTTGAAGAGGCACATCATCGCTGTGGTCAGGAGGTCACGGCACTCCTCCTCGACGAGCTCATCTGCCTTCTTGGCCCCTTCCTCCAGCTTCCCCATGAGCCTAGTGAAGAAGTCGAGGTAGCTGGTCATTGTCGTCTAGCGGTTCCATGGTATTCACATTGGTGAAGCAGGCAACAGTCATGCGCGTGCTGCATCAGGGTGCAAAACATCTTGTTGCGCATGTGATGTTGCCCCAGCTCCCGCATGTGGGCATCCCTGGCCTACTCGACGACCTGGTAGACGCCACCCACCTGCGCCTGGAGAGACGCCAGCTCCTCCTCGGTGTTTTCCTTTGTCGTCACCGCCAGCTGCTTCGCAGCCTCGGCTTCCTTCAATTGCCTCTTGCGGCCATCGATCTCGGCCTTGAGCTCCTTCGGCTTCTGCATGAAGTGGTCCTGCTGGACCTTCAAATTTTCGCGGTGGTCCTTGACGAGTGCCTCACGCTCTATCTTGGACTTAGCCTCGGCGTCAGCCTTGTACTTTGCCTCTCGCTCCTCGAGTTGGGTGTTGGCCTTGGCCATGCGGGAGTTGTATGAGGCATGGGCTGCCGCCACCTGGCGGTCCAGCGTTGACAAGAGCTCGTGCTCTGCCTCGTACTCCGTGATGGTCCTCGCGAGCTCCCGCTGCTATATCTCGAGGTCCCGCTCTAGAGCCGCAAGGGCCTCATCAAGCTTGGTGAGTGATTGCTTGTACTTGCATTGGTATTTCCTAGAAGAGGAGTGGATGATGCAACACAGCAACGGTAAGTATTTCCCTCAGTTATGAAACCAAGGTTATCAATCTAGTAGGTGAACCAAGCAACACTATGTAAACAGCACCTGCACACAAATAACAAATACTTGCAACCCAATGCGTAAGAGGGTTGTCAATCCCTTCTCGGTATTGAGATAGATAAAATTGTATGTGATTTCATAAATGGATCTGGCAAAAACAAGAAATAAAATAAATAAAGAAATAAGTGCAACAAGGTATTTTTGGGATTTTGGAATAATAGATCTGAAAATAATATGATAGGAAATAGACCCGTGGGTCGTAGATTTGACTAGTGGCTTCTCTCGAGAAAATAGGAAATATGGGTAAACAAATTACTGTTGCACAATCGATAGAAAAGCAAATAATCATGACGATATCCAAGGCAATGATCATGTATATAGGCATCGCGTCCAAGATTAGTAGACCGACTCCTGCCTGCATCTACTACTATTACTCCACACATCGACCGCTATCCAGCATGCATCTAGTGTATTAAGTTCATGGAAAAAAAGAGAATGCAATAAGAACGAGGACATGATGTGGACAAGATCTATTCATGTAGGAATAGACACCATCTTTTTATCCTTAACGGCAACTATACATGCGTGTCATGTCTCCTTCTGTCACTGAGAATAAGCACCACAAAATCGAACCCATCACAAAGCACATCTTCCCATTGCAAGAAAAATCAATCTAGTTGGCCAAACCAAACAGAAGTTTCAGAGAAGAAATACGAGGCTATAAAGATCATGCATAAGAGAGTTCAGAGAAGAGTCAAATAATATTCATAGATAGAACTGATCATAAACTCGCAATTCATCGGATCCCAACAAACACACCGCAAAAAGTCATTACATCAAATAGATCCCCAAGAACATCGAGGAGAACATTGTATTGATGATCAAAGAGCGAGAAGAAGCCATCTAGCTACTGCCTACGGACTCGTACGTCTGTGGTAAACTACTCACGCATCATCAGAGGAGCACCAATGAGGATGATGAACCCCTCCGTGATCGTTTCCCACTCCGCCAAGGTGCCAGAATAGGGCTCTAGATTGCATCTCGTGGTTCTGGAACTTGCGGCGGTTGGAATTGTGTTTTGTCGACTCCCCTAGGGTTTCTGGAATATCTGGGTATTTATAGAGCTGAGAGATGGTGGAAAAGTTCACCGTGGGCCCCACAAGGCACCAGGGCGTGCATGGGGCCTCTGGCGCGCCTTGGTGTCTTGTGGGCCCCATGGGCCTCCTCTGGTACATCTCCTGGGCTCCCTGGGTCTCTTCTGGGCAGAAAAACTTCTCCAAAAAGTTTCACTGTATTTGCACTTCATTTGATATGGACATTCTGCAAAGTAAAAAACAGGCAAAAAACAGCAACCGACACTGGGCACTATGTCAATAGGTTAGTCCCAGAAAATAATATAAAGTTGCTAGAAAATGAATGTAAAACATCTAAGATTGATAATATAACAGCATGGAACAATAAAAAATTATATATACGTTGGAGACATATCAGCATCCCCAAGCTTAATTCCTGCTCATCCTCGAGTAGGTAAATGATAAAAACAGAATTTTTGATGTGGAATGCTTCCTAACATGTTCATCACATATTCTTTTTCTTTTGTAGCATGGACATTTGGACTTTTAGATGATTCAAAGCAATAGTCTATAATTGATATGAGGACATCAATACTCAAGCATATCAACAAGCAACAATGTCTTTCACAATGTCAACACTAAAGAAAGCTATCCCTAGCCCATCATGCTCAATCAATGATCCATTCATGAAACACACTTGAATATTAGCTACATCCACTGCACAAGTATGATTATAGTGCTCCCTAGTTGGTGCTTTACAAGAGAAGATGGAGACTCAAATAAAAATAAAAATTTCATAAAATAAATAGATAGGCCTTTCATAGAGGGAGGCCAAGATTTGTAGAGGTGCCAAAGCTCAAAGCTTAAATTAAGAGATAAAAAATAATTTGAGAGGCATGCTTTTACAATCAACGAAAACGACTGAGAATTCCTAATACTTTCCATGCTAGATACATCATAGGCGGTTCCCAAACATAAAATAAAGTTTATTCCTTTTTCCACAATTCTTTCACAATCCATGGCTAGTCGTATACACGGGTGCCTTCCATACCAACACTTTCCGAGGAATTTATTATTTGACAACATAAATAAAAAAATCATTTCGGGACTTGGCATCCTTGTTACCTTGCCACACTCTTGTGCAATGACAAGTGAATAAACAGCCATCTTGAGAATAACACATCTAGCATGGAAAAATATTGGTCACCCCCTGCCGCTTCATGAGCGGTACGGGCACACAAAAAGGAAATTCATTTTAAAAATTAGAGTTGGCACGCACAAATATACTTGGAACGACATGGAAATACCGCATATAGGTAGGTATGGTGGACTCATTGGCACAACTTTGTTTAAGGAGTTTGGATGCACAAGTATTATTCCCACTTAGTACAAGGAAAGGCTAGCAAATAGATTGAGAAGCAACGTACCAAAAAACGAAAACGATCATTAAACTTAACTAACACCTAATAATGCACCACAAGTAGGATGTAACTTCATTGAATGACTTTTGACTTTCATGTTTGCATAGGGAATCACAAACCTTAACACCAATATTCTTACTAAAGCATAATTACTCACCAACATGACTCACATATCACTATCTCAAAACTATCGAAAGGAATCAAGTTTATTTTGCCCAATGGTCTTTCATGAAAGTTGTTATATCCTTCTTGGATATCTATCACTTTGGAACTAGTTTCAGATATTACCATTGCTTATAACAAGCTCTCAAACAAATTTAAGTGAAGAACATGAGCATAAAAATTCATCTCTCAAAATAATATAAGTGAAGCATGAGAGAATTTCTTAAAAAAATTACTAACTCTCAAATTGATCTAAGTGGAGCATGAGAGTATTTATTTCAAAAATTAAAACACCATTGTGCTAAAAAAGAAATAAGTGAAGCACTAGAGCAATTCAATAGATCAAAAGTTTTAAGTGAAGCATACAGAGCAATTCTAACAAATCATAGCATCATTATGGCTCTCTCAAATAGGTGTGTCCAGCAAGGATAATTGTGACAAACTAAAAACAAAACAATCAAAGATTCATATAATACAAGACACTCCAAGCAAAACTCATGAATGTGACGAATACAAATATAGCTCCAAGTAAAATTATCGATGGTTGTTAAAAGAAAGAGGGGATGCATTCCGGGGCATCCCCAAGCTTACTTGCTTGGTTCACCTTGAATATTATCTTGGGGCGCCATGGGCATCCCCAAGCTTAGGCTATTTTCACTCCTTATTCCTTCATCCATCATGATCTCACCCAAAACTTGAAAACTTCAATCACACAAAACTTAACAAAACCTTCATGAGACCTGTTAGTATAAGAAAGCAACTCACCACTCTAAGTACTATTGCAAACCCATTCAAATTTTATTATTGCATTATACCTATTGTATTCTAATGTTACCATGGCTTATACCCTCCAATACAATCCATAGATTCATCAAAATAAGCACATAATGCAACGAAAACAGAATCCGTCAAAAATAGAATAGTCTGTAGTAATCTAGACTTTGTCCATACTTTTGTAACTCCAAATATTCCGAAAAATTAGGAAAATGTAGGCAATTTGTATATCAATCTTGTGTAAAAAATCAGAATTTTTCATAGCTTCTATGATTTTTAACAATTCAGTTACTCGACACAAAAGTTTCTGTTTTTCAACAGGATCAAATCAACTATCACCCAATATAATCCTAAAGGCTTTACTTGGAACAAAAAATAATTAAAACATAAAAACACAATCATAATAGAAGTATAATTGCGTATTTATTTGATAACAGAAAGAAAAACAAAAATTCAAAGATAACTATTGGGTTGCCTCCCAACAAGCGATATCGTTTTAGGCCCCTAGCTCGGCATAATGCATAGATTCAAGTATTGTCATCTTTGGTTTTTGATCCATAGGTTGCCCTCATGATTGATTCATATGGTGTCTTAATTATAGTTCTAGAGAAGTGTTTCATACCCTTTCTCAAGGGACACTGAAATTTAATATCCCCTTCTTTCATATCAATCACGACACCTATAGTTCGTAAAAACGGTCTACCAAGTATTATGGGACAAGACGGATTGCATTCAATATCGAGAACAATAAAATCTATGGGAACATAATTCCTATTTGCCAGAATAAGAACATCATTAGTCCTTCCCAAAGGTTTTTAATAGTAGAATCCTCCAAGTGCAAATTAAGAGAGCATTCTTCCAAGTTGGTAAAACCTAGTACATCACATAGAGATTTGGGAACTATGGAAACACTAGCACCCAAATCACATAAAGCAAAGCGCTCATCATTTTTAGTCTTGACTTTAATGGTGGGTTACCATTCATCATATAATTTTCTAGGAACTGAAATCTCTAATTCCAACTTCTCTTCTAAAGCTTTCATCATCGCTTCTACAATATGTTTAGTAAAAGTTTTGTTTTGTTCAGAGGCATTGGGTGATTTTATCATGGATTGTAACAAAGAAATACATTCAATCAAAGAACAACTATCATAATTAAAATATTTGTAATCCAAAAGAGTGGGCATAAATGATAAAAACCCTTAAAGTTTTGACCTCTCCAAACCCACTTTTATCAATTTTTTCAACAAGATTTTCACCCTCTAAATTGTTTGGACGCCTTCTAGCTAAAGTTGACTCCTCTTCAGTCCCTTTATCATCAAGTTTAATATTACTAAACAAGGAATCAATCGAAGAAACTACAATGATTTTAAGGTCTTCATCATTATGGTGAAAGCAATCGGTAGAAAACACTCTTTCTACAAATTCTCTTTTAGCTCTAAGCATAGTGTTTCTTTTCTTACTTTCATCCATGGAAACATATAAATCTTTAATTTATTCATTGACATCAACTTTGGGTGGAAAATTTTAATCTTGAGATTTTCTAGATCATATGAAATTCTATCAATGCTCCTAGACATATCATCAATCTTATTCAACTTTTGTTCTATCATAGTGTTGAAAACTATTTGAGCATTGATAAATTATTTAATATTGCTTTCAAGATCAGAGGGGTTCCTATTATTATTGTAAGAAGAGTTACCATAGTAACTACCATAATTATTAGAGGAATTTCCAGGAAAAGGCCTAGGATTAAAATTACCTCTATAAGCATAGTTATTATAATTGTTTCGCGAGACAAAATTCACATCTACGGAATCACTATTTTTCTCAATCAGAGTAGACAATACTAGCAACCAATTTCATAAGTGCATCAATTTTTTCACTCAAAGTACTAATTTCTTCAACCAATTTAACATTTTTACTAGTAGGTGCTCTTTCGGTGTGCCATTGTGAATAATTTTCCATGATATTATCTAACAATTTAGTATCTTAACCCAAAGTAATTTTCATAAAAGTACCTCTCGCGGCGGAATCCAAAAGATTTCTAGAAACAAAATTCAACCCCGCATAAATTTTTTGTATAACCATCCAAAGATTTAAACCATGAGTATGACAAATTCTTAGCATCAATTTCATTCTTTCTCAAGATTATGCAACATGTTCATGCTCAAGTTGCTTAAAATTCATGATTTGATTTCTAAGGAAAATAATTTTCACAGACGGAAAATACTTAGTAATAAAAGCATCTTTGCACTTATCCCAAGAATCGATATTATTGAGAGGCAAAGAAGAAAGCCAAATTTTTGCACGATCCCGCAAAAAGAAAGGAAATAATTTTAGTTTCACAATATCATTGTCCACATCTTTTTTTTCTTCTACATATCACACAATTCTACGAAAGTGTTTAGATGGGATGCGTCATCCTCATTAGGAGTACTGGAAAATTTCTCTTTCATAACAACATTCAACAAAATGGGTTGTTACTCTTGGGAGTATGTACCCCCATGCTATGTGTCACCTCAGCGCCCGTCACCCATTTAAATTTTGTTTTAAGAAAAAAACACCGGATATTATCACATGCAGAGACTGCATCAGATTTGGATGTTTGTTGACCGATCCATGCTTATAGGGAGTTGGCCAACTTTTCTTTATCTCTATTCTCACGGCAAAAATCAAGCGAATCGTACGAGGCAGAACGGCTGACGGCGGCTACGGCGACAACGATGATTTTACCGTTGCCTGGCTCTGCGCCGGTAGCGGCTACAACGACGACAACATTAAGCGTACCTACCTCAGCTGAACATGGAGCCCAGATATGTCCCGGTATTTACTTTCATTGAGTTCTTGATTCCTCTATATATTTGTTGTATCTAAATCCGATGCAGCAAGTAATATAACTCCATGGTTGCAATCAAACATGTAGGCATCACAACGATCGCATGCACGGCGTGGCCAATGGCACCTCGACGACAACCTCATGCAACCACAATGAGCAGCAGCCGAACCATGAATATGAGATTTGACTGGTGGAGAATCGTGTTCTCAACCACGTCTCGGGTCGCATGGCTGGTGGTGGTAAACCAACAACGCCCTCAGCCAATGTGCGGCAGTGAAATTTTGTTCAAAGTATTCACGATGAACCGAATCACAAGAGCAGATGCATTAGTAAATTAGCTAGCCAATCACACCACAATACTTGGATGTTTGGACATGTGGTAGTTTATACTACTATTTTTTCTAGTGGTCGTATACATCTGCATGCAGATGTAGAAGCAAAGAACACATGCGTGCTAGTTTGACATTCTTTTGGACGTACTCATTTTTGTCAAGATGAAACTTTTGGTATATAATACTTCTAAAATATAATTACTCAGTGTATAAAATATTTTATCAATGGTGTTTTAAAATTTTCTATTGAGATTTGGCACCAGATTTATATTGAAATGCTCCTTTACAGACAAAATATACCCTGATTTGTGCATAATAAAATCAGTATATAATCCTTTTGGCATAATCAGTATATTTTTCAGTTTTTTTAGAGAAAGAAACTACATGCCATTTTAATTTCTAAGCAGTACATACTACATTTGTATTAAGTAGTATATACCTTCACGTAAAAAATAGTATATACCTCCCTCCCTAAAAAAGGTAGTATATCCTCTTCTAAAAAAAAGAAGTATACACGCTTCAATAAAATAAACACTATATACATAATAACTTGGCAAGCGATATATACCCTTCAATAAAAGAACAATATATACGCCTTAACTTGGCAACCTGAATACAGCTACACTATAAAATTAATATAATATGCAAGTAGTATAAACTCCTTAGTCCTTAAAACAATATACTACTTCGGTTTCTACTACGTACTGCACAAAAAACAAGAAGAACACGTCAGTTCACATTTTGAATGAGGTATCACTTTTCGTAGCATCTAGTGGTAGTTATGAGCCACTAGGGAACTAATTAGCACATTTTTAGTAACTACAATGCCGGGTTTGTTAGAACCCGTCCTATTTGTCCTTCAACTCTCAACTAATCTGATCCACTAAGACTAGGAGTACATACTCCTGGGAGTATACACACACACACACACACACACACACACATCTGGGTTATTCTGTTTCGCGTTATTCTGTTACCCTACTTGAACTGACGTAGTTTACAGGTTGGACTGATGTGGTTTTCTACTTGAACTGATCTTCCTGCGTGTACGACGGGCGGATACAGGGGATGCAATGTGGAACTTCCCGGCATTCTCCGGCGCACTGTTGTCGGCCATTTGTTGCCAGAGGAGACATTTAAGGGGTTTCGCACGTGCGCGCGCTCACCTGGTCGTGTCTTGCGATCTCAAGTCACCGGAGGTGACGGCGTGGGCATTTGGCGGCGGACGTGTTTTGGGCGTTGGTGTTTACCATGGTGTTCATATGCCTCAATTTTACGCCCGGTTTGTTGTTTTGGATGTGAGAATTATCGGTGTGTTAGAGTTTTTGGAGATTAATTTCATCTGTAATTTTTTATTACAAGTTTTGGTGTTCTTAGTCATTTTCCAAGCCCGCCATGCAAATGTGTTCTTCTTTTTCTGTTGTTTTACTTTCGAATTGGCGTTGCAGGGAGAGATATGAGGATTGTATGAAAAGATTTGTGTTGTCAATTTTGCTTCTTTAAGTTGTTTCTACCCCGGATTCCCATGTTATTTGGTCGTTGGCGGAGGTGGTGTATGGCGGCTGATGTAGCCTGCGATTTCTTGTAATCTGGTCAAACTGTGTAATAAAGTTGCTTCTTTTTTAGTGTTGTTTGAATTGATGTTGTATGTGTAGTTGGACTGCTCTGTGTCAAAGTTGTCTTACTGTGTGTTGCCATCGGAGTAAGTATTTTCTACTGGCTGCCTACCCATACCTCTGCACTTTGAGTACAAATCCCGAGCCCTCTGTCACTTTCATTCCACCAGTTGCAAGCAAAGAAAAGCGAGATGGATCCTGAGCTGGGAGAGGTCACAGAGGAGGAGGGGGATGCCGTCGATGTGAGGGCTGCGGTAGCGGAGCAGAGGAGGAGGAGGAGGCGCAGGCATAGGCAGATGGCACGACGTGCTGCCGAGGAGGAAGTGGAGGCAGAGTTCAACAGACTCCTTGCGCGCAAGGTGATGGACACTTGCAACTCCAATGAACTGGAGCTTCTTTGCCCAGAGGGAGGGCAGGGGAAGGAACCATATTCAGATCACCAGTTGGGCTAGGGTGAGAGCAGCCACGGCTCCACATCCATCCACCAGGGCCAAACGGTGTCGTTTCTTTGATCGTTATGACTGAAGTACTAAATATTATGTTTTTAAGATTGTGTTGTGAGGGAGCGGATGTTTGAATGACTAAATGAATTCAACTGTCTACCTCTGAATGTGTTGTTGTTTCTGCATATGTTTGTTATGTGCAGTTTTTGAACTGCTGGTTTATCTGAAGTTGAAGTGATTTACGGTCAAATGTTGCATGGCTTGTATAATAACTATTTCCTACCAGCTGGCTGCCCACCTGCCTATTAATTATTTTTATAATCTGCAAGTCTCCCTGGCTATAAATGATATCCATCTATGTGTGGTGTGTGGCTCAGTCTCCCCTCCTTTTCCTTCCTTCTTCCAGAATCAGATCTAGGTTTCTCCCTCTTCTCTCCGTTGTTTTCTTCGTTGTTCCTGTGTCTTCCATGGAGGATTGTTCATGCGGATGTCTAGCAAAGATGGCGCGCATAGCTGACAGCTGTGTGTACGAATCTGGTTTGGAGCTCACCGAGACTCAGCGCCGTGGGCAAATTTCTTATCTGTTGTACAACAACCATGGGTTTCGTGCACCCTATGTTTGTCGCCTGACGGTTGGGGACTTGAAGAAATCATGGGTATGTGTTTCTATTCGTTTTGTTTTCTACTTTTTGTAGGTCTCTTTTTGAATCCCATGGACTGAATCTGTAGTTTAGTTTTATCAATAGTTTGTCTATAATTTTTATTCGGTTTTGTCAGAATTTAACAGTAGGGATTTGTGTGTGTATTTGTTCATTACTTAACAATATTTTATCCATTTTTGTATAATCCTTGATCTTTTTTGTCAGATTTTTTACTATAGGTGTATTGGTATGTATATTTCTTCAGTTTAGTCAGTTCATATGACTAGTTAGTTTGGTGTTTTTGTGTTGGTTCAGATTTTTCTTTTCAGTTTGTTATGCAACCGTTCCTAGATCTATGTAAAAATTCAGTTATGTCAGGTGTTCACTTTGTATTCTACTCCCATGCCCATTTGCAGAAAATGTCACCCAGGATCGGGATTGTTGCTCCTAGTTCCGAGATACTGAAGATGGAGACTTCATAAAAAAAGGGTATCAGTTGATGGAAGTTGCCTACCACATCGACTTTGATGGTTGCATCAACCTAACACTGGGTAGAAGGAGTTTGTGGCAGAGTCTGGATTTGAGGATGGTGATGTGGTTATGGTTATGTTCTCCACGGAAGATGGCTCTCTGACCTTCAGAATTTATGTGTTGTAGGTTTTAATGTGGCAAATGACGCATGTTGTGAGATTTGTGTGTGTTTGATTATGTTGCAGTATTTTTTCTTTAAAACATTTGCATGTGAGATGGTTGAATTCTATGGTATTATCAGATGGTTTGGAACAATTTATGTAATGCTTTCTTATTTTTTTGCTCAAGCATAACTGTTTTTTATATATACTTTATATTTGAACTGGAACAATTATAGTTGAACTGATGGGCATCCTTTGTTTTGACTGGGATATTTTCATGTACATAGCTCGCAGATGGAAAATATATGCTGATGATGTTTTTGGACCCCTTTTGCGTTTTGAGTTTGCTGAACTTACATGTTGTCAATGATAGTACTGAACTATTTAGGTTGTCAATGGCCAATCAAATTTGTTTGTTGTATAGCATTTTTTTCTTACTTTTTTACATGAATTTTAGAGCACAATTTTTCTTTTTCCAGATGAATAGTGATAGTTCTAGTATTTTTTAAAATAAAAAGAATTTAACATTTGCTGAACAGTACTAATTTTACTTGAACCTTATGAATTGTTGTAGTTGAACTTTTTATAAATTTGTTTCTAAATTTTTTATTACAATCTTCTACGTTTAATTTTCCAAAAAATATATATGTATTTATTTTTTTAGTTCTTACAATTAACATGTGTTTGAACTTTTTACACTATTTGTTTTGAACTGATTTCTTGTGAGGTTTTTTTAAAATTATCTACATTTGTTTCTTTATTTTGGTCGTGCGTGATCGATTGGAATTTTGTAATGGGGCGAACTACTGTATTGGGCCATCCGCCGGAGTCATTGTTTTCGGCCAAGATAGCTCTTCCGCGCGGCTGTGCAGTGCGGCGTGAGCGTGCGCTATACATTTAGACCCACCTCGCTAGTCGAGGGGGCTCTAGACCTGTTTATAAGCGCAGCCGAGGCTCACTGGTTGAACTCCTCTGAATACTTACCTGAGTGCTTATACACGGCGCTCAACCTCTGTCATGACCTATGGGCCCTGGTGGGGTGGCCCGGACTGGTTTACAAAGTATTCGCCGGTTGTTTCGTGGTTGGCTTGAGTCCTAGTACCCAACTGCGTTGGGCCGGCCTATCCCTTGGGGCGGCCAATATTTTTGATTCTTAGCATTTTTTCTTTTCTAGTTTCTATGATTTTTTTGCCTAATATAAGCATTTTTTAAGTACTGAATGTTGTCCTCTACTTGAACTGACAACTTTTTTTATAGTGTGTTTCCCTCGCTTTCTCATTGTTGTCATTCTTTCTCGGCATTTTTTTTTATTTTTTAATGAATATCTGGGTAAGATGTATAGGGACCGCACCAAGTGGCATTTTTGTACTGATAGATTTTTTCGTATGGACAGAAGAACATCTATATTTTTTAGGGTGTGTGGGTGTGGGGCGAGTCTGTAACATGACTTGCCCCCGCACCGAGGGGCGTAGTTGTACTGACACATCTTACTTGTATGGACTTGCCCCCATTATCTATCTTAGGGTGTGTGGGTGCGTGTGGGGGGAAACAAAATAACCACATTGCGCCTGTCAAACGAGCGCACTGCCGCGTTAGCGCGAGGCCGAGCCGGGGGGAGGGACCTCCCCTCCCCCATCCCGGTGAGGCCGAGCCAGGAACGAGTCGTAGTAGGCAACGACGCGGCGTGCCGTGGCGTCGCATGCGGAGGCGAGTCTGTAACATGACTTGCCCCCGCACCATACCGCACCGAGGGGCATAGTTGTACTAACACATCTTCCTTGTATGGACTTGCCCCCATTATCTATCTTAGGGGTGTGTGGGTGCATGTGGGGGGGAACAAAATAACCACACTGCGCCTGTCAAACGAGCGCACTTCCGCGTTAGCGCGAGGCCGAGCCGGGGGGAGGGGGTCCCGACCCCCCTCCCCCATCCCGGCGAGACCGAGCCAGGAACGAGCCGTAGCAGGTGATGACTCGGCGTGCCGCGGCGTCACATGCAGAGGCGAGTCCGTAACATGACTTGCCCCCGCACCGTACCGCACCGAGGGGCATAGTTGTACTGACACATCTTCCTTGTATGGACTTGCCCCCATTGTCTATCATAGGGGTGTGTGGGTGCGTGTGGGAGGGAAACAGAATAACCGCACTGCGCCTGTCAAACGAGCGCACTTCCGCGTTAGCGCGAGGCCGAGCCGGGGGGAGGGGGTCCCGACCCCCTCCCCCATCCTGGCGAGGCCGAGCCAGGAACGAGCCGTAGCAGGCGACGACTCGGCGTGCCGCGGTGTCGCATGTAGAGGCGAGTCCGTAACATGACTTGCCCCCGCACCGTACCGCACCGAGGGGCATAGTTGTACTGACACATCTTACTTGTATGGACTTGCCCCCATTATCTATCTTAGGGGTGTGTGGGTGCGTGTGGGGGGAAACAAAATAACCACACGGCGCCTGTCAAACGAGTGCACTGCCCGCATTAGCACGAGGCCGGGCCGGGGGAGAGGGACCCCCCTCCCCCATCCCAGCAAGGCCGAGCCAGGAACGAGCCATAGCAGGCGACAACGCAGCGTGCCGCGGCGTCGCATGCGGAGGCGAGTCCGTAACATGACTTGCCCCCGCACCGTACCGCACCGAGGGGCATAGTTGTACTGACACATCTTCCTTGTATGGACTTGCCCCCATTATCTATCTTAGGGGTGTGTGCGTGCGTGTGTGTGGGGGGGGGAAACAGAATAACCGCACTGCGCCTATCAAACGAGCGCATTGCCGCGTTAGCGCGAGGCCGAGCCGGGGGGAGAGGGGGTCGGGACCCCCCTCCCCCATCTCGGCAAGGCCGAGCCAGGAACGAGATGTAGCAAGCGACGACGCGGCGTGCCGCGGCGTCGCATGCGGAGGCGAGTCCTTAACATGACTTGCCCCCATTATCTTATCTTTTTTAGAGGAAAAACCAACACCGTTATGAAGTATTATTTCATTTGTACTTTTTTTATAATTTTTATTGTACTGTTGTGAGTTACTATTTGTACTTTAGCCGTTTGTTTTCTCCCTCTATATTAATTTTTTATTGTATTTAATTTTTTCTATTATCTTTAGTAACTGCCCAGAGATAGTGGGCTTTACCAAGATTGTGGGCTTTAGCGTCAGTTTTCGCCCACTCACCTTTTAACCTCCGCTCTCCCCCGTTCCGCTCCGATCCCCTCCACAAATCGATTCCGTCTTCGTTCCCCTCTCTTCTCTTCTCGCATGGAAGTTGCTTCTCCTGTTTCGCCGCGGGAGCGTCGGCCGGCGGGTTGAAACCCAAGGGTGGAGGTCTGGGTGCTCTATTTGCTCCTTTTGCTCTGCCATCGACTGCCCTTGCGTACCCTTATGTACAGATTGTCCCTCTATTTCTAAGCTATTGCTCTCTTGCTGTCTCAGGCTGGATTTGCTAGGGTTCCTTTGCTCTTGAACGAGCGGTTCGCGACAGTGATACTGGATTCCGTGGCGGATTTTGTGTTTGCTGGTAAGAGTTTTGCTTTGTATGGCGTGCTTCGTTTCTGAAATAGGTTAGAGCCCTAATTTTTGTTCATGTGTCTTGCAGATCTGGTTCGGCAGATTTTAGGTCTGTATATCTCAATGGGTACATCATCCAGTATGGACAAGTTGAATGCAGGTAATTTTCCCTGTAATTTAGATGATGTTTTAACAGATCTAGTTTTTAGGTTGTATAGGTGTTGTCGTATCGAATTTATAAGTTGTATGTATTTTGATAGCTGTTAATTTTGCCCTTGAATGTGTGGTGTGTATAGTTTTGGCGGTTGATGTGACCTGCAGACAGGTTGTAGTACTGATCACCATGTGTAGTTTGAACTGCTGTCCTGGCATTTGAATAGTCAGTGAAGAACTACTATGATGTTGAAAGAGTTGTCATTTTGAAGTTTGTTGTGCCAGTGGTCGATTGATATTGTTTTATTGGGTGCACTTGTAGTGTTCATATAGTTGAACTGATTGCTTGTTCCTGTACTTTTTAGCTAATTATGATGTTGTTGCAGATGTTGGAGTGTCGGTGCCTCCTGATTCTGACAAATCAAAACACTTAAAAGATCTTGTGAATGTTATTTTTGAGACACAAAATCCTCTAGAAGAACTTGTGAGTGTTGCTGGTGTTTCCCTTATATTTGCTCTTTTTTATCAGCCTTGAATACATAAATATGCTTAGCTACAACCGTTGTTCCTTTTGTTTGTGTATGATGCTATGCGCTTTATTTATCTTGTCTCTGCAATGTTAATTGTGTTTTAATTTTATATGTGCGTGCTTATGTTATTGGTTTATGCAGTTAATGACAACCATGGTGCTCCTGAGGACATTGCCGATGTTGTCAAAGATATTAATGATGGAATGTATTCTCTTAACGTTGATGATGGTGATGGGAGCTTGCAGTTGTCTGTTACTCAGTCACAGAGTGTTGATGGCACTGAGCCTGTTACTCAGGCTGAGGATGTTTCTATGCAGTTACAGCTCGAGAATGAAAGGATAAGAAAGAAGAAGTTTGATTTCCAGAGGAGAAAGGAGTTGGAACGGCGTCACAAGGCTGCTTGTGTGCAACGAAGTGATGCGGATGTTGCTCAAGCTCCTAAAGGTGTAGGTGATGAAGGTGGTGACGCGGCCTTTTCATCTGTTGATGCTGGATCTCATGGAAATGGCATGCCTGTGAAGACAAACCTGATGCAGACTCGTTTGACGCAAGTATTTACTCGTGATGCAGTTAAGGAGAAGAAAGTTTTTTTGAAGAGGAAGATGTCAGATCGAAATCCTGATGGCACACAAAGGCGTAGCCCACGTGTGAAAGCTGGTTCCCAACCTGGTAATAGCAAAGCTGATGGAGATAGTGTTGCTGTGAAGATTGGTCCAAGCACACTTGGTGGCTCCCCTATTTGTCGGAGTCCACGAGTTTTGACAAATAAGAAGCCTTCTTCATCTCCTCTTCCAGAGTGCTCTTTGTTGAAAGAAAATAAGAAGCGTAAAGTTGTTCCTCCGAAGGTGAACAAAGGTGTGAAGAAGCGTGCTCGTGTCAAAGCTGAAGATGTTGTATCTGAAGAAGATTATATCAAAGTTGACTCTGAAGATGAATTTGCAGTGGTACGTGTTTGTACTCTATGTTACTTACTAGTTGTACTTGCAATGATTTAATTGTGTCTGGGCTGGTATGCTGGCCAGGTGAGGCTGGTCATTGTTTGCATCAATTGAGGGTGGTACTGATGTTGTTTTAAGAGTTGAACTTGTGCAATCTTTTCTTTTTTCTACTTGCCTTCATATGCTTGTTTTGTTTTCTATATTCATTTATTTAAGTTGTGGCTTCTTTATTTTCATTTACAGCTTGTTAGCGTTATGAGTCCGGTCAAGCCGGTGAGAGGCAATGCCAGAAAAGTTGCTTTGGATGAAGGTGACCAATGGCGATTGAACTTAACTATGCGATGTTTGTTGGGAGAGGTTGATGCTTGTGCTAAATTGCTTGAGAGTCGCCATGTGGCTAGGGTTCATGCAGCTGGTTTTGGTTCTATCTTCAAGTGGAAGGTGAAATCTAACATTTCCCACCCTCTGATGGGAGCTTTGTACCTGAGGATAGATCCTGATATGATAACTCTTTACATGGGTGAGTCTAATAAGAAGCTTCGCATCACTAGCGATGGTATACAACAACTATTTGGGTTCCCTCGTGGTGGTCGTTCTGCACCAAGACCGTCAGAGGACGGATATGATGACGCTCTAATGAAGTTAAGATCGGAGCTTAACATTAGCAGGAACAAAGATATCAAGACAAAGGATTTGAGGGATAGGCTCAGGGTGCTTGTCAAGGATCCTAGCAAAGATGACCTTGCTCTGAAAGTGTTCTTCATTATTGTGTTTATGAAGGTTGTGTTGCCTGGTGCCGCTCCGCGTGTTTCCAGAGAGGCAGCAATGTTTGAGGGTCTCGTCATTGAGGACATGGCTAATATGGATTATTGCCATCTTAGAAGGGCTGTTGTCAGGTACCAAGATGGTGTTACCATGGGGAAGGCAATCACAGGCTGTGCTATAGGGCATGTACTAATGTACCTTGACTGGCTTATCCGTGTCAAGACTACGGAGCCTGACATGCGAGTCCCCCGCATATGTTTCATGGATCCTGTCAAGCTTTCCGATCTGGTTGCAAATTTGATTAAAAAGACAACGTGGATCCAAAGACTTGTGTGTTTGGGAAGCTTCTGGTGAGTTTTATTTCTTTCGTGTCTTGCAGACCTTTTTTATTTAGGTATAGCTATTTTTGCTGGAGCGAACATGTGCACTAAAGAGTTACCTGTTTGGATTTTGTCATTTCTTAAGCTTTGTGAAGTTTAGGTACGATTTTTAGTACTGTTGTTTCATGTGTGGTTGAACTGAATATCTTTGTTCAACTGGCCTGTTGGTAAATACTAACAAATTGGCACTGACAGTTAAAGATTGATAGTGTTGTTGATTTAAATCTGTTAATATGATGTTTATTTTTTCCTGTGTGTTGCATTGATTAATTAACTCTTTTGTCCCCTTGTTTGTAGTGGGAAAATCAAGAGGAGGTTGTTTTTTTTCGAGTGTATAAACCGCCAGTCCTGGAGATGCCGTCGTCTCAGGTTCCCAAGATTTCATCTCTGCACGATGAGTTGAGAGGTGGCCATGGTGTTGAGGGTGTTGGTTATCTTCCCCCTGGCCCTAGTAAGGCTAGTACTTCACAGAGGCAGGGTTTTGGTATTGATGTTGTTGTTTCTGCGTTGGAGCGCGCTGAGCATATTTTTAGTAATGTGTGTTTTGAGCTGCAAAAGGTTCCAACTACAGTTGAGCGTCTGAGCTATATCAATGGTATCCTTCCTGAAGGTCATCAATTTAATGTTGAGGAAGCAGTGGACTATATTGAGATGGAGAGAATTTTTATTGGTGATATGCGGGGCGGCGCTGCTGATCTAGTTCAGAGCTCGGTTCGTCTGTTGAACAACATGAAGCATTTCAAAACTATGCAAGACTCTCGCTGCAAGCCATATGAAGAAAGTGCAAATGTTGTTATCAAGCAGATTGAGCAGGATGAGGCTGCTGCCATCGACAGCAGGGCTGGTGATGGTACTGAGGCTAATATTTCTGATCACCATATCTCTTTTTTTGGTCATTTGTTTTTAGATCATGATGCCTCTATTCAAACCTATGATTTTACCAAAGGATAAGAAAGTAAACCACTTTTCCTTATATGTCATGAATCAGTACCGAAGTAGCGTTGACATCCTTGACTCTTTACCTTATCCGAAGAACCATAGTCCTTCAAAGAACACTTATCATAAAGACTGCGAGAAGATTGTGAGTGACATTTATTATATGTACTGGATTAATTTTTCCGCATCTTTGTTTCTGCTTTTCTGAGACGTGAAAATGTGTGGTTTCTTTTCTTTTTTATAGATCTCTAGATTTGTCCAAGTAATGAAGGTTGTGTATGGTGATGCTCAGTACAATGCGAGCAAGCAGCCCAAATGTGAGCTTTTTGCAAAGAAACCAACGTTTGTCAAGGTTCCACTTTAAGGGGCGAATGAATGTGGCCATTATACTCTAAAGTATGCGGGGTCCTATGATGGTCAAAAGATCGTTAAGAACATTCTAAATAATGACGTGGGTTCTAGTTGAGCTTTTCACTTTTCTATGTTTGGCTGATTGTGTATTCTTCTTTTTACGTCTCATGATTTTTGATAATTTATTTTATTGTTTTGCAGCCTTGTATTGTTGATTGGAACGCTGAGGATCTGTATGGAGTTGTGTTCAACCGGAATAACCAGCTTCTGGTGACGGAGCTTCCCAAGGAGGTTCAGGCTTTGGCT
Source organism: Aegilops umbellulata (assembly GCA_032464435.1). Lineage (NCBI taxonomy): Eukaryota > Viridiplantae > Streptophyta > Magnoliopsida > Poales > Poaceae > Aegilops > Aegilops umbellulata. The sequence continues at coordinate 195,002,061 of CP136055.1, forward strand.
CCTGGTGCATAGAAGAAATGATCATCATTTGCATAGTGAAATGGATAGTTGTGTGATATATCTCTTGAAAGCATTGTAGGCTTTGTTTGTAGTGTTTGGATGTCTTGTCAAGTACTATGTAATAACTGATATATTTTGTGTTGTGTTTAAGTGTGGCACAATGTTTAACAAACTTTTTTTCCATGATGATAGTGTGGTTGAATAGCTGTTTCACTTGTTTATGTTTCATTGGGAATTCGTTTTGGTTAAGTTCTATTTTTTGTACTAAAGTCTTATAAACTAGTTGAACCAAAAACACCTTTTTCCAAGTTCATTACGAGTTGTTGCTGGAAAAGTGAGATTTATTTTATTTTCATCTGTCCCAATCTAGGTTGGACCTTTATAGTTTATGTACCCTCTTTTCTTGTACTTATTAGTACTGAATCGTAATCTCATTCAGTGTATGGCTTTTAAAATTTGGTGTCACGATAGCACTTGTGGATCTAGGGTGAATGGAGTGACGCTTCCTTGTTATGCATAACTGATTTCATATAATGTATTAGAACTAAAGTTCTTTTTTGTGATTGAAATTATTTACGACCAAGTTACTACGTGATCTCTAGCCAGATTTTATTTAAGTATAAGAAATTTAGCAAAATTTGAGAGCCAAATTTTTGTTTGAACTTCTTGAATTTTAGTAGTTGAACTTCATAGTAAAAGTTAAAGCACTGGTTTAATTAGCTACATTTAACGGATAGCCGTATTAAGTTCATAATTAGTTCACTAGTCAATGTGGGTTGATGCTTCTGTTGTTTGTTTTTTGTTAATTTTTGTCCTTGGTTGAACTGTAATCTATTTGATTGAATCTTGGCCTTATTTCTCAAGGCATTAATTGGTATCATCATAGCACTTACTGAATAAACTAAGTTGTACTGAGATTTCAATTGTACTGGTACTTTGATCATTTTTTGTGTTGTTTGAAACTAGTACCTCACTGGTCAATGTGGGTTGATGCTTCTGTTGTCTTTCTTGTGATTTTTCTGCTTGGTCGAACTGATATCTTTTTATTTAGTTTTGGACTTCTTTTTTTCTAGGTTGTGGTTCTTCTCAAGGCAATGTTTGGTATCATCATAGTACTTTCCGTATAGACTAAGTTGTACTAAGATTTCAGGTGTACTATTATTGTTATTCTTCGTTTGTCACTGTTTTAGGTAATGTGAACTGAAGCTTCATGTTCCTTTTTATTTTTGTAGAATGAATGTACTGTGTGTTCAAGTGTACCAGTACTTTCAATCCTAGCATGCTAGTGACTAGGAAATACGTACTGATGGTTCTTTGTTTTTCCTGTTGCAGTACTTAGTAATTTTCTAACTACTATTAGCATGATGTTGTTAGTATTGAACATTGTCCTTGGCTGAAACTTAGTCTTTTTAGTATTCTTCTGAAACTAAAAACTGATTTTTAGTGTGATAGTACTACCGTACATGATTAAGCTGTACTTAGCGTCCAATGCTACTGTTTGCTATTGTCCTTAGTTAGTCTGCAACTGTTTTTTTGTGAAAATAACCATGTGTGATTTGTTGCTCCATGACTATTGTTGCATAGCAGGCATCAAGTTTCATTCACAACCTACTTCAACTTCAAATGATGGATAAACAAAATAGGAAGCTAGCAAACTTGTTGAGCGACATAAGAAAACGATGTACTTGATAGACATAGGCAAACTTGTTCAAATCGTTGGCACACATAACATAAGGAAGCTGGTTCAACCTAACGAAAAAAACTTCAAATCTGAAACAACAAGATTAAGGACAACCAGAAGCGCGAGCAACATGAAGGCAGACTTTCATGCCTCTTTATCCCGCGAAGTTGCAGTGGTAGTAGGGGTCAGCCTCCTGCTCTTTTGAAATATCCCAACCTGTCATGATGTTGTTGATTATCTTCCATGACTTGTACGTGGCGTACGCATCTACTCCTGCGTACTCGATGAGCTTGTCTGGCAGCGGGCTGGTCCCCCACAGTTTGTGGTCTTCCTCCGTGTCGATCTTCTTCTTCATGATTTTGTAGAATGGGTGGATGACGTTGCCTGCAACATCGGCCAAGGAGTCGTAGTATTTGTTGGTGGTTGGAACTTTCCACTTGTGTTGCATGTCGATGAAGTTGTTGGGGTTGATCTCCAAACCAGACTTGTTCAGCATCTGCTTGTCACCTCCAATGCTGAAACCGGCAAATGTGTACAATTTCTCCTCCTGCAGGAACTGTTTGAGGTGCTTGGGCCTGCAAGGGGGAGACAAATATTGAAGATTAGTGTTCTTTTTTGAAGATTTAATTCTCCTACTTTTTGGTTTACAAGTGATAATCCATGAGGTAGATGCTATATAGTACAAGTCATGGATGAATGTAGTTCAGAAACTAGTACACAAAGTCTTGAAATTAAATCCAACTACACCATGTTATTTTTCTTTTTTGGTATCTTCAGTGCTTCGTCAATGATTCACCAAGTTCAAGAACCTATTTTACTAGAGTCAATGATATATGTGCTACTTACTTCAAGTTTAGTTTTCTTTTTTGTTGAATAAACGACCTATACCAGTGCTTGATACATCTTTGTGCATCAATTCTATATCAAGTTCATAAATTAATTTGAGAAACATGTGCATCAAGATATGGACCTATACCACTTCACCAAACATCTTTTAATACATCAATTCTATAAACTATACTAGTGCATCAAGATCAGAATCTATGCTAGTACATCAAGTTTAGAAATTAATTTGGTGAAACATTTTTCAGATGCTAATCCAGTGCATCAGTTTCAGATGAATAATCTAGTGAAACAATCCACTTCACAATTTCAGAAATGCATTTAACTTGAGAAACATGTCCTCGTGCATCCACTTCACAAACTATAGTAGTTCATCTAGTTGGGAAACAAGTTTAGTGAATTTTTTAGGGAGTAGTACTAGTACAACAGATGAATGAACATTAGTTTTGGGTACCATTTTATGGCCGCTACGATGTGGTACACCAAGCAGAGTTCCTCGACGCACAACTGCAGGACCGCTGCCATCTTGGGATGTTCATCATCGCTGGTGTACTCCACATCAACACCGATGAAGCTCGGATACAAGCTATCGCCCTTAATCCTGAGCATGTTCATCATCTCGTCGGCCTTGTCTGGTTTGCTGGTGCAGACGATCTCCAACGTCTCCTTGCCGTGGAGCTCAAACCCTGTGAGGGTTCTGGTGTACGCGCGCTTCTCACCGGGTACGTAGATGTCGTCGAGGTTGCTGTTCTTGCCAGACGTCTCGCCATGATGATGCTTGGTGGATGATTCCTCCACCATCGCACTCCTCCGGGGACCGTGGGCTTGGGAGAGAGAAGTTTCTGGGTTGTCTGTGGTGGAGACGGAAGCGGCAATGGTGGTTCTGAGAATGACGCAGAGATGGAAGACAATGGGGTATTTTGCAGCGCGTCGACAGGGATGTGTGGGAGGTGGTTCGTCGGGGACGTGGGTGTAGTGGTCGTGGGGGTCCCCGTTTGCAGTCCCTTGTGGCAACCGCCCAGTGGGTGGCACGGGTGGTGGCCTGGAAGAACTAACCGTCCAAGCCAAGGGTTTTTACTGTCGCGCTAAGTAGTCTTGTCAAGCTGTACTTACCAGCTGGTTATCCCACTTGCACGTCTCAGGGGTGGTGATGATGGCATTTTGCACTTTTTAAGTGACGTATGCTTTGTGATGTTTTTTCGTGTGGATGTTAAGTATTGTTTTTCCACTGAAGTCTTATACACTAGTTGATCTCAAAACATTTTTCAGTGCCCTGGGAGTTGTTGCTCAAAACTGGGGCTTATTTTATTTTTTATCTGTCCCAACCTAAGTTATGCCTTTATATTTTTTGTATTCTCATTTTAGTGCACTTATGGTTTAGTGCTGTGTGAACTGAATTGTAATTTCATATAGCGTACGGTTTTGAAATTTGGTGTCACAGTGGTGTGAGTGGCCTGACTGTTCCTGCTTTTTTAGTACTGACATTATTTTAAAATTTTGAACTGGGTTTTTTTGGGAGGGGGTTGACATTATTTTATGACAAAATCGTTCGTTGAGGTGTGGACAGATTTTATATAAATAAGAAATTTAGCAGAATTGACAAAGAAAATCTATTTGAACTTCTTGCATTTTAGTAGTTGAAGTAGTCAGATTTTATATAAATAATAGATTTAGCATAATTGACAAAGAAAATCTATTTGAACTTCTTGCATTTTAGTAGTTGAACTTGTCAGATTTTATATAAATAAGAAATTTAGCATAATTGACAAACATTATCTATTTGAACTTCTTGCATTTTAGTAGTTGAACTTGAAAGTAATATTTAATTCGGTGTTTTAAATTATGTACATTTAACACATAGGCTATTAAGTTCTCTGCTTTGTATAGTTTAATTGTTTTTGTGTCATATTTTTTCCTTTTTTTATCATCCGTGGTGCAAAGCTAAAATAATATTTATTTATATTTTTCGTATTTAAAGTTATTGCCTGCGAACTAGTATTTGAACTTTTATATTTTCAGTTTCGAACATTTTTCTTTTAGTTTATATTTCTTTGCCCCGTGCTCTGGTTTGTTTAAGTGGGCTTATTGGTGGGGTGTTTGTAGAAGATGGAGGCTATTGGGTCGTTTTTCGGCACAAATGGCCCGTGTGGGCATTTTGGACACTGCTGGATGTGCATGTGCTCTGGGTTTAGTCCCACCTCGCTAAGGGAGGAGGCTTTCGACCTGTTTATGAGCGCGGCCGAGTCCTACTGGTCGAACTCCTCTGAATACTTACCTGAGCGCTTATACACGGCGCTCGCTCTCTCTCATGACCTGTGGGCCCTGGTCGGCTAGCCCTGTGTTGTGCGGATTACTAGGGATCCGCCCACGGGCTCGAGTTCAAGTATCTAGCAGCGTCAGGCCCTGTGCCTGTCCTTGGGCGGTCAATTTTTTATTTTTTGTTTGTTTGAAACTAGTACTTGACTCCACAAGTAACTTGGACTGCAACTTTTTGTTCTAGTTCTGTTGAAGTGTTTTTTTTCATTTAAAGTTTTCTGCCTTGTTTTTGTGTTTGCTTTTGTGATTATTCTCAACGGTCTTCTGGTGTCATTTTCAGCACTATGGTACTTGCGTGTAGACTTAGTTGTACTGATAGTCCATCCATAGTAGCACTTTTGCTCTTAGTCTGACATTTTTTAGGGGGGGTTACGCACTGATGCTTGTTTGTACTTTTTATTATAGTAAGTATGTATTGTCCGATCGAGTGTACTAGTACTGTCATTCTTAATCTGCAAGTGACTAACATAAGTGTGTGCCGATGCTTCTTAACTTTTTCTGTCTGTAGTACTTGTTAATTTTCTAGCAGCTACATATGAATAAGAACAGTACATGAAGTACTAAGAATTTCTGCTTCAACTTTTGAAGCGTTGTTGAGCAACTCAAATTATGCTGATTGTTTTCAACGTATGTTTTCTATACAATACTGAATCGAATCTACACATGGAACAACGTTGTGTGATTAGTAGCTTCATAACTAGTACTTTAGAGCAGCCACAAAGTTCCATTCAGAAGCTACTTTGAATTTGAAATGATGGATTAACAAAATACAAAGCTACCAAACTTATATAATGAGATAAGCAAAACAATGTACTTGATGACATAAGTAAACTTGTTCAACCATGACAAGCACGACATAATCATACTGGTTCAACCCAACAAGAGCAAACTACTAATTTGAAACAACAAGATAAAAGGCAAGCACAAGCAGAAGGAAAACGAAGGCAGGCTTTGATGTATCTTCATCCCTAAAAGGGGTGAAAGGGGCGGTCGTAGTAGTGGTCAGCCTCCCGCGCTTTTGAAATTTCCCAACCATTTGTGATGTTGTCGATCATGTTCCATGACTTGTACGTGGCGTACGCATCTACTCATGCATACTCGATGAGGTTGTCTAGCAGCGGGCTGATCCCCCACAGTTTGTGGTCTTCCTGCGTGTCGATGTTCTTCTTCATGCCTTTGTAGAATGGGTGGATGACACTGGTTGCAACATCAGTCAAGGAGTCGTACTTTTTTCGGGTGTATGGAACTCTCCAGATGCGCTGAATGTCAATGTACTTGTTGGGGTTGATCGTCGAAAGGCCAGACATCTTCATCTTCTCTTTGTTGCTTTCAATGCTGAAACCGGCAAATGTGAACAACCTCTCTTGCTTCAGCATCTCGTTGAGGCGCTTGGGCCTGTAAGGGGAGAGACATTTTGAAGATTAGCATTACTTTGATGTTTGAATTCTTCATTTTTGTGTTGTTTTACAAGCGATGAATCCATGAAGTAGATGCTTATATAGCATAATTAATGGATGAATGTACTTCAGAAATTAGTAAACAAAGTTTTGAAATTAAATTCAAGTACATCATATTTTGAGCCAATGTTGTATGTGCTGCTTTAGTACTAGTTTATTTACTTTTGTTGAGTAGGGCAACACATACCAGTGCTTCAACAAGTTCTTAGTTTTTTTGCTTATGAAAATAACATTAGACCAAATTCAGAAACTACTTCACTACATCAAGTTCAGAAACATCTTTTTAATACATTGAGTACAGAAACTACACTATCGGATCAAGATCAGATACTACACTAGTACATCAACTTCAGAAATTAATCTTCTGCAAGATTTTTCAAATAGTAATCCAGTGCATCAGGTTCAAAAATACATTTATAGTGTATCTACTTGAGAAAATGTAGTAGTGCATCCACTTTCACAAACCACACTAGTACATCTAGTTGGGAAACAAGTTTGATGAACTTTTCAGGATAGAGTACTAATTAAACAGATGAACCAAACAGGGCAAATGAGTAGGATGGGTCACCATTTCGTGGCCGCTGCGATGTGGTACACCAAGCAGAGTTCCTCCATGCACAACTGCAGGACTGCTGCCATCTGGCGAGGTTCGTCTTCCCTGGTGTAGTTAAGGGAGTCCTGGACTAAGGGGTCCTCGGGCGTCCGGCCTGTTATCCATGGGTCGGACTGATGGGCTATGAAGACATGAAGGCCGAAGACTATACCCGTGTCCTGATAGGACTCTCCTTGGCATGGGAGGCAAGCTTGGCGATCAACTATGAAGATTCCTTCCTATGTAACCGACTCTATGTAACCCTAGATCCCCCCGGTGTCTATATAAACCGGAGGGGTTAGTCTGGAAAGGATATACTCATTACCATAGTCATACAGGCTAGGCTTCTAGGGTTTAGCCATTACGATCTCGTGGTAGATCAACTCTTGTAATACTCATATTCATCAAGATCAATCAAGCAGGAAGTAGGGTATTACCTCCATAGAGAGGGCCCGAACCTGGGTAAACATCGTGTCCCTTGTCTCCTGTAACCGTCGACCTTAGATGCACAGTTCGGGACCCCCTACCCGAGATCCGCCGGTTTTGACACCGACATTGGTGCTTTCATTGAGAGTTCCACTGTGCCGTCGACGAAAGGTTCGATGGCCCCTTCAATCATCGATAGTGACCCTGTCCAAGGAGAAACCTTCCTTCCCGGACAGATTTTCGTATTCGGCGGCTTCGTACTGCGGGCCCACTCTCTTGGCCATCTGGAGTAGATCAATAGCTACGCCCTGGCCACCAGGCCAGATTCGGAAGCTTGAACTACATCAGAGATATCCGTGGAGACTTGATCTTCAACGGATTTGAGACCACGGCGATCGCTCCCCCTCACTCCGATGAACATTACTTAAATCTGTCATCGGACCATATTCAGGAGATGGTTCCTGTAACTGCTACGGCCTTAGATCCGGAGCAGATTGCGTCATCCAAAACCGTAGAATCCGCGGTGTTGGAGCCGCACACGGACTCAGCACCTTGCAATGTCTGCGTCAACGAAATTCCGGACTCGTCTCCGGCTATAAGTTCCGAACAACGCACACCTGCGGGCGCAGAGCTCGATCAGTTATCGATCTTCGAGTTCAGCGCCGCAGATATCTTCCAACACTCGCCCTTGGGTGACGTTCTAAATTCATTAAAAACCTGTCCTTGGCGGGGCACTCACTGCCGAACTATGTCCGGTTCGAGCTAGAGGCTGATAATGGAGAATTTTGCTTCCCACCCACCACCCACTTCATAGCCACTGTCGAGGACTTAACCGACATGCTCGATAATGGCTCCAAAGACATCGACGGTATAGACGACGATGCCGACAAGGAGCAAGGCCAAGACCCACCATTCACGGGACGTGGGACGGCCACCTCTTCGTACGACGTGTACATGGTTGATACACCTAAAAAAGCTAGCGATGATGACAAAGGAGATCCAGTTGAGAATAAACCTCCTGAGACACAGTCTAAGTACCGGCACCCTAAACGTCGCTCTAAGTCACATTGCAGCAACGCTGGCACCGGAGAAAATAGTACTCCGAACAACGCCAAAAACAATGAAGACCATGTTGGAGCAAGATCCGAACAGGAGGAACAAGAAAACGGGCAAGCCAGCCCCGATGAATAGGCTTGGCCCAGCGACAATTTGGAGGACGACAACTACCTTCCGCTCTCCGAAGATGAGGTAAGCCTCGGCGATGAAGACTTCATCGTACCCGAAGAACCCCTCGAGCAGGAGCACTTCAAGCGCAGGCTAATAGCTACTGCAAGGAGCCTGAAAAAGAAGCAGCAGCAGCTTCAAGCTGACCAAGACCTACTCAACGATAGATGGACCGAAGTCCTGGCCGCCGAAGAATACGGCCTTAGTGGCCCAGCCAAAAGCTACCCGAAGCACAGATTGCTACCTCAGTTCGATGACGAGGCGTTGGAGCCCGTACCATCATCACACACTGCGGCAGGTCATCGACGACTCGGATCGGATAAAGAGCCAACTCAAGCCGAACACCAGACAACCCCAACTCGCCGTAAGGGCAAAAATAACACAGCTCGTGGTTGTACAGACGACCTTCGACGGGACTTGGACAGTAGAGCAGGACACGCAAGATCGATCTACGGATCATGAGGGCATGCCTCGACACACGACGATGGCTACATATTCGGACGTGACAAACCTATCCATGCCCGAGCCGAAAACCGTAAATGGACTCCTTCGGAGTTACGTCACAGTGTGGCCCAACATAGAGGTGTCGCACACCCTCTTTGCTTCACTGGTGAAGTAATGGACCATGAATTCCCCGAGGGATTCAAACCCGTCAATATTGAATCATACGATGGAACAACCGATCCGCGGTATGGATAGAAGATTTTATCCTCCACATCCATATGGCCCGTGGAGATGACCTCCACGCCATTAAATACCTCCCACTAAAGCTAAAAGGGCCAGCACGGCACTGGCTAAATAGCTTGCCTGAAAATTCCATAGGCAGCTGGGAGGACTTGGAAGAAGCCTTCCTTGACAACTTCCAAGGAACATATGTCCATCCACCGGATGCCGATGACCTAAGTCACATTGTCCAGTAGCCCGGAGAGTCAGCCAGGAAGCTCTGGACTTGGTTCTTAGTCAAAAAGAACCAAATCGTCGACTGTCCGGACGCGGAAGCCCTTGCGGCCTTCAGACACAGCGTCCGGGACGAATGGCTTGCACGCCACCTCGATCAAGAAGGACCTAAATCCATGACAGCCCTTACTGCTCTAATGACCCGCTTTTGCGTGGGAGAAGACAGCTGGCTCGCTCGTAGAAGCAACAGCGCCAGCGACCTGGGCACTTCCGAAATCCAAGACGGCAACGGCAAGCCACGACGAAGCAAATACAACAGTCGCAATGATAATGAAAGATCACGCGACACAGCGGTCAACGCCGGATTCAGCAATCCCAAGCCCGGTCAACGGAAGAAGCTATTCAAGGCGAACCGAGACGAACCATCCAACCTAGACAGGACATTGGACCGACCCTGCCAGATTCACGGACACCCCGATAAACCAGCTAATCATACCAACAGAAATTGTTGGGTCTTTAAGCAGGTCGGCAAGCTCAACGCCGAACACAAGGGGAGGAGGCCGCCAGGCGACAAGGACGACGGAGAGGTTCACCAATGAAATACCGGGGGTCAGAAGCAATTTCCACCCGAGGATCGACTACTCCCAGAGCGGAAATAGCAGTCCGGCTTCCGCCGCCCACCTCATACACCTGCAAAATTTGTACCGCGCATACATCACTACGCACTCAAGATACCATGGGCATTGGCGGAAGCACACTACGGACAAGCCTGCAAGCATTCCCGTAACACTTTTTATCTATTTTCTTTTTATTTCTTCCTTCACTATCTCTTTAAAACAGGTGACGACCAGGGCAAACATCTAAAACTGACTCTATCGGAGTTCGGATCCGTACACTCACCTAAGGGGCTACTTCCATCAAGGATTCCCCTCGCCGAGGACAGGCGACGCAAACGTGCGACAGGAGGTCCAAAATAACTTTTTGTAGACCGCACTCTTTATTTCGAGCCTGTACTATGCCTCTTCCTCCGCCTTCGACCCCGGGCATGTCAAATAGCCAGGGTTGTGGTCTTTATATATATAAAGTAATCATTGGCATATCGCTCAGGTCCCAGTAAACAGTATCCGAATTAATCATCTGTGTTGTTTCGCCAATGAATATGGCTCCTATGGTTGTTTCACACATATACCTTGGCATAACCTGCCAGGGGCTCGGTATGGGAACAAATGAGTTGCCAGCAAAAGTCCGAACAGCTCTATAGCGTAATTCGGCGTCACAAGTTTGGCCTTATATGCATCAGCTCTGAATCATTGTCTTGGGTCAATAGTTGGGTTGCACGGCTCCTGTGCTTGCTACCCTACATTCCGCTCCATCGGCTAGGGTAGTAAAGGGAGAACTACTGTGATTGTGCTTCCGGTTCATCTGGTCAAGTACCTCAGTAGAGAAAGCCGAAAACTGACTATCATGATGCGGCGAGAGCTGGTCAACCACTTGACGACTTATCGGAATCTTTAGCGATTCTCCGTGGCCGCATACATACCAGGGGCTATGTCGTAGTCCCACCATAAAACTCCTATGGCTAAGTGAAAGTGTTAACGCCCTATAGTCTGATTGCCTGGTTCGCCGCATTATCACCTCCTTCATGGACCAAGACGTTGGATAAGGAGTGATTAAATGCTTTTCCGAACACCCCCGTACTTCCTACAAGGGGGTTGAAGCCGACGACTGGAAAACTTTCAGATTGTATTAAAACGGCCGCACAGGAGGAATACAAGCTTTCGAGCAAAACATAAAAATATATTAACTATAAAATTGTCTTTTACAATTCTCATACATCTCACTCGAACATTATGTCCTTCGAGCACTGACCCTCTATCAAGCGGGCGGCCTCTAGGACGTCTTCAAAATAATGGCCCGGTTCAGGACGGTCCTTGCCCTTGGGTGGACTCTTCGCCACAACATCGACGGCCTTCATCTTCCCCCAGGATGTCTTGACTCGGGCAAAAGCCATATGTGCGCCCTCAATGCACGTCGACCGCTTCACAGCGTCGATATGCGGCACCGCGTCAACAAGCCTTTGCACCAAACCGAAGTAGCTATTCGGAACATGCTCGGTTGGCCACAATCGGATTATGACGTTCTTCATGGCAGAGACGGATATCCTATGAAGCTCGGCCCATTGGGACATCTGCTCATTCAGCAACAGAGGGTGCTTTGATGCGCCAAACTGTGACCAGAAAAGCTTCTCCATTGTGTACCCCTCTCGCGCTTGATAATACTGCACCGCATCGAAAGAACTCTTCGACAAGTCTAAAAACTCGTCCGGAGAACTCCACACTCGGTCAAGCTGAGCATAGTTCGGATCGCCGAACTTAGTCTGTAGCAGAAAGGGTTTACAAGCCGCAATCTCCCCAGCTTGCCGGATCTCCTGACGGGCCGCTCTGGATTCCAACCGCGCTTCTCTCGCCTCTTGTAAGACCTTGTCTAGTTCAGCCGTTTTGGCTTCGTTCTCCTTCTCCAGAAATTCACAGCGGCCAGTAGCATTTTTCAGTTCGAGCGCCATAGTGGATATCTTCTCCTCGTCTTGGCACCGTGCAGCTTGTTCGGCTTTTAATTCAGTCGATGCCTTTTCGGCAGCCGCATTGCTACACCGGGCCTGCTCCTTGGCCCGGGCCTGCTCCGCTTGAAGAACTTCAACGGCGGCAGCACCATCTGCAGCCATGCATATTCCTGCATATAGATTTTAACATCATGCTTATACCACAAAAAATGTATGGGGATTGCCCCGAATACATACCTTGCGACTCGTCAAGACGCATATTGATTAACGCAAGGTCATCCCCTGCTACATCAAGCTTCTGTCGTAGCTCGACAGTATCCATAGCCTGGGAAGTAGCTAAGGGGGAAACAGCATGCGTTCAAGTTCATCAGATCAGTCCTTGAGTAATTCTTTTCGATCCTCCGTTCGCTTCCCAGTGGAAGCCAACCCGAGTCTCAGGGGCTACTACATGTACGCAGGTGCATCTTTGCAAATAAAACATAGCTGAAAACATTTTATCACAAACCTCGAAACCTTTTAGCAGGCTCATGAAGGCCTCATTCAATCCGCTCTTTGCAGAAAAAATCTTCTCAATCACTGTACCCATCAAGGTACGCTATTCCCCCGAGACAGATGCTTTTCTCAACATGTCTCGCAATATATCTGGAGCCTCCGGGTCTCGAAAGCCGCTCTAGGAGCACAACCATCCTTTGAAGGAATCCGTTCACCCGTCTCCAGAATCACCATCGGCTGCGAGTCAGACAGTCCGAGGCCTTTATTATCAGCCCCGGAATCCCGGACGGTCAAAGATCCACCTTCGGGTACTTCCTCTTTTATCTCCAGAATCAAGAAAACCCCTCCGCGATGACACTTCAGAGTCGTCCGCCTTATTGAGCAAGGAGGTTGGGGGAGGTGTCTCGCTCCCCATCATCTCTGGGAGGATACCTCCCGAAGAACAGGATTGCCCAGAAAAACTCTGTGTCGGCCTGTAAAAATGCACGGACAGGTTACGTATATCTTCGGTAACGGCAAAGGAACAGGACGCTATCAAAGTACCCCGGATTCACTTACAGTTTGGTCAAGGGTTTGTCCCCATGTTGGAGCTTTTCAACGGCGTCGCTTTCCAAACCCAAGCCGCTTGACGGTGGCATCTTGCCCCTCTTGGGAGACCGCCCCTCCCAACCTTCGGAGGCGTCCCTTTTCCTCCTGCTCGGAGAAGGGATACTGGGTCCTCTTTCGCCTCTATCTTCAGGCGAGGAAAGGTCGATTTCTTCGGACTCAGAATCCGACTTACCTCCGGAACAAAGTTCATCTCGGGTCTTCTCACTATCCTCTTTACCCTCCCTTGTCGTCGCCTGGTATGGTGTCGAGGCCAGCATCCTTGTTAACACAAGATTAGCTGAGTCTTCGGGAAGGGGAGCCGGACACCTAATCCATTCCACTTTCTTTATCCAACCCTGAAAAAGGATGATTCAGTCAGTGTCTTACCACTGGGTGTCTGATTATGTGGTGTTCGGCGAACGGGTACTTACCGGGGTGTCTGGATGGTTACAATCTAGGCTGATATCTTCGGTGGTGTCCGGCCATTGCTTTTTTTTCCTGAAAAATAATCTCCACATTCCTTCACGCGTAGTGCCGAAGAAGTGCTGAAGAGTCCGCGGCCCTTCTGGATTGAACTCCCACATGCGGGGAGGCCGTCGCTGGCATGGCAGGGTCCGGTGGACTAGCATTACTTGAACAACGTTGACGATATTGGTGTCCCTCTCAATGAGGCTTCAGATGCGACTTTGCAGAGCCCGCACCTCGTCCGTTGATCCCCAGTCCAACCCCTTATTAATCCACGATGCAAGCTGAATTGGGGGGCTGGATCGAAATGCGGGCGCAGCTGCCCACTTGGAGCCGCGGGGCTCGGTGATATAGAACCACCTCTGCTACCATAAATCGGATGATTTGGCAACGGATCCTTTCAGCCAAACAGCACTAGCGAGCTTGCTCATTATGGCACCACTGCACTCTGCCTGCTCCCCCTCTATCACTTGCGGCTTCACATCGGAGGTCTTGAGCAACAAGCCGAAGTGCGGAGGAGTTCGGAGGAAGGATTTGCACGTGACGATAAACGCTGACATAAGAAGAATAGAATCCAGGGCCAGATCGTGAAAATCTAGCCCATAATAGAACATGAGCCCTCGGACGAAGGGATTAAGTGTGAACCCTAACCCGCGGAGGAAGTGGGACACGAACACGACCCTCTCGCCGGATCTGGGGGTGGGAATAACCTGCCCCACGGCAGGAAGCCGTTGAAGGATTTCTGGGTCAGATACCTCGCCGCCCGAAGCTTTGCAATATCTCCCTCCGTGACAGAAGAAGCCACACACCGGCCTTGACGGCCGGATCCGGACATGATTGGAGCTTGTGGCGATTGAAACCCGGGTGTTGGAACTCGGGGTAGCAAGGGTTGAGGAAGAAGCAAGCGTGAAAGAAAAAAGACGGGTCTGTACCCCTATATAAAGGCCGTGAATATCAAACGTCTCCTCCTGGGCCTCAAAACTTGCCTATTCCCAAGGAGTAGTACCCAAGCGACGGTTGGGTTACCTGATGTCTACTACGCAACCTTCTCCTTGTAGACGTTGTTGGGCCTCCAAGTGCAGAGGTTTGTAGGACAGTAGCAAATTTCCCTCAAGTGGATGACCTAAGGTTTATCAATCCATGGGAGGTGTAGGATGAAGACGGTCTCTCTCAAGCAACCCTGCAACCAAATAACAAAGAGTCTCTTGTGTCTCCAACACACCCAATACAATGGTAAATTGTATAGGTGCACTAGTTTGGTGAAGAGATGGTGATACAAGTGCAATATGGATGGTAGATATAGGTTTTTGTAATCTGAAAGTATAAAAACAGCAAGGTAACTAATGATAGAAGTGAGCACAAACGATATGGCAATGTGTTGAAACAAGGCCTAGGGTTCATACTTTCACTAGTGCAAGTTCTCTCAACAATAATAACATAGTTGAATCATATAACTATCCCTCAACATGCAACAAAGAGTCACTCCAAAGTCACTAATAGCGGAGAACAAACGAAGAGATTATGGTAGGGTACGAAACCACCTAAAAGTTATTCTTTCCAATCAATCCGTTGGGCTATTCCTATAAGTGTCACAAACAGCCCTAGAGTTTGTACTAGAATAACACCTTAAGACACAAATCAACAAAAACCCTAATGTCACCTAGATACTTAATACGTCTCCAATGTATCTATAATTTTGGATTGCTCCATGGTATATTATCTACTGTTTTGGACTATATTGGGCTTTATTTTCCAATTTTATATTATTTTTGGGACTAACCTATTAACCGGAGGCCCAGCCCAGAATTGCTATTTTTTTCCTATTTCAGTGTTTTGAACAAACAGAATATCAAATGGAGTCCAAACGGAATGAAACCTTCGGCAACGTGATTTTCTAATCAGATATGATCCAGGAGACTTGGACCCTCTGTTAAGAAAGCCACGAGGCGGTCACGAGGGTGGAGGGCGCCCCCCCCCTAGGGCGCGCCCCCCTACCTCGTGGGCCCCTCGAAGCTCCACCGACGTACTCCTTCCTCCTATATATACCTACGTACCCCCAAACTATCAGATACGGAGCCAAAAACCTAATTCCACCGCCACAACCTTCTGTACCCACGAGATCCCATCTTGGGGCCTGTTCTGGAGCTCCACCAGAGAGGGCTGTCATCACGGAGGGCTTCTACACCATCATAGCCTCTCCGATGAAGTGTGACTAGTTTACCTCAGACCTTCAGGTCCATAGTTAGATGGCTTCTCTCTCTTTTTGGATCTCAATACAATGTTCTCCCCCTCTCTCGTGGAGATCTATTCGATGTAATCTTCTTTTTGTGGTGTGTTTGTTGAGACCGATGAATTGTGGGTTTATGATCAAGTCTATCTATGAATAATATTTGAATCTTCTGTGAATTCTTTTATGTATGATTGGTTATCTATGCAAGTCTCTTCGAATTATCAGTTTGGTTTTTCCTACTAGATTGGTCTTTCTTGCAATGGGAGAAGTGCTTAGCTTTGGGTTCAATCTTGCGGTGTCCTTTCCCAGTGACAGAAGGGGCAGCATGGCACGTATAGTATTGTTGCCATCGAGGATAACAAGATGGGGTTTTATCATATTACATGAAACTATCCCTCTACATCATGTCATCTTGCTTATATAAATCGGAGGGGTTAGTCCGGAAAGGATATACTCATTACCATAGTCATACAGGCTAGGCTTCTAGGGTTTAGCCATTACGATCTCGTGGTAGATCAACTCTTGTAATACACATATTCATCAAGATCAATCAAGCAGGAAGTAGGGTATTACCTCCATAGAGAGGACCCAAACCTGGGTAAACATCGTGTCCCTTGTCTCCTGTAACCATCGACCTTAGATGCACAGTTCGGGAACCCCTACCCGAGATCCACCGGTTTTGACACCAACAGTAGTGCACACCAAGGCCGACGATCTTATGATGCGAGCCGCCAGCCTTCCTCCAGAGCCTAGAGATCATCTCGTCGGCCTTGTCTGGTTCGCTGGTGTAGACGATCTCCAGCGTCTCCTTGTCGTCGATCTCAACACCTGTGAGGGTTTTGGTGTACTCGCGCTTCTCGCCGGGGATGTGAACGTCAACGAGGTTGCTGCTCTTGTCCGACATCTCGCCATGATGACGCTTGGCGGACGGTTCCTCCGCCATCGCCCTCCTCCGACGACTGTGGGCTTGGGAGAGAGAAGTTTCTGGGCTCTCTGCAGTGGAGATGGAAGCGGCAATGGTGGTTTTTGGGAATGAGGGAGAGATGGAAGAGAATGGGGTATTTTGCAGTGCGTCGACGGGGATGCGTGGGAGGCGGTTCGTCAGGGGCATGGGTGTAGTGGGTGTAGTGGCATGGGGTCGCCGTTTGCAGTCCCTTGTGATAACCACCCAGTTGGTGGCGCGGGCGGTGGCCTGGAAGAACCAACCGTCCAAGCCAATTTGTTCGCCAGGGTGTTAATCTGGTCGCACTGAGTAGTCTTGTCAAGCTGTACTTACCAGCTACTTATCCCACTTGCTCGTCTCAGGGTCGGTGATGATGGAATTTTACTGTCGCACTGATCCGTCTTGTCAAGCTGTACTTATCAGCTGCTTATCCCACTTGCACGTGTCAGGGTTAGTGATGATGGAGGTTTGTACTCCTCTACTGTGGGTACTTGCACTCGTGATTGAAGTGTAATTGAACTTACCAAATACCAGTCAGACTATGTGTGTCATGCTAATGTTTTTTAAAAGATTTTTTGTTTTTTTGAAAGGATTGTTTATATCAAGATAATCTTTGAAAGTATTTTTTACAGATAAATTAGTTTTTCATCAGTACATGTGTATTATATTTGCATTTGCTTGAGGTAATTATTTTTATGTACTGATGGACTTTCTGAACTAGGACTGGCAGAAGCAGACACAGGTTGTTTTTGAAACGATGTTTTTTGACGTGTTCACGGGTGTGTTTGGTTACTATGCCTTTGTACTGATGAGTGAGAATTATCAATACTGATGTACTATAAGAGTTTAAATTTTCCTTAACATATTTTTGCTGAGTTACTGGTCGACAGTAGTGTTGGCGTTACATAAATCCAGATAAGTTTTTTGAAATATATTTGTGACTGCATTCAAAAGGATTATCAAATGGTTTACATAATAATGTCACTTGTCCAGCGGGAACAAATCACAAACTATATCTTAACTATAGTACTGATTGAGAAATCGATGATAAAGCTAAATAAGTTTTGGTAACCACAGTGTTTCTGATATGTTTCCTCATTGTACCGAGGCAACTGAGAGTACAAGCTTATTTTCCAGTTGACGCAGCAGCATAACCACTATGGATTCTTCAGTCTTGAGCTCCCCCTAACTGGCCCCAAATGTTGTCCCTTGTCAGCGCCCTTTCCTGCTTGAGCCTTGGCAGCTTCATCATCAATTTCAGTTTCCTCGTCCCCAACACTGTCATCTTCATTGTATTCGTCTGATTGGTCATCATGCTCGTCAAACTCTTCTTCATCATCCTCTTCTTTTGATTTTTTGGAATTCTGGACCTTGCACTGTTTCTGTTCAGTGCCACTGGCCTCCTTGCCCACTTTGCACGTGCGGGCATTATGTCCGTCAGTTCCCCCACAATTGCGGCAAGTGTAGTTGTTACATGTGTCGTCTCCATTGGTAGAAACCTGGGCGGCTCCAATCTACTTCTGCAGCGTTTGCTTGTTGACAGTGGCATCTGTGCGGAGTGGACATGTGCGGTAATTATGGTTGGTCATGACGTTGCAAAATCCGCATGCCCTTATCCCGAGAGGTTTGCCATCCGGGCCAAATTCCACGTGCCTGATGGGGCGTGGTGGCTTTTGGCTGCTACTTTCGCTGCTTGCGTCTTACTCTTCCTCCCCTTTGTGTTTGAGAATATGGGTGGTTTAATCACCCTTTCCTGCTGCTGCTGGTAGGATGTCCTGTTGTCATGTCGTTCGCCTACAGCACAATTAAGCTCATGATCTTGCATGTGAGCATGTTGGTGCTCCTGAATGTGCACATGGGCAAGCTCTAATTGCTTTTGCTCATCTTCCTCTTTGCCGAATGGGTCAATAGCTCCTATATGGTTCATCTCGGATAACATTGTAGCAATATCCTGCTCAATGGCTTCATTGTCCGCGACACCTCCGTTTTCAGTAGAATGCATGGCGTCGAGTTCTTGTTCAAGTTTGTCCATGACGACCCGTGACCTCGCCATTTGCTCTTGGCTTCTCAAGCTTTTCTATGCACCCTCATGTTCAGCGTCAGCAGTGAGCTTTCAATGCAGTATTGGGATGCCTTGTTTGACGCTACTGTTCTCAAGTCATTTCTATTGAATGTTGGTTGGATGTTTGGACGTTTGGTGTACCTCCTGAGGATGTATTTCTCTGGAACGCTGGCAGCCTTAATTGTCTGCATCATGCACAGGACATGCACGCAGTAAATACCTGTATTTTTTTGAAGAGGTGCATGTTTTTTGTCATTTCATTCGAACAAAAACTTTGCAAAAAAAAGTAGTACAATATGTAACATCTTTTTTTAGTCCTCACCTGTGTGGTCCCATAGCTTGCACTCGCACTCATATGTTTCTCCCACGGGGTCTGCAACCTCCTGGAACGCGTGTTGAGCCCACGCAGACAGTCTTTGCGGGTTGTTGTAGCGCATGAGGTACTTTGTGGGATCTTCCGTCTCTGTCGCCGTGAAGAGTGTGCTCAGTTTTAGCCTTTTTTTTATCTCGTTGTACACAACTCGTGAGTAAAGCTTTGCCATTTGGGTGTCAAACCCATAGAAGGTCAGCGTGTTTTGTTCCTTCTGCCCATGCAAGAATGATGACCAAATTATTAGTTTTCTCGCAGCAAAAACTTGTCTAACTAATAAAGTTTTACTTTAGTAAGCATGTTATTTTTGTCTTACGACAGGTGATAAAGCTATACCCGGTTACCCATTGTCTCCTGGTTCTCTGTCTCCCTCCTAGTTTTGACGCATGAGTTTACCTGGCTGACAAACCGGTGTAGGTTTTGTCTCTCACTTACGAAGTTCTTCTTGAGCACATAGTTCATGCTCTCATCTTGTTGTGTGGATGTCATTTTGGCGTAGAAAATTTCTTTGAAGTAGGCTGATATCCATCTCTCACGCTCGTTCCACATGGCCACCATCGTAGCATCATCATGGAGGTTGTACCTATTGATGAGTCTTTTCCAGGCAGCCTCAAACTCAGTTGGCATGAGGGGCCAGTTGAGGATTGATGTGAATTCATCCTTAAAGTCTTCGCGCAGATTGTACAGGTATGCGAGGTGTTCCCTGTACTTCTTCATAATGTGCCAGCGGTACAGCTTGTGTACTGTGTTCTTGAAAGCATCTGAGATCGCCAAAGCCATTGCCAGGCACTGCTCTGGTAATGAGAAAAGAGACGCGCAGTGGTCAGCAGATGGTGGTGCATATATACCAATAGAACTGACACAACATTTTTTACTGTGTTATTTTCCCTTTTTTGGGTGGGGGTGGGGGTGGTGGTTGGGGGTGGTTTTGGCGGTTGTACCTATGAGGATGCATGTAGGAGCCTTCCCTCTCATGCACCTTAAAAATGCCTTGAACAGCCATCTGAATGAATCTGCATCCTCATCTCTTATCAGGGTGAAACCAAAGAATGTAGCCTGTAAGTGGTTGTTAGTACCCACAAACACCCCAACTGGCATATGGTACTTGTTGGTCTTATATGTGGTGTCAAACGTTACGCAGTCACCGAAGTCCTGATACGCCCCTCGGCAGCTTGCGTTTGCCCAAAATATGTTTTTAACTCTGTCGGACTCATCAAGTTGCATGTCACAGAAGAATTCCATGTTTATAGCTTTCATCTCCCTAAAGAAGTTGACAGTCTTTAGGACATCGTCCACATCATCATCCTTGAATTCTATGCTTTGCTGCATATTAAAAGTGAACAATCATTCAAAAATGCATGTTGAACTGGCGTCGGGTCATGCGTTGCATAATATGTTTGTACTGACAGAGGAAAAAAGACGGAGGGGGTTTACGGGAGGAGAACAAGTTTGTACTTACAGGTTAATCAGGTCTTTGGCATTCATTTCGAGGAAGTAGCTACCGGGGTCATCGCCGCCCAATATGCTCATGATTTGCGCATGTTCAATGCCTTTGAACTGCAGGTACTTGACGTACTCCAAGATTGTTTTGTCAAAGTTTTTGTGGGAGTGCAAGAAGACAAGCATTTGGGGGGTGAGTTGTAGCCTGTGGTTGTGTTCCCAGACTATCTCTTTTACGACAAGTGTTCCATCCTTTTCCCTCTTCGGCCTCATTTTAGCCCCGCAGTTAGTCCTGGCTGTCGTCTTGTTCCGCTGCCTATTTGCTTCTGACACCTTCGATTCATAGACTCCATAGCACGTGCAGGTAGACTTTGGTCTCATCCTTGGAGCCTTCCCTGACAGCAAAACCCGTGTGCTTTGCATAGACGTTGTAGAAGTCCTTTGCTTCTTTGAAAGTTTCAAAGCGCATCTCTAGCCTTGGCAGAACGTAAGCTTCAATATTAGGTGGCTGCACGCAACACTGAGCAAACAAAAACGCAGTTATGAAAATGTTAGATGGGGTGGTCACAGTACCATGGTATGGATTGTTCTTGTATGTTTTTTTTTCTGAATGTGGATACTTACATGTGTATAGCTCTGTGCTGCCTCCGGTGTTTGCTGTTCACCCTGGTGTATGGGCGCGGGTGGTGTCACCCTTGGCACATGCAGCAATGCATCTCTTGGAGGGAGCAATGTTGACGAAGCTCTCCGTCTCTCATTGTATGGCCGTCTCCCCTCAGATTCGTTGTGAGGTTGCTCCTGTCTATATGGCTCATATCTTGTACTTTGCACCCTGCTAGAGTGGCCAAATTTTTTTTCTCTTTGGCCTGGTCATCCCGTCGCAACTGCTTTTGCAGCACGGATGATTGATGTTGACGGAGCGACTGGTGGAAGCCTGTGTGTCCTTGCCTTTCTGCATGCGCTAGGGAAGGAAAACATTTGTCGTTGGGAAAATTGTTGACCTTGTTGCAACCCAGCAGTGGCAAACCTTGTATTCCCAGATATCGGTGTTTGCTGCATAGAACAACATGTCCGCGCTTCTGATGATTCTGGTGTAGCTTGAAATCTGCATGTATTGTTGAAGTATCCAGGTGCTCTTTCTTGTGTTACCCAACCAGGCGGTAACCCATATCTGCTTGGCCCATCAAACCCTCGCTGCGTGTGTCGCCTTGCATGTTTCTGCAATGACATTCAATAGTTTTGGGATTAATCTTTTCTGCATTTTTCTCGTATACATGCTATGGGTAACATCTCATGCACTGAAGGCAATGTACAAGTTGAACTTGCATCACTGGCCGTTATTAAACTTTGTTCTCTATTTTGTATCTGGTTTAGTTTTCAGTTGAACTGATGAACGTACATGTTTAGCACGGATGTACTGATGTACTGATTTTTAGCACTGCTTGTAAACTGAACATTGAACTTCATATGTTATGGAAAGTTTTTTTATCTTTTTCCCTATAACTGATGCATAAACATTTGGTCCACTGCTTGCAAACTGAACATTGAACTTCAGATATGTATGGATATGCATATATATATATAACTTATGCATGTCTTCTCTTTTTTTCATCTATAACTCATGCAACTACACTAAAAGTACTCCTAGTTTATGTATCATTGAACTTACTATGTAACAAGTGTATATTTTTTTCAACAACATTCTTTTACTAGTTCGAACTGACGCAACTACACGGCATGCACTAGTAGAAATAACATCATACAACTTGTAGTGGTAGCTGAACCTTATATAAAGCCTAGTAGCTACTTGGACTGATGCATAAGTCTTTGTTTTTTGGCTTGAACTGAAGCTAGCATATTAGAGGTACTGACAGTAACCTCGACATCCAAACTGTGCATCAAGTGGCAGGGGTGTAATGAACTGAAGCAAGCATTTTTGCAATGTACTATCTGCTTCTGCATCATAGGAACATGTGTCACTAATGCAGCACACATGTAGTACTAATGAATCTGATAGTGTAACATGTAGGCAGATCATAGTGTGTGCAATTTTAAAACTGAATATTCTTCATTGCAGGACTGATGAACTGATGAACTGAACACAAATTTGGTATTTTTCTTCAGGCAAACCCAGACATGAAAACATTTTTTGAACTGATTCAATTTTTGAGGAAAATTAGTGTGGGAAGCAGACATCGCCACCAGTGGCATGTTCTTGGATCTGACTTCTTCTTCCTCTCGTGGGCGGCGTACTGGCATGTCTTGGGAGGCGGCGCCATTGATGCAGGCAAGGAGCTTAGGGAGACGACGTTGGTCCTGCTTGTGGTGGATGTCCGGCGATGAGGTCCGGGGAGGCAGCTGCTGGCGGGGATCACTGTCGGTGTCAAAACCTGCGGATCTCAGGTAGGGGGTCCCGAACTCTGTGTCTAAGGTTGATGGTAACAGGAGATAGGGGACACAATGTTTACCCAGGTTTGGGCCCTCTCTATGGAGCTAATACCCTACTTCCTGCTTGATTGATCTTGATGAATATGAGTATTACAAGAGTTGGTCTACCTTGAGATCATAATGGTTAAAACCCTAAAAGTCTAGCTTGTATGACTATGATTATGATCCCCCTACGGACTAATCCCTCTGGTTTATATAGACACCGGAGGGGACTAGGGTTGTACAAAGTCGGTTACAGAGAAAAGAATCTTCATATCAGGGTGCCAAGCTTGCCTTCCACGCCAAGGAGAGTCCCATCCGAACACGGGAGAGAGTCTTCGGTCTTGTATCTTCACATCCCATCAGTCCGGCCCACGTACCATAGACCGGATGCCCGAGGACCCCTTAGTCCAGGACTCCGTCAGTAGCCCTTGAACCAGGCTTTCAATGACGATGTGTCCGGCGCGCAGATTGTCTTCGACATTGCAAGGCGGGTTCCTTCTCCGAATACTCCAACACAGTCTTCGAACACAACGAACGTGTCCGGCTCTGCAAAACAAGTACCACACACAGCCGCAGAGAGTATAATATTTCACGAGTCCAATCTGCTGACAACTTTTTGTAACGTGACATCACGTCCCTGCCTGGTTATTATTTCGAACCATTTTTCGGCCTGTCGCTCCACGTTTCGAGATGCGGTTTTATCGGCACGTCTTGTCGAAGCAGACATCGTGTCCCCCTATTGCGGGATTCTCATCAATGTGGGCGTGGGTAACCCAACCGTTCAGTTGGCATGATTCCTTAGGAGTAGGCATGTTTTAAGGCTTAGGAGGAGGCATCTGATATTCATCGCTTTTATAAAGGGGCTAAGACCCGTCCTTCTCCTCTGCGCCAACCCTTTCCTCAACCTCTCCAACCTCGAGTTCCATCACCGAAGGTTCAATTTGATTGCTTCGAGCTTCCCAGTCATGTCCGGACCTAGCCCTCAAGGTCTGTGGGTGGCTTCCTCCGTCATACAGGAGGATATTGCGAAGCTCCGGGCGCCAAGATACTTGACCGTGGAAATCCCCCACAGGCTTCCTGCTCAAGGGCAGGTTATTCCTACTCCCAAATCCGGGGAGAGGGTCGTATTCATCTCCCACTTCCTCCAAGGGCTAGGGTTTGCTCTCCACCCCTTTGTTCTAGGGCTCATGTTCTATTGCGGGCTAGATTTTCATGATCTAACTCCGGACTCCTTTCTTCATGTCTCGGCGTTCATTATCACGTGCGAGGCCTTCCTTCGTATTCCCCCACACTTCGGCTTGTGGCTCAAGACCTTTAATGTGAAGCCGAAGGTAGTTAATGGGAAACAAGTGGAGTGCGGTGGTGCTACAGTGAGCAAACTCATCAACGCTTCTTGGCTAAAAGGATCCTTCACAGAATCTTCTGACTTATGGCATCGGGAGTGGTTTTACATCACTGAACCCCGTGGTACCAAGTGGGCAGCTACACCTGCGTTCCGATCAGGCTCTCCAATTCAGCTCGCATCATGGATCAATAAGGGGCTGGACTGGGGATCAATCGACGAAGTGCAGACACTAAAGAGCCGCATCCGGAGTCTCCTTGAGAAGGACACCGATCTCATCGACGTGATTCAGGTAATGTTAGTCCGCCAGGTCCTCCCGTGCCAGCGACGGCCCCTCCGTATGTGGGAGTTTAATCCAGAAGGACCATGAACCCTTCAGCACTTCTTCGGCGCGACGCACAGAGGAATGTGGAAGTTATTTTACACGAAAACACTGGCTGGACACCACCGAGGACATCAGCCTCGACTGCAACCATCCGGATACCTCGGTAAGCACTTGACTCCTGAACACAGCTTAGTTAAATATCCCGTGATAAGATACTGAGAAAACCATCTTCTTCCAGGGCTGGATAAAGAAAGCGGAGCAAATTAGGTGTTCGGCCCCTCTTCCTGAAGACTCATCTAGTCCTGTGCTAACAAGGATGCTGGTCCCGGCGCCATACCAGGTGCTGATGAAAGAGGGCAATGAGGAGAGCAAGAAGGCCAAAGGTGGTCTCCATTCTGAAGGCACACCAGACATGTCCGGGGAAGTTAGGGCTCCCTCTTTTGAAGACAAAAGAGAAGGAGAAGTTGACATCCCTTCTCCCCATGGTAAGAAAAGGGCCGCCTCCAAAAGTTGGGAGGTAAAGGCTCCTAAGAGAGGTAAGATGCCCCTATCAGGCGGTTCGGGCTCGGAAGGCGACGTTGTCGCACAGTTCCTCCGTAAGGACAAGCCTTTAGCCGAATCATAAGTGAACAAAGGTGTTTTAAACATATCTCGTTCCTTTTCCTGTTACAAGGGTAAGATCTAGAATATATGGTTTGCAGTCCGGCACACAGTCTTCCTCAACAATCCTCTTCCTCAGGGGATCTTCTTCCGGAGATGATGGAAAGCGAGATGCCTCCACAAGCTTCCTCGCCCAATAGGGCGGACAATTTAGAGGTGTCGTCCCGGAGGATCTCTCCCGATCAACAGAGGATAATGAAGACAACACCCCAAGGTGAAACTTCGGCCGCCCAGGGTTCGGGGTGTGCAGTCCTTACGGGGACCAACAATAAAGGCCTTGGGCTATCCGGTTTATAGCCGGAGACGACTCTAGGGTCGAGCAAACATATCCTTTCAAAGGGAGTCCGTACTCCCACAGCTGCTTCCAGGTATCCAGGGGCGCCGGATACACTGATGGACATGTCGTAATATTCGTCCGTCTCAGAGGAACATCATACCTTGATGGGTACAGTGATTGAGAGGATTCTGTCCGCAAAAAGCTGATTGAATGAAGCCTTCATGAGCCCGCTAAGAGGCTTTGAGGTACGTAGTGTTATATTCTTGATTGTGCTCTAGACGCAAAATGCACCTGTGTATAGGTAGTAGCCCCTGAGACTCTGGTTGGCGTCCAAAGGGAGGCAATCAGAGGATCGAAAAATATATGCCCAGGAAATAATCTAATGAGTTGAAACACATGTTGTTACTTCCATGACGACTGCCAACGCTACAGAGGTTGCAGGTCTAAGCAAAAACTTGATGTGCCGGATGACGATATCACGCTTATTAATAGGCGGCTCGACGAGGCGCAAGGTATGTTGGGGTGGTCAGCGTGTGTATGTATAATAACATGAGCACGAAGCTAGAATTATATACTGAGACATGCGTAGCTGCAGATAGTGTTGCCGCGGTGGAGACCCTTCGGGCTGAACTTGCCCGAGCCAAGGAGCAAGCCCGATGAGTAATGTGGCTGCCAAGAAGGCAGCTGATGAGTTAAAAGTCGAGCAGGCTGCTCGGCGCCAGTGCGAGGAGAGAATGTCTACTATGGCGCACGAGCTAAAGGAAGCCACAGTCCGGTGCGAATTCCTTGAGGGGGATAACAAAGCCAAAGCGGCCAATCTCGACAAGGCCTTACAAGAGGCGAGGGAAGCACGATCCGAGTCTATGGTGGCCCGGGAGGAGATCCGGCAAGCTGGGGAGATAGCAGCCGGTAAGCCTTTCTTATTATGGACCAAATTCGGCGATCCAAAGTATGCCCCGCTTAGTCAAATGTGGAGCTCTCCAAACGCATTTTTGGACTTGCCGAAGAGTGCCTCTGATGCGACGTCGTTTTTCCAAGCGCAAGAAGGACATGCAACAAAAAATCTTTTCTGGTCACAGTTCAGCATGCCGAAGCGTCCGCTGCTGCTGCTGAACAAACAGATGGCCCAGTGGGCCGAGCTCCACAAGATATCTGGATCTGCCATGAAGGACATCGTGGCCCGGCTGTGGCCGACCGAGCCAATTCCGAATAGTTATTTCGGTTTAGTGCAGCGACTTGCTGATGCGGTGTCGCGTATTGATGCCGTGAAGCAGTCAACGTGCATTGAAGGTGCACAGATGGCGTTTGCCCGTGTCAATACGTACTGGGCGAAGATGAAGGCCACCGATATTGCAGCAAAGAGTCCACCCGAGGGCAAGGACCATCACGCGCCAGAGCATTATTTTGAAGATGTCCTAGAGGATGCCCGCTTGATAGAGGGTCAGTGCTCAAAGGATATAATGTTTGATTGAATGTATCAAAATTTTAAAAACAATATTTATGATATATTAAGGCTATGTTTTTTATACTTTTGTCGGAAAGTTTTGGTTCCTCCTGTGTGGCCGTTTTTTGTATAATCTGAAAGTTTGCCAGTCGTCGGCTTCAGCCCCCTCGCATATAATACGGGGTGTTCGGAAAAGCAATTGATCACTCTTGACCCAACGTCTTGGTCCGTGAAGGAGGTGTCAATGCGGCGAACTAGGCAATCGGACTATAGGGCTTTAACACTTTCACTTAGCCATAGGAGTTTGACGGTGGGTCTACGATATAGCCCCTCGTATGTACGCAGTTATCCCAATACGGTGCGTTACATAGGTGACCTTAAGAACGGTCCTTCGTGTAATACGGAAGGAATCGCGAAAGATTCTGGTAAGTTATCGAGTGGTTGGCCAGCTCTCGACGCATCATGACAGTCAGTTTTCGGCTTTCTCTACTGAGGTGCTCATCCGGATAAACCAGGACACAATCGCAATAGTTCTCCCTTTACTACCCTAGCTGATATAGCGGAATGTAAGGTAGTAAGCACAGGAGCCAGGCAACCCAACTATTGACCAAAGACATGATTCGGAGCTCGTGCATATAAGGCTAAACTCGTGACGCCGAAGTGCGCTATAAAGCTGTTCGGACTTGTCGACAACTCATTTGTTCCCATATCGAGCCCCTGGCAATTTGTGCCGAGGTGCGTGTGTGAAATAGCCGAAAAAATTCAGCTCTTTAGAAAAAGCGAATACTGGATACGGATTATGTTCACTGGAACCTGATTGATATGTCAATTTCCATTTTACAAATAATAATGCCACGACCCAGGCTATTTGACATGCCGGTGGTCGAAGGCTGAGGGAGAAGGCACTTTACAGGCTCGAAATAGAGAGTGCGGTCTACAAAATTATTTGGACCTCCTGTCGCACGTCTGCGCCGCCTTGCCTCGGTGAAAGGACTCCTTAACGGGAATAGCCTTTGGGTAAGTGTACGAAGCCGAACTCCGAAAGAGTCCGTGAGATGACCAGTCTTTGAGCCACCTGTGATAAAAGATAAAAAATAGTTAGGAAAGAAAAGGTTGTGGGAGTGCTTGTAGGCCTGTCCGTATTGTGCCTCCGCCGATGACCAAGGTATTTTAAGTACATAATTATGTATACGTGGTGCAAACTGCGTGGGTGTATGAGGCAAAGGACGGAGGCCAAACTGCTAATCCAGCTCTGGAATTGCTCGGTTCCATTTAATAGAGACCGGCGGCTTGATGGCCGATGAGATATGCGGCTTGATGAGGTCGCTTTGTACTTCGGCTGTGATAGCTGTAGTGTGATCCTCTGTACGGGGGGAGTGTTCCGTATTTCCATTTACTGTTATGACGCCGCGTGGACGGGGCATCTTGAGTTTTGCGCGGGCGTAGAGTGGGACCGCATTAAAACGAGCAAAAGCGGTATGCCCCAGAAGTGCATGGTAGCTACTGCGGAACGGGACAATATGAAAGGTCAAGCCTTCGCTTCGGAAGATGTTTGGCGAACCGAAAACGACTTCCAATGTTATGGAGCCCGTGCAGTGAGTTTCTACGCTGGGTACTGCTCCCTTGAGGGTAGTTGTGGTGGGCTTGATTCTTGAAGGATCGATGCCCATTTTGCAGACAGTGTCTTGGTAGAGTAGATTAAGGCTACTATCGCCGTCCATAAGGACTTTCGTGAGATGGAACCCATTGATGATTGGATCGATGACCAGAGCTACCGAACTTTCTGGACGGATATGGCTAAATTTTTTGGGGGACCGACTCTATGGCGTATGGGTCCCGTAGTGCGCACCTGCGCTCCCCTGTAGGGGTGTGCGTCATGTATACCATGTTTACGGTTTTCACTTCAGGGGGAAATTGCTTCTGAACCTCGGTATTCAGCTGGCGAGTCTCTTCATCATCGCTGTCACTTGGCGGCCCCTTCCCCTTGTGTTCGGCATTAATCTTGCCGGCTTGTTTGAAGACCCAGCAGCTTCTATTGGTGTGAGTAGCTGGTTTATCGGGGGTGCCATGAATCTGGCAGGGCCGATCCAGTATCTTGTCTAGATTGGATGGTCCGTCTCTATTTGCCTTGAATGGCTTTTTCCGTTGACCGGGTTTGGAGCCGCTGAATCCGGCTTTGACCGCTATGTTTTGCGTTCTTTCGTTATTATTGCGACGCTTGTGTTTATTGCGTCGTGGCTTACCGTTGCCGTCTCGGACTTCAGAAGTGCCCGGATCGCTGTCGTTGTTGCTTCTATGAGCGAGCCAGTTGTCTTATCCCGCGCAGAAGCGGGTCATTAGAGCGGTAAGGGCTGCCATGGATTTTGGTTTTTCTTGACCAAGGTGACGGGCGAGCCACTCATCCCGGACACTGTGTTTGAAGGCCGCGAGGGCTTCGGCATCCGGACAATCGACAATTTGGTTCTTTTTAATTAAGAACCTAGTCCAGAGCTTCCTGGCTGACTCTTCGGGCTGCTGGATGATGTGACTTAAGTCGTCGGCATCTTGTGGCCGGACATATGTACCTTGGAAGTTATCACGAAAGGCGTCTTCCAGGTCTTCCCAGCTGCCAACGGAGTTCTCTAGAAGGTTGTTTAGCCAGTGCCGCGCTGGTCCCTTTAGTTTTAGTGGGAGGTATTTGATGGTGTGGAGATCATCACCGCGGGCCATGTGGATATGGAGAAGAAAATCTTCAATCCATACCGCGGGATCTGTTGTTCCATCATATGATTCGATATTCATGGGTTTAAACCCTTCTAGGAATTCGTGCTCCATTACCTCATCAGTGAAGCAAAGGGGGTGTGCGGCGCCTCTATATCGGGCCACGTCGCGACGTAGCTCCGATGGAGTCCGTCTGCGTTTCTCGGCCCCGGCGTGGTTATGAATGTTGTGTCCGGTTAGGTAGCCGTTGTCGCGTGTTGGGGCATGCCCCCGTGAGCCATAAATCGATCTGTTCTGCCCTGCTCTACTGTCCAAGTTCTGTCGTAGGTCATATGTATATCCCCGAGCTGTTTTATCTCTGCCTTTACGGTGAG
Source organism: Aegilops umbellulata (assembly GCA_032464435.1). Taxonomy (NCBI): domain Eukaryota; kingdom Viridiplantae; phylum Streptophyta; class Magnoliopsida; order Poales; family Poaceae; genus Aegilops; species Aegilops umbellulata. The sequence continues at coordinate 195,032,199 of CP136055.1, forward strand.
GTAGTGCGGGCTGGTGTTCGGCTCGAGTTGCTGCTTTGTCCCGGCCACGTGGTGGTCGGTCAGCCGCATTGTGCGACGATGGTTCGGGCTCCAACGCCTCGTCATCGAACTGAGGTAGCAATTTGCGCTTCGGGTAACTTTTGGTTGGGCGCTCGAGGGCGTATTCCTCGGCTGCCAAGACATTAGTCCACCTTTCATTGAGTAGATCCTGATCAGCTTGAAGCTGCTGCTGCCTCTTTTTCAGGCTCCTTGCAGTGGCGATTAGCCGGCACGTAAAGCGCTCCTGCTCGAGAGGTTCCTCGGGTACGATGAAGTCATCGTCACCGAGGCTCACTTCATCCTCGGAGACAGTGTATAATTGTTGTCCTCCGAGTCTTCGTTTATGGTTTGTTCATCAGGGCTAACTAGCCCATATTCCCGATCGTCATGTTCGGCAGTTTGTCGTCGGGGTCTTCTCTGCCTTCGGCACCGTCCGGAGTGTTATCTTCTCCTGTGTCGGGATTGCTGTTCTTTCCACGGCGTGACTTAGAGCGGCGCCACTGTCATCGACGTTTTGGCTGTATCTCAGGAGGTTTATCCTCGACTGGATCCTTCTCATTATCACCATTGTTCTCTTTAGGTGTATCCATCATGTACACGTCGTACGAAGAAGTGGTCGTCCAGCGCCCGGTGAACGGCGGATTTTGGCTCTGCTCCTCTTCGGCATCGTCGTCCATACCGTCGATGTCTTCGGAGCCGTAGTCGAGCGTGTCGGTTAAGTCTTCGACAGTGGCTATGAAGTGGGTGGTGGGTGGGAAGCGAAATTCTCCGTCATTAGCCTCCAGCTCGAACTAGATATAGTTTGGTCGTGAGTCCGCCACTAAGGAGAGTGTTTTTACTGAATTTAGCACATCGCCTAAAGGTGAGTGTCGGAAGATGTCCGTGGAGCTGAATTCGATGATCGATGTCCGATCAAGCTCGACGTACGCGGACGTGAGTGGTTCGGAACCTATAGCCGGAAATGAGTCCGAGGCTACGGTGGCGCAGATTCCACCCGAGGTTGGGTCTGTGTGCGGCGCCAACGCCGCTGAGTCTGCGGCTTCTGTGGCGGGGTTGAGCTTCCCGTCCTCGGATGGCGTGATCTGCTCCGGATCTAGGGCCACAGGCCGTTACAGGTGCTATCTCCTGGGTGTGGTCCGATGACAGATTTAAGTCATGTTCATCGCGGTGGCAGGGAGCGGCTGTCGTGGGTGCGAATCCATCGAAAATTAAGTCCCCGCGGACATCAGCAACGTAGTTCAAGCTTCCAAATCTGACCTGATGGCCAGGGGCGTAGCTGTCGATCTGCTTTAGATGGCCAAGCGAGTTCGCCCGCAGTGCGAAGCCGCCGAATACGAAGATCTGTCCGGGAAGGAAGACTTCCCCCTGGACAGCATTGTTGTAGATAATTGACGGGGCCATCAAACCTTTTGAAGACGACGCAGCGGAACTCTCAATGAAAGCACCAATGTCGGTGTCAAAACCGGCGAATATCGGGTAGGGGGTCCCGAACTGTGCGTCTAAGGTTGATGGTAACAGGAGACAGGGGACACAATGTTTACCCAGGTCCGGGCCCTCTCTATGGAGGTAATACCCTACTTCCTGCTTGATTGATCTTGATGAATATGAGTATTACAAGAGTTGGATCTACCTCGAGATCGTAATGGCTAAAACCCTAAAGTCTAGCATGTATGACTATGATTATGATCCCCCCTACGGACTAAGCCCTCCGCTTTATATAGACACCGGAGAGGACTAGGGTTGTACAAAGTCGGTTACAGAGAAAGGAACCTTCGTATCAGGGCGCCAAGCTTGCCTTCCACACCAAGCAGAGTCCCATCCAGACACGGGAGAGAGTCTCTGGTCTTGTATCTTCACAGCCCATCAGTCCGGCCCACGTACCATAGACCTAGTCCAGGACTCCCTCAATCACGACCCCGACGAAGGAGCCCCGGCGAGGGAGGAAGACAGGAGGCGCGGATCACGGGCCCGGCGAAGGAGCCCCGGCGAGGGACGAAGGCGGCTGGCGCGGATCACGGCCCCGACGAAGGATCCCGGCGAGGGAGGGAGGCGGCTGGCGCGGATCACGGCCCCGGCGAAGGATCCCGGCGAAGGAGGGAGGCGGCTAGCGCGGGTCACAGCCCCGGCGAAGGATCCCGGCGAGGAAGGGGATGGCGGCGGTGGATCCGTCGCCGGCCTGTCACGGTGTCGCGGGCTCCCTCGCTCCGGCTGCCGCCGTCGCTCGCTCGCCCGCGACGGCTGCATCCGGCAGAAGAAGGCGGGTTGGCTTCGGGCTGGCTCGGGTGGATTCTACTGTGTAGGCGCGTCGCGCCTATATAGGGCCGGGGGGTAACAGAATAGTCCAGCCCTCTCTATATATATATTATGTATGAACATGTGTGTTGCAACGGAAGAAGAAGAAATACCACACGACCCTAACCCAATAATCATGACTAAAGACCTTAATAGGTTCATGCTCTTTATTTCAACATGACATCCTATTTATGTTGTCGCTTATACTCCTTCGCACCCTCGTTGATGGCGGTTTCGGTGTTCACCCAACCATAATGCGTTTGAATGTGCTCAATCCAAAGGTGTCTCTCTCTCGGCATAACATGAGAAATTTATTTATTTTTCATTCGAGATTTTGATGAGGAGTGAATGCAATCGTTATTATTGGTTTCTTTCGTCTCCAATATGGTTTTGTTGAGGTGCTCATTTGCAATCTAGATCAACGTCAATACGAAAGAAAGACAGATCATGCGCTATTGATTAAAATCACATCATAAGTAGCATTTTAAAAATGTTTAACGGGTAAAATAACATCATATTCAGATTCTACACATTTTTCTAATCAAAATTTATATATAACATGTTAAATTGGGGTTGGTGTTTAAAAAATATGTAGTATATTTTTGATTCACCAAAATATCAAGGGGCTTCTCTTTAATTTCCTATCACAGTGTAGTACGGGTTAATTACCAGAGGGGGGACTACAGGTTAATTAACATCAAACACAGGGTTTTTTTTGTAAAAAGGATGATAGAAAGATAAAAGCAGTAGCCACTTTATTAGTAAGTACGTATAGATTTACCAAAATATTAATACCGTACAAACTATAAAACCGTGAACCGAACCATGTAAACCAAACAGACCGTATGCTTAGTAATATCTGCTCGTCCAAGACTGGCAATGGCCCACGTCTGTATACCAATGAGAATACAACAAACTGCATGAAAACCGTGAACCGAACCATGTAAACCAAACAGACCGTATGCTTAGTAATATCTGCTCGTCCAAGACTGCCAATGGCCCACGTCTGTATACCAATGAGAATCCAACAAACTGCATGAATCTCAGTCCAACCCAGCGGCTCAGATATCAGAATGTTTTCACATGAATGTTTAAAGCGCACCACATAACAGATTCAAGTTTGAGAAAAGAATAACTACTTTAGCTTCTTTTTCCTCTCAGCTTGCAAGAGTTTAGAGCGTACCTTTCATACGTTTTAGGGAGGAAATAGACATCACAGATACACAGAACATGACAACATGTCATCATGGGTTGATAAAAACGTGCACAATTTTGAAGAGTTCAACTCACCAGGAACCACAACATCACAAACATGAAAAAAAAATAACTTTGATTATATTTTGACAATTTGACTGCAATTATGAAATGGAAATCAATCAATTCCATTTGAAATGAAGAAATGAAAACTGAAGGCAGCACTGGATTTTGGAACACAGGAAAATATTACCATTACAAAAATCCTCGCAGGAAGAAACACAAGTCTTTCTTTGAGATGGAGTATAATTTATTTAAGATCATTCCCTCCATCCTCGTTCATGAGTTGGCGGACTTCAACTCACATTCTAAAGATGCGGATGAAAAGGACATAAAAATGTAAGATGCCATCATCAACCAGTCAATGCAGCATTGAGCGCACTGTGAACATCCACTCCGATCTGAGCTTCCGCCTTCTCTAGGTCAGTCGAGGCTGATCCAAGCTTGGCAGTGAATCCAGCAAGACCTTTCTGGACCAAGCTTTGGTCAATCTGATCAAGGGGGACAGCCTCAACAGCCACAACATCAGTAATGGAGTTTGCATGGATGAATGCAAAGCCACTGCTCACAAAGTACTTTGTAACATCATTTCCCTCATGTACAGACATAACACCAGGCTTGAGCTCTGCAATTGTGGAAACATGGCCTGGTAAAATACCCATCAGGCCAGTTGTAGCCGGTACCATTACCATGTCAACCTGACAATAGCAAAACAATATGAGATGAGTAGTGACAAAAACACAATACCATACCAATGATCAAGAGTAGCACTTTACGCGAGCATAAGCATATACGAAATCAATTTACACAATTTGAAAATCATTCTCCGACCTTCTCCCGCCAAAAATGCAGCATCACAAAATTTACTTACCTCAAACACCAAAATTACTTATCAGACAAATAGCAACAATAAAATTGTTAGCTAATAACAAAATTGGAAACCTAAAAAAAGTAAATTCAAAGACTCAGAAAAAGAATCAGATAACCAAAGACACTAGGTAACTTAAAGTAAATATTATTAACTGTAGATTAAGTTTAAGAAACGCTTGGTACATCAGACCATAAATTCACTTTCTTGCCGTCTGATAATTTAATTATTCATATCATGATTTGACACAGATTAGAGCATGTTCTACTCCCAGTTCAAGAAACCCACTCATTGCAATAAAAGATGCTACTCCCTCTGCTCCCCAAAAACAGTTGCAAGTTATACTATGAGTAGTACCTGGCTCAGTTGTTTTCCCACAACATTTATACAAGATCGGGCGGAGTAGTATTTAAGCAACTCATGACATGTCTTTGATACATTAAGAATAATATAGAAACATTCATAGCTAAATTGGAAACTGTACTGGGGCATTGCTACCACAAAAGGTCAAGAAAATATATCATGGGAGAATGTTATGATTGTTCCAGACATAAAGACTGTTTGTGCAAAACAGTGCAGTAAGTGAATGAAGGTTATCTCAATCAAGAAAATTGACAACAGGTATTATGAGTTAATGTCAGCGAGGGCAAATGTCGTTAAACATTAATATTGGTCCAACTACTGTAGCAACGGTGCACCATATCATGTGATCAGAAGTTCACAACTCATAAATGTAGCCCTATTGTCCTAAATCCACTAACAAGGCTCCAAACTACAGCTAAAAAATAAGAATAATGAACCATATCACAACAAAGGAACAGACCAGAAAGCAAACAGAGCACTAAGGGGCTGTTTAGATATTGCATATGCTAACCCTGCCAATGCATGGGCGAGCCAAAATATTGGTGCTGCTTTCTGTCGCCCACACCCTGGCTGGTAGTTGGCAAAAAAGTGAACTAGAAAGCTGGAGGTAGTCAGGGCACGCTAAAGAATTGGCTTCGATCCAAACGGTTCCCATGTACCCGGTCAACGCCAATATTTTGGCTTGGCAGCCTGGGGCGCCAATCCAAACAACCACTAAATGCGAAATATGAAAGAAAATCCGTTTTATCGGACCAATACTTAATCTAAACACTGGGGTAGAAGCTTGGGAGAAGAAAAACATACAAGGATACCCACAAGGAGGCATGTCCAATCCTCACGGTACAAATTGAAAAAGAAAATCATAGAAGTTTACTAGGACGCCACTAAGAATTTTACAGCCTGAAGATGCTAGCAGAAATCTGAAGTGCTTACAATTAAAGCATCCACAGCCCCAAGTGAAAACTGCAGGTCCTTGTGGACGGCAATAACCATTAGGAGGACGCATGTTCCACTCAGTACAGTCAATCAACATATAATCCATCTGGTGCTTGGCACTCCAAAAGGTGAGGTTTGGAATGATCGGGCTTACCCACAGAGACATGAGATTAACTGATATAATCCAACAATCTCACGCAGACTACAAAACTGAAGCGCACCCATGCACAGGATCAAGCGCAACAAGCGACCCAGCACAACCATTCCACCAAAACAATGACATGATCAAAAGCATCCCATGACAAGACCATACAAGGAACATTCGTGGTTCCTAACCAAATCGCCCCTAGGATTCCACCCATCCCGCGGGATGAACCAGATCACAAAGGCCCCTCTCCACACGCCCCTAATCTCCGACCGAAAAAAGAAAAACGGCCGCAAAATCGTGCGAACGGTCGGAACCCTAGACGCACACGCACAGATCTGAGATCGGGAGGTGGGACAACGGGGGAGGTTACGACGATATACCTCCTTGTTGGTGATCTCGGACTTGTAGGGGAGGACGAAGTTGACGGTGAGCTTGGAGGGAATGGAGGCCGGCGTGGGCGGGCGGGGCTTCATGGCCGACATGGGCGTCTGGGGGGGATCGATGATTGTGGTCACCTTCTTCCACGCCTCCAGGAAGGCGGGGTCCTCGCCCGCCTCCGCGGGCGCCTGCGCCGTCGCGAGGGCCCTGCGGCTCATGGAGCCGCTGCCGGCAGCGGCGGCGCGGGAGGCGAGGCGGCGGGCGGCGTGGCGCAGCATTTTTTTCTCCTCCCTCGTCGGACAGGTACGGGATGGATGCGTGCGACCTGCAGATGGGTGGGTGCTGAATGAATTGTGGGTTTCGGCGATTTGGAGAAGGCGACGCTAAGAGGAGTGGCGACACTGAAGGCGTTGTTGCGTTTGGGTTGGGCTGTTTGGGCTGTTTGGGCTGGACCCGTCCGGGCCGGGTGCCTGGTAATTGCGTACATATATTTTGGTGACCTTCTGTCACGCAAATCTCAATTATTGTCTCAAGAAAAAACGTAAATCTCAATGAAATGCAAAATCCAATCTTTCCGAAGTCCTCAACATCCTTCTTTCCAGATCGCATCATGCTTCTTCCTCTTCATCCACCATATTCGAGACCCCGGGCCACCCACGAGAAGCAAAGGAGGGAGACACACGATGGGGTGGAGGAAGATCACAGGAGAAAATCAGCCAGCGAGACTCTCGGCGGGTGACAACTGCCGGAGGAGATAAAAAAACCCTAGGTTTTCCGGCAGGAGAATTGGAGCTATCGTGATAGCTGACATAAGCAGCTCTACGCTTATATTTGAAGGAGCTTCTAGAGGGTCCCACAATTCATATGACATCAAATTTTGACGAGTCATAAAGTGAATGAATAGTTTTTTTAATTAAATAAACAAAGAGTTGCCTGCTGATTTAATTTTCTAATCCATTTCTTCCAAGTTGGCGTAACATAGCAATTAGATTTGCGGAAGAAATATCTAAACGATAACTGGCATGATATTGTCGACCATAACTTTGATTTCTCGGTAGCTGCTGGTTTTGGAAGCAGAGGTCCAGATTTACTAGCCAGTAGAGCTGGAATTAGGTTACAACATCGTCTCATGTCTTCTTTTATACCAACATTTCAATGTTGAATAGACCAGACAGGGCACACAATATGGGTGGGCAGCATGATCTGGCGATTGCACTCTTACAGTAGTCTTCCAGGGCCTCTTATCTTTTCCTTCACCTCCGCATCATGGCTTGTGGAGCTTGAAGCCAAATACGCGAGGAACATAGCGCTGCGAGGGCTTCTGGGGCTTGAGGTGATCGTACGTCATCAGAAACAGGTGAGGAAATGTTGTCCCAAAGTAGGCTCCATCAATATCTGGGCATGGTCAAGAAAACAGAAAAATATAACAACAAAATAGCAATTTTCTTCAACTATGATATCCCAGTGAAGCAGATATGTAAATATTTCTTTGTAGATGACACTCTTTTTTCCCCAGGAGAAAAACACACCAATTTGAGACAGTATAATAAGAGAGTGGTTAGGATACTGCCTTGGTATTTAGACCGTGGATAGTAGATGTCTTCGCACTTAGGACAGTATATCTTCACTGTACTAGATCGGTGAATATCCAATTGTCCAACTGGTAGACATGGTTGGCCACAGCAATAAACCCGTGGACATCGTCCAAAGTCATAGTTCTTGTATTTCTCCAGCTGCCAAAAATAAGGAATAAAAGTTACCACTTACTACAAATTAAACTTCACCGACATAAGCGAATTCTTTAGCCTTTCGGAAACAAATATGGGCAAGTACAGCAAAGCAAGGTTAGCATAACAGTTACCATAGCAGCCAACCCTTTACTGGTCAGAATGTATCGCGCATGAATTAGCCCATACAACATCTCAGCAGCTGATTCCACTAGCTCATTTTGTTCTTCTGTGAAAATATCACCTACATATTCAAATAATCAAGAACATCAGCAATAGCAGTAGGCAATGTAAAAGGAAACATGCACAATACCATGCCATGGACAAGTGAGAGCCATATATTGCACGAAATCAACCAACCAAAGCCCATCCAAACGATTGATGTTATTTAGTGTGGCAGATAAAACCTTCCATTTATGCTTACAGTAATTGATATGGCACCTTTTACTTCAGTGTTTAACTAGTAAAGAAACAAATTCAAGGGCATTGAGAAACTAAAAAAATCTGTAACACCAAAAATGTATTACCTCCATCCCAGATTACTTGAATTAGATTTGTCTAGATAAATCTAACACATATCTAATACAAATCTAACACATATCTAGAGAAATCTAAGACAGCTAATTCAGGACGGAGGGAGTACTTAGAAACAGAGCCCAAGCAACCAGTAAGTGTTAACATCACTACTAATAAAGGCTTTGAGCATCCAAACTAGTGACGTTAAATGAGTCAAATAACTGTACAGGGACAACACATTTGCATCAGATCAAGTGCAGAAATGCATCTAACATTTCTTGTTAACATACACCCGTCGGGTGGTTTCATTTAAATGAGTAAATATTGAGAACAATTACCATGAGAAGACTCAATATCTAAAATGAGATCAAGAGCATAATCATAATATGGAACTTGACTGCTAAGCCCACAAAGATTGAAGTCATCTTGAATGTAATCATCATCGACTTCACAGAAGAACTCATTCCCTCTTAGGTTGCAATACCATGAAATCCATGAGGTGTCTTCTCCATCAGAGCCACTAACATCTGATGCTTCACTGTCAGATTCAGACTCCCCTGCAACGTGAAGAGCATGGAAGCATCAATGCACTTGTTTACAAACTGATTCTCTCTCAAATACGCACCTAAATGCAGGTCATTATTTATTAGAAGAAAATGACAAAGGCGGCGCAGCAGTAGACCCCACCAAAGGCGGCCTCCGACCGACCAGAAACAAAAACCAGGCAAGGGGGGGGGGGAACCTGTACAAACTAGGCTATTAGAAAAAAAATAGAAAAACAGCAGCATATCTCCTAAGCTAACATAGATGACGCAAATACAACATGCATGCAGAAAATATATACATTGGAGCAACTATAAAAACATACCCCCTCCGTCCCATAATATAAGAACGTTTTTGACACTAGTGTAGTGCCAAAAACGTTCTTATATTATGGGACAGAGGGAGTAGCTAGCAACAACTATAGCTAACTAACAATATAAAGTGCTACTGAAAGCAGAACTGGAATAACTCAACAGACCTGGAATACACCATAGCAATTAGGAGACAGGTAGATATGCTCTGCATCATACCTCTAAGTACAATTCCAAAGACAGATATAAGCATTAAGCCAACAATTTTGCATTATGCTCTCGACTTCTAGGCTATAGCATTACTAGGACATGGTACGTGCAAAGCACGTAGAGAAAACTACTCTTATGAATTTTGTAAGAGAAAAGTGCAACGGGTTGGCTTAAGTTCCATGATTATTAGGAGCATCTTACTAAGTAATATAGCACGATTAAAAAAACTATGCTTTGGTAACTATACCGCATTATCTTTATCCAGACCACATTATCTCATCTTTCTAGAACTCTCTCGTGAATCTTCACCTTTCTATTCTTCCTATCTTATCTGGTGTCCACATGAGTTGTCTAGAAAAAGAGCTTAAAACATACTGATGTGACTTGTTCACAGTAGCTACCCGTTGCCCTGTTTGTCATTGCCTCATCAGGTTGGACGGCAGGACAGTTGGATGAGGTATACTGTAGCTGCGAATCCAGGCGACTTGAACCGTTGGATGGACTTTAATCTGCGACTAGCAGGCAGCAGCTCACAGATTTGCCACTTACCAACCGTCCGATGTAGCATATCTGATGGCTAATACCAAAACCTATTCGTGCACTATAAAGGAGTATAGATATGTCTAAGGAAACAATATACTAGCCCAAGAATTTGTGAGTGGAATCAAACTTAAAGAGAGAGCAAGAGCTTCTTCAAAGCAGAGCAGTATTAAAAGAAGGGCAGCCCGGTGCACGTAGCGCCCGCTTGCGCAGGGTCCAGGCAAAGGTCCGACTGCTTTGGGTCTATAGTACGCAGCCTTTCCCTACATTTCTGCAAGAGGCTGTTTCCAGAAACAAATTTAATTTTCCCAGATGTTTTTACACCTTAACCACCGATATACTGATAAGTATTTATAGTCGAGCCATGAGGGTGCATTCCGTCTAAGATGGCTATTGGAGCAATTTAAGTATAACTAGTACATATGCCCGTGCGTTGCACTGGGCGAAAAAAAATACCTGCTTCATGTGCATTGTGCACTATTTATATCCAATTTTAATAAATGTCGATGATAATGTTAAACATGGAAATTTTCTTATTTTTAATAAAAGTTAATGTTTTCAAAAAAATGGAACACTTTTTAAAGAGTAGTTAAATTATTTGTAAGAAATTGGATCATCTATCTAAAAAGGAACATTGTTTGAACAGATATTTTAAAAAATAATGTTTTGTTTGTTTTTGTTGTACATTTTTAAGTGGAAATATTTTTTAATAAAAAGGGAACATTTTTGGATTTTTTTTGCTTTTTTTATGTGTGAACATATTTTTTTGAATTAATAATAGTGTGAACATATGTAAAACTGTGAAATTTTTATACTCAGTACAAGAAGGAACACAATGGCTGACAAATTAACAGCAATTGTTCTCTGTTCATCAAGAGAACGACTTTTGTTTCTAAGCTAAGAAGATTCAGTTAGATTCATCTCCTCCTATGAGCTCCAGTCAAACAGCCAACGGAATGATGACCAGACCATTGGATAAGATTTAAAGTCCAGGTGACACCGCATTCGAGCACAGATTCTCTCACACACAGAAGTCATGAATTCAGGCCAGACTGATTAGTAAATTGATGAATGGCAGTACAATTTCTTTAATTGGCACCATCCAACACTAAACGAAACAAATCAAATAGATCTAAGATTGGGTTCTGATTTGTGATCAGCAGTCAATAGGAGCAGAGCATGGTGCAGATCGACCAATGTATTTAGGTGCCACCGGAAACACAACAGTTCAAAATGATTTACCGTCATCTAGTAAACACAATGGAATATCAGAAGAACTTCATGAAGATACTCTATCGTAGGCCGAATATAGTAGCCTGATATTTGTGAGCACCGTCATCTAGTAAAACAGAAAAATGTGCGAGTAGCATCTGATTAAATAGTTTTGGGATCTATTTCAAAAATTATATAAGATTTGAAGCAAATGCTAGAAATTTGTCTCTTCACAAGCTCATATTTTGTAACTAATATGGAGCTAGAGAAATCATCTACCATACTAATTTAAAACTCTAATTAGACAAAAGAATAAGAACAAGTGCTTCTACCACAATTGTACATTATGCATATATGAACCTGCAAATGTGTGCTATAATTTAGGAGCATTCAACACAGGCAATGCTTATATATCATGGAGCTTATTCTAGAAAGCACATACTTTTAGGCATAAAAATAAACACCTATTTGGCAGGAATGTGTTGTTTATTGAAATTAAAACAAAACAAGCACGGGAAGACCATACTGTATGTCATCTTCAGATATATCCATCAAGCTTGCTCTTCACTTTCTGGATTCAGAACCTCACCACAGCAGCCTGCTCTGGGTAACCAAATTTCAGGAAACGCCAAGACACCAAACCCTGATGAATTCATATATGTGCTTATTTTTTAAATAAGCACATACTGCAGCCAGTAGCAGCAGCAGAAGCAGCGTGGAGACCACTTGATTTCTCATCTTGCTATTTCTTTCCTTGCTAAGTTGTTCTACTTCAGTTGTAGTTATGTGAGCCATAAAGACAGAGAAATTTATACATGAATCCCGGTTACCTGTATAGGCTATTACCAGACAACTTAGTACGATAGAAACTAATTTCAGGTAGAACAGTCGGTAGCAGCACTGTGGACATCACACTATTAAATAGTTGTTTTTCTTTTTTCTTTTTGCAGAAACATGTGCTTACACATCAAAATCAAGCACGTCCATACTCATTCACATACATCCCGCAACACTATCACGCACACTACCTAACCAGGAATCAGATTGACATAAAGCAAAGTGAGAGTTAACACTATATCAAACTAAACATTTTCTGAAGATTTACATTGATCTGCTTTGCAATGAACTGCAAAATCTGCAGAAACCTGAAACTCTGGCCAGGATGAGCACCACGGTTGTTACTGCCAATTTTGACGCAGTTACACAAACTCCTGAGCTGCTAACACTAAAGTGACGAACATACACGAGGATCGGAAGTGATTAACCGCAGTGTGATATGATATGGCTGAGGAAAGCGGGGCGGAAAACCTGTTGACGGCGGCAGTGGTGTGCGGGCGTGTCAAGAGATAGCGACGTGACACGTGACCAAAGAAGCTCGACAGGGATGGCAACATGGCGGCAGGCGGCGGCGCGTGGCCGTCAAAGAATCTCGACGAGGAGGTGGCGAATTACCTCCTGTTTGTTGGGTTGATTGACCGAACACTTGGTGTGCAGGTGGCCACCAGATCTCAAGAAGGCGATGGATGTCGCATCAGGAGGCTGCAATGGCAAGTGGCGCTGGGGTTGGGTCTGGTCCGGGAGTAGCGCCGCCCGAGGTCGGGGTGGAAGGTGAGGTCGCCTCACCGTCGGGGCCTCCGCTTCCCCACGTCCTCTTTCCCGAGGAGGAGCACATCGTCGGCAGCAACCACGCTGAAAGCACGGTGCACGAGCGCATCCGTGGCCGAGCTCGCACGCCCCACATCGGCACCTCGGCCACTTGCTCCCCTCGCGCTGTGTGGGGGCGTTCTCATGGATGCTCAAAAAAGAGACCAGCGATAACGCGAGCGCGGCCGCCAGCATGGGCAGCTCGATGAGGAACGGCGGCGGCGCCCGCGTGTTCTCGTGGATGGCCAGGCTCAGCCGTCCGCGGCGGCGCCCGAAGGGCGTCACCGCCGGCGCGTGGTCCGCGAGGAGGGCCCTGCTGTGGCTGTGCCGCCCGAGCAGCGCGGCCATCTTGCAGTACATCTTGAAGAGCCCCACGACGGCGGCGCCGATGCTACCGTGCTTGGTCCGGCGCCCCAGGTGAGCAGGCCGGCCGCCTTATCGGCCTCCGTCGCGACGCCTCGGCCCATTCCCCATTCCTGGCCGCGGGCGGGATGTTGGAGATGCGGTCGCTGGCGCACACGTCCACCTGGAGAGGCCGAGAGGGCCGAAGGCGGGGGGATTCCGAGACGGCCGTCGTCCAACGAGGCGGCCACCTTCCGCACCGACGAGCTCGCCGACGAGAGCCCAGCCGAAGCTGCCCCCCTTCCACCTTCTCTGCCACCGGATAGGATGAAGAAAGGAGTGCGGGCATAATTCTAAAACATGTCGGGGTTAATTTGTAAAATCGAAACGTTTTTCCAGATTCACTTACGCAGGGACGGCGGGTTTAATTCCTAAAACTTACAGGGACCTTTGTGTAAAATATCCGCGACGGTGAACCCGACAGATTCACTCCGTGCTTTATTATTAGGGAGAGATAATTGAAAACTTATGTAACTCCGCCTATGTTGTCTCAACATAGCTGGTCCCAAGCCCGGGTAAAGGAGGAGGGTTGTGATAGGCTTGGCAAGCCAATGTAAAAACTCAGCCACTCTTATGGAGATGAAACCCAAAAGATTTTCATTGGGGCGTAACCCTCTCACAGACGCGCCACATCGGAACCCAGGTGTGGTGGAAAATGGGCAAGGGCCGGGCCGTCACCCCCCAGGTGGCGCGCCGTATCTTGATCCGGATCGGGTCGTCGCATCCTTAGTGGCGCGCTACATCGGCGCCCGGATGTAGTGGAAAATGAGCAAGGGTCTTCGCATTTGACTCGACGAGTGCGAAGGGTAAGGAAGCTAGCCGAGCCTAGGAGGATTCACTTAGGTAGCTAGAACGTAGGGTCTCTGACAGGGAAGCTTCGGGAGCTAGTTGATGCAGCGGTGAGGAGAGGTGTTGATATCCTTTGCGTCCAAGAAACCAAATGGAGAGGACAGAAGGCGAAGGAGGTGGAGGATACCGGCTTCAAGCTGTGGTACACGGGGACGGCTGCAAACAGAAATGGCGTAGGCATCTTGATCAACAAGAGCCTCAAGTATGAAGTGGTAGACGTCAAGAGACGTGGGAACCGGATTATCCTGGTCAAGCTGGTAGTTGAGGACTTGGTTCTCAATGTTATCGTATGCCACGCAAGTAGGCCACAATGAGAACACCAAGAGGGTGTTCTGGGAAGGCCTGGAAGACATGGTTAGGAGTGTACCGATTGGTGAGAAGCTCTTCATAGGAGGAGACCTCAATGGCCACGTTGGTACATCTAACACAGGTTTTGAAGGGGCGCATGGGGGCTTTGGCTATGGCATCAGGAATCAAGGAGAAGATGTCTTAAGCTTTGCTCTAGCCTACGACATGATTGTAGCTAACACCCTCTTTAGAAAGAGAGAATCACATCTGGTGACTTTTAGTAGTGGCCAACACTCTAGCCAAATTGATTTCATCCTCTCGAGAAGAGAAGATAGGCGTGCGTGCCTAGACTGTAAGGTGATACCTGGAGAGAGTGTTGTACCCCAGCATAAGCTGGTAGTTGCTGACTTCCGTTTTCGGATTCGTGTCCAGCGGGATAAGTGTGCCAAAGTCGCTAGAACTTAGTGGTGGAAGCTCAAGGGGGAGGTAGCTCAGGCGTTCAAGGAGAGGATCATTAAGGAGGGCCCTTTGGAGGAAGGAGGGGACGCGGACAATGTGTGGATGAAGATGGCGACTTGCATTCGTAAGGTGGCCTTGTAGGAGTTTGGAGTGTCCAGGGGAAGGAGAAGCGGAGATAAGGATACCTGGTGGTGGAATGATGATGTACAGAAGGCGATTAAAGAGAAGAAAGATTGCTTCAGACGCCTATACCTGGATCGAAGTGTAGACAACATAGAGAAGTACAAGATGGCGAAGAAGGCCGCAAAGCGAGCTGTTAGTGAAGCAAGGGGTCGGGCATATGAGGACCTCTACCAACGTTAGGCACGAAGGAAGGCGAAAGGGATATCTATAAGATGGCCAAGATCCGAGAGAGGAAGACGAGGGATATTGGCCAAGTCAAAAGCATCAAGGATGGAGCAGGCCAACTTTTGGTGAAGGACAAGGAGATTAAGCATAGATGGCGGGAGTACTTCGACAAGCTGTTCAATGGGGAGAATGAGAGTTCTACCATTGAACTGGACGACTCCTTTGATGAGACCAGCATGCGTTTTGTGCGGCGAATCCAGAAGTCTGAGGTCAAGGAGGCTTTAAAAAGGATGAAAGGAGGCAAGGCGATGGGCCTGATTGTATCCCCATTGAGGTGTGGAAAGGTCTCGGGGACATAGCGATAGTATGGCTAACCAAGCTTTTCAACCTCATTTTTCGGGCAAACAAGATGTCAGAAGAATGGAGACGGAATATATTAGTACCAATCTTCAAGAACAAGGGGGATGTTCAGAGTTGTACTAATTACTGTGGAATTAAGCTGATGAGCCATACAATGAGGCTATGGGAGAGAATCATTGAGCACCGCTTAAGAAGAATGACAAGCGTGACCAAAAATCAGTTTGGTTTCATGCCTGGGAGGTCGACCATGGAAGCCATTTTCTTGGTACGACAACTTATGGAGAGATATAGGGAGCAAACGAAGGACTTGCATATGGTGTTCATTGACTTGGAGAAGGCCTATGATAAGATACCGCGGAATGTCATGTGGTGGGCCTTGGAGAAACACAAAGTCCCAGCAAAGTACATTACCCTCATCAAGGACATGTACGATAATGTTGTGACAAGTGTTCGAACAAGTGATGTCGACACTGATGACTTCCTAATTAAGATAGGACTGCATCAGGGGTCAGCTTTGAGCCCTCATCTTTTTGCATTGGTGATGGATGAGGTCACGAGGGATATAAAAGGAGATATCCCATGGTGTATGCTCTTTGCGGATGATATGGTGCTAGTTGACGATAATCGGACGGGGGTAAATAGGAAGTTAGAGTTATGGAGACAAACCTTCGAATCGAAAGGGTTTAGGCTTAGTAGAACTAAACCCGAGTACATGATGTGCGGTTTCAGTACTACTAGGTGTGAGGAGGAGGAGGTTAGCCTTGATGGCCAGATGGTACCTCAGAAGGACACCTTTCGATATTTGGGGTCAATGTTGCAGGAGGATGGGGGTATTGATGAAGATGTCAACCATCGAATCAAAGCCGGAAGGATGAAGTGGCGCAAGCTTCTGGCATTCTCTGTGACAAGAGAGTGCCACAAAAGCTAAAAGGCAAGTTCTACAAGACGGCGGTTCGACCCGCAATGTTGTATGGCGCTGAGTGTTGGCCGACTAAAAGGCGACATGCTCAACAGTTAGGCGTGGCGGAGATGCGTATGTTGAGATGGATGTGTGGCCACACGAGGAAGGATCGAGTCCAGAATGATGATATACGAGATAGAGTTGGGGTAGCACCAATTGAAGAGAAGCTTGTCCAACATCGTGAGATGGTTTGGGCATATTCAGCGCAGGCCTCCAGAAGCTCTAGTGCATAGCGGACGGCTAAAGCGTGTGGAGAATGTCTAGAGAGGGCGGGGTAGACCGAATTTGACATGGGAGGAGTCCGTTAAGAGAGACCTGAAGGATTGGAGTATCACCAAAGAGGTAGCTATGGATAGGGGTGCGTGGAAGCTTGCTATCCATGTGCCAGAGCCATGAGTTGGTTGCGAGATCTTATGGGTTTCACCTCTAGCCTACCCCAACTTGTTTGGGACTAAAGGCTTTGTTGTTGTTGTTGTTGTTGTTGTTGTTGTTGTTATTGATTGAAAACTTATGTTATTTCTGCACCCAATTTGTATGATTCATGCGGAAAACAAGCAAATGAGAAAAGCATCTAACATAGAAACTAATGAAGCCTAACGATAAGGCTTCCCTAATCCAATGGCCTATGGGGCATTTAGTTTGGGACTTGGTGGTGGCACACATTGCTCTACACAACCAACTCAAGAGTAGAAAAGACTTCTGATGCAACAAGACAAGTCTCAAACTTGAGGATCTATTTTATTTTTGTTCTTGTTGGGAGAGATTAAGTTCGGTAGGTTACTTTGCTAACATTAAAAAAAGGTGATTAGACACTGCGATAATCTAGAATTGCGCAAAGCGTGCACATTTTGAGCGTCTTACATTAGTTTACAGAGGGAGTATTTGCAAATAGAATTGAAGTATTGCAGATAGTAGTTAAAATAAAACGAGTAAACATATGCTCCGTGAGCTCATATACCAGCATCTCAAAACACCCAAAGAGATGACGAGGTAACAACATCACTAAATGCAGCTACACAACCCACAATCACCTTCAGAGAATCTTAGCAAAACTGAAAATTCAATATGCATATACAACAGCAAACCAACCTTCTCAATCTGCAGGCAACACTTTTTTGGTGGTAGATGCAAATAACACATCCAAAAAGCATCTCAAAAGGACGGTTCGATGGAGCTCGCGACTCTGGAGCTCGCGACTCCGGAGCACCCATCCCAACCCCCACCCTGCCACCACCACTTCCTCCCCTCGTCCGTACCGTCCTTCAGACGCGCTGCTAGACTCGCACCTCCCCCCCCCCCCGGAACCAAACCTCCGCCCGCCTCTTCTTCTCTAGTCTGGGCAGAGCTGCTGCTTCCTCGCTGGAGACTGCAGCGCGTTCTCTCCTCCATATCGCACCCCCGTGCGGCGCTCGACTACAACCACCTTGCGCTCCTGTGTGACGTTTGACTTCTGCCTCCTCGCGCCCCCATGCTCGTTCTGCTCGGACCGCCGATGGCTTGGCTGCCTAGGCCTGGGGCTCCGCCTCTCATCAAGACAGCTGGCTGCCTCACTCGGCCTGTCGCGGGATCTAGGGGCCATGCCCCCAAGCCGGCCCGTATCACATCCTCACGATGGAACCACGGCGCGTCTGTTGCCGCACGACGCTCCACTTCTCCCTCTTGCGCCCCACGTCCTCTCCCCTGCCTGACGTCGGCGCCGCCCGGTGCACCAGCCCTCCCTCCGATCCATGCCACACGACAGTCTCTGCTTGCACGCTCCCCTGTTGCAGGGGAGGCATGTGCCGCCGGCGTTGTTGCTAGATCTGTCGTCACCCAACGTGCCTGCCGATGCCAAGCCAGCCGGCGCCTGCTCACACGATTGGAGGGCTGCGAAGGCCACCCTCGCGTTGGCCCTAGCCGTCCTGGTTCAGTCGGTGGTGGACGTCTGCTCCACTCGGCCATCACCCAACCACTGGTGCATCACCCCACCTCCTACATGCTTAGGTAGTTGACCCTTGCGTTCTGTTGTAAATGGTAATTGGGTTCTTTTGAGTTTTTCTGTTTCTTGCCTTGGCAGGATGTACTTGCCACTCGGGTTTGGTTTTCGATCCAGTTTTCCACATAAGCTGGATCAAGGTTTTTGAACAGGTTTCCCCATATAAACCAGCTCCATTTCATTGAATAGAGATCAATATTCAGGTGGGGATCCCCCCAAACCCAACTGATATATATTCAAAAAAAGAAACATCTTGGAAGCTTAGCCTAACATTCCAAAATATATAACAAATCTCTAACACCTTCACAGGTACCAAAAAGGCAGATGCCAGTGGTCCATTCCAAAAGCACACCAACACATTTGCCACTAACATTCAACGTAAACAGCAACAAAAAAAGATCTGCCACAGGCGCTCAAATCCGCATAGCAATGGCACGTCAGCAGGCAAATGAAGATGGAACCCCAATCCATGGCCAAATTTTATCCTAGTAGAACGCATGCTGCCCTTCACAGCCCAGGAACGTAACTCCAGACCCCACGAACGCCTCACAACACCACGGATTATCAGACCACGGAACTTCATGTGTGGGAAGAGGGGGGGATCGCGTCACCTTCGGAGCAGCGGCCCTTGGGGATGGAGGACGGCACTACGACGCGGTTGTGGTTGCCTCGGGCACCCGCCGAGCCTCTCGACGTGGAGGGTGACGCGGCCGCCTTCTCCAGGTGCTTATCGAGCGCGTCGCTGATGCGCTTCCGGTCCAGCCCCGCCCCTCCGGCCGCCCCCTGCTTATACATCTGTCGCGCTGACAACGACGAAGCCCCCCTCAACGCTGCTGCCGCGGCAGCGTCCTCTCACGCGGGAAGCGCCATCTGAGGTTAGGGTTGGAGCAGGGATGGGTCGAGAGCCCAGGCGAGGGGGGAGCACGGGAGGGAGGTGGCGCCAATTTCGAGGGCATGGAGGGGTGGGAGTGCAAAAAGTAAAGTGAAGGATGCAACGAGGACGAACAACGACCATACCTGGCCAAACGGGCCGGTCTTGTCGGGCCGGCACGATAGCCCGCGTGCCTGGCCCGGCACGTGGCCTAGTGGGCCGTGCCTGGCACGTGGCCCGGCTAGGGCCGTGCCTGGGCTGCCTTGCCTGGCACGCGTGCCAGCCCGGCACGGCACGACTAGCGAGCGGGGAGGAGGGCTTCGTACGATCGACATGCAAGTACTAGCGAATTAGGGATTTTGTTTAAAAAAGGACTAGCGAGCGGTGGGAGGAGCGCCTCGTACGATCGATCGATTAAAAAGATCATGCGCTAGTGCTACGAGACAACGAGCATCCTCACCCGTGCGCGAACGAGCCTGTTGCGATCGCGCCTCCTCACGTGTCTAATCGGGCCTGGTGTGCCTACTCAGGCCGTGCCTGGGCCTGAGAGGCCAGCACGCGTGGCGGCCCAGCACGGCCCAAGTACTTAGCGTGCCTGGGCGGGCCGTGCCGTGCCTGGCCCGTTTAACCCAGGCCGGGCCGTGCCGGGCCGGGCCAGCCCATTTGGCCAGGTTTGACAACGACACAATCAAACAACCCAGGAGGCTAGGAGCCTCTCTATCGGAGTGTCGTACAGATCTTTTCGGCTGGCCGTTGTCCAAACGTTCACAGATATGCTCGCATTTTTTTATCCTGTTTACAGGCCGCTACGGACCGCGCGATCAGACTCCATCGTGCGGCTGCTATGCCAGGTGTCCCCTGGTCGGATTTTGTCTTCGCGCAACGACCGTGCACCTGGGTCCGATTGCATCGCTCGGCGCAGCGACCCACTTTTTGTGGTGTGCCCCGTTGTCATTGACGCTGTAGGATGAAACCAATGGTGAGCGAGGACATAGTAGTGGGCGTCGGTGGTTTCGAATTTCATGCCACTATCATCTCCAACGCATCCACCATTTGCCCCATCCTCTCCCCTCTCTCCTTTCTCCTCTCTCACCAATAGCAACCGCAGCCGGAGCCGGGTGCAGGAAGGCGAAGGCATAGCGTGGGCGGCATTCGCTGCTTGTCGCCAGAGTAGGTATGGCCCCTGCCCGTCCTCGAATCTTCTCCCATTGTCGTTATCCCCTCGCCGCGGTAGTTTGTTGGTGGTCGTCGACGGGGGAAGAAGTGGTTACCACGGTGTCAGAGGGGTGGCGTTGCTTACCGCGGCGGTGACGAGGTAGTTTGTCATGATCATGATTTTTTGAGTTATACCGCAACGTTGTAGCGTGATTTCCTTTGCTATTTTGTCGGTTAGATCCCGTCTCAAACAGGCGCATCCACATCACATAGTTACGGCGAGGGATCTTAGTTCGGCGCCCCAGAAATCTAGGGTGATTTTTGGTTGATTTTTCATGTTGATTTTGCAATTTCCCCTCAAACCCTAGATAGGCATTTTTTGTTCAAACTTGATGTGGTAGAGAAATCAGTAGTTGTGGTTGATCCTCTTTTCAATTTTGGGGTTGTTATTTTTTCTACACACTTGCAACTGAGGTGTATCCAATTGGCATTTGTAGATGTATGATTTGCATCAAAACAAAATGCAGTTGAATACCTTGATTTGGGGATGGTGTGGTTTATGTGTAGGAGAGGTACATCCAACTTGGCTAAACTTGTTGTAACTATGCAAATTTAACCTGTGAGGGTGTGTAACTGAAACAAATTTTGTGTGCAACTACATGCCTTTTAGGGTGCAACTTGAAGAAATGATTTGTGCAACCAGAAGTTGACATTGTGCATAACCTGTTTTTTGCAGTAAAAATGAGTGTAGAAGGAGAAACTGGTGGAAGCCAAGGAGGGATAATTTCATTACCCATGTGCTTTTCGGAGAGAAGGCTTTTTGAGCAAGCTTGATGTGTTATGCGCATTGTCTTCACTTTTTTGTAATTGTCCGTTCTTGTTGTTGTTGTCTCATGTAGGGGAATGTACCGCAGTCTAATTAGCGAAATTAGAAATGGACTGCTGAGCGGGCCCTTCGCACCTCCACCGACGAGCGTGATGAAGTTTAGGTAAGGATCTAGGATAACCTAAACAGCTGTTTCCGTACTTGAGGCATTGTACGGAAATTTTTTCAATGTGAGTAACTAGGCTCTGAAATATGGTTTTTTGATGTTTTGTCTGTTTGTTTTTTATGCTCCTTCTCGTGATTTTATTTTGTGTCATGTATGTAGGCAGACGATGGTGATCAATATCGTCTTGTAAAGCGTCAAAGGCGGATAGTGAAAGCCGTAGCGCCCGATGTAGGTGCTTCCTCATCCGCAGCAACTGTTGAGGTATATCTAATTGACTTTTTTTATTGTAATCTTTTTGCAGTTGCACATTAATTTTGTAGTAGTTGGTTGCCCTTACTTTTGTTGTTCCACATGAAAATGATTGGGGTTGGCACACTTTTTTACCTTTGTTGTTCCATATAAAAATGATAGTTGGTAGTATTTTTTATGGGAGTTTATTTTTTCCCTGGGTCATTCTCATGAAAATGATAGTAGTTGCATATTAAATTGGTTCTAGTTGCACATTAAATTGGTAGTACTTGGCAACCCCTTACATTTTTGTTGTTGCACATGAAATTGATTGTAGTTGGCACCCATACCTTTGTTGTTGTGCATGAACTTGATTTTAGTTGGCACCCATTACCTAGCCATTTTCAACCTGCTTGTAACTGTTAACATGTGCATCATATTAAAACATGCCTTATATCAAAGTTGAGCATTTCCCTGTGATCTACATGATGGTGTCATTTTCATCTATATTAGAATCCATCTGCCTGATGCAAACTGTGGTTCAAAAGTGCATCCCGATATTAATTGCAGAAACTGTTAATTTTTCCCAACTTTTTCTTTTGATGACAGCCATGAATATATAGCTCATGTGGACATGATTCTTACATTTATTTTACACTTCATCGTGTGTACTTTCATGCCATGCCCATTGATGCCATGTTAAGTTTCTGTAGCCATGAATTTGTGCCCATTGATGCCATGATTTTGTGTCAATGGAATAGAATGAACATTGGCATGTCTACTACATGTACACAACATTTTCTTGCATATTTAAATTTGTTTTACTTCTTGTTCTCTTACTGTTAAGAGAGCATGATGATGTTTCACAATGCATATCATTTTTTCTTGACGGAGTGAAGGTGGAGAGGAAGCAAATGAACCCCATCGACGTTCACAGGCTGGGAGGATAAGGGCCTCACCAGGGAGGTTTGTCAAGATGAATATGGATTTGGCACCCGTTCAAAGGACTTTCCTATATGAGAAGATGTTGGGGGGCTTAGTGAACTTAGCTGACACGCTGCCTTCGGAGTTGACTAAGTTCCTGGTCCGGTCTTAGGACCCAAACAGCTCTGCTATGGTCTTTCCAGGAAGGGGCGCGATCCTAGTTGACGCTGCCAGTGTACACAGAAATTTCAGTTTACCAGACAGCGGGCCACGTCTGAAGTATACTGTTGAAAGGAAGTTGGTGAATAGATTTAATGAGATGTTCAACTACACTAGACCAACCAAACACCCCAGGGTCGCCTCCTTTTGAAAAACCATCAAATCAATGAAGAGAGCAACTGATGACAAGTTCCTCACCGAGTGGCTTGCACTTGCTTTCAACACTTTCCTAGCTCCTACCACCAGTCTTTGTCTTAGCCCGCACAGCTTTGGGGTTGTGCTGGAACCTAGACTACTGTCGAAGAGTAATGTTTGTTTGTTCGTTGCTAAACACATAAACGAAGCATTCGACAGCATGGGCGAGGAGAAACAAACAATTTGTTGTTGCATGTACCATTTAATGGTGAGTAAAGTAAAACTATAGTTTTTCGGGTAGATGTAGGTTTTTTTGCACTTGTTGCTTTTTGACCATGCATTTTTTCTCACATGTTCTTTTTTGTGTTGGTGATGGTGTGCGACAGATCCTTTATCTCGACGTGCTTGATGTTGATGGGTGAGTAAGTGTATGTCCTGTCTGTGCTAATGGCTTTGATAAGAATATGAGCAGCAAGATCATCAAGAAGGACATGAAGTCTCCTGGTGTGTTCGGCAAGCTTCAAGTGAGTGTTGGGGAACGTAGTAATTTCAAAAAAAAAAAAATCCTACGCACACGCAAGATCATGGTGATGCATAGCAACGAGAGGGGAGAGTGTTGTCTACGTACCCTCGTAGACCGAAGCGGAAGCGTTGACACAACATAGAGGAAGTAGTCGTACGTTCTCCTCGTGATCCAACCGATCACAGCACCGTTACTCCGGCACCTCCGAGTTCTTGGCACACGTTCAGCTCGATGACGATCCCCGGGCTCCGATCCAGCAAAGCGTCGGGGAAGAGTTCCGTCAGCACGACGGCGTGGTGACGATCTTGATGTGTTACCGGCGCAGGGCTTTGCCTAAGCACTGCAACGATATGACCGAGGTGGAATTTGGTGGAAGGGGGCACCGCACACGGCTAAGGAACGATCCGTAGATCAACTTGTGTGTCTTTGGGGTGCCCCCTGCCCCCGTATATAAAGGAGCCAAGGGGGAGGGGCTGGCCGGCCAGGCCTTGGCGCGCCAGAGAGTCCTACTCCCTCTGGGAGTAGGATTCCCCCCCCCCCAATCCTAGTTGGACTAGGATTCTCCAAGGGGGAGAGAGAGGGAGAGGGGGGCGCCCACCTCTCCTAGTCCTAATAGGACTAGGGGAAGGGGGGAGGCGCGCAGCCCCTAGGGCAGCCCTCTCACCTCTCCTCCAAGGCCCATGTTGGCCCATTATGCTCCCGGGGGGTTCCGGTAACCCTCCCGGTATTCCGGTAAAATCCTGATTTCACCTGGAATGCCTCCGATGTCCAAACATAGGCTTCCAATATATAATTCTTTATGTCTCGACCATTTCGAGACTCCTCGTCACGTCCGTGATCACATCCGGGACTCCGAACTCCTTCGGTACATCAAAATGCATAAACTCATAATAACTGTCATCGTAACGTTAAGCGTGCGGACCCTACGGTTCGAGAACAATGTAGACATGACCGAGACACGTCTCCGGTCAATAACCAATAGCGGGACCTGGATGCCCATATTGGCTCCTACATATTCTACGAAGATCTTTATCGGTCAGACCGCATAACAACATACGTTGTTCCCTTTGTCCATCGGTATGTTACTTGCCCGAGATTCGACCGTCGGTATCCAATACCTAGTTCAATCTCGTTACCGGCAAGTCTCTTTACTCGTTCCGTAATACATCATCTCGCAACTAACTCATTGGTTGCAATGCTTGCAAGGCTTTATGTGATGTGCATTACCGAGAAGGCCCTGAGATACCTCTCCGACAATCGGAGTGACAAATCCTAATCTCGAAATACGCCAACCCAATATGTACCTTCGGAGACACCTGTAGAGCACCTTTATGATCACCCAGTTACGTTGTGACGTTTGGTAGCACACAAAGTGTTCCTACGGTAAACGGGAGTTGCATAATCTCATAGTTAAAGGAACATGTATAAGTCATGGATAAAAGCAATAGCAACATACTAAACGATCGGGTGCTATGCTAATGGAATGGGTCATGTCAATCAGATCATTCAACTAATGATGTGATCTCGTTAATCAAATAACAACTCTTTGTTCATGGCTAGGAAACATAACCATCTTTGATTAATGAGCTAGTCAAGTAGAGGCATACTAGTGACACTCTGTTTGTCTATGTATTCACACATGTATTATGTTTCCAGTTAATACAATTCTAGCATGAATAATAAACATTTATCATGATATAAGGAAATAAATAATAACTTTATTATTGCCTCTAGGGCATATTTCCTTCAGTCTCCCACTTGCACTAGAGTCAATAATCTAGATCACATCACCATGTGATTAACATCAATAGTTCACATCATCATGTGATTAACATCCATAGTTCACATCGATATGTGACCAACACCCAAAGGGTTTACTAGATTCAGTAATCTAGTTCACATCGCTATGTGATTAACACCCAAAGAGTACTACGGTGTGATCATGTTTTGCTTGTGAGAGAAATTTAGTCAACGGGTCTGCCACATTCAGATCCGTTATGTATTTTGCAATTTTCTATGTCTACAATGCTCTGCACGGAGCTACTTTAGCTAATTGCTCCCACTTTCAATATGTATCTAGATTGAGACTTATAGTCATCTAGATTAGTGTCAAAACTTGCATCGACGTAACCCTTTACGGCGAACCTTTCTGTCACGTCCATAATCGAGAAACACATCCTTATTCCACTAAGGATAATTTTGACTGCTTGCCCAGTGATCTACTCCTAGATCACTATTGTACTCCCTTGCCAAACTCAGTGGTAGGGTATGCAATAGATCTGGTACACAGCATGGCATACTTTATAGAATCTATGGCTGAGGCATAGGGAATGACTTTCATTCTCTTTCTATCATCTGCCGTGGTCGGGCTTTGAGTCTTACTCAATTTCACACCTTGTAATACAGGCAAGAACTCTTTCTTTGACTGTTCCATTTTGAACTACTTCAAAATCTTTTCAAGGTATGTACTTATTGAAAAACTTATCAAGCGTCTTGATCTATCTCTATAGATCTTGATGCTCAATATGTAAGCAGCTTCACCGAGGTCCTTCTTCGAAAAACTCCTTTCAAATACTCCTTTATGCTTTACAGAATAATTCTACATTATCTCCGATCAATAATATGTCATTTACATATACTTATCAGAAATGCTGTAGTGCTCCCACTCACTTTCTTGTAAATACAGGCTTCACCGCAAGTCTGTATAAAACTATATGCTTTGATCAACTTATCAAAGCGTATATTCCAACTCCGAGATGCTTGCACCAGTCCATAGATGGATCGCTGGAGCTTGCATATTTTGTTAACACCTTCAGGATCGACAAAACCTTCTAGTTGCATCGTATACAACTCTTCTTTAATAAATCCATTAAGGAATGTAGTTTTGTTTATCCATTTGCCGGATTTCATAAAATGCGGCAATTGCTAACATGATTCGGACAGACTTAAGCATAGATACGAGTGAGAAACTCTCATCGTAGTCAACACCTTGAACTTGTCGAAAACCTTTTGCGACAATTCTAGCTTTGTAGATAGTAACACTACTATCAGTGTCCGTCTTCCTCTTCAAGATCCATTTATTTTCTTTGGCTTGCCGATCATCGGGCAAATCCATCAAAGTCCATACTTTGTTCTCATACATGGATCATATCTCAGATTTCATGGCCTCTAACCATTTCGCGGAATCTGGGCTCATCATCGCTTCCTCATAGTTCGCAAGTTCGTCATGGTCTAGTAACATGACTTCCAGAACAGGATTACCGTACCACTCTGGTGCGGATCTCACTCTAGTTTACTTACGAGATTCGGTAGTAACTTGATCTTGAAGTTACATGATCATCATCATTAGCTTCCTTACTAATTGGTGTAGTAGTCACAAGAACAGATTTCTGTGATGAACTACTTTCCAATAAGGGAGAAGGTACAATTACCTTATCAAGTTTTCTACTTTCCTCCCACTCACTTCTTTCGAGAGAATCTCCTTCTCTAGAAAGGATCCATTCTCAGCAACGAATATCTTGCCTTCGGATCTGTGATAGAAGGTGTACCCAACAGTCTCCTTTGGGTACCTATGAAGACACATTTCTCCGATTTGGGTTTGAGCTTATCAGGATGAAACTTTTTCACATAAGCATCGTAACCCCAAACTTTAAGAAACGACAACTTTGGTTTCTTGCCAAACCACAGTTCATTTTGTGTCGTCTCAACGGACTTTAGATGGTGCCCCTTTTAACGTGAATGCAGCTGTCTCTAATGCATGATCCCAAAATGATATTGGTAAATCGGTAAGAAACATCATAGATTGTACTATATCCAATAAAGTACGGTTATGACGTTCGGACACACCATTATGCTGTGGTGTTCCGGGTGGCATGAATTTGTGAAACTATTCCACATTGTTTTAATTGAAGACCAAACTCGTAACTCAAATATTTGTCTCCGCGATCAGATCGTAGAAACCTTATTTTCTTGTCACGATGATTTTCACTTCACTCTAAAATTCTTTGAACTTTTCAAACGTTTCAGACTTATGTTTCATCAAGTAGATATACCCATATCTGCTCAAATCATCTGTGAAGGTTAGAAAATAATGATACTTGTCGCGAGCCTTAATATTCATCGGACCATATACATCAGTATGTATGATTTCCAACAAATCTGTTGCTTGCTCCATTGTTCCGGAGAACGGCGTTTTAGTCATCTTGCCCAAGAGGCATGGTTCGCAAGCACCAAGTGATTCATAATCAAGTGATTCCAAAATCCCATCAGCATGGAGTTTCTTCATGCGCTTTACACCATTATGACCTAAACAGCAGTGCCACAAATAGGTTGCACTATCATTATTAACTTCGCATCTTTTGGTTTCAATATTATGAATATGTGTATCACTACGATCGAGATCCAATGAACTATTTTCATTGGTGTGTATGACCATAGAAGGTTTTATTCATGTAAACAGAACAACAATTGTTCTCTAACTTAAATGAATAACTGTATTGCAATTAACATGATCAAATCATGCTCAACGCAAACACCAAATAACACTTATTTAGTTTCAACACTAATCCCGAAAATATAGGGAGTGTGTGATGATGATCATATCAATCTTGGAACCACTTCCAACACACATCGTCACCTTGTCCTTTAACTAGTCATCGTTCATTCTGCAACTCCTGTTTCGAGTTACTAATCTTTAGCAACTTGAACTAGTACCAAATACTGAAGGGTTGCTATGAACACTAGTAAAGTACACATCAATAACATGTATATCAAATATACTTATGTTCATTTTGCCATCCTTCTTATCCACCAATCACTTGGGGTAGTTCCGCTTCCAGTGACCAGTCCCTTTGCAGTAGAAGCACTTAGTCTCAGGCTTAGGACCAGACTTGGGCTTTTTCACTTGAGCAGCAACTTGCTTGCTGTTCTTCTTGAAGTTCCCCTTCTTTCCTTTTGCCCTTTTCTTGAAACTAGTGATCTTGTCAACCATCAACACTTGATGTTTTTCTTTGATTTCTACCTTCGCCGATTTAGCATCGCGAAGAGCTTGGGAATATTTTCCGTTATCCCTTGCATATTATAGTTCATCACGAAGTTCTACTAACTTGGTGATGGTGACTGGAGAATTCTGTCAATCACTATCTCATCTGGAAGATTAACTCCCACTTGATTCAAGCGATTGTAGTACTCAGACAATTTGAGCACATGCTCACTAGTTGAGCGATTCTCCTCCATCTTTTAGCTATAGAACTTTGTTGGAGACTTCATATCTCTCAACTCGGGTATTTGCTTGAAATATTAACTTCAACTCCTGGAACATCTCATATGGTCCATGACGTTCAAAACGTCTTTGAAGTCCCGATTCTAAGCCGTTAAGCATGGTGCACTAAACTATTAAGTAGTCATCATATTGAGCTAGCAAAACGTTCATAATGTCTGCATCTGCTCCTGCAATAGGTCCGTCACCTAGCGGTGCATCAAGGACATAATTCTTCTGTGCAGCAATGAGGATAAACCTCAGATCACGGATCCAATCCGTATCATTGCTACTAACATTTTTCAACACAATTTTCTCTAGGAACATATCAAAATAAACATAGGGAAGCAACAACGCGAGCTATTGATCTACAACATAGATATGCTAATACTACCAGGACTAAGTTCATGATAAATTTAAGTTCAATTAATCATATTACTTAAGAACTCCCACTTAGATAGACATCCCTCTAATCCTCTAAGTGATCACGTGATCCAAATCAACTAAACCATGTCCGATCATCACGTGAGATGGAGTAGTTTCAATGGTGAACATCTTATGTTGATCATATCTACTATATGATTCACGCTCGACCTTTCGGTCTCTGTGTTCCGAGGCCATATCTGTTATATGCTAGGCTCGTCAAGTTAAACCTGAGTATTCCGCGTGTGCAACTGTTTTGCACCCGTTGTATTTGAACGTAGAGCCTATCACACCCGATCATCACGTGGTGTCTCAGCACGAAGAACTTTCGCAACGGTGCATACTCAGGGAGAACACTTCTTGATAATTTAGTGAGAGATCATCTTATAATGCTACCGTCAATCAAAGCAAGATAAGATGCATAAAAGGATAAACATCACATGCAATCAATATAAGTGATATGATATGGCCATCATCATCTCGTGCTTGTGATCTCCATCTTCGAAGCACCGTCATGATCACCATCGTCACCGGCGCGACACCTTGATCTTCATCGCAGCATCGTTGTCGTCTCGCCAATCTTATGCTTCCACGACTATCACTACCGCTTAGTAATAAAGTACAGCATTACATCGCGATTGCATTGCATACAATAAAGCGACAACCATATGGCTCCTGCCAGTTGCCGATAACTCGGTTACAAAACATGATCATCTCATACAATAAAATTTAGCATCATGTCTTGACCATATCACATCACAACATGCCCTGCAAAAACAAGTTAGACGTCCTCTATTTTGTTGTTGCAAGTTTTACGTGGCTGCTACGGGCTTTAAGCAAGAACTCATCTTACCTACGCATCAAAACCACAACGATAGTTTGTCAAATAGACTCCGTTTTAACCTTCTCAAGGACCGGGCGTAGCCACACTCGGTTCAACTAAAGTTGGAGAGACAGTCTTCCGCAAGCCATCTATGTGCAAAGCACGTCGAGGGAACCGGTCTCGCGTAAGCGTACGCGTAAGGTTGGTCCGGATCGTCTCGTCCAACAATACCGCTGAACCAAAGTATGACATGCTGGTAGGCAGTATGACTTGTATCGTCCACAACTTACTTGTGTTCTACTCGTGCAAATAACATCAAACCATAAAAACCTAGGCTCGGATGCCACTGTTGGGGAACGTAGCAATTTCAAAAAAAAAATTTCCTACGCACACGCAAGATCATGGTGATGCATAGCAACGAGAGGGGAGAGTGTTGTCTACGTACCCTCGTAGACCAAAGCGGAAGCGTTGACACAACGTAGAGGAAGTAGTCGTACGTTCTCCTCGTGATCCAACCGATCACAGCACCGTTACTCCGGCACCTCCGAGTTCTTGGCACACGTTCAGCTCGATGACGATCCCCGGGCTCCGATCCAGCAAAGCATCGGGGAAGAGTTCCGTCAGCACGACGGCGTGGTGACGATCTTGATGTGTTACCGGCGCAGGGCTTCGCCTAAGCACTGCAACGATATGACCGAGGTGGAATTTGGTGGAAGGGGGCACCGCACACGGCTAAGGAACGATCCGTAGATCAACTTGTGTGTCTTTGGGGTGCCCCCTGCCCCTGTATATAAAGGAGCCAAGGGGGAGGGGCTGGCCGGCCAGGCCTTGGCGCGCCAGAGAGTCCTACTCCCTCTGGGAGTAGGATTCCCCCCCCCCCCCAATCCTAGTTGGACTAGGATTCTCCAAGGGGGAGAGAGAGGGAGAGGGGGCGCCCACCTCTCCTAGTCCTAATAGGACTAGGGGAAGGGGGGGAGGCGCGCAGCCCCTAGGGCAGCCCTCTCACCTCTCCTCCAAGGCCCATGTTGGCCCATTATGCTCCCGGGGGGTTCCGGTAACCCTCCCGGTATTCCGGTAAAATCCTGATTTCACCTGGAATGCCTCCGATGTCCAAACATAGGCTTCCAATATATAATTCTTTATGTCTCGACCATTTCGAGACTCCTCGTCACGTCCGTGATCACATCCGGGACTCCGAACTCCTTCGGTACATCAAAATGCATAAACTCATAATAACTGTCATCGTAACGTTAAGCGTGCGGACCCTACGGTTCGAGAACAATGTAGACATGACCGAGACACGTCTCCGGTCAATAACCAATAGCGGGACCTGGATGCCCATATTGGCTCCTACATATTCTACGAAGATCTTTATCGGTCAGACCGCATAACAACATACGTTGTTCCCTTTGTCCATCGGTATGTTACTTGCCCGAGATTCGACCGTCGGTATCCAATACCTAGTTCAATCTCGTTACCGGCAAGTCTCTTTACTCGTTCCGTAATACATCATCTCGCAACTAACTCATTGGTTGCAATGCTTGCAAGGCTTTATGTGATGTGCATTACCGAGAAGGCCCTGAGATACCTCTCCGACAATCGGAGTGACAAATCCTAATCTCGAAATACGCCAACCCAATATGTACCTTCGGAGACACCTGTAGAGCACCTTTATGATCACCCAGTTACGTTGTGACGTTTGGTAGCACACAAAGTGTTCCTACGGTAAACGGGAGTTGCATAATCTCATAGTTAAAGGAACATGTATAAGTCATGGATAAAAGCAATAGCAACATACTAAACGATCGGGTGCTATGCTAATGGAATGGGTCATGTCAATCAGATCATTCAACTAATGATGTGATCTCGTTAATCAAATAACAACTCTTTGTTCATGGCTAGGAAACATAACCATCTTTGATTAATGAGCTAGTCAAGTAGAGGCATACTAGTGACACTCTGTTTGTCTATGTATTCACACATGTATTATGTTTCCAGTTAATACAATTCTAGCATGAATAATAAACATTTATCATGATATAAGGAAATAAATAATAACTTTATTATTGCCTCTAGGGCATATTTCCTTCAGTGAGTTGACATTCTAATGGAATATTTTATCCAATGTTTATTTTTTTGCACATTTTTCATGCATTTTTGTTGCACACATGCTTTTCTCTAGTTTTGTACACAAAATTGATTTTTTTAGCTGTATGTAGTTATATGGTAGTTGCACACATGCATATGATGGTTGCATACTTGCTGTGTTTATGTTGGGTTCAACGGTAAGGTGCGTCGACTGCAAATTAAAATTTTCCTACGCGCGGAACAACCAGGAACATGCTACGGGAATGGATCACAGATCGTTACCACTAGACGCGCAGTGCCGTGCAGCGGAAGAATAGTTGGGGCAGCGTGTCCGCGTGGTTCGTCTCCTTCTCGTACGATCTCCCTCGAACAGCCGGTCGTTGGATCCCACGTACAAGTTCACCGGAGCGGCGCAGGTGCACCGCCTCTAATGGTATCTGCGCGTGCAGGTGGAACATCGTGCGGCGGACTGCTAGGTCCGATCACACAATCGGCGGCGAGTGGAGGTGTTTATTCGCAACACATGCAAACCCTAGCGACAGCGCCGAAGCGATCAACCAATGAGTGTGCCGCACCTCCACTTTATATAGGCGTGTGTCGCAGGCTCATCACTTGGGCCTCGCACGGACCCTAAAGCCCAAAATCTGTTCCGCCGGGATCCGAGTCCGAGTAGGATCACATCTGACTCGTGGAGTCTGATCCGGCCTCACAGGTTCCTTCCCTTAAGCGCGCGACCCCTTAGGTTCAAGTGGGCTTGGTCGCAGGTCGGATCACCTCCGACCTGCTCGACTGGTAGCGGCCTCTAGCAAGGCGTGCCGACCACCAAGCAGACAATGAAGTCGGTTGGCGAACCTGTACATCACACTTCCATTCCTTTTGCCACACGGTATATGTTGTCGGGCTCAAGGCGAGTGTGTCATCCTTGTGCTAGCCCAACCTCTTTCTCGTTCCAGTGAAGCCAGCCACAAACCGGATTATCTCATAATCCTTGTTGCATGGCCATGCTTATCCTGGTCGAATCACACGAGGGGCCCAGAGTATATCTCTCCTGATCGGAGGGGCAAATCCCATCTTGCTCGACCATGTCTCGCAACATGGGTCTGGACAAGCCCTAAACCTACCCTTGTAACTACCCAGTCACGGAGTAGCGTTTGGTCGGCCCAAAGCAGGTCTATCACCATCCCGAGTACATGTGCCAGATCAGGTCTTAGGACATAGAACGTATGTTGTACTAGAGACTCACATATGACATATCGCTATGTCTCATAGTTGGGTCTGTCCAGCTCGGACCTTATCTCAACTCGGATCCGACTATGTCGAATCCGACCAGGTCCTTCCCAGTCCATATTATCCGGTTACCATCCAATGCTCCATGGCTAGTGAGACCAAGCCATCGACCGTGTCATATGCTAGTCTACTCGGCTGCGCGTCCACACAACCCTTTCGACTAGGGACCTTTTAGGACAGTCATCATACAATGCATAGTCCCACAAACAAGTCATGTACTTGCTGATACACATCATTGATAATGTCCAAGAACTATCTTTATTCATAAACACATAGGAAATATCATCATACATGATTGCCTCTAGGGCATATCTCCAACAGTTTAGGTTGCCACAAGAACTCATTTGGAGTTTTTGCACATAGTTGTATGGTAGCTGCATATAGTCACATGATAGTTGCACACTTCTGTCTGATTTAGTTGCGGCCAAATAAATTTTTTTCTTTGTGTTTTATGGTTGCTTTTGTTTCTACATCAGCTCAAAGAGCAATACAGAGGAGCAGACTGATCAACAATTTTTGGAGGATTATTGCAGGCGGAAGCATACGTGGCTTCAAAGGTTTTGATCAGTTATAATCCACATGTGAGTTCGTGTCCCTTTTTTGCAAAACAGTTTTTTTACTCATGTATTTCTGAAGTCACACACACATGCAATTTTTTCCGTAGCTTGGTTGCACCAATGAGTGTTTTTAGTTGCACCAAGTAGGGATTTCAGTTGCACCAGAGGCTGATTTTCAATTACAAACTAACTTTTTTCTCTCTATTGATTCAATTTTCAACTTTTTTAAATTATTTATAGAAAAGGTTCAATCTGGCAAGCATGCTCCATGATCTATGCAAAGGACTAACAGAATAGCTTGGCACATTCATTGAAGGTGCTGCCAAGTTTGATGAAGAAGAACTAGAGTTAAGTCCTCCCAAGAGGCCGCAAAGAATGGGTTACAGCTCGTGTAGCGGTCACCCTAAGCGTAAAGGTGCTGCCACTACTGGAAACAGAGAATTTGCCATCAGTTGGCTCTTTGTCGTCTGCTAGCGGACGACAAAGAAGGCCTTTGCCTTCTGCTTATAAAAATGGACGACAAAGACAGTATTTGCCATCAGCGAGTTCTTTCCCGTCTGCTAGTAGACGACAAAGAAATGTTGTCGTTCGCTAGCTGACGGCAAAGAGGTGGGGGTGGGGTCTAGTGGAGGGAGGCTTATTGCAATGGCCCACCCCACCTCTTTGTCGTCTGCTAGTGGATGGCAAAGTATGGCAAAGAGGCCACTACCTAACGACCCACCCCCTCCTCTCTCTCTCTCTCTCTCTCTCTCTCCCTCTCCCTCTCCCTCTCTCTCCCAGACCGCACCCCGCCGCCGCCCCAAACCGCACCCTGCCCCCAACCACACGCCGCCCCGGCCCGTCGCCCGCTGCCACCGCTGTTCCTTCCCCCCGCCCCCAACCACACGCCGCCCCGGCCAGCCACCCGCTGCCACCGCCGCTCCGCCCTGAAAGGATCGAGAAGAGGTGTCTAGAGGGGGGTGATTAGACACTAAGTGCCAAAAGTTGCAGTTTTTAATATTCTTAAGTTTGAGTGGAGTTTAAGCACAAGTTTAACAAACACAATACATATCAAGCAAGCATGCAATGAGTATATGTGGAGCGGAAAGTAAAGCATGCAACTTGCAAGGATGTAAAGGGAAGGGTTTGGAGTATTCAAACGCAATTGGAGACACGGATGTTTTTGTCGTGGTTCCGATAGGTGGTGCTATCGTACATCCACGTTGATGGAGACTTCAACCCACATAGGATAACGGTTGCGCGAGTCCACGGAGGGCTCCATCCACGAAGGGTCCACGAAGAAGCAACCTTGTCTATTCCATCATGGCCGTCGCCCACGAAGGACTTGCCTCACTAGCGGTAGATCTTCACGAAGTAGGCGATCTCCTTGCCCTTACAAACTCCTTGGTTCAACTTCACAATCTTGTCGGAGTCTCCCAAGTGACACCTAGCCAATCTAGGAGACACCACTCTCCAAGAAGTAACAAATGGTGTGTTGATGATGAACTCCTTGCTCTTGTGCTTCAAATGATAGTCTCCCCAACACTCAACTCTCTCACACAGGATTTGGATTTGGTGGAAAGAAGATTTGAGTGGAAAGCAACTTGGGGAAGGCTAGAGATCAAGATTCATATGGTTGGAATGGAATATCTTGACATCAACACAAGTGTAGGTGGTTCTCTCTCAGAAAATGTGTATTGGAAGTGTAGATATGTTCTGATGGCTCTCTCCATGAATGAAGAGTGGGTGGAGGGGTATATATAGTCTCCACACAAAATCTAACCGTTACACACAATTTGCCAAACTCGGTGGGACCGAATGGTTAAACTCGGTCAGACCGATTCAGCAAACCTAGTGACCGTTAGGATTTTCGGTGGGACTGAGATGCAACTCGGTAGGACCGATATGGTTAGGGTTAGGGCATAACGTAGTCTCGGTGTGACCGATTACACAAACTCGGTGGGACTGATTTTGGTAATAAGCTAACCAGAGAGTTGGTCAGGCAAACTCGGTGAGACCGATTACACAAACTCGGTGGGACCGATTTTGGTAATAAGCTAACCAGAGGGTTTGCATTGTAATCTCGGTAGTACTGATTGCTCAAACTCGGTGAGACCGATTTTGGTAATGGACATACACAGAGAGATTACAATCCCATCTCGGTGAGACCTAGATCCCTATCGATGAAACCGATTTGCTAGGGTTTGTGGCAGTGGCTATGACATCTGAAACTCGGTGGCGCCGGATAGATAGAATCGGTGGGGCCGAGTTTGACTTTTGGTTTAGGTCATATGTGGATGTGGGAAAGTAGTTGAAGGTTTTGGAGCATATCACTAAGCACTTTGAGCAAGCAAGCCATTAAGCAACACCTCATCCCCTCTTGATAGTATTGGCTTTTCCTATAGACTCAATGTGATCTTGGATCACTAAAATAGAAAATGTAGAGTCTTGATCTTGAAGCTTGAGCCAATCCTTTGTCCTTAGCATCTTGAAGGGGTTCCACATCCTCTAGTCCATGCCACTCCATTGTTGAACTTATCTAAAACATACTAGGTAAAAGTGTTAGTCCAACAAGAGATATGTTGACATTAATTACCAAAACCACCCAGGGAACACTTGTGCTTTCAATCTCCCCCTTTTTGGTAATTGATGACAACATACATCAAAGCTTTAGATAAAGATATAGAGAATAGCAAGTAAAGCTTTGGAAAGACATGTAAGGCTCCCCTTACATGTATGCAATCATGTGAATATGGAATATACGAGCATGTGAATGCATAAGCATGACAGAGTAAGCAATGTGTTACATGTATCTTGGCTATATGCATCAGAGCAAATGATGTGAATATGAGAAATGTACCTTCATGCTCATGAGTCCTTCTTGCAAACAGTATGTACATCAGCAACAACTTCTCATTCACATGACTGTGATGCATATACTTACCTTGTGGTCTTGAGTTGGCTTAGGATGGGATGAACCTGTGCAAACAAGGTTAAATGACACAGATACACCTACTGACCAGAGCAAACAAGAGAAACCACAAGAGAACCAAGACTGGGATGACATGTAGAGTGAGTACTAAGTACCACAGTGGATATAGACATGTCCCCAAAGGTAAAGATATGCAATAAAATCAGAGATTTCCTTCCCTTAGATGCCTTGCTCCCCCTGAATCTGCATGGTATATTGGGAGAAGATAGGGAACAGAAAATCAGAGCAACAAAAAAGAAACAACAGAGCTTGAGCTAAAGCAAGCAACCAAACATGTCTTTCCCCTCTTAAAGACATGTGACATCTCTCCTCTTGAACACCAAGCATCTGGGGTCCTTGATGATATTACTTTCTCCTTGTTGAGAAACTCTCTCCCCCTGAGTATTCTCTCTTTCTCCCCCTATAGGAAAGATTAAGCTTTGATGTGATCTCTCTCTCCCCCTTTGACATCAATTTCCAAGAAGGGCTCTTCTGGACATGTGATACAAATGGGTTGGTCCTGGAGTCACAGAGCAAAGCAGCATGTCTAATATGATGCTGGTAGAGGACAAGAATCATTGAGTGAGCTGGAGTAAACATAAATCAGGAATAAGTGGCAAGTTGGTCTTCCTGTGGTGGAATCAGTGACTCCGACTTGTGTGCTTTGGTTGCACCGAAAGGTTTCGGTTGAGCCGAAGAAAACAAACCGGTGTGACCGAGTTCATCAGAGTGAAACCACTTGTCACCTCAGCTCACTAGACAAGTAAGATCTCACAAGGATATGCAAGGAATTTACTGAAAGATTCGCAATGAATTTGATGTAGAAAATGCAGAACAAAAAGCAAAGAAAAGAAACTAAAAGATCTAGATGAAGTTTTTTTGAAAGGGGAAACAAATATGCAAGAGACAAAAGCACGGAGAGACACACGAGAACTTCATCTAGAGATGGTCGGCGACAAAGTCACCTATGTTAGAGTATATTGACTTAGGAGTCAAGTGAGAGCACTT
Source organism: Aegilops umbellulata (assembly GCA_032464435.1). Classification (NCBI taxonomy): domain Eukaryota; kingdom Viridiplantae; phylum Streptophyta; class Magnoliopsida; order Poales; family Poaceae; genus Aegilops; species Aegilops umbellulata. The sequence continues at coordinate 195,070,262 of CP136055.1, forward strand.
GATCATAGGTCATACTCATCGTTTAAGCTCAAAATGGGGTTACCATTTTTGCTTTAAGCCTTTTGATGTATTCACATCTTGTCGAGTTGATTTGACTCATGACTTGGAGTAAAGCTTCTCTAAGATGGAATAACATACCTTGGGTGGTGGTGTTGATCTTGCTCATGTAGTTGAACTTGTGTGGGTTGTCTAAGGTTGATGTAGTTCATCAAGAGTTGGGAGCACCACTTGGAGTTTGAGTTCATCTACCTACATGGGTTAGCTTTGCAAGGAAGAGCACTTGTGTATCCAAAATGACAATCATGAGACTCAACATAGAATTTGCCAAAGGATATGTTTGAATGGTTTCGTGCTTCCTTGTCTTCAACCACCATTGTGTAGAGACTTGGTGATGTAGATATTGCTCAAGATGTGAGTGAGTTGCAATCTCATAGATTTACATTCAACCAAGTACCTACACAGGTTAGATAACATGCAAGGTAAAAATATATCCAAGACATATGAATGGCATCATAAGAGAAATATCAAGGATTAGTCATAGGCTCATGCCCAGCATGTATCAAATGGAGTTCCTACTCCAAGTTTGAAGCATCGATGACGTTCAATTCACCTCTCAACCTGCAAAACACTTTCTCATCAAGTGGCTTAGTGAATATATCCGCCAATTGCTTATCGGTGCGAACATGCTTAAGGTTAATGTCCCCTTTTGCAACATGATCTCGAATGAAATGATGACGAACTTCAATATGCTTAGTTCGAGAATGTTGCACCGGATTGTGAGCAATATTAATAGCACTTTCATTGTCACATAGCAATGGAACATGTTTCACATATATCCCATAATCTTTAAGATTTTGGGTCACCCAAAGTAATTGAGCACAACATGAACCAGCGGCAATGTATTCCGCTTCGGCGGTGGATAAGGATACCGAGTTTTGTTTCTTGGAAGACCAAGACACAAGGGATCTACCAAGGAATTGACAAGTACCCTAAGTGGACTTTCTATCAACCTTGTCTCCGACATAGTCCGAATCAGAGTAGCCAACAAGATCAAAAGAGGACCTCTTAGGATACCAAATGCCGTCAGGTATAACGCCTAAGTTTGATTGTGTTAAATCTTTTATGGATATCGATGTTTTCTGTGAATTTAGCACTAAATATGGTCTTGACTGTGAGATAGTAGCTTCTTTCTGTGAATCCTTTGCTACTCATGTTGATCTCCCTAAGGAGAAGTGGTTTAAATATCATCCTCACATTGAAGTAAAAGTAGTTGAACCTATTAAAGTTGAAGAAAAAACTATCGCTTATAATGTTGATCCTATTGTTCCTACCGCTTATATTGAGAAACCACCTTTCCCTATTAGAATAAAGGACCATGCTAAAGCTTCAACTGTGGTCAACATAAGTAATATTAGAACACCCAAACCCTCTGAGCAAATTAAAGTTGAACAGAGTATTGCTATGGTTAAAGATCTCTTGGTTGATAATATTGATGGGCATGTTATTTACTTCTGTGATGAAGCTACTAGAATTGCTAAACCTAATACTAAAGATAAACACATACCTGCTGTTGGCATGCCTGTTGTTTCGGTTAAAATAGGAGATCACTGTTATCATGGCTTATGTGCTATGGGTGCTAGTGTCAGTGCAATACCTTATACCTTATATAAAGAAATTATGCATGATATTGCACCTGTTGAGATAGAAGATATTAATGTTACTATTAAGCTTGCAAACAGAGAAACTATCTCCCCGCTTGGAATTGTTAGAGATGTTGAAGTCTTGTGTGGGAAAATTAAATATCCTACTACTTTCTTGTTCTTGCTTCCCCACAAGATAACTTTTGTCCCATTATATTTGGTAGACCCTTCTTGAATACTGTTAATGCTAAGATAGATCGCAAAAAGGATGTTGTTACTATTGGTTTAGGGGATATGTATCATGATTTTAATTTTGCTAAATTTCATAGACAACCCTATGCTAAAGAATTGCCTAGTAAAGATGAAATTATTGGTCTTGCTTCTATTGTTGTGCCTTCTAATGATCCTTTAGAACAATATTTGTTAGACCATGTGTCGGGGGAAACGACACCTACGGGATCACGAGGAATCCCTTTTACTACGGTTGGCGAGCGCGGGGCTGTGGAAAGAGCAGGATTGTGAGATCAACGCGAGGGGTTATCCAGGTTCGGGCTGCAAGTGATGCGTAATACGCTACTCTTGCTGGTTTTTGTTTATCTGGTGTTCTTGGACTAGCTACAAGGCGTGCAGGGTCCAAAAAGTGTGAATCCTCTTCCAGTATGCCGCAGGCCTCCTTTTATAGACAAAGGGGCTGCCACAGTGGCACACATGAGGTGGAAAGCTATACAGGGGTCGAGTCTATCATCTGGCGACGTAGGACAAACACATTTAATGCGCTACCGACATGCCCTTCTTGCTTTATTGAGGACGACAAGGAAGCTCGTCCCAGCTGTGGCCGCCTCGCTGGCTTCGACGTGCGTCCGAACTGACGAGGCGGGTTGTGCCACGCTGGCTGGTTGGCTGCTGAGTTGGTGCGGTGGCAGAGCCTTCACGAAGATCTGCATGCCACCACACAGGTGCTTGCTGAGTTGGCCTAAAGGCCGCATGTCGCCACGCAGGTGCTCACCTAGTTGGTGGGCTGGCAGCTGCATGGGAACGATGACAGAGTCTTGGCAGATGTGGGCCTGGCTGCGGCCCCGCGGATGTCTTCGGCAAGAGTGTTGACGGGGCCCCGGCAAGGGTCTTGACGTGGCATCGTGGTAGTCCCCAGCAAGGGGATTGCCGGGGGTCTTGTGGGTATCCTCGGCAAGGATCTTGCCAAGGATCTTCGTCTTCTGGTTATTCATCTAGTCTTGTATGCTCCTGGTCTTCAAAAAGATCTGCATGCCACCATGGAGGCGCTTCCCGAGCCTTGGTTCCAATGTGGTTTGAGGGTGTCGGAACTCTCAGGCTCAAGGGTGGCAGCCCTACTGGCATTGGGCAAGTCGCCCCAGCAAGGCTCTTGCAGGGGCTGTGGAGGCCACCCAGGCAAGGGCCTTGCCGGGGGAGTCCACCTCGCCCTTCTGCTCTTCATGTCTCTAGCTTGGTGTTGCTTCGCGCGTCTTGTGTCTTTGCTTCCTCTGCCCCGCCAAGCGTGGCCAGGGGCGTGGGGCTGCGACTGCCCGCGCACAAGTAAAGGGGGTGCAAAGGGACCCGTACTTTTGTACACCGACAGGAACCCCCGGGCCTGGGCCACATATAAGCGCGGGACGTTATTGGGCCAGGCCCAGAACGGTGCGCGGGCGCACGTGTGGTGGAGTTTTTACCGCAGTAACTCCCTCGCTCGCTGCGCTTCCCCACGATCCGCGTTGAATGCGCGACATGGGGATCATGCGTGACGTGGGGTGGTTGCTGCCCTCATGCGTCACCTCGTAGTAAATTGTAAAGAGGCGGCCCGCGCCTTCCCCATAAAAAAGGAAAAACCGCAGGCGTGCTACCCATTTACCCTCTGCGCCTCTTCCAATCTCAGAACCACCGTTCCTCTCTTCTTCCTCTGGCGAAAGATTCAAAATTCTTGCCTCTGTTTGCTGCCGCCACCCCCATTGCTCTTGATCCTTTGCCCCCTTCCAGCTGCCATGGCGCCCAAAACTAGCAGGGGCAAGGGAGCGGCCAAGGATGCCGGGGAGAAGGAGGCTCCGGAGAGCGAGTCGGTGGTGCGGTGGACGCAGCTCGCCTACTTCCCGTCGACGGTTGATGCGGTCCACCTCAAGAACCTCTTCTTTCCCCTGGCGGCGGGGGGGGGGGGGGGGGAAGACGTCAGGGCACCCTGCCACGCGCATCGTCCCCGCCGATTTTGCCAAGGACGGCCCAAATCGGTACCCCTTCTTCGTTGATTTCTTCTCTTGTGGGCTCTGCCCCCTTTCTCTGACTTCTTAAACGACATCATGCGCACCAAGGGCTTCCATCTTTTGGATCTCACGACGAATTACGTGGCGTGCCTGGCTCTCTTTGCCCACCTCTGCGAGGGCTTTGCCGGGGTGCTCCCCAGCACGGCGCTCTTCTGCCACTACTCCTACCCTCGCATCCAACCAGGGGGCGCCATCTCTAGGAGCATCGCCTGGATCCCGAGGACCCAGGAGAAAGGCACATACCCGGAGGGTGCCTAAAAGGAGAGGTGGGAGGAGTGGCGGGGCCAGTGGTGCTGGATCAAGGAGAAGGACCCACCGGAGTTCTGCTGGGTTCATCAGAGCCCGCCGACCCGCCGCCAGGACTGGAGCGACCTCGACGTCGACGACAAGAAGCTCTCGAGCGCCACCACCAGGATTCATTGCCTCACCACGGCCGGGCTCACCCTCGAGATGATTGGGGCGGACTTCATTCGTCGCCAAATCGCCCTGCTGCACAACAATGGGAGGCCGACCTGGGACTTCAGGAATGCGGCCGACTTCATGAGGCTCCGCCCTGGCCTGAAGCATAACTTCATGGTGATGGGGCATGCCCATTTCTGTCAAAGGCTCTTCCAGCTCGACATGGACAGCGACGGCAAGGCGAAGAGGAGCGGTAAGGCCGTCAAGGGGCCCCAGTTTGGGTTGCCGGCGGGAGTGGTCCCGCTGAGCAACAAATCTCGCTAGTCCGCCATCATCGCCATGATGCCGGACTTCAACGCGCACGGCCTTGACCCATCCTGGGCCGAGCCGCCAGCGAAGAAGGTGCAGGAGTCCTTCGACACTTTGTCGAAGGCTTACGTCCGTGACGAGCCGCTGCTCATCCAGGACACTACCCAGGTGGAGCTGGACTACATCGCCGCCAGGGCGGTGGAGGCGGCGCTCGCCAGGGAGGCCAGCAGCGCTGGTAGCATGGAGGACGAGGCTGACGATGCCAAGGAGGAGAGGGAGCTCGCCCAGTGGGCAGAGTCTACCGAGTAGGCTAGCGAGCCAACGCCGAGCCCCCCCTTGTTGAAGATGCGGGCGACGAGTCGTCCGAATAGGAAGTCGAGGTGAACGACCCCCCGGCCGCAGGGAGGCAACGCGTCCTGAGGCGATCCAGCTCTGGTGAGCCGGTCCGGCCCGGTAGGATCACGCAGCGGCAGCTGCCTCAGGAGCAGCTCGTGCGTGAGACAAGGGAGATGAAGGCTGCAGCAGTGACGAAGGCGGCGAAGGCCGCAGTGGCGAAGAGGAAGGCCACTGCTTCCTCCTCGTCCAAGCGGTACCGGACCCCATCTCCTTCCCCTTCGGGCAGCACGTTGGGGGCCGAGTTTGACCTTGGATCTTTCAGCCCGGTGAGGAAGAGGAAGCTGGTGGAGGAGGAGGTGGAGGAAGAGTAAGCATTACGCCCCCCGCATCATCTCCTGACGTCACTCCAATGTTATCCTTCTTTGATTTGGTGTTATCTTCACAGGGACGTGGAGACGCTGGCCCAGAGGGGGCGAAGAGGGCCAAGGCCTCGACGGGCGACAAGCCCCCGACGGGTACTTCGCATACGCCATTGCTGGTGGATAGCAGCCCGGACAGCAGCCCCCGGCATAGCCCCCGCTTCAGTCCCTAGCGTAAGCTCGTCACTTACTCCTCCATTGATGAACTTTGGGGTGTGAATCTTTGACGCTGATCTTGCCGGGTTTGTAGGAGAAGAACGGCAGCAATAGGAGCCGCCAAGGGCCACCCCCAACACGCCCCTCTCGACCACGCCGCCCCGAGGGGCATCCCCGGCATGGGCATGCACCACCGAGCCCACACATATGGAAGAGGAGGAGGCGAACTTGGGTGCCGGGGGTTCTGCCCCGGCAACGAATGTTGGCGGGGAGGGTGCCACTTCTTCCCAGCCCGGTGTGGGTGAGTTATTTGGCTTCTGTCCCTGTTCTTTCTTCTTCTTCTTTTTAAACCTTGAGCTTGACTCCGCCTCATTCACCTTCCTGGTATCCAGACCCTTCCTCGGCGGACCGGGGGGACATCGACACCGTCATCGAGGAGGTCACCAGGGACGCCGAGGCCGAGGCCGACAAGATTGCCGCCAAGGAGGCCGCCAAGAGTGCCACTGAAGAGGCCGCCAAGGGGCCTGCCGGCGAGGCCGGCAATGCCAAGGAGGCCGGCATGGGGCCTACCGGGGAGGGGGTGGTTGACGACCAACCTTCCTCCTCCACTGCCTCTGGCTCGGGCAAGTACCTGAAGGTGAGCGACGACTTGTTCGTCCACCTCCCAGGGACAGCGAGCACAAGGGCGCCCACCGAGGGGGAGGTGTTCGATGACGAGGTGCTCACCGCCGTTGGGCTTGACGTTGTTGACGAACCAAGCGCCGGTGGCGGCGGTTCCCAGGAGGAGGGGCTCCTTCGGCCCATGAGCGCCAACTTCCAGAAGCTCCAGGCGCTTCACCGTGCCCGCCTGGACAAGGCTAAGTCCAGGATGGCGGCGGTGGACAAGGCGGAGGCGGATCTCATGGGGTGCATCGCCGAGACGCAGGCCTGGTTCTGCCAGGCCTACGAGGAACTGAAGGTTGCCCAGGATCTGCTAGCTGAGCGCAAACAGGAGCTTATCCTGCAGCAGGACGATGTCGATAAAGCCCAGGAGGCGGTGAAGGAACAGGCCACCAAGGATGAGGCCGCTCGGCACCAGCACTAGCCCGAGCTGAACTCCTAGGAGGAGGACCTTGCTGCTCGTGAGGAGGCGCTCGCCGCCACCCTATGCGGCAAGGATGAGGTGGTCAAGAAGCTTGCCGTGCAGCGGACCCAGGAACTGGAGCAGAAGCACAAGGAGGCACTCAATGCTCAGGCCCAGGTCCATGTCGGCAAGGTGAAGGAGCTAGAGGTGGAGCGGGATGGGCTGAAGGAACAGGTCCTGGAGCTGGCAAAGGAGAAGTACACGCTCAACGACGCTTTGGTGGAGGCGCAGGCCGAGTCCTCGGCAAGGCCAAGCTGCTCTCCAAGGCCAACGACTCCATCAAAGACCTGAAGCTGAAGCTGGAGGGTCTTGAGGGGACGCTTTCAGAGGTCAGGGCCTGGGACGAGACCCTAACCAAGGACCTGGAGGAGGAGAGGCAGCTGCGGAGGAGTGACGCCGCCGAACACAAGGAGTACGCGGAGGGCATAAAACGTTGGGTCGGCCGCCCCGCCGATGTCGCCGGCAGGACCAACACGAAGCTGGCTGCCATGAGGATGCCAAATGTGAGGTACGCCCCGGAGCCGAATGTGAGTCCCAACGCCAAACTGACACTGTTCTTCGAGGTCGTTCTTGGAGCCCTAGAGTAGCTCCCCTCCAACCGGGCAACTTATCTAGCCAACGAGTCCCGAAGGCTCTGCCGGGGCGCCCTGACCAAGGTGCTCACCAAGGTGGCATTCTGGAACCCCACCATCAACTTTGCCAACACACTAGAGAGCTTGCCGGAGGGGACGGACCTCACGGCACTCAAGGAGCGCATCAAGCCCATCATCGACTGCGTCGATGGAGTTGAGAGGGTGGAGGGCTAGCGCCGGGACTAGGCACCCCGTTTCTCGTCGCCGCTGCGAGTTTAAGACCAAGACAGTTTTAACTAAAATTAGAACCGAAACGATTATTTGATGTAATATAACTCTGCAGTACCTCAATATCACACATGTTGTCTTCCCGTTAGATCTTTGTTTGTATGTTTACACCCTACGCTTGCTAAGATAAGACTACCGGCGTGTAAACCCATGTCGTGGTGCTTTGAGAACGGATCCTTAGCACCCTGCCGGAAGGACGCTTGCTGCCAGGCAAGCCACCTTTCCGCTGCCAGCGCGGTCGCTTGAACTCTCGAGCGGACTCAAAATAGGACAAGAGCGCTGCTGGTAGCGGGTAGGCCACCTTGCCGTTCTCAGGCGGTCGCATGAACTGTCGAGCGGACTCGAGACAGAGACAAGGGCATTGCCAATAGCGGAAGGGTCCCATTGCATGAAGTTTTCCCATACAACGAAAGAGATCTTTCGAGGGAGACAGACTTATATAAATGAAATTAGCCAAATTTTTGAGTGACTTATCTTTTCAGGGCCACGCGGATGGCCGTCGAAGCTGCGTACGACACTAGAGGGCGGCTTATCGACGTCGCCCTCTCCCTTCGAGCCATCTCCATGAAAGAGTCAACGCGTCGGCTCCAAAACCAGATTTACACGACTTGCGCCCCTATCTAGCATGCCAAAGATGTTGGGGGAAACGACACCTGCGGGATCACGAGGAACCCCTTTTACTATGGTTGGCGGGCGCGGGGCTGTGGAAAGAGCGGGAATGAGAGATCAACGAGGGGGGATTATCCAGGTTCGGGCCGCAAGTGATGCGTAATACCCTACACCCGCGGGTTTCTGTTCATCTGGTGTTCTTGGACTAGCTACAAGGCGTGCAGGATCCAAAAAGTCTGAATCCTCTCCTAGTACACCCTGGGCCTCCTTTTATAGACAAATGGGCTGCCACAGTGGCACACAGGAGGTGGAAAGCTATACAGTGGTCGAGTCTATCCTTTGGCACCGTAGGACAAGCGCATTTAATGCGCTGCCGACGTGCCCTTCTTGCTCTATCGGGGACGGCAAGGAAGCTCGTCCCAGCTGTCGCTGCCTCGCCTTGCTTCGACGTGCGTCCGAACTGACGAGGCGGGTAGTGCGCTACGCTGGCTGGCTGGCTGCTGAGTTGGCGCGGTGGCAGAGCCTTCACAAAGATTTGCATGCCACCATGCAGGTGCTTGCTAAGTTGGCCTAGAGGCCGCACGTCTCCACGCAGGTGCTCGCCAAGTTGGTGGGCTGGCAGCTGCATGGGAATGGCGGCAGAGTCTTGGAAGATGTGGGCCTGGCTGCGGCCCCGCGGATGAATTTGGCAAGAGTCTTGATGGGGCCCCGACAAGGGTCTTTCCATGGCATCGTGGTCGTCCCCGGCAAGGGGCTTGCCGGGGGTCTCGTGGGTATACTCGGCAAGGATCTTGCCAAGGAGCTTTGTCTTATGGTTATTCGTCTAGTCCTGTATGCTTCTGGTCTTCACAAAGATCTGCATGCCACCATGGAAGCGCTTCCCGAGCCTCGGTTCAAATGTGGTTTGAGGGCGTCGGAACTCGCAGGCTCAAGGGTGGCAGCCCTGCTGGCGTTGGGCAAGCCGCCCCGACAAGGCTCTTGCCGGGGCTGTGGAGGCCGCATCAACAAGGGCCTTGCCGGGGGAGTCCACCTCGCCCTTCTGCTCTTCGTGTCTCTGGCTTGGCGTTCTTCGCCCGTCTTGTGTATTTGCTTCCTCTGCCCCGCCAAGCGTGGCCAGGGGCGTGGGGCTACGACAGCCCGCACACAAGTAAAGGGGTGCAAAAAGGGACCCCTACTTTTGTACATCAACACCATGAAAATGATATGTTTATGAATGAAAGAAGGGAAATAGATGAAGTATTCTTTAAACAGGGACCTATTTTGAAACACAACTTGCCTGTTGAAATTCTAGGGGATCCTCCTCCATCCAAGGGTGATCCCGTGTTTGAGCTTAAACCATCACCTGATGCTCTTATATATGCTTATCTTGATGAAAAGAAGATATATCCTGTTGTTATTAGTGTTAACCTTTCAAAGTAGGAAGAAGAGAAATTATTAAAAACTCTGAAGAAGCACCATGCTGCTATTGGATATAGTCTTGATGATCTTAAGGTCATTAGTCCCACTCTATGCCAATACAAAATAAAATTGGAGAAAGACGCTAAACCGGTTGTTGATCACCAACGACGGTTAAATCATAAGATGAAAGAAGTGGTAAGAAAATAAATACTAAAGCTTCTGGAGGCAGGTATAATTTATCCTGTTTCTGGTAGTCAGTGGGTAAGTCTGTCGGTGTACAAAAAGAGGGGTACACTATTTGTACCCCTATAACTGTGCACGGGCAGTCTGAGCCATGGGCACCACCACACCAAGCAAGGCAAGGGAGGTAAGCCAAGGTAAGTGTCGGTGTCAAAACCGGTGGATCTCGGGTAGGGGGTCCCGAACTGTGCGTCTAGGCAGATGGTAAGAGGAAACAAGGGACACGAAGTTTTACCCAGGTTTGGGCCCTCTCGATGGAGGTAAAACCCTACGTCCTGCTTGATTAATATTGATGATATGGGTAGTACAAGAGTAGATCTACCACGAGATCAAGGAGGCTAAACCCTAGAAGCTAGCCTATGGTAGGATTGTTGTATGTTGTGTTGTCCTACGGACTAAAACCCTCTGGTTTATATAGACACTGGAGAGGGTTAGGGTTACACAAAGTCGGTTACAATGGTAGGAGATCTAAATATCCACATCGCCAAGCTTGCCTTCCATGCCAAGGAAAGTCCCATCCGGACACGGGACCAAGTCTTCAATCTTGTATCTTCATAGTCCAGGAGTCTGGCTGATGGTATAGTCCGGCCATCCGGACACCCCCTAATCCAGGACTCCCTCAGTAACCCCCGAGCCAGGCTTCAATGACGACGAGTCCGGCGCGCAGATTGTCTTCGGCATTGCAAGGCGGGTTCCCCTTCCGGATTTCGTGTACCTGTTGAATAATGTCCTGTTCTTTATAAATGCAGCGCTCCTTGGCTTCTACGCCCAATAATGGCCGTCTTCCACGTGTCAAACGAATACGAAAATTCTAGGTGTTTTTACATTCACACCCCTAGCCGCGTAAATGAGCCGCCTATTTAAAGGAATGGGGATTTAGATCCAAACCACACCTTCTCCCCTCCGCGAGTAGTCATCAGAGCGCATCCAGCAAAGGTCCATTCCACCATGGCCAGCCGTTGCAACTCCTCCTCTCGCCCTTCCAGTCCTAAGCCAGGAGACTGGGAGAGGTGCTCCATCCCGCATAGCGAGCTAGTATCGCTTCAGACCAAGGGATTCCTCCCTCCGGCCTACATGGTCCCGGTTCGAGCCGGACTCGCCGCCTATAATGGCGGAGAGCAAGCGGAGAGCGCCCCCACTCCCTCCAAAGGAGAGCGGGTATGCCTTGTCCCTTATCTAATAAGGGGACTCGGATTTCCAATTCATCTGTTTCTCTGAGGGCTTCTGGAGTTCTATGGCCTCCAGCTGCAGAACCTCACGCCTGCCTCTATATTGCATATTGCGGGCTTCGTTGCCCTTTGCGAGCTGTTCTTGGGTGTTGAGGCTCATTTCGCGCTGTGGAAGAGGCTATTCTGCCTGGTGCCCCGTTCTCAGGAGGGGTTAATATGTGAAGTGGGCGGAGCCGAAGTGTGGTGCATCGCCGGGACCGGATATCTATCCGGAACCCCAAAGAAGGCGTCCGAGGACTGGCCTTCGGAATGGTTCTATATAGAGGATGTCCCGCTGCCGGATCCTGTTTGGATCGGCCTCCCTGAGTTCAACAGTGCTCCCCCGAAGAAGCGCCTAAGCTGGCGCCCACGGAGCCCTTAGAGAGAAAGTGACAAGGACGTCCTTTACCTAATGGGCCGGATAAGATTATTGGCTCATTCCGGACTAACCATGATTGGAGTCATGGCCATATGCATCATGCGGGGGGTGCGGCCGCTTCAATATAGAATTCACCCCATGTGGGATTTCAACGGGGAGGACGACGCCACCCGTCATGGCTGTAAGGGGCCGGACTTGGCTGCCGCTCTGATAAAGATCTTGTCCACTTTGTACAAGGGGGAAGAGGAGGAATTTCTCCGCGTCAACCCTCAGGGTGGTTTTACCATGTATAATCCTCCGAACTGGGTGAGTGAACGCTTTCACTAGTCCATCCGTTTTGTATTCTTACTATCAAATATATGGTCTGACGACTTCGACGCAGGAACTGCGCTAGGCTGTTAAAAAGATAAACAACCCCCCTCCACAACCCGAGGATCCAGGACGGTCCCTCGACCCGGCCTCTCAAGAGGATCCGGACATATATGTGGAGCTAATTGATGGGGTATTCCATCAATTAAGTAAGGACAACGCCTTGGTGGCCATTACGGCCGATTACCCAGGGCTAATCCCCGCCTCGCAGGTAATTGAGACCGAAATCCCAGTACTTTGAAAGGGGACTCATCCTCGCGTGTTTTTGATGACCGTATAACAATCGTGTCTCGCAGAGGAGGTCCTTGAGGCGGGAGGCCGAGCCTACGGCGGCCAGCCCACGAGGGGCTGCGGGGCCCTGTGGGATAAAAAGAAGTGTAGTCCGAACCGAGGTGCCGGCGCAAAGGTAGCGCGCCTTTTTATTCCCCGGTGTTATTCCTTCAAGGCATATTAACACTCGTGCTCTGTTCAGGACAAAGAGACCTTGCCGGACTATATCTGGAGAGGCTACCAATCGCGCCTCCACCAGCTAGGCTCCACAGCCTGGCCTGAAGGCGGAGGCGAACACGAGGCGCGTACCGGACGTTCCTCCGACAAAGGATGCGGACAGGCTGTCTGCCACCCATTCCGAGGTGGAGAGTGCCATGAACCACATGCGTCGTCGGACTGTTCTTCGCGACGCTTGTTTCTCCCAAGAGGCGTTTGATGCCTTCAATTCGGGAGATGCGTATCTCCGTGCCGCTCAAAATGGTCTAGCCAGAGCCACGAAGCAATATGTAAAAGACATACGGGTGAGAAAATTTAATGGTTATATATATCAGTAGCCCCCGAGACTTGAAACAGTTAGAATAACTGATTTAAGGATCGTGTAATACGCAGGTTCTTTCAGAGAAGAGTACCCAACTGTCCCAGGAGCTAAAAGAGTGCAAAGCCCAACTTGAGGCTGCACTAGCCGCGACGGGGGAGCCCGAGGAGACCCCCTCTGGTAATATATGCTTCAAAAAGAGAAGTGTGAAGTGCGGCACATGTGCCGATCAGACAAATGAAATTGCAGGTGGCGCCGGACTAGATCCGGACAAGCAACAACTCCTACGCCAGCTAAAAGCTGGCGAGAGCGTGCTAACAAAGGTGAGGCGGGAGAAGAATGATCTTCAGGATGCCAACACCAAGCTGGGTATTGAACTGAAAGATGTTCGTGCCCAGCTGTCGGACTCCGTTAAGGAGAATCAGTGGCTTCGACGCGGCATATTTAGTAAGTGCTTGAACGAACCTTTGAAAAAAAGGTTCGGCGTAGAAGTCGACTAACAGGGCGATGTTTGTAGGTATGCTGACAGGTCGTCCTATAGAGGAGATGCCCGGTTCTACGGGTGACCTTCTTCCCGAGCTCTCGCAACTGCACGAGCGAGTTCGGCAGGCGATGCAAGGCGTTGCCCAAGCCTTATGGCCATCCCTCTCCATGCCCGAGGGCCTTGGAGAGCTTGCAGAGAAGCTGAAGGGAGCGCGGCGGCGCTTCCGATTGTGGAAGATATCGGCCTGCCGTCAAGGCGCTAGGGAGGCCTGGGCCATGGTGAAGACGTGGTACACAAAGGCTGACCCAAACCACATGGCCGAGGTCGGACCTGTGGGGCCTGATGGGAAGGAGATCCCTGTAAGCTTAGTATACGGCAAAGTAGAATTGGCCGCAAAGTATTCCCAGCAGGACTATAAATTAGACAGCCTGTTAGATGGTATTGAAGAGGAATACAATCAGTCAGAGTGAGTATGTAATTTTAATTGACATGTGTAATGCCTTCTAGCCGGATTGTAGATCGTTTGTCGTTGCCGACCTTTTCGCTTCGACCTCGGGACTTGACGGTCCGGAGTGTGTCCGAATACCCTTGCGGTTATATAAGAACCGGGGTATGCATGGAGACCAGGCATAGGGGTCATTAGTGCTTTATCAGACAAGTGCCCAACTAGTTATGTTATATTACATGGTTAGTAAGAAACATCTTCCAGGGAGAATAGTTCCGTTAGGGGTTCCTTTCCCTGGGAGGCATGCCCTAAAGTGCATGTCCGGACTGCGAACGCAGAAAAAGCAACTAGGGGCACATAAGTAAATAAGTAAAAAGGTCATCTTTAGTTCACCGACCGAATATTCCCTTAAGAACGCTAGCTTTCGGCTTCACCCAGTCTGAGGTACACATCCGGCTGACCCGGTAGTAACAATCGCGGAGGTGCTCCCTTTACCACCTAGCCGAACAATTGGGAACGTAGGGGTAAGCACAGGAGCCAGGCAACCCAGCTTGGCCAAAACTTAAGTCATATCGATGCATATAATGGTGAATAAAAGGTACATGCGGAAGTTTTACACATGTGTTGGGCATGAAGCCCGTATAAATAAGCTTCTGTTTAAAGAAGCCCCCAGGTTTAGTGAGCGCGGGTAGCGCGTCACTTGATGAGCCTTTAAGGGCTATAAGAGAAAAAGGGGGGGGGGAGGAGAGAAATGTAAGACAGAAAATGTAAAAAATGGACAGAGGAAGGAGACGAACACAGAGTCCGGCGCTAGGCATAGAATCTTCGGAGACGGGCTGCGTTTCATGGGTTTAGCTCGAGGCGGTTATCCGATGCATCTCGCAGGCGGTACGCTCCACCAGTCAGGACCTGGTCGATTATGAAGGGACCTTCCCACTTGGGCTTCAGTTTGTCCTTTTTCTTGTCCGACAGGCGTAGAACTAGTTCGCCAATATTTTAATTTTTGGCCTGTACTTCTCTGCTTTGATATCTCCGAGCCCGCTGTTGATAGAATGCGGAACGGGCTTTTGCCACATCACACTCCTCCTCCAAGGTGTCCAAACTGTCCTGCCGATCGAGTTCGGCTTCTCTTTCTTCGTACATGCGCACTCGAGGTGAGTCATGAATTATGTCGCAAGGCAAAACAGCCTCTGCGCCGTACACCATGAAGAATGGTGTGTATCCGGTGGTGCGATTCGGCGTGGTCCGCAGCCCCCAGAGTACGGAGTCGAGCTCCTCTACCCAGTGCGTGTTGGATTCCTTGAGGGACCGCACTAATCTGGGTTTGATGCCGATCATAATAAGACCATTTGTGCGTTCGACCTGGCCGTTAGTTTGTGGGTGATAGACGGAGTCATAATCGAGCTTGATGCCCATGTTTTTGCACCAGAGTTTTACCTCGTCGGCCGTAAAGTTCGTGCCGTTATCAGTGATGATGCTGTGGGGGACGCCTTAACGGTGTACGACCCCGGATATGAAGTCTATCACTGGTCCGGATTCGGCCGTCTTAACAGGCTTGGCTTCTATCCATTTGGTGAACTTATCCACCATGACCAGTAAGTATTTTTTTTTGTGGGTTCCACCTTTAAGGGGTCCCACCATGTCAAGCCCCCAGACCGCAAAGGGCCATGTTATGGGGATGGTTTGGAGGGCGGTGGGTGACATATGGCTTTGGTTTGCAAAAAGCTGGCAACCGACGCATCGTTGGACTAAGTCCTGAGCGTCTGCCCGGGCTATTGGCCAATAAAAGCCTGTACGGAAAGCCTTGCTTACAAGGGACCGAGCTGCAGCGTGATGACCACCGAGTCCGGCGTGAATTTCAGCCAGCAAGTTCCGCCCTTCCTCTTCGGAGATGCACCTTTGAAGGACTCTGGTAGTGCTTTTCTTATAAAGCTCTCCCTCATGGACTTTATAGGCTTTAGATCTCCGCACTATGCAGCGTGCCTCGTTTTGGTCCTCTGGGAGTTCCTGCCTAGTAAGGTAAGCTAGGAATGGTTTTGTCCACGGGGCGATAACGGCCATTATTACGTGGGCTGAAGGTGTGACTTCATTGGTGGAGCCTCCGATTGTGTCAGATTATTCGTCATCGGGCATTGTGGTTGAGTCCGGAATGTTATTGCCGGATTCCCCTTCCCATACTACGGATGGCTTAAACAGCCGTTCCAAGAAGATGTTGGGGGGGACTGCGTCGCGTTTTGCACCGATGCGTGCTAGGACGTCTGCCGCCTGATTGTTCTCCCGGGCTATATGATGAAATTCGAGCCCTTCGAACCGAGCTGACATTTTTAGGATGGCGTTGCAATAAGCTGCCATTTTTGGATCCTTGGCATCGAAGTCTCTATTTATTTGGGATATTGCGAGGTTCGAATCCCCTCGCACTTCTAGGCGTTGAATGCCCATGGATATTGCCATCCGGAGACCGTGTAAGAAGGCCTCATATTCGGCTGCATTATTGGAGTCTGTGTACATAATCTGGAGTACGTATTGAACTGTGTCTCCCATGGGGGACGCCAAAACGACGCCAGCCCCCAGACCGGCCAACATTTTAGAGCCGTCGAAATGCATGATCTAGTTTGAATATGTGTCGTACTCTTTAGGGAGTTCGACCTCCGTCCATTCTGCGACGAAGTCGGCCAAAACTTGCGACTTAATAGCTCGCCGTGGCTTATAAGTTATATCGAATGGTAGGAGCTCGATGGCCCATTTTGCAATCTGGCCCGTTGCTTCGCGGTTGTTTATAATCTCATTAAGTGGTACTTCGGAGCCTACTGTTATCGAACACTCTTGAAAGTAGTGTCGCAGCTTCCGGGATGCCATGAATACCGCGTATGCAATCTTTTGATAATGCGGGTACCGTGATTTGCATGGAGTGAGGACAGTGGACACATAGTAGACCGGCTTTTGAAGGGGGAATTTGTGTCCGTCCGTTTCTCGTTCGACGACGAGCACTGCGCTAACAACCTGGTGCATTGCTGCAATGTACAATAGCATTGGTTCGCCGATATTTGGCGCGGCCAGGACTGGGTTTGTTGTCAATATGGCTTTTATTTCGTCGAGTTCGGCCATGGCGGCATCCATTCACTCGAAGTGTTCGGTGCGCCGAAGGAGGCGATAGAGGGGTAGTGCCTTTTCCCCCAGGCGGGAGATGAAGCGTCTTAGAGCCGCCATGCATCCGGTCAATTTTTGTATTTGTTTGAGGTCCTTTGGGATATCCAATTGCGACAAAGCTCGGATATTGGCTGGATTTGCTTGAATTCCTCTGCCGGATACGATGAAGCCCAAGAGCTTTCCGTCTGGAACGCCGAAAACACATTTTTCCGGGTTGAGCTTGATGTCGTATGTTCGGAGGTTATCAAATGTAAGCCTCAAGTCGTCTACTAGAGATTCGACATGTCTTGTTTTTACGACCACATCATCCACGTATGCCTCCACTGTTTTGCCGATCTGGTTTGCCAGACATGTCTAAATCATGCGCTGATATGTTGCGCCGGCGTTTTTGAGCCCAAAGGGCATTGTGTTGAAGCAGAATGGGCCATATGGTGTGATGAATGCCGTTGCGGCTTGGTCTGACTCTGCCATCTTAATTTGATGGTAGCTGGAGTATGCGTCGAGGAAACACAACGAATTGTGTCCTGCAGTGGCGTCGATAATTTGATCGATGCGGGGGAGGGGGAAGGGATCCTTTGGGCAAGCCTTGTTAAGGTCTTTGAAATCAACGCACAGGCGCCAGGATTTGTCCTTCTTTGGTACCATCACCAAGTTTGCTAGCCAGTCCTGATGTTTTATGTCTCTGATGAATCCGGCCTCCAATAGCTTGGCTAGCTCCTCTCCCATGGCATGTCTCTTGGGTTCGGAGAAACGCCGAAGGGCTCCTCTCCAATAGCACTTTCATTGTCACATAGCAATGGAACATGTTTCACATATATCCCGTAATCTTTAAGAGTTTGGGTCATCCAAAGTAATTGAGCACAACATGAACCAGCGGCAATGTATTCCGCTTCGGCGGTGGATAAGGATACCGAGTTTTGTTTCTTGGAAGACCAAGACACAAGGGATCTACCAAGGAATTGACAAGTACCCGAAGTGGACTTTCTATCAACCTTGTCTCCGGCATAGTCCGAATCGGAGTAGCCAACAAGATCAAAAGAGGACCTCTTAGGATACCAAATGCTAAAATTTGGTGTATGGATTAGGTATCTCACTATCCTTTTCACGGCCTTAAGATGACATTCTTTAGGAGGGGCTTGATATCGTGCACACATGCACACACTTAGCATAATATCGGGACGTGAAGCACATAGATATAACAATGAACCAATCATAGAGCGATAAACCTTTTGATCAACCGGTTCACCATCTTTGGTCAAATCAAGATGTCCACTAGTAGGCATGGGTGTAGTCATACCTTTGCATTCTTGCATATTGAACTTCTTGAATAAGTCCTTGGTGTACTTCGTTTGAGAGACAAAGGTACCTTCCTTAGTTTGCTTGATTTGCAAACCGAGAAAGAATTTAAGTTCACTCATCATAGACATCTCAAACTTCTCCGACATTAGCTTTCCAAACTTCTCACTAAAATGAGGGTTAGTTGAACCAAATATGATATCATCAACATAACTTTGGCACACAAATAGTTCTCCATTAACCCTTTTAGTAAAAAGAGTAGAATCAATTTTACCAATTTCAAAGCCTTTTTCAATAAGGAACTTGGTCAAGCATTTATACCATGCTCTAGGAGCTTGTTTAAGACCATAAAGGGCTTTGTGAAGTTTGTAAACCAGATTAGGTTTCTTAGGATTGATGAAGCCGGGAGGTTGCTTAACATAAACTTCCTCCTCAATTTCGCCATTTAGAAAAGCACTTTTAATGTCCATTTGGTACAAGGGGATATCATGGTGATTAGCATAAGCAAGTAAGATGTGAATGGACTCAAGTCTAGCAACGGGAGCATATGTATCACCATAGTCCATACCTTCAACTTTTGTGTAGCCTTGGGCGACGAGACGTGCTTTGTTGCGAACCACTTGTCCATCTTCATCTTGCTTGTTGCGAAACACCCATTTGGTACCAATGATGTTGTGGTTGTTGTCAAGCTTCTCGACCAATGTCCACACTTGATTTCTCTCAAAGTTGTGTAGCTCTTCATGCATAGCGTTTATCCAGTCCGGATCCTCCAATGCTTCTTCAACCTTCATAGGTTCAATGCTAGAGATGAATGAGTAATGTTCACAAAAGTTAGCTAAACGAGTTTTAGAGCGAGTGATTCTCCCGGTTTGGATATCATTGTAGATTTGCTCGACGGGATGATCTTTGGCAATTCTTGCTCGAACTCGTGAAAGCTTTTGCTTGGGTCGGGGTGGATCATCCTATTCGTCTTGTGCTTCTTCTTGGCCTTCTTCATTGTTAACATTGTCGTTCTCTTGTCGAGGTGGAGAAGGAGGTTGTTGATGTTCATCTTGGTGTACTTCCTTGTTTTCTTCATCTTGGCGTGTCCCACTTGTGGATGCTTGAAAGTGCAACTATCCCTAGGTGGTTTTGGTAATTTATAACAACATATAGCTCATTGAGTTAATGCAATTCCAAGACAATTATTTCAGGAAAGCTCAATGATTGGCATGGCATGGATGGTGAAAGTGGAACCCTCAAAATACTAAGGACAAAGGATTGGCTCAAGCTCAAAAGCTCAAGACTCTTCATTTTACATTTTAGTGATCCAAGATCACATTGAGTCTATAGGAAAAGCCAATACTATCAAGGAGGGATGAGGTGTTGCTTAATGAGCTCTTTGCCTTATGTGATTAATGATATGCTCCAAAACCCTCAACTACTTTCCCATATCCACATATGACCTAAACCCCAAGCCAAACTCGGTCCTACCGACTCTTTCTATCCGGCGCCACCGAGTTTTTCATATGTCATAAGCCACTGCCAAACCCTAGCAAATCGGTTTCACCGATAGGGATCTCGGTCTCACCGAGATGGGATTGCAACCTCTTTGTTTCCTTTTCGTAACTTTTCGGTCTCACCGAAATAGCGGATCGGTCCCACCGAGATTGCAATGCAAACTCTCTGTTTCCCTTTTGTAACTTTTCGGTCTCACCGGAAGAGCAAATCGGTCCCACCGAGTTTGCCTGACCAACTCTCTGGTTAGCTAATTACCAAATCGGTCTCACCGAGTTTGTGTAATCGGTCTCACCGAGATTACGTTACGCCCAAACCCTAACCACATCGGTCCTACCGAGATGCATGTCAGTCCCACCGAAAATCTCTAACGGTCACTAGGTTTACCATTTCGGTCCGACCAAGTTTATTGATTCGGTCCCACCGAGATTGGTAGATTGTGTGTAACGGTTGGATTTTAAGTGGAGGCTATATATACCCCTCCACCTCCTCTTCATTCGTGGAGAGAGCCATCAGAACACACCTACACTTCCAATTCATATGTTCTGAGAGAGAACCACCTACTCATGTGTTGAGACCAAGATATTCCATTCCTACCATATGAATCTTGATCTCTAGCCTTTCCCAAGTTGCTTTCCACTCGAATCTTCTTT
This sequence comes from Aegilops umbellulata, assembly GCA_032464435.1. Classification (NCBI taxonomy): domain Eukaryota; kingdom Viridiplantae; phylum Streptophyta; class Magnoliopsida; order Poales; family Poaceae; genus Aegilops; species Aegilops umbellulata. The sequence goes on from CP136055.1 coordinate 195,090,301, forward strand.
CCACCAAATCCAAATCCTGTGAGAGAGAGTTGAGTGTTGGGGAGACTATCATTTGAAACACAAGAGCAAGGAGTTCATCATCAACACACCATTTGTTACTTCTTGGAGAGTGGTGTCTCCTAGATTGGCTAGGTGTCACTTGGGAGCCCCTGAAAAGATTGTGGAGTTGAACCAAGGAGTTTGTAAGGGCAAGGAGATCGCCTACTTCGTGAAGATCTACCGCTAGTGAGGCAAGTCCTTCGTGGGCGATGGCCATGGTGGGATAGACAAGGTTGCTTCTTCGTGGACCCTTCGTGGGTGGAGCCCTCCGTGGACTCGCGCAACCGTTACCCTTCGTGGGTTGAAGTCTCCACTAACGTGGATGTAGGATAGCACCACCTATCCGAACCACGGGAAAACATCCGTGTCTCCAATAGCGTTTGAATTCTCCAAACCCTTCCCTTTACATTCTTGCAAGTTGCATGCTTTACTTTCCGCTGCCTATATACTCTTTGCATGCTTGCTTGAATTGTGTGATGATTGCTTGACTTGTCCTAAAATAGCTAAAATCTGCCAAGAACTAAAATTGGGAAAAGGTTAAGTTTTTATTTGGTCAAGTAGTCTAATCACCCCCCCTCTAGACATACTTCCGATCCTACAAATGGTATCAGAGCTTTGGTCTCCATTTGCTTTGATTCCCCTAGCTTTTGGTGGTCATAGCCTTGGTTTCACAACCTAGGAGAGTATGGCGTCTAGTGAGGGAAATTATCACCGTAGAGGTCCTTACTTTGATGGCACTAACTTTGCTAGTTGGAAGCATAAAATGAAAATGCATATTCTTGGACATAACCCTGCCGTTTGGGCGATTGTGTGTGTTGGTTTGCAAGGTGACTTCTTCGAAGGGAAAGAACCAAACCGTGAAGCTACCGCGGATGAGTTGAAGATGCTACAATACAACGCTCAAGCTTGTGATATTCTCTTCAACGGATTGTGCCCCGAAGAATTCAACAAAATCAGCCGTCTTGAGAATGCAAAGGAAATTTGGGATACCTTGATTGATATGCACGAAGGTACCGACTCCGTCAAGGAATCTAAATTGGATGTGCTTCAAAGTCAACTTGACAAGTTCAAAATGAAGGATGGTGAAGGTGTCGCTGAAATGTACTCTAGGCTTGCTCTTATCACAAATGAGATTGCCGGCTTAGGGAGTGAAGAGATGACTGACAGATTCATCACCAAGAAGATCCTAAGAGCCTTGGATGGAAAATATGATACCGTGTGTACATTGATCCAAATGATGCCCAATTACAAAAATCTCAAGCCAACGGAAGTCATTGGAAGAATTGTTGCTCATGAGATGTCGCTCAAGGACAAAGAGGAACTTCACAACAAATCAAGTGGTGCTTATAAAGCCTCATGTGAAGCCCCCACATCATCAAGTGAGAAACAAAACTTCAATGAAGAACTGAGCTTAATGGTGAAGAACTTCAACAAGTTCTACAAGAGTAGAAGCAAAGATAGAAGCTCCAAGTCAAGGTCCTACAATGACAAAAGATCTTCTAGTCGAGAGCGAAACTGCTACAATTGTGGAAGACCCGGACACTATTCCAATGAGTGTACGGCTCCCTACAAAAGAAGAGAAGATTCTCCAAAAAGAATAAGCAAATGAGAGGAATCACCATCACGAGAGAGAAGGAATAGAGATGATCACTATGAACGAAGACACTCACGGAGAAGCAAGGATTCGGAAAGGAAGGAAAAATCATCAAGGAGCTACACAAAACGAAGACATCAAGCTCATGTTGGTGAATGGGTATCCGGCTCCGACTCCGACAACCACTCCGAGAGAAGTTATCACTCCGACTCCGAATATACTCAAGATGAAGGTGTTGCCGGACTAGCACTTGTGTCAACCAACTCCTACGACATATTTGATTCACCCAATGAAGGAATTGGAAGATGCTTCATGGCCAAAGGTCCTAAGGAAATCATAGAGAAAGGAGTGTACAAAAGCCTTGCCGGAAGTAAGCAATTCGAGGAGATTATACGCAAGCAAGGAAGGCACCGGAAGAATCAAGGTGTTGGTTTTGAACGAAAGTTCAATGCCAATGGAGTTGAGTGGGAAGAAGATCAATACCCCAAGACAAAGTTTGTTCCTCAACAAGAGAAGTATGATCCAACTTCTTTCAAGGGGACACAAACTCAAGATGATCTTCCACCACAAGACTACAAGAAAAAAGGCAAGGACAAGCTTCAAGAGGAAATAGATGCATTTGAAGAAGCTCCTAAGACCTTAGTCAAGTGGATTCCCAAGACTACTTCAAGTTCCACTTCATCAAGTACGACTACAACTCCAAGGATTCCCATCAAGATGGTGTGGATCCAAAAGAAGAAGAACTAGAGAGTTCTTGAGGGTGACTCCGCCAACATACTTCACTCTTATCATTTTGGCAAGAACAAGTGCAATCAACTTCCACATCTTGCACTAGTTCAAGGAGTCACAAACCCTCTTGTTGGTAAGTCAAGGGACAAGGTAATCTAAAAGCTTTCATAGACATCTTCTTGTATGTGCATCACTCTATGTCTATGGATATACTTGCTTGTTCCTTGTGGGACTAACCCGTGTAGATATTGAAAGTGCAATTCACTCAAAAGGATAGCTCCAAGTGATCTACATCAATATTGAGCATCCACATCTTCAACATGTACATGAAGTCATCATCGACAAAACCCAAGGTTAGTTCATCCCTCTTAAGGGGGGATATCACATCTAGGGGGAGCTTTACTCTAAGACTTGAGCTAAAGCAACTCTAATGATGTGAACACAACAATGCTTTATGTAAAAGTGGTAACCCCACTTGAGCTTAAACGATGAGTATGACCTATGATCAAATTTGACTCCTAAGTCAATATACTCATATATAGATGACCTAGTCATCGCCAATTGCTTGATAGATGCTAGAATTGATTGTGCATGCTTTGTCACATATTTCTATTGCCATTTTATTGTGTGAGCATGCTGGTTGCATATTTCACTCATTCGAGGACATCCACTTGTTGTTTTGATTGTTTGGCTTTATCTTTTCTTTTGCCAAGTGGATGGACAAGAATGCCTAAGAACCTCCTCTAGCTATCTATGCTTTTCTCGTCTCAAATTCTATTCATGCTACATCACAAAATTGATCAAGTCAAATTCGAACCACTCTGTGTGAGGAGCACTCGGAGTCCCCGATTCGTCATAGACTTAAACTTCCAAAACCTCTTTGTGATTCTTGGTCTGACCGATACCCCACTTTCGGTCCTACCGAGATCATCAAGTTGATCTATGTTTTCAATCTCGGTGCAACCGACTTGAACTATTCGGTCACACCGAGTTGCAATAACTGTATACAATTTTGCATCTTGGTGCCACCGAGTCGTTCCACTCGGTCACACCGATAGGGTCGGGCTATATATAGTCACGGGCAAAAATTTGAAAATTTCTCCGAACCTCTTCGCCCGCGCCATAGCTCGCTCTGCCGACGTGGTCTCTGGATCGTCTTCTCGCTACCAGCAGCCTCCAGTCGCTGGTCTCCGTCGCCGTCAACGGAAATCACCTCCGCCGTTGCCGCCGTAGCGAGTCTCCGCCGAACTAGGGTATGGACTCGATCTTTGTGCTATCCCCAATCCGATTCCTAGCACATTGTCACTACTGGAATCTGGCAATTTGCCATCTGCCATGGCAGATGGCAAAGGCATGGTCGGCGGATGGCAAAGGCTTTGCCATCAGCCAGCAGATGGCAAACAGTTTGTCTAAGATCCTATCGGCAAAGGCTTCTTTGCCATCTGCTGGCTGATGGCAAAGAGCCTTTGGCTTTGCCATCAGCTGGCAGATGGCAAAGCCTCTTAACGGGGTTAGCCCCGTTAGAAGGCTAACGGCATACTTTGCCGTCAGCCAGCAGATGGCAAAGGCTGCAGGCTCTTTGCCATCTGCTAGCAGATGGCAAAGGCTGCATGCTTTGCCGTCTGCCAGCTGATGGCAAAGAGCTTTGCCATCCGCTGGCAGATAGCAAAGAGCCCAAATAGGCCAGCCCAAATTTTACGTGTAGATGACACGTGGCCTCTTTGCCATCTGCCAGCCGATGGCAAAGCTCTTTGCCATCTGCCAGCAGATGGCAAAGTGCCTATATTGCCCCATTTAATTTTATTTTTTCTTATATCAATTCATTTTCACAGAAAATCAAACACAAATATATTTATATGACCAATATAGCATATTCAACACATATTACCAATAGTCATGAACACATATATATATATCCAACACATGTTACCAATAGTATCAAGTTTCATCCGTACATATACATAGTTTCATCAATATTACACAGTTTCATCCGTACCGAATTTGAGCACTACACAGACTAAGACTGAAATATATGGTTTAAATGTTCATACACTAAAGAATATTGGAACATAGTACAGGAATGAATATCTAAGATGATTTTTTTCCATCTCTTCAAGATATTCTAAACATCAACCTGTCATGCTGAACTTGAAGTAGCAGTGCATATTTCCTGCCAAGATTGAACAGTCAAAAGGTGTATCAGTCCATGTGCATCAACAATTCAACGTTGATGCTTAAATTAAGCAAGCATTGTGCTCCACTGAATTCCCTAAACACCAGTTCAACGATTTCTATCTCACAACTCAAAGCAACAGTTTACAGACAAATCAACAGACTGCATGTATACTATATTAATGAGCTGGCCAGTATACTAGAACAATGGTGAGATATATAGCAGCTAAAAATATCAGCATGAAATGTCATGCAGCAACCAGCGACAAATATAAGTGTGCACCGAAATGAATCACTATCATTGGAATGACAAGATAGAAATGAAAACATCATCATCACTTGAACTGAAAAATTATAATAAGCATAACTTTATTGCAGTAGTAACATAGAGTAAAAAGAGAACCAAGTTTGCATTCTGATACAATGGATGAGATGGTCTAGACCATGTTATCAGTCCAAAGCAAACTGGAGTTTTTTGGCAAAGATTATACAGATTGAAGAAGAAAAGGGCATCCTATACTCCATGTTATCATGTCATCATCAGACAAATACATAATACATGCTGGACAGGTAAGTACGAGAAGAAGAAAAGGGCATCCTATATGGCCACTTGAGCCCGAACGGGAGTATACAGATTGAAGAAAGTAGCATGCAGATTTGGCTGCTTATGTAGATTGGAACTTAATAATGTCTGTTCCAGTTTTGATTTGCAAAAAAGAGAGGAGGAAAACCATGATATGAGCAGCGTTAACTGACTTACAGGGTGGCAATACAGAGTGGAACTTGCCGGCGATGTACACATGAAACAAGTGCAAGGCATTATACAATACTAGTGGTTGGGGCGCGCCCCGGGCGCGCCTCTTGAGGCGTTCCGGTGCGCACTAATCATGCTGGTATACTTGTTTATGTTTTAAAAGTGCATATAAACAACATTGATTAGAAGTATGATGCATGGAACACAATTGCATCAAAATAGTGTCCATTCATCCAACAGAGCAAGCATAGTAATTTCATAGAAGCTAATAGGTTCATATTAACATAAAAGGGTCGGTCTTAGAAGGTGTTTGATCGACATTAGTTCCACGTCTCCAAATACCATAAGAATTACATTTCTTATGGCAATACTGAAGTTGCGTCGATTACCACTAACTAACGAAGTGCCATTACAATACTCATCTATGACCAATGTATAAGGAAATAAATTTGCCAATTGTCAAGCACACTGAACCATTAGATACTTAACCGGTATACAATAAAAGAAAGAGCTGGGTTCTAAATCACATTCTATTTTGATAATTGATGGAATAATTGTCAAGCACACTAAATTACTGAGTCCTTTCTAGATTAACAGGTCTAAAACAAAAAGATTTACAGTCTTATCCCATATGCATAATGGTTCTTAAGAGCCACACTACAATCCAAATAGATTTTTCTTTCTTGACAGAGATCATGCTACTATAGAGGAGAACAAAATATAGCTCAATAGAACCGAGAAATGAAGCAAAGACAATCAGTATAGGACTAACGACATAATTTGCATTACCTCCCTCGTTGTAGAGACAAAGTGGCATGGTGATAGTGTTGTACGATCGAGATGCCTACACACCACAAGATAAGCCTGATGAAATTCTGAATTGCAAAAAAGTTACAGATGATTCAAACAAGCAAGGAAAACATATTAGAAAAATAACAAAACAAAAACCAAGTATCCAATGTTAAAAATAGAGTGCCTAGGTAACACTAAAAGGATATATGAGACATGTGAACAACGAGTTAGATTAGCCTAATGGAACACATGTAACCTTAGCAAGAAAAAATATGACTATATGAAAGTTAAAATTAGTATGATGACTAACTATGAAAACTCGCTTATGTGCTCGGGCTCGCCTGATCCTGAAGTGTGTAGTAGACATTATAGAAAATTTGGCCTGACTACCTGAATGCTATATCCAAAATGATAACAATACTATTTTGCAAGCTATTCTGTTTTATATCTACAAGTGTACATGAGAGAGCCGATTACTCCGGTTCTATTAGGTACAAACTTCTTTCTTCTCTTCAAAGAAAAGAAATGCTTACTGGTGAGCAAAATCATGATCACCTTCAGATTTTTATAAATGTACACAAGCGCACCACAAAAAATATTTATATTCTTCACAACAGATAAAAGTACCCAGAGTTCTGATTCACACTGCTAGCCAACAAACTAACAAGTTAATAAGATTTTCTAACTATGGATGGATGGACTTACGATTGCGTCGACCTCCCTGGTGAAAATCAGGGCAGGAGCACCGCATCGGCAAGGCAATGGGTGAGCGATGGATGGATGGACTTACGATTGCGTCGACCTCCCTGGTCTTGCGCATCAGCTCCTCCTTGATCCGGCTGTTCTCCTCGAGCTGCGGAGGGTGAGTGAGTGATAGATATTGGCAGGGGTGAGAAACAGAGATGGGCGGGCGAGGGAGAGAGAAGGGACCTGGTGTCGGATGGTGGCCTCCGCTTCCTCCACGGCGCGCATCAAGCGGTGTAGGAGGCAGCGTTCCAGAGAAGGCGCCGTCCCCGCCTCCGCCTGGCCCCCGCCTCACCGGACAGGCGGTGGAGGAGTAGGCGCTGGCCGCCGTCTCCGCCTAGCCCCCACCTCGCCAGACAGGCGGGGGAGGAGTAGGCGCTGGCCGCCGTCTCCGCCTGGCCCTCGCCTCGCCGGACAGGCGGTGGAGGAGTAGGCGCTGGCCGCCATCTCCGCCTGGCCCCCGCCTCGCCAGACAGGCGGTGGAGGAGTAGGCGCCCGGGCAGGTCTTGCGGCTCGGGGCGGGCGACATCGGGGAGGTGCTGCGGCTCGGTGTGATGGGGACGACGGCGTGAAGGCGCCGCAGACGGAGGGGATAGAGGCGGAGTGAGGCGGCGTCGTCGCCGATGGTGCTGTGGCTCGGCGTGATGGGGGCGACGGCGTGAAGGCGTGGCGGACGGAGGGGATTGGGGTGGACCGGGGCGGCGAGCGGGGGTGTGCGGGGAGGGCGGCGAGCGGGGAGGAGGCCGTTGCGCCCTGAGTGCGGCCGCGGCGGCGGACGTGGCGGCGGCGAGCGTGCGCGAGCTGGAGAGGATGGAGTGGCGGCGAGATTGCATCTGGGGGCGACGACGATGGAGTGGGATGGGATAGGGTTTGGGTGGTTGGGCTGCCCGGGGATGGAAAAAGTTTTTTTTTACCTAGAAAAAGTTTACCCCATCTCTTTGCCATCTGCCAGCAGATGGCAAAGAATCTTTGCCGTCTGCTGGCATATGGCAAAGAGGTGGGGCCGGTACGCCGTTACACTCTTGACGGCCACAGGATTGGCCAACCTCTTTGCCATCTGCTGGCAGATGGCAAAGATTATTTGCCATCCACTAGCAGATGGCAAAGAATTGGCTGATGGCAACCATATTCTTTGCCATCTGTCAGTTCTTTGCCATCTGTCAGTTCTTTGCCATCTGTTTTTTATGAGCAGATGGCAAAGACGTTCTTTGCCATTAGCTGGCAGATGGCAAAGAGCTGGCTGATAGCAAATTCCCAGATTCCAGTAGTGTGTGATCATAATGATTCTTGCCACGTTTGATAAACTTCTATCCAGTCAAAGAACTCATAGATTAGGTTTGATTCGAAAAATTTAGGGTTAGGTTTCCGCCGAAACCATCTCGGACCCACCGAGTTGAAAAACTCGGTCCCACCGATTTGGCCTATGCCATTGCACAAGTGAAACTCGGTCTGACCGAGTGTAACTAATCGGTGTGACCGATTTTTGAATTTTGTGAAACCCTAGCAGTCTCGGTGCCACCAAACTGTGACTCGGTCTGACCGAGATCACTAGTTTAGGTTCCAAATACTGCTTCGGTATCACCGAGTTTAGAAATCGGTAGATCCGAAATGCTTTCTGTGGGAAACTAAAACTAAGTTTTTGAATCATTCTTTTGCAAAAATCTCTGCATTTTGTGATGCTCATCCAATCTACCTCATCTATAAACTATTCACAGGGTCAGCAGTCAGCTTGTTCAACATGTCAGACCAGAGTGACAGTCAGAATCAGTCAGAAGAACCTGTGCATATGAGTGAGGACACTAGCCCCTCAAGTTCTTCAGATGATGGCAGCAGGAGCACTCCAAGCAATCTGCCAAAGGCTGCCACCAGACAGAGAAGGAAAAGAACTTCAGATTCAGAAGATGAAGACTATGTGGCAGAGGAGGAGGCAACCTCCAAGAGAGTTGTGCTGAAGAAAGAATATGGCTCAGCTGCAGCCACCAAACCAGGAATGCACAAGAAAGCACCTGCTAGAAGAGTTCCAACCTCTAAGCCTAGGAAGGCTGTGCTAGAGGAAACAATGAAGTTCACTATGAAATCTGAAGGAGAAGATATTGGCCAGGGCAAGAAAAAGTAGAGAGCAAGAACCACCATTGCCAGAGTCATTGGCAAGCCCTCTATGAGAAAAGATTCTGATGAAGAAGAGGAAGAGGAAGGTGCTGCACCAGCACCCAAGGCACCCAAGCTGATGGCTGATGCCATTAGATCAAGGGGAGCTGCATCCAAGCCCAAGGAAGCCCCCAAGACAGCTCCAAAGCAAAAACCCAAGAGGAATACAAGAAATATTCCAGCTGCTAAGAAGAACAAGGCCCCAGTGCCTAATGTTGCTGAAGAAGAAGAAGGACAAGTTTTGAGGAAATTAAAGCCCAAGATCCCAGACCACAATGATGCTCATCCTGTGGCTGAGGATATGAATATCAGGAGAGACTCTGGATTGAGAAAATGGAGAGCAGAAGATCCCTATGCTACCAGGAGAAGAACTACTGTAGACTACAAGTTCCACACTAAGGAACAACAGGACTTCTATGAGACAATCCTGTTAGACAAAAAGCCAATTGTCTGTGACATGAAATGGGTTGATTGGCAATACATAAAGGACAATGAAGAGCACTTCCCAGGAGTGGAGGACAGCTTCAAGGCTTGTGGAGTAGCAGACTTTGTTGGGCAAAAGCTCACAAAGTGGAACGAGGAACTTATCATGCAGTTCTACTCCACAGCACACTTTTACCCCGATGGGAGGATTGTCTGGATGTCTGAATGTACGAGGTACCAATCAACTGTTGCAGAATGGGCTCAACTGATCAATGCCCCAGAAGAAAGTGAAGATGACTTGGATGTCTATTCCAAGAAGAAGATGGACCACAACTCAATGATCAACATGTACAAGGAGATCCCTGATAAGGCACTTCGAACTTTCAAGTATGGATCTGTACATTATCTTCTGTCAGGATTGCCAACAATCAACTGGATCTTAAGGCACACTCTGCTACCGAAGTCTGGAGATCACAAGATGGTCAGAGGCCATGCTATCAACCTGCTTCATATCTTTGATGTGCCTCAGAAGTTCAAGGTCATGAGCCTGATGATAGAGACAATCAAGAGGACAACAGCAGACCAGAAGAGAAGCTGTGGATATGCTCCTCAGATCCAAGAACTGATCAACTCCAAGATGGGCACTGGCATATATCTTTTGGATAAGGAACATCTTCCTATTCATCCTGAGTTTGAAGACAATGAAGTTGTGATGAACATGGATGAACCATCTTCAGCCCATGCCCAAGCACAAAAGGAGAAGGCTAGAAAGGAGAAAGCTGCTAGGATGCCAACTCAAGAGGAGGCATCAGAATACTTCTTGAAGACCAGGCAAGAGCAGGTCAGTTACCTGATTGCATCCACCCTGCGCATTGAGAAAGGTTTGGCAAACCTAACTCAGAACCAGGCGAGCTTAGAGAGGATCGTAGAACAGAAGTTCTATGACTTGGATATCAAGGTGACAGAGATACAGACAGCAGTGGAGCAGCTCCAGGATGACATGCAGGAGAGGAGAGGGAAGACAACTACAGATGCATTTGCTAGAGTTCCACGAGCTCAGAGGTCCAGTGCAGTGCCAGTTCCTGACACAAGAGCAACCGCCTCAGCTCCAGCCGCAGCATCAACCCAACCTGCTCCAGCATCCACTTCAGCTCCAACTCCATCAGCATCAACAGTAGCCTTCGTCCTTGGAGTGATCCGAACTCCATCACCTCCTGAAGATCAAGCCTGAGAGTCGATATAGCACTATGCATTTTCTAGGAACTTTTTGGTAACTTGTTGCCAAAGGGGGAGAAGATGTATAGATCATAGGCTTCGAGAGAGAGTGTGTTGCTTTTCTCTCTTGTTTTATTTGATGGTCTTTGATACATTATTTGCTTTTGGTTGAGATACTTTGATATGCTTGTGAGACATTGATGATCATGTGTTTGATCATAAGCTACACTTATGCATGCTTGATATATCTTATCTATCTTATGTGATCATTCACTTTTGCCGTGGTGATGAGTGCATGTATTTAATTTTTTATCATTTTGAGCGCTCCACCAAGATGTATGTGACATGGAAGAGTAACCCATAACTCTAATTCTTTGTGCATTTGCAGTCCAAAGCAAAATTTTAAATATGCACAAATTTAGGGGGAGCTCTTACTTATCACATACTTCTCAAAGCGACGATGTAATTCATTCTTATTATCATTTGTCGAAGCTTTGATCTATATGTTGTCATCAATTACCAAAAAGGGGGAGATTGAAAGTGCAACTATCCCTAGGTGGTTTTGGTAATTTATAACAACATATAGCTCATTGAGCTAATGCAATTCCAAGACAATTATTTCAGGAAAGCTCAATGATTGGCATGGCATGGATGGTGAAAGTGGAACCCTCAAAATACTAAGGACAAAGGATTGGCTCAAGCTCAAAAGCTCAAGACTCTTCATTTTACATTTTAGTGATCCAAGATCACATTGAGTCTATAGGAAAAGCCAATACTATCAAGGAGGGATGAGGTGTTGCTTAATGAGCTCTTTGCCTTATGTGCTTAATGATATGCTCCAAAATCCTCAACTACTTTCCCATATCCACATATGACCTAAACCCCAAGCCAAACTCGGTCCTACCGACTCTTTCTATCCGGCGCCACCGAGTTTTTCATATGTCATAAGCCACTGCCAAACTCTAGCAAATCGGTTTCACCGATAGGGATCTCGATCTCACCGAGATGGGATTGCAACCTCTCTGTTTCCTTTTCGTAACTTTTCGGTCTCACCGAAAGAGCGGATCGGTCCCACCGAGATTGCAATGCAAACTCTCTGTTTCCCTTTTGTAACTTTTCGGTCTCACCGGAAGAGCAAATCGGTCCCACCGAGTTTTCCTGACCAACTCTCTGGTTAGCTAATTACCAAATCGGTCTCACTGAGTTTGTGTAATCGGTCTCACCGAGATTAGGTTACGCCCAAACCCTAACCACATTGCTCCTACCGAGATGCATGTCAGTCCCACCGAAAATCTCTAACGGTCACTAGGTTTACCATTTCGGTCCGACCAAGTTTATTGATTCGGTCCCACCGAGATTGGTAGATTGTGTGTAACGGTTGGATTTTAAGTGGAGGCTATATATACCCCTCCACCTCCTCTTCATTCGTGGAGAGAGCCATCAGAACACACCTACACTTCCAATTCATATGTTCTGAGAGAGAACCACCTACTCATGTGTTGAGACCAAGATATTCCATTCCTACCATATGAATCTTGATCTCTAGCCTTTCCCAAGTTGCTTTCCACTCAAATCTTCTTTCCACCAAATCCAAATCCTGTGAGAGAGAGTTGAGTGTTGGGGAGACTATCATTTGAAACACAAGAGCAAGGAGTTCATCATCAACACACCATTTGTTACTTCTTGGAGAGTGGTGTCTCCTAGATTGGCTAGGTGTCACTTGGGAGCCCCTGAAAAGATTGTGGAGTTGAACCAAGGAGTTTGTAAGGGCAAGGAGATCGCCTACTTCGTGAAGATCTACCGCTAGTGAGGCAAGTCCTTCGTGGGTGATGGCCATGGTGGGATAGACAAGGTTGCTCTTCGTGGACCCTTCGTGGGTGGAGCCCTCCATGGACTCGCGCAACCGTTACCCTTCGTGGGTTGAAGTCTCCACTAACGTGGATGTAGGATAGCACCACCTATCCGAACCACGGGAAAAACATCCGTGTCTCCAATAGCGTTTGAATTCTCCAAACCCTTCCCTTTACATTCTTGCAAGTTGCATGCTTTACTTTCCGCTGCCTATATACTCTTTGCATGCTTGCTTGAATTGTGTGATGATTGCTTGACTTGTCCTAAAATAGCTAAAATCTGCCAAGAACTAAAATTGGGAAAAGGTTAAGTTTTTATTTGGTCAAGTAGTCTAATCACCCCCCATCTAGACATACTTCCGATCCTACAATGCTTCCGTATCAACTCTTGGTTCACTTTGTCGCGAGGTAGAAGCTTCCACTTGGACGGACGAGGAACTCTCCTTCACTTCCGTTGGAGGAATCTTGCCAATGGACAAGTCTTGAATTGCTTCCGAAGGGTCTTTGTCTCCTACATCAATTGGCAATTGCTCTACTTGCGAGCCGTTAGATTCATCAAACTTCACATCTACCGTCTCTTCAACCTTTCGGGTGAAATTGTTGTAGACACATTAAGTGTGAGAGTTTGAGCCATAACCAAGTAGGAAACCTTCATGAGATTTAGGAGCAAATTTAGAACGACGATGCTTATCAAGAATGTAGCACTTTGAGCCGAATACTCGAAAGTATCCAACTTGGGGTTTGTTACCGGTGAGGAGCTCGTATGCCGTCTTGCCGAGTAGCTTGTGAAGATACAAGCAATTTGTTGCATGAAAAGCTGTCTCAACCGCTTCCGCCCAAAAGTGCTTTGGCGTTTTGTACTCATCAAGCATCGTTCTTGCCATCTCGATAAGAGTCTGGTTCTTCCTTTCAACAACTCCATTTTGTTGAGGTGTGTACGTAGCCGAGAACTCGTGTGAAATCCCTTCTTCATCAAGAAAGGTGTCCACATTTGCGTTCTTGAACTCCGTTCCGTTGTCGCTCCGAACCTTCTTGATCTTCACGTCAAACTGATTTTGGGCCTTCCTAGCGAAGTTTTTGAAGATCTTCTGGACCTGCGATTTGTCATCAAGAAAGAATACCCACGTAAATCTTGAAAAATCATCAACTATGACTAGACCAAATGAGTTACCACTGAGACTCTTGTAGGCATTTGGACCAAAGAGATCCATGTGAAGTAGCTCGAGTGGTCTTCTTGTGGTCATGATGTTCTTCGCGCGATGACTTCCTCCAACTTGTTTTCCTGCTTGACAAGCACTAGAAAGTCTATCCTTGTCAAATATGACATCTTTTATTCCAAGGATATGATCACCTTTAATAAGCTTATCAAGATTTCGCATACCAACATGACCTAGTCTTCTATGCCACAACCAACCTTTAGAAGATTTAGCAATTAAGCAAGTTTTAGGTTGAGCCTTTTTAGTGAAATCAACAATGTAAAGATCTCCTCTACGTATACCAGTAAAGACCATTTTATGATTGTCTCTACGAAACACTTGGCAATCTACTTCAGTGAATAAGACATTGAAACCGAAATCCGCAAGTCTAGAAACAGAAAGTAAATTGTATCAAAGGGATTCAACGAGCATGACATTTTGTATGGAGTTATCATGTGAGATGGCCACCTTACCAAGGCCAACCACCTTACCCTTTGAATTATCACCAAAAGTGACATATTTTCGAGGGCTGTTGTTTTCAGCAAGCTCACGGAACATATCTTCATCTCCGGTCATATGATCAGTACATCCACTATCAAGGACCCATTCCTTTCCTCCAGCCATGTAGCCACGAAGATTTGCCATAAGACCACAATGCCTCATTGCATCATCAAGATCATAGTCACTATCATCATCTTCATCATAGTATCCATGTTCAACATCATCTTGTGATCGATCAATTCCTAGAGAGGGTAATTCATTAGATAAATGATCATCAAAATGGTTACCTTTATGAACTCTAATAGCTTCGGATATGATATCGCTAATGATTCCAACATTTCTTTTAGCACACATGAGATTGGTAAGCTCAAATATACAATCACCAAAGATAGGATCACTAGAGTTCATCTTACTCAAGGCAATAGACTTATGGAGAATTTCGTCTAAATTTTTCAAGGAATAATCTGGAAATCGTTCCTCAAGAAATCTCCATATGGTATAGGCACAAACAAGAGTAGGCAAACATCTAATCAAGTTTCTAGGCAAGCCTCTAATGATGAGCTCAACAGTTCTAAGATTGCGAATCATGTCAATATCTTCATCTAGGGTAGGGTGCAAAGGATCAACATGAGGTGCACAAGGGCTAGTAATGTACTTGTTCAAATGATATTCATTGACAATCTCAAGCATTTCATTTTTCCACTCATGAAAATACTCTCCATCAAGAATAGGCACTCTATGTCTAAGACTCCCCAAAGTAGACACATCCATCTTCCTCCAAAGGTGTTTAAACCAAGGCAATGGAGACCAATACTCTAATACCAATTGAAAGGATCGAGAAGAGGTGTCTAGAGGGGGGGGGGGGTGATTAGACACTAAGTGCCAAAAGTTGCAGTTTTTAATATTCTTAAGTTCGAGTGGAGTTTAAGCACAAGTTTAACAAACACAATACATATCAAGCAAGCATGCAATGAGTATATGTGCAGCGGAAAGTAAAGCATGCAACTTGCAAGGATGTAAAGGGAAGGGTTTGGAGTATTCAAACGCAATTGGAGACACAGATGTTTTTGTCGTGGTTCCGATAGGTGGTGCTATCGTACATCCACGTTGATGGAGACTTCAACCCACGGAGGGTAACGGTTGCGCGAGTCCACGGAGGGCTCCACCCACAAAGGGTCCACAAAGAAGCAACCTTGTCTATTCCATCATGGCCGTCGCCCACGAAGGACTTGCCTCACTAGCGGTAGATCTTCACGAAGTAGGCGATCTCCTTGCCCTTACAAACTCCTTGGTTCAACTCCACAATCTTGTCGGAGGCTCCCAAGTGACACCTAGCCAATCTAGGAGACACCACTCTCCAAGAAGTAACAAATGGTGTGTTGATGATGAACTCCTTGCTCTTGTGCTTCAAATGATAGTCTCCCCAACACTCAACTCTCTCTCACAGGATTTGGATTTGGTGGAAAGAAGATTTGAGTGGAAAGCAACTTGGGGAAGGCTAGAGATCAAGATTCATATGGTTGGAATGGAATATCTTGACCTCAACACAAGTGTAGGTGGTTCTCTCTCAGAAAATGTGTATTGGAAGTGTAGATATGTTCTGATGGCTCTCTCCACGAATGAAGAGTGGGTGGATGGGTATATATAGTCTCCACACAAAATCTAACTGTTACACACAATTTGCCAAACTCGGTGGGACCGAATGGTTAAACTCAGTCGGACCGATTCAGCAAACCTAGTGACCGTTAGGATTTTCGGTGGGACTGAGATGCAACTCAGTAGGACCGATATGGTTAGGGTTAGGGCATAACGTAGTCTCGGTGTGCCCGATTACACAAACTCGGTGGGACCGATTTTGGTAATAAGCTAACCAGAGAGTTGGTCAGGCAAACTCGGTGAGACCGATTACACAAACTCGGTGGGACCGATTTTGGTAGTAAGCTAACCAGAGGGTTTGCATTGTAATCTCGGTAGTACCGATTGCTCAAACTCGATGAGACCGATTTTGGTAATGGACATACACAGAGATTACAATCCCATCTCGGTGAGACCTAGATCCCTATCGGTGAAACTGATTTGCTAGGGTTTGTGTCAGTGGCTATGACATCTGAAACTCGGTGGCGCCGGATAGATAGAATCGGTGGGGCCGAGTTTGACTTTTGGTTTAGGTCATATGTGGATGTGGGAAAGTAGTTGAGGGTTTTGGAGCATATCACTAAGCACTTTGAGCAAGCAAGCCATTAAGCAACACCTCATCCTCTCTTGATAGTATTGGCTTTTCCTATAGACTCAATGTGATCTTGGATCACTAAAATAGAAAAATGTAGAGTCTTGATCTTGAAGCTTGAGCCAATCCTTTGTCCTTAGCATCTTGAAGGGGTTCCACATCCTCTAGTCCATGCCACTCCATTGTTGAACTTATCTGAAACATACTAGGTAAAAGTGTTAGTCCAACAAGAGATATGTTGACATTAATTACCAAAACCACCCAGGGAGCACTTGTGCTTTCACGCCCCTCCGCCCACCGCTCCTGCATGCCGCCCCGGCCCACCGCTCCACCCCCCGACGCCCCATCGCTCCCTCCACCCCCCGCCCCGGCCTCCCCGACGCCCTGACCCGCCTATGTCGGCCTCCTCACCTCCCCCACTCCGGTGAGCTCCCTTCCCCTCTCTTTTGTTTTCAATTTTTTCTCTGTTAATTAGTATAGTTTAGTTGGTGTAGTTTAAGTTTAGTTTAGTTTTTTTTTCTTTTTTTAGGTTTAGATTTAGATTTAATTTAGGTTTTTTATGTTTTTAGGTTTAGGTTTATATTTAGTTTAGTTTAGGTATAGTTAAGAAGAAAGATGAAAGATGAAAAAAAGAAAATAATAAGAAGAAGAAGAAGAGGAGGAGGAAGAAGAAGAAGAACAGAAGGAAGAAGAAGAAGAAGAGGAGGAGGAGGAGGAGGACGAAGAAGAAGAAGAGGAGGAGGAGGAAGAAGAAGAAGAAGAAGAATAAGAAGAAGAAGAAGAGGAGGAGGAGGAGGTTAGGGGTGCGTCGGCGCCGACGAAACTAGGTCGAGGTTAGGGGTGTGTCGACGCTGACGGAACTGGGTCGAGGTTAGGGGGTGTCGGAGCCGCGGAACCGGGTCGAGGATCGTTGGTCGCCAAGGGGTCGAGGGTCGGGGCAGAGGGTCGAGGATCGCCGATCACCGGTCTCCGAGGGGTCGAGGGGCGAGGGGTCGAGGTCTAGGGGTCGATGGTCGAGGATCTTTCGGTCCGAGTGCTGACCGACTGGTGTCGTAGCTTAAGATAAGGACGTCCCCGAGCTGAATGTCATGAGCATGGGTGATTTTCTTCCATCCGTGCGCGAAGAACAGATGGAAGGAGTTCGCCCGCGCCGATGACCTTCAGCTCGGGCATGTTTGCATCTTAAGCTACGACAACAGCCGCACCATGCTCACAGTGAAGATGTTCCACAGGACCGCCGAGGGGTCAAGGGTGCCGAGGGGTCAGGGGTCGAGGGGTCGACGGTCCCCGAGGGGTCGACGGTCGAGGATTGCCGAGGGGTCAGGGGTCGAGGGGTCAACGGTCGCCGAGGGGTCGATGGTCGAGGGGTCGAGGGGTGAGGGGTCGAGGGTCGAGGGGTCGATGATCGCCGAGGATTAAAAGCCAAGTGTTGGAACTTGAAACACCCAAACTGACTCATGACAAAAAATCAAAGCGTAGAAAGAGAAACCAAAGACGAAACAATACGTAGTGAGAGGTTGTGCAACTAGGATGATATTATGTAACAACTTTTTTAACAAATTTGAGAGGATGATGGTGAAGAACTCGAAAGCCATTGGCGTCTTTCGACTTCTTTGCCATCATCCTCTCCAATTCATTAAAGAAGCTGGTACAGAAAATCATCCTAGTTGCACAACCTCTCACTATGTACTATTTCGTCTTTCATTTCTATTTCTACACCCTGATTTTTTTGTCAGTTTGGTTGTTTGAAGTTTCAAAACTTGGCTTTTAATCCTCATCGCCGAGGGGTCGAGTGTCATCGAGGGGTCAAGGGTTGCCGAGGGGACGAGGGGTTGAGGGGCGAGGGGTCGAGGGGTCGACGATCGCCGAGGGGTTCCTAAGTTTTGTTGTACTTGATGATGATACACTAGCACTAGTCAATTATATGCATATTATTATTCATGTCGATATTAATTTTTTATGTTTTACTAATTTCGTTTACTCTATGTCATGGTAGGTGTTGAAAGATGGTGGGCGCGGGTAAGGAGCGCTCCGAGGCTCCTTCTTCGTCGATGTCATTAACCACCGGGGGACGAGTGATACCTCTTGAGCATGTGTTGGTTTTCCTTTGAAGTGGAAAGGGTGATGCAGCAAAGTAGCGTAAGTATTTCCCTCAGTTTTTGAGAACCAAGGTATCAATCCAGTAGGAGACTACACATAAATCGCCTAATACCTGCACAAACAATCAAGAACCTTGCAACCAACGTGATAAAGGGGTTGTCAATCCCTTCACGGCCACTTGAAAAAGTGAGATCCGATAAAGATAATAAGATAAATAATTTTGGTATTTTTGTTGTATAGATTGGAAAGTAAAGATTGCAAAAAAAAAACAGCGACATGAATTGGCAAGTTGACGGGAAACTAATATGATGTAAAATAGACCCGCGGGCCATAGGTTTCACTAGTGGCTTCTCTCAAGGTAGCATATATTACAGTGGGTGAACAAATTACTGCCGAGTAATTGATAGAAAAGCGCATAGTTATGAGAATATCTAGGCATGATCATGAACATAGGCATCACGTCCGTGTCAAGTAGACCGAAACGATTCTGCATCTTCTACTATTACTCAACACATCGACCGCTATCCAGCATGCATCTAGAGTATTAAGTTCATAGGAACAGAGTAACACATTAGTCAAGATGACATGATGTAGAGGGATAAACTCAAGCAATATGATATAAACCCCATCTTTTTATCCTCGATGGCAACAATACAATACGTGTCGGTTCCCTTTTTGTCACTGGGATCGAGCACCGCAAGATTGAACCCAAAGCTAAGCACTTCTCCCATTGCAAGAAAGATCAATCTAGTAGGCCAAACTAAACCGATAATTCGAAAAGACTTGCAAAGATATCAAATCATGCATATAAGAATCATGCATATAAGAATTCAGAGAAGAATCAAATATTGTTCATAGATTATCTTGAACATAAACCCACAATTCATCGGATCTCGGCAAACACACCGCAAAAAGTATTACATCGAATAGATCTCCAAGAACATCGAGGAGAACTTTGTATTGAGAACCAAAGAGAGAGAAGAAGCCATCTAGCTAATAACTATGGACCCGAAGGTCTGTGGTAAACTACTCACACATCATCGGAGAGGCTATGGTGTTGATGTAGAAGCCCTCCATGATCGAACCCCCCTCCGGGAGATCACCGGAAAAGGCCCCAAGATGGGATCTCATGGGTACAGAAGGTTGCAGCGGTGGAAAAGTTGTTTCATGGCTCCCATGGATGTTTTCAGGGTATAAGAGTATATATAGGCGAAAGAAGTAGGTCGGTGGAGCTACGAGGGGCCCACGAGGCTGGGGGCGCGCCTACCCCCTAATGAATAAGAGAAAATAATAGATATGTCAAAGATGCGCCTCAACGTTATCTTTCCAACAGTGTACCATTTGCTTCCTTCCGACAAGCGGTTTAGATGAAATCGCGAAAAAAATGCTCGCTACCACTAGTCATGGTCCACACCATTTTCAAAACTACTCTTAAACCATGTGGAATCTCGAAAAGTGTTCAACATGTCGAAGTAGCGCCTAATCCATAGCTTTTCAATGGTATATTACACGCCTCGTTCCGACTAACGGTTAAAAAACTAGAGCAAAAAATGTACCAAAAAACACAGCGTGCAGTTTTTTGCGACGGGAAGTTCACTCGTGTGAGTACTGCAGCACACTTGCTTCAAACAATGACGTGCACTTGCATTGAGCGTGCAGTGCGGAAGTGTCATCAGAATAGTTATTCTACTAATATTAGCAGAATATATCGGTTGTGTGTGTGTGTGTGTGTGTGTGTATCATCTATTTGCTGTGAAAATGTTTGGATATAAGAAAAAACAGAAAAAGGAGGCAATGCAGCCTCTTAGCCGTCTGCCACTGATGGAAAAGGGGCCTTTGCCATCTGCCACACACGGTAAAGAGGCCATGTGGCAGCAACCTGTTAAATTTGGGAGCTATACCATTTGGTTACTTTGCCATCTATGGCAGACGGCAAAGGATGCGGGCGTTTGTCATCCGCTGGCAGACGACAAAGGCTGCCGTTAGCGACCTAACGTGGCTAACACCTGTTATTTACCGTCCCCATTCCTTGCCGTCTGCCACGGATGGCAAAGGTTCTTTGCCGTCCGCTTTGAGGAAGCA
This sequence comes from Aegilops umbellulata, assembly GCA_032464435.1. Taxonomy (NCBI): domain Eukaryota; kingdom Viridiplantae; phylum Streptophyta; class Magnoliopsida; order Poales; family Poaceae; genus Aegilops; species Aegilops umbellulata. Next base: position 195,110,867 of record CP136055.1, read on the forward strand.
GACGTCAAAGAACCTGTTTACCATAGCTTTCTTTGTCGGGCAGCTGTGCCGTCGGTGGCAGACGACAACGGGGTTTGCCATCCGCTTTTGGTTCCTTTGCCGTCTTCCATGGCAGACGGCAAAGAAGATGATTCCTGTAGTGTGCCAAGCAAACAAAAGAGAAAGAGGGTAGCGAAGAAGCTGCGTTTGAAGAAGAGTCTGAGTCGGAGGAAGAGGATGCTGATGTTGAAGAGGATGATGAGGAGGAAGATGCTGATGGGGTTGAAGATGATGATGACGTTGAAGAGGAAGGGAATGAAGAAGATGACATGTTGAAGAGGAAGGGAACAAAGATGATGATGACGGGGATGAGGACGATGGCAGCAATGGAAATAGAGGAGAAACTGAAGATTACACTAGTGCAACGACGTGCTATACAAACGGTTTTTACCCCCTATCTGCAACAGAGTTTTAAACCGTCGCCTTGCTTGTATGTGTGATAGGGGGGTCCTTCCCACAAGACCCAGAAACTGTCGTCGATAGGGAGTAGGATTGCATACGTTTTACAGAACTAAGCGTATGCGATGCCCGCATCTATCCCAAATGCGAGTCGTCAAACAACTGTTTGTGATATATCGAATATCCCAAATGCTCAATCCTTGCTACTCATATGGGTTGGTATTACCATTGCACACGCTATTCTATGGTGCAACTTTTACGATGCACGCCCCATCACAAATAGTTCACGATTGTAAATCGTGTATCATAAGGAGACTATCGCACACATCCACTTTTCTTGAACCTATGCGAAATATAATTAAGAAGATAAGTTAATCATTGTACGAGTGTCGGATGAGTTTACGAAACGTATGACTGTCATACTAGTGTCGGATGGGATAACTATCGCACACGCTATTCTATGGTGAAATGTTTACGATGCTTATGACATCACATACAGTTCATGATTGTAAAGCGTGTACGATAAGGTGACTATCAAAAACATTTAGTTTGCTTGAACCATTTGTGATATTGTCTTACATCACACACGCTTTGCAAATGTCAATTGTGTGCATGGTCACACATGTTTTCTTTCTAGAAATGTGTCGGATTATGAGGTATATCCCACACGTTGTGCTTTACAGACCATGAGCGGCTAATGACCTGCAAAGCGTATTGTCGTGGGAAACCACGACCACCTATGGGGCCATGAGCCCCTTTTTGGTCCGGCGGGGGGATGGGCACGTTGCACAAAGAGCGGAGAAGCGTAACGCAGCACGACAGAGATCATACAGGTAGTTCTACACAGGTTCAGACCGCCGTGAGGCATAAAACCCTACTCCTGCTTTGGTGGATTGATGGTGGATAACACGACGCACTTGCCCGGCAGGGTTGCCACGGGGCGAGAGTGGCTACACGCGTATGAATATGTGAGGGTCCGAATCCTCTCTACGGTTGCCATGGGCCTCCTTTTATGGATAAAGGGGTCACCATAGTGGAAAATCAGTCTTGTACACACTGATTAGATAGCAAACAATGCTACCATACCTAACTCTACAGGTGGACAGAGTGCATTAAATGCGCCACTCAGTGTCACATCACAGCATGCCCGGCAAGCCTCGCTGGGCTGTTTTACGAGCTTCGCCTGCTTGCTTGACACGTCTAAGGACGGGTGTCATTTGGAGGTGTTTTCTACATGAAGTGGCTGCCATGTGGCAGGAAGCAGCCACTTAGTCACTTAGGGGCTTGACACCGCACCAACCGATGACTTGCGTCGCTGTGAGGTGGTGCGATGGAGTAGTTCGCCTCCGCAAGCCCCGACAGGCTGCCGGGACGATATGGAGGCTCGCTTCCGGGGTAACCACGACCTCGCCAGGCTCGCCTGCCCAGCAAGGGAGTTTTTCCCTTAGCAGTATCTTGCTTCTCTGGCTTGACTTGGTCTTCTTGATCTGCACTTTGATCCTTCAAATGACTGATCTTTAGTGCTTAGTCTGATATTGGGTGCTGCAATCTTGTCCTTAGGCCTGTGCCCAGTTTGGGCAACAGACCCAGGGTTTGTTGCACCGACACGTATTTTCTCTCTAATTTAATCGCTGCAATTTAAAATTGTACAAAATTCGAATTCTAAAGTAGGCAATAACTTTATTCATATCCATCGGGTTCAGCAACCAATGCATTATTCGATGGACAAGTACATATGTTCAAGAATTACATAAAAAAAGAATTACATAAGCACCAAATAAAGAATGATGTATCAGGGTTGTATGCTTGTATTAAAGATGGTAAAGAAAGAGGCGAAAGCCATTCTGGTTGCTGAAAAAGGTGAGCGGAATGCCCATATTGTGCCCTCCTCCATGCCGAATGCACGCACGAATCTAGTACAATTCCTTGTGATGACCGACCGCCCATCCTTCACTGTCTTCATGAGGACTTCTAGATAGTCATCGTAGTCTGGTAGAAATACTTTATCCTTTGAATGTCCACCAATCATGTAGTTTGAGAGGTAACCTTGAGTAAACTACTTTGGGAACCACTTCAAAGGAAAAAAATCAAGACATTGTCATCTAATAACTCATTATGGGCAGTAAAACAAGGCAACAGAGTTCTTACTTACCATCCCGTAGTTCACTGTTGTCTTGGATAAAGTGTAAACAAATAGTTTAATTGCCATATTTTGACCCATCTTACTAACAGTCTTTATCAGTTTTCCTCACTTGATGATGGTTCATGAATATCTCATTGCTCCATACGCAAAAAGGGTCAAAGCGCGGATCTTTAACAATGACATATGTACCTACAAGCACCAAGTCAATATTAGCAACTAAACTGCAATTGCACAATAATGTAGTGCAACACTCCCTCTGTCCCATTATATAAGATCTTATTACATCCAATATACTCACATATTGGATGAATTACCATCTTATTTTATGGGGTAGATGGAGTATATATAAGCCATGGGATGAAACTAACCTCAATGCAAAACAACAATCATTCCCAATATTGTCCTATGTACATCGAAAGGCATGTTAAGCACAACATGCTAAACATCAACCAAATATATCCATGGTAGACAACATAATCTCCAAATGATAGCTTTAGTATGCAGGTTTAAGCAAGCTAGTTAAGCAAAAAGGAAGTGGAAAGCTGTGTTAATGACAATAGGCCTAACATTTAACAACAACCAAATATAGTCATTCAAATAGGTATTGTGCAGGTTTAAGCACACTACTTATTGTTAAATGAAAATGGAAAGGCGTGTTAACTACAACAAGCGTAACAACAACCAAATAAAGTCATTCATAGTGGTATTGTTGAAACTGGTATTGATGAAATTGAACTGCACAGTTCATACTTGCACATATAGAACACTACATTGTGAATAAGTGAAATAAAAAAGGCATACTATGAACAACCAAATATAGCAATTGAAACAAGACATATGCTAACTACAAACAATCGAACAACCAAAACCTGATAAAAGAGGCATATGCTCGCTACAAGAGGCTTAACAGCAACCAAATAAAGTCATTCATAGTGGTATTGTTGAAACTGGTATTGATGAAATTGAAATGCATAGTTCATACTTGCACATATAGAACAACACATTGTTAATAACTGAAATAAACAAGGCATACTACAAACAACCAAATATAGCAATTGAAACTGGACCTATGCTAACTACAAACAAACAAAGAAACCAAAAACCATTAAAATAGGCATATGCGCGCTACAACTGGCTTAATAGCAACCAAGTAACGCCATTCATAGTGGTACTGGTATTGATAAAATTGAACTGCACAGTTCACACTTGCACATATAGAACACCACATTGTGAATAAATGAAATAAACAAGGCATACTACGAACAAGCAAATATATCAATTAAAACTGGACATATGCTAACTACAAACAACCACAAACTATTAAATGAGGCATATGCTCGCTACAACATGCTTAAGAGCAACCAAATACAATCATTCATAGTGGTATTGTTGAAACTGGTATTGATGAAATTGAATTGCATAGTTCATACTTGCACATATAGAACACCACATTGTGAATAACTGAAATAAACAAGGCATACTATGAACAACCAAATATAGCGACTGAAACTGGACATATGTAACTACAAACAATCAAAAACCGTTAAAAGAGGCATATGCTCGCTACAACAGGCTTTTTTTCGAGAGTACGCCATGGCGTACCATATTTTTATATAAGGCAGAAGACAATTACAAGACACTACCTCTTGCTGCGAACAACAAGAGTAGCAAACACCGGACTAATCCAAAGATTAACCATCGCACACATTACAACACAACACACAGGGCCTGCCCTAAGCAAAAACATCTAAGCCGCGTCTCTACCAATGACGGTCACCTCGAAGAGCAACAGCTAAACCCGAACCTCCCTTCTCGACGCACCAACCACCTTTGAATGCCTAAAGGATATGGCGGGTGGGTGGCGGACTCAGATTGATCTCGTCAAAGCCATCGTCTTTGACTCTCTGACGAGAGTGTACATAGCACCGAAGAAGATATGCATGGACAACCTGTAACATCCCAAATTTTCAATTTGGAATGTTATACATAGGTCATTCATGCATATCATATTTTATTGCATTTTGTTTTGCGATCCTCGAAAGTCTAAGCAACTCAAGGACCCATGGAGAGAGTTGGGGACTTCACCGTTTTCATATTTGAATTTTCTCAAATATTGAAAAAAGGATCATTTTGGTTTTAGTTATTTTTCTCTTCGAAAATATTTCAAATTAAACTATATAAGAGGTGATAATATGACTTCTCCAAAATAAATGAAATATTGGAGAAAAATATTAGAATCAAATAAATAATTTTTTATTTGGATTTTATTGCTATTTTATTTGAATTAGAAAAATATGCATTTTTTCAAAATTGCATTATTAGGCCAAGAAAATGTTCACTTTGTTCTAAATATTTTATTTAGACAGTGAAAATTTATTTTGGCATTTTAGATTTTTATTTTTATTTATTTAGGATTTTTCGGCGGAATCTATTTAAAAAAAACTCTTCGCAGACCGAACTGGGCCGAAGCCCAGCCGGCCCGGCACCGCCGCCGCCTTCCCCGTGCTCGCCCGCGTGCCCGAGCCGGACTCCGCCGGAGTCCGGGACGCCGCGGCCGCCTCGGTTTGCCCCCTCCCCAAATCGGCCCCGCCCCGCCCTCCTTAAAAGCCGCCGCCGCCGCCCCCAAACCCCACCCCGAGCCGCCTCCGCCAACAGCAGCAGCAGCCGCGCCCGCTCGCCGCTCGCCGCCGCCTACGCCGCCGCACGTTGCCGCCCACGCCGCTCGCCACCCCCCGCTCCACACCCCTCCACGGCCTCGCCGCCGGAGCCGCCGCCGTTCCCGATCCGATCCGGATCCGCCGGTTTTTTTGGTTTTTTGGTAAAAACCTTTGTTTTCTAAAAAAATACCCTAGATCAGTTAATTTTTTTAAATCGGTTCGATTCATTTCGTAGGTTTATTTGTTTAGCGGACGTTCGTCCGTTCGTTCATTTTAACGCTATTCACCGGTCAGGTTCAAACAGCGAACATTCGTTCGTTAGTCTTTTATTTTTATTTTTATTTTCGGCCAGGGACCTATCCATGATTATTTATATCACAGATTAGCCCCTGATCTTCAAATCCTCGTAGCTTTTTAACTGTTTGTCCAAATCTAGTGAAACCAATGCCAAAATCTTCGCCTCGAGCGCCTCTTTCTATTTAAGCAAGTTGAACAATGTTTTGACAATTTAAAATTTTGTTTCAAGCAGATTTGTTTTTGAAGTTCTTTTGACCGTAGTTTCATTTCTGTAGCTCCGATTCGATTGATTCTTTTTGCAAATCGAATCTCTTTAGTTGAGTATTTAGATTAGATCTTCTTATTTGAGATTTACTTGTGCATCTATGCTTGAGTGCTTATGTATGCTATTGTTTGTTTGCGATAGAATTTCCGGAGTGCGAAGCGTGCTAATATGAGTCACTAGGTTTTGCGGATCGTCAGCAAGGCAAGTAACACATTGATCATACTCTTTTCATACCTAGTTTTTATGCATTAGTTACAATCCTCAAACACTGCATGATTAGGATGTGATTAACATGTGGTATTGGGAAGTAGATGATGAGGTAGAACCTATTACCTGCTTTATTATCAAACCATTGGGAGTTACTTCTATGCCATGCTTATATTGCCATGTTATGCTCGTAGACGTGGATTGGGTTTGAGTGTATCTATAACAGATGTGAGATTGTTAATTAATGGTTCAACTTAAGGTGGCAACTTTAATACACATCTGGGTGGATTGTTGGTTTGGGCACCTGGGGTTATACCAGTGTTGTCCTAGGAGATCCCGGGGTTATACCGTGTGATCCTCCTATGGTCCGCCACCCAGGCTCAAAGGGATCATAAGATTTTTCATGCTAGAAACTTCCGTGTGCAGCCACTAGCTATTATGGGCTCTAGCATAGTCGAGTATGTCGCATGACCTCTTCCAGTGGTAGGCTAGCAGATGTAGGGGATGTAGGTTGGTACCGTCTACCCGGGGTTAGAGTTAATGCTTCTGAAAGACCGTGTCTCGGTCATCCGTTTCTTAAACACCATGTAGTGCGAGAAATACAACGGAGGAGATCGAGTGTTGTGGGGAAAAGTGCGCAAACCTCTGCAGAGTGTACAAACTAATCATGGTTAGCTGTGTCCCCAGTTATGGACAACTTGATTATCTGGTTCTTGGATTATCATGTGGATCTCATCACTCTAATTTAATTTGTTGGGTTGATAATTACTTTTAATTGGGATTGAGATGGGGGTACCATTCTCAATGTTTCAACTACCATAATAGTTAAATAAACATATATTCCTTTGTTGTAGGAAAAAATCAGCTTTTCGCAAAACAATATAACCATAGAGCCTCCACCAGCCAAATATGCATGTAGTGATAACATTTATCTTGTTCATTGCTCTACTATGTTATATTGCCAGCATATTCCATGTGCTGACCCGTTTCAGGCTGCAACATATCATGTTGCAGACTTTTCAGACAAGGAGTAAGGTGCGCTAGGTCGTTTGTCGTGCACTCAGCTATGCCGTTGGAGTTGATGGACTCACTTTATCTTCCAGGCCTTCCGCTATTATCTTATTTAGATTGCCTTAAGCCATATTTATTATAATAAGTTCTCTCTTGAGACTATCGATGTAATAAGTGTGTGATTGCTACTCTGTTATAAATCCTTTGAGCACTGTGTGTGTCAGCATTACCGATCCAGGGATGACACTGAATACAGAGACTTGACCGTCAGAGGTCGGGTCACTACAAGTTGGTATCAGAGCACACGCTGAATGTAGGACACGACCACTAAGATGAGCCATAGGTCACTCTTCTCTACTCATTTCTGATTCCTCTCCATTTTCTACTCTTTAGGATGGCGGACTCAAGGAACAAGTTTGCACAACCGGATGAAGACACACCCTTTGGACAACACTTGAAGGAAGTCACTAGGTACCTGAACATTGGAATACCAAGCTTCACCGGGACCTACACTGCCACTTTATCAGAAGAGGAGCGTTGGATGATTCGAGTTCAAGTTCCAAGAAGGACATTCACACCAGTTACTGAGCCCATAGAGTTTTCCTTTGATGCACCAACCTAGAGTCTAGGAAAGAGCATGGCAGCCCACATCGCCATGGGACGCATCAACGAAGTTTATCACAAGGAACTTAAGGACACTATCTACCAGATATGTGGGCGCCGAGATGAGCAATGGGAGATGATCAGCACCAGGAGGGATAGGTCCATTGCAACTTTCATCCAGGAGTTAAACCAGCACATTCGTTGCCAGGAGAACTAGATGTGCGCAAGCATGGTAGATTTGAAGAAGGTGATGACCCGAAACATGGATCTAGAAGAGGAACTCGAGTCTACACGCGACGGATACAAGGAGGAAATCGCAATATTAGTGGAGAAGAATGACGACCTGACGAGGAAGCTAGGAGTATTCATGGGAGACCCCGCGCCATGAAGAGACGACGATTGTTCTGATGACATTCGTTCTAAAGACTACATCATCATCGACGACACCGACTCCGACCCCGATAATAGTGATGATGATTAGGAAGACGAAGCTGGAGCAGATATCATGGAGTCTTCCACCGATCAAAATTTCTAGATGACCACCATATGATTAGTAGTATTCCCCCAAGTATATATTAGTAGTCCGAGCACTGTACCGATAGTTAGATCGATTGTATGCCCTTGCTCGATTGAATTGATTTGGTGTGATATGAATGTGTTTGTCTCATCTGCATATGGGTAGTGCTTTCTCATTAGACCTCATTCTATTCTAATCTTTCCCCTCTAAACCCATCAGATGCCTCCGAGACGTGACCGCGGATTTGTCTTCCCACCGGAGCTCACTCAGTTGATCCAACAGCAGAATGCCTTGATGCAGCTACAAACAACAACAACCCGCCGCCACCACCTCCAGTTGACAACTTAGCCCGTTTTCTAAGGTTGCAGCCACCGGTGTTTTCCACTAGCACCGAGCCAATAGTTGCTGATGACTGGCTACGCAGGATAGGAAGGGAGTTGACCACCATAGGTTGCACAGATGCGAAGAAGGTGCGTTTTGCCGCACATAATTTGGATGGACCCGCAGCCGCATGGTGGGAGAATTACACGACCACTTTCCCTATAGCCAATATCACCTAGGATCAGTTTCAGAAAGCATTCCGCACTGCTCATGTCTCAACTGGAGCTATGAGTATGAAGAAGCGTGAGTTTCACAACTTATGCCAGGGAAATCGTATTGTGGCTCAGTATGTAGATGAGTTTAGTAAGTTATCTCGCTATCCCCCAGATGATGTGGCTACAGATGCCGCGAAGCAGGCGAAATTCATGGAAGGGATGAATGATGAAATGAGCATGCAGTTAATGGTGGCAACATTTAACAACTACCAGGAGTTGGTAGATAAGGCTCTTATGATTGAAGGGAAGCAGCGGCAGATTGAGAGTCACAAAAGGAAGTATGGACAAGGGAAGTACCATTCAGGAGCTCAGCAGAAGCCTCGTTTTACCCCGAACTTGGGAGGATTTACCCATAACCATGGAGGCCATACACACAATGGAGGAGTTTTGCATAACCACAATGGCCCCAAGAATGTAAGTGGGAATGGAGCAGGTAGCAATCAGAACCGCTCTAACCCAGCCACACCCGCCAAGAAGGATCAAAGTCACATTACTTGTTTCAAGTGCGGGAAGACTGGACACTACGCCAATGACTGTCCTGAGCTGAAGAATGGCAATGGGAATGGAAGCTCTCGGAAGAAGCCCAACCCTTTCAATAGGGGACAAGTGAACCACGTGAACGTGGAGGAGGTTGAAGAGCATCCAGACGCAATGTGTGACGTCCGGATAATTAAGCTACAGTGAACCTCCGCTAATGATGCCACGTCACCTCAGTTACTGTTGATAAACCCGCGTCAGTTCGAAACCCAGTTCAAATTTAAATTTAAAATAAAGGCAAACAATAAAAGTTTCAAATATTAAAACTAAATGTTCGGGTGGACACAAATAAATCATGGATATTTATGATGGATAAACCACACTTATATAAAATCTTTAAATGCTCTAAAATGAATAAAACTGTAGTCAAAACAATTACTGAAATGCCTTTTATAATTAATAAAATGTTAAACTATTTTATTTAGGTGTTAAACTTTTTATCGCAGTGGGTTTAGTGGTAGTACTACGTTAGGGATCATTTTTGTACTTTAACAAACTAAAATAAAATGAGGAACAAAATAAAACAGAAAAGAAGTGAAAACTAAGATACAAAAAAAAAACAAAAAACAAAAACAGAAGGTCCCCCCCCCCGGCCTATTGGGCCAACGGCCCAGCCGGCCAGCCACTGGCCCAATCGGCCCCTCACCCCTACATAACCCCCCACCATAGCAAACCCTAGACCGATCCCCATCTCTCCCTCATCCCCACTTCGCGCCGCACATCACTCCTCCCACACGACCCCCCACTCCTCGCTCTCTTCCCTCCCTCGATCTGGATCGAGACCGGGGGGGGGGGGGCTCGCCCTTCGCTCGGTGTCGAAGCCTCTCGCCGGCGCGGCCGAAAACCACCCCGACGACCGCGCCGCCCGTCGCCGTTGGCCGCCGCCGCCCGGAGCGCTTCCTCGCCGGCCTGCCCCTCTCCGTCGCGTCGTCCCCGACCCCCCCCTCGACCCCCGCTGCCCTGGCCCTACAATCCCCCTGTGAGGCCCCCTCCTCCTATCTTCCCTGCACGTGCCCGCCGGCGGCGTCCCGCGTCCGTCGGCGCCGTCCCGCGTCCACGCCCGAGGCCCCTAGACCATGCCCCTGCCACCTCCAGTGCGTGCATGGCCGCCCACGCGCCCGTTTGCCGGCGCGTGACCCGCGCCCCTGCCACCTCCAGTGCACGCATGGCCGCCCCCGCGCCCGTTTGCTGGCGCGTGACCCGCGCCCCTGTCGCTACTCATCGCCGCAACCGCGCCTGCGTCCCGCGCGCCTTGGCCTCGTGCCATGTCGGCGCCCGCCTCTGCGAGCTGTCGCACTGCCGGCACCTGCTGGCCTCGTCCAGGTCGCGCCGGCCGTGCCCAGGGCCTCTGTTGTGGCCGTGCGTGGATGCACGCCCGCCCCTAATGGCCGGCTAATTAGTGGGGCCTAATCCCCCACTTAACACTAGCCCCCTCTCTCTAAACCGCAATGACAGGGGGGCCCTACCCCATAGAACGTTTAAAAAAAGAATTAAAAATAAAAATAATAAATAAAAATAAAAATGATTTAATAAAATTGATTATTAATTAATTAATTATCTAATGAATTAATTAATCCGGTTTAATTAACTTAATTAACTAGTTAGGTTAATTAAACAGTAATTAGTTAGTTAAACCCATTAACCTAATCAGGGGATGACAGGTGGGTCCCACTGGACCCACATGTCAGTTTGACCCAGTCAACTCTGTTGACTGCTGACGTTAGCATGACATCATGCTGATGTCATAAATCTAATTTCGAATTAATTAATTAATTAAATTCCAAAAATTAATAAAATCTTTAGAAAATCATATCTTTTAAACCGTAACCCGGATGAAAATACTTTCTACATGAAAGTTGCTCAGAACGACGAGACGAACCCGGATACGCAGCCCATTTGTCCACCACGCATCCCTAACCTATCCAACTCGCAACTTTCCCCCTCCGGCTCCTTTGCCCGAAAACGCGAAACGCCGGGGATACTTTCCCGGATGTCCCCCCCCCTTCACCGGTATCATCTCATACCGCGTTAGGGCACGCCTAGCATCACGCTTTGCTTTGTCATGCATCGTTATGCATCTGTTTGCATTGTATTTATTGTTTCTCCCCCCTCTTCTTCCGCTAGACACCGAGACCGACGCTGCTGCTACCCAGTACGACTACGGAGTTGACGACCCCTCTCTCTTGCCAGAGCAACCAGGCAAGCCCCTCCCTTAATCACCAGATATCACCTACTCTCCTCTATACTGCTTGCATTAGAGTAGTGTAGCATGTTACTGCTTTTGTTATTCCTATCCTGATGCATAGCCTGTCCTTGCTACTAGTGTTGTTACCCTTACCTGCTATCCTACTGCTTAGTATAGGATGCTAGTGTTCCATCAGTGGCCCTACACTCTTGTCCGTCTGCCATGCTATACTACTGGGCCGTGATCACTTCGGGAGGTGATCACGGGCATGCTATATACTTTTACACTGTTACATTACCTATGATACTATTCGGAGATGGGGGTTGAAGGGGCAGGTGGCTCCATCCCGGTAGAGGTGGGCCTGGGTTCCCGACGGCCCCCGACTGTTACTTTGTGGCGGAGCGATAGGGCAGGTTCAGACCACCTAGGAGAGAGGTCGGCCTGGCCCTAGTCGGCGTTCGCGATACTTAACACGCTTAACGAGATCTGGGTATTTGATCTAAGTCTGGCCATTTGGTCTATACACACTAACCACCTACGCGGGAGTAGTTATGGGTATCCCGACGTCGTGGTATCAGCCGAAGCACTTCATGACGTCAGCGACTAAGCGGCGCGCGCCGGGTTGGACCGCGTAACGTGACTTCCTTTGAAATGGAGGTTGCTAGGTCTGCTCTCCGGCCGCGTACGCAACGTGCAGGTGTGCTCAGGGCGATGGGCCCAGACCCCTGCGCGCTTCGGTTTAGACCGGCGTGCTGACCTCTCTGTTGTGCCTAGGTGGGGCTGCGACGTGTTGATCTTCCGAGGCCGGGCATGACCCAAAAAAGTGTGTCCGGCCAAATCGGATCAAGCGTGTTGGGCTATGTGGTGCACCCCTGCAGGGAAGTTTATCTATTTGAATAGCCGTGTCCCTCGGTAAAAGGACGACCCGGAGTTGTACCTTGACCTTATGACAACTAGAACTTGATACTTAATAAAACACACCCTTCCAAGTGCCAGATACAACCCGGTGATTGCTCTCCAACAGGGCATCGAGGAGGGGATCGCCGGGTAGGATTATGCTATGCGATGCTACTTGGAGGACTTCAGTCTACTCTCTTCTATATGCTGCAAGACGGAGGCTGCCAGAAGCGTAGTCTTCGACAGGATTAGATATCCCCCTCTTATTCTGGCATTCTGCAGTTCAGTCCACTGATATGACCCCCTTTATACATATATCCATGCATATGTAGTGTAGCTCCTTGCTTGCGAGTACTTTGGATGAGTACTCACGGTTGCTTTTCTCCCCCTTTTCCCCCTTTCCCTTCTACCCGGTTGCCGCAACCAGATGCTGGAGCCCAGGATCCAGACGCCACCGTCGACGACGACTCCTACTACACTGGAGGTGCCTACTACTACGTGCAGCCCGCTGACGACGACCAGGAGTAGTTAGGAGGATCCCAGGCAGGAGGCCTGCGCCTCGTTCGATATGTATCCTAGTTTGTGCTAGCCTTCTTAAGGCAAACTTGTTTAACTTATGTCTGTACTCAGATATTGTTGCTTCCGCTGACTCGTCTATGATCGAGCACTTGTATTGGAGCCCTCGAGGCCCCTGGCTTGTATTATGATGCTTGTATGACTTATTTTATTTGTAGAGTTGTGTTGTGATATCTTCCCATGAGTCCCTGATCTTGATCGTACACATTTGCGTGCATGATTAGTGTACAATTGAATCGGGGGCGTCACAAGTTGGTATCAGAGCCGACTGCCTGTAGGAACCCCCCTTCCATACTCCTTGGCCGAAGTCGAGTCTAGTCAATACAAAACTTTTACTAACATGGTTGTGTGTCTTACGGGCACACGTCGCCATTGGGTGGTAGTAGGATCTTTTATTCCTCGTCTATACTCTGGGACCCTGATCTCTCTTCTATTCGGGTTAAATGAATTTTGCTAAATCTAACATTAGGATCTCGTTATCACTTTCACCCGGAGAGCCCCTTATTACTGATGATCGTATGCTGCACATGAAGACCCTGAAGATACTCTCCGCTGTTAACCCGAGAACTTATGTTCATCGCGTTTGCAATTCCCCTTCCACCGTCAACCCTTATGGATAACTACTTGCAGTTGTTATTCTTACATTCGTCCCCAGTTGGTCTTGTTATTACAAGATACCCTGAAATACTCGTCGTTGTTTCGATAATCCTTTGAGCTTACTGCCTTGCTGTTCTTTGTCACCTAAATACCCCTACGGATAATTCTCGCACTTATCGAGTATCCGCTCATCCCCCAGTTGTCCATGTGTTTCACAATGGTCTTCGAATACTATTCGATCCTCCGAAAATCTTTAGTAGCTTATTGCTCTGCAATACTTGTCTGCTTGCATGATGGATGCTTTCCATATGTCTGGCAATATTCGTTAGTATCCTAAGGCACCACCATTTTGATCCTTTTGATTCAACATGAGTGCGAATGCACGCAATCATCAGTTGATCCTTTTAATTTATCTTTCCGGCTCAGATGTCATTTTAAACATGAGATGGTTCTCAACCAATCCGATTGCCGTCGATTGTACCCCTATGCTTACTCAACTTATCCATCCTTAATCAGAGCGTTTGCTTCTGATCCATTGATTTGGAATTCATAATTCCTTTGCGTTTAAACTTTGGATTATTCAGTTGTTTCTATAAGCCAATGCCCTTTCATTGTTTTTCTTCCTCTGATTTTGTGTCGGTGCTCACATCAACTCTGTTATGGACTTTCAGATCCTTTGTTGAATTTATTATCCGACAATGTCTTTCATATTCAATAACCTTGTGAGCCTTTCCGCGGGTATGAACTGCCTTTGGTAAATTGTATCCTCTGCTTTGTCAACCATGCTCTACTTTCGAGATTGTATTATTTACTCCAAAATTTGTGGTATAGGTTCCTAAGATGCCCCGATGGGTTGAACCAACGCCTTCCCTAATCTGTGTGATCCCGAAAGATTTGATGGCACATACTTATCTGGTATTGCACCAGGTAAAACTTTCAACAACTAATGTCATTTTTGAAATACGAGCAGTGAATGAAAGGTTATGCATTGCAGAAGTGGGAGTCGACCTTGAACTTTGTGTTCATGCCCATGGACATGATGTAGATCTTATCATTAAAGCTTCTCTTAAATTAATTATTCCTTTGGTATAAGTTCATCTTATATCTGGGATCTGACCTTTTGCAATCGTGGTTCCAACCATATTTTCTTCTTGATCCCATTTCTCGGACAAGTTAGAGTACTTGCCTTCTGCAGATCAGTACCCCAGTCCAACCTCTACTTTGATCTGACGTCGAGTGTTACCCCTGGTATCTCGAGGTTATAATGGAACTGCATAACTTCTTATGAGTTCTTCATCAAGTGGTACGTTCTCACTGATTCCAATTTTTCACGGACTCCGGGTTAATAAACACTCGAAGACACCGATAACTGAACCGAGTCCGCATTACAGTTCAACAACTCTTAGTAATCTTCTTTACTTGCGAGTTTGTACTCGATCATGTCATTCTTAGCCTGAACGACTATATCATTATCGTGCAAACTTCTAACTGTGCTACCTGGTCTTTCTTCCCGGAGCACAAAATTTTCAACGATGAGCTAAGCTTACGCCGATTTCCTCGTCTTATCGTTCCACCTTGAACGACAAGCTTGAATTCGACTTTGTGTCGTACCCATGGTTCAAATAACCTTTTGCTTCATCATTCCTTTGACTTGATGTCATTGCCGATTTATTACATCTTCGTGGAGCCTCTCGGAAAAAATTTGTCGTGATCATCATCAACATCTTGACTCCTTCCTGGATATCAACTGAATTCATGATGAGAAATACCATCCTTGCCCTCGATGAATTTTATTATCATCGACCACTTTATTGCCTTCCCACCAACACAACTTGTTCGTGTTTGGTGTTATACCTTGAGCTCCCTGCATTCCAGCAATTGTTCTTCTTTACTCAGAACATTACCAACTCTTATGTCATCCTTGTTGTGAGAATTGCACCACCTCTTAAGAATTTGTGATACAGTGATGCTTCTCACCATCATAATTCTTTTCTTGGTCCCCGTGTTGAGTGAACTCTGATGTTCAAATTTAATATCTCTAGCAACACAATTGCTTGAGAGTTATTGGACAATAATTCCAATTTAGTGTGTTGGTTGCTCAATCGCCATTTCGACGTTGGGCATGCCACCCAACCCATATTTCGAGTGCACCTTTCAACCCATGTTTAATTGTGTATGTTTTCCTCCAGCATACATAATTAATTCATTTGATCTGGCTAATGTTATCTCCTTGTTCACATAACTGTGGAAATCAATCTTTTGGAAATCTCAATGATTTGTCGTTGAGTTCATCAGCCACCTCCTCATCCTGTCAATGGTTTAATGATGAACTCATGATTCGGAACTTGCTTCCATAGTTCATTTCTCGAGAATCTTACATTGACATCTCGTCAATTTGTGTTGCACCTTTTCCTCTCGAACACCCTGAGTCTGGGGTATCATGACACCAATCGGATCTGAATCTCGATCAGATATGATGGTTGGGACATCTTTCCGAGATTTATGATGTTGGTCCTGTGATGACCCGGTAACATGATGTCATGCCCCCCCGGCTGGAGGACCTATCATTATAAGTTTCCTTTTTAACAAGGTTAACCATTCTTCCATGAGGAAATTGTAAGACTTATTCTACAAGTCATTCCTGATGGATCCTTTGTGTTTCCAAAGTCTAATCTTCACAGGATGACCATGTCAATGCTATCTCGAAGCATGTCTATGGTACTCTGATTTTCAACAAGAACATTTGAAGCCCAATGCTAAATGTTTCCTGCTCTATTATCCAAACACCGTTGTATGGATAATGACATGAAAATTCTCTCCCCTACCTAGAGGGATTTCTGCATTATAACCTGTCATGGATATCATGCTCTGCTTATCCTTGGGAAGGATATAACCCTGAAATATGTGTTTGAACACATTTTCCTTGCCATTGTTCTGTGTAATTTGATAACCATATTCCCTTTTCGTTGTTTGGTTTAACCTTTCTTGTGATCTATATAATCTAAGCAGTAATAATTCACTGCTTAGGTAAACACCTCGGTGTACAACTCTGCCAGTGAGACCCTGTTCTATTGTTGATGACATTTCGGTAACCGCCGATGGATGAGAACTTTGCCTCGTGGCCCGCCTCGTTCAACGAGCAGGAAAATGGTTCTCTTCGTCCCCCGCCCTTGGTATCGATGTTGTTGTCGACGTAATTGACAGGCTACCCTCTGACACGCCTTGCTATCGTGACCGTGCAAGATGTCACTGCTCCTATTTAAAAAAAACATGGTGGGCCCATAACCCACAGTTCCACAGAATCGAAACCTGACCCTCCTATACACCCCCAGTTTCCAAAGTTAACTCCTCGCACTTGGCCTCGTATGTGATTCACGAGCCACCTTCCGAGAAATCATCAATTCTGGTATCAGACACAATACTTATTCCCATTGCTTTGAACCCCTTTTCACGCCCTGTTTCAGGCATCAAGCGATTGCATGCCCGCTTGAAACTTCCCATGATACCTCCTTACCTTGCTCTCGATATTTTCGTAAGTTTCAATTCGAGAGTTACTTTTCGCTACATTCCCTTATGATTATCTACCGGATAAGCAACCATGCAGAATCCCATTCTTCCGTTATACCCATCCTTTATTCCTCGGTAAGAACGATGGAGTTCCCAAAGGAAGGACGACAGCTTCCTCATGATGCATTGATGCAGAGAAATGAAGACATCAACGCTATGGATCAACCTCTTCAAGAAGGGCAACCAAGACCGAGGAGACACGTTAGAATTTTGTAACCAGAACTTCCCCCTACTCCCCTCTTAAATCTCGGGACGAGATGTCTTGTAGTGGAGGAGAATTGTGACATCCAGATAATTAAGCTAAAGTGAACCTCCGCTAATGATGCCACGTCACCTCGGTTACTATTGATAAACTCGCGTCAGTTCGAAACCCAGTTCAAATTTAAATTTAAAATAAAGTCAAACAATAAAAGTTTCAAATATTAAAACTAAATGTTCGGGTGGACAGAAATAAATCATGGATATTTATGATGGAGAAACCACACTTATATAAAATCTTTAAATGCTCTAAAATGTATAAAACAGTAGTCAAAACAATTATTGAAATGCCTTTTATAATTAATAAAATGTTAAACTATTTTATTTAGGTGTTAAACTTTTTATCGCAGTGGGTTTAGTGGTAGTACTACGTTAGGGATCATTTTTGTACTTTAACAAACTAAAATAAAATGAGGAACAAAATAAAACAGAAAAGAAGTGAAAACTAAGATACAAAAAAAAACAAAAAACAAAAACAGAAGGCCCCCCCGGCCTATTGGGCCAACGGCCCAGCCGGCCAGCCACTGGCCCAATCGGCCCCTCACCCCTGCATAACCCCCCACCATAGCAAACCCTAGACCGATCCCCATCTCTCCCTCATCCCCACTTCGCGCCGCACGTCACTCCTCCCGCACGACCCCCACTCCTCGCTCTCTTCCCTCCCTCGATCTGGATCGAGACCGGGGGGGGGGGGGGGGCTCGCCCTTCGCTCGGTGTCGAAGCCTCTCGCCGGCGCGGCCGAAAACCACCCCGACGACCGCGCCGCCCGTCGCCGTTGGCCACCGCCGCCCGGAGCGCTTCCTCGCCGGCCTGCCCCTCTCCGTCGCGTCGTCCCCGACGCCCTCCTCGACCCTCGCTGCCCTGGCCCTACAATCCCCCTGTGAGGCCCCCTCCTCCTCTCTTCCCTGCACGCGCCCGCCGGCGGCGTCCCGCGTCCGTCGGCGCCGTCCCGCGTCCACGCCCGAGGCCCCTAGACCACACCCCTGCCACCTCCAGTGCGTGCATGGCCGCCCCCGCGCCCGTTTGCCGGCGCGTGACCCGCGCCCCTGCCACCTCCAGTGCGCGCATGGCCGCCCCCCGCGCCCGTTTGCCGGCGCGTGACCCGCGCCCCTATCGCTACTCATCGCCGCAACCGCGCCTGCGTCCCGCGCGCCTTGGCCTCGTGCCATGTTGGCGCCCGCCTCTACGAGCTGTCGCACCGCCGGCACCTGCTGGCCTCGTCCAGGTCGCGCCGGTCGCGCCCAGGGCCTCTGTTGTGGCCGTGCGTGGATGCACGCCCGCCCCTAATGGCCGGCTAATTAGTGGGGGCTAATCCCCCACTTAACACTAGCCCCCCCTCTCTAAACCGCAATGACAGGGGGCCCCTACCCCATAGAACGTTTTAAAAAAAGAATTAAAAATAAAAATAATAAATAAAAATAAAAATGATTTAATAAAATTAATTATTAATTAATTAATTATCTAATGAATTAATTAATCCGGTTTAATTAACTTAATTAACTGGTTAGGTTAATTAAACAGTAATTAGTTAGTAAACCCTAATTAACCTAATCAGGGGATGACAGGTGGGTCCCACTGGACCCACATGTCAGTTTGACCCAGTCAACTCTGTTGACTGCTGACGTCAGCATGACATCATGCTGATGTCATAAATCTAATTTCGAATTAATTAATTAATTAAATTCTAGAAATTAATAAAATCTTTAGAAAATCATATCTTTTAAACCGTAACCCGGATGAAAATACTTTCTACATGAAAGTTGCTTAGAATGACGAGACGAACCCGGATACACAGCCCGTTTGTCCACCGCACATCCCTAACCTATCCAACTCGCAACTTTCCCCCTCCGGCTCCTCTGCCCGAAAACGCGAAACGCCGGGGATACTTTCCCGGATGTTCCCCCCCTTCACCGGTATCATCTCATACTGCGTTAGGGCACGCCTAGCATCACGCTTTGCTTTGTCATGCATTGTTATGCATCTGTTTGCATTGTATTTATTGTTTCTCCCCCCTCTTCTTCCGCTAGACACCGAGACCGACGCCGCTGCTACCCAGTACGACTACGGAGTTGACGACCCCTCTCTCTTGCCAGAGCAACCAGGCAAGCCCCCCCCTTGATCACCAGATATCGCCTACTCTCCTCTATACTGCTTGCCTTAGAGTAGTGTAGCATGTTACTGCTTTCGTTATTGCTATCCTGATGCATAGCCTGTCCTTGCTACTACTGTCGTTACCCTTACCTGCTATCCTACAGCTTAATATAGGATGCTAGTGTTCCATCAGTGGCCCTACACTCTTGTCCGTCTGCCATGCTATACTACTGGGCCGTGATCACTTCGGGAGGTGATCACGGGCATGCTATATACTTTTACACTGTTACATTACCTATGATACTATTCAGAGATGGGGGTTGAAGGGGCAGGTGGCTCCATCCCGGTAGAGGTGGGCCTGGGTTCCCGACGGCCCCCGACTGTTACTTTGTGGCGGAGCGACAGGGGAGGTTCAGACCACCTAGGAGAGAGGTGGGCCTGGCCCTAGTCGGCGTTCGCGATACTTAACACGCTTAACGAGATCTGGGTATTTGATCTGAGTCTGGCCATTTGGTCTATACGCACTAACCACCTACGCGGGAGTAGTTATGGGTATCCCGACGTCGTGGTATCAGCCGAAGCACTTCGTGACGTCAGCGACTAAGTGGCGCGTGCCGGGTTGGACCGCGTAACGTGACTTCCTTTTAAATGGAGGTTGCTAGGTCTGCTCTCCGGCCGCGTACGCAACGTGCAGGTGTGCTCAGGGCGATGGGCCCAGATCCCTGCGCGCTTAGGTTTAGACCGGCATGCTGACCTCTCTGTTGTTCCTAGGTGGGGCTGCGACGTGTTGATCTTTCGAGGCCGGGCATGACCCAGAAAAGTGTGTCCGGCCAAATGGGATCAAGCGTGTTGGGCTATGTGGTGCACCCCTGCAGGGAAGTTTATCTATTCGAATAGCCATGTCCCTCGGTAAAAGGACGACCCGGAGTTGTACCTTGACCTTATGAAAACTAGAACTGGATACTTAATAAAACACACCCTTCCAAGTGCCAGATACAACCCGGTGATTGCTCTCCAACAGGGCATCGAGGAGGGGATCGCCGGGTAGGATTATGCTATGCGATGCTACTTGGAGGACTTCAGTCTACTCTCTTCTATATGCTGCAAGACGGAGGCTGCCAGAAGCGTAATCTTCGACAAGATTAGATATCCCCCTCTTATTCTGGCATTCTGCAGTTCAGTCCACTGATATGACCCCCTTTACACATATATCCATGCATATGTAGTGTAGCTCCTTGCTTGCGAGTACTTTGGATGAGTACTCACGGTTGCTTTTCTCCCCCTTTTCCCCCTTTCCCTGCTACCCGGTTGCCGCAACCAGATGCTGGAGCCCAGGATCCAGACGCCACCGTCGACGACGACTCCTACTACACTGGAGGTGCCTACTACTACGTGCAGCCCGCTGATGACGACCAGGAGTAGTTAGGAGGATCCCAGGCAGGAGGCCTGCGCCTCGTTCGATCTGTATACTAGTTTGTGCTAGCCTTCTTAAGGCAAACTTGTTTAACTTATGTCTGTACTCAGATATTGTTGCTTCCGCTGACTCGTCTATGATCGAGAACTTGTATTCGAGCCCTCGAGGCCCCTGGCTTGTATTATGATGCTTGTATGACTTATTTTATTTGTAGAGTTGTGTTGTGATATCTTCCCGTGAGTCCCTGATCTTGATCGTACACATTTGCGTGCATGATTAGTGTACGATTGAATCGGGGGCGTCACACAGTGATCGGTAAGTTTTTGGTTAAGTCATTTACCGCTCTCGTTCTTTTTTGATACTGGTGCATCGCATTCATACATTTCAAGGGGATTTGTGGAAAAGTTTAAGTTACCCACCTTAGCCCTTAGGACACCCTTGCTAGTAAGCTCACCAGGTGCAGAATATATGGCCAGCCGATGGTGTGATCGGATACCCTTAACCATTGGTAGCCATGTTTTCCCCTCCGACCTAATAATTTTGGAGTCACAAGGATTGGATGTGATACTAGGAATGGATTGGCTATCGAAGTATGGAGGAAACATTGACTATTCTAGTAGGTCAATTCTACTCACCACCCCGGAGGGAAAAAGGATCAAGTATATATCCAGGCATGCGCCGAGGAGGACCCAAGTAAATTCTCTCACATGAGTTGTTCAGGAGGAAGTGCCTGTAGTGAAAGATTACCCAGATGTATTTCCAGAAGAGTTACCAGGCATGCCGCGGGATCGAGACATTGAGTTTTTGATGGAGCTGTTGCCAGGCACCGGACCAATATCGAAGAGACTGTACCGGATGCCCGCGAATGATCTGGAGGAAATCAAGAAGCAGATTAAGGAGTTATTGGAGAAAGGGTACATTCAACGAAGTTCATCACCATGGGGAGCCCCAATGCTCTTGGTTGAGAAGAAGGATGGATCCTTGAGAATGGTTGTTGATTATCATGTGTTGAATGAAGTGACGATCAAGAACAAGTACCCGCTGCCGATGATCAATGATTTGTTTGACCAGCTACAAGGAGCTAAAGTGTTTTCAAAGATAGATCTGCGATCAGGATATCACCAGCTGAAGATCCGAGAACATGATATACCTAAGACAACCTTCACCACAAGGTACGGGCTATACGAGTACACGACTATGTCATTAGGATTGACTAATGCCCCTGCCTATTTCATGAGTACGATGAATAAGGTGTTCATGGAGTTCTTGGATACGTTTGTGGTGGTGTTCATTGATGATATTTTGGTATACTCGAAGAATGAAGAGGAACACAAGAAGCATTTGCGTTTAGTTCTAGAGAAGCTCAGGGAACATCTGTTGTATGCCAAGTTCAGCAAATGCGAGGTTTGGTTGAAGGAAGTTGGATTCCTTGGACATGTTATATCAGGAGAAGGTATAGCAGTAGACCCCACCAAGGTTAAGTCAGTCACTGATTGGCTATCAGCCACCTCAGTTGGAGAGATCCGCAGTTTTCTGGGACTCGCAGGATATTATCGGAGGTTCATTGAGAATTTCTCCAAGATTGCGAAACCCATGACAACGTTGTTGAAGAAAGACACCAAGTTCAACTGGACAGAAGAATGTGAGGCAAGTTTTCAGGAGTTGAAGAAACAGCCCCAGTGCTGATTCTGCCAGATATATGCAAGGATTTCCAAGTATATTGCGACGCGTCTCGCTTAGGACTTGGAGGTGTGATTATGCAAGACGGAAGAGTCGTTTCATATGCCTCGCGTCAACTTCGACCGCATGAGTTGAATTATGCCACACATTACTTGGAGTTAGCAGTTGTAGTGCATGCACTCCAGACCTGAAGACATTTTCTTATTGGAAATCGTTGTGATGTGTACACGGATCATAAGAGTTTGAAGTACATTTTCACACAGAAGGAGCTAAATCTCATGGAAAGGAGATGGTTGGAACTTATAAAGGATTATGACATGAAGCTGCACTATCACCCAGGCAAGGCCAATGTCGTAGCAGATGCTTTGAGCCAGAAGAGTTGTGCCAATACCCTCGTAAGCAGAGGATTGCCAAGGGAGTTAGCCGAGGATCTCAGGGAGCTTTGTTTGGAGATAGTCCCTAGAGGTTTTGTTGCAACATTGGAGGTTCAGTCAACATTATTGGGAAAGATTCGAGAGGCTCAGAAGGATGATAAGGAAATTGCCGAGATAAAGGAGAGAATGAGCAAAGGAAAAGCCAAGGGTTTTCGTGAGGATGAGCACGACACCTTCTGGTTCGAGGACCGTGTTTATGTGCCCAATAATGCAGAGATTAGGAAGTTGATACTTCAGGAAGTTCATGACTCGCCATACTCGATACACCCCGGGAACAGCAAGATGTATTTGGATTTGAAGGAGCGTTTCTGGTGGACCGATATGAAGAAGGATATTGCCGAGTATGTAGCCGTATGTGATGTATGTCAGAGAGTGAAGGCAGAACATCAGAAGCCAGCAGGATTACTGCAGCCTATGCCGATACCCGAGTGGAAGTGGGATAAGCTTGTCACGGATTTTATCACCGGATTACCCAGGACCCGATCGGGATATGATTATATTTGGGTAGTAGTGGATCATTTGACCAAAGTGGCTCACTTTATCCCAGTGAAGACCACCTATACAAGTGCGAAGTTGGCCAAGATATATATGACCAGGATCGTATGTCTGCATGGAGTTCCAAGGACCATCGTATCAGATAGAGGAACGCAGTTCACTTCAAAGTTTTGGCATCAGCTGCACCAGACTTTGGGAACCAAGCTAGAGTTTAGTACAACCTTTCATCCGTAGACAAATGGACAGACCGAGAGAGTCAATTGGATTCCGGAGGACATGTTGACAGCTTGTGCGCTAGATTATGGATCTAGTTGGGATGATAATTTACCTTACGCAGAGTTCTCATACAACAACAGTTACCAAGCCAGTTTGAAGATGGCACCTTTTGAAGCTTTGTATGGAAGGAGGTGCAGGACACCGTTGATGTGGGATGAAGTTGGAGACCGTTAGTTGTTTGGACTAGATTTGATTAAAGAGTCAGAAGAGAAGGTTAAGCTGATTCGAGACAGACTGAAGGTAGCTCATTCCAGACAGAAGAGTTATGCAGACTCAAAGCGCAAGGAGGTATTCTATGGAATCGGAGACAGAGCATATCTTCGTGTATCGCCTCTGTGAGGAGTTAAACATTTTGGAGTCAAGGGAAAGTTAGCCCCGAGATTTGTAGGACCATACCGAGTTTTGGAACGTATGGGAGAAGTAGCCTACAAGTTGGAGTTACCCGAAGGACTGTCAGGAGTTCATGATGTGTTCCATGTTTCCCAGTTGAAAAAGTGTCATGCTGAGATGGCCGATATTCCTCTCAGAGATACAGTGCCCCTAGAAGCAATTCAGTTGGATAGTGATCTGACCTAAGGGGAGAAACCAGTCAAGATTCTCGAGTTTGCCAGCCGAGTTACATGCAGTAAGGTTATTAAGTTCTGCAAAGTTTAGTGGAGCCACCATACCGAGGATGAAGCCACCTGGGAACGAGAGGAAGAGCTACGCAAAGACCACCCACAACTATTTTCTAGCCAACCCGAATCTCGAGGACGAGATTCATCTTAAGGGGGGTAGGTTTGTAACATCCCAAATTTTTAATTTGGAATGTTATACATAGGTCATTCATGCATATCATATTTTTTTGCATTTTTTTGTGATCCTCGAAATTCTAAGCAACTCAAGGACCCACAGAGAGAGTTGGGGATTTCACCGTTTTCATATTTGATTTTTCTCAAATATTGAAACAAGGATCATTTTGGTTTTAGTTATTTTTCTCACCGAAAATATTTCAAATTAAACTATATGAGAGGAGATAATATGACTTCCCCAAAATAAATGAAATATTGGAGGAAAAAATATTAAAATCAAATAAATAATTTTTATTTGGATTTTATTGCTATTTTATTTGAATTAGAAAAATATGCATTTTCAAAATTGCATTATTAGGCCAAGAAAATGTTCACTTTGTTCTAAATATTTTATTTAGACGATGAAAATATGTTTTGTTATTTTTAGATTTTTATTTTTATTTATTTAGGATTTTTCGGCAGAATCTGTTTAAAAACACTCTTCATGGACCGAACTGGGCCGAAGCCCAGCCGGCCCGGCACCGCCGCCGCCTTCCCCGCGCTCGCCCACATGCCCAAGCCGGACTCAGGAGTCCGGGACGCCGCCACCGCCTCGGTTTACCCCCTCCCCAAGCCGGCCCCGCCCCTCCCTCCTTAAAACCTGCCGCCGCCGCCCCCAAACCCCACCCGAGCCGCCGCCGCCAACAGCAGCAGCAGCAGCGCCCGCTCGCCGCCGCCCACACCGCTCGTCGCCGCCTGCACCGCCGCACATCGCCGCCTGCACGCCGCCCACGCCGCTCGCCTGCGCCGCACCCCGCCGCCGCCTCACAGCGCCTCGCCTCGCCAGAGCCGCCGCCTCGCCGGACCCGCCGCC
Source organism: Aegilops umbellulata (assembly GCA_032464435.1). Taxonomy (NCBI): domain Eukaryota; kingdom Viridiplantae; phylum Streptophyta; class Magnoliopsida; order Poales; family Poaceae; genus Aegilops; species Aegilops umbellulata. The sequence continues at coordinate 195,136,252 of CP136055.1, forward strand.
TCGCCGCCGTTCCCGATCCGATCCGGATCTGCCGGTTTTTGGTTTTTAGGTAAAAACCTCGGTTTAAAAAAACCCTAAATCGGTTTATTTTTTAGATCAGCTCGGTTTGTTTCATCGGTTTATTTGTTTAGCGGACGTTCGTCCGTTCGTTCATTTTAACGAACGCTATTAGCTGGTTAGGTTTAGACAGCGAACATTCGTTCGTTAGTCTTTTATTTTTATTTTTTATTTTCGGCCAGGGACCTATCCATGATTATTTTTATCGCAGATTAGCCCCTGATCTTCAAACCCTCGTAACTTTTTAACCGTTTGCCCAAATCCAGTGAAACCAATGCCAAAATCTTCGTCTCGAGCCCCTCTTTGTGTTTAAAAAACTTGAACAAGGTTTTGACAATTTAAAATTTGGTTTCAAGCAGATTTGTTTTCAAAGTTCTTTTGACTGTAGTTTCAGTTCCGTAGCTCCGATTCGATTGATTCTTTTTGCAAATGGAATCTCTTAGTTGAGTTTTCAGATTTGATCTTCTTATTTGAGATTTACCTATGCATCTATGATTGAGTGCTTATGTATGCTATTGTTTGTTTGCGATAGAATTCCTGGAGTGCGAAGCATGCTACTACGAGTCACTAGGTTTTGCGCATTGTTAGCAAGGCAAGTAACACATTGATCATACTCTTTGCATACCCAGTTCTTATGCATTAGTTACAATCCTCAAACACTGCATGATTAGGATGTGATTAACATGTGGGTATTGGGAAGTAGATGATGAGGTAGAACCTATTACCTGCTTTATTATCAAACCCTTGGGAGTTACTTCTACGCTATGCTTATATTGCCATGCTATGCTCGTAGACGTAGATTGGGTTTGAGTGTATCCATAATAGATGTGAGATTGTTAATTAATGGTTCAACTTAAGGTGGCAACTTTAATACACATCTGGGTGGATTGTTGGTTTGGGCACCTGGTTATACCAGTGTTGTCCTAGGAGATCCCGCGGTTATACCATGTGATCCTCCTATGGTCCACCACCCAGGATCAAAGGGATCATAAGATTGTTCATGCTAGAAACTTCCGTGTGCAACCACAAGCTATTATGGGCTCTAGCATAGTCGAGTATGTCGCATGACCTCTTCCAGTGGTAGGCTAGCAGATGTAGGGGATATAGGTTGGTACTGTCTACCCGGGGTTAGAGTTAATGCTTCTGAAAGACTGTGTCTCGGCCATCCGTTTCTCAAACACCATGTAGTGCGAGAAATCCAACGATGGAGATCGAGTCTTGTGGGGAAAAGTGCGCAAACCTCTACAAAGTGAACACACCAATCATGGTTAGCTGTGTCCCCGGTTATGGACAACTTGAGTATCTGGTTCTTGGATTATCATGTGGACCTCATCACTCTAATTTAATTTGTTGGGTTGATAATTACTTTTAATTGGAATTGCTATGGGGGTACCATTCTCAATGTTTCAACTACCATGATAGTTAAATAAACATATATCCCTTTGTTGTAGGAAAAAATCAGCTTTTCGCAAAACAATATAACCATAGATCCTCCACCAGCCAAATATGCATGTAGTGATAGCATTTATATTGTTCATTGCTCTACTGTGTTATATTGCCAGCATATTCCATGTGCTGACCCATTTCGGGCTGCAACATATCATGTTGCAGACTTTTCAGACGAGGAGTAAGGTGCGCTAGGTCTTTTGTCGTGCACTCAGCTATGCCGTTGGAGTAGATGGACTCACTTTATCTTCCAAGCCTTCTGATGTTATCTTATTTAGATGGCCTTAAGCCATATTTATTGTAATAAGTTCTCCCTTGAGACTATCGATGTAATAAGTGTGTGATTGCTACTTTGTTATAAATCCTTTGAGTACTGTGTGTGTCAGCATTACGATCCAGGGATGACACTGAACACAAAGACTTGACCGTCTGAGGTTGGGTCGCTACACCAACGGCGAGCACCAAAGAACCGCAACACAAAACCTCAAAGCCATATATTCCCACGCGATGCTCCCAATAGAGTAATGACACTGAGGCGCTGCCATCGCCGATCCAAGAATGAACCTGGGCTTTCACCCCAAGAAACCACCCAAGTGAGAAAGGGGAGATGCCGACACACCTCCGCGACGCCTCCAAGGAGGGGAACGACGCCCACAGGCGCCGTCGCCACAAGCATCGACCAAAGACGGGCGGGATTTTCATCCGTGTCGTCAAGCACCTCCATCCCTGCCCACCTGAATGAGGCCACAATCCATGTTGGGTCACACCGCAGCACCTCGCCAATGTGAAGAAAATGCCGCGAAAAACCGACACCCCGCACAGGCTTAAGAGTAAGAAAATATAGTCATTCATAGCGGTATTGTTGAAATTGGATAGAACATAGCTTGTGCTTAAAACATCAAATTGTATAATTAAACATCACAATGTGAGAAAAAGGGGGCGTATTGGCTACACCAGGCTTAACAGGAAACTATGGTCATTGAACTGGTATTGATGTAATTTTACTACACAGTAAATAGTTGCACATATAGAGCATCACATTGTGAATAACTGAAATAAACAAGGCATACTGCAAACAACCAAATATAGCAACTAAAATTGGACATATGCCCACTATAAATGGGGCTCAATGATACGTCCCAAACATATCTACTTTTCCAAACACTTTTGCTCTTGTTTTGAACTCTAATTTGTATGATTTGAATGGAACTAACCCGGACTAACGCTGTTTTCAGCAGAATTGCCACGGTGTTATTTTTGTGCAGAAATAAAAGTACTCGGATGAGGCTGAAAATTTATGGAGAATATTTTCAGAATATATATAAAAATTACTGGCGAAAATAGTTACCAGAGGGGGGCCACCTAGGCGCCACAAGCCAGGGAGCGCGCCCTCCCCAGGGCGCACCTAGCAGGCTTGTGGGCCCCTAGAGCCTCCGACAACCTACCGCTTGTGGGCCCCAATATCTGTGTTGGATGACATTCATCATATAACATTCACAACCTAGAGCGATACACAATAGCTCCAATTCATCAATGTAATGTAGGCATGTATTCCGTATATAGTCATACGTGCTTATGATAAGAACTTGCATGACATTTTTTGTCCTACCCTCTCATGGCAGCGGGGTCCATAAGGAAACTAAGGGATATTAAGGCCTCCTTTTAATAGAGATCCAGAACAAAGCGTTAACACATAGTAAATACATGAACTCCTCAAATGTAACGCCCTCGATGCGGCTATATCTCCCACGTGTCGAAGCACGACTTAGAGGCATAACCGCATTGACAGCAATGTCGCAAGTGAGGTAATCTTGACACAACCCATGTAATACATAAGAGAAAGAGATACATAGTTGGCTTACAGTCGCCACTTCACACAATACATAAATAAACATTCATCATCCAGATTACACTCAAGGTCCGACTACGGAACCAAAAATGAAAGAAGACTACCCCAAAAGCTACACAGATCCCCGAATCATCCCAACTGGGCTCCACTACTGATCATCAGGAAAAGACACATAGTAACGACCACGTTCCTCGTCGAACTCCCACGTGAGCTCGGTTGCGTCATCTGCACTGGCATCGTTGGCACCTGCAACTGTTTTGGTAGAATCTGTGAGCCACGGGGACTCAACAATCTCACACCCGTGAGATCAAGACTATTTAAGCTTAAAGGTAAGATAGGGTTGTGAGGTGGAGCTGCGGCAAGCGACTAGCATATATGGTGGCTAACAACGCAAAAGAGAGCGAGAAGAGAAGCAAAGCACGATCGTGAAGCTAGAAGTTATCAAGAAGTGATCCTAGAACAACCTACGTCAGACATAACTCCAACACCGTGTTCACTTCCCGGACTCCGCCGAGAAGAGACCATCACGGTTACACACGCGGTTGATGTGTTTTAATTAAGGTCAACTTCGGGTTTTCTACAACCTGACATTAACAAATTCCCATCTGCCTCATAACCGTGGGCACGGCTTTCGAAAGATAATACCCTGCAGGGGTGTCCCAACTTAGCCCATTATAAGCTCTCACGGTCAACGAAGGATATTCCTTCTACCTGGAAGACCCGATCAGTCTCGGAATCCCGGACTACAAGACGTTTCGACAGTAATAAAACAAGTCCAGCAAAGCCGCCTGGTTGTGCCGATAAATCCTGATAGGACCTGCACATATCTCGGTCTCAGGGCACATACGGATTGTCCAAACTTCCGGTAGGCCAGTCCAGAGTTGCCCCTGGCGGCCACCGCGGCTGACAGTTTGGACCAACACTCGAAGGAGCACTGGCCCGGGGGTTAAAATAAAGATGACCCTCGGGCTCGCGAAAACCCGGGGGAAAAAGGCTTAGGTGGCAAATGGTAAAACCAAAGTTGGGCCTTGCTGGAGGAGTCTCATTCAAAGCGAACTGTCAAGGGGGTCCCATAAATCACCCAACCGTGTAAGGAACGCAAAAATCAAGGAACATAACACCGGTATGACGGAAACTAGGGTGGCAAGAGTGGAACAAAACACCAGGCATAAGGCCGAGCCTTCCACCCTTTACCAAGTATATAGATGCATTAATAAAATAAGAGATATTGTGATATCCCAACAAGTAAACATGTTCCAACAAGGAACAACATCTCCATGTTCCAACAAGGAACAAACTTCATCTTCACCTGCAACTAACAACGCTATAAGAGGGGCTGAGCAAAGCGGTAACATAGCCAAACAACGGTTTGCTAGGAAAGGATGGTTAGAGGTTGACATGGCAATAAGGGTGGCATGATATAGCAAGTGGTAGGTATCGCAGCATAGGCATAGCAAAAGAGCGAGCATCTAGCAAGCAAAGATAGAAGTGATTTCGAGGGTATGGTCATCTTGCCTGCAAGGTTCTCAGAGTTGTCGAAAGCTTGATCCTCGTAAGCGTTCTCAACAGGTTCCTCGTTCACGTACTCGTCTCCTGGCTCTACCCAAAACAAGAACACAAGCAAAGGAAAAACCATCAACCACGATGCAATGCGCAATCAACATGATGCAAAACATGGCATGATATGCGAGATGTGATATGCAATGCATATGCGTGCTCCGGAAGGACAAGGATGAACAAGGCATAATCTTGGCAAACCAAGTATGCCACTGGATAGGTGAGGTGATTTCGGTTGAAATCGATATAAAGATCACCGGAATCGGATGCACGGATTGCAAAAGACAAGCAAAACAAGAATGACAAGATTCTGCGTTTAACAGCATGATGCCACTTAGCATGCAACAAGAAATTAAGATACTGCACCCAAATATATCAGCAAAGCATATGGCATTGATCTACTCAAGATGCTTGACAAAAGATGAATACTGAGCTACGGCTAAATCACACCACAAGAGGTTCAAACAAGCATGGCAAAAGTGCAAAACATAACAGGTTCACAGACTTAGTGAAAATACTAACATGCCAGAAATTAACATCAGGATGACATGTTTAGAGCAAGGAAATAACCTTCTACAGGAAGACAACATAGAAAAACAAGGCATGGAATGAATCTACTCAAAGCATAGAACAAAAGTCCCTTACTGACCATTAGCCAAAAAGGAGCAGAAAATATAATAGCACCCATGTCAATTAAGCAAGTTTCGTTACAGTTTTCAGACTTAGCAGAAAACTGGACATGTCAAAAACAGATAACAATTAGGCATGTTTACGAGCTCGATGCACTCAGAATACATGGCATAGAAGCTAGAAATGGCAAGAATAACATCATATCATGCAAGGATCAACTACAACAAGCTTGGCAAAATCGAATAACATGTAAACAATCTGCCAGTAACATTTTATAGCAAAAGTAGAGCTCGATTGACTCAAGCTATGACACTCCATAATTACAAACAAAGGAATGGATGGATAGAGCAAATCCATATGTTCAAAACACTCTTACTGATCATGCTCAAAAGAGGCATATCTCTCTCTGAAACAACATGAACACATGACATAAAAATAACAGCAGGGAAAAACTTAGTGAAATTACTAAGTCTCTGAAATCAGCGACATTATGTACCCTAGTTTGCATGCTTGTGCTAGTCACCACAAGGATCACAAAAATACATGGCATACACCCCTGTAAATATGGCATGGCATATTACAAAAGACATGTAGGACTCAACTTCATAGGATGCACACATCAATCATGGCAAAAATGACAAAAGTGCATCTACTGAAACAGATCTGAAACTAACATCACATAGCCCTCTTCTAACAGAATTTCGGGCATCAAGATGAGCTCAAATGAAAATGATGCAATGAGACGAAATTATGTACTCACCGTGGCGAACAATTTGACATATTACAAGCACGAAATGGAGCAGTATGCAACAAGTTATGACAGGTCAAAAATGCAACATAATGCAAAAATACTACGGGACTTAGACGAAAAACCACCTCGTGAAAAGTCAACGGGCCGGATCCGCGGCGGTGGCGGATCTCGCCGGAGTGCGGGCCGCGGTGGCCGGGGACGGCGGCCGGCGGGGCTTCTCCGGGCCGGATCCGGCCTTCCCGCGGCCGGATCTGGCCGGGGCGGCGACGGGGAGCGGCGGAGCGTCGCCGGGGCAGGGCGGCGGAGTCGGGCGGACGGCGAGGCAGTGGCGCGGCGAGGCGGTCGCGCGGCGAGGCGCGGGCGGCGGCCGGGCGAGCGCGGAGGGGAGGCGAGGCGCGGGCGGGCGGCGCGGCGATCCCGGGCCGGGCGGGCCCGCGATGGGCCGCGGCGGGCTGGCGGTGGCGCGCGGAGAGTGGCTGCGGGCGGTGGCGCGATCTCGTCCGGCGCCGTCCGGACATGTCCGGCGGCGGCGAGGCGATTGGACTAGGGTTAGGGTAGGTTTTCATCCGGGATTTTGGAGGGGGAGGTATATTTATAGATAGGAGGAGCTAGGAGGCTCCAAATTGAGCATGGTTTTCGCCCACACGATCGTGATCGAACGGCGATGGACATGGGAGTGGCTTAGATGGGTTATTGGGCTGTTTTGGAGGGGTTTTGGGCTGCAACCCAAAAGAGGCCTTTGTGGTTACCCGGTTAACCGTTGGAGTATCAAACGACCTCCGATTGACCCGAAACTTGACAGGCGGTCTACCGGTGCTATACCAAGGCCGCTTGACAAACCTCGGTCCATTCCGAGAAAGTTTAATACCCGCTCAAGGAAAAAGGTAAAAGGGGACGCCGGGGAACATAGGAGCGCCGGATTGCAAAACGGACAACGGGGAAAATGCTCGGATTCATGAGACGAACACGTATGCGAATGCGATGCACATGATGACATGATGTGAAATGCATGACAAGGACAAAATGCAAAAAGACGAGAAACCCAACCACGGAGGGAATATCATATCACATAGCCGAAAATGGCAAGAGTTGGAGTACAAATATGGCAAGTTACATCCGGGGTGTTACAACACTCCACCACTACGAGAGGATCTCGTCCCGAGATCTAGGACTGAAAGAACTCCGGATATTCGGAACGGAGGTGGTCCTCACGCTCCCAGGTGGCTTCTCGGTCTGAATGGTGAGACCACTTCACTTTGTGGAATTTGATGGACTTGTTGCGAGTCTTGCGCTCAGTTTCTTCAAGAATAGCAACGGGATGCTCATGATAGGACAAATCTTCTTGGAGATCAATCTCTTCGAAGTTGATGGTGCGCTCAGGCGTCTTGAAGCACTTGCGAAGCTGTGACACGTGGAACACATCATGCACATTTGCAAAGTTGGGGGGAAGCTCAAGTTGATAGGCGAGATCGCCTCTTTTGCCGATGATCTTGAAAGGACCGACGTATCTAGGGGCAAGTTTCCCTTTGATACCGAAACGACGAGTGCCTTTCATTGGAAAGACGCGGAGGTAGACATGGTCTCCGATCTCGAAAGCCACATCACGATGTTTGCTATCATAATAGCTCTTCTGGCGCGACTGAGCGGCTTTGAGATTCTCACGAATGACTTTACACATATCTTCAGCCTCTGTGATCAAATCGTTGCCAAGAAGTTGGCGTTCGCCCGTCTCAGACCAATTGAGAGGAGTACGACACTTTCTGCCATAGAGAATCTCGAATGGGGCTTTGCCCGAGCTCGCTTGAAAGCTGTTGTTGTAAGAGAACTCAGCATATGGAAGACAATCCTCCCACTTCTTGCTGAAAGAGATAACACAAGCCCTGAGCATATCTTCAAGAATTTGGTTGACACGCTCGACTTGTCCACTAGTTTGAGGGTGGAAAGCTGTGCTGAAGCGAATGTTTGTGCCCATGGCCTTCTGAAAAGAATCCCAAAACTTGGATGTGAAGATGCTTCCACGATCTGAAGAAATCAATTGTGGAATGCCACACAAGGAGACAATTCTGGAGGTGTAGAGCTCTGGCAGCTGCGCTGCTGTGATAGACTCTTTGATAGGAAGAAAATGAGCCACTTTAGTGAGCTTGTCGATGACGACGAAGATGGCATCATTCCCACGCTTGGACTTTGGAAAACCAGTCACGAAGTCCATTTCGATATGATCAAACTTCCATTCTGGAATAGCAAGAGGTTGGAGTAGACCAGCTGGTCGTTGGTGTTCTGCTTTCACCCTTCGATAGACATCACATTCATTCATGAATTGAGCAATTTCTCGCTTCATTCGAGTCCACCAGTACGACTGCTTGAGGTCATGGTACATCTTCGTACTTCCAGGATGAATTGACAGAAGAGAATTGTGAGCCTCGTTCATAATGACTTTACGAAATCACCCTTTGGAACCACAATCCGGTCCTCGAAGAAAAGAGTATCTCTGTCATCAACGCGATAGCACTTGTATTTGGAAATGCCCTTGTCAATACCACGTTTCACCTTCTTCACCATGGTATCCAGCAGTTGTGCCTCACGAATTTGATCTTCCAAAGTAGGAGAGACTATGAGGTTGGCAAGAAAACCTTGAGGAACAACTTGGAGATTCAACTTGCGGAAAGCTTCATAGAGATCCGGTTGAAAGGGCTTGAGGATTAAGCTGTTGCAATAAGCCTTCCTGCTCAAAGCATCCGCAATCACATTAGCCTTGCCTGGAGTATATTCAATACTCGGATTATACTCTTGAATCATTTCGACCCATCGAGTTTTCCTGAGGTTGAGGTTGGGCTGAGTGAAGATGTACTTGAGACTCTTGTGATCGGTGAATATGTCCACTTTCCTTCCCAACAAGAGATGTCTCCATGTTATTAGTGCATGGACAACTGCCGCCAACTCAAGATCGTGAGTGGGGTAGTTCTTTTCGTTGGGCTTCAAATGACGAGAGGTATAGGCCACAACCTTCTTCTCTTGCATTAACACAACACCGAGACCTTGAAGAGAAGCATCACAGAAAACTTCATAAGGCTTGGATTCGTCAGGAGGAGTCAAAACTGGAGCAGTGACAACTTTCTCTTTGATAGTGTTGAAAGCAACGTCACACTCAGGAGACCAGACATACTTCACATGCTTCTGGAGGAGGTTGGAAAGAGGCTTTGCAATCTTTGAGAAATTCTCAACGAATCTTCGGCAATAGCTTGCAAGTCCAAGAAAACTGCGAAGCTGCTTGACATTCTGAGGAGGTTCCCAATTCAAAACTGTAGACACCCTCTCGGGATTAATAGCAATGCCCTTGGCAGAGATGATATGCCCAAGGTAAAGAACTTCATCAAGCCAGAATTCACATTTGGAGAACTTCGCATAGAATTTATACTCTCTGAGCTTGTCGAGCACCAATCGCAAATGCTTGGCATGATCCTTCTTATTCTTGGAGAAGACCAATATATCATCGAGATAGACCAAGACGAATTCGTTGGTGTAGGGGTTGAAGATGAAGTTCATCATACGAGAGAACGTTGGAGGAGCATTGACAAGGCCGAATGACATGACAGTATATTCATAAGAACCAAAACTTGTTCTGAATGTTGTCTTGGGAATATCTTCTTCACGAATGCGAATCTGATGATAACCCATATGAAGGTCAAGCTTGGAGAACACTTTAGCACCTTTAAGTTGCTCGAATAGCTCATTGATGTTGGGAAGTGGGTACTTGTTGTTGATTGTCTTCTTGTTCAATGGACGATAATCGACGCAAAGTCGGTCCGTGCCATCCTTCTTCTGGACAAAAAGAACACCACAACCCCAAGGAGAAGAACTCGGTCTGATCAGACCCAGACGCTATTGTTCATCGAGTTGTTTCTTCAATTCCTTCAACTCTTTTGGCCCAAGCTTGTATGGACGCTTGCAAACGGGTTTCGTGCCAGGCTCAAGATCAATAACGAATTCAACTGGCCGGTGAGGAGGCATACCCGGAAGCTCTTCTGGAAAGACATCTTGGTACTCACAAACGACTGGAATCTGAGAGATAGCATCCAATTCGCCCTTCTCATTGAGAGAAAACAACCGAATGGTTTCATCGCGAGCGGCATAGATGATCACATCGTCAGAAGAGTGAGTCAATTGAATTTCCCTGGCAGCACAATCAAGCTGAGCCTTGTGCTTAGAAAGCCAGTCCATCCCGAGAATAAGATCAATATCAGAGTCACCAAGAACAATTGGTTTAGCCAGAAATCTATAGTCGCCCATCTTGATGGAAACATCCGGAACCATAAAGCTTGCGTTCATGCATTTACCCGGAGAGACAACTGCTAACGGTTTCGGCAAACCTTGGAAAGACAACTCATGCTTCGATGCAAAAGGTCTTGAAATGAAAGAATGCGATGCACTAGTATCGAATAAGACTTTTGCAGGAATATCATTAACAGGAAGGTTACCCATGATCACTTCTGAAGAATCCTCTGCTTGAGCTGCATTCAACATGTTCACTTTGGCATACTTAGGATTATGCTTGACCACTGCATTGCTGGAAGATTTCACAGGAGGAGGAGGCGGAAGGCGCCTTTGGTTGAAGCACTTGTTCGCATAGTGACCCTTTTGCTGACATTTGTTGCAAGTCACCTCTGAGAGCGGACGATGATAAGGAGCATTTGGCCTTGTAGCTTGGTTCTGAGACTTGTTCTGATAGCCAGGGTTGGGTGGGTGGGAAGATCCACGACCACCTGAGTTCTTCTGCTGATAAGGCTGACGGAACGGAGGAGGAGGAGGCAACCAGAACTTCTGTTGCTTGGCTGCCACTAGTGAGGAAGAAGAGGACTGAACTGCGTCTCTGACTCTCTTCTTAGATGCCTCACACTTGAGCTGAGCAGCTTCTTGTTTCAGTGCCATGTTGTGGAATTCATCATACTTTAATGGCTCAAAAAGCATGAGAGCTAGTTGCAGATCTTCTCTGAGGCCACGCCTGAATTGGTAAATCATGCTCTTCTCATCAGGGATGTCTTGCTTCGCAAAACGAGAGAGCTTCTGGAACTGAGTGTTGTATTGATACACAGACATGTTGCCTTGCTTGAGATTGCGGAACACCTCACGCTTACTCTCAACAACACTTTCTAGAATGTGATGAGCTTTGAAGTCACGGCGGAAATCATCCCAAGTAATCACACGACCTCCTCTGGAATCTTTGTATTGTTGGAACCACTCAGCAGCTTGATCCCTGAGTTGAAAAGAGGCAAACTTGACAAAGTCCTCAGGTCTGACATTGCTACATTGGAAGTGCTTGTAGATGTCCACGAGCCAATCATCGACGTCTGTGGCCTCGACATAGTAGCTGAAAGTCTTTGGCTGATTTACAAGGAACTGATTGAGGGTAGCAAAATGCGGCTGATTGTTGCCTTGGCCTTGATTTCCCTGATTACCTTGCCCTTGGTTGCGATCTTGCAAGAGCTGAATCAGAATCTGAGTGTTGGCATTGGTGGCTGTCATCAAGGCTTGCCATGCCTCCGGAGGCGGAGGTGGTGGCGGAGGGTTAGCCTGACTTCCTTCATTGCGTTCCGGATTCTGACGCGTTGGCGGAGCTATCCTGAAGAGGGTGACATCCATTAGCATCTTGAAAGACATATATTCCAGCTGAATCAAAGGATCGAAATTGCAACATATAGTCTTCACAATAAACATCCGAACAAGAATGAACGAATGAATTCCAAAGTAAAGCATCACACTTCCATAAGCTGAGAAGCCATTTAGATAAAGGTATGAAATCACCATCTGCCTTCGGAACAACTCGAATATCACAACTGAAAACAAAACAAAGGATTGGCTTGCAGAATAAGCCGGAACAAACATATGATAGATCCCATATCGTATCATGTGTCTGTTGGAAAGATATCCTACGAGATACTTGAATTCCCACTTATAAACTCCCGAAACTTTCTGGTTATGCAATCAGGTGTTGGGGATACAGGGGACACAAAATATATCACCCAAACTAACAATACCTAGATCCAGCTGTATCCATCCTTCAACACATAACCAAGAAACCCTCGGAAATCGTCTACCTCAAACTTCGAAAAACATCCGTTATACGAGTTATGGCAATACTCCCGCACTCGCCTCAGTACTGGGCTATCAGGGTTATCTCACCAACAACTGTACAAAAGAGATTTTCGATGTCGGCGTACTAAACTCAGGTATTCCAGAACTGCAACGATAAAATTATGACGACAACACCTCGGAGCTCAACTCCCCGGGACACCTCCACTAAACCCCTGCTGACAGGAGGCACCAAGACAATGTTGTCATCATAAAACCATCGAAACGATTCTAAGATACCCGCGTGATCCTAAATTTTTTTAGTGAAATTTGAGAAGAGAAGAGTCAAAACTCTACGTCAGGATGCCTTACCAGAGCGATGAGGAGACTGGGAAGTAAAAAGAATTCCTAAACTCTTCGATGCATAATTCCTAAATGACTCAAAACATTTTTCTAGACACAACTCGGCCGCTAAAAACGATCAATCAGTGGGGGCTCCTAAGGTCGGGGAAGGCTCTGATTACCAACTTGTAATGCCCTCGATGCGGCTATATCTCCCACGTGTCGAAGCACGACTTAGAGGCATAACCGCATTGACATCAATGTCGCAAGTGAGGTAATCTTCACACAACCCATGTAATACATAAGGGAAAGAGATACATAGTTGGCTTACAGTCGCCACTTCACACAATACATAAATAAACATTCATCATCCAGATTACACTCAAGGTCCGACTACGGAACCAAAAATGAAAGAAGACTACCCCAAAAGCTACACAGATCCTCGAATCATCCCAACTGGGCTCCACTAGTGATCATCAGGAAAAGACACATAGTAACGACCACGTTCCTCGTCGAACTCCCACGTGAGCTCGGTTGCGTCATCTGCACTGGCATCGTTGGCACCTGCAACTATTTTGGTAGAATCTGTGAGTCACGGGGACTCAACAATCTCACACCCGCGAGATCAAGACTATTTAAGCTTAAAGGTAAGATAGGGTTGTGAGGTGGAGCTGCGGCAAGAGACTAGCATATATGGTGGCTAACAACGCAAAAGAGAGTGAGAAGAGAAGCAAAGCACGGTCGTGAAGCTAGAAGTGATCAAGAAGTGATCATAGAACAACCTACGTCAGACATAACTCCAACACCGTGTTCACTTCCCGGACTCCGCCGAGAAGAGACCATCACGGTTACACACACGGTTGATGTGTTTTAATTAAGGTCAACTTCGGGTTTTCTACAACCTGACATTAACAAATTCCCATCTGCCTCATAACCGCGGGCACGGCTTTCGAAAGATAATACCCTGCAGGGGTGTCCCAACTTAGCCCATTATAAGCTCTCACGGTCAACGAAGGATATTCCTTCTACCGGGAAGACCCGATCAGTCTCGGAATCCCGGACTACAAGACGTTTCGACATTAATAAAACAAGTCCAGCAAAGCCGCCCGGTTGTGCCGACAAATCCTGATAGGAGCTGCACATATCTTGGTCTCAGGGCACATCCGGATTGTCCAAACTTCCGGTAGGCCAGTCCAGAGTTGCCCCTGGCGGCCACCGGCGGCTGACAGTTTGGACCAACACTCGAAGGAGCACTGGCCCGGGGGTTAAAATAAAGATGACCCTCGGGCTCGCGAAAACTCGGGGGAAAAAGGCTTAGGTGGCAAATGGTAAAACCAAAGTTGGGCCTTGCTGGAGGAGTCTCATTCAAAGCGAACTGTCAAGGGGGTCCCTAGATCACCCAACCGTGTAAGGAACGCAAAATCAAGGAACATAACACCGGTATGACGGAAACTAGGGTGGCAAGAGTGGAACAAAACACCAGGCATAAGGCCGAGCCTTCCACCCTTTACCAAGTATATAGATGCATTAATTAAAATAAGAGATATTGTGATATCCCAACAAGTAAACATGTTCCATGCCATCTTTACAGGGGTGTATGCCATGTATTTTTGTGATCCTTGTGGTGACTAGCACAATCATGCAAACTAGGGTACATAATGTCGCTGATTTCAAAGACTTAGTAATTTCACTAAGTTTTTCCCTGCTGTTATTTTTATGCCATGTGTTCATGTTGTTTCAGAGAGATCTATGCCTCTTTTGAGCATGATCAGTAAGAGTGTGTTGAACATATGGATTTTCTCTATCCATCCATGCCTTTGTTTGTAATTATGGAGTGCCATAGCTCGAGTAAATCGAGCTCTACTTTTGCTATAAAATGTTACTGGCAGATTTGTTACATGTTATTCGATTTTGCCAAGCTTGTTGTAGTTGATCCTTGCATGATATGATGTTATTTTTGCCATGTCTAGCTTCTATGCCATGTCTTCTTGATGGATGTATGCTTAGTTTATCATGAGATGCTCTGTAGTGAGTGCATCGAGCTCGTAAACATGCCTAATTGTTATCTGTTTTTGACATGTCCAGTTTTCTGCTGTCTGAAAACTGTAACGAAACTTGCTTAATTGACATGGGTGCTATTATATTTTCTGGTCCTTTTTGGCTAATGGTCAGTAAGGGACTTTTGTTCTATGCTTTGAGTAGATTCATGCCATGCCTTGTGTTGATATGTTGTGTTCCTGTAGCAGGTTGTTTCCTTGCTCTAAACATGTCATCCTGATGTTAATTTCTGGCATGTTAGTATTTTCACTAAGTCTGTGAACCTGTTATGTTTTGCACTTTTGCCATGCTTGTTTGAACCTGTTGTGGTGTGATTTAGCCGTAGCTCAGTGTTCATCTTTTGTCAAGCATCTTGAGTAGATCACTTCCGTATGCTTTGCTGATATGTTTGGGTGCAGTAGCTTAGTTTCTTGTTGCATGGTAAGTGGCATCATGCTGTTAAACGCAGAATCTTGTCATTCTTGTTTTGCTTGTCTTTTGCAATCCGTGCATCCGATTCCGGTGATCTTTATATCGATTTCAACCGAAATCACCTCACCTATCCAGTGGAATACTTGGTTTGCCAAGATTATGCCTTGTTCATCCTTGTCCTTCCGGAGCACGCATATGCATTGCATATCACATCTCGCATATCATGCCATGTTTTGCATCATGTTGATTGCACATTGCATCGTGGTTGATGGTTGTTCTTTTGCTTGTGTTCGTGTTTTGGGTAGAGACGGGAGACGAGTACGTGAACGAGGAACCTGTTGAGAACGCTTACGAGGATCAAGCTTTCGACAACTCTGAGAACCTTGCAGGCAAGATGACCATACCCTCGAAATCACTTCTATCTTTGCTTGCTAGATGCTCGTTCTTTTGCTATGCCTATGTTGCGATACCTACCAATTGCTATATCATGCCACCCTTATTGCCATGTCAACCTTTAACCATCCTTTCCTAGCAAACCGTTGTTTGGCTATGTTACCGCTTTGCTCAGCCCCTCTTATAGCGTTGTTAGTTGCAGGTGAAGATGAAGTTTGTTCCTTGTTGGAACATGGAGATGTTGTTCCTTGTTGGAACATGTTTACTTGTTGGGATACCACAATATCTCTTATTTTAATTAATGCATCTATATACTTGGTAAAGGGTGGAAGGCTCGGCCTTATGCCTGGTGTTTTGTTCCACTCTTGCCACCCTAGTTTCCGTCGTACCGGTGTTATGTTCCTTGATTTTGCATTCCTTACACGGTTGGGTGATTTATGGGACCCCCTTGACAGTTCGCTTTGAATGAGACTCCTCCAGCAAGGCCCAACTTTGGTTTTACCATTTGCCACCTAAGCCTTTTCCCCCCGGGTTTTCGCGAGCCCGAGGGTCTTTATTTTAACCCCCGGGCCAGTGCTCCTTCGAGTGTTGGTCCAAACTGTCAGCCGCCGGTGGCCGCCAGGGGCAACTCTGGACTGGCCTACTGGAAGTTTGGACAATCCGGATGTGCCCTGAGACCGAGATATGTGCAGCTCCTATCAGGATTTGTCGGCACAACCGGGCGGCTTTGCTGGACTTGTTTTATTACTGTCGAAACGTCTTGTAGTCCGGGATTCCGAGACTGATCGGGTCTTCCCGGTAGAAGGAATATCCTTCGTTGACCGTGAGAGCTTATAATGGGCTAAGTTGGGACACCCCTGCAGGGTATTATCTTTCGAAAGCCGTGCCCGCGGTTATGAGGCAGATGGGAATTTGTTAATGTCCGGTTGTAGAAAACCCGAAGTTGACCTTAACTAAAACGCATCAACCGCGTGTGTAACCGTGATGGTCTCTTCTCGGCGGAGTCCCGGAAGTGAACACGGTGTTGGAGTTATGTCTAATGTAGGTTATTCTAGGATCACTTCTTGATCACTTCTAGCTTCACGACCGTGCTTTGCTTCTCTTCGCGCTCTCTTTTGCGTTGTTAGCCACCATATATGCTAGTCGCTTGCCGCAGCTCCACCTCACAACCCTATCTTACCTTTAAGCTTAAATAGTCTTGATCTCGCGGGTGTGAGATTGCTGAGTCCCCGTGAGTCACAGGTTCTACCAAAACAGTTGCAGGTGCCAACGATGCCAGTGCAGATGACGCAACCAAGCTCACGTGGGAGTTCGACAAGGAACGTGGTCGTTACTATGTGTCTTTTCCTGATGATCAGTAGTGGAGCCCAGTTGGGATGATTCGAGGATCTGTGTAGCTTTTGGGGTAGTCTTCTTTCATTTTTGGTTCCATAGTCGGACCTTGAGTGTAATCTGGATGATGAATGTTTATTTATGTATTGTGTGAAGTGGCGACTGTAAGCCAACTATGTATCCCTTTCCCTTATGTATTACATGGGTTGTGTGAAGATTACCTCACTTGCGACATTGCTGTCAATGCAGTTATGCCTCTAAGTCGTGCTTCGACACGTGGGAGATATAGCCGCATCGAGGGCGTTACATTTGAGGAGTTCATGTATTTACTATGTGTTAACGCTTTGTTCTGGATCTCTATTAAAAGGAGGCCTTAATATCCCTTAGTTTCCTTATGGACCCCGCTGCCATGAGAGGGTAGGACAAAAAATGTCATGCAAGTTCTTATCATAAGCACGTATGACTATATATGGAATACATGCCTACATTACATTGATGAATTGGAGCTATTATGTATCGCTCTAGGTTGTGAATGTTATATGATGAATGTCATCCAACACAAATATCCATCGCTGATCCAATGCCTACGCTTTTCATATATTGATCTTTGCTAAGTTACTTTCATTGCTGCTGTTGTTACAATCACTATAAAACTGCTACTATTACTACTGCTACTGTTACTACTGCTATCAAACTATCATACTACTATGCTACTGATCACCATGTTGCAGATTGGTTCTCCATGTGTTGTTGAATTGACAATTCAACTGCTAATACTTGTGAATATTCTTTGGCCCCCCTTGTGTTGAATCAATAAATTTGGGTTGAATACCCTACCCTCAAAAACTGTTGTGATCCCCTATACTTGTGGGTTATCAAGACATTTTTCTGGTGCCATTGCCGGTGAGCATAACTCTAGTTTTTGAGTCACTTGGGAATTATATCTGTTGATCACTATGAAGAATCTCAACGATGATAGAACCCAGATCATACCCTCTAAGACGAGGGGAGGTAAGGACCTGCCATCTAACTCCGCACTTGATTCACCTTCTGTTTTGAGTAGGCTTGTGACACCACCACCTGCTATTAATTCTGATATGTCTCAAGTAATTGATGATGCTACTTCTGCTATGAAAGATGCTATTGATGATTACTACTTGTGATCTACATTGGGATTTTCCCGAACATGAGAGGATGATGCAGTAAAATAGAGATAAGTATTTCCCTCAGTTATGAAACCAAGGTTAACAATCCAGTAGGAGAACCAAGCAATGATTCGTTAGCAGTACCTGCACACAATCAACAAATCCTTGCAACCCAATGCAAACAAGGGGTTGTCAATTGCTTGATGGTTACGAGCAAGATTAAGTTGTATAGTTTATGGTAGATAGATAGATCGAACAAAAATACAATATAAAATAAATAGAAGAAAAACGCAGCAAGGTATTTTTGGTTTTAATATATGATAAAAGATAGACCCAGGGCCAAAGTTTTCACTAGAGGCTTCTCTCTTGAAAACAACATACGGTGGGTAAACGAATCACTATTGGGCAGTTGATAGAAAGGCAAATAATTATGACGATATCCAAGGCAATGATCATATATAGGCATCACGTCTGAGACAAGTAGACCGAAACGATTCTGCATCTACTACTGTTACTCCACACATCGACTGCTATCCAGCATGCATCTAGTGTATTAAGTTCATGGAAAAACGGAGTAACGCCTTAAGCAAGATAACATGATGTAGAAAAGATAAACTCATGTATGAATAAACCCATGATAACCCACAAATATAGGGGATCAACTATAGCTTTTCGATAAATAAGAGTGTCGAACCCAATGAGGAGCTAAAGGTAGGATTTTATTCCCTTCAAGTTCTATTGACCACTAATACAACTCTACGCACGCTTAACGTTCGCTTTACCTAGAACAGGTATGAAGCTATTTTGTAGGTGTGAAGCTAGAACTACTTTGCAAGAATAAAACTAGGAGTACTTTGAGAGATAATAATAGTTAGTAGTTTAGTAGAAAGATTTTTATAACACAAGAGAAGTATTTTTGTCCCTAGGCAATTGATAACTAGAACGGTAATCAGAGGCATGAGCTAACATACTTTTTGTACTTGGTTCATATGCACTTATTATTGGAACTCTAGTAAGAATCCGCAACTACCAAAGAACATTAAGGTAAAACCCAACCATAGCATTAAGTATCAAGTCCTCTTTATCCCATACGCAACAACCCCCTTACTCGGGTACAAGCTTCTGTCACTCTCGCCACCCACCATAAGAGAACCATGAACATATTGCAACACCCTACATTAGGAATCCCTCACGCTTGTGCGACACAGAGGGCACCATAGGATAGCACCAAAATAAAACATACAACTCAAACCAATCACGATCATCAATCAATCCATAGGACAAAACAGATCTATTCAAACATCATAGGATGACCATACATCACTGGATAATAATATTTAGCATTAAGAACCATGTTTAAGATATTACAACGGGGAGAAGAGGTGTTACACCGCTGCATAGAGGGGGAGAGAGTTGGTGATGACAACAGCGAAGTTGTTGGTGTGGATCGCCGTCACGATGATTACCCCAGCGGTGTTCCGGCGCCACCGGGAGAGAGGGGAGAGAGCCCCCTCCTCCTTCTTTTTCTTCCTTGGCCTCCCCCTAGATGGGAGGAGAGTTCCCCCTCTGGTCTATGGCCGCCTGGCAGCGGAGGGGTAGGAGCCCCTCTATAATTGGATCTCTATCTCTGTTCTCTTATGTTTCGCGTTTTCGTTTTCTGCTTGAAAACCATTTCTTAAATTCCCGGAGATCCGTAACTCCGATTGCGGTGAAATTTTAACATGATTTTTTCTGGATATAAGCTTCCTTGCGGCCGAAGAAGAGCCCCAACCAACTTACAGTGTGCCCACTAGGCATTGATACGTCCATTTTGCATCATGTTTTTATGTTGATATTTATAGCATTGTGGACTGTTATTTCACATTATGGTACAATACTTATGCCTTTTCTCTCTTATTTTCCAAGATTTACATGAAGAGGGAGAATGCCGATAGCTGGAATCCTGGACTGGAAAGGAGAAAATCTGAGATACCTATTCCGAACAACTCCAAATGTCCTGAAACTTCACGGAGAATTGTTTTGGAATATATATAAAATATTGGGTGAAGAAAGAATGGAAGGGGACCCACCAGGTGGCCACAAGCCTGGGGGTGCGCCCTACCCACCAGGGCGCGCCTCCCGAGCTTGTGGGGCCCCTGGCTAGCACACAGTCCCATCCTCTGCTATATGAATTGTTTTGACCTATAAAAAATCACTAGGAGGCTTTCTGGATGAAGCGCCGCCGTCTCGAGGTGGAACCTGGGCAGAAGCAATCCAAGGCTCCGGCGGAGCAATTCTATCGGCGAAATTTCCCTTTGAGAGGGGGAAATCAAAGCCATCATCATCACAAATGATCCTCTCATCATGGGAGGGTCAATCTTCATCAACATCTTCACTAGCACCATCTCCTCTCAAACTCTAGTTCATCTCTTGTATTCAATCTTTGTCTCCAAACCTCAGATTGGTACTTGTGGGTTCCTAGTAGGGTTGATTACTCCTTGTAGTTGATGCTAGTTGGTTTATTTGGTGGAAGATAATATGTTCAGATCCTTAATGATATTCAATACCCCTCAGGTCTTGAACATGAACATGATTTGTGAGTAGTTACGTTTGTTCTTGAGGACATGGGAGAAATCTTGTTATATGTAATCATGTGAATTTGGTATTCGTTCGATATTTTGATGAGATGTATGTTTGTCTTTCCTCTAGTGGTGTTATGTGAACATCAACTACATGACACTTCACCATGATTTGGGCCTAGGGGAAGGAATTGGGAAGTAATAAGTAGATGATGGGTTTCTAGAGTGATAGACGCTTGAACCCCAGTTTCTGCGTTGCTTCGTAAGGGGTTGTTTTGGATCCACATGTTTAATGCTATGGTTAGATTTATCTTAATTCTTGTTTTGTAGTCGCAGATGCTTGCAAGAGGAGTTAATCATAAGTGGGAGGCTTGTCCAAGTAAGGACAACACCCAAGCACCGGTCCACCCACATATCAAATTATCAAAGTAACGAACGTGGATCATATGAGCATGATGAAAACTAACTTGACGATAATTCCCATGTGTCCTTGGGAGCGCTTTGCTTTATGTAAGAGTTCGTCCAGGCTTATCCTTTGCTATCAAAAGGATTGGGCCACCTTGCTGCGCCTTTGCTACACTTGTTACTTGTTACCCGTTACGAATTATCTTACTACCAAACTATCTGTTACCGATAATTTCAGTGCTTGCAGAAAATACCTTGTTGAAAACCGCTTGTCATTTCCTTCTGCTCCTTGTTGGGTTCAACGCTCTTACTTATCAAAAGGACTATGATTGATCCCCTATACTTGTGGGTCGTCAAGAATCTTTTCTGGCACCATTGCTAGCGAGTCAAGCGCCTTTGGCGAGTAGAATTTGGTAAGGAAAAGTTTATACTATGTGCTGAAATTTATTGTTATCTGTCACTATGAAAAATAATCCTTTGAGGGGCTTGTTCGGGGTATCTTCACGTCGACTGGAAGCACAAAGAGTTGTCCCTCAACCTACTGCACCTACTGAAAATATTTGTTATGAAATCCTTGCTAATCCTTATGCAGGAGATGGAACACTACATCCTGATATGCACCTAATCTATGTGGATTATTTAAGCTTGCAGGTTTATCCAGAGATGAAGTTAATAAGAAGATATTCCCTTTATCTTTGAAGGGAAGGGCATTGACATGGTATAGGCTACGTGATGATATTGGAGCTTGGGACTGGAACCGATTGAAATTGGAGTTTCATCAAAAGTTTTATCCTATGCATCTGGTTCACCATGATCAGAAAGTATTGCTCAAGCTTGGGGGAGGCTTGATTCAATGTTATATTCATCCCCAATCATGAGCTCTCAAGAGAAATTATTATTCAGAATTTTTATGCTCGACTTTCTTGTAATGATCAATCCATGCTCAATACTTCTTGTACTGGTTCTTTTATGAAGAAGAACATTGAATTCAGATGGGATCTTTTGGAAAGAATTAACTTAAACTATGAAGATTGGGAACTCAATGAAGGTAAGGAGTCGGGTATAAAGCTTGAATTTGATTGTGTTAGGACTTCTATGTTTACTGATGCTTTTCACAATTTTAGAACTAAATATGGACTTGACTCTGAGATAGTAGCTTCTTTCTGTGAATCATTTGCTACTCATGTTGATCTCCCTAAGGATAAGTGGTTTAAGTATCATCCTCCCATTGAAGTAAAAATAGTAAAACCTATTGAAGCTAGAGAAGAAGCTATTACTTATAATGTTTATCCACTTATTCCTACTGCTTACATTGAGAACCCACCTTTTCCTGTTAGGATAAAAGAACATGCTAAAGGTTCAATTATGGTAAATAAAAGTTATATAAGAACAGCTACACCCTCTGAACAAATTAAAGTTGAACCTTGTGTTGCTATGGTTATAGATCTCTTGGTTATAGATCTATTGAAGGGCATGTTATTTATTTCTATGATGATGCCACTAGAATTGCCAAACCCGATAAAGATAAAAACAAACCTGTAGTTGGCCTGCATGTTGTCTCTGTTAAAATAGGAGATCATTGTTATCATGGCTTATGTGATCTGGGTGCTAGTGTGAGTGCTATACTGTTTACTATATATCAAGAAATTATGAATGATATTGCACCTGCTGAAATAGAAGATATTGATGTTACTATTAAACTTACTGATAGAGATACTATCACACTGATAACCCACAAGTATAGGGGATCGCAACAATTTTTGAGGGTAGAGTATTCAACCCAAATTTATAGATTCGACACAAGGGGAGACAAAGAATATTTGTAAGTATTAGCAGCTGAGTTGTTAATTCAACCACACCCGGAGATTAAATGCCTGGAGCAAAGTGATCAGTAGCACAGTAATATGATAGTTTGATAGTAGTAGAAACAATAGCAGTGGTAATGGTAACAACAGTAACAATTTCGTAGCAGTTGTAACATTAGCAATAACAATAGTAACTCAGCAAGAACAATATGTGAAAGGCTCGTAGGCATCGGATCGGTGATTACGTTGGATAATATTCATCATATAACAATCATAACCTAGGGCGACACAAAACTAGCTCCAGTTCATAAATATAATGTAGGCATGTATTCCGTAAATAGCCATACGTGCTTATGGAAAAGAACCTGCATGACATATTTTATCCTACCCTCCCGTGGCAGCGAGGTCCATAAGGAAACTAAGGGAAATTAAGGACTCTTTTAATATGGAACCAGAACAAAGCATTAACACATAGCGAATACATGAACTCCTCAAACTACAGTCATCACCGGAAAGTATCCCAAATGTTTATCACCTTGGGGTTTACGGATCATAATACATAATAGGTGCATACAACTTGCAAGATCAGATCACGAACGTAGATATAATGGTGAAAACATAAACAGTTCAGATCTGAAATCATGGCACTCGGGCCCTACTGACAAGCAATAAGCATAGCAAAGTCATAGCAACATCAATCTCAGAACATAGTGGATACTAGGGATCAAGCCCTAACAAAACTAACTCGATTACATGATGAATCTCATCCAACTCCTCATCGACCAGCGAACCTATGAAGGAATTACTCACTCTCGACGGTGAGCATCATGAAATTGGTGATGGAGGATAGTTGGTGATGACGAAGACTGAAGATCCCCCTCTCCGGAGCCCCGAACGGGCTCCAGATTTGGCCTCCCGGTGAAGAATAGGAGGTGGCAGTGGCCCCATATTGTAAAAGACGACGAAACTTCCTCTCCTATTTTTTCTCTGAAAATAGGATATTATTGCGTCGGAATTAGGGTCAGCAGAGCCTCGTGGGCCACAGTACCCACCAGGGCGTGCCAGAGGGGGGTGGCGCGCCCTAGTGCCTTGTGGGCATCTGCCCCCCCTCAAGTGGGTCTTGGTTCGAGTAATTTTTATTTATTCCAAAATAATTCTCCAAAATGTTTCGTCCAATTTCGGTAACTTTTATTTCTGCACGAAAACAACAACATGGTAGTTCTGCTGAGTACATCATCAGTCCGAGTTAGTTTCATTCAAATCATGCAAACTAGAGTCCAAAACAAGAGCAAAAGCGTTAGGAAAAATAGATACTATGGAGACGTATCACACACCACTTGGGTTTGTTAGAGATGTTGAAGTCTTGTGTGTGAAAATAAAATACCCTAGTGATTTTCTAGTTCTTGGTTCCCCACGAGATGAGTTTTGTCCCATTATATTTGGTAGACCTTTCTTAAATACGGTGAATGCCAAGATTGATTGCACTAAAGAAACGGTTAGTGTAAATTTTTGTGATGTGTCTCATGAGTTTAATTTCTCCTATTTTCGTAGACAACCTCGTGATAAAGAATTACCTAATAAATATGAAATTATTGGTATTGCTTCTATTGCCGTGCCTCCTACTGACCCGTTAGAACAATATTTGCTATACCTTGAAAATGATATGCTTATGAATGAAAGAGATGAAATAGACGAGATATTCTTTAAATAAATGCCTATTTTGGAACACAATTTGCCTTTTGAGACTCTTGGAGATCCTCTTCCACCCAAGATATATCCTGTTATTATTAGTGCTAACCTTTCAGAGCATGAAGAAAAGAGATTATTGAAAACTCCGAGGAAGCAACATGCAACTATTGGATATACTCTTGATGATCGTAAGGGCATTGGGCATTAGTCCCACTCTATGTCAGCATAAAATTAATATGGAACCTGATGCTAAACCGGTTGTTGATCACCAGCGATGGTTAAATCCTAAATGAAGGAAGTGGTAAGAAATGAAATATTAAAGCTTCTAGAGGCAGGTATAATCTATCCTATTGCTGATAGTAGATGTGTAAGTCCTGTTCATTGCGTCCCCAAAAAGGGTGGTATTACTGTTGTTCCGAATGATAAAAATGAACTTATCCCACAAATGATCATTACAGGTTATAGAATGGTAACTGATTTTCGAAAACTAAACAAAGCTACTAGGAAAGATCATTATACTCTACCTTTTATTGATCAAATGCTAGAAAGACTATCAAAACATACACATTTTTTTTCTAGATGGATACTCTGGTTTTTCCCAAATACCCGTGTCACAAGAGGATCAATAAAAAGCTACTTTTACATGCCCTTTTGGTACATT
Source organism: Aegilops umbellulata (assembly GCA_032464435.1). Classification (NCBI taxonomy): domain Eukaryota; kingdom Viridiplantae; phylum Streptophyta; class Magnoliopsida; order Poales; family Poaceae; genus Aegilops; species Aegilops umbellulata. The sequence continues at coordinate 195,161,407 of CP136055.1, forward strand.
TGCTTATACACGTATGCCTTTTGGTTTATGCAATGCACCCGCTACCTTTGAAAGATGTATGACTGCTATATTCTCTGACTTTTGTGAAAAGATTGTTGAGGTTTTCATGGATAATTTTTTCCGTATATGGAACTTATTTTAATGATTGCTTAAGCAACCTGGATCAAGTTTTGTAGAGATGTGAAGAAATTAATCTTGTCTTGAATTGGGAGAAGTTCCACTTTATGGTTAACGAAGGTATTGTGTTGGGGCATAAAATCTTCGAAAGAGGTATTGAATTTGATAAAGCTAAAGTTGATGCAATTTAGAAAATGCCATGTCCTAAAGGTATCAAAGGTATAAAAAGTTTCTTTGGTCATGCTGGTTTCTATAGGAGATTTATTAAAGACTTCTCAAAAAATTCTAGGCCTCTTACTAACCTTTTGCAAAGAGATGTTCCATTTGTTTTGGACGATGATTGTGTAGAAGCCTTTGAAATACTTAAGAAAGCCTTAATCTCTGCACCTATTCTTCAACCACCTGATTGGAACCTACCCTTTGAAATTATGTGTCATGCAAGTGATTATGCTATTGGTGCTGTTCTAGGACAAAGAGTTGATAAGAAATTAAATGTTATCCATTATGCTAGTAAAACTTTAGATAGTGCCCAAAGAAATTATGCTACCACTGAAAAGGAATTTTTAGCAGTTGTGTTTGCTTGTGATAAATTCCTATTACATTGTTGATTCTAAAGTAATTGTTCACACTGATCATGCTGCTATTAAATACCTTATGGAAAAGAAAGACGCCAAACCTAGTCTTATTAGGTGGGTTCTCTTGCCGCAAGAATTTGATTTACATATTATTGATAGGAAGGGAGCAGAGAACCCCGTAACAGACAACTTGTCTAGGTTAGAAAATATTCTTGATGACCCACTACCTATTGATGATAGCTTTCCTGATGAACAACTAGCTGTCATAAATGTTTCTCATAGTACTCCATGAAATGTAGACTATGCTAATTATATTGTTGCTAAATTTATACCACCTAGTTTCACATACCAACAAAAGAAAAAGTTTTTCTATGATTTAAGACCTTACTTCTGGCATGATCCACACCTTTAGAAAGAAGGAGTAGATGGTGTTATTAGACTTGTGTACTCCGAGGCTTATGGAGGACACCATGCGGGAGAACTGCACACAAGGTATTACAATCTGGTTTCTATTGGCCTGCTCTTTTCAGAAATGCTCATAAGTTTGTCTTGTCTTGTGATGAATGCCAAAGAATTGGTAACATTAGTAGAATTTAGGAAATGACTATGAATTATTCACTTGTTATTGAGCCATTTGATGTTTGGGGATTTGATTCTATGGGACCTTTTCCTTCCTCTAATGGTACACACATATTTTGGTTGTTGTTGAGTATGTTACTAAGTGGGTAGAAGCTATTCCAACTAGTAGTGTTGATCATAACACTTCCGTTAAAATGCTTAAAGAAGTTATTTTCTTGGAGGTTTGGAGTCCCTAGATATTTAATGACTACCGGGGTACACAAATAGGGGTGTATGTTTTCCCATGACTCGTGCACGGACGATGAGCCAACACGCGTGTCGGAGTAAATGACCACGGGTGGCCCAGCCGGCTCCCCCTGGCACTTCAGAAAAATTACAAGACATTCCAGCCTTCAAGACTCAAGGCGTGGGGCCGCCTACCTCTAGCCGGCTACCCCTCAGGCCGGCTGGACGAAGGCGGCCCGACCCCAAAACCACTCAAAGGAAACCACGAGAGGGCCGGCTCCAAGAAGCTGGCCCCCAACAGACGGCCAAGATCGTGCCCTCCAAATCTGCACCCACATAACGGCGATAAGACGGGGTGTGGCTATAGTGAAGCCTGCCGCCCCCGAATCCTGGGACACGCATGGCCACAGTGCGCCGTACGTGGCGGCCATCACCCGCCCGGCGCGACACTGTTGCCATGTTGACCATGATGTCACCCACGACGAGCTGTTAGTACGACCCGAGGGCGGCGGGCTCCAACTGACGAGAAGACACCCGAAGGCGGCCAGGCCTCCCACGGTCGGCCTGGGGTGAATCCGACTCCCAGAGGCCGGCTGGCCCCTTCCCTCGAGGCAGGCGCCTCATTAAGAAGACAAGACGGGGTAAGGCTACAGTGATATGCCGCCCAACGGCGGCACCGTAGCCATGCTTACCACGACGGAGCCCACGTCACCATAGGTGGGGCAATAGTAACCAGCCCCCGACAAGACCCCCAAGCGGTGGGGCCGGCCTGTCGACCAGAGGGCCGGTAGTCGGCGGGCCCCAGCTGCCGGCGGAGAAGGCGGCAAGCATAGACACAGACAGCTAGGGCCCATGCCCAGCTGAATTACCATTGTACCCCTGGGGAGTAGGCCTATATAAACCCCCCAGGGCACCCATGCAAGGGAGACCTTTTTTTTGAGGAGTTTTAGACAACGCAGCGAGGGAGGAAGAAACCTAGCCTTGCCCTTCTTCTTCCTCCCCCCAAACAGCTCAAGGAGCCTCTTGTAGCTACTTGTTGATCTAGTGACCATGCGGAGACCCCGCAGAGCAGCAGAAGGGGTGTTATCTGCACGGAGAGCCCCGAAGCTGGGTAAGATCCGCCGGCGTGCATGTCTTCGCCTTATCCCGTTTCCAGGCACCGGAGACGTTTTATTGGCTCCCACAATGATAAGCCATCCGTTGGCATATGTCGCACCAACCACCCGACATTTGGCGCCCACCATGGGGCCAGGTGCACCGTTGTCCGGAGACCTGCTCTGGACGAGAACCCTCTTCCTTCCCAGTGAGCGCAGCCAGCCCGGCTTGCCCGATGGCGCTTGCCCCAACGCGCTGCAAGGCGTCCCAGACGCCTGCACGGCGAGCTGCCTCGCCGATCTTCTCGGCGAAGCTCGCATCTTCGATGAGCCCGCATCCGACGCGGGCACAGGCTGCCCCGAGAGCCACCTCGTCAGCCTCCTCGACCAACTCCGCGTCCCGAGCGAGCTTGCTGCGGACTTGGAGTCGGTTGGCTCCACCGACCCGATGCTTGTCGACTCTGAAACAACATCACTTGACGCTTTCCCCACCAACGTAGTCATCATCAACGACCCTCTTCCTCGACCCGACAGCTGCGGCAGCGCCATCACCGAGGTATTGGTCATTAGCCACGGCGCCGCCTGTGGCGAAAACGCCCACGACGCCATGCAGACGACACTGCGCGACTTTTCCACTCCCATCCTGGCCAACGCCAACGCCGAAACGCTGGAGGCACGCCGCCTCGCCCTCATTGCGGAGGGCCAGAGGCTCGCTTCCATGAGACGCCTCACCGAGGCTCACCAGCGTGAGGTTGACCGCGCCGCCTTCGGCACGCCGCCTCTCGACGGGCCTAGCTGCGTCGGCGTCATCAAGAAATGCTGCGCGGCTATCGCCGACATGCTGGGGGGAGACCGCCCGGTCTATACCACGCCCCTCATGAACCTACGCGCCGCCCAGGCGGCCGTAGGCGAGCTGGATAGACTGGGGCCCGACGAGCTCCCCTACATGACCAGATGCATTCAACAGCTTATCGACGCGGCCGCAGAGCGGCATGAAGACGACGTCCGCGGTGAAAGTCCTGACGTCTCGAACACCGACTGCAGGCAACACCTATGCAAGAAAAGCAAAAGAGTCAGCTGCCAGTAGCAGCCGGACTCAAATCTCCATCGAGCGTGACGCAGAAGGCTGTCCTCGGGCTGTGGAGCGGCGAGGCGATCCGCCTCCTCCTCCGCTTTGTGGGGAGAGATATCCCACCCCACCGCCTGTCACGCATCCAACTCTCAGCGGCCGCCTGGGCCGCCGCAAAGGAGTCGGCGAGAATGACGCCCGCCATCGGATCGACTGCCTAGCGCGATCCCTGGCCCTGGAGGAAGAAGATGATGTCGGCCCGCCCTGCTTCGGCCCCCGCATCCGCGACGAGCCCTTCCCCAAAGGGTTCTCGGTCCCAAGAGACACGCCCAAGTATAACGGCTCCGTGAAGCCGGAAGATTGGTTGATAGACTACTCCACTGCGGTTCACATAGCAAACGGCAATAGGCGTGTTGCCGTGAAGTATGTCCCCCTCATGCTCCAAGGCACAACGCGCACCTGGCTTAATAGCCTCAAGCCTTAGAGCGTCAACAACTGGTTAGACTTCACAGAAGCCTTCGTCCGCAACTTCACTAGCACCTACAAGCGGGCTCCCAAGCCCCGACAGCTCTCCTTGTGCATCCAAGGGCCCAATGAGTCGACTCGCGATTACCTCACGCATTGGGCCGAGCTCCGCAATTCCTGCGAGGGGGAGCACGAGGTTCAAGCTATAGAGTACTTCACCGCTGGGTGCCGAGAAGGCACCCTCCTCAAGCACCGACTCCTCTGCGACGAGCCGACTACCCTCGACGAGTTTCTGGTCATAGCGGATAAATACGCCACGGCCGATTCCTCGATGAAGACCGAACTCTGGTAGACGCCTCCGGGAAGGTGCTCGCCCCGGGTCCCAAGACGCCAGCTGGAGACTCCAGCCGACACCCGTACCATAACGACCACAAGCGCAAGGCTCCCGCGCCGCCTTCCGCTAGTCGGCAGGTGGCTACAGTCGAAGACGAACCGTCCGAAGGGCGGCCCGCGCCCAAGAAGCAGAAGGGCGGCAGGCCGTCTTGGCAGCCGACTTTCTCCTACGAGCAAGCACTTGATGCCCCTGCAAGTTCCATAGCGGAAGCCCTCCAACCACACGACCCGGAAGTGTGACTGGCTCAAGCGAATCTCCAAGGGCGAGGGGATAGTGCCGCCTCCGCCTGCTGGTCAGCCGCCCCCGGCTCCTCAGCAGCCGGCCGCTCGGCCAACAGTCGGAGCCATTCAAGATGAGTTTCCCGACGAACATGCCGCCTACGTCGTCTTTACAAGCCAACCATAAGATCGTCGTAGCCGGCACCGACAACATCAAGAAGTCAATGCAGTCGCCTCCAGCGATCCCGAGTTCATGCACTAGTTAGAAAGGCCGACCAGCTAGATCCAGGCCGATCACCCAGAGGTGATGCCATCCCCCGGCTCTTATGCATTGGTCTTAGTCGCCACCCTCGCAACAGAAAGGCGAGCTGCCCGGTTCTCCCGCGTGCTGATAGATGGCGGAAGTAGCATCAACATACTGTACCGCGACACCATGGAGAAGCTATGCATCAAGACGAAGCAGCTCATGCCTAGTCAGACCGTGTTCCATGGCATTGTGCCTGGCCTGTCCTGTTCCCCAATCGGCAAGATAAAGATAGATGTCCTCTTTGGGGACAAGGATCATTTCCGCCGAGAAGCAGTGTGGTTTGAAGTAGTGGATCTGGAGAGCCCTTACCACGCATTGCTTGGCCGACCTGCCGTGGCCAAGTTCATGGCTGTGCCTCACTATGCATACCTCAAGATGAAGATACCAAGTTCCAAGGGCATCATCACCATAACCGGAGATTACAAGAAATCCGCCGAGTGTGCGGCAGCTAGCAGCCGGCTGGCCGAGTCCCTCGTTATTGCCGAAGAAAAGAAGATGTTGGATCGAGTCGTGGCCATGGCTGGCAAGCAGCCAGCCCTGTCCCCCGATCCCAAGGAGTGTGAAGCTCAAGGTTCTTTCCAGCCGGCCAAAGAAACCAAGAAGATACCCCTCTACCCAGAGCACCTAGAAAGGTTTGCCCCCATTGGGGCAAACCTGGACAACAAATAGGAAGGCGAGCTCGTCGATTTCCTCTATGAGAATCGGGACATCTTTGCATGGTCCCCCAAGGACATGCCGGGTGTTCCAAAGGAATTCGCCGAGCACAAGCTACACGTCCGGGAAGGTGCAAAACCAGTCAAACAACCCCTTCGCCAACTATTCGAAGAGAAGAGAAGGGTTGTAGGGGAAGAGATAGCCCGGCTCCTGGCAGCCGGCTTCATCATGGAAGTTTTCTTCCCAGAATGGCTTGCCAACCCAGTCCTCGTACTGAAGAAGAATAAGAAGTGGCACATGTGTATAGACTACACAAGCCTCAATAAGGCCTGCCCCAAAGATCCCTTCGCCCTGCCAAGGATTGACCAAGTGATAGACTCCACAGCCGGGTGCAAGCTGTTGAGCTTCTTGGATGCTTACTCGGGTTACCACCAGATAAAGTTGGATCCATCCGACCGCCTGAAGACTGCCTTCATCACACCATTCAGAGCTTTCTGCTACCTGACTATGACATTCGGCTTGAGAAATGCCGATGCCACTTTTCAGCGTTGCATGCAGAAATGCCTCCTTAAGCAGCTCGACAGAAATGCCCACGTCTATGTAGACGATATTGTGGTGAAGATGGAGAAGCGTGACACTTTGTTGGAAGACCTCAGAGAGACATTTGAAAACTTGCGCCGGTTTCAGATCAAGCTCAACCCCAAGAAATGCGTGTTCGGTGTACCAGCCGGCCAGCTTCTAGGCTTCATGGTCTCCGAACGCGGCATCGAGTGCAACCCAGTGAAAATAGAGGCCGTAGAGAGAATGGAGATTCCCACCAAGTTACGAGACGTCCAGAAGTTCACCGGATGCCTGGCTTCCCTGAACCGCTTCATCAGCCGGCTTGGAGAAAAGGCTCTCCCCCTCTACCGACTCATGAAGAAGTCCACTCACTTCGAGTGAAACGACCAAGCAGACCAAGCTTTCCACGAGCTAAAGAAGATACTGACCACGCCGCCTGTCTTGGCGGCACCAACTGAGAAAGAGCCCATGCTCCTTTACATTGCCGCCACTAGCCGGGTGGTCAGCACAGTTATCGTGGTCCAGCGCCCAGAAGAAGGCCGAGCTCAGCCAGTCTAGAGGCCGGTATACTATTTAAGCAAAGTACTGTCCGCCTCAAAATAGAACTACCCACACTACCAGAAGATGTGCTATGGTGTGTACTTTGCCGCCAAGAAGCTCAAGCCCTACTTTCAAGAGCACCCCATCACGGTTGTATGTACTGTCCTGCTCGCCGAGATCAAAGGCAGCCGGGATGCATCCGGCCAGGTGGCAAAATGGGCCATTGAGTTGGCTCCCTACACGATCTTCTACCAGCCTCGCACCGCCATCAAGTCTCAAGCACTGGCCGACTTCCTCGTCGACTGGGCCGAAACCCAGTACCTGCCACCAGCCCCCGACTCCACTCATTGGCGGATGCACTTCGATGGGTCCAAGATGCGCACCGGCTTGGGAGCCGACATCATCCCCACCTCTCCCAAGGGCGACAGGCTCAAGTACACATTGCAAATTCATTTTGCCGCCTCCAACAATGTGGCCGAGTACGAGGCGCTCATACATGGGCTCCGGCTAGCCAGAGAGCTCAGCATCCGCCGGATCCTGTGCTATGGCGACTCAGACTTGGTGGTCCAACAGTCATCTGGCGACTGGGACACCAAGGACGCGAACATGGCGAGCTACCGCTTCCTCGTGCAGCAAATTAGTGGATATTTCGAAGGATGTGAGTTCCTCCACGTGCCGCGGGCCGACAACGAGCAAGCAGATGCCCTGGCATGGATAGACTCTACCCGGCAAGCTATACCAGCCGGCGTCTCCATGCGCCGCCTCCTCAAGCCATCCATCAAGCCGTCTCCAGAATCTGACTCCATCTTCGTGCCGCCTGACCCCGAAGCACTCGGATCCGACTCGAGGAACCAGGCAGGCGGCTCGGGGACTTCGATAGGCGGCCCGGGGGCTGCCATAGTTGAACCCATCTTGGGAACTTCGGAACTCGGCCTGGGGACTACATCGACACAGCAGGCGGCGGCCGACTTCAACTCTTCACCACCCAGCCCACCCACCCGGTTCACAGCAGCTGTTTTGACAATAGAAGAAGTCACAGCTCCATCATGGGCCCAGCCCATCCTCAATTTCTTGGTAAAAAGAGAGTTGCCAACAGACGAGATCTCGGCAAGACAAGTTCAACGCCGAGCCGGAGCATACACAATAGTAAACCAAGAGCTCGTTAGGCGCAACATCATTGGAGTCTTCCAGCGCTGCGTCGAGCCAGAGAAGGTCATAGCAATCCTCAAGGATATCCACCAAGGTGAATGCGGCCACCACGTGGCCTCAAGATCACTCGTCGCCAAAGCTTTCCGTCACGGATTCTTCTGGCCGACTGCTTTGGACGACGCCAAAGAGCTGGTCAAACACTGCAAAGGGTGCCAAGTTTTCAGTTCCAAGCAACACCTGCCAGCTTCTGCACTCAATACCATCCCCTCACCTGGCCTTTCGCCGTCTGGGGGCTGGACATGGTGGGCCCATTCAAAACAGCATACGGCGGCATGACACATCTGCTCGTCGCTCTGGACAAATTTACCAAATGGATTGAAGCAAAGCCGATCAAGAAGCTGAATGGGCCGACTGCCGTGATGTTCATCACAGATATTACGACCCGGTATGGCGTACCACACAGCATCATCACCGACAATGGCACAAATTTTGCCAAGGGAGCACTGGCACGTTTCTGTGCAACACAAGGCATCCGGCTGGACCTAGCGTCCGTTGCCCACCCGCAGTCAAACGGCCAGGTCGAGCGAGCAAATAGTCTCATCCTCTCCGGCATCAAGCCTCGACCGGTCGTGCCACTAGAGCGTTCGGCCGGCTGTTGGCTTGACGAGCTGCGTCCGTCCTTTGGAGTTTGCACACTACCCTAAACAAGTCAACAGGCTTTACCCCCTTCTTCCTTGTATACGGTGCCGAGGCTGTCATCCCAACTGACATCAAGTTCGACTCACCTCGGGTTACCATGTACATGGAGGCGGAGGCCAAGGAAGCGCGAGAAGACAACATCGACCTGCTGGAAGAAGGCCGGCTGTTGGCCCTCAGCCGGTCAGTCATCTACCAGCAGGGTCTTCGCCGCTACCACAACTGGAAGGTCAAGCCAAGATCTTTCCAAGAGGGCGATCTTGTGCTCCAGCTGATCCAGCGAACAGCCGGCCAGCACAAGCTCTCGTCCCCTTGGGAGGGCCCCTTCGTCATCAGCAGAGCTTTGGGCAACGACTCCTACTACCTAATCGACGCGCAGAAGCCGAAGGCGCGAAAGAGAGATGATTCGGGCAAGGAGTCGGAACGACCATGGAACGCCAATCTCCTCCGAAGATTTTCTATTTAAAAAGCAGTATGTACCATGCTACCTTTTGTACTAAGTACGAGACAAAGGGCTCCCCAAGCAGCACCCGTGGACTACCCTCTTTTATCTTTGAAAGATGAATATCATGCCTATGACTATGCTACTACATTTGTCTTTTCGTCCGACACCGGATTCGACTAGTCGGCCCGGGGACTCGCCGCCTTAAGTTATATTTAAGTTCCGCCTGCGGTCAGACAAGTAGTGTGCCGGCACCCAAGCCTCCTCTTGCAAAAGTCGCAGCTCGAAGAAATTGACTGTCCGACTGGCAAGAGCCAAAGGCAGGAAAGGGCGCCCACACGAAAAACGGCTAAGGACCAACGAACTTGTATAACACAAGACGGCCTCCCGTCCCGCCAGCCGGCTACAAGAGAAGCCGGCTGGCCGGCTTTCCGTTCACCTTGCTACAATCTAAGAAAGCTCCAGTACTTGCCTTCCCCCCAAAAAAATTGTCAAGTCCTTCTCTAGCCACAGACTACAGAGCAGCTGTCCGGCTGGGAAGGCGGCAAAGGAAAAAGCCCAAAGATGAAAAGCAAACATGAACGAAAGCGAAACACATGCATGATATATTTACACAAAAGACCTTCGAAAGGCCAGCATTCAACATAGTTCGAATACACCCCCAGTGGGTGGAACTGCGCAAATTTAATAAAAGTTGTTCAAAAGAGTAACGAGCAAGAAAAGCAAGGACACCGGATCAGGCCAAGGGAACGACATGCGAGTCGGGCAGGTCGGTGGAGACGGCTGTGCTGGCCGGAGGAGTAGCCGGCTGGCGAATCTCGGCATGATCACCACCTCCCGCAGACGGCACGCTTGCGCGCGCCTTGTTGCTGGAGGCACGATCAGGCTGAGGCTGGCTGGTTGCTTCACTGTCTGGCACGATGTCTTCACCACCTTCTCCCTCTTCCTCTCCGCCCTCGTCGCTGGAAGCAATCTCCTCCGCCGATTCCTCACCCTCTGCCGGGTTCAGCCCGAACCACTCCTCCGGCTGAGCAACGCCGTCATCATTTACCTCAGGGGCAAAGGCACTGGTGTCGGTGCACTCGGTGATCGTCGAGGCGCGCTGGGCGATAGCTGGCCGCACCGCCTCCAGCTCCTCGTCGGCATCCAACAGCCAGGTGTGCAAATGATCCAAGTTCAGCCCAGGATACCATGCTCGGACAAACTCCAGCGCCCGCCCAGCGCCGAGCCAGGCCGCGGATGCCTTCCAAGCCTCGAAGCGGCCAACCGCAACCTCCAGCCAATCGGCAGTCCGACTTGGGGTGCGGGGAACTGCCTCGCCGGGCCAGAGGGCGGCCAGCACTTGCGCCCCGGCGCACTGAAGACGGCGGAGCATGCGGTGAGCCGGCTGCAAGCGGGCTTGAATCGCCAAGAGCTGCTCCTCAAGAGATCGGCCTGCATCCAGCGTGATCTCAACCCCCTCCTGCTGTCGCGCGTCGCGGTAGGCCTCAATTGCTTGGGTAGCGGCGACGCAGTAACCAGGAAAGTAATCTGCGCGAAGAAGAGAGTAGTAGCTCAAAATCAAAAGATAAACCAAATGGCAGGAGGCAGGCAAAGAAACAAACAAGAAGGCGGCCTACCATCAATCAAATCTTCAACCCGGCTATAGCCTTGACTCAGCGCCTGCCTCTCCTCGGCCCAGCTCACTGCCTCGGTCTCATACACGGCTTTAAGGGTGGCCTCGTTGTCCTGCACCGACTTCAGGGCTGCCTTGTGGCTCTCCTCCTGGTCGGCCAGCTTCTTGGCCTGACAATCACGCTCCTGAGTCAAGGCGTTGCACTCATTTCCTTGGCATGAAGGGCGGACTGGGCCCCACCTAGCTGCTCCATCAAGTCGGCATTGGCCCCTGCAGATACGAAGAAGAAAAAAGCAATGAGAAGGAAGTCGTCAGGAAAAGATCCGACCGACTGCTCAGCAGTCGGCCCGAATCTCGGGGACTACACCCAGTGGGTGCGCTGACGCACCCCCACTTGAGAATAGAAGATGAAGCACTTACTCCGGCTCTCAATCAGATCGGTGGTTTTCTGAGTTAACTCCTGGGCCTGGGAGTTGAAAGCAGCCGCGCGGGAGTAGTGATACTCCTGCAGACAAGACATGAGATGCAAGTAAGAACAAGACGGCAATCAAAGTCTACCAAGAAGTTCCAAGCCGCCTGCTCAGCAGCCGACTCTGAACTCGGGGACTACACCCAGTGGGTGCGCTGACGCGCCCCCACGAAAGAAATCAGAAGCAATCAACAACGCGTAGGAGGACTCACCCGAATAGCCATTCGCGTTGCGAGGAACTCCTGGGTTTACTGCTTCAGCGCGGCGGCCTGGGCCTGAAGCCGGTTCCGGATGTCCTGCGCCGCCACGTTTAGCATGGTCGTTCCACCGCCTGGCGACCACCCGGACGAGCTGTCGTTGGCCGCCTCCGAGTCCTGGGCCGACGTACCGAGGCTCGCTGTCTTTTGCGGCCCCGGCGCTGAAGTCACCCCCTCCCCGCGCCAACGAGACGGCGATGAGACCACAAGATCCGCCCCCACAGTCGGCTCGCCCCCAGCCGGTTGCGCAGGCGGCGCCTCAGGCCGGCTCCCTTGAGCCGTTCCGATCGGCGGCGATGGCACCGACTCCCTCTCCATCACCGGCTGGCCACGGTCGGCCTCCTCCGACGGAGGCAAGGGGATGTCGGGGGCCGCGGTGCGAAGGGGGATGACGAGCTGTGGAGGCTGGTTCTGCAGGGCCTCCGCCTCTGTCTCCTTGGTCATGGCCTCCGCTTGAGCCTCGGCGGCCGCGTCGGCCCGCGCCTCCGCAGACTTCTCCCTCACCTCCCGAACCGCCCTCTGCTCCTCCGCCTCCCGCTGCTCCCGCACCTCCCGCAAGTTCCGCTCCGTCTCCTCTAAGAGGTCGGTGCGGGGATCCACACGGCGGGAACTCGAAGACCCTCCCGTGGTTCCAATTATGAAGGCGGCAGAGGCCCGCTCCAGAGAAAGCGGGCCCCTGTTCGATAAGATAAGATCAAGGCTTAGAAGAATTTCAAACAAAGAGAGGCGTAAGAGAAACAACACTCACGCTGAAACCGCCTGCGGCTGCTTCACCACCTTGCGGAAGCGAGCCGCCTTCGCGGCCGCTTCATCCCGCTTGGTCACCGCCGCGGTGCCCTTGGGTTTCTTCGGCCGACTGCCGAAGTGGGTTGACACGGCCCGACGCTTCTGTGCACCGCCACGGGCAGCCGGCGCGGCAGATGGGCCCGCGCCTTGATGATCGAGCACCGGCTGGCGGCGCGGAACGACCTCAACCTCGTCATCGTCCGCCCAGTCCTCGAGGGCGGCCCTGAGCCTCGCGCCTCCTGCCTCGCTGCCTTCCCCTACGACGGCGTCTTCCATGGCGGCCGCCCCCAGATCCGGGTCGTCAACGTCGTCCACCGTGCGGTCGGGAAGGAGCTGGCGCTCCACCCCAGCAGCCCCGGTTGCCGGCGGAAGAAGGGGGTTCTGCTGAAAACAAGCCGACTAATCAGAAGTCGGCCATCGTGAACCCGACAGCATGAAAAGAAAAAAAGGAGAGAAACCTACCACAGGCGGAGGGTTGGCGCGAGAATACGGCTCCTTGCTGTACCGCCACTCCTCGGCGAGCTTGCAGTTGGAAATGTAGTTCACCATATAGGACACCTCGACATGCGGCATCTCCCTGGTGCTTAGTCGGCATGGGTCGAAGCGGCCGGTCATCTGACAAATCATGTGAGGCCGGCCCTGGAGCGGGAGCACTCAACGCTCCATGAAGGCGGCCACCAAGTCGGCCCCGGTCAGGCCCTCCGACTGGATCATCACCCGGAGCCGGGCAACGGTGGCGGCCCCGGCCTAAAACAGCGACCTAGCCCGGTAGCCCCATGAGGGCTGCCTCCCGGCAGGTTGACGAAGTCGCCTTGCGGGGCGACGTTCTTCACGTAGAAGTAAGACTTTTGCCAGAGCTTCACCGATTGGATTAGCGGGATGGACGGGAACGGATTGTTCTCGCTCCGCCTCATGGCGATGAAGGCTCCGCATGGGGCGGGCGCGCTCGCAACAACGGTGCCCAGCTTGCACAGGAAGAATTCTCCCCAGAGCTCGAGAGTGGGGAGAACGCCCAGAAAGCCCTCGCACAAGGAGACGAAGGCCGACAGCAGCATCACCGCGTTTGGAGTAAGGTGATGCGGCTGGAGGCGGTAAAATTCGAGGAAGGACCAGAAGAACCCGCTTGCCGGCAGGCCGAAGCCACGCAAGCAGTCCGAGCGGAAGATTACCCACTCGTTCTGCTCTAGTGCCGGCGAGATCTTCCTCGCCGGCGCGAGACGGACCCGCACGTAGCTTGCGCCCGGCAGCAGCCCCGTCTGGTGGAGGAAGTCGACATGGTCATCATGGGCGTTGGAGCCGTCCCAAGAACTCGGCAACGCCATGGGGACTGCGCAGCGGTGAGCAAAGGTGCGACGGCGAAGAGGTGCGCAACCCTGCCACGGCGGAACAACGGCGAGCCAAGAAGATTGGCGGAAGGACCGGGCGGTGGCAGGAGGCTGCGGCGATGAAGAAGAAGAGGAAGCAAGGGGCGGATCGAGGGCGAGCGTGCGAGCGTCTGCCGCTCCCCCTCCTCCCCCTACTTATAGCCTCGTACGGCGAAGCCGAGGAGGCGATGCATGGGGGAACATGGGATTAACTACGCCCACTCCCCCATGTCCAGCGATTATTGCGCCTTAACGGCATGCGGTAACTGCCGCTGGAAGGCGTGCGGTCCGTCCGGGCCATAGAGGATCCGCGCGTGGGCCGAGGCCCGGTGGTGGTGGGCCCCGGACTGCGGCGACGTCCCGTCACGCGCGTGGGCTGGCAGGCCTTTCCAGCCAGAAGATGCCACGTGGCGCGTAGGCGGCGAGCGGTCAGCTCGCAGCCTAGCCTGCGCAAATGCCTGGTTCCCGCTTTCCAATTTCGAAACCACCGAAAGACGGCGCACCAAATTAAAGTCGGCTCCCAGCTGCCGACTCCTCATGATAGGAAGCTGATTGAGATTCTCGTCATTTTTCGGCCTCGGAGCGCAACCAGCTTCGGGGACTACTGTCGGAGTAAATGACCACGGGTAGCCCAGCCGGCTCCCCCTGGCACTTCAGAAAAATTACAAGACATTCCAGCCTTCAAGACTCAAGGCATGGGGCCGCCTACCTCCAGCCGACTACCCCTCAGGCCGGCTGGATGAAGGCGGCCCGGCCCCAAAACCTCTCAAAGGAAACCACGAGAGGGCCAGCTCCCAGAAGCCGGCCCCCAACAGACGGCCAAGATCGTGCCCTCCAAATCTGCACCCACATAATGGCGATAAGACGGGGCGTGGCTACAATGAAGCCTGCTGCCCCCGAATCTCGGGACGCGCATGGCCACAATGCACCGTATGGGGCAGCCATCACCCGCCCGACGCGGCACTGTTGCCATGTTGACCATGATGTCACCCACGGCGAGCTGTCAGTACGCCGAGCCAGAGGCTGGCTGGCCCCTTCCCTCGAGGCAGGCGCCTCATTAAGAAGACACGACGGGGTAAGGCTACAGTGATATGCCGCCCAGCGGCGGCACCGTAGCCATGCTTACCACGACGGAGCCCACATCACCAGAGGTGGGGCAATAGTAACCAGCCCCCGACAAGACAAGAAGCCAAGAAGGAGAAGGCAAAGAAGGAGAAAGCTGCTAAGATGACAACTCAAGAGGAGGCATCTGAGTACTTCTTGAAGAACAAGCAAGAGCAACTTAGTTACCTGATTACATCCACCCTGCGGATTGAGAAAGGACTAGACACCCTAACTCAGAACCAGGCAAGCTTAGAGAGAATCATAGAACAAAAGTTCTATGACTTGGATATCAAGGTGACAGAGATTCAGACAGCAGTGGAGCAGCTCCAAGATGATATGTAGGAGAGGAAAGGGAAGACAACCACTGATGCATTTGCCAGAGTGCCACGAGGTCCGAGGTCGTCTGCAGTGCTAGTTCCTGACACAAGAGCAACCGCCTCAGCTCCAGCCGCAGCACCAACCCAACCTGCTCCAGCATCCACTTCAGCTGCAACTCCAACCGCGTCTACGGAAGCCTTCGTCCTTGGAGTGATCCGGACTCCACCACCACCTGAAGATCAAGCCTGAGTGTCGGTTTAGCACTATGCATTTTCTAGGAACTTTTTGGTAACTTGTTGCCAAAGGGGGGGGGGGAAATGTATAGATCATAGGCTTCAAGAGAGAGAGTTGCTTTTCTCTCTTGCTTTTATTTGGTGGTTTTTTAAACATTGTTTGCTTTTGGTCGTGATACTTTGATATGCTTGTGAGACATTAATGATCATGTGTTTGATCATAAGCTACACTTATGCATGCTTGATATATCTTATCTATCTTATGTGGTCATTCACTTTGCCTTGGTGATGAGTGCATGTATTTCATTATTAATCATTTTGAGCGCTCCACAAGATGTATGTGACATGGAAGAGTAACCCATAATTCTAACTTCTTGTGCATTTGCAGTCCAAAGCAAATTTTATATACGCACAAATTAAGGGGGAGCTCTTACTTATCACATACTTCTCAAAGCGACGATGTAATTCATTCTTATTATCATTTGTCGAAGCTTTGATCTATATGTTGTCATCAATTACCAAAAAGGGGGAGATTGAAAGTGCAACTATTCCTAGGTGGCTTTGGTAATTCATAACAACATATAGCTCATTGAGCTAATGCTATTCCAAGATAACTATTTCAGGAAAGCTCAATGATTGGCACGGCATGAATGGTGAAAGTGGAACCCTCAAAATGCTAAGGACAAAGGATTGGCTCAAGATCAAAAGATCAAGACTCTTCATTTTACATTTTAGTGATCCAAGATCACATTGAGTCCATAGAAAAAGCCAATACTATCAAGGAGGGATGAGGTGTTGCTTAATGAGCCCTTTGCTTTATGTGCTTAATGGTATGCTCCAAAATCCTCAACTACTTTCCCACTTCCACAAATGACCTAAACCCTAAGCCAAACTCGGTCATACCGATTCTTTCTATCCGGTGCCACCGAGTTTCATATGTCATAAGCCACTGCCAAAACCCTAGCAAATCGGTTTCACCGATAGGGATCTCGCTCCCACCGAGATGGGATTGCAACCTCTCTGTTTCCTTTTCGTAACTTTTCGGTCTCACCGAAAGAGCGGATTGGTCCCACCGAGATTGCAATGCAAACTCTCTGTTTCCCTTTTGTAACTTTTTGGTTTCACCGAAAGAGCAAATCGGTCCCACCGAGTTTTCCTGACCAACTCTCTGGTTAGCTAATTACCAAATCGGTCTCACCGAGTTTGTGTAATCGGTCTCACCGAGATTACGTTATGCCCAAACCCTAACCATATCGGTCCTACCGAGATGCATGTCAGTCCCATCGAAAATCTCTAACGGTCACTAGGTTTACCTTTTCGGTCCGACCGAGTTTGTTGATTCGGTCCCATCGAGATTGGTAAATTGTGTGTAACGGTTGGATTTTAAGTGGTGGCTATATATACCCCTCCACCTCCTCTTCATTCGTGGAGAGAGCCATCAGAAAACATCTACACTTCCAACCTACATGTTCTGAGAGAGAACCACCTACCCTTGTGTTGAGGTCAAGATATTCCATTCCTACCATATGAATCTTGATCTCTAGCCTTCCCCAAGTTGCTTTCCACTCAAATCTTCTTTCTACCAAATCCAAATCCTGTGAGAGAGAGAGAGAGTTGAGTGTTGGGGAGACTATCATTTGAAGCACAAGAGCAAGGAGTTCATCATCAACACACCATTTGTTACTTCTTGGAGAGTGGTGTCTCCTAGATTGGCTAGGTGTCACTTGGGAGCCTCCGACAAGATTGTGGAGTTGAACCAAGGAGTTTGTAAGGGCAAGGAGATCGCCTACTTCGTGAAGATCTACCGCTAGTGAGGCAAGTCCTTCGTGGGCGATGGCCATGGTGGGATAGACAAGGTTGCTTCTTCGTGGACCCTTCGTGGGTGGAGCCCTCCGTGGACTCGCGCAACCGTTACCCTTCATGGGTTGAAGTCTCCATCAACGTGGATGTAGGATAGCACCACCTATCCGAACCACTGGAAAAACATCCGTGTCTCCAATAGCGTTTGAATTCTCCAAACCCTTCCCTTTACATTCTTGCAAGTTGCATGCTTTACTTTCCGCGGCCTATATACTATTTGCATGCTTGCTTCAATTGTGTGATGATTGCTTGACTTGTCCTAAAGTTGCTAAAATTTGCCAAGAACTAAAATTGGGAAAAGGTTAAGTTTTTATTTGGTCAAGTAGTCTAATCACCCCCCTCTAGACATACTTCCGATCCTACAAGTGGTATCAGAGCTTTGGTCTCCATTTGCTTTGATTCCCATAGTTTTTGGTGGTCATAGCCTTAGTTTCACAACCTAGGAGAGTATGGCATCTAGTGAGGGAAATTATCACCGTAGAGGTCCTTACTTTGATGGTGCTAACTTTGCTAGTTGGAAGCATAAAATGAAAATGCATATTCTTGGACATAACCCTGCCGTTTGGGCTATTGTGTGTGTTGGTTTGCAAGGTGACTTCTTCGATGGGAAAGAACCAAACCGTGAAGCTACCGCGGATGAGTTGAAGATGCTACAATACAACGCTCAAGCTTGTGATATTCTCTTCAATGGATTGTGCCCCGAAGAATTCAACAAAATCAACCGTCTTGAGAATGCAAAGGAAATTTGGGATACTTTGATTGATATGCACAAAGGTACCGACTCCGTCAAGGAATCCAAATTGGATGCGCTTCAAAGTCAACTTGACAAGTTCAAAATGAAGGATGGTGAAGGTGTCGCTGAAATGTACTCTAGGCTTGCTCTCATCACAAATGAGATTGCCGGCTTAGGGAGTGAAGAGATGACCGACAGATTCATCATCAAGAAGATCCTAAGAGCCTTGGATGGAAAATATGATATCGTGTGCACATTGATCCAAATGATGCCCAATTACAAAGATCTCAAGCCAACGGAAGTCATTGGAAGAATTGTTGCTCATGAGATGTCACTCAAGGATAAAGAGGAACTTCACAACAAATCAAGTGGTGCTTACAAAGCCTCATGTGAAGCCCCCACATCATCAAGTGAGAAACAAAACTTCAATGAAGAATTGAGCTTAATGGTGGAGAACTTCAACAAGTTCTACAAGAGTAGAAGCAAAGATAGAAGCTCCAAGTCAAGGTCCTACAATGACAAAAGATCTTCTAGTCGAGAGCGAAACTGCTACAATTGTGGAAGACCCGGACACTATTCCAATGAGTGTACGGCCCCCTACAAGAGAAGAGAAGATTCCCCAAAAAGAAGAAGCAAGAGAGAGGAATCACCATCAAGAGAGAGAAGGAGTAGAGATGATCGTCATGAACGAAGATACTCACGGAGAAGCAAGGATTCAGAAAGAAAGGAAAAATCATCAAGGAGCTACACAAAACAAAGACATCAAGCTCATGTTGGTGAATGGGCATCCGGCTCCGACTCCGACAGCCACTCCGAGAGAAGTTATCACTCCGACTTCGAATATACTCAAGATGAAGGTGTTGCCGGACTAGCACTTGTGTCAACCAACTCCTACGACATATTTGACTCACCAAATGAAGGAATTGGAAGATGCTTCATGTCCAAAGGTCTTAAGGTAACTCACCCTGAGTATGTTGATTTTAATAGTGATGAAGATGACTTGTTAGGTGATGATGATTTACTTGTTGACAACTCAAGTGATGAATCCTATGATGAAACGTCAATTAATCATGCTAAAATGAATGACAATGATAAGGAGAAAATTGAGGCTCTAACTAAAGAACTAAACACTCTTAAGTTAGCTCATGAAACTATCTTCGAAGATCATTGAGAACTTTTAAGGGCTCATGAGAAGTTACGCTTTGGAAAGCTCAATCTTGAGCAAGAGCATGAGTTTTTAAAGGCAATCAATGATGATCTCCGCAAGAAAAGTTCTTCTTACATTGCCAAACATTCACTCTTATCCACTTACATGCCTCAAGTCAAGTCTAGTAACAAGAACAAGAAAGATTCTTCCTCTAGTAGTAACAATGATCATGTTAAATCCAATATTGTTGCTTCTAGTAGTTCTCTTGATTCCACTAATGATTCTCTTAGCCAAGTTACACTTGAGCAAGAAAATAGCATATTGAAGGAAATCATAGAGAAAGGAGTGTACAAAAGCCTTGCCGGAAGTAAGCAATTCGAGGAGATTGTACGCAAGCAAGGAAGGCACCGGAAGAATCAAGGTGTTGGTTTTGAACGAAAGTTCAATGCCAATGGAGTTGAGTGGGAAGAAGATCAATACCCCAAGACAAAGTTTGTTCCTCAACAAGAGAAGTATGATCCTACTTCTTTCAAGGGGACACAAACTCAAGATGATCTTCCACCTCAAGACTACAAGCAAAAAGGCAAGGACAAGCTTCAAGAGGAAATAGATGCATTTGAAGAAGCTCCTAAGACCTTAGTCAAGTGGATTCCCAAGACTACTTCAAGTTCCACTTCATCAAGTACGACTACAACTCCAAGGATTCCCATCAAGATGGTGTGGATCCAAAAGAAGAAGAACTAGAGAGTTCTTGAGGGTGACTCTGCCAACATACTTCACTCTTATCATTTTGGCAAGAACAAGTGCAATCAACTTCCACATCTTGCACTAGTTCAAGGAGTCACAAACCCTCTTGTTGGTAAGTCAAGGGACAAGGTAACCTAAAAGCTTTCATAGACATCATCTTGTATGTGCATCACTCTATGTCTATGGAAATATTTGTTTGTTCCTTGTGGGACTAACCCATGTAGGTATTGAAAGTGCAATTCACTCAAGAGGATAGCTCCAAGTGATCTACATCAACATTGAGCATCCACATCTTCAACATCTACATGAAGTCATCATCGACAAAACCCAAGGTTAGTTCATCCCTTTTAGGGGGGATATCACATCTAGGGGGAGCTTTACTCTAAGACTTGAGCTAAAGCAACTCTAATGATGTGAACACAATAATGCTTTATGTAAAAGTGGTAACCCCACTTGAGCTTAAACGATGAGTATGACCTATGATCAAATGTTCTCATTTGACTCCTAAGTCAATATACTCATATATAGATGACCTAGTCATCGCCAATTGCTTGATAGATGCTAGAATTGGTTGTGCATGCTTTGTCACATATTTCAATTGCCCTTTTATTGTGTGAGCATGTTGGTTGCATATTTTACTCATTCAAGGACATCCACTTGTTGTTTTGATTGTCTGGCTTTATCTTTTCATTTGCCAAGTGGATGGACAAGAATGCCTAAGAACCCCCTCTAGCTATCTATGCTTTTCTCGTCTCAAACTCTATTCACGCTACATCACAAAATTGATCAAGTCAAATTCGAACCACTCTGTGTGAGGAGCACTCGGAGTCCCCGATTCGTCATAGACTTAAACTTCCAAAACCTCTTTGTGATTCTCGGTCTGACCGATACCCCACTTTTGGTCTTACCGAGATCATTAAGTTGATCCAAGTTTTCAATCTCGGTGCAACCGATTTGAACCATTCGGTCACACCAAGTTGCAATAACTGAGTACAGTTTTGCATCTCGGTGCCACCGAGTTGTTCCACTCGGTCACACCGACAGGGTCGGGCTATATATAGACACGGGCAAAATTTTGGAAATTTCTCCGAACCCCTTCGCCCGCGGCATAGCTCGCTCTGCCGACGTTGTCTCCGGATCGTCTCCTCGCCGCCAGCCGCCTCCAGTCGCTGGTCTCCGTCACCGTCAACGGAAATCAACCCCGCCGTTGTCGCCATAGCGAGTCTCCGCCGAACTAGGGTATGGACTCGATCTTTGTGCTATTCCTAATCCGATTCCTAGCACATTGTGATCATAATGATTCTTGCCACGTTTGATAAACTTCTATCCAGTCAATGAACTCATAGATTAGGTTTGATTCGAAAATTTTAGGGTTAGGTTTCCGCCGAAACCATCTCGGACCCACCGAGTTGAAAAACTCAGTCGCACCGATTTGGCTTATGCCATTGCACAGTGAGACTCGGTCTGACCGAGTGTTACTAATCGGTGAGACCGATTTTGGAACTTTGTGAAACCCTAGCAGTCTCGGTGCCACCGAACTATGACTCGGTCTGACCGAGTTCACTAGTTTAGGTTCCAAAAACTGCTTTGGTATCACCGAGTTTAGAAATCGGTAGATCCAAGATGCTTTTTGTGGGAAACTAAAACTAAGTTTTTGAATCATTCTTTTGCAAAAATCTCTGGATTTTGTGATGCTCATCCACTCTACCTCATCTATAAACTATTCACAGGGTCAGCACTCAGCAGTCAACTTGTTCATTATGTCAGACCAAAGTGATAGTCAGAATTTGTCAGAGCAGCCAGTGCAAATGAGTGAGGGCACTAGTCCCTCCAGTTCCTCAGGAGCACCCCTAGCAATCTGCCAAAAGCTGCCACAAGATAGAGAAAGAAGAAAACCTCAGATTCAGAGGATGAAGATTATGTGGCAGAGGAAGAAGCAACTTCCAAGAGAGTTGTGCTGAAAAAGGAATATGGCTCAGCTGCAGCCAACAAGCCAGGTATGCACAAGAAGGCACCAGCTAGAAGAGTTCCTACCTCCAAGCCTAGGAAGGCTGCACCTGAGGAAACTATGAAGTTCACTATGGAATCTGAAGAAGAGGATATTGTCCAGGGCAAGAAAAAGAAGAGAGCTAGAACTACCACTGCCAGAGTTATTGGCAAGCCCACTATGAGGAAAGATTCTTCTGATGGAGAAGAAGAAGAGGAAGAAGAGGGTGCTGCACCAGCACCTAAGGCACCCAAGCTGATGGGTGATGCCATAAGATCAGGGGCAGCTGCACCCAAGCCTAAGGAAGCTCCCAAGACTGCTTCCAAGGCTAAGCCAGCTCCAAAGCCAAAACCCAAGAGGAATACAAGAAGCATCCCAGCTGCTGAGAAGAACAAGGCCCCAATGCCTGAAACTGCTGAAGAAGAGGAAGGCCAAGTGCTGAGAAAATTGAAGCCCAAGATCCCAGACCACAATGATGCTCATCTTATGGCTGAGGATATGAAAATCAGGAGAGACTCTGGACTGAGAAAGTGGAGAGCTGAGGATACCTATGCTATCAGGAGGAGGACTGCTGTTGACTACAGGTTCCACACTAAGGAACAACAGGACTTCTATGAGACAGTCTTGTTAGACAAGAAGCCAATTGTATGTGACATGAGATGGGTCAACTGGGAATATATCAAGGACAACGAAGAGCACTACCCTGGAGTGCAGGACAGCTTCAAGGCATGTGGAGTAGCAGACTTTGTTGGGCAAAAGCTCACAAAGCGGAATGAGGAGCTTATTATGCAGTTCTACTCCACAGCACATTTTTACCCAGATGGAAGGATTGTTTGGATGTCTGAGGGTACAAGGTACCAATCTACAGTTGCTGAGTGGGCACAGCTTATCAATGCCCCAGAGGAGAATGAAGATGACTTGGATGTCTATTCCAAGAAAAAGATGGATCACAACTCCATGGCAAATATGTACAAGGAGATTCCAACAGATGTCTGTAAAACACTTGCTGTCAGGTCTACCTACGATCAACTGGATCCTTAGGCACACACTTTTGCCCAAGTCTGGAGATCACAGGATGATCAGAGGTCATGCCATTAACTTGCTACATATCTTTGATGTGCCTCAGAAATTCAAGGTCATGAGCCTCATAGTAGAGACTATCAAGAGGACTGCAGCAGATCAGAAGAGGAGCTATGGTTATGCCCCTCAGATCCAGATGTTGATTAACTCAAGGATGGGCACAGACACATACTTGCTGGACAAGGAACATTTGCCTATCTATCCAGATTTCGAGGACAACCAAGTTGTGATGACCAAAGATGAACCATCTTCAGCCCATGCACAAGCCAAGAAGGAGAAGGCAAAGAAGGAGAAAGCTGCTAAGATGCCAACTCAAGAGGAGGCATCTGAGTACTTCTTGAAGAACAAGCAAGAGCAGCTTAGTTACTTGATTACATCCACCCTGCGGATTGAGAAAGGACTAGCCACCCTAACTCAAAACCATGCAAGCTTAGAGAGAATCGTAGAACAAAAGTTCTATGACTTGGATATCAAGGTGACAGAGATTCAGACTGCAGTGGAGCAGCTCCAAGATGATATGCAGGAGAGGAAAGGGAAGACAACCACTGATGCATTTGCCAGAGTGCCACGAGGTCCGAGGTCGTCTGCAGTGCCAGTTCCTGACACAAGAGCAACCGCCTCAGCTCCAGCCGCAACACCAACCCAACCTGCTCCAGCATCCACTTCAGCTCCAACTCCAACCGCGTCTATGGAAGCCTTCGTCCTTGGAGTGATCCGGACTCCACCACCACCTGAAGATCAAGCCTGAGTGTCGATTTAGCACTATTCATTTTCTAGGAACTTTTTGGTAACTTGTTGCCAAAGGGGGAGAAAATGTATAGATCATAGGCTCAGAGAGAGAGAGAGTTGCTTTTCTCTCTTGCTTTTATTTGGTGGTTTTTTAAACATTGTTTGCTTTTGGTCGTGATACTTTGATATGCTTGTGAGACATTGATGATCATGTGTTTGATCATAAGCTACACTTATGCATGCTTGATATATCTTATCTATCTTATGTGGTCATTCACTTTGCCTTGGTGATGAGTGCATGCATTTCATTATTAATCATTTTGAGCGCTCCACCAAGATGTATGTGACATGGAAGAGTAACCCATAATTCTAACTTCTTGTGCATTTGCAGTCCAAAGCAAATTTTATATATGCACAAATTTAGGGGGAGCTCTTACTTATCACATACTTCTCAAAGCGACGATGTAATTCATTCTTATTATCATTTGTCGAAGCTTTGATCTATATGTTGTCATCAATTACCAAAAAGGGGGAGATTGAAAGTGCAACTATTCCTAGGTGGCTTTGGTAATTCATAACAACATATAGCTCATTGAGCTAATGCTATTCCAAGATAACTATTTCAGGAAAGCTCAATGATTGGCACGGCATGAATGGTGAAAGTGGAACCCTCAAAATGCTAAGGACAAAGGATTGGCTCAAGATCAAAAGATCAAGACTCTTCATTTTACATTTTAGTGATCCAAGATCACATTGAGTCCATAGAAAAAGCCAATACTATCAAGGAGGGATGAGGTGTTGCTTAATGAGCCCTTTGCTTTATGTGCTTAATGGTATGCTCCAAAATCCTCAACTACTTTCCCACTTCCACAAATGACCTAAACCCTAAGCCAAACTCGGTCATACCGATTCTTTCTATCCGGTGCCACCGAGTTTCATATGTCATAAGCCACTGCCAAAACCCTAGCAAATCGGTTTCGACGATAGGGATCTCGCTCCCACCGAGATGGGATTGCAACCTCTCTGTTTCCTTTTCGTAACTTTTCAGTCTCACCGAAAGAGCGGATTGGTCCCACCGAGATTGCAATGCAAACTCTCTGTTTCCCTTTTGTAACTTTTCGGTTTCACCGAAAGAGCAAATCGGTCCCACCGAGTTTGCCTGACCAACTCTCTGGTTAGCTAATTACCAAATCGGTCTCACCGAGTTTGTGTAATCGGTCTCACCGAGATTACGTTATGCCCAAACCCTAACCATATCGGTCCTACCGAGATGCATGTTAGTCCCACCGAAAATCTCTAACGGTCACTAGGTTTACCTTTTCGGTCCGACCGAGTTTGTTGATTCGGTCCCACCGAGATTGGTAAATTGTGTGTAACGGTTGGATTTTAAGTGGAGGCTATATATACCCCTCCACCTCCTCTTCATTCGTGGAGAGAGCCATCAGAAAACATCTACACTTCCAACCTACATGTTCTGAGAGAGAACCACCTACCCTTGTGTTGAGGTCAAGATATTCCATTCCTACCATATGAATCTTGATCTCTAGCCTTCCCCAAGTTGCTTTCCACTCAAATCTTCTTTCTACCAAATCCAAATCCTGTGTGTGAGAGAGAGAGTTGAGTGTTGGGGAGACTATCATTTGAAGCACAAGAGCAAGGAGTTCATCATCAACACACCATTTGTTACTTCTTGGAGAGTGGTGTCTCCTAGATTGGCTAGGTGTCACTTGGGAGCCTCCGACAAGATTGTGGAGTTGAACCAAGGAGTTTGTAAGGGCAAGGAGATCGCCTACTTCGTGAAGATCTACCGCTAGTGAGGCAAGTCCTTCGTGGGCGATGGCCATGGTGGGATAGACAAGGTTGCTTCTTCGTGGACCCTTCGTGGGTGGAGCCCTCCGTGGACTCGCGCAACCGTTACCCTTCGTGGGTTGAAGTCTCCATCAACGTGGATGTAGGATAGCACCACCTATCCGAACCATGGGAAAAACATCCGTGTCTCCAATAGCGTTTGAATTCTCCAAACCCTTCCCTTTACATTCTTGCAAGTTGCATGCTTTACTTTCCGCTGCCTATATACTCTTGGCATGCTTGCTTGAATTGTGTGATGATTGCTTGACTTGTCCTAAAGTTGCTAAAATCTGCCAAGAACTAAAATTTGGAAAAGGTTAAGTTTTTATTTGGTCAAGTAGTCTAATCACCCCCCCTCTAGACATACTTCCGATCCTACAAGTAGGCCTATATAAACCCCCAGGGCGCCCATGCAAGGGAGACCTTTTTCTTTGAGGCGTTTTAGACAACGCAGCGAGGGAGGAAGAAACCTAGCCTTGCCCTTCTTCTTCCTCCCCCCAAACAGCTCAAGGAGCCTCTTGTAGCTACTTGTTGATCTAGTGACCATGCGGAGACCCCGCAGAGCAGCAGTAGGGGTGTTATCTCCACGGAGAGCCCCGAAGCTGGGTAAGATCCACCGGCGTGCATGTCTTCGCCTTATCATGTTTCCAGGCACCGGTGACGTTTTATTGGCTCCCACAATGATAAGCCATCCGTTGGCATATGTCGCACCAACCACCCGACAACGCGCAAGAACAAGACCACAACACCAAGATCAAATCAAGGCACGAGGGATCAATTCTTTGATGGACCAACATGCAGATCAAGAAGACCAAGACCAGCCAGAGAAAGAAGATACCTCTCCAAGAAGAACCTCCCTTGCTGGGCAAGCGAGCCTGGCAAGGTTGGGGTTGCCCCGGAAGCGGGCCTCCGAAGATCACCTCGGTAGGCCTGCTAGGGCTCACGGAGGCAAACCACTCCACCTCACCACCCCGCAGTGATGCACGTCATCAACCAGTGCGGTGTCAAGCTCCAAAGTGACTAAGTGGCTGCCCTTTGCCACATGGCAGCCACTTCCTACAGAACATACCTCCAAGCGACACCCATCCTGAGACGTGTCAAGCAAGCAGGCGCGAAGCTGGCAAAATAGCCCGGCAGGGCCATCCGGGCGAGCTGTGATGTGACACTGAGCGGCGCATTTAATGTGCTGTGTCAGCCTGTAGAGTTAGGTTGATAGCACTGTTTGCTATCTAATCAGTATGTAAAGACTGATTTTCCATTGTGGTGACCCCTTGACCTATAAAAGAGGCCAATGGCAACTGTAGAAAGGATTCGGACCCCCTCACACTCCTACGCACGTAGCCACTCTCGCGCCGCAGCAACCTTGTCGGGCAAGAGCGCTGCGCTTTTCCACCATCAATCCACCAAAGTAGGAGTAGGGTTTTACGCCTCATGGTGGCCCAAACCTAGGTAAAACTGCTCGTGTGATCTCTGCCGTGCTGTGTTACACTTCTCTGCTCTTTGTGCAACATGCCCATCCCCCCGCCGAAGCAAAAGTGTCTCTTTGGCCGCATAGGTGGCCGTGGTTTCCCATGACATCTTTGGCGCGCGAGGTAGGGGGATCACTTTGCACATACCCAAGAGCGTGAGCAACGCGTCATCTTCACCGCCTTTTTCATCATCACCAGCTCCATCAGCAACGTCATTTCTTAATGAAATTTGAGAAAAGGCGAAGAAGGACAAAGCCGGAGCGGGAGAGCGACCTCGCTCCCCCTCCGGCCCTGTCCGAATCCCACCACCTCCTTCCGTCGCAGCGGCAACATTGACGGAAGCCAACAAATAAGGTGACGAGACCGCTCCGGGCAGATCAGGCAGCATGAATGCGGCATGAGCCCCATTCGGGGAAGGGGGCGATGCGCAAATGTGCAGGGTTTTTCTCTCTCTCTATCACTCGCACTTTTTTGACAATCGAGCCGCTCTGGTTTCTAGCACCGTCAACGTTGATGAGCCCACGCGAAACTCAGTTCAGCATTTACCCTACTTAGGGAAATCCTGAGTAGAGTGCCGATGCGAATCTACTGACCGATGCCCCGGCAAACGCGCTCCGGCAAGGTCGTCCGTGTTTGGCGTGACTTTTGTGCCGATAGCCGTTGGATTGTTCAGAAAATGTGGAGGAAAGGAGGGAGAAACCCATCATGCCCGCTTCGTCGCCAACAAGAAATATATGATTTAGACCGACCCCTGCCGGGGGTCGGAAATTGATAAACATGCGACACCATCCTTCCCGAAGCTTACGAGCCCAACAAGTGACCGCAGTTGAAAGGAACGGGTGGGGACATAGACAAAAGCTAAGTTCATGCTATCTTTGTGTTAATTACAGATTCTTTGGATTTGAATGCTTTTTTATCCCTTGAGTACCGAAGTGTTTGTATGATGAAATCTTTCACATAAAGGTACCTCTGTTAGATTCTTGTCTGCACCCTCGTTCCATCCAGAGCCAGATCACGAAACGAGTGGCTGCATCGGAAAACTACTGAGGAAAAACCTGCCGGAACGCATTCACGCCAAGATAATTGCTGAGGGCCAGACCCTCACGACCATTGCGGCAATATGATACCGGCAGGCAACCTAAATGTGCATAGAGAATAATCATCCAGACATTGTATGGGTAACACTCAAAAGGGATAAACATGCAATTCAGATTAAGCAAAATTACCAAGCTCCGCATAAATCATAGATAGAATGAAGTCTAAACACAGGACATGCGTCATTGTTTTGATTACACGAAAGCACAACAGCGAGAATAATTCAAGGACGGGCCTGCCGGCCTCATACGACAAGAACCCTGTCAGCGAGGGGAGTGGCCTTCTCCTCAGCAGCAGAAACGCCAGCACCCCGTGTCGGCTTCCTGAAACCATCAGCGAGGTCGAGGTCTGGGTGGAGACAAGCGATGTTTCTCAGAACCATGAAGAGGGAGTTGCGGGCAAGCCTATGAGATTCAGCCTCGAAGCAGCCAGCTCTTCCCTCCTCATGGGTCTTCAGCTTGGCAATTAACTCATTGAAGAAAATCCCCAGCTTAGCACTGGGGGCCTCCTGCTTGCTAGCTAAGTAGACCGGCCCCTTCATGCCCATCGCCGCGGTCTGAGCAGTAAGGCGATCGGCAATGTAGACCAAGCTTTTGATCCAAAGGTCAACTTGATCAGAGTGGTTCTTCAACTTATCCTCTGCGTCCTTCCGGAGGTGCCTTGCGGTGTCCAGATCCTTTGACAGATGCTACTCGCGGGCCTCGATGGATTCCATTAAGCTCTCCAAGGAGCCGATCATGGCTTTCAGATCTTCAATGGTGCCGTTGACAGCTTCAAGGCCATGGCTCTTGGAGGAGAGCCGCGATTGTGTGTCCTTTAGAAGGAACTCTGCTTTCTGTGCCTCCTCCTTGAGGACCGAGACCTCCTAGGCGCTCCTGGCAAGCTTCTCCGTCAGCTCAGCCACTTGCCGGTTAAGATCTGCCTTGGCGATAGAGGCAGTAGAGTTCTATAGTGAGGGCGTCAAAGCAGCCTTGTGCTTGACCTCAAGTTCCTTGGTGCGCTACTGCACGAGTATCTCCAGATCATCGTCCTCGGCGCGGAGAGTGGCTTCGAGCTTCTCCCCCTGGAGGGCGATATCCTGCTCCCTGGCGTCCAGAATTGCCTTGCCTTCGCCAGGTGAACCTCTCGAGCGATGACATCCTCCCTCGTTATCGAGAGTGTCTCCTGCTACCTCAAGAGGACTTGAAACTTCTTGCCATGCCAGTCACATAGCTCAACTCCTTTTTCCTTCAGCTTCTGGTCCACCTTGTTGGCGGACTGTCGTTGCTCCTTGATCTGCTGCCACTTTTGGCTATGCCGCTCCCACATCTCTTTGAGACCCGCCACCACAGACTCCATGAAGGACAAGTCCATGGCGACGGCGATGGAGTCGTCCACCTCTTCAACTCCTTGGTACAACGATGACAGTATGCACTGAAGCTCCTCATCGAGTTCCATGCTCGTCGGCACTGACGAGCTAGGGGCTCCATGTCCGGGCTGCACAAGCACCAATGCCAGGTTGCTTGACGAAGATGGTGAGACATCCGTCGAGGCGCCAAATGAGGGAAGGGGGCCCATGGTTTGGAGGGGTATCTTCTCTTCGACCACAACCCCCGTCCCTGATGTGCTACCAAGGGTTTTCTCGGACTCCTTCAGGAATCCTAGAGCACCCCCATCAGCATGATACTGTCCCTCCGTGGCGGCAATCTTGGCGGCCTCCTTGGCAGCATCCTTCCCTATGATGGCCACCTCCACCAGCAAATCTGTCTCTTCGCTCAAAGGGGCTGCGTGTAGATCCAATGATCAATGACAAGGGTACGGAGTCAGGAATAAGAAGCAAACAGATAAGAGAAAGCACGAGAAGAAAAGTAGGTAAGTTACCCGGAGAGGCTTGCCGGGCAGGAAGTTCAGTTTCCCCGACAACATCAGCTGCTTGGCCAGGATTGTCGTCTCCTCCCTCAGGAGCCACGGCACCGCCCTGGAGGGATTCTTCTGAGGGAACCCTTGGCGGGATCCATCGATTCTATCAATGTGCGGGGTAGGTCCCTCCTGGAGGGGCTCAGCTTGAGCGGTTCCCTCCCATCCTTTGTCCTCAATGGAGGGGAGCTCTCCACCGTCATCCTCGGCAGGAGGAATCTCCTCTGTGCCTTCGGCCAGGGGCTGAGCTATGGGTTTGGTGCCGGAGCACTCGTGCTACTCCTGCCGGGCATGTTAATTCCACCATCGTCGGTGGCTCTGTGCGTTTGAGCTTCCTGGACCGGTGGACGAGGGTCTCCGTCTCCTCCTCCTCCTCCCTGTCGGCAACAACAAGCAAGATCAGTTGACAGATACAAGCAGGCACACTGAAGATAATACAAGAGAAGGAGAGAAAGAGGGAACAATCTCCCTTACTCTTCGTCAATAAGCATGGAATTCAGCTCGAAGTCCATACGCGATGAGGGCGCCCTACTCCTCTTCTGGGGTGGAGGGGCGGAGCTCTTTGGCGGCTCCTAGACCTGCCGGTGCGTGGGAGGCTCCGATGAAGACAAGCTCTACGAAGAGCTCGAACTCGGCTAAGCGCTGGGGTCGTCCTCCATGGCTCTCGGCTGCTTGGCGGGAGGGGCCCTGGCCCCAGAGAGTCAAGGAGAATGCCAGCGCACAGCTTCGGGGATGTTGATCTTGGAGGTGGTCTCCTTCGACCTCTTGGCGGCGGGTGCAGGATCGGGGCCTACCACTCCCCACCGCCTGTTTGCAAGGGCGTGGGTCTAAGACTGGCTCGGGGGCTTGAGGGACTTCTGCAAGCCACTCCTTCCAAGGTTCGACCACCTCCTCCACCTCTTCTTCCTCTAGAGCCTCCGATGCTGCAACATATAGAGCCTCGATCCCGGAAGGCCCATCCCCGGCAGGCTCTCCTCCGTCATGCTCTTCCCTGGAAGCCTCTTCCGAGGCTTGCGTCTCACCCTTGCCATGGGAAGAGCTCTCATCCCCAGCTTTCCCTCTTCCCTTTCCTGCCTTCCCGGCCTTCACCGCTGCTGCGGCTTGGGATGCCCTGTCTTCCTCAAGCCGCTTCTTAATATACGCCACCTCCACCGTGGAGCTGCGTTTGTACATTTTAGCCTCCACCTTAGTGACCCTTTCTACTCAGGTGGAGGACCATGCAAGCTCTTCATCAAAGGAGGGTAACTGCCAGTCACCCGAGACTCCGTGGGTGTTCCAATCTGGCATCCACTTCAGAATCTGATCCCTGGCAATGTTGATGTTCAGTGGGATGATGTTTGCCGGCAGCTTGAACAGCCCGAAGCGGCCAAATAGTTGATCGCACAACCAGGCATGGCCATAAACTATCAGGTTATTGGCCAGGCCAGGGAGCAACCTCATCCTATCCCCAGCATCCCCATTCTCCCAGGAGAATTTGTCCCTTTTCTGTAGAGGAGCAATGCGATTGAGGAGGAAATCTGCCCCTACATGCTCGACGGTCAACCCGACAGTCTTTAGGGGGGGGGGGTAATCCTGTTTATTGTCGGGTGGAGCCTGTCCTTAGTAAGGCCGAATGCCCTCCAGACATTGTCGCGCTCGAGGCATTGTGTCCATGCCTGGCAGAACTCTGGAGCCTTGTCATCCTGAATCCAACACCAATCTCCCCTCCACTCCTTCCATCTGTTGAGCTGTTGACCAGAGATGTATTCCCATTTCTCCCTTGGCACTATCCATGGCATCCAGCTTATATTGCCGGAATGGTGGCTCTTGTTCTCCACCCGTGGGACGAAGTAGTGCCTGAACAGGTCCACATTGGGGGCAACCCCGACAAAATTCTCGCACAAATGGGCAAAGATCGCCATGCACGCCAGTACATTTGGCGTAAAATCCAAGACATTGAATCCATATATTGCCATCATCGCCTCAAGGAAATCGGAGAAGGGAGGGCAGAGGCTGCAGATGAAATATGCGCATAAAAATTTGTATGAACCTAGCAAATCCTCCTCTCCCTCACCAAAACCATGGGAGCGCCATTCCCCTTCGGGACCTCCCTCCCCCACAAGTATCCATACCTTGCCTGCAGTACGCTTCCATTGAGATTCGACGGGGAGAAGACGACGTCTCCCCTTCACTTCTTGTCTAGCTCAGTCGCCCTCTTGCTCCCCTTGACAGCCTCCGCCTTCGTGACGGTCATCCACTGCCCCCTAGCAGTGGGTTTCTTCCCCATATCCCCTGAGATACGATGGGAGAACATGAAGGAAGTCAGAAGGGGATCGGCGCCGAATGTGGGCGAAGGGAGCGGTCGGTTGCTTGGCTTGCGGAGGAAGATGATGAGGAGGCGAGGCAGACGATGAATGAGCAGTACCTTTCCACGTTTCCCCCTCTTTAGGGAAATGGTGTGGAAGAGGGCGCGGCTCTTCAGAAAAGTATTAACTGCTATAGTCCCATGCTCCCACGCCCTGTAGTAATTATGCGAAGTGGACCTTGGACTGACCGGTCATCATGACGAACCACCATGCGCGCAGCCTTCTCCTGCCACGTGTCCATGCACTGTTTGGGGCCTGACCCAACGTGCCCCGCAAAACGTATGGCTTAGGCCCGGGGGCTTATGTCGGGGTACACAAACAGGAGTGTATGTTTTCCCCTGACTTATGCATGGGCGGTGAGCCAACTGGCGCAAGAACAAGACCACAACACCAAGATCAAATCAAGGCATGAGGCATCAATTCTTTGATGGACCAACTTGCAGATCAAGAAGACCAAGACCAGCCAGAGAAAGAAGATACCTCTCCAAGAAGAACCTCCCATGCCGGGCAAGCGAGCCTGGCGAGGTTGGAGTTGCCTCGGAAGCGAGCCTCCGAAGGTTGCCCTGGCAGGCCTGCCTGGGCTCACGGAGGCAAACCACTCCACCTCATCACCCTGCAGCGACGCACATTGTCAATTAGTGCGGTGTCAAGCTCCAAAGTGACTAAGTGGATGCCCTCTGCCACATGGCAGCCACTTCCTATAGAAAATACCTCCAAGCAATAGCCGTCCTGAGATGTGTCAAGCAAGCAGGCGCGAAGCTGGTAAAACGGCCTGGGAGGGCCTGCCGGGTGAGCTGTGACGTGACACTCAGTGGCACATTTAATGCGCTCTATCAGCCTGCACAGTTAGGTAAGATAGCACTGTTTTCTATGTAATCAGTACGTAAAGACTGATTTGCCATTGTGGTGCCCCCTTGACCTATAAAAGGAGGCCCATGGCAATCGTAGAAAGGATTCGGACCCCATCACACTCATACCCACGTAGCCACTCTCGCCCCGCAGCAACCTTGCCGGGCAAGAATGTTGCACTTTTCCACCATCAATCTACCAAAGTAGGAGTAGGGTTTTACGCCTCATGGCGGCCCGAACCTGGGTAAAACTGCTCCTGTGATCTCTACTGCGCTGTGTTATGCTTCTCCGCTCTTTGTGCAACGTGCCAATCCCCTCGTCGAACCAAAAGGGGCTCTTTGGCCCCATAGGTGGTCGTGGTTTCCCACGACAATGACTGATGGTGGTTGACATTCTATTCATGGTGCTTTCCGTAAATTGCTTGCTAGGTATGATGTTAACCAAAGAATTTCTCCATATCACCCTCGGTCTAGTGGTCAAGTAGAATTAAGTTATAGGGAAATAAACTGATCTTGCAAAAGACTATTAATAGATCTAGCAAGAATTGGTCTAAGAAACTTGATGATGCACTATGGTCTTATAGATCTGCTTATAAAAATCCTATGGGTATGTCTCCATATAAAATGATTTATGGAAAAGCATGTCACTTACTGAGGGAGTCCTGGATTAGGGGGTGTCCGGATAGCTGGACTATACCTTTAGCTGGACTCCTGGACTATGAAGATACAAGATTGAAGACTTCGTCCCATGTCCGGAAGGGACTTTCCTTGGCGTGGAAGGCAAGCTTGGCGATACAGATATGTAGATCTCCTACCATTGTAACCGACTCTATGTAACCCTAACCCTCTTCGGTGTCAATATAAACCGGAGGGTTTTAGTCCGTAGGATAGAAGAACAATCATACCATAGGCTAGCTTCTAGGGTTTGACCTCCTTGATCTCGTGGTAGATCTACTCTTGTACTACCCATATCATCAATATTAATCAAGCAGGACGTAGGGTTTTACCTCCATCAAGAGGGCCCGAACCTGGGTAAAACATCGTGTCCCTCGTCTCCTATTACCATCCGCCTAGACGCACAGTTCGGGACCCCCTACCCGAGATCCGCCGGTTTTGACACCGACATTGGTGCTTTCATTGAGAGTTCCTCTGTGTCGTCACTTTTAGGCCCGATGGCTCCTCCGATCATCAATAGCGATGCAGTCCAGGGTGAGACTTTTCTCCCCGGACAGATCTTCATCTTCGGCGGCTTCGCACTGCGGGCCAATTCGCTTGGCCATCTGGAGCAGGTCGAAAGCTATGCCCCTGGCCATCAGGTCAGATTTGGAAGCTTAAACTATACGACTGACATCCGTGGGGACTTGATCCTCGACGAATTCGAGCCACTGCCAAGCGCGCTGCACTGTCACGATGGGCATGATCTAGCTCTGCCGCCGAACAGTGCCCTGGAGGCCGCACCCGCATCGGCTTCGACACTTAATTCGAAGCCAACAGCGCCGATCGAGGATGGGTGGTTGGACGCCGCCTCGGGGGCTGCGATCCCAACGGCGATCGTGCCGAACACCAGCCCCGCGCTCCGTGAGGCTCGTGACTCCAAGGAGCCGGACTTCTATCCGGACTCCGAGCCCTCCGCGCCCCTGCCGATCGAATCCGATTGGGCGCCGATCATGGAGTTTACCGCTGCGGACATCTTTCAGCACTCTCCCTTCGGCGATATCCTGAAGTCACTAAAGTCTCTCTCTTTATCAGGAGAGCCCTGGCCGGGCTACGGTCAGCAAGCTTGCGATACGGACGATGAAGAAATTCGAAGCCCACCCACCACCCACTTTGTAGCCACTTTCGACGATCTAACCGACATGCTCGACTTCGACTCCGAAGACACCAATGGTATGGACGCCGATGCAGGAGACGATCAAGTTCCAGCGCCTATGGGGCACTGGAAAGCCACCTCGTCATATGACATATATATGGTGGACACCCCAAAAGAAGGAGATGGCGATGGAACAACGGAGGATGACCCCTCCAAGAAACAGCCCAAGCGCCGGCGTCAGCGGCGCCACTCAAAATCCCGCCAAAGCAAAAACGGTGATTCCGGCACGGGAGATAATAATACTCCGGAGAGTGCCGAAGAAAACCCCATCCAGCAAGATTCAGCAGAGGAGGATGGAGAAGCCAGCCCTCATGATAGAGCGGCAGACAGAGAGGTCGAGGACGATAATTATGTGCCTCCCTTCGAAGACGAGGCAAGCCTCGACGACGATGAATTCGTCGTGCCAGAGGATCCCGTCGAGCAAGAGCGTTTTCAACGCAGGCTTATGTCCATGGCAAGCAGCCTCAAGAAAAAACAGCAACAACTTAGAGCTGATCAAGATTTGCTAGCCGACAGATGGACTGAAGTCCTTGCGGCCGAAGAGTATGAACTCGAACACCCCTCCAAGAGCTACCCCAAGCGCAGGTTGCTACCCCGATCAGAGGAGGAAGCACCTAAACCTGCATCACCAGCACATGATAAGGCCGACCGGCCACCTCATGGCCGCGACAGAGAGGCCTCTCGGCCCTCCACTCAAGCCGCACCCCGACGCCGCTCAAAACATACCAAGGCACAGGAAAATGCGCCAGACCTGCGTGATATATTGGAGGACAACGCAAGGCAAACATGATCGATCTACGGATCGCGTGGGCGCCCCATGACTCGAGACGATAACCGTCACGCCGGATACAGCAAATCCGATAGGGCCGAACACAACAGACAAAGCTCATTTGAGCTACGTCGTGATATAGCCAAGTACAGAGGCGCCACACACCCACTATGCTTCACAGATGAAGTAATGGATCATCAAATCCCCGAGGGTTTCAAACCCGTAAACATCGAATCATATGATGGCACAACAGATCCTGCGGTATGGATCTAGGACTATCTCCTTCATATCCATATGGCCCGTGGCGACGATCTACACGCCATCAAATACCTCCCACTCAAGCTTAAAGGACCAGCTCGACATTGGCTTAACACCTTGCCAGCAGAATCAATCAGTTGTTGGGAGGACCTGGAAGCCGCATTCCTTGACAATTTCCAGGGCACTTATGTGCGACCACCAGACGCCGATGACCTAAGCCACATAATTCAGCAGCCAGAGGAATCGACCAGGCAATTCTGGACACGGTTCCTAACAAAGAAAAATCAAATAGTCGACTGTCCGGACGCAGAGGCCCTAGCAGCCTTCAAGCACAATATCCGTGACGAGTGGCTTGCCCGGCACCTTGGACAGGAAAAGCCGAAATCTATGGCAGCACTCACGACACTCATGGCCCGCTTTTGCGCGAGAGAGGACAACTGGCTTGCTCGTAGAAACAATATGACCAAGAACCCTGGTAATTCGGAACCAGAGACAATAGTGGCAGGTCGCGTCGCAACAAGCAGAAGCGCCGCATTAACGGCGACAATGCTGAGGATACGGCAGTTAATGCCGGATTCAAAGGCTATAAATCCAGTTAGCGGAAAAACCCATTCAAAAGAAATACTCAGGGCCCGTCCAGTCTGGACCGAATACTCGACCGCTTGTGCCAGATACATGGCACCCCCGTAAGGCCAGCCAACCACACCAACAGGGATTGTTGGGTGTTCAAGCAGGCAGGCAAGTTAAATGCCGAAAATAAAGACAAGGGGCTGCATAGCGATGACGATGAAGAGCCCCGGCCGCCGAACAACATTGGACAGAAGGGTTTTCCCCCACAAGTGCGGACGGGGAACATGATATACGCAACCCACATCCCCAAGAGGGAGCGGAAGCGCGCGTTAAGGGACGTATACGCGATGGAGCCAGTCGCCCCAAAGTTCAACCCATGGTCCTCCTGCCCGATCACCTTTGACCGAAGGGACCACTCCACTAGCATCCATCATGGCGGATTCGCCGCATTGGTTCTAGACCCAATCATTAACGGATTTCATCTCACTAGAGTCCTTATGGACGGCGGCATTAGCCTGAACCTGCTTTACCAGGATACAGTGTGGAAAATGGGCATAGATCCCTCGAGGATTAAGCCCACCAAAACGACCTTTAAAGGCGTCATACCAGGTGTAGAGGCCAACTGTACAGGCTCAATTACACTTGAAGTGGTCTTCGGATCTCCGGACAATTTTCGAAGCGAGGAGTTAATCTTCGACATAGTCCCGTTTCGTAGTGGCTATCACGCATTGCTCGGGCGAACCGCATTCGCCAAGTTCAATGCGGTACCGCACTACGCATACCTTAATCTCAAGATGCCAAGCCCTCGAGGAGTAATTACGGTCAATGGAAACACCGAACGCTCCCTCCGAACGGAGGAGCACACGGCGAACCTTGCAGCGGAAGTACAAAGCAGCCTCTCCAGGCAGTTCTCCAGTCCGGCCATCAAACGTCCGGACACCGTCAAGCGCGCCCGGAGTAACCTACAACAAGACCGCCTGGCACGTTCCGAGCAGGCGTAGCAATGCCTCCCCAACCCCAGCCCACGCGAAAACGCGACACCAGTGCTTCGCATACATAGCTACGCTCTAGAAATACCATGGGCACAGGGGGAGGGGCACCATCACGGCACGCCCGAAACACATCTTAAACCGCACTAGGGGCTGCCGATTTTTTAATTTTCTCTTACTTTCAGGACTCCATTCTTCGGAAGGCCTGTCCGGCAGTACAATTGCCGCACAAACGATGCAAGAACCAGGGAAGCAGACAAGCCATGCCGCATTAACGGAACTCCCAGGTGGTCTCTATCACGAGCAATATACCTGTTTCGCATACCATTCCGCAGCCTGCCCCTGGAACAGACATGTTAAATAGTCCAACCTTTTGCTTATCGCATTATTTGTATCGTTTTGCCTTGATCGCAGCCCTTTTTAATAAACAATGCATAACTTTTGTCTATTTTTGCATTACTCTTTTTTACAAATATATGTTCATTAACGACATGCTGCACCCGTACGCTTTGGTACGGCCAAATACGCCAGGGGCTTTAGTACCCTTTAATATGGTGTGAGAAGCCCGAACACTTTAACAAGTGCGGCACCCCGAACTTATAGCATTAGTTGGGTTTGCCCGGCTCCTATGTTTTGGTGCCTTACGTTCTGCTATATCGGCTAAGGTAGCACTAGGAGAACTACTGCGATTGTGCCCCAGTTGATCTGGGCTAAGCACCTCAGTAGAGAAAGCTAAAACTGACTGTCATGATGAAGCGAGAGCTGGTCGCTGTTCGAGAGATTTTTTGAGTCTCTAAAGTCTTATGCCGCTTAGAGCGAGGAGTCGGCTCTGTCCGGCCAAGGCGTGGATAGCGCCCCGAACTCGGTCTTCCGAATACCAGGGGCTTCGCCGAAATTTAAAATTATAGAATTCTATGGCTAAGTGAGAGTGTTCAAGCATTATAGTCCGATTGCCTTGTTCGTTGTGCTGAGCGCCTCCCTCGAAGGACCCAAACATGGGAAAAAGAGCGCTCAGGTTTATCCCAAACAACCCATCACTAGTGGCACGGGGGAAGAAGCCGACGACTCGCCATCTCTCAAATTTGATAAATGGCCGCACAGAAGGTAATATTTTAAATTCAAAAAGCATTGCTTAGCGCATATGAACAAGTTTTCAGCGCACAGGACAAAACGAGCGAGTTTTACTAAAAAATTACATCCCTGGAACATTCATCCGCCATAAGGCGGGCACCCTTCAGAACGTTCTTATAATAATTCTCGGGCTTGCGATGCTCTTTCCCCGGCGGTGGCCCGTCCTTCACAAGCTTCTCAGCATCCATCTTGCCCCAGTGCACCTTAGCGCGGGCAAGGGCCCTACAGGCACCTTCGATGCAGACGGAGCACTTGATGACTTCGAGCCTTGGACATGCCTCCACCAGCCGCCGCACCAGCCTGAAGTAGCTCCCAGGCAGGGCCTCTCCAGGCCACAACCGAACTATGAGGCCCTTCATGGCCTGTTCAGCCGCCTTGTGGAGCTCGACCAGTTGCTTCAGCTGGTCGCTCAGGGGCACAGGGTGTCCGGCCTCAGCATACTGAGACCAGAACACCTTCTCTGTCGAGCTGCCCTCCTCGGCTCGGTAGAATGCGGCGGCATCGGACACGCTACGGGGAAGATCTGCGAATGCTCCTGGAGAGCTCCGGATTCGGGTAAGTAACAAATAACTCACTGTTATATGTTTGCTTTGCATAAAGAATGCCTTACCTGCCGCTATATTTTTCACCGCATCCAACTCCTGGAGGGCCTTCTGGGATTCGGCCTTGGCAGACTTGGCAGCTTCAATTGCCGTCGCAAGCTCGGACGCTCGCGTCTTTGAGTCAAGCTCCAAACTCTCATGTTTTTTCATGAGAGCCTGGAGTTCTTGCCGCACCTCGCCAATCTGGGACTCACACTTCTCCCGCTCGGTGCGCTCCGTGGCCGCCCTTTCCTCGGCCTCAGACAACGCTTGCTTAAGGGTCGCCACCTCAGACATGGCCGCTACAATAGCCACGTTAATCCTGTCATTTTTTGCAATTGCACTTTTTTATATATTTAAACAAGGTATTTCTTACCTTCCTTGTCCTCGAGCTGCTTCTTGGCAAACCCGAGCTCTTGCTCGGACTGCTCGAGGTTCTGCTTTAGCGCGTCCACTTCCGCAGTCAGTGCGGCGGACGCCAGCAGAGAAGCCTGCATACGCATATTGACTCCTTTCTGTTAGACTCCTGCGAATTTTATTTGATCCTCTATTCGGCTTTTCTTCCCGAACGCCAAATAGAGCATCAGGGGCTACTATCTATGCGGTAATATTTTTACATATTCTTTACTTACCTCAAAGCCTGTTAAAAGGTTGGCACAAGCTTCAGTCAGTCCGCTCTTGGCGGACTGAACCTTCTGGACCACCGCACTCATAATGGTGCGGTGCCCCTCGTCGATGGAGGCGCCCTTAAGCACCTCCAACAGATTGTCCGGCGCCTCCGGTTGGACGGGGGTCACCGGCTTGGTGGGCTTGCTCCTCTTGGAAGCGGGTCGCCCGCTGGACTCTGGAACCTTTGAAGGTTCCGGAGCGGTGTCCAGCCTAGGGCCGGACTTGGAGCCCTGGGGGGATCTATCCCCTTTACTCCTGGAGTCCGGGAGGTCGCCTTGCGGCTCCTCCAGGACCACCATCTCCTGGCTTGGAACCTGTTGGGATGCCACCTCGGCATCGTCCGCAGAGCGGGGGGAGGTAGCGGGCGAAAGTGAATTCACTACCGACGAATCCAGGGAGCCGCTCGACGACTCGTCGAGCCCGGCCTTGGGCGGACTGCGTAGATATATTCGACATAAGGGAAAGCTGTGCAATAAAGAAAGACTACAAGTTACTCTGGTATCCGAACACTTACGATCCTGCCGGCCGCCTGGCCCTATGTGTCCACTCCACTTCGCCGTCGTCGGCGTCAGTGGAGTAGTCCGAAGGAAGGGTCTTCCCTTTCTTGGACCCTTCGGCCTCCCCGGTCGGGGCGGCCTTCCTCTTCTTTCCCCCCTCCGCTGGGGGAGAGAGGTTTCTTCTTGCTCCTCCTTGTTTCCATGGGAGGAGTGCGTCTCAGAGTCGTCGGATGATGAATCCGACACCTCCATTCGCCGGGCACTCTTTCGAGTCCCTGTGGCCTTCTTCTTGGCCTTCTTCTCCGGCACCACATAGGGTGCCGGAACCAGCTGCTTCGCTAAGCGAGCATCGGCTGGGTCTTCGGGCAAAGGGGCCGGACAGTCGATCTGTCCGGACTTCGCCTGCCAATCCTGTCAAAGGTAAGGGAGCTTAGATCCCGCATAGAGTCCAACTATGAAAAACTAATACCCTGTAAAAGGTACAAATGGCTTACCGCACTAGCATGACGCTGCGCGCTGAATCCGCGATCCTCGGAAGTGGATGCGGGAGCCTCGGCGCCCTTGAAAAGCACCTTCCAGGCATCTTCGTACGTTGTGTCGAAGAGCCTGTTCAGAGTTCGGTGCTGCGCCGAGTCGAACTCCCACAGATTAAAGGCCCATTGTTGACACGGGAGGATCCGGCGGATGAGGATAACCTGGACTACGACAAGCTTGAGCTGCTTGTTCACCAGGGTTTGGATGCATTTCTGCAGTCCAGTGACCTCTTCTTTGCTGCCCCACGACAGGCCCGTCTCTTTCCAGGACGTGAGCCGCGTAGGGGGTCCGGACCGGAACTCGAGGGCCGCGCACCACCTTCGGCTTGACATTGAAAGTATTGAGCCATAGGCTAAAATGCGGGCGGATGCAGAGGAAAGCCTCAGACACGACGATAAACGCCGAGATGTTGAGGATGAAGTTCGGGGCCAGATCATGGAAATCCAGGCCGTAGTAGAACATGAGTCCCCGAACGAATGGGTGGAGAGGAAAGCCCAGTCCGCGGAGGAAGTGGGGAAGGAACACTACCCTCTCATGGGGCCTTGGGGTGGGGAGGATCTGCCCCTCTTCGGGAAGCCGGTGCAGGATATCGTTAGACAAGTATCCGGCCTTCCTCAGTTTTTTGATGTGCCCCTCCGTGACGGAGGAGACCATCCACTTGCCTCCTGCTCCGGACATGACTGGAGAAGGTCGAGGTGGGGAATGCGGGCTTGGGCGCTAGAGCTCGAGTGCGCGGAAGATGGATAGGCAAAGGAGGAAGAAGGCATAGGTAAAAAGGTGGATCCTTATCCCCTTATATGGGCGGATGCGGCTATGCGTCCCCACTGGCCTGATAAAACTCGCTTATCTCCCAAGCGCCATAATCAATGGCGCGGTTGGGTTACCCACGTCTGTATTGATGAGAATCCCGTAAATAAAGGGGACACGATCTCTTCTTTGACAGGACGTGCCAAGGAAACCGCCTCGCGAAACGCGCTGAGGTGGGGGAGTAAAAACAATTCGAATAAAGTCTTGGCTATAGTGTGATGTCACGCTACAGAATACGTCAGCAGATTAGATTTGTGTAAATATTATTCTCTCTATGGAAATATGTGGAAACTTATTTTGCAGAGCCGGACACTATCTTTTGTGTTCAATATCTTCTATGAAGTACCTGGAGGAGGAACCCGCCTTGCAATGCCGAAGACAATCTGCGCGCCGGACTCGTCGTCATTGAAGCCTGGTTCAGGGGCTACTGAGGGAGTCCTGGATTAGGGGGTGTCCGGATAGCCGGACTATACCTTCAGCCGGACTCCTGGACTATGAAGATACAAGATTGAAGACTTCGTCCCATGTCCGGAAGGGACTTTCCTTGGCGTGGAAGGCAAGCTTGGCGATACGGATATGTAGATCTCCTACCATTGTAACCGACTCTAAGTAACCCTAACTGTCGGGGATATACCCCGCGGTGTAAACCGGCCGGAAGTTAAACTGGCCGGACTTGACGGTTTAGCTGAAGACCCGCCCTGACATTGGCGGTTTACAAGCAACCCGCTTGGACGTTGTAACTCAATGGTAACCCGACGGACGGGTCAGAGGAGCGACAAGACCCGGTGGCCCGTCTGGCGGTTCATGAAGGCCGGTTCAACTATTGTGGGCCGGGTTAACAGGAGAGGAATATTTATCTTACAAGGAGTTAAGACCGAGACTTGTACCCGG
The DNA here is from genome assembly GCA_032464435.1 of Aegilops umbellulata. Classification (NCBI taxonomy): domain Eukaryota; kingdom Viridiplantae; phylum Streptophyta; class Magnoliopsida; order Poales; family Poaceae; genus Aegilops; species Aegilops umbellulata. The sequence continues at coordinate 195,203,988 of CP136055.1, forward strand.
TTTGTATTAGAGATAGACTAGTCCTAATCCTAATAGGACTCCACATGTAAACCGCCCCTTCAACATATATAAGGAGGGGCGGGGCTCCCCAAAGGGGGACAAGTTAGAAACTACAAGCTACAAGCAATCAATAATCTCTAGGGCTAGACACAAGAGCTGGTTTACGGCGTCTCCCTTGGGATGATAATGAGACCTAGCCTCAAAACAACATGTAGGGTTATTACCGGATGATGTTTCCCGGGGCCCGAAGCTGTCTAAACCCTTGTCTTGCGTGTTGATCCGCCCTGCGTCTCTCGACCCACTCAACCCCTCTCAAGCTACCACATAGATGCGTTGGCCTCGCGACTAAGTCCTGACACTAGGACATCTGCCGTGACAATTCCACGACAGTTGGCGCCCACCGTGGGGCCTGCGCACGGTGGTGATGAGTTCTTGGAGGGATATATCTCAGGGATCAAAGATCAAGAAATTCGCAGTTTACGGTTGAAGAAGAACCGGCATAAAGCAGCAGTATTGGGCAGAGCTGCAACCGTGTTAATTAAAACTGCTGGTCAACTATGAAGCTAGCAGTGCAAGTTTTGCGTTCAAAAGATGTCTAGGGTTATGGATTGTACGGCAGACAAACCGGCAATCCGGCGAATCCGAAAACAAGTTGATATACACTACGGCTACCGCCGTCCTCGTTGTTTTGCTCAAGCCGCCGACACGTACAAGACCAAGTCCCGATCAAGTTATTGGATGAGACGAGGGTTGAACACGGTTTGGAAATTTACTAAGCCTTACGTCTGACGGATAAAACCAATACAAAAAAAAGGGATCAAAGGCAACCACGTCGACAGCTCGGAGAAGACGGCCACGACCTGGTACGGACTCCGCCTCCGGTCCGAGTCACCGTCGTGCCAAGCCTCCCCCGAAGCCTTCCCTGAGCTGCCGTTTTTGCTGCTCCTGTGTCGCGGTGCCGCCCGAGCGCCTCCGCCCCTGCCGCGGAGCGGTGAGTCGCCCCATCACCGTGGTTGGTCGGCACCGCCTGCCTTCGCCTACAAACCGCAGTCCTGGCGTTACCTATCTCCGTGTTGAGTCACCACTGCTGTACTGCCTTTGCTTTCGCGCCACGAGCCAGTCCGCGGTCGCGTGGTGAGCGGCCCTGCTGCCCCGGCCATCGAAATGACCTACGCCATGGACCAGCTTTACCCTGCTGTAAGCCGCCCCGGCCGTGTGACTGCCAAGAGCCGCTGTACTGCCTCCGATATCCGGCCAAGAAAACAATTATTCAGCAGCAGTGGTAGCATTGCTATCCACATGCATCAATTACTAATGAACGCCTGCTGTGCATCAAGCACATTGATTTGGATCTCAAGGGCCAGTCGATATTTAAAGAAAAGGGAGAACAATCAATAAGGTCGAGGTTAGACACAACTAGAGGAGGGCCGGTTTACGGCGTCTCCCTCGTGATGATAATGAGACCTAGCCACAAACAGCATGTAGGGCTATTCCGGATGATGTTTCCCGGGGCCCGAAGCTGTCTAAATCCTTGTCTTGTGTGTTGATCCGCCCTGCATCTCTCGTCCCACTCAACCCCTCTCAAGCTACCACATAGATGCGTTGGCCTCGCGACTAAGTCCTGACACTAAGGACATCTGCCGTGACAAATCCACGACAGTTGGCGCCCACCGTGGATAATGCTGGACGTGCTCGGATCAAAAAATAGCCGGACAGATGAACGTCTAACGTAGCACGAGCACCCACGTGGGTTTCCTTTTGTTTTCTTCAAAGAACAACTACTCTGTCCTGTGATATTTTTACACAGGAAGGTTCTTATGCCGTTCACGGACACGTATATCGCGGTCCGGTTTACAACAACGCGCCGGCCAACTCGCCCGTCCGCACCACCTTACAACGCCACAGACGACTCGCCCGTCCGCCCTTGCCGCCGGTTCATGCGTCCGCACCGGTTTACAACACGGAGGGCAACTTGCTCATCCGCACCGGTTTACCACACTGCGGCCGGTTCACCCGTGATTGATTTCAGCTTCATACAGTTATCATCAACTTCATGGCGGGTTATTTCCGGTTCAAACGAATCAGGTGATATCCATCTAAATCTATTTTTTGACATATATTGTTTTGTAAAAAGAACAATTATGTTGGTTTTGCATATTTTTATATACAGGACAATTATTCGCCATAACATTGGTGTTACACCATGCATATGGAGCGTACACCGGCGTCATTATATACTGGATTTTGACCATTCCACACTGCTTAATGGACGCGCGCAAACCGGTGGTCCGGTTTACATCAACACGCAGACGGTTCTCCATCTGCGCCGGCTTACAACGCCTGCGGCCGATTCTCCGTCTGCGCTGGTTTATAATGCCCGCAGGCGACTCTCCATCCGCACCGGTTTACAACGCCGCGGCCGATTCATCCGTTTTCTCGCATGGACGACTCGTCCGTGATTGATTGCAGATTCGCTATGGTGATCATCAACTCCGCGGTGGATATTTTTTGGCTAACGTATCAGGTGAAAACCATCCACTATATTTTCATATTACATATTGCTTTCTTTAAAAAGAGCAATTACTCTGGCTTGCAAGTTTTTCAATGCAGGACAAATTGTCTATTGCAAAAAGGGATTGTTATATCGCTGAGCTATTGGATAGCCCGTGCCGGTTTATATCGCAATCCAGTCCGTGTCAACTCGTCAGGGACATGCGAATTACCCGATAGCGTGTGCACAGGCCGTCATCCCCCGCGGTCCGGTCTACATCAACATACCGGGCTGTATCTGTCTGCATGAGCCATTTATTGAGTATGAGCAAGTCACAACTTGGGTAGCGCGGTTTTTCTTTCAACAAATGGGAGACAAATCATCATATATTATCAGCTTACACTGGATGGCTTGATGGATAGACGTATGAGTCGCTACCACTACAGTTTTGGTTAAACCTCAACAACCACCCAGGATGAACCATTGGTCGAGTTATTGAAACAACTCATACGGGATCATTTACAACCCGCCACGGATTGACCTCAACCTTCTGTGGATATACATCGTGTTATCAACACCAATGATATACAAGTTATACCGGTTTATATCACGGTCAAATATGGAGAATCTCAAGCCAACTCCGCGAGTCACCTTGAGACTTGGGGGCTACGATGATATGACGCAGCAAGTCTTGCCAGTTTCAGCCGGTTTAAGAACCCGAGGACGATGGAGGGAAAGATAACCCGATCCCGGAGGCTACTGTTATGTTGATGAAAATTTAAAGGCCGTCAGAAAATTTCCGGCTTAGAAAGTATATGACAGTTACAAAATCCCGACTCAATGAAGTTTCGGATCATCAGAAAGAATTCCGTTTTGAAACCTGGCCGAAGGGAAGTCAGTATCACTGAAGCTCTCAAATATCCGGTTTACAATCCGGTTCAAAAGAAATCTATTCTCCCACAAAGTTCTGAAGCGCTCAGATCCGGTTTAACAATGTCCGGTTCAAAAAGGAATTAACTTCTCGCAAGTTCGAGTTTAAAGGCCGTCAGAAAATTTCCGGCTGAAAATGAAGATTCCGGTTTAAAATCCGGTTCAAGGGGAAGATGTCTCCCACAGCTTTGAAGCTTTTAATATCCGGTTCAAGATCCCGGTTCAAGAAGAATTTATCTCTTGCAAAAAAGGTTAAAAATTACTGAAGAGGACCTGCTGCCATGATGCGCGGTTCAAACATGGGACTTCCTGTTCAAACATAGGTCGTATTCGAACCAAAGAGAACATAGCTATACTTACAAAGTCAGTTGGGGACCTAGTCAACTTGAACCGTAGCTACACCTCCTGGGAGCTTGGTCATGTCTTGACGACGGTAATGCCTTCTGGCTGGCACATTTGCCACTAAGTCAGTTGGGGACCTAATCGACTTGAACCGTAGTTACACCTTATGGGAGCTCGGTCATGTCTTGATGATGGTAATGCCTTCTGATCGGCTTTTAAAACAGCCAATAAGTCATTTGGGGGCTTGGTCGTGTCCGAACCAATGCAATGCCACTTGATCGGCCCTAGGCCACTGAGTCACTTGGGGGCTTGGTCGAATCCGAACCAATGCAATGCCATTTGGCCGGCGTAACGCCACGCGTCATTTTGGGGTCCTGGCTGACTGGCACCATCGCTACGCCTTCGGGGGGCTTGGTTGCGTCTGACCATGGTATTTCCATCTGAGCAAGCTCAGTAGAGCTCTTCTTTTGCAAAAAGTTGTTACCATTGCTTTTGCTTCAATTGCCTTCCTTGAGGAGTTGCTTTTTATCTTGGTTGCATTTTAAACCGACAGTTCTTAAACCGGTTCGACTGTCAAATTACAACTTGACGGAACACGGTCAAATCTTAATCCGGGGATTATCCGCCCGGTTTGATTTTCTGTTACCACCCTATTATGGAGTAAACCGATGTTTATCAACCCGGCTCGGCTTTCAACTACAAGTTGTGAGTACATGATCAAGTTATAATCCGGAGATTATCAGCCCGGTCTGGTTTGACTGCAAGTCACCAGTATTATATATTGTTAAACCGGTGTTTATCACAGCCCGGTACGGTTTTATCATAAACCGGCGCAATATGGAAGGAGTTATCATTACTCAAAATTCCCCTACTATGGAAAGTTGGTAAACCGACTATATCACAGGTATGATATATTTCATATTTGATTATTCTTAAATGTTGGGCATTATGACCCGTCCGGCGGTAAACTGCCAGGACACTTTAAACTTGTTGTATGCAGAAACAGGTTGAATAACGCATGGTTATAAATTATCCGGTGTTTGTTAAACCGGCCTGGCTTTAAGACGATAAGTCGCCAGTATGATGATAACTTATCCGGTGTTTGTTAAACCGGCCTGGCTTTAAGACGATAAGTCGCCAGTATGATGATAACTTATCCGGTGTTTGTTAAACCGGCCTGGCTTTGAAGACGATAAAATTGCCAGTATATGATGAGAAATTATCCAATGTTATTAAACCGGACTGGCTTTGGACTATAAGTCGCCAGTATATATTTGGATTGCGCCATTGGAATCATGCGCTTATATATTATTGGATTACATTATTCAAATAGCCAAACTTGGCTGAATTTTCATTATGATATTGGATGAATAAGGTTTTCATACCAGATTATGTTATCTTGAATAGCCAACATGGCTGGATTTTTATTATGGTTATTAATGTTATGATTAAGGTTTTCAAAGTCGCTTTAGCGCAATGGTCATCATTTTCTACAGTTGAAGGAATAGTCCCGAGTTGCTGCAGGCTTACAACCCGGCACTTGGGGGCTACATTATTCAAAATTGAGATTACATCAAATATGCAAGGTCACTTTTGCTCATCTTATTGAAGACCCAACTCATCACATCGTAATGAGCTGGCACTTGGGGGCTACCAATTGCTCCTGTCAACTATTCAAGGTATTATATATTATTATCGAAGAAAGATTTCCAAGTTCTCTGTTGAGCAAATCAGATTGACCCGGCGTCACCAATCATAAACCGATGTTGGCAACAATCATGAACCGGTGTATGCAACAATCATAATCCGGGGTCATCAGTTTTATAACCCGGCCATTTGGTAATGTTAAACCGGCAAGTTTTCAAGACCGGGGTCATCTTCAAACCGGCTGAATATCAGATGAATATTTCAAGACCAATATTTCTTAAACCGGCGCTTTGGAAGCCGACTCAAGTGGATTATTCTTTACAATATTTTTCTATGAGAAACCAATGTCAGCAATTTTGAGTATGAAGCTGGTTATTAACCTGGATTTTCTAGAAGGAGGAATGACAAGGACTTAAGGATGATCAGGTGCCGGTTTACAAGAATTCTTAACCCGGAGCGCAACCTGTCAAATTTGTTCTGGTGTTTATTTGCAGCATAAGTTTACCATGGATAAATCCAAACTAAACTTGGGGGCTAATGTTGGGGATATACCCCGCGGTGTAAACCGGCCGGACTTGACGGTTTAGCTGAAGACCCGCCCTGACCTTGGCGGTTTACAAGCAACCCGCTTGGACGTTGTAACTCAATGGTAACCCGACGGACGGGTCAGAGGAGCGACAAGACCCGGTGGCCCGTCTGGCGGTTCATGAAGGCCGGTTCAACTATTGTGGGCCAGGTTAACAGGAGAGGAATATTTATCTTACAAGGAGTTAAGACCGAGACTTGTACCCGGTTTGTATTAGAGATAGACTAGTCCTAATCCTAATAGGACTCCACATGTAAACCGCCCCTTCAACATATATAAGGAGGGGCGGGGCTCCCCAAAGGGGGACAAGTTAGAAACTACAAGCTACAAGCAATCAATAATCTCTAGGGCTAGACACAAGAGCCGGTTTACGGCGTCTCCCTCGGGATGATAATGAGACCTAGCCTCAAAACAACATGTAGGGTTATTACCGGATGATGTTTCCCGGGGCCCGAAGCTGTCTAAACCCTTGTCTTGCGTGTTGATCCGCCCTGCGTCTCTCGACCCACTCAACCCCTCTCAAGCTACCACATAGATGCGTTGGCCTCGCGACTAAGTCCTGACACTAGGACATCTGCCGTGACAATTCCACGACACTAACCCTCTCCGGTGTCTATATAAACCGGAGGGTTTTAGTCCGTAGGACAGAAGAACAATCATACCATAGGCTAGCTTCTAGGGTTTAGCCTCCTTGATCTCGTGGTAGATCTACTCTTGTACTACCCATATCATCAATATTAATCAAGCAGGACGTAGGGTTTTACCTCCATCAAGAGGGCCCGAACCTGGGTAAAACATCGTGTCCCTTGTCTCCTGTTACCATCCGCCTAGACGCACAGTTCGGGACCCCCTACCCGAGATCCGCCGGTTTTGACACCGACACTTACCTATAGTACTAGAACACAAAGCTTATTGGGCAATTAAAGAGCTCAACAATGATTTCAAACTTGCCGGTGAAAACATGTTATTTGACATTATTTCACTTGATGAATGGATAACCCAGGCCTATGAAAATGCTAAATTGTTTAAAGAGAAAGTCAAAAGTTGGCATGACAAAACAATACAAAAGCAGGAGTTTAATGTAGGTGACCATGTATTGCTATACAAGTCTCATTTATTATTTTTTGCAGGAAAACTTCTCTCTAAATGGGAAGGACCTTATGTTATTGAAGAAGTTTATAGTTCCAGTGCTATCAAGATCAACAATGCTGAAGGCAATAACCCGAACATGGTGAATGGTAAAAGAATCAAACATTATATCTCATGTACGCCTATAAATGTTGAGACCAACATTATTCATTCCATAACGCCGAAGGAGTACATAAATGAAATTTTCTAGAATGCTCCAGAACCCTAAAAAGGAATAGGTATGTGAAACGGTAAGTAAACCGACTCCAAAAGTTTTCCAAAGGCAATTTTACTCCGTTTTGGAATATTTAAAAAATTAGGAAAATAAAAAGTAGTCCAAAAACCACACCAGCAGGTGACAATCCTCGGGGGCGCACGCTACCCCATGGGCACGCCTCCTGGGCTTGTGGCCACCTCGTGTGCCTTTCGGACTCCGTTTTCTCCCGATTACTTGTTTTGCATGGTAAAAAATCATTATTTAATCTCCTGAAGGTTTTGACCACTGTATCACGACAATATCCTCTATTCTTGTTCCGTGCTGCTTTTCTAACAGATCTGAAAATATGTTGTCATAAGATTCAGATGGAGAGAGCTATGTTTCCCACTATATCACAAACCCAAAGATTTATGGAGATGTGGACCATTATGGTTGGACCACAAGGAAGAAGTAGAAGATGATCCAAAGGGAATGGAGGATGTGGTAGCTCTGAAGAAGATGAAGACCCTCTACCTCAACCTGGGGATATGCATGTGGAGTTCAAGAGGTAAAGCCTTCCCAAGAGAGTAAAGAAATCTATGATCAAATTTATCCTGTCCTGTTTTCTGCAGGAAAGCAAAGAAGCACTTCTTAAAAGAATACTAAAGCTTGAGAAAGAAAACGATGATTTGAGGGAGGAAAGGTTCATCCTCAAGCGTAAGTTGGAGAAGCTCGCCACCCCACCAACTTCATCACCATCACCACCTCCTAAGAAGGAGACTTGAGTACATGGGTATGGGAACTCCCATTGGCTTGTGTCAAGCTTGGGGGAGGTGTCCTGATATCGTACAACCATCACATCTTTATATTTATTGTTTATCTTAGTTCAATCCTTTTGGTTAAATCATGATCTAGTAGAATAAAAGTTTTTAGTATGATCAACTCTTTAAGTTTTTGCTTCTTGATCTATCTTTGTAATAGAGTGTGAGAGTTATATAATAAATATTAGTTTTAAGTTGAGGGATTTTCTTTCTTGCTTTGGTCTTGGAAAAGAAAAAGAATAAAAGAAGTACAAGATTATATAATAATCTTATGGAGAGTGATGACTGATACGTCTCCAACGTATCTATAATTTTTGATTGTTCCATGCTGTTATATCATCAATCTTGGATGTTTTACAATCATTTTATAGTCATTTTATCATTTTTTAGTACTAACCTATTGACATAGTGCCCAATGCCAGTTGGTGTTTTCTGCATGTTTTTTACATCGCAAGAAATTGATGACCCACAAGTATAGGGGATCAATTGTAGCTATTTCGATAAGTAAGAGTGTCGAACCCAATGAGGAGTAGAAGGAAATGACAAGTAGTTTTCAGTAAGGTAATGTCTGCAAGTGCTGAAATTGTAAGTAGCAAGTAATTTGATAGCAAGGTAATTTGTAACGAGCAAGTAACGATAATAGTAACAAGTATGCAACAAGGTAGCCCAATCCTTTTGAGGCAAAGGACAGGCCAAAACAGTCTCTTATGATAAGCAAAGCATTCTTGAGGGTATATGGGAATTTCATCTAGTCACTTTCATCATGTTGGTTTGATTTGTGTTCGCTACTTTGATAATTTGATATGTGGGTGGACCGGTGCTTAGGTGTTGTTCTTACTTGAACAAACATCCTACTTATGATTAACCCTCCCGCAAGCATCCGCAACTATGAGACAAGTATTAAGAATAAGTTCTAACCATAGCATTAAACTTCTGGGTCCAATCGACCCCTTATGAAATAGCGCATAAACTGGGGTTTAAGATTTTGTCACTCTCGCAACCCACCATCTAATTGCTACTCCACAATGCATTCCCTTAGGCCCAAATATGGTGAAGTGTCATGTAGTCGACGTTCACATGACACCACTCAGGGAATCACAACATACATACTATGAAAATATCGAACACATATCAAGTTCACTTGATTACTTGCAACATGATTTCTCCCCTGACCTCAAGAACAAAAGTAACTACTCACAAATGATAATCATGCTCAAGATCAGAGGGGTATTAAATAGCATAATGGATCTGAACATATAATCTTCCACCAAATAAACCATATAGTAATCAACTACAAGATGTAATCAACACTACTAGTCACCGACAAGCACCAATCTATAGTTCTGGTAACAAGATTGATTACAACAGATGAACTAGGGTTTGAGATGAGATGGTGTTGTTGAAGATGTTGATGGAGATTGCCCTCTCCAAGATGGGAGAGTTGTTGGTGATGATGATGATGATGATTTCCCCCTCCGGGAGGGAAGTTCCCCTGGTGGAATCGCTCCGCCAGAGGGTAAAAGTGCTCCTGCCAAAGTTCCACGTCGAGACGGCGACGCTCTGTCCCAAAAGCCTTCTCCTTATTTTTCTAGGTAAAAATGACTTATATACCAGAAGATGGGCACCAGAGGTGGGCCGAGGAGGCCACAACCCACCAAGGCGCGCCTAGGGGCCCTGGCGCGCCCAGGTGGGTTGTGCCCACCTGGTGCCCCCCTCTGGTGGTTATTCGCTTCAATAATTCTTAAATAATCCATAAAAAATCTCCGTCAAGTTTCAAATTGTTTGGAGTTGTGCATAATAGGTGGCCTGACGTAGCTTTTCCAGGTCGAGATTTCCAGCTACCGGAATTCTCCCTCTTGGTGTGTTCCTTGCAAATTATGAGAGAAAAGGCATTAGAATTACTCCAAAAAGCATTATTATGGATAAAACATCATAAATAATAGTAAGAAAACATGATGCAAAATGGAGTTATCAACTCCCCCAAGCTTAGACCTCGCTTGTCCTCAAGCGAAAACCGAAATCGAAAAACATGTCCACATGCTTTGAGAGAGAGGTGTCGATAAAAAGAAAATACGGACATAGAAGCATCATGTTGATTATTATTATAACAACAACAAAATTAAACATAGGTCTTTTATCATAGAACTTTTATCATACACTTCTCATGAATAAGTAATAGTTCATCACACAATCGAAGTATAAAGCAAAAACTCTATTTAGAAACCAACAAACTATGTTCTCAGTCAACTTTGCAACTACAATTCATCATCTTTTCAGGAAGAGTCACGTGTCGGAGCCTTTAGGCAAGTCCACATACTCAACCATCATATAGTCTTCTATGATTGCTAACACTCACCTCGTACCCATGAGCAAAACGTTTCAACCAGACACATAGAAAGATAGGGGCTTATAGTTTCGCCTCCCAACATACTCACCTTAAGGGTGATGTCGACAATAATAAATCATGCTATCTATATTCAACTGGACATATGTGCCTACATGTTTCCTCACCACATGATGCTTGCCAAAGGAGAAAATTAAAAAGGAATAGAAGGAAAAGTTTGACTCTTTGCATAAAAGTAAATATATAAAAGTAAAGGATAGGCCCTTCGCAGAGGGAAGCAGAGGTTGCCAGGCGCTTATTTGTTTGTATGCTCAATCCCTTAGTGCAAGAGAACATTACGTTGTATTGCCCCTTAAGATGACAACCTTTATTATGCAGTCTATTGCTTTTTATTCTTTGTTATCCAAGTTCATACAACGCTCAATTTTCTCTTACACTAAATGATCTCACACTTTTAGAAGCAATTTTTATTGCCATTTTGCACCGATGACAATTTACTTGAGGGGTCTTGCTCAATCCCTAGGTAGGTATGGTGGACACTTGAAAAAGATTTGGGTTTAAGGGTTTTGGATGCACAAATAGTATCTCTACTTAGTGCAGAATTTTTGGCTAGCAAAGATAGGGGCAAGCATCACATGTTAAAGGATCTATGACAATATGACTTCTATGTGAATATAAACAAACATAAACCATTAAGTTGTCTTCCTTGTCCAACATCAACAATTTTGGCAGATAATATTTTGACGAGGGCTCACAATCACAAAAGAATTCTAGGATAGCATATTTATATGTGAATCTTCTCTTCCCTTATTAATTCTTCCATGAGTTGCATCCTTGACTAATGCTATGTTTGTCAATATCTAATAAATGTTTCTACTTATACTTTTCCTTATGTGGTGCTAACACCTACCATAGGATTAGTATATGATCTTAGTGATTTATTTCCTTTCTTTTATTTATTTCCTTTCTCTTTTTCTTTATTTCTTATTTCTTTTCTTTATTTGCAACATGAAAGCAAAGAAAGCAAAAACTCAAACTAAACTTTATTATATTACGTGCACATAATTACAATGATAGATCACTAAGCAAACTCTCAAAGAAGAAAGGATCGAACTAAACTTTTATTCATCTAAAGCAAAAAGTTCGAACTAAGATAAGTAAAAGCAAAAAAGATAATGGTATGATACGATACGGGGCACCTCCCCCAAGCAAACTCTCAAGAAACAGATACTGAACGGAAACCCTAGGAAAGAGGGTGTTGGGTTTGAAGGAAAATGAATGTTGATGGTTCCTACTGTAAGCCTGAGCAGTACCCCAAAACCACATGGGTTGCTGCAAAGGGATCTTCAGTGGATCCATCTACCTTATCTGGCTTCACTTGTGCTAACCCTATTATCATTGATGAATCCTTTGATGCAAATTATAAACTATTCAAAAATCAGAATGGCGAAGTGTTTGCCAGGTATATTGGTACTAACTGCAGGAATGGACCACCCCTGAAGAAGATTTGGGTCCCCAAAAGCTTCCTGTGAATGTCATCATGACACCACCTGGGAAGAAGACAAACCCTAGACCAAAGGCTTCGTATGGTCCAAAGGCTTCATATAGACAAAGGCCCACCAGGGTCACCCTAACGCCAATGTTTTGTAGGGAAACCATACTCAGACATATGAATATGAGCGCGTTTCTTCAAACCGCCATGTTCATAAGACCAATAACTTTTTTGCTTATTCTTATGAGTATTATTCACCTCCTGCAAGGCTATTTTCTAGGGCTCCAAAGCCAAAGTTCTCAGATGCTGCACTTAGACTCATTGCTTCTATGCCACCCCTGAAGATGTGGGTGGTTAAGAAAAATTAACTCTCTTTTGCAGGGAAAGGTCTCCAGCCAGAAATCAAAGGCTTCTGATGCTTATGCTGGGGACCTAAAACATCTCGTGGGATGCAAGATAAAATGCCAGAATGGTCTTACTATGTATTTCGTCCCAGGATTTCTTGACAAACATCCTATCTACCCTAACCAGGATCTAAACTTTGATAATATGCTTGTTCGTCAAATGTTTATGCTTCACATTTCCCTTGGTGAAGCCTATCCCCCAAACTGCACTATAGGGTACAGCTCCGAAGGCTTTTGAGTGGATTATGGATAGTGGATGCACTAACCACATGACTGGTGATCGAAGTCTTCTTATGGATTCAACCCTACATCTGTCTGACAAAAATCACATCACATTTGCTGACACTAGTAAAAGCAAGGTATTGGGCCTAGGTAGAGTTGCAATCTCAAAGGATCAGCACATGATAAAGTGATGCTTGTTGAATCCCTTGGTTTCAATTCAATGTTTGTCTCAATGCTTTGTGGTCTGAACATGATTGTGATATTTGGAAAATATCGTTGCCTTGTGCTTATGAAATTTGACAAATCTCTAGTCTTTGAAGGATATCGAAAAGACGATCTGTATATGGTAGATTTCTTCGCAGGACCACAACTAGCCGTATGTCTTCTAGCAAAAGCTTCTGAATGCTGGCTCTGGCATTGAAGGCTAGGGCATGCTGGCATGAGGAACTTGTACACTCTTGCGAAGAAGAAGCATGTCATAGGCATCAAGAGCGGCAAGTTCAAGAAGGATCATCTATGTGGTGCCTACGAAGCTGGAAAGACGACTAGGGCCAAGCATCCGTCGAAGACAATCATGACAAAGACATGCCCCTTTGAGCTGCTTCACATGGACTTATTTTGCCCTACTCACTACTCTACCCTTACTACCACTGTATGCCTCTATGGCTTCGTCATTGTTGATGATTACTCAAGATATACATGAGTGCACATAATTCTCTACAATACTGAAGTGCAGGATGTCTTCAGACGATTTGCCAATCACGCCATGACCAATTATGGCATCAAGATCAAGCACATAAGAAGTGACAATGGCACATAATTCAAGAACACCAGCCTCGACACTTATCTGGATACATTGGGCATCACACATGAGTTCTCTTCTCCATACACACCTCAGCAGAATGACATCATTGAGCGCAAGAACAGAACCTTCATTGAGATGGCAGGCACGATGCTTGATGAGTAAAAGACTCCAAGGAAATTCTGGCCTGAAGCCATTGATACTGCATGCCACATCATCAACCGTGTTTATCTTCACAAGTTCCTGAAGAAGACATCATATGAGCTTCTGACTGGCAAGAAGCCAAATGTCAGCTATTTCAGAGTATTTGGTGCTAGGTGTTGGATCAAGGATCCACATCACACTTCAAAATTCGCACCGAAAGCACATGCAGGTTTTATGCTTGGCTACGGAAAGGATTCGCACTCCTACAGAGTGTTCAACCTCTTTCACTACAAAGTGGTTGAAACTGTGGATGTGTGGTTCGATGAGACTAACGGCTCGCAAAGAGAGCACCTGCCAAATGTGCTAGATTAAGCTACACCAAGTGAGTCTATCAAGCTTATGGGTACTGGAGAAATCATACCTTTAGAGGAATAGACTGAAGAGGAAATCATCATTCCTGCACCTAATCAACATGAAGACAATGCTCAGCCTGAAGCCAATACTGAAGATGAAGACAATGATCAGCATGGGCAAAATCTTCATCAAGTACATCCTCGAGTAGCAAATGAAGTCCAGATTGAGAAGATAATTGATAGCATCAATGCACCTGGTCCACTCACTCATTCAAAAGCAACACAGCTAGCAAATTTCTATGGGCACTTTGCATTTGTCTCTATATCTGAACCCAAGAAATTTGATGAAGCCTTCATGGAACCTAAATGAATTCAAGCTATGCAAGAAGAGCTTCAACAATTTGAGTTGAACAATGTATGGGAGCTTGTAAAGCATCCTGATCATCACAAGCACAATATCATCGGCACCAAATGGATCTATCGCAACAAACAAGATGAGCATGGTCAAGTTGTCAGAAACAAAGCTCATCTCGTTGCTCAAGGTTACACACAAGATGAAGGGATTGACTTCGATGAGACTTTTGCTCCTGTGGCTAGGCTTGAAGCCATTCGCATACTGCTAGCCTATGCCACCCGCAGCAACATTCTTCTGTACCAAATGGATGTAAAGAGTGCCTTTCTCAATGACAAAATTGAAGAAGAAGTGTATGTTGCACAACCACTTGGCTTTGAAGACCCAAAGCGTCCTGACATGGTATACAAGCTCAACAAGCAACTGTATGGCCTCAAACAAGCACCTCGCGCTTGGTATGACACACTCAAAGACTTGCTGAAGAGCAAAGGCTTCACACCTAGTTCTCTAGATCCCACTCTCTTCACGAAGACATACGATAGTGAACTGTTTGTATGCCAAATCTATGTGGATGGCATTATCTTCGGCTGCACTGACAAGAGATACAGTGATGAGTTTGGGTATATGATGCAAGAGCAATATCAGATGTCCATGATGGATGAGCTGAAGTTCTTCCTTGGTCTTCAAATCCGTTAGCAGAGAAATGACATCTTCATATCAGAAGAGAAGTATCTCAAAGATTGCCTGAAGAAGTTTGGAATGCAAGACTACAAAGGGTACACGACGTCAATGCCAACCAAAGGCCAATTGGGCCCCGACGACAATGGTAAAGTGTTCGATCAAAAGGTATACCACTCCATGATTGGTTCTTTACTCTACTTATGTGCATCTAGGCCTGATATAATGCTTAGCGTTTGATATTTGGCTTACACCCCAACTCTAGGATTATGGTATCCAAAGGGCTCAGAGTTTGATCTATTTGGATTCTCAGATGTTGATTATGATGGTGACAAGGTTGATAGCAAGTCCACATCAGGCACATGTCACTTTCTTGGACGATCTCTTGTCTATTGGTCTTCAAAGAATCAGAACTGTGTATCACTCTCCACTACTGAATCTGAATACATTTCTGCTGGATCTTGCTACGCTCAACTTCTATTGATGAAGCAAACTCTCAAGGACTATGGCATCCACCTGAAGCATGTGCCACTCTATTGCGACAATGAAAGCGCCATCAAGATTGCCAACAACCCAGTTCAGCACCCGAAGACAAAGCACATTCAGATCCGTCATCACTTTCTCAGAGATATGTCATGAAGGAAGACATTGATATCATTCACGTCAGCATTGAAGAGCAACTGGCAGATATCTTCACTAAGCCCTTGGATGAGGAAAGGTTTTGCAAGCTGTGGTGTGAGCTAAATATCTTAGAATCCTCGAATGTCCTGTGATTGGACACACATCCTAACGCTTATGCATGTTGATGCCTTAGATGTGCAACACACGAAGTACTGTATATCTTCAGTTAATGAAGACTTACCCTCTATGTGTGAATACATTAACGTGGAATTTGACTTCAGAGCGCCATGATAATTGTGCACCGTGTATGGGTCTAATACTTCCTATACGGTGGGTAACGCCACCACCAAACTTACTCAAAGATTTTCATTTGGCGTCATGATTGCATTATCTTCATATTTGGTTTGTCTTCAACATTGATTTGACTTCAAGGTTTATCTTTGCCATGTTGATTTGGTGTTTACTGAAATATATATACATAAATATGTGTTCTGTCTTCTACAGCATTCACTTATAGCTATGTCTTCAAACTTGCCATTTTCTAAACTAAGTGAATGTGATCGGACCATAACCCCTTCTGTGCTTCTTCCTCAAATTCTATCTATGCGGTCATATGCATTCTGTTGATACGTGTCGAATGTCTTCACTGCGTCCTTGCCAGCTGAAGATACAGAGACACACATTTAAAACTATTTTAATGCCATATCTCTTTTGCCTGGATACCAGAGAAGCTAGAACGACCACCGACAAACCAGGCGTGCGTGGGAACATGGAACAATTCTCAATGAGTTGCATGCATGCCACATTTCCATCCGATGTGAACTGACAGTGGAACCTCCGTAATTGCGTTGCGCAGCCCTTCTCCTTATAAATACACACCCACGCGGTCATTATCTCCTCTTCCACCTCGCCATCTCGCTCAAACCGTAGAGCCACCGCTAGCTCGCATAGACGCAGGAGACGAAGCGCTTAGCTTCCGCGACCTCTTCGACGCCGTCCTCATGACGGACGCGGACCTCGTCTTCTCCGCAGCCGCCATAGGTGTCTTCCATCACCAAGTTAGGGCACGGGAGATTGGACTGCTCAGCATCCGTTCTGCCTTGTCTAGCAGTTCGTTTGTGGTAAATAAATCTAACTTTTTACAGCCTTTTTGATCTGTCAAATCCATCCACTTCAACCAAAAGTGGTTTCTACATTTCCAAATCTGGATCTTCTCTTTCTGAATCTCATATCTTGCAAACTATATTCACTTATGCTTCATAACTAGTTAGATTCCTCACTTGTACTTATTCATGGATTCGTACAAATCTTGAGCCAACTCACTTCAAATAAGTGAATGCCTTCGCACTATGAGGTCAATGTCTTCAAACTAATTTATCTTCAAAATCTTTTGAAAATGCATATGACCTCTTCCCCTTCCCTCGCATCTCTAATGCTGTCACAGGTGCACGTCCGTGGGAGAATCCCTTGGTTCTCATAGTATGCATTCATTTGCAGAATTCTTACAACATCAACTTGAATCTCATGAAGCCAATTCTTGTCTGACAAGTCGTTGAAAGCCTTTCTTAGTTCTGAAACCTCTTTGTCCGAACATTATGGCCTCTAAAAAATCAGCAAGGAAAGGTGGCAGAGAGCGCCGTGGCAATACTACTCTGGATCTGCCTCTGGATCTCTATGAACAATACAAGACTGATATTGAGGAAACCTATGGACAATGCAAGACCCAAATCCAATGGATTAGAAGATATTGGACAGAAAAATGGTCAACTATAACTTCGTCACTCCTGAGTATGTTGAGAAGAACGCCATCAAGCGCCATGGGGCAATATTCTTTACAAGAATCTGCCACCCAAGACGATGTCTGAAGCTATTGTTCAAGGCTTTTATCCGTGCATGGTTCGAGGGCCTCAGCCTGCTAATGCCCACCCATCATCTCTTCAATGGTGTCATGACGATGATCTCTTCAAGCGCAACTTTCAGTTTGCAAAGGAGTCCGCTGCCAAGAACAAGAAGGCATTCAGACTTGACTTCAACCTTGGTTCGTCTGCTCTAAGGTGGGATGGCACACGTGACGCCAATCCTAATGTCATCGACCCCTTCAATAGCTTCGATGGGCTCCTCTCCCATATTGCTGCTTAGAGGGCCACGGTAGAGCAATCTGCTGAGGATGCTCCTACACCACCGAAGTCGAAGAAGAAGAAGTCAAAAGCTTCAAAGCCCTTTGTAGCACCAAAAGCTTCGGCTGTGAAGCCATTGATGACTGCACCTCCTGAACCTAGTGTGCAGTCTGATGACTTGTCTCGTGTCTCCAGGAAGAATAAGACGACCAAGAAGCCCAAGAAGATTTTAGGGCATGACCTGACTCCTGCTGCCGTTCTGCGCAATGAGGAAAACACCATTGATCTGTTAAGTGATGAAGATCTAGGAGATGAAGCTCTGGAGATGTTGATCAAGAGAAAGAAAGAGGCTGAGATTCCACAATCTGCCTCTCTTCGATGCTGATATTCTGAACTACTTCATTGATGAATGGTTTGAGGACCAGAGCATCAACATTAATGATCTAGAGCTGCCTATGGACATCAGTGTCAAATTTCATGGAGCCATTGCCAATGAACTTGCCTTGGTTCAGAAATTTTTTGAGCTCAAGAACACGATTGATTATGAGAAGGCACATTTCAAAAAGCATATGGCCAAGCTCAATGTGGCTGATGTGCAAATCTTCAAGAAGATGATGCAAGATCTCAAGGCAGAGTTCAACAAGAAGCGTGAAGAAGCCAAAGGCTCATGCGAGCGCATGAAGTACTACACGTAGAAGTGTGTGCAAGCGCACAATGAAGCTGAGAAGAGAAAGGTTCTTGGGTGTCCTGGCATCGACTCCAAGATGGTTGCCAAGAAAAAGAAGAAGTCTGTTGAAGCCATACCCGCAGCTCCAAGGCAGGAACAACCCAACATTGTCTTCCCTGCCAGCATGACAGGCTCGAAGCCAAAGGTCAGCTCAGCAGCTTTTGAGATAAAGAAGACAAGGCAAGCCGAAGCCGAAGCCAGGAAGAGGAAGCTCAAAGAAACCTCTGATGGTGCTCCCGCCAAGAAGAAATTGAAGACAAAGGCTTCAAAGACTTTGAGAACAGAGCGTGTTGCTGCCCCAGAGCCCCTCAACGTTGAACCAATCTCTGTTGCTCTCCCTGCCTTTGCCAACCAAGAGCGCTGCCTGGTGATTCATCAGCCTGCTTCCACAGAGGCTCGAGAAAGTGAAGAGATTCCAGCTGTTGACCCCAACGTAGATGAAGCATTGGTCGTGAAGACAATGTGAATGATGATGAAGTCCTTCCTCAGCTTGAACCCAAGTCAGTATCATCGCCTGCTCTCACGAGCAGTGAACTTATTAGCATTGGTTGTCCCTTGATGCCAGTTGCTCAAGATGACTCATGGGTTGAGCAACAACAGCGAGACACCCCTCTGCAAGATGAGACACCACGTACTCCACTTGCTCAAGTCACCACTCCGGTGCTTGATGATGACAACTACATGGAACAGACCACTCCCTCTCCAAGGGTGTCGCGAGCATTTCACAGGCTTTGCAAAGGCCTCAGGCCATAGGTCTCCATGAAAAGCATTGCAGAAGAGGATGCGCAACACCACAGCTCAGTAGCACGTCAAGTGTTCCCTGAACCCACCCCTTTTGTGTTTGCCTCTGAGTCTGAAGCTAAAGTTGCTAAAGACATTCCGGCTGCATCACCCAAAGAAAAAGAAGAAGAGAAAGAAGATGAAAGAGAAGCTACACCCCCTGCCAGTGATCTAGTCATTCAAGAAGAGATTGTGGTCGTGCCCAACCCTCCAGTTGTTGAACAGATGGAGGTTGAAAACAATTAGGCTGCCACAACCAACAATACTGAAGCCAATGCCACTGTCTTGGCTGAAGATAATGTGGAGCCCAAAGCTAATGAGACTACTGACACTATTGTGCCGCCAATCATCTCTGATGACGCTGTTCCTCCACCATGGCCTCATTCTATGGAACACGCGTTCTATCATGGTGAGTTGGTGACTGTCAGATGGCCTATCATGGTTCCACCCACTGCACCCATGTCACAATATGATTATCATGTGGAGTAGAGGCCTCAAGTTTAGAAGCCTAAGCTAAGATTTCCAAGGCTTCCAAGTGTTGCAACAACTCAGGGCTCGTTCAGTGTGCTCAGCTTCAGAGAGCACAACACCTTCTTTTGCAGCGCCAAGAACCCATACACGAAGCCAAAGATATCCTCTGACAGGTTTTGGAGTCATCAGCAGCGAAGCTACTGCTCTTGCATCCTATACAACCAGGACCAGATTTTTCCGCATAAGCGTCTGGAGTGTGATGCTATGGATGGGCTGCCATGCCTCGAAGAGGCCCTTGACTGTTTTTGGGATTTTGGGTTGCTGCCGTTTGTGATTGACAAGGAGCACTAGAATGAAGAACTTCTGCTCCAGTTCTATGCAACATTGCACATTCGAGGCTACAACAGGGATTCGAAGACATGGATCCTTGAGTGGATGACATGTGACATTCATCATGAAGCCAAAGTTCAGGACATAATTGAGATCACTTCCCTGCCCACTCCAGGTGAGCTGTACAAACCTGGCTGTCAGCTTCATCTGAATGAACTACAAAGCATATTCTAGAAGCCAGAGCCCAACATGAGCCAAATGCTGAGCATGATGAAGCCATTGCCCCTTGACGCCGAATACCCCAAGGAATTCTTTGTTAAGGACCTTGAGTACTTGCCACACACAGTCTATCATATTCTGAGGCATACTCTCTGGCCAATCAAAGGAAACTATTCTTAAGCTAAACTTGAAGGCACCATGAAGACATTGGTTTTCTATATCATCAATGGCATCAGATTCAACACCTAGGATTTCTTCATCCGACAACTTGCTGCTTCTGGGATTGATCTTTTTGGCCTGAAATTTTATGCTCCATGGGTGATGCGCTTGATCAAGCTTCATTCAACCATCGACTATCAACCTTCAACGCGCAACCATATTTTATTTCTGCCTGGTGTTGATATGTCCATTGAAGCCATCTACCCCGAGCCAGCAAAGAAGCCACCCCACCTTCAGAATGCAGAATTACAAAGCTTCATGTAGCCTATTGAAGGGATTCATGTGCTAAATGCTGCAACTCCTTCTTATCCTATGGATGGCAACTTGCGTATGCCGCACCATGCCAACACTGAAGCCACTGCCAGCACCATTGCATAAAGGCCTGAGAAGCGTCCTCATGTCCTCAACGACCGTGAGCTTCTGGTGTCCTTACATCAAAAGCAGGATAGGCATCACGATTGGCTGAAGCGTCAGATGTAGAGTCTCTTGGTGGGTGTTAATCGTATTCACAACTTAGCCACCAAGAACTCTTTTGTTGTGCATGAAGCCTGTCGGTGGTCCTCGAAGAGCCTCACATTCCTCTTCTCTGAAGATGATCTTTGCCAAGATGGCTTCACAGAGATTCAAGTTCGACTCCAGGCCTCCACAATCCGCAACCTAGCGTCGCACACCTTCCATTGAAGATTCAGAACATTCGTCTTCGGCTGCAACTATTGTTGTGAGAGTCGTCGATGAAGAAGATGATGCCACTTCACCAACTCTGGCTGCACTGCACCACGATTCTGCTTCAGGCCCTTCTGCACCACCAAACTCCAACGTCGACCCTGCTCCATCTTCTACTCCAACTGGGAACGAGTAGATCCTCTATGTCTTCAAAACTTTTTGGTCATTACTGACAAAGGAGGAGAAGCATATGAGGTTGATAGTCTTCAAGCGGGTCCATATGGGGTGGTTGCATTATTTTTGCTAAGTTCTTACAACTCCCATTTTGAAACTATTTGGCTCTTGAGTTGTAACACTTAAACTTGATGGTCGTCTGCTACTTTTGCTGCTACTTTGTGATGCGATGATAAATTCCGCATGAAGTCATTCTGCAGACGCCCATTTTTCATTATGCATGTCATTATCTTTGTTATATTTATATATGCATGATGAATTGTCTTCGTAAGTTGAAGAGGATATCCACAAAGTAAAACTTGCCATGTGCATTTGCATCCAAAAGCATACTACTTATATGCACATCTCCAGGGGGAGCCTTTTGCAACTTATTAAGACAATGACTTTAATCTTTAACTTTCATATACTTTTATCCTCGTTGAAAACTTCAACCAGTTTGTCATCAATCACCAAGAAGGGAGAGATTGTAAGTGCATCTAGTGCCACCCCTAGTTAGTTTTTTCGGGGGAAACGACACCTATGGGATCCCAGGGGAATCCCTTCTATGGTTGGCGGGGCGCGGGGCTACGCAAAGAGCAGGTCTAAAAGATCAGAGCGAGGGGATTTTTACCCAGGTTCGGGCCACAAACAATGCGTAAAACCCTAGTCCTGCTTTTGTGTATATTTGGTGTTCTTGAGCTCTTGAACTAGCTGCGGTGCATGCCAAGTCCAAAAAGTCTGAATCCTTCCTCAGTACGCCTCGGGCCTCCTTTTATATGTCAAAGGGGTCGCCACAGTGGAACACAGGAGGTGGAAAGTATCTAGAGTGTACCAGTCTATCACCTAGCACCGTAGGACAAACACCTTTAATGCGCTGCCGACGTGTCCTCTTGCTTTATCGGGGATAGCAAAGAAGCTCGTCCTGTCCGTCACCGCCTCGCCTTGCTTCGATGCGCGTCCAAGCTGACGGAGCATGCAACACCATGCTGGCTGGCTGCTGCGCTGGTGCGGTGACAGGGTCTTCACGAAGATCTGCATGCCACCACGTACGTGCTTGACTAGTTGGTCTAGAAGTTGCATGCAGCCACACAGGCACTGGCCTAGTTGGCGGGCTGGTTGCCACGTCGGGACAGCTACGAGGCATTGAAACGTTGGCAGGTGAGGGCCTGGCCTCAGCCCCGCAGAAGCCCCCGGCAAGGGTCTTTCTGGGGTCTTGCGGGCGTCCCCGACAAGGATCTTGCCGGGGGTCTTCGTATGTCCACGGCAAGGCTTTTGTCGGGGGTCTTCGCCTGTCCCCGGCAAGGCACTTGCCGAGGGTCTTCAGCTTCTGGTTTCTCTCAGGACTCGCAGGCATTTGGTCTCCACAAATATCTACATGCCACCACGCAGGCGCCTCCGAGCCTTGGTTTTGACGTTGTCGATGGTGTCAGAACTCCCAGGCTCAAGGGTGGCGGCCTTGCTGGTGTTGGGCAAGTCGTCCCACCAAGGCTCTTGTCGGGGCTATGTAGGCCGCTCCGGCAAGGGTGTTGCCGGGGGAAATCCATCTTGTCCCTTTGCTCTTCATGCTTCTGGCTTGAGCACTGCTTTGGCAGTCTTGTACCTTTGCTTCCTCTGCCCCGCCAAGCATGGCCGCAGGTGTGGCTAGAACTGCCCGTGCACAAGTAAAGGGGTACCGAAAGGCCTATACTTTTGTACACTGACAGGAGCCCCCGGGCCTGGGCCACACATAACTGGGAAGCATTGTTGGGCTAGACCCAGCACGGTGCGCGGGCACGCGTGGCAGAGTTTTAACTGCGGTAACTCCTTCACCAGTTGCGCTTCCCCATGACCCGCATTGAGTGCGTGACATGGTGGTCGTGCGTGGGGTGGTTGCAGCACGCTTGCATCACCTCACGGTGAACAGTAAAGAGGCGGCCCGCGCCTTCCCCATAAAAAAGAGGAAACCGTAGGGGCGCTGCTCATTTACCCTCTGCGCCCTTTCCAATATTGCAACCGATGTCCCCCTTTTCTTCTTCAAGCGTAAATCAAAGATTTCGCCCCTGCTCGCCGCCTCCGTGCCCCCATTGCTCTTGATCCCTCACCTCCACTTAGCTGCCATGGCGCCCAAGACGAGCAAGGGCAAGGGTGCGGCCAAGGATGCCAGGGGAAGGAGGCACCGGAGAGCGAGTTGGTGGAGATGCGGACGCAGTACGCCCTCTTCACCTCGACGGTCGACGTGCTCACCCTTATGGAGAAGTTCAGCCCCCTGTGGGGGAGGGAGACGTCGGGGCATCCTGCCACGCGTATCATCCCCGCCTCCTTCGCCGAGGCCGGTCCAAATCAGTACCCTTTCTTCATTGAATACTTCTCCTGCGGGCTCTGCCCCCTTTTCTCAGATTTCTTAGATGACATCATGCACACCTACGGCTTCCACCTTCTGAACCTTACGCCGAACGCCGTGGCGTGCATGGCCTTCTTTGCCCATCTTTGCGAGGGCTTTGTCGGAGTGCTCCCCAGCACGAAGCTCTTCCGCCCTTACTTCACCCCTCGCATCCAGCCAGGGGGCGCCATCTCTGGCTGCATCACCTGGATCCCGAGGACCAGAGCAGGGGAACGTACCCGGAGGGTGCCTAGAAGGAGAGGTGGGATGAGTGGCGGGGCCGGTGGCGCTGGATCGTGGAGGAAGATTTGCACGAGTTCTACCGGGTCCGTCGGAAGCTGCCGGTCCACAGCAAGGACTAGGGCAATCTCGACGCCAATGACAAGAAGCTCACGCTTGTCACCACCAGGATCCATCGCCTCACCTCGGCCGGGCTCACTCTTGAGATGATCGGGGCCGACTTCATCCGCCGCCGGATTGCCCCACTACACAAGAAGGGCAGACCGGTCTGGGACTTCATGAATGTGGCCGATATCATGAGGCTCCTCCCCGGCCTAAAACACAACTTCACGATGCTGCAGCACGCTCATCTCTGCCAGAGGCTTTTTCAGCTCAAGGTTGACGAGGTCGGCAGGATCGAGAGGACCGGCAAGGCCGAGAAGACCGGCAAGTCCCTGTTCGGATTGCCAGCAGGGGTGGTCCTGTTGAGCAACAACTCTTGCCAGACCGCCATCATTGCCATGATGCCGGTTTTCAACGCGATGACCTTGATCCAACCTGGGACGAGCCACAAGCGGAGCTGGCGCATGCATTCTTTGACAACTTGTTGGAGAGGTACATTCATGACGGGCCGCAGCTCATCCGCGACACCACCGAAGAAGAGTTGGCATACATTGCCACCAGGGCGGAGGAGGCAGCGCTTGCCGAGGAGGCCGGTAGCCTCAGCACTGTGGAGGACGAGGCTGACGTGGCCGCAAAGGAGAGGAAGTTCACCGAATGGACGGGGTCTACCAGGGAACTTAGTGGTGCCGGCGCTGGGCTCCCCCTTGTTGAGGAAGCGTCCGAGGAGTCAGCCAAAGAGGAGACCGAGGCGGATGACTCCTCGGCCCCAGGGAGGAGACATGTCCTACGACGGGCTAGCTCCGGCGAGCCGGTCCGGCCCGGCAGGGCCACGCAGCGGCAACAAACCCAAGCGCAGCCCGCGCGCCAGACGAGGGCTGCGGCAGCGAAGAAGGCCGCGACCGCCGCCTCTTCCTCATCCAAGCGGCGTAGGATGCCATCCCATTCTCCTCCCCTTGCGGATGCTGCCTCGGAAGCCGATTTCAACCTTGGGTCTTTTAGCCAAAAGAGGAAAAGGAGGCCAGCGGAGGAGGAAGACGTGTAAGCACTTTGCCCCTCATCATTTCCTGACCCTCCGTCCGTGCCTTCTTCCCCTGACTTAATCTTATCTTCACAGCGACACGGAGACGCTGTCCCAGAGGGTGGCGGAGAGGGCCAAGGCTTCGACGGGCAACGAGCCCCCGGCGAACGCCCCGCGCACGCCGGCGTTGGTGGTGATCATCCCGGACAACAGCCCTCGACGCATCCCCCGCTTCAGCCCCGAGCGTGAGTTCATTATTCACTTTACATGGACGGGCGTTAGGGTGCGTATCCTCGGTGCTGACCTTGCCGGGTTTCAAGGAGGAGAGCGGCAACAGGAGGAGCCGCTGAGGGCCGCCCCTGACATGCAACCCCCGTCGACCATGCCATCTAGAGGGGCATCCCCGGCAAGGACATCCACCACCGAGCCCACACGCATGGAGGAAGAGGAGGCGGGCTTGGACGCTAGTGGCTCCGTCCCAGCAACGAACGTTGGCGGGGAAGGAACCACTTCTTCTTAGTTCGGCACGGGTAAGTTGTCTGCCTCCCGTCCCCGTTCATTCTTTTCTTTGTTCTGAACTTTCATTTTAGCCTAGTTCCATTCCCCCTTTCTGGTTTCCAGATCCTCCCTCGATGGACCAGGAGGACATCGACACTGTCATCGAAGAGGTCGCCAAGTATGTCGAAGCTGAGGCCACCAAGTTCGCGGCTGGGGAAGCCGCCATGTCTGCCGCCGAGGAGGCAGCCAAGGGGCCTATCGGGGAGACCAGCGAAGCCGCTGCCGGGGAGGCTGGCAAGGGGCCCGCTGGGGAGCCCGACAAGGCTGCTGCCGAGGAGGCCGCCAAGGAGCCCGCCGAGGAGGAGATGGCCAACGACCAACCTTCCTCCCCTGTAGCCCCTGCCTCAGGCAAGTACTTGAAGGTTGTCGACGATCTATTCGTCCGCCTCCCTGGGACGGCAAGCACCAGAGCGCCGACCGAAGGGGAGGTTTTCGACGATGAGGCACTCACCACCGCCGGGCTCTAGGTTGTTGACGAACCGAGCGCCAGCGGCGGCGGTTCCCAAGAGGAGCAGCTCCTCCGGGCCATGAGCGCCAATTTCCGGAAGCTCCAGGCGCTCCACCATGCGTGTCAAGACAAGGTGAACTCCAGGATGGCAGCCATGGACAAGGCGGAAGCGGATTTTCAGGAGCGCGTCGCCCAGATGCAAGTCTGGTTCGGCGAGGCCCGGGAGGAACCGAGGACCGCCCAGGGTGAGCTGCATGAGCGCAAGCGAGAGCTCATCCTGAAGCAGGCCGACATCGAGAAGGCCCAGGAGGCGGCAAAAGAACAGGCCGCCAAGGACGAAGCTGGCCGTCGACAGTAGCAAGCTTTGCTGGACACTCAGGAGGAAGACATCGTTGCTCATGAGCAGACGCTTGCCGCCACGCTCCATGGCAAGGACGAGGAAATCGGGAAGATTGTCGCACAGCAGACCCAGGAGCTGGAGCAGAAGCACAAGGACACAGTTGATGCTCTGGCCCGGGACCTAGCCGGCAAGGTGGAGAAGCTGGAGCTAGAGCGGGAGGGACTGAAGAAGGAGATCTCAGAGCTGATGGAGGAGAGGGACACGGCCAACCGTACTATGGTGGATTTGCAGGTCGCCATCTTTGACAGGACCAAGCTGCTCTCCGAGGCCAACGACTCCATTGATGCTATGAAGCTGAAACTGGACACCTTGGAAGGGACGCTTTTGGAGGCCATGGCCAGTGAGGAGACCCTGAACAAGGCCCTTGAAGATGAGAGGTAGCTACGGAAGGACGATGCCTCTGCGCATGATGACTATGTGGGAAGCGTAAATCTCTGGATCAACCGCCTCATCGACGTTGCAGAGAAGCTCACCACGCAGCTAGCCGTCATGGGCATGCCAGACGTCAGGTACTCCCGGGAGGCGAACGTAAGCCCAATGCTAGGCTGACCTTGTTCTTCGAGTGCGTCCTCGATGTCCTGGAGCAGCTCCGCTCCAATTGAGCGACCTATTTGGCCAATGAGGCTCGGAAGCTTTGCCAGGGTGCCCTGACCAAGGTGCTCACCAAGGTGGCGTTCTTGAACCCCACCGTCGACTTCGCCAACGCGCTTGAGAGCTTGCCGGAGGACGCAGACCTCATGGTGCTCAAAGAGCGTATCGAGCCCATCATCAGCTGCATTGACGGAGTCAAGAGGTTGGAGGGCCAGCGCCAGGACTAGCCACCCCGTTTCCCATTGCTGTTGCAAGTTCACGCCCAAGAAAATTTCATCTTAAGTTAGAACTGCGGTGACTATTGATATAATATAACTTTGCAGCATTATGAAATTGCGCGTGCTATCTCCCTGTTCGATCTCTCTTTGTATGTACGCAACCTACACTTAATTGGATAGGTTTGCCGGCGCGTAAACCCGTGCAGTGGCTCTTTGAGGAACGAATCCTTAGCAGCCTGCCGGGGGGCGCTTGCTACCGGGCAAGCCACCTTGCCGTTCTCAGCGCGGCCTCTTGTACTGCTGAGCAGACTCGAAACAGAACAAGGGCGTTGCCAATAGCGGAAGAGTTCCTTTGCGTTTAGGTTCTCCATACAAGGAGCAGGATCTTTCGAGGAAAATAACCTTATAAAAAGGAAACTGCTCAAGGTTTTGCGTGACTTAGCTTTTCCTCGCCAGATGGTCATTGCGACTGCAGACGACATTACTCGCCTGGCTGATGGCACCGGGGTGTGGCTGATCGATGTTGCCTTCTTCCTTGGAGCCATCGCAATGAGGGAGGTGATGCGTTAACTTTTAGACCGGATTCCCACATCCTCAGCGCCCCATACCTGGCGCGCCAAAGATGTCGGGGGAAACGACACCTATGGGATCCCAGGGGAATCCCTTCTATGGTTGGCGGGCATGGGGCTGCACAAAGAGCAGGTCTAAAAGATCAGCGCGAGGGGATTTTTACCCAGGTTCGGGCCGCAAACGATGCGTAAAACCCTAGTCCCGCTTTTGTGTATATTTGGTGTTCTTGAGCTCTTGAACTAGCTGCGGTGCATGCCCAGTCCAAAAAGTCCGAATCCTTCCTCAGTACACCTCGGGCCTCCTTTTATATGTCAAAGGGGTCGCCACAGTGGCACACAGGAGGTGGAAAGTATCTAGAGTGTACAAGTCTATCACCTGGCACCGTAGGACAAACACCTTTAATGCGCTGCCGATGTACCCTCTTGCTTTATCAGGGACGGCAAAGAAGCTCGTCCCATCCATCGTCGCCTCGGCTTGCTTCGATGCGTGTCCAAGCTGACGAGGTATGCAGCGCCATGCTGGCTGGCTGCTGCGCTGGTGCGGTGACACGGTCTTCACGAAGATCTGCATGCCACCATGCAAGTGCTTGACTAGTTGGTCTAGAAGTTGCATGCTGCCACACAGGTGCTCGCCTAGTTGGCAGGCTGGTTGCCGTGTCGGAACGGCCGCGGGGCAGCGAAACATTGGCGGGTGCGGGCCTGGCCTCAGCCCCGCAGAAGCCTCCGGCAAGGGTCTTGCTGGGGTCTTGTTGACGTCCCCGGCAAGGATCTTGCCGGGGGTTGTCGTCTGTCCCCGGCAAGGCTTTTGCCGGGGGTCTTCTCCTGTCCCCGGTAAGGCTCTTGCCGGGGGTCTTCGCTTTCTGGTTTCTCTCAAGACTCGCATGCCTTTGGTATCCACAAAGATCTGCATGCCACCACGCAGGCGCCTCCGATCCTTGGTTTTTACGTTGTCGATGGTGTCAGAACTCCCAGGCTCAAGGGTGGCGGCCTTGCTGGTGTTGGGCAAGTCACCCTGGCAAGGCTCTTGTCGGGGCTATGTAGGCCGCTCCGGCAAGGGCGTTTCCGGGGGAAATCCATCTTGTCCCTTTGCTCTTCATGCTTCTGGCTTGAGCACTGCCTTGGCAGTCTTGTACCTTTGCTTCCTC
The DNA here is from genome assembly GCA_032464435.1 of Aegilops umbellulata. Lineage (NCBI taxonomy): Eukaryota > Viridiplantae > Streptophyta > Magnoliopsida > Poales > Poaceae > Aegilops > Aegilops umbellulata. Next base: position 195,232,928 of record CP136055.1, read on the forward strand.
TGCCCCGCCTAGCATGGCCGCTAGTGTGGCTACAACTGTCCGTGCATAAGTAAAGGGGTACAGAAATGCCCCTACTTTTGTACACCAACAATTTTGGAGTATTGATGACAAACTTGGTTGAGGGACTAACGTGTTTGTGAGAATTGCAGGATAACACAAGTAGTAGTCCCTTATTGATTCGGTTTACCTGCTAGAGATGACCCCTAAAAATGTATGAAGACATTGAAGACAATGGTGGTTCGTGAAGGTCCGTGAAGACATTCACGACGAAGATTATGACATGTGAACATATTCACTTGAAGACTATGGAGTGCGAAGACATAATTATTTCGTAGTTTTCGTTTCTTCTTTATTGAGTCATAGGAACCACCGTACTGTTAAGTGGGGTCCAAGTGAACAAAGTCAGAGTGACTGATGTGATGCCCAACCAAAATCCTATGTATTCAAGCGAAGATAATGAGAGCAAATCTTATCCAGAGCTGGATGAGTCAGCTTTGGTTGTAGCCCAAGTAAAGTTGCCGCATGTGTTTGAAATCTGACCGTTGGACACGTGTCGGTTCCCTAGTGACCCAGGGTCATTTCGGACATATCAGGTCGGGTTGCCTCCTGGCTATAAATAGCCCACCCCCTACACCATAAATTGGTGGCTGCTCAGAGTTAGTGCACGACATTTGTCGTTTGAGAGCAACCCTCCTCCAAAACATTTGAGAGAGAGATCCTTGCGAGGACAAAGCCCAAAACACCCAGAGCCAAAGGGTGTTAGGCATCACTGAAGTCTTTCTGTCCGCATGACCTGAAGACTTGTTACACTTGAGGACTGTGAATCCTCCAGCCGGTTAGGCATCGCGTTCTGAGCATCCAAGAGTCATTGTGGATCACCGGTGAACGAAGTCTGTGAAGGTTTGGAAGTCTACCTTGAAGACTTACCAGAGTGATTGGGCGAGGAGTGGGTGTCCTTAGCTCAAGGGGAATAAGGTGAAGACACGGTCTTTTGAGTTAAATCTCATCCTCCCTAACCAGACATACAGTTGCCACAACAACTGGAACTGGTCTACCAAATCCTTGTCTTCACCAAGCAAATGGTTCTATCCCCCACTTCCCTTTACTTTTCAGCTTGTCTTCATGAAGTCATTGCTTGCTTGTCTTATCTGGTTGACTTCACTATGTGAAGACTATTTACTGTTTGGCTTCATACTGTCTTCCATCCTGATCCATACTACCTAGCTGCTGATAGTCTTTGTACTTTCACTACACTGCTTACTTGACTATGGCATGTCTAGTGTAGTCTATCTTCCGCTGCATATCAATAGGTTTATTTCATCTGTTTTTCTTCAAAGACCTCGTGTTTTGAAGACTTCCATAAAAACCGCCTAGTCAGCCCCCCCTCTAGTCGATAACTAGCACTTTCAGTTTGGAAGAGTGTAAACTCTAGAAAATAATTATCCCACTATTTTGGAGGGTGTTGAATTTTATTATAATTATAAAAGTGGATTTGGAGAGGTCATGACTTTATTTAGTAATGATTCCACTATTTCGGAAGAGGTTTCAATTGACTATGTTCAGAACAAAGTTGCCACTTATGATGATTATTGTGATGACACTTATGTTATAAAAAGTAGTGATAATTATTGTTAAAATTTGAATATCCTTCTACTGAACATTACTCGTTTAATGCGTAAACAATTTATAGTATCTGAGTTTCATATGATACTCCCACTATTATGAATGAGAATAAAATTGCTTGTGTGGAGAGTAATAAAAATACTATGCTTGTGGATCATGAATAGAATGCTTTGTGTGATAGTTATATTGATGAATCCATTCATGATTCTACTGGAAATTATTATGAGGGAGGAACTTGTGTTTCATGATGCTCCCATTATGTTTCAACTCTTATCTTTTATGTGAGCATCACTAAAATCATCATGCCTAGCTAAAAATGCATTAAAGAAAAGCGCCTCTTGGGAGACAACCCAACAATTTTACCTACTATTTTTGTGTGTTCACATGATTAATCTAATGTAGTAATCATGTTTTATAGCTTTTGTTTCAATAAAGTGCCAAGTAAAACCTTTGGGACTATGTTTGGTGCTACTTGATTTGATCTTGTTGGAAAACAGAAACTTTTGCGTCCAGTAAAACAATTTTAAAAAATCATAGAAGTGACGAAAGCTTCTGCATTTTTAACACACAATTTATATACAAATTTCCTACTTCTTCCTAATATTTCAGAATTTTTTGAGTTACATAAGTATGGTTAGAATCCAGATTACCACAGACTGTTCTATTTTTGACAGATTATGTTTTCAATGCATAGTTTGCTTGTTTTCTCGTTTCTATGGCTTTTATTGCTCAATATAAATTGTGGAAATGATAAGGTACACTAGGAATTGTGTGAGAAAAATTATGAATCTTGTCTTTGACAGTACCAAAGTGAATGATTTGTCTTTATCATACTAACCTATCTCACGAAGTTCCGTTAAGTTTTGTGTGATTGAAGTTTTCAAGTTTTGGGTGAGATATTGATATGAGGAAAATAAGGAGTGACAAAACCCTAAGATTGGGGATGACCAAGGCACCCCAAGGTAATATTCAAGGAAGATACAAACAACTAAGCTTGGGGATGCCCCGGAAGGCATCCCCTCTTTCGTCCTCAACATTATCGGTAACCTTACTTGGAGCTATATTTTCATTCGTCACATGATATGAGTTTAGCTTGAAGCATCATTATATTTTGTTAGGATTTGCTTGAAGTTATTTAGAATAATGTTTTGCATCTTTCATTTCAATAAAAATGTAAAGTATAGCCTTTACCATGCTTATTTAGCAAGTCTATATGTGGCTGTTTTGAAAACAGAAAGTTGCACGCTAGTGCGAGAATTCTTGAAATAAGTCAGAATGTGATAAATTTTTGATTTTTTGTAAAATAAGATATGGTAAATTTACTACAGTGTGGTATTATTCAGAATTTTTGGATTTAAATAAGTATTGATATTCTTGCTTGCTTTACAGACTATCCTATTTTGGCAGATTGCTGTTATGTTTGCATTGTTTGCATATGTTTGCCTGTTTAATGATTCTATTTGAGGGTAGGAGTATAAAAATGCAGAGGAATTTAGTATGCAATATTAAATAATAATTTTAGTGATTTGCTACAGTAGAGAATGATAAGGTTTTTGCATTGATTTATACTAACTCATCTCACGAGTTCTTGTTGAGTTTTGTGTGGATGGAGTTTTTGAGATTTAGGAAAACCATGATATGAGAGGAATGAAGAAGACACAAGAGATCAATATTGGGTATGCCCAAGTCATACTGTCAGGACCCCGATCCTAAGTCACACCGATCGAGCATGTAACACATCATATCACTTTGCGGCCTCACGCACGGTATTCCCACGGGTGCCACCTTACCTGGCCCGGGACCGTTTGCGACTTTTGGCTCACGTATATGATAGTGTCGCTAGCATCCATATGACAAAGAACCCGGGCCGACATGGCTAGTCGTGAACCCAAAGCGGCACTAACCCATGGGGACAGGCATACATGAATCAACTTCGAGCATGTCGGTCAACAGCGTGTGAATTCGGGCTGTAGCACTGGGCTAACAGGACTCCGATAACCTGGGCTGTAGCAGGCTAGGTAGGACTCCGGATGTCACCGCGAGACATTTCCCCGAAGGGACAGACACAGGAACGAAGTGAAACACATGCCGGCCAGTCAAGTGTCCAAAGCAGTAGTGCCGGGCTAGCAGGACTCCGGTGAACCGGGCTGTAGCGGACTACTATCGCTCAGGAAGCACTAGACTACATTTCCCCATATGAGAGGCTGCCAAGGATAAACAACTAGATAGTCGGATCCCACACATAGCAAGCATTTCAATCATACACACAATATGCTCGATATGTGTAAACACAACATGGCATCACAACAAGACTCTACGACTCAAGTATTTATTCATTAGGCTCTGAGGAGCGAGATATTACAAACATGGGTCTCATGACCCAACATTCAGAGCATACAAGTCAAAGCACATGCGGAAGCTTAATATGTCTGAGTACAGACATCTACAAATGAAAAAGGCCGAGAAGCCTGACTAACTACCAGATCCTGCCGAGGGCATAAGATCGTAGCTGAGGTATCAAGCTAAACGTCGAAGTCCACACGGAACTACTAGCGAGACTGACGTCTCTCTGCAAAAACATAAAATAGGCAAACGTGAGTACAAATGTACCCAGCAAGACTTACATCAGAACTAGCTTCATATGCATCAGTATCAACAAAGGGGTAGTGGAGTTTAACTACAGCAAGCCAGCTTTGACTCGGTGGCTAACCTAAACTATGACTGAAAGTAACTCTTTTGAGGTGGTGCACACGAGTCCACATATTCACCAATCAATACACCACTATGGATCCGTTCCCGTCTACCTACGAGAGCGCCATCCATAGCACTCAGGCTTATCTTGCGCATTTTAGAGTATCCACTTTCACTTGTCTATGAACTGTTATAGGCAACCCAGAAGTCCATTACCGCGGACACGGCTATTCAAATAGATGATGTTAACCCTGCAGGGGTGTACTTCTTCACACACGCTCTCACCACTTATCGCCGTTTACACGACATGTACTCGACAACCTTCAAGCGGAAGCCCAGCGAGGGTGTCGGCCACGGCCTACCTAAACACTCAAGTCTCTAGTCCAGGTTTATCGCCTATTCAGGTTCCATCCGCAGGGAGTCCGGCCGAGGTTTCCACATACGGCCCCGAACGATGTGTACAGGGTTCCGAGACACCAAACGGGCGCCCGGCTGGCCCGGCCACGTGCCTACCGCAACACAGCCCACCCCTACGGTCAGCGCTGCGTGCGGCCCCCAGCATACTACAAACACCAGAAACTACTTTGCAACTCCTGGACAGAGGACAAGGGTGATCAAGAAGCCGAGAGGGTCCATTGGTTTCGGGCCCAATGCGTGGTAGTAACTGTTTCATGGATCACAAACACAGAACTCAGTTCCTGAGGACGGCTTCAATGAGACAACCCACCATGTACTCCTACATGGCCTCTCACTGCTACCTTTACCAAATCGTGTTCACACACTTAGCTCACACCGAGTAGGACATGTTCAACACCATTCCAATCCATCCCCGATGAATCAGACCTGACTCAACTCTAAGCAGTAGCAGGCATGACAACAAGCATGAGTGAGTAGGCACATCAGGGCTCAAACAACTCCTACTCATACTAGTGGGTTTCATCTATTTACTGTGGCAATGACAGGTCATGCAGAGGATAAGGGGTTCAACTACCGCAGCATGTAACAGTTGAATCGTTGTTGTCCTAATGCAGTAAAAGAGAGTAGGAGCGAGAGAGTGGGATTGTATCGGAATGAACAAGGGGGTTTTGCTTGCCAGGCACTTCTGAAGATAATATAATTCTTCATCGGTGTCATCGAACTCATCGTCGGAACATCGTCTACTGAGAGGGGACGGTTACCGGCAAACACAGAAGGACACAATCAATGCAATGTGACAATATGATGCATGCTATGACATGGCAATATGATGTGTGATAGGTCTAATGCAACTTGGAACAGAAAGGTTTGAGTCCATTTGAACCAAGGATTCAAATGATCACCCAAAATAATAAGTGATAAAAGTGCATTAGCTTGTTTCACCTAAACAGCAAGGTTAAAGTGTTCTGACATACATGAAACTAGTACAGATGGAAATATTGGATTTTTCTGATCATTTTTCATATATAATTTACTTCATTTGGAGTTACGGTTGAATTACTATGAATTTTAGAAGTTTTGGCTATTTTCTGGAGTTTCCTGTAAAAGAATAAATCCAGAAAAAGAGTTACTGCATCAGCACTACGTCATTGTGACGTCAGCAGGTCAACGAGGCGGTCCAGGTCAAACTAACCAATGGGTCCCACTGGTCAGTGTCATGGTGCTGGCTAGAGTCACTAACGTGTGGGCCCAGTCAACGGCCATGTCAGCTTGGTCAAAACTGACGCGTGGGCCCACTGGGGTTAGTTAAACTTTAACAGAAAAATAAACCGTATTTTTTTAGGAAGTGGGTCCCAGCTGTCAGTGTGAGAGAGGGTTAATTAGCTGGGTCATTAGCCCCTAATGGCGGCGCCACGTCAGCACGCCGGATTGTCGCCGGCGACGACCACAGCCGCGGCAGGAGCTCGCCGGAGTGGTGCTACGGGCGGTGTTGGGCAAAGCCAAGGGCACCAGAGGGTTGCCCTTCCTCGCGCGCATCCAGGGGAGGCACGCGGGAGGCGCGGGGTGGCCGGAGTCAACGGCACCGACGAGCAGAGCGGCTCCGGAGCTCGAACGTCGACGGATTCGACGCCGCAGGGCACGACAGGAGCAGCATATGGCCGCTACGGCCCCGTGGTGATGCGCCGAGCGCGGTAATGCGCTCGGTTTCGAGCTCAGGTGGAAGTGGCCTCGACAACGAGGAGCTCAGGCAGCGGCGCGTGCGGGCGAGCGCGATGTGGCGGCTACGGCGTGCAGCAGAGCAAACGGGGAGGGGGAGAAGGAGCAGAAGCTCACGACGAGTGCAGAGGGCGTCGAAACGGGCTCGGGGAAGTACTGGAGTTGGCGGGGCGGCGAAGTCGATCTCGTCGTCGGGAGGTTGAAGACGAGCCCGGTGAGGACGTTCGGGGGCTTCTCGCGGGGCGTGGTTCGGTGAGGGGATCTAGGACGAGGTGGCGGAGCTTCTGGGCTGCTCGGGAGGACGAGGGAGAGTGATTGGCCGCGGTGGTGCGCGTCGGCGGCGGCGGCGGCGCTCGGGTAGCCGCGAGGGAGGGAGAGCAGAGGAGAGGGAAGAGGCACGGGGAGAGAGAGAGGGGCCCGGGGGGTGCGTGGCGCTCGTAGCAGCCTCCAGCGGCAGCGGCAAGCAGGAGCTGGCCGAGACGCGTGTGCGCGCACCACGGCCACACGCCCTCCTGCCCACTGGCAGGAGGTTGAAGACAGTATGAGAGAGGAAGAGGTGGGCTGGGCCTAGCTGGGCCGGTCCTGTTGGGCCACCAGGTAAGTGGACTAGGTGAGTTCTGTTCTTTTTTAGTTTTTCTATTTTGTTGCCCTTTTCATTTTATTCTGCCAGTGTTTTCAAATTCAAAAGAATTTCAAACAGTGCCAAAACATTCTGAAATATTTTATGTTACCTATGTGGACTATTCCAGAAGTACATAAAGCATTTCAAAGCATTTTAAAATATATTCATTATATATTATGAATATATCTCCAAATTCAAATAGATTATTGATTTAAATTCAGAGACCAAATAATTCCTTAAAAATGTTCCAGAATTTTGGTTTGATATATAACTCTTGCCAAAATTCACAAAACTATTTTTAGGGCATTTTGGATTCACAGAATGCAATTTAAAGGGTGCTTACCCTTCTTTTAATTAGATTTCTGAGATTTCAACAATCCTCAATTCAAGTTTCAGAAATTTAGACACGATGCAAGATGCTCTCAAATGCAACTAATACAAGCAAAGTCTAGGGTCGTGACACATACCTAATTAATATTTCAAGAATTCTCAAGCATCTAAGCTTGGGGATGCCCCGGTAGGCATCCCACCTTTCTTCATCAACGATTATCGGTTAGCCTTGGTTGAGCCTATGTTTTTGCTTCTTCACATGATGTGTGCTATCTTGGAACGTAATTTTTTTCAGCTTGATGATTTAATAAATTACTTAGATATGAAAGTTTTTAAATAAGAGAGAGAGTCCTCAAATGGCTACCCATTTACTTAACTACTCGCTTGATCTTCACTTATATCTTTTTGGAGTAGTTTGTCATTTACTCCTGTGTTTCACATATAACCTATGATTAAATTGTTCAATGAATTTAATATCATGAAGTTGAAATTATTTGTTCATATCATACCTAGTAGTAGCTTCACATTGGGTTTAGAAAGTGAAATCTTTTGAAGCATGACAATCACAATATTGGTCATACAAGCAATTCATGAATGATTAGTATAAGGAAAAGAACTTTCACATGCAAATATATTATCTTGGACAGCTTCTATGATTGTGCATACCCATTAATTATTTTCAAACTTGAGCAAATTAGTTGAAGTTGGACAAGGACGACAACGTAATGAGTTATGGTTGTGTATATTTGCATAGAAGTTATATTGTCATGGATCCTCCAACATGTGGTGTTTGCCTAGGATCTTTTGCTAGCCAAAAAATCGTACTAAGTAGAAATACTACTTGTGCATCCAAAAATCCTTAAACCAAGTTTGTTGCCATGAGTGTCCACCATACTATTGGGGAACGTTGCTTGGAAAACAACAAAAATTCTATGTACATGCTAGATCTATCCATGGAGGTGCATAGCAATGAGAGGGGAGAGTGTGTCTACGTACCCTGGTAGACCATAAGCGGAAGCTTTGTTAACACGGTTGATGTAGTCGAACTTCTTCGTGATCCAACCGATCGAGTATCGAACGTACGCCACCTCCGCGGTCATCACACGTTTAGCTCGGTGACGTCCTCGCCTTCTTGATACAACAAGACATCGAAGTAGTGGATGAGTTCCGGCAGCACGATGGCGTGGTGAAGGTGGTGGTGATGCTATCTCCGCAGGGCTTCGCCTAAGCACTACGAAAATATGACCAAGGGACAAAACTGTGGAGGGGGGCGCCGCACACGGCTAAGAGATTGTTGTGGTTATGTGTGGCACCCCCTCCCACATATATGTAGGTAGGGGTGGAGGAGGGAGCAGCCAAGGAGGTGCCCCAAGTAGGCCAAATCCTACTTGGGGTCTCTCCCAAGCCGCTCCCCCCTTTCCTTTTTAGGTGAGCGGGGAAAGGCACGGGAGGGAGGCGCCCCCTTTCCTTTCTTCCATGAGAAGGGGAAGGCAGGAGGGGCTAGCCCTCCCCCTTTCCTTCCCTAGGGCCGACGGCCAGGGAGAGGGGTGCACCAGCCCCATTGTGGGCTGGGTTTGTCCCCCCTTGGCCCATACACCTACCGGGGGTGTCCGAAACCCCTTCAAGTGACACGATGACTACCCGGTGCACTCTGACACTCTTCCAGTGTCCGAATATCATCGTCTTATATATCAATCTTTACCTCCGGAGCTCCTCTTCATGTCCGTGATCTCATCCGGACTTCGAACAACATACGGTCACCAAATCCATATAACTCATATAACACTATATTGTCAATGAACGTTAAGCGTGCGGACCCTACACGGGTTAGAGAACTATGTAGACATGACTGAGACACCTCTCCGGTCAATAACCAATAGTGGAACCTGGATGCCCATATTGGCTCCTACATATTCTACGAAGATCTTTATCGGTCAAACCTTATGACTGTTGGGGAACGTAGCATGCAATGTCAAAACATTTCCTACGTTCACGTAAGATCTATCTAGGAGATGCATAGCAATGTGAGGGGGGAGTGTGTTTATGTACCCTCGTAGACCGAAAGCGGAAGCATTAGGTTAACGCGGTTGATGTACTCCAATGTCTTCACGACCCAACTAATCTAGTACCAAACATACGTCACCTCCGAGTTCAGCACACATTCAGCTCGATGACGTCCCTCAAACTCTTGATCCAGCAGAGAGTCGAGGGAGAGTTCTGTCAGCATGACCGCATGGTGACGGTGATAGTGATGTGATCCGCGCAGGGCTTCGCCTAAGCACTACGACACTATGACCGGAGGAGTAAACTGTGGAGGGGGGCACCACACACGGCTAAGAGAACAATTGATGTGCCTCTGGGGTGGCCCCCGCCCCGTATATAAAGGAGGGGAGAAGGAGGTGGCCGACCCTAGGGGTGGCGCGCCATGGCGGGGAGTCCTACTAGAACTCCACTCCTAGTAGGACTTGCCTCCCCTTCCTTCCAACGGAGAGGGGAAGGGGAAAGAGGGGGAGAGGGAGAAGGAGAGGGGGGCGCCCCACCCCTTGTCCAATTCAGATTGGGCAGGGGGGCGCCACCTCTTGCGGCTTGCCTCCCTCTCTCCACTATGGCCCATGAGGCCCATTAACTTTCCCGGGGGGTTCCTGTAACCTCCCGGTACTCCAAAAAATCCCCGAACCTCTTCAGAACTATTCTGGTGTCCGTATATAACCTACCAATATATGAATCTTTACCTCTTGACCATTTCTATACTCCTCGTCATGTCCGTGATCTCATCTGGAACTCCAAACAAACTTTGGTCACCAAAACACATAACTCATAATACAAATCGTCATCGAACGTTAAGCGTGTGGACCCTACTGGTTCGAGAACTATGTAGCCATGACCAAGACACATCTCTGGTCAATAACCAATAGCGGAACCTGGATGCTCATATTGGTTCCTACATATTCTACGAAGATCTTTATCGGTCAAACCGCATGACAACATACGTCATTCCCTTTGTCATCGGTATGTTACTTGCCCGAGATTCAATCGTCGGTATCCTCATACCTAGTTCAATATCATTACCGGCAAGTCTCTTTACTCGTTCTGTAATGCATCATCCCGTAACTAACTCATTAGTCACATTGCTTGCAAGGCTTATAGTGATGTGCATTACCGAGAGGGCCCAGAGATACCTCTCGGATACTCGGAGTGACAAATCCTAATCTTGATATATGCCAACCCAACAAACACCTTCGGAGACACCTGTAGGGCATCTTTATAATCACCCTGTTACGTTGTGATGTTTGATAGCACACAAGGTGTTCTTCCGGTATTCGGGGGTTGCATAATCTCATAGTCAGAGGAATATGTATAAGTCATGAAGAAAGCAATAGCAATAAAACTTAACGATCATTATGCTAAGCTAACATATGGGTCTTGTCCATCACATCATTCTCTAATGATGTGATCCCGTTCATCAGATGACAACACATGTATATGGTTAGGAAACATAACCATATTTGATTAACGAGCTAGTCAAGTAGAGGCATACTAGGGACACTCTGTTTTGTCTATGTATTCACACATGTACTAAGTTTCCGATTAATACAATTCTAGCATGAATAATAAACATTTATCATGATATAAGGAAATATATATATATATATATATATATAATTTATTATTTCCTCTAGGGCATATTTCCTTCAGTCTCCCACTTGCACTAGAGTCAATAATCTAGTTCACATTGCCATGTGATTCAACACCAATAGTTCACGTCACCATGTGATTAACACCCATAGTTCCACGTGACCAACACCCAAAGGGTTTACTAGTGTCAATAATCTAGTTCACATCGCCATGTGATTAACACCCAAAGAGTACTAAGGTGTGATCATGTTTTGCTTGTGAGAGAAGTTTAGTCAATGGGTCTACCACATTCAAAACCGTATGTATTTTGCAAATTTCTATGTCTACAATGCTCTGCATGGAGCTACTCAAGCTAATTTCTCCCACTTTCAATATGTATCGAGATTGAGGCTCAGAGTCATCCAGACCAGTGTTAAAGCTTGCATCAACGTAACTCTTTACGATGAACTCTTTATCACCTCCATAATCGAGAAATATTTCCTTAGTCCTCCAAGGATAATTTTGACCACTGTCCAGTGATCTACTCTTGGATCACTATTGTACCCCTTTGCCAAACTCATGTCAAGGTACACAATAGATCTGGTATACATCATGGCATACTTTATAGAACCTATGGCTGAGGCATAGGGAATGACTTTCATTCTCTCTCTATCTTCTGCCGTGGTCGGGTTTTGAGTCTTACTCAACTTCATACCTTACAACTCAGGTAAGAACTCCTTCTTTACTGATCCATTTTGAACTTCTTCAAAATCTTATCAAGGTATGTACTCATCAAAATTCTTATCAAGCGTCTTGATCTATCTTTATAGATCTTGATGACCAATATGTAAGTGGCTTCACTAAGGTCTTTCTTTGAAAAACTCCTTTCAAACACTCCTTTATGCTTTCTAGAAAATTCTACATATTTTTGATCAACAATATGTCATTCACATATACTAATCAGAAAGGATGTAGTGCTCCCACTCACTTTCTTGTAAATACAGGCTTCAACACACGTTTGTATAAAACTATATGCTTTGATCAACTCATCAAAGTGTATATTCCAACTTTGAGATGCCCGCACCAGTCCATAAGGGGATCGCTGGGGCTTGCACACTTTGTTAGCACCTTTAGGATCGACAAAACCTTCTGGTTGCATCATATACAAATCTTCTTTAATAAATCCATTAAGGAATGCAGTTTTGACATCCATTTTCCAGTTTTCATAAAATGCAGCAATTGCTAACATGATTCGGACAGACTTAAGCATCGATACGAGTGAGAAAATCTCATTGTAGTCAACACCTTGAAGTTCTCGAAATACATTTTTGCAACAAGTCGAGCTTTGTAAACAGTAACATTACCGTCAGTGTCAGTCTTCTTCTTGAAGATCCATTTATTCTCTATGGCTTGCGGATCATCAGGCAAGTCAGTCTAAGTCCACACTTTGTTCTCATACATGGATCCCATCTCAGATTTCATGGCCTCAAGCCATTTTGCGGAATCTCGGCTCATCATCGCTTCCTCATAGTTCGTAGGTTTGTCATGGTCTAGTAACATGACTTCCCTGTCCACCGTGGAGCGCAGCGCAGTCAGTTCCTCGGCCGCAAGGGCTTCGGATAACGCCTCGAGGGCCAGTGCGGCTGTCTTGTTTTCGTCGCGGAGTGTTGTGTCCGGATCACTAGCAAGAGTGATGATTCCATTGGGCCCGGGCATTTTGAGCTTCTTGTACCCGTAATGGGGTATGGCTTGGAAGATCGTAAATGCCTCCCGCCCTAGAAGGGCGTGGTATCCGCTACTGAACGGAGCCACTTGGAATGTAATCTCTTCGGACCTATAGTTCTCCGGCATGTCGAACACCACATCTAGTGTGATTTTGCCTGTACAGCGCACTTCCCGACTGGGGATTATTCCTCGAAAGGTTGTGCTGCTTCGCTCGATGCGGTTCCAGTCTATTTCCATTTTTTGAAGGGTTTAATCCGCTGCCGCCGTCCATGAGCACCTTGGTGAGTCGAAAGCCGTCCACAATTGGACTGAGGACCAATGCGGCTGGTGCTCTGGCTGTTCGAAATTTACGCTTGTCACTGGCATTGAAAGTAATAGCCGTGTCACTCCATGGATTTATTGTTGCCACGTGGTGGATTTCGGCAAGGCTGCGGAGTGTTTGCTTTCGCCTATTTTTTGATGCGAAGGTCTCAAAGACTGTTAATACCATATTGTTTTCCCTGGGATGGTTTTCTGTGGCTTTTGGGATGAGAAGATCCTCGCCACTTTTGGCTACCTGCCGCAGTATCCAACATGCTCTAAGGCTATGTGTTGGTGTGGCGCCCTCTGTACTATGAATTTTGCAGGGTCCATTGAGCCATCCCTCTAGTATGGTTCTGTGCCCTGTAGAGGGTTTTTTCTTTTTGGTAGTTAACCCGGGTGTCTTGTGATAATGCACCCTTTTATTTCGGATTGGGTTCATATTCATGGCCGGATTGTCCCAAAATTTTATTTCGGTTTTCCAGGCACTTTCCATCGCACAGTACTTTCGTACTATGGACGCCAAGTCGGCAAAGCATGTAATTTCACGACGACTTATGGCGTTAAGGATACCCTTGTCCGTGCAATTATTGCAGAAGAATGAGATTGTGTCTTCCTCGCGACAGTCCTTAACCTTGTTCATTACAAGGAGGAATCTGGCCCAATAATGATGTACTGTTTCTTGGGGCTCTTGCCTGATGTGGGAAAGATCACTTATGTTTGGGTGGGTGGGTGGAATTGAATCCAAAACCTCACCCGATCTGAGACCCAGGGACCGAGGAGTTTCCCATCTTGGAAGTTCGGGTTCTGGGATGTTGCTCGATAAGTCTGGCTCGCTGCCTGACTCTAGGTTCAGGGCTTGGGTGGTGTCCTCCCGTAAACGGGTGTCCGGCTCGGAGGGCTCAGGAATCCGGACATATCTAGTCCTCAAGATAGAGGAAAGGTCGCCGCATTGTTCCTCCACCACTGCAATGTGATGGGTGACCGGGGGAGAGTTAATTTCTCTCTAATCGGGTTTAAGCCCAATCTGATCATAGTCCGTAGTGACTCCCAGGGCGGCGATGCGATCCAAGAGCTCGTTTAGGGAAGAGAGATCCATTGGATCCAACTGCTCGGTGAGTTCCGAGTTGACGTGGAGACTGTTTTCGATGACCCGAGAAGTCATCGTCGGCGCAGCAGCCGAACAGGCGGTCATGATGAAACCACCTAGCCGAAGAGTTTGGCCGACAGCCAAAGCTCCCTCAGCGGTAGTTCCGTCTTTAAAGACGAGACGAGACATCCTTCCTTATGGTGACGGCATAGAGGAACTCTCAATGAAGGCACCAATGTCGGTGTCAAAACCGGCGGATCTCGAGTAGGGGGTCCCGAACTGTGCGTCTAGGCGGATGGTAACAGGAGGTGAGGGACACGATGTGTTTACCCAGGTTCGGGCCCTCTCGATGGAGGTAAAACCCTACTCCTGCTTGATTAATATTGATGATATGGGTAGTACAAGAGTGGATCTACCACGAGATCAGAGAGGCTAAACCCTAGAAGCTAGCCTATGGTATGATTGTTGTTGTTCTACGGACTAAACCCTCCGGTTTATATAGACACCGGAGGGGGCTAGGGTTACACAGAGTCGGTTAAAAGGAAGGAGATCTATATATCCGTATTGCCAAGATTGCCTTCTATGCCAAGGAAAGTCCCATCCGGACACGGGACGAAGTCTTCAATCTTGTATCTTCACAACCCAACAGTCCGGCCAAAGGTTATAGTCCGGCTGTCTGTGTACCCCCTAATCCAGGACTCCCTCGGACGCCCTCCGTGATGGATGCCCCCTCCGGCGGAGCTCCGGAACAGGCCCCAAGATGGGATCTCGTGGGACAGAAGGTTGCGGCGATGGAATTAGGTTTTTGGCTCCGTATCTGATCGTTTGGGGGTACGTAGGTATATATAGGAGGAAGGAGTATGTCGGTGGAGCAATAGGGGGCCCACGAGGGTGGAGGGTGCGCCCTGGTGGGGTGGGCGCGTCCCTACCTCTTGCCCTCCTCCTTTCTTTCTTGACATAGGGTCCAAGTCTCCTCGATCATATTCGGTGAGAAAATCGCGTTCCCGAAGGTTTCATTCTGTTTGGACTCTGTTTCATATTCCATTTCTTCGAAACTCTAAAATAGGCAAAAAAACAACAATTCTGGGCTGGGCCTCCGGTTAATAGGTTAGTCCCAAAAATAATATAAAAGTGGATAATAAAGCCCAATATTGTCCAAAACAATAGATAATATAGCATGGAGCAATAAAAAATTATAGATATGTTGGAGACGTATCACTCACTTGATATGGAGGGCGCATGTATGATGTGGTACACCAAAACTACATCTTGGAGGCACAGCTGAAGGACAGCGGCACGTTGGATCTTCCCAGTGGCACGTTCTATGTACTCTGCATCGAGACTGACGACCTTCATCTCCACCTTTTCGAGGGAGTTGGATACAATGTCGATCAACTCCCGAACAACCCTTGGGTGGTCAGTGATGGGGACATGTTTGACACTAAAAACCTGCATAGGGATCACTTTCGGCATTTGGAACGGCTGGACCGGAGGGCTATGGTTTGGAGAATTAGGATTAAGATGGCTAGTCTAACTAAAGATGATGATTATTTAAAGGGGCTTCGGAATTACTCCAGGAGGATGCGTATCGATGGGGTTTAAATGCAAATGAAGGAGAGGTGAAGAAGCCGAGGAAAATTGGTTCCCTATGGAGAAGTAAATGGGAGAAGTGGCATGCATGCAGTTCATTAGATGGCTAGGTAGACCAACCTGCAAAATGAAAAGGCTATGCGGGTAGCGTGCTGAGTAGTGGTCCATGTGTGTATACGTGCCCATCCTTTTATCGCTAAATTAGCCACTGGTTAGTTGAGGTCACTCTTCCGAATCACCCTGGTGGAGCATTTTATGATTACTTTTTATTTCTGCACCCCTCCTGACAGGTGGGACCTACGCAAAACCGTCTTGGGTAGACGAACAGATATACAAACATATCCATCTCTTTGCACGCAAAAAATGTGTCGTAGCTAGTTCGGATTGATATAGGCGCGTGCCTGCGAGACACAACCTTTTCTGTACTCTAATTAGGTTCACTAGTGACAACTTTTAATTAGGTTCCACTATACTCTAACTTCTTTCTCAAATTATTAATTGAGCTCAGTGACTTCAAAAAGTTGTACAGAAGCCTTGTTTGGGCCTTTTCACACGTCGTTGAATGTGGGCTAGGTAGCCATGTAAAGTTGTACTGTACTACACCAGCCTTATTCATTGAACATCAGCAATGCAACTGGGCCGACAGCTATAACCAAGATCCTAAAATAAGCGCAGCCTAGCCTATGTTTCTTTTAATAAAATGCACAACTCAGTTCATTTTTTATATAATAAGATTACCAAGCCTAACTCATTTTTTTAATAATATTCCTATCTCAATATTATTTTTTATACGAAATGCTCAGTCCACACCATCATTGTTTTTCACCTATCCCAGAAAATGGGTGTAGTCGAATAAATAATCGAATGCACTGTAATTGGCATTATTATTTTTACCCAGCCCAGGAAATAGATTATTTTTTGAGTCAAAGCCCAGGAAATAGTTGTATTGGCAAAAAATGAAATAGGCTGCAAAACCTAAATAAATGGGTTGCATTCTGGCACAGCTTTTGAAGCTGAATTGTTGGTGCACTAGACGAAGCCTGCGCAAGGTGTTGCCCATTTAGTGAACAAAAGGATTTAATGGTCTAAAACAAAAAGTCAACAAATTATTTTGACATCTATAGTCGTTGGATTGACATCCAACGGCAATCCTGCTTCTTCCATCTCTAATATTGTTGCTCTTGCTCCAGCCGCCAAAACCATCACCGGCTGGAGCGCCTGCATCTGCCTTTCATGGTCGGCGATGCTACCGCGCAGGCCTCGCCACCCCACCCTACTCCCAATGGTGGCTAGGTCATACATGTACTCTCCCACACCTTTTGTTATTCTCCGGTGAAGGCAGCCTCACCTGGCAGCCGAACCAGTCCCTCGTACTCCCCTCCACCAGGGACTCAAGTGCCCCTTGTTCCATGACTCCAGATCGTTCCCATCTTGGGCCTCGCCGTCGTCCACCACCATGTCTGCTCGACGATGTGTGGTCAACAACGAGAGCTAACATGGAGTAAGTCGAGAGTCTGACATCTAGGAACCACCAGCTACATCTCTGCATGCAAGCTAGTGCCTCCTTATTATACAGGAATAAACGATCATTCCTCCCCCTGACAGGTTGGACCCACTAGCTACAATCTTCTGACGCAAGGATGTTCATTCTTATTACGCGAAAAAAGTGCCCCCCATGACAGCTGGGACCCACAAGCTACATCTTCGCATGGAAGGAAGTGCCTCCTTATTACAGGGAAGAAAAATGATTCCTCCCCTGTTAGCTCGGACCCACCAGATTCGGAGGCTGACTTGTGGGCCTACTAAGTTGACACGTACGCTTGGCTTTGTTAACCTAGTCAACAAACGATTCTAGCAGCACTGACCGTTGGATTAACATCCAACGGTCACGCTGCTTCCTCTATCTATGATCTTCTTGCTCCAGCCGCCGAAACCAGCACCGACTAGACTGCCTGCTACTGCCTCCCATGGCCGGCTGTGCTGCCACCGCTGGCCATGTCATCCCTCTACTCACCCACACCCCATGTTATTCTCCGGTGATGGCAGCATTATGTCACAGCCGAACCAATGAACCCTCGTACTCCCCTCCGCATGGGCATCCACTTGCCTCGTCTTCTCTGGCTCCGTGTCATTCTCTTCCTAGGCCTCATCGTCGCCCACCGCCTTGATGCTCTCAGCGCCTCGTGGTTAACGAGGTCAACGAACGACAGCCATTGGAAGAGGACTTTAGGTTGTGAGGCTAACGGCTGGCCCAACCAGTTGCATCTTCGAACGTAAGGAAGTGCCTCCTTATTACTCACAAAATAAAAATGATTCCTCCCCCTGACAGCCGGGACCCACTAACTATGGAAGGAGTGCATCCTTATACTCCCTGACAGCTGGGATCCACTCGGTCGAAACGTACGTTGTGTTGTCTGTCTGGTCGCGAACGTGTATGTACATACTGGTCGATCGGTCTCTCTGCAACGACGAACCATTGCCGAGCAAGCAACGACACATGTAGTAGTAGATCCCCCAACGTAGCAGTTCAAGCAGTCCAGTCAAAACTGTGTACACGTACGTACAACTAGATGCAAAAAAATATTGCCACATACGTACATACGAGCGGGGTCTTGAACGCCTACTCGCGCATATGTACAGCCAGGGCTCGTGTACAAGGAGAGGCAACGGACGACAGCAATGATGTCTTGTTCATCGGCAGCCAACCGGCTGGGACGGAATGGAGAAACAGTGTCCTGTTCATCGAGAGGCAACAGACTTGGTCGGAATGCGCCGTGTTCATCGGGAGCCAACCGGCTTGGACGGAACAGCTGAAATAGGTCTGGCGTACCACAAAACGGAGGAAATGGCCTTCTGTTTGACTAGCTATGGTCGAAACAGGATCATGTTCATCAGGAGGGGTCTGGTGTACCGCAAAACGAAGGAACCAGACTTGTGTTGGAGCGCCTATGGTCGAAACGGGGTCCTGTTCATTGGGAGGTGTGTGGCGTTCCACAAAATGGGACTCCACGGGCTACTGTTCATCCACCGTATACTGCCTCGATCCAGCCTCCATGGACTACTGTTCATCCACCGTCAACTTCCTCCAGCCTCCACCCGATACTGTTCATCCACTATGACCTTCCTCCTGCCTCCACCAGCTATTGTTCATCCATGGGCTACTGTTCATCCAGCCTCCACTGGCTACTGTTCAGGCAGCCCTCCACGAGGTCCTATTCATCCACCCCCAACCGGCTCGGGTGTGTGTGGTGTCCTCCTCGAACAGGGTCCTGTTCATCCAGCGGCAACATCCTACTACTACCACAAGGTCATGTTCATCCAAACCCCACCAGGAGTTGTTCATCCAACCCCAACAACGGTCGCTGTTCACCAAGAGGCAGCATGTTTGATCAGCTTCAGTTAGCAGCAGTAGCGAAGGAATCGCTCGGGTTCAGTTAACAGCCAAGGGGTCCATCGCTTGGGTTCAGTAATGCAGCTAGTGCAATTGCTCGGGTTTAGTAAGCGAACGACTCACTTGGGTTCAGTTAGATCCCAACGCCTCGCACACACATGCGTACGTGTACGAGAGAAACGCACAAACCTCCATGCATCGCTCGGCCCCGACCACCTACCGTAACCGGGAACTCCCCGAAATTTTCCTCGCCCTCGCTTCTACCATGATTTTTTCCATCATGGACGGCCCAAGGAATGTCATGCAGGTGCGTCCTTGGCCCGCCCATGGTGAAAAGCCCATTTTCTGTCATGATTTTTTGTCATGGAAGTAGGGCCCACCACATCTATGATGATACGTGCTTTTCTCACAATTATCGTCATAGAAGGTCATAAGCATGACAGAAAAATGTTTCGTTTGGCCCAAAATGTCACGGATGTATCTATTTTTAGTGATGACCATAGTTTGAGAAGTTCATGTATTTACTATTTGTTAATGCTTTGTTCCGGTTCTCTATTAAAAGGAGGCCTTAATATCCCTTAGTTTCTTCATGGACCCCGCTTCCATGGGAGGGTAGGAAAAAATATCTCATGCAAGTTCTTTTCCATAAGCACGTATGACTATTTATGGAATACATGCCTACATTATATTTATGTACTGGAGATAGTTCTGTGTCACCCTAGGTTATGACTGTTATATGATGAATATCGTCCAAAGAATGCACCGACCCAATGCCTACGACTTTTCCACACATTGCCACTTCTAAGTTACTATTGCTATTGCTACTATTACAACTGCTACAAAACTGTTATTGTTGTTACCATTACCATTGTTACTGTTACCTACTATCAAACTATGATATTACTGTGCTACTGATCACTTTGCTCTAGATATTTAATCTCCAGGTGTGGTTGACTTGACAACTCAAGTGCTAATACTTATAAATATTCTTTGGCTCCCCTTGTGTCGAATCTATATATTTGAGTTGAATACTCTAGCCTCCAAAACTATTGTGATCCCACTTCAAAAAATACACTTCCGTGATGATACGTGTTTGTCACCGTAGGTCACGTTTTCTGTCATGCATGTACATCCATGATGATTTTATGACAAAATCAAGATAGTCATACATGTGTTGTCGTAGAAGTGTTCCATGACATTACCAAAATTATCATCACAGAAGTGTCCACTTCCATGACGATAAATCGTGCGTCATAGAAGTGCTTTCGTCAAGGGTAACTGACACGTGGCATCCACCGTAATGGGTTGCCGTTAAGCTATCGGGTTCCGGTTTGGATCCGAGAACCCGTTAACAGCCCCGACCAATGGGGATTTTCCACGTGTAAAATTCTCATTCGTCGGATAATCCACGTCTCAGCTCATCGTTGGGACAGATTTCATCCTATAATGGACGGAAGACGCCTATGATATGTCGACATGTGGCACACCCCAACAGTAGCCCAGTTAAGGTAAAAAGGCTGGCCCAGCTAAAGCCCACCATATTTTTTCAAACACTAGTGGGCTGGCCCGTTAACAGCCTGCCATGTTTTGGGTCAAATTGAGGCCCATATCTGATCAGGCCCGTTCACAACCTATTGTGTTTTGGGCTAAATTGCGGCCCATATCAGATCAGGCCCGTTGTCGGTGTCAAAACCGGCGGATCTCGGGTAGGGGGTCCCGAACTGTGCGTCTAGGCGGATGGTAACATGAGACAAGGGACACGATGTTTTACCCAGGTTCGGGCCCTCTTGATGGAGGTAAAACCCTACGTCCTGCTTGATTAATATTGATGATATGGGTAGTACAAGAGTAGATCTACCACGAGATCAAGGAGGCTAAACCCTAGAAGCTAGCCTATGGTATGATTGTTCTTCTGTCCTACGGGCTAAAACCCTCTGGTTTATATAGACACCGGAGAGGGTTAGCGTTACATAGAGTCGGTTACAATGGTAGGAGATCTACATATCCGTATCGCCAAGCTTGCCTTCCACGCCAAGGAAAGTCCCTTCCGAACACGGGACGAAGTCTTCAATCTTGTACCTTCATAGTCCAGGAGTCCGGCTGAAGGTATAGTCCGGCTATCGGGACACCCCCTAATCCAGGACTCCCTCAGTAGCCCCTGAACCAGGCTTCAATGACGACGAGTCCGGCGCGCAGATTGTCTTCGGCATTGCAAGGCGGGTTCCTCCTCCAAGTACTTCATAGAAGATTTTGAACACAAAAGATAGTGTCCGGCTCTGCAAAATAAGTTTCCACATATTGCCATAGAGAGAATAATATTTACACAAATCTAATCTGCTCACGTATTCCGTAGTGTGACATCACACTACGGCCAAGCCTTTATTCGAATCGTTTTTACTCCCCCACCTCAGCATGTTTCGCGAGGCGGTTTCCTTGGCACGTCCTGTCAAAGCAGAGATCGTGTCCCCTTTATTTATGGGATTCTCATCAATACGGACGTGGGTAACCCGACCGCGCCATTGATTACGGCGCTTGGGAGATAAGCGAGTTTTATCAGGCCGGTGGGGATGCACAGCCGCATCCACCCATATAAGGGGATAAGGATCCACCTTTTTACCTACGCCTTCTTCCTCCTTTGCCTATCCAAGCGGGAGAAGTGTGAGGCCCAGATTGGCGAGGTGCGGCAAGAGCTCTAGGCTCTCATGAAAAAACATGAGAGTTTGGAGCTTGACTCAAAGACGCGAGCGTCCGAGCTTGCGACGACAATTGAAACAGCCAAGTCTGCCAAGGCCAAATCCTAGAAGGCCCTCCAGGAGTTCGATGCAGTGAAAAAGATAGCGGCGGGTAAGGCATTCTTTATGCAAAGCAAACATATAAGAGTGAGTTATTTGTTACTTACCCGAATCCGGAGCTCTCCAGGAGCATTCGCAGATCTTCCCCGTAGCGTGTCTGATGCCGCTGCATTCTACCGAGCCGAGGAGGGCAGCTCGACGGAGAAGGTGTTCTGGTCTCAGTATGCTGAGGCCGGACACCCTGTGCCCCTGAGCGACCAGGTGAAGCAACTGGTCGAGCTCCACAAGGCGGCCAAACAGGCCATGAAGGGCCTCATAGTTCAGTTGTGGCCTGGAGAGGCCCTGCCTGGGAGCTACTTCAGGCTGGTGTGGCGGCTGGTGGAGGCTTGTCCAAGGCTCGAAGTCATCAAGCGCTTCGTCTGCATCGAAGATGCCCGTAGGGCCCTTGCCCGCGCTAAGGTGCACTGGGGCAAGCTGGATGCTCAGAAGCTTGTGAAGGACGGGCCACCGCCGGGGAAAGAGCATCGCAAGCCCGAGAATTATTATAAGGACATTCTGAAGGGTCCCCGCCTTATGGCGGATGAATGTTCCAAGGATGTAATTTTTGAGTAAAACTCGCTCGTTTTGTCCTGTGCGCTGAAAACTTGTTCATATGCGCTAAGCAATGATTTTTGAATTTAAAATATTACCTTCTGCGCGGCCGTTTATCAAATTTGAGAGATGGGAGTCGTCGGCTTCTGCCCCCGTGCCACTAGTCCTGGGGTGTTCGGGATAAACCTGAGCGCTCTTTTTCCCATGTTTGGGTCCTTCGAGGGAGGCGCTCAGCACAACGAACAAGGCAATCGGACTATAATGCTTGAACACTCTCACTTAGCCATAGAATTCTATAATTTTAAATTTCGGCGAAGCCCTTGGTATTCGGAAGACCGAGTTCGGGCGCTATCCACGCCTTGGCCGGACAGAGCCGACTCCTCGCTCTAAGCGGCATAAGTCCTTAGGGACTCGAAAAACCTCTCGAACAGCGACCAGCTCTCGCTTCATCATGACAGTCAGTTTTAGCTTTCTCTACTGAGGTGCTTAGCCCAGCTCAACTGGGGCACAATCGTAGTAGTTCTCCTAGTGCTACCTTAGCCGATATAGCGGAACGTAAGGCACCAAAACATAGGAGCCGGGCAAACCCAACTATTAACCCAAGACATGATTCGGAGCCGATGCATATAATGCTATAAGTTCGGGGTGCCGCACTTGTTAAAGTGTTCGGGCTTCTTACACCATATTGAGGGGTACTAAAGCCTCTGGCGTATTTGTCCGTACCAAAGCGTACGGGTGCAGCATGTTGTTAATGAACATATATTTGTAAAAAAGAGTAATGCAAAAATAGACAAAAGCTATGCATTGTTTTTTAAATGGTTGCGATCAAGGCAGAACGATACAAATAACGCGATAAGCAAAAGGTTGGACTATTTAACATGTCCGTTCCAGGGGCAGGCTGCAGAATGGTATGCGAAACAGGTATACTGCTCATGATAGAGACCACCTGGGAGTTCCGTTAATGCGGCGTGGCTTGTCTGCTTTCCTGGTTCTTGCATCATTTGTGCGGCAATTGTACTGCCGGACATGCCTTCCGAAGAATGGATTCCTGAAAGTAAGAGAAAATTAAAAAATCGGCAGCCCCTAGTGCAGTTTAAGCCGTGTTTCGGGCGTGCTGTGATGGTGCCCCTCCCCCTGTGCCCATGGTATTTCTAGAGCGTAGTTATGTACGCGAAGCACTGGTGTCGCGTTTTCGCGAGGGCTGGGGTTGGGGCCGCATTGCTACGCCTGCTCGGAACGTGCCAGGCGGTCTTGTTGTAGGTTACTCCGGGCGCGCTTGACGGTGTCCGGACGTTTGATGGCCGGACTAGAGAACTGCCTAGAGAGGCTGCTTTGTACTTCCGCTGCAAGGGCCGCCGTGTGCTCCTCCGTTCGGAGGGAGTGTTTGGTGTTTCCATTGACCGTAATTAGTCCTCGAGGGCCTGGCATCTTGATCTTAAGGTATGCGTAGTGCGGTACCACATTGAACTTGGCGAATTCGGTTCGCCCGAGCAGTGCGTGATAGCCACTGCAGAACGGGACTATGTCGAAGATTAACTCCTCGCTTCGAAAATTGTTCGGAGATCCGAAGACTACTCCAAGTGTAATTGAGCCTGTACAGTTGGCCTCTACACCTGGTATGACGCCTTTAAAGGTCGTTTTGGTGGGCTTAATCCTCGAGGGATCTATGCCCATTTTCCGCACTATATCCTGGTAGAGCAGGTTCAGGCTATTGCCGCCGTCCATAAGGACTCTAGTGAGATGAAATCCGTCAATGATTGGGTCTAGAACCAATGCGGCGAATCCGCCATGACGGATGCTAGTGGGGTGGTCCCTTCGGTCAAAGGTGATCGGGCAGGAGGACCATGGGTTGAACTTTGGGGTGAATGGCTCCATCACGTATACGTCCCTTAACGCGCGCTTCCGCTCCCTCTTGGGGATGTGGGTTGCGTATAACATGTTCACCGTCCGCACTTGTGGGGGAAAACCCTTCTGTCCATTGTTGTTCGGCAGCCGGGGCTCTTCATCTTTATCGCTATGCAGCCGCTTGTCTTTATTTTCGGCATTTAACTTGCCTGCCTGCTTGAACACCCAACAATCCCTGTTGGTGTGATTGGCTGGCCTTTCGGGGGTGCCATGTATCTGGCACAAGCGGTCAAGTATTCGGTCCAGACTGGATGGGCCCGGAGTATTTCTTTTGAATGGCTTTTTCCGCTGACCGGATTTGTAGCCTTTGAATCTGGCATTAACTGCCGTATCCTCAGCATTGTCGCTGTTAGTGCGGCACTTCTGCTTGTTGCGACGTGACCTGCCACTATTGTCTCTGGTATCCGAATTACCAGGGTTCTTGGTCATATTGTTGCTACGAGCAAGCCAGCTGTCCTCTCCCGCGCAAAAGCGGGTCATGACTATCGTGAGTGCTGCCATAGATTTCGGCTTTTCCTGTCCAAGATGCCGGGCAAGCCACTCGTCACGGATATTATGCTTGAAGGCTGCTAGGGCCTCTGCGTCCGGACAGTCGACTATTTGATTTTTCTTTGTTAGGAACCGTGTCCAGAATTGCCTGGCCGATTCCTCTGGCTACTGAATTATGTGGCTTAGGTCATCGGCGTCTGGTGGTCGCACATAAGTGCCCTGGAAATTGTCGAGGAATGCGGCTTCCAGGTCCTCCCAACAACTGATTGATTCTGTTGGCAAGCTGTTAAGCCAATGCCGAGCTGGTCCTTTAAGCTTGAGTGGGAGGTATTTGATGGCGTGTAGATCGTCGCCACGGGCCATGTGGATATGAAGGAGATTGTCCTTGATCCATACCGCAGGATCTATTGTGCCATCATATGATTCGATGTTTACGGGTTTGAAACCCTCGGGGATTTGACGATCCATTACTTCATCTGTGAAGCATAGTGGGTGTGCAGCGCCTCTGTACTGGGCTATATCACGACGTAGCTCAAATGAGATTTGTCTGTTGTGTTCGGCCCTACCGGATTTGCTGTATCCGGCGTGACGACCGTCTCGAGTCGTGGGGCGCCCACGCGATCCGTAGATCGATCTTGTTTGCCTTGACTTGTCCTCCAATATATCGCGCAGGTCTGGCGCATTTTCCCGTGCCTTGGTATGTTTTGAGTGGCGTTGGCGTGCGGCTTGAGTGGAGGGCCGAGAGGCCTCTCTGTCGCGGCCACGAGGTGGCCGGTCGGCCGTATCATGTGCTGGTGATGCAGGTTTAGGTGCTTCCTCCTCTGATCGGGGTAGCAACCTGCGCTTGGGGTAGCTCTTGGAGGGGCGTTCGAGTTCATACTCTTCGGCCGCAAGGACTTCAGTCCATCTGTCGGCTAGCAAATCTTGATCAGCTCTAAGTTGTTGCTGTTTTTTCTTGAGGCTGCTTGACGTGGCCATAAGCCTGCGTTGAAAACGCTCTTGCTCGACAGGATCCTCTGGCACGACGAATTCGTCGTCGTCGAGGCTTGCCTCGTCTTTGGAGGGAGGCATATAATTATCGTCCTCGACCTCTTTGTCTGCCGCTCTCTCATGAGGGCTGGCTTCTCCATCCTCCTATGCTGAATCTTGCTGGATGGGGTTTTCTTCAGCACTCTCCGGAGTATTATTATCTCCCGTGCCGGAATCACCATTTTTGCTTTGACGGGATTTTGAGCGGCTGTGCTGATGCCGACGCTTGGGATGTTTCTTGGAGGGGTCATCCTCCGCTGTTCCATCGCCATCTCCTTCTTTTGGGGTGTCCACCATATATATGTCATATGACGAGGTGGCTTTCCGGTGCCCCATAGGCTCTGGTTCTTGATCGTCTCCTGCATCGGCGTCCATACCGTCGATGTCTTCGGAGTCGAAGTCGAGCATGTCGGTTAGATCGTCGACAGTGGCTACAAAGTGGGTGGTGGGTGGGCTTTGAATTTCTTCATCGTCTGTATCCCAACCTTGCTGACCATAGTCCGGCCAGGGCTCTTCTGATAAAGAGAGAGACTTTAGTGATTTTAGGATATCGCCGAAGGGCGAGTGCTGAAAGATGTCCGCGTCGGTAAACTCCATGATCGGTGCCCAATAGGATTCGATCGGCAGGGGCGCGGAGGGCTCGGAGTCCGGAAAGAAGTCTGGCTCCTTGGAGTCACGAGCCTCGCGGAGCGCGGGGCTGGTGTTCGGCTCGATCGCCGTTGGGATCGCAGCCCCCGAGGCGGCGTCCAACCACCCATCCTCGATCGGGGTTGTTGGCTTCTAATTAAGGGTCGAAGACGATGCGGGTGCGACCTCTAGGGCACTATTCGGTGGCAGAGCTAGATCATGCCCATCATGACAGTGCAGCGCGCTTGGCAGTGGATCGAATTCGTCGAAGATCAAGACCCCACGGATGTCAGCCGTATAGTTTAAGCTTCCAAATTTGACCTGATGGCCAGGGGCATAGCTTTCGATCTGCTCCAGATGGCCAGGCGAAATGGCCCGCAGTGCGAAGCCGCCGAAGACGAAGATCTGTCCGGGGAGAAAAGTCTCACCCTGGACTGCGTCGCTATTGATGATCGAGGAGCCATCGGGCCGAAAAGTGACGACACAGAGGAACTCTCAATGAAAGCACCAATGTCGGTGTCAAAACCGGCAGATCTCGGGTAGGGGGTCCCGAACTGTGCGTCTAGGCGGATGGTAACAGGAGACACGGGACACGATGTTTTACCCAGATTCGGGCCCTCTTGATGGAGGTAAAACCCTACGTCCTGCTTGATTAATATTGATGATATGGGTAGTACAAGAGTAGATCTACCACGAGATCAAGGAGGCTAAACCCTAGAAGCTAGCCTATGGTATGGTTGTTCTTCTGTCCTACGGACTAAAACCCTCCGGTTTATATAGACACCGGAGAGGGTTAGGGTTACATAGAGTCGGTTACAATGGTAGGATATCTACATATCCGTATCGCCAAGCTTGCCTTCCACACCAAGGAAAGTCCCTTCCGGACATGGGACGAAGTCTTCAATCTTGTACCTTCATAGTCCAGGAGTCCGGTTGAAGGTATAGTCTGGCTATCCAGACACCCCCTAATCCAGGACTCCCTCACCCGTTAATAGGCCATAGTTCTTTTGGTCCCATTCTAAGCCAGGTTTGTATTTCAGCCTATTAAATGCCCGTTTACCAGTTCGGCCCGATAACAGTTTCGGCCTGTTAGCGGCCCGTGGTGCATCTGGGCCGTTGTCGGTCCAGTTTCAGTTTAGGCCATTTGAGGGCCCATGCAGAAACTAGGCTATTTCTTGTCCGAAGTAACTTTAGGCCTCTTAACAGCCCATAGTCTTCGTGGATAAATTTCAGCCCAACTGGCCTATCGGCCTGTTAATGGCCCGTGTAACAATTGGGCCTAATTACAGCCCACGTTGAATTTGGCCTGCTTACAGCCCATCAGTTAATGGCCCGTGACCCTGTTGGGCCTACGACCCGCGTTGATACCAGCCTGCTTAAAGCCCATAATTTTATTGGGCCAAACAGGGCGCGTGATATATTTTGGCCTATTAACGGCTCGTTCTATTTGGGCCAAACATGGGCCTTAGGCAATTTCAGCCTGTATTGTTGTCACACCCTCATTTCATGCCACAACATTTAGGATTAGTTAGACATAAAATTTTGATCCAACAAAAACGTTTTAGTTGATTAGTTCTTTGTTTTGATTTGGATTTTTTTGGTTGTTTGCAAGTGCTCTAAAAATCCAATGAATCCTCCAACTCCTATACTTATTTCCCCTAATATGAAACTTTGCCCAATGATCATGCCATGTGTATAGGACATACAAGTATTTTCTTACAAAAATAATTTGGTCAAAAAGTATTTTCTAAATTAGTTTTTTCAAAATCCGTGACTTTAGCCTTGAACTATAAGTACCTAAGTTAGGATGACAAAAATCTTTCAAAAATTATATCTGAATCCTATTAGATATAGGACTCCTAAAAACTACAAATTCTTATTTTAAAAGTTAATTTGGTATTTTATTTAATGGCTTTTTCTTTAGGCCAGAAATAGTCTTTAATAGGTTAAAGTTATTTTAATGTTTCAAAAATATTTGAGAAAAATTAGGGAAACTCAGTGGACATATATTCTCCATATATATGGGTTTCAACACATGGTCATGTCCAAAATATTGGTCAAACCCCTAAAAAACCCTTTCTAGACATTTTAAGCTTTTTGAATATTTATAAAGGAAATAATGTCCATTAATTCCAAGAAAATTCTAGCATGTAAAAAATTCCCTACTAGATGATCCTGAAAAGTGTCATGTCATGAAGAACAACACAACCCCCTATCTCTCGCCCCTGTAGCGCATGCCCAAGTGCCGCCCGCATCTGCCAGTCGCTTCCCGCGTCCCTGGCCCGCCTCGCGCTCGCTCCCCTCTCCCTCTCTCTTTCCTTGGTCGTAGACCACCCCGAGTAAGGCCCCCGATTCTAAGCCGAGCCTTCCCCTGGCCTCCAGCGACGGCTGCGACCTGGTCGGTGCACGAGCACATGGTGCACCTCGCCCCATCTATTTAAAGCCACCCCTGAGCCACCTCTCTACTCCTTTCGCTCTCTCTACCTGTCGTGCACTCCCTAGCCTACTTCCTCTCTCTTCCGTGCCCTTCTCTTCCTCCACGGCCGCCATTGCCGACGGCGAGCTCGGGCTAAATTCGAGTCGCCCAAGCCTCCACCTCGCCACCCCTTCGTTCCAGAGCACCATCAGCAACACCACGACCCACCCCGAGCACCGTTTCACACTTCCCCGCGGCCGTATCACCAAGCCCAACATTGCTGATGCAATCCTCCATCATGGCCGATGGGGCGCTCGCGTCCGACCACTTGTGCGATCATGGCGCACCTCAGCGGATGCGGCACGCTCTCCCGAGCATGCCGGTGTGCTGGGCACCGACGGAGGTGGTCGGTGCCACAGGGGAGAGCGCCTGCGCCCACTCGACCTCGCCTCCTCTAATTCCCGTCGCGCCGCGCAGGAGGTTGAAGGCGGCCCATCCGTTTAAGTGGAGACGTTTTCCGCCGGACACACTTCCCCCGCGTGAAGACATACTATCAAGAAGTCGCCTCCGACGTCACCTCCTCCGCCCGCGCAGCCGAGCCACTGGGCCGACCCACTTGGTATTCCGCACTCAGTGCGCAATGCAGCCGCCCAGATCTAGCCCATTTTCGTAAGTTCTTTTCCTTTTCTTTTCTATAAAAATTGTAAAATATTTAGAGGATTCAAATAATGTCCAAATTTGGTGATTTGTATTTCTAGTGACTCCATATATCCTGATCTACCTCATGGTGCATCATGTAAATTTTGCCAGGACACTTTTCTTAACACATATTTAATAAATCCTATTTTCTCACTTCTGTCCTGAACTTTAGTAAATCACAGAGAGCCCATATCTGCTCCAAATGCCATGATTCAAATTTGTAGATGAATCTAAGTTCATAACTTAACTTATGAACATTTTTCCTTACGCTTTCTACGCCATATCAAATATTGGTCCACTTCTTCATGTGTGGTCAACTTTGCAAATTCATAAGAAAATAATTTGAGCTCCAAATCCAGTGAAACAACTCCTAGATGCTTATAAACTAATGTATTTTTATATGGGTGCCCTTACTCATATTTCAAATATATATTTCTGTAGACTCCTTGCAGATCCATTAAATCCCTCGATTCCATCATATTGAAATGTTCAAAAATCATCATTGATCCAAATCCAATAAAACCACTCTAGTTATTTTTCATAGAACCATAGATGTCCTAGAAAAGTCAAATTCATATTTTAGAGCACTTTTTTTTCTTGCAAGTTGTGTTGCTTATTGTGATTGCTTTGACGATAGTGATGAAATAGATGGAGTACTTGGAGATGGAACAGAAGAGATGAAGACTTTGCTGAGCCAGGCAAGCAGCCCCTTGACCATGTCTATGGAACCCTTTTTATGCATTTCATATAGCACATATTGTTGCATCAGAATCATGATGAGATGGTAACCACTTTGGTGGGATGCCTCCTTTACTTCCTTGTTGATACTTGCATTGTGCATGACCCTACCTTCCTATGAGGGTTATGCGGGTGGGAGTAGATAGGATGCAGAAGTAGTTGCTACGCCAATGGGATGGGTGTATGCATGGTGATGGAGACAAAATATCTTTTTGAAGACTTTTCAAAAACCCCATCGGGTGCCACTAATGCCCGAGGGAGATGTCGAGCTAAGTAACCACTTGATGACGAAGTGGTGTACCAAGGCAAGTGAAAGTGTTATTTCCAAAAATGGATTGGTTTAAGTTGCGACCGTTACTGCAACCTTACATGCGCAACCACACTACCGTTGTATGGGAAAGGGCATTATTGATTACCTAGTTCGTGCTAGCATGGATGCCCACATTACTAGTGATAGAGTGGTGTGGTCACTCTCGGGACGGGGTCGTGCTTGGATAGGCATCCATGACTATTTTTACAGGGCACCGAACACACCGTTGGTACCTCCGTGCATGGTTATGTGTTATGTCTGGGAGTGAGGCTCCGGAGACAATAATAAAATTCTGAAAATGTTTGGCACGGGGGTTTTACCAATCGAGTGGACTCTATGTTAGTCACGACTAGGGAAAGGTAGTGATCGGTTGCTCACCTCAGGTGCTTGAGGTATCACAGGTCATGGCTGACACGGGAGTCCCCCGGATCTTGTGGGTAAAGTGTGCAACCTCTGCAGAGTGTAAAACTATTCGAATAGCCATGTCCACGGTCAAGATAGTTGGATAACCGCTCTTGGGCTACGTCCATTGTTTACAAGAACCGGTGAATGGGTGTATGTGGTAAGGAACTACTTGAGTCCAGTCGAATGACTTGACATGCAGATTAAGATTGAGTTGATCCAAACTCTATTTATGTTGATAGTTGTATCCTGTTCACATGGATATCTGAATTCCTATGATGCCTGCTTTACAAGTTGTTAGGACATGTCACTGCACTCAAAACTAGGTTTCTACAAATTACCTACTTAGTGATATATCATGCTTTGTTGTACCTTGTTCCAAAATATGGGTTGCTTGCGAGTACATTCAAACATACTCAGTGGCTTGTCCCTGGCTATTTACTTGTCCAGGCTTGGAAGAACAGGAATAAGATGAAGAGTTCTTGGGTGATGAACATGTGAGCTAGGAAACTTTCCCAGTCAGAATGCCTGTAGGGTTAAGGCAAACGAAATGGGTCCAAGTTATCGACGAAGATTTCTGCCACGATGATTTATTCAAGGCTTGACCATAATGGTCCTATTTATGTAAGACGGTATGTAATGGATGTAAACTTTTGATATTCAATCTGTGTTGTATAGTGAGCATTGATCCTTGGGATCACTGTGCGCGTGAATTTGGTGATCACAACTTAGGAGTCGGGGTCCCCACAGAGCTGGTATCAGAGCCATCCTGACTGTAGGAAGCCTTAGTTAGCATGGTCGTTAGTTAGGGTAAAACTATTTTAAAAACAATCATTGTTTTAAAAAATTATCTATACTTCCCTCTGTTTCTTAGTTTTCCAAACCCACTGCACCTAAGATTGTTTTCTCCTTATTAAGTCTCCCCTTTAAAACTTCTGTAAATGGCCACTAAACCAGAAGACCTCCTGACTATCGGATTTCCCGTGCTTCTCTATGGTAGCCCCTAGAAGTGTCAGTTTCACCAAGCCCCACTTTCACTTACCATGAGCATTGGATGATCAATGACATCAAGACGGAGTGCCATGTGGAATTAGTGATGAAGGCAAATGACTCACCGACAGTTCGTTCTTCAAGTGACCCCGGAGGGCAACACTAGTTCTGGCCATCGAGACGGCAACACCGATTGACGGTAAGGGATTACCTATGCTCTTCACCACACCACGGACAAGCAACACTGTTTTGAGTCCTTCAATCCCCAACTCCCTCGAGAGAAAAAAGCTCAGATGGATGACAATGAGGAGGAAGATACAGAATACACGACCGATCATTCCACCACATAGGCACCGTTCGAGACTAGGATATGCTAGTCCGTAACCCCTAAGGTAGGATAGGTCGTGTATCCCGTATGCGAAGTCGAGTCCTTAAAATGGTTTAGATGAAACCATGATTTGGTTGTGTTTGTTTTTGCATTTTGATGGGAGTCGCACTTTCCCTCTTGGAACAGGACTACATCACCTATTTGGTTTTTTTAATGATGTGTTTGGCCCTTTTGGCCCTTGTTTAAATTAAACATGCATCGTACCAATCCCCTTACTAGGCACACACCTCATTCGCTTTGTTTTCCCCTTTCATCCGCCTCAATCAGGAGACCTCGACCTCTCCGCAAGGATGTCGGCCGTGACCACAGTAACATCGCTAACCAATGAGGAATAGGAGTTTCTGTCGAGACAGAAGTCAGCCAGGATGAGGCCCAGAGTTAAGCTCCACCATCAGCTCTTCGAGGAAAATTTAATCACAGCTCAGCTTCTCCAAGCCTTCCAAGAAAAATGTCAAGCCCACACCGTAGACCTCCTCGATGATGGCTCAAGCTGTTGCCAACAACCCACAGCATGCGAAAAAAGGCAACAGACATCCTACCGTAGACCTCCTTGATGATCTATCTAATTTAACAGGTATCACTATGTCACAGCCTTAGTTTAGCCTTTGCTTGTCCTTGCATGATCATCATGTCTAAATTCTAAAATTTGAATTGAGGGAATTTTCAAAGCCTCATAAACCTTTTAAAAATAACCAACATTTGAATCTCATCAAATGAGTCCAAGAAAATGTTCTCGTTATTCTGTGAGAATATTGGCATGAGTTAAAATTCCAACCAATATTTTTGGAGTCACAGGAATAATTTATTTTGGGCCTTTGATTTAAATCAATAATATATTTGGGTTGGAATTATTTCTGTTATATAAGAAATAATGTTGAAATATTTTGTAAGTTTGCATGTGACCTTGGACTAGCTCTCTGAGCTCACATAGAAATTTACAGAAAGTTTTAAAATGGTTTAGTTTTCAAACTAAATCAAAACAAAATAACAGAAATAGAAAAGAAAAACAGAAAGAAGAGAGAGAGAAATTTACGTGGCCACTTACCTGGCCGGCCCAGTGGACAGCCCAGCCCACTGGCCTGGTGCCAGTCATCCCTAACCTCTGCCAGTAGGCAGAGGCGGGACACCGCACACGCGCGCGAGGAGCCACGTCTCCTCCTGCTTGCCGCCGAGCCCCTGGACGCGTGGGTGAACGCCCCGGCGTCGTCCCAAATCGCTCGACCCCTCTCACTCTCCTTGTGCTCCTCCCCTCCTCTATTTCTCTCTCCCGAGCACACCAAGCGCAGCCGTCGCCGCCGTTCGCTGCCGCCATGTCCACCGCATCCCCCTCGCTTCTTTGACCGGCCCAGAGGTTCAGCCTCGACCCCTTTTCCTCTCAACCGAGCCACGCCCCGCCGGAAGCCCTGCAGCGTCGTCGACGACATCGTCTTCAACCTCTGGCCGCCGGCGAACTCTTCGGGGATTCGCGAGCTCCAGTCCCTCTCCGGCCTCACCATTGCCTCTACCGGATCCGCTGTGAGCTCCTGCATCTAACCCCCCTAACCCTGCTGCCCTTTTCTCACTGTAGCCGTCGCCCCCTTGCTGACCGTAGCATGCCGCCGCCCGAGCTTGCCGTTGACGCAGCTCCGATGACCATTTGGTCACCCCGGTGACTCCAACGCGCTCGTGGCACCTCGCAAAGCATGCCTAGCGCAAGTAGCCCTCCGTTTGCATGCCGCAACTGCTATTCCGTGGTTGCCCGAACTCCGGCCGCCACGGATAACCTCGTCGCGGTCGTCTCCGACCACCCCAGCTCCCGCCGTCTGCTCCATCAGCTGCGCGCGAGCAGCAGCTCTTCGTAGGGCCTCCCCACGCCTAAAACCATCGCCCATGGGGATTTCCGAAGCCCTCCGCCATCTGTGTCGTCGCCGGCAACGAGCCGTGGACCGGGTCCGGCGGGTTTGACCCCGCTTGACCGGGGTTTGAATTCCCCCTGACCCACTGACGTGCGGGCCGCCCCTGTTAATTGTTAGTTAGGTTAGTTTAGCGCTAATTAACCTAGATTAGTGCTTAACCTAACACTAACTAACTCTGTTAGTTATGACACTAACACGCGGGACCCACTGGTCAGTTTGACCTGGACTGCCCCATTGACCTGCTGATGTCACAGTGACGTAGTGCTGACGCAGTAACTCTTTTTCTGGATTTATTCTTTTACAGGAAATTCTAGAAAATAGTGCTAACTTCAAAAATTCATAGTAATTCAACCGTAAGTCCAAATGAAATAAATTATATATGAAAAATTAGTAGAAAAATCCAATCTATACATCTGTACTGGTTTCATGCATGTTTAAACAAGTTAACTTGCTGTCTAGTGCAAAACATGATAAGGCACTATTTAAGATCACAAGTGAGTTTGAACTTTGAATCTTTGGTTCAAAATAGCTCAAACCCATCTGGTTGTAGTTGCATTAGCCCAACACACTCATTGTACCATGTCATGATCATGCATCATATTGTGCATTGCATTGATTGTGTTCTTTCTGTGTTTGCCGGCATTGTCCCCTCTCAGTAGACGACGTTCCGACGATGAGTTCGATGACACCGATGAAGAGTTATATCATCTTCAGAAGTGCCAGGTAAGAAAAAAGCCCTTGTTCATCCCGATACAATCCCACTCTCTAGCTCCTGCTCTCTTTTACTGCATTAGGACAACAACGATTCAACTGTTACATGCTGCGGTAGTTGAACCCATTTCCTCTGCATGACCTGTCATTGCCACAGTAAATAGATGAAACCCACTAGCATGAGTAGGAGTTGTTTGAGCCCTGATGTGCCTACTCATTCATGCTTGTTTGTCATGCCTGCTACTGCTTAGAGTTGAGGTAGGTCTGATTCATCGGGGATGAGTCGGAGGTGTGTAAACATGTCCTACTGTTGAGAGCTAAGTGTGTGAACACGATTTGGTAAAGGTAGCGGTGAGAGGCCATGTAGGAGTACATGGTGGGTTGTCTCATTGAAGCCGTCCTCAGGAACTGAGTTCTGTGTTTGTGATCCATGAAACAGTTACTACCGCACATTGGGATCCTTAATCGGCTCTCTCGGCTTCTTCATCACCCTTGTCCTCTGTCCAGGAGTTGCAAAGTAGTTTATGGTGTTTGTAGTATGCTGGAGGCCGTGGGCAGCGCTAACCCGAGGGGTGGGCTGTGATGCGGTAGGCACGTGGCCGGGCATGCCGGGCACCCGTTTGGTGTCTCGGAACCCTGTACACATCGTTCGGGGCCGTATGTGGAAACCTCGGCCGGACTCCCTACGGATGGAACCTGAATAGGCGATAAACCTGGACTAGAGACTTGAGTGTTTAGGTAGGCCGTGGCCGACACCCTCGTTGGG
Source organism: Aegilops umbellulata (assembly GCA_032464435.1). Taxonomy (NCBI): domain Eukaryota; kingdom Viridiplantae; phylum Streptophyta; class Magnoliopsida; order Poales; family Poaceae; genus Aegilops; species Aegilops umbellulata. Next base: position 195,268,786 of record CP136055.1, read on the forward strand.
CTTCCGCTTGAAGGTTGCCAAGTACATGTCGTGTAAACGGCGATAAGTGGTGAGAGCGTGTGTGAAGAAGTACACCCCTGCAGGGTTAACATCATCTATTCGAATAGCCGTGTCCGTGGTAATGGACTTCTAGGTTGCCTGTACAGTTCATAGATAACTTGAAGTGGATACTCTAAAATGCGCAAGATAAGCGTGAGTGTTATGGATGGCGTTCTCGCAGGTAGACGGGAGCGGATCCATAGTGTTGTATTGATATGGTGAATATGTGGACTCGTGTGCGCCACCTCAAAAGAGTTTATTGCAGTCGTAGTTCAGGATAGCCATCGAGTCAAAGCTGGCTTGCTGCAGTTAAACTCCACCACCCCCTTAGTTGATACCGATGCATATGTAGCTAGTTCTGATGTAAGTCTTGCTGGGTACATTTGTACTCACGTTTGCCTATTTTTTGTTTTGCAGAGAGACGTCAGTCTTGCTAGTAGTTCCGTGTGGACTTCGACATTTAGCTTGATACCTCAGCAACGATCTTGTGCCCTCGGCAGGATCTGGTAGATAGTCAGGCTTCTCAGCCTTTTTCATTTGTAGATGTCTGTACTCAGACATGTTAAGATTCCGCGTGTGCTTTGACTTGTATGCTCTGAATGTTGGGTTGTGGGACCCATGTTTGTAATATCTCGCTCGTCGGAGCCTATTGAATAAATACTTGAGTCGTAGAGTTATGTTGTGACGCCATGTTGTATTTACACATATCGAGCATATTGTGTGTATGATTGAAATGCTTGGTATGTGTGGGATCCGACAACCTAGTAGTTTATCCTTGGTAGCCTCTCTTATGGGGAAATGTAGTCTTGTGCTTCCGTGAGCCATAGTAGTCCGCTACAGCCCGGTTCACCGGAGCCCTGCTAGCCCAGCACTACTGCTCAGGACACTTGACTGGCCGACATGTGTTTCACTTCGTTCCTGTGTCTGTCCCTTCGGGGAAATGTCACACTATGACATCCGGAGTCCTACCTAGCCTGCTACAGCCCAGGTTCCCGGAGTCCAGTTAGTCTAGTGCTACAGCCCGGATTCACACGCTGCTGACCGACATGCTCGATGTGATTCATGTATGCCTGTCCCCATGGGTTAGTGCCGCTTTGGGTTCATGACTAGCCATGTCGGCCCGGGTTCTCTGTCATATGGATGCTAGCGACACTATCATATACGTGAGCCAAAAGGTGCAAATGGTCTCGGGCCATGGTAAGGCGACACCCGTGGGAATACCGTGCGTGAGACCGCAAAGTGATATGAGGTGTTACCGGCTAGATCAATGTAACTTGCAATCGGGGTCCTGATAGCGTTGGTATCAGAGCCTGACTGCCTGTAGGATTACCAAGCCAAACTGGTCAAAGTTGAGTCTAGAAATGCTTTTGTTATATAAGGGAATTGATAGTGGAAGGGAACGTAAGGCTCTTTTACTCCTTATACCTCATGGCCTTCTGATCTGAGTCAACCTGTTCTCTTCTACGGGGATTAAGAACTAGGCCTTCTCGTCTATCTATCAGGATGACGTGTTACTAATCCATAGACTTATAGGATTGTTGGTTTCAAGCCCCAGTTCAGTTCCTACTACTTCCGTTTGTTGTTAGTTGATCTCAGAACCTTGATATTGTGATCTTGAGTGGTCATGCCACTATTTTGCAGGATGTCTCAAATATTTTTGAGCATTTACATCCATTATGCTGTCCGAGTCATCCCAGGTTTCTAGATAGTCTGATGCACTTGCAATCATTCCTCCATGTTCCTGATGTTCCTTTGGGCTAGATTAATCACACTAATCGGTGAGTTGAGGTACTCTGTTGCCTCGACAAATATGTTGGAGCTATTATTATGACCCTGGGTGTTTTAGGGAGTCACCTAGTAATCGAGCCATATTTTGTGTTCCCAGCGTGATGATTCTGGCCACCATTCTCGAAAGCATCCCGTGATGTCATTTAGTAGTAGGTATTCTACTCCTAGGTTTTCGAACCCGAGATTCACCCTACTTCATGTTGCTAGTATTTGCTAGTTCCCTTAAGATATTAGTGACCTTTGCGATAGTCCTCGAGATTCGTGGTACATCCTTCTTCCAACTACCATGAACCATTAAGGCAGAAGTTCTTTGAACCAAAATATCACAATCAGAGTACTCTTGAGGAGTTCTCCATTCATAATTGTGATTCTGCCAGTTCTACCTTTCTGCATGGGTTATCCGGAAGAAATATGTTGAATTTGTTCAACATACTAATCCAGGCATCCACAACTCAAAGTTACATGTTCCTTGGAGTTGTCCCTCCTTAGTGGTCATCCGACCCTCGTCTATCAATTGATAGTCAGGGATAGTTGTGCATTCGTGTTCATCGATGCCTATTATTCTTGTGGTCCGTCAAGCCATTCTATTCCGGAATGACTAGGAGAAACAAACTCCAGTACCTCATCCATTTCTAGGATTGGGTCAAAGCGGTTGTATTTCGCAGATCAAATGCAATCAAGCTTTTGATTCTGTTCTACCCTGAAGTATTACCCACTTTATGTCAGGAACGTCCTAAGAATTGCACCTTCTCTTATGAATTCTTGATGCAGTGATACTCTCGCCATCATCGTTCATTCCTCGGTCCCGCGTTGTTGCAACCGGAATGCCGACAAGTGAACCATGATCTGTGAAATTTATACTCCTAGCAACCGTGTTGCTTGGTAGTTAATGGACAATATTCTCATTCTTAGCGTGATGGTTATTAAATCATCATCCTAAGATTGATCGTGCTACCTAGTCCTTATTTCGGGTGCACTCTTCGATCAATGAGTTAGGATTGTGTCAATCCCTCACTCTTTTTATCATATCATCTTGCCCTGAAAAGCAAGGTTTTTCTCGACTTAGTAACATATCGGTGGTTCGTGATTTTCTGAATATCTTCTCGGAAGTATTACCAGGTTGTCCCCTGACTGTTATGTTGAGCTCGTGATCAAGTTGGTTTCTTGTGAACCACCCCTTATCCAAGAATCTGAGTTGGATACCCCTGAGCTAGTTGGTTGAGCTAAAAAGCAACTTGGAGAGTTGGAAGATAAAAGCTTAATCCACTTAGTTCATCACTAAGGGATATGTTTGTGTGTGTGTGTGTGTGTGTGTGTGTTGAAAAGAGATGATATCTCCATCGATTGGTCCTCGTGATCAGTTGTTGGATCTATTGCCTTGTCAAAACTTTGACTTGAGTATGGGCTATCGTCAAGTCAAATTAGAACCAATGATGTTCGTAATGTTGTCTTACTTGTGGTTGATGCCTCGATCATATACCATTACATCTTTTGGTCTGACCAACACTATCACCGTGTTCACCTGATGGTGGAAGTCCAGTGATATGGAAATTCCGATGAGTTGCTATTGAGTCCATCGACAGCATTTTGTCTCCCCCATGAATCATGTTGAACAGCATGAAAGAAGTGACTTTCTCCAAGTTCATGTGCATTAGGTGTAAGTTGCCGCCATGAATTTGAGAAAGGGTTTGTTTTGTTTCCCTTGGAATCATCCCAAATCAGTCATGCATACGTGCGAAGTATTCTATGGTTTGGTAGATTAATTACCTCCACTCCATATGTGTTCCTAGCACCCGAAGCCACTGATTGACTTGTTCAAGGAAAAGGAGTCTATGCTTGGGATCTAATCCATGGACTTGCGTAAGACTTCAAAATCCTTGATGATGGCTCCCCACCTGAACTCGATAGTGTTTTATTACAAGACTTACGTGGTCATGCTTGTATTGGACAACATGCTCACATGTATGTAGCACAACCAGCTCATGTTTTGGAGCTTGCTATCGTAGTTCATTTCCCGAGAATCTCGCAACGTCATCTCGTCGATTTGTGTTGCAAACTTTCTTTTCAGACATGCTGAGTCTGAAGTATCCTTTCACCAATTGGATCTGAACCTCAGGCAGATATGATGGTTGGAACATTCCCAACATCTACATTTTGTTCCCATCTTGCACTCGTCATTGTGTTAGTCTGCCATGGGTCCCTTCCATTTCCGATGATAGGCAAAATCATCCATCGCGTTGTCTTCAACAAGGTAGTCCACATCATCCATTCTAGTCCGGGTATGCCACCCCTTTGTACTCCGCCAAACGATTGTTGTGAATTGCCTTAGGCTGGTATAAAGAGTTTCAATGATCTCTGAATCAAAAGTAATTATTTTTGCCACTTAAGGGAATATTTCTGCGAGTCACCTTCCTTAAGGTGTCTCGTTGTGGTATCATGGCAACCCAACTCCTCGCCACGTTGACACCATTCACTACCCTCCTAGGTGTGGGGATTCCGCTACTTAAACCTTGTCATATGCTCATTTCCATCATTCTTGATGTGTGTATCGTGTCTCATCTCGACGGATGTCGCTATGTCTCGTTCTGTGAGTTGATCGTTGGTTGCTCGATCATCGAGAAGATCGATTCTTCGAGAATTGCCTTTCTTCCCGTTATCGTGTTGGATGGAGTTCTCAGAGCAAGATGTCAAGATCAAGATGATGATCGTGTCAACGTTCTTATGAAGTGCAACCTGGATCGTGAAGATTGTATTAGCTTGTGTCCCTCTGTCTTCTTACCTCATGACTTGAATCTCGGGACGAGATTCTGGATTAGTGGGGGTGAGTTGTCACAGCCTTAGTTTAGCCTTTGCTTGACCTTGCTTTATCATCATGTCTAAATTCTGAAATTTCAATTGAGGGAATTTTCAAAGCCTCAGAAACCTTTTAAAAATAACCAACATTTGAATCTCATCAAATGAGTCCAAGAAAATGTTCCCGTTATTCTGTGAGAATATTGGCATGAGTTAAAATTCCAACCAATATTTTTGGAGTCACATGAATAATTTATTTTGGGCCTTTGATTTAAATCAATAATATATTTGGGTTGGAATTATTTCTGTTATATAAGAAATAATGTTCAAATACTTTTGTAAGTTTGCATGTGACCTTGGACTAGCTCTCTGAGCTCACATACAAATTTACAGAAAGTTTTAAAATGGTTTATTTTCCAAACTAAATCAAAACAAAATAACCGAAATAGAAAATAAAAACAGAAAGCAGAGAGAGTTCTACCTGGCCGTCCCAGTGGACAGCCCAGCCCACTGGCCTGGTGCCAGTCATCCCTAACCTCTGCCAGTAGGCAGAGGCGGGAGAGCGCACGCGCGCGCGAGGCGCCACGCCTCCTCCTGCTTGCCGCCGAGCCCCTAGACGCATGGGTGAACACCCCGACATCGTCCCGAACCGCTCGACCCCTCTCACTCTCCATGTGCTCCTCCCCCTCCTCTGTTTCTCTCACCCGAGCACACCGAGCGCAGCCGTCGCCGCCGTTCGCTGCCGCCGTGTCCACCGCATCCCCCTCGCTTCTTTGACCGGCCCAGAGGCTCCGCCTCGACCCCCTCTTCCTCTCCACCGAGTCGCGCCCCGCCGGAAGCCCTGCAGCGTCGTCCACGACATCGTCTTCAACCTCTGGCCACCGGAGAACTCTTCGGGGATTCGCGAGCTCCAGTCCCTCCCCGGCCTCGCCGTTGCCTCTACCGGATCCGCTGTGAGCTCCTGCATCTAAACCCCCTAACCCCGCTGCCCTTTTCTCACTGTAGTTGTCGCCCCCTTGCTGACCGTAGCATGCTACCGCTCGAGCTCGCCGTTGACGCGGCTCCGATGACCATTTGGTCATCCCGGCGACTCCAACGCGCTCGTGGCACCCCGCAAAGCATTCCTAGCGCAAGTAGCCCTCCGTTTGCATGCCGCAATCGCTATTCCGTGGTCGCCCGAACTCCGGCCGCCGCGGTTAACCTCGTCGCGGTCGTATCCGGCCACCCCAGCTCCCGCCATCTGCTCCATTAGCTGCACGCGAGCAGTAGCTCTTCGTAGAGCCTCCCCACACCCAAAACCAAAGCCCGCGGGCGATTTCCGAAGCCCTCCGCCGTCTCTATCGTCGCCAGCGACGAGCCTTGGACCGGGTCCGGTGGGTTTGAACCCGCTTGACTAGGGTTTGACTTTCCCACTGACCCACTGACGTCTGGGTCGCCCCTGTTAATTTTTAGTTAGGTTAGTTTAGCGCTAATTAACCTATATTAGTGCTTAAACTAACACTAACTAACTCTGTTAGTTAGTTATGACACTAACACGCGAGACCCACTGGTCAGTTTGACCTGGACTGCCCCGTTGACCTGCTGACGTCACAGTGACGTAGTGCTGACGCAGTAACTCTTTTTCTAGATTTATTCTTTTACAGGAAATTCCAGAAAATAGTGCTAACTTCAAAAATTCATAGTAATTCAACCGTAACTCCAAATGAAATAAATTATATATGAAAAATGATTAAAAAAATCCAATCTATCCATCTGTACTGGTATCATGCATGTGTAAACAAGTTAACTTGCTGTTTAGTGCAAAACATAATAAAGCACTATTTAAGATCACAAATGAGTTTGAACTTTGAATCTTTGGTTCAAAATAGCTCAAACCCATCTGGTTGTAGTTGCATTAGCCCAACACACTCATTTTACCATGCCATGATCATGCATCATATTGTGCATTGCATTGATTGTGTTCTTTCCCTGTTTGGCGGTATTGTCCCCTCTCAGTAGATGATGTTTTGACGATGAGTTTGATGACACCGATGAAGAGTTATATCATCTTCAGAAGTGCCAGGCAAGCAAAACCCCCTTGTTCATCCCGATACAATCCCACTCTCTCACTCCTGCTCTCTTTTACTGCATTAGGACAACAATGATTCAACTGTTACATGCTGTGGTAGTTAAACCCCTTTCCTCTGCATGACCTGTCATTGCCACAGTAAATTTATGAAACCCAGTAGCATGAGTAGGAGTTGTTTGAGCCCTGATGTGCCTACTCATTCATGCTTGTTTGTCATGCCTGCTACTGCTTAGAGTTGATTCAGGTCTGATTCATCGGGGATGAGTCGGAGGTGTGTAAACATGTCCTACTGTTGAGAGCTAAGTGTGTGAACATGATTTGGTAAAGGTAGCGGTCGTAGGCCATGTAGGAGTACATGGTGGGTTGTCTCATTGAAGCCATCCTTAGGAACTGAGTTATGTGTTTGTGATCCATGAAACAGTTACTACCACACATTGGGATCCTTAATTGACTCTCTCGACTTCTTAATCACCCTTGTCCTCTGTCCAGGAGTTGCAAGTAGTTTCTGGTGTTTGTAGTATGCTGGAGGCCATGGGCAGCGCTGACCCGAGGGGTGGGCTGTGATGCAGTAGGCACGTGGACGGGCATGCCGGGCGCCCGTTTGGTGTCTCGGAACCCTGTACACATCGTTCGGGCCGTATGTGGAAACCTCGACCGGACTCCCTGCGGATGGAACCTGAATAGGCGATAAACCTGGACTAGAGACTTGAGTGTTTAGGTAGGTCATGGCCGACACCCTCGCTGGGCTTCCGCTTGAAGGTTGCCGAGTACATGTCGTGTAAACGGCGATAAGTGGTGAGAGCGTGTGCGAAGAAGTACACCCCTGCAGGGTTAACATCATCCATTCGAAAAGCCGTGTCCGCGGTAATGGACTTCTGGGTTGCCTGTACAGTTCATAGATAACTTGAAGTGGATACTCTAAAATACGCAAGATAAGCATGAGTGCAATGAATGGCGTTCTCGCAGGTAGACGGGAGCGGATCCACAGTGGTGTATTGATATGGTGAATATGTGGACTCATGTGCGCCACCTCAAAAGAGTTTCTTGCAGACGTAGTTCAGGATAGCCACCGAGTCAAAGTTGGCTTGCTGCAATTAAACTCCACCACCCCCTTTGTTGATACCGATGCATATGTAGCTAGTTCTGATGTAAGTCTTGCTGGGTACATTTGTACTCACGTTTTCCTATTTTATGTTTTGCAGAGAGACGTCAGTCTCACTAGTAGTTCCGTATGGACTTCGACGTTTAGCTTGATACCTCAGCTACGATCTTGTGCCCTCGGCAGGATCTAGTAGATAGCAGGCTTCTCAGCCTTTTTCATTTGTAGATGTCTGTACTCAGACATGTTAAGCTTCCGCGTGTGCTTTGACTTGTATGCTCTGAATGTTGGGTCGTGAGACCCATGTTTGTAATATCTCGCTCCTCGGAGCCTATTGAATAAATACTTGAGTCGTAGAGTTATGTTGTGATGCCATCTTGTATTTACACATATCGAGCATATTGTGTGTATGATTGAAATGCTTGGTATGTGTGGGATCCGACAACCTAGTTGTTTATCCTTGGTAGCCTCTCTTATGCGGAAATGTAGTCTTGTGCTTCCGTGAGCCATAGTAGTCCGCTACAGCCCGGTTCACCGGAGTCCTGCTAGCCCAGCACTACTGTTCAGGACACTTGACTGGCCGTCATGTGTTTCAATTTGTTCCTGTGTCTGTCCCTTCGGGGAAATGTCACGCTGTGACATCCGGAGTCCTGCCTAGCCTGCTACAGCCCGGGTTCCCGGAGTCCTGTTAGCCCAGTGCTACAGCCCGGATTCACACGCTGCTGACCGACATGCTCGATGTGATTCATGTATGCCTGTCCCCATGGGTTAGTGCCGCTTTGGGTTCACGACTAGTCATGTCGGCCCGGTTTCTCTGTCATATGGATGCTAGCGACACTATCACATACGTGAGCCAAAAGCGCAAACGGTCCCTGGCCATGGTAAGGCGACACCCGTGGGAATACCATGCGTGAGGCCACAAAGTGATATGTGGTGTTACCGGCTAGATCGATGTGACTTGGAATCGGGGTCCTGACACACTACCTTTTCCAAATACCTAGTTTATACTCCTTGAGGATCTTCGCTCACTCTCTTCCTTTTGGACATCTATTACGAAAGAACAACATTTTACTGGAAAACATAGTATGATGACACAAGGAATAGGTGCAGAAAATGGATAGGTATGGAAAATACTCATAGATGATGCTTAAACTAAGCAAATGGTGGTGTAACAAAGTAGGAGTAATACAAGAGGTCATATGCAGAATATGTGTGACCAATACAACCTTGCCAAGTTAGAGCAAGCACCTTGATGGGTGAATAAGATAGGCCATCCGCCACCATGCCAAGTTTGTTAGCCAGTGGATTGTTCCTCAATATTCCTCTCATGCGCCCATTCTCATATTCATTTTGGTCATGTTTAATATCTGACATGCACGAAAACATAAAAACAAGTGAGATTATCTTTGTAATGCTGAAGTGATTCTAATCCAATATTGCCTCCCTGTAAACCCATTTGTGCTAGCTCTGCAATTCTTCTAAGAGATGCCATGCATGCTGTAATTTGGTGTGTGCATTAATATAATGTGTCCTGGTACTCAAAATATGAGATCTCCATAAGTGATGATACTTCGCAGATGACAGCTTCAACATATAGTAAAGAAGAACAAGTCGACCTGACCTGACAGATTCGAAATATACTAAGGAAAAACATTTCGACCTGATCAGTCGACTGCAAATGTCTCTGCTACTCTTCCCAACAAGGAACATACTTATTAAAGAAGAGAAGAGGATCGTGTTAAAGAATAGCAGAATAGCAAGCAGATTGAAGATATTACAAGTCTTTCTATACAATGTCTGTTGCCCACCCATGATGAACCAGAGCACATAGAGAAATACTATTCCTCTCGGTCTCTCCATATGTGGCTCACATGCATTTCGAAACTAAAGTGGGAAATTTAGCTAACCAATTAAACATGTCTCAGTTTTACTAATATCAACATAATGTCATATTTGAATTTGTACGACTAAGCTTGTTTAGCTCAATGGGTGTAGTAGTGCTATTAAGACACGAATCACGTAGGCTAATCGTGGTCATCATAAAATGGGGAAACCATAAGCATGATGAGTATAGTGTTGACCGTGGTAGTGGGATGACATATTTGAAGCTGCAAACCGCACAAAGGGTAGTTAGCAACCGATGTTGGCTTTGAAACAACAACTAAGATTTGGTATGGACAAGAAAGTACAGTCAACAAGTGACAAAGAAATGCAATTCTGTTGTCGCGACATGCATTTGGAAACTCAAGTGGGACCTTAAGCTAACCAATTAAATAGTCTGTTAACTAATATCAGTATCATATCACAATCATATTTTAACAACTAAGCTTTGGAATTATGAGTGTTGTGTTGTTTAGCTTGAAGGGTGGAGTACTGCAAGTACGATAGAAAGCACCTACGCAGATCATAGTAGGGTAGATAAAAGGGGAAAACCCTAAGCATCAAGAGTAAAATCTGGAAAGGGGAACTAGCTGGACCATATGGGCTTTGTATTGCCGATACGGAAAGAAAGGGACCGGAAAGGATTCGGCCCCAAAAGGGGCAGCTCTATTTAACTTAAGGCACAATACTGTTACTATCAGTCTAAACTATCAAAGACGACATAGCTCCCAACATTTCCCAGATTATGGCAGACTGTCACGCCCAATATGAGACACTATCCTAAAGAGACTCGAAGGTCCCACCAAGCATAGAACCAACATAATACAAGTGAACAACATCCGACTACGGATGAATCACAAACAGAAACTCAAACAATATCCACCCCGCTAGCCCAGGCTGCCGACCAGGAACCTAACCCAAGATCGACGAAGAAGAAGAAGAACTCCAAGACAAGCAAACATCGCTCTCACGTCATGATCATTGCATTACCTGTACCTGCAACTGGTGTTGTAGTAATCTGTGAGCCACGAGGACTCAACAATTCCATTACCATAGGTATTAAGACTAGCAAAGCTTAATGGGTATGGAAAGGATAAGTGGTGAGGTTGCAGCAAGTGGCTAAGCATTGTATGGTGGCTAACTTACGTGTACAAGAATAAGATGAGAAACTACGCAACGGTCGCAAACTAGTAATGATCAAGTAGTGATCCTGAACTACTTATGTTCAAACATAACCCAACCGTGTTCTCCCCTCAAACCTCCCGAAAAGAGACAGTCACGGCTACTCAACGCGGTTGGTGTATTTTAATAGAGTTTACTTCAAGGCCTCTACAACCGGATATTAACAAATTCCCATCTGCCACATAACCACGAGCACGGCCTACGAAAGTTTAAACCCTACAGGGGTGTCCCAACTTAGCCCATGACAAGCTCATGATCCGCAGAGACAATCCTCCATCACGGGACACCCGATCAGACTCAGAATCCCAGTGCACAAGACATTTCGACAATGGTAAAACAAGTCCAGCAAGACCTCTCGGCGTGCCGACACCCTAATAGTAGCCGCGCGTATCTCGTCTCAGGCCACGACCGGATGAGCACTATGTACAGCAACCGAAAACCCCGGGTGAAGGGGTGGCACCGCAAGTGGCTCTGTTTGGGACCAAGACCATCAGCGCTGGCCCTGCCCTGTATGTAGAAAATCCTCGGGTTCACGACGCCCTATGCCAACTAATTATTAGGTTCAAGTATTATTATGGCAAATGTTATAACCAATGTTGGGCCTTGCTGGAAGAGTTTTAATCAAAGCGAAACGTCGAGAGGGTCCCATACCCCTCATCGTGTTAGGGACGCAAAAATCAAGGAACATAACACCGGTATAACGGAAATAGGGTGGCAAGAGTGGAAAAAAACACCACGCATAAGGCCGAGCCTTCCACCCTTTACCAAGTATATATGTGCGTTAATTAAATAAGAGATGTTGTGATATCCCAAGATATCCATAACATCCATGTCCTAACATGGAACAACCTGCAACTGCACCTGCAACTAGCAACGCTATAAGAGGGGTTGAGCAAAGCGGTAACATAGCCAAACAACGGTTTGCTGGGAAAGGTAAAAAGGTTAGGGGCTGATGAAGCTATGTACCTAGGGTAGGGTCATAGGCCTGACCTAGATGTCCTCCCCTAGGACATCACCCTAAAGCCAGAAGCATTCGAGGGATATCATCATCCACTCGACCAGAAGCATTCCACTCGGAAGACTCGAAGTCACTCGACCGCAGCAATTATCACTCGACGACCAGAAGACCTAAAGCCACTCTGTATAGCAACGGTCGGATGTTTACTGTGTAGACTTAATGGTCATTTATGTCACTTTATTACTGGCGTTTCCATAAACGCCCCATCTTTATGTACCTTAAACCCTGTGTAACTGAGGGCCGGAGGGGTCAGGCGTACTCTATATAAGCCACCCCCCTCCTCAGGGACAAGGGTTCACACCCCCTGTAACTCAACACACATATAATCTAGTCGACCGCCTCCTGGAACCGAGACGTAGGGCTATTACTTCCACCGTGAAGGGCCTCAACTCGTCAATCTTGTGTGTACAACTTCACCATAGCTAAGATCTTGCCTCCTCATACCTATCCCCCATTCTACTGCCAGTACCACGACAGTTGGCGCCCACCGTGGGGCCGGTGTCTTAGCGACTTTTTGGTGAAGTTGCGATTCTTCCGATTCCCATCATTATGGTTTCCGGCGGTGGATTGGCTGAGGGCCGTGAGATCCCTCTCGGTGCGCTTGTCTTCGTTGCCGACGATTCCGCCTGGCTTCAGGAAGCTCCCCTCGATGTCGAGGCACTCCCCGTCCGCGGGGCGACGCACTTTCGCGCGTGCGTCCGTGGTGTGCTTCTCCGGCAGCCGTCAACCCAGTATCGGTCGGCTCCTGTGGTGTCCTCGCTCCCCGCTGTTCGCCGGTGCAAGCGATCCGGTCGGCCGTGGCTTCAGCGGTGGGTGAGACACGCGCGTCAGTCGGCCGCCCCACAATTCACGGCAATCGAGCCCGACGAAACTCTCTATGGCCTGTTTGACCTGTCGACTGGCTCCATCGAGACCGCATCTGAGTGCTACATCAGCGATCCTGCAGCTGAAGTCTTGTTGGTCAACGGACCACGTAGTCCTCCTGTCTTCCCCTGCGACGACGGCGGTGATGGTGCTCGCGATCCGTCGCGCGTTCACAAGGAGTACCGCCCCGAGCCCCTTTCTTCGCAGCAGAGGGAAGAGCTTCGCCGCCGCAATATGGATGCACTTCACACTCCAATCATTGGAGAAACCCCCGAGGCCCAGGCCTTGGAGGAGGCGCGCCTGGCCAACTTGGCTGAGCACACTCGACTAGAGAACCTTCAACATGCACTCAACGAGCGTGCTCAGCAATGGATCCCCGAGTCCAATCGACGACAGCTTTTTCCGCCTCAACCTCAGGTATACCGCACTCCGATTCAAAATCTCACAGCTATAGCCCATATAGCAGAGTCCATTCAACCTTCCCAGTCAGAAGCTGGCAGAGGTTTGATGCAGATTCGGGCCTTACTCCGGGCAGCAGGAGAGCAGAACACAGCAGTGTCCCAGTCGCGGAATAGGATTCATAACAGGTCTGTGATGGCAGATATAGTTCAGTCGGCCCACGGCCAAGATCGCCCCCGCGGCGTGAGGGGCGTGGGCACCGGCAAGATCAGTACAGAAACCATGAGCAGTTTGATCACCGACTCCGCCGTGATGACCGTCGTCGAGTGCCCACACCTCCTCCGAGGAGTGGATCATATGTGCCTCGGCAATACGATGACAGATGCCCTCACAGTGGCGAGCGAAGAGTACCTGTCGACCCAAGGGAGCCAGGCTTTGATGCGAGATCTATTCTCGTACAAGGTCTAGTCGATAGGAACAGAGCACACAGAGAGGGCCTTGACAGAGATCACCCGACTGGCAGCAGAGTGCATGTTTCAGGTCCAGAGTGTTTCAGCAGAGCCATCGGGGCCGCAGTGATTCCTCCCGACTTCAGGTTGGTGACTGGAGTCAGCAAGTTCACTAGTGAGTCCAAGCCTGGCACTTGGCTTGAGGATTACTGAGTGGCCATACAGATTGGTGGTGGCAATGATGAAGTGTCCATGAAGCACCTTCCTCTAATGTTGGAAGGCTTGGCCAGGGCATGGTTGACTCAGTTAGCACCTGGCAGTATATTCAGTTGGGAGGAACTCGCCGGAGTGTTTGTTATAACTTTTGAGGGTACTTGCAAACGACCAGCAGGGTTGACAGAATTGCAGCATTGCATGCAAAAACCGAGTGAAACTCCGAGAGATTACATTCAGAGGTGGACCACTTTGCACCACATAGTGGAAAATGTGTCCGAGCATCAAGCAGTTTGTGCCTTCAAGGAATGCGTTAAGTATCGAGAGCTAGTCCTGAAATTTGGTCGGACGAGAGATATGTCCCTGGCTCGGATGATGGAGATAGCCACTCGGTATGCTAACGGAGAAGAAGAGGATCGACTTCGCAGCGGAAAGAGCAAACAAGCCGGTCAAGACACCGGTGGGGGCACTTCCAATCGGAAGCAGAAGCGTAAGGCCGAGCCAGCTGCTCCTGCTGAAGCTTTAGTCGTGGCTCAAAGAAAGTTCAAAGGGAAGCCCAAATGGCCCTAGACCCCCAAGAAAGTGAAAGATCAAGCCGGAAATGATGTGCTGGATTTACCATGCCACATTCACACCAAAAATTATGAAGAAGGCAATATGATTTATCCTAAGCATACCAGTCGACAGTGTTGGGTTCTGATCCAGCAATTCTGAGAGAAACAACCCAATGAGAAGGAAAAGGAGTTGGACAAGGATGAGGATAAGGAAGAAGATGATGATGGTTTTCCCAATGTCAATTCCACTCTGGTGATTTTTTCTGATGTTGAGAGCAAAAGTCGACTGAAAGTTGTCAACAGAGAAGTGAACATGGTTGCTCCGGCAACACCCAGTTATTTGAAGTGGTCTCAGACTGCCATCACGTTCGACCAGTCTGATCACCCAGCACGTATAGCCACCCCTGGGAGGCAAGCGTTGGTGGTCGACCTAGTTGTTGAAGGCACTCGACTGACCAAAGTGCTAATGGATGGTGGTAGTGGCCTGAATATCCTTTATGCTGAAACATTGAAGGGGATGGGCATTTCGATGTCCAAACTTAGCGAAAGCAATATGAGTTTCCAAGGCGTTATCCCTTGGAAGAAAGCCAAATCACTCGGCCAGATCGCCCTTGACGTGGTTTTCGGTGATTCCAAGAATTACCGCAAGGAAAAGTTGACATTTGAAGTAGTGGATTTCCAGAGTGCTTATCATGCTATTCTGGGTAGGCCTGCTTATGCACGTTTTATGGCTCGACCATGTTACGTGTACCTCAAACTAAAGATGCCTGGTCCCAGAGGAGTGATCACAGTCACTGGCAATCGGCAGAAGGCAGAAGAGTGCTTCCGGAAGGGCTAAAAAATCACCGATGGACAATTGGCAACAGTCGAAATGCAAGAATACCAGAAGAATGCAGATCCAAGTGATTTGTTGCAAGCCAAGAAGCCTGCCACAGATTTTGCATTTCAGTCGTCCAGTGAAATGAAGCTGATTCATATTCACCCGACCGATCCTAATGCTGCTCCTACTCATATCTCAACATCACTCAACAACAAATAGGAAGAAGCGCTCATCCAGTTCCTCCGTGAGAACTGAGACATCTTTGCATGGAAACCTTCTGACATGCCGGGTGTACCCAGGGGACTGGCTGAGCACCATTTGCGAGTCGACCTGAAAGTGAAACCAGTCAAGGAACATCTTCGACGGTCCGCCGTACAGAAGAGAAAAGGAATTGGCGAGGAAGTGGCTCGGCTCCTGGCAGCCGAGTTCATCCGAGAAATTTACCACTCCGAGTGGCTCGCCAATGTTGCCATGATCCCCAAAAAGGACGACTCGCTTCGTATGTGCATTGACTTCAAGCATATCAATCGGGCATGCCCGAAAGATTATTTTCCTCTCCCCCGTATTGACCATTGTTGACTCGACTGCGGGGTATGAGTGTTTGTATTTTCTGGACGCCTATTCCAGGTATCATCAGATCCGATTGTATGGACCTGATGAGATAAAAACAGCTTTCATCACTCCATTCAGGTGCTTTTGTTATGTCACCATGCCATTCGGCCTCAAGAACGCCGGAGCCACATTTATGAGGATGATTCAGAAGTGTTGCTCACTCAAATCAGTCGGAATGTGGAAGCATATATATGGATGACATTGTGTTCAAGTCGCGCAAAGGTTCCGACCTGCTGACTAACCTCACTGAAACCTTTGCCAACCTGAGAAGGTATGATATCAAGCTTAACCCGTCGAAGTGCACATTCGGAGTTCCTGGTGGAAAGTTGCTCGGTTTCCTCGTTTCTGAACGAGGGATCGATGCGAACCCAGAGAAAGTTGGTGCCATACTCCGGATGAAGCGCCCTGTGCGTGTGCTATCTAGAAGCTTACTGGTTGTTCGGCCACCTTGAGTCGGTTCATCTCTCGCCTTGGTGAAAAGGCATTGCCTCTTTACCGACTGATGAAGAAATCTGATAAGTTCGAGTGGACTCTTGAAGCTAACGCAGCGTTTGCAGAGCTCAAAGCCCTGCTTTCCAACCAGTCGGTGCTTGCTGCCCCAATCAGCAAAGAGCCTTTACTGCTTTATATTGCAGCCACTCAACAAGTTGTCAGTACAATACTCATGATCGAGCTGGAAGAAGAAGGAAAAGCTTATAAAGTTCAGCGCCCACTGTACTATGTTTCTGAAGTCTTGACTGCATCCAAGCAAAGATATTCACATTATCAGAAGCTTGTCTATGGAATCTACATGACCACGAAGAAGGTTGCGCATTATTTCTCTGATCACTCCATTACAGTCGTCAGTGACGCACCATTGTCAGAAATTCTGAACAACAGAGGTGCAACTGGTCGAGTGGCAAAGTGGGCGATTGAACTCCTTCCCTTGGATATCAAGTTTGAGGTAAAGAAAGCTATCAAGTCCCAAGCAATAGCAGATTTCCTCGCAGAGTGGGTTGAGCAGCAACAACTGACTCAGATTCATTCGGAGCACTGGACCATGTTCTTTGATGGATCCAAGATTTGAATGGTTCTGGTGCTGGGGTGGTTTTGGTATCCCCCCGAGGAGACAGACTCAGCTATGTTCTTCAGATTCATTTTGATTCCTCCAACAACGAAGCTGAATATGGAGCACTTCTGTACGGGTTACGTCTGGCCATTTCACTCGGCGTCCGTCGCCTAATGGTCTACGGCGACTCGAATTTGGTGGTTAATCAAGTGATGAAAGAGTGGGACGTCAGGAGCCCAGCTATGACTGGTTATTGTAATGCAGTGAGCCCGGCTATGACTGGTTATTGTAATGCAGTGAGAAAGTTAGAAAAGAATTTTGAGGGGTTAGAGCTCCATCATATACCCCGACTGAAAAATCAAGCAGCTGATGATTTAGCAAAAATAGGTTCCAAGAGGGAGACCATTCCCAGCAATGTGTTTTTGGAACATATTCATACACCTTCAGTTCAGGAAGATCCTTTCACTGAAGAGCCCCCAAAACCAAAGAGTGCCACTAATCCAACTGAAGTCAAAGTCCCAGCCGTGGTTGACTTGATCATGGAGGTTTTGGTCATCACTCCCGACTGGACAGTGCCATACATCGCATACATTCTTAGGAAGGAACTCCCAGAGGATGAAGAAGAGGCTCGACAGATCGTCCGTCGATCCGAAGCCTTTATTGTGATAAGAGGATAGCTGTTCAGAGAAAGTGTAACTAGAGTCAGCCAGAATTGCATAACACCAGAAGAAGGTCGAGTGATCCTCAACAACATCCACTCGGGGACCTGTGGTCACCATGCGTCCTCTCGGACCATTGTAGCCAAAGCATACCGAACGGGATTTTATTGGCCACGAGCAAATGAAATGGCGAAAGAATAGTCGACAAATGTGAAGGTTGCCAGTTTCACTCCAACATGTCTCACAAACCTGCATCAGCCCTAAAGACCATTCCGCTCGTCTGGCCCTTTGCTGTCTGGGTATTAGATATGGATGGGCCTCTGAGGACTGGTAGGAGTGGCTTCACTCATGTGCTCGTGGCAGTCGACAAGTTCACCAAATGGATTGAAGACAAGCCTATAAAAAATCATGAAGCCAGTACTGCAGTCAGCTTCATTAGAGAGTTAACATTCAGATATGGTGTTCCGCACAGCATCATCACTGACAATGGGCCGAACTTCGATTCTGATGAGTTCAGAGCCTTCTCCACTTCCCAAGGCACTCGAGTCAACTATGCTTCAGTCGCCCATCCCCAGTCGAATGGACAAGCTGAAAGAGCAAACGGATTGATTCTCAAAGGACTGAAACCCCGATTGATGCGTGATCTCAAGCACGCAGCAGGCACGTGGGTCTATGAACTTCCATCAGTTCTTTGGGGATTGAGGACGACTCCTAACCGGTTGACTAGTCGAACTCCATTCTTCCTAGTCTATGGCGCTGAAGCTGTTCTTCCGAGTGACTTGCTTCACAATGCACCCCGAGTCGAGCTTTTTTCAGAAGATGAAGCAGAACAGGCTCGGCAAGATGCGGTTAATCTCCTAGAAGAAGAAAGAGAGATGTCCTTAATCCGGTCGACCATTTATCAGCAAGACCTGCATCGGTTCCATGCCAGAAACATGAGGGGTCGAGCATTGCAAGAGGGAGACTTGGTCCTTCGAGTGGATCAGCAGAAACCTCATAAGCTTGCTCCTGCTTGGGAAGGCCCCTTCATCATCACCAAAGTGCTCCACAACGGAGCATATCACCTTTACAATGTCGAGCACAATAAAGAAGAGCCACGCGCTTGGAATGCGGAGCTGCTCTGCCCCTTTTACACTTAAGCATTCAGACTGTTGAGATGTAATACAAAATACCTTCTAGTTTGATTATCAAAGACACCGTTTTACAGTGGCCTAAATAATTGTTGTTTTTTTATGTGTCCTAAATCCCCCAGTGCGTGCCTTAGCTTAGCTGCGAATCCGTTTCGCCTAAGTTCCAAAAAAGAAAATCCTGCCGAGTGATGAGCAAGCTTCTCACTCAGAGGCTTAGCTGCGAATCCATTTCGCCTAAGTTTAAAAAATCCTACCGAGTGGTGTGCAACCCTCTTACTCGGGGTCTTAGTTGTAGTTCAGTACTGGCCTAAGTTTAAAAAAATCCTACCGATTGGTGAGTAACCCTCCCACTCAAGGGCTTAGCTGCAGTCCAGTACTCGCCTAAGTTTGAAAAATCCTATCGAGTGGTGAGCAACCCTCTCACTCGGGGGCTTAGGTGCAGTCTAGTACTCGCCTAAGTTTGAAAAATCATACCGAGTGGTGGGCAACCCTCTCACTCGGGGGCTTAGCTGTAGTCCAGTACTCGCCTAAGTTTGAAAAATCCTACCGAGTGGTGAGCAACCCTCTCACTCGGAGGCTTAGCTGCAGTCCAGTACTCGCCTAAGTTTAAAAAATCCTACCGAGTGGTGAGCAACCCTCTCACTCAGGGGCTTAGCTGCAGTCCAGTACTCGCCTAAGTTTGAAAATTCCTACCGAGTGAAGAGCAACCCTCTCGCTCGGGGGCTTAGCTGCAGCCCAGTACTCGCCTAAGTTTGAAAAATCCTACCGAGTGGTGAGCAATCCTCTCACTCGGGGGCTTAGCTGTAGTCCAGTACTCGCCTAAGTTTGAAAAGTCCTACCGAGTGAAGAGCAACCCTCTCGCTCAGAGGCTTAGCTGCAGTCCAGTACTCGCCGAAGTTTGAAACACATCCCGATCTGCATGGACGACGAGGTGCAAGTCGATTGCGACCTTCTCCTCAGAGCTGCTCCATAAGTACAATGTGCGCTCCATCCTGATCCGCAAGGACGATGAGGTGCAGGTCGACTGCGACCTTCTCCTTAGAGCTACACCATAAGTACAATGTGCACTCCATCCTGATCCGCAAGGACGACGAGGTGCAGGTCGACTGCGACCTTCTCCTTAGAGCTGCGCCGTAAGTGCAATGTGCGCTCCATCCCGATCCGCAAGGACGATGAGGTGCAGGTCGACTGTGACCTTCTCCTCAGAGTTGCGCCATAAGTACAATGTGCACTCCATCCTGATCCCCAAGGATGACGAGGTGCAGGCCGACTGTTACCTTCTCCTCAGAGCTGCAGCACAAGTTCAAAGACTATTTCGAGTGAAGAACAAGTTCCTCTCAAAGACAAACACAAGCATATTCAGAGATAAACCAAGTTCAGATACATCCTAAGGTTCCAGACCACGGATTAAAGTACTCGGGCATCAAGCCCGAAGGAGTTTAACGGTTACAAAATCACTCGGCATCCCGAGGCAAATTTAAGGTGAGGCATAAAGTTTGTTCACTCCGTGGGAGGTGGGCTAGCGGGCTCGACGAACTCGTCCAAGTCAATTCCGTCAGCAATCCGAGTGGTAGCAGCAATAAAGGTTTCCATGAAAGATTGAAAGTCGTGCCTTTTGGTATTGGTGACCTTGATTGCTGCTAGCTTCTCTTCTCGCGCTTCCTTGCAGTGGACACGAACCAAGGACAGAGCCACATCAGCACCGCATCGAGCGGAAGACTTCTTCCATTCCTGCACTCGACCAGGTACCTCGGTTAGTCGAGCCATCAAAGACTCGAGGTCATTTTGGAACGTCGCCCTTGGCCAGAGTGCTGTGTCCATTCGCGACACTGCGACTTTCAGTCGAGCAAGGTAGTCGACAACACTAGCGACACGGGATTCCAGTTGGAGCAAATTCATGGCAGCTTCTTCCTTCACAGGAGAGAGGATGGGGTCCAGCCTTGTCTCAACTCGTCCAGTTTCTTCCTTGAAGTTTCGGCAAAATTCTGCACACACAATACAACGATGAGTCAATGGTTGTATGTCGATTAGACAACAACAAATCATTCGGACAAGGGAAAGCACCTTCAAGCATGATGAACAACTTCTTGGCAAACCCTCCCAGATAGTTCTCCAGGTCGTCCCGCTTGCGAGCAATGCCTTCCATCTTTTCAGACAGGTTGTTCTGGTCCTTCTTCGGACGATTTGCCTCCTTGTTGGCTTCATCAAGTGCAGTTTTCAGCTTGGCATTCTCTTCCTCCAGTTTACCGATTGAAGCCAACTTCTGGTCAGCAAGTGCGGTTTTCTCTTCAGATGCTCTCTGCGCGGCCGCAAGGTCTTGATCCTTCTTCGCAAGAGCTTGGTTCATTGTTTCTGAAAGAAACAACACTCGATTCAGAAAAAGCAAATAACACCCAGTTCAGCAATTAAGCAGTCGACAAGTATTTTACCAGCAGCTTCATCCTTGGCCTTCTGCAAGTTTGTCTTGGCCAGCTCCAGATCGAGATTGAGCTGAATCTGCTTCTGCTCCAGGTCAGTGAAACGGGCTCCATGTTCACAAGATTTCTGTAATCAAAAGACAGTCAGTCGACAAATGGAAAGATTGGTCACTTCAGAGCAATAGAGTGATAAATTCAATAGGTTCTAAGACTACTGCCGAATCAAACATCCAACAGTAGTCTCGGGGCCTACACCCAGTGGGTGCACTTAGCGTGCCCCCACTGGTCCAGTTTCCACTTGACATGGTTTGTCCAGGCCGAGTGTAAAAAAAGGCGATTCTCAGACCACGGTCGACTGCCCGTAGTCAACAATGGTCTCGGGGACTACACCCAGTGGGTGCACTTAGCGTGCCCCCACTAGCGCAGGTTCCACTCGACACGGTCCGTCCAAGCCGAGTGAGAAAATTCCGACTCTCAGACCATAGTCGACTGCCCGCAGTCAACTATGGTCTCGGGGACTACACCCAGTGGGTGCACTTAGCGTGCCCCCACTGGTCCAGTTTCCACTTGACATGGTTTGTCCAGGCCGAGTGTAAAAAAAGGCGATTCTCAGACCACGGTCGACTGCCCGTAGTCAACAATGGTCTCGGGGACTACACCCAGTGGGTGCACTTAGCGTGCCCCCACTAGCGCAGGTTCCACTCGACACGGTCCGTCCAAGCCGAGTGAGAAAATTCCGACTCTCAGACCATAGTCGACTGCCCGCAGTCAACTATGGTCTCGGGGACTACACCCAGTGGGTGCACTTAGCGTGCCCCCACTGGTTCAATGATTCAATCGACATAACTTAGTCGACTCAAGACATAAATCTACTCAACGGCATGTAAAAACACCCAGTGGGTGTACCAATGCAAAATGCAGACTAATGGAAAGATCCTTCAAAGAAAGTTTTCAGGTAGCATATCCTAACAGAACAAGCGACAAGCTAAAGTCAGTCGGTAATCTGCTAACCTGGACGTTGCTCTGGAGAGCAGAGCTGGCGTGATAAGCAGCTTGGCTGGCCTCCCGGACCATCTTCATCTGCTCCATCATAATACCCGCCTGACGTATAGCCTCCTTGGCAGCACCCACCTGGTCCTCTGGGACGTGATGTGCAGCAAAAAGTGAAGGTGGATCGGCTGGAGTCTCCGTGGTTGACGCTGAAGGCTGAGCACTGGACAGTGGTATGGCGAAGGTGACAGAAGTCCGATTGGCATCGACCGGCCTCCTGGATTACCGGTTCCATCACCGACGTCGACTGAGGCGTCTTACCAGTTGACGTCTTCCTGTTTCTCCTTCCCAAGGGCCTCAGCGGCACATCCTCATCGTCGTCTGGAAGATCAATGACATTGGGAGGAGCTGCAAAAAGATCAGTCGCCAGAATTCTGTCGACCGCAGTTCAATCGACGAAACAAAGACAAGATTACGAAGGTCATACCTGGATTAGAAGTAACCGCATCTTCCATGTCCTCGTCCTTGTTTTTGTAAGCAGAAGTCCCAGAGGTAGCGGCACTGCTGGTTTCAAGATTCATTCGGTCAAACCAAGAAAAGAATAGACAACACAGAACCTCGGGTAAAAAATGAAGACAAAACACTCACGCAGAAGCAACGGGGATATCGATTTTGATTTTGGGCAGGGTCTTCCGAGACTTGGATGCTACAACTTTGGACTGCTTCGGGGCCTTCTCAGTCGGCGCTGGATAAGACGTCCGAGGGTGCTTCGAGGTCTGTCCAGTCGACACAGTCGCTTTGCCACGGACACTCGCCGGGTCATGAGAGTGCTTGGACCGCCTTTCGGTGCAAGGAGGCGAGTCGACTTCCTCGCCATCGCTAGAGTCGTCGCTTTCGTCGTCTTCTCCTCCGTCAGAATGCCACTCGCCGCTCTCGCCTCCGCTCGCATCCCCTTCCGCGTCCTGCTCCTGCTCTCCGTTGGGCATCGACTACATCTCAGTGAGGGCCTAAAAGACAACAAGTGGAACAAATGTCAATCGACTGGCAAAAAAGAAATTACATGATGTATTAAGAAAACACTCGGAAGTTTAGAGTTGGATCTTATCTGGTTCATATGAGTTATCGAGTGGAGGGATTCTCCTGGACCCCCTGGGGTTATCCTTGTTGCCAGTGATGCCTCTCAACCACTGCTCCATCGTATCCTCGTCGACCTCCTCTGGGTGGATCCGAGTGGTATCATTGATGCCCGAATACATCCACATCGTATGTCGCAAGCTTGAAGCGGTTGAATGCGTCGTCTGAGGAAGACCTCCAGCAGATCTATGCCAGTCACGCCATCACGAACGAATTGGACTACTCGCTCGACCAGCACCTTCACCTCCGCTTTCTCCGTCGGAGTCACTTTCAAGGCAGAGGGCTTCTTGACTCGAGCCATGGAAAAGGGGGCAAGCCTAGTCGACTGGACTGGAGTTGGCTGGTCTTTGCAGTAGAACCAAGTTGACTGCCACCCTCTGACTGACTCGGGGAGAATCATGGCTGGGAAAGTACTCTTACCTCTCATTTGGACCCCAAGACCCCCACACATCTCGATCACATGTGTCCTCTCATCACTCGAATTAGCCTTTTTGACCGACTGAGAACGACAGGTGAAAATGTGTTTGAAGAGACACTAGTGTGGTCGACAACCCGGGAAATTCTCGCACATGGACACGAACGCAGCAAGATACACGATGGTGTTGGGGGAAAAGTGATGAAGTTGTTCTCCAAAGAAGTTCAAGAAACCTCGGAAGAAAGGCTGGGGAGTCAAAGAAAAACCACAGTCGACGTGGGTGGCGAGGAGGACACACTCACCCTCCTGCGGCCGTGGCTCGGTCTCGTCCTCCGGGAGCCGCCCTGATCCGTGGGGAATCAGTCCCCCCTCAGCCAGATCATCGATGTCGTCTTGCCGGATCGTCGACCGAATCCAATCGCCCTGGATCCAGCTGCGCGGCAGGCCGGATCTCGACGAAGATCCGCCCCGGCTGGTCTTGTTCCCCTTCGCCTTCGCCGTTGCCTTCTTCACGCGCTCCAAGGCCACCATCTTCTCTTTCCCCATTGCAGCGGACGGAGCTTGAGCGAGCCAGCGGCGCTGAGAGCAGAAGCGGATACGATGGAGAAACAGAGGAGAAAGGGGGAGAATGAGGCACACTGTGCAGAAAACCCCAGCCGCGTCACCTTATATGAGGTCTTCTCCCGAGTGGCTGACTTGTGGGTCCAAGCAATCCCGTCAAATCCCGCAACAGTCGCGCGCGCGGTATGTGGCGAAAAAGGTGGCGCGGGGATCAAGGATCCCCTACCTAATCTTCTCCGGTTACCGCGGACTCCTCCACCCCGCGCGCTTCCTGAAATTCAAATCCCGCAAGATCTGCAAGCAGCAGAGCAACCTGTCAGACGGAAGATTTTTTCCATATCAACACTCGGAGCTTTTCAGTAAAAGTTCTCTCGACAAACAAAGAATGGATCAAGGCGATTGAAAAAGAAGTTGAAGTCATTTTGATTGTTCATTTGATCCCAGTAAGACGCTTCTGAAGCGCAAGAATTGAGTCGGAGGTATTCTCAGCTCCTTCTACACTCGAACCCTGAACCATTCGGGGGCTAATGAAGAAGCTATGTACCTAGGGTATGGTCATAGGCCTGACCTAGACGCCCTCCCCTAGGACATCACCCTAAAGCCAGAAGCATTCGAGGGATATCATCATCCACTCGACCAGAAGCATTCCACTTGGAAGACTCAAAGTCACTCGGCCGCAACAATTATCACTCGACGACCAGAAGACCTAAAGCCACTCTGTATAGCAACGGTTGGACGTTTACTCTGTAGACTTAATGGTCAATAATGTCACTTTATTACTGGCGTTTCCAGAAATGCCCCATCTTTATGTACCTTAAACCCTGTGTAACTGAGGGACGGAGGGGTCAGGCATACTATATATAAGCCACCCCCTCCTCAGGGACAAGGGTTCTCACCCCCTGTAACTCAACACACATATAATCTAGTCGACCTCCTCCGGGCACCGAGATGTAGGGCTATTACTTCCACCGTGAAGGGCCTGGACTCGTAAATCTTGTGTGTACAACTTCACCATAGCTGAGATCTTGCCTCCTCATACCTACCCCCATTCTACTGTCAGTCTTAGTACCACGACAGGGGCTATCATGGCAATTTGGGAGGCTTGATAAACAAGTGGTAGGTAGCGCGACATAGCGATAGCATCGAGACAACTAGCATAGAAAAGATAGTAGTGAGATCCAAGGTGATGGTCATCTTGCCTAAAATCCCGTAAGGAAGAAGAACGAGTTCATGAAGTAGACGAAGCCAACGTAGTCGAACGAACCTCACAGTCGCAACGAAACATGAACTATCGAGAAGAAGCACAGCCGGAAAGAAGCAAACAACACAGTAAAAAACCATCACATAAACATGACATGATGCACCAACAAGCATGATGCATGTCCGGTTTAATGAAACATGGCATGGCAAGGCAAAGTGCAACAAACAATACTACAAGTTAAGTGGAGCTCAATATGCAACAAGTTGCATATTGAAGAAACACCACATGCAAGTATTTAGTTCGCTCTCGTTTATGTACCCAACTATATTAAATGTTGTTAAACATGGCAAGAGGGTGAGCATAATAAAACTGCACATCTAGGCAAGTTTAAATAAAGCCGGAACAACAAACAACAATTCCGGAAAATCCCCATATGCATATTTTGAAATAGGTATTGTTCTGATCTAAACACAATTTTATTGTTGTTAAACATTTAAAGCAATGCCATCATTTTAATCTAGGCATTTTTCTACCCCATTTACGTATAAAGTTTATTTAATTCAGAGCTATGATTATTTAGTTATGAAATAAAGCATTTTAGCATGGCATTTATGCAAATTAAATGCAAACAACATTTTAAACATAGATGAAAGTGGCGTATTATGAAACTAGATGAAATTCTAAGCATTTTACATATATAAAATATTTTAATCCGATGCACGGTTAATTACTTATTACATGCATGAACATGAAGGTTTTTCTGTAAAACTGCCGTCTCTGGAATAATGTCTAAATTCGCAATAGGGGAAAAAACGCCCTGGGCCGAAACTGGCTGGGCCAACAGAGATGGACTGGGCTGGAGCTATGCTCACATTGGGCCAACAGGCCAGAAGCGGAGATGGCATGGCGCTGGCTGCGGGCCAACCTGGCAAAACGAGGCGAGGCAGGGCGTAGTCAACGCCGCTCGGGAGCGCTGACCCCATAACTGGCCAGACGGGCCGGCCCGGCACGGCACAGCCTGTGCTAATCGTGCCTGGCCCGGCACGGCCCGCCGTGGCACGTTTAATAGCCGGGCCATGCCGTGCCGGCCCACAGGCGCTGATCCTTGGCCCCGGCATGGCCTGATTAGTAAACGGGACGGCCCGATGGCCTGTTTAGCACGCTGGGCTGCATATTTTTACCCTGTTGGGCTGGTTTTTAGGCCTATTGAGCTATATTTTTACGTGTGCATGGGCCTAAAAACCATCGATGCAGGTGTGCGGCTGGAGACGAACAGGGGCCGCGCCAGGGGAAGCAGTGCTGCTCGTCATCGTCTCCGCACGCAGAAGCAGGGGATGCCGGCGATGAGGGCTTGGGGAGGTCAATCCGGGCCGGATCCGGTCGCCTCCGAGGCTTGGGGCACGCTGGAGCTACGAGCTGGAGTCGGCGGACGACATCCATGGCCATGGCGGTTCGGGGACTTGGCGAGGCGGAGATAGGAAAATACGACAGCGGCGGCGATGCAGCACGAGGACGGCGGCATCGAAGCCCTGTCCATGGCGGCAGAGAGGGAGTAGAGAGATTAGGGAGGTGGAAGAAGGAGGAAGGAAAAGGAGAAGGGCGGCGAGGGCTGGCCTGGTCGAGCTCGAGGCCAGGGCACCGAGCTGGTTGCCAGTGTTGAGCTGGCGCGGGTGACTCGGACGACGATGGTGAAGCTCCTCAGCAGCGGGAGGACGGCGAGGGCGGATCAAGGCGGCGGTGCTGCAACTCCGGTTGGTGGACGAGGGAATCCAGAGGAGGCGCGGGTCGGAGGTGGTCTCGGGCGCTCGAGGCTGTGGCCTCGATCTCAAACTGGATCGAGCGCCGGATGGATGCAGGGTGGAGGGCGGCGCTCCGGACTGCTGCTGCTGCTGATTTGGTGGCCGGCGACCACCGGCGAGGCAGAGGCGCATGGACGAGGAGGCACAGCCCTGATGCGTTTCCTGGTTGCTGCTGGTCGAGGAGGGCCATGGGTATCTCTGGTTGGTGGGGATAGATGGATGGATGGATCGACGGGACTGGGTGGCAGGCGAGATCGAGGAAGGAGGAGGCTGCGGCTGGTTGGTCCAGTGAAGAAAACGAGGGAGGATTTTTTGATTGGGGAAAAACCCGAGGTGGGAGGAGACAAGAGGAGTGGCGGCGGTAGGGTAGGATCCCATGAAATTAGGTGGTTTATCTCTATATTAGGTTAGGTGGTCTATATATAGCAAGTGGATTTTGGATAGTGGCATTTGGTCCCTCAAATCTTAATCGGACGGTCCGGATAAATAGGCTAGGGAGACCAAATAAGAAAATGGAGATGTTTTATAGATGTTTGGGGTTGATCCGGATCCATCGGTGATGTCTGAGCGGGTCGGGTCCAGGAGAGTTTCGGACGCAGGCGAGGGGTCAATGCACTGTGCAAACAGGGGTTGCGCGAACATGGTCAAGTGTGTGGTTGGACTGATAATGGTCAACGAAGACAAAACGTTCTGAAAACACTGCCACGTAGAAGACAAGAGAGAAGCGAACGGTCTGGCAAAGACAAAGAAGAAGGGGCAACCACGAACCGATGCAAGTTTTGAAAACATGATGGCAATGGAGTGCCGATGCAAGCAAATGATGACATGATGAATGCAACAAAAAAATAAAACACACAACAACAACGAAATAACTGGAAGGCTTCTGGAGCGCCGGTCTCGGGACGTCACAACACTCCTCCACTTACAAGAGGTCTCGACCCGAGATCTAAGGATGGCGCCGGGGAGAAACATAAGAGGAAGAGGTAAAACAAAGTTGCCTCTTTGACAAATGAGTGAAACCAAAGAACCTTGAGGGGTTGAAAAGTTGAAAGAAAGAACACAATAGAGATGAACGCAATTGAGAGAACTCCGGTAGAAAGAGAAACAAGGAACACCATGTGAACCTTGGAGGTTGCAAAGCTATTAATGACAAGCACAATTGACAATAAGGAATTGAAACCACTCTGATTGAAACGAGATAAACAAGGAACAAGGAAGAACAAATTAGAACAACACTGCAGTTGAAAAGAGTTACATGACTTGATGCAAAATGAGATGATGGGTCGAAGAGAGCAACATAACAATGCCTCCGGAAGAAAAGAAAGAATGGAATGAAAGGAACGGAGAAGGAACAACATGTTCTAACTCAAATGAATTTGAGAGAGAAACCTTAAAAGGAAGGATTGAACGGAGTTGTTGAAAAATCAGCGATAAAAGAATAAGCTTGTTGTGGGCCTATGGAAAACATCTCAAAATTATGAGGTGACCACCGGCCACTACCAAAAGATTGATTAGCTGAGATGAACGAAGAGATGAAAAAACTTCCTTCACCGCGAGAATAGGAGGAAACTTGGATTATTAATAAGCACCATAACTAGCAACATTCCTTAGAGAAGGCTTTAGGTGAAATCTTTACCAAGATAACTCCAATGGAGGGATTGACGGGTTGCAAAGGATCTCCTGAATGAAGAGAAAATGATGGTTTTAAATATCTCACTCTTAACAACTTGTGAACCTTGAAACACGAAGGGAAATTGTCAAGAATGACATAACGCCACCGCAAATGATAAGGTCGAAAGAATTTCATTTCTAGATGCAAGATGAAGAATACTTGAACTCGTCAAAACAATACATGTGTTGAACACCATGTTTATTTTAGAGTATAGCTTAGCGGATCTTAACTACGAGAGAAATCTTGATGAAAAATTGAAGAATGAAAGGAATCCTTGACGAACCACAATTTTGAGCCTTCATGAGAACTCTGGTAATAAAAGAATGATCAAACGAAAGGAAAGTTGAAAAGAACTTCGGTAGAAGCCTTGCAATGATTTAGATGGAGCTCCATGACAATATAACCATGAAGTGTTGCAACTCCGAAAAGCAAGATGGATCACTTGGAATATAGAATTTACTCATCATGAACAAACTCCGGAAGAAGGGATTAAACACTTGGATGAAACAAGAATAAGAATTGTGTTATGTGTTTCCTTCATCAATTTGAATTGATGACAAGCAATGGATTTGGCATACTACTTATTCTCATTGGAAAGATTGAAGAGAGATATAGCGCAAACTTGAGAAGGTCTTCAACGAATCACCGGTATGATTTGGTGATTTGGAAAGAACAAATTAATTAATATGATAACAAAGGAAGAGGAATCCTGAACAAATCGTTGTAGAATTGAAAATGAACGTAGCAAAGGCACAATTCGTCGGGAAGAATTAGAAAATCAACGAAGATACTTGGGGAAATTTAGATACAAGAGAATGAAGAGACCACGAGCTGACTAAAGAATACTTGCACGAAGCACCGGAAGAAATGGAGAATGAATGAAGAGACATCAATTTAGAATAATTGGAGAACAAAGCTGGAAACTCATGAAATGATGGCCTTTGGATGTTCAAGAAATGAAAACAACTCATGAAATGCTCCAGATGGTATGAAAAAAATTTCTCATGGTAGGATCAATTATGAGGATGGCATCAAGCTAGAACCACGAATCTTCAAGAGAACGGACAAGATTTAAGATAAACTCTTCTTCGGTCTTCGAATGTGAGAATGATGATGAGAAGAACAACCATGAATTATTGAGGCACTCCGGAATGAAGAATAAAAAGGTTGAACCAACGATGAAAAGAATGTGAAAGATCTTGGAGAAATACATATGACTGATGATAATTCATTCTTACGTCACACTTTTGAAAAGAATTGGGAATCACTCCAGATAAATTAGAAGAGTCAGGTAAGATCCTGGGAAAAGACCTGCGGGTTAGGGCCCACTCAAGAGAAACACCGTTGAAATGATTTTGAAGAGATATTGCACCGGTTGAATTAAATGACTTGAATGAGATAACAACCTCAAAATAGCTTGAAGGGACTATCAACAGAAACGTGAATCTTCTGATATATCTTCAGCACTCCAGAACAAATGAATAGCGAGAGGTGAATGATTGAGAGGTGCACCAGGTTGGGAAATCATTGGACAAATGAAAGGAATATGCTTAACACCGAATCTTGAATTAACTCCACCGGGGAAGAAAATGAGAACGAAGCATGATGAACTAGTAAAGTATCTTCATGAGAACCACCGGATAAGAACATTGATTGAAAAGAATGAAGAGACTTCACATGAATAAAATGGATAGTTCATTTGATATCTCCGAGTCCTTGAAGAAAAAAGGGTGGGAGGGCGGGAAAACAAAGGCAACTTGGACAGATGGAACGAACACAGTTGAGAAAACTGATAACTGATCCTGCAAATGTGGAAGGGGTCGACTTAACTTGAAGAGAATCACGCCGGTTGGAAAAGAATTGGCATGACCATTCTACATGATCAAAAGGATTGGTATTCCCATAGAAACATGGGAACACCGCTTAAGACATATATCAAATCAACACTTGACATTGCAGCAACTCGAATACCACAACTCAAAACAAAACAAAGGATTTGGCTTGCAGAATAAGCTGGAAACAAACATATGATAGACCCCATGACGTATCATGTGGCTGTTGGAAAGATATCCTACATGATACTTGAATTCCCACCTATTAACTCCCAAAACTTTCTGGTTATGCAATCTGGTGTTGGGGATACATGGA
The DNA here is from genome assembly GCA_032464435.1 of Aegilops umbellulata. NCBI lineage: Eukaryota > Viridiplantae > Streptophyta > Magnoliopsida > Poales > Poaceae > Aegilops > Aegilops umbellulata. The sequence continues at coordinate 195,299,739 of CP136055.1, forward strand.
GGCACAATATATATCACATAACTAACAAGCCCTACGCTCCAACTGTATCCATTCGTTAACACATAACCAAGAAAACTCCGGAAATTGTGTACCTCGACCTTCGAAAAACATCCGGTATACGAGCTGTGGCAATACTCCCGAACTCCCGCCCCAGTACTGGGTGGCGTCGAGGTTATCTCACCACCAACTGCATATAAGATATTTACAATGTCGGCAAAAACTCAGGTATACCAGAATTGCAATGATAAAATTGTGACGATAACACCTCGGAGCTCAACTCTCGGGGACACTGCCACAACCCCTAAATGACAGGAGGCACCAAGAACAATGTTCTCGTCACAAAATTATCGGAACGACTCCAAAATACCCGCGTGATCCTAATTTTTTTTAGTGAAATTTGGGGAGAGGAATGTTAAAACATCTACATCAGAGTCCTCACCAGAGGACGAAGGGGTTGAGGAGTAAAAAGATATCCTACTCTCCGATATATATATTCCTAAGACTCAAAAGGTTTTGTTCTAGACTCAACAATGCCATCGATCAATCAAGGGGGCTCCTATGGTCGGTCGACGCTCTTATACCAACTTGTCACACCCAATATGCGACACTATCCTAATGAGACTTGAAGGTCCCGCCAAGGATAGAATCACATATTGACACCCTTTTGCAAGGTGGATATAGTTACATCAAACCATTACATAACAGATGGGGATACATACAAGGCATACAAATGCCACAAGAATACATCAACATATTACAAGTAAACAACATCTAACTATGCATGAATCACAAACCGAAACTCAAACAATATCCACTCTGCTAGCCAAGGCTGCCGACCAGGAACCTAACCCAAGATCGACAAAGAAGAAGAAGAACTCCAAGACAAGCAAACATCGCTCTCACGTCATGATCATCGCATTGCCTGTACCTGCAACTGGTGTAGTAATCTGCGAGCCACAAGGACTCAGCAATACCATTACCATGGGTATCAAGACTAGCAAAGCTTAATGGGTATGGAAAGGATAAGTCGTGAGGTTGCAGCAAGCGGCTAAGCATTTTATGGTGGCTAACTTACGTGTACAAGAATAAGATGAGAAACTACGCAACGTTCGCAAACTAGTAATGATCAAGAAGTGATCTTGAACTACTTACGTTCAAATATAACCCAACAGTGTTCTCCTCTCGAACCTTCCGAAAAGAGACAATCATGGCTACGCAACGCGGTTGGTGTATTTTAATAGAGTTTACTTCGAGTCCTCTACAACCGGATATTAACAAATTCCCATCTGCCACATAACCGCGGACACGGCTTACGAAAGTTTAAACCCTGCAGGGGGTCCCAACTTAGCCCATGACAAGCTCACGATCCGCGGAGATAAACCTCCATCGCGGGACACCCGATCAGACTAGGAATCCCGGTGCACAAGACATTTCAACAATGGTAGAACAAGTGCAGCAAGACCTCCGGGCATGCTGACACCCTGATAGTAACCGCGCATATCTCGTCTCAAGCCACGACCGGATGAGCACTACGTACAGCAACCGAAAACCCCGGGTGAAGGGGTGGCACCGTAAGTGGCTCTGTTTGGGACCAACACCATCAGCGCTGGCCCCGTCCTGTATGTAGAAAATCCTCGGGTTCGCGACGCCCTATGCCAATTAATTATTAGGTTCAAGTATTTTTATGGCAAATGTTAAAACCATTGTTGGGCCTTTGTCGGATCACGGGTTCCGGCAAAACCCTTAAGGTTCGAACTCTGGGGTGCGCGCGAAGTTCTCCCCCGATCGATCCACGTCCTAGCTTGCTAAGATCTCAAGGGTAAACTCAACGAACTCACAACACAAGAGACACATGATTTATACTGGTTCGAGCCACTGTTGTGGTGTAATAGCCTACTCTAGTGTGGTGGTGGTGGATTGCCTCTTGGGCTGATGATGAACAGTACAAGGGGAAGAACAGCCTCCTGAGGTTGAGGTGTTCTTGTGCTTGGTGTGTGGCTAGGGATCAGCTAAAGATCATATGCTTGAGGCTCAGTTGTCTCTTGATGAGTTGCCCCTTACGGTGGTGGCTAGTCCTACTTATATAGGCCCTGGTCCTCTCCCCAAATATTGAGCGGGAAGGGAGCCAACAACGGCCAATTTGAAAGGGGACAACTAGTACAGCTTATCCTGACAAAAGGGGTCTTCGCCTGCAAAAGGCTCTGGTGTTGACGTTGCCTTGGGATCCATGGTGACCTCCGTCTTGCCGTCCTGCTGGTCTTGGTCTCATTGCACCGATATGGAAACCTTGGCTTGACGCCTCGGTACTCCGCGCCTAAGCTTGCCTCCTTAGTACCAAAGGGGAAACAAGGACACTGCATGCGCTGGCACCCGCCTGATCTTGATCGTCATGGTTCACGTCATGAGAACCTCGCGAGGTTCGCCTCGCCTTGATCTCTCTGCCCCTCGCGAGCCAACCTGGTGAGGCCGCTCCTGAGCAGGTCTTGTGTCGCCCGCCTCGCAAGGCTTGGCCCCTCGTGAGGGTCTTGAATGCTTGTTCATGAAGATGGGCCGTACAGGCCCACGCGCAGAGCCACGCCATGGGCCGCAGGCAGGCATGTCTGGGGACCCCCATTCCCAGAACGCCGACAGTAGCCCCCGGGCCCAAGGTACGCTTGGGCTTGGCTTCGAGACGAAGCCAAAGGCCATGTGCGGAGCGCCGCGGGCCCCAATAGTCTGCGGCCTTGGTCGACGCCTAGCGGTTGATTGGACGTGGCACTACTAGGAAAAGGGGTATCGATGGAATGGACACTAATGGCGCACCTATCATGTGGTGCGCCACTACTATATAGCAGTGGCACACCATGTGCTGGTGCGCCATTAGTGTGGAAGACACTAGTGGCGCACCTGGCACATGGTGCGCCACTAGTAACAATTTTTTCCAAACATACTAATGGCGCATCACTGCAGGGTAGTAATGGCGCACCGGCCACACAGTGCGCCACTACTGTTGTTTTTTTATTCTTTTTTTTGCAAAACTACTAATGGCGCACCATAGCATAGTGCGCCATTACTAGTTTAAACTAGTAATGGCGCACTGTGCCACGGTGCGCCATTAGAATATATATTTTTTGCAAAACTTTTAATGGCGCACGGCCAGCAGGTGCGCCATTAGTATGTTGGGTTACTAATGGCACATGGGTGGGTGATGCGCCATTAGTAACCTGGGACCAGCTAGATATTTTGGACAGCCACACCTACACACTCACTTTCCCCACTTCATCCTTCCACCTTCTTCTCCAATCTTGTCGGCTGCCTCCTCCTCCTCACCTCATTTGCACCATAGATTCATCAAAATTAAGTGGTTAAATTACCTTTTTTCGATAGGTAAGTAAGGGGAAAGCTATCTTTATTTTGTAGATCTACTTTTTTTTCTCCCTAGCTCGCTCCAACAACGTGCACATGCACTTTTTGTGGCCTAGCTAGATCTATGTATGTTTGTGGTGTTGCATATGTTTGTGGTGTTGAATATATGTTTGTGTTTGCAGGTACCGGTATTTGAAATGCGATAGTTGCCAATATTTTGCCGAAATGTTGATTCATTTCCTATTCGGCGAGAATTTTGGCACTGTGCATTCTTTTTGGTCCTATTTTCAGGGAAAGTCATGCCAATTTTTTCTTGGTTCTAAAATATCGTTTTGCTCTACCCCGCAGGCGAGCATGGTCCGCACGATGACCGAAGGCATCGTGAATAGGTTTTTGAGCTCCGTGAAGGCCTAGATGCTTCAAAAGAATGAGAAGGAGATAAGATGTTCGTGTCGAAGATGCATGCTAAAGAGCATTATCGCGGACCCGGATTCCGGGCAGGTGCGGGACCACCTGCTCTTGCGTGGTTTCATGGATGGCTATCGGTGGCAAGGTGATGAAGATGACTATGAAGTCGTCCATGGGGGCCGGGCAAGAAATGAGCAAGGGCAACAAGACAACCACCGCGGCTCGAGCGGGCGAGAAGACGAAGAATCTCCAGGACATGATCACGACGGTGATGCTGTACACAGTCATCATGTAGAAGATGCAGGACATGATGACGAGGAAGATGCCGGAGCAGATGAAGGGCATGATCATGAAGATGAAGATGCCGGCGGAGCAGACGACGATGGACCATCAATGGGCTGGGTGCAGGACCCTCATATTCAAGAGCTGCTTCTCAAGCAGACGGATAGCGCAAGAGCTGTCGCCCGAGAGAAAGCCAAGCTGGATCAACTGGAGATAGATGTGGTTACTCCATTGTATGAAGGATGCGCCCGAGGATACCCGCCTGAAAGTAACGCTCATGGCTCTGGAGATGAAGGTAAAACACAAAATGACCGATGCATGCTTTGACGAGAACATGTCATTCTGACACGAACGTCTTCCCAAGGGGAACAAGTGCCCGACCAGTTTCGAGGAGGCGAAGAAAATCGTGTGTCCTCTGGATTTACCACACATGAAATACCATGTGTTCATGAACAATTGCATCATTTATCGGGACGAGCACGCGGAGTCTACCATATGTCCGGTGTGCAGCGTCACTCAATACAAGAAGAGCAAGAAAGCTCCTCGAAAAGTGGTGTGGTACTTTCCGATCACTCCTCGTCTGCAGCGGTATTTCGCGGACCCTAAGGTAGCAAAGCTCCTACGTTGGCACACAGATAGGGAGGAGAAGAAGTGAGAAGATGACGCAAATGATCTGGAGATAAATAAAAAAGACAAGATGCCGAGTCACCCAAAGGATGCGAGCCAGTGGCAAGCGTTGAACTTCGAACACCCAGAATTTGGGAAGGATCCAAGGAACATCATGCTGGGTGCGAGCACCGATGGAGTCAATTCGTTTGGCAGCCAGAGAAGCACACATAGCACCTGCCCTGTGTTTGTGTGGATGTAAAACCTTCCCCCCTGGTTGTGCATGAAGAGGAAGTACATTCACATGAGTATGCTAATTGAAGGGCCGAAACAACCAGGGAACGACATCAATATGTATCTGGGGCTGCTTAAAGAGGAGCTAGACACGCTGTGGAAAACGCCAGCCAATACGTGGGACGCTGCAGAGAAAGAATATTTCCCTATGAGAGCCGCACTGCTCACGACGGTGCACGACTATCTCGGTTACGGATATCTCGCGGGGCAGGTGGTCCACGGATTTTCTGGATGCGTCAGGTGCATGGATGACACAACGTATCGCCAGCTAGATAGAGATCCCGGATCTTCAAAAACCGTGTTCATGGGACATCGAAGGTGGCTTCGCGACAATGACCCGTGGAGGAAACGCAAGGATCTGTTCGATGGTGAAACCGAACCCCGAAGACGCCCGCGTACGAGGAGCGGCGAGGAAATAGACCAGCTGTTAAAAAATTGGAAAGATTGTCCACTGCCGGGAAAGAAGCAAAAGGCGCCAGAGCAGGGAAAGAAGCGAAAGGCGCCAGAGCCACTGCTGAAGGTATGGAAAATGAGGTCTGTTTCTGGGACTTGCCGTACTGGAAGATCCACCGTGTGCCTCACAGCCTTGATGTCATGCATATTACGAAGAACATGTGCGAGAGTCAGCTTGGGGTACTTGCGACTAATGCATGGGCCGGGGTATCTTAGTACTTAGTTAAGTAGGATCAACTCCCCCGCCATTCTTGCTGCATAGGTGGCAATAGAGCCAAGTGATTAGTGCCAAGTGATTAGGCCCAACCTAGGGTGCCTCGGCATCGATAAACCCTAACTGATGAAAAATTAACTTAGCATTTAGGGTGCCTCGGTGTCGATAAACCCTAAATGATGAAAACTTAACTTGGATTCTATAGGGTGCCTCGGTGTCGATGAGAACCTAAATGATGTACGCTTAGGCTTTTAGGGTGCCTCGGCGTCGACAAACCCTAAATGATAAAAGCTTAGCTTTTAGGATGCCTCGGTGTCGACAAACCCTAAATGATGAGACCATGATCTTGTTCCTTGACAATAACCAACTTTTTGACCAAACTTTTTTCCTATTTAGAGCGAAACATGGCCCACAACGATGAGGCCGACGGTTCGGGCGGCAAGCAATTCTGGGAGCTGTCCCAGGAGATGGAGGAACAACCTCACCGCTATGAGGACGCCGCGGAAGACACTGATCCTGACTACACAACCCCTAGTGGCGTCGGGGATGACACCACTGATGGTGCCGCCAAGGATGCCACAACTAATGATGGCCGTGCACGCACAGATGGCAGCCAACCGAAGAAGCAACGGAAGGACCGGCGCCCGAACGCGCTCCGCACCGTCAAGGAGGAATTTACTCAAGTGGACTCCGACGGGCATCCAACGGATCCCAAACATATAGTCAAGGGGTACTCGGTTCAGCTCGGGTGCATTCTCCGGAGTACCGTCTCGATCAACACCGAGAACCTTAGGCATAAGGACCGAGGGAATTTTCGCAACCTCCTCTTCACGAAGCTGCACGAACGATACAAGTTCCCCACTGAATTTGAAAACACACACCTCTCAGGGAATAAAGTGAATAGTGCCGCCCTCACGAGGATGAGCACGGCCCTGTCTACTTGGAGAAGCGTGGTGAAGAGAATGATTGAGAAAGGTGATAGTTATGAGAAGATCAAAGAGAAAAATCCTTCAATCAGCGAAGAGGACTACAAGGAGTTCAAGATCAAGTGCGAGAGCAGTGCAACCTCCGAATCAAGTCAGTGGGGGAAAGAAATGCGGAAGTTGAACTTAGGGGAACACAAACTCGGTCCCGGTGGTTACGGAGTGGCGGAGCCTATATGGGATAAGGAGGACGCGGAGCGTGCCGAGCAAGGCATACCGCCCCGCTTCGAGAAATACATCAGTGACAAGCAGACCAGGAACTATGTCAGGGCCCGGTACAAGGAGGACCCGATAACAAAGGAGCTTACCACGGATCCGAAGACCAGGGCGCTTGAGCTTGTTCTGGCGAAGGAGATTGAAAGCAGTAGCGCGGGGTCGTCTCAGAGCACCCCTGCTTGGGACATCACTCTAAATAGGGCGTTGGACGTAATGAAAAACAAGGACAAGCTCACTAAGCCGTCGTTAGATGGTGGTGTGACCGGCAAAGGCTTGTCCACAAAATGGTCGTCATAATATACCGCTGGTGGAAGAAAGGAGAAAAGGACCAGCTCGGAAAGCCAGTCGCGCGAGGTTGAAGCACTCAAGGCACAAGTGGCGCGGATTCCGGAGATTGTCCAAGAGCAAGTGCAACAACAACTGGGATCGACACTCACCGGCATTATGCCTACCTTGATTCATGGGATAACGACGTGGATTGCGGCTGGCCAATAGGGGCCGCCCCCGATTCCCAGCTTCATGGCAAGCAACTCGCACAACGCGCAGGCGGCGCCATTGGTGCCTCCGGCGGCGGCGGTATTGGTGTCTCCAACGCCGGCACGGCCGGCATTGGAGCTTAATGCACCCGGGTGTACGCCGGCCAGCACCTTGCCAGGAAGCGGCCCCTCCGTCAGTTGCACGCCCGCCGTTGGCGGTGCCTCGACATTAGCCGAGCTCGACGCCATCATCACGGTAACTAATTAAGCCTCTCGGCCGAGGACTTCATCTCCTTGCCTTTGACTGGGCATCCCTGACGCCCTACATGTTTTCGCAGGGCGCCGCCGACGTTCCGTGCACTCTCCTGCACTTCGTGAACGACGAGTTGGTCGATGTCGTCAAGGGCAAAATCGTTCAACTGGGCAACCCCGTGTTCCACGGTAAACCGATGCCACCCACCGTGTATAGGGTTCAACTATTTCGGGTGCTGCCAGGATGCGACAAGTTGTTACCTCCGATTCAACCCGCCGGGGCCGACGAAGATGATCTGATGACCCTCAGCGCCTGCCTAAGCTGGCCCCTGCTTTGGCCGAAGAGCCAGATCCGTTTGGGGGCGGGGGACACCACCCCAAAGACAACACCGCTAGTTGTGCCGGCGCCAAGCCATGGCAAGACCGCCGCAACGCTACCGGACATGGTAGACATCCCTATGGCACAGGATCCGAACATGCATATGGCACAGGATCTGGACGACAATGACAACATCGATAAGTACTTTGCCGAACATGGGCACGATGATGAATTCTGCGGGCCTCTTTCTCAAGAACCCAACCAAGACGACCGCGGTCTAGCTGGTACGGCAGAGAAACCCAGTTGCAACAGGCGTCGTTTGGCGTTCAGTTCTCAGGAGACGCCTCCATCTGCCGACTTCACCGAGCCTTAGATAGCCGAGGTGCCAAATATTATCAGCCCCAACACACTCAAGAAGGCGGTCTGTGAGCAGAACTCGGTCCCATTACAACAGAAGAAGAAGAGACAGAAAAGAAAGAGTAACAAGGGTGCGAGCCAGCCGGCACCGAGTACGATCCATGCTCAGGATGGGCCACCTTCACCTAAGGATATCTCGAGGAGGGTGCATGTGGCGGGTAGGGCGATGCTACCGACAAATATGCTCAATGCTGCAACCGGTGCTATGCGGAGTCTGCATGACAGTGTTCTTTCTTTGGAGAAGCGGCGTCTCAGAGAGAATGATGTGGCATACCTGGTTTTCGTGGCCAAGCTGCCAGAGGGCAAGGGCTCTGTGGATGGCGCCATCGGGGGTACGATCGTCCTGCGGTTTGATGACATCTTTGCTATGTTTAACCTTCATCCGCTGCACTACACCTTAGTTCGGCTGTTTTCGCTGAGTATGGAGATGCGGATCATTAGATACAAGACCCCGGACATCGTGATAGTCGACCCCTTCTACATGCGTGCCAAGCTCTTGGGCAGCGCTAGGGACCGCCAAGTCGCGAGTTCACACCTCGAAGGCGTCATTCTGGCAAACCCAGATAAGGATAACTTCCTCGTGGCTTACTTTCCCGAGTAAGTCATCCCTTAACCGCCCCATAACATATGATTTCTTAGATTTCGATCGTTCTTTGTTTTCTAACATTCCGTGTTCTGTGCAGTGACACACATTGCACACTCATCCTCTTAAGCCCGAAATATTCCATGGCCACGTATTTCGACCCGAACCGTGACTCCAAGATAGACTACACAAATATCAAGAAAGTTCTTGATGATGTTCTCCTCGGCTATGCCAAATCTGGAGGAACCTTCACCAGGGCAGTTCGTAAGTACGACAAGCACGTGTTCGCCCACAATACGACGTTCTGCTGCGTCAAGCAGCCGCCTGGCGGTCAGAAGGATGCCTACTACGCCCTCCATCACATGCGGGCGATCGTAAGGGACCATCATCACCTTCTGCTACCAGATAATCTCAAAGATTGGGCCGCGAGCTTGTCGGCAATCCAGGACGCGGACATCAGACAAGAATTCTTTTGCATCCAGTCAGAGTTTGCGGACATCATCCATCAAGATGTCCTTCATACCTCGGGGCAGTTCTACCTCAGATATCAACCGTCCAACAGTGAGATAGACAGAACACTACAAATGCAGGCTGACAACGCCCGCGATTTCATGACCATCACAACAGATGACGGCTTCATCCACGCTCCGGTCCCATGAGTCGAGTCGACAGTAGTGATGCTATGTGTAGTTCTGAAACACTGATTGGATCATGTTGTAATTAAACTTTAATGAACTTGTATATCTCTTTGGTTTGGACAGTCATTCAACTTAGATGCAATCGATGCTATTTATTAGTAGGACCATGAATCGTGCTATTAATGTCTTGCTTTTCTCTTCCGATCCTTTTGTTGCATACTTATATATTGCTTATGTATTGTCTGTTGTTTGGCTTGTGCATAGAGATGCCGTCGTATGTCGTGTACAAGGGTAAGGTTCCCGGAGTCTACGACGACTGGGAGGAGTGTTGGAGACAGGTTCACCGTTTCAGCGGTAACAGTTATAAAGGGTACACCACTAGGGCGGAGGTGGAATCTAGATACGCCCGCTATCTAGCGGGAGAGAGGTGGGAGCGTTGGAGGAACCGGATGAAGACCAGTTTCATCGCGATGATGCTCATCGTGATGACTGCATCTCTCTTCTATGTGATGGTAGTTTAGATGATCGATATCGACTTGTAATGTGAAGACAAACTCGCTACTCGCGGTCTCGAGACTTGGGTTCTATCTTTATTCGGTCTTTTGAATTCGGAGACTAATATGATGAATTGTATTCGGAGACTAATCTTTTATTGTATTTGATGAATCTGCTGTTGCTGTGTGCTGTTGTCCAAATTGTACAATAATATATTTTGTAACCTGTTAAAATATCAGAAATGAAAAAAATCCCAAATATTCATACTAGTGGTCCACCACACAAGACACTAATGGCGCATTGTGATAATCACACTAATGGCGCATCACCCACTGGTGCGCCATTAGTATGCCAAAGCACATGGGTACATATGGCCCCTTGGGAGGCATTCTAATGGCGCACTATGGGCTATACTAATGGCGCACTACGTGGTGCGCCATTAGAACACCAGATACTAATGGCGCACCAGTGGTGCGCCATTAGAATTTAATTCTAATGGCATGATGCTAGTGGCGCACCAGTAGTGCGCCATTAGTAGGCAAAACTGGTGCGCCACTATCATGCCTTTTCCTAGTAGTGTGGGCGTCTCCGCTTCCCACCGCTGCCTTGGCAACTACCCAACTTGACAAGTCCCTTCGACATGCAAGGAAAAACCATCATTACCTGTGATCGTGGGGGCGCCAGTTGGCCTTCTCTTGCTATAAATGGGGAGGGGGGCAGAGCCCCCGTCGCCCATCTCTTCCCAGTCCGCTTGCTTCTTCTTCCTTGCTCTATGGCTAGTAGAGATTCCAATCGTGCCGATTCGAAGGTTCTCCGCCGAGGAGAAAGCAAACGCTCCCCGCGACGAGTGTCGGATTTCGGGTTCCGGCAGACCCTTAAGGTTCGAACTCTGGGGTGCGCGCGGAGATTACGCTTCCTACCTACCTGTACTCGTCCACCTCGCAAAGATCTAAGCTACCAAAAGAACGACACAAGAGACACATAGTTTATACTGGTTCAGGCCACCGATGCGGTGTAATACCCTACTCCAGTGTGGTGTGGTGGATTGCCTCTTGGGCTGATGATGATGAACACTACAAGGTAGAACAGCCTCGCGAGGGTCTGTTCTTGGCCTGGGGGATGAACTGCTAGGAGGAGTTCAATCGCCCTTCTCTCTTTCTGATGCCTATCTAACTGATTGCCGGGTTGCTAGATGTTCCGATCTTCCTAGATGCCTCTACCCTGGGGGTGGCTTGTCCTATTTATAGGCAAAGGCCCTGGGCCTCTTCCCAAATATTAAGCGGGAAGGGCGCCAACAGTTGGCCATTTTGAAGGGGAACATCTGGTACACTTATCCTGACTAAAGTTGGTCCTCGCCTGCCAAAGGCTCTGGTGATGACGCTGGCTTGGGCTCCATGGTGACTTCCTCCTTGTCGCGGAGCTGGTCTTGGTATCGTTGCACCAAAATGGGTGCCTTTGCTTGATCCTCCCGCCTGCGCTTGCCCCCTTTGACCAAAGAGGAAAGGGAGGACACTGCGCGGGCTGGCCCCCGCCTGGCGCCCTTGGTCGTCATGGCTTGCGTCATGGGCACCTTGTGAGGTACCCCGCCTTGATCTCTCCGCCTCCTCGCGAGCCAGCCTGACGAGGCTGCGCCTGAGGAAGCTCCGTGCCGTCCGCCCCGCGAGGCTTGGCCCCTCGCGAGGGTCTTGGGTTTGTGTTGATGAAGATGGGCCGTGCTGGGCCCCCTTTGAGCCACGCCGCAGGCCGCAGGCCGCAGGCAGGCAAGTCTGGGGACCCCCGTTCCCAGAACGCCGACAGTAGCCCCTGGGCCCAAGGAGTGCCCGGACTTGGCCGTGTCGAGAGGCAAAAGGGCAAGGGAGAAGCACAGCGGGACCTAACAGCCTGCGGCCTTGAGCGCCGCGTGGCGGTTGATTAGACATGGGCGTCTCCACTTCCCCATGACGCCTCGGCATCTGCACGGATTGGACAAGTCCCTGTATGCAGAACTGGTCATGATTACCTGCGATCGTGGAGGTCGACGGTTGGCCTTCGCCGACTATAAGTACGGAATGGCACGCGCCCTTCCAGTCCATCCCTCTTTGCTTCTCCTTCTTCTTCATGGTGCCATCGAGGAGGTTCTCGGCCGCGGAGAAAGGGAAGGCTCGCCAGGTTGAGCCTGCCTCTCCTCCGCCCAAGCGCGGCCGGGGGCGTCCTCGCAAGCATCCCGCGGCCACTACGTCAGCCCTTCTAGGCCATGGGGGCGATTTCCAGTTGGGTGACGGGCGGGCGGCGGCGACCGGGGGGCACGCCTCGGTCGCGCGCCCCCTAGGCCGCGTTCTCGCGCGGCAGAGGTGTTACCGGAGTTCGTTGTGTGGTCAGTGGAGCCGACTAGCACCCGCCTTCATCTTCCTCGCTTTCTCCTTGGTGAGCTCCCGGCCGGTGCCCCGGGCGGCCTCTGGCTCCAAGAAGATGGCTGCTGCAGCCGGGCCTCATGGGCTTCACTGGAGGTCTTCGCAGCTGGGAGCCTGGCCTTGGCCCGCGGTTGGCAGGCGTTTGCCCGCGCGCGGGGCCTGAGCCGTCGGTGTACCCTGCACTTCAAGTTTGACGGTGATGCCACCCTCTTCGTGAGGGTGTTTGGGGAAGATGGTCGCCGCGCAGGGTGCTGCCCTGAGGACGACGACCGCGGCCGGGAACCCAGCCCCAGCGACGATGGAGAGGGCAGCGCTCGCATGATCGGCGGCGCTCAGGGTTCCCCAAGCTTCACCGGTTCTTCCTCATGCGGCAACTCTTCCAGCGGTGGCCGCAACCAGCCTCCACGCCCCGAGCCTGCCTGGGAGGTGGTGGTGCGTCTGCCCACCGTTGTGCTCTGGTGAAGCGCGAGAGGGAGTCTGCCTGAGTCCTGGAGGTGGCTCGAGTCTTGCCTGCAGGCCGGTGTGAGGCGAGATGCGCCTGATTTGTTCTTTCTTTCCCTTTGTCCTGCATAAAAAGACAGTAGCGTGGGGCCCCGCGGGGGCGTGTTTGGGTTATCACTGTTAATTATCGCTTTGCTTTTGTTATCGTGCCTTCTCGCTTTGCTCCCATGTGTATATAGTTTCCAACCCCAGCCGTGTGGGGGGCGACCGACCCAGGCCCTGTGTTCATGTCGCGGTGCCCGTGGGGCACGGACTGGAGGGGTGCTCCTTCAATGGACCCAGGTCGCGAAACCTTTGAACGGCTAGGACAGAAATACTCACGAGGGCGCCCGACTGCCCCTTCCCCTCGCGAGGCCTTGCGTAAGAGAAATCGAGGCAGGAGAGTAAAAAAGTCGAAGAACCATAAGTCAAAGGCAGCAATAGCTCCAATAAAACTTCGAATGAGAATGAACAAGCCAACTGCGGAAAGCAAATGAAAAAGCCGCGTCCGGCACCTAATCTAGTCTTCGACGTCTTCTCACCAGCGAGAAGCTAAGTGCTGCCACTGGGCGTGGGAGGGAGCCCCAGTGTCACAGCCCTAGCCTTGGCCTTGCTTGTCATTGCATCATCTTCTTGCATCATGTTTATATTTGTTTGAAATTTGAAATGGGGATGACAAACCCTAGCACCAAATGAAATGCAAATAGGATCAAAATAAAAATATTCTCAATGAACCTGAAATGGCCTTCTAAAATGTTCATCACCTCTGCCTTGGTCTTAAACCACTGCAAAAAGTGATGCACAAATTTCTAGGTCATCCTAAGGTCACTGGATTAAATCTTAGTTATTTGAGTTTGGGCATTTAAATTATGTAAAATATTTCAAATGCTCAAATATTCCCAAACTAAAATGTTCCATGCTGGATATATTCCAAATAGTGGGCATGTGCAGTTTGGTGAATTTTGGAGATGCCTAAGCATTTTAAATAATGCAACAAACCTACAGAAATAAAAATAAAACAGAAATAAAAGCAGAGGCTTACCTGGCGCCTACTAACCGGCCCACCTGCCGGCCCAGCCCAGCTGCCGTGCCAGCGAGCTGCTTGGCTCGGCCAGGCAGGCAGGCAGGTGTTCGACGGCGGCACCAGCGTGCGCCACGCAGCTGGCCGCCGCCCTGCTTCACCTTCTCGCCGCCCAGCTGCCCTGGACGTGTTCCACGTCGCCGCCCCGAGCCCCTAGACATGCCCATTCGCCCCTGCCTCGCCTCCCTCGCTCCCCTTCGCCATGGCCGACGCCACCGCCGCCGCACCTACGCCGTAGCCGTGCTCTCCGTCAACCCCACGCCGCGCCACCGTGTCCACCCGCTTCACCATCGTCGATTTCGCCGAACGGCCGAGCCCCGAGCGCTCGCGTGCCCCGAAGCCACCGCACCGACCTCGCCCGAGTCCACCGTCGCCGGAGATCCCCTTCAACGCCGTCGCCGCATCAGTTCGTCCCCGACCCCGCCGGTGGCCTCTACGAGTGCTCTGTGAGCCTAGCTACCCCTCCTACCCTTCCTCTCTCACCCCCGAGCCGTGTAGCCACTGCACGAAGATCACCCGCACGCAACCGCCGCGGATCTCGTCGCCGACGTGCTCCCGGCCATCCTCCGGCCACCTCTCGGTGTCCATCGCACTCACCATGCTGCGTTGGGTCCAACCGTGCACTCCCCGCACCTCACTGCACCCCCTAGCTCGAGTTCGCCTCCAACCGAACTCCGGCGGCCGCCTAGGTCGTCGCCGGCGCCGACTCCGGCCACCCTGGCCCCAACCAACTCCACCAAGAGCTGCGGTTCATCCCCAGCTCCACTTAGATGCCTTCCGCGCCTCATTTGGTGGCCGGAACGGCCAAAACCACTTCCGCCGCCGCGTCGGGCTTGCCGGCGGCTAAACGCCGGTGCAGCCGACCTGACTTTGACCACGGGTGGGCCCTCGTTGACTCCCCTGAGTCAATGACAGGTGGGGCCCCCCTGTTAACTAATTAGATTAGTTCTAATTAAAATTAGTCAGTTAAACTAATTACTGACGTGCGGGACCCACTGTCAGGGTTGACCTGGACCGCGCCCGTTGACCGCTGACATCACAGTGACGTCACGCTGATGCAGTAAAGCGTTTTCTGGATTTATTTTTTATATAGGAAATTCCAGAAAATAGTTGAAACTTCTAAAATTCATAGAAATTCAACCGTAGCTCCAAATGCAAAGATTTATATATGAAGAATGATCAGAAAAATCCAATCTATCCATCTGTACCATTTTCATGCATGTTAGAACACTTTAACCTTGCTGTTTAGGTGAAACAGGATAATGCACCATTATGACTACATACATGAGCTTACATTTGAATCTTTGATTCAAATGGGTTCAAATCAACCTGTCCTAGTATGCATTAGTCAAAACACATCATATTGCCATGTCATGATCATGCATCATATTGTTGCATTGCATTGATTGTGTTCTTTCTCTGTTGCCGGTAATTGTCCCCTCTCGATAGACGTGGTTTCGACGATGAGATCGATGACACCAATGAAGAACTATATTATCTTCAGAAGTGCCAGGCAAGCAAAACCATCTTGTTCATTCCGATACAAACCCACTCTCTTGCCCCTGCTCTCTTTTACTGCATTAGGACAACAACGACTCATCTGTTACTTGCTGCGGTAGCTGAACCCCTTTATCCTTTGCATGACCTGTCATTGCCACAGTAAATAGATGAAACCCACTAGCATGAGTAGGAGTTGTTTGAGCCTTGATGTGCCTACTCATTCATGCTTGCTTGTCATGCCTGCTATTGCTTAGAGTTGAGTCGGGTCTGATTCATCGGGAATGAATTGGAATGGTGTTGAACATGTCCTACTGTGTGTGAGCTAAGTGTGTGAACACGATTTGGTAAAGGTATTGGTGAGAGGCCGTGTAGGAGTACATGGTGGGTTGTCTCATTGAAACCGTCCTCAGGAACTGAGTTCTGTGTTTGTGATCCATGAAACAGTTACTACCACACATTGGGATCCTTAATTGACTCTCTCGGCTTCTTGATCACCCTTGTCCTCTGTCCAGGAGTTGCAAAGTAGTTTCTGGTGTTTGTAGTATGCTGGGGGCCGCACACAGCGCTGACCGTAGGGGTGGGCTGTGTTGCAGTAGGCACGTGGCCGGGCCAGCCGGGCGCCCATTTGGTGTCTCGGACCCTGTACACATCGTTCTGGGCCGTTAGTGGAAACCTCGGCCGGACTCCCTGCGGATGGAACCCGAATAGGCGATAAACCTGGACTAGAGACTTGAGTGTTTAGGTTGGCCGTGGCCGACACCCTCGCTGGGCTTCCGCTTGAAGGTTGCCGAGTACATGTCGTGTAAACGGCGGTAAGTGGTGAGAGCGTGTGTGAAGAAGTACACCCCTGCAGGGTTAACATCATCTATTCGAATAGCCGTGTCTGCGGTAATGGACTTCTGGGTTGCCTATAACAGTTCATAGACAAGTGAAAGTGGATAATCTAAAATACGCAAGATAAGCGTGAGTGCTATGGATGGCCTTCTCGTAGGGAGACGGAAGTGGATCCATAGTGGTGTATTGGATGGTGAATATGTGGACTCGTGTGCGCCACCTCAAAAGAGTCGCTTGCAGTCGTAGTTCAGGTTAGCCACCGAGTCAAAGCTGGCTTGCTGCAGTTAAACTCCACCACCCCCTTTATTGAAACTGATGCATATGTAGTTAGTTCTGATGTAAGTCTTGCTGAGTACGTTTGTACTCACGTTTGCCTATTTTATGTTTTGCAGAGAGAGACGTCAGTCTCGCTAGTAGTTCCGTGTGGACTTCGACGTTTAGCTTGATAGCTCAGCTACGATCTTGTGCCCTTGGCAGGATCTGGTAGATAGTCAGGCTTCTCAACCTTTTTGATTTGTAGATGTCTGTACTCAGACATGTTAAGCTTCCGCATGTGTTTGACTTGTATGCTCTGAATGTTGGGTCATGAGACCCATGTTTGTAATATCTCGCTCCTCGGAGCCTAATGAATAAATACTTGAGTCGTAGAGTCTTGTTGTGATGCCATGTTGTATCTACACATATCGAGCATATTGTGTGTATGATTGAAATGCTTGCTATGTGTGGGATCCGACTATCTAGTTGTTTATCCTTGGCAGCCTTTCATATGAGGAAATGTAAGTCTAGTGCTTCTGAGCGATAGTAGTCCGCTACCGCCCGGTTCACCGGAGTCCTGCTAGCCCAGCACTACTGCTCGGAACACTTGACTGGCCGGCATGTGTTTCACGTCGTCCCTATGTCTGTCCCTTCGGGGAAATGTCACGCGGTGACATCCGGAGTCCTGCCTAGCCTGCTACAGCCCGGGTTACCGGAGTCCTGTTAGCCCAGTTCTACAGCCCGGATTCACACGTTGATGACCGACATGCTCGATGTGATTCATGTATGCCTGTCCTCATAGGTTAGCGCCGCTTTGGGTTCACGACTAGCCATGTCGGCCCGGGTTCTCTGTCATATGGATGCTAGCGACACTATCATATACGTGAGCCAAAAGGCGCAAACGGTCCCGGGCCAGGTAAGGTGGCACCCGTGGGAGTACCGTGCGTGAGGCCGCAAAGTGATATGATGTGTTACATGCTGGATCGATGTGGCTGAGGATCGGGGTCCTGATAGCGTTGGTATCAGAGCCTGACTGCCTGTAGGATTACCAAGCCAAACTGGTCGAAGTTGAGTCTAGAAATGCTCTAGTTATATAAGGGAATTGATTGTGGAAGGGAACGTAAGGCTCTTTTTACTCCTTATACCTCATGGCCTTCTGAGCTGAGTCAACCTCTTCTCTTCTACGGGGGTTAAGAACTAGGCTTCTCTTCTATCTCTCAGGATGACGTGTTACTAAACCATAGTTGCCTAGGATTGTTGAGTTCAAGCTTCAGTTCGGTTCCTACTACTTCCATGTGTTCTCAGTTGATCTCAGAACATTGATATTGTGATGTTGAGTGGTTATGCCACCATTTTGCAGGATGTCTCAAATCATTTTGAGCATTTACAGCCGTTATGCTGTCCGAGTCATCCCAGTTTCTAAATAGTCTGATGCATTTGCAAATCCCTTCTTTCCATTCTCGATGTTCCTTTGGGCCAGTTCAACCACACTAATCGGTGAGTTGAGGTACTCTGTTGCCTCAACATATATGTCGGAGTTACTAGTATGACCCTAGGTGTTTGAGGGAGTCACCTAGTAATCTAGCATGTTTGTGTTCCCAGTGTGATGAATCTGGCCACCATTCTCGAAAGCATCCCGTGATGCCAATTAGTAGTAGGTATTCTACTCCTGGGTTTTCGAACCCGAGATTCACCCTACATCATGTTGTTAGTATTTGCTAGATCCCTTAAGATATTAGTAAACTTTGCGATAGTCCTCGAGGTCCGTGGTATTCCCTTCTTCCAAATACTATGAACCATTTATGGCAGAAGTTTGTTGAACCAAAAGATCACAACCAGGGTGCTCTTGAGGAGTACTCCATTCATATTGTGATTCTGCCAGCTCTACCTTTCTGCATGGGTTATCTCGAAGAAATATGTTGGACTTGGTTCGACATACTAATCCATGCATCCACAACTCAGAAAGTTATATGTTCCTTTGAGTTGTCCCTCTTTGGCTATTTCCTGGCCCTCGTCTGTTAATTGATAGTCAGGAGTAGTCATGCATTCGTTTATCTATGCCTATTACTCTTGTGGTCCGTCAAGCCATTCTATCCGGGAATGACTAGGAGAAACAAACTCCAGTACCTTGTCCATTTCGAGGATTGGGTCAAAGTAATTGTATTCCACAGATCAAAATGCCAATCCAGCTCTTGTTCTGTTCTACCTTGGAGTGTTACCATCTTTATGTCAAGAATGTCATGAGAATTGCACCACCTCTTATGAATTCTTGACGCAGTAATACTTCTTGCCATCATTGTTCATTCCTCAGTTTCGTGTTGTTGCAACCGGAATGCCGACAAGTGATTCGTGATGTGTGAAATCAATACTCTGAGCAACTCGTTGCTTTGTAGTAACTGGACAATATTCTCGTTCTTAGCGTGTTGGTTACTAAATCATCATCCTAAGATTGATCGTGCTACCTAGTCCTTATTTCTGGTGCACTCTTCGATTAATGAGTAAGTATTGTTCAATCCCTTGTTTATTTGATCATATCATCTTGCCCTGAAAAGCAAGATTGTTCTCGAGCTTAGTAACATATCGGTGGTTCGTGATGTTCCGAATATCTTCTCGGAAGCATTACCAGGTTGTTCCCTGGCCGTTATGTTGAGTTCGTGCTCAAGTTGGTTTTCCAATAAACCACTCTTTCTCCAAGAATCTGTGTTGGATACCCTGAGCTAGTTGGTTGAGCTAAACAACAACTTGGAGAGTTGGAAGATAAAAGCTTGTCCGAGTTAGTTCATTTCTAAGGGATATCCTTTGAAGTGTGTGTGGAAGAAAGATGATATCTTCATTGACTGGTCCTCGTGATCAGTTGTTGGATCTATTGTCTTGTCAAAACTTTGACTTGAGTATGGGCTATCATCAAGTCAAATCAGAACCAACGATGATCGTAATGTTGTCTTACTCGTGGTTGATTCCTCGAGCATACACCATTATATATTTTGGTCTGACCAATGCTATCACCGTGTTCACATGATGGTGGAAGTCCAGTGATATGGAAATACTGATGAGTTGTTGTTGAGCCCATCAGCAGCATTTTGTCTCCCCCACGATTCATGTTGGATGACACACTAATATTGGAAGCTTGTAAGCAATGCCTTCGTGTTCAATTCATGAGGCTTATGCTTAGATGGAAGAAGTGACTTCCTCGAATTCATGTGCTTTAGGTGTAAGTTGCCGCCATGAATTCGAGAAAGGTTTGTTTTGTTTTCTTGGAATCATCCCAAGTCAGGCATGCATACGTGCGAAGTATTCTATGGTTTGGTAGATTAATTACCTCCACTCCGTGGTAATCCCTAGCACACCAAACCACTGACTGATTTGTTCTAGGACAAGGAGTTGTTGTGCAAATCCTAGGTCATGCACAAGACTTCGTTACCCTAGATGATGGTTTCCCCACCTGAACTCGGTAGTGTTTTGTTGTAAGACTACCGTGTGGTCATGCCTGTCTGGGATAGTGTGTTCACATGTATGTAGCAGAACCGGCTCATGTCTTGGAGATTGCTATCATAGTTCATCTCCTGAGAATCTCGCAACATCATCTCGTCGATTTGTGCTGCAAACTTTCTTTTCCAGACAGGTTGTCTGAAATATTCTGTTACCAACCAGATCTGAATCTCAGGCAGATGTGATGGTTGGAACTTTTCCAAGATCTATTATGTAGGTCCCGACAAGGTTGATGTCTGGCCGACACACCTAGCCGGAAGATCTATCATGGTAGTATCTTGATTGAACTAGTTGACCATCTTCTCCATGAGGATCTCGTGCGACTTATCCTAGAAGTTGCTTCCTATGGATTCTTGTGCTCTTAATTCTTCAATTAAGCTATAACCATTCGAACGGTGGAATCACCCTCGTTGAGTTATTCCTAGTTACCAGAATCATTCCCAGCATTTGCTTTTTGTTCCCAGCTTGCACCTCAGCAAATATTGTTAGTATTATTTTTAAAAGTGGTCCTGTCATGGGTCCCATCCATTTCCGGTGATAAGCAAAATCATTCATTGCGTTGTCTTCAACAAGGTAGTCCACATCATCCAACCTAGTCCGAGTATGTCACCTTCCTGAACTCCTTTAAACGATCGTTTGTGATTGCCTTAGGCTGGAATAAAGAGTTCCAATGATCTCAGTATCAAAAGTAATTCTTTTTGCCACTTAAGGGAATATTTCTTCGAGTCACCTTCCCTGAGGTGCCCCGTTACGGAATCATGGCAATTTTTTTCCTCGCCACCTTGACACCATCCACCATCTCTCTAAGCGTGGAATTGTTGCCCACCAAATTGAACCTCGTTGTTTGTTCTTCCGTCCCTCTCAATGCGTTCTGTGTCTCAACTCGAGATGTTCCAACATCTCATTCCACGAGTTGATCTTGAATGCTCGATCTTCGAGGAGATCGTTTCCTATAGCGTTTCTTTCTGTTGCCATTGTGTTGGATGAAGATCTCAAAGCGAGGACGTCAAGATCAATATGATGCAATGAAGCTACTTCTTCGAGAAGGGCAGTTGGATCGAGAAGACCGTGATAGTTTGTGACCTCCTTTCTTCTTACTTCACATCTTGAATCTCGGTACGAGATTCTTGTTTAGTGGGTGTGAGTTGTCACAGCCCTAGCCTTGGCCTTGCTTGTCATTGCATCATCTTCTTGCATCATGTTTATATTTGTTTGAAATTTGAAATGGGGATGACAAACCCTAGCACCAAATGAAATGCAAATAGGATCAAAATAAAAATATTCTCAATGAACCTGAAATGGCCTTCTAAAATGTTCATCACCTCTGCTTGGTCTTAAACCACTGCAAAAAGTGATGCACAAATTTCTAGGTCATCCTAAGGTCACTGGATTAAATCTTAGTTATTTGAGTTTGGGAATTTAAATTAGGTAAAATGTTTCAAATGCTCAAATATTCCCAAACTAAAATGTTCCATGCTGGATATATTCCAAATAGTGGGCATGTGTAGTTTGGTGAATTTTGGAGATGCCTAAGCATTTTAAATAATGCAACAAACCTACAGAAATAAAAATAAAACAGAAATAAAAGCAGAGGCTTACCTGGCGCCTACTAACCGGCCCACCTGCCGGCCCAGCCCAGCTGCCGCGCCAGCGAGCTGCTTGGCTCGGCCAGGCAGGCAGGCAGGTGTTCGACGGCGGCACCAGCGTGCGCCACGCAGCTGGCCGCCGCCCTGCTTCACCTTCTCGCCGCCCCGCTGCCCTGGACGTGTTCCACGTCGCCGCCCCGAGCCCCTGGACATGCCGATTCGCCCCTGCCTCGCCTCCCTCGCTCCCCTTCGCCATGGCCGACGCCACCGCCGCCGCACCTACGCCATAGCCGTGCTCTCCGTCAACCCCACGCCGCGCCACCGTGTGCACCCGCTTCACCGTCATCGATTTCGCCGAACGGCCGAGCCCCGAGCGCTCGCGTGCCCCGAAGCCACCGCACCGACCTCGCCCGAGTCCACCGTTGCCGGAGATCCCCTTCAACGCCGTCGCCGCATCAGTTCGTCCCTGACCCCGCCGGTGGCCTCTACGAGTGCTCTGTGAGCCTAGCTACCCCTCCTACCCTTCCTCTCTCGCCCCCGAGCCGTGTAGCCACCGCACGAAGATCACCCGCACGCAACCGCCGCGGATCTCGTCGCCGACGTGCTCCCGGCCATCCTCCGGCCACCTCTCGGTGTCCATCGCACTCACCACGCTGCGTTGGGTCCAACCGTGCACTACCCGCACCTCACTGCACCCCCTAGCTCGAGTTCGCCTCCAACTAAACTCCGGCGGCCTCCTAGGTCGTCGCCGGCGCCGACTCCGGTCACCCTGGCCCCAACCAACTCCACCAAGAGCCGCGGTTCATCCCCAGCTCCACTTAGATGCCTTCCGCGCCTCATTTGGTGGCCGGAACGGCCAAAACCACTTCCGCCGCCGCGTCGGGCTCGCCGGCGGCTAAACGCCGGTGCAGCCGACCTGACTTTGACCACGGGTGGGCCCTCGTTGACTCCCCTGAGTCAATGACAGGTGGGCCCCCCTGTTAACTAATTAGATTAGTTCTAATTAAAATTAGTCAGTTAAACTAATTACTGACGTGCGGGACCCACTGTCAGGGTTGACCTGGACCACGCCCGTTGACCGCTGACATCACAGTGATGTCACGCTGATGCAGTAAAGCGTTTTTTGGATTTATTTTTATATAGGAAATTCCAGAAAATAGTTGAAACTTCTAAAATTCATAGAAATTCAACCGTAGATCCAAATGCAAAGATTTATATATGAAGAATGATCAGAAAAATCCAATCTATCCATCTGTACCATTTTCATGCATGTTAGAACACTTTAACCTTGCTGTTTAGGTGAAACAAGATAATGCACCATTATGACTACATACATGAGCTTACATTTGAATCTTTGATTCAAATGGGTTCAAATCAACCTGTCCTAGTATGCATTAGTCAAAACACATCATATTGCCATGTCATGATCATGCATCATATTGTTGCATTGCATTGATTGTGTTCTTTCTCTGTTGCCGGTAATTGTCCCCTCTCGATAGACGTGGTTTCGACGATGAGATCGATGACACCAATGAAGAACTATATTATCTTCAGAAGTGCCAGGCAAGCAAAACCCCCTTGTTCATTCCGATACAAACCCACTCTCTTACTCCTGCTCTC
The DNA here is from genome assembly GCA_032464435.1 of Aegilops umbellulata. Classification (NCBI taxonomy): domain Eukaryota; kingdom Viridiplantae; phylum Streptophyta; class Magnoliopsida; order Poales; family Poaceae; genus Aegilops; species Aegilops umbellulata. Next base: position 195,322,955 of record CP136055.1, read on the forward strand.
TTTTACTGCATTAGGACAACAACGACTCATCTGTTACTTGGTGCGGTAGGTGAACCCCTTTATCCTTTGCATGACCTGTCATTGCCACAGTAAATAGATGAAACCCACTAGCATGAGTAGGAGTTGTTTGAGCCTTGATGTGCCTACTCATTCATGCTTGCTTGTCATGCCTGCTATTGCTTAGAGTTGAGTCGGGTCTGATTCATCGGGAATGAATTGGAATGGTGTTGAACATGTCCTACTGTGTGTGAGCTAAGTGTGTGAACACGATTTGGTAAAGGTATTGGTGAGAGGCCATGTAGGAGTACATGGTGGGTTGTCTCATTGAAACCTTCCTCAGGAACTGAGTTCTGTGTTTGTGATCCATGAAACAGTTACTACCACACATTGGGATCCTTAATTGACTCTCTCGGCTTCTTGATCACCCTTGTCCTCTGTCCAGGAGTTGCAAAGTAGTTTCTGGTGTTTGTAGTATGTTGGGGGCCGCACGCAGCGCTGACCGTAGGGGTGGGCTGTGTTGCGGTAGGCACGTGGCCGGGCCAGCCGGGCGCCCGTTTGGTGTCTTGGACCCTGTACACATCGTTCGGGGCTGTTAGTGGAAACCTCGGCCGGACTCCCTGCGGATGGAACCCGAATAGGCGATAAACCTGGACTAGAGACTTGAGTGTTTAGGTAGGCCGTGGCCGACACCCTCGCTGGGCTTCCGCTTGAAGGTTGCCGAGTACATGTCGTGTAAACGGCGGTAAGTGGTGAGAGCGTGTGTGAAGAAGTACACCCTTGCAGGGTTAACATCATCTATTCGAATAGCCGTGTCCGCGGTAATGGACTTCTGGGTTGCCTATAACAGTTCATAGACAAGTGAAAGTGGATAATCTAAAATACGCAAGATAAGCGTGAGTGCTATGGATGGCCTTCTCGTAGGGAGACGAAAGTGGATCCATAGTGGTGTATTGGATGGTGAATATGTGGACTCGTGTGCGCCACCTCAAAAGAGTCGCTTGCAGTCGTAGTTCAGGTTAGCCACCGAGTCAAAGCTGGCTTGCTGCAGTTAAACTCCACCACCCCCTTTATTGAAACTGATGCATATGTAGTTAGTTCTGATGTAAGTCTTGCTGAGTACGTTTGTACTCACGTTTGCCTATTTTATGTTTTGCAGAGAGAGACGTCAGTCTCGCTAGTAGTTCCGTGTGGACTTTGACGTTTAGCTTGATACCTCAGCTACGATCTTGTGCCCTTGGCAGGATCTGGTAGATAGTCAGGCTTCTCAGCCTTTTTCATTTGTAGATGTCTGTACTCAGACATGTTAAGCTTCCGCATGTGTTTGACTTGTATGCTCTGAATGTTGTGTCATGAGACCCATGTTTGTAATATCTCGCTCCTCGGAGCCTAATGAATAAATACTTGAGTCGTAGAGTCTTGTTGTGATGCCATGTTGTATCTACACATATCGAGCATATTGTGTGTATGATTGAAATGCTTGCTATGTGTGGGATCCGACTATCTAGTTGTTTATCCTTGGCAGCCTTTCATATGAGGAAATGTAAGTCTAGTGCTTCTGAGCGATAGTAGTCTGCTACCGCCCGGTTCACCGGAGTCCTGCTAGCCCAGCACTACTGCTCGGAACACTTGACTGGCCGGCATGTGTTTCACGTCGTCCCTATGTCTGTCCCTTCGGGGAAATGTCACGCGGTGACATCCGGAGTCCTGCCTAGCCTGCTACAGCCCGGGTTACCGGAGTCCTGTTAGCCCAGTTCTACAGCCCGGATTCACACGTTGATGACCGACATGCTCGATGTGATTCATGTATGCCTGTCCTCATAGGTTAGCGCCGCTTTGGGTTCACGACTAGCCATGTCGGCCCGGGTTCTCTGTCATATGGATGCTAGCGACACTATCATATACGTGAGCCAAAAGGCGCAAACGGTCCCGGGCCAGGTAAGGTGGCACCCGTGGGAGTACCGTGCGTGAGGCCGCAAAGTGATATGATGTGTTACATGCTGGATCGATGTGGCTTAGGATTGGGGTCCTGACACCCAGGGCCTGAGGCTGGCGCTCTTGAGACTCCGAGGCGTGTACAACCCAACTTATTATTACGTGAGAGTGTCACGGGCGGCGAGCTTCACAGGTGTTGGCCTTCTTCACAGGCTCCGGGCCTTTCTTAGGGGGAACAAGCTTCACGGGCATTTGCCCTATTCACAGGCTCCGGGCCTTTTCCAAAACGCGGCAGCTTCACAGGCAGTCGCCTTCTTCACAGGCCCTGGGCCTTTTCCAAAAAAGATGGTCTTCACAGGCGTTCGCCTTCTTCACAGGCTCTGGGCCTTTTCCAATAAGGATGGTCTTCACAGGCGTTCGCCTTCTTCACAGGCCCTGGGTCTTTTCCAAAAAGGATGGTCTTCACAGGCGTTCGCCTTCTTCACAGGCTCTGGGCCTTTTCCAAAAAGGATGGTCTTCACAGGCGTTCGCCTTCTTCACAGGCTCTAGGCCTTTTCCAAAAAAGATGGTCTTCACAGGCGCTCGCCTTCTTCACAGGCTCTGGGCCTTTTCAGGGGTAGAACCTCCGGAGGTGCTGGATGTTCCACGCGTTCTGGATCGGCACCCCCCTCCTGCGTCTCCAAGCGCACGGAGCCGGGCCTGGAAACGTGAACAACCTTGAACGGGCCCTCCCACATGGGAGAAAGCTTGTGCAGTCCCTCCCTGGAGAGGACCCGCCTAAGCACGAGGTCTCCTACCTCGAGAGTTCTGGGGTGGATGTGGCGGCAGTGATATCGTCGCAGCGCTTGTTGGTACCTCGCCGCCCGCAGTGCGGCTTCCCGGCGGTGTTCCTCCCCCAGCACAAGGTCCATCCCGCGCATGGCATCCTGCTACGCCTCGTCGAACGCCAGGACCCGCGCGGAGCGACGTCTGACCTCGTGAGGGGGGACCGCCTCGGCTCCGTAGACCAGGAAGAACGGGGTCTCTCCCGTTGGCTTGGTCGCGGTTGTGCGGATGGACCACAACACGAACTGAAGCTCGTCGTGCCAACCTCTTCCACAGGCCTCCAGCTTCTTCTTGAACGTCCTGGTTTTGAGGCCCCTTAGGACCTCTGCGTTGGCTCGCTCCGGCTGGCCGTTGCTTGGGGGTGTGCCACCGAAGCGTAGCATATCTGCGTCCCAAGGTTAGCACAGTATGTTTTAAAGAGGTTACCGGTGAACTGCGAACCATTGTCTGTGATGATGCGGTTGGGCGCCCCGAACCGGCTCACGATGCCCCTGATGAACTTGACCGCGGATCCCGCGGGGATGGTGCGGACGGCCTCTACTTCAGCCCACTTGGTGAACTTGTCCACGGCGACGTAGAGGTAGCGGTAGCCCCCTGGCGCCCGAGGAAATGGGCCCAGGATGTCCAGCCCCCAGACTGCGAATAGCCACGAAAGGGGTATAGTCTGTAGGCCTCCCGCCGGCTGATGGATTTGCTTGGCGTGGAACTGGCAGGCCTCACAAGCCTTCACTAGTTCGACGGCGTCATTGAGTTCGGTGGGCCAATAAAACCCACTGCGAAACGCCTTGCCGACGAGGGTCCGTGATGATGAACGATGCCCATAGTCCCCACCGTGTATGTCTTCCAGCAGTTCCTTTCCTTGCTCCCTGGAGATGCAGCGCAGGGATACGTCATTTGGTCCCTTCCGGTAGAGCTCTCCATCCCTGATGCAGTATGCCGTGGCCTGCTGTGCCACACGCTCTACTTCCTCCTCCTTCTCCGGCAGGGTCCCCTGTGTTAAATAACTCCGGAGCTCCGTGATCCAGCACTCCTCCTGAGGCTCCATCGTCAGGAGCAGGCGCACCCCTGAGGCCAGGCCACAGACCGGGGCTCCTGAGGCAGGCGGCTGGGGGAGCTCTTCTCAAGGCTGAGTCGTGTTTGATAACGACGGCAGGGCTGAGGGTTTGAAGAGCCGCTCCTCGAAGACGCCAGGCTCTTGAGGTAGCCGCCTGGACGCCCGTGTGGTGATGTTGTCGGCCTCCTGGTTGGTGCCACGGGGTACATGTTTCAACTCCAGCCCCCAGAACTGCTTCTCCATGTTGCGGACCTCTGCAAGGTAGGCCTCCATGTGCTCATCCTTCGGCTCGTACACCTTATTGGAGAAATTGACGAGGAGCTGCAAATCGCCCTTGATGGTGAGGCGTTTCACCCCCAGGGCAACTACGGTCTTCAAGCCCGCTATTAGACCTTCATACTCCGCTATGTTGTTGGAGACCTTTTCGCCTTGCTGGAAACAGAGCGGTACTGCGTAGTAGAGCTTGTCCTGAGTGGGCGATATAAGCACCGCCCCAGCCCCAGCACCATGCCTGGAGAACGCCCCATCGAACTACATGACCCAGCCTTCCGGTGCCTCGCTCCCCGGGGAGAGGGACCGATCCTCGTCAGCCTTGAGGCCTGGTGCCTCCGTCCATTCTGCCACAAAATCCGCTAATGCTGCTCCTTTGATGACCCTGGTCGTGCTGAATTCGAGATGGAACACTTGCAGTTCTATGTTCCACTCGGCGACCCTCCCGGCTGAGTCAGGGCTCCTGAGCACCCTCTCCAAGGGGTATGACGAGATGACCTTGATGGGGTGACCCTGAAAGTAGTGCCGCAACTTGCATGAGGCCACCAGTAGTGCGAGGAGGAGCTTCTGAGGCATGGGGTACCGTGCCCTCGCGTCCCGCAATACCGTGCTGACGAAGTACACGGGGTGCTCAACAAGGCTGGGTGTGTCCATGCTTGTGGTGCCCTCCAGAGACGATTGCACCTCCGGAGGCGATGAGGCCTCCGGAGGCTGACCATCTGGGTGCGGAGCTCCTTCCACCTCCGGTGCGCTCCTCTGCGGTGGTTGATTCTCCTCAGCTGCCGTGGCGGTTTCTGCGGGCCTTCTTTGTTCCTGTTTTGCCTTGTCTCGGGCTGCAGCTGCGGTTTCGATTCGACGCTCCTCCCTAACCGCCACTAGGGCTGCACTGGCGGAGTAAGGAGTGGCGGCAAGGTAGAGCACCAGGGGCTCCTGAGGGTGCGGGGCCACCATGACCGCAGGGCTGGTCAGGTATCTCTTGAGATCTTGGAATGCCTTGTCGGCCTCTTCAGTCCATTCAAAAGGCCCCTTTTTCTTCATTAGTTGGAAGAAAGGCAGCGCTCGCTCCCCCAGCCTGGAGATGAAGCGCCCTAGCGCAGTCACGCGTCCAGTGAGCTTCTGCATTTATCTGAGGGTCTTTGGCGGGCTCATGTCCTCGACTGCCTTGACCTTCTCCGGGTTGGCCTCGATGCCTCGGTGGGACACGAGGAAACCCAAGAGCTTGCCTGAGGGGACCCCAAACACACACTTTTGTGGGTTGAGCCGCAGGTTCACCGCGTCGAGGCTCGCGAAGGTTTCCTCCAAGTCTTGTATCAGGGTCTTGGCCTCCCGAGACTTCACCACAATGTCATCGACGTAAGCCTCGACATTCTTCCCGAGCTGCCGGCCTAAGGTGATGTGCATCAGCCGCTGAAAGGTCGCCCCTGCTTTTCGTAGCCCGAATGGCATGCATGTGTAGCAGTACACCCCACACGGGGTTAGGAAGGCTGTCTTCTCAACGTCTTCTACTGCCATCTTGATCGGGTGATAACCAGAGAAGGCATCCAGGAAGCATAGCAGGTCGCATTCCGCGGTGGAATCGACGATCTAATCGATGCGGGGGAGCGGGAATGGATCTTGCGGACATGCCTTGTTGAGGTTGGTGAAGTCGACACACATGCGCTCCTTGCCTCCCTTCTTTGGCACAACCACAGGGTTGGCCAACCAATCCGGGTATCGGACCTCGCGGATGACCCCAGCGGCTTCTAGTTTGCGGGTCTCTTGGACGATGAAGGCCTGCTTCTCTGTGGATTGCCGCCTCGCCTTCTGCTTCACGGGGGCACATTGGGGCACACGTTGAGGTGATGCTCGATTACACTCCTAGGGATCCCCGCCAACTGGTCAGGCTCCCAAGCGAATACCTTCTTGTTTGCGCGCCGGAACCTGACCAGGGCTTCCTCCTGCTCGGGCTCGAGGTTGGCGCCTATGGTGAAAGTGGCACTGGTGGACCCGTCCTCATCGACGGGTATCTGCTTGGTTTCTGCCTTGTCTTGGGTGAACAACTTCTTCTTCTTCGCGGGTGCAGCCCCCTTGGGCTCGGGGGCCTCTGACTCGGCGCGGCAAATGTCGGATTTCGGGTTCCGGCAGACCCTTAAGGTTCGAACTCTGGGGTGCGCACGGAGATTACGCTTCCTACCTACCCGTACTCGTCCGCCTCGCAAAGATCTAAGCTACCAAAAGAACGACACAAGAGACACAGAGTTTATACTGGTTCGGGCCACCGATGCGGTGTAATACCCTACTCCAATGTGGTGTGGTGGATTGCCTCTTGGGCTGATGATGATGAACACTACAAGGTAGAACAGCCTCGCGAGGGTCTGTTCTTGGCCTGGGGGATGAACTGCTAGGAGGAGTTCAATCGCCCTTCTCTCGTTCTGATGCCTATCTAACTGATTGCCGGGTTGCTAGATGTTCCGATCTTCCTAGATGCCTCTACCCTGGGGGTGGCTAGTCCTATTTATAGGCAAAGGCCCTGGGCCTCTTCCCAAATATTGAGCGGGAAGGGCGCCAACAGTTGGCCATTTTGAAGGGGAACATCTGGTACACTTATCCTGACTAAAGTTGGTCCTCGCCTGCCAAAGGCTCTAGTGATGACGCTGGCTTGGGCTCCATGGTGACTTTCTCCTTGTCGCGGAGCTGGTCTTGGTCTCGTTGCACCGAAATGGGTGCCTTTGCTTGATCCTCCCACCTGCGCTTGCCCCCTTTGCACCAAAGAGGAAAGGGAGGACACTGCGCGGGATGGCGCCCGCCTGGCGCCCTTGGTCGTCATGGCTTGCGTCATGGGCACCTCGTGAGGTACCCCGCCTTGATCTCTCCGCCTCCTCGCGAGCCAGCCTGACGAGGCTGCGCCTGAGGAAGCTCCGTGTCGTACGCCCCATGAGGCTTGGCCCCTCGCGAGGGTCTTGGGTTTGTGTTGATGAAGATGGGTCGTGCTGGGGCCCCTTTGAGCGACGCCGCAGGCCGCAGGCAGGCAAGTTTGGGGACCCCCGTTCCCAGAACGCCGACAATGAGCCAGGGCCGCTTCCGCCGAAGAAGAGGCCAGTCCACCGTCGCGACATTGTCGTGAGGGCAGAAGTGACGAGGCCCTGGTACGAACGGCCGCCTCCAGGGTATCCGCTGCCCTTATACGTCCAAGCTGAGGGCTCGGGAGGAATAAGCGACGAGCGGCGCCACCTGCGCCGCGACCGCGGCCGCCACACCATGGAGACACGCGCCGTCACCCCTGGAATCCACGCTGCGGACTTGATGAGGACATGACTACCTTGGATACGAACAAAAATATTGCATACATGCATATTTGTCAGGTGATTTCTAGTGTCAACTATTCAATAATCTATTTATATTATCCAGAACAAAAATACTTCACACACTTTTGTGTTTTATCTAATTGCAGGTGTATGGGACATTTGTACAATCCACATATGAAGACAGGGGAAAAGTAGAAGTTTAAGTTCTGTTCAAAAAGTCCTCTCACGTCACTTTTGGGCCAAGAGAAGATAGAGTCCAAGTCTCTCACGTTCTGGATTCAGATTCGGACTGCACAGACATACCTGACTCAAAACGCCAAGAACTTTTTCATACGGACTCCAAATTGGGTGATTCTTTTTTTTTGGAAAGTAGATTTCATACTCTTTCCAAACCCATTGTAATCACCTTTAAATTCATCCAAAGCGTTGAGATATGGAAGAAACAATCTGACGCTGCAGCAGAATCCGAGTCAAACAACAAGTGCAAAGGTGTTGCATCACCTCCACTTGGGCCCATGAGCCTTGTATGACCTAGTGTTGGTTTTAGGCTGCCTTGGGACTTCCTCCCACCTCCTTGGCCGCCACCCCTTACTCCTATATAAGTAGATCCATCTAGTAGCTTTTTCCTTGAGATTTGTTTAGTTAAAAGTTAGCCATTGCAACTTCGTGTACTTTGTTTGTGTCCAACGACCAGACCAAGACCGCTTACGGATCCCCACCTTTATCAATACTTCATTTATATTCGCAATATTCAGATTGCATTATCATATTCTTGCTTGTTCTTCGATTGCTTGCAGGGATAGACCTTCGTGGTCAGGTTGATTGTGCTGCGGCGTGGTCAATGACCTCTCGGAGTTGGTTTAGCGAGTGCTAAGGCGCAATGTCGTGCACGTTTGTAGTCGGATCGTCAAAGTCATCTCCACCAAATTGATAGTTATCATCTCATTGAAAGATCAGGACACCCTCCGCCTCTATCAAGTGGTATCAGTTTTTAGGTTGCTCGGTGAGAATTTCCAGTTATCCCTAGATTAGATTTATTTTCTTACCTATTGTCCAAGAAAAAGCCACACAAAAAAGTTAGATCTGTTCATCCTTTGTCCAAGCCAGTATGAGCCTTTGCATAATCTTTTTAGTGTTTTGCTTTGTTGAATTTGCGGTTACATCGTCGTGTCAAGTTGCTGGTCTTAGTGTCTAGTCCTTTAGAGTTTCGAGTTTTGTTCATAGTTTGTCACGCCACTGCCGCACCATCTTTATTGTCGTTGCCATATACCACCACCGCATCATTATTGCATCCGCTGTCCACCACCGCCATCCATCAATTTCCACCACGTACTCCCCATCATTCATTGTCATAATCATACTTGAGGTCATTCGCGTCATCACTTGATCCAATCCGCATCTTATCTAGCTTGTTTGTGAAAAAAAGAAAAAAAGTGAGAGAAAAGAAAAGAGAAAAAGAGGAAAAAAGAGGAAAAAAGTGAAAAAAATTCCGTGAAAAAAGGAGAAAAAAAAGATATTCAGAGTGTGCTCCGCCTTTGTTACGCGTCGTGCCATGATTTTTTTAGTGTTCTAGGCTCGCGTCTCTAGCACGGTCTAGCCTAAGACCAACACAGTACCGTCGTTGAGCATTTATTCAACATTGCATCTCTGAATTGATTATTGCTGATCTTTTGCTACCATATATTTGGCCTTCCAAGCTCCACATATTTCTACACCGTGCATACATACGCTCACCTGGCAATCGCTTTACACAATCTTCAGAGTTATTTGACACCGCCGGTTGCCTGTCACCACCTGCCGCATGGTAAGAACTTGTAAGATATTGATATTTGCTTTACTGTGAGCACTTTACAACCACATCCTAGTAGTTGATAGGAACATTATTCTCGAATTTTGTTCCTTGTTTCTACTAATCATGACAGGTTCCGGAGACAGAAGTTCTTGGACGACGGACACATCATCACCATCACGAGAGTTGGGACAACACACACACAAGCAGATGGTCAGGTTATCTCTTTACCGTCCTTTGAGGGTAGATTTAATCCTGCTATTTATCTAGCTTGGGAGCTTGAAGTAGAACAAGTTTTTAGTCACCATGACTTTTCTGAACTTGAGCGAGTACGAGCTGTCACTAGAGCATTTACTGGTTTTGCTTCTGTTTGGTGGAGTGTGCATTGTAATAAAAACATTGATAACCGACCCACAACTTGGAAAGATTTGAAAAATGTAATGAGACAACAATTTTTCCCTCCTTACTATCGTCGTGAATTGCTTTGCAAATTAGAACAATCTAAACAAGGCAACAACACTGTTCGTGCTTACTACCAAGAGTTCAAATCTTAAATGCATCATTGTGACATAGAAGAATCTGAGGATGATACAATGAATAGATTTTTTGGTGGTTTGAACCATGATATTCAGGCACGATTTCAGTATATTCCTCGTTGCATTACTGGTATGTATGTTCGTGCTTGTACCTTTGAGAGACAGTTATAGGAGGATGCATTGGGTGACTACAACAACTACTATTCTAGTTCATGCTCATCACCACCGCTTGGTTCCTCCACCGTTGCACCTACTAGAGCAGCCACACCTCAGATTGTGAGCGCGATATCATCTCAAGAGTATGGTACAATGCCATCATCCGTACCTACATCAGCTACATCTTTGCAACAAGGTAACTGTAAAGGTATTGATGATATAACTTCACATGAGAATGATGCATGCCTAGTTAACTTGAATACATTATGTGTTGAGTTACCTGTTGATTTGAGCGCATCACCTATTTTAGAGAATCATGTTACTTTCATGAATGCGTCATGTGATCAAACAACTGAAATACCAAAAATTTTGAGTGCACCCAATGAATTAACTGTTGATGCAAAAGAACCAATGTTTAATCATTTTGATATGACTTCTAATCTTGGTGATGATTCTGTGTCAAATGACTTATTGCATGTTTGCTTATTTAAGCATGTTGTAGCATGTAAAATTGATGCAAGTAAGGTTTATTCACCAATATTGGGATGGTTTAATGATGAATATTGTCAATCGTTTCATATGAATAAGAGCTTCACTTATATATGCAAACTGAGTTGCAATACTTTCATGCCTTCTACTTCTTGTGATAATATTTTGGCTTTATATTTTATTCACTATGAAAGTTACTCATGTATACATGTGTCATATGTGCAAGATCCACGGGAAGTAAAAATTGATGACATATACATATACAACATGTACACCTTGTCTCTTTTGTTAGCCACATTTCAAATAAAGCAACGCCGAGGACGGCTTTATTTTCAAGAAGGGGAGGATGATGAGGACATTACTACCTTGGATACGACCAAAAATATTGCATACATGCATACTTGTCAGGTGATTTCTAGTGTCAACTATTCAATAATCTATTTATATTATCCAGAACAAAAATACTTCACACACTTTTGTGTTTTGTCTAATTGCAGGTGTATGGGACATTTGTACAATCCACATATGAAGAGAGGGGAAAAGTAGAAGTTTAAATTCTGTTCAAAAAGTCCTCTCACGTCACTTTTGGGCAAAGAGAAGATAGATTCCAAGTCTCTCACGTTCTGGATTCAGATTCGGACTGCACAGACATACCTGACTCAAAACGCCAAGAACTTTTTTATACGGACTCCGAATTGGGTGATTCTTTTTTTGTTGGAAAGTAGATTTCATCCTCTTTCCAAACCAATTAGAATCACCTTTAAATTCATCCGGAGCATTGAGATATGGACGAAACAATCTGACGCTGCAGCAGAATCCGAGTCAAACAACAAGTCCAAAGGTGTTGCATCACCTCCACTTGGGCCCATGAGCCTTGTACGACCTAGGGTTGGTTTTAGGCTGCCTTGGGACGTCCTCCCACCTCCTTGGCCGCCGGCCCTTACTCCTATATAAGTAGGTCCATCTAGTAGCTTTTTCCTTGGGATTTGTTTAGTTAAAAGTTAGCCATTGCAACTTCGTGTACTTCGTTTGTGTCCAACGACCAGACCAAGACCGCTTACGGATCCCCACCTTTATCAATACTTCATTTATATTTGCAATATTCAGATTGCATTATCATATTCTTGCTTGTTCTTTGATTGCTTGCAGGGATAGACCTTCGTGGTCAGGTTGATTGTGCTGCGGCGTGGTCAATAACCTCTTGGAGTTGGTTTAGCGATTGCTAAGGCGCAACGTCGTGCACGTCTGTAGTCGGATCGTCAAAGTCGTCTCCACCAAATTGATAGTTATCATCTCATCGAAAGATCGGGATACCCTCCGCCTCTATCAGGACTCCTCTCGCGAGCTCGTGCTGTGGGCGGCGATGCCCCTAAGCACTTGGATCCGCTTCCCACGGTTCTTCTCCGACGTGATGCCGCCGAGGGGACCCCTTGAGCTCTAGTTGCAGTATGCTGACTGCAACGCCCCGGCGACTGGAGCAAAGGTTGAAGTGGTCTCCTCTGGAAAGATCTTCATGACCCGCGGCTGGGGTGAGGTCGCGCGGGTCTGCCATGCTGAGGGCGTACTCGCGATCCACTTAGATTATCACGGCACCTCCACGCTGTCCTTCCAGGTCTTCGATGCGGAGGGCCGCCGCCTGGAGTGCTGCCCTGGAGGGGAGCATCAGGACGATGCGCACCCGGCCTGCGGCTCCTACAGCAGCAGCGACTCTTGGGCGTCCAGCGGTTCTCCTAAGCTCTACGAGACTCCGGGAGATGAGCGACGACAGCTACGTGCCCCCGAGATCTCGCCGCACCCAGAGCAGGGCTACAACGCCCAGCCGTCGCTGATCTAGATGGGGTTGGCGCTGGCCTCCCGCGGCCCACTGTTGATGACGGCGTCGGCCGCGGGGGGGGGTGTAGATAGGATTCCCCCAAGTTCTCGTCTTTTGTTTCCTGCGAGGAATCAAGAAGTACCCCGTGGGGGTGTGTAAAGGGTCTGTAATGTCTTTTGTTGATACTATCCTTGTTATGAAAAATTGCGAATGCATGCTCTGTTTAGGCTCGGTCTCCCCTTTTCAACCTCGCGACGGCGCGTTGCTCTACGCTGACAGGTCCCGGTCCCTAGGCAAGCTGCAGCCGTTGCTGGTATGCCAGGTCACGTGTTGTGGTCAAGGCCAGGAGGTGAGCGGCCCGTGGTCCAGTAAGAGCCCCTGAGGCGCGATGCTCAGGAGGTCCCCTTTAGCGCTCAAGCAGCCGTGGTAAGGTAAGAAAGGGAGGCGACGTTGCCGCAACAGGACTGCGGTGAGCGTGACCCCTAGGCTCCAACGATTAGCCGATCTGAGAGCGAGACTTATCTTGTCAGTCTGGGGTTGATTCCTTGCAATGTGCCATGTTAATGCGTAGCTAGGCTAGGTCCATGCGAGCCTCCCCCTCTTCTCCACGCTCTCCTTCATGCTCTGCATTCTCAGGTCCTGGCCCTAGAGCGAGCTCAGCCGCCGCTCGTATGCCAGGTCGCATGCCGTGGTCAAGGCCAGGGGGTGAGGGCTGGAGAGCCAGTAGGAGCTCCAGAGTCGCGATGCTCAGGAGCCCCCCTTTTAACGCGCAAGCGGATTGGATGGGAGAAGAGGGAGCTCGCGGTGCCGCCTGCTATCATTCTCATGAGTTTCCTGCAAGCCAGCACAAGGAGAACACACAGTTTGCCATTATGGTTGCCAGTCCTCCGCCGGTTGCTTCGCGAGGAGATGAAGGCACTGGGGGCCTGGTGAGGTGACGTGCGCAGGGCGTGCCGCGAGCCAGAGCTCGACCGCTCAGATTTGTCGACATTGCAGGGACGGACCCGTGCACAAGCGTCGTGCCAGCGCGAGTAGCCCCCGTGGGAGGCGAGAGTTAAACAGGTGATAGTCATAGATATATTAAGCATGGGAAGCATAATGGCTCAAGTAAAGGCAGGGAAGATACACGCCACTGGGTCAAGCCCGAGCGGCTTATGGATGATGCAGCCCAAGGGGCACCCCCAGCAAGGTAAGATAAAGACATAAGGAAAGGGGTACATGCCACAGGGACGGACCCACGCGGCCTGGGAATGATGCAGCACGAGGGGCGCTCCCAGCTAAATAAACTGGGAAAATGCCACCTGGTTCTGTCGATGAAGGGATGTTAGAGCAGCTGGAGGTACGTGGGGAAGGGGCCGCTCTTCACGAGCCACCGGGGTCCTGAGCATTGAGAGGCTCTGGGGGTCCAGGCAGTTCCTTGAGGACCGTCTCCATCTCCATCAGGACGCCGTGATGCCTGGCCTCCTGAGCCGCCAGGATGCTCTGCAGGTTGCGCTGATAGGCGGACGCCATGCTCGGCAGGCCAAAAGGCATGCGAACATAGTTGCGAGGTGGGCCCTCGCAGCGTCCCATGCGCGAAGGCCCGAAAAGCTCCTGAGATGCGGCCCTGTTGAGCCCTGGGACGTCGATGCAGACGCGCAGCACGACATCCTCGCCTGGATGGGGAGCTGCGCCTGGTGAGCGGCGGCCGCCGCGTATGGCCCTTGCGTCATGCAGTTCCTGAGTGGTCCTGGTGATGAACTCCTGAGCGGTGGGCGCTCCTCACCCTGTGTCCTTCTAAGGGAAACATGTCGTGAAACACGCCTCCAAGTGGTGCCCGAGCGCCTCCATCATGATGTTGGCTAGGTCGGAGGCCCTCCAGAAGAGAGCCCCCAAGCCCTGCTCGAGAAGGGCACCGAGCGCGCCTTCCTATGTGATGGAGGGAGGCGCCCCTGGCGCGGGTGCTGATCCTGATGAGGTTCCGGTCGCGACGCCACCCTCCCGAGGTCCTGCACGGCGCAACTGTTTCTTCTTCTTGGGGGTGGCCTTAGGAGGGCACTCGCCCTTGCTGTCGGGGTCATCGATTGTTGCAGCTTGGAAGGCATGCTCAAGGAGCCCACCGCATCTCTTTCTTCGCATGGGACCGTGATGATTCCGCTGCTTCCCGGCATCTTGAGGACATTATAGCCGCGATGGGTCACCGCCATGAACTTGGCCAGGGCTAGATATCTGAGGATGGCATTGTACGGCAGACAGATGTGTGTGACGTCGAAGTCGATGAGTTCTGTGCAGTAGTTTTTGCATTCTCCGAAGGTGACGGGAAGTGGAGCCGTTGGTCACTCCTGAGAAAGGCTTGGTTGGCTGAAGCTAGTCATACGGCACTTGGAGGTTGTCGAACGTGTCGACGGACAGGACGTTGAGCCCTGCGCCGCCGTCGACGAGGGACTTGGTGCCTTGCACGTTGCTGATGACTGGGGAGCAAAGCATTGGGAGGGCGCCTGCGGTTGCCTCACACTTGAGTTGATCTGCCAAACTGAAGGTGATGGCGCACTTGGACCACTTGAGCGGGCGTGTGGCCTCGAGCTTGGGGAGGACTGCATTCACTTCACGAGCAAATTGTTTGAAGATACGCTGCTGTGACGCCCCCGATTCAATCATACACTAATCATGCACGCAAATGTGTACGATCATGATCAGAGACTCACGGGAAGATATCACAACACAACTCTACAAATAAAATAAGTCATGCAAGCCAGGGGCCTCGAGGGCTCGAATACAAGTGCCCGATCATAGAAGAGTCAGCGAAAGCAACAAAATCTGAGTACAGACAAAAGTTAAACAAGTTGCCATAAGATGGCCAGCACAAACGGGGATACAGATCGAACGAGGCGCAGGCCTCCTGCCTGGGATTCTCCTAACTACTCCTGGTCGTCGCCAGCGGGCTGCACGTAGTAGTAGGCACCTCCAGTGTAGAAGGACTCGTCGTCAACGGTGGAGTCTGAATCCTGGGCTCCAACGTCTGGTCGCAGCAATCGAGTATAGAAAGGGGAAAGGGTGGAACAAGGCAACCGTGAGTACTCATCCAAAGTACTCGCAAGCAAGGAGCTACACTACATATGCATGGATATATGTGTAAAGGGCCATATCAGTGGACTGAACTGCAGAATGCCAGAATAAGAGGGGGATAGCTAATCCTGTCGAAGACTACGCTTCTTGCAGCCTCCATCTTGCAGCATGTAGAAGAGAGTAGACTGAAGTCCTCCAAGTAGCATCGCATAGCATAATCCTAATCGGCGATCCCCTCCTCGTTGCCCTGTTAGAGAGCGATCACCGGGTTATGTCTGGCACTTGGAAGGGTGTGTTTTATTAAGTATCCGGTTCTAGTTGTCATAGGGTCAAGGTACAACTCCGGGTCGTCCTTTTACCGAGTGACACGGCTATTTGAATAGATAGACTTCCCTTCAGGGGTGCACCACATAACCCAACACGCTTGATCCCAATTGGCCGGACACACTTTTATGGGTCATGCCCGGCCGCGGAAGATCAACACGTCGCAGCCCCACCTAGGCACAATAGAGCGGTCAGCACGCCGGTCTAAATCCTATGCGCGCATGGGTCTGGGCCCATCGCCCATTGCACACCTGCACGTTGCGTACGCGGCCGGAGAGAAGACCTAGCAACCTCCATTACAAAGGAAGTCACGTTACGCGGTCCAACCTGGCGCGCGCCGCTTAGTCGCTGACATCACGAAGGCTTCGGCTGATACCACGACGCCGAGTGCCCATATCTTTCCCACGTAGTTGGTTAGTGCGTATAGACCAAATGGCCAGACTCAGATCAAATACCCAGATCTCGTTAAGCGTGTTAAGTATCCGCGAACGCCGACCAGGGCCAGGCCACCTCTCTCCTAGGTGGTCTCAACCTGCCCTGTCGCTCCGCCACAAAGTAACAGTCAGGGGCCGTCGGGAACCCAGGCCCACCTCTACCAGGATGGAGCCACCTGCCCCTTCAACCCCCATCTCCGAACAGTATCACAGGTAATGTAACAGTGTAAAGTATATAGTATATGCCCGTGATCACCTCCCGAAGTGATCACGGCCCAGTAGTATAGCATGGCAGACAGACAAGAGTGTAGGGCCACTGATGGAACACTAGCATCCTATACTAAGCAGTAGGATAGCAGGTAAAGGTAACAACAGTAGTAGCAAGGACAGGCTATGCAGCAATATAGGATTAACTGAAAGCGGTAACATGCTACACTACTCTAATGCAAGCAGTATATAGAAGAATAGGCGATATCTAGTGATCAAGGGGGGGGGGAGCTTGCCTGGTTGCTCAGACAAGAAGGAGGGTCCTCGTCGACGTAGTCGATCACAGGGGCATCAACGGCAGTCTCGGGGTCTACCAGAAAAGTAACGGAGGGGGAACACAATAAATATCGAAGCAATCAAAGCATAACATGACAAACATGGTGCTAGAGGTGATCTAACGCAGGGATAGGTGATACCGGCGAAGGGGAGAAACATCCAGGAAAGTATTCCCGGTGTTTCGCGTTTTCAAACAGATGAACCCGAGGGGGAAAGTTGCGTGTTCGCTATGCTAGGGATGTGTGGCGGACGAACGGGTTGCGTATCCGGATTTGTCTCGTCGTTCTGAGAAACTTTCATGTTGAAAATAATTTAATCCGAGTTACGGATTAAAAGATATGATTTTCTAAAGATTTACTAATTTCTCGAACTTAACTAATTATTTAATTTAATTCGAAAATGGATTTATGACATCAGCATGATGTCATGCTGACGTCAGCAGTCAACGGGGTTGACTGGGTCAAACTGACGCATGGGTCCTACTGTCATTGACTAAGACTAATTAAACTGGTTAATTAGTTTCAATAGTAATTAGGTCAACCTAACTAAGATTAATTAAGTTAATTAATTCATTAATTAATTAATTAATTAATTAATATTTTATTATTTATTCATTTATTTTTTAACTCCTTTTTTTATAAAACAGAGGCATGGGGCCCCCTAGTCAGTGGCTATGGGGGAGGCTAACGGGCGCTGGGCATTCGGGTGCGGGCGTGCGCCCGAGTGGGCGCAGCGGGCGACGGGCGCCGCGGGGCCGGGCCGAGCGAGCGGTGGCCGGAGTGGCCAGGTCGCGCGCGGGGAGGGGATGCAAAGTGGGGGGAGGCCAGCGAGTGGCAGGGGCGGGAGGCCGCGAGAGGCAGGATGCGCCCGCGAGCGGAGCGAAGCGGGACGGCGGACGGCGCGGTGAGTGCAGCGCGCACGCGTGTGGCCGACCACGGACGACGGTGGCGGGGCAGCGGGGCTCGTGCAGGATCAGGGGTGGCGCAAGGCGACGGGCGCGCACGGCGGGGCGGGGCGACCGGTGCGGGTGGAGCGCACGCAGGGGAAGGCGTGGACCAGCGGCGCCGCGCGAGCGGGGCGGGTCTACGACAGGCTGGCCAAGGAGCGGTCGCGCGGGAGCGCGGTTGCGCACGCACTGGGTGCGGCGGGGGAACGGGGCTGGCGACAGAGAGGGGAAGGGAGGGAGCTCATGGCGATGCGTAGGGACTAGGCAGCGAGTGTCGGGGAGGAGGACGGAGATGACGACATTGACGGGGACGACGGCGGCGATGGCGTCCGGCGAGGAGTCGAGGAGGAGGACGACGTCCCGGGAGGGGGAAGAGGCCGGGGCGGCACGGCAACAATCAAAGCGGGAGCCGCGGGGCATGCGGGCGGTGTCGAGGCGGCTCAGGGGCCGAGCCCTTGATCTCGATCCAGATCGAGGGGGGAGTGGGCGACGTGGGGGGGGGGAGGGGATGTGCGGTCTGGGTGGGGGTTAGGGTTACGGGGTGTGGGGATGACTTATAGGCCAGGGGGTGGCCGGCTGGGCCATGGCCTGCTGGGCCTGAGCCCAGTGGGAGGGGGTTTCCTTCTCTCATTTTGTTTTCTGCTAGTTTTGTTTTCTTTCTTTTATTTATTTTACTTTTCTCTTTTATTTCATTTTAATATATTTAGACATTTTCTAAAAGGGTGTTTGTTGCACAATAATTACCTAGGCATTTAACTGCACACTCCAAACATTTTAGTTCAATATTTTGAAAACTTTTATCGTTTAACTTGAATTTGAATTTTGAATTTGAACGGGGTTGAATCATCGCGAGATTAACAACGCTAATCATGGTGATGTGGCATTGTTAGCAGAGATTATTGTAGCTTAAATATCCGGGCGTCACAATTCTCCTCCACTACAAGAAATCTTGTCCCGAGATTTAAGAGGTAGAGTAGGGGATCTGGTTACGAAATGCTAAAGGATCTTCTCAATCTTGGTTGCTCTTCTCGAAGAGGTCGATCCATTACATTGATGTCTTCCTGTCGGGGTACATGACCACGGGTAGCCTAGCTGGCTCCCCCTGGCACCTCAGAAAAAATTACGAGCCGATCCGGCCTCCAAGGATCCAAGACGTGGGGCCGCCTTGCCCCTGCCGGCTGCCTCACAGGCCGACTGTCGGAAGGGGGCCCGGCCTCAACCCTCATGAAGAAAGCCGCGGGAGGGCCGGCTCCGAGCAGCCGACCGCGGGAAGGCCGACTCCAAGAAGCCGGCTCCCACGACGCGGTCAAGATCGTACCCTCGAAGTCCGCGTCCACGTAACGGCGATGGGACGGAGCGTGGCTACAGTAAAGCCTGCCACCCCCGAAACCCGGAGCACGCCTGGCATAGTGCGCCGTATGGGGTAGCCCTGACCCGTCCGGCGCAACACTGTTGCCATGATAACTATGACGCCATCCATGGTGGGCTGTCGGCGCGGTCCACGGGCAGTGGGCCCCCTTGGGCAGAGAGACACCCGAAGGCGGCCAGGCCTCCTCCAGTCAGCCCAATACATGGCCGGCTTCCCCAAGCCGGCTTGCCCCCTCCCTCGAAGGAGGCGCTCCATTAAGGAGACAAGACGACGTGAGGCTACAGCGATCGCCCGCTAGACGGCGGCGCTGTAGCCACGCTTACCTCGATAAAGCCCTCATCATCAGGATTGAGGCAACAGTAATCAGTCGCCGACAGGGCCCTAGGTAGTAGGGCCTGCCTGTCGACCAAGAGGCCGACAGCCGGCGGGGCCCATCAGCCGGCGGGCCCTAGCAGCCGGTGCAGAAGCCGGCAAGCATAGACACTGATGGCTGGGACCCGCGCCCAGCCGGATTACCATTGTACCCCCGGGGGGTAGGCCTATATAAACCCCCCGGGGCACCCATGCAAAGGGTTGATCTCATCTGAGTTTAGACACCACATAGAGAGAAGAGTAGAGCTAGCCTTGCTCTTCTTCTTCCTCTCGCCAAACAGCTCAAGGAGCATCTTGTAGCTACTTGTTCATCGAGTGATCATGCGGAGACCCCGCAGAGCAGCAGTAGGGATGTTATCTCCACGGAGAGCCCCGAAGCTGGGTAAGATCCGCCGGCGTGCATGTCTTCTCCTCATCCCGCTTCCAGGCACCGGCGATGTCTTACTGGCTCCCACAAAGATAAGCCACCCGTTGGCATATGTCGCACCAACCACCCGACATTTGGCGCCCACCGTGGGGCCAGGTGCACCGTCGTCCGGAGACCTGTTCTGGACGGGAACCCTCTTCCTCCCCAGTGAGCGTAGCCAGCCCAACACGCCCGATGGCGCTTGCCACGACACGCTGCAAGGCGTCACCAACGCCTGCGCAGCGAGCAACCTCGCCGATCCCCTTGGTGAGGCCCTCATCTCCGACGAACCCGCCGCCGACGCGGGCACCGACCGCCTCGTCGACCTCCTCGGCCAGCTCCACGTCTCCAGCGAGCCTGCTGTGGACCAGGAGTCCGTTGGCTCCACCGATCCAATGGCGGTCGACTCCGACACGGCCTCGCCCGACGCCTTCCCCACCAATGTTGTGATCTACGACGACCCGCTTCCCCGAACCGATGGCTGTGACGGTGCCACCGCCGAGGTGATGGTCATTAGCCTCGGCGGCGCTTCTGGAGAGAACGCCCACGACGCCCCGCGAGCGGTGATCCACGACTTGTCCGTCCCCCTCCCGGCCGATGCCGACGCCGAAGCACTGGAGGCTCTCCGCCTCGCCCTCCTCACGGAGGGCCGGAAGCTAGCTTCCGTGAGACGCCTCACCGAGGCCCACCAGCGTGAAGTCGACCGCGCCGCCTTTGGCACGCCGCCTCCTGGCGGGCCAAGCTGAGCCAGCGTCGTCAGACAGGGCGGCGCTGTCATCGCCGACATGTTTGGAGTCGGTCGCCCAGTCTATGCCACCCCACTCGAGAACCTGTGCGCCGCCCAGGCGGCCGTAGACGAGCTGGATGGACTGGGGGCCGAAGAGCTCCCCTACATGACCAGACGCATCCAGCAGCTGATTGATGTAGCCGCACAGCGGTACAAAGCCGACGCCCGCGCGGAAAGCCCTCCACCGTGCCAAGAACACGGCGCGACGTCCCGGACACTGACTGCGGGTAAAACCCACGCGCGACACGAGAAAGAGCTGGCTGCCAGCCGAAGCCGAACCCGGATCTCCATCGAGCGAGACGTAGAAGGCCGCCCTCGAGCGGTGGAGCGGTGGGGCAACCCGCCTCCGCCGCCGCCTCGTGGGGAAAGATATCCCACCCCGCCGCCTGTCACGCATCCGACTCTCAGCGGCCGACTAGGTCGCCGCGAAGGAGTCGACGAGAATGATGCTCACCATCGGATTGACCGCCTAGCGCGATCCCTGGCGCTAGAAGAAGAAGATGATGTCGGCCCACCTTGTTTCAGCCCCCGCATCCGCGACGAGCCCTTCCCCAAAGGGTTCTCGCTCCCAAGAGACACGCCCAAGTACAACGGCTCCGTGAAGCCGGAAGATTGGTTGATCGACTACTCCACCGCACTACGCATCGCGAACGGCAACAGGCGCGTTGCCGTGAAGTACGTGCCCCTCATGCTCCAAGGCACGGCGTGGACCTGGCTCAACAGCCTCAAGCCATACAGCGTCAACAGCTGGCTAGACTTCACAGAAGCCTTCGTCCGCAACTTCACTAGCACCTACAAGCGGGCTCCCAAGCCCAGACAGCTCTCCTTGTGTGTGCAAGGCCCCGCCGAGTCCACTCGCGATTACCTGACGCGTTGGGCCGAGGTCCGCAACTCTTGCAAAGGAGTGCACGAGGGGCAAGCCATCGAATACTTCACAGCCGGGTGCCGAGAGGGCACCCTCCTCAAGCACAAGCTCCTCTACGATGAGCCGACTACCCTCGACGAGCTTCTGGTCATAGCGGACAAGTACACCACCGCCGACTCCTCAATGAAGACTGAACTCTAGGTAGATGCGTCCGGGAAGGTACTCAACCGGCGCCCAAGACGCCGGCTGGGGATTCCGGCCGACGCCCGTACCAAAACGACCACAAACGCAAGGGGCCCATGCCGCCTTTCACCAGTCGGCAGGTGGCCACGGTCGAGGGCGAGCAGCCCGAAGGGCGGCCCACACCCAAGAAGCAGAAAGGCGGCAGGCCGGCTTGGCAGCCGGCCTTCTCCTACGAACAAACCCTGGACGCCCCATGCAAGTTCCACAGCGGCGCGAAGCCGTCCAACCACACAACCCGAAAGTGCCACTGGCTCACCCGAATCTCCAAAGGCGAAGGGCTCGGGCCGCCTCCGCCTGCTGATCCGCCTCCTCCGGCTCCGCAGCAGTCGGCCTCTCGGCCAGCAATCAGAGCCATGCACGACGAGTTCCCCGACGAGCATGCCGCCTATGTCATCTTCACTAGCCAGCCTGAAGACCGGCGCAGCAGGCGCCGATAGCAGCAGGAAGTCAACGCGGTTGCCGCCAACCCCTCCGAGCACATGCACTGGTCGGAGAAGCCTATCAACTGGAGCCGGGCCGACCACCCAGAGGTGATGCCATCTCCCGGCTCTTATGCGCTGGTTCTGGATGCCACCCTCGCAACAGATAGACGCGCCGCCCGTTTCTCCCACGTGCTGATAGACGGCGGGAGCAGCATCAACATCCTGTACCTTGACACCCTGAAGAAGCTCAACGTCAAGACGAAGCAGCTCACGCCTACCCGGACAGTGTTCCACGGCATCGTACCCGGCCTGTCCTGCTCCCCCATTGGCAAGATCAAGATTGATGTCCTCTTTGGGGACAAGGATCATTTCCGCAGGGAGGCCATCTGGTTTGAAGTGGTGGACCTTGAGAGCTCTTACCATGCACTACTTGGCCGACCTGCCCTGGCTAAGTTCATGGCTGTTCCCCACTATGCTTACCTCAAGATGAAGATGCCGAGCACCAAGGGCATCATCACCATAGTCGGCAATTACAAGAAATCCTCTGAATGCGCAGCGCCCAGCAGCCGGCTGGCCGAGTCCCTTGTGATTGCCGAAGAGAAGAAGAAGTTGGACCGGGTCGTGGCCATGGCTGGCAAGCAGCCGGCCCTGTCCCCCGATCCCAAAGAATGTGATGCCCAAGGTTCCTTCCAGCCGGCCAAGGAAACGAAGAAGATACCTCTTGACCCCGAGCACCCGGAGAGGTTTGCTGTCATTGGGGCAAACCTAAGCAGCAAATAGGAAGGCGAGCTTGCCGATTTCCTCCGTGAGAATCAGGACATCTTTGCATGGTCCCCCAAGGACATGCCGGGTGTTCCGAAGGATTTCACAGAGCACAAACTACACGTCCGAGAAGGTGCGAAACCAGTCAAGCAACCCCTCCGTCGACTGTCGGAGGAAAATAGAAGGATTGTAGGAGAAGAGATAGCCCGGCTTCTGGTTGCCGGCTTCATTATGGGGGTTTACTTTCCGGAGTGGCTTGCCAACCCGGACCTCGTGCTGAAGAAGAACAACAAGTGGCGCATGTGTATAGACTACACGAGCCTCAACAAGGCCTGCCCCAAAGATCCTTTCGCCCTGCCAAGGATAGATCAAGTGATAGACTCCACAGCCGGATGCGAGCTGTTGAGTTTCTTGGATGCTTACTCCGGATACCACCAGATAAGATTGGACCCGGACGACTGCCTGAAGACCGCCTTCATCACGCCATTCGGAGCCTTCTGCTACCTGACTATGACATTCGGCTTGAGAAATGCCGGTGCCACTTTTCAGTGTTGCATGCAGAAGTGCCTCCTCAAGCAGCTCGGCAGAAATGCCCACGTCTACGTGGACGACATTGTGGTGAAGACGGAGAAGCGCGGCACCTTGCTGGATGACCTCAAGGAAACATTCGAGAACCTGCGCTGATTCCGGATCAAGCTCAACCCCGAGAAATGCGTGTTCGGAGTGCCAGCCGGCCAGCTCCTAGGCTTCCTGGTCTCCGAACGCGGCATCTAATGCAACCCAGTGAAGATCAAGGCCATTGAGAGAATGGCGATTCCCACCAAACTTCGAGACGTCCAGAAGTTCACCGGATGCTTGGCTTCCCTGAACCGCTTCATCAGCCGGCTCGGAGAGAAGGCTCTCCCCCTCTACCGCCTCATGAAGAAGACCACTCATTTCGAGTGGAACGACCAAGCCGACCAAGCTTTTCACGAGCTGAAGAAAATGCTGACCACGCCACCTGTCCTGGCGGCGCCGACTGAGAAAGAGCCCATGCTCCTTTACATTGCTGCGACCAGCCGGGTGGTCAGCACCGTCATCGTAGTCCAGCGCCCAGAAGAGGGCCGAGCCCAGCCGGTCCAGAGGCCGGTGTACTATTTGAGCAAGGTGCTGTCTACCTCGAAACAGAACTACCCGCACTACCAGAAGATGTGCTACGGCGTGTACTTTGCCGCCAAGAAGCTGAAGCCCTACTTCCAATAGCACCCCATCACGGTCGTATGCACCGCCCCGCTCGCCGAGATCATAGGAAGCCGGGATGCATCTGGCTGGGTAGCTAAATGGGCCATCGAGCTGGCCCCTTACACGATCTTCTACCAGCCCCGCACCGCCATCAAGTCCCAAGCCTTGGCCGACTTCCTCGTCGACTGGGCCGAGACCCAGTACCTGCCACCGGCTCCCGACTCCACTCACTGGCGCCTGCACTTCGACGGGTCCAAGATGCTCACCGGCTTGGGAGCCGGCATCATCCTCACCTCTCCCAAAGGCGACAAGCTCAGATACATGCTGCAAATTCACTTTGCCTCCTCCAACAACGTGGCCGAGTATGAGGCGCTCGTACACGGGCTCCGGCTTGCCAAAGAGCTCGGCATACGCCGGATCCTGTGTTACGGCAACTCAGACTTGATAGTCCAGCAGTCATCCGGCGATTGGGACGCCAAGGACGCAATGGCAAGCTACCGCTTCCTCGTCCAGCAGATCAGCGGGTACTTTGAAGGATGCGAGTTCCTCCACGTACCACGAGCCGACAACGGGCCAGCAGATGCCCTGGCTCGAATAGGCTCCACTTAGCAGGCAATACCAACCGGCGTCTCTCTACAACGCCTCCTCAAGCCGTCTATCAAGCCGTCTCCAGAGTCCGATTCCATCTTCGTGCCACCTAGCCCCGATGCAGACGGCTCCGGCTTGAAGAGCCAAGTAGGCGGTGCGGGTACTTCAGTAGGCGGCTCGGGGACTTCCGTAGTCGCACCCAACCCGGGGACTTCTGAACCCGGCTCGGGGACTGCGGTAGTCGGCCCGGGGACTGCACCAGCACCGCAGGCGGCGGCCGGCTCCAGCATTTCACAACCCAGCCCGCCCACCCTGGTTGTAGTAGCCTCGTTGGCAATAGAAGAAGTCACCGCTCCATCATGGGCCCAGCCCATCCTCAACTTCCTGACAAACCAAGAACATCCGGCTGACGAGACAGAGGCAAGACAAGTCCAACGCCGAGCCGGAGCATACACAATCGTCAACATAGAGCTCGTCCGGTGCAGCATCACTGGAGTCTTCCAGCGACGCGTTGAGCAAGAGAAGGGCATAGCAATCCTCAGAGACATCCACCAAGGTGAATGCGGCCACCACGCGGCCTCAAGATCACTAGTCGCCAAAGCTTTCCGCCATGGATTCTTTTGGCCGACTGCTTTGGACGACGCCAAGGAATTAGTCAAACACTGCAAAGGGTGCCAAGTCTTCAGCTCCAAGCAACACCTGCCGGCTTCGGCACTCAAGACCATTCCCCTCACTTGGCCCTTTGCCGTTTGGGGTTTGGACATGGTGGGCCCATTCAAGATGGCGCACGGCGGCATGACACATCTGCTTGTCGCCGTGGACAAGTTCACCAAGTGGATCGCAGCAAAGCCGATCAAGAAGCTGAATGGGCCGACTGCCGTGACATTCATCGCAGATATAACAACTCGGTACGGCATGCCGCACAGCATCATCACCGACAACGACACCAATTTTGCCAAGGGGGCATTGGCACGTTTCTACGCGACGCAGGGAATCCGACTGGACTTAGCGTCCGTTGCCCACCCGCAGTCAAACGGCCAAGTCGAGCGAGCCAACGGCCTCATCCTTTCTGGCATGAAGCCCCGACTAGTCGTGCCGCTGGAGCGCTCGGCCGGCTGCTCGCTCGATGAGCTGCCGGCCGTCCTCTGGAGTCTGCGCACTACCCCAAACAGGTCAACCGGCTTTACCCCTTTCTTCCTCGTATATGGTGCCGAGGCGGTCATCCCAACCGACATCGAGTTCGACTCGCCTCAGGTGACCATGTACACGGAGGTGGAGGCCAAGGAAGCACGAGAAGATGGCGTCGACCTGCCAGAAGAGGGCCGGCTATTAGCCCTCAGCCGGTCCGCCATCTACCAGCAAGGTCTGTGTCGCCACCACAGCCGGAAGGTCAAGCCAAGATCCTTCCAAGAGGGCGACCTTGTGCTCCGGCTGATCCAGCGAACAGCCGGCCAGCACAAGCTCTCGGCCCCTTGGGAAGGCCCCTTCTTCATCAGCAGAGCTCTAGGAAACGACTCCTACTACCTGATCGACGCACAGAAGCCGAAGGCACGAAAGAGAGACGACTCCGGCAAGGAGTCGGAACGACCATGGAACGCCAACCTCCTCCGAAGATTTTACAGTTGAAATGCAGTATGTATCACGCTAACTTTTGTACTAAGTACGAGACAATAGACCCCCCGAGGAGAACTCGGGGACAACCATCTTTCATCTATGAATGAAGAGTATCATGCTTATGATTATGTCATTACATTCACTTCTCTCGTCCGGCACCGGGTTCGACTAGTCGGCCCGGGGACTGGCCGCCTTGAGTTATGTTAGAAGTCCTACCCGCGGTCAGACAAGTAGTGTGTCGGCTCTAAAGCCCGCTCTTGCCAAAATTCGCAGTTCGAAGAATCGGCTGTCCGGCTGGCAAGAGCCAAAGGCAGGAAAGGACGCCCACACGAAAAACGGCTAGGGACTAACGGACTAATATAACAAAAGCCGGCTTTTTCCCACCGCTGACCGACTACAAGAGTAGTCGGCCGGCCGTTTTCCATTCACTTCGCTACAATCTAAGAAAGCTCGAGTACTTGCTTTCCCCAAAAAGATAGCCGAGTCCTTCCTTAGCCATAGGCTGCAGAGCAGCTGCCGGCTGGGAAGGCAGCAATCAAGGGAAGGCGGCAAAGGAAACAGCCTAAGGATAAAAAGCATACGAGAATGGAAGCCAAACACATGCATGATTATATTTACACAAAAGGCCTTGAAAAGGCCAACATTCAACATAGTTTGAATACACCCCCAGTGGGTGGAACTGCGCAAGCTTAATGGAAATTGTTCAAAGAGTAACAAGCAGGAAAAGCAACGACGGCAGATCAAGCCAGGGGGACGACTGGCGAATCGGGCAGGTCGGCGGAGACAGCAGCGCCGGCTAGAGGAGTGGCCGGCTGATGAACCTCGGCATGATCACCGCCTCCTGCACAGGGCGCGCCAGCACGCGCCTCGTTGCTGGAGGCATGGTCATGCTGAGCCTGGCTGGTTGCTTCACCGGCCGGCTCGACGTCTTCGCCCTCCTCCCCTTCTTCGTCTTCACCTTCATCACTGGAGGCGACCTCCTCCGCCGAGTCTTCACCCTCCGCCGGGTTCAGCTCGAACCATTCCTCCGGACGCCGTCGTCGTCCACCGCAGGAGCGAAGACGCTGGTGTCGGTAAACTCGGCAAGAGCCGAAGCACGCTGGATGATAGCCGGTCGCACCTCCACCAGCTCTTCGTCAGCCTCCGCCCGCCAAGTCCTCAGCTGTTCCAAGTCTAGCCCAGGGTACCAGGCCCGGACGAACTCCAGCGCCTGCCTGGCACCGGATCAAGCAGTGGAGGCCTTCCAGGCCTCAAAGCGGCCGACTGCCAACTCCAGCCAGTCGGCAGTCCGGCTCGGGGTGCGGGGAATCGCTTCGCCTGGCCAGAGGGCGGCCAGCACCTGCGCCCCAGCACGCTGGAGGCGGCGGAGCATGCGGTGTACCGGCTGCAACCGGGCTTGGATCGCCAAGAGCTGCTCCTCAGATGTCCGGCTCGCGTCCGGCGCGATCTCGACCCCCGCCTGCCGGCGTGCTTCGCGGTGGGCCTCGACGGTCTGGGTGGCAATGACGGAGTAGCGGGGAAAGTAGTCTGCGCAAAGAACAAAAGCAGCACAAATTAGAAGACGAACCAGAGGGCAAGGGGGCAAGCAAGGAGTGAGGAAGGCGGCTTACCATCGATCAGATCCTCGATCCGGCCGTAACCCTCGCTCAGCGCTTGCTTCGCCTCGGCCCAGCCCGCCGCCTCGGTCTCGAACTCAGCTTTGAGGGTGGCCTCGCTGTCCTACACCTTCTTCAGTGCCGCCTTGTGGCTCTCCTCCTGGTCGGCCAACTTCTTGACCAGGCGGTCGCGCTCCTGGACTAAGGCGTTGAGCTCGGCCTCCTTGGCACGAAGGGCGATCTGGGCCCCGCCGAGCTGCTCCCTCAAGTCGGCATTGGCCCCTGCAAGCATGAAGACAAAGGAACAAACAATAAGGAAGAAGTCGTTGGGGAAGATCCGACCCGACTGCTCAGCAGTCGGTCCGGATCTCGGGGACTACACCTAGTGGGTGCGCTGACGCGCCCCCACAGGATATGAACAAAACAGAGCACGTACTCCGGCTGTCGGACAAATCCTCG
The DNA here is from genome assembly GCA_032464435.1 of Aegilops umbellulata. Lineage (NCBI taxonomy): Eukaryota > Viridiplantae > Streptophyta > Magnoliopsida > Poales > Poaceae > Aegilops > Aegilops umbellulata. The sequence goes on from CP136055.1 coordinate 195,351,098, forward strand.
CTCTTCTGGCACAGCTCCTGAGCCTGGGAGTCGAAGGCGGCTGTGCTGTGGTTATGGTACACCTGGAAGATCAGACAGGACGCAGGAATAAGATAACTGTCAGGACCTAGTAAGTTCCAAGCCGCCTGCTCAGCAGCCGACTCGGAACTCGGGAACTACACCCAGTGGGTGCGCTGACGCGCCCCCACAGAAGAAATCGAAAGAAAGCAAAACAACCAAGGCCAGAAGACTCACCCGGACGATGGCCCGCGTCGCAAGGAAATCTCGGGTATATCGCTGCAGCGCGGTAGTGTGAGCCTGAAGCCGGCTCCGGACCTCCCGGGCCGCCGCGTTCAGCTCGGCTGTCCCCCCGCTGGGCGCCCACTCGAACGTGCTGGAGCTGGCCGCCTCCAGGGCCTCCGCCGTCCGGCTGGCGCTTGCAGCTCTGTCCGGCTCCGGCAAGGGGGTAGCTTCCCCCACGCGTCGGCGTGATGACGGCTGCACCACCAGGCCGGCTCCTGCTACCGGCTCGCTCCCAGCTGGCTGCACCGGCGCCGCAGCCGGCTGACCGCTCTGGCCCACCCCAGTCGGCGCCGTCCGCGGCACCTCCTCCAAGACAATCACTTCGTCCTCCCTCCGCTCCGCCCCCGACCGGCCGCGGTTGGCTTCCTCTGGCGGAGGCACGGGGACGCCGGGAGCCACGCTGCGGAGCGGAATGACGAGCTGTGGAGGCTGGTTGCGCGAGGCCTCCGCCTCCCTCTCCGCGGTCGTCGCCCCCGCCTGGGCCTTGGCCGCCGCGTCGGCCTGCTCCTTCGCCGCCTGGGCGGCCCTTCGCTCCGACGCTTCCCGCTCCTCCCGCGCCTCCTGCGCGTTCCGCTCCGTAGCCTCCATGAGGTCGGCGCGGGGATCCACGCGGCGGGAGCTCGAAGACCCTCTGACTGATTCAATCACGGAGCCGGCAGGACCCCGTTCAAGGGAAAGCGGCTCCCTGGCCGGTCAACCAAGAAAGAATTTAGAAGAACTCCAATCAAAGAACACGACAAGAATACAAGACGATTAACACTTACGCCGAAACCGCCTGCGGCCGCTTCACGACCTTCTGGAAGCGGGCCGCCTTCGCGGCCACCTCATCCCGCTTGGTTGCCGCGGCGGTGCCCCTGGGTTTCTTCGGCCGGCTGCCGAAGTAGGTCGACACGGCCCGGCGCTTCGGCGCGGCGCCACGGGCGGCCGACGCGGCAGAAGGGCCCGCGCCTTGAAGATCCGGTGTCGGCTGACGGTGCGGGACGGCTTTGACCTCATCGTCGTCCGCCCAGCCCTCGAGGCCGGCTCCGAGCCCCGTGCCGCCTGCCTCGCCGCCTTACCCCGCGGAGGCATCTTCCATGGCGGCCGCCCTAAGATCCGGATCGTCGATGTCATCCACCGTGCGGTCGAGGAGGAACTGGCGCTCTGCCCCCGCGGCCCCCGCCGTCGGCGGAAGGAGGGGATTCTGCAGAAAACAAGCCGGCTGATCAGAGGCCGGTCATATCGAAGTCGGCAACACCAAAGGAAGGAAAGAAGAAATACTTACGGCAGGCGGAGGGTTGGCGCGAGAGTACGGCTCCTTGCTGAATCACCAATCCTCTGCGAGCTTGCAGTTGGCGATGTAGTTCACCAGGTAGGACACCTCGGCATGAGGCATCTCCCTGGTGCTCAGCCGGCATGGGTCGAAGCGGTCGCTCATCTGGCAGATCATGTGCAGCCGACCTTGGAGCGGAAGTACCCGACGCTCCATGAAGGCGGCCACCAGGTCGGCTCCGACCAGGCCCTTCGACTGGACCATCACCCGGAGTCGGGCGATGGCGGTGTTCCCGGCCTGGGACAGCGTCCTGGCCCGGTAGCTCCATGAGGGTGGCCTCGCAGCCGGCGGGCCGGCTACGTAAGCCGGCAGGTTGACAAAGTCGCCTTGCGGGGCGACGTTCCTCACATAGAAGTAGGATTTCTGCCAGTGCTTCACCGACTGGATCAGCGGGATGGACGGGAACGAATTGTTCTCGCCCGTCCGCCTCATGGCGATGAAAGCTCTGCATGGGGCGGGCACGCCCGCGACGACGGTGCCGAGCTTGCTTTGGAAGAACTCTCCCCAGAGCTCCAGGGTGGGGAGAACGCCAAGAAAACCCTCACAGAGGATGACAAAGGCCGACAACAGCATCACGGCGTTGGGGGTGAGGTGATCCGGCTAAAGGTGGTAGAATTCAAGGAAGGAGCGAAGGAATCCGCTCGCCGGGAGGCCGAAGCCGCGTATGCAGTGCGAGCGGAAGACCACCCGCTCGCCCTCCTCCGGTGCCGGCGAGATCTCCCTCTCCGGCGCGCGCCTAACCCGCACGTAGTTCTCGCCGGGCAGACGCTGCGTCCGTCGGAGGAACTCGATGTGCTCGTCGAGGACGTTGGAGCCGTCCCACGAGCTCGACAGCGCCATTGGAGTGGTGCGGTGAGGAGCAAGATGCGGTGGCGGCGGAGGCGCGTGCGACCCCGCTGCAGCAGAGCAGCCGCGAACCGGGAGGCCTGACGGTGGAGCGGCGCGGTGATGAGGCTTTGCGGCGGCGGAGAAAGCAAGGATGGATGACAAGAAAGGTTGGAGCAAGAGAGAGCGTGCGAGCCTTTGCCGCTCCCTCTCCTCCCCCTACTTATAGACCCTCGCGGCGGAGCCGAGGAGGCGTGGTGTGGGGGACGTGGGATTAAGTGCGCCCACTCCCCCATGTCCCACTATGACTGCGCCTTGACGGTGTGGCAAAACCGCAGCGGGAAGGCAAACAACCCACCTTGGGCCGCAGAAGATCCGCGCCTAGGCCGAGGCCAGGAGTGGCGAGCCCGGGCCTGCGGCGATGTCTCGTCGTGCACGCGTCATGGCAGGCCTTTTCTGCCACGTGACACGCGGGGAGGCGCGCGGTCAGCGCACAAGTTGGCCCACATTCTCGTTGACGAGGCCACGGCGCCCACCCAAGGCGGCGCGCATAAGCAGAGCCGGCTCCCAGCTGCCGGCTCCTCAAGGTAGGAAGCTGACCGAGCTTCTCGTCCCCCTTGCCGACCTCGAAGCGCGACCAGCTTCGGGGACTACTGTCGGGGTAAATGACCACGGGTAGCCTAGCCGGCTCCCCCTGGCACTTCAGAAAAAATTACGAGCCGATCCGGCCTCCAAGGATCCAAGACATGGGGCCGCCTTCCCCCTGCCGGCTGCCTCACAGGCCGACTGTCGGAAGGCGTCCTGGCCTCAACCCTCATGAAGAAAGCCGCGGGAGGGCTGGCTCCGAGAAGCCGGCCACGGGAAGGCCGACTCCAAGAAGCCGTCTCCCACGACGCGGTCAAGATCGTACCCTCGAAGTCCGCGTCCATGTAACGGCAATGGGACGGAGCGTGGCTACAGTAAAGCCTGCCACCCCCGAAACCCGGAGCACGCCTGGCACAGTGCGCCGTACGGGGTAGCCCTGACCCGTCCGGCGCGGCACTGTTGCCATGATAACTATGACGCCATCCACGGCGGGCTGTCGGCGCGGTCCACGGGCGGTGGGCCCCCTTGGGCAGAGAGACACCCGAAGGCGGCCAGGCCTCCTCCAGTCGGCAGAACACATGGCCGGTTTCTCCAAGCCAGCTTGCCCCCTCAATCGAAGGAGGCACTCCATTAAGGAGACAAGACAACGTGAGGCTATAGCGATCGCCCGCCAGGCGGTGGCGTTGTAGCCACGCTTACCTCGATAAAGCCCTCATCATCAGGATTAAGGAAATAGTAATCAGCCGCCGATAGGGCCCTAGGCAGTAGGGCCTGCCTGTCGACCAAGAGGCTGGCAGCCGGCGGGGCCCACCAGCCGGCGGGCCCCAGCAGCCGGCGCAGAAGCCGGTGAGCGTAGACACTGACGGCTGGGACCCGCGCCCAGCCAGATTACCATTGTACCCCCGGGGGGTAGGCCTATATAAACCCCCCGGGGCACCCATGCAAAGGGTTGATCTCATCTGAGTTTAGACACCACATAGAGAGAAGAGTAGAGCTAGCCTTGCCCTTCTTCTTCCTCTCGCCAAACAGCTCAAGGAGCATCTTGTAGCTACTTGTTCATCGAGTGATCATGCGGAGACCCCGCAGAGCAGCAGTAGGGGTGTTATCTCCACGGAGAGCCCCGAAGCTGGGTAAGATCCGCCGGCGTGCATGTCTTCGCCTCATCCCGCTTCCAGGCACCGGCGACGTCTTACTCGCTCCCACAAAGATAGGCCACCCGTTGGCATATGTCGCACCAACCACCCGACACTTCCTTCCACTGCTTCAGGTCATCATTATGAAGTCGCCATCCTTTCCTGGGGGTTCCTTCGCACTTACGAATAGGTAACGGGGCAGATCGGCAACGACAGAAGGCTATAAGGATAATAATCTGGGATTATCCCATGAATGAGCATATGAGTACCTCTCGAGTAGAACAATTAAAACACATCGAGAGTAAAGTTCAAAGGTACAATAAGAAGTTTCAAGCAGCCAGGCAATCGTTCAATGCCTAGTCAGAAGGTGAAAGGGTTTCAAAGCAACGGGAATAAGTATTGTGTTTCATACCAAAAGTGATGATCTCTGGAAGGTGGCTCGTGAATTACATACGAAGCCAAGCATGAGGAATAACTTTGGAAATAGGGGGTGTACAGGAGAGTCAGGTTTCGATCCTATGGAACTGTGGGTTATGGGCCCACCATGTGGATTAAGAGTAGGAAGGACGGTGACGTCTTGCACGACCATGTAAGCATGGGAAGTCAGAGGATAGTCTGTCGATTATTTCGGTCAACACAGCGGTACCAAGGGCGTGGGATGAAGAGAACCATTTTCCTGCTCGTTGAACGAGGCGGACCAATAGGCAAAGTTCTCGTCCATCGGTGGCTACCAAAATGTCATCAACGATAGTAACAAGGCCTTGCTGACAGAATTGTACACCAAGGTGTTTTCATAAGCAAGAGAATATTACCGCATAGATCATATAGATCACAAGAAAGGTTAAACCAAACAATGGAAAAGAAAACATGTTTATCAGATTAAACAGATCAATGGAAAGGAAAATGTGTCTACACACATATTTCAAGGTATATCCTTCGGAAGGACGAGCAGAGCATGATATCCATGACAGGATATAATGTAGTAAACTCTTTAGGTAGGGGAGAGAATTTTCATGACATTACCCATACAGCGGTGTTTGGATAATCGAGCAAGAAACATTTAGTATTGGGCTTCAAATCTTTTTGTTGAAAATCGGAGTACTATGGACATGCTTCGGGATAGCACTGACATGGTTTGCAAGCAAAGGTCAGACTTTGTATTCACAAAGGATCCATCAGGAACATCTTATAGAATAAGTCTTACAATTTCCTTATGGAAGAATGGTTAACCTTGCTATAAAGGATACTAAAGCAATCGGTCCTCCGGCCAGGTGTGCTAGGCATGACATCACCTTACCGGGTCATAAAGGACAAATGTTATGACTCTTGGAAATATGTTCAAACCATCACATCTGACTGAGGTTCAGATCCGATGGGCGTTAGGATACCTCAGACTCAGGATGCGTGAGAAGAAAAGGTGTAACACGATTAACATGATGACATTATAAGATTCTCGGGCAATGAACTATGGAAGCGAGTTCCAAAACAAGATTTCATCGGTAAACCAAGGAGAGGATGAGGAGGTGGCTGATGAACTCAGCGACAACTCATTGAGATTTCCAAAATGATGGATTTCCACAATTATGTGAACAAGGAAATAACATTTGTCAGATCAAATGGTATAAGAAGATATGCTCAAGGAAAACATACCCACTTTAAACATTGGTTGAAAGTTGCACCCGAAATATGGGCTTAGGGTGCATGATCAAGTCAGAATGGTGATCCAATAACCAATATCCTAAGAACGAACGGTTGACCATTAACTTGAAAGCAATAGGGTCGCTAGAAGTTTTGAATTCACACATCATAGTTCAATTGTCGGTTTCCCGGTTAGAAACATCACGGGAACCAAGGAATGAACGGAGATGGCAGGAAGTATCACTTGTACCAAGAATTTTTAAGACGTGGAGCAATCCCCACAACATCCTTGTCAAAAAAGACAGTAATACTTCAAGGCAGAACACAACACTAGCTGGAGAGCAAGTTGTATTCATAATGTGGACAAGTTCGCGATGAAAGGAAGTCAAGGGCGTTGTTGATGATAATAAAATCATCGAGGGCAAGGAGGGTATTTCTCATCATGAACACAATTGACATCTCGGAAGAAGTCAAAGTGTTGAAGGTGATCCGACACATTTGCCGGGAGGTTTCAAGAGGATGCAATCAAACAACAACGGCAACAAGCAAGGAAATGACGAAGTGGCGAGTTATAGGATCAATATATAAGATGCAACCTCGGGACCAAAGTTGCCTTTCAAGACAAGCAACATGATGTTGAAAGCTCGACGTAAGTCATGCTCACACACTAAAGAATTCATGCCCCAGAGAAGGACGCGGTAGCATAATCAAAAGTAGAAAGACTAGGATGCATCCGATAGTCTAGGAATGACCAGATTGGGTTCAGAACTTCCTAGTAAAAATACTAGGGGTATTAGATTTGTAGTGCAGAATAATTTCACTAGTCGGTGCCCTCGGTTGACAACAACCCAAAACCCGTAGAGTGATTATGGCAAGGAAAGACATTACTTCAACAAAGTTAGTAAGATGTGGTGCGATGGCAAGGTATCTCCGAGATACCAGGGGGTAATACTCGAAGGTAGAACATGATAGAAGTAGAACCGGGTCATTGACCTATGACAGTAGATACTTCAACCTTGCCAAAAATAGACGAGGCACTGGAATGAATTTCCATCAGATATATCAGATCGGGACAGCATGGTCGGAACCATAACTGTAAGGAATCAATTTCAAAAATACCGAAAGAATCATACAGTTGGATAATCATTTTGCAAGAAGCTTCCGAGATGGTCTACATCATTTTCACGGGCATGAACACAAAGTTCAAGGTTGACTCCCACTTCTTTAATGCATAACATTTCATTCACCTGTCGCTTTGATAAAACTGTAGTGTTGGAATTTATCTGGTAGAACACCGGGAGAGTATGACTTGTGAAAACTTTCGGGTTCTCACGGATTAGGGGAAGACATAGCTTCAACCCATCGGGCATCTTTGTAACATATACCACAAGTTTCAAAAGTAAATACACAAGCTCGAAAGCAGAGCATGGTTGGCCAAGCAGAGGATACAATTTTACCAAAGGCATTATGTACCAGGGGGAGGACTCGCAAGGTGATTGAATATGAAGGACACTGTCGGATAACAATCCAACAATGGATCGGGCGATCCGCAACGAAGCTGACGTGAGTATCGGTACTCTCAGAGGAATAAAGAATGCAGAGGCACCTGATTAGTGTGATGCTTAAATAGAAGAAATTATGGTTTCCTAAACGAAGGATGAGAAGCAGACGCTCTGATCAAGGATGGATAAGTTGAAAACACTTAGTTGGGCAATCAATAAAGGTTCAAATTGCCGAGAACCAACTCATATCCGGAATGATGCCTGAGCCGAAAAGATAATTTTAAAAAGGATAACCTGATGACTGCGTGCCTATGCACACATTGGATCAATAGGCTCAAAATGACTAAGACAAGGGATGTTAACGAGAACTAGTAGTCATATGGAGTTAACCATAATGCAAGTAGGCAAGAGTTTCAAGAGTAACAGGCTGCAGAGGATTTTCGAAAGATCGAAAAGTATTCCGAAGAATTATGTGAGACACATAAACAATTGAGAAGAACGGATCCTCGATAATTGTGAGGAAAAACCCGTAAGGGTTTTCATGCGAAATAAAACTGCAAGACAGTAAACTCAAAGGATTCTTGGGACAACGACGAATATTTCGAGGCATCTTGTAACAACAAGAGCGATGAGGAATGATCAAGAAAATGACAAGTGCATACAGATACCCATAGGGATATATCAGTGACAGTGGAATGCAAAGGCGATGAACACAAGGGTCTCGGGAAATTATCGAGGGATATCCTCAGAATCTTCTGACAAAGCAGTTGATCTTCCAGAATGAGGGCTCTTCGGGAGAAATAGTTATGAGAACCTAGAGTTAGAGTTAGCAAAATCATTTACCCCGAATAGAAGAGAGATCAGGGTCCCAGAGTATAGACGAGGAATAAAAGATCCTAATACCACCCAATGGCGACGTGGGCCCATGGGCTGCACAGCCATGTTAGTTAAAACTTTTTCAATGACTAGACTCAACTTCGGCCAAGGAGTGTGGAAGGGGGATTCCTACAGGCCGTCGGCTCTGATAACAACTTGTGACGCCCCCGATTCAATCATACACTAATCATGCACGCAAATGTGTACGATCAAGATCAGGGACTCACGGGAAGATATCACAACACAACTCTACAAATAAAATAAGTCATACAAGCATCATAATACAAGCCAGGGGCCTCGAGGGCTCGAATACAAGTGCTCGATCATAGACGAGTCAGCGGAAGCAACAAAATCTGAGTACAGACATAAGTTAAACAAGTTGCCATAAGATGGCAAGCACAAACGGGGATACAGATCGAACGAGGCGCGGACCTCCTGCCTGGGATCCTCCTAACTACTCCTGGTCGTCGTCAGCTGGCTGCACGTAGTAGTAGGCACCTCCGGTGTAGAAGGAGTCGTCGTCAACGGAGGAGTCTGGATCCTGGGCTCCAACGTCTGGTCCCAGCAATCGAGTATAGAAAGGGGAAAAGGGGGAACAAGGCAACCGTGAGTACTCATCCAAAGTACTCGCAAGCAAGGAGCTACACTACATATGCATGGATATATGTGTAAAGGGCCATATCAGTGGACTGAACTGCAGAATGCCAAAATAAGAGAGGGATAGCTAATCCTGTCGAAGACTACGCTTCTGGCAGCCTCCGTCTTGCAGCATGTAGAAGAGAGTAGACTGAAGTCCTCCAAGTAGCATCGCATAGCATAATCCTACTCGGCGATCCCCTCCTTGTTGCCCTGTTAGAGAGCGATCACCGGGTTATGTCTGGCACTTGAAAGGGTGTGTTTTATTAAGTATCCGGTTCTAGTTGTCATAAGGTCAAGTTACAACTCTGGGTCGTCCTTTTACCGAGGGACACGGCTATTCGAATAGATAAACTTCCCTGCAGGGGTGCACCACATAACCCAACACGCTTGATCCCATTTGGCCGGACACACTTTTCTGGGTCATGCCCGGCCGCGGAAGATCAACACGTCGCAGCCCCACCTAGGCACAATAGAGCGGTCAGCATGCCGGTCTAAATCCTATGCGCGCAGGGGTCTGGGCCCACCGCCCATTGCACACCTGCACGTTGCATACGCGGCCGAAGAGCAGACCTAGCAACCTCCATTACAAAGGAAGTCACGTTACGCGGTCCAACCCGGCGCGCGCCGCTTAGTCGCTGACGTCACGAAGGCTTCGGCTGATACCACGACGCCGAGTGCCCATATCTTTCCCACGTAGTTGGTTAGTGCGTATAGACCAAATGGACAGACTCAGATCAAATACCCAGATCTCGTTAAGCGTGTTAAGTATCCGCGAACGCCGACCAGGGCCAGGCCACCTATCTCCTAGGTGGTCTCAACCTGCCCTGTCACTCCGCTACAAAGTAACAGTCGGGGGCCGTCGGGAACCCAGGCCCACCTCTACCGGGATGGAGCCACCTGCCCCTTCAGCCCCCATCTCCGAACAGTATCACAGGTAATGTAACAGTGTAAAGTATATAGTATATGCCCGTGATCACCTCCCGAAGTGATCACGGCCCAGTAGTATAGCATGGCAGACGGACAAGAGTGTAGGGCCATTGATGGAACACTAGCATCCTATACTAAGCAGTAGGATAGCAGGTAAAGGTAACAACAGTAGTAGCAAGGACAGGCTATGCAGCAGTATAGGATTAACTGAAAGCGATAACATGCTACACTACTCTAATGCAAGCAGTATAGAGAAGAATAGGCGATATCTGGTGGTCAAGGGGGGGCTTGCCTGGTTGCTTAGACAAGGAGGGTCGTCGTCGACGTAGTTGATCACAGGGGCATCAGCGGCAGTCTCGGGGTCTACCAGAAAAGTAACGGAGGGGGAACACAATAAATATCAAAGCAATCAAAGCATAACATGATAAACGTGGTGCTAGAGGTGATCTAACACAGGGATAGGTGATACCGGCGAAGGGGAGAAACATCCGGGAAAGTATTCCAGGTGTTTCGCGTTTTCGGACAGATTAACCGGAGGGGGAAAGTTGCGTGTTCGCTATGATAGGGATGTGTGGCGGACGAACGGGTTGCGTATCCGGATTCATCTCGTCGTTCTGAGACACTTTCATGTTGAAAATAATTTAATCCGAGTTACGGATTAAAAGATATGATTTTCTAAAGATTTACTAATTTCTGGAATTTAATTAATTATTTAATTTAATTCGAAAATGGATTTATGATATCAGCATGATGTCATGCTGACGTAGCAGTCAACGGGGTTGACTGGGTCAAACTGACGCATGGGTCCTACTGTCATTGACTAAGACTAATTAAACAAGTTAATTAGTTTCAATAGTAATTAGGTCAACCTAACTAAGATTGATTAAGTTAATTAATTTGTTAACTAATTCGTTAATTAATTAATTAATATTTTATTATTTATTCATTTATTTTTTTAACTCCTTTTTTTATAAAACAGAGGCGTGGGGCCCCCTAGTCAGTGGCTATGGGGGAGGCTAACGGGTGCTGGGCATTCGGGTGCGGGCGTGCGCCCGAGCGGGCGCCGCGGGGCCGAGCCGAGCAAGCGGTGGCCGGAGTGGCCAGGTAGCACGCGGGGAGGGGATGCGAAGTGGGGGGAGGCCAGCGAGTGGCAGGGGCGGGAGGCCGTGAGAGGCAGGATGCGCCCGCGAGCAGAGCGAAGCGGGACGGCGGACGGCGCGGTGAGTGCAGCGCGCACGCGTGTGGCCGGCCGCGGACGACGTTGGCGGGGCAGCGGGGCTCGTGCAGGCGCAGGGGTGGCGCAAGCCGACGGGCGCGCACGGCGGGGCGACCGGTGCGGGTGGAGCGCACACGGGGGAAGGCGTGCACCAGCGGCGCCGCGCGAGCGGGGCGGGTCTACGGCAGGCTGGCCAGGGAGCGGTCGCGCGGGAGCGCGGTCGCGCACCCACTGGGCGCGGCGGGGGAACGGGGCTGGCGATAGAGAGGGGAAGGGAGGGAGCTCACGGCGATGCGTAGGGACTAGGCAGCGAGTGTCGGGGCGGAGGACGGAGACGACGACGTTGACGGGGACGACGGCGGCAATGGCGTCCGACGAGGAGTCGAGGAGGAGGACGACGTCGCGGGAGGGAGAAGAGGTCGGGGCGGCACGGCAACAATCAAAGCAGGAGCCGTGGGGCGTGCAGGCGGTGTCGAGGCGGCTCAGGGGTCGAGCCCTCGATCTCGATCCAGATCGAGGGGGGAGTGGGCGATGTGGGGGGGATGTGCGGTCTGGGTGGGGGTTAGGGTTACGGGGTGTGGGGATGACCTATAGGCCAGGGGGTGGCCGGTGTAACGCCCCAGATGTAACTTGCCATATTTGTAATCCAACTCTTGCCATTTCCGGCTATGTGTTATGATATTCCCTCCGTGGTTGGGTTCCCTCCGTTTTGCATTTTGGTCATGTCATGCATTTCATATCATGTCATCATGTGCATCGCATTCGCATACGTGTTCGTCTCTTAAATCCGAGCATCTTTCCCGTTGTCCGTTTTGCAATCCGGCGCTCCTATGACTCCCGGGGTCCCCTTTTAAATTTCTTCGTGAGCGGGTATTAAACATTCTCGGAATGGACCGAGGTTTGACATGTGGCCTTGGTATAGCACCGGTAGACCGCCTGTCAAGTTTCGGGTCAATCAGAGTTCGTTTGGTACTCCAACGGTTAACCGGGTAACCGTGAAGGCCTCGTGTGTGTTGCAGCCCAACACCCCTTTAAAACAGCCCGATAACCCATCTAAGACACGCCCATGTCCTCCGCCGTTCGATCGCGATCGCGTGGCCGAAAACCGCTCTCCATTTGGAGCTCCCTAGCTCCTCCTAGCTATAAAAACGCCTCCCCCTCCTCAAATCACGGGCAAAACCACCCCAAACCCTAGTCCATTTCTTCCCCCGCGCCGCCGGACGAAATCCCGCAGGCCGGACGTGTCCGGGTCGCCCCGCCGCCGCCACGTGGCGCCTTCTGGTTCGCCGCCGTCCCGCGCCCACATCGCCAGACCCGCGGGCCCGCCGGGCCCGTCCGCGGTCCCCCCGGCCCAGGCTGCCGCCGCCGCCGCCCCGCGGGCGCCCACCCGCGTGCGCCTCTCCCCGCGCCGGCGCACCTCCGCGCCGCCCGCCGCCGCAGTCGCCGGCCGCGCGCCGGAGCCCGCCTCGCCCCGCTGCCGCCGCCGCCTCCGCCCGCTCCTCGCCGCACCGCGCCACCGCGCCGCCCCCGCGCCGTCCCCGCGCGCCGCCGCACCCGTCGCCGGCGCCGGATCCGCCAGATCCGGCCGGCCCTCGCCTCGCCGCCGCCTCCCTCGCCCTCTCCGGCGAGCTCCGGTCCCGCCTCGGCTTCCGCGCGACGAACCCTAGATCTGAAATCGGAGGTCGAATATTTCTAAGTCCCTTGCATTTTGCATTATCTTCACATGTTCCCAGTGCCATAACTTTGCATCTGTAGCTCCGTTTCGCACGTATAATATGTCAAATTGTTAGTCCCGAAGAGTAAATCATTTTGTTCCATTGAATCATTTTCATTTGAAGTCATCTTGATTCCCGAAATGCTGTTAGAAGAGGGCTAGTTGATGTTAGTGGCTGGATCTTATCTGAACTTGCACTTTTGTCATTTTTGCCATGGTTGATGTGTACCTCCTATGAAGTTGAGTCCTACATGAGTTTTGTAATATGCCATGTTACCTTTCCAGATAATTTTTCCATGTATTTTTGTGATATATGTGGTGACTAGCACAAGCATGCAAACAAGGTCACTTGATGTTGCTGATTTCAGAGACTTAGCGATTTCACTAAGTCCCTGACTGCTGTTATTTTTATGCCATGTGTTCATGTTGTTTACGAGAGATCTATGCATAAATTGAGCATGATCAGTAAGGGAGTTTCGAACTTGAGTATTTGCTGTATCCATCCGTGCCTTTGTTTGCCATTATGGAGTGCCATAGCTTGAGTCAATCGAGCTCTACTTTTGCTTCAAAATGTTGCTGGCAGATTGTTTACGTGTTATTCGATTTTGCCAAGCTTGGTGTAGTTGATCCTTGCATGATGTGATGTTATTCTTGCCATTTCTTGTTACTATGCCATGTCTTATTGATGTGTGTATGCTTAGTTTATCATGCAATGCTCTGTAGTGAGTGCATCGAGCTCACGAACATGCCTAGTCGTTATCTGTTTTTGACATGTCCAGTTTTCTGCTAAGTCTGTAACCTGTAACGAAACTTGCTTATTTGACATGGGTGTAATCATATTTTTCTGGTCCTTTTTGGCTTATGGTCATTAAGAGACTTTTGTCAAGTGCTTTGAGTAGATTCATGCCATGCCTTACTTTGCTATGTTATGAACCTGTAGCATGTTGTTTCATTGCTCTGAACATGCCATCCTGATGTTAGTTTCTGCTTGTTGATATTTTCACTAAGTCTGAGAACTTGTTATCGTTTGCACTTTTGCCATGCTTGTTTGGACCTGTTATGATGAGAATTAGCCGTAGCTCAGTGTTCATCTTTTATCAAGCATCTTGAGTAGTTTACTGTCATATGCTTTGTTGCCATGTTTGGGTGCAGTAGCTTAATTATTTGTTGCTTGCTAAGTAGCATCATGCTGTTAATGGCAGTTTCGTGTCATTCTTGCATTGCTCGTCATTTGCAAACCGTGCATCTGATTCCGGTGTACTTTATATCGATTTCAACCGAAATCACCTCATCTATCCAGTGGCATACTTGGTTTGCCAAGATTATGCCCTGTTCATACTTGTCCTTCCGGAGCATGCATACGCATTGCATATCACCTCTCGCATATCATGCCATGTTTTGCATCATATTGCTTGCGCATTGCATCGTGGTTGATTTTGGTTCCTTTGCTTGTTCTCTTGTCTTGGGTAGAGCCGGGAGACGAGTACGTGAACGAGGATTCCGTTGAGAACGCTTTCGAGGACCAAGCTTTCGACAACTCTGAGGCTCTTGCAGGCAAGATGACCATACCCTCGAAATCACTTCTATCTTTGCTTGCTAGATTGCTCGCTCTTTTGCTATGCCCATGCTGCGATACCTATCACTTGCTATATCATGCCTCCTATATTGCCTTGTCAGCCCCTAACCATCCATGTCCTAGCAAACCGTTGTTTGGCTATGTTACTGCTTTGCTCAGCCCCTCTTATAGCGTTGTTAGTTGCAGGTGAAGATGAAGCTTGTTCCTTGTTGGAACATGGAGATGTTGTTCCTTGTTTGGAACATGTTTACTTGTTGGGATATCACAATATATCTTATTTAATTAATGCTTCTATATACTTGGTAAAGGGTGGAAGGCTCGGCCTTATGCCTGGTGTTTTGTTCCACTCTTGCCACCCTAGTTTCCGTCATACCGGTGTTATGTTCCCGGAGTTTGCGTTCCTTACATGGTTGGGTGATTTATGGGACCCCCTTGACAGTTCACCTTGAATAAGACTTTTCTAGCAAGGCCCAACATTGGTTTTACCATTTGCCACCTAAGCCTTTTTCCCTTGGGTTCTGCAGACTCAAGGGTCATCTTTATTTTAACCCCCCCGGGCCAGTTCTCCTTCGATTGCTGGTCCAACCTAGAGCACCGTGCGGGACCGTCCCTTGGCAACTTGGGTTATGTTGGTACCTGTACGCTTCGCTTATCCGGATGTGCCCTGAGACCGAGATATGTGCAGCTCCTATCAGGATTTGTCGGCACAATCGGGCGGCTTTGCTGGACTTGTTTTGTTGCTGCCGAAATGTCTTGTTGTCCGGGATTCCGAGATTGATCGGGTCTTCCCGGTAGAAGGAATATCCTTCGTTGACCGTGAGAGCTTATCATGGGCTAAGTTGGGACACCCCTGCAGGGTATTATCTTTCGAAAGCCGTGCCCGCGGTTATGAGGCAGATGGGAATTTGTTGATGTCCGGTTGTAGAAAACCCGAAGTTGACCTTAACTAAAACACATCAACCGCGTGTGTAACCGTGATGGTCTCTTCTCGGCGGGGTCCGGGAAGTGAACACGGTTGTTGGAGTTATGCTTGACGTAGGTTGTTTCAGGATCACTTCTTGATCACTTCTAGTTTCTCGACCGTGCTTTGCCTTCTCTTCTCGCTCTCTTTTGCGCTGTAGCCACCATATGCTAGTCGCTTGCTGCAGCTCCACCTCACAAACCCCTTTCCCACCTTTAAGCTTAAATAGTCTTGATCTCGCGGGTGTGAGATTGCTGAGTCCCCATGACTCACAGATATTATCACCACAGTTGCAGGTACCAACGATGCCAGTGCAGATGACGCGACCGAGCTCACTTGGGAGTTCGACGAGGAACGTGGCCGTTACTATGTTTCTTTTCCAGATGATCAGTAGTGGAGCCCAGTTGGGTGATCCGGGGATCTGTTTAGCATTTGGGGTAGTCTTCTTTCATTTTGGTACCGTAGCCGGACCTTGAGTGTAATCTGTATGATGGATGTTATTTATGTACTTGTGTGAAGTGGCGATTGTAAGCCAACTATGTATCTTTCCCCTTTATTTATTACATGGATTGTGTGAAGATTACCTCACTTGCGACATTGCTTTAAATGCGGTTATGCCTCTAAGTCGTGCCTCGACACGTGGGAGATATAGCCGCATCGAGGGCGTTATAGCCGGCTAGGCCATGTCCTGCTGGGCCTAAGCCCAGTGGGAGGGGGTTTCCTTCTCTCATTTTGTTTTCTGCTAGTTTTGTTTTCTTTCTTTTATTTATTTTAATTTTCTGTTTTATTTCATTTTAATATATTTAGACATTTTCTAAAAGGGTGTTTGTTGCACAATAATTACCTAGGCATTTAACTGCACACTCCAAACATTTTAGTTTAATATTTTGAAAACTTTTATCGTTTAACTTGAATTTGAATTTTGAATTTGAACGGGGTCGAATCATCGCGAGATTAACAACGGTAATCCTGGTGATGTGGCATTGTTAGCAGAGATTATTGTAGCTTAAATATCCGGGCGTCACAACTGCGAGGCTCGGGCCTGAGCTCCGCCCAAAATGCAGGAGATAGCACGTGACTTCTAGAAGCCCCGGCCCCCTCGTCTTGATGGTGGTCATCATTCCTTCTTGGCGGTGGCGGTAGTGGGGGAAGACTGGCGTTGCCCTGAGGATGATCCTTGTGAGGCTGGTCCTTCCAGGCGCCCTCGCGAGGCTCATCCTGCCAGCGATCCTCACGAGGCCGGTCGCGCCACTCCTGGCGCGGGCCATGGTCATCCCAGCGTCCGCCACCACGTCCTCCTCCTCGGCCGTAGCCCCGGTCATTGCGCTCGGGGCGTCGAACGAAGCGTCCTACTCGAATGGTTGTGAGCTCTTGACAGTCGCTGGTGTTGTGGGTATGCCGGTTATGGAAGGCGAGAACGGCCGACTGCTCTTGGATGACTCGGGCTGGTCTCTGATGCTCTTGGTGTCCGGCTTCGCCGCGAGCATGGCTGCTCCCTTGCGCTTCACGTCCTTGGCCTAGGCTTTCTTGTCCTCCGGGTCCGCAGCCGGGAGCTCAAGGAGGGAGACGCGCCCCTCCTCAGCTCTTGCGCACTTGGTCGCCAGGTTGAAGAGCTCCAGGGACGTGCATAGCTCCTCGTGGATGGCGAGCTCCTCCTTCATCTTGACGTCTCGGACGCCATCAGAGAACGTGGAGATGATGGCCTCGTTCGTCACCTTGGAGATCTTGAGACGAACGTTGTTGAAGCGCTGGATGTACTTCTGGAGGGTCTCTCCTGGTTGTTGCTTAATGCGACGCAGGTCACCCGCGGCCGATGGGCGGTCGCGAGTGCCCTGGAAGTTGGCGATGAAGCGGTCGCGCATCTCGTCCCAGGAGGAGATCGAGCCTGGAGGTAGGTTTAGGAGCCACGAACGAGCACCGTCTTTGAGCGCCATGGGGAACTAGTTTGCCATGACTTTCTTGTCGCCGTTGGCCGCCTCGATGCTCAGCTCGTAGAGCTGCAGGAACTCTGCGGGGTCAGGGGTGCCGTCGTAGCGAGGAGGCAGATCTAGCTTGAACTTGCCCGACCAGGCGACACTACGCAGCTCGGGGCTGAAGGCGCGGGAGCCAGCCGTGGTCACCGGGGCCCGCCTTAGAGGTGGAGCTTGGTCTTGGCGCCCGCGCGCCGCTGTGGCAAGGCAAATGATCCTGGCATGGCGGTGCGAGGAGTGACGGAGCATTCTTTTGCGGTCGAGGGACTTCTTGACAGCTTCTTTCTTCACGCGCGGGCGCCGGACACGGTGGGTCGCGCTGTGGAGCCGCGCGCCTTCGCTCCAGGGCACCGTCTTGGTGCAGAGGTGGTGGAGGTGCTCCGTGAGCTACGTCGCCCATAGCTGGCGGAGGGCGAGGCAGAGAGAGGGACGATGCAGGGGAGCCCCTTGCGGCGCGGACAAGCTCGGCGATGCGGTCGAGCCAGTCCTCGTAGAGGTAGTCGACTAGGCAGTAGCGCAGGAGCTCGTGCGCCATGAGGAGCGCGGCCCGTGCGTTCGTGGGAGCGCGACGAGCATGAGACGACGAACCAGCGGGAGTTAGCGACGGAGTGGCGATGCGGCCGTCCTGTCGCACCGAGGGGTGCAACAAGGACGCTTGCTGCTCGTTCCCCACTGGGCCGATGGCGGCGTTTGAGGCATGCGACGGAGAATGACGGGTGACCGGCCGACAGGGGCTGTCTGGGCAACGCGGGTGGCGAGGGCAGCTCGACGCTCGGCGCGGGCGCGGCGTGCATCTGCCATGGAGACGATGGAGCGACATGACGCGGAGGGACGGAAGGGAAGCTTCGGCGCACCCCTACCTAGCGCGCCAAATGTCGGATCACGGGTTCCGGCAAAACCCTTAAGGTTCGAACTCTTGGGTGCGTGCGAAGTTCTCCCCCGATTGATCCACGTCCTAGCTTGCTAAGATCTCAAGGGTAATCTCAACGAACTCACAACGCAAGAGACACAAGATTTATACTGGTTCGGACCACCATTGTGGTGTAATAGCCTACTCTAGTGTGGTGGTGGTGGTGGATTGCCTCTTGGGCTGATGATGAACAGTACAAGGGGAAGAACAACCTCCTGAGGTTGAGGTGTTCTTGTGCTTGGTGTGTGCCTAGGGATCAGCTAAAGATCAGATGCCTGAGGCTCAGTTGTCTCTTGATGAGTTGCCCCCTACAGTGGTGGCTAGTCCTACTTATATAGGCCCTGGTCCTCTTCCCAAATATTGAGCGGGAAGGGAGACAACAACGGCCAATTTGAAAGGGGACATCTAGTACAGCTTATCCTAACAAAAGCGGTCTTCGCCTGCAAAAGGCTCTGGTGGTGACGCCGCCTTGTGCTCCATGGTGACCTCCGTCTTGCCGTCCTGCTGGTCTTGGTCTCGTTGCACCGATATGAAAACCTTTGCTTGACGCCTCGGTACTCCGCGCCTGCGCTTGCCTCATTAGCACTGTCGGATTTCGGGTTCCGGCAGACCCTTAAGGTTCGAACTCTGGGGTGCGCGCGGAGATTATGCCCTCTACCTCTCCGTCTCGCAAAGATCTAACTACCGGAAGAACAACACAAGAGACACAGGGTTTATACTAGTTCGGGCCACCATTGTGGTGTAATACCCTACTCTAGTTTGTGGTGGGTGGATTGCCTCTTGGGCTGATGATGATGAACGATACAAAGAAGAACAGCCTCGCGAGGGCCTGTTCTTAGCTGGGACGATGAACCGCTAGGGGAGTTCAGCCGCCCTTCTCTCTCTCTCTCTGTGTCCGTGTTCCCTCTAACCTGGGGGTGGCTAGTCCTATTTATAGGCAAAGGCCCTGGGCCTCTTCCCAAATATTGAGCGGGAAGGGCGCCAACAATTGGCCAATTTGAAGGGGAACATCTGGTACACTTATCCTGACTAAAGTTGGTCCTCGCCTGCCAAAGGCCCTGTGGTGACGCCGTTCCGGGCTCCACGATGACCTCCTTCCCACCGTTGGACTGGTCTTGGTCTCGTTGCACCGAAATAGATGCCTTTGCTTGATCCTCTCGCCTGCGCTTGCCCCGTTTGCACCAAAGAGGAAAGGGAGACACTGCGCGGGCTGGCACCCGCCTGGCACCCTTGGTCGTCATGGCTTGCGTCATGGGCACCTCGTGAGGTACCCCGCATTGATCTCTCCGCCTCCTCGTGAGCCAGCCTGACGTGACCGTGCCTGAGGAAGCGCCGTGTCGTCCGTCCTGCGAGGCTTGGCCCCTCGCGAGGGTCTTGGGTCTCGTGTTGATGAAGATGGGCCGTGCTGGGGGCCCTTTCGAGCCACGCTGCAGGCCGCAGGCAGGCAAGTCTGGGCACCCCTGTTCCCAGAACGCCAACACTAGCCCCCGGGCCCAAGGCGCGCCTGGACTTGGCCGTGCTGAGAGGCGAAAGGGCAAGGGCGAAGCGCCGCGGGCCCTAACAGCCTGCGGCCTTGGGCGCCGCGTGGCGGTTGATTGGACGTGGGCGCCTACGCTCCCCCATGACGCCTCGATGATCGCGCGGATCGGACAAGTCCCTGCATGCAAATCGTGTCATGATTACCTGCGACCGTGGAGGCCGACGGTTGGCCTTCGCCGGTTATAAGTACGGCACTGCGTGTGCCCTTCCAGTCCATCTCCCTTTGCTTCTCCTTCTCCTCCATGGCTCCGTCGAGGAGGTTTTCAGCCACGGAGAAGGGGAAGGCCCACCAGGTCGAGCTTGCTTCTCCTCCACCCAAGCGCGGCCGTGGGCGCCCTCGAAAGCATCCTGTGGCTGCCTCGGCGGCGTCCTGCGGTCATGGAGACGGTTCCCAGTGCGGTGGCGGGCGAGCCACCAGGGCCGGGGGACACGCCTTGGCCGCGCGCTCCCCCAGGCCGCGCTTTCGCGCTGCGCAGGTGCTGCCAGAGTTCGTCATTTGGTCGGCGGAGCCGACTAGCACCCGACTCCAACTCCCTCGCTTCCTCCTTGGTGAGTTCCCGGCTGGCGCCCCGGGTGGCCTCTGGCTTCAGGCGGACGGCTGCTGCAGCCGGTCCTCATGGGCTACGCTGGAGGTCTCCGCACTGGGAGCTTGGCCTTAACTCGTGGCTGGCAGGCGTTTGCCCGTGCGCGCGGCCTGGGGCGCCGGTGCACCCTGCACTTTAGGTTCGATGGCGATGCCACCCTCTACGTGAGAGTGTTTGGGGAAGATGGCCGCCGAGAAGGGTGTTGCCCCCGAGGACGACGACCGCGGCCGGGGACCCAGCCCTGACGACGATGGAGGGGGCAGCGCCCGCGCGATTGGCGGCGCCCGAGGCTCCCCAAGCTTCATCAACTCTTCTTCAAGCGACTCCTCCAGTGGTGGCCGCAGTCAGCCCCCACGCCGTCGATCCTGGTTGGGAGGCGGCGGTTCGTCCGCCCATCATCGTGCCCCGGTGAGGCGCGAGAGGGAGTCCGCTTGAGCCCCGGAGGCATCCCGAGTCGCCTCCGCTGGCCGGTGTGAGGCAAGCCAGGCCGGGCTCATCCTTTCTTTCCCTTTTGTTTCGTGCGTAAGTGAAAACAACTGCATGGAGCCCCGCGGGGGCGTGTTGTGGGTTATTGCTGTCAACAATTACCTTGATTTCGTTTTCGCGCTTTTCAGCTGTGTGTCTGCACGTAGATAGCTCCTGGCCCCAGCCGTGGGGGGGGGGGCGACCGACCCAGGCCCAGTGTGTGTGTCGCTATGCCCGAGGGGCACGGACGGGAGGGGTGCTCCCGCAACGGACCCGGGTCGTGAAACTTTAGAACGATTAGAACAAGAGCCCTCACGAGGGTGCTTGGCTGCCCTCCCTCGCGAGGCCTTTCGTAAGAGGAATCAAAACGGGGGAGTAAAAATCGACGAAACATAAACCAACGATGGCAATAATTTCAATAAGATTTCAACTGCGAAAAAAGCAAGCCAACTGCGGAAAGCAAATGAAAAAGCCGCGTCCGGCACCTAATCTAGTCTTCGACGTCTTCTCACCAGCGCAGAGCTAAGTGCTGCCACTGGGCATGGGAGGGAGCCCCAGGGCCTGAGGCCGGCGCTCTTGAGACTCTGGGGCGTGTACAGCCCCACTCATTATTACATGAGAGTGTCATGGGCAGCGAGCTTCACAGGCGTTGGCCTTCTTCACAAGCTCTGGGCCTTTCTTCTTAGGGGTAATGAGCTTCAAAGGCACTTGCCTTCTTCACAGGCTCTGGGCCTTTCCAAAAAGGGATAATCTTCACAGGCGTTTGCCTTCTTCAAAGGCTCTGGGCCTTTTCCAAAAAGGGATAATCTTCACAGGCTCTAGGCCTTTTCCAAAAAGGGATAATCTTCACAGGCGTTTGCCTTCTTCACAGGCTCTGGGCCTTTTCCAAAAAGGGATAATCTTCACAGGCGTTTGCCTTCTTCACAGGCTCTGGGCCTTTTAGGGGTAGAACCTCCGGAGGTGCTGGATGTTCCACGCGTTCTGGATCGGCTCCCCCTCCTGAGTCTCCAAGCGCACGGAGCCTGGCCTGGAAACATGAACAACCTTGAACGGGCCCTCCCACATGGGAGAGAGCTTGTGCAGCCCTTCCCTGGAGAGAACCCGTCTGAGCACGAGGTCTCCTACCTCGAGGGTCCTGGGGCGGATGTTGCGGCAATGATATCGTCGTAGCGCCTGTTGGTACCTTGCCGCTCGCAGCGCGGCTTCTCGGCGGCGTTCCTCCCCCAGTACGAGGTCCATCCCCCGCATGGCGTCCTGCTGCGCCTCATCGAACGCTAGGACCCGCGCGGAGCGACGTCTGACCTCGTGAGGGAGGACTGCTTCGGCTCCATAGACCAGGAAGAACGGGGTCTCCCCAGTCGGCTTGGTCGCGGTTGTGCGGATGGACCACAACACAGACTGGAGCTCATCGTACCAACCTCGGCCGCAGGCCTCCAGCTTCTTCTTGAATGTCCTGGTCTTGAGGCCCCTCAGGACCTCCGCGTTAGCTTGTTCGGCCTCTCCGTTGCTTCGCGGGTGCGCCACCGAAGCGTAGCATATCTGCGTTCCAAGGTTAGCACAGTATGTTTTGAAGAGGTTACTGGTGGACTGCGAACCGTTGTCTGTGATGATGCGGTTCGGCACCCCGAACCGGCTCACGATGCCCCTGATGAACTTGACCGCGGAACCCGCGGGGATTGTGCGGATAACCTCCACTTCTGCCCACTTGGTGAATTTGTCAATGGCGACGTAGAGGGAGCGGTAACCCCTTGGCGCCCGAGGGAACAGGCCCAGAATGTCCAGCCCCCAGACTGCGAATGGCCACGAAAGGGGTATAGTCTGCAGGCCTCCCGCTGGCTGACGGATCTGTTTGGCGTGAAATTGGCAGGCTTCACAAGCCTTTACCAGTTCGACAGCGTCGTTGAGTGCGGTGGGCCAATAGAACCCACTGCGGAATGCCTTGCCAACGAGGGTCCTTGATGACGAGTGATGCCCACAGTCCCCGCCGTGTATGTCCTCCAGCAGCTCCTTTCCTTGCTCCCTGGAAATGCAGCGCAGGGATACATCGTTCGGCCGCTTTCGGTAGAGCTCTCCATCCCTGATGCAATATGCCGTTGCCTGCCGCGCCATACGCCTCCTTCTCCGGCAGGGCCCCTTGCGTTAAATAACTCCGGAGTTCTGTGATCCAGCACTCCTCTTGAGGTTCCATAGTCAGGAGCAGGCGTGCCCCTGAGGTAGGTGGCTAGGGGAGTTCCTCCCGAGGCTGAGCAGTGTTTGATAATGACGACTGGGCCGAGGGCTTGAAGAGCCGCTCTTCGAAGACGCCAGACTCCTGAGGTAACCGCCTGGACGCCCGTCCGGCGATGTCATCAGCCTCCTGATTGGTGCCACGGGGCACGTGCTTCAATTCCAACCCCCAGAACTGCTTTTCCATCCTGCGGACCTCCGCTAGATAGGCTTCCATGTGCTCATCCTTCGGCTCATACACCTTGTTGGAGAAGTTGACAAGGAGCTGCAAATCGCCCTTAACAGTGAGGCGCTTCACCCCCAGAGCCGCTGCGGCCTTCAACCCCGCTATCAGACCCTCATTCTCCGCTATGTTGTTGGAGACCTTTTCACCTTGCTGGAAACAGAGCTGTACGGCGTAGTAGAGCTTGTCCTGAGTGGGTGATATCAGCACCGCACCGGCCCCAGCGCCGTGCCTGGAGAACGCCCCATCGAAGTACATGACCCAGCCTTCCGGCGCCTCGCTCCCTGGGGAGAGGGACCGATCTTCCTTGTCCTTGAGGCCTGGTGCCTCCGTCCATTCCGCCACGAAATCCGCTAATGCTGCTCCCTTAATGACCCTGGGCGTGCTGAACTCGAGCTGAAACGCCTGCAGTTCTATGTTCCACTCGGCGAACCTTCCGGCTGAGTTAGGACTCCTGAGCACTCTTTCCAAGGGGTATGACGAGACGACTTTGATGGGGTGACCCTGGAAGTAGTGACGCAGCTTGCGCGAGGCCACCAGTAGCGCGAGGAGATGCTTCTAAGGCATGGGATACCATGCCCTCGCGTCCCGTAACACCGTGCTGACAAAGTAGACTGGGTGTTCAACAAGGCTGAGAGCATCAGTGTTCGTGGCGCCCTCCGAAGGAAACGGCGCCTCGCGAGGTGACATGGCCTCATGAGATGGATCATCCAGGCGAGTGGCCTCTCCTGCCTCCGGTGCACTCTTCGGCGGCTGATCTTCCTCAGCCGCGGTTACCTCCCCTGTGGGCCTTCCTTGTTCCCGCTTCGCCTTGTCTCGAGCTGTTGCCGTGGTTCTGATTTGGCGCTCCTCCCTAACCGCCACCAAGGCTGCGCTGGCAGAGTAGGGAGTGGCGGCGAGGTAGAGCAGCAAGGGCTCTCGAGGACGCGGAGCCACCATGACCGGGGGACTGGTCAGGTACCTCTTGAGATCCCGGAACGCCTTATCTGCCTCTTCAGTCCATTCAAAGGGCCCCTTCTTCTTCATTAGCTGGAAGAAAGGCAGCGCTCGCTCCCCTAGTTTGGAGATGAAGCGCCCTAGCGCGGTCACGCGTCCAGTGAGCTTATGCATTTCTCTGAGGGTCTTCGGCGGGCTCATGTCCTCGACTGCCTTGACCTTCTCTGGGTTAGCCTCGATGCCTCGATGGGAAATTAGAAAGCCCAAGAGCTTGCCTGAGGGGACCACGAACACGCACTTCTCCGGGTTGAGCCGCAGGTTCACTGCGTCGAGGCTCGCGAAGGTCTCCTCCAGGTCTTGTATCAGGGTCTTGGCCTCCCGAGATTTCACCACAATGTCGTCAACGTAAGCTTCGACATTCTTCCCGAGCTGCGGGCCCAAGGTGATGTGCATCAGCCACTGAAAGGTCGCCCCTGCGTTTCGCAGCCCAAACGGCATGCATGTATAGCAGTATATACCGCATGGGGTTAGGAAGGCGGTCTTCTCGACATCTTCTACCGCCATCTTAATCTGGTGATACCCAGAGAAGGCGTCCAGGAAGCATAGAAGATCGCACTCCACGGTGGAATCGACGATCTGGTTGATGCGGGGGAGCGGGAACGGATCTTGCGGGCATGCCTTGTTAAAGTTGGTGAAGTCGACACACATGCGTTCCTTTCCCCCCTTCTTGGGCACAACGACAGGGTTGGCCAACCAATCCGGGTATTGGACCTCGCGAATGACCCTAGCGGCTTCTAACTTGCGGGTTTCTTGGACGATGAAGGCCTGCTTCTCTGCGGACTGCCGCCTGGCCTTCTGCTTCACGGGGTGCACGTTTGGGCACACGTTGAGGTGATGCTCAATGACACTCCTGGGGATCCCTGCCAACTGATTAGGCTCCCAAGCGAATACTTTCTTATTTGCGCGCAGGAACCTGATCAGGGCCTCCTCCTGCTCAGGCTCGAGGTTGGCGCCTATGGTGAAAGTGGCACTGGAGGACCTGTCCTCGTCGACTGGTATCTGCTTGGTTTCTGCCTTGTCTTGGGTGAACAACTGCTTCTTCTTGGCGGGTGCAGCCCCCTTGGGCTCGGGGGTCCCTGTGTTGGTGGGCTGTGCTGATGCCGCCGTCTTGAAGGCGAGTTTGAGTACCCGCAGAGCGTCCCCGGTGTCCCCGTGCACGGTGAGGACACCGCTGCTCCCGGGCATCTTCATGAGGTTGTACGCCGGGTGCGTGGCGGCCATGAATTGGGCCAGCGCTGGGTTGCCGAGGATGGCGTTGTAAGGGAGGCCGATGGGGGCGATGTCAAAGTCGACCATCTCCGTGCGGAAGTTGTCATAGGTGCCGAAGGTTACTGGGAGCCGGATCTGTCCCAAGGAGCTGGACGATCCACCCCCAATGCCTGAGAAAGACCGACTGGGTTGCAGCCGCTCCCAGGGTATGCAGAGGAGATTGAAGGTCTCAACCGAAAGCATGCTGAGGCCCGCGCCGCCGTCGACGAGGGTTCTGGTGACGGCCACCTGGCAGATGGTGGGGGTGCACAACATGGGGAGCGCGCCCGAGCCAGCCAAGTTGGCGGGGTGGTCCTCCGAGCTGAAGGTCAGACCGACCTTGCGCGCCACCTGGTCTGAGGGAGCCCCCTGCCGTGCAGAAACGGCGCTGACCCGGCGGGCAAATGGCTTGACGTGGCGACTTGTGGGCGACGCCTGCGAGCCGGCCAGGAGGGCCGCGACGACCGGAGGTCCTGATGCAGCGGTGCGGTCATCTTGTCGCACAGGAAGATGCTGGGATGGCGCTTGCTGCTCGTTCCCCGCCGGGCTGGTGGCGGCGTTGATGGCGGGCGACGGGGAACGACGAGGACACCCACCGGCGGGGGCCGCCTGGGCGACGCGGGAAGCGATGGCGGTCCGGCGCTCGGCGCGGGCCCGATGAGCGTCAGACATGGACGCGACGGCCGGAGGAGAACGGAGCGGTGGAAGACAAATTCCGGCGCACCCCTACCTGGCGCGCCAAATGTCGGATTGCGGGTTCCGGCAGACCCTTAAGGTTCGAACTCTGGGGTGCGCGCGGAGATTATGCCCTCTACCTCTCCGTCTCGCAAAGATCTAACTACCGGAAGAACAACACAAGAGACACATGGTTTATACTAGTTCGGGCCACCATTGTGGTGTAATACCCTACTCTAGTTTGTGGTGGGTGGATTGCCTCTTGGGCTGATGATGATGAACGATACAAAGAAGAACAGCCTCGCGAGGGCCTGTTCTTAGCTAGGACGATGAACCGCTAGGGGAGTTCAGCCGCCCTTCTCTCTCTCTCTCTCTCTCTCTCTCTCTCTCTCTGTGTGTCCGTGTTCCCTCTACCCTGGGGGTGGCTAGTCCTATTTATAGGCAAAGGCTCTGGGCCTCTTCCCAAATATTAAGCGGGAAGGGCGCCAACAATTGGCCAATTTGAAGGGGAACATCTGGTACACTTATCCTGACTAAAGTTGGTCCTCGCCTGCCAAAGGCCCTGTGGTGACGCTATTCCGGGCTCCACGATGACCTTCTTCCCACCGTTGGACTGGTCTTGGTCTCGTTGCACCTAAATAGATACCTTTGCTTGATCCTCTCCCCTGCGCTTGCCCCCTTTGCACCAAAGAGGAAAGGGAGACACTGCGCGGGCTGGCATCCGCCTGGCACCCTTGGTCGTCATGGCTTGCGTCATGGGCACCTCGTGAGGTACCCCGCCTTGATCTCTCCGCCTCCTCGTGAGCCAGCCTGACGTGACCGTGCCTGAGGAAGCGCCGTGTCGTCCGCCCCGCGAGGCTTGGCCCCTCGCCAGGGTCTTGGGTCTCGTGTTGATGAAGATGGGCCGTGCTGGGGCCCCTTTTGAGCCACGCCGCAGGCAGGCAAGTCTGGGGACCCCCGTTCCCAGAACGCCGACAAGAACCAAAGGGGAAACAAGGACACTGCGCGCGCTGGCGCCCGCCTGATCTTGATCGTCATGGCTCACGTCACGAGAACCCCACGAGGTTCGCCTCGCCTTGATCTCTCCGCCCCTCGCGAGCCAACCTAGCGAGGCCGCTACTGAGGAGGTCTTGCGTCGCCCGCCTCGCGAGGCCTTGCCCCTCGCGAGGGTCTTGAATGCTTGTTGATGAAGATGGGTCGTACAGGCCCACGCGCAGAGCCACGCTGTGGGCCACAGGCAGGCAAGTCTGGGGATCCCCGTTCCCAGAACGCCGACAGCCTTACTGGAAGAGTTTTATTCAAAGTGAAACATCGAGAGGTTCCCATACCCCTCATCGTGTTAGGGACGCAAAAAATCAAGGAACATAACACCGGTATGACAGAAACTAGGGTGGCAAGAGTGGAACAAAACACCAGGCATAAGCTAAATAAGAGAAATTGTGATATCCCAAGATATCCATAACATCCATGTCCCAACATGGAATAACCTACAACTGCACCTGCAACTAGCAACGCTATAAGAGGGGCTGAGCAAAGCGGTAAAATAGCTGACCAACTGTTTGCTGGGAAAGGTAAAAAGTTTAGGGGCTATCATGGCTGTTTGGGAGGCTTGATAAACAAGTGGTTGGTAGCGCGACATAGAGATAGCATCGAGACAACTAGCATAGCAAAGATAGTAGTGAGATCCAAAGTGACGGTCATCTTGCCTGAAAGCCCGCAAGAAAGAAGAACGAGTTCGTGAAGTAGACGAAGCCAGCGTAGTCGAACGGATCCTCACAATCGCGACGAAACATGAACTATCGAGAAGAAGCACAACCGGAAATAAGCAAACAACATATTAAACAACCATCACATAAACATAACATGATGCACAAACAAGCATGATGCATGTCTAGTTTAATGAAACATGGCATGGCAAGGCAAAGTGCAACAAACAATACTACAAGTTAAGTGGAGCTCAATATGCAACGAGTTGCATACTGAAGAAACACCACATGCAAGTATTTAGTTTGCTCTCGTTTATGTACCCAACAATATTAAATGTTGTTAAACATGACAAGAGGGAGAGCATAATAAAACTTCACATCTAGGCAAGTTTAAATGAGGCCGGAACAACAAACAACAATTCCGAAAAATCCCCATATGCATATTTTCAATTTGATACTGTTCTAGTCTAAACACAATTTTATTGTTTTTAAACATGCAAAGTAATGCCACCATGTTAATGTATGCATTTTTTTACCCCATTTACATATAAAATTTATTTAATTCAGAGCTACGATTATTTAGTTATGAAATAAAGCATTTTAGCATGGCATTTATGCAAATTAAATGCAAACAACATTTTAAACATTTTAAACGCAGAAGAAAGTGGCATATTATGAAACTAGATGAAATTCTAAGCATATTACATATATAACACATTTTAATCCGATGCACGGTTAATTAGTTATTACATGCATGAACATGAAGGTTTTGTTGTAAAACTATCGTCTCTGGAATAATGTCTAAATTCGCAGCAGGGGAAAAAACACCTCGGGCCGAAACTGGCTGGGCCAACAGAGATGGACTGGGCTAGAGCTATGCTCACATTGGGTCAACAGGCCAGAAGCGGAGATGGCATGGCACTGGCTACGGGCCACGCTGGCAAATCGAGGCGAGGCAGGGCGTAGTCAACGCGCTCGGGAGGGCTGACCCCATCGCTGCATGTGCGCGGCTGGAGAGGAACAGGGGCCGCGCCAGGGGAAGCACGGCTCGAAGCAGGGGGTTGGCACTGGTGGTCGTCGTCCCCGCACGCAGAAGCAGGGGAGGCTGGCGATGAGGGCTTGGGGAGGTCGATCCGGGCCGGATTCGGTCGCCTAAGAGGCTTGGGTACGCCGGAGCTTCGAGCTGGAGTCGGCGGACGACATCCATGGCCATGGCGGTTCGGGGACTTGGCAAGGCGGAGAGAGGCAGATACAGCAGCGGCGCTGACGCAGCACGAGGACGGCGGCGTCGAAGCACTATCCATGGCGGCAGAGAGGGAGCAGAGAGATTAGGGAGGTGGAAGAAGGAGGAAGGAAAAGGAGAAGGGCAGCGAGGGATGGCCTGGTCAAGCTCGAGGCCAGGGCACCGAGATGGTTGCCAGTGTTGAGCAGGCGCGGGGTGACTCGGATGACGATGGTGAAGCTCCTTAGCGGCGGGAGGATGGCGAGGGTGGATCAAGGCGGCGGTGCTGCAACTCCAGTTGGTGGACGAGGGAATCCAGAGGAGGCGCGGGTCGGAGGTGGTCTTGGGCGCTAGAGTCTGTGGCCTCGATCTCAAACTGGATCAAGCGCCGGCTGGATGCGGGGTGGAGGGCGGCGCTCCGGACTACTGCTGCTGCTTGGGTGGCCGGCGACCACCGGCGAGGCAGAGGCGCGGGGACGAGCAGGCACAGCCTCATGCGTTTCCTCGGGCACGAGAGCATGGGAGAAGGCACTCGGGCTCCTGGTTGCTGCTGGTCGAGGAGGGCCGTGGGGATCTCTGGTTGGTGGGGATCGATGGATGGATGGATCGACGGGACTGGGTGGCCGGGGAGATCAAGGAAGGAGGTGGCTGCGGCTGGTTGGTCCGGTGAAGAAAACGAGGGAGGATTTCTGGATCGGGGAAGAACCCGAGGTGGGAGGAGACAAGAGAGTGGCGGCTCTAGGGTAGGATCCATAGAAATTAGGTGGTTTGTCTAGATTAGGTTAGGGGGTCTATATATAGCAAGTGGATTTTGAATAAGGCCATTTGGTCCCTTCGATATTAATCGGACAGTCCCGGATAAATAGGCTAGGGAGACCAAATAAGAAAACGGAGATGTTTTATAGATGTTTGGGGATGATCCAGACTCATCGGTGATGACTGAGCGGGTCGGGTCCGCGAGAGTTTCGGACGTGGGCGAGGGGTCAATGCACTGTGCAAAGAGGGGTTACGCGGACGTGGTCAAGTGTGTGGTTGGACTGATAATGGTCAACGAAGACAAAGCGGTCTGACAACATTGCCACGGAGAAGACAAGAGAGAAGCGAATGGTCTGGCAGAGACAAAGAAGAATTGGCAACCACGAATGGATGCAAGTTTTGAAAACATGACGACAACGTCGTGCCGATGCAATGCAAATGATGACATGATGAATGCAACAAAAAAATAAAACACACAGCAACAACGAATTAACAGGAAGGTTTCTGGAGCGCCAGTCTCGGGACGTCACACAGACCATCTAGAATCATTGAAAGCATCCATCTGAAGTGACCCAATAGACCAGTCGACTACAAATGTCCCTGCTCCACTTTCCAACAAGGCACATACTATACTACTCCCTTCGTTCTTAAATATAAATCTCTTAGAGATTCGAATGCGGACTACGTACGGAGCAAAATGAGTGAATGTACACTCTAAAATATGTCTATATACATCCATATGTAGTTCTTATTGGAATATCTAAAAAGTCTTATGTTTTACCAAAAAAGTCTTTCACCCTGCTTTATAAATAAAGCAACGATGAACAACACCCGGTACAAACGCATGCCACCACAACACACGTGCGCACCCAAGACATTTAGGAACGGAGGAAGTAATATACTTATTAAGAATAATGGAAGAGGAACATGATAACAAAGAGCAAGCAAATTTCTCTACTTTTTTCTCTACTCTTATACTCTTATCTCTATCTACTCTTATAAAAACAGAGTTGGTGATGATGGTGTGCCAGCCATCCTGCAATATAGGCCATCCGATTTATATCTGAAGGATAGGAAGGAAACTATGGCAATTTTGCAAAAATATACCCACACCCCTCTCCACATTTGCAAATAAGGCCTTCCCACGTTCATCCTTTTCTCCCACAAGATAAACTACTCATACAAATGCATCTTGATGTTCCGTGCAACGCACGGACATCTTGCTAATTAGATAGTACAATGTGTGTTGCCCACCCATGATGAACCAGAGCACACAGAGAAATGCAAATCCCTGATGTCTCTCTATATGTGGCACACATGCTTTTCGAAACGAATATAGGAACATTATCTGACCAATTAAACATTCTCTATTTTAGTAATATGAGCATTATATCAGATTCTATTTCAACAACTACGCTTTGCAATTATGAGTGGCATATTTTTTTGATTGATGGGTTGAGGTCTAGAGGAGCAGTGCTAGCACGACACGAAGCACCTACGATGATGGTAGTGAATATAAAGGGGGGGAAACCATAAGCTTACGAGTATAGTGACCGTGCCATGGCGGATTTGAAGTTGTAAACCGGACAAAGGCTACTTCGCAACCAATGTTTGCTTTTAATTAGCCACTACGATTTTGTACGGACAAGAAAAGTATAGTAAACAAGGTACAATCTATATTCCGGATGAGATAAATAACTTAAGCAGATATGAAAGAGTGCCACCTCTCTTGCGACGCCGTGTAGGCCCCTGGTAATACGTCGAGGGTGTTGTGGGTGCGATGGCTATCGGCGGAGCGGAAGAAGACTTTAGACGGTAGACGGCCGGGGCGGGGGATAAGTCATGTTGCCGTGCATGAGGCAGTCGTAGGAGTGGCAACGACAAGGTGGACGACGGCGCCGATGAAGCGAGAGGACGCGATGAAAGGATCCTTGTCCGGCACCGTGGATGAGAGATGTCCATCTCTTATAGTGGACGATGGGGTAGGGGTAGCGGCTCCGGCAAGGTGGAGGATGGGGTGGTGCACGGAGGAGGCTGGCCGGAGTGGGGAGGTTGTTGTCGCGCCAACGGTGTATGAATGGGGAAATGGAGGGCGAGGGGGATCTCAAACTTTTGGAGACGCTTGTCTAAAATGTGGGAAAGTTATGAACTTATCCCCCATTTAAAATTTCGGACATCTCGTCGGTTGGGGATAGGACAGTAATCTCGCATCTCCCCAATATTTGCCGGTAGTGATTTCGGGCGAGGAGAGGGTGTTTTGCCGCCCATGGTTGGCGCCCATGGTGTATGAATGGGGCTGACAGGTAAGGCGGTTGTGTCACATCTGAGGGAAGTTACACATCTGTCCCAATTTAAAATATTTGCCTACATCGATTTCAGACGAGGAGAGTTTGTTTTTCCGCCCACCGTGTATTAATGGGGAAATGGAGGGAGAGATAGAGGTCTTCCGGACAAGCATGAATCAAATGTGTTTTGCCGCCCACATTTGGCGCCCACCGCGTCTGAATGGGCTCAGAGGCGGTCGTGTCACGTCTGATTGAAGTTACTAGTCTACCCCTATCGACTACAGTGGAAATCGGGTCGATTAGGATGTGAAGTCTCAGGGTTAGACAATAATTTCCATCTCGCAAACACTTGCTTTGGGCAGCCCAAAACGGTCACACAAATGAGGAGTTTTCTTGGACTCACTGGGTTCTATAGGCGTTTTGTGAGAGATTTTAGCACCATTGCTGCACCTCTCAATGAGCTTACAAAGAAGGATGTGCCTTTTGTTTGGGGTACCGCACAGGAAGAAGCCTTCACGGTATTGAAAGATAAGTTGACACATGCTCCTTTACTCCAACTTCCTGACTTTAATAAGACTTTTGAGATTGAATGTGATGCTAGTGGAATTGGATTAGGAGGTGTGTTATTACAAGATGGCAAACCTGTTGCATACTTTTCTGAAAAATTGAGTGGGCCTAGCCTAAATTATTCTACTTATGATAAAGAATTATATGCTCTTGTTCGGACTTTAGAGACATGGCAACATTATTTATGGCCCAAAGAATTTGTTATACATTCTGATCATGAATCTTTGAAACATATTAAAAGTCAAGCTAAACTGAATCGTAGACATGCTAAATGGTTGAATTCATTGAGACTTTCCCTTATGTCATTAAACACAAGAAGTGTAAAGAAAATGTTATTGCTGATGCTTTGTCTCGTCGCTATACTATGCTTTCACAACTTGACTTCAAAATATTTGGTTTGGAGACCATCAAAGATCAATATGTGCATGATGCTGATTTTAAAGATGTAATGCAGAATTGTAAAGAAGGAAGAACATGGAACAAGTTCGTTATTAATGATGGTTTTGTGTTCCGTGCTAACAAGCTATGCATTCCTGCTAGCTCTATTCGTCTTTTGTTGTTGCAGGAGGCGCATGGAGAAGGACTCATGGGACACTTTGGCGTGAAGAAGACGGAGGACGCACTTGCTACACATTTCTTTTGGCCAAAGATGAGACGGGATGTTGAGCGTTTTGTTTCTCGCTGCACTACATGTCAAAAAGCTAAGTCACGACTCAATCCGCATGGTTTATATATGCATTTGCTTGTGCCTAGTGTTCCTTGGGAGGATATATCTATGGACTTTGTTTTAGGTTTACCTCAAACAAAGAAGGGGAGGGATAGCATATTTGTTGTCGTGGATAGATTCTCGAAAATGGCACACTTTATACCATGTCATAAAAGCGATGATGCTGTTAATGTTGCTGATTTGTTCTTTCGTGAAATTATTCGCTTGCATGGTGTGCCAAATACTATTGTTTCAGACCGTGATACTAAATTTCTTAGCCACTTTTGGAGATGTTTATGGGCTAAGTTGGGGACTAAACTTCTTTTTAGTACTACTTGTCACCCCCAAACGGATGGTCAAGCTGAAGTAGTCAATAGAACGTTGTCTACTATGCTTAGGGCTGTTTTGAAGAATAATAAGAAAATGTGGGAAGAATGCTTGCCTCATATTGAATTTGCTTATAATCGTTCGTTGCATTCTACTACTAAGATGTGCCCTTTTGAAATTGTGTATGGTTTCCTACCTCATGCACCCATCGATTTGTTGCCTCTTCCATCTTCAGAGAAGGTTAATTTTTATGCTAAACAACATGCTGAATTGATCTTAAAAATGCATGAGTTAACTAAGGAAAACATTGAGCTTATGAATGCTAAATATAAACTTGCCGGAGATAAGGGTAGAAAACATGTTGTATTTGCAACTGGAGATCTTGTTTGGTTACATTTGCGTAAGGATAGGTTTCCTAATTTGCGCAAATCAAAGCTAATGCCACGTGCTGATGGTCCATTTAAGGTGTTAGAGAAAATAAATGATAATGCATATAAACTTGAGCTGCCTGCAGATTTTGGGGTTAGTCCCACTTTTAACATTGCAGATTTGAAGCCTTATTTGGATGAGGAAGATGAGCTTCCGTCGAGGACGACTTCATTTCAAGAAGGGGAGGATGATGAGGACATCAATACCATTGTTACACCCACAACCGCTGCTGCTATACATACTGGACAAATTACTAGAGCTAGCACACGCCAATTGAATTATCAGGTACTTTCGTTTCTTGATAATGATTCCAATGTTCATGAGAATATGATGTTGCCTAAATTGGATACATTTGTTTTGCTTACAAATGAAGGGCCTACCATGGACAAGAAAGATGAACCTTGGAGCAAGTTCAAGCATGGAGATGTTGGCTTGCGCAAGGGGAACAAGAACGGAGTTACAAGTGATGATTCCAGGACTTTGAAGCCACCATAATGAGTGCATGAAGCCTTGGACGAAATATACAAGATGCCACTTCATAATATTCGTCCATAGGCTATTCTAGGTGCTGTGTCACCTTATTATTGGGCCAGGCCCATGTAATTTCGAAATACTTACGTATAGGCTGTTTTTAGAGTCCGTATGTGTGGGGAAACAAGAGTTAGGGTTGGTTTCGGACCCCTTCCTCAAGGGCCACGAAATTCCCTCCTCTTCCTCCATATATACAGCCCTTAGGGCATCGTTTAGACTTTGGGTTTTGTTTAGATCAAAAGTTCGCCATAGCTGCAACTTCGCGTACTTCGTTTGTGTTCAACGACCAGACCAAGGCATCACAGAACCCCACCTTCATTAATAAAGCTTTCCTCTTTTATTCGCAATATCCAGATTGCAATCTTAGTTTCTTGCTTGTTCTTCGTTTGCTCGCAGGAAATAGACCCTCGTGGTCAGGTTGATCGTGCTCCGGCGTGGTCAATAACCCTCGGAAGTTGGTTTAGCGATTGCTAAGGCGCGACGTCTTCGCATGTTCGTAGTCGGATCGTCAAAGTCGACTCCCACAGAAAACGATTGCTATCTCATCGAAACATCGGGACACCTTTGCCTCTATCACGACGTCAGTAAAGAAGGGCCAGTGGAGTGGGTCCGGTGCAGTGGACGAAGGTGTCGGCGAAGCCTGTGTACAATACTTTCGCTGAGGCGGATCTGTTGCGACGGGCGAGGGCTTGGATGAAGGGCCAGCGATGGAGTGGACGAGAGAGTCGGTGAAGGGCCTACACTGTGGTGGACGAGGGCGCCGGTGAAGCAGATCTGGTGCGGTGTACCATGATGGCGGTTAAGGAGATCTAGAGTTCTGGACAAGCCAGTCGCAGAAGCGGCTCCGGTGAAGTGGTGAGTTGGTAGTTGGGGGTTCCAAGGTGCGGAAAGGTGGATCCTGCGAGGTGTGAGGTCCACCACTGTGGCGGCGGACTAGATTCGGCGGCTTGGCGTGGTTGGGGCACGGGGAGGGGAAGGGGAGGGGCTCTAGGGAAGAATGTTGGGGGCAAAGAGGGGAAAACAATGGATTTACCAAAGCAGCCTTTTCCATTCATGTGGCAGGGGTAAAACATGAATATCACAGGGCTAAACTTTCAGGCGCGAGATATTTTGATGTGAGCAGGAAGTTTGAAAGCTTTTGGCACCTGAAATTAAGTGTTCTGCTCTTGTACGGTCGAGTATGATATCATGGCCGAGAATTTATTTGTTTTGCGCGCAAAAAAAGTGCAAGTTTCAAAAATAAATGTCTCCAACTCGAAACTTAGATTGTCCATTCAATTCAAATATGGATCATTGAGCTAGTGTAAGCAAATACTATCATATGGTCAAATTAAAACGAAATTCCAAATGTGTTTTTCCTAAATATGATGACAAAAACAAAAATGTGTATGTGTACGGATAAAGTGGATGATTATAAGGTTTGAACATGCCCGTATGTGTATACTCTAGGTTTGATATATGAATTTGAAATCACGAAATCCCGGCTTAAAAAAATGTACCTCCGTTTAAATGAATTACAAAAGCTAATGATGGAGTCGAATTCCAAAATTCCAATCTTAGGTTTGTAATTTATCTCATAGTCCAAACTGTGAAACAATTAATCAACCATGAGTGCACACACTATTGACCATATATATCTCAATTACGCCAAAGTCTCTCAAATATAGACACCTCACTCTTTATCTGAAGCCACCCACCCCATCCCCCCCCCGCCCACAAGGCGTTCTCTCCCCCAGACACGAACACAGGAGCACATTAACACCCCCTCTCTTCTAAAGTCTGGACCCCAATATAGGTCTCTATCACTTTGTTTCTCGGGCATGCACACATCTCTTCCCCCACTCTCTAGGTCTCCCAGCATTTCTCTTTCCCAAGCACACGCACTATATATAGAGAGTGTATCTTTCCCATGCACACAAAACGTCGCCCCCAAACGTCTATCTCCCTAGTTATGTGGTTATCCCATGCTACCTCACTCACCACCCCCACTGCAAACAAGCACCCTTTGTCTCCTTGTGCACCACTCTCCTCTTTCTAACTCTCCCACATGCGGACCTGCCCCAGCTCCTTCCCTATATACATATATGTCGTGACTCTTTCCATAGCTCCCTAACGTATCATTGTTCTCAATCTCGCACGTTGTTCTCTACACCATCTATTCTAGATCTCTAATGAAGTCTCTATCACACACATGATGACTCGCTTCCCCTGCGTCTCCGTACATAGGCCACTTTCGAACAACATCAACCTTGTCTCCCTATCTATATGCCAATTCCGCACACAAACCACACCTCTCTCTCCCCCTCTCTTCCCCTCTCTCTCCCCCTCTCTTCCCCTCTCTCTCCCTCGCTAGCTCTCTGTCTCGCTTTCATACCGCTCTCCCACACACACTCGATGTCTCTTCCAAATAGTTTGTTCCCCGCCCGCACCCATGCTATCCCGCTACTACACATGCCTTTCTCTCTCTTTGACACACATTTCATACCATTCCCCCTTCCATACTAGGTTTACATCATTAGTAGTCTCTCTTCTCCACACACACACACGCACTCCCTTTCACACATGCGCACGCACACAAACACACACAGACACGCACAAACACCCATCTATCTGGATCCTTCTTTTAAGACACACACCCTTGCATATTATCTCCAGCTCTAGGTATGTATATATCCCCCCTTTCTCTAGCTCACATGCACACCAAAATTCTCCATCTCTCTAACTCACACATCTCTCCGCATGTCCGCATGTGTATCTCACACGCTCACTCTCTGATTATGTCTTTGTGTCTCCATGTTACACAATACAAAGCCCCATGCACATGTCTCTCTCTATCCTCCACACACAGAGACACAAAGAATCTCTTTCGTTGCCTCAGTCGCTACACATATCACACACGCACGATGTCTCTCTCTCGCACACACACTCAACAAAGGTTTTCCCATGAATAACTTACCGTCTATTCATCAACAGTCATGGCAGTACAATGAACACGAGACGTAAAAAAGAATAAATCTACACGTGCGTAGACCACCTAGTATGACTACTAGGGCTAGAGCAAGACGAAAGCGCGCCGCCATCACTCCCTCCTTATCGGCGATGGGAAAACCTTTGTTTTACAGAGTCGAGAAGTCACCGTGCTAAGGCCCCACATGCTCAGCCATTGAGTAGAATGTAGATCCAAGTTTCTGGAAACAAGTATCGATAATACGTTTGTATCTCCATACTTATATCTCTTCACTTATAAAAAAACCGAGTTGGTGATGATGGTATGCCTGCCATCTTGCAATATAGACCGTCCGATCTATATCTAACGGATAGGAATTAAACTAAAAGATACCCGCACCTCTCTCGACATTTGTAGACAAGGCCTTCCCTCGTTCATCCTTATCTACCACAACCTCATTGTTGAGAAATTAAAAAAGGAAGCCTCTGGAACAAACTGGCATGGTGGTCGCTGCCCGCGTCGCACATCCCCATCCCTCCGCTCACTCCGACCACCAATCACGACCACGCCCCACTCCTCCTCACCTTATCTCTCCTCTTTCTCAAGATATCATTAGTTTTTACTTTTTAGACATGGGATTACTCCCGCATGGGTCAACCACAACAGGTATTTTATAAAAAAATGCATCTTGATGTTCCGTGCAATGCACGGGCATCTCGCTAGTACTCCTATAGAAGACTTAGTTGGTGATGATGGTGTGTCTGCCATCCGTAATTTTTGACCATTATATCCACATCTAACGACTGTGAGGTAAGTTGTTGCCTTTTGTCAACAACATCCCACTTTTCTACCAATTTGCAGAAAAACCCTTAATTAGTATCTAAAACCAACCACGTCCCTCCCTCACCTCACCAAAACAGCCCAAGGAATACATTCTGATTGAAACATAATATATTTCTAGTGATATAGGTATATCAGAATTAGAGTGTTTTCTATCAAGTTTGTGAATAAGTATTATTCTAATTATGATCCGTTGCAACACATGTGAACATTGCTAGTATTTCCAGCAATGCAAGAAAGGCTAGTATTTCCATAGTTTCGAGTTTTTCATCAAGATATTAGTCACTCATGGCTGATATTTAGTTTGAATTACGTACACATAGGCACTATGTAACTAGCCGTGCTTATTGGCTTCCAAAGCTTAACTTTCATTCCTACTTATAGTATGTAGGGTATTTAACAAAAAACTACCACCTTCAAGCAGCCCTAGGAAGAAAGTATTGTACAAAAAAGCAAAAACATACCCAAAATTTCTTAATCCGCGCCCAAAAACTACTACCTAGTGCTGATTAGGCTTATTTAAACCCATTTATGACATGGTTGGCCCACACGTCCGTGCTGGTGAGGTAGCTTAAACCAACACATTTTGTTTGACCATTGACACAACAGACCCACATCTGACCTTCTATCCTGTTCTTCCTCCTCTAATCATTATTTTTCTGAACATTACTTCAAACAGTTCTTATGCATGGTCGTCGGTGGCGTCGGTGATGAGCGAGCTGGCTACCTCTCCGCCAGACGGCTAGACGCCACCCTGGCCTCCGCACAGGTTGGCTGGCTGGCCCGAGCGTGGCTCACGCATGAGCAAACCGCTGCGCTGGCCTTTGCTCGAGCCAGATAGCTGGCCTTAGCGCGGCACGCGCGAGCAAGCCGCCGCACTGCCGTGCCAACCTAGCTAGCAAACCTTGCAGACAAGCAGCTAGATGCATCCAGCAGGGTGTGTGCTATCTTGGCTAGCTAGCGGCCTCGAGCGCTGGACGGAGCTGGCATCCGAGCTGCCGCAAGGATGGGATCCGCGACGCCGGCACTTTTGACCTCGCCTTCTGCCGGCGGCGGTAGCTGCGTCCCATGGCCGAGATGACTAGGTGGACGGGTCGGAGGTAGGAGGTCACTTGGGGATTTTTCTCTAGACTAACATGTAGGTCCCACAAGTCATAACGCCTAACTTGCCGGTCGAACAGAAGGCGTCGACTTAAGGGGCGACATGGGTTGAAACGTGCCTATAACGGCACTTTGTAAAGTAGCCATTTCTTGGTATTAGTGGTTTCTTGTAAGGAACAATGTACTAGCGACAGAAGGCGATTCTAGGTTGCGCTGTACTACAACGAGTACTACTAGTAGTCGCGCGAGTGTACAGCTTTTTTGTGGGTTTGATCCCGGCTGAACACATGGCGGCCTTTTTTTTTTTAAATAGTAACCTCTCTGCGAGCCAATATTGTACACTGGTGGTTTGACTATTGAAGTTGAATGGACGTGTCGCACCTCAATCAGGGTGCGCTAGATAGCCCAGCCACATGAACGGGTTTTCCCTTCCATCATCTCGTGGCTCGCGTACTAGAATAGTACTCCTATATATCAATTCAGGCCATGCAAAGTTTCTCACCTGCGTGCTCGCCCTGGCCGCACCTTGCTCGCAGCTTCCTCATCAGCTACCATATTTAAACAAGCGCCTCCCAATTAAGCTCGTGTAGCCGGAAAATTCAGGCGCGGCATTGGGTACTATGCAATATGGCTCTGTATGTAAACTGCTACTCCACTACTCTGTAGCTTGTGCCGTTGCACGCATGGAGTTTGCTCCATTATCGGCTCTATAAAAGAAATTCCTCTTGACGTGATTTTTTTTGTTTTGAAACGGAGGGAAAAGCTTTGCCTCATCTCATTGGTAAAGAAGGAACTAACAAAGTTCGACGAGATCCATTACACATCCACAAATGGAAGCAAAAATCCTAGTCTTGTTGTATCATAGAACTCAAATGTCTTGCCCCCGCAGTAGCCGTCACTGATAAACAGGATGCTAGTGTGTGCGTGAGAGAAGCGGCTGAGTAGGTGTTCGCACACGAACACGTCACATGTACCCTCGACGCCGGGGGTGATACACCGCAGCTCACGTCGAAGGAGTCTCACCGGAAGCGCGATTCGCAAGTCGACCGGCGAGAGCTTTTGAGAACCCAAAACCCTACACTCCCGGGAGGGACCCCGTCGGGGAGTGCGGTGGTTATGGGCTGCCCTAGGTCAGCCAAGCCACCCCTAGAGCCTCACGATTTGCAGCTCTTGAACACGAAGAACGACGAAGAACGAGGGAGCAAGAACGAGGGAAGGACAAGAGGTAGATGAAAAAGTTGTAGATGTGTTTGTGATTGTGTGTTGTTATTCAATCGGCCGTCACACCTTAGATATATTTGAGGCGGATGGACTTCCCGTGCAAGTAAAGGTTACAATTCACGTCCAAAACCCTAGTTTGTGTCCAACTCCGAATCAAACTTTCTAAAACGGTTCGGTTTACAACCTAGCTGCACCTTGCGGGTAATGTTTGAGGTAGTAAACGACCTCGAATGGAAACGATCCCAAAAGCAATCTTGACCGTTTCGACGGGGCGAACAACTTTTGTGTTGAACATTTTTTGATCAGAGGTCGTCTTAAGGGTCAAATCGCTCGTGCAAAACAGGCTATTATTCGCGCTACCTCGCGCAAAACATGCTATACTCACGCTACCCATCAGACAGGGCGTCTTGCGGGGCGCGCCATTTTCTGCCTCTTGACAGAGCTGCATTCCGTTGACTTTAACTTTTGCATACGAACTCGGATGTGAACGATTTTTATTTCAAATTCGATCGTTTCGACGAGACGAAGACAACCCGTGTAGATCATTTCTCATACGAGGCGGTCTTGAGGGCGTAATGAGCTGATTAGTGTTCTGAATACAAAATCACAGTATTTCGAACACAACTTCGGCCTTCGAGATGAGATCGGATGGCGATGGCCCAAACATCAAAGATGTTCATATTGACAATGCAAA
Source organism: Aegilops umbellulata (assembly GCA_032464435.1). Taxonomy (NCBI): domain Eukaryota; kingdom Viridiplantae; phylum Streptophyta; class Magnoliopsida; order Poales; family Poaceae; genus Aegilops; species Aegilops umbellulata. Next base: position 195,392,452 of record CP136055.1, read on the forward strand.
ACTTTTTTATGTAGATCACTTCTCCATTTGAGGCCGTATTAATTAAGTTCTTGACCGTGCCGAAATCTGATGTCAACACATGCCCCCCTGTTTTTCGGCAAAGCTAGTGTGCCAAAAAATAACTTGTACCATGTTTGTTCTAAGGATGATGTCAACACTCCATCGCCCATTTATAGTTTCTTAGGGCGATAATTATATATCGGCCACGTTTATGCTAAGAGCAATAGTTATATATCGACTGTTTGCACATCTAGGCTTCTTGCCACACACTTGGGTGATACTTCTTTAAATATTTGCCATTGAAAGCTCGAGGTAATAATGTGCCTTGTACGGATTCCACCAAATATGAGTTTCTGGGAACCACTCTTGATATCTTAAAAGGACCTTCCCAACTTGGAGACCACTTCCCGAGTTTTCTATCTTTCGAACCAATTGGTAGAATCACTTTCCGCACAAGATCACCAACTTGAAAATTCTTCAACTTGACCTTCTTATTGTAAGCTCTTGCCACCCTCAACTTATCTCTCTCTTTGGCATTCAAAGCACACAAACGTTTATCGGCGACTTCATCAATATTGTCCATCATCAAGTTATAGAAGTCCACCGCCGATAAATCATTTCGTTTGGCTATTCTCAGAGCATTCAAATTCACTTCCACTGGTAAAACGGCCTCTTGACCATATACGATCTCATATGTAGTTACCTTTGTAGCACCATGCCTTGATATTCTGTGTGCCCACAAAGCTTCGGACAATAGCTCATGCCATCTCCTTGGATTATACTCAATCTTCTTCTTGATGAGCTTGATTAATACTTTATTACTAGACTCAGCTTGTCCATTGTCTTGGGCATAATATGGAGAGGAATTGAGCAACTTTATCTTATATGATTCGGCAAATTCTCTGACTTGATGTAACATAAAGGATGCACCTTGGTCCGTAGTTAATGTTTGAGGAATGCCGAATCTATGAATAATATGCTCAGTTATGAATTGAATTACATGTGTATGCGTTATATTTTTTAGTGGTATTGCTTCAGACCATTTAGTCAAATAATCAGTTGCCACCAACATGAACCGATGCCCGTTTGAATAAGAACGATGAATCTCTTCAATAAAGTCCAATCCCCAACCTCAAAAAGCCACGGCTTGATAATAGGATGTAACATAGCAACGGGAGCTAACTGAATATCATCAAACTTTTGACAAGCTTCACATCCTTTATAGTACCGAAAGCAAGCATTAACCATTGTCGGCCAATAAAACCCAGCATGTCGTAGTAACCATTTCATCTTGGGAGCCGACTGATGAGTGCCACAAATACCTTCATGGACCTCTCCCATAGCAACTATCGCTTGGTCCTCGTCTAAACTCTTTAAAAGAACATCATCAACCAATCGACGATAGAGACCATCATCTCTCATTGTGTATTTGAAAGCCATACGCCGAATAGTCCTGTCCACCCTTTTACTAGGATCACACAAATAATCAATAATGTGCTTCCTCCAATCTTGATTTTCTCCTACATTAAATATTTCATTAGTGGTCGAAACGGCGGGGTCCGGTTCGGCCTCCCCTATGATGGCAAGACTAGACATCGGCCTTTCAGAAATATGAAACATGCCATGACCAACATGATAGCCAGATGCTTGTTGTGCCAACTCATTTCCTCTCCAATTTTCATGTCTACATATATGAGCAATGCTAAAATAATCCAAAATAGAAATTATATCTAGACATTTATCAAGATAAACATTAAGTGATTCATCAAAACATTGGAAGACTTTGGATATTTGTTGCACTACAAATAACGAATCACCAAAAGCCTCAATATGTGTAGCACTTATGGCAAGCAACTTCTCTAAGCCGAATAACAATGCTTCATATTCGGCTTGATTATTTGTGCAGAAGTATTCTAAGTGGCATGAGACTTCAAAAAGAACACCATGAGGAGATATATAAAAAATACAAACACCTTGGCCATTGCTACAAACAGAACCAACAAAATATAATCTCCAGGGTACTAATGAGACAAGGTTTATATCAATATCATGCTTGTCATCAATCCGATGCTCAACAATAAAATTAGCAGCAATTTGTCCTTTCATGGATTTCATAGATTCATAAGCCAAATCATATTCAATTAAAGCATAAGCCCACTTAACAATTCTACCACTAAGAATTGGCCTATGCAACATGTATTTGATGACATCGGTTTGACAAGCTATAATGCAAGTACTAGTGATGCGGCCATGATTGAGGTTGGTGATGTAGCGAAGTATGTGGTACCAGCTAGGCGTCGGGCGAATGACACCGGCACAACTGACACAATGCAGATCATAACAGCAAAGAAAGTGAAGCCCACATTCAGGACTCCATGCCAATTTTTGACAGTGGGGAAAATTCAACTGAAGTTGAATTGAACTGAATTTCAACATGCAAGTATTGTGTGTCCTTTATATTTCTAGGTTCAGTACTAGTAGATGCGTGCCATCTACTGTCAAGTGTTTTTTCTAGTACCAGTACATGCATGTGTCAGTTACAAAAGTCAAAGTAGTAGTAGTACAAGCTACGGTCAGCTTGAGAGTCCAATTAGTAATAAGAGTCCTAGTCGTACAAGTCTAGCCGAGTCAAGTGCCTGCTCGCACTATTTATAGGGCCGAACCGGCCATGTATCAGGGGGTTAGTTTTAGGTAAGATAAATCAGAAACTCGCTATGTTCGTGTGGCCAAGTTCTGCTTGTTTTTGTGGAGAATCCATCTAGGGTTCGTGTTTGCTTGGCGTGGAGGATTGGAGCCTGTGACTTCTAATCTGCTACGTGAGTCCAAAGGGCTCGTCCATGTGATTCCGGCATCTCGCAGGGTTTGCATGTTGTTTAATTATATTTGCATCCAGTAAGTCTAGTTCTGGAGTAGTCTGGATCGTTGTTACACCGGTTTGCAGATTGATTTGCTGCTGCTTATTCGGATAGGGGAACGACTGAAGATTAAGGAGAAATACTGATTACAACTGAATTGTGTCGTGAAAGATCAGGGAAAGTTATTCGCATTGTAGTAGTTTTTCTGCCGAAGGGTGCATCAAGTGGTATTCAGAGCAAGGTTGATCACGGTACAATTTTTTCTTGCTATTTGATTCAACTGTTTGAAAGATGGTGAACTCGCAGCATCACTGATCATGAGGAGGTCAATGAGCTTCCAGAGGGTTTGGAGATAAGTTATGATTTGCGTATCCATCTGATGGCGATGAAGGGAGCCAACAAGAAGCTTGGGACAAGGGTTGAGGAATTGTTTGCAAATATTGTAGGCGTCGAGGATAGGTTGAACGAACGTTTGACTGCCAGCGACCGATAGCGCACTGATAGTCTACAGGTGGTGACTGAGAGTCTTAATCGGCTCACCGCAGCAGTTCATCGCCTTCAGGCAAGAGATGTGGCACCCAGACAGTCCCGCTCACCTCGACAACGTCGTGACCGCGACAACGATGATGATGGTGATTTTTCTGAGGATTCTGATGCCCGTGGAGGCTTACCTCACCGACCACGACATGATGCTGGGGCTCACCGCCATGCTGGGCGGCGCCGTGACTATGGCGGCAATGGTGCCCAGGAGGATGATGGTTTGGGTCGAATCAAGGTAACCATACCTGAATTCTCTGGACGTTGTGCTGACCCGGAGAAATATTTGGAGTGGGAGATGCGCGTAAATCAGATTTTTGACGGTCACAACTACTCCGAAGAGAAAAAGGTTCGTGTTGCATCTATGGAATTTACAGAGTATGCTCTTGTATGGTGGGATAATAAGAACCGTACTCACGAGTGACCAGCGACATGGGCTGACATGAAGCGAATCATGAGGGAACGTTTTGTGCCTTCTTACTACACTCGCCAACTTCATAATAGACTGTGTCGTCTAGTGCAAGGTACAAAACCAATTGACGAGTACTACAAGGAGATGCAAGTTTTGATGATCCGTACAGCTGTGCATGAGTCTGCGGAGGCGACCATGGTACGTTTCTTTGAGGGGTTAGAAGAACAGATTCGTGACCGTGTTGATTTAATGCAATATAATGATATTCATGAGTTGCTTCATCAAGCGGAGCATGCTGAACGTTGGGTATTGGAGAAGCAAGCTTCAGAGACTCGTCCAACTTACAATAGTGGGCGACGTGGTTCTTCTCCTATTGATGGTGGGTATAGTGCTAAATCGACTCCTTCTTATAAGTCGGGAAGCATTGAACAGAGCAAAGTGGCGGCTGCGCCTAAGGAGGTTTCTCAGGTTTCATCTAGTGCGACGTCATCTCATCATCGCAATATTATTTGCCACAAGTGTGGAGGGCGTGCACACATGAAGCATGAATGTTCCAATCATCGAAGGGTTCTACTAGTTGATGCGGAATATATTTCAGAATCCGAAGATGAGACGCCTAAGTTAGAGGATGGAATTGAAAAGGGTCATGGTGATACCATATTACGTTATCCTCAAGATGATCCTGATATGGAGAGTTTGCTAGCACATAAGGTCCAGCGAGATGACAAGACCTATGTTGAACAAGGACAACGACGGAGTATTTTTCAAACTGCATGTACCATGAAGGGAGAATTTTGCAAACTGATAATTGATGGTGGTAGTGCTAGCAACATGATTAGAAAGGATGTGGTGGAGTCTCTTGTGTTGCCAACATGGGAGCACCCAAGGCCATACTATATGAAGTGGATAAATGATGTTGGCGAAGTGAAGGTAACTCACAGGGTGAAGGTTCCTTTTTTCTGTTGATGGCTATGTTGATAAGGTGGAATGCGACGTAATGACACTACATGTTTGTCACCTTATTTTGGGGCGTCCGTGGCAGCATGATGTTAACACTCTTCATCATGGACGAACAAATAGGTACACTTTTATGCACAGGGGTGTGTTTCATGCTATGCTTCCCAAAGATGCAAAGGATATAAGGTGTACTGTTGAAGTGTTTAAGAAAAAAACTGCAAGGTATAGGTCGAAACTGAGGACGGTTTCCTGTGAAGGGAGGGAGGATGATGCGGCCATGATTGAGGTTGGTGATGTAGCAAAGTATGTGGTACCAGCTAGGCGTCGGGCGAATGACACCGGCGGAACTGACACAATGCAGATCATACCAGCAAAGAAAGTGAAGCCCACATTCAGGACTCCATGCCAATTTATGACAGTGGGGAAAATTCAACTGAAGTTGAATTGAACTGAATTTCAACATACAAGTAGTGTGTGTCCTTTTTATTTCTGGGTTCAGTACTAGTAGATGCGTGCCATCTACTGTCAAGTGTTTTATCTAGTACTAGTGCGTGCATGTGCTAGTTAAAAAAGTCAAAGTAGTATTAGTACAAGCTACGGTCAGCTTGAGAGTCCAATTAGTAATAAGAGTCCTAGTCGTACAAGTCTAGCCGAGTCAAGTGCCTGCACACACTATTTATAGGGCCGAACCGGCCGTGTAACAGGGGGTTAGTTTTAGGTAAGATAAACCAGAAACTCGCTATGTTCCTGTGGCCAAGTTCTGCTTGTTTTTGTGGAGAATCCATCTAGGGTTTGTGTTTGCTTGGCATGGAGGATTAGAGCCTATGACTTCCATTCTGCTACGTGAGTCCAAAGGGCTCGTCCATGTGATTCTGGAGTCTCGCAGGGTTTGCATGTTGTTTAATTAGATTTGCATCTAGTAAGTCTAGTTCTGGAGTAGTCTGGATCGTTGTTACGCCGGTTTGCAGACATTCAGATGGGGGAACGACTGAAGATTAAGGAGAAATGCTGATTGCAACTGAATTGTGCCGTGAAAGATCAGGGAAAGTTATTCGCACTGTAGTAGTTTTTCTGTCGAAGGGCGCATCAACTAGGCACTAGATAATGTCTCAATTTTGTGCAAGCATAATATAAGCATAAGCATAATTTCTCAATAAATGTATACCTTGTCTCGGCGTCTAATAAGCGTCAGCTCAAATAAGTAATAGCATGCTCCTTTCCTTCGGTCTCTTGAGTCAAAACAGCACCAATAAGACCTTCGTCTGCTGCAATGTAAAGTCTAAATGGCTCCCTATGCCTAGGCTCTTTCATAACCGGAGGAGTGCACAAATATTTCTTAATCATATCAAATGCCTCTTGCTGTTTTGCCCCCCCCCCCAAGTAAAATCAACATCATTCTTTAACCAAAGGATAGGAGTAAATGCATCAACCTTCCCTAATAAATTGGCTATGAACCTCCTCAAATAATTGACCTTGCCAAGGAATTTTTGCATATCTCTCTTGCATGTTGGAGCCTCTACTTTCTGTATAGCTTCTATCTTTTCGGGATCAATTTCCATGCCATCTTCATGAATAATGAAACCCAGAAACTTCCCACCTGATACACCAAAGGCACACTTCAAATGATTCATTTTCAGCCCATATTTCTTCATTCTTTCAAAAGCCAAAACAAATTGGCTAAGTGAGATTCAAAAGCATCCGATTTGACAACAATATCATCAATATAGACCTCAAGTTTAACACCAAGTAAATCATGAAAAATTAAATTCATAGCCCTTTGATACGTGGCGCCGGCATTCTTTAATCCAAAGGTCATCACCGTCCACTCAAATAAATCAAGGAAACCGGGGCATCGAAAAGCTGTTTTGGACATGTCCTCTTTGGCCATAAAAATCTGGTTATACCCCGCATTACCATCAAGAAAGCTAATGACCTTATGTCCAGAAGCATCACTAATAAGCATATCGGCTATTGGCATAGGATACTCATCTTTAGGTGTAGCTCTATTCAAATCTCGAAAATCAATGCACACCCTCAACTTGCCGGAGCCTTTCTTCTCTACTAGTACAATGTTAGAAATCCACTCGGCATACCTGCAAGCCTTAATAAAATTAGCTTTAAGCAAGCGATCGATCTCTTCCTTGATCCGGTCATACGTTTTTGGATTAAACTTTCTGGTCGATTGTTTGTATGGTCTAAAACCAGCCTTTATAGGTAACACGAAATTCAGCGGGTATCATGAACCGGTGTAGACTTGTAATCAAGCATTTCATATTCTTCCTCAAGCATTTCCACTGACTCTGAAATATCTCCAAGTGAAGAGGAAGTAGTAGGCAAAGTGGACGATGTAATAGTAGCTGCATCGTCCTCCGTTGGTGGTGTAGGTGTTGCTATGATCAGCGCAGAAGCTGCCATGTTTTCCTTCTGCTTTGGCCTCCACACTTGTTTTGGGGGTACCATGGGACGGCTTTCATTGAATAATTTATCCCTTGGATTTTCTGCTTCTTGTTCCTCCATCTCATGACTCCTCATGCACTGCAATCTCCTTTTTTGCGCCTTTGTCAGACCGGAAGGACACCACTTAGGTTGAGTATATTTTGGATCCTTCGACTTGGCCTTGCTTGTGCTAGTTTCAGATCATTAGCCATGGGACCCTGCTGGACAGCAGCCACATCTTTATTAGAATCAGCCGGATTATCAGCAATAATTGGCTCTTTGATTGTTAATTCTTTAGTGCCTATCATAATAGTTTCAGCACAAGTATTCTTCTCCCTTTGCTTGCTAGGCTCTGAAGTTTTAGCACTTGGTTATTTAGCACGCCACACTTGCTTGCCAACCCTTCCATGATTATCTTGCATTGGAGGCACCATTGTACAAACGACCTCTTGTGGGATAAGAGAGCTTCTCACAAATGGGCCTCCTTTGTTCTGCCCACCCCGGATGAAAATCATAAGGGGCCATTGGGGGCTGCCCCCATCCTCCATTGAAACCACCCATGTAGTATGGCGCATAGGGGGGTGGCACCATCCATGGTCCCGGTGCACATGACCCATATGGCCTTGCATGATCCTGAAATTCTTCCCGAGGAGGTGACCTTGAGTGCTTCAAATTTGATGACCGGTTAGGGATAGAACCGGCCGCTTGATTGGCATACTTGCACAACAGAATATCAAAAGTTGGCTTGATTTTCTTGCGCTGTACTTTAGCCTCATTTTTCTTCCACTTGCCAACCTCCGGACTCTTGGGCTTAACAAATTTGACATGAGTGTTCTCTTGCAATTGTGGTTGCCCCCCGAGTGTAGGATTCTTGATGGTGATCTTGATTATCTCCTTGCCATCGGGTTGCTTATCAAGCACAACTTGTCTCCCCAAGACCTTGTATCCCTCCTTATTTTTCCTGGTCTTACCAATGATAATATTATTCTTATTAGCTGATTCGGCTATGCTAGGCCGCATTAACATCTTCTTCCCCTCCAAATCCATGGTGTTCATTGGGTAAGGCTGCTTATCAACTTGCATCTCAGAAAAATTCAATCGTCTGTCATTAATGGCCGATTGTATCTATCATCAAAAAACATTACAATCATTAGTAGCATGAGAAAAAGAATTATGATACTTGCAATAAGCATGTCGTTTCAGCTCTTCAAATGGCGGTAAAGTATGAGATATTCTAATAATCTTCGCTTGCAATAAAGCGTCAAATATTCTATCACACTTAGCAATTTTGAAAGTAAATTTCATCTCTTCATCACGATTCTTATGAATCGGCTTTAAATCATTGCAAGTAAATGGTTTGGCCTTAGATGGCCAAACAAATTCAGCAACATAAATATCACCCTCATCGTTCGAGTGGTCACTATCATACTCAACCATATTCATCTTAGGACGATCAGTTTTATATCTAGCACCTCTTTAAGATCTTTGCTTCGTCTTTCTTGAGCCAAATCCCTTTGCAAGACTTGGTTGATATTTAAAAACTCATGTCCTTCTAACCTTTCTCTAATGTGAGTTCTCAAACCACTAAGCACAGGATCAACCAAATCTCTCTCGGTTATCACCAAACTATAGCACCGGTTTTTTGTATCTCTAAATCTTTTGATGTAATCGAAGACCGATTCATCATGCTTTTGTCTAACCTATGTAAGATGTGACAACTTAAGCTCATTATCACCACTATAAAAATGATCATGAAACTTTTGTTCCAAGTGAAACCATGTAGTAATAGAACCGGGTGGTAACGCAGAAAACCACGAGAAAGCAGTACCGGTTAAAGATAAAGGAAAATAACATACTGTGCACTCATCTCGAGAACTTGCCTCACCTAATTGTGCCAAGTACTGACTAACATGCTCCCAGGTGGTTTTTGTGCCCTCTCCATTAAACTTAACAAAATCTGGAATTTTATATCCCGGAGGGCATTGAATTGCATCAAAGTATTCTGGATATGGCTTTTGATAAATACGGTTCCTTGGTAACTCAACTCCAAAATTCTCTCGGAGCATCTTAGCCATCTCCTCTCTAAGATTAGCTAGAACATCATCCATAGTGGACGATGAAGCTTGTGGCAGTAGCATAGGAGGAGTAGGGTTAGTAGTTGCAGGTATGGATTGTGGCATGTATGCCGAATTGTAATTCGGCAGTGATCTAACAGTGTTTTATCTTGTAGGTAGGGTTTGGTTCGGCGTCACCACCGAACTTGACATACTCATGATAGGATTAACGAGAGCAGCAACAATTTGATTTGTGGGGCTAGGATAGAAATTCATCGGCACGGGAGGCGCCGATGAAACAGGTAAAGTTGGACTAGGGATTTCTGCGATAACAGGCACACCAACATTACCACTAGATGATTGAGGCATACTATTTTTAGCACTACTATTTTCCAAGAAAATTTGGTATAAAAGATTATTTCTATCAGTAATGCGACTATCAATTTCAGCCCATACCTCGGGAGAGAACGTATTACTTACAGAGGGTTTAACCTGTTCATCATGAAGAGGAGGAAACTTGATTTCTCGAACCGGAGTGATATTGCCTTGGCGATCCTTCTTGAACTTAGCAAGGAACTCCTGCATCTGCTTCTCTTCACGCGCCTTCTTGTACTCCTCGTAAGCTTGGCGATGTTCCTCCGATAACTCCTCAAAATTGGGCTTGATTATGTTATCGGCGTTGATTTCCGAGGGCTTGGGAATCTTGTCATTGCCAGACATGACGGAAGATGATGACGATTGATCTTTATTCCCCAGCGGAGTCGCCAAAAAGTGTGTTCGCACACGAACACGTCAAGTGTACCCTCGACGCCGGGGTTGATGCACCGCAGCTCACGTCGAAGGAGTCTCACCGGAAGCGCGATTCGCAAGTCGACCGGCGAGAGCTTTTGAGGACCCGAAACCCTACACTCCCGGGAGGGACCCTGTCGGGGAGTGCAGCGGTTATGGGCTGGCCTAGGTCGGCCAAGCCACCCCTAGAGCCTCGCGATTTGCAGCTCTCCAACACGGAGAACGACGAAGAACGAGGGAGCACGAACGAGGGAAGGACAAGACGTAGATGAAAAAGCTGTAGATGTGTTTGCGATTGTGTGTTGTTATTCAATCGGCCATCACCCCTTAGATATATATGAGGCGGATGAACTTCCCGTACAAGGAAAGGTTACAATTCACATTCAAAATCCTAGTTTGGGTCCAACTCGGAATCAAACTTTCCAAAACGGTTCGGTTTACAACCTGGCTGCACCTTGCGGTTCGGTTTACAACCAATAAACGACCTCGGATGGAAACGAGCCCGAAAGCGATCTTAACCGTTTCGACGAGACGAACAACTTTTGTGTTTAACATTTTTTGATCGAAGGTCATATTGAGGGTCAAATCGCTCATGCAAAACAGGCTATTATTCGCGCTACCTCGCACAAAACAGGCTATACTCGCGCTACCCATCAGACAGGGCGTCTTGTGGGGCGTGCCATTTTCCGCCTCTTGACAGAGCTGCATTTCAATGGCTCTAACTTTTGCATGAAAACTAGGATTGGAACGATTTTTATATCAAAATCAATCATTTCGATGAGACGAAGACAATCCGTGTAGATCATTTTTCCATACGAGGGGGTCTTGAGGGCGTAATGAGCCGAATAGTGTTCTGAATACAAAACCTCAGTATTTCGAACACAACTTCGGCCTTCGAGATGAGATCGGATGGCGATGGCCCAAACTTCAAAGATGTTCATATCGACAATACGGAACTTTTTTATGTAGATCACTTCTCCATTTGAGGCAATATTAATTAAGTTTTTGACCGTGCCAATATCTGGTGTCAATAGTAGGCCAGCTACGCGCTTGAATAGAGCACGGAGAGTACGCACTACACAGGTGTACTTTCCCTGCTTTGATAGTACAACGATAGTTCTAGAGAATAGTAGTGCCCTCCACTTGCAACTGTAGATCCTTCGTCTTGAGATTCAGGTGTTCAAAACTGGTGCACTATAGAAGTACAGTACATTGCACTACTAGTTGAGAAAGTAGTAGTACTACTACCACTACAATACTACATACTTGTAATTAATAGCCTCGCCATCGCGGGGCATGAGGCACGACCACTATGCGTTCCCGCATAAGTTCCTTAGCAATAGGACGAGGCCCTGTGGTTATGCTGTTATCTCCTCCTCACCAGTTCCCCTCCCCCCGAAGAGACCAAGGCAGTTCGTCGCTGCTCCCATGGATTCGCCAGGAGGTTCTCCTCCTCGTCGGGGCAGGGAGACATTGGACTATGATCCTTTGGGAGAAATCTGTGACGCCCCCGATTCGACCGTACACTAATCATACACGCAAATGTGTATGATTAAGATCAAGGACTCATGGGAAGATATCACAACACAACTCTAGGCACAAATAAAATAATACAAGCTTTTATATTACAAGCCATGGGCCTCGAGGGCTCGAATACATAAGCTCGAATACACAAGAGTCAGCGGAAGCAACAATATCTGAGTACAGACATAAGTTAGACAAGTTTGCATTAAGAAGCCCAGCACAAAAGCATCTACGATCGAAAAGGCAAGGCCTCCTGCCTGGGAGCCTCCTAACTACTCCTGGTCGTCGGCGGTCTCCACGTAGTAGTAGGCATCGACGGTGGCATCTGGTTCCTGGGCTCCGACGTCTGGTTGCATCAACCGGAAAGAAGAAGAAAGGGGGAGCAAAGCAACCGTGAGTACTCATGCAAAGTGCTCGCAAGCAAGGATCTACACTACATATGCATCGGTATCAATGAAATGGGATGTATCTCTGGACTGGACTGCAGAATGCCAAAAGAGAAGGGGCAAGCCTAGCCTATTGAAGACTAGCATCTTCAAGCAGCCCCAAGCATCTTGCAGCATTAGAAGAGATAAGAGTAGCATAAACTAAAGTAGTACTAGTGTTATCAACCTCGGCCAGAGATCCTTTCTCGACTCCATGCGAGAAAGCAATCCTAGAGCCATACTATCCAGTTATCACATCAAGTATCCAGTTCTAGTTGTATCGTATGGGATACAACTCCAAGTGTCTATTACCGTAGGACAGGCTATCGATAGATGTTTTCTTCCCTGCAGGGGTGCACCAACTTACCCACCACGCTTGATTAACTCCGGCCGGACACACTTTCCTGGGTCATGCCCGGCCTCGGTCAAACAATACACCGCAACCCGACCTAGGGTTAATAGAGAGGTCAGCACGCCGGACCAAATCTATGCCCCCAGGGGTCATGGGCCATTGCCCCGGGAAATCCTACACATTGCGAACGCGGCCGGTGAGCAGACCTAGCTACCTCCTTCAAAAAGGCAGGTGCTTACCAGTCCACGCCGGCGCGCGCCGCTCAGTCGCTGACGTCTATTAAGCTTCAGATGATGCATACGATGCAGAACGCCCATACAATGCCCACGGGATGGTTAGTGCTATAAGGCCAGAGGCCCCTCGGATCAAATATCCAAATCTTAGTGGATTAGGAATGCGCGGTAACAAGCAGAGACACACGAAAGATGTGACCACGTCGCCCCGTGTCGAGGACTTGCGACAAGGGCTAAGAATGTGTGGCCACGCCTTGTAATTATCTCGCGGGCACCCTCCAGGTCAACCCGACTCCTCATCACTCGCAAATATGCTTGCACGGGTACCCCTCAGGGTCGACCCGTCTTTAGTAACAGGGTTCAGTGTAAAGTCAAAGTAACCATAGTAACTGTGTGTCTAACACCAAGGGGAAAGTGATGTGCGGTGCCGGGGCCAGGTCTTCGATCCCGTTGATCGGGTCTTCTGATAATCCAGCGGAGTAGTCGGGACAAAGTGGGGGTCTCTGATGGGTCTCTACCCAACCTATACTAAACAGTTTAGGATAAGAAGGTAGGTAACAACAACATGTTACAATAAACAGGCTATGCATCAGAATAGGGGCAAACAATAATAGTAGCATAATCTAATGCAAGCATGAGAGAATGGAATGGGCGATATTGGGATGATCAAGGGGGGGGGGGGGGTTGCCTGGAAGCTCCGCTGAAAGGAAAGAAGGATCGTCGGAGACGTAGCCGATCACAGGGGCAACATCGGTCTCGGGGTCTACCGAAGAAAGAGGGGGAAGAAACAATAAATATAAAGCAAATAAAGCATCATAAAGCATAACATTGTAATACGCATTGTTAGGGGTGAACTAACGCAATGCCAGACGTTGCAGACGGAGAGGGAAAACATCTGGAGGGCTTTATCCGGCGTTTGACGTTTTCCGGACGGATGAAAAGAGAGGGGACGGTTCCATGTTCAGCATGATAGGGGCATGTGACAGGTGAACGGGCCGCGTATTCGGATTCATCTCATTTTTCTGAGCAACTTTCATGTATAGAACGTTTTCATCTGAGATATGGTTTATTTTATATGAATTTCCAAAGTTTTGTCGATTTTCTAGATTTAACATTAATTCGATAGTAAACTGGAATTCGCCATGGGTACACAGAGTGACCCAGACAGGTGGGTACGACAAGTGGGGCGAGTCAACTAGTAAAAGTTGAATGAGTCAAAAAGTGAACAGCGCTTGTGGGTCTACATGTCATATGCTATACCTATAAACAAATAATTAAAACAAACCTAATTAATGGGGGACCAAACGTCATGTGTTATTAGACTAATTTAGCACTAACTAACCTAGCTCTAATAAACAAGGGTCGGCCTGGTTGCACAGCCAGCCTCACGGGTGTGCACACAAACGCACACATATCACATGACCAAGCTTGGACGGGGCAAGCTCTCTCGTAGTCTGATGGGTTTCTTCACAGTTCAGTTTCGTCAGTTATTTCTTGAGCAAACAACTTTGCAGCTACGAGCTAGAGCGACCAGCAAACAGCAGCGGCAGTAGATAAGGAACAGCGGCGGCGGCAGCTATGCAGCGGCAGTAGCAGCAAGAAGTAGTAGTAGTAGCAAGAAGGCAACAGCAGCAGAGCTTCAGCGGCAAAGTAGCAGGCAGCGGCCACGAGCAGCAGCAGTTGCCCCCGCGCACGGGCAAGGGCACCTGCGGGCGCAGCGCACGACGATGGGAGCACCGGGGTGTGGCCAGGGGACGGTCGCGTCGCGGCCGGACACGGCTAGGGGGGCGTACGGGGCGCCGTGGCGCGAGGCGCGGGTGTGCATCATGGCCAACGGCCGGAGCTTGGGCAGCGGGAAAAGCAGGGGCGCGGCCGACGAGTGGATGCGGGACGCGGGCAACGATGGGCGCGGCACGGGCGCAGGCAGGAGAGCCCAGGGGGCGGGCTGAGCGCGGTGACAACAGGCAGGGCGTGCGGGATCGGAGCACCGTCTATGGTGGCCTCGTCGGGTGCGTGCGACTACCACGACGGGTCAAGGTTGAGGAAGGGGAGGTCGGAGGAGGAGCTCACAGGGGGTGCAGCGAAGGGCTCGATAGAGGCGGGGACGCTGCGGTGGTTGTGGATCGAAAGCGACCGACGACTGCGGTCCGAAGACGAAGATGACGTGGGTGACGGCGTTGAGGCTCTCCAGCCACGCTCCGGTGGTGTAGTTGACGAAGAAGGACCCGTCGGGGCCCCTGGACACCGCCGTGAGGCTCGAGGAGGCTCTGATGCGCGGTGACGACAACGATGACACTGTTATGGCAGTAGCCAGCGAGGTGGATCTGAGGGGGGAGGGAGCACAGCCGAGGGGAAGAGAGTGAGTGGGGAGAAGCAAGCGGGAGAGCGGTGAGTGGAGGGGAGGGCTCGACGCGTCGAGGGGAAGGCGCCCTTATCCCCTCAGGGCGGCGCCGGCGAGATGGTCGGGCGGGGACGCACCCCTGTAGCGGTCGCGCGACGAGAACAGGACGTGAAAAGGCGACCGGTGGGGTAGGTGGGCTGGCTCGAGTGGGCCGCAGCTCAGGGGGCTGGGGGCTTCGGCCTTTCTATTTTATTTTTGCTTTTGTTTTTCTTTTAGAATTTTTCTGTTTTCTTTTCTTTCCAGAAAGCAAAATAGTTCTATAAAATACAAAGCTTGCACCTAAAATAACATTATAACTTAGGCCACTCCTACAATTAAGTTAGCATTTAAATAAAATACTTTGCAACTTTATTAATTAAAAGCATTGAAATAATTGTTTTAGCCCATGTTTTAAATAGTTTAGGGCATTAAAACATTTTACAACATGTTGGTTCACCACCATAAGTAGTTATGGAATATTTTCCACATGATAAACATTTTAGCTTTCATGTTTGACAAATATGAATTTTTGACTTTAGATTGGATTTGAATTTGAATGGTGATTTCGATCAAGTGAAGATTAGCAATAGTAATGTGATGACATGGCACCATTAACAAGGGATTACTGTAGCATGACACAGGGGGTTGTTAAAAATCTCCTCCACTACAAGAAATCTCGTCCCGGGATTTAAGTGGTGAAGTGAAGAGTAACTTCGGGAGAACTGACCCTTATAGGGTTAGTTATCTGGTGAACAATGCAGGGAATGAGGCAGATGTATCTCTCGAGTTGAAACTTAATAAACATCAAGAGCAAAGTATGAAGGTACAATAGGAAGTTTCAAGCGGATAGGCAATCGTTTGTTGCCTGAAATAGAGTGTGAAAGGGGTTCGAAGCAATGAAGAAAAATGTTGCATCCGATACCGGAATGAAATATGGTAGGGAAATTAGCTCGTGAATTACATACGAAGCCAAGCATAAGGAATAAATTTGGCAACACGGGGTGTATAAGAGAGTTAGGTTTCGATCCTGTGGAACTATGGGTTATGGGCCCACCATGTGGGTTAAAAGAAGGAAGGGCATTGACATCTTGCACGGTCATGATAGCAAGGCATGTTAGAGAATAATGCTACCTCTTGAGCACTGCGTTGGTTTTCCCTTGAATAGGAAAGGGTGATGCAGCAAAGTAGCGTAAGTATTTCCCTCAATTTTTGAGAACCAAGGTATCAATCCAGTCAGAGGCTACGCGAGAGTCCCTCGCACCTACACAAAACAAATAAATCCTCGCAACCAGCTCGATAAGCGGTTGTCAATCCCTTCACAGTCACTTACGAGAGTGAGATTTGATAGATATGATAGGATAATATTTTCGATATTTTTGTGATAAAGATGCAAAGTAAAAAGCAAAGGAAATAACTAAGTGTTGGAAGATTAATATGATGAAGATAGACACGGGGGCCATAGGTTTCACGAGTGGCTTCTCTCAAGAGCATAAATATTTTATGGTGGGTGAACGAATTACTGTTGAGCAATTGACAAAATTGAGCATAGTTATGAGAATATCTAGGTATGATCATGTATATAGGCATCACGTCCGAGACAAGTAGACCGACTCCTGCCTGCATATACTACTATTACTCCACTCATCGACCACTATCCAGCATGCATCTAGAGTACTAAGTTCATAAAAACAGAGTAACGCCTTAAGCAAGATGACATGATGTAGAGGGATAAATTCATGCAATATGATAAAAAACCCATCTTGTTATCCTCGATGGCAACAATACAATACGTGCCTTGCTGCCCCTACTGTCGCTGGGAAAGGACACCGCAAGATTGAACACAAAGCTAAGCATTTCTCCCATTGCAAGAAAGACCAATCTAGTAGGCCAAACCAAACTAATAATTCGAAGAGACTTGCAAAGATAACCATTCATACATAAAAGAATTCAGAGAAGATTCAAATATTGTTCATAGATAATCTTGATCATAAACCCACAATTCATCGGTCTCAACAAACACACCGCAAAAAGAAGATTACATCGAATAGATCTCCACGAGAGAGGGGGAACATTGTATTGAGATCCAAAAAGAGATATGAAGCCATCTAACTAATAACTATGGACCCGAAGGTCTGAGGTAAACTACTCACATTTCATCGGAGAGGCTATGGTGTTGATGCAGAAGCCCTCCGTGATGGATGCCCCCTCCGGCGGAGCTCCGAAACAGGCCCCAAGATGGGATCTCGTGGGTACAGAAGGCTGCGGCGGTGGAATTAGGTTTTTGGCTCCGTATCTGATCGTTTGGGGATACGTAGGTATATATAGGAGGAAGGAGTACGTCGGTGGAGCAATAGGGGGCCCGCGAGGGTGGAGGGCGCGCCCTGGGGGTTGGCGCGCCCCCCTACCTCGTGGCCTCCTCCTTTGTTTCTTGACGTAGGGTCCAAGTCTCCTGGATCATAATCTTCCTAAAAATCACGTTCCCGAAGGTTTCATTCCGTTTGGACTCCGTTTGATATTCCTTTTCTGCGAAACTCTAAAATAGGCAAAAAACATCAATTCTGGGCTGGGCCTCCGGTTAATAGGTTAGTCCCAAAAATAATATGAAAGTGAATAATAAAGCCCAATAATGTCCAAAATAGTAGATAATATAGCATGGAGCAATCAAAAATTATAGATACGTTGGAGACGTGTCAAGCATCCCCAAGCTTAATTCCTGCTCGTCCTCGAGTAGGTAAATGATAAAAACAAAATTTTTGATGTGGAGTGCTACTTGGCATAATTTCAATGTAATTCTTCTTAATTTTGGTATGAATATTCAGATCCGAAACATTCAAGCCAAAAGTTTAATATTGACATAAAAATAATAATACTTCAAGCATACTAACAAAAGCAATCATGTCTTCTCAAAATAACATGGCCAAAGAAAGTTATCCCTACAAAATCATATAGTCTGGCTATGCTCTATCTTCACCTCACAAAGTATTTAAATCATGCACAACCCCGATGACAAGCCAAGCAATTGTTTCATACTTATGACATTCTCAAACTTTTTCAATCTTCACGCAATACATGAGCGTGAACCATGGATATAACACTATATGTGGAATAGAATGGTGGTTGTGGAGAAGACAAAAAGGGAGAAGATAGTCTCACATCAACTAGGCGTATCAACGGGCTATGGAGATGCCCATCAAAAGATATCAATGTGAGTGAGTAGGGATTGCCATGCAACGGATGCACTAGAGCTATAAGTATATGAAAGATCAACAAAAAACCTAAGTGAGTGTGCATCCAACTCGCTTGCTCATGAAGACCTAGGGCATTTTGAGGAAGCCCATCATTGGAATATACAAGCCAAGTTCTATAATGAAAAATTCCCACTAGTGTATGAAAGAGACAAAATGAGAGACTCTCTATCATGCAGATCATGGTGCTACTTTGAAGCACAAGTGTGGTAAAAGGATAGTAACATTGTCCCTTCTCTCTTTTTCTCTCATTTTTTAATTTGGGCCTTTTCTCTTTTTTTGGCCTCTTTTTTTAGTCCGGAGTCTCATCCCAAGTTGTGGAGGAATCCTAGTCTCCATCAACCTTTCCTCACTTGGGACAATAATCTAATAATGATGATCATCACACTTTTATTTTCTTACAACTCAACAATTACAACTCGATACTTAGAACGAAAATGACTCTATATGAATGCCTTCAGCGGTGTACCGGGATATGCAATGAATCAAGAGTGACATGTATGAAAGAATTATGAATGGTGGTTTTGCCACAAATACGATGTCAACTACATGATCATGCAACGCAATATGACAATGATGGAGCGTGTCATAATAAACGGAACGGTGAATGGCTATAGAAATGCTATGATAGGTAGGTATGGTGGCTGTTTTGAGGAAGGTATATGGTGGGGTATGATACCGGCAAAAAGTGCGCGGTATTAGAGAGGCTAGCAATGGTGGAAGGAAGAAAGTGTGTATAATCCATGGACTCAACATTTGTCATAAAGAACTCATATACTTATTGCAAAAATCTACAAGTTATCAAAGCAAAGTATTACGCGCATGCTCTTAGGGGGATAGATTGGTAGGAAAATACCATCGCTCGTCCCCGACCGCCACTCATAAGGAAGACAATCAATAAATAAATCATGCTCCGACTTCATCACATAACGGTTCACCATACCTGCATGCTACGGGAATCACAAACTTTAACACAAGTATTTCTCAAATTCAGAACTACTCAACTAGCATAACTCTAATATCACCATCTTTATATCTCAAAACAATTATCAAGCATCAAACTTTTCTTAGTATTCAACACACTCATAAGAAAGTTTTTACAAATCTTGAATACCAAGAATATTAGGATTTAAGCAAATTACCATGCTATTTAAGACTCTCAAAATAATCTAAGTGAAACATGAGATATCAATAGTTTCTATAAAACAAATCCACCACCATGCTCTAGAAGATATAAGTGAAGCACTAGAGCAAAACTATATAACTCAAAAGATATAAGTGACGCACATAGAGTATTCTAATAATTTCCAAATCATGTATGGCTCTCTCAAAAGGTGTGTACAGCAAGGATGATTGTGGTAAACTAACAAATAAAGACTCAAATGATACAATACGCTCCAAGCAAAACACATATCATGTGGTGAATAAAAATATAGCTCCACGTAAAGTTACCGATGGAAGTAGACGAAAGAGGGGATGCCTTCCGGGGCATCCCCAAGCTTTGGCTTTATGGCGTCCTTAGATTATCTTGGGGGTGCCATGGGAATCCCCAATCTTAGGCTCTTGCCACTCATTATTCCATAATCCATCAAAATCTTTCACCCAAAACTTGAAAACTTCACAACACAAAACTCAGCAGAAATATCGTGAGCTCCGTTAGCGAAAGAAAACAAAAGACCACTTCAAGGTACTGTAATGAACTCATTCTTTATTTATATTGGTGTTAAACCTTCTGTATTCCAACTTCTCTATGGCTTATAAACTATTTTACAAGCCATAGATTCATCAAAATAAGCAAACAACACACGAAAAACAGAATCTGTCAAAAACAGAACAGTCTGTAGTAATCTGTAACTAACGCAACCTTCTGGAACTCCGAAAAATCTACCAACATAGGAAGACCTAGATAATTTTTTTATTGATCAGAAGAAATTGGAATCAGTATTTTATCACGTTCTGGTGATTTTGAAAAAATGTTTTCGTGGACAGAAAGTTTCTGGAAATTTCTGCAAGATCAAATAACTATCATCCAAGAAAATCCTATAGTTTAACTTGGCGCAAACACAAATTAAAACATAAAAACACATCTAAACAGAGGCTAGAACAAATATTTATTCCTAAATAGAAGCAAAAAGAAAAAAACTAAAAATAAAATTGGGTTGCCTCCCAACAAGCGCTATCGTTTAACGCCCCTAGCTAGGCATAAAAAGAAGGATATATCTAGGTAATGCCATCTTTGGTAGGCAATCCATAAGTGGCTCTCATGATAGATTCATATGGTAATTTTATTTTCTTCCTAGGGAAGTGTTCCGTGCCTTTCTTTAATGGAAATTGGAATATAATATTCCCTTCCTTCATATCAATAATTGCATCAACCGATCAAAGGAAAGGTCTATTAAGAATAATAGGACATGAAGGATTGCAATCTATATCAAGGACGATAAAATCTACGGGTAAATAATTCCTATTTGAAACAATAAGAATATCATTAATTCTTCCCATAGGTTTCTTAATAGTGGAATCCGCAAGGTGCAAGTTGCTGGAAATATGCCCTAGAGGCAATAATAAAAGTATTATTATTATATTTCCTTGTTCATGGTAATTGTCTTTATTCATGCTATAACTGTGTTATCTGGAAATCGTAATACATGTGTGAATACTAGACACCAATATGTCCCTAGTAAGCCTCTAGTTGACTAGCTCGTTAATCAATAGATAGTCATGGTTTCCTGACTATGGACATGGGGATGTCATTGATAACGAGATCACATCATTAGGAGAATGATGTGATGGACAAGACCCAATCCTAAGCATAGCACAAGATCGTGTAGTTCGTTTTGCTAGAGCTTTCCAATGTCGTGTATCTTTTCCTTAGACCATGAGATCGTGTAACTCCCGGATACTGTAGGAGTGCTTTGGGTGTACCAAACGTCACAACGTAAATGGGTGACTATAAAGGTGCACTACAGGTATCTCCGAAAGTATCTGTTGGGTTGACACAGATCAAGACTGGGATTTGTCACTCCGTATGACGGAGAGGTATCACCGGGCCCACTCGGTAATGCATCATCATAATGAGCTCAAAGTGACCAAGTGTTTGGCCACGGGATCATGCATTACGGTACGAGTAAAGTGACTTGCCGGTAACGGGACTAAACGAGGTATTGGGATACCGACGATCGAGTCTCGGGCAAGTAACCTACCGATTGACAAAGGGAATAGTTTACGGGGTTGCTTGAACCCTCGACATCGTGGTTCATCCGATGAAATCATCGAGGAACATGTGGGAGCCAACATGGGTATCCAGATCCCGCTGTTGGTTATTGCCCGAGAGTCGTCTCGGTCATGTCTGCATGTCTCCCGAACCCGTAGGGTCTACACACTTAAGGTTCGGTGACGCTAGGGTTATCAGGAAGACTTGTATGTGATTACCGAATGTTGTTAGGAGTCTCGGATGAGATCCCGGACGTCACGAGGAGTTCCGGAGTGATCCGGAGGTAAAGATTTATATATGGGAAGTTGTCATACGGACACCGGAATAGTTCGGGGGCATATCGGTATTGTACCGGGGCCACCGGAGGGGCCTCGGGGGTCCACCGGAAGGGGCCACCTCTCCCGGAAGGGCTCATGGGCTGCAAAGGGGAAGGGAACCAGCCCAAAGTGGGCTGGTGCGCCTCCCCCCAAGGGCCCATGCGCCCTAGGGTTTGGGGGAACCCTAAAGGGGGCGCCCCCCTTGCTTGGGGGGCAAGCCCCCTCCCCCTTGGCCGCCGCCCCCCCCTCTAGATCCATCTAGAGGGGGCCGGCCCCCCTTGCCCCTTCCCCTATAAATAGAGGGGTGAGGGGAGGGTTGCACATACAAAGTCAAGGCGCAGCCCCTCCCCTCCCCAACACCTCTCCTCCTCCGTACGCGCTTGGCGAAGCCCTGTCGGAGTTCTGCTGCACCAACAACACCACGCCGTCGTGCTGCCGTTGGAGTCTTCTTCCTCAACCTCTCCTTCCCTTGCTGGATCAAGAAGGAGGAGACGTCGATCGTCCCGTACGTGTGTTGAACGCGGAGGTGCTGTCCGTTCAGCACTTGGTCATCGGTGATTCGAATCACGACGAGTACGACTACGTCATCACCATCCCCTTGAACGCTTCCGCATGCAATCTGCAAGTGGTATGTAGATGCAATCTCTCTCCCATGACTCGTTGCTTAGATGAACTCATAGATGGATCTTGGTGAAACCGCAGGAAAATTTTAATTTTCTGCAACGTTCCCCAACAGTGGTATCGGAGCTAGGTCTATGCGTAGTTCTCTATTGCACGAGTAGAACACAAAGTAGTTGTGGGCGTCGAATTGTCAATTCTTCTTGCCGTTACTAGTCCTATCTTGGTTCAGCGGTATTGCAGGATGAAGCGGCCCGGACCAACCTTACACGTACGCTTACGTGAGACCGGTTCCACCGACTAACATGCACTAGTTGCATAAGGTGGCTGGCGGGTGTCTGTCTCTCCCACTTTAGTTGGATCGGATTCGATGAACAGGGTCCTTATGAAGGGTAAATAGATATTGACAAATTCACGTTGTGGTTTTAACGTGGGTAAGAAACGTTCTTGCTAGCCACCTATAACAGCCACGTAAAAACTTGCAACAACATTAGAAGACGTCTAACTTGTTTTTGCAGCAAGTGCTTTGTGATGTGATATGGCCAGAAGTTGTATTGAATCATGTGATGTATGAGATGATCTTGTTATTGTAATAGGAATCACGACTTGCATGTCGATGAGTATGACAACCGGCAGGAGCCATAGGAGTTGTCATTATTCTTTTATGACCTGCGTGTCACCATGTAAATTACTTTACTTTATTGCTAAACGTGTTAGCCATGGTAGTAGTAGTAATGGTTGGCGAGCAACTCCATGGAGACACGATGATGGAGATCATGATGATGGAGATCATGGTGTCGTGCCGGTGACAAGATGATCATGGAGCCCAAGATGGAGATCGAAGGAGCTATATGATGATGGCCATATCATGTCACTTCTATATAATTGCATGTGATGTTTATTATGGTTTTACATCTTGTTTACTTAGAACGACGGTAGTAAATAAGATGATCCCTTAAAAAATTTCAAGAAGTGTTCTCCCCTAACTGTGCACCGTTGCTAAAGTTCGTCGTTTCGAAGCACCACGTGATGATCGGGTGTGATAGATCCATACGTTCACATACAACGGGTGTAAGACAGTTTTACACATGCAAAACACTTAGGGTTAACTTGACGAGCCTAGCATGTACAGACATGGCCTCGGAACACGGAGACCGAAAGGTCGAACATGAGTGGTATAGAAGATACGATCAACATGGAGATGTTCACCGATGATGACTAGTCCGTCTCACGTGATGATCGGACACGGCCTAGTCGACTCGGATCATGTAACACTTAGATGACTAGAGGGATGTCTAATCTGAGTGGGAGTTCATTCATTAATTTGATTAGATGAACTTAATTATCATGAACTTAGTCTAAATCTTTACAATATGTCTTGTAGATCAAATGGCCCACGGTAATGTCAGCCTCAACTTCAACGCGTTCCTAGAGAAAACTAAGCTGAAAGATGATGGCAGCAACTATTCGGACTGGGTCCGGAACTTGAGGATCATCCTCATAGCAGCCAAGAAAGATTATGTCCTAGATGCACCGCTAGGTGATGCACCATTCCCAGAAAACCAGGACGTTATGAACGCCCATCAGTCACGCACTGATGATTACTCCATAGTTCAGTGCGGCATGCTTTACAGCTTAGAACCGGGGCTCCA
Source organism: Aegilops umbellulata (assembly GCA_032464435.1). Taxonomy (NCBI): domain Eukaryota; kingdom Viridiplantae; phylum Streptophyta; class Magnoliopsida; order Poales; family Poaceae; genus Aegilops; species Aegilops umbellulata. The sequence goes on from CP136055.1 coordinate 195,416,452, forward strand.
AAAGCGTTTTGAGAAGCACGGAGCATATGAGATGTTCGAGGAGCTGAAATTGATTTTCCAAGCTCATGCCCGGGTCGAGAGATATGAAGTCTCCGACAAGTTCTTTAGCTGCAAAAGGGAGGAAAATAGCTCTGTCAGTGAACACATACTCAAGATGTCTGGGTTACACAACCGCTTGACTCAGCTGGAAGTTAATCTTCCGGATGAGGCGGTCATTGACAGAATCCTTCAGTCGCTCCCACCTAGCTACAAAAGCTTCGTGATGAACTACAACATGCAGGGGATGGAAAAGACCATTCCCGAGTTGTATTCAATGCTGAAATCCGCGGAGGTGGAGATCAAAAAGGAACATCAAGTGTTGATGGTGAATAAAACCACTAAGTTCAAGAAAGGCAAGGGTAAGAAGAACTTCAAGAAAGACGGCAAGGAGGTTGCCGCGCCTGGTAAATCAGTTGCCAGGAAGAAGTCAAAGAATGGACCCAAACCTGAAACTGAGTGCTTTTATTGCAAGGGAAATGGTCACTGGAAACGGAATTGCCCCAAGTACTTAGCGGATAAGAAGGCCGGCAACACTAAAGGTATATGTGATATACATGTAATTGATGTGTACCTTACCAGTGCTCGTAGTAGCTCCTGGCTATTTGATACCGGTGCTGTTGCTCATATTTGTAACTCACAGCAGGAGCTGCGGAATAAGAGAAGACTGGCGAAGGACGAGGTGACGATGCGCGTCGGGAATGGTTCCAAGGTCGATGTGATCGCCGTCGGCACGCTACCTCTACATTTACCCACGGGATTAGTTTTAAACCTCAATAATTGTTATTTAGTGCCAAGTTTGAGCATGAACATTGTATCTGGATCTCGTTTAATACGAGATGGCTACTCATTTAAATCCGAGAATAATGGTTGTTCTATTTATATGAGTGATATGTTTTATGATCATGCTCCGGTGGTTAATGGTTTATTCTTAATGAATCTCGTGCGTGATAATACACATATTCATAGTGTGAATGCCAAAAGGTGTAAAGTTGATAACGATAGTCCCACATACTTGTGGCACTGCCGCCTTGGTCACATTGGTGTCAAGCGCATGAAGAAGCTCCATGCTGATGGACTTTTAGAGTCTCTCGATTATGAATCGTTTGACACATGCGAACCATGCCTTATGGGCAAAATGACCAAGACTCCGTTCTCCGGAACAATGGAGCGAGCAACCAACCTATTGTAAATTATACATACTGATGTGTGCGGTCCAATGAGCGTTGAGGCTCGCGGAGGATATCGTTATGTTCTCACACTCACTGATGATTTGAGTAGATATGGCTATGTCTACTTAATGAAACACAAGTCTGAGACCTTTGAAAAGTTCAAGGAGTTTCAGAGTGAGGTTGAGAATCAACGTGACAGAAAGATCAAGTTTCTACGATCAGATCGTGGAGGAGAGTACTTAAGTCACGAATTTGGCACACACTTAAGAAAATGTGGAATAGTTTCACAACTCACGCCGCCTGGAACACCTCAGCGTAATGGTGTGTCTGAACGTCGTAATCGCACTTTATTGGATATGGTGCGATCTATGATGTCTCTTACCGATTTGCCGCTATCATTTTGGTGATATGCTCTAGAGACAGCCGCATTCACTTTAAATAGGGCACCGTCTAAATCCGTTGAGACGACACCGTATGAATTATGGTTTGGAAAGAAACCTAAGCTGTCGTTTCTAAAAGTTTGGGGATGCGAGGCTTATGTCAAGAAACTTCAACCTGAAAAGCTCGAACCCAAATCGGAAAAATGCGTCTTCATAGGATACCCTAAGGAAACCATAGGGTATACCTTCTACTTAAGATCCGAGGGCAAGATCTTTGTTGCCAAGAACGGAACCTTTCTGGAGAAAGAGTTTCTCTCGAAAGAAGTAAGTGGGAGGAAAGTGGAGCTTGATGAAGTACTGCCTCTTGAAACGGAGAATGGCGCAGCGCAGGAAAATGTTCCTGTGGTGCCTGCTCTAATTAGAGAGGAGGTTAATGATAATGATCAAGATACTTCGGACCAAGCTTCCACTGAACTTCGTAGGTCCACAAGGACACGTTCCGCACCAGAGTGGTACGGCAACCCTGTCCTGGAAATCATGTTATTGGACAACGGTGAACCTTCGAACTATGAAGAAGCGATGGCGGGCCCGGATTCCAACAAATGGTTAGAAGCCATGAAATCCGAGATAGGATCCATGTATGAAAACAAAGTATGGACTTTGACAGACTTGCCCGATGATCGGCGAGCGATAGAAAATAAATGGATCTTCAAGAAGAAGACGGACGCGGATGGTAATGTCACCATCTATAAAGCTCGACTTGTCGCTAAGGGTTATCGGCAAGTTCAAGGGATTGACTACGACGAGACTTTCTCTCCCGTAGCGAAGCTGAAGTCCGTCCGAATCATGTTAGCAATTGCCGCATACTATGATTATGAGATATGGCAAATGGACGTCAAAACGGCATTCCTTAACGGCTATCTTAAGGAAGAACTGTATATGATGCAGCCGGAAGGTTTTGTCGATCCTAAGAATGCTAACAAGGTGTGCAAGCTCCAGCGATCCATTTATGGGCTGGTGCAAGCATCTCGGAGTTGGAACATTCGCTTTGATGAGATGATCAAAGCGTTTGGGTTTATGCAGACTTATGGAGAAGCCTGCGTTTACAAGAAAGTGAGTGGGAGCTCCGTAGCATTTCTCATATTATATGTGGATGACATACTATTGATGGGAAATGATATAGAATTCTTGGAAAGCATAAAGGCCTATTTGAACAAGTGTTTTTCAATGAAGGACCTTGGAGAAGCTGCTTATATATTAGGCATCAAAATCTATAGAGATAGATCAAGACGCCTCATAGGTCTTTCACAAAGCACGTACCTTGATAAGATTTTGAAGAAGTTCAAAATGGATCAGTCCAAGAAAGGGTTCTTGCCTGTATTGCAAGGTGTGAAATTGAGCTCGGCTCAATGCCCGACCACGGCAAAGGATAAATAAGAGATGAGCGTCATCCCCTATGCTTCAGCCATAGGATCCATTATGTATGCCATACTGTGTACCAGACCTGATGTAAACCTTGCCGTAAGTTTGGTAGGTAGGTACCAAAGTAACCCCGGCAAGGAACACTGGACAGCGGTCAAGAATATCCTTAAGTACCTGAAAAGGACTAAGGACATGTTTCTCGTTTATGGAGGTGACGAAGAGCTCGTCGTAAAGGGTTACGTCGATGCTAGCTTCGACACAGATCTGGATGACTCTAAGTCACAAACCGGATACGTGTATATGTTGAATGGTGGAGCAGTGAGCTGGTGCAGCTGCAAGCAGAGCGTCGTGGCGGGATCTACATGTGAAGCGGAATACATGGCAGCCTCGGAGGCAGCGCATGAGGCAATTTGGGTGAAGGAGTTCATCACCGACCTAGGAGTCATACCCAATGCGTCGGGGCCGATCAAACTCTTCTGTGACAACACTGGAGCTATTGCACTTGCCAAGGAGCCCAGGTTTCACAAGAAGACCAGGCACATCAAGCGTCGCTTCAACTCCATCCGTGAAAATGTTCAAGATGGAGACATAGAAATTTGTAAAGTGCACACGGATCTGAATGTCGCAGATCCGTTGACTAAACCTCTCCCTAGGGCAAAACATGATCAGCACCAGAACTCTATGGGTGTTCGATTCATCACAATGTAACTAGATTATTGACTCTAGTGCAAGTGGGAGACTGCTGGAAATATGCCCTAGAGGCAATAATAAAAGTATTATTATTATATTTCCTTGTTCATGGTAATTGTCTTTATTCATGCTATAACTGTGTTATCTGGAAATCGTAATACATGTGTGAATACTAGACACCAATATGTCCCTAGTAAGCCTCTAGTTGACTAGCTCGTTAATCAATAGATAGTCATGGTTTCCTGACTATGGACATGGGGATGTCATTGATAACGAGATCACATCATTAGGAGAATGATGTGATGGACAAGACCCAATCCTAAGCATAGCACAAGATCGTGTAGTTCGTTTTGCTAGAGCTTTCCAATGTCGTGTATCTTTTCCTTAGACCATGAGATCGTGTAACTCCCGGATACTGTAGGAGTGCTTTGGGTGTACCAAACGTCACAACGTAACTGGGTGACTATAAAGGTGCACTACAGGTATCTCCGAAAGTATCTGTTGGGTTGACACAGATCAAGACTGGGATTTGTCACTCCGTATGACGGAGAGGTATCACCGGGCCCACTCGGTAATGCATCATCATAATGAGCTCAAAGTGACCAAGTGTTTGGCCACGGGATCATGCATTACGGTACGAGTAAAGTGACTTGCCGGTAACGGGACTAAACGAGGTATTGGGATACCGACGATCGAGTCTCGGGCAAGTAACCTACCGATTGACAAAGGGAATAGTTTACGGGGTTGCTTGAACCCTCGACATCGTGGTTCATCCGATGAAATCATCGAGGAACATGTGGGAGCCAACATGGGTATCCAGATCCCGCTGTTGGTTATTGCCCGAGAGTCGTCTCGGTCATGTCTGCATGTCTCCCGAACCCGTAGGGTCTACACACTTAAGGTTCGGTGACGCTAGGGTTATCAGGAAGACTTGTATGTGATTACCGAATGTTGTTAGGAGTCCCGGATGAGATCCCGGACGTCACGAGGAGTTCCGGAGTGATCCGGAGGTAAAGATTTATATATGGGAAGTTGTCATACGGACACCGGAATAGTTCGGGGGCATATCGGTATTGTACCGGGGCCACCGGAGGGGCCTCGGGGGTCCACCGGAAGGGGCCACCTCTCCCGGAAGGGCTCATGGGCTGCAAAGGGGAAGGGAACCAGCCCAAAGTGGGCTGGTGCGCCTCCCCCCAAGGGCCCATGCGCCCTAGGGTTTGGGGGAACCCTAAAGGGGGCGCCCCCCTTGCTTGGGGGGCAAGCCCCCTCCCCCTTGGCCGCCGCCCCCCCCTCTAGATCCATCTAGAGGGGGCCGGGCCCCCTTGCCCCTTCCCCTATAAATAGAGGGGTGAGGGGAGGGTTGCACATACAAAGTCAAGGCGCAGCCCCTCCCCTCCCCAACACCTCTCCTCCTCCGTACGCGCTTGGCGAAGCCCTGTCGGAGTTCTGCTGCACCAACAACACCACGCCGTCGTGCTGCCGTTGGAGTCTTCTTCCTCAACCTCTCCTTCCCTTGCTGGATCAAGAAGGAGGAGACGTCGATCGTCCCGTACGTGTGTTGAACGCGGAGGTGCTGTCCGTTCAGCACTTGGTCATCGGTGATTCGAATCACGACGAGTACGACTACGTCATCACCATCCCCTTGAACGCTTCCGCACGCAATCTGCAAGTGGTATGTAGATGCAATCTCTCTCCCATGACTCGTTGCTTAGATGAACTCATAGATGGATCTTGGTGAAACCGTAGGAAAATTTTAATTTTCTGCAACGTTCCCCAACAGTGGTATCGGAGCTAGGTCTATGCGTAGTTCTCTATTGCACGAGTAGAACACAAAGTAGTTGTGGGCGTCGAATTGTCAATTCTTCTTGCCGTTACTAGTCCTATCTTGGTTCAGCGGTATTGCAGGATGAAGCGGCCCGGACCAACCTTACACGTACGCTTACGTGAGACCGGTTCCACCGACTAACATGCACTAGTTGCATAAGGTGGCTGGCGGGTGTCTGTCTCTCCCACTTTAGTTGGATCGGATTCGATGAACAGGGTCCTTATGAAGGGTAAATAGATATTGACAAATTCACGTTGTGGTTTTAACGTGGGTAAGAAACGTTCTTGCTAGCCACCTATAACAGCCACGTAAAAACTTGCAACAACATTAGAAGACGTCTAACTTGTTTTTGCAGCAAGTGCTTTGTGATGTGATATGGCCAGAAGTTGTATTGAATCATGTGATGTATGAGATGATCTTGTTATTGTAATAGGAATCACGACTTGCATGTCGATGAGTATGACAACCGGCAGGAGCCATAGGAGTTGTCATTATTCTTTTATGACCTGCGTGTCACCATGTAAATTACTTTACTTTATTGCTAAACGTGTTAGCCATGGTAGTAGTAGTAATGGTTGGCGAGCAACTCCATGGAGACACGATGATGGAGATCATGATGATGGAGATCATGGTGTCGTGCCGGTGACAAGATGATCATGGAGCCCAAGATGGAGATCGAAGGAGCTATATGATGATGGCCATATCATGTCACTTCTATATAATTGCATGTGATGTTTATTATGGTTTTACATCTTGTTTACTTAGAACGACGGTAGTAAATAAGATGATCCCTTAAAAAATTTCAAGAAGTGTTCTCCCCTAACTGTGCACCGTTGCTAAAGTTCGTCGTTTCGAAGCACCACGTGATGATCGGGTGTGATAGATCCATACGTTCACATACAACGGGTGTAAGACAGTTTTACACATGCAAAACACTTAGGGTTAACTTGACGAGCCTAGCATGTACAGACATGGCCTCGGAACACGGAGACCGAAAGGTCGAACATGAGTGGTATAGAAGATACGATCAACATGGAGATGTTCACCGATGATGACTAGTCCGTCTCACGTGATGATCGGACACGGCCTAGTCGACTCGGATCATGTAACACTTAGATGACTAGAGGGATGTCTAATCTGAGTGGGAGTTCATTCATTAATTTGATTAGATGAACTTAATTATCATGAACTTAGTCTAAATCTTTACAATATGTCTTGTAGATCAAATGGCCCACGGTAATGTCAGCCTCAACTTCAACGCGTTCCTAGAGAAAACTAAGCTGAAAGATGATGGCAGCAACTATTCGGACTGGGTCCGGAACTTGAGGATCATCCTCATAGCAGCCAAGAAAGATTATGTCCTAGATGCACCGCTAGGTGATGCACCATTCCCAGAAAACCAGGACGTTATGAACGCCCATCAGTCACGCACTGATGATTACTCCATAGTTCAGTGCGGCATGCTTTACAGCTTAGAACCGGGGCTCCAAAAGCGTTTTGAGAAGCACGGAGCATATGAGATGTTCGAGGAGCTGAAATTGATTTTCCAAGCTCATGCCCGGGTCGAGAGATATGAAGTCTCCGACAAGTTCTTTAGCTGCAAAAGGGAGGAAAATAGCTCTGTCAGTGAACACATACTCAAGATGTCTGGGTTACACAACCGCTTGACTCAGCTGGAAGTTAATCTTCCGGATGAGGCGGTCATTGACAGAATCCTTCAGTCGCTCCCACCTAGCTACAAAAGCTTCGTGATGAACTACAACATGCAGGGGATGGAAAAGACCATTCCCGAGTTGTATTCAATGCTGAAATCCGCGGAGGTGGAGATCAAAAAGGAACATCAAGTGTTGATGGTGAATAAAACCACTAAGTTCAAGAAAGGCAAGGGTAAGAAGAACTTCAAGAAAGACGGCAAGGAGGTTGCCGCGCCTGGTAAATCAGTTGCCAGGAAGAAGTCAAAGAATGGACCCAAACCTGAAACTGAGTGCTTTTATTGCAAGGGAAATGGTCACTGGAAACGGAATTGCCCCAAGTACTTAGCGGATAAGAAGGCCGGCAACACTAAAGGTATATGTGATATACATGTAATTGATGTGTACCTTACCAGTGCTCGTAGTAGCTCCTGGCTATTTGATACCGGTGCTGTTGCTCATATTTGTAACTCACAGCAGGAGCTGCGGAATAAGAGAAGACTGGCGAAGGACGAGGTGACGATGCGTGTCGGGAATGGTTCCAAGGTCGATGTGATCGCCGTCGGCACGCTACCTCTACATTTACCCACGGGATTAGTTTTAAACCTCAATAATTGTTATTTAGTGCCAAGTTTGAGCATGAACATTGTATCTGGATCTCGTTTAATACGAGATGGCTACTCATTTAAATCCGAGAATAATGGTTGTTCTATTTATATGAGTGATATGTTTTATGATCATGCTCCGGTGGTTAATGGTTTATTCTTAATGAATCTCGTGCGTGATAATACACATATTCATAGTGTGAATGCCAAAAGGTGTAAAGTTGATAACGATAGTCCCACATACTTGTGGCACTGCCGCCTTGGTCACATTGGTGTCAAGCGCATGAAGAAGCTCCATGCTGATGGAATTTTAGAGTCTCTCGATTATGAATCGTTTGACACATGCGAACCATGCCTTATGGGCAAAATGACCAAGACTCCGTTCTCCGGAACAATGGAGCGAGCAACCAACCTATTGTAAATTATACATACTGATGTGTGCGGTCCAATGAGCGTTGAGGCTCGCGGAGGATATCGTTATGTTCTCACACTCACTGATGATTTGAGTAGATATGGCTATGTCTACTTAATGAAACACAAGTCTGAGACCTTTGAAAAGTTCAAGGAGTTTCAGAGTGAGGTTGAGAATCAACGTGACAGAAAGATCAAGTTTCTACGATCAGATCGTGGAGGAGAGTACTTAAGTCACGAATTTGGCACACACTTAAGAAAATGTGGAATAGTTTCACAACTCACGCCGCCTGGAACACCTCAGCGTAATGGTGTGTCTGAACGTCGTAATCGCACTTTATTGGATATGGTGCGATCTATGATGTCTCTTACCGATTTGCCGCTATCATTTTGGGGATATGCTCTAGAGACAGCCGCATTCACTTTAAATAGGGCACCGTCTAAATCCGTTGAGACGACACCGTATGAATTATGGTTTGGAAAGAAACCTAAGCTGTCGTTTCTAAAAGTTTGGGGATGCGAGGCTTATGTCAAGAAACTTCAACCTGAAAAGCTCGAACCCAAATCGGAAAAATGCGTCTTCATAGGATACCCTAAGGAAACCATAGGGTATACCTTCTACTTAAGATCCGAGGGCAAGATCTTTGTTGCCAAGAACGGAACCTTTCTGGAGAAAGAGTTTCTCTCGAAAGAAGTAAGTGGGAGGAAAGTGGAGCTTGATGAAGTACTGCCTCTTGAAACGGAGAATGGCGCAGCGCAGGAAAATGTTCCTGTGGTGCCTGCTCTAATTAGAGAGGAGGTTAATGATAATGATCAAGATACTTCGGACCAAGCTTCCACTGAACTTCGTAGGTCCACAAGGACACGTTCCGCACCAGAGTGGTACGGCAACCCTGTCCTGGAAATCATGTTATTGGACAACGGTGAACCTTCGAACTATGAAGAAGCGATGGCGGGCCCGGATTCCAACAAATGGTTAGAAGCCATGAAATCCGAGATAGGATCCATGTATGAAAACAAAGTATGGACTTTGACAGACTTGCCCGATGATCGGCGAGCGATAGAAAATAAATGGATCTTCAAGAAGAAGACGGACGCGGATGGTAATGTCACCATCTATAAAGCTCGACTTGTCGCTAAGGGTTATCGGCAAGTTCAAGGGATTGACTACGACGAGACTTTCTCTCCCGTAGCGAAGCTGAAGTCCGTCCGAATCATGTTAGCAATTGCCGCATACTATGATTATGAGATATGGCAAATGGACGTCAAAACGGCATTCCTTAACGGCTATCTTAAGGAAGAACTGTATATGATGCAGCCGGAAGGTTTTGTCGATCCTAAGAATGCTAACAAGGTGTGCAAGCTCCAGCGATCCATTTATGGGCTGGTGCAAGCATCTCGGAGTTGGAACATTCGCTTTGATGAGATGATCAAAGCGTTTGGGTTTATGCAGACTTATGGAGAAGCCTGCGTTTACAAGAAAGTGAGTGGGAGCTCCGTAGCATTTCTCATATTATATGTGGATGACATACTATTGATGGGAAATGATATAGAATTCTTGGAAAGCATAAAGGCCTATTTGAACAAGTGTTTTTCAATGAAGGACCTTGGAGAAGCTGCTTATATATTAGGCATCAAAATCTATAGAGATAGATCAAGACGCCTCATAGGTCTTTCACAAAGCACGTACCTTGATAAGATTTTGAAGAAGTTCAAAATGGATCAGTCCAAGAAAGGGTTCTTGCCTGTATTGCAAGGTGTGAAATTGAGCTCGGCTCAATGCCCGACCACGGCAAAGGATAAATAAGAGATGAGCGTCATCCCCTATGCTTCAGCCATAGGATCCATTATGTATGCCATATTGTGTACCAGACCTGATGTAAACCTTGCCGTAAGTTTGGTAGGTAGGTACCAAAGTAACCCCGGCAAGGAACACTGGACAGCGGTCAAGAATATCCTTAAGTACCTGAAAAGGACTAAGGACATGTTTCTCGTTTATGGAGGTGACGAAGAGCTCGTCGTAAAGGGTTACGTCGATGCTAGCTTCGACACAGATCTGGATGACTCTAAGTCACAAACCGGATACGTGTATATGTTGAATGGTGGAGCAGTGAGCTGGTGCAGCTGCAAGCAGAGCGTCGTGGCGGGATCTACATGTGAAGCGGAATACATGGCAGCCTCGGAGGCAGCGCATGAGGCAATTTGGGTGAAGGAGTTCATCACCGACCTAGGAGTCATACCCAATGCGTCGGGGCCGATCAAACTCTTCTGTGACAACACTGGAGCTATTGCACTTGCCAAGGAGCCCAGGTTTCACAAGAAGACCAGGCACATCAAGCGTCGCTTCAACTCCATCCGTGAAAATGTTCAAGATGGAGACATAGAAATTTGTAAAGTGCACACGGATCTGAATGTCGCAGATCCGTTGACTAAACCTCTCCCTAGGGCAAAACATGATCAGCACCAGAACTCTATGGGTGTTCGATTCATCACAATGTAACTAGATTATTGACTCTAGTGCAAGTGGGAGACTGCTGGAAATATGCCCTAGAGGCAATAATAAAAGTATTATTATTATATTTCCTTGTTCATGGTAATTGTCTTTATTCATGCTATAACTGTGTTATCTGGAAATCGTAATACATGTGTGAATACTAGACACCAATATGTCCCTAGTAAGCCTCTAGTTGACTAGCTCGTTAATCAATAGATAGTCATGGTTTCCTGACTATGGACATGGGGATGTCATTGATAACGAGATCACATCATTAGGAGAATGATGTGATGGACAAGACCCAATCCTAAGCATAGCACAAGATCGTGTAGTTCGTTTTGCTAGAGCTTTCCAATGTCGTGTATCTTTTCCTTAGACCATGAGATCGTGTAACTCCCGGATACTGTAGGAGTGCTTTGGGTGTACCAAACGTCACAACGTAACTGGGTGACTATAAAGGTGCACTACAGGTATCTCCAAAAGTATCTGTTGGGTTGACACGGATCAAGACTGGGATTTGTCACTCCGTATGACGGAGAGGTATCACCGGGCCCACTCGGCAATGCATCATCATAATGAGCTCAAAGTGACCAAGTGTTTGGCCACGGGATCATGCATTACGGTACGAGTAAAGTGACTTGCCGGTAACGGGACTAAACGAGGTATTGGGATACCGACGATCGAGTCTCGGGCAAGTAACCTACCGATTGACAAAGGGAATAGTTTACGGGGTTGCTTGAACCCTCGACATCGTGGTTCATCCGATGACATCATCGAGGAACATGTGGGAGCCAACATGGGTATCCAGATCCCGCTGTTGGTTATTGCCCGAGAATCGTCTCGGTCATGTCTGCATGTCTCCCGAACCCGTAGGGTCTACACACTTAAGGTTCGGTGACGCTAGGGTTATCAAGAAGACTTGTATGTGATTACCGAATGTTTTTCGGAGTCCCGGATGAGATCCCGGACGTCACGAGGAGTTCCGGAGTGATCCGGAGGTAAAGATTTATATATGGGAAGTTGTCGTACGGACACCGGAATAGTTCGGGGGCATATCGGTATTGTACCGGGGCCACCGGAGGGGCCTCGGGGGTCCACCGGAAGGGGCCACCTCTCCCGGAAGGGCTCATGGGCTGCAAAGGGGAAGGGAACCAGCCCAAAGTGGGCTGGTGCGCCTCCCCCCAAGGGCCCATGCGCCCTAGGGTTTGGGGGAACCCTAAAGGGGGCGCCCCCCTTGCTTGGGGGGCAAGCCCCCTCCCCCTTGGCCGCCGCCCCCCCCTCTAGATCCATCTAGAGGGGGCCGGCCCCCCTTGCCCCTTCCCCTATAAATAGAGGGGTGAGGGGAGGGTTGCACATACAAAGTCAAGGCGCAGCCCCTCCCCTCCCCAACACCTCTCCTCCTCCGTACGCGCTTGGCGAAGCCCTGTCGGAGTTCTGCTGCACCAACAACACCACGCCGTCGTGCTGCCGTTGGAGTCTTCTTCCTCAACCTCTCCTTCCCTTGCTGGATCAAGAAGGAGGAGACGTCGATCGTCCCGTACGTGTGTTGAACGCGGAGGTGCTGTCCGTTCAGCACTTGGTCATCGGTGATTCGAATCACGACAAGTACGACTACGTCATCACCATCCCCTTGAACGCTTCCGCACGCAATCTGCAAGTGGTATGTAGATGCAATCTCTCTCCCATGACTCGTTGCTTAGATGAACTCATAGATGGATCTTGGTGAAACCGTAGGAAAATTTTAATTTTCTGCAACGTTCCCCAACACAAGTTTAGAGAGCAATGATCAAAATCATGGAAACCTAGTAAATCACATAAAGTTTTGGGAATAGTGGAAACACTAGCACCCAAATCACACAAGGCATAGAACTCATGATCTTTAATTTTAATTTTAATAGTAGGTTCCCACTCATCATAAAGTTTTCTAGGGATAGAAACTTCCAACTCAAGTTTTTCTTCATAAGATTGCATCAAGGCATCAACGATATGTTTGGTAAAGGCTTTATTTTGGCTATAAGCATGAGGAGAATTTAGAGAGGATTGCAACAAGGAAATACAATCAATCAAGGAGCAATTTTCATAATTAAATTCCTTCAAATCCAAAATAGTGGGTTTAGCAACATCTAGGGTTTTGATTTCTTCAATCCCACTTTTATCAATTTTAGCATCAAGATCTAAAAACTCCGAATTTTTAGAACGCCTTCTAGGTAAAGGTGGATCATATTCAGTCCCATCATTATCAAGATTCATATTACAAAACAAAGATTTAATTGGGGACACATCAATAACTTTTAGATCTTCATCTTTATTTTCATAGAAATCCTGTTTAGCGGCCATCCTATTAACTAAGGTAGCCTGCTTATCCGATATTTCAGCAGTCAACTTCTCAAGACGAGCAATTTGGGATCTTAAACCATCAAATTCTTTAGACATATCATCGAGCTATTTATTCATATAACTCATAAAACTTTTTTGTTCCTTAAGCTCGTTTCTGAAGAAATTATTATTCTCAAATTGCAAAACCATAAAACTCCTGACGTTGCTTTCGTTCTCTTCTGGCCTTTTAAGGTGAAGATCACCGAATCTAGGTAGGTCCATCGCGACAAACAAGCAATCCAACACACGAGCAAACAAAAAGCAAGCGAAAAAGAGGCGAACGAAAAAGAGAGGGTGAATAAAACGGCAAGGGTGAAGTGGGGGAGAGGAAAACGAGAGGCCAATGGCAAATAATGTAATGCGGGAGATAAGGGTTTGTGATGGGTACTTGGTATGTTGACTTCTGCGTAAACTCCCCGACAATGGCGCCAGAAACCCTACTTGCTACCTCTTGACCACTGCGTTGGTTTTTCCTTGAAGAGGAAAGGGTGATGCAGCAAAGTAGCGTAAGTATTTCCCTTAGTTTTTGAGAACCAAGGTATCAATCCAGTAGGAGGCTACGCGCGAGTCCCTCACACCTACACAAAACAAATAAATCCTCGTAACCAACGCGATAAAGGGTTGTCAATCCCTTCACGGTCACTTACGAGAGTGAGATCTAATAGATATGATAGGATAATATTTTTGGTATTTTTGTGATAAAGATGCAAAGTAAAATAAAAGCAAAGGAAATAACTACGTGTTGGAAGATTAATATGATGAAGATAGACCCGGGGGCCATAGGTTTCACTAGTGGCTTCTCTCAAGAGCATAAGTATTTTACGGTGGGTGAACGAATTACTGTTGAGCAATTGACAGAACTGAGCATAGTTATGAGAATATCTAGTTATGATCATGTATATAGGCATCACGTCCGAGACAAGTAGACCGACTCCTGCCTGCATCTACTACTATTACTCCACTCATCGATCGGTATCCAGCATGCATCTAGAGTATTAAGTTCATAAAAACAGAGTAATGCCTTAAACAAGATGACATGATGTAGAGGGATAAATGCATGCAATATCATAAAAACCCCATCTTGTTATCCTCGATGGCAACAATACAATACATGCCTTGCTTCCCCTACTGTCACTTGGAAAGGACACCGCAAGATTGAACCCAAAGTTAAGCACTTCTCCCATTGCAAGAAAGATCAATCTAGTAGGCCAAACCAAACTGATAATTGAAGAGACTTGCAAAGATAACCAATCATACATAAAAGAATTCAGAGAGGATTCAAATATTGTTCATAGATAATCTTGATCATAAACCCACAATTCATTGGTCTCAACAAACACACCGCAAAAAGAAGATTACATCGAATAGATCTCTACGAGAGAGGGGGGGGACATTGTATTGAGTTCCAAAAAGAGATAAGAAGCCATCTAGCTAATAACTATGGACCCGAAGGTCTGAGGTAAACTACTCACACTTCATCGGAGAGGCTATGGTGTTGATGTAGAAGCCCTCCGTGATGGATGCCCCCTTCGGCGGAGCTCCGGAACAGGCCCCAAGATGGGATCTCGTGGGTACAGAAGGTTGCGGCGGTGGAATTAGGCTTTTGGCTCCGTATCTTATCGTTTGGGGGTACGTAGGTATATATAGGAGGAAGGAGTACGTCGGTGGAGCAACAGGGGGCCCACGAGGATGGAGGGTGCGCCCTGGGGGGGTGGCGCGCCCCCTGCCTCGTGGCCTCCTCCTTTGTTTCTTGACGTAGGGTCCAAGTCTCCTCGATCATAATCTTCTTAAAAATCACGTTCCCGAAGGTTTCATTCCGTTTGGACACCGTTTGATATTCCTTTTCTGCGAAACTCCGAAATAGGCAAAAAACAGCAATTCTGGGCTGGGCCTCCGGTTAATAGGTTAGTCCCAAAAATAATATAAAAGTGAATAATAAAGCCCAATAATGTCCAAAATAGTAGATAATATAGCATGGTGCAATAAAAAATTATAGATACGTTGGAGACATATCAAGCATCCCCAAGCTTAATTCATGCTCGTCCTCGAGTAGGTAAATGATAAAAACAGAATTTTTGATGCAGAGTGCTACTTGGCATAATTTCAATGTAATTCTTCTTAATTGTGGTATGAATATTAATATCCAAAAGATTCAAGACAAAAGTTTAATATTGACATAAAAATAATAATACTTCAAGCATACTAACAAAGCAATCATGTCTTCTCAAAATAACATGGCCAAAGAAAGTTATCCCTACAAAATCATATAGTCTGGCTATGCTCTATCTTCACCAAACAAAGTGTTTAAATCATGCATAATCCCGATGACAATCCAAGCAATTGTTTCATACTTATGACATTCTCAAACTTTTTCAATCTTCACGCAATACATGAGTGTGAGCCATGGATATAACACTATATGTGGAATAGAAAGGTGGTTCTGGAGAAGACAAAAAGGGAGAAGGCAGTCTCACATCAACTAGGCGTATCAACGGGCTATGGAGATGCCCATCAATAGATATCAATGTGAGTGAGTAGGGATTGTCATGCAACGGATGCACTAGAGCTATAAGTATATGAAAGCTCAACAAAAGAAACTAAGCGGGTGTGCATCCAACTCGCTTGCTCACGAAGACCTAGGGCATTTTGAGGAAGCCCATCATTGGAATATACAAGACAAGTTCTATAATGAAAAATTCCCACTAGTGTATGAAAGTGACAAAATGAGAGATTCTCTATCATGAAGATCATGGTGCTACTTTGAAGCACAAGTGTGGTAAAAGGATAGTAACATTGTCCCTTCTCTCTTTTTCTCTCATTTTTTATTTGGGCCTTTTCTCTTTTTTTTGGCCTCTTTTTTTTAGTCCGGAGTCTCATCCCGACCTGTGGGGGAATCATAGTCTCCGTCATCCTTTCCTCACTTGGGACAATGCTCTAATAATGATGATCATCACACTTTTATTTTCTTACAACTCAATAATTACAACTCGATACTTAGAACAAAATATGACTCTATATGAATGCCTCCGGCGGTGTACCGGGATATGCAATGAATCAATAGTGACATGTATGAAAGAATTATGAACGGTGGCTTTGCCACAAATACGATGTCAACTACATGATCATGCAAAGCAATATGACAATGATGGAGCGTGTCATAATAAACTGAAGGTGGAAAGTTGCATGGCAATATATCTGGGAATGGCCATCTAAATGCCATGATAGGTAGGTATGGTGGCTGTTTTGAGGAAGGTATATGGTGGGTGTATGATACAGGCGAAAAGTGTGCGGTATTAGAGAGGCTAGCAATGGTGGAAGGAAGAAAATGCGTATAATCCATGGACTCAACATTAGTCATAAAAAACTCATATACTTATTGCAAAAATCTACAAGTTATCAAAGCAAAGTATTACACGCATGCTCCTAGGGGGATAGATTGGTAGGAAAAGACCATCGCTCGTCCCTGACCGCCACTCATAAGGAAGACAATCAATAAATAAATCATGCTCCGACTTCATCACATAACGGTTCACCACACGTGCATGCTACGTGAATCACAAACTTTAACACAAGTATTTCTCAAATTCACAACTACTCAACTAGCATAACTCTAATATCACCATCTTTATATCTCAAAACAATTATAAATCATCAAACTTTTCTTAGTATTCAACACACTCATAAGAAAGTTTTTACAAATCTTGAATACCAAGCATATTAGGATTTAAGAAAATTACCATGCTATTTAATACTCTCAAAATAATCTAAGTGAAGCATGAGATATCAATAGTTTCTAAAAAACAAATCCACCACCGTGCTCTAAAAGATATAAGTGAAGCACTAGAGCAAAACTATATAACTCAAAAGATATAAGTGACGCACATAGAGTATTCTAATAATTTCCAAATCATGCCTGGCTCTCTCAAAAGGTGTGTACAGCAAGGATGATTGTGGTAAACTAACAAATAAAGACTCAAATGATACAATACGCTCCAAGCAAAACACATATCATGTGGTGAATAAAAATATAGCTCCACGTAAAGTTACCGATGGAAGTAGACGAAAGAGGGGATGCCTTCCGGGGCATCCCCAAGCTTTGGCTTTATGGCGTCCTTAGATTATCTTGGGGGTGCCATGGGAATCCCCAATCTTAGGCTCTTGCCACTCATTATTCCATAATCCATCAAAATCTTTCACCCAAAACTTGAAAACTTCACAACACAAAACTCAGCAGAAATATCGTGAGCTCCGTTAGCGAAAGAAAACAAAAGACCACTTCAAGGTACTGTAATGAACTCATTCTTTATTTATATTGGTGTTAAACCTTCTGTATTCCAACTTCTCTATGGCTTATAAACTATTTTACAAGCCATAGATTCATCAAAATAAGCAAACAACACACGAAAAACAGAATCTGTCAAAAACAGAACAGTCTGTAGTAATCTGTAACTAACGCAACCTTCTGGAACTCCGAAAAATCTACCAACATAGGAAGACCTAGATAATTTTTTTATTGATCAGAAGAAATTGGAATCAGTATTTTATCACGTTCTGGTGATTTTGAAAAAATGTTTTCGTGGACAGAAAGTTTCTGGAAATTTCTGCAAGATCAAATAACTATCATCCAAGAAAATCCTATAGTTTAACTTGGCGCAAACACAAATTAAAACATAAAAACACATCTAAACAGAGGCTAGAACAAATATTTATTCCTAAACAGAAGCAAAAAGAAAAAAACAAAAAATAAAATTGGGTTGCCTCCCAACAAGCGCTATCGTTTAACGCCCCTAGCTAGGCATAAAAGCAAGGATATATCTAGGTAATGCCATCTTTGGTAGGCAATCCATAAGTGGCTCTCTTGATAGATTCATATGGTAATTTTATTTTCTTCCTAGGGAAGTGTTCCATGCCTTTCTTTAATGGAAATTGGAATCTAATATTCCTTTCCTTCATTTCAATAATTGCACCAACCGATCAAAAGAAAGGTCTACCAAGAATAATAGGACATGAAGGATTGCAATCTATATCAAGGACGATAAAATCTACGGGTACATAATTCCTATTTGAAACAATAAGAGCATCATTAATTCTTCCCATTGGTTTATTAATAGTGGAATCCGCAAGGTGGAAGTTTAGGGAGCAATCATCAAAATCATGGAAACCTAGTAAATCACATAAAGTTTTGGGAATAGTGGAAACTCTACCACCCAAATCACACAAGGCATAGAACTCATGATCTTTAATTTTAATTTTAATAGTAGGTTCCCACTCATCATAAAGTTTTCTATGGATAGAAACTTCCAACTCAAGTTTTTCTTCATAAGATTGCATCAAGGCATCAACGATATGTTTGGTAAAGGCTTTATTTTGGCTATAAGCATGAGGAGAATTTAGCACGGATTGCAACGAGGAAATACAGTCAATCAAGGAGCAATTTTCATAATTAAATTCCTTGAAATCCAAAATAGTGGGTTTAGCAACATCTATGGTTTTGATTTCCACAGTTCCACTTTTATCAATTTTAGCATCAAGATCTAAAAACTCCGAATTTTTAAAACACCTTCTAGGTAAAGGTGGATCATATTCAGTCCCATCATTATCAAGATTCATATTACAAAAAATATTTAATTGGGGACACATCAATAACTTTTAGATCTTCATCTTTATTTTCATAGAAATCCTGTTTAGCGGCCATCCTATTAATTAAGGTAGCCTGCTTATCCGATATTTCAGCAGTCAACTTCTCAAGCCGAGCAATTTGGGATCTTAAACCATCAAATTCTTTGGACATATCATCGAGCTCTTTATTCATATAACTCATAAAACTTTTTTGTTCCTTAAGCTCGTTTCCGAAGAAATTATTATTCTCAAATTGCAAAACCATAAAACTCCTGACGTTGCTTTCGTTCTCTTCTAGCCTTTTAAGGTGAAGGTCACCGAATCTAGGTAGGTCCATCGCGACAAACAAGCAATCCAACACACGAGCAAACAAAAAGCAAGCGAAAAAGAGGCGAACGAAAAAGAGAGGGCGAATAAAATGACAAGGGTGAAGTGGGGGAGAGGAAAACGAGAGGCAAATGGTAAATAATGTAATGCGGGAGATAAGGGTTTGCGATGGGTACTTGGTATGTTGACTTCTGCGTAGACTCCCCGACAATGGCACCAGAAATCCTTCTTGCTACCTCTTGAGCACTGCGTTGGTTTTCCCTTGAAGAAGAAAGGGTGTTGCAACAAAGTAGCGTAAGTATTTCCCTCAGTGTTTGAGAACCAAGGTATCAATCCAGTAGGAGGCTACGCGCGAGTCCCTGACACCTACACAAAACAAATAAATCCTCGCAACCAACGCAATAAGGGGTTGTCAATCCCTTCACGGTCACTTATGAGAGTGAGATCTGATAGATATGATAGGATAATATTTTTGGTATTTTTGTGATAAAGATGCAAAGTAAAATAAAAGCAAAGTAAAAAGCAAAGGAAATAACTAAGTGTTGGAAGATTAATATGATGAAGATAGACCCCGGGGCCATAGGTTTCACTAGTGGCTTCTCTCAAGAGCATAAGTATTTTACGGTGGGTGAACCAATTACTGTTGAGAAATTGACAGAACTGAGCATAGTTATGAGAATATCTAGGTATGATCATGTATATAGGCATCACGTCCGAGACAAGTAGACCGACTCCTGCCTGCATATACTACTATTACTCCACTCATCGACCGCTATCCAGCATGCATCTAGAGTATTAAGTTCATAAAAACAGAGTAACGGCTTAAGCAAGATGACATGATGTAGAGGGACAAATTCATGCAATACGATAAAAACCCCATCTTGTTATCCTCGATGGCAACAATACAATACGTGCCTTGCTGCCCCTACTGTCATTGGGAAAGGACACCGCAAGATTGAACCCAAAGCTAAGCACTTCTCCCATTGCAAGAAAGATCAATCTAGTAGGCCAAACCAAACCGATAATTCGAAGAGACTTGCAAAGATAACCAATCATACATAAAAGAATTCAGAGAAGATTTCAATATTGTTCATAGATAATCTTGATCATAAACCCACAATTCATCGACCTCAACGAACACACCGCAAAAAGAAGATTACATCGAATAGATCTCCACGAGAGAGGGGGAGAACATTGTATTGAGATCCAAAAAGAGAGAAGAAGCCATCTAGCTAATAACTATGGACCCGAAGGTCTGAGGTAAACTACTCACACTTCATCGGAGAGGCTATGGTGTTGATGTAGAAGCCCTCCGTGATGGATGCCCCCTCTGGTGGAGCTCCGGAACAGGCCCCAAGATGGCATCTCGTGGGTACAGAAGGTTGCGGCGGTGGAATTAGGTTTTTGGCTCCGTATCTGATCGTTTGGGGGTATGTAGGTATATATAGGAGGAAGGAGTACGTCGGTGGAGCAACAGGGGGCCCATGAGGGTGGAGGGCGCGCCCTGGGGGTGGGCGCGCCCCCCTACCTCGTGGCCTCCTCCTTTGTTTCTTGACGTAGGGTCCAAGTCTCCTGGATCATAATCTTCCTGAAAATCACGTCCCCGAATGTTTCATTCTGTTTGGACTCCATTTGATATTCCTTTTCTGCGGAACTCTGAAATAGGCAAAAAACAGCAATTCTGGGCTGGGCCTCCGGTTAATAGGTTAGTCCCAAAAATAATGTAAAAGTGAATAATAAAGCCCAATAATGTCCAAAACAATAGATAATATAGCAGGGAGCAATAAAAAATAATAGATACATTGGAGACGTATCAAATAACCGGTCAGTTATGTTGGCGGCATCATTGGTACCAAGGCGAGGGGCGAAGACAACCATTTTCCTACTCGTTGAAACGAGGCGGACCAATAGGCATGGTTCTCGTCCATCGGTGGTTACCGAAATGTCATCAACAATAGTAACAGGGTTACACTAGACAAAATGGTACACTGTGGTGTTTACATAAGCAGAAGAATATTACTGCTTAGATCATATAGATCACAACAAAGGGTAAACAAAACAATGGAAATGAAAAGGTGATCATCAGATTAAGCAGAACAATGGAAGGGAAAATGTGTTTAAACACATATTTCAGGGGTATAGCCTTTCCAAGGGCAAGCAGAGCATGATATCCATGACATGATATAACTTAGAAAACCATTTAGGTTAGGGGAGAGGAAGTTCATGACATTACCCAAACAATGGTGTATGAAAAATTGATAAAGGAAATTTAGCATGGTGCTTCAAATGTTCTTATCGATGATCAGAGTACCACAGACATGCTTCGAGATAGCATTGACATGGTCATCAAGTAAGGGGCAAAATGTGGATGCACAAAGGATCGACCAGGAACTACTTATAGAATAAGTCTTATGATTTCCTCATGGAAGAATCGCTAACCTTGCTAAGAAGAGAACTATAACAATAGGTCATACGGCCAGGTGCGTTAGGGATGACATCATCTTACCGGGTCATATAAAATACCAATGTTATAACTCTTGGAAATATGTTCCAACCATCATATCTGACCGAGATTCAGATCTAATTGGTGTTAGGATAACTCAGAGTCACGATGGCTGAGAAGAAAGGTGCAACACAAATTGTCAAGACGACATTGTAAGATTCTCGGGAATTGAACTATGGAAGCGAGTTCTGAAACAAGAGTTCATCATTAAATCAAGGAGAGGATGAGGAGGTGGCTAATGGAGTTGGCGACAAGTCAACGAGATTTCTAAAAAGATGGATTCTGAAAATTATGTGAACAAGGAGATAACATTAGTCGGATCAGATGATATAATGATGTATGTTCGATGAAAACATACATGATTGAACAATGATAGAAAGGTGCACCCGAAAATCTAGACTAGGTAGCACGATCAATGTTCGAATGATGATTCAATAAGCAATAGGGTTAGAATGAAGCTACCAACCATTAACGTCAAAGCAATAGGGTTGCTAGAAGTTTTGAATTTACACATCACAGACCATTTGTCGGTATTCCGGTTAGAAACAACACATGGACCAAGAAAAGAATGGTGATGGTAATAAGTATCACTTTTATCAAGAATTTTTAAGAGGTGGAGCAATCCTTGCAACGTCCTTGACATAAAGGACATCAATAATTCAAGGTAGAACATAATACAAACCGGGTAGCAAGTTGCATCCATAACATGAACAAGTTTGTGATGAAAGGAAGGTAAAGATGTTGTTGATGGTAACTCAAATTAACAAGGGGCGAGTATGGCACTTACCATCATGAATTCGATTGATATCCTGGGAGGAGTCAAAATGTTTATGATGATCATGGCCAATTTTGCCGAGAGGCTCCACGAAGAAGCAATCGAACAACGACTGCATCAGGCAAAAGGATTGATGCAGCGGTAGATTATTGGATCCACGGATACGACACAAACTCCGAATCAAGCTTGATGTTTGAGGTGGAACGATAAGATGAGGAAGATCGACGTAAGCTTAGCTCAGCATAGAAAGTTATGCTTCGGGAATAAGGACTAGGTAGCACAGTTAAAATTAGCACGATAACGACATAGCCGGCCACACTAGGAATGACTTGAAGGATTATTAAACTCGTAAGCAATGAAAATTACTTAGAGTTATAGAATCAAAGTACGGAATCGATTCAACCGATTCACTTATCGGTGTCCTCAAGGGATTATAACTCAGATCCCGGGGAAATCTAAAATCGGTGAGAAGCAATACTAGATGAAGACTCATAGGAAGCAATACAGTTCTTTGATATTCTCGAGGTACCGAAGGGTAATACTCGAAGGAAGATCAAAATAGAGGTTGCGAAGATGCATTGATCTGCAGAAGACAAGTGCTTTAACTTGTCCGAGAAATGGAATTAAAGGGGAACAATCATGGTGAGAACCACGGTTGAAAAGGACCAAACATAGATACCATATGAACTTATAATAAGGGGATTATTATATCACAAGAAACTTCCATGATAAGTTCCACATTAGGCCCATGGGCATGAACACAAAGTTCAAGGCCGACTCCTACTTCTTCAATGCATAACTTCCATTCACTTCTCGCTTTCGATGAAGTTGTAGTGTTGAAATTATATCTGGCAAAATACCAGAATAACATAACTTGTGAAAACTCTTCTGGTTCACACAGATTAAGGAAGGCATAGATTCAACCCATCGAGGCTTTTTTACGAATCTATACAACCATCAACCAAGCAAAAGATACGAGTTCAAAAGCAAAGTATCAGAGTCAAAGCAGATGATACAATTTACCGAGGGTATTATGTATCAGGGAAAAACTCACAAGACTTTGCATGTGAAGGACATTGTCAGATAACAACCCAGCAATGGATCTGGCGATTCAAGACAGAGTTGATGTGAGTATCGGTAATCAATCATATGAAGAAGGGGATGCAAAGGCATCGGCTTATAGAAACATCTGAATGATTCCATTCTTGGGTACAAAGGAATTATGATTTCAAGACGAAGGATCAGAAGCAGAGGCTCTGATCAAAAGATGAGTAAGTTGAATAGACTTATAGGTGACCCGATCAAATCTGGATTGGGCAAGAACCAGCTCATACCTGGATGGATGTCTGAGCCGGAAAGAAAATTTCCAAAGATTAATTGATGATTGCGAGTATTCGCACACACGCGGAATCCATAGGAACAACATGACAATCACAAAGAATTCTAAAGAATATTGCTAAACATATGGAATTAATCCTAATGCAAACAGTCAAGGAGAATCAAGAGCAATAGGCTGCAGAGGAATTTGAAAGATCAGATAGCTTTTTCAGGTATTTTGAAAAGCAAATGAACAACTGGGGATGAACGAACCCCGGTTAAGTGAATTATCCGTAGTGCGAAAGAAGCTGCAAAGTAGAAGCACAAGGATTCTCGGAACAACGAATAGTATTGGGGTAACTTGTAATCATCAAGAGATATTGGGAATGATTGTATGAACGACACGCATAAGTCGTTATCCATATGAATATAACAGTGGTAGGGAATTGCAAAGCCGAAGGTCACAAGGGTCTCGGGAAAACATCGGAGAGTAACTGCAAAATCTGCTGGTGCACCAAGCGACCATCTGGAATGAGGGGCTCTCCGGGAGGAAGTATTTATGAGAACCTAAGGTTAGAGTTAGTAAAATCTATTTTAACCCGAATCGAAGAGAGATCTGAGTCCCAGAGTATAGTCGAGGGATAAAATATCCTAATACCACCCAATGGCGACGTGGGACCATAATACACACAGCCATGTTAGTAAAAGTTATGTAGTGACTAGACTCAACTTCGTTCAAGGAGTTGGAAAGGGGGCTACCTATAGGCAGTCGGCTCTGATACCAACTTGTGACACCCCCGATTCGACCGTACATTATCATACACGCAAATGTGTACGATCAAGATCAAGGACTCACGGGAAGATATCACAACACAACTCTAGACACAAACAAAATAATACAAGCTTTATATTACAAGCCATGGGCCTCGAGGGCTCGAATACATAAGCTCGAATACACAAGAGTCATTGGAAGCAACAATATCTGAGTACAGACATAAGTTAGACAAGTGTGCCTTAAGAAGGCCAGCACAAAAGCATCTACGATCGAAAAGGCAAGGCCTCCTGCCTGGGAGCCTCCTAACTACTCTTGGTCATCGGCGGTCTCCACGTAGTAGTAGGCATCGACGATGGCATCTGGCTCCTGGGCTCCGACGTCTGGTTGCATCAACCCGAAAGAAGAAGAAAGGGGGAGCAAAGCAACCGTGAGTACTCATCCAAAGTACTGGCAAGCAAGGATCTACACCACATATGCATCCATATCAATGAATTGGGCTGTATCTGTGGACTGGAGTGCAGAATGCCAGAAGAGAAGGGGAAAGCCTAGCCTATCGTAGACTAGCATCTTCAAGCAGCTCGAAGCATCTTGCAGCATCAGAAGAGATAAGAGTAGCATAAAGTAAAGTAGTAGCAGTGTTATCAACGTCGGCCAGAGATCCTTTCTCGACTCCATGCGAGAAAGCAATCCCAGAGCCATACTATCCAGTTATCACCTCAAGTATCCAGTTCTAGTTGTATCGTTTGGGATACAACTACAAGTGTCCGTTACCGTAGGACAGGCTATCGATAGATGTTTTCTTCCCTACAGGGGTGCACTAACTTACCCACCATGCTCGATTAACTCCGGCCGGACACACTTTCCTGGGTCATGCCCGGCCTCGGCCAAACAATACGCCGCAACCTGACCTAGGGTTAATAGAGAGGTCAGCATGCCGGACTAAACCTATGCCCCCAGGGGTCATGGGCCATCGCCCCGAGAACTCGTGCACGTTGCGTGGGCGACCTCCTTAAAAAAGGAAGGAGCTTACCAGTCCAACCCGGCGTGCGCCGCTCAGTCGCTGATGTCTATTAAGCTTCGACTGATGCATCCGACGCAGAACACCCATACAATGCGCATGTGATGGTTAGTGCTATCAGGCCAGAGGCCCCTCAGATCAAATATCCAAATCATAGTGGGTTTGGAACGCACGGTAACAAGCAGAGACTCACGAAATATGTGACCCCGTCGCCCCGTCTCGAGGACTTGCGGCAAGGGCTAAGAATGCACGACCACGGCTCGTAATTATCTCGCGGGCACTCTCCAGGTCAACCCGACTCCTCATCACTCGCAAATATGCTCCCACGGGTACCCCTCAGGGCCAACCCGTCTTTAGTAACAGAGTTCAGTGTAAAGTCATAGTAACCACAGTAACTATGTGTCTAACACCAAGGGGAAAGTGATGTGCGGTGCCGGGGCCTGGTCTTCGATCCCATTGATCGGTCTTCTGATAATCCAGCGGGGTAGTCGGGACAAAGTGGGGGTCTCTGATGGGTCTGTACCCTGCCTATACTAAACAGTTTAGGATAAGCATGTAGGTAACAACAACATGTTACAATAAACAGGCTATGCATCAGAATAGGAGCAAACAATAACAGTAGCAAAATCTAATGCAAGCATGAGATACTGGAATGGGCGATATCGGGATGATCAAAGGGGGGGGGCTTGCCTGGAAGCTCCGCTAAAAGGAAAGAAGGGTCGTCCGAGACATAGCCGATTACAGGGGCAGCATCAGTCTCGGGGTCTACCGAAGAAAGAGGGGGAAGAAACAATAAATATAAAGCAAACAAAGCATCATAAAGCATAACATGGTAATACACGTTGTTAGGGGTGAACTAACGCAGTGCCAGACGTTGCAGACGGAGAGGGAAAACATCAGGAGGGGTTTATCCGGTGCTTGACGTTTTTCGGACGGATGCAAAGAGAGGGGACGGTTCCATGTTCAGCATGGTAGGGGCATGTGACAGGTGAGCAGACCACGTATTCGGATTCATCTTGTTTTTCTGAGCAACTTTCATGTACAAAACATTTTCATCCTAGATATGGTTTATTTTATATGAATTTCCAAAGTCTTATCTATTTTCTAGTAAATTGGAATTTGCCATGGGTACACAGAGTGACCCAGACAGGTGGGTATGACAAGTGGGGCTAGTCAACAAGTAAAAGTGAATGATTCAAAAAGTGAACAACGCTTGTGGGTCCACATGTCATATGCTATACCTATAAAAATAATAATTAAAACAAACCTAATTAATTGGGGACCAAACGTCATGTGTTATTAGACTAATTTAGCTCTAACTAACCTAGCTCTAATAAACAAGGGACGGCCTGGTTGCACAGCCAGCCTCACGGGTGTGCACACAAACACACACATATCACATGACCAAGCATGGACGGGGCAAGCTCTCTCGTAGTCTGATGGGTTTCTTCACAGTTCAGTTTCGTCAGTTATTTCTTGAGCAATCAACTTTGCAGCTACGAGCTAGAGCGACTAGCAAATAGCAGCGGCAACAGCTAAGGAACAATGGCGGCGGCGGCTATGCAGCAGCAGCAGTAGCAAGAAGGCAACAACAGCAGAGCTTCAGCGGCAACAGCGGCAAAGTACCAGGCAGCGGCCACGAGCAGCAGCAGTTGCCCCCGCGCACGGGCAAGGGCAGCTGCAGGCGCAGCGCACGACGATGGGAGCAGCGGGGTGCGGCCAGGGGACGGCCGCGTCGTGACCGGACGCTTCCAAGGGGCGTATGGGGCGCCGTGGCGCGAGGCGCGGGCGCGCATCGCGGCCAACCGCCGGAGCTTGGGCCGCAGCAAAAGCAGGGGCGCGGCCAGCGAGTGGATGCAGGACGCGGGCAACGATGGGCGCGGCGCGGGCACATGCAGGAGAGCCCAGGGGGCGGGCTGAGCGCGGTGACAACAGGTAGGGCGTGCGGGATCAGAGCACTGTCTATGGCGGCCTCGTCGGGTACGTGCGACTACGACAAGGGTCAAGGTTGAGGAAGGGGAGGTCGGAGGAGGAGCTCACAGGGGGTGCAGCGAAGGGCTCGACGGAGGCGGGGATGCTACGGTGGTTGTGGATCGGAAGCGACCGACAGCGGTGATCCGAGGACGAAGACAACGTGGGTGACGACGTCGAGGCTCTCCAGCCTTGCTCTGGTGGTGTAGTTGACGAAGAAGGACCCGTCGGGGCCCCTGGACACCGTCGTGAGGCTCGGGGAGGCTCTGATGCACGGTGACGACGACACGATGATGGCAGTAGCGGGCGAGGTGGATCTGAGGGGGGAGGGAGCACAACCGAGGGGAAGAGAGTGAGTGCGGAGAAGCAAGTGGGAGAGCGGTGAGTGGACGGAAGGGCTCAAGGCGTCGAGGGGACGGCGCCCTTATCCCCTCGGGGCGGCGCCGACGAGCTGGTCGGGCGGGGACGCACCCCTGTAGCGGTCGCGCTAGGAGAACAGGAGGAGAAGGCAACCGGTGGGGTAGGTGGGCTGGCTCGAGTGGGCCGCAGCTCAGGGGGCAGGGGGCTTCAGCCTTTCTATTTTATTTTTGCTTTTGTTTTTCTTTTAGAACTTTTCTGTTTTCTTTTCTTTCCCGAAAGAAAAATAGTTTTATAAAATACAAAGCTTGCACCTAAAATAACATTATAACATAGGTCAGTCCTACAGTTAAGTTAGCATTTAAATAGAATACTTTGCAACTTTATTAATTAAAAGCATTGCAATAATTGTTTTAGCCCATGTTTTAAATAGTTTAGGGCAATAAAACATTTTACAACATGTTGGTTCACCACCATAAGTAGTTATGGAATATTTTCCACATGATGAACATTTTAGATTTCATGTCTGAAAGATGAATTTTTGACTTTAGATTGGATTTGAATTTGAATGGTGATTTGGATCAAGTGAAGATTAGCGATCATAATGTGATGACATGACACCATTAACAAGGGATTACTGTAGCATGTCATAGGGGGGTGTAACAAAATCGCACGCTGGGAGACCTTGCAAGACTCGGTGCTTCCTGCACCAACTTTTTTAAGACGATGCTTAAACAGGCTTGGGAAAAGGCCATGCTTGCTGGTCTTCCATGTGTCCTCAAGGAGAAGGTTATTCTATGGGACAATCCATCGAACAGTCCACCACTCCATGGCCATGGTTGCACGTTGACTCCGCTAGAGTTGCCGACATTTAGAGATAGTCAGATTTTGTCTGATGAGCAGGTCAATCATGGAGTTTGATCATGTAGTATTTATTCTAAATATAGTACTTAGTTATTCCATCCCATAATTTCTCCGTTGCCCACCATCTTATATATAGGTCTCGGTTGGTGCCATTGAAGATTGCCTTGCATACCTCCGGCCGGATACGACCATCATTTTGCACAACATCCAGAGCAGTGCGGCCGTTCCCGTAGGCCCCTTCTCCACCACTAGGATGGGCCTTCTGGACTGGCTGGACTTGAATACGTATGATGATGCCTACATGAGATTGAAGAAGATAGCAATTGCGAACCCGCCGACAAAGCGACGCGGCAATGACAATTACTATCTCATCGCGGTGTTCGACATAAGGATTGCCATCAATACAAGAGGAAGTAATGGCAGAGGCTAGCACATGTTGGCCGTGACAGATTTGTACTCCTACACATTCGAAGACGTTGTGTGCCATGTAGGATGCATCTTCGCGGTGACAAGCCAGGGGACTTGTTTCATATGGTTGCCATCCTACGGTACAGGAGATTACAAACGGAATGCACAAACCAACTTTTGCATCCCTAACGGTACTCCATTGTTTTGTAGGGACCAGTCATCACCCGATCAAAATAAGATCACTGATCCTGGATGTGCATTTCCATCCATGATTCGGTTTAACCTGGAACCTTGTAGCTGACTTTGGCATATTGGGATCGACAATCTTAGCAGTTGTTACCCATGGTACCACTGATGTGCAACATGGTCACACAATCTACCACGATCGGACCATCACCATCTACCTAGGTATTCCATTTTGCTCATTGATGTGTGTTAGAGTAGTAGTACTTGTTAGTTATTTTCTTTTCTTGACTGGGACATGTTTACTATACTAGTACTACGATTTAGTATTATTTATTTTAACCCTCTCGCCTTCTCTTTCATTGTAGTACTACTTACTAGTAGTAGTATTTTTACCTTGGAGGACACGTATAGCTAGTTAGGCCCTTGAAGACTTGAATCCACTAGCTCCCACCATTTTTTTCAATGTCTTACTATCTCATCCATGTAGCCAAGAGAAGCTATATATAATAATCCGTTTATTTTACTTCCTCTATACTGGAGTAGTACTATTTGCCGCACAATATTACTGGCCGCCATATTTGAGCACAACATTATTATGCATGGACATTGACCATGTACGTCACCATGTGTCCAGATCTGAGATGTCGTGTGTGCCAGATGAATGGCGCCAAGTTTGACCCTCGCGATGTTGTGTGGGTGCCTGTGACGCCCTTGATTCAATCGTACACTAATCATACACGCAAATGTGTACGATCAAGATCAAGGAATCACGGGAAGATATCACAACACAACTCTAGACAGAAATTAAAATAATACAAGCTTTATATTACAAGCCAGGGGCCTTGAGGGCTCGAATACATAAGCTCAAATACACAAGAGTCAGCGGAAGCAACAATATCTGAGTAAACAAACATAAGTTAAACAAGTCTGCCTTAAGAAGGCTAGCACAAAAGTAGCATCGATCGAAAAGGCAAGGCCTCCTGCCTGGGAGCCTCCTAACTACTCCTGGTCGTCAGCGGTCTCCACGTAGTAGCAGGCAACAGCGGTGGCATCTGGCTCCTGGGCTCCGACATCTGGTTGCATAAACCGGAGAGAAGAAGAAAGGGAGAAAGGGGGGGCAAAGCAACCGTGAGTACTCATCCAAAGTACTCGCAAGCAAGGATCTACACTACATATGCATCGGTGTCAATGAAAAGGGTAGGACAGGCTATCGATAGATGTTTTGTTCCCCGCAGGGGTGCACCAACTTACCCACCACGCTCGATTAACTCCGACCGGACACATTTTCCTGGGTCATGCCCGGCCTCGGCTAAACAATACGCCGCAACCGACCTAGGCTTAATAGAGAGGTCAGCACGCCGGACTAAACCTATGCCCCCAGGGGTCATGGGCCATCGCCCCGGGAACTCCTGCATGTTGCGTGGGCGACCGGTGAGCAGACCTGGTTACCTCCTTAAAAAAGGCAGGAGCGTACCAGTCCAACCCAGCACGTGCCGCTCATTCGCTGACGTCTATTAAGCTTCGGCTGATGCTTACAACGCAGAACGCCCATACAGTGCCCACGTGATGGTTAGTGCTATAAGGCCACAGGCCACTCGGATCAAATATCGAAATCGTAGTGGAATAGGAGCACGTGGTAACAAGCAGAGACTCATGAAAGATGTGACCCCGTTGCCCCGTCTCGAGGACTTGCGGCAAGGGCTAGGAATGCCCGGCCACACCTCGTAATTATCTCATGGGCACCCTCCTGGTCAACCCGTCTCCACATCACTCGCGGGTACCCCTCAGGGTTGGTCTGCCTTTCCAAGTAACAGTGGTAAAGTCCAAGTATCCGTGTGTCCATACATCAAGGGGAAAACCCGAGGAATCACCCCTGGTGAATTCCACTCGATGTAATCATCAAGGTGAATGTAAGAGGAACCACCCCCGAGGTTCACACTTGAGGGGTTGCACGACAAAGTCGTATCAGAAGTTGTTAAGGAATCACCCTCGATGACCACGGCCGAATAGCTACACTACAAGGTTAACATCATAAGTGTTGTAGAGGTCTCACCCTCGGCACTCGATAGTAACCCAGTAGTGTCGAGCAACTAAGGGAAAAGTGATGTGCAGTGCCGGGGCCTGGTCTTCGATCCCGTTGATCGGGTCTTCAATGATGAAGCAGGGGCAACAAGGACAAGGTGGGGGTCACTGATGGATCACTAACCAACCTATACTAAGCAGTTTAGGATAAGCAGGTAGGTAACAATAAGAAGGTTACAAAAGCAGGCTATGGATCAGAATAGGAGCAAACAATAACAGTAGCAAAATTTAATGCAAGCATGAGAGAATGGAATGGGTGATATCGGGATGATCAAAGGGGGGGCTTGCCTGGTTGCTCAAACGAGGAGGGGTCATTGGTGACGTAGTCGATCACAAGGGCATCAACATCGTCACGGGGTCTGTCGAAGAGAAGAGGGGGAGAAACAGTAAATACATGTAACGCCCCGAGACCGATGCGCCAGTTGTCCTCCCGTTTTTCGCTGTTGTTGCTTTTTCATTTGCTTGCGTGTCGCATCTTCCATGTCATCATCCGCATTGCATCATCATGTTTTCGAAACTTGCATCCGTCCGGGTTCTCCGAGTTCTCTCCCTTGTCCGTTCTGAGACCAACCACACTTGCACGCACCCGCGGCATGTCCGAAATAGTATTTTATAAGTGGCCGGAAAATGTTCTCGGAATGGGATGAAAGTGAGGATACTTGTCACGCCCTCGATGCGGCTATATCTCCCACGTGTCGAAGCACGACTTAGAGGCATAACCGCATTGAAAGCAATGTCGCAAGTGAGGTAATCTTCACACAACCCATGTAATACATAAGGGAAAGAGATACATAATTGGCTTACAATCGCCACTTCACACAATACATGAGTAAAGCATTACATCATACAGATACAATCAAGGTCCGACTACGGAACCAAAATAAAAGAAGACTACCCCAAATGCTACACAGATCCCCGATCGTCCCGACTGGGCTCCACTACTGATCAACTGAAATGAAACAACACAAAGAACAAGATCTTCATCGAACTCCTCCTTGAGCTCGGATGCGTCACCTGCATGGTTTCATCGGCACCTGCAAACTGGTATTGGGAGTATCTGTGAGTCACGGGGACTCAACAATCTCACACCCGCGAGATCAAGACTATTTAAGCTTATAGGTAGGGTAAAAGGTATGAGGTGGAGCTGCAGCAAGCGACTAGCATATATGGTGGCTAACATACGCAAATGAGAGCGAGAAGAGAAGGCAAAAGCACGGTCGAACAACTATGATCAATAAGTGATCCTGTACTACTTACGTCAAGCATAACTCCAACACCGTGTTCACTTCCCGGACTCCGTCGAGAAGAGACCATCACAATTACACACGCGGTTGATGTATTTTAATTAAGATCAACTTCGGGTTTTCTACAACCGGACATTAACAAATTCCCATCTGCCCCATAATCGCGGGCACGGCTTTCGAAAGTTCAAACCCTGCAGGGGTGTCCCAACTTAGCCCATGATAAGCTCTCGTGATCAACGAAGGATATTCCTTCTCCCCGGGAAGACCCGATCAGTCTCGGAATCCCGGCTACAAGACATTTCGACAGTAATAAAACAAGTCCAGCAAAGCCACCCGATGCGCCGACATCCTGATAGGAGCTCCACATATCTCGTTCTCAGGGCAACACTGGATAAGTCAAGCTACGAGTAAAACCAGGCCTCGAGTTTCCACGAGGGGGCCCCGCAGGCTGCTCGGTTCGGACCAACACTTAGACAAGCATTGGCCCGGGGGGGGGGGCTAAAATAAGATGACCCTCGAGAGAGTGACTCCCAAGGGAAAATTAGGTGGTGGTGAGGCAAATGGTAAAACCAAGGTTGGGCCTCGCTGGAAAAGTCTTATTCAAAGCGAACTGTCAAGGGGGTCCCATAAATCACCCGACCGCGTTAGGGACGCAAAATCCGGGAAAATAACACCGATATGACGGAAACTAGGGCGGCAAGAGTGGAACAAAACACCAGGCATAAGGCCGAGCCTTCCACCCTTTACCAAGTATATAGATGCATTAATTAAATAAGATATATTGTGATATCCCAACAAGTAAACATGTTCCAACAAGGAACAACATCTCCATGTTCCAACAAGGAACAAACCTCGTCTTCACCTGCAACTAACAACGCTATAAGAGGGGCTGAGCAAAGCGGTAACATAGCCAAACAACGGTTTGCTAGGACACGGTGGGTTAGTAGCTTGGTTTAACAATATGGGAGGCATGATAAGCAAGTGGTAGGTATCGCAGCATAGGCATAGCAAAAGAGCGAGCAATCTAGCAAGCAAAGATAGAAGTGATTTCGAGGGTATGTTCATCTTGCCTGAAATCCCGCAAGGAAGAAGAACGAGTCCATGAAGAAGACAAACGGATGTAGTCGAACGAATCCTCACAACTCCCGAACGAAACCGAAGCTAACAAGAGAAGCAACCCGGAAACAAACAAACAACATAGTAAACAACCTCCACATTCACATGGCATGATGCACAAACAAGAATGATGCATGTCCGTTTTAATAGCATGGCTTGGCAAAGTGCAACAACCAACACTACAAATTAAGTGGAGCTCAATATGCAACGATGCCTATTGACGAAACACCACGGCAAGTTATTTAGTTCGATCTCGTTTATGTACCCAACAATATTAAATGTTGGTAAACATGGCAAGAGGGTGAAGCAAAGTAAAACTACCTATCTAGTCAAGTTTAAATGAGGCCGGAAGCAACGAACAACAATTCCGGAAACTCCTCATGAGATATAATAGATTTGGTACTGTTCTGCCCTAAACACAATTTTAGAGTTGTTAAGCATGCAAAGTAAGGCCACCATGTTAAACTAGGCAAAATTCTACCCCATTTACATATAAAGTTTGTTAGGTTTGGAGCTACGGTTGAATAGTTATGAATTAAATCATTTTAACATGGCATAGGAGAAAATTTAATCAAACATCATTTTAATCATTTTAAACGTAGATGAAAGTTGCAAATTATTAATCTACACAAAATTTTAAGCAAGTTTCATATATAAATCATTTTAATCCGATGCACGGTTCATGGGTGATTAAATGCATGAAGTCTAGGGACTAATCTGTAAAAAAGCAATTTTCTGGATAATCAACAAATTCGCAGCACGGAAAAAAACAACACTGGGCCGAATCTCGGGCGGACTGGGCCTCACCAGAGGGGCTCAGCCCACGCGGTGGAGAGGGAGGCCGGAAGGGGCGGCTGGGCCTTAGAGCCGCGGCAGCCCCCGCGGGCGAGCAGGCAGTCAACGCGCGGCGGGGAGCTCGTATTCGATACAGAGGAAGCAGGGGCGCGGCGGCACGGCTGGACAGCGGCGAGGCAGCAGCGGGTCTTGGCGCTGACGAAGCGGGCAAGCAGAGGCGGGACGAGGGACTTGGCGGGACTCTGGCGAGGACGGACGAAGGGTGCCGGATCTGGCGGAGACGGCGATGAACGGAGCAGGGCGGCGGGGGAGCTGCAAGGCCATGACGGGAAGAATTCAGAGAAAATACAGAGAGGAAGAAGGGAAGGAAGCGGGGCATGGCGCTGAACCCATGGCTGCCGGAGTCGCGCTCGCCGGCGCAGAGAAGGAGGCCAGAACGGCAAGGTCGCCGGGGCCCTGGGCGGTGGAGGTCGTTCCCCACGGCGTACTTGACGGATCGAGGCGGGAGAAGGCCCTGGGCGGCCATAGTCTTGGAGCTCGGGGTCGGGGAGGTCGCGGGCGAGGACACGGTGCAACGAGGAGGTCGGGGACGGGGCCGGAGATGCGATCCAGGGCGGCGAAACTTGGGGCTCCATGGGCGGCGGCGCTGTTCGGTTCCTGCAGGGAGGCGAGGTGAGAGACAGAGAGATCATGAGCGAGAGAGAGGACCAGAGAGGAAACAAGGAGAGGTAAAGGGAGGCGCAGTGCCTGCTAGTTCAGTGGTGGTTGTCGCCGTTGGCGTCTAGTACTCGGGCAAGGCGGCGCTGGTGGATCGAGGTGCTCGGGGACGAGCGAGCAGAGGAGGGGATCGATGGATTTGGAAGGAGTGCATTGGTTGGGTGGCGGCGGAAATCAAGGGAGAGGGTCGGAGAGAATTTGGATAGGGAGGAGATCCCGAGGTGGGATGGAGAGTGGTGGCGGCGGCTTGGAAATGGGTGGATGGATGGGACAGGATCCCTAGTTTCTAGGGTTAGAGCTATATATATAGCCTGCGGATTAGGTTAGGGGCCAACCGGTCCGTCCGATTATAATCGGGCGATCGTAAAAGAGTAGCTTAGAGAGTCCATATAATAAAACGGAGATATTTTGTAGACGTTAGGGGATGATCCGGACACAACGGTAGCGACAGTCCGGTTCGGGTCCGGGACAACTTTCGGACGCGCGCGCAAGGAGGTCCGCGGGCTGACGAGAGAGGTTAGGTTGGGTCTGGCGGATTGTGAAGAACGGGTTGGTCTGAGAGAAGAGGGGAGAGATGCAGCCCGGCACGGTTTCCGGAGACCGAAAACGTCCAACGTTAGACCGGCTATAATGCCGCTATATTTATTCGTTGGGGCATCAAACAGACTCCGAATGCGGTGAAACTTGGCAGGCGGTCTACTGACACCAAAACAACACCGCATGCCAACTTTCATCCCATTCCGAGAACATTTTCCGGCCACTTATAAAATGCTATTTCGGACATGCCGCGGGCACGTGCAAGTGTGGTTGGTCTCAGAACGGACAAGGGAGAGAACTCGGAGAACCCGGACGGATGCAAGTTTCGAAAACATGATGATGCAATGCGGATGATGACATGGCAAGATGCGACACGCAAGCAAATGACAAAGCAACAACAGCGAAAAACGGGAGGACAACTGGCGCATCGGTCTCGGGGCGTTACAACACTCCACCACTACGAGACGATCTCGTCCCGAGATCTGGGATGGCACCGGAGGGAAAATGGAAGATAAAGAGGAGAGGTAAAACTAAGTTGCTTCTTTGACAAATGAGTGAAACCATGAACCTTGAGAGGTTGAAAAGTTGAAAGAAAGAACACAACAAAGTTGAACGAACTTGAAAACACTCCGTTAGATAAGAGGAACATGGGATACGACAAGAACCAAGAGGTTTAGTGATAAAATAGATATTGAAAACACTCCGGTTAAAACTAGATAGAGAAGGAATAAGATTGATATAATTTGGGTAGCACTCCGACTGTAAATAGAAGGAATTGAACATGAACTTGAGAAGATTGGATGATACTTGATGAAATCAACCACACACTGCCTCCGGAACTATTGAAAGAATGGCCAAGGGGTAAGAAAGATTTCAGACAGCACTCCGGTTGAGAAGGGGGGGGGGCAAAAGTTGATAGGATGAAAGAACTTGAATGAGAGCACAACACTCCGGTTAAATGGATAAGCAAGGAAAAAAACATGATCCTGAGAAAACGAGATGATTGGTTGAAGAGAGCAACATCACATTGCCTCTGGAATAAGGAATAGAAGATGGATCATTGGAATAAAAGAATGGAGAAGAAAATGCAACTTCTGGCACAAAAGAGCTTGAAGAACACCCTTCCAAGAAGGTTATAACGGAGTTGTTGGAAAACCAACAACGAAACGTATAAACTTGTAGTGGGCTTATGGAAACATCTCAAAATTATGAGGTGAGCTTCTGCCACTAACCGTAAACAAAAGATTGGATTGATATCAACAAGGAGACGAGAAACTTATTTCACCGGGAGGACAAATGAAGAACTTGGGTCCTTTATGAGCACCATAAATAGCAACAATCCTTAGGGAAAGCTTTAGGTGAAATAAAACCCGAGATAACTCCAATGAAGAGATTGATGGATTTAAAATACCTCATTCTTGACAACATGTAAATCATGAAGCATGAAGAGAAATTGTCAAGAATGACATAACACCACATCAAAAGATAAGGTAGAAGGAATTGCACTTCGGAATGCAAGATGAAGAATGCTTGAACTCCTCAAAACAAAACATGTGTTGCGCACCATGTTTATTTTAGAGTATGGCTTGACGCATCTTGACTCCGAGAGAAATCTTGATGAACAATTGAAGAATGAAAAGAATCCTTGAGGAACCATCATGTAGAGCCTCCATGAAGAACTCCGGTAAAGAAAAGGAAGATAGAAAGAAAGAGAAGTTGAAAGAACAAGGTGAAGCCTTGCAGTGACAAGATGAAGCTTTGAAATGATATAACCAAGAAAACTTGGAACTCCGGAAAAAAGATTAACAAATGAAATCAAGAATTTTGATGAATCTCCCGAATAAGGAATTAATCACTTGGTTGAAACAGGAATAAGAATTACATTATGCGTATCCTCATCAAATTTAATTGATGACAACCGGATTTGGCATGCAACTTATTCTCGTATAAAGGATTAAGAGAGACATAGCGCAAACTTGGGAAGGTATTGATGGAACCACCGGTGGGATTGAAACAACGATTGAATTGATATGATAACCAAGAAAAGAGAACTCTTGAACGAACCACCGTAAGAATTGGAAATGAAAGTAGCAAAGGCACAATTCACCGGGAAGACTTGGAAAACGAATGAAGATACTTGAGAGATTTTAGATACATGAGAACGAAGAGATCATGAACTGATTAGAGGATATTGAATGATGCACCGGTAAGATTTGGAGAACGAGAGCCGAAAGCTGAGAATGAGGAATTATGAAATGATGGCCTTCGGGGAAAAGAAAAGGAAACAACTCATGAAATGCTCCGGATGGGTATGAAAAGAATTATCACAATCGAAACAATTATGAGAGAATGGCATCAATCTAGAACCATGAATCTTGAATAGAATGGAGCAAGATTTAAGAGAAACTCTTCTTCGGTCTTCAAATGTTGAGAACGATGATGAGAACCACCAAGAATTGTTGAGATACTCCGGTATGAACATTGGAAAGGTTGAACCAACGATGAAAGAATTGAAGGATCTTGGAGAAAGACATTTGACTGATGATAATTCATTCTTACGTCAAACTTTTAAATGAATTTGAGAATAGCTCCGGGAAAATTAGAAGGGTCAGGTAAGATCCTGGAAAAAGACATGTGGGTTAGGGCCCACTCAAAAGAAACACCGTTGAAAGAATTGCTTGAAAAGAGAGATTGCACCGGTTGAATTAAATGACTAGAATGAGGTAGCATCCTCAAAAAAAATTGAGTGAATTGAGAATGGAAACTTGAATCTTCTGAGATATCTTCATCACTCCAGAACAAATGAATAGCGAGAAGTGAATGATTAAGAGGTGCACTGGTACGAGAAAAAACATTTGAAACGAGGAAAATATATGATCGACAAGGCTTGAATTGAATCCACCGGAGCAGAAAAAGAACGAATGATGATGAAGTTAAGGCTCCGTTAGTATCTTCCTGAGAATCACCGGATAAGAACATTGAAGGAAAGAATGAAGAAACTTCCATCAATAAAAAGGATACTTGATTAAGAAATCTGAGTCCTTGAAGAAATAAGGGTGGGAGGGTGGGAAAACAAAGGCAACTTGGGTCGGATGAAACGAACACCGTTGAGAAAACCAAGAATTGGTCTTGCACAAATTGAAAGGATCGGGTTAACTTGGAGAGAAGCACGCCGGTTGGAAAGGATTGAAAAGACAACCTTGATGAACAAGAAGGATTAGTATTTCCATAGAAATATGAGAACACCATTTAGAAAAGGTATGGAATCCACACTTGACTTCGAAGCAACTCGAATACCACAACTGAAAAAAAAACAAAGGATTGGCTTGCAGAATAAGCCGGAACAAACATATGATAGATCCCATATCATATCATGTGTCTGTTGGAAAGATATCCTACGAGATACTTGAATTCCCACTAATAA
This sequence comes from Aegilops umbellulata, assembly GCA_032464435.1. Classification (NCBI taxonomy): domain Eukaryota; kingdom Viridiplantae; phylum Streptophyta; class Magnoliopsida; order Poales; family Poaceae; genus Aegilops; species Aegilops umbellulata. The sequence continues at coordinate 195,455,589 of CP136055.1, forward strand.
ACTCCCGAAACTTTCTGGTTATGCAATCAGGTGTTGGGGATACAGGGGACACAAAATATATCACCCAAACTAACAATACCTAGATCCAGCTGTATCCATCCTTCAACACATAACCAAGAAACCTTCGGAAATCGTCTACCTCAACCTTCGAAAAGCATCCATTATACGAGTTATGTCAATACTCCCGCACTCGCCTCAGTACTGGGCTATCAGGGTTATCTCACCAACAACTGTACAAAAGAGATTTTCGATGTCGGCGTACTAAACTCAGGTATTCCAGGACTGCAACGATAAAATTATGACGACAACACCTCGTAGCTCAACTCCCCGGGACACCTCCACTAAAACCCCTGCTGACGGGAGGCAACCAAGACAATGTTGTCATCATAAAACCATCGGAACGATTCTAAGATACCCGCGAGATCCTAAATTTTTTTTTTGTGAAATTTGAGAAGAGAAGAGTTACAACTCTACGTCCGGATGCCTTACCAGAGCGATGAGGAGATTGGGAAGTAAAAAGAATTCCTAAACTCTCCGATATATAATTCCTAAGTGACTCAAAACATTTTTCTAGACACAACTCGGCCACTAAAAACGATCAACCAGTGGGGGCTCCTAAGGTCGGGGAAGGCTCTGATACCAACTTGTCACGCCCTCGATGCGGCTATATCTCCCACGTGTCGAAGCACGACTTAGAGGCATAACCGCATTGAAAGCAATGTCGCAAGTGAGGTAATCTTCACACAACCCATGTAATACATAAGGGAAAGAGATACATAATTGGCTTACAATCGCCACTTCACACAATACATGAGTAAAGCATTACATCATACAGATACAATCAAGGTCCGACTACGGAACCAAAATAAAAGAAGACTACCCCAAATGCTACACAGATCCCCGATCGTCCCGACTGGGCTCCACTACTGATCAACTGAAACGAAACAACACAAAGAACAAGATCTTCATCGAACTCCTCCTTGAGCTCGGATGCGTCACCTGCACGGTTTCATCGGCACCTCCAAACTGGTATTGGAAGTATCTGTGAGTCACGGGGACTCACCAATCTCACACCCGCGAGATCAAGACTATTTAAGCTTATAGGTAGGGTAAAAGGTATGAGGTGGAGCTGCAGCAAGCGACTAGCATATATGGTGTCTAACATACGCAAATGAGAGCGAGAAGAGAAGGCAAAAGCACGGTCGAAGAACTATGATGAATAAGTGATCCTGTACTACTTACGTCAAGCATAACTCCAACACCGTGTTCACTTCCCGGACTCCGTCGAGAAGAGACCATCACGATTACACACGCGGTTGATGTATTTTAATTAAGATCAACTTTGGGTTTTCTACAACCGGACATTAACAAATTCCCATCTGCCACATAACCGCGGGCACGGCTTTCGAAAGTTCAAACCCTGCAGGGGTGTCCCAACTTAGCCCATGATAAGCTCTCGCGATCAACGAAGGGTATTCCTTCTCCCCGGGAAGACCCGATCAGTCTCGGAATCCCGGCTACAAGACATTTCGACAGTAATAAAACAAGTCCAGCAAAGCCGCCCGATGCGCCGACATCTTGATAGGAGATGCACATATCTCGTTCTCAGGGCAACACCGGATAAGTCAAGCTACGAGTAAAACCAGGCCTCGAGTTTCCACGAGGGGGCCCCGCAGGCTGCTCGGTTCGGACCAACACTTAGACAAGCATTGGCCCGGGGGGCTAAAATAAGATGACCCTCGAGAGAGCGACTCCCAAGGGAAAAGTAGGTGGTGGTGAGGCAAATGGTAAAACCAAGGTTGGGCCTCGCTGGAAAAGTCTTATTCAAAGCGAACTATCAAGGGGGTCCCATAAATCACCCGACCGCGTTAGGGACGCAAAATCCGGGAACATAACACCGATATGACGGAAACTAGGGCGGCAAGAGTGGAACAAAACACCAGGCATAAGGCCGAGCCTTCCACCCTTTACCAAGTATATAGATGCATTAATTAAATAAGATATATTGTGATATCCCAACAAGTAAACATGTTCCAACAAGGAACAACATCTCCATGTTCCAACAAGGAACAAACCTCGTCTTCACCTGCAACTAACAATGCTATAAGAGGGGCTGAGCAAAGCGGTAACATAGCCAAACAACGGTTTGCTAGGACACGATGGGTTAGTGGATTGGTTTAACAATATGAGAGGCATGATAAGCAAGTGGTAGGTATCACAGCATAGGCATAGCAAAAGAGCGAGCAATCTAGCAAGCAAAGATAGAAGTGATTTCGAGGGTATGTTCATCTTGCCTGAAATCCCGCAAGGAAGAAGAACGAGTCCATGAAGAAGACAAACGGATGTAGTCGAACGAATCCTCACAACTCCCGAACGAAACCGAAGCTAACAAGAGAAGCAACCCGGAAACAAACAAACAACATAGTAAACAACCTCCACATTCACATGGCATGATGCACAAACAAGAATGATGCATGTCCGTTTAAATAGCATGGCTTGGCAAAGTGCAACAACCAACACTACAAATTAAGTGGAGCTCAATATGCAACGGTGCATATTGACGAAACACCACGACAAGTTATTTAGTTCGATCTCGTTTATGTACCCAACAATAATAAATGTTGTTAAACATGGCAAGAGGGTGAAGCAAAGTAAAACTACCTATCTAGTCAAGTTTAAATGAGGTCGGAAGCAACGAACAACAATTCCGGAAACTCCTCATGAGCATATAATAGATTTGGTACTGTTCTCCCCTAAACAAAATTTTAGAGTTGTTAAGCATGCAAAGTAAGGCCACCATGTTAAACTAGGCAAAATTCTACCCCATTTACATATAAAGTTTGTTAGGTTTGGAGCTACGGTTGAATAGTTATGAATTAAATCATTTTAACATGGCATAGGAGCATATTTAATCAAACATCATTTTAATCATTTTAAACATAGATGAAAGTTGCAAATTATTAATCTACACAAAATTTTAAGCAAGTTTCATATATAAATCATTTTAATCCGATGCACGGTTCATGGGTGATTAAATGCATGAAGTCTAGGGACTAATTTGTAAAAAAGCAGTTTTCTGGATAATTAACAAATTCGCAGCACGGAAAAAAACAACACTGGGCCGAATCTCGGGCGGACTGGGCCTCACTTGAGGGGCTCAGCCCACGCGGTGGAGAGGGAGGCCGGAAGGGGCGGCTGGGCCTTAGAGCCGCGGCAGCCCACGTGGGCGAGCAGGCGGTCAACGCGCGGCGGGGAGCTCGTGTTCGATACAGAGGAAGCAGGGGCGCGGTGGCACGGCTGGACAGCGGCGAGGCAGCAGCGGGTCTTGGCGCTGACGAAGCGGGCAAGCAGAGGCGGGACGAGGGACTTGGCGGGACTCTGGCGAGGACGGACGAAGGGCGCCGGATCTGGCGGAGACGGCGATGAACGGAGCAGGGCGGCGGGGTAGCTGCAAGGCCATGACGGGAAGAATTCAGAGAAAATACAGAGAGGAAGAAGGGAAGGAAGCGGGGCATGGCGTTGAACCCATGGCTGCCAGAGTCGCGCTCGCCAGCGCAGAGAAGGAGGCCAGAACGGCAAGGTCGCCCGGGCCCTAGGCGGTGGAGGTCGTTCCCCACGGCGTACTTGACGGATCGAGGCAGGAGAAGGCCCTGGGCGGCCATAGTCTTGGAGCTCGAGGTCGGGGAGGTCGCGGGCGAGGACACGGTGCAACGAGGAGGTCGGGGATGGGGCCGGAGATGCGATCCAGGGCGGCGGAACTTGGGGCTCCATGGCCACGGCGAGGGGTTCCATGGGCGGCGGCGCTGTTCGGTTCCTGCAGGGAGGCGAGGTGAGAGACAGAGAGATCATGAGCGAGAGAGAGGACCAGAGAGGAAACGAGGAGAGGTAAAGGGAGGCGCGGTGCCTGCTGGTTCGGTGGTGGTTGTCGCCGTTGGCGCTGGTACTCGGGCGAGGCGGCGCTGGTGGATCGAGGTGCTCGGGGACGAGTGAGCAGAGGAGGGGATCGATGGATTTGGAAGGAGTGCACTGGTTGGGTGGCGGCGGAAATCAAGGGAGAGGGTCGGAGAGAATTTGGATAGGGAGGAGATCCCGAGGTGGGATGGAGAGTGGTGGCGGCGGCTCGGGAATGGGTGGATGGATGGGACAGGATCCCTAGTTTCTAGGGTTAGAGCTATATATATAGCCTGCGGATTAGGTTAGGGGCCAACCGGTCCGTCCGATTATAATCGGGCGATCGTAAAAGAGTAGCTTAGAGAGTTCATATAATAAAACGGAGATATTTTGTAGACGTTAGGGGATGATCCGAACACAACGGTAGCGACAGTCCGGTTCGGGTCCGGGACAACTTTCGGACGCGCGCGTAAGGAGGTCCGCGGGCTGACGAGAGAGGTTAGGTTGGGTCTGGAGGATTGTGAAGAACGGGTTGGTATGAGAGAAGAGGGGAGAGATGCAGCCCGGCACGGTTTCCGGAGACCGAAAACGTCCGACGTTAGACCGGCTATAATGCCGCTATATTTATTCGTTGGGGCGTCAAACGGACTCCGAATGCGATGAAACCTGGCAGGCGGTCTACTGACACCAAAACAACACCGCATGCCAACTTTCATCCCATTCCGAGAACATTTTCCGGCCACTTATAAAATACTATTTCGGACATGCCGCGGGCGCGTGCAAGTGTGGTTGGTCTCAGAACGGACAAGGGAGAGAACTCGGAGAACCCAGACGGATGCAAGTTTCGAAAACATGATGATGCAATGCGGATGATGACATGGCAAGATGCGACACGCAAGCAAATGACAAAGTAACAACAGCGAAAAACGGGAGGACAACTGGCGCATCGGTCTCGGGGCGTTACAATACATAGCAAGCAAGTGGATAAGAGGACAACAGGCATAGCTAGCTGTGTTCTAACACGGTGCTACACGATACCGGTGAAGGGGAAAGTCAACCGGGAATGTTTTCCCGGTTCCGGACCTATGTCAGACAGATGACCGGAGGGGGAAAGATCCATGTTCAGATAGTTAGAGGCACGTGACAGATGAATGGACCGCGTATTCGGATTCATCTTGTCGTTCTGAGCAACTTTCATGTACAAAGTATTTTCATCCGAGCTACGAATTATTTTATATTTATTTTCAAAGTTTTAAAACACTTTAAGGATTTATTTAATTATTTTAAATCAACATAATCCAGAATAGTGTTTGCTGACGTCAACAGTCAACAGGGCGTTGACTTAGTCAAACTGATGTGTGGGCCCCGCATGTCATGCACTGTTTATACTAATTAGGGTTTAACTAACCTAATTACTGCTTAATTAATTAACACTAGTTAATTAGGTTAATTAAACATAATTAATTAAGTTAATTAATTAATATTTTTATTTATTTATTTATTTAAAACGTTCTGGGCGTAGGCCCCGTTTGTCATAGGCCGACCTAATGGGTTCGGGCGAGCAGCGGGGCGGGGCACCCGAACGGGCGCGAGCCCAAGGGCGCTGGGCGCGCACGGTGCACGCCGGCACCGGCGGCCAGGGCCAAGTGAGGCGCCGGAGGGATGGCCGGAGCGAGCAGTGGCTGCGGGGACGCGCGCGGTGGGTAGCAGAGCAGAGAGGCCGGCAAGCGGGGCGGCCACGGCATTGGCTGGAGGTGGTGGCGCGGCCGGAGCGGAGCGGGAGCCGCGGCGGGGCAATGACGGCGTGGGCGCGACCATGCGACAAATCAGGGAGCGAGGCGGCGCGGCAGTAGCGGGAGGCGGCGGTTGGCGCGAGAGCGTGCGCGAGGCGGCGTAGCTGGCGACAAGGCGCGAGGTGGGCATGGCCGAAGCGGGCACCAGGCGCGGCCAAGGTGCGGCCTAGCAGCGGCGAGCGTGGGGGGGATCGAGAGGGGGAAGGCAGGGCGCGGCTCACCGGGAGCCGGACGAGGATGGCAGTGGGCTCGAGGTGGCCGGTGGGGCAGCGAGATGAGGAGGACGGTGGCGAACAGCGCGGCGCCGATGGCATTCACCAAGGTTGGCGCAGAGGCAGGGGCGTCGCGGCGAGAGGGGCTCCGGGAAGGAGGGCGAGGGGCGGCGCCGGGACGGGCGTCGGCGTCCGAGCGCGGGGCGGCGCGGTCGCCGGGGTCCGTGCCCCTCGATCTGCATCGGGGGGGGGGGGGGGGGCGGCAGAGGGAGCGAGAGAAACGTGGGGGCGGAATTGTTGGAGGAGTGGGGTGGATCGGGGATAGGGTTTGCGGGTGGTGGGGGTTATGCGGGAAGAGATGGGCCGGCCGGGGTGGGCTGGCCGCCTGGGCCGGCCAGTTGGCTAGCTGGGGCAGTTGGCTCAGTTGGCCAGGGGGGGTCTCTTTTCCATTTTATTTTCTATTTAAAACTTTGCTATTGTTTTCTATTAAACTGTAAACAGATTTGTTAGATATGAGACTTGCCTCATAAAACAAGCACATTATTTCTACGAGTCACAAAATGTTCGAGGCCAAAATGAGTTGTCTAACCATTTCTAGAAATTGGAAAGGCCAATTTTAATTGTTGGCAGACCTCTAAATAAATTTCCAGGGGCACTTTGGAATCCCAAAAGAGGTTGGTTCCAACATGATAAATAACCAGAGATTAGTTGCCACACTTTGAACATTAGTTTTCATGTTTGGCAAATTTGAATTTTTGACTTTAAATTGGATTTGAATTTGAGTGGTGATTTGGATCTAGTGAAGATTAGCGACAGTAACATGATGGCATGGCACCATTAACAGGTGATTACTGTAGCATGACACTGGGGGTGTTACAAATCTCCTCCACTACAAGAAATCTCGTCCCGATATTTAAGTGCGGAAGTAAAGAGTAACTTCGGGAGAACTGACCCTTATAGGGTTAATTATTTGGTGAACAAATCAGGGAATGTGGCAGAAGTATCTCTCGAGTTGAAACTTAAGAAAACATCGAGAGAAAAATATGAAGGTGCAATAGGGAGTTTCAAGCGAATGGACAAACAATCGATAATTGAACAGAGTGTGAGAAGGGGGTTCAGAGCATCGGGAATAGATCATCTCTCGGACGGTGGCTCATACAACACACAAAGCCAAGAGCAAATGATGCTTCAGAATAAAGGATATACAGGAGAGTCTGGTTTTGATCCTGTGGAACTGTGGGTTATGGGCCCACCATGTGGGTTAATAGCAGGAAGGCACTAATCAATTTTCACGATCATGATAGGAAGGCAGGTCAGAGTATAGCCTGTCAGTTATGTTGGCAACAACGCTGGTACCAAGGGCGAGGGACGAAGAGAACCATTTTCCTCCTCGTTGAATGAGGCGGACAAATAGGCAACGTTCTCGTCCATCGGTGGTTACCGAAATGTCATCAACAATAGTAACAGGGTCTTACTGACACAGTTGTGCACCGAGGTGCTTACTTAAACAAGGATTTATCTCTTCTCTGACAAGTTAGATTACGAGAAAGGTGAAACAATACAATGGAAAGGAAAGTGTGATTATTATAATAATCAGACCAATGGGAAGGAAAGGTGTTTATACCCAAGTATTATAGTAGAACTTTCCCAAGGAAAGCCAGAGCATGATAGGGTCCAAGTATTAAACCATTTATACAAAGGGGCAAGGAATATATGAGGTTTACCCATACAACGGTGTTTGGATAATTGATAAGAAAAAATTAGCACTGTGCTTCAAAAGTTTTTATTGAAAATCAGAGTACCACAGACATGCTTCGAGATAGCACGGGCTTTACCTTCAAGCAAAGGTTGGACTTTGGATACACAAAGGATCCATCAGGAATAACTTATAAAATAAGTCATACAATTTCAACAAGCAAGAGATGAGGATGTTGCCAACGGGCTTAGCAACAATTCTTTGAGATTTCCATAAACATGAATTTTCACAATTAAGTGATCAAGGTGATAGCATAAGACATGCCCAAGTATATACTGAAGTATGTTCGAGGAGAACATCCTTAATTAAACATTGAACGAAAATGCACCTAGAAATATGGCCCAAGTAGCATGATCAATGTTGGAATGGTGATTCAATAACCAAAAGACATAGAATGAAAATATCGACCATTCACTTCGAAGCAATATAGTTGCTAGAAGTTTTGAATTCACACTTCATAGTTCAATTGTCGGTATTCCAGTTAGAAGCAACACGGGGACCAAGAAATGAATGGAGATGACGAGAAGTATATCTATACTAGGATGGAGCAATTCTCACAATATCCTTGGCATCAAAAGACAGTAATACTTCAAGTTAGTACATGGTACAAGCTGGACAGTAAGGTGCATGCATAACATGAACAAGTTTGTGATGAAAGGAAGGCAATAATGTTGTCGATGATAAGAAATCATCGAGGGGAAAGGATGGTATTTCCCGTCATGAATTCGATTCACAACTTGTAAGAAGGCAAATCATTGTCGATGATGATCATGACACATTTGTCGAGAGATTCCATTAAGGTGTAATAGATCGGCGATGACATCAAGTCAAATGAATCATGGAGCGAAAGGTTATTGAAACCACTGGTACAATACAAACTCGAAATCAAGCTTGTTGTTCAAGGCGAAATGATATGCTGAGGAAGATCGTCGTAAGCATTAGCTCATCGTCGAACGTTGTGCTCCAGGAATAAGGACCGGGTAGCACAGTTAAAATTAGCACAATCATGATATACCCGATCAGGCTAGGAATGACTTGAAGGATTATTTAACTCGTAAGCAAAAAAAATTACTTAGAGTTATTGATTCGGTGCGGGATCAATTCACTTATCGGTGTTCTTGAGTGACTAATAAATCAGAACCCAGTGGAAATAAGAAATCGGTGAGAAGCAATACTAGATGAAGACTCATAGGAAGCAACACGGTCCTTTGATATCCTCGAGATACCGGAGGGTAATAATCGAAGGAAGATCAAAATAGAGGTTGCGGAGATGTATTGATCTGCAGAAGGCAAGTACTTTATCTTGTCCGAGAAATGGGATCAAGGGGAACACTCATGGTCAGAACCATGGTTGCAAAGGGTCAAATCCCAGATATAAGATGATCTTATACCATGGGGATAATTAATTTTAAGAGAAGCTTCCATGATAAGATCTACATCGTGTCCATGGGCATGAACACAAAGTTCAATGTCGACTCCCACTTCTTCAATGCATAACCTCTCATTTACTTCTCGCTTTTGACGAAGTTGTAGTGTAGAAATTTTTATCTGGCATAACACCAGTAGAGTATGACCCATAGAAATTTTCGAGTTCACAGAAATTAGGGAAAGAATTAGTTCAACCCGTCGGGGCATTTTAGGAACATTTGCAAAACTTCAGAGGTAATTAACTCAAGCTCAGAAGCAGAGCATGGTTGACAAAGCAGAGAATACAATTTACCAAAGGCAATATGTGTCAGGGGAAGAGCGCACAAAATTTTTAATATGAAGGAAACTGCCGGATAATAATCCAACAAAGGATTCAGCGGTCCTTAATGGATCTGATGTGAGAATTAGTACTCAATCAGAAGAAGGAAGGAATGCAAAGGCATTGGATTATAGAAACATGTGAATAATTCAATGCTTGAGTACAAAGGAGTTATGATTTCAAGTCGAAGGATCAGAAGCGGAGGCTCTGATAAGATGAGTAACTTGAATAGACTTAAAGGTGCACCCGATCAAATCTTGATTGGGCAAGAACCAGCTTATAACCGGAGCGATGTCGAAGACGGAAAGAAAATTTCCAAGGATTAATTTGATGATTGCGAGTATTCGCTCACACATTGAATCCATAGGAACAGAATGACAACCACAAAGAATTTTAAAGAATATTGCTAGACATATGGAATTAATCCTAATGCAAGCAGGCAAGGAGAATCAAGAGCAATAGGCTGCAGAGGATTTTCGGAAGATCACATAGTATTTCCAAGTATTTTGGGAAGCATATGAACAACTGGGGATAAACGGGCAAAGTGAATCATCTGTAGTGCAAAAAGAAGCCGCAAAGCAGAAGGCACAAAGGATTCTCGAAACAACGGAGAGTACATCTTGTAATAATAGGAGCAACTGGGTATGAAGGTACAAGCGGCAAGGATGTTATTTACGGGGATTATATGTGGTCAGGAACTGCAATGCAGTGGGCACAGGGTCTCGAGAAACATCGAGGAGTATCTGCAGAATCTTCTAGCGAAGCAAGCGATCATCGGTAATGTCGGGGCTCTCCGGGATGAAGTGGGTACGAGAACCTAATGTCAGAGTTAGTAAAATGTTTAAGCCGAATAGAAGAGAGATCATAATCCCAGATTATAGACGAGGAGTAAAATATCCTAATACCACCAAATGACGACGTGGGCCCGTAAGCCACACAGCCAAGTTAGTAAAACAGTTTTGGACGACTAGACTCAACTTCGGCCAAGGAGTTGAAAAGGGAGCTACCAACAGTCAATTGGCTCTGATACCAACTTGTGACGTCCTCGATTCAATAGTACACTAATCATACACGCAAATGTGTACGATCAAGATCAAGGACTCACTAGAAGATATCGCAACACAACTCTAGACACAAATTAAAATAATACAAGCTTTATATTACAAGCCAGGGGCCTCGAGGGCTCGAATACATAAGCTCGAATACACAAGAGTCAGTGGAAGCAAAAATATCTGAGTAAACAGACATAAGTTAGACAAGTCTGCCTTAGGAAGGCTAGCACAAAAGTAGCATCGATCGAAAAGGCAAGGCCTCCTGCCTGGGAGCCTCCTAACTACTCCTGGTCATCAGCGGTCTCCACGTAGTAGCAGGCATCGGCGGTGGCATCTGGCTCCTGGGCTCCTACATCTGGTTGCATCAACCGGAAAGAAGAAGAGAGGGGGAAAGGGGGAGCAAAGCAACCGTGAGTACTCATCCAAAGTACTCTCAAGCAAGGATCTACACTAAATATGCATCGGTGTCAATGAAAAGGGTAGTATATGTGGACTGAACTACATAATGCTAGAAGAGAAGGGGAAAGCCTAGCTTATCAAAGACTAGCATCTTCTGGAAACCACCATCTTGCAGCAACATGAGGGAGTAGAGTAGTATAAAGTAAAGTAGTAGAAGTGTTATCAACCTCGGCCAGAGATCCTTTCTCGACTCCCACCGAGAAAGCAATCCCAGAGCCATACTATCTAGTTCTCATATCCATTTCTCATCTCAAGTATCCAGTTCTAGTTGTATCGATTGGGATACAACTCCAAGTGTCCGGTACCATAGGACAGGCTATCGATAAATGTTTTCTTCCCTGCAGGGGTGCACCAACTTACCCACCACGCTTGATTAACTTCGGCCGGACACACTTTCCTGGGTCATGCCCGGCCTTGGCCAAACAATACGCCACAACCCGACCTAGGCTTAATAGAGAGGTTAGCACGCCGGACTAAACCTATGCCCCGAGGGGTCATGGGCCATCGCCCCGGGAACTCCTGCATGTTGCGTGGGCGACCGGTGAGAAGACCTAGCTACCTCCTTAGAAAGGCAGGAGGTTACCACTCCAACCCGGAGCGCGCCGCATAGTCGCTGACGTCTAATAAGCTTCGGCTGATGCATACGACGCAGAATGCCCATACAATGCCCACGTGATGGCTAGTGCTATCAGGCCAGAGGCCCCTCGGATCAAATGTCCAAATCATAGTGGATTAGGAGCACACGGTAACAAGCAGAGACTCACGAAAGATGTGACCCCGTTGCCCCGTCGCGAGGACTTGCGGCAAGGGCTAGGAATGCCCGACCACGCCTCATAATTATCTCACGGGCACCCTCCAGGTCAACCCGTCTCCACATCACTCGCGGGTACCCCTCAGGGTCGACCCGCCTTTCCAAGTAACAGTGGTAAAGTCCAAGTATCCGTGTGTCCAAACATCAAGGGGAAAACCCGAGGAATCACCCCGGTGAATTCCACTCGATGTAATCATCAAGGTGAATGTAAGGGAACCACCCCCGAGGTTCACACTTGAGGGATTGCATGATAGAGTCGTATCGGAAGTGGTTAAGGAGGAATCACCCTCGATGACCACGACCGAATAGCTACACTACAGGGTTAACATCAGAAGTGCTGTAGAGGTCTCACCCTCGGCACTCGATGGTAACCCAGTAGTGTCGAGCAACTAAGGGAAAAGTGATGTGCGGTGCTGGGGCCTGGTCTTCGACCCCGTTGATCGGGTCTTCAATGATGAAGCAGGGGCAACAAGGACAAGGTGGGGGTCACTGACGGATCACTAACCAACCTATACTAAGCAGTTTAGGATAAGCAGGTAGGTTACAATAAGGAGGTTACAAAAGCAGGCTATGCATCAGAATAGGAGCAAACAATAACAGTAGAAAAATCTAATGCAAGCATGAGAGAATAGAATGGGCGATATCGGGATGATCAAAGGGGGACTTGCCTGGTTGCTCCGACGAGAAGGAGGGGTCGTTGGTGACGTAGTCGATCACAGGGGCATCAGCATCGTCACGGGGTCTACCGAAGAGAAGAGGGGGAGAAATAGTAAAGACATATCAAGCAAGTGCATCACAGGACAACAGGCATAGCTAGACGTGTTCTAACGCGGTGCTACACGATTCCGGTGAAGGGGGAAGTCAACCGGGAATGTTTTCCCGGTTCCGGACCTGTGTTAGACAGATGACCGGAGGGGGAAAGATCCATGTTCAGATAGTTAGAGGCATGTGACAGATGAATGGACCGTGTATTCGGATTCATCTCGTCGTTCTGAGCAACTTTCATGTACAAAGTATTTTCATCCGAGCTACGGATTATTTTATATTAATTTTTAAAGATTTAAAACACTTTTAGGATTTATTTAATTATTTTAAATCAACACTAACCAGAATAGTGTTTGCTGACGTCAGCATGACGTCAGCAGTCAACAGGGCGTTGACTTAGTCAAACTGATGTGTGGGTCCCGCATGTCATACACTGTTTATACTAATTAAGGTTTAACCAACCTAATTACTGCTTATTTAATTAACACTAGTTAATTAAACATACTTAATTAAGTTAACTAATTAATGAATATTATATATTTATTTATTTATTTAAAACGTTGTGGGCGTAGGCCTCGTTTGTCATAGGCCGGCCTAACGGGTTCGGGCGAGCAGCAGGGCGGGGCACCCGAACAGGCGTGAGCCCGAAGGGCGCTGGGCGCGCACGACGCACGCCAGTGCCGGCGGCCAGAGCCAAGGGAGGGGGCGAAGGGATGGCCCGGGCGAGCAGTGGCTACGGCGACGCACGCGGTGGGTAGCAGAGTAGAGAGGCCGGCGAGCGGGGCGGCTACGGTGTCGACTGGAGGTGGTGGCGCGGCCGGAGCGGAGCGGGAGCCGCGGCGGGGCAACGACGGTGCGGGCGCGGCCATGCGACGAGGCGGGGAGCAAGGTGATGCGGCAGTAGCGGGAGGCGGCGGTTGGCGCGAGAGCGTGCGCGAGGCGGCGGCAAGCCCGGTGAGGTAACGTGCAGCACAGCAGGGGTGGGCACAGATGGGTGCGGTCGATGCGGTGCGGCTGGCGACAAGGCGCGAGGTGGGCGTGGCCGAAGCGGGCACCGGGCGTGGCCAATGCGTGGCCTAGCCGCGGCGAGTGCGGGGGGAGGGGGTTCGAGAGGGGGAAGGCATGTGCGGCTCACCGGGAGCCGGACGGGGATGGCATTGGGCTCGGGGTGGCCGGTGGGGCAGCGGGATAAGGAGGACGATGGCGAACGGCGCGGTGCCGACGGCGTTCACCAAGGTCGGCGCAGAGGCAGGGGCGTCGCGGCGAGAGGGGCTCCGGGGAGGAGGGCGAGGGGAGGCACCGGGATAGGCATCAGCGTCCGAGCGCGGGGCGGCACGGCCGCCGGGGTCTATGCCCCTCGATCTGGATCGGAGGGGCAAAGGGAGCGAGAGAGACGTGGGGGCGGAATTGTGGGAGGAGTGGGGTGGATCGGGGCTAGGGTTTGCGGGTGGTGGGGGTTATGCGGGAAGAGATGGGCCGGCCAGGGTGGGCTGGCCAACTGGGCAGGCCAGTTGGCTAGCTGGGCCGGTTGGCTCAGTTGGCCAGGGGGTCTCTTTTCCATTTTATTTTCTATTTAAATCTTTGCTATTGTTTTCTATTAAACTGTTAACAGTTTTGTTAGATATGAGACTTGCCTCATAAAACAAGCACATTATTGCTACGAGTCACAAAATCTTCGAGGCCAAAATCAGTTGCCTAACCATTTCTAGAAATTGGAAAGGCCAATTTTAAATGTTGGCAGAACACTAAATAAATTTCCAGGGGCACTTTGGAATCCCAAAAGAGGTTGGTTCCAACATGATAAATAACCAGAGATTATTTGCCACACTTTGAACACTTTAGTTTTCATGTTTGGCAAATTTGAATTTTTGACTTTAAATTGGATTTGAAGTTGAATGCTGATTTGGATCAAGTGAAGATTAGCAACAGTAACATGATGACATGGCACCATTAACAGGTGATTACTGTAGCATGACACTGGGTGTGTTACAGTGCCGAGGAACACTCTTGGAGAGTACTCGCTTTTCATTGGGGACAACTACCCCATTGTCAAGCGGATGCCACCTTCCGTGCACGACACCGAAGGCCTGCCGTTCATGACACATGGTTCTGTCTTCAGTGCACACCGCCAGATGAACGACATGCTGGGACATGCTATCCCTGATTTATGCCGCTTCAGCTTGGATGAGTCTCCATCGTGTGAAAACGGACTAGAAAGCTGCGACAATGATTCCCGCTGCCCACCGATATGGATCGTGCCATCTATGAAGAACACCTAGGACTGGAACCTGGAGGAGGACATGGAGCTCATTTATAACGTGTAAGTGGAGTATGGTAAATTGGGAATGGTAGCGCTGTGAATATATGTAGACTAGTCGTGCACAAATTTATCACATGAAGTGGAGATGAAATTGTGTGGCATACTGGCATTTGTCGTTTAGAAATTATTACTAGTAAATGTGATATGCATACGTGCAACTTGTGTGGCTGTTGCACGGGCTCCAACACGCTTTCTGAGAAAAAAAGGTGGCACAGCTTTTGATATAGGTGACATGGCGGCATCATACAGTAGCATCGTTCGCTATAGTTGTAGTACTCCTACTAGGACGACAACTCCTATAAGACCTTGCACTTGGCTCTCTGCCTCTTAGGGTGGTTCAACAGTTCAAACTCCTATGTATCTTGCACTTGGCTCTTCGCTTCTTCGGGAGGTCCAACAATGATGATACTACAGTACAATATCCTTCTGGCAATCCGACACCGAATGAACTGCTGCACGACCACCGCGAGGGCGAGGGCAAGGGAGAGGGAGAGGGCGTTGTAGTCAAAACCCTGTCCTCGTCCTGCAAGCCACCACGCGCGTGGGCAAGGGAGAGGGTGTAGGCGTATGTAGTAAGCAAGCTTCTCCTCGTCCTGTGAGCTACCGCGCGTGGGCGAGGGAGAGGGCTTAATAAGCAAGCTTCTCCTTGTTCGGTGAGTTGACGGTACACATCAAAGTAGTACTACTAGGGCATACTGCGTCCTTTCCGGTTAATATGGCTTAATTTGAAACGACAAAAATACACCGGCGGTCAACGTATGTAACTATATTGTCGGTGCAACACAACCGTGGTTTGTTGCCCATACTATGCACATGCACGAGAACAAGATCGCAGCACCAAGGTCAGATTGGAGTGCAAGGGATCAGTTCTTCAAAGGACTGGCGTGCAGCACAAGAGGACCAAGACTAGCCAGAGAAGCAAGATATTGCAAAGGGAAAAAAACCTCCCTTGACAGGCAGGCAAGCCTGGAAAGGATGGGGTTACACCCGGAACCATTCCTTTGGGGTCGTCCCGGCAGGCCTGCCGGGGCTTACGGAGGCAGAGCCACCCCAGCGCACCACCTCATTACGATGCACATCGTCCATCAGTGCGGTGTCAAGATCCAAAGTGACTAAGTGGCTGCTATTCGCCACATGGAAGCCGCTTCCTACAGAAAATACCTCCAAGCGACACCCGTCCTGCAACGTTTTAAGCAAGCAGGCGCGAAGCTGGCAAAACAGCCCGGCAGGGCCTGCCGGCTGAGCTGTGATGTGACTTTGAGTGGCGCATTTAATGCGCTCTGTCAGCCTGCAGAGTTAGGTATGATAGCATTCTTGGCTATCTAATCAGTGCATAGTGACCGATTTTCCATCGTGGTGACCCCTTTATATATAAAAGGAGGCCCAAGGCAACCGTAGAAAGGGTTGCCTAATCCATCTCCTCACACACTCATACACGTGTAGCCGTTTTCTCCCGAGGCAACCCTTCCGGGCGAGCATGTTGCCCTCACCACCATTTTCCCACCATCAATCCACCAAAGCAGGAGTAGGGTTTTATGGCTCACGGCGGCCGTAACCTGGGTAAAGACTCCCCGTGTAATCTGTGTTGTGCTGTTCCACGCTCCTCCGCTCTTTGTGCAACGTGCCATCCCCCCACCGAACTAGAAAGGGACTCTTGGTCCCATAGGTATCCGTGGTTTCCCACAACATCTTTGGCACGCCTGGTGGGGGGATCACTTGCGTGAACCTGAAAGCGTGAGTAGCGCGTCACCTTTATCGCCATTTTACATCATCAACGACTCCATCGACTATGGAGCCCAAGAAGAAACCCGGTGCTGCAGCTCACCCATCCACCTCGAAGGCTTCGCCACCTGTGGCCGCCAATGACGCGGGGAATGCGGAGGCACACGGGGATGTGGGTGCTGCGGGGGATGCGGTCGGTGCAGGCGGCATTGTCACCACCTCTCCTGTGGCCGAAGTAGGAGCAGGAGGCACCGGAGGAGAGCAGCATCAGCAACTTCCCAGTGGCCATGCTCCATGAAGTACGCGAAGGGGTTATTCCGTCTTTACCTCTTCCCCTTGCCGAAGGGCACAGCCAAAGTGGTGGCACCCGGTCTGGGGCAAATCGCCACCCTTCGTCCGCCCCCGCCACGGGCGTAACCGTAGGGCGCGTGCCTCCCCCAGAGCGGGTTGACCCAGCCACTGTTCCTAATGGAGCCACTGGCCCTCAAGTGCCTTCACCACGTCATCGTGCCATCCAAGTGGCTGGCTCGCAACAGCGAGGGCGCGACGCAGTCGCCACCAGCACTGTCACAATCCGGGCGACGGTACGATCTACATCATCATTGCCAATGCCAAGCACCGCTACAGAGGACACGGCGCGGGCCCAGCTGTTGTTGAGGTTCCCACCGGCGGCCGGTCAGATGGATGAATGGAGAGCCACCATGCAGAATATGATTGGCTTCGCTGGGATTGGGGGCTCACAGCAAGCTGGCCCACTGCAGCCTCCCCAAGCGATGACAAAAGCTCGCGTTGCTGGCCGCACGGAAGGGGCCACCCCCACTTCACGGTCCCCACCATGGCAACTAGCGTGGGAGCTACGGAATCAAGAACCCGATGACGTCTTGATGGCCTCTTCCGACCCTCGAGCACGTCCCGGCTAGTGGCGAGCCCCAGAGGACAGGCGGAGGGGAGGCGCGCACGTCGTCATCGAGGGATGCCGCGACGACCACCCCTGAACTAGTGGGTGCGATGGTCCCGACTCTATGAGCCTGCGCTCGAGGATAGCAGGTGCCTGCCTTTCGAGGTTGGGTGCCCTACCTTTACATGTGAGACGCGGCAAGTCCGTTGGCCATCCGCTCTCAAGTTCAAGCCAGAGATACCTGAGAAGTATGATGGGAGGCTGAACCCGATAGAGTTCTTGTGCATATACACCATCGCTATTCAAACTGCCGGAGGAAGAGATCAGAAGGTGTTTGCCAACTACTTCCCTTTGGCACTCAAGTCAAAGGTGAGGTCTTGGCTGATGCACCTGCTGGAGAACTCCATTCCGCCATGGGCTGACCTGTGCCATGAGTTCATTGGCGCCTTCATGGGCGGCCATCAAGAACCAGGACGGCCCAGCGACTTGCAGCTTCTCCAACAGAAAGAAGGAGAGACTCTCCGCAAGTATTTGCAGAGATTCAGCAGAGTCCACATAAATATCCCAAATATCCACCCTGTTGATATGATAGCTGTCTTACAATCCAATGTGCGCAACCAAAAGATACGTTCCAAGATGAATGTGCGGTTGCCCAAGACTGTGAAGGAGCTTTACACCTTGGTGGACAAATGCCCTCGGATGGAGGAGGGAAGGAAACTCACTGGGGAGGAAGATTGCATCGACATCGAGTCAGAGGATGACAATGAATCCACCAGTCAAAAGAAGAAGAACAAGAAGCGCAACAAGAGGTGCAAGGATAAGGTAGTGATGACCGTCGAAGGATCGGGCACGCTTAGTACCGGAAAGAAGGCTAAGGCCGAAGCCCCCGGCAAGGAAGGTGTTGCGTGCGCTGACTGCTGGGAGGTTGCGGCTGCCGAGAGGGCTGGGAAAGGCGATGGGCCATACGGCAAGATCCATCAGACCAAATGCCATGATCTCCAAGAGTGTCCTCAGGTTGAGCAGCTTGTCAAGAGGCAGAGGGCTGAATATGAGAAGCGTGATAAGGAAAAAAGTTAGAATGGCACTAGTGGGAAGGGCCGAGGCAGTGAAGCAAATCGCCCTGGCAAGGCTTTTTGGAACCAAGGAAAACCCGCCAGGGGCCGAGAGAAGGAAGTTTGCAATGATGAGAGTGATGGAGGGGATGAAGAGGAGACCAACAAGCAGGAATTCCAGAAGGCCACTAACGCCCTGTGCATTGACGAGGGTGCATATTTGCACTCCTCTCACCGCCAACTTAAACGGTGGGCGTGTGAGGTCAATGTCGTGGAGCTAGCGGCAGAGTCTCGGAAGCCACTCAAATTGTCACACACGGCCATAATCTTTGACGAAGAGGACCATCCGGACCGCTCCACTGCGGTAGGCCGGTAGGGTGTTTGCCGTTGTTGGTCTCTCCAACAATTCGCAACATCAAGGTCACAAAGATGTTGGTTGACGGCGGGGCCGGGTTGAATATGATTTCCCCAAAGGTTATAAGCAAGCTTCAGATAACAGAGGAAGAACTAAAGGTCACTGGCATGTTTCAAGGAGTCAATCCTGGCAGGAGTCATCCTAAGTGTCGGTGTCAAAACCGGCGGATCTCGGGTAGGTGGTCCCGAACTATGCGTCTAGGAAGATGGTAACAGGAGACAAGGGACACGATGTTTTTACCCAGGTTCGGGCCCTCTCGATGGAGGTAAAACCCTACTCCTGCCTGATTAATATTGATGATATGGGTAGTACAAGAGTAGATCTACCACGAGATTAGAGAGGCTAAACCCTAGAAGCTAGCCTATGGTATATTGTTGTTGTCCTATGGACTAAACCCTCCAGTTTATATACACACCGGAGGGGCTAGGGTTACACAGAGTCGGTTACAATGGGAGGAGATCTACATATCCGTATTGCCAAGCTTGCCTTCCACGCCAAGGAAAGTCCCATCCGGACACAAGACGAAGTCTTCAATCTTGTATCTTCATAGTCCAACAGTCCGGCCAAAGGTTATAGTCCGGCTGTCCTGATAACCCCTAATCTAGGACTCCCTCAGTAGCCCCTGAACCAGGCTTCAATGACGACGAGTCCGGTGCGCAGATTGTCTTCAACATTGCAAGGTGGGTTCCTCCTCCGAGTACTTCATAGAAGATTTTGAACGCGAGGATTGTGTCCGGCTCTGCAAAACAAGTTCCACATACCACCATAGAGAGAGAGAGAGTAATATTTCCACAAATCTAATCTGCTGACGTATTCTGTAGCGCGACATCACACCACAGCCAAGCCCTTATTCGTTTTTCCTTGCTTCCCACCTCAGCGCGTTGCGCGAGGCGGTTTCCTTGGCACGTCTTGTCGAAGCAGAGATCGTGTCCCCTTTATTCATGGGATCCTCATCATTACGGACATGGTTAACCCAGTCGTGTCCGTTGGTATATCCCCTTGATCAAAGGTAAGTCCCAAATGGTCACAGGGAGGGCTCTTGGAATTCAACCTCTTATAAAGAGACCAAGGCTTTGCTCCTTTCTTTCGTTCTCAATCGAATCCGCCTCCCGCCTCGAGTTTCAGCACCCAAGGCTCCAGATTTAGGCGCTTCGGACCTTTGATGATGTCCGGCTCCGACCTTCGAGGCCGATGGATGCCTTCCTCCGTCACGGAGGAAGACGTACTAAAGCTGCGAGAGGTCAGGTATTTGACCGGCGAAATCCCGCATAGGCTGCCTGCTCAAGGGCAGGTTATTCCCACTCCCAAGCCTGGTGAGAGTGTTGTGTTCATATATCACTTCCTCTATGGGCTAGGCTTCGTGACGGATCCCTTCGTGAGGGGGGTCATGTTCTATTGTGGGCTGGTATTCCACGACCTAGCTCCGGAGTCTATCCTCCACATCTCATCATTCATTGTCGTGTGCGAAGCCTTCCTCCGTATTACTCCTCACTTCGGACTGTGTCTTAAGACCTTCAAAGTAGAGCCGAAGATGATCGAGGGAGAGCACGCAGAGTGCGGAGGCGCTGTAATAAGCAAGGATGCTAAAGCTCCGTGGCCCGAGGGCTCTTTTCAAGAGGAGTTCAGCTTATGGCAAAAAGAGTGGTTTTATATCACAGCTCCCAGGGGTACCAAGTGGGTGGCGCCGCCTGCTTTCCGCTCGGGTCCCCCGCCCCGACTAACGTCATGGGTCAATAAGGGGCTAGACTAGGGGCCAGCAAAGGATGTGCCCCTATTGCAGAGCCGCATCCGCGATCTCCTGGAGAGGGATGTCAGTCTGGTCGCGGTGACGCAGGTCATGTTGATTCGCCAGTCCTGCCTTGCAAACGTTGCCCCCTCCGCCTGTGGGTGTTCATTCCAGAGGGACCGTGAGCTCTCCAACATTTTCTTGGCATGACGCCCGTGGAGATGTACAAGTTGTTCTTCGGACCACAAGCAGTGTGTCCGGATTTGACTGAGGACGCAGGCCTAAGCTGCAATCGTCCGGATACTCAAGTAAGTAGCCCTGTGCCCGGACACGCTATCTGTTCATTTATCACAATATTTCCCCTAAAAAGGAGTTGTTCTTGAACCAGGAGTGGATAGCGAAGGCGAAGTTGATTAGGTGTCCTGCCCCCCTTCTTGAGACCTCGCCAGATCCCGTGTTAACCAGGATGCTGGAGACCGCGCCTTCGGAAGGAAACGAAGGGGGGAACAAGGAAGATACTGCCTCTGCGGAGGAGGTTCTCCGGAAGGGAGGAATCGAAAATTCCTCTCCTCAGGGGAAGAAGAGGACCGCCTCTGAAGACCCGGAGACAATGATCTCAAAGCAGGGGAAGAAGTCTTCGCCAGAGGGTCCCGTGCCGGGGGATACCCCAGCCGTACTGTGCCCTCAGGGGGGATCAGCCCTCCACCGAGCCGTAAGTAAAAGTGGTGTTTAATAACGAGAAAAATCCTTGCTTCACTTCTGAGGAAAATAACCAAAAATTTACCTTGTAGTTCGGATCTTAGCCCTTCTCAGCAGAGCTCGTCTTCAGGGAATCTTCTTCCGGAGATGATGGAGAGCGGAACGCCCCCCTGCCATACCGCCTCACGAGGTGGGTGACCCCGAGGTGTCGTCGCGGAGGGTTTCTCCTGATCCGGTAAGGCCGGAAGGTAGTAATATGGCCACCCGAAGCCCTCCGTGTCCGGCTTCTGGGAGAGGCAATCGAATGAGTCCGGCACCGCCTGGTGCACGGTCGGAGGTACTGAAGGATCTGCTAGGGCGGGCATCTATCTCAGAAGAGCACCATGCGTTGGTGGGTGCGGTAATCGAAAGGATGTCATCCGCGGCAAGCGGGTTGCATGAAGCTGTCATGAGTCTACTGACGGGCTTTGAGGTACGTGGAATGATGCACCTTTTTGACAGTACCGCATACTTTACGATGCGCCCTGTGTAGATAGTAGCCCCTGAGATTCTAGGTGCTGTCGAAGACGACGACACATAGAGGATCATAGTCCCAGGTATAATTTGTCCCCTTCATCTGCAAGTGGTGAAGTGTCCGGTGGCCAGCCAGACTGATGAATTTGCCGAGCTAAAGCGACAACTTGACGTGGCAGATGCCTACATCGCACTTGTCAACAAGCGGCTTGACGAGGCACAAGGTATGTAATTTCTCCGGGGACACCTGGTAAGAGGAGCTTGATGCCAGTATCTTATAATGTGTGTGCTTAACGTAGATGGGGCTGCCGCCATGGAGAACCTTCGGGCAGAGCGTGCCCGATCTAAAGAACAAGCTAGGAAAAGCGACGCGGCTGCCTTAAAGGCGGTTGAGGAGCTAAAGGCCGAACAGACTGCTCACTGTCGAAGCAAGGAGGAAATGGCCGATATGGCGATGAAGTTGAAGAATGCTGCCGACCGCTGTAAGCTTCTTGAAAAGGAAGACCGGGCGGAGCGGACAGACCTGTAGAAGGACACTACGGCAACCAAGGATGCTCGTTCTGCGATGAGAGCGATGAAGGAGGAGCTGCGTCAGGCAGGAGATATCGCGGCTGGGAAGCCCTTTATGCTACGGATGAAGTTCGGAGATCCTAAATATGCTCCGTTGGACCGGATGTGGAGTTCGGCGGACGCGTATCTGGATTTGGCGGCGAGTGCTGCTGATGCGACCGAACACTTCCGAGATCAGAAGGATCGCGAAGTGGAAAAGCTATTCTGGTGACATTTCAACAATCCAGAGCGTCTGCTTCCATTGACCGATCATTTGGCCGAATGGGCCAAGCTCAATAGGTTGTCCGGACTTGCCATGAGGTATGTCGTGGATCATCTGTGGCCGGAAAGGCCAAAGACGAACAGTTATTTTAGCTTGGTGCAGCAGTTCCTTGGTGCGGTGCCATATATCAACGCGATGAAGAGGTCAGCATGCGTGGAGGGTGCGCGGATGGCCCTTGCCCATGTCAAGACATACTGGGCGGAGATGGAGGCGACCGCCGTTGTAGCCCAAGATTCGGACGAAAGCCGAGTACCTGCAGAGCACTACTTTCAAGAAGTCCTGCAGGACGCTCGTTCAATAGAGACGCATTGCTCGAAGGATATTATGTTCGAATAACATGTATTCGTATTGAAAACAATACTTTGCTTAAATGTAGAAGCTTTTTGTACTTGTGCCTGCAAGAATTATAATACCTCCTGTGCGGCCGTTTACGTATATGTATATAGAACCTGAAAGATGGCAGTCGTCGGCTTCAGCCCCCACACATATAACGCGGGGGTGTTCGCAGAAGGCGCATCATCACACTTGATCCAACGTCTTGGTCCATTAAGGAGGTGGTAGCGCAGCGAACTAGGCAACCAGACTATAATGCTTTATCACTTTCACTTAGCCATAGGAGTTTGACAGTGGGGCTACTATATAGCCCCTGGTGGCGCCGCGCTCGCCCAAATTCGGGGCGCGTGTGTGCCTTGCCAGGAAACGGCCCTTCGTCAATGCGGAGGAATCCCGAAGATTCCGATAGGTCATCGAGTGGTTGATCAGTCTCACGCTACATCATGACAGTAAGTTTTCGGCTTTCTCTACTAAGGTGCTCGCCTGGCTGAACCGGGGCACAATCGCAGTAGCTCTCCTGGTGCCACCTTAGTCGATAGAGCGGAACGTAAGGCAGCAAAACGCAGGAGCCAGGCAAACCCAACATTTGGCCAAAGACATGATTCGGAGCTGATGCATATAAGGCCAAACTCGTGACGCCGAACACTCCCTAAGGTATTCGGTCTTTATGATTGTAAACGGGCTGAACACTGCCCTTTGTAATAAGCCCATAGTGTCCAAGTACGTGCAGTATTCTTACGTGGCCACATGCCAAGACGTCAGCCCCCTTCTGGGTTGTACGGAGAATCCGGGGGATGTGTATCAACAAGAGACAGTAAAAAAGGTTTACGCAGGGTCTTAATCTAAAAAGAATCCTTGGAACGGGTCCCTACTACACGTCTGCGCCTGTGTCTCTGTTGTGCCGTGTCCTGGACGGGTGTAGCACGATGTTCATCTGTAAAAGAGAGGAACTTAGTTGAAAAATTAATCGTGCAAAATGTATGTTATCCTATATAAACAAAGTATAATTTAAGACGGGTAAAATTGAGCCTGATTGTCGATTGATTGTACATGCACGGAGCCCCTTCTATAGGGGTATACGGCTATTAAACCTTTATCAATTATATGTTTACGCCGGACTCGTCTAGCCGTGTCCGTGGTCTTGACGACCTGTTAGATGCTTTGGCGGGTGAAACCGTTTTAGTGTGTGGCTGCCAAGGCAACCGCACAGTCTTCCGTGCGCGAGGAGCGCTCAATGTTTCCCTTTAATGAGATGATGCCTCGTGGTCCGGTCATCTTAAGCGTGAGAGACGCATAATGCGGTATTGCGTTAAAGCGAGCGAAAGCTTCGCGTCCCAATAGTGCTTGATAACCACTTTTAAATGGAGCGATGTGGAAGGTCAGCTTTTCGCAATGGAAGTTATCGGGTGAACCGAACGTAACTTCTAGTAGGAGGGAGCCCGTGCAATGAGCCCCTTGGCCTGGCGTTACTCCTTTAAAGGAAATATTGCTGTGGCTAATGTTTGTTGGGTCTATCCCCATTTTGTGGACTGTGTCCTGATATATCAGGTTTAAACTGTTGCCGCCATCCATCAGGACTCGCGTAAAGTGGTATCCATCGATTATCGGGTCTAATACCAAGGCGGCCCAGCCTGCGTGCCGAATACTTTCGGAGTAGTCCCGATGGTCGAAGGTGATCGGTTTTGACAACCAGTGGTGAAACTCCTTTGTGATAGGACGCATGGCACGTATCTCTATGAGTGCCACTTTGTTTCTCCCTTTTGTCACGTGTAGTACATTTACTGTTTTGACTTCTTGTGGGAATTTCTTTTGTTCCCCAGTGCTTTGTTTGTGGGGTTCATCATCGTCTTCACTTGGTATATCCAGCCCCTAGTGTTCGGCGTTGAGTTTGCCGGATTGCTTGAAGACCCAACATTTTCTGTGGGTATGATTTGCAGGCTTCCCAGGGGTGCTGTGGATTTGACATATCTTGTCCAGGATTTTGTTTAGGTTAGACAGTTCATCCCTGTTATCTTTGAGGGGCAGCTTTTGCTGACCCTGCCGAGAGCTTTTGAATCCGGCGTTAACTGCCGTGCTCTTCGGGCTATTTCCCTTATTCCGGCGCTGGTCTTTCCTGCATCGTGGCTTCTCCTTTCCATCCCTGACTTCGGATGTACTTGGGTCGCTGGTGCTGCATCTTGCCAACTAGCTGTCCTCGCCCGTGCAAAAGCGGGTCATGAGGCCTATTAATGCGGCCATCGTTCTTGGCTTTTCTTGGCCGAGGTGTCTGGCGAGCCATTCGTCTCGAACGCTATGTTTGAAAGTCGCTAAGGCTTCGACGTCCGGAGAGTCGACTATTTGGTTCTTATTAGTAAGAAATCTGTTCCAGAGCTTCCGGGCTGACTCTCTGGGTTGTTCAGTTATATGACTTAAATCGTCTGCATCCGGTGGTCGGACATAGGTCCCTTCAAAATTTGCCTGAAAAGCGTTCTCGAGCTCTTCCCAACTTCCAATGGTGTTTTTGGGGGAGGCCTTTAAGCCAATGTCGGGCTGGCCCTTTGAGCTTGAGGGGTAAGTATTTGATGGCGTGGAGGTCATCTTGTCGAGCCATGCGGATGTGGAGGATATAATCCTCAATCCAGACCCCCGGGTCTGTAGTTCCGTCATATGCCTCTATGTTTACGGGTTTAAATCCCGCTGGGAATTCATGGTCTAGCACCTCATCGGTGAAACATAGGGGGTGTGCGGCACCCCTATATTTGGTTGTGCCGTGTTGTTCGGATAATTTTTGTGTTGCATTGCTCGCTAGAGCGTGCTTTCTTGGCCCATAGATAGATCTGGTTGGGCCATCTTTTTGGTGCGAGTCCTCGTGTCGACCGCGTGCTGGCTTGTGTGCGGCGCCGTTTGCCGCTCTATGTTGGCCATGAGGTCGTCTACCCGGTCGTATGGCTGATTTGTTTTTTGATTGTGGGGGCTCTAAGGCCTCCTCATCAAATTCGGGCAGTAGCTTTCGCTTCGGGTATCTCTTTGTGTGGCGACTGCCGCCATATTTGTCTGCGGCGCTGAATACCTTGCTCCATCTGATTCTGAGTGCATCTTCCGCAGTCTTGAGCTTTCGCTTCTGCTTTTTCAGGCTGCGCGCAGTGGCGACAAGCCTTTTATGGAGGTTCTTCTGCTCCAGGAATTTGTCCGGCGTGAGGTCATCCGGACTGTTATCTTTGCCGGGGACGGCTTGTTCGGTTTGGTTATCCAAGTTGCCTTGTTCTGACGGTTGCTCGATGCCATGTTCGTCATCCGCCAGCTCGCCCTGCTCTGTGGCTGGGTCTGTATGACCACTGTCTTTGTCAAGGCGGGGTTTGGAGCGGCGCTTACGCCGCCGCTTTGACTGCTTTTCGGAGGAATGATCCTTCGTTGCATCCTCCCATTCCTCGCTGTTGTTTCCTTTGGGTGAGTCCACCATGTATACATCGTGGGATGAGGTGGCTGTCCAGTGCCCTGTGCGCGCTGGTTCCTGTTCGTCTCTTATATCATCGTCCATATCGTCGATGTCTTCGGAGTCGAAGTCGAGCATGTCGGTTAAATCATCGACAGTGGCTATGAAGTGGGTGGTGGGTGGGCGTTGAATTTCTTCGTTGTCCGCATCCCAATCCTGCCGGTTATAATCCGGCCAGGACTCTCCTGACAAAGAGAGAGACCTTAGTGAATTCAGTATGTCGCCAAAGGGCGAGTGCTGAAAGATATCCGCGGCGGTGAACTCCATGATCGGCGCCCAATCAGATTCGATTGGCAGGGGCGCGGATGGCTCAGAGTCTGGATAAGAGTCCGGCAATGTTGAGTCACGGGCCTCGCGAAGGATAAGGCTGGTGTTCGGATCGATCGTCGTTGAGACTGCAGCCTCCAGGGCGGGGTCTAGCCACCCGCCCTCGGTCGGCGCAGTTGGCTCCGAACTAATGGTCAGAGCGGATGCGGGTGCGGCCTCCAGGGCACTGTTCGGCGGCAGAGCTAAATCATGCCCATCGTGACAGTGCGACGCACTTGGCAGGGGCTTGAACCCGTCGAAGATCAAGTCTCCGCGGATATCGGCCGTGTAGTTTAAGCTTCCAAACCTGACCTGATGGCCAGGGGCATAGCTTTCAATCTGCTCCAGATGGCCAAGCGAATTGGCCCGCAGTGCAAAGCCGCCGAATATAAAGATCTGTCCAGGGAGAAAAGTCTCACCCTGGACTGCATCGCTAATGATGATCGAAGGATCCATCAAGCCTGATGACGACGACACAGAGGAACTCTCAATGAAAGCACCAATGTTGGTGTCAAAACTGGCGGATCTCGGGTAGGGGGTCCCGAACTGTGCGTCTAGGCGGATGGTAACATGAGACATGGGACATGATGTTTTTACCCAGGTTCGGGCACTCTCGATGGAGGTAAAACCCTACTCCTGCCTGATTAATATTGATGATATGGGTAGTACAAGAGTAGATCTACCACGAGATCAGAGAGGCTAAACCCTAGAAGCTAGCCTATGGTATGATTGTTGTTGTCCTATGGACTAAACCCTCCGGTTTATATAGACACCGGAGGGGGCTAGGGTTACACAGAGTCGGTTACAATGGGAGGAGATCTACATATCCGTATTGCCAAGCTTGCCTTCCACGCCAAGGAAAGTCCCATCCGGACACGGGACGAAGTCTTCAATCTTGTATCTTCATAGTCCAACAGTCCGGCCAAAGGTTATAGTCCGGCTGTCCGGATACCCCCTAATCCAGGACTCCCTCACTAAGGGAAAGATCCCTTGCCAGTGACATTTGGGGGAGAACTGAACTATCGGACTGAGAAGGTTGTGTTTTATGTGGTCGACCTCCCCCTGCCGTACAATGGGATCCTTGGATGCCCAGCAGTGGCAAAATTCATGGCGGCATCCCACGATACCTACAACACTTTGAAGATGCCAGGGCCATTAGGAGTCATTTCCATTCCGTCAGACAAGAAAGACGCAATCATTTGCATGGATAAGATGTACCGGGATGCAGTCGCGGCAAAGGCCGCGGCAGTAGTAGTCCCCGCCAAGGAAATTAGAGGAAAGAAGAATTATAGCTGGGGAAGCGTACCTCTCGAAGTGTGCTGCGCCTGTTGATGACTTGCTGGAGAGTTCTAACATCAAGAGATCCAAGGTCGCTGCACCACATGTGAAGAATTTCTCAGCAGGGCTTGCTAGCATTGATTGTACCTTTACTATCAGCACCACCCTTGATGACAAATAGGAAAGCACGCTCGTTGCCATCCTGCGGGTGAATATCGATGTGTTTGCCTGGCAACCATCTAATATCCTAAGTGTTCCCAGGGAGGTAATCGAGCACCACCTTGTTGTCTGCCTAGATGCCCGACTCATCAAGTAAAAGGTTCGAAAACAGGCCTTGGAGAGGCAACATTTCATTGCCGAAGAGATTAAGAAGCTTGTGGCAGCTGGTCTGGTCAGAGGAGTACTACATTGACATGGTTAGCAAACTCAGTGGTCGTACGCAAGGCTAACAGAAAGTGGAGGCTTTGCATACATTTCACATATCTCAATAAGGCTTGCCCGAAGGACTCATTTCCCTTGCCGCGCATCGACCAGATTGTGGACTCCACTTCGGGTTGTGATTTTCTCTTGTTTCCGGATGCATACTTTGGATATGATCAGATCTTCAGGTCCAAGCAAGACGAAGAGAAGACCTTGTTCACCACACCATGCGGTACGTACTTCTTTGTGCGCATGCCTTTCAAGTTAAAGAGTGTCGGGTCCACTTTTGCAAGAGCAGTCCAGATTGGTTTTGAACCGCAGTTGCGCAGAATCATTGAAACTTATATGGATGATATTGTGGTCAAGACCGAGGACAGATCAACCCTCGTCCAGGATTTGGAAGACACATTTGCTAATCTGCGCAAGATCAACTTGAAGCTAAATCTGACGAAGTGTGTGTTTGGCGTTCCATCTGACAAGCTACTTGGGTTCTTCGTGTCCCATCTTGGAATCGAAGCCAACCCCGACTAGATCAAGGCTATCAAGCACATCCAGGCACCCAGGACAGTCAAAGATGTGAGGCGTCTAACAGGGTGCACCCTACCGTTCTTCAAAATTTTGAAGAAGGCAGGGCCCATGAAGTGGACCCCGGAAGAAGACGCGGCTTTACAAGATTTGAATACCTACTTGTCCTCTGTGCCCACTTTGGTTGCCCCTAAACCATAAGAGTCGTTGCTGCTGTACTTAGCGGCAACTAATCAAGTGGCTAGTGCATCCCTAGTGACAAAGCGGGAAGAAGAGGAAACAGAGAGTGAGCAAAGCCCGACAGGATCGGATGAGGATCAGGACAAAGAAGAGCACGACAGCAAGGGAAACCCCAAGGATGGGGAGAGAAAGAAAGTGGTGCAGCGCACAGTATACTTCGTTAGTTCCCTATTATAGGGGGCTTGATTGAGGTACTATGGTGTGCAAAAGTGGATTTTTGGCCTCATCATGGCCTCAAGGAAACTGCGCCACTACTTCCAAGCCCATGAGATCATGGTTGTCACCCGCTTTCCATGCCAAAGGATACTCTGAAATCCTGAGGCTACCGGCAGAATAGTGGAGTGGGCTTTGGAGTTATCCAGCTTTGGCCTGAAATTTGAGAGCACATCAACAATTCAGAGCTGGGCATTGGCAGACTTTATTGCAGAATGAACGCCAACCCCTGATGAGGAAGTATTGGAAACAATTACCCCCGACAAGGAAGCGCCCCAAGAATGGATCATGTATTTCGATGGTGCATTCTCCCTGCAAGGTTGATATGTCTCCATCGTATCTACTTTTCCAAACTCTTTTGCCCTTGTTTTGGACTCTAATTTGTATGATTTGAATGGAACTAACCCGGACTGGCACTGTTTTTAGCAGAATTGCCATGGTGTTATTTTTGTGCAGAAATAAAAGTTCTCAGAATGACCTGAAACTTCACGGAGATTATTTTTGGAATAAATAAAAAATATTGGCGAAAGAATCAACTAGAGGGGACCTACCACGTGTCCACAAGGGTGGAGGGCGCGTCCTCCTGTCTTCTGGATCCTATGAGGCTCCACCGACCTCAACTCCAACTCCATATATTCACGTTCGGGGAGAAAAAAAATCAGAGAGAAGGATTCATCACATTTTACAATACGGATCCGCCGCCACCTTATGTTCTTCCTCAGGAGGGCAGATCTGGAGTCCATTTTGGGCTCCGGAGAGGGGAAATCATCGCCACCATCATCATCAACCATCCTACATCACCAATTTCATGATGCCCACCGTCGTGCGTGAGTAATCCCATTGTAGGCTTGCTGGACGGTGATGGGTTGGATGAGATCTATCATGTAATAGAGTTAGTTTTGTTAGCGTTTGATCCCTAGTATCCACTATGTTCTAAGATTAATGTTGCGATGACTTTGCTATGCTTAATGCTTGTCACTAGGTCCCGAGTTCCATGATTTCAGATCTAAACCTATTATGTTCTCATGAATATATTTGTGTTCTTGATCCTATCTTGCAAGTTATAGTCACCTACTACGTGTTCTGATCCGGCAACCCCGGAGTGAAAATAGTCGGGACACTTCCCTGTGATGACCGTAGTTTGAGGAGTTCATGTATTCACTAAGTGCTAATGTTGTGGTCTGTTGCTCTATTAAAAATAGGCCTTAATATCCTTTAGGTTCCAATAGGACCCCGTTGCCATGGGAGGGTAGGACAAAACAGGTCATGCAATTTATTTTCCATAAGCACGTATGACTATATTTGAAATACATGCCTACGTTATATTGATGAACTGGAGATAGTTCTGTGTCACCCTATCTTATAACTGTTGCATGATGAATGCCATCCGACATAATTATCCATCATTGATCCATTGCCTATGAACTTGTTTCATATTGATCTTTGCTTTATTACTTTTCTGTTGCCACTGTTACAATTGCTACAAAACTGCTATTGTTACTTTTGCCACCGTTACAGTTACTTCCATACTACTTTGCTACTAAATACTTTGCTGCAGATACTAGGCCTTCTAGGTGTGGTTGAATTGACAACTCAGCAGCTAGTACTTGAGAATATTCTTTGGCTCCCCTTGTGTTGAATCAATAAATTTGGGTTGACTACTCTACCCCCGAAAACTGTTGCGATCCCCTATACTTGTGGGTTATCAAGACCTTTTTAGGGCGTCGTTGCCCGGGAGCATAGCTCTATTCTCTGAGTCACTTGGGATTTATATTGGTTGATCACTATGAGGAATTTGAAAGATACTAGAACCAAGATTTTTCCCACAACTACGAGGGGAGGTAAGGAACTGCCATCTAGCTCTGCACTTGATAAACCTTCTGTTTTGAGTAAACTTGTGACACCTACACCTCCTATTGATTCCGATGTGTCGCATGTTATTGATGATGCCACTTCTGCTATGCATGATGCTTATGATGATACTACTTCTGTGCTTGATAATACTGTGCCACTAGGTGAATTTACTGATGAACAATTGCTAGGGTGAGATAATGAAATTACTGAAACTGATGATATTATTGAAACTAAAGATTATGATTCTCCCCCTAGATATGAATTGCCTACTGTACCTGAGGGTTATATTTATGGATGAGGAAACTGCTAGAGACTTTCTTGCTTGTAATGATAGGGATGATCTTGAGAAACTTTTAGCTAAGCTGAAAGAAAAATCTTTGAATGCTAGAATGCAATATCACCCTATGTTTGCTACTTCACCTATCTTTGTTACTGATAAGGTTTATGAATTATTTGTCAGTCTTGAATTAATTACTTTGGTTGAATCTGATCCTTTCTATGGTTATGAATCTGAAACTGTTGTGGCACATCTTACTAAATTGAATGATATAGCCATCCTATTTGCTCATCAGGAAATGATTTGCTATTACTATATTCTCAAATTGTTTCCTTTCTCATTAAAGGGTGATGCTAAGTTATGGTTTAATTATCTTGCTCCTCGTTGTGTGCGTAGTCCCAGGATATGATTTACTACTTTTCTAAAAAATATTTTCCCGCTCATAAGAAACAAGCTGCCTTACGGGAAATATTTAATTTTGTGCTAATTGAAGAAGAGAGTCTCCCACAAGCTCGGGGGAGGCTTATCCAATTACTTAATGCTTTGCCCGATCATCCTCTCAAGAAAAATGAAATACTTGACATCTTTTATAATGGACTAACCGATGCTTCCAGAGACCACCTGGATAGTTGTGCTGGTTGTGTTTTTAGGGAAAGAACTATTGAGCAAGCTGGATTGCTATTGAATAATATATTGAGCAATGATAATGATTGGGCACATCCTGAACGAACTCCTAAGCCAACTCCAAAGAAAAGGGGTATTCTATTTCTCAGTCCTGAAGATATGCAAGAGGCAAAGAAATCTATGAAAGCAAAAGGTATTAAAGTATAGGATGTTAAGAATTTACCGCCTATTGAAGAAATA
Organism: Aegilops umbellulata; assembly: GCA_032464435.1. Lineage (NCBI taxonomy): Eukaryota > Viridiplantae > Streptophyta > Magnoliopsida > Poales > Poaceae > Aegilops > Aegilops umbellulata. The sequence goes on from CP136055.1 coordinate 195,488,034, forward strand.
CATGGTCTTGATAACCCAACCTAGGTAGTAGAGGTAAAATATCTTCATAGATTTGATGAAAGTGATATTCCTCATAATAAGTCTGCTAGTAAATGCTTGGATGAGTTTGATAATTTTATTGTTAAGCAAGAAAATTTCAATGTTGATGTTAGTAGACAACTGAAACATAATGCTTACATTCTTGACCACTTGGGTGATTATATGAGTGTAACTATTAGTTATCTTAAGCTTATTAGTAACATGCTTCCATGGTTACAACTCAAGTAGAACAAGTACTTAAGGCACACGATGATTTGCTTAATGAGTTCAATAGTAAGAATAGTGATAATGATGTTAGGGTTATGACTAGAGTTAGTAAAATGACCCAGGAACCTTTGTATCCTAAAGGCCATCCTAAGAGAGTTGAGCAAGATTATCAGAGATTTAATACTGATGCACCTAGTAAAAGAAGAGGAAATCTGATAGGACTTCGCATGCTTCTAGTGAACCTGTTATAGATACACCTGAGGATCCCAATGATATTTCTATTTCTGATGCTGACACAATCTGGTGACGAACATGAGCCTAGTGATAATGTTAATAATGATGTTCATGTTGATGCTGAACCTAGTAATGATAATGATGTAGAGATTGAACCTCCTGTTGGTCTTGAGAACCCACAATCAAAGAATCAACGTCACGATAAGAGATACTTCATATCTCCACAATCAAAGAATCCATGATAAGAAAGAACCCACAATCAAAGAATCAATGTCATGACGTCATGATAAAATGGATGATTATAAGGTTTGAACATGCCAGTATGTGTATATCTCTAGGTTTGATATATGAATTTGAAATCACGAAATCCCGGCTTAAAAAATGTTCCTCCGTTTAAAGGAATTACAAAAGCTAATGATGGAGTCGAATTCCAAAATTCCAATCTTAGGTTTGTAATTTATCTCATAGTGCAAACTTTGAAACAAATTAATCAACCATGAGTGCACACACTATTGACCATATATATCTTAATTACGCTTAAGTCTCTCAAATGTAGACACCTCACTCTTTATCTGAAGCCACCCACCCCATCCCCCCCCCCCCCCCCGCCCACAAAGCGTTCACTCCCCCAGACACGAACAAAGGAGCACATTAACACCGCCCTCTCTTCTAAAGTCTACACCCCAATATAGGTCTCTATCACTTTGTTTCTCGGGCATGCACACATCTCTTCCCGCACTCTCTAGGTCTCTCGGCATTTCTCTATCCCAAGCACACACATTATATATATATATATAGAGTGTATCTTTCCCATGCACACAAAACGTTACCCCCAAACGTCTATCTCTCTAGTTATGTGGTTCTCCCACGCTACCTCGCTCACCACCCCCACTACAAACAAGCACCCTTTGTCTTCTTGTGCACCACTCTCTTTCTATCTCTCCCACATGCGGACCCGCCCAGCTCCTTCCCTATATACATATATGTCGTGACTCTTTCCATAGCTCCCTAACATATCATCGTTCTCAATCTTGCATGTTGTTCTCTACACCATCTATTCTAGATCTCTCATGAAGTCTCTATCACACACATGATGACTCGCTTCCCTTACGTCTCCGTACATAGGTCACTTTTGAACAACATCAACCTTGTCTCCCTATCTATACGCCACTTCCGCACACAAACGACACCTCTCTCTCCACCTCTCTCCCCCCTCTCTTGTGGGATAAGAGAGCCTCTCACAAATGGGGCCTCCTTGGTTCTGCCCACCCCGGATGAAAAGCATAAGGGGACATTGGGGGCTGCCCCCATCCTCCATTGAAACCACCCATGTAGTATGGCGCATTGGGGGGTGGCGCCATCCATGGTCCCGGTGCCCATGACCCATATGGCCTTGCATGATGCTAAAATTCTTCCTGAGGAGGTGACCTTGAGCGCTTCAAATATGATGACCAGTTAGAGCTAGAACCAGCCGCTTGATTGGCATACTTGCACAACAACATATCAAAAGTTGGCTTGATTTTCTTGCGCTGTACTTTAGCCTCATTTTTCTTCCACTTGCCAACCTCTGGACTCTTGGGCTTAGCAAATTTGACATGATTGTTCTCTTTCACTTGTGGTTGCCCCCCGAGTGTAGGAATTCTTGATTATCTCCTTGCCATTGGGTTGCTTATCAAGCACAACTTGTCTCCCCAAGACCTTGTCGCTCTCCTTATTTTTCCTGGGCTTACCAATGACAATATTATTCTTTTTAGCTGATTCGGCTATGCTGGGCTGAATTAACATCTTCTTCCCCTCCAAGTCCATGGTGTTCATTGGGAAAGTCTGCTTATCAATTTGCATCTCAAAAAAATCAATCGTTTGTCATTAATGGTCGATTGTATCTATCTTCGAAAAACATTACAATCATTAGTAGCACGAGAAAAAAGAATTATGATACTTACAATAAGCACGTCGTCTCAGCTCTTCAAACAGCGGTAAAGTATGAGATATTCTTATAAACTTCGATAGCAATAAAGCGTCAACTATTCTATCACACTTAGCAATGTTGAAAGTAAATTTCATCTCTTCATCACGATTCTTATGAATCGGCTTTAAATCATTGCAAGTAAATGGTTTGGCCTTAGATGGCCAAAAAAATTCAGCAACATAAATATCACCCTCATCGTCTGAGTGGTCACTAGCATACTCAACCATATTCATCTTAGGAAAATCCGTTTTATATCTATGCACCTCTTTAAGATCTTTGCTTCAGCTTTCTTGAGCCAAATCCCTTTGCAAGACTTGGTTGATATTTAAAAAGTCACGTCCTTCTAACCTTTCTCTAAGGTGAGTTTTCAAACCACTAAGCACAGGATCAGCCAAATCTCTCTCGGTTATCACCAAAGTATAGCATCGGTTTTTTGTATCTCTAAATCTCTTGACGTAATCGGAGACCGATTCATCATGCTTTTGTCTAACCGATGTAAGATGTGACAACTTAAGCTCATTATCACCACTATAAAAATGATCATGGAACTTTTGTTCTAAGTGAAACCATGTACTAATAGAACCGGGTGGTTACGCAGAAAACCACGAGAATGCAGTACCGGTTAAAGATAAAGGAAAATAACATACTCTCCACTTATCTCGAGAACTTGCCTCGCCTAATTGTGCCAAGTACTGACTAACATGCTCCCATGTGGTTTTTGTGCCCTCTCCATTAAACTTAACAAAATCTAGAATTTTATATCCCGGAGGGCTTTGAATTGCATCAAAGTACTCTCGATATGGCATTTGATAAATACGGTTCCTTGGTAACTCAACTCCAAAATTCTCTCGGAGCATCTTAGCCATCTCCTCTCTAAGATTAGCTAGAACATCATCCATAGTGGACGATGAAGCTTATGGCAGTAGCATAGGAGGAGTAGGGTTAGTAGCTGCAGGTATGAATTGTGGCATGTATGCCGAATTGTAATTCGGCAGTGATCTAACAGTGTTTGCTCTTGTAGGTAGGGTTTGGTTCAGTGTCACCACCGAACTTGGCATACTCATGATAGGATTAACGGGTGCAACAACAATTTGATTTGTGGGGCTAGGATAAAAATTCATCGGCACGGGAGGCACCGATGAAATAGGTAAAGATGGACTAGGGATTTCTACGGTAACAGGCACACCAACATTACCACTAGATGATTGTGGCATACTATTTTTAGCATTACTATTTTCCAAGAAAATTTGGTATAAAATATTATTGCTATCAGTAATGCGACTATCAATTTCATCCCATACCTCGGGAGAGAAGGTATTACTTGCAGAGGGTTTAACCTGTTCATCATGAAGAGGAGGAAACTTGATTTCTCAAACCGGAGTGATATTGCCTTGGCGATCCTTCTTGAACTTAGGAAGGAACTCCTGCATCTCCTTCTCTTCACGCGCCTTCTTGTATTCCTCATAAGCTTCGCGATGTTCCTCCGATAACTCCTCAAAATTGGGCTTGGTTATGTTATCATCGTTGATTTCCGAGGGCTTGGGAATCTTGTCATTGAAAGACATGATGGAAGATGATGACGATTGATCTTTATTCCCCAGCGGAGTCGCCAAAAAGTGTGTTCGCACACAAACACGTCACGTGTACCCTCGATGCCTAGGGTGATGGACCGCAACTCACGTCGAAGGAATATCACCCGAAGCGCGATTCGCAAGTCGACCGGCGAGAGCTTTTGAGGACCCGAAACCCTACTCTCCCGGGAGGGACCCTATCGGGAAGTGCGGCAGCTATGGGCTGCCCTAGGTCGGCCAAGCCGCCCCTATAGCCTCGCTATTCGCAGCTCTCCAACACGAAGAACGACGAATAACGAGGGAGCAAGAACGAGGGAAGGACAAGACGTAGATGAAAAAGCTGTAGATGTGTTTGCGATTGTGTGTTGTTATTCAATCGGCCATCACCCCTTAGATATATATGAGGCGGATAGACTTCACGTGCAAGGAAATGTTACAATTCACGTTCAAAACCCTAGTTTGGGTCCAACTCGGAATCAAACTTTCCAAAACGGTTCGGTTTACAACCTGGCTGCACCTTGCGGGTCATGTCTGAGGTTGTAAACGACCTCGGATGAAAACGAGCCCAAAATCAATCTTGACCTTTTCGACGAGACGAACAACTATTGTCTTGAAATTTTTTTAATCAGAGGTCATATTGAGGGTCAAATCGCTCTTGCAAAACAAGCTATTATTCGCGCTACCTCACGCAAAACAGGCTATACTCGCGCTACACATCAGACAGGGCGTCTTGTGGGGCGCGTCATTTTCTGCCTCTAGAGAGAGCTGCATTCCGATGGCTCTAACTATTGCATGCGTACTTGTATTGGAACGATTTTTATATCAAAATCGATCTCTTCGATGAGACGAAGACAATCCGTGTAGACCATTTTTCCATACGAGGCGGTCTTGAGGGCGCACTGAGCCGAATAGTATTCTGAATACAAAATCTCAGTATTTCGAACACCACTTTGGCCTTCGAGATGAGATCGGATGGCCATGGCCCAAAGTTCAAAGATGTTCATATCGACAATACAAAACTTTTTTTAATGTAGAACACTTGTCCATTTGAGGCCATATTAATTAAGTTTTTGACCGTGCCAAAATCAGGTGTTAACAGTAGGCCAGCTACGCGCTCGAATAGAGCACGGAGAGTACGCACTACGCATGTGTACTTTCCCTGCTTTGATAGTACAACGATGGTTCTAGAGAATAGTAGTGCCCTCCACTTGCAACTATAGATCCATGGTATTGAGATTCAAGAGTTCAAAACTGGTGCACTATAGAAGTATAATACACTACTACTACTACGACTACAATACTACATACTAGTAATTAATAGCCTCGCCATCGCGGGGCAGGAGGCAGTACCACTATGCGTGCCCTCATAAAATCCTTAGCAAAGGGACGAGGCCCTGCCGTTACGCTCTTATCTCCTCCTCGCCAGTTCCCCTCCCCCGAAGAGACCAAGATAGTTCGTTGCTGCTCCCATGGATTCGCCAAGAGGTTCTCCTCCTCGTCAGGGCCGGGAGACCTTGGACGACGATTCTTTGGGAGAAATCGCTTGCTAGGAGACCTTGCAAGACTCGGTGCTTCCTGCACCAACTTTTTTCAAACGGTGCTTAAACAAGCTTGGGAAAAGGCCGTGCTTGTGGGTCTTCCATGCGTCCTCGAGGAGAAGGTTATTCTATGGGACAATCCATCGAACAGTCCACCGCTCCCTGGCCATGGTTGCACGTTGACTCCGCTAGAGTTGCCGACGTTGAGAGGTAGTCAGATTTGATCCGATGAGCAGGTCAGTCATGAGTTTGATCATGTAGTGTATATTCTAAATATAGTACTTAGTTATTCCATCCCGTAATTTCTCTGTTGCCCACCGTCTTATACATAGGTCTCGGTTGGTGCCACCGAAGATTCGCTTGCATACCTCCGGGCGGATACGACCATCATTTTACACAACATCCGTAGCAGTGCGGCCGTTCCCGTAGACCCCTTCTCCACCATTGGGATGGGCCTTCTGACTGGCTGGACTTGAATACATATGATGATGCCTACATGAGATTGAAGAAGATAGCAATTGCGGACCCGCCAACAAAGCAACACGGCAATGACAATTACTATCTCATCGCGATGTTCGACATAAGGATTTCCATCAATACAAGAGGCAGTAACGGCAGAGGCTGGCACATGTTGGCCGTGACAGATTTGTACCCCTACACATTCGAAGACGTTGTGTGCCATGTAGGACGCATCTTCGCGGTGACAAGTCAGGGGACTTGTTTCATCTGGTTGCCATCCTACGGTACAAGAGATTACAAAAGGAATGCACAAACCATCTTTTGCATCCCTAACGGTACTCCATTGTTTTGCAGGGACCAGTCATCACCCGATCAAAGTAAGATCACTGATCCTGGATGTGCATTTGCATCCGTGATTCGGTCTAACCTAGAACCTTGTAGCTGACTTTGGCATATTGGGATCGACTATCTTAGCAGTCATTACCCATGGTACAACTGATGTGCAACATGGTCACACAATCTACCATGATCGGACCATCACCATCTACGCAGGTATTCAATTTTCTCATTGATGTGTGTTAGAGTAGTAGTACTTGTTAGCTATTTTCTTTTCTTGACTGGGACATGTTTACTATACTAGTACTACAATTTAGTATTATTTATTTTAACCCTCTCGCCTCCTCTTTCATTGTAGTACTACTTACTAGTACTAGTATTTTTTACCTTGGAGGACGTGTATAGCTAGCTAGGCCCTTGAAGACTTGAATCCACTAGCTCCCACCATTTTTTTCAATGTCTTACTATCTCATCCATGTAGCCAAGAGTAGCTATATATAATAATCCGTTTATTTTACTACCTCTATACCGGAGTAGTACTATTTGCTGCACAATATTACTGACCGCCATATTTGAGCACGATATTATTATGCATGGACATTGACCATGTACGTCACCATGTGTCCAGATCTGAGATGTCATGTGTACCAGATGAATGGCGTCGAGTTCGACCCCCGTGATGCTATGTGGGTGCCGAGGAACACTCTTGGAGAGTACTCGCTTTTCATTGGGGACAACTACCCCATTGTCAAGCGGATGCCACCTTCCGTGTACGACACCGACGGCCTCTCGTTCATGACGCATGGTTCTGTCTTCAGTGCACACCACCGGATGAATGACATGCTAGGACACGCTATCCCTGATTTATGCCGCTTCAGCTTGGATGAGTCTCCATCGTTTGGAAACGGACTAGAAAGTTGCGACAATGATTCCTGCTGCCCACCGCTATGGATCGTTACATCTATGAAGAACACCTAGGACTGGAACTTGGAGGAGGACATGGAGCCCATTTATAACGTGTAAGTGGAGTATGGTAAATTGTGAATGCTAGCGCTGTGAATATATGTAGACTAGTCGTGCACAGATTTATCACATGAAGTGGAGATGAAATTGTGTGGCATACTGGCATTTGTCCTTTATAAATTATTACTAGTAAATGTGTTATGCGTATGTGCAACTTGTGTGGCTGTTGCACGGGCTCCAACATGCTCTGTGAGAAAAAAGGTGGCACAACTTTGGATATAGGTGACGTGGCGACATTATACAGTAGCATCGTTCGCTATAGTTGTAATACTCCTACTAGGACGACAACTCCTATAAAACCTTGCACTTGGCTCTTGGCCTCTTTGGGAGGTTCAACAGTTCATACTCCTATGAATCTTGCACTTGGCTCTTCGCCTCTTCGAAAGGTCCAACAATGATGATACTACAGTACAATATGCTTCTGGAAATCTGACACCGAATGAACTGCTGCACGCCCACCGCGAGGGTGAGGTCAAGGGAGAGGGAGAGGGCGCTATAGTCAAAACCCTCTCCTCGTCCTGCGAGCCACCAGGCGCGTGGGCAAGGGAGAGGGTGTAGGCGTATGTAGTAAGCAAGCTTCTCCTTGTCCTGTGAGCTACCACGTGTGGGCGAGGGAGAGGGCATAATAAGCAAGCTTCTCCTTGTTCAGTGAGTTGACGGGACACATCAAAGTAGTACTACTAGGCCATACTACGTCGTTTCTGGTTAATATGGTTGAATTTGAAATGACAAAAATACACTAGCGGTCAACGTATCTCACAATATTGTCGGTGCAACAAACCCTGGGTCTATTGCCCAGACTATGCACAGGCACGAGAACAAGATTGCAGCACCAACGTCAGATTGGAGTGCAAGGGATCAGTTCTTCAAAGGACCGACGTGTAGCACAAGAGGACCAAGACTAGCCAGAGAAGCAAGATATTGCAAAGGCAAAAAAACCTCCCTTGCCGGGAAGGCGAGCCTGGCAAGGATGGGGTTACACCCGGAACCAAGCCTTCACTCGTCCCGGCAGGCGTGCTGGGGCTTACGGAGGCAGAGCCACCCCACCGCACCACCTCATCATGACGCACGTCATCAATCAGTGCGGTGTCAAGCTCCAAAGTGACTAATTGGTGCTATTCGCCACATGGCAGCCGCTTCCTACAGAAAATACCTCCAAGTGACACCCATCCTGCAACGTTTTAAGAAAGCAGGCGCGAAGCTGGCAAAACAGCCCGGCAGGGCCTACCGGGCGAGCTGTGATGTGACGTTGAGTGGCACATTTAATGCACTCTGTCAGCCTGCAGAGTTAGGTATGACAGTATTGTTTACAATCTAATCAGTGCATACTGACTGATTTGCCACCCTGGTGACCACTTTATATATAAAAGGAGGACCAAGGCAACCATAGAAAGGGTTGGCTAATCCATCTCCTCACACACTCATACGCGTGTAGCCATTTTCGCCCGAGGCAACCCTGCCGGGCGAGCGTGTTGCGCTCACCACCATTTTTCCACCATCAATCCACCAAATCAGGAGAAGGGTTTTATGCCTCATGGCGGCCCTAACCTGGGTAAAGACTGTCCGTGTAATCTCTGTTGTGCTGTTCCACGCTCCTCCGGTGTTTGTGCAACGTGCCATCCCCCCACCAAGCTAGAAAGGGACTCTTGGTGTCGGGGGATATCGGCCTCCACGAGCACCTATGGGGACGGAGCCCCTTGTCGGTTCGGCGGGGGGAGGAGGTTGCACAAAGAGCAGATCGAGGCGACACACACACACAACGATTTTACCCAGCTTCGGGCCGCATGGATGCGTAAAACCCTACTGCTGCTTGTCTGGTTGATTCGAGTTCTTGCTCTGGAGCGCAAGAAGCTACAGTAAGTTGGAGCTGGACGTAGGCGAGGGTCTACTGGGTGCCCTTCTTCCGGTCTCCTAGGGTTCGATCCCTCTAGGGTCCCCCCCCCTCTACGTGCGCATGGGCCTCCTTTTATATGCTAAGGGGTTTCCCACAGGTAGCGACACAAGTGACGGTAAAAATGGCAAGGAACTGTGCGAATAGTGGCCGCATAGTGCTATCGCACCTAACTCTGACGGCGGGGGACAAAGGCATTAAATGCCCGTCTGGATCGCCTGAACAGTGCCGAGGCGGACCGTTAGGGGCGCCTCCGCTTGCCACGGGGGCGACTCCGCCAACGTCGCATGCCATGCGCGCGCCCCAGGTTGCGCGGTGCCCCGCCACGTGTCTCCGGGGAAGCTCCAGAGTGACGCGTGGGCAGGTGAGCTGGAGCGCATGCCTGAGGTGGTGGTTTGCCGCGGCAAGTGGCTTGCCGCGGTGGTTGTCTTGCCGCACCCGAGAGCTTGCCGCTCGTCAGGCCTTGCCGAGGCGCGCGGAGCGCCGCGGCGGGCTTCTCTTGGTGTGCCTTGGCTCGGCCGTCCCGGCGAGCTCCCCCCGCCGGGGCCTTGGTGCTTCGGCTTAGTCGTCCCGGCAAGCTCCTCTTGCCGGGGCCTTGGTGCTTCGGCTTAGTCGTCCCGGCAAGCTCCTCTTGCCGGGGCCTTGTCGCCTTGGCCCGGCAAGCTCCTCTTGCCAGACCTCGCCTTCTCGCCCCGGCAAGCTCCTCTTGCCGGGGCCTGGTCTTCTAGGCTCGATCACTTGGCCTTCGTCTAGCCCAGAAAGGGCCGTGGAGACTCTTGTCGCTCCCCTGGCAGGCCTTGCCGCGGGACGCTACTACTGCCCATGCACAAGTTCGGGGTACTAAGGTACCCCTACTTTAGTACACCGACAGGAGCCCCCGGGTCTGGGCCATACACGGTGCCGAGCGTTGTTGGGCCAGGCCCTAACAGTGCACGGGCACGCGTTGTCAGGACCCCGATCCTAAGCCACATCGATCCAACATGTAACACATCATATCACTTTGCGGCCTCACGCACGGTACTCCCACTGGTGCCACCTTACCTGGCCCGGGACCGTTTGCGTCTTTTGGCTCATGTATATGATAGTGTCGCTAGCATCCATATGCCAGAGAACCCGGGCCGACATGGCTAGTCGTGAACCCAAAGCGGCGCTAACCCATGAGGACAGGCATACATGAATCACATCGAGCATGTCGGTCATCAACGTATTTATCCGGGCTGTAGCGCTGGGCTAACAGGACTCCGGTAACACCGCGTGACATTTCCCCGAAGGGACAGACACAGGAACGAAGTGAATCACATGCCGGCCAGTCAAGTGTTCCGAGCAGTAGTGCTGGGCTAGCAGGACTCCGGTGAACCGGGCTGTAGTGGACTACTATCGCTCAGAAGCACTAGACTACATTTCCCCATATGATAGGCTGCCAAGGATAAACAACTAGATAGTCGGATCCCACCCATACCAAGCATTTCAATCATACACACAATATGCCCGATATGAGTAGATACAACATGGCATCACAACATAACTCTACGACTCAAAGTATTTATTCAATAGGCTCCGAGGAGCGAGATATTACAAACATGGGTCTCATGACCCAACATTCAGAGCATACAAGTCAAACACACGCGGAAGCTTAACATGTCTGAGTACAGACATCTACAAATGAAAAAGGCTGAGAAGCCTGACTATCTACCAGATCCTGCCGAGAGCAGAAGATCGTAGCTGAGGTATCAAGCTAAACGTCGAAGTCCAAGCGATACTACTAGCGAGACTGAAGTCTCTCTGCAAAAACATAAATAGGCAAACGTGAGTACAAACATACTCAGCAAGACTTACATCAGAACTAACTACATATGCATCAGTATCAAAAGGGGGTAGTGGAGTTTAACTGCAGCAAGCCAGCTTTGACTCGGTGGCTAACCTGAACTACGACTGCAAGCGACTCTTTTGAGGTGGCGCACACGAGTCCACATATTCACCATCCAATACACCACTATGGATCCACTTTCGTCTTCCTACGAGAAGGACATCCATAGCACTCACGCTTATCTTGCGTATTTTAGAGTATCCACTTTCACTTGTCTATGAACTGTTATAGGCAACCCAGAAGTCCATTACCGCGGACACGGCTATTCGAATAGATGATGTTAACCCTGCAGGGGTGTACTTCTTCACACACGCTCTCACCACTTACCGTCGTTTACACGACATGTACTCGGCAACCTTCAAGCGGAAGCCCAGCGAGGGTGTCGGCCACGGCCTACCTAAACACTCAAGTCCCTAGTCCAGGTTTATCGCCTATTCGGGTTCCATCCATGAGGCGATCCGGCCGGAGTTTCACTCACAGCCCCAAACGATGTGTACAGGGTCCGAGACACCAAACGGGCGCCCGGCTGGCCCGGCCACGTGCCTACCGTAACACAGCCCACCCCTACGGTCAGCGCTGCGTGCGGCCCCCAGCATACTACAAACACCAGAAACTACTTGCAACTCCTGGACAGAGGACAAGGGTGATCAAGAAGCCGAGAGGGTCCATTGGTTTCGGGCCCAATGCGTGGTAGTAACTGTTTCATGGATCACAAACACAGAACTCAGTTCCTGAGGACGGCTTCAATGAGACAACCCACCATGTACTCCTACATGGCCTCTCACCAATACCTTTACCAAATCGTGTTCACACACTTAGCTCACAAACAGTAGAACATGTTCATCACCATTCCAATTCATTCCCGATGAATCAGACCCGACTCAACTCTAAGCAGTAGCAGGCATGACAAACAAGCATGAATGAGTAGGCACAACAGGGCTCAAACAACTCCTACTCATGCTAGTGGGTTTCATCTATCTACTGTGGCAATGACCGGTCATGCAGAGGATAAGGGGTTCAACTACCGCAGCGAGTAACACATGAATCGTTGTTGTCCTAATGCAGTAAAAGAGAGCAGGAGCGAGAGAGTGGGATTATATCGAAATGAACAAGGGGTTTTTGCTTGCCTGGCACTTCTGAAGATAATATAGTTCTTCATCGGTGTCATCGATCACAGCGTCGGAACGTCATCTACTGAGAGGGGACAATTACCGGCAAACAGAGGAAGAACGCAATCAATGTAATGCAACAATATGATGCATGATCATGACATGGCAAGATGATGTGATTTGATCTAATGCATCTAGCTATGGTTTAAATGAAGTTGGTTTGAATACATGATTCAAATTCCAACTCCATATATGATTATTTAAATGCCCTTTATTTGTTTTGTCCAAAACAGAGGACAAACATTGTTCAAACATGCATGAAAATGGTACAAATGGATTCCTTGAATTTTTCTGATAATTTTTCATATATAAATTATTTCCATTGGAGTTATAGATTATTTTCTATGATTTTTCAAGTTTTGGATATTTTCTGGATTTTCTGAATTATTTTAAATATAGAAATTATTTACTGCGTCAGCATGACGTCATAGTGACGTCAACAAGTCAACTGCGCGGTCCAGGTCAAACCTGGACGGTGGGGCCCATGTGTCAGTGACTAGGCTAATTAACAGAGACTGTTAGTGCTAATTTAAGCCTAACTAAAGGTGTCAATGGGGCATGGGCCCACATGTCAGTGACCCAGGGGTTAAATAAGTTAATTAGCCATTAATTAAGCTAATATCAATTAGACAGGGGCCTGGGCCCACACGTCAGGACCCAGGGGGGGTCAACTGGGCCCACCCGTGGTCAGAAGTCGGCGGGGTCAAACCACGCCGGTCAGCGGGTCAACCCCCACCGGCGACTTGCCGCCGGCGACGACAGGCGCGGCGGAGGGCTTCGGAAAATGCCCACAGGCCTCGGTTTTGGCCGCGGATTGGACCGTTGGAACCGTGAGCCTCGTCCGCGTCGGCTGGTGCTGGAGGGGTCGCCGGAGACGACCTAATTCGACGGCGGTGTCCGCTTTCGCGGCGGCCGGAGTTCGGGTGCAGGCGGTGGTGATGCTACGGTGCACCAGAGGAGAAACCGGAGGGTGCTACGTGCTCCTGGGGGTTCGCTGAGCACGCTGACGAGCTCGGACACGAGCGGTAGGGCCAGTGGCCGCGGCGGCGCCATGGCCGGCGGAGCTAAGCTCACGACGGAGGTGGGGAACGGAGCTCGAGCGAGAACGGGAGTAGGAGAGGAGGGGGAGTAGGTCCATGAGCTCAGAGTGGTTGCGACGGTGGCCACGGGGAGCTCGGGGAGGGGCTGGTGACGGCAGGAGGTCGCCGGCGATCTCAGTGCCCCGGGGTTGAAGAAGACGATGGCGACGGCGATGCAGTGCTCCTCCGGTGGCGTGGCTCGGGGTGGAAGAGAGAGGGGGTCAAGGCAGAGCCTTTGGACACGCTGGGTGGACTAGGAAGGGCCGGTGGCCATGGCTATGGTGAGCGCCGGCGACGGCAGCGCTCGGTGACGAGAGGGAGGGAGAACAGAGGAGGGAGAGAGAGTTCGGGGGGGGGGGGGGAAGAGAGTCCAGAGAGGGGGGGGAAAGCGAGGGGCGGCGTCGGGCGTCTCCAGGCGCGGACGGGCTCGAAGGGGAGGCCGCCACGGCGAAGCAGGAGGTGGAGGCCTCCGCGTGCTCGGCGGCGGTGTGTTGTCCCCCTCCTCTGCCTACTGGCAAAGGAAGGAGGTGACTGGCATGGGCCAGGTGGCCGGCCCAGTCCAGGTAAGTGGCCTGGGGCCTCTTCTGTCTTTTGTAAATTTAGTTTATGTTTTCTATTTTTCTGCTACTGCTTTGGCTTTCTTAAAAATACTTAGGCAACTTCAAAAATCACCAAACTGCACATGGCCACTGCTTGGAATATATCCAGCATGGAACATTTTAGTTTGGGGTTATTTGAGCATTTGAAATATTTTATATAATTTAAATGCCCAAACTCAAATAATTAAAGATTTAATCCAGTGACCTAATATGTCATGAAAAATGTGCAACACCTCTGGTTATGGTTCAAAGCATTTTTCCAGAAATGATGAACATTTTAAAAGCCATTTGGAATCAATGAAAATATTTTAGTTGAACCTAGTGAATTTCATTTAGTGCTAGGGTTTCAACAATCCCCATTTCAAATTTCTTTGGAATTTTAAACATGATGCATGGATGCAATGCCACTAGTTACAAGCAAACTCTAGGGCTGTGACAACTCACCCCCACTAAACAAGAATCTCGTCCCGAGATTCAAGACGTGAGGTAAGAAGACAGAGGGAGCACAAAGCTAACACGGTCTTCACGATCCAGGTTGCACTTCATAAGAACGTTGACACGATCACCATCCTGTCTCGACGTCATGCTCTGAGAACTTCATCCAACACGACGATGACAGAAAGAAACTCTATAGGAAACGATCTTCTCGAAGATCGAGCATTCAAGATCAACTCGTGGAGTGAGATGTTGGAACATCTTGAGTTGAGACACAAAACACATCGAGAGGGACGGAAGAACAAACAACGAGGTTTGATTTGGTGGGCATCAATTCAACGCTTAGAGAGATGGTGGATGGTGTCAAGGTGGCGAGGAAATAATTGCCATGATTCCATAACGGGGCACCTTGAGGGAGGTGACTCGCAGAAATATTCCCTTAAGTGGCAAAAAGAATTACTTTTGATTCAAAAATCATTGCAACACTTTATACCGGCCTAAGGCAATTTACGAATGATCGTTTAACGGAGCTCGAAGAAATGACATACTCGGACTAGGATGGATGATGTGGACTACCTTGTTGAAGGCAACGCAATGGATGATTTGCATACACGTGCTCTCAAGAACTTGAGCATTTCCATAGCCATCAAGGTCTTACCAACATCCGTGTCAAGGATCTTGGCAACACAACATACCACCATGATGAATAGTGATAGACGATGCAGACGCAAAGGAAGATAACACCTTCTCAGATTTCACCTTAGCGAGGCCAAAGAAACAAAAACTGGATGATTGACCGCGAGACATTTAGCCCTCCGCTTCTAATGTTCTCCTTGATGTACTATGTACCACGGTCAATGCCTAAAAGCATCAATAAGGCCATCAAGTAAAGGTCGGACTTCGGGAGCACAAAAATCCATAAGGAAAACTACGGAAGCAAATCCTACGAAATCCTTATGGAGAGGTGGCCAACTTTCTCAATCAAAATACTACAATAATAGGTCTTCCAGCTGGATGTGTTGGCCACGACATCCACCTACCGGGTTACAGAGAGACCATTAGTATAGTTCTTGGGAAAACGTTCCAACCATCATATCTGCCTGAGATTCAGATCTAGTTGGCGTCAGGATATTCTAGACTCATCGAATCTAGAAAGAAAAGTGAAAGTTTGCAACACAAACCGACGAGATGAGGTTGCGAGATTCTCGGGAAATGAACTATGATAGCAAGCTCCAAAACATGAGCTGGTTATGCTACAAGCATGTGAACACGCTGTCCCAGAAAAGCATGGTCACCTGGTAGTCTTACAACGAAACACTACCGAGTTCGGGGGGAAACCATCAACGAGGATATCGAAGTCCTTGCATAAGTCTAGCTCCTAGGAAGAAACTTCTTCTCCTTGAACAAATCAATCAGTGGCTTGGTGTGCTACGGAATTCGTATGGAACGAAGATGATCAGTCTAACAGACCACGGAATACTTTGCACATGCATGACCGATTTGGGAGGATTCCAAGGAAAACAAAACAACCTTTCTCAAATTCATGGCGGCAACTTACACCTAATGCACGTGAACCTGGAGAAAGTTACTTCTCGCAGCCAATCATATGCCTCATGAACGGAACACGAAGGCATTGCTTACAAGTTTTCAACACTAGGTTGATGTTCAACATGAGTCATGGGGGGAGACAAAATGTTGCTGATGGGTTCAACAACAACTCATCAGTATTTCCATATCACTGGACTTCCACCATCATGTGAACACGGTGATAGCATTGGTCAGACCAAAAGATGTAATGGTGTATGGTCGAGGGATGAACCACGAGTAAAACAACATTACGAATATCGTTGGTTCTGATTTGACTTGACGATAGCCCATACTCAAGTCAAAGTTTTGATAATACAATACATCCAACAACTGATCACGAGGACCAATTGGTGAAGATGTCATCTTTCTTCAACACACACCACAAAAGATATCCCTTAACATGAACTAAGTCAGACAAGCTTTATCTTCCAACTCTCCAAGTTGTTGTCTAGCTCAACCAACTAGCTCAGGGATATCTAACACAGATTCTTGGAGAAAGGGTGGTTCACAAGGAACCAACTTGATCACGAGCTCAACATAACAGTCTGGGGACAACCTGGTAATACTTCCGAGAAGATATTCGGAAAATCACGAACCACCGATATGATACTAAGCTCGAGATCAACCTTGCTTTTCAGGGCAAGACGATATGATCAAATAAACAAGGGATTGAACAATCCTTACTCATTGATCGAAGAGTGCACCAGAAATAAGGACTAGGTAGCACGATCAATCTTAGGATGATGATTTAGTAACCAACACGCTAAGAATGAGAATATTGTCCATTTACTACAAAGCAACGAGTTGCTCAGAGTATTGATTTCACACATCACGAATCACTTGTCGGCATTCCGGTTGCAACAACACGAAACCGAGGAATGAACAATGATGGCAAGAAGTATTACTGCGTCAAGAATTCATAAGAGGTGGTGCAATTCTCATGACTTTCTTGACATAAAGATGGTAACACTCCAAGGTAGAACAGAACAAGAGCCGGATTGCATTTTGATCTGTGGAATACAACTGCTTTGATCCAATCCTGGATATGGATGAGGTACTGGAGTTTGTTTCTCCTAGTCATTCCGGAACAGAACGACTTGACGGGCCACAAGAATAATAGGCATCGTTAAACGGTTGCACACATATTCTTGACTATCAATTGACAGACGAGGGCTAGAAAATAACTAAAGAGGGACAACTCAAGGAACATATGATTTTCTGAGTTGTGGAGGCATGGATTAGTATGTCAAACAAGTTCAACGAATTTCTTACGGATAATCCATGCGGAGAGGTAGGACTGGCAGATTCACAATTATGGATGGAGAACTCCTCAAGAGTACTCTGGTTGTGATCTTTTGCTTCAACAGAACTTCTGCCATAAGCAGTTCATGGTATTTGGAAGAATGATATACCACGGACCTCGAGGGCTATCACAAAGGTTACTAATATTCTAGAGGTACGAGCAACACTATCAACACGAAGTAAGTAGGGTGAATCTCGGGTTCAAGAACCCAGGAATAGAATACCTACATACTAAATGGCATCATGGGATGCTTTCGAGAATGGTGGCCAGAATCATCACACTGGGAACATAAAACATGGCTAGATTACTAGGTGACTCTCTAAGACACCTAGGGTCGTAATAATAGATCCAACATATATGTCGAGGCAACGGAGTACCTCAACAGACCGATTAGTGTGATTAATCTGGCCCAAAAGAACATCGAGAACGGGAAGAAGGGGTTTACAATTGCATCAGACTATTTAGAAACCTGGGATGACTCGGACAGCATAACGGCTGTAAATGCTCAAAAAGATTTGAGACATCAAGCAAAATGGTGGCATAACCACTCAACATCACAATATCAATGTTCTGAGATCAACTAGGAACACATGGGAGTAGTAGAAAATGAACAGAGGCTTGAACTCAACAATCCTAGGCAACTACGGTTTAGTAACACGTCATCCTGAGAGATAGAAGAGAAGCCTAGTTCTTAATCCCCGTAGAAAGGAAGAGGTTGACTCAGATCAGAAGGGCATGAGGTATAAGGAGTAAAAAGAGCCTTACGTTCCCTTCCACAATCAATTACCTTACATAACTAATGCATTTCTAGACACAACTTCGACCAGTTTGGCTTGGTAATCCTACAGGCAGTCAGGCTCTGATACCAACGCTGTCAGGACCCCGATCCTAAGCCACATCGATCCAGCATGTAACACATCATATCACTTTGCGGCCTCACGCACGGTACTCCCACGGGTGCCACCTTACCTGGCCCGGGACCGTTTGCGTCTTTTGGCTCATGTATATGATAGTGTCGCTAGCATCCATATGCCAGAGAACCCGGGCCGACATGGCTAGTCGTGAACCCAAAGCAGCACTAACCCATGAGGACAGGCATACATGAATCACATTGAGCATGTCGGTCATCAACGTATTTATCCGGGCTGTAGCGCTGGGCTAACAGGACTCCGGTAACACCGCGTGACATTTCCCCGAAGGGACAGACACAGGAACGAAGTGAATCACATGCCGGCCAGTCAAGTGTTCCGAGCAGTAGTGCTGGGCTAGCAGGACTCCGGTGAACCGGGCTGTAGCGGACTACTATCGCTCAGAAGCACTAGACTACATTTCCCCATATGATAGGCTGCCAAGGATAAACAACTAGATAGTCGGATCCCACCCATACCAAGCATTTCAATCATACACACAATATGCCCGATATGAGTAGATACAACATGGCATCACAACATAACTCTACGACTCAAAGTATTTATTCAATAGGCTCCAAGGAGCGAGATATTACAAACATGGGTCTCATGACCCAACATTCAGAGCATACAAGTCAAACACATGCGGAAGCTTAACATGTCTGAGTACAGACATCTACAAATGAAAAAGGCTGAGAAGCCTGACTATCTACCAGATCCTGCCGAGAGCACAAGATCGTAGCTGAGGTATCAAGCTAAAAGTTGAAGTCCAAGCGATACTACTAGCGAGACTGAAGTCTCTCTGCAAAAACATAAATAGGCAAACGTGAGTACAAACGTACTCAGCAAGACTTACATCAGAACTAACTACATATGCATCAGTATCAAAAGGGGGTAGTCGAGTTTAACTGCAGCAAGCCAGCTTTGACTCGGTGGCTAACCTGAACTACGACTGCAAGCGACTCTTTTGAGGTGGCGCACACGAGTCCACATATTCACCATCCAATACACCACTATGGATCCACTTTCGTCTCCCTACGAGAAGGCCATCCATAGCACTCACGCTTATCTTGCGTATTTTAGAGTATCCACTTTCACTTGTCTATGAACTATTATAGGCAACCCAGAAGTCCATTACCGCGGACACGGCTATTCGAATAGATGATGTTAACCCTGCAGGGGTGTACTTCTTCACACACGCTCTCACCACTTACCGCCGTTTACACGACATGTACTCGGCAACCTTCCAGCGGAAGCCCAGCGAGGGTGTCGGCCACGGCCTACCTAAACACTCAAGTCCCTAGTCCAGGTTTATCGCCTATTCGGGTTCCATCCATGAGGAGATCCGGCCGGAGTTTCGCTCACAGCCCCAAACGATGTGGACAGGGTCCGAGACACCAAACGGGCGCCCGGCTGGCCCGGCCACGTGCCTACCGCAACACAGCCCACCCCTACGGTCAGCGCTGCGTGCGGCCCCCAGCATACTACAAACACCAGAAACTACTTGCAACTCCTGGACAGAGGACAAGGGTGATCAAGAAGCCGAGAGGGTCCATTGGTTTCGGGCCCAATGCGTGGTAGTAACTGTTTCATGGATCACAAACACAGAACTCAGTTCCTGAGGACGGCTTCAATGAGACAACCCACCATGTACTCCTACATGGCCTCTCACCAATACCTTTACCAAATCGTGTTCACACACTTAGCTCACAAACAGTAGACCATGTTCATGACCATTCCAATTCATTCCCGATGAATCAGACCCGACTCAACTCTAAGCAGTAGCAGGCATGAGAAACAAGCATGAATGAGTAGGCACAACAGGGCTCAAACAACTCCTACTCATGCTAGTGGGTTTCATCTATTTACTGTGGCAATGACAGGTCATGCAGAGGATAAGGGGTTCAACTACCGCAGCGAGTAACACATGAATCGTTGTTGTCCTAATGCAGTAAAAGAGAGCAGGAGCGAGAGAGTGGGATTATATCGAAATGAACAAGGGGGTTTTGCTTGCCTGGCACTTCTGAAGATAATATAGTTCTTCATCGGTGTCATCGATCACAGCGTCGGAACGTCATCTACTGAGAGGGGACAATTACCGGCAAACAGAGGAAGAACGCAATCAATGTAATGCAACAATATGATGCATGATCATGACATGGCAAGATGCTGTGATTTGATCTAATGCATCTAGCTATGGTTTAAATGAAGTTGGTTTGAATACATGATTCAAATTCCAACTCCATATATGATTATTTAAATGCCCTTTATTTGTTTTGTCCAAAACAGAGGACAAACATTGTTCAAACATGCATGAAAATGGTACAAATGGATTCCTTGAATTTTTCTGATAATTTTTCATATATAAATTATTTCCATTGGAGTTATAGATTATTTTCTATGATTTTTCAAGTTTTGGATATTTTCTGGATTTTCTGAATTATTTTAAATATAGAAATTATTTATTGCATCAGCATGACGTCATAGTGACGTCAACAAGTCAACTGCGCGGTCCAGGTCAAACCTGGACGGTGGGGCCCATGTGTCAGTGACTAGGCTAATTAACAGAGACTGTTAGTGCTAATTTAATCCTAACTAAAGGTGTCAATGGGGCATGGGCCCACATGTCAGTGACCCAGGGGTTAAATAAGTTAATTAGCCATTAATTAAGCTAATATCAATTAGACAGGGGCCTGGGCCCACACGTCAGGACCCAGGGGGGGTCAACTGGGCCCACCCGTGGTCAGAAGTCGGCGGGGTCAAACCACGCCGGTCAGCGGGTCAACCCCCACCAGCGACTTGCCGCCGGCGACGACAGGCGCGGCGGAGGGCTTCGGAAAATGCCCACAGGCCTCGGTTTTGGCCGCGGATTGGACCGTTGGAACCCTGAGCCTCGTCCGCGTCGGCTGGTGCTGGAGGGGTCGCCGGAGACGACCTAATTCGACGGCGGTGTCCGCTTTCGCGGCGGCCGGAGTTCGGGGTGCAGGCGGTGGTGATGCTACGGTGCACCAGAGGAGAAACCGGAGGGTGCTACGTGCTCCTGGGGGTTCGCTGAGCATGCTGACGAGCTCGGACACGAGCGGCAGGGCCAGTGGCCGCGGCGGCGCCATGGCCGGCGGAGCTAAGCTCACGGCGGAGGTGGGGAACGGAGCTCGAGCGAGAACGGGAGTAGGAGAGGAGGGGGAGTAGGTCCATGAGCTCAGAGTGGTTGCGACGGTGGCCACGGGGAGCTCGGGGAGGGGCTGGTGACGGCAGGAGGTCGCCGGCGATCTCAGTGCCCCGGGGTTGAAGAAGACGATGGCGACGGCGATGCAGTGCTCCTCCGGTGGCGTGGCTCGGGGTGGAAGAGAGAGGGGGTCAAGGCAGAGCCTTTGGACACGCTGGGTGGACTAGGAAGGGCCGGTGGCCATGGCTACGGTGAGCGCCGGCGACGGCAGCGCTCGGTGACGAGAGGGAGGGAGAACAGAGGAGGGAGAGAGAGTTCGGGGGGAGGAAGAGAGTCCAGAGAGGGGGGGGGGGAAAGCGAGGGGCGGCGTCGGGTGTCTCCAGGCGCGGACGGGCTCGAAGGGGAGGCCGCCACGGCGAAGCAGGAGGTGGAGGCCTCCGCGTGCTCGGCGGCGGTGCGCTGTCCCCCTCCTCTGCCTACTGGCAAAGGAAGGAGGTGACTGGCATGGGCCAGGTGGCCGGCCCAGTCCAGTTAAGTGGCCTGGGGCCTCTTCTGTCTTTTGTAAATTTAGTTTATGTTTTCTATTTTTCTGCTACTGCTTTGGCTTTATTAAAAATACTTAGGCAACTTCAAAAATCACCAAACTGCACATGGCCACTGCTTGGAATATATCCAGCATGGAACATTTTAGTTTGGGGTTATTTGAGCATTTGAAATATTTTATATAATTTAAATGCCCAAACTCAAATAATTAAAGATTTAATCCAGTGACCTAATATGTCATGAAAAATGTGCAACACCTCTGGTTATGGTTCAAAGCATTTTTCCAGAAATGATGAACATTTTAAAAGCCATTTGGAATCAATGAAAATATTTTAGTTGAACCTAGTGAATTTCATTTAGTGCTAGGGTTTCAACAATCCCCATTTCAAATTTCTTTGGAATTTTAAACATGATGCATGGATGCAATGCCACTAGTTACAAGCAAACTCTAGGGCTGTGACACGCGTGGCCTGGGTTGCGCTGCTCCTTAACTCCGTGCCCGTCGCGCCCTCCCCAAGTGGCGCGCGCTTATCGCGGCGTCGTGGGGGGCGAGGCGTGCGTGACATGGGTGGCGTGCGCGGGGCTTGAGGCCCGCAGGCATGCGTCACGTCGGGCACGACCTCTTCATTTGGAAAGGCGAAACGTCCGCCCCCACTTTCGAGTGGGGGGGGGGGGGAAGAGGTCGCCTCATCTGTCGCCTCGGCCCTGCTCGCCCGCCACGCATCCTCCATGCGCTGGGGGTTGCGGTGGTGGAGGCAGGAAGCCGGGCCGACGCGGGTCGAAGTAGAGGGTCGGCCCCGTCGCCTGCCCTTCCTCTACTTTGATTGGTTGGGCGGGGCGGCCGAGCCCCCACTCCGCCCCTTTATAAGGAGCGGAAGGGGATGACGAGGGTCCGCACTCCTTCCTTCTTACCTTGTCGCCGCTGAGCATGTCATAGAAACAGCTGATTAGAGCAGCGGCAAGTCATTTTGGAATGTAACTTTTATCTTAGGCAGTTCATTGCGCTGTTATCTCCCTCGTTCGACCTTGTGCTTCGTACGTTCACGCCCTACGCTCCCGGGAACTTGTCGGCGCAAGCCTCCGCCTTGCCATGGGTGCCGAGTGCGGGACATCAGCAACCCGGTGGCGGAGCCTCCACCGGCAAGAAACCTTGCCGTGGCTGGCGCAACTCACTTACAATGTTGAGCAGGCTCAGGGCGAGGTAAGCGTGGCGACTGCAGTCGCGGCACGCTCAAGCTACCGAGCAAGCTCGAAACAAAGTAAGGACGCCACTCGGGATGTAGCACACTTAAGTCGTTGAGCGGACTCGAAACGAAATAAGGGCGCAACCAGCCACGAGCCGGCCCCTCCGCGCACAGGTTTCCCATACGAAGCTCGGCCGTTCGAGGAAGATAACTTAAGGATAAAAAGGAGCCTAATTGCTCAAACTTTGGCAACTTAGCTTTTCTGTTGTTCGCCGTCCGGCAAGGCGCAGCTTCCTCGGGCGACGCCCAGCCTATCCTGTCATCCCCCCTACTCGAGGTAAGGGAATAACGAAGGCTCGGGGCTTCGCGGCCCGCCATTGCTTGCCAGAGTCGAGTGCAGCACAATCGTGTCAAATAATGCATGCGCCAAGCGGAGAGGCGCGAAATCGACAAGATGTGCGGGGCACATAAGCTATTCTTGGGATCTGCGCCCGTCTCTGTACCAAGGATTACATGCAACTGCGGCAAGACTTGGACAGAGAGAGGGTGGCCGACGGAACGGGTTCCGACGGCCGCGCTGGCAAGGTTCCTCCCACAGTCGGCGTCGACTCGTTTGGATCTTGGCGGCCTGGGCTCGCCGAAGAGCGAGGTCGCCTTTCCCGCAACTTCCGGCGCTAACTTCTGCGGCTACGGGAGCGGCGCAGAGTTTGCTGGAGGCGAGAAACTCGCTCAGCGGCCGGAAGGCGGTCCTCCTCAAGGAGCAGCTGCTCTTGCCCGGACTCTGCGTGAGTGGGTACTCGAGGAGGGCCGTGAACGAGTCCGTGGGGAGGAGTGCCTCCGCTCCGCGGGTTGGAGCGGAAAGGTACCTGGCCATACCTGAGCTCACCTGTGGTCGCCAAATCTGGTTCGCACAACCTCGACGCCGCCCCTACCTGGCGCGCCAAAGATGTCGGGGGATATCGGCCTCCACGAGCACCTATGGGGACGGAGCCCCTTGTCGGTTCGGCGGGGGGCGGAGGTTGCACAAAGAGCAGATCGAGGCGACACACACACACAACGATTTTACCCAGCTTCGGGCCGCATGGATGCGTAAAACCCCACTGCTGCTTGTCTGGTTGATTCGAGTTCTTGCTCTGGAGCGCAAGAAGCTACAGTAAGTTGGAGCTGGACGTAGGCGAGGGTTTACTGGGTGCCCTTCTTCCGGTCTCCTAGGGTTCGATCCCTCTAGGGTTCCCCCCCTCTACGTGCGCATGGGCCTCCTTTTATATGCTAAGCGGTTTCCCACAGGTAGCGACGCAGGTGAGGGTAAAAATGGCAAGGAACTGTGCGAATAGTGGCCGCACAGTGCTATCGCACCTAACTCTGACGGCGGGGGACAAAGGCATTAAATGCCCGTCTGGATCGCCTGAACAGTGCCGATGCGGACCGTTAGGGGCGCCTCTGCTTGCCACGGGGGCGACTCCGCCAACGTCGCATGCCATGCGCGCGCCCCAGGTTGCACGACGCCCCGCCACGTGTCTCCGCGGAAGCTCCAGAGTGACGCGTGGGCAGGTGAGCTGGAGCGCATGCCTGAGGTGGTGGTTTTCCGCGGCAAGTGGCTTGCCGCGGTGGTTGTCTTGCCGCACCCGAGAGCTTGCCGCTCGTCAGGCCTTGCCGAGGCGCGCGGAGCGCCGCGGCGGGCTTCTCTTGGTGTGCCTTGGCTCGGCCGTCTCGGCGAGCTCCCCCCGCCGGGGCCTTGGTGCTTTGGCTTAGTCGTCCCGGCAAGCTCCTCTTGCCGGGGCCTTGGTGCTTCGGCTTAGTCGTCCCGGCAAGCTCCTCTTGCTGGGGCCTTGTCGCCTTGGCCCGGGAAGCTCCTCTTGCCGGACCTCGCCTTCTCGCCCCGGCAAGCTCCTCTTGCCGGGGCCTGGTCTTCTAGGCTCGATCACTTGGCCTTCGTCCGACCCAGAAAGGGCCGTGGAGACTCTTGTCGCTCCCCTGGCAGGCCTTGCCGCGGGACGCTACTACTGCCCGTGCACAAGTTCGGGGTACTAAGGTACCCCTACTTTAGTACACCGACACTTGGTCCCATAGGTATCCGTGGTTTCCCACAACATCTTTTGTGCGCCTGGTGGGTGGATCACTTGCGCGAACCTGAAAGCGTGAGTAGCGCGTCACCTTCATCGCCATTTTTCATCGTCGACGACTCCATCGACTATGGAGCCCAAGAAGAAACCCGGTGCTGCAGCTCACCTGTCCACCTCGAAAGCTCCGCCACCTGTGGCCGCCAACGCCGCGGGGAATGCAGAGGCACACGAGGATGTGGGTGCTGCGGGGGATGCCGTCGGCGCAGGCGGCATTGTCACCACCTCTCCCGTGGGCGAAGCAGGAGCAGGAGGCACCAGAGGAGAGTAGCATCAACAACTTCCCAGTGGTCATGCTCCATGAGCAACGCGAAGGGGTTATTCCGTTTGTACCTCTTCCCCTTGCCGAAGGGTACTGCCAAAGTGGTGGCACACGGTCTGGGGCAAACCGCCACCCTCCGTCCGCCCCCGCCATGGGCGCGACCGCAGGGTGCGCGCCTCCCCTGGAGCGGGTTGACCCAGCCACTGTGCCCAATGGAGCCACTGGCCCTCAAGCGCCTTCACCGCGTCACCGTGCCATCCAAGTGGCTGGCTCACAACAGCGAGGGCACGACGCAGTCGCCACCGGCATTGTCAGAAGCCGGGCAACGGTACGATCTACATCATCATTGCCAATGCCAAACATCGCTACGGAGGCCATGGCGCGGGCCCAGTTGCTATTGAGGTTCCCACCGGCGGCCGGTCAGATGGATGAATGGAGATCCACCATGCAGAATATGATTGGCTTCGCTAGGGCCGGGGGCTCACAGCAAGCTGGCTCGCCGCGGCCTCCCCAAGCGATGACAAAAGCTCGCGCTGCTGGACGCACGGAAGGGGCCACCCCCACTGCGCGGTCCCCACCATGGCAACTAGCGTGGGAGCAGCGGAATCAAGAAGCCGGCGACGTCTTGATGGCCTCTTCCGACCCTCGAGCATGTCCCGGCCAATGGCGAGCCCCGGAGGACGCACGGAGGGGAGGCGCGCACGTCGTCATCGAGCGATGCCGCGACGACCACAGGTGAACCAGTGGGTGCGATGGTCCCGACGTCTACGAGCTTGCGCTCGAGGATAGCGGGTGCCTGCCTTTCGAGGCTGGGTGCCCTACCTTTACACTTGAGCTGCGGCAAGGCCGTTGGCCATCCGCTCGCAAGTTCTAGCCAGAGATACCCGAGAAGTACGATGGGAGGCTGAACCTGATAGAGTTCTTGAGCATCTACACCATCGCTATTCAAGCTGCCGGAGGAAGAGATGAGAAGGTGTTTGCCAACTACTTCCCTTTGGCACTCAAGTCAAATGTGAGGTCTTGGCTGATGCACCTGCCGGAGAACTCCATTCCTCCATGGGCTGACCTGTGCCATGAGTTCATTGGCGCCTTCATGGGCGGCCATCAAGAACCAGGATGGCCCAGCGACTTGCAGCTTCTCCAACAGAAAGAAGGAGAGACTCTCCGCAAGTATTTGCAGAGATTCAACGAAGTCCACATAAATATCCCAAATATGCACCCGGCGGATATGATAGTTGTCTTCCAATCCAATGCGCGCAACCGCAAGATACGTTCCAAGATGAATGTGCGGTTGCCCAAGACTGTGAAGGAGATTTACACCTTGGTGGACAAATGCGCTCGGATGGAGGAGGGAAGGAAACTCCCTGGAGAGGAAGATTGCATTGACATTGACTCAGAGGATGACGATGAATCCACTAGTCAAAAGAAGAAGAACAAGAAGCGCAACAAGAGGCACAAGGATAAGGTAGTGATGACCGTCGAAGGATCCGGCACGCTTAGTACCGGAAAGAAGGCAAAGGCCGAAGCCCCCGGCAAGGAAGCTGTTGCATGCGCTGACTGCTGGGAGGTTGCGGCTGCCGAGAGGGCTGGGAAAGGCGATGGGCCGTACTGCAAGATCCATTAGACCAAAGGCCATGATCTCCAAGAGTGTCCTCAGTTTGAGCAGCTCGTCAAGAGGCAGAGGGCTGAATATGAGAAGCGTGATAAGGAAAAAAGACAGAATGGAACTAGCGGGAAGAGCCGAGGCGGTGAAGCAAATCGCCCCGGCAAGGCTTTTTGGAACCAAGGAAAACCCGCCAGGGGCTGAGAGAAGGAAGTTTGCAATGATGAGAGTGATGGAGGGGATGAAGAGGAAACCAGCAAGCAGGAATTCCAGAAGGCCACTGACGCCATGTGCATTGACGGGGGTGCATCTTTGCACTCCTCTCACCGCCAACTTAAACGGTGGGCGCGTGAGGTCAATGCTATGGAGCTAGCGGCAGAGTTTCGGAAACCACTCAAATTGTCACACACGCCCATAATCTTTGACGAAGAGGACCATCCTGACCGCACCACCATGGTAGGTTGTTTGTCGTTGTTGGTCTCTCCAACGATTCGCAGCCTCAAGGTCACAAAGATGTTGGTTAACGGCGAGGCCGGGTTGAATATGATGTCCCCAAAGGTTATAAGCAAGCTTCAGATAGCAGAGGAAGAACTAAACGTCACGGGCATGTTTCAAGGAGTCAATCCTGGTAGGAGTCATCCTAACGGAAAGATCTCTTGACATTTGGGGGAGAACTGAACTATCGGACTGAGAAGGTTGTGTTTTATGTGGTCGACCTCCCCCTACCGTACAATGGGATCCTTGGATTCCCAGCTCTGGCCAAATTCATGGCAGCATCCCACCATACCTACAACACTTTGAAGATGCCAGGGCGGTTAGGATTCATTTCCATTCTGTCATATGAGAAATACGTAATCATTTGCGTGGATAAGATGTACCGGGATGCAGCGCGATAGAGGCCGCGGCAGCAGCAGTCCCTGCCAAGGAAATAAGAGGAAAGAAGAAGTATAGCAGGGGAAGTGTACCTCTTTGAAGTGTGCTGCGCCTGTTGATGACTTGCTAGAGAGTTCCAACAGCAAGAGATCCAAGGTCGCTCCACCACATGAGAAGAAGTTCTCGGCAGGGCTGGCTGGCATTGATTGTACCTTTACTATCAGCGCCACCCTTGATGACAAATAGGAAAGCACGCTCGTTGCCTTCCTGCGGGCGAATATCGATGTGTTTGTCTAGCAACCATCTGATATCCTCAGTGTTCCCAGGGAGGTAATCGAGCACCACCTTGCTGTCTGCCCACATGCCCGACCCGTCAAGCAAAAGGTTTGAAAATAGGCCTTGGAGAGACAACAGTTCATTGCCAAAGAGATTAAGAAGCTTGAGGCAGCTGGTCTGGTCAGAGGAGTACTACATTGACATGGTTAGCAAACTCAGTGGTTGTACGCAAGGCTATCGGAAAGTGGAGGCTTTGCATAGATTTCACATATCTCAACAAGGCTTGCCCGAAGCACCCATTTCCCTTGTCGCGCATCGACCAGATTGTGGACTCCACTTCGGGTTGTGCTTTTCTCTCGTTTCTGGATGCATACACTGGATATCATCAGATCTTCATGTCCAAGGAAGACGAAAAGAAGACCTCGTTCATCACCCCATGCGGTACGTACTTCTTTCTGCGCATGCCTTTCGAGTTAAAGAGTGTCGGGTCCACTTTTGCAAGAGCAGTCCAGATTGGCTTTGAACCGCAGTTGCACAGAAACATTGAGGCTTATATGGATGATATTGTGGTCAAGACCGAGGACAGATCAACCCTCGTCCAGGATTTGGAAGAGACATTTGCTAATCTGCGTAAGATCAACTTGAAGCTAAATCCGAAGAAGTGTGTGTTTGGCGTTCCCTCCGACAAGCTACTTGGGTTCTTTGTGTCCCATCTTGGGATCGAAGCCAACCCCGACAAGATCAAGGCTATCAAGCACATCCAGGCACCCAAAATAGTCAAAGATGTGAGGTGTCTGACAGGGTGCATTGCTGCACTTTGCAAATTCATCTCCAAGTCTGTCGAGCGGGCACTGGCGTTCTCCAAAATTTTGAAGAAGGTAGGGCCCAGGAAGTGGACCCTGGAAGCAGACGCAGCTTTACAAGATTTAAAGACCTACTTGTCCTCTGTGCCCACTTTGGTTGCCCCTAAACCACAAGAGTCATTGCTGCTGTACTTAGCGGCAACTAATCAAGTGGTTATTGCAGCCCTAGTGACAAA
Organism: Aegilops umbellulata; assembly: GCA_032464435.1. Taxonomy (NCBI): domain Eukaryota; kingdom Viridiplantae; phylum Streptophyta; class Magnoliopsida; order Poales; family Poaceae; genus Aegilops; species Aegilops umbellulata. The sequence continues at coordinate 195,517,314 of CP136055.1, forward strand.
GCGGGAAGAAGAGGAAACAGAGAGTGAGCAAAGCCCGACAGGATCACATGAGGATTAGGACAAAGAAGAGCACGACATCAAGGGCAACCCCAAGGACGCGGCGAGAAAGAAAGTGGTGCAGCACACAGTATACTTCGTTAGTTCCCTATTACAGGGGGCTAGATCGCGGTACTCTGGTGTGCAAAAGTTGATTTTTGGCCTCATCATGGCCTCAAGGAAATTGCGCCGCTACTTCTAAGCCCATGAGATCACGGTTGTCACCCGCTTTCCATTGCAAAGGATACTCCGAAACCCTGAGGCTACCGACAGAATAGTGGAGTGGGCTTTGGAGTTATCCAGCTTTGGCCTGAAATTTGAGAGCACATCAACAATTCAGAGCAGTGCATTGGCAGAGTTCATTGCAGAATGGACGCCAACCCCTTATGAGGAAGTACTGGAAAAAATTACGCCCGATAAGGAAGCGCCCCAAGAATGGATCATGTATTTCGATGGTGCATTCTCCCTGTAAGGTTGATATGTCTCCATTGTATATACTTTTCCAAACTCTTTTGCCTTTGTTTTGGACTCGAATTTGCATGATTTGAATGGAACTAACACGGACTGACACTGTGTTTAGCGGAATTGCCATGGTGTTATTTTTGTGCAGAAATAAAAGTTCTTGGAATGACGTGAAACTTCACGGAGATTATTTTTGTAACAAATAAAAAATATTGGCGAAAGAATCAACTAGAGGGGACCCACCACCTGTCCATAAGGGTGGAGGGCGCGCCCACCCCCTAGGGTGCGACCTCCTGTCTTCCGGATCCCATGAGGCTCCACCGACCTCAACTCCAACTCCATATATTCACGTTCGGGGAGAAAAAATCAGAGAGAAGGATTCATCGCATTTTACGATACGAAGCCGCCACCACCTTATGTTCTTCCTCGGGAGGGCAGATCTGGAGTCCTTTTTGGGCTCCGGAGAGGGGAAATCATCGCTACCTACATAATCAACCATCCTCCATCACCAATTTCATGATGCCCACCATCGTGCGTGAGTAATCCCATTGTGGGCTTACTGGACGGTGATAGGTTGGATGAGATCTATCATGTAATAGAGTCAGTTTTGTTAGCGTTTGATCCCTAGTATCCACTATGTTCTAAGATTAATGTTGCTATGACTTTGCTATGCTTAATGCTTGTCACTAGGGCCCGAGTTCCATGATTTCAAATCTAAACCTATTATGTTCTCATGAATATATTTGTGTTCTTGATCCTATCTTGCAAGTTATAGTCACCTACTACATGTTCTGATCCGGCAACCCCGGAGTGACAATAGTCGGGACAATTCCCGGTGATGACCGTAGTTTGAGGAGTTCATGTATTCACTAAGTGCTAATGCTGTGGTCCGGTGCTCTATTAAAAATAGGCCTTAATATCCCTTAGGTTCCAATAGGACCCCGCTGCCACGGGAGGGTAGGACAAAAGAGGTCATGCATGTTCTTTTCCATAAGCACGTAAGACTATATTCGAAATACATGCCTACATTATATTGATGAATTGGAGCTAGTTCTGTGTCACCCTATGTTATAACTGTTGCATGATGAATGCCATCACACATAATTATCCATCATTGATCCATTGCCTACAAACTTGTTTCATATTGATCTTTGCTTCATTACTTTTCTGTTGCCACTGTTACAATAGCTACAAAACTGCTACTTTTACTTTTCCACCATTACAGTTACTTCAATACTACTTTGCTACTAAATACTTTGCTGCAAATATTAAGTCTTCCAGGTGCGGTTGAATTGACAACTCAGCTACTAGTACTTGAGAATATTCTTTGGCTCCCCTTGTGTTGAATCAATAAATTTGGGTTGAATACTCTACCCCCGAAAACTGTTGCGATCCCCTATACTTGTGGGTTATCAAGACCTTTTTCGGGCGTCGTTGCCGGGGAGCATAGCTCTATTCTCTGAGTCACTTGGGATTTATATCGATTGATCACTATGAGGAATTTGAAAGATACTAGAACCAAGATTTTTCCCTCAACTATGAGGGGAGGTAAGGAACTGCCATCTAGCCCTGCACTTGATCCACCTTCTGTTTTGAGTAAACTTGCGACACCTACACCTGCTATTGATTCTGATATGTCGCATGTTATTGATGATGCCACTTCTGCTATGCGTGATGCTTATGATGATACTACTTCTGTGCTTGATAATACTGTGCCACTAGGTGAATTTGTTGATGAACAACTTGCTAGGGTGAGAGAATGAAATTACTGAAACTGATGATATTATTGAAACTGAAGATTATGATTCTCCCCCTAGATATGAATTGCCTATTGTACCAAGGTTGTATATATGGATGAGGAAACTGCTAGAGACTTTCTTGCTTGTAATGATAGGGATGATCTTAAGAAACTTTTAGCTAAGCTAAAAGAAAAATCTTTGAATGCTAGAATGCAATATGACCCTATGTTTGATACTTCACCTATCTTTGCTACTGATAAGGATTATGAATTATCTGTCGATCTTGAATTAATTACTTTGGTTCAATTTGATCCTTTCTATGGTTATGAATCTGAAACTGTTGTGGCACATCTTACTAAATTGAATGATATAGCCATCCTATTTGCTCAGTAGGAAAAGATTCGCTATTAATATATTCTCAAATTGTTTCCTTTCTCGTTAAAGGGTGATGCTAAGTTATGGTTTAATTATCTTGCTCCTCGTTGTATGCGTAGTCCCAGGATATGATTTACTACTTCTCTACAAAATATTTCCCCGCTCATAAGAAACAAGCTGCCATACGGGAAATATTTAATTTTGTGCTAATTGAAGAAGAGAATCTCCCACAAGCTTGGGGGAGGCTTCTCCAATTACTTAATGCTTTGCCTGATCATCCTCTCAAGAAAAATGAAATACTTGACATCTTTTATAATGGACTAACCGATGCTTCTAGAGACCACCTGGATAGTTATGCTGGTTGTGTTTTCAGGGAAAGAACTATTGAGCAAGCTGAATTGCTATTGAATAATATGTTGAGCAATGATAATGATTGGGCACATCCTGAACGAACTCCTAAGCCAACTCCAAAAAAAAGGGGTATTCTATTTCTCAGTCCTGAATATATGCAAGAGGCAAAGAAATCTATGAAAGAAAAAGGTATTAAAGCAGAAGATACATGGTCTTGATAACCCGACATTGGCAGTAGAGGGAAAATCTCTTCATAGATTTGATGAAAGTGATATTCCTCATAATAAGTCTGCTAGTCAATGCTTGGTTGAGTTTGATAATTTTATTGTTAAGCAAGAAAATTTCAATGCTGATGTTAGTAGACAATTGAAACGTGATGCTTACATGCTTGACCACTTGGGTGATTATATGAGTAGAACTATTAATGATCTTAAGCTTATTAGTAACATGCTTCCATGGTTACAACTCAAGTAGAACAAGTACTTAAGGCACACGATGATATGCTTAACGAGTTGAATAGTAAGAATAATGATAATGATGTTAGGGTTATGACTGGAGTTAGTAAAATGACCCAGGAACATTTGTATCCTGAAGGCCATCCTAAGAGAGTTGAGCAAGATTATCAGAGAGTTAATAATGATGCACCTAGTAAAAGAAGAGGAAATCTGATAGGACTTCACATGCTTCTAGTGAACCTGTTATAGATACACATGAGAAGCCCAATGATATTTCTATTTCTGATGCTGACACGATCTGGTGACGAACATGAACCTAGTGATAATGTTAATAATGATGTTCATGTTGATGCTCAACCTAGTAATGATAATGATGTAGAGATTGAACCTCCTGTTGATCTTGAGAACCCACAATCAAAGAATCAAGTCATGATAAGAGAGACTTCATATCTCCACAATCAAAGAATCCATGAGAAGAAACAACCCAAAATCAAAGAATCAACGTCGTGACGTCATGATAAAGTGGATGATTATAAGGTTTGAACATGCCCGTATGTGTATATCTCTAGGTTTGACATATGAATTTGAAATCACGAAACCCCAGCTTAAAAAAATGTACCTCCATTTAAATGAATTACAAAAGCTAATGATGGAGTCGAATTCCAAAATTCCAATCTTAGGTTTGTAATTTATCTCATAGTCCAAACTGTGAAACAAATTAATCAACCATAAGTGCACACACTATTGACCATATATATCTCAATTACGCTAAAGTCTCACCCCATCCCCCCCCCCCCGCTCACAAGGCGTTCTCTCCCCCAGACACGAACACAGGAGCACATGAACACCGCCCTCTCTTCTAAAGTCTAGACCCCAATATAGGTCTCTATCACTTTGTTTCTCGGGCATGCACACATCTCTTCGCCCACTCTCTAGGTCTCCCAGCATTTCTCTTCCCCAAGCACACGCACTATATATATAGAGTGTATCTTTCCCATGCACACAAAATGTCGCCCCTAAACGTCTATCTCCCTAGTTATGTGGTTCTCCCACGCTACCTCACTCACCACCCCCACTACAAACAAGCACCTTTTGTCTCCTTATGCACCACTCTCCTCTTTTTATCTCTCCCACGTGCGGACCTGCCCCAGCTCCTTCCCTATATAAATATATCTCGTGACTCTTTCCATAGCTCCCTAATGTATCATCGTTCTCAATCTCGCACATTGTTATCTACACCATCTATTCTAGATCTCTCATGAAGTCTCTATCACAGACATGATGACTCGCTTCCCTTGCGTCTCCGTACATAGGCCACTTCTGCACACAAACGACACATCTCTCTCCCCCTCTCTCTCCCTCGCTAGCTCTCTCTCTCTCTCTCGCCCTCACACCCCTCTCCCACAAACACTCGATGTCTCTTCCAAATAGTCTGCTCCCCGCCCGCACCCATACTATCCCGCCACTACACATGCCTTTCTCTCTCTTTGACACAGATGTCATACCATTCCCCCTTCCATATTAGGTTTGCATCATTAGTAGTCTCTCTTCTCCACATACACACACTCCCTCTCACACACACGCGCGTGCACAAACACACACAGACACACACAAACACCCATCTATCTGGTTCCTTCTTTCAAGACACACACCCTTGCATATTATCTCCAGCTCTAGGTATGTATATATCCCCCCTTCCTCTAGCTCACATGCACACCAAAATTCTCCATCTCTCTAACTCACACATCTCTCCCCATGTCCGCATGTGTATCGCACACGCTCACTCTCTGATTATGTTTATGTGTCTCCACTTTACACAATACAAAGCCCCATGCAAATGTCTCTCTCTATCCTCCACACACAGAGACACAAAGAATATCTTATCGTTGCCTCAGTCGCTACACATATCACCAACACGCACGATGTCTCTCTTTCGCACACACGCTCAACAAAGGTTTTCCCGTGAGTAACTTACCGTCTATTCATCAACAGTCGTGGCAGTACAACGAACACGAGACGTTAAAAAGAATAAATCTACACGTGCGTAGACCACCTAGTATGACTACTAGGACTAGAGCAAGACGAAAGAGCGCCGCCGTCACTCCCTCCTCATCGGCGATGGAAAAACCATTGTTTTACACAGTCGAGAAGTCACTGTGCTATGGCCCCACATGCTCAGCCATTGAGTAGAATGTGATCCAAGTTTCTGGAAACAAGTATCGATAATACGTTTGTATCTCCATTCTTATATCTCTTCACTTATAAAAAACACGAGTTGGTGATGATGGTATGCCTTCCATCTTGCAATATAGACCGTCCGATCTATATCTAACGGATAGGAATTAAACTAAAAGATACCCGCACCTCTCTCGACATTTTGCAGACTAGGCCTTCCCTCGTTCATCCTTACTCCCACAACCTCATTGTTGAGAAATTAAAAAAAGAAGCCTCTGGAACAAACTGGCATGGTGGTCGCTGCCCGCGTCGCACATCCCCATGCCTCCGCTCACTCCAACAACCAATCACCACCACGCCCCACTCCTCCTCACCTTATCTCTCCTCTTTCTCGAAATATCATTAGTTTTTACTTTTTACACATGGGATTACTCCTGCATGGGTCAATCACAATAGGTGTTTTATAAAAAAATTCATCTTGATGTGCCATGCAATGCACGGGCATCTCGCTAGTACTCCTATAGAAGACTTAGTTGGTGATCATGGTGTGTCTTCCATCCGTAACTTTTGACCATTAGATCCACATCTAACTAGTGTGAGGTAAGTTGTTGCCTTTTCTCAACAACATCCTACTTCTCTACCAATTTGCAGAAAAACCCTTAATTAGTATCTTAAAACCAACCATGTCCCTCCCTCACCTCACCAAAACAGCCCAAGGAATACATTCTGATTTAAACATAATATATTTCTAGTGATATAGGTATATCAAAATTAGAGTGTTTTCTATCAAGTTTGTGAATAAGTATTATTCTAATTATGATCGGTTGCAACACACGTGACATTGTTAGTATTTCCAACAATGCAAAAAAATGCTAGTATTTCCATAGTTTCGAGTTTTCCATCAAGATATTAGTCACTCATGGTTGATATTTGGTTTGAATTACGTACACATGGGCACTATGTAACTAGCGTGCTTATTGGCTTCCAAAGCTTAAATTTCACTCCTACTTACAATATGTAGAGTATTTCATAAAAAACTACAACTTTCAAGCAGCCCTAGGAAGAAAGTATTGTACAAAAAGCAATAACATACCCAAATTTCTTAATTCGCACCGCTACTACCTAGTGCCGATTAGGCTCATTTAAACCCATTTATGACAGGATTGGCCCACACGTCCGTGCTGACGAGGCAGCTTAAACCAACACATTTTGTTTGACTGTTGACACAACAGACCCACATCTGACCTTCTATCCTGTTCTTCCTCCTCTAATCCTTATTTTTCTGAACATTACTTCAAACAGTTCTTATACATGGTCGTCGGTGGCGCCGGTGATGAGCGAGCTGGCCACCGCTCCGCCAGACAGCCGGACGCCGCCCTAGCCTCCGCATAGGTTGGCTGGCTGGCCCGAGCATGGCTCACGCGTGAGCAAACCGCCGCGCTGGCCTTCGCTTGAGCTAGATAGCTGGCCTTAGCATGGCGGGCGCGAGCAAGCCGCCGCACTGCGTGCCAATTTAGCTAGCAAACCTTGCAGACAAGCAGCTGGATGCATCCAGCAGGGTGTGTGCTATCTTGGCTAGCTAGCGGCCTCGAGTGCTGGACGGAGTTGGCATCCGGGCTGCTGCAAGGATGGGCTCCGCGCCGCCGGTGCTTTTGACCACGCCTTCTGCAGGCGGCAGTAGATGCATCCCATGGCCGAGACGACTAGGTGGACGGGCCGGAGGTAGGAGGTCACTTGGGGATTTTTCTCTAGACTGACATGTAGGTCCCACAAGTCATAACGCCTAACTTGCCGGTCGAATAGAAGGCGTCGATTTAAGGGGCGACATTGGTTGAAACGTGCCTATAACGACACTTTGTAGAGTAGTCATTTTTTGGTATTAGTGGTTTCTTGTAAGGAACAATGTACAAGCGACCGAAGGTGATTCTAGGTTGCGTTGTACTACAACGAGTACTACTAGTAGTCGCGGGAGTGTATAGCTTGTTTTGTGGGTTCGATCCCGGCTGAACACATGGCGGCCTTTTTTTAAAATAGTAACCTCTCTGCGAGCCAATATTGTACACTGGTAGTTTGACTATTGAAGTCGAACGGACATGTCGCACCTCAATCAGGGTGCGCTGGATAGCCCAACCACATGAACGGGTTTTCCCTTCCATCATCTCGTGGCTCGCGTACTAGAGTAGTACTCCTATATATCAATTCACGCCATGCAAAGTTTCTGACCTGCGTGCTCGCCCTAGCCGCACCTTGCTTGCAGCTTCCTCATCAGCTACCATATTTAAACTAGCGCCTCCCAATTAAGCTCGTGGAGCCGAAAAATCCTAGCGCGGCATCAGGAACTATGCAATATGGCTCTGTATGTAAAGTGCTACTCCACTACTCTGTAGCTTGTGCCGTTACACGCATGGACTTTGCTCCATTATCGACACTATAAAAGAAATTCCTGTTGACGTGATTTTTTTTGTCTTGAAACGGAGGGAAAAGCTTTGCGTCATCTCATTTGTAAAGAAGGAACTAACAAAGTTCGACGAGATCCATTACACCTCCACAAATGGAAGCAAAAATCCTAGTCTCGCTGTATCAAAGAACACAATTGTTCTGCCCCCGCAGTAACCGTCGCTAATAAACAGGATGCTAGTGTGTGCGTGAGAGAAGCGGCTGAGTAGGTGTTCGCACACGAACACGTCACGTGTACCCTCGACGCCGGGGGTGATGCGCCGCAGCTCACGTTGAAGGAGTCTCACCGAAAGTGCGATTTGCAAGTCGACCGGTGAGAGCTTTTGAGGACCCAAAACCCTACACTCCCGGGAGGGACCCCGTCGGGGAGTGTGGCGGCTATGGGCCGCCCTAGGTCGGCCAAGCCGCCCCTAGAGCCTCGCGATTCGCAGCTCTCCAACACGAAGAACGACGAAGAATGAGGGAGCAAGAACGAGGGAAGGACAAGACGTAGATGAAAAAGTTGTAGATGTGTTTGCGATTGTGTGTTGTTATTCAATCAGCCGTCACCCCTTAGATATATTTGAGGCGGATGGACTTCCTTTGCAAGGAATGGTTACAATTCACGTTCAAAACCCTAGTTTGGGTCCAACTCGGAATCAAACTTTCTAAAACGGTTTGGTTTACAACCTAGCTGCACCTTGCGGGTCATGTTTGAGATAGTAAACAACCTCGGATGGAAACGAGCCTAAAGTCAATCTTGACAGTTTCGACGGGGCGAACAACTTTGGTGTTGAACATTTTTTGATCAGAGGTCATCCTGAGGGTCAAATTTCTCGTGCAAACCAGGCTATTATTCGCGCTACCTCGCGCAAAATAGGCTATACTCGCGCTACCCATCAGACAGGGCGTCTTGTGGGGCGCGCCATTTTCTGCCTCTTGACAAAACTGCATTCCGATGGCTCTAAAATTTGCATACGAACTCAGATTGGAACGATTTTTATATCATAATCGGTCGTTTCGACGAGACGAAGGCAACCCGTGTAAATCACGTTTCCATACGAGGCGGTCTTGAGGGCGTAATGACCTCAATAGTATTTTGAATACAAAATCACAGTATTTCGAACACAACTTCGGCCTTCGAGATGAGATCGGGTGGCGATGGCCAAAACTTCAAAGATGTTCATATCGATAATACGAAACTTTTTATGTAGATCATTTCTCCATTTGAGGCCATATTAATTAAGTTCTTGACTGTGCCAAAATCTGGTGTCAACACATGCCCCTCTGTTTTTCGGCAAAGCTAGCGTGCCGAAAAATTTCTTGTACCATGTTTGTTCTAAGGATGATGTCAACACTCCGTCGGCCATTTATAGTTTCTTAGGGCAATAATTATATATCGGCCATGTTTATGCTAAGGGCAATAGTTATATATCGGCCATTTGCATATCTAGGCTTCTTGCCACACACTTGGGTGATACTTCTTTAAATATTTGCCATTGAGAGCTCGAGGTAATAATGTGCCTTGTACGGATTCCACCAAATATGAGTTTCTGGGAACCACTCTTGATATCTTAAAAGGACATTCCCAACTTGGAGACCAGTTCCCGATTTTTCTATCTTTTGAACCAATTGGTAGAATCACTTTCCACACAAGATCGCCAACTTGAAAATTCTTTAACTTGACCTTCTTATTGTAAGCTCTTGCCACCCTCAACTAATCTCTCACTTCGGCATTCAAAGCAGACAAATGTTTATCAGCGAATTCATTAATATTGTCAATCATCAAGTTATAGAAGTCCACCGCCGATAAATCATTTTGTTTGGCTATTCTCAAAGCACTCAAATTCACTTCCACCCATAAAACGGCCTCTTGACCATATACCAGCTCATATGAAGTTACCTTTGTAGCACCATGCCTTGAGATTCTGTGTGCCCACAAAGCTTTGGACAATAGCTCATGCCATCTCCATGGATTATCCTCAATCTTCTTCTTGATGAGCTTGATTAATACTTTATTACTAGACTCAGCTTGTCCATTGGCTTGGGCATAATATGGAGAGGAATTTAGCAACTTTATCTTATATGATTCGGCAAATTCTCTGACTTCACGTAACATAAAGGATGAACCTTGGTCCGTAGTTAATGTTTGAGGAATGTTGAATCTATGAATAATATGCTCAATTATGAATTCAATTACCTATGTATGCGTTATATTTTTTAGTGGTATTGCTTCAGACCATTTAGTGAAATAATCAGTTCCCACCAACACGAACTGATGCCCATTTGAAGAAGAAGGATGAATCTCTCCAATAAAGTCCAATCCCCAACCTCTAAAAGGCCATGGCTTGATAATAGGATGTAACATAGCAGCGGGAGCTAACTGAATATCACCAAACTTTTGACAAGCTTCACATCCTTTATAGTACCGAAAGCAATCATTAACCATTGTCGGCCAATAAAACCCAGCATGTCATAGTAACCATTTCATCTTGGGAGCCGACTGATGAGTGCCACAAATACCTTCATGGACCTCTCCCATATATAGCAACTCTCGCCTGGTCCTCATCCAAGCACTTTAAAAGAACATCATCAACCAATCGACGATAGAGACCATCATCTCTCATCGTGTATTTGAAAGCCATACGTTGAATAGTCCTGTCCACCCTTTTACTAGGATCACACAAATAATCAATAATGGGCTTCCTCCAGTCTTGATTTTCTCCTGCATTAAATATTTCATTAGTGGTCGAAACGCTGGGCTCCGGTTCGGCCTCCCCTATGTTGGCAAGACTAGACATCGGCCTTTCAGAAATATGAAACATGCCACGATCAACATGATAGCCGGATGCTTGTTGTGCCAACTCATTTCCTCTCCAATTTTCATGTCTAGATATATGACAATGCTAAAATAATCCAATGTAGAAATTATATCTAGACATTTATCAAGATAAACATTAAGTGATTCGTCAAAACATTGAAAGACTTTGGATATTTGTTGCACTACTAATAATGAATCACCAAAAGCCTCAATATTTGTAGCACTTATGGCAAGAAACATCTCTAAGACGAATAACAATGCTTCATATTCGGCTTGATTATTTGTGCAAAAGTATTCTAAGCGGCATGAGGCTTAAAAAACAACACCATGAGGAGATATATAAAAAATACCAACACCTTGGCCATTGCTACAAACTAAACCAGCAAAATATAATCTCCATGGTACTAATGAGACAAGGTTTATATCAATATCATGCTTGTCATCAATCCGATGGTCAACAATAAAATTAGCAACAATTTGGACTTTCATGGATTTCATAGATTCATAAGCCAAATCATATTCAATTAAAGCATAAGCCCACTTGCCAATTCTACCACTAAGAATTGGCCTATGCAACATATATTTGATGACATCGGTTTGACAAGCTATAATGCAAGTACTAGGCACTAGATAATGTCTCAATTTTGTACAAGCATAATATAAGCATAAGCATAATTTCTCAATAAATGTATACCTTGTCTCGGCGTCTAATAAGTGTCGGCTCAAATAAGTAATAGCATGCTCCTTTCCTTAGGTCTCTTGAGTCAAAACAACACCAATAACACCTTCCTCTGCTGCAATGTAAAGTCTAAATGGCTCCCTGTGCCTGGGCGCTTTCATAACCGGAGGAGTGCACAAATATTTCTTAATCATATCAAATGCCTCTTGCTGTTTTGCCCCCCAAGTAAAATCAACATCATTCTTTAACCGAAGGATAGGAGTAAATGCATCAACCTTCCCTGATAAATTGGCTATGAACCTCCTCAAATAATTAACCTTGCCAAGGAAATTTTGCATATCTCTCTTGCATGTTGGAGACTCTACTTTCTGTATAGCTTCTATCTTTTTGGGATCAAATTCCAGGCCATCTTCATGAATAATGAAACCCGGAAACTTCCCAGCTGATACACCGAAGGCACACTTCAAAGGATTCATTCTCAGCTATATTTCTTCATTCTTTCAAAAGCCAAACGCAAATCGGCTAAGTGAGATTCAAAAGCATCCGATTTGACAACAATATCATCAATATAGACCTTAAATATAACACCAAGTAAATCATGAAAAATTAAATTCATAGCCCGTTGATATGTGGCGCCGGCATTCTTTAATCCAAAGGTCATCACCTTCCACTCAAATAAATCAAGGAAACCGGGGCATCTGGACATGTCCTCTTCGACCATAAAAATCTGGTTATACCCCGCATTACCATCAAGAAAGCTAATGACCTTATGTCCAGAAGCATCACTAATAAGCATATCGGCTATTGGCATAGGATACTCATCTTTAGGTGTAGCTCTATTCAAATATCTAAAATCAATGCACACCCTCAACTTGCCAGAGTCTTTCTTCTCTACTGGTACAATGTTAGAAATCCACTCGGCATGCCTGCAAGGCTTAATAAAATTATCTTTAAGCAAGCGATCGATCTCTTCCTTGATCCAGTCATCGTTTTTGGATTAAACTTTGTGGACGATTGTTTGTATGGTCTAAAACCTGCCTTTATAGGTAACCGATGCTCCACTAGCTCTCGGCTTAAACCTGGCATCTCATGATATTCCCATGCAAAGCAACAAACATATTCTTTCAACAGCTCCATCAACTTAGCCTTATGATCGGCTCTTAAATTTTTGTTTACAAATGTCAGCCTAGGAATTGAACCATCTCCTATATCTATCTCTTCTATTGGATCGGCTGATGTAAAACCTTGTCCTAATTTATCCATATCATCTAACTCTTCTATGGACTCATACATATCGTTCTCATTGGACCAATATTCTACAAGACGCTTTTGTAACCACTCTGAGTTAGGATCCATCTAAATACATCACACCTTGGAGCCGATTATCGCCAACCGGCTTTAAAGGAACGGGCACAAAACCACTTTTTGTGGCGCTAATAAAATCAAATTCTGATAAGTCGTGCCACATCAAGCAAGTAGCATTGGGATGTTGCCAATCCACGGATGCATCAACCAAAGCAACACAAGCCGAATTATCCGCATGAATGACTTCTACTTCAGCATCAACCCATTGAATTAAAAACTGGTGCATAGTAGATGGCACGCATTGGTTTGCATGAACCCAATCGCGGCCTAATATCACATTGTAGTTACCTTGCACCTCGACGACAAAGAATGCGATAGCCAATGTTTTGCTTCCCACCGTAAGCTCCACATACATTACACTTTGGCTTCAGTTTTCTCTTTGCCCTACAAATCCATTAAGCACCACGTTGGTCTTTATTAACTCTTCATCACGCAACCCCAATTTTTTGAAGACCGAATATGGCATAAGATTCACCACAGCACCACCACCGACAAGCATTCTAGCAACCGGCGATCCATTAATATGACCTCTAAGGAACAATGGCTTCAAGTGCGTCACCGGTTCTTTTGGCATCTCGAATATAGCATTTTTAGGACCAAAATCTAGCTGAGCTACTTCCCCTTCTTCATCTATAGCACGAAATTCAGCGGGTAAGTAATACACCATATTAATATCCATACCTTCATGAACTGGTGTAGACTCGTAATCAAGCATTTTATCTTCTTCCTCAAGCATGTCCACTGACTCTGAAATGTCTCCAAGTGAAGAGGAAGTAGTAGGCAAAGTGGACGATGTAATAGTAGCTGCATCCTCCTCCGTTGGTGGTGTAGGTGTTTCTATGATCAACGTAGAAGCTGCCATGTTTTCCTTTTGCTTTGGCCTCCATACTTGTTTTGGGGGTACCATGGGACGAATTTCATTGAATAATTTATCCCTTACCTTTTCTGCTTCTTGTTGCTCCATCTCATGACTCCTCATGCGCTGCAATCTCCTTTTTTGCGCCTTGGTCAGACCGGAAGGACACCACTTAGGTTGAGTATATTTTGGATCCCTCGACTTGGCCTTGCTTGTGCTAGCTTCATGATCATTAGCCATGGGACCCTGCTGGACAACAGCCACATCTTTATTAGAATCAGCCGGATAAGAGAGCCTCTCACAAATGGGCCTCCTTGGTTTTGCCCACCCCAAATGAAAAGCATAAGGGGCCATTGGGGGCTGCCCCCATCCTCCATTGAAACCACCCATGTAGTATGGCACATAGGGGGGTGGCGCCATCCATGGTCCCGGTGCCCATGACCCATATGGCCTTGCATGATGCTGAAATTCTTCCCGAGGAGGTGACCTTGAGCGCTTCAAATTTGATGACCGGTTAGAAATAGAACCAGCCCCTTGATTGACATACTTGCACAACAACATATCAAAAGTTGGCTTGATTTTCTTGCGCTGTACTTTAGCGTCATTTTTCTTCCACATGCCAACCTCTGGACTCTTGGGCTTAACAAATTTGACATGATTGTTCTCTTGCACTTGTGGTTGCCCCCTGAGTGTAGGATTATTGATTATCTCCTTGCCATCGGGTTGCTTATCAAGCACAACTTGTCTCCCCAAGACCTTGTCGCTCTCCTTATTTTTCCTGGGCCTACCAATGACTATATTATTCTTATTAGCTGATTCGGCTATGATGGGCCAAATTAACATCTTCTTCCCCTCCAAATCCATGGTGTTCATTGGGAAAGGCTGCTTATCAACTTGCATCTCAGAAAAATTGAATCGTCTATCATTAATGGCCAATTGTATCTATCATCAAAAAACATTACTATCATTAGTAGCATGAGAAACAGAATTATGATACCTACAATAAGCACGCCATTTCAGCTCTTCAAACAGCGGTAAAGTATGAGATATTCTAATAATCTTCGCTTGCAATAAAGCGTCAAATATTCTATCACAATTAGAAATGTTGAAAGTAAATTTCATCTCTTCATCACGTTTCTTATGAACCGGCTTTAAATCATTGCATGTAAATGGTTTGGCCTTAGATGGCCAAACAAATTCAGCAGCATAAATATCACCCTCATCGTCCGAGTGGTCACTATCATACTCAACCATATTCATCTTAGGACGATCAGTTTTATATCTATGCACCTCTTTAAGATCTTTGCTTCAGCTTTCTTGAGCCAAAGCCCTTTGCAAGACTTGGTTGATATTTAAAAATTCATGTCCTTCTAACCTTTCTCTAATGTGAGTTCTCAAACCACTAAGCACAGGATCAGCCCAATCTCTCTCGGTTATCACCAAAGTATAGCACCGGTTTTTTGTATCTCTAAATGTCTTGACGTAATTAGAGACCGATTCATCATTCTTTTGTCTAACCAATGTAAGTTGTGACAACTTAATCTCAATATCACCACTATAAAACTGATTACAAAACTTTTGTTCCAAGTCAAACCATGTAGTAATAGAACCGGGTGGTAACGCAAAAAACCACGAGAAAGCAGTACCGGTTAAAGATAAAGTAAAATAACGTACTCTCCACTCATCTCGAGAACTTGCCTCACCTAATTGTGCCAAGTACTGACTAACATGCTCCCAGGTGGTTTTTGTGCCCTCTCCATTAAACTTAAAAAAATCTGGAATTTTATATCCCGGAGGGCATTGAATTGCATCAAAGTATTCTAGATATGGCTTTTGATAAATACGGTTCCTTGGTAACTCAACTCCAAAATTCTCTCGGAGCATCTTAGACATCTCCTCTCTAAGATTAGCTAGAACATCATCCAAAGTGGACGATGAAGCTTGTGGAAGTAGCATAGGAGGAGTAGGGTTAGTAGGTGCAGGTATGAATTGTGGCATGTATGCCGAGTTGTAACTCGACAGTGATCTAACAGTGTTTGCTCTTGTAGGTAGGGTTTGGTTCGGCGTCACCACCGAACTTGGCATACTCATGGTAGGATTAACGGGTGCAGCAACAATTTGATTTGTGGGGCTAGGATAAAAATTCATCGGCACGGGAGGCACCGATGAAATAGGTAAAGTTGGACTAGAGATTTATGCGGTAACAGGCACACCAACATTACCACTAGATGATTGTGGCATACTATTTTTAGCATTACTATTTTCCAAGAAAATTTGGTATAAAAGATTATTGCTATCAGTAATGCGACTATCAATTTCAGCCCATACCTCGGGAGAGAAGGTATTACTTATAGAGGGTTTAACTTGTTCATCATGAAGAGGAGGAAACTTGATTTCTCGAACCGAAGTGATATTGCCTTGGCGATCCTTCTTGAACTTAGCAAGGAACTCCTGCATCTGCTTCTCTTCACGCGCCTTCTTGTACTCCTCGTAAGCTTGGCGATGTTCCTCCGATAACTCCTCAAAATTGGGCTTGATTATGTTATCGGCATTGATTTCCGAGGGCTTGGGAATCTTGTCATTGCCAGACATGATGGAAGATGATGACGATTGATCTTTATTCCCCAGTGGTGTCGCCAAAAAGTGTGTTCGCACACGAACACATCACGTGTACCCTCGACGCCGGGGGTGATGCACCACAGCTCACGTCGAAGGAGTCTCACCGGAAGCGCGATTCGCAAGTCGACCGGCGAGAGCTTTTGAGGACCCGAAACCCTACACTCCCGGGAGGGACCCTGTCGGGCAGTGCGGCGGTTATGGGCTGCCCTAGGTCGGCCAAGCCGCCCCTAGAGCCTCGCGATTCGCAGCTCTCCAACACGAAGAACGACTAAGAACGAGGGAGCAAGAACGAGGGAAGGACAAGACATAGATGAAAAAGCTATAAATGTGTTTGCGATTGTGTGTTGTTATTCAATCAGCCATCACCCCTTAGATATGTATGAGGCGGATGGACTTCCCGTGCAAGGAAAGGTTCCAATTCACGTTCAAAACCCTAGTTTCGGTCCAACTCGGAATCAAACTTTCCAAAACGGTTCGGTTTACAACCTGGCTGCACATTGCGGGTCATGTCTGAGGCAGTAAACGACCTCGGATGGAAACGAGCCCAAGAGTATTCTTGACCTTTTCGACGAGACGAACTACTTTTGTGTTGAACATTTTTTAATCAGAGGTCATTTTGAGGGTCAAATCGCTCGTGCAAAACAGGCTATTATTCGCGCTACCTCACGCAAAACAGACTATACTCGCGCTACCCATTAGACACGGCGTCTTGTGGGGCGCGTCATTTTTTGCCTCTTGACAGAGCTGCATTCTGATGGCTCTAACTTTTGCATGCGTACTTGGATTGGAACAATTCTTATATCAAAACCAATCGTTTCTACGAGACGAAGACAATCCGTGTAGATCATTTTTTCATACGAGGCGGTCTTGAGGGCGTAATGAGCCGAATAGTGTTCTGAATACAAAATCTCAGTATTTCGAACACAACTTCGGCCTTTGAGATGAGATCGGATGGCCATGGCCAAACTTGAAAGATGTTCATATCGACAATACGAAACTTTTTTATGTAGATCACTTCTCCATTTGAGGCCATATTAATTAAGTTTTTTTATCGTGCCCAAATCTGGTGTCAACAGTAGGCCAGCTACGCGCTTGAATGGAGCACGGAGAGTATGCACTACGCAGGTGTACTTTCCCTGCTTTGATAGTACAGCGATGGTTCTAGAGAATAGTAGTGCCCTCCACTTGCAACAGTAGATCCTTGGTCTTGAGATTCAAGAGTTCAAAAGTGGTGCACTATAGAATTACAGTACATTGCACTATTAGTTGAGAATGTAGTAGTACTACTACTACTACTACAGTACTACATACTAGTAATTAATAGCCTCGCCATCACGGTGCATGAGGCACTACCACTATGCATGCCTGCATAAGTTCCTTAGCAAATTGACGAGGCCCTGTGGTTACGCTCTTATCTCCTCCTCTATAGTTCCCTCCCCCCGAAGAGACCAAGGCAGTTCGTCGCTGCTCCCATGGATTCGCCAGGAGGTTCTCCTCCTTGTCGGGGCTGCGAGACCTTGGACGACGATCCTTTGGGAGAAATCACACGCTGGGAGACCTTGCAAGACTCGGTGCTTCTTGCACCAACTTTTTTAAGACGGTGCTTAAATAGGTTTGGGAAAAGGCCATGCTTGTGGGTCTTCCATGCGTCCTCGAGGAGAAGGTTATTCTATGGGACAATCCATCGAACAGTCCACCGCTGCCTGGCCATGGTTGCACGTTGACTCCGCTAGAGTTGCCGACGTTGAGAGGTAGTCAGATTTTGTTCGATGAGCAGGTCAGTCATGGAGTTTGATCATGTAGTGTATATTCTAAATATAGTACTTAGTTATTCCATCCCGTAATTTCTCCGTTCCCCACCGTCTTATATATAGGTCTCGGTTGGTGCCTCCGAAGATTGGCTTCCATACCTCCGGCCGAATACGACCATCATTTTGCACAACATCCATAGCAGTGCGGCCGTTCTCGTAGACCCCTTCTCCACCACTTGGATGGGCCTTCTGGACTGGCTGGACTTGAATACGTATGATGATGCCTACATGAGATTGAAGAAGATAGCTATTGCAGACCCGCCGAGAAAGCGACAAGGCAATGACAACTACTATCTCATCGCAATGTTCGACATAAGGATTGCCATCAATACAAGAGGCAGTAACGGCAGAGGCTGGCACATGTTGGCCGTGACAGATTTGTACCCCTACACATTCAAAGATGTTGTGTGCCATGTAGGACGCATCTTCGCGGTGACAAGCCAGGGGACTTGTTTCATTTGGTTGCCATCCTACGGTACAGGAGGTTAGAAACGGAATGCAAAAACCATCTTTTGCATCCCTAACGGTACTCCATTGTTTTGCAGGGACCAGTCATCACCCGATCAAAATAAGATCACTGATCCTGGATGTGCATTTGCATCCGTGATTCGGTCTAACCTGGAACCTTGTAGCTGACTTTGGCATATTGGGATCGACTATCTTAGCAGTCATTACCCATGGTACCACTGATGTGCAACATGGTCACACAATCTATCATGATCTGACCGTAACCATCTACCTAGGTATTCCATTTTCTCATTGATGTGTGTTAGAGTAGTAGTACTTGTTAGTTATTTTCTTTTCTTGACTGGGACATGTTTACTGTACTAGTACTACAATTTAGTATTATTTATTTTAACCCTCTCGCCTTCTCTTCCATTATAGTACTACTTACTAGTACTAGTATTTTTTACCTTGGAGGATGCGTATAGCTAGCTAGGCCCTTGAAGACTTGAATCCAGTAGCTCCCACCATTTTTTTCAATGTCTTACTATCTCATCCATGTAGCCAAGAGTAGCTATATATAATAATCCATTTATTTTACTACCTCTATACCGGAGTAGTACTATTTGCTGCACAATATTACTAACCGCCATATTTGAGCACACCATTATTATGCATGGACATTGACCATGTATGTCACCATGTGTCCAGATTTGAGATGTCGTGTGTACCAGATGAATGGCGCCAAGTTCGACCCCCGTGATGCTATGTGGGTGCCGAGGAACACTCTTGGAGAGTACTCGCTTTTCATTGGGGACAACTACCCCATTGTCAAGCGGATGCCACCTTCCGTGCATGACACCGAAGGCCCGCCGTTCATGACGCACGGTTCTGTCTTCAGTGCACACCGCCGGATGAATGACATGCTGGGACACGCTATCCCAGATTTATGCCGCTTCAGCTTGGATGAGTCTCCATCGTGTGGAAACGGACTAGAAAGCTGCGACAACAATTCCCGCTGCCCATCGCTATGGATCGTGCCATCTATGAAGAACACCTAGGACTGGAACCTGGAGGAGGACATGGAGCACATTTATAACGTGTAAACGGAGTATGGTAAATTGTGAACGGTAGCGCTGTGAATATATGTAGACAAGTCATGCACAAATTTATCACATGAAGTGGAGATGAAATTGTGTGGCATACTGGCATTTGTCATTTATAAATTATTACTAGTAAATGTGTTATGCATACGTGCAACTTGTGTGGCTGTTGCACGGGCTCCAACACGCTCTGTGAGAAAAAAAAGGTGGCACAGCTTTGGATATATGTGACGTGGCGGCATCATACAATAGCATCGTTCACTATAGTTGTAGTACTCCTACTAGGACGACAAATCCTATAAAACCTTGCACTTGGCTCTTTGCCTCTTCGGGAGGTTCAATAGTTCATACTCCTATGAGTCTTGCACTTGGCTCTTTGCCTCTTCGGAAGGTCCAACAATGATGATACTACAGTGCAGTATGCTTCTGGTAATCTGACACCAAATGAACTGTTGCACGCCCACCGCAAGGGCGAGGGCGAGGGAGAGGGAGAGGGCATTGTAGTCAAAACCCTTCCTCGTCCTGGGAGCCACCGCGCGCAGGGTGTAGGCGTATGTAGTAAGCAAGCTTCTCCTTGTCCTATGAGCTACCGCGCGTGGGCGAGGGAGAGGGCATAATAAGCAAGCTTCTCCTTGTTCGGTGAGTTGATGGGACACGTCAAAGTAGTACTCTAGGCCATACTATGTCGTTTCCGGTTAATATGGCTTAATTTGAAATGACAAAAATACACTGGCGGTCAACGTATGTAACAATATTGTCGGTGCAACAAACCCTGGGTCTGTTGCCCAGACTATGCACAAGCACGAGAACAAGATCACAGCACCAAGGTCAGATTGGAGTGCAAGGGATCAGTACTTCAAAGGACCGGCGTGCAGCACAAGAGGACCAAGACTAGCCAGAGAAGCAAGATATTGCGAAGGCCAAAAAACCTCCCTTGCCGGGCAGGCGAGCCTAGCAAGGATGGGGTTACACCCGGAACCAAGTGTTCAGGCCGTCCCGGCAGGCCTGCCGGGGCTTACGGAGGCAGAGCCACCCCACGGCACCACCTCATCACGACGCATGTCGTCAATCAGTGCGGTGTCAAGCTCCAAAGTGACTAAGTGGCTGCTTTTCGCCACATGGCAGCCGCTTCCTACAGAAAATACCTCCAAGCGACACCCGTCCTGCATCGTTTTAAGCAAGCAGGCGCGAAGCTGGCAAAACAGCCCGGCAGAGCTGCCGGGCGAGCTGTGATGTGACGTTGAGGGGCGCATATAATGCGCTCTGTCAGCCTGCAGAGTTAGGTATGATAGCATTGTTTGCTATATAATCAGTGCATAGTGACCGATTTGCCACCATGGTGACCCCTTTTATATATAAAAGGAGGCCCAAGGCAACCGTAGAAAGGGTTGGCCAATCCATCTCCTCACACACTCATACGCGTGTAGCCGTTTTTGCCCGAGGCAACCCTGCCGAGCGAGCGTGGTGCGCTCACCACCATTTTTCCACCATCAATCCACCAAAGAAGGAGTAGAGTTTTATGCCTCACGGCGGCCGTAACCTTGGTAAAGACTGCCCGTGTAATCTCTGTTGTGCTGTTCCACACTTCTCCGCTCTTTGTGGAATGTGCCATCCCCCCACCGAATTGGAAACAGACTCTTGGTCCCATAGGTATACAAAACACTCTTAATTTACAAAAAAATATCTATAATTGAGTATTTGTAGCTACGACCCAAACAAAGATGGTATTTTCCTACAAAAGCGCAAGTTCAAGATTCCATATGTCTTCTATTTAAACACGGCTTGCATGTAGATTTAATACATACAAAGAAACGGGCAAGTGATCTTCAATTTCGTCTCCAACCCTGATTTCCTGGGATGTTCATCCAAAATCCAGATGAGTACCGACATGATAAAAAGACGGATAATACAATTTCATAAAGATTGCACCCTAGATAATATTTATTTTTAATGGTTAACAGATAAAATAACATCATATTCATATTCTATATATTTTTCTAATCAAATTCCATATATAACATGTTAAATTTGGAGTTACGGTTTATAGAAGATATATTTTAAAAAACATGTGATATGTACTGCGGGTTTAATGTCAGAAATATAAGGGGGTTTCTATTAAATAGCACGACGAACTAAGAATACCTATTTCTTTTATTAGTAGGTATAGATGGTTTCCCACAACATCTTTGGCGTTCCTGGTGGGGGGGTCACTTGCGCGAACCTAAAAGCGTGAGTAGCGCGTCACCTTCATCGCCATTTTTCATCATCAACGACTCCATCGACTATGGAGCCCAAGAAGAAACCAGGTGCTGCAACTCACCCGTCCACCTCGAAGGCTCCGCCACCTGTGGCCGCCAATGCCACGGGGAATGTGAAGGCACACGAGGATGTGGGTGTTGCGAGGGATGCGGTCGGCGCAGGCGGCATTGTCACCACGTCTCCTATGGCCGAAGCAGGAGCGGGAGGCACCGGAGGAGAGCAGCATCAGCAACTTCCCAGTGGTCATGCTCCATGAGGTACGCGAAGGGGTTATTCCATCTGTACCTCTTCCCCTAGTTGAAGGGCACTTCCAAAGTGGTGGCACCCGGTCTGGGGCAAACCGCCACCCTTCGGCCGCCCCCGCCACGGGCGCGACCAGAGGGCGCGCGCCTCCCCCGGAGCGGGTTGACCCAGCCACTGTGCCCAATGGAGCCACTGGCTCTCAAGCGCCTTCATTGCGTCACCGTTCCATCTAAGTGGCTGGCTCGCAACAGCGAGGGCACGACGGAGTCGCCACCGGCACTATCAGAAGCCGGGTGACGGTATGATCTACATCATCATTGCCAATGCCAAGCACCGCTACGGAGGCCATGGCGCGGGCCGAACTGCTGTTGAGGTTCCCACCGGCGGCTGGTCAGATGGATGAATGGAGAGCCACCATGCAGAATATGATTAGCTTCACTGGGGCTGGGGGCTCACATCAAGCTGGCCCGCCGCGGCCTCCCCAAGCGATGACAAAGGCTTGTGCCGCTAGCCACATGAAAGGGGCCACCCCCACTGTGCGATCCCCACCATGGCAACTAGTGCGGGAGCTGCGGAATCAAGAACCCAACGACGTCTGGATGGCCTCTTCCGACCCTCGAGCACGTCCCGGCCAATGGCGAGCCCCGGAGGACAGGCGGAGGGGAGGCGCGCACGTCGTCACCGAGCGATGCCGCGACGACCACCGTTGAACCAGTGGGTGCGATGGTCCCAACGTCTACGAGCCTGCGCTCGAGGATAACGGGTGCCTGCCTTTTGAGGTTGGGTGCCCTACCTTTACACGTGAGCTACGGCATGTCCGTTGGCCATCCGCTCACAAGTTCTAGCCAGAGATACCCAAGAAGTATGATGGGAGGCTGAACCTGATAGAGTTCTTGAGCATCTACACCATCGCTATTCAAATTGCCGGAGGAAGAGATGAGAAGGTGTTTGCCAACTACTTCCCTTTGGCACTCAAGTCAAATGTCAGGTCTTGGCTGATGCTCCTGCCGGAGAACTCCATTCCGCAATGGGCTGACCTGTGCCATGAGTTCATTGGCGACTTCCCGGGCGGCCATCAAGAACCAGGACGGCCCAACGACTTGCAGCTTCTCCAACAGAAAGAAGGAGAGACTCTCCGCAAGTATTTGCAGAGATTCAACAGAGTCCACATAAATATCCCAAATATCCACCCGGCGGATATGATAGCTGTCTTCCAATCCAATGTGCGCAACCACAAGATACGTTCCAAGATGAATGTGCAGTTGCCCAAGACTGTGAAGGAGCATTACACCTTGGTGGACAAATCCACCCGGAAGGAGGAGGGAAGGAAACTGCCTGGAGAGGTAGATTGCATCAACATCGACTCAGAGGATGATGATGAATCCACCAGTCAAAAGAAGAAGAACAAGAAGCGCAAGGATAAGGTAGTGATGACCATTGAAGGATCGTGCACACTTAGTACCGGAAAGAAGGCTAAGGCCGAAGCCCCCGGCAAGGAACCTGTTGCATGCGGTGACTGCTGGGAGGTTGCGGCTGTCGAGAGGGCTGGGAAAGGCGATGGGCCGTACTGCAAGATCCACTATACCAAAGGCCATGATCTCCAAGAGTATCCTCGGGTTGAGCAACTCGTCAAGAGGCAGAGGGCTGAATATGAGAAGCATGATACGGAAAAAAGTCAGAATGGCACTAGCGGGAAAGGCCTATGCGGTGAAGCAAATCGCCTCGGCAAGGCTTTTTGGAACCAAGAAAAACCCGCCAGGGGCCGAGAGAAGGAAGTTTGCAATGATGAGAGTGATGGAGGGGATGAAGAGGAAACCAGCAAGAAGGAATTCCAGAAGGCCACTGACGCCCTGTGCATTGACGGGGGTGCATCTCTGCACTCCTCTCACCGCCAACTTAAACGGTGGGCGCGTGAGGTCAATGTCGTGGAGTTAGCGGCAGAGTCTCGGAAGCCACTCAAATTGTCACACACGCCCATAATCTTTGACGAAGAGGACCATCCTAACCGCACCATCGCAGTAGCGTGTTTGCCATTGTTGGTCTCTCTAATGATTCGCAACCTCAAGGTCACAAAGATGTTGGTTGACGGCGGGGATGGGTTGAATATGATTTCCCAAAAGGTTATAAGCAAGCTTCAGATAGGGGAGGAAGAACTAAAGGTCACGGGCATGTTTGAAGGAGTCAATCCTGGCAGGAGTCATCCAAAGGGAAAGATCTCTTGCCAGTGACTTTTGGGGGAGAACTGAACTATCGGACTGAGAAGGTTGTGTTTTATGTGGTCGACCTCCCCCTGCCGTACAATGGGATCCTTGGATGCCCAGCTCTGGCAAAATTCATGGCGGCATCCCACTATACCTACAACACTTTGAAGATGCCAGGGCCGTTAGGAGTCATTTCCATTCCGTCAGACGAGAAAGACGCAATCATTTGTGTGGATAAGATGTACCGGGATGCAGTCGCGGTAGAGGCCACGGCAGCAGCAGTCCCGGCAAAGGAAATTAGAGGGAAGAAGAAGTATAGCAGGGGAAGCGTACCTCTTCGAAGTGTGCTGCGCCTACTGATGACTTGCTGGAGAGTTCCAATAGCAAGAGATCCAAGGTCGCTGCACCACATGTGAAGAAGTTCTTGGCAGGTCTGGCTAGCATTGATTGTACCTTTACTATCAGCGCCACCCTTGATGACAAATAAGAAAGCACGCTCGTTGCCTTCCTGCGGGCGCATATCGATGTGCTTGCCTGGCAACCATCTGATACCCTGAGTCTTCCCAGGGAGGTAATCGTGCACCACCTTATTGTCTGCCCACATGCCCGACCCGTCAAGCAAAAGGTTCGAAAACAGGCCTTGGAGAGGCAACAATTCATTGCCGAAGAGATTAAGAAGCTTGAGGCAGCTGGTCTGGTCAGAGGGGTACTACATTGACATGGTTAGCAAACTCAATGGTCGTACCCAAGGCTAACGGAAAGTGGAGGCTTTGCATAGATTTCACATATCTCAACTAGGCTTGCCCGCAGGATCCATTTCCCTTGCCGCGCATCGACCAGATTGTGGACTCCACTTCGGGTTGTGATTTTCTCTCGTTTCTGGATGCATACTCTGGATATCATGAGATCTTCATGTCCAAGGAAGACGGAGAGAAGACCTCGTTCATCACCCCATGCGGTACGTACTTCTTTGTGCGCATGCCTTTCGAGTTAAACACTGCGGGTCCACTTTTGCAAGAGCAGTCCAGATTGGTTTTGAACCACAGTTGCACAGAAACATTGAGGCTTATATGGATCATATTGTGGTCAAGACCAAGGACAGATCAACCCTCGTCCAGGATTTGGAAGAGACATTTGCTAATCTACGCAAAATCAACTTGAAGCTAAATCCGAAGAAGTGTGTGTTTGGCGTTCCCTCTGACAAGCTACTTGGGTTCTTCGTGTCCCATCTTGGGATCGAAGCCAACCCCGACAAGATCAAGGCTATCAAGCACATCCAGGCACTCAGGACAGTCAAAGATGTGAGGCGTCTGACAGGGTGCATTGCCGCACTTCGTAGATTCATCTCCAAGTCTCAGAAAAGCCCAGCAGGATCGGATGAGGATATGGACAAAGAAGAGCACGGCAGCCAGGGAAACCCCAAGGACGCGGCAAGAAAGAAAATGGTGCAGCGCAATGTATACTTCAGTAGTACCCTGTTACAGGGGGGCTAGATTGAGGTACTCTGGTGTGCAAAAGTTGATTTTTGGCCTCATCATGGCCTCAAGGAAACTGCGCCACTACTTCCAAGCACATGAGATCACGGTTGTCACCCGCTTTCCATTACAAAGGATACTCCGAAACCCTGAGGCTACCGGCAGAATAGTGGAGTGGGCTTTGGAGTTATCCAGCTTTGGCCTGAAATTTGAGAGCACATCAACAATTCAGAACAGGGCATTGGCAGAGTTCATTGCAGAATGGACGCCAACCCCTGATGAGGAAGTACTGGAAACAATTACCCCTGACAAGGAAGCACCCCAAGAATGGATCATGTATTTTGATGGTGCATTCTCCCTGCAAGGTTGATATGTCTCCATCGTATCTACTTTTCCAAACTCTTTTGCCCGTGTTTTGGACACTAATTTGCATGATTTGAATGGAACTAACCCGGACTGACGCTGTTTTTAGCAGAATTGCCATGGTGTTATTTTTGTGCAGAAATAGAAGTTCTCGGAATGACCTGAAACTTCACGGAGATTATTTTTGGAATAAATAAAAAATATTGGCGAAAGAATCAACTAGAGGGGACCCACCACCTGTCCACAAGGGTGGACGGCACGCCCACCCCCTAGGGCGCGCCCTCCTATCTTCTGGATCCGATGAGGCTCCACCGACCTTGACTCCAACTCCATATATTCATGTTCGGGTAGAAAAAATCAGAGAGAAGGATTCACCGCATTTTATGATACGGAGCTGCCGCCACCTTATGTTCTTCCTCGGGAGGGCAGATCTGGAGTCCGTTTTGGCCTCCGGAGAGGGGAAATCATCGCCATCGTCATCATCAACCATCCTCCATCACCAATTTCATGATGCCCACCGTCGTGCTTGAGTAATCCCATTGTAGGCTTTGCTGGACGGTGATGGGTTGGATGAGATCTATCATGTAATAGAGTTAGTTTTGTTAGCATTTGATCCCTAGTATCCACTATGTTCTTAGATTAATGTCTCTATGACTTTGCTATGCTTAATGCTTGTCACTAGGGCCCGAGTGCCATGATTTCAGATCTAAACCTATTATATTCTTATGAATATATTTGTGTTCTTGTTCCTATCTTGCATGTTATAGTCACCTACTACGTGTTCTGATCTGGCAACCCCGGAGTGACAATAGTCGGGACACTTCCCGGTGATGAGCGTAGTTTGAGGAGTTCATGTATTCACTAAGTGCTAATGCTGTGGTCTGGTACTCTATTAAAAAGAGGCCTTAATATCCCTTAGTTTCCAATAGGACCCCGCTGCCACGGGAGGGTAGGACAAAAGAGGTCATGCAAGTTCTTTTCCATAAGCACATATGACTATATTCGATATACATGCCTACATTATATTGATGAATTGGAGCTAGTTTTGTGTCACCCTATGTTATAACTATTGCATGATGAATGCCATCCGACATAATTATCCATCATTGATCCATTGCCTACGAACTCGTTTCATATTGATCTTTGCTTCATTACTTTTTTGTTGCCACTGTTACAATTTCTACAAAACAGCTACTGTTACTTTTGCCACCGTTACCGTTACTTCCATACTACTTTGCTACTAAATACTTTGCTGTAGATATTAAGTCTTCCAGGTGTGGTTGAATTGACAACTCAGCTTCTAGTACTTGAGAATATTCTTTGGCTCCCCTTGTGTCGAATCAATAAATTTGGCTTGAATACTCTACCATCGAAAACGGTTGCGATCACCTATACTTGTGGGTTATCAAGACCTTTTTCGGGTGCCGTTGCAGGGGAGCATAGCTCTATTCTCTGAGTCACTTGGTATTTATATCTGTTGACCACTATGAGGAATTTGAAGGATACTAGAACCAATATTTTTCCCTCAACTACGAGGGGAGGTAAGGAACTGCCATCTAGCTCTACACTTGATTCACCTTCTGTTTCGAGTAAACTTGCGACACATACACCTGCTATTGATTATGATATGTCGCATGTTATTGATGATGCCACTTTTGCTATGCATGAAGCTTATGATGATACTACTTCTGTGCTTGATAATACTGTGCCACTAGGTGAATTTCTTGATGAACAACTTGCTATGGTGAGAGAATGAAATTACTGAAACTGATGATATTATTGAAACTGAAGATTATGATTCTCCACCTAGATATGAATTGCCTATTGTACCTGAGGGTTATATTTATGGATGAGGAAACTGCTAGAGACTTTCTTGCTTGTAATGAGAGGGATGATCTTAAGAAACTTTTAGCTAAGCTAAAAGAAAAATCTTTGAATGCTAGAATGCAATATGACCCTATCTTTGCTACTTCACCTATCTTTGTTACTGATAAGGATTATGAATTATCTGTCGATCTTGGATTAATTAGTTTGGTTGAATCTGATCCTTTCTATGGATATGAATCTGAAACTATTGTGGCACATCTTACTAAATTGAATGATATAGCCATCCTATTTGCTCATCAGGAAAATATTCGCTATTACTATATTCTCAAATTGTTTCCTTTCTCGTTAAAGGGTGATGCTAAGTTATGGTTTAATTAGCTTGCTCCTGGTTGTGTGCATAGTCCCCAGGTTATGATTTACTACTTCTCTAAAAAATATTTCCCCGCTCAGAAGAAACAAGCTGCCTTACGGGAACTATTTAATTTTGTGCTAATTGAAGAAGAGAGTCTCCCACAAGCTTGGGGGAGGCTTCTCCAATTACTTAAGGCTTTGCCTGATCATCCTCTCAGGAAAAATGAAATACTTGACATCTTTTATAATGGACTAACCGATGCTTCCAGAGACCACCTGGATAGTTGTGCTGGTTGTGTTTTCAAGGAAAGAACTATTGAGCAAGTTGAATTGCTATTGAATAATATATTGAGCAATGATAATGATTGGGCACATCCTGAACTAACTCCTAAGCCAACTCCAAAGAAAAGGGGTATTCTATTTCTCAGTCCAGAAGATATGCAAGAGGCAAAGAAATCTATGAAAGCAAAAGGTATTAAAGCAGAAGATGTTAAGAAATTACCGCCTATTGAAGAAACACATGGTCTTGATAACCCGACATAGGTAGTAGAGGTAAACTCTCTTCATAGATTTGATGAAAGTGATATTCCTCATAATAAGTCTGCTAGTCAATGCTTTGATGAGTTTGATAATTTTATTGTTAAGAAAGAAAATTTCAATGCTGATGTTAGTAGACAATTGAAACGTAATGCTTACATTCTTGACCACTTGGGTGATTATATGAGTCGATCTATTAATGATCTTAAGCTTATTAGTAACATGCTTCCATGGTTACAACTCAAGTAGAACAAGTACTTAAGGCACATGATGATTTGATTAATGGGTTGAATAGTAAGAATAATGATAATGTTGTTAGGGTTATGACTAGAGTTAGTAAAATGACCCAGGAACCTTTGTATCCTGAAGGCCAACCTAAGAGAGTTGAACAAGATTCTCAGAGAGTTAATACTGATGCACCTAGTAAAATAAAAGGAAACCTGATAGGACTTTGCATGCTTCTAGTGAACCTGTTATAGATACACCTGAGAATCCCAATGATATTTCTATTTCTGATGCTGACACAATCTGGTGACGAACATGTACCTAGGGATAATGTTAATAATGATGTCCATGTTGATGCTCAATCTAGTAATGTAATGATGTAGAGATTGAACCTCCTGTTGATCTTGAGAACCCACAATCAAAGAATCAACGTCATGATAAGAGAGACTTCAATGCTAGGAAACATCGTAGAGAAAGAGAACCATGGGATGATGAGGATTTTGAGTGCTTTGCTGAAATGATTGGACCTATCTTTTTGTGCATGTGTTTGACTGATATGCTTAAAACGCCTCCTTATGCTAAGTATATGAAAGATATTGTTACTAATAAAAGAAAGATGCCTGAAGCTGAAATTTCCACCATGGTTACTAATTATACTTTTAAGGGTGGAATACCACAGAAACTTGGAGATCCAGGAGTACCAACTATTCCATACTCCATTAAAAGAAACTATGTTAACTCTGCTTTTATGTTATCTTGGAGCCGGTGTTAGTGTTATGCCTTTCTCTTTATATCATAGACTTGAATGAATAAGTTTACACCTACTAAAATTTCTTTGCAAATGGCTGATAAATCAACAACTATACCCATCGGTATTTGTGGGGATGTTCCTGTTGTGGTTGCAAATGTTACTATCTTAACAGACTTTGTTATTCTTGATATTCCGGAGGACGATAATATGTCGATTATCCTTGGTAAACCCTTTTTGAATAATGTAGGGGCTGTTATTGATTGCAACAAAGGCAATGTCACTTTTCATGTTAATGGTAATGAGCATACAATACACTTTCCGGAGAAACAACCTCAAGTTCATAGTATCAATTCTATTGGAAAAATTTCAACTATTACTATCGGAGGTTTTGAAGTTCCTCTTCCTTCTGCCAAAAAGAAATATGATACTCTTATTGTTGGGGACATACATATCCCCGTTGAGGTAACCTAGTGTTATTCGAAAGTTCTCCGGTTTCATGTCATTCAGAAGAAGTTTGTTAATAAGACTTGGTCAACCCTGTTAATGGATTCCTTTTGATGGGCATGAGATGGATGAATTTAGAAAGCACAACTCTCTGTACCCATCTTTTACTTTCTGTTATTTAGAATAAATAAAGCAAAAATAGTATTTTCTATCTATTTTCTGAATTAGCCAGGAAATAAAAGATGACCTGAAAATAAATTTTCTCCAAATGCCCTAAAAATTTAGTATGATTATTTATAGAATATTTGAGAATTTCTGGCACATAGAACACACAAGGGGATGCACCAGTGGACCACAAGGGTGGAGGGCGCGCCCTACCCCCGAGGCGCGCCCCCTTTCTTTTGGTTCCCACGTGGGTCCCCTCCACTTATTCCAGCACCCATCCACTTCTTCTTCCTCCAGAAAAATCATCCAGTAGCTCACACTACAAAAAAATACACTTCCGTGATGATACGTTCTTGTCACAGTAGGTCATTGATACGTCTCCATCGTATCTATAATTTTTTATTGCTCCATGCTATATTATCTACTGTTTTGGACCATATTGGGCTTTATTTTCCACTTTTATATTACTTTTGGGACTAACCTATTAACCGGAGGCCCAGCCCAGAATTGCTGTTTTTTGCCTATTTCAGTGTTTCGAAGAAACAGAATATCAAACGGAGTCCAAACGGAATGAAACCTTCGGGAACGTGATTTTCTCCACAAATAAGATCCAGGAGACTTGGACCCTCCGTCAAGAAAGGAGGGAGGCGGTCACGAGGGTGGATGGCGCGCGCCCCTACCTCGTGGGCCCCCTTTGCTCCACCGACGTACTCCTTCCTCCTATATATACCTATGTACCCCCAAACGATCAAATACGGAGCCAAAAACCTAATTCCACCGCCGCAACCTTCTGTACCCATGAGATCCCATCTTGGGGCCTGTTCCGGATCTCCGCCGGAGAGGGCATCCACCACGGAGGGCTTCTACATCATTGTAGCCCCTCCGATGAAGTGTGAGTATTTTACCTCAGACATTCAGGTCCATACTTAGTAGCTAGATGGCTTCTTCTCTCTTTTTGGATCTCAATACAATGTTCTCCCCCTCTCTCGTGGAGATCTATTCGATGTAATCTTCTTTTTGCGGTGTGTTTGTTGAGACCGATGAATTGTGGGTTTATGATCAAGTCTATCTATGAACAATATTTGAATCTTCTCTGAATTCTTTTATGTATGATTAGTTATCTTTGCAGGTCTCTTCGAATTATCATTTTGGTTTGGCCTACTAGATTGGTTCTTCTTGTAATGGTAGAAGTGCTTAGCTTTGGGTTCAATCTTGCGGTGTCCTTTTCCAGTGACAGTCGGGGCAACAAAGCACGTATTGTATTGTTGCCATCGAGGATAACAAGATGGGGTTTTTATCATATTGCATGAAACTATCCCTCTACATCATGTCATCTTGCTTAAGGCGTTACTCTGTTTTTAACTTAATACTCTAGATGCATGCTGGATAGCGGTCGATGAGTGGAGTAATAGTAGTAGATGCAGGCAGGAGTCGGTCTACTTGTCTCGGACGTGATGCCTATATACATGATCATGCCTAGATATTCCCATAACTATGCTCAATTCGATCAATTGCTCAGCATTAATTTCTTCACCCACCGTAGAATACTTATGCTCTTGAGAGAAGCCACTAGTGAAATCTATGGCCCCCGGGTCTATTCTCATCATATCAATCTCAAATCACTTTATTATTGCTTTACTTTTTTACTTTACCTTTTATTTTACTTTGCATCTTTATACCAAAAATACCAAACATATTATCTATCATCTCTATCAGATCTCACTCTCGTAAGTGGCCATGAAGGGATTGACAGCCCCTAATCGCATTGGTTGTGTTGAGCTATTTGTTTTGTGTAGGTACGAGGGACTCGCGCGTAGCCTCCTACTGTATCGATACCTTGGTTCTCAACAACTGAGGGAAATACTTACTCTACTCTGCTGCATCACCCTTTCCTCTTCAGGGAAATCCAACGCAGTGCTCAAGACGTAGCAGGAAGATTTCTGCCGCCATTGCCGGGGAGTCTACGCAAAAGTCAACATACCAAGTACCCATCACAATTCCTTATCTCTCGCATTACATTATTTGACATTTGCCTCTCTTTTTCCTCTCCCCAACTTCACCCTTGCCGTTTTATTCACCCTCTCTTTTCCGTTTGCCTTTTTCTCGCTTGCCTTTTGTTTGCTCTTGTGTTGGTTTGCTTGCTTGTCACGATGGCTCAAGATAATACAAAATTTTGTGACTTTAGCAATACCAACAATAATGATTTACTTAGCACTCAGATTGCTCCTCTTACCAATACTGAATCTTGTGAAATCAATACTTCTTTGTTGAATGTTGTTATGGAAGATCAATTCGCCGACCTTCCTAGTGAAAATGTCGCTACTCATCTAAATAGCTTCGTTGATTTATGTGATATGCAAAAGAAGAAAGATGTCGATAATGATATTGTTAAATTGAAGCTATTTCCTTTTTCGCTTAGAGATCGTGCTAAAGCTTGGTTTTTGTCTTTGCCTAAAAATAGTATTGATTCTTGGAACAAGTGCAAAGATGCTTTTATCTCTTAGTATTTTCCTCCCGCTAAGATCATCTCTCTTAGAAACGACATTATGAATTTTAAGCAACTTGATCATGAACATGTTGCACAAGCTTGGGAGAGAATGAAATTAATGATACGTAATTGCCCTACTCATGGTTTGAATTTGTGGATGATTATACAAAATTTTTATGCCGGATTGAATTTTGCTTCTAGAAATCTTTTAGATTCGGCCGCGGGAGGCACTTTTATGGAAATCACTTTAGGAGATGCTACTAAACTCCTAGATAATATTATGGTTAATTATTCTCAATGGCACACTGAAAGATCTACTAATAAAAAAGTGCATGTGATAGAAGAAATCAATGTTTTGAGTGGAAAGATGGATGAACTTATGAAATTATTTTCTACTAAGAGTGTTGATCCTAATGATATGCCTTTGTCTACTTTGATTGAGAATAATAATGAATCTATGGATGTTAATTTTGTTGGTAGGAATAATTTTGGTAACAACGCGTATAGAGGGAATTTTAATCCTAGGCATTATCCTGGTAATCCTTCTAATAATTATGGAAATTGCTAAAACAAATCTTATGGAAATTTTAATAAGATTCCCTCTGAATTTGAGAATAGTGTTAAAGAGTTTATGAATTCACAAAAGAATTTTAATGCTTTGCTTGAAGAAAAATTGCTTAAAGTTGATGATTTGGCTAGGAACGTTGATAGAATTTCTCTTGAGGTTGATTCTTTAAAGCTTAGATCTATTCCTCCTAAGCATGATATCAATGAGTCTCTAAAAGCTCTAAGAATTTCCATTGATGAGTGCAAGTAAAGAACCGCTAGGATGCGTGCTACGAAAGATGCCTTTATTAAAGCGTGTTCTTCCAATTCTTATGAAAAGCAAGATGAAGATATAAAAGTTATTGATGTATCCCCTATTAAATCTTTGTTTTGCAATATGAATCTTGATGAAACTGAATATGATCTTCCTTTACCTAGAAGGCGTTCCAAAAATTCGGAGTTTTTAGATCTTGATGATGAAATTGACAAAAGTGGGATTGAAAAGAATAAAACCCTAGATGTTGCTAAACCCACTATTTTGGACTTCAGGGAATTTAATTATGAAAGTTTCTCTTTAATTGATTGTATTTCCTTGTTGCAATCCGTGCTAAATTCTCCTCATGCTTATAGTCAAAATAAAGCCTTTACCGAACATATCGTTGATGCCTTGATGCAATCTTATGAAGAAAAACTTGAGTTGAAAGTTTATATCCCTAGAAAACTTTATGATGACCTACTATTAAAATTAAAATTAAATATCATGAGTCTTATGCTTTATGTGATTTGGGTGCTAGTGTCTCCACTATTCCCAAAACTTTGTGTGATTCTCTAGATTTCCATGATTTTGATGATTGCTCTCTAAACTTGCACCTTGCGGATTCCACTATTAAGAAACCTATGGGAAGAATTAATGATGTTCTTATTGTTTCAAATAGGAATTATGTGCCCGTAGATTTTATCGTTCTTGATATAGATTGCAATCATTCTTGCCCTATTATTCTTGGTAGACCTTTCCTTAGAACGGTTGGTGCAATTATTGATATGAAGGAAGGGAATATTAGATTCCAATTTCCATTAAAAAGGGCATGGAACACTTCCCTAGGAAGAAAATAAAATTACCATATGAATTATCATGAGAGCCACTTATGGGTTGCCTACCAAAGATGGCAATACCTAGATCTATCCTTGCTTTTATGCCTAGCTAGGGGCGTTAAACGATAGCGCTTGTTGGGAGGCAACCCAATTTTATTTTTAGTTTTTTTAGTTTTTGCTTCTGTTTAGGAATAAATAATCCATCTACCTTCTGTTTAGATGTGGTTTTATGTTTTAATTAGTGTTTGTGCCAAGTTAAACCTATAGGATCTTCTTGGATGATAGTTATTTGATCTTGCTGTAATTTCCAGAAACTTTCTGTTCATGAAAA
This sequence comes from Aegilops umbellulata, assembly GCA_032464435.1. NCBI lineage: Eukaryota > Viridiplantae > Streptophyta > Magnoliopsida > Poales > Poaceae > Aegilops > Aegilops umbellulata. Next base: position 195,552,339 of record CP136055.1, read on the forward strand.
CAATTGTTAAAAATCACGAGAACAATAAACAAATTGTCTATGTCGTCCTATTTTGGTAGATTTTTTGGAGTTCCATATGTTTGCTTTAGTTACAGATTACTACAGACTGTTCTGTTTTTGACAGATTCTGTTTTTCGTGTGTTGTTTGCTTATTTTGATGAATATATGGCTAGTAAAATAGCTTATAATCCATAAAGAAGTTGGAATACAGTAGGTTTAACACCAATATAAATAAATGATGAGTTCATTATAGTACCTTGAAGTGGTCTTTTGTTTTCTTTCGCTAACGGAGCTCACAAGATTTCTGTTGAGTTTTGTGTTGTGAAGTTTTCAAGTTTGGGTGAAACCTTTTGATGGATTATGGAACAAGGAGTGGCAAGAGCCTAATCTTGTGGATGCCCATGGCACCCCCAAGATAATCCAAGGACACCAAAAAGTCAAAGCTTGGGGATGCGCCGGAAGGCATCCCCTCTTTCGTCTACTTCCATCGGTAATTTTACTTGGAGCTATATTTTTATTCACCACATGATATGTGTTTTGCTTGGAGCGTCTTGTATGATTTGAGTCTTTGATTTTTAGTTTACCACAATCATACTTGCTGTACACACCTTTTCAGAGAGCCACATGAATTGGAATTTGATAGAATACTCTATGTGCTTCACTTATATCTTTTGAGCTTTATAGTTTTGCTCTAGTGCTTCACTTATATCTTTTAGAGCACGATGGTGGATTTGTTTTATAGAAACTATTGATCTCTCATGCTTCACTTAGATTATTTTGAGAGTCTTAAATAGCATGTAATTTGCTTAATAATAATATGCTTGGTAGCCAAGATTTGTAAAACTTTCTTTTGAGTGCGTTGAATACTAAGAAAAGTTTGATGCTTAATAATTGTGTTGAGATATGAAGATGGTGATCTTAGAGTCATGCTAGTTGAGTAGTTGTGTATTTGATAAATACTTGTGTTAGAGTTTGTGATTCCCGTAGCATGCACGTATGGTGAACCATTATGTGTTGAAGTCGGAGCATGCTTTATTTATTGATTGTCTTCCTTATGAGTGGCGGCCGGGGACGAGCGATGGTCTTTTCCTACAAATATATCCCCCTAGGAGCATGCGCGTAATACTTTTCTTTGATAACTTTTATATTTTTGCAATAAGTATATGAGTTCTTTATGACTAATGTTGAGTCCATGGATTATACACACTTTTCTTCCTTCCACCATTGCTAGCCTCTCTAATACCGCGCACTTTTCGCCAGTATCATACACCTACCATATACCTTCCTCAAAACAGCCACCATACCTACCTATCATGGCATTTCCATAGCCATTCCGAGATATATTGTCATGCAACTTTCCACCGTTTCGTTTATTATGACACGCTCCATCATTGTCATACTGCTAGCATGATCATGTAGTTGACATCGTATTTGTGGCAAAGCCACTATTCATAATTCTTTCATACATGTCACTCTTGATTCATTGCATATCCCGGTACACCGCCGGAGGCATTCATATAGAGTCATATTTTGTTCTAAGTATCGAGTTGCAATTGTTGAGTTGTAAGAAAAATAAAAGTGTGATGATCATCATTTTTAGAGCATTGTCCCAAGTGAGGAAAGGATGATGGAGACTATGATTCCCCCACAAGTCGGGATGAGACTCTGGATGAAAGAAAAGAGGCCATAAAAAAGGCCCAAAAAATGAGAGAAATAGAGAGAAGGGACAATGTTACTATCCTTTTACCACACTTCTGCTTCAAAGTAGCACCATGATCTTCATGATAGAGAGTCTCTCATTTTGTCACTTTCATATACTAGCAGGAATTTTTCATTATAGAACTTGGCTTGTATATTCCAATGATGGGCTTCCTCAAAATGCCTTAGGTCTTCATGAGCAAGCGAGTTGGATGCACACCCACTTAGTTTCTTTTGTTGAGCTTTCATATACTTGTAGCTCTAGTGCATCCGTTGCATGGCAATCCCTACTCACTCACATTGATATCTATTGATGGGCATCTCCATAGCCCGTTGATACGCGTAGTTGATGTGAGACTATCTTCCCCTCTTTTTGTCTTCTCCACAACCACCATTCTATTCCACATATAGTGATATATCCATGGCTCACGCTCATATATTGCGTGAAGATCAAAAAAGTTTTGAAAATGTCAAAAGTATGAAACAATTGCTTGGCTTGTCATCGGGGTTGTGCATGATTTAAATACTTTGTGTGGAGAAGATAGAGCATAGCCAGACTATATGATTTTGTAGGGATAACTTTCTTTGGCCCTGTTATTTTGAGAAGACATAATTGCTTTGTTAGTATGCTTGAAGTATTATAATTTTTTATGTCAATATGAACTTTTGTCTTGAATCTTTCGGATCTGAATATTCATACCACAATTAAGAAGAATTACATTGAAATTATGCCAAGTAGCACTTCGCATCAAAAATTCTTTTTTATCATTTACCTACTCGAGGACGAGCAGGAATTAAGCTTGGGGATGCCTGATACGTCTCCAACGTATCTATAATTTTTGATTGCTCCATGCTATATTATCTACTGTTTTGGACCATATTGGGCTTTATTTTCCACTTCTATATTACTTTTGGGACTAACCTATTAACCGGAGGCCCAACCCAGAATTGATGTTTTTTCTGCCTATTTCAGTGTTTCGGAGAAAAGGAATATCAAACGGAGTCCAAACAGAATGAAACCTTCGGGAACGAGATTTTCTCAACAAATAAGATCCAGGAGACTTGGACCCTCCGTCAAGAAAGGAGGGAGACGGTCACGAGGGTGGAGGGCGCCCCCCTAGGGCGTGCCCCTGCCTCGCGGGCCCCCCTTTGCTCCACCGACGTACTCCTTCCTCCTATATATACCTACGTACCCCCAAACGATCAGATACGGATCCAAAAACCTAATTCCACCGCCGCAACCTTCTGTACCCATGAGATCCCATCTTGGGGCCTGTTCCGGAGCTCTGCCGGAGAGGGCATCCACCACGGAGGGCTTCTACATCATCATAGCCCCTCCGATGAAGTGTGAGTAGTTTACCTTAGACCTTCGGGTCCATAGTTAGTAGCTAGATGGCTTCTTCTCTCTTTTTGGATCTCAATACAATGTTCTCCCCCTCTCTCATGGATATCTATTCGATGTAATCTTCTTTTTGCGGTGTGTTTGTTCAGACCAATGAATTGTGGGTTTATGATCAAGTCTATCTATGAACAATATTTGAATCTTCTATGAATTCTTTTATGTATGATTGGTTATCTTTGCAAGTCTCTTTGAATTATCAGTTTGGTTTGGCCTACTACATTGGTTCTTCTTGCAATGGGAGAAGTGCTTAGCTTTGGGTTCAATCTTGCGGTGTCCTTTCCCAGTGATAGTAGGGGCAGCAAGGCATGTATTGTATTGTTGCCATCGAGGATAACAAGATGGGGTTTTAATAATATTGCATGAAACTATCCCTCTACATCATGTCATCTTGCTTAAGGCGTTACTCTGTTTTTAACTTAATACTCTAGATGCATGCTGGATAGCGGTCGATGAGTGGAGTAATAGTAGTAGATGCAGGCAGGAGTCGGTCTACTTGTCTTGGACGTGATGCCTATATACATCAACATGCCTAGATATTCTCATAACTATGCTCAGTTCTGTCAATTGCTCAACAGTAATTTGTTCACCCACCGTAGAATACTTATGCTCTTGAGAGAAGCCACTAGTGAAATCTATGGCCCCCGGGTCTATTTTCATCATATCAATCTGCAATCACTTTATTATTGCTTTGCTTTTTCACATTACCTTTTATTTTACTTTGCATCTTTATACCAAAAATACCAAAAATATTATCTATCATCTCTATCAGATCTCACTCTCGTAAGTGGCCGTGAAGGGATTGACAACCCCTAATCGCGTTGGTTGCGTTGAGCTATTTCTTTTGTGTAGGTACGAGGGACTCACGCGTAGCCTCCTACTGGATTGATACCTTGGTTCTCAAAAACTGAGGGAAATACTTACTCTACTCTGCTGCATCACCCTTTCCTCTTCAAGGAAATCCAACGCAGTGCTCAAGAGGTAGCAGTCATGTTTTCTGTCATGCATATACATCCATGAAGATTTTATGATAGAATCAAGATAGTCATACCTGTGCTGTCATAGAAGTGTTCCATGACATTGCCAAAATTATCATCACGAAAGTGTCCACTTCCATGATGATAAACCGCGCGTCATAGAAGTGCTTTCGTCAAGGGTAACCGACACATGGCATCCCCCATAACGGGTCGCCGTTAAGCTATCAGGTTCCGGTTTGGATCCGATAACCTGTTAACAGCCAGGACCAATGGGGATTTTCCACGTGTAAAATTCTGAATGGCGAGAGGAACCATGTGTCGGCTCACTGTTGGGACAGATGTCATCCACTCATCGGACGGAAGGCGCCTATGATACGTCGACACGTAGCATGGCCCAACAGAGGCTCATTTCGGTGAAAAGGTCGGCCCATTTGACTTGGTCAAAAGGTAGCGGGCCGGCCCACGGAAAGCCTATTAATGGCCTACTCGCATATAGCCCATTTACAGCATGCTAAGTCACGGCCCGTTACGGCTTATCCGAAATAGGCCCAGTGGCATCATCTGGGCCGTCCAATATGATTCCAGCCAGTTATAACTTCCGGCCCATGTATGTCCCATGACGTCTTTTGGCCCATATGAGGCCCTTTGTAACTCTTGGCCCATTAATGGCCCATGGTGAAACTGGCCCGTAATGAACAGTGTATCACTTTCTACCCATTAACGGCCCATTAGTACGTAGGTCGTTTCCAGCCTGTGTTAACTTTCGGCCTCCTAAGGGCCCATTTATTCTTGGGCTCATTTCCACAATTCGATTACTTACGGTCCGTTACTAGCCTTTTTTCCACTTGTGGGCCAAATTTAGCCCGTGGTTACAGTCGGCCTGTTTGTGGCCCGTTAACCCGTTGGGCTGTTTTCATAGCATCATCAAATACGGCCTATTAACGACCCGTTATGGTCGGGCCCAAAAACAGATGATTCCCCTCTAGCCCGTTTATGGCCCATTTTGCGGTCCGTTATTGGTCCACGAATAGTACGGCCCGTGTTTGGCGAAATGTTTATACGGCCCGTAGAAGGCCGATAGATGATACGGCTCATAGAAGGCCCATGGATCCTACGGCCCATAGAAGTCCCATGGATCCTACGGCCCATAGAAGGCCCATGGATCGTACAGCCCGTGGAGGGCGATGGTCAGTACAGCAGGTAGCAGGACCATGGTCACAACAGTCCATGTGTTGCCATGGTTATTGTGGCCTAGTTGTAAATATAGGTTATTGTGGCCACTAGAAATACGCGGAAAAAGAACTACAATAACTACAAGAAAACAACTAAACAAGACAACAAGGAAATAAATAAGCAAGCAACTAACGCTAGGCTATTACGACTATTACACATATTACATCCACTGGGCATCAAAGTTCGCCACCACTGCAAATATAGGGAACAAAGCAGCATATTACATACAGTGGCCATCTAAATTGGCCACCAGTGCAAATAAATGCGGCAACAAAACAAGTCCATAACTGAAACAACTTCAGAAGAGCTCAAGGAACGTTATCCTAGGTATCCACGATGCTGGCAATAAGCTTAGCAATCTTATTAGCTTTGTCCTGTTTGGAGCTAAAATCCTCCAACGCTTGTTGTTGCACCAAAAAATATGCATCTGATTGCTCCAGGGACTTTTGCAGTCCTTCCGCTTCTTGTCGTAGCACAGCTGATCAATGTCTTTCAACTTGTAGTTGAGACTCAAGAAACTGAACTGATTTAGACAGTGAGTTTGAATAGCTTGTGCAAGCAGTAGTGGCCAGTAACTCGAACACTAAACCATGACAGGACTTTGGGGTTGTCTCACTGTCTTCAAGATAGTTTTCCTTAGCTGTTTTATCAACTTTGTTAGAGACCAACAAGGATGTCTCACTATCCTGAACCTTATCTACATTACTTCCTTTACCATTTCTTAATAAGGCACTCTTCCTCAATATTTTGTCAGCATTCTAAAAGAAGAAACAAGCAGACACATAACAAGTTTAGCATGTACTAGTATATGAAACTCATTTCGGTGAACCAGTTCATTAGTAAGGTGGACAGGATTAAACTACCAAGTCTTCTATTACCAAGTAGTACATAATAAAAGCATCAAACAAACATATATCTATGTCCTATGGTCACTGCATTGTCTTTCCAAATCAAAATAGAGACACGGTTCTAATCATACCAGTTCAAGACAAATCAGCACTAAAAGAATACAAAGCGTGGGAAACTACATGGGACAACAAGATTACAGATGGGTACCATGGGTCTACATATACAACAACGCTATTGTCTCTGTTGTGATGCTAGTAATGTGCATGATATGAGAAGTCAACTGTATACACAATTGAAATTGAAATCAAGAGAGCTATTTATGAGAGCAAACCTGTTAGAGAAACATGCGTAAACATACCTATTGTGCCATTGGTGTTTCGATTGGATCTTTCAATTTAAAAATAAGTTTGTATGAGTAAATACAGTGATACAAGAGCAAAGCAGTATGCATGATAGCAATGGAATCTTAAATGAGAACAGTTGTTCTTCAGGTGCAAGCACTTGTTCTACATGAACAGAGTACAATAAGACGCAAAATATAGTACTTAAAAATAGAAAATGAGCTCATAGACCTTACCACATTCTTGGTTTGGAACCGGTACAGAACAAGGCATTCCGAGTCATCGTCCAGTAAATGTGTCTTAGGAGAACGTAAGGGAATTTGATGAGTTTCTTTGCCAGTGAAGTACGTTTTCTTCAAGTAATTCTGATACTGCCAGCAAGCATTCTTGAAAATAGCAGAGGTATTAGCACAGGTTACCTCATCCTGAGTTTCCAAATAGGTCCTTCTCTATAGAGAAAATTGGGAAAATTTGCTGTATATAACCATCATGGAGGTCGAATGTATGGGACAAAGAAAAGTAATTGCCATGAATAACATTACTTACACATAACTCCTGGACAAACACATTCAACTGGCATTTTCCTTCATCTTCAGTATAATATTTCCATGATGGGAAGATACACACATAGGATTTAACAACATCAAATGCGATAGATGCTAAACTACGACTGGTTGGTTGTGCTTCCTCCACAGGAATAGGTGTACTAACTGGTGGAGTTGGGGTTCGCCGTGGTAGCACTGGCGCTTTGGGCACTGGAGCTGCCTTACTAACTGCTCTTGTTTGGGATCTCTATGTTGGAGATGGTGCTGTGTCAATAGGAACTAGGTTACTATCTGCTAGGGTTGGGGTTAGATTGGGTGAAGCTGGTTCTCTGTCCATCACAGCAGTGGTACAATTTGTGAGAGTCTGGGGTATGTGTGGTAGGGCTGCTTCCCATACATGTACAACTGGGGTGCTATCTCCACCAGGAGGGAGCACTGTTTTATTTGAAGACCGTGTTTTTACTCCGCTATATACTTCCATCACCTGCTCCAATTCAAATGGCTAATAAATAGGAAACATAGTTGAATGTACAGACATTGTATGAGAGACATATGTAATAGATTGTGTAGAAAAAAGGGCATGAAATATTTGACATGTATATTGTTTAACTAAAAAGGATAGCATGAAATGATTTCACATATATGATGTCTATCTAAACTGGATAGCATAGCATGGCATAATTCAAAGATATGATGACTAACTAAACAGGATGGCATGAGATAATTATATGATGTCTTTAGTAAACATGTTCGTATGACATAATTCACATACATGTTATCTAAGTAATCAGGATCACATGATTTAATTCACATGTGTGATTTATATGCTAAGCAGAGGGCATTCGTATATATGATGTCTGAACTAAGAACATGGTGTTGAATATTGTGTATATGATGTCTAAACTATGCAATGCAAGACACCATATGCATGATATGAGCAGTATAACCATGCTGAGTTAGAGCATACACCTCGGTGAGGGAATAGGACTGGTCATGTATTCCTGAATCCATCTCTGAGGAGCTATCATGACCCAGCAAGAGATCTGCTTCGACAGGTAGCACTATCTGCTCTAAAGACCTTGTTTTCACTCCAGATTTTTCCATTGCTTGCTCAAATGGCCGATTCACAGGAAGAGTAGTTTAATGTACAAACATTGTCGACAAATGGAAATGTAATGAAGAAAAGGATGGGCAAGATATCATTCAAATATATGATGCCTGGTTAAACAGGATGGCATTGCATATTTCACATATATTATGGCTAGCTAAAAGAGATGAGACTCAATAATTCCCATATATGATATAGGAACTAAACATGTGGCATTACAGAACTTGTCTAAACTAAGTAGATGACATATATGATGTCGATAGTAGGCACTACAAGGCAACATATGCATGATATGACCAACACATTAGAGCAAACACCTTGGGTGGTAAATAGGAGTGGTCACCTGCGTCTGAATATGCCTCAGAACAGATATCTTCCTCTGGATTACAATCTGGAGAGGGGGGAGGGTTTGCCATTGAACCCACCTTGGAGTGATGGCTACATGACATTGTATTACTGTGCAAAACTCTTCTCTTTTTCTCTACATGTTCAGCATGACTGTGTACAATATCTAACATGCGTACGAAAATATATAGTGAGATTATGCAAGGAGAGCATGCAGAAATCTAGAGTGATGGTAACAACCAGTGGATGGATCCAAAAATAATGATAGCAGGATAGTGATAGCTTTAATTTAATAAAAAGACAGATGATGATTTCTTTACTATTTGTTTCCCACCCAAGATGAACAACATAGGCATAACATAGGTGAACCAGATAATAGACAGAGATACTATTCATAGTTGCCTCTATATGTGCTTCACAAGTAATTTTAGAACTCAGGTTTGAACATTAATTTGGACCTAACTTGGAGTCTAAGAGGTGAACAGGACGATAAAGTAGCAGGTAATATTAAACAATGCATAACATAAGCAGAAACAAAAGAGTGTGACCTCTCTTGTGGACCCGTGTACTCTCAGGTTCATCTGCTGAGTCGATGATGGTGATGCAGTTGCGGTGGGTGCCGGCGACAGGGAAGGAGATCTGAGGCGGCTAAAGATGGTCAGGAGTCATGATGTCTGGTTTGGTGGATGATGCTTCTGTCGATGGAGAAGCTCAAGTGAGGTGGACGACGTCGCCGTTGGAGCAGGACAAACCACACAAAGTTTTCTTAGACACCTACCTATAACTGAAGTAATTCTGTAAGGGCTCCTTTGGCTTACAGGATTCTAAAAATGCAGGGATAGGAAAAACACCGGAATATGGTAGGAATGCACGTGCGAAACAGAGCATTTGTAAACACATGATTTCTGTCAACTTGGGTGTTTGGTTCACAGGAATTGGAAGAGAAGAGGAATGTAAAGAAACATGGCCAAATTAAAGTGATACCAGATGAAAGCGTGTACAGTTAGAATGCTATTCTGCCACTAATGCACTTGGTCTTGTTTTCATACATAGGATTTTGAAAAGTAGGTCCAGGTGGATGTTTTGCTCCATTCCTTTCAACAAAATGCATGAATAATTGAATAGTAGAGTGCCATATGAAAATTTCCTATTGCTATTTTTTTCCTTTTAACCAAAATAGCCCTAATGGATTGACAAGAATGTAGAGTAATAAGTGATGTGACAAGTGTACAACCTCTTTGCCGTAGCCATGTCGACCTCAACATCATTGGGTTGGTCGCTGAAGAAGTTAAGGCAGAGGTGGCTGTCGGAGGTGTGGAGGAAGATCAGAGGAATCTGTAGACAACGTCCAGGGCACTGCTCTGTTGTGATGGATGGTTCCGTCGTTGGAGCAGCTCCGGCGAGCCGTAAGACGTCGAGGCTGAAGCAGTACAAGACAAACATCATTAATCTCAAGTGGGATTCTAATAGCATCTCCAATAGATGATGTAATATACATTACCAGAAAGTGATAGATGTAAAATGTACATCACCAAAAACACCTGACTACAACAGATGAGGTAAAAACTGTTGACTCCGAACTTAACTATCGAACCTGAAATTTACTATGGAATCTGAATGTTACTGTCGAAACTGAACGCAATGGTAGCAGAGAGGCACTTCACATGTAGTTTAGGGAGGGCCTGCAGTTCATTTTTTAACCTCCACACCCCTAAGCCGCCAGCCACCTCCAGCGGAACCGGCGGCCCCCGCCGCCCCGAAACCACTCCCCACCGCCGGTCCGCCGCCACCCCGGCCAGCCCTCTAGGGCCGACGCGCCGAGCTTTTTCTCCAGCGATACCCATGCCACCGCCCCACCACCGTGCCCCCCACCGCCGGTGACCACCGCCCCCACCCTGAACCCAAAGATAGATAGTGGGGTACCTCTCCGACGATCCCCCACTAGTGCGTGTCGGTCCTAAACAAATGGTTTTTACCCCTTTCCGCGACGGCATTTGGAACCGTCGCCAAGTGAGTGTGGGCGATAGGGGGGTCCTTCTCACACGACCCTGAAACCGTCGGGGATAGGGAGCCTGGATGCATACAGTTGTCCGTATATAACCGTTTCTGATATCTTGAATACCGCAAACGCTTCATCCTTGCTACTCGTTTGTGCTCGCATTGCCATCGCAGACGGAGTTTTGTGGTTCTGCCTAAAACCAGGAAGATTCCACGCAGATTCTAGGCACGGGAGTTTTACGATGCCTGGCACATCACAAATAATTCATGATTATAAACCGTGTACGATGGGTAGACAATCACACTGATACAACGTATCTATAATTTTTGATTGCTCCATGCTATATTATCTACTGTTTTGGACATTATTAGGCTTTATTATTCACTTTTATATTATTTTTGGGACTAACCTATTAACCGGAGGGCCAACCCAGAATTGCTATTTTTTTGCCTAATTCAGAGTTTCGCAAAAAAGGAATATCAAATGGAGTCCAAACGGAATGAAACCTTCGGGAACGTGATTTTTAGGAAGATTATGATCCAGGAGACTTGGACCCTACGTCAAGAAACAAAGGAGCAGGCCACGAGGTAGGGGCGCACCCACCCCCCAGGGCGCGCCCTCCACCCTCGTGGGCCCCCTGTTGCTCCACCAACATACTCCTTCCTCCTATATATACCTACGTACCCCCAAACGATCAGATACTGAGCCAAAAACTTAATTCCACCGCCGCAACAATCTGTACTCACGAGATCCCATCTTGGGGCCTATTCCGGAGCTCTGTCGGAGGGGGCATCCATCATGGAGGGCTTGTACATCATCACCATAGCCTCTCCGATGAAGTGTGAGTAGTTTACCTCAGACCTTCGGGTCCATAGTTATTAGCTAGATGGCTTCTTCTCTCTTTTTGGATCTCAATACAATGTTCTCCCCCTCTCTTGTGGAGATCTATTTGATGTAATCTTCTTTTTGAGGTGTGTTTGTTGAGACCGATGAATTGTGGGTTTATGATCAAGATTATCTATGAACAATATTTGAATCTTCTCTGAATTCTTTTATGCATGATTGGTTATCTTTGCAAGTCTCTCCGAATTATCAGTTTGGTTTGGCCTACTAGATTGATCTTTCTTGCAATGGGAGAAGTGCTTAGCTTTGGGTTCAATCTTGCGGTGTCCTTTCCCAGTGACAGTAGGGGCAACAAGGCACGTATTGTATTGTTGCCATTGAGGATAAAAAGATGGGTTTTTTTATCATATTGCATGAATTTATCCCTCTACATCATGTCATCTAGCTTAAGACGTTACTCTGTTTTTATGAACTTAATACTCTAGATGCATGCGGGATAGCGGTCGATGAGTGGAGTAATAGTAGTAGATGCAGGCAGCAGTCAGTCTACTTGTGTCGGACGTGATGCCTATATACATGATCATACCTAGATATTCTCATAACTATGCTCAATTCTGTCAATTGCTCAACAGTAATTCGTTCACCCACCGTAAAATACTTATGCTCTTGAGAGAAGCCACTAGTGAAACCTATGCCCCCCGGGTGTATCTTCATCATATTAATCTTCCAATACTTATTTATTTCCTTTGTTTTTTACTTTGCTTTTATTTTACTTTGCATCTTTATCACAAAAATACCAAAAATATTGTCCTATCATATCTATCAGATATCACTCTCGTAAGTAACCGTGAAGGGATTGACAACCCCTTATCGCGTTGGTTGCTAGGATTTATTTGTTTTGTGTAGGTGCGAGGGACTCGCGCGTAGCCTCCTACTGGATTGGTACCTTGGTTCCCAAAAACTAAGGGAAATACTTACGCTACTTTGTTGCATCACCCTTTCCTCTTCAAGGGAAAACCAACGCAGTGCTCAAGAGGTAGCAAGAAGAATTTCTTGCGCCGTTGCCGGGGAGGTCTACGCAAAAGTCAACATACCAAGTACCCATCACATACCCTTATCTCTTACATTACATTATTTGCCATTGGCCTCTCGTTTTCCTCTCCCCCACTTCACCCTTGCCGTTTTATTCGCCCTCTCTTTTCCTTTCGCTTATCTTCCGTTTGTTTGTCGTTATGGCTAGTCCTCTATCCTCTCCGTTGTCTCCCGAGAATGAAGTTCTAAATTTTAAACAAAGGGAGGGAGAAAATCTGAAAGATGCTTGGTTTAGAATTTGCAATGATCAAAATAGATCTGCCAGGAGGCAATCTACTTCCGTTCTTCTCCGTAATTTTTATGTAGGCTCTAATCCTTGGTATAGATATATTCTTGATACCATTACTGGAGTGAATTTCTTGGGTAGCCATACTTTTGACTCTTATAATGCCATGATAGATTTATTTGGCTCACCACGTCTTTTGGTTAATGGAACTATGTTAACTTTGGAGCATGTAATGCAAAGACCTGAAATTATTGGAAATAAAGTTGCTACCGTAGAGTTAATTGAAAATCTTGATAAAAAGATCCACAACCAAATTACCAATACGGATCTAAGGTAGGAGTGACTTTGAAAAATATTAAGGAGAAGGAACCCATAGTTAATGAAAGAATAAATCAAGATTCCACTAGAATCGATAAACTTGAGGGTATCATTACCAACTTGGGAACCGCTTTTTCTTCCGTAAAGAATACTCCAAGTCCTCCGACTAAAATTACCAAGCTTATGTATGTTCCTAAAAATAAGGGTGAATCCTCTAGTAAGGAAATAGCGGATCTCAAATCTATAAGTATTCACCCCAATCTTTTTGCTATCATTAAGGAACCATTTGCTACAAATGAATCTTTCGATCTTATTCCTAAAAGTTTGATGATTAATAGAAAGAAAGAAACTTAAAAGTTGGTAGATGTCTTATTGAAAAATTTCCTACCAAAGATCGCAATACCTAGATCTATCCTTGCTATTATGTCTAGCTAGGGGCGTTAAACGATAGCGCTTGTTGGGAGGCAACCCAATTTTATTTTTAGTTTTTTTTCTTTATTTTAGGAATAAATATTTGTTCTAGCCTCTGGTTAGATGTGTTTTATATTTTAATTAGTGTTTGTGCCAAGTTAAACCTATAGGATCTTCTTGGATGATAGTTATTTGATCTTGCAGAAATTTCCAGAAACTTTCTGTTCACGAAAACAATTGTTAAAAATCACCAGAACGTGATAAAATACTGATTCCAATTGCTGCTGATCAATAAACACATTATCTAGGTCTTCCTATTTTGGTAGATTGTTTGGAGTTCCAGAAGTTTGCTCTAGCTACAGATTACTACAGACTGTTCTGTTTTTGACAGATTCTATTTTCGTGTTGTCGGTGTACTAAAGTAGGGGTACCTTAGTACCCCGAACTTGTGCACGGGCAGTAGTAGCGTCCCGCGGCAAGGCTTGCCAGGGGAGCGACAAGAGTCTCCACGGCCCTTTTTGGGCCGGACGAAGGCCAAGTGATCGAGCTTAGAAGACCAAGCCCCGGCAAGAGGAGCTTGCCGGGCCAAGAAGGCGAGGTCCGACAAGAGGAGCTTGCCGGGCCAAAGCACCAAGGCCCCGGCAGGAGGAGCTCGCCGGGACGGCCAAACCAAGGCACCCCAAGAGAAGCCCGCCGCGGCGCGCCGCGCGCCCCCGGCAAGGCCTGACGAGCGGCAAGCTCTCAGGTGCGGCAAGACAACCACCACGGCAAGCCACCTGCCGCGGCAAACCACCACCACAGGCATGCGCTCCAGCTCACCTACCCACGCGTCACTCTGGACCTTCCCCAGAGGCACGTGGCGGGGCGCCGCGCAACCTGGGGCGCGCGGTGGCATGCGTCGTTGGCAGAGTCGCCCCCGTGGCAAGCGGAGGCACCCCTAACGGTCCACCTCGGCACTGTTCAGGCGATCCAGACGGGCATTTAATGCCTTTGTCCCCCGCCGTCAGAGTTAGGTGTGATAGCACTGTGCGGCCACTGTTCGCACAGTTCCTTGCCATTTTTACCCTCACCTGCGTCGCCACCTGTGGGAAACCCCTTAGCATATAAAAGGAGGCCCATGCGCACGTAGAGGGGGAGGCGAAGAAGGAGGACAACCAGTAGACCCTCGTCTACGTCCAGCTTCAACTTACTGTGGCTTCAACCAGACAAGCAGCAGTAGGGTTTTACGCATCCGTGCGGCCCGAAGCTGGGTAAAATTGTTGTGTGTGTGTCGCCTCGATCTGCTCTTTGTGCAACCTCCGCCCCCCGCCGAACCGACAAGGGGCTCCGTCCCCATAGGTGCTCGTGGAGGCCGATTCCCCCCGACACGTGTGTTGTTTGCTTATTTTGATGAATCTATGGCTAGTAAAATAGTTTATAAACCATAAAGAAGTTGGAATGCAGTAGGTTTAACACAAATATAAATAAATAATGAGTTCATTATAGTACCTTGAAGTGGTCTTCTGTTTTCTTTGGCTAATGGAGCTCACGAGATTTTCTATTGAGTTTTGTGTTGTGAAGTTTTCAAGTTTTGGGTGAAAGATTTTGATGGATTACGGAACAAGGAGTGGCAAGAGCCTAAGCTTGGGGATGCCCACGGCACCCCCAATATAATCTAGGGACACCATAAAGCCAAAGCTTGGGGATGCCCCGGAAGGCATCCCCTCTTTCGTCTACTTCCATCGGTAACTTTACGTGGAGCTATATTTTTATTCACCACATGATATGTGTTTTGCTTGGAGCGTCTTGTATTATTTGAGTCTTTATTTGTTAGTTTACTACAATCATCCTTGCTGTACACACCTTTTGAGAGATCCATACATGATTTGGAAATTATTAGAATACTCGATGTGCTTCACTTATATCTTTTGAGTTGTATAGTTTTGCTCTAGTGCTTCACTTATATTTTCTAGAGCACGGTGGTGGATTTGTTTTATAGAAACTATTGATCTATCATGCTTCACTTAACTTATTTTGAGAGTCTTAAATAGCATGATAATTTGCTTAAGTCCTAATATGCTTGGTATTCAAGATTTGTAGACTATTTTGCTGCATCACCCTTTCCTCTTCAAGGGAAAACCAACGCAGTGCTAAAGAGGTAGCACACACATATTTAGTTTGCCCGCACCGTATGTGATAATATGTGACATCACACACGCTTTGCAAACGACAACTGTGTGCATGCTTGCACACGTTTCCTCTCTGTGAACCATCTCGAATTATGGTGTATACCGCAAATGTTTGCGTTTTACCAACCGTGTGTGCCGCAATGACCCGCACAACATAATTTCACCATAATTTAATTGCTGCTGTTTAAAATCATACCTAATTGAAACTTGAAAGTAGGCTATAGCTTTATTCATATCCATCAGGTTCAAACAACCAATGCATTATTCGATTGACAGGTACATATGTTTAAGAATTACATAAGCACCAAATAAAGAATGATGTACCAGGGTTCTATACTTGTACTATTACAGATGGTAAAGAAAGAGGCGACAGTCATTCCAGTTGCTGAACAAGGTGAAGTGGAATGGCCCTATTGTGCTCTCCTGGATGGAGAAGGCATGCAGGACTCTAGTCCAACCCCTTGTGATGGCTGCCGACCAATCATGTAGTTTGAGAGGTAATCTTGAGTAAACTGCTTCAGGATCCACTGCAAAAGAAAAAAGATTCAGATATTGTCATCTAACACAACTCATTACGGGCAGTAAAAAGAAGGCTACATGGTTCTTACTTACCATCCTGCAGTTCACTATTGTATTGCATAAAGTGTAAACAAATAGTACGATTGACATCTTTTGACCCATTTTAATAACAATCTCTCTCGGTTTCCTCACTTGATGCTAGTTCATGAATATCTCATTGCCCCATACGCAGAAAGGGTCGAAGTGTGGATCTTTGGCAATGATATATGTACCTAAAAGCACCAAGTTAATATTATAAGCTAAACAACAATTGAAAAATAATGTAGTACAACACTCCATCCATCCCATTACATAACATTTTATTACATGTATATCTAGACATCATCAGAACATTAAGGTAACACTCTTCGTTGTTGCTATGTAGCCTGGGATTGCATAATTAGTCATTAAGTACAATGCATGTTGCTAAACAACAATTGAAAAACAAAAAGGCATGTTAACTGCAATATCCTTAACAACAACCAAATATCGTAATTCATAGTGGTGTTGTTGAAACTATTATTGATGAAATTGAACTGCATGGCAAATAGTTGCACATATAGAGCATCACATTGTGAAGAACTGAAATAAACAAGTCAAAAGGACATCTCTAGGCGATCCTTAAAAAGATAAGGGACTAAAACCCTTAGTGGATATATATATATATATATATATATATATATATATATATATATATATATATATATATATATATATATATATATATATACTCCAGCAATTTTTGGCCTTTTCTAGTCGATCCCCTAAACTTAAGGTTGTAAACTTCAATTTGATCAAGTTCAAAGCAGGTTCAACCGAAATTAGCATGCATTCAAACATAAACATAGATAGTTTTGCATAACCGAACATAAAAACATAAATTTACACTATGCTAAACTACTTTCGATCGAAGTAGAGGTCGAGCCAATCCTTCCTCGTCATGTACGCTGTGCCGCGAGCCGAGTCCGGGCCAGTACCGTCGTCGGGGTCATTGGGGAAGGCACTCCTCCACTCGGCGATGTTGATCTCCCTGTCCTCGGGGCCCACCTTGACGCCCTCCGTGCCACCGTCGCCGCTGCCTTCGACCTCTTCATCAGAGGAGAGCAGGATAACCTCGCCGCCCTCCGCGCCGCCGTCCTCGCCGCCTTCGACCTCGTCATCGGAGGAGAGCGCGATAACCTTGCCGCCCTCCGCGCCGGAAAAGATCGCCCGCTCCGCCTCCACGAGCTCCGGGTGCTGCCGGCGGAGCTCTTGCATGTAGGCCTCGTCCGCGGCCTCGGCCTCGAGGCGCTCCCATGCCTCGCGGTCCTCCCACGCCATAGCCGAGCTCACCACCCCTGGCTCCGGCAGAACGAGGTGGACCGGACGTGTGCCGAAGGGGAAATTGAGCCTAGCCGCCGCGCCGTGGTAGCGGACCTGCCAGTGGTTGTACTCCATGGCCGCGAGCTCGGCCGTGTGGAAGCTACCAAGCCACCGGCGGGTGTGGGTCTCTCGATCTGTAATCTCGGCGACCCACGTCCCCCAACGCCGCTGCCGGACCCCGAGGTAGGACTTCGTTGGCTGCTCGTTCGAGGGAGGACGGGTAAGTCCTCGAACCGGCGTAGGGGCACGGCGGCGTGCGGATCGGGGGACAGGGGACGGCAAATCGGGCCCGCAGAGGATGACGGGGACACCTCAGCGGCCACCTCGCTGGCGTCGGGCGAAAAGGCCTTGATAAACCACTTTCTGGCCATTGGCTCCTCGAGCTCCCCTGCACACGAGCAGCGGTTGAGGATGGAGGCGCCAGCAATGGCGGCGACCTACCAATGGTTTCGAGGATTTTGTGTGTCTATGTAGGCGGAGGTTTAGGGGTGTGTGTGGAGGGGGCAAGGTTGTGTTTGAGGAAATACTGCGGCAACTGAAAATTTTACTAGGCGGGAGTAACAAGGCAGGGCTACTGAAAATTTGGATCAAGGGCAAGCAGATATTTTTGAGATTGCGAGGGATGCAGAGGCGGGAGTAAATTGCCTGGGCTACTGAAAATTTGAATCAAGGGACTGAAGCAGTGCGGGAGTAACGGACATCGCACACGGTCCACACATACTAATTGTGTGCTATCAAACATTAAAACCTTCCAGGCGGTAAATATTTTCAAGACTGCGAGGGATGCAAAGGCAGGAGTTTTTGGGGAGTGAGCTAGTGTGCTTGACACGCCGGCTGTGTACTGTAACCGCCGCACCTTCTGCATAAGCAATAGGTGTACTATACACCGACGGTGCTCCCAGATATTTTGTAGTACATCTCACACGGTTGGTGATAATAAACTGTGTGGGATCTACTTGATTTGAATTACAAAATGGGGTCACAGCGGCAATGTCGGGACTCCAATTCTAAGTCACACCGATCTAGCATGTAACACCTCATATCACTTTGCGGCCTCACACACGGTATTCCCACGGGCGTCGCCTTACCATGGCTCGGGACCGTTTGCGCCTTTTGGCTCACTTATATGATAGTATCACTAGCATCCATATGACAGAGAACCCGGGCCGACATGACTAGTCATGAACCCAAAGCGGCACTAACCCATGGGGATAGGCATACATGAATCAACTTCGAGCATGTCGGTCAGCAGTGTGTGAATCCGAGCTATAGCACTGGACTAATAGGATTCCGGTAACCCGGGCTGTAGCAGGCTAGGCAGGACTCCGGATGTCACCGCATGACATTTCCCCGAAGGGACAGACACAAGAACGAAGTGAAACACATGCCGGCCAGTCAAGTGTCCTGAACAGTAGTGCTGGGCTAGCAGGACTCCGGTGAACCGGGCTGTAGCGGACTACTATGGCTCAAGGAGGCACTAGACTACATTTCCCCATAAGAGAGGCTGACAAGGATAAACAACTAGATTGTCGGATCCCACACATAGCAATACACGTTACACGTACGCATAACATGCAAGTATGTGCTGTACAACATGGCATCACAACATAACGCAAACTCATATAGATAAAGGCCCAGAAGAGCCACATAGCATTAAATGCTAACAGGGGTCACATGACCCATCATTCAGAGCATACAAGCAACAAGCGGAAGCATTACATGTCTGAGTACAGACAACTACAAAAGTAAAAGGTTGAGAAGCCTGACTATCTACAAGACCCTCCCAAGGGTACAAGATCGTAGCTGAGGTAACAAGCTACTTGTCGAAGTCCAAGCGGAACTACTAGTGAGACAGATGTCTCATCTGTAAAACATAAATAAAGCAAATGTGAGTACAAAGGTACTCAGCAAGACTTACATCGTATCCTAACATACATGCATTTGTATCAATAAGGTAATGTGAGGTTTAGTTGCAGCAAGCCAGCGTTGACTCAGTGGCTATCCTGTTCTACGACTACAAGAAACTTCTTTGAGGTGAAGCAGCGCACACGAGTCCACTAATCACCACATCAATACACTACTATGGATTCATCCCCGTCTCACTACGAGAAGGCCATCCATAGCACTCACACTTATCTTGAGCATTTTAGTGTATCCACTTCAAGTTGTCTATGTACCACGTGAGCAGCCAAGAAGTCCATAACCGAGGACACGGCTATTCGAATAGATCATGATAACCCTGCAGGGGTGTACTTCTTCACACATGCTCTCACCACTTATCACCATGTACACCTCATGTATCTCGGCAACCTTCAAGCGGAAGCCTAGCGAGGGTGTCGGCCACGACCTAACTAACCACACAAGACTCTAGTCCAGGTTTATCGCCTATTCGGGTTCCATCCGCAAGGAGATCCGGCCGGGGTATCGCTCACAGCCCCAATGATGTGTGCAGGGTTCCCGAGCCCACCATCCGGGTGCCACTCGGTACACCGGGCCACGTGTGCCTAGTCTGTCCCAAGTCCACCTTGCCGGGTGCCACTCGGTAGAAAAATAGCACTACCTACAAACACCATGAACTAGTTGCAACTCCTGGACAAAGATCAAGTTGGTTAATAAGTCGAGATGGGCACTTAAGTATTCCAACGTGTGGTAGTAGCTAGTCATTGGACAACATACACAGAACTCAGTGCTTAAGGGCGGTTCCAGTGAGACAACCCACCATGTACTCCTACATGGCCTCTCACCGCTACCTTTACCAAATCGTGTTCACACGCTTAACTCTCAGCATCAGAACATATCATAACACTCCAATCCATTCCCAATGTATCAGACCTGACACAACTCTAAGCAATAGCAGCCATGGCATGGTAGGAACACAACATGGCTCAATCAACTCCTACACATGCTTATGGGTTTCAACTATTTACTGTGGCAATGACAAGTCATGCAGAGGAATGGGTTCAACTACCGCAGCATAAAGTAGCAGTTGAATCGTTGTTTTCCTAATGCAATAAAAGAGAGCAGGAGCGAGAGAGTGGGATTGTATCGGAATGAACAAGGGGGTTTGCTTGCCTGGTAGATCAACAGAGGGGCACTGCTCCTTAGACAGGTACTCTGGAACACTCTCAGGAACAGGACCTATCAAGAAGGAACGGTGTCGGCAGTCAATACACAAGCATATGCAACAATGTGATGTATGAACATGGCATGAAGATGTGATATGGTTTGATCTAATGCAACTAGCATTCATTTGGTTGAAGTCCATTTGAACCAAAGATTCAAATGCAACTCCAAATTAAGCCTCTTTAAAAGCCATTAAAGTGTTTTCACATATACAGCAGGTATAACTTGGTTTGTCATGCATGAAAATGGTACAGATGGATAGATTGAATTTTTTGATGATTTTTCATATATAAATTATTTCAATCTGAGCTACGGTTGAAGTTCTGTGATTTTTTTAAGTTTAGAACATTTTCTGGAATTTCCTGTTTTAAAATAATTCCAAAAAAAGAATAACTGCGTCAGCATGACGTCATGCCTGTGTCAGCAGGTCAGCAGCGTTGACTGGGTCAAACCTGACGCGCGGGGTCCACACGTCAGAACACAATTAACTAACAGAGGTTAATTAGTTTTTAAACTAATCCTAAAAGAAAAAAATTAGCAGAGTCGAGCCCCACATGTGATTGACCCTGGGTGGTCAAACACCAGGTCAACTGGTGGGGTTAGACCCGGTCAACCCCGCCGGCCTTTAGCCGCCGGCGAGGCCGAACGTGGCGGAGGGGCTCGGGATCGCCGTTCCGGCGACCATTTGGGCGGCGGAGGCCACAGGCGAGGAGCCAGGGCTCGCCCACATCGTTTGGAGCAAGCGGGGGCTGCGGGGGTGGCCTGAGCTCGCCGGAGCAGAGCTCGCGGCGGCGGCCGGAGTTTGGTGGCGTGCGGGCGCAGGCTACGGCTCGAGAACGGCAGAACGGAGAGGGGGAAGCGAAGCAGAAGCTCACAGCAAATCCGTCGAAGTCTTCGGCGAGCTCGGGGGAGGTCGAACGCGAGCAGAACGGCGTGGGCGATCTCCGATGGCCGGAAGTGAAGACGACGGCAATGGCGGTGCTCTAGGGCCTCCCGAGGTGCGTGTCTTGACGGGGAGGTAGCCGGCGATGTGGCGGAGCTTCTGAGCACGGGGAGAGGGCGAGGGGGAGGTGGTGGCCGCGGTGGTGGTCGTCGGCGGCAGTGGGCGCGTTCGTTGAGGTGGGGAACGACGAGGGAGAGAGCAGGGGGAGAGTGAGGGAGGTCGGGCGGATCGGGACGACACCGGGGCGTTCATCCACGCGTCCAGGGGCTCGGCGGCAAGCAGGAGGTGGCGAGGTGCACGCTCGCGCGCGGCAGCCACACGCGCTGTCCTCCTGGCGGGAGGAAGACGACAGGGGAGGGGGACAGGTGGGCTGGGCTGCTGCTAGGCTGCACAGTGCTGGGCCAGCACAGGAGCTGGGCCGCAGGTAAGCACAGGTGGGTTTTTACCATTTTTGTTTCTTTTCTATTTATCTGACATTTGTTTGATTTAATAAGAACACTAAATCATTTTATTTCCTTATGCCAATTTTTGTAGGAACTAGTGGTATTATTGCAGAGCTCCTCAACAAATGGCATAATTTATGGACAATATTGTATATATATAACAATATTTATCCAAAGCAAATATTTACTGCATTAATTCCAAATGCCCAAAATAAATACTTATGAGCTCCTAAAAATATTGGTTTGATTTTTATCTCTGACCAATATTTTTAGAGAGTAACATGAACATTTTCTTGGACCTTTTTGGAGCAATTTTTATCTGGATTATTTCCAGAAATGATTTCTGAGGGTTTCACCAATCCCCATTTCAAATTTAAATGGAATTTAAACATGATGCACACATGACTAGCTAGTCTAGGTCATACCAGAACTATGGATGTGACAACTCGCCCCCACTTGAAAGAATCTCGTCCCGAGATTCAGGGGTCGATGGAAAGTAGGTGGGGTACTCCAGTCGAAGACGATCTTCTCGCTCCCAAGTAGCTTCTCTCTCAGAATGATGAGACCACTGAACCTTGAGAAACTTGATATTCTGACGTCGAGTGACATGCTCTGCTTGATCAAGAATGCGAACAGGGTACTCTCGATATGTGAGGTTATCTTGGAGATCAAGCGTTTCATGGTCCACTCCACGGATGGGATCCGAGAAGCAACGCCTGAGTTGAGAGACGTGGAAGACATCATGAACTCGAGAAAGATGTGGGGGTAGTTCCAACTGGTAGGCAACCTCTCCTCGTTTAGCGAGAATGCGAAAAGGAGAATGTAACGAGGAGCCAACTTGCCCTTGATACCGAAACGATGGGTACCCTTCAAAGGGGTAACCCGAAGGTAAGCCTTGTCGCCAACTTCATAAGCCACTGCCTTATGACGACGGTCATACTGGCTCTTTTGACGAGATTGGGCTGTTTTCAAATTCTCACGAATGATGCGAACTTGCTCTTCTGCTTCCTGAATCATATCCGGTCCAAAGAATTGTCTTTCCCCGGTTTATGACCAGTTCAAAGGTGTTCAACATCTTCGTCCATAGAGAATCTCGAAAGGAGCTTTCTTGAGACTGGATTGGTAGCTATTGTTATAAGCAAACTCGGAGAAAGGAAGGCACTTCTCCCAATCCATACCGAATGAGATAACACAAGCTCTAAGCATGTCTTCGAGAATTTGATTGACCCGTTCCACCTGACCACTTGACTAAGGGTGGAAAGCGGCACTGAAGGAAAGATGGGTGCCCATGGCAGTTTGGAAAATCTCCCAGAAATGAGAAGTGAAAAGACTACCACGGTCTGAATTGATCTCTAGTGGGACACCATGAAGTGACACTATTCGAGAAATATATAAGTCAGCGAACTGACTAGCGGTGATACTCTCTCGAACAGGTAGGAAGTGAGCCACTTTGGAAAGACGATCAATGACTACGAAGATAGCATTATTCCCTTTCTTGGTCCTGGGAAAGCCGGTGATGAAGTCCATACCAACTTTATCCCATTTCCACTCGGGAATGGCTAAAGGTTGAAGGGTGCCAGAAGGTCTTTGATGCTCTGCCTTAACGCAATGACAGACGTCACAATTAGCAACGAAGTCGGCGATTTCTCTCTTCATCCTAGTCCACCAGAACCTCTGGCATAGGTCCTGATACATCTTAGTACTACCGGGATGAATCGTGAGAGGAGATGCATGCGCCTCCTTAAGGATTAATTGTCGAAGATGTTGATTCTTGGGAACCACCAAGCGATTCTCAAAGAAAACAACACCTCGATCATCTATAGAGAAACTTCCAACAACTCCCTTATTAATGTTTCTCTTGATCCGGGAAATTCCCGTATCCTGCTTCTGAGCAGAGATGATCTGATCCAAAAGAGTAGGTTTCGCCACCAAGGTAGAAAGGAATCCATGAGGAGCAATGTGAAGGTTAAGCTTACAGAATTCCTCATGAAGAAGGGGTTGGCCCTGCTGCAACATGAGATTGTTGCAATAGGACTTACGACTTAGCGCATCAGCCATAACATTGCCCTTGCCTGGGGTGTAGGTAATTCCTAAGTCGTAATCTGAGATCAACTCCAACCAACGTCTTTGCCTAAGGTTCAAATCTGGTTGGGTGAAGATATACTTGAGAGTCTGGTGGTCGGTGTAAATCTCGCAACGTTTACCAAGAAGGTAATGTCGCCATGTCTTAAGTGCATAGACTATGGCTGCAAGCTCTAGATCATGTGTAGGATAATTCTCCTCATGTGGATGCAACTGTCGACATGCATAGGCAATCACATGATGATCTTGCATAAGAATGCAACCTAGTCCCTGTCGTGAGGCATCACAATAGATAACGAAGTCCTTAGTGAAATCTGGTGGCACAAGTATGGGAGCAGAAGTCAGGCGTCTTTTCAGTTCCTGAAAACTGTACTCACACTGTGGGGACCACTCAAACCTTTTATCTTTCTTGAGAAGTTTCGTGAGAGGTTTGGCCACTTTGGAGAAGTTCTCAACAAAGCGGCGACAATAACTGGCTAGACCAAGGAAACTCCTAACTTGTTTAACCGTTTCAGGCGGAGTCCAATCAAGAACGGCTTGAACTCTCTCAGGATTGACAGCAATGCCCTTACCAGAGATTACGTGGCCGAGATAGGTCACTTCTGGCAACCAAAATTCACACTTGGAGAACTTGGCATAAAGGCGGTGCTCTCTGAGTTTTTCTAACACAAGTCTAAGATGTTCGGCATGCTCTTCCTCGTTCTTCGAGTAAATAAGAACGTCATCGAGGTAAACCATGGCGAACTTATCTAAGTACTCCATGAATATCGAGTTCATCAAGCGGGAGAATGTAGCTGGAGCGTTGGTTAGACCAAAGGACATGACGGTGTACTCGTACTGGCCATAACGAGTGACAAATGCCGTCTTAGGAATGTCCCCATTTCTGATCTTGATTTGGTGGTAGCCTAACCTCAAATCCATCTTGGAAAAGACCGAGGATCCAACGAGCTGATCATACAGGTCGTTGATCCTGGGGAGCGGATACTTGTTCTTTATCGTGACCAAATTAACAGGACGATAATCTACAACCATCTGATCCATACCATCCTTCTTCTTGACGAAGAGGACGGGGCAAGCCCAGGGAGAAGAACTAGGACGTATGAAACCCTTTTCAAGGATTCATCGAGTTGTTTCTTAAGCTCAGCTAGTTCTAAGGGTGCCATCTTGTAAGGTCTCCTAGAGATTGGAGCAGTTCCTGGGATAAGATCTATGACAAACTCTACATCTCTGTCAGGTGGAATGCCCGGCAGTTCCTCTGGAAAGACATCCGGAAATTCACGGACTACCGGGATATCTTCAAGGTCTAGGAGAGGGCTGGCATTAAGAGAATAGAGTTGGCGCTTTGCAACTCTAGTGGAGACGGTGACTATCTTGCCAGATGGATGTGTAAGCTGAACAGACCTGGTGAAACAATCAATCTTGGCATGATGAGCTGTCATCCAGTCCATACCCAAGATGATGTTAATATCTGTAGACTTGAGGGCTACAAGTGATGCAAGGAATACAAGTCTGTCAACAAGGATTTCAAGCGGAGTGGGCATATCACAAAATGACATGTCGTGCAAACGAGCATAGCCTTCAGAGATGAAGGAGTGAGATGCTCCGGTATCGAATAGAACTGAAGCTGGATGGCAATTGACAAGGAGTGTACCAAGAACGACATCTGGATCATCATGAGCGTCTTCAGCTGAGACGTGATGCACACGTCCATGTTCAGTGGGAGCTGACTTGACATTGATCATCTTGCATGGTGGCTTACCACGACCAATAGGCTTCTCGGGCTGGGGTGGAGCATAGTTGGCTTGAGAGCAGTCACGTGCATAGTGTCCTGGCTCTCCGCATGTGAAGAAAGTCCCTGAAGTAGGACGTGGACCCGCATTGACAAGTGGTCTACCAATAGGCATGGGTGTAGCATACTGGTGAATTGGGTGAGGCGCCACAGAAGATGGCCCCGGTGAATATCCAGGTGGAAGAGCGGAGTTTGGAACCCAAATTCAGCGCTTCTGCGAACTAGAACCGGAGGAAGAACCCAAATCACGGGTGTGCTTACGAGACTCCTCGTAAGTGAGCTGAGCTGTCTCCGCATTAATGGCCTTGTTCACAAGAGCCTGGAATGTATTGCAATGGTGCCAGTGGAGATCACGACGCAACTTGGGGTTGAGTCCCTTCCGGAACCTAGCCTGCTTCTTGGCGTCCGTGGACACTTCTTCTGTAGCATAGCGGGCGAGGTTCTCAAACTTTATACTGTAAGCATCAACAGCCAACTTACTCTGGGTGAAACTACAGAACTCTTCTCTCTTGCGGTCAATGAGGGCTTGAGGAATGTGATGCTCACGAAAAGCCACCGTGAAATCCTTCCAGGTAGGTATCTGGCCAGCTGGAAGCATAGCCTCATAGTTCTACCACCAAAGACTAGCAGGACCTTCCAAGTGATAAGAAGCATAGGTGACCTTGTCACCTTCAGCTACGTTCGCAGAACGCAGCTTGTGTGTGATACTACGGAGCCAGTCATCTGCATCGAGTGGCTCAATGGAATGATGGAAGGTGGGTGGTTCCAGACCAACGAAATCATAGATGGTCGCTGACTCTTTGTGCTGATGGGAGGTGTTCTCCTCAATACGTGCTAACAAGCGGTTAGTCTCATGCTTGTTCCTCTTGATCTCTAACATGAACTCTGCCAACGAAGACTGGTCGGGAGGATCCTCATCCCTACCATCTCCATGGTTCCGGCTACGAGCAACAGAACTTCGGTTAACCGACAACATCCTGAAGAACGAAACCAAGGAAAACAAGGATGGATTCAGCATCAACTATAGGATGCAAAAGGTAGCACAAGAATTTAGTATCTCTCAAACTCCTAGGACAATTCCGGCAGCATAACAGCAGTAAAATGCTCAAAATGAGACATCCTGCAAACGATGGGGTAGGACCATACTCAACATCATCACTCAAGGTTCTGAGATATTACTAAACAGGCTACACCGGAGTACTTGAAAACTGGAATATGACTCTGATCAACCAATCTTAAGAGACTACGGAGTAGTAACACGTGATCCTGATAGACAGAAAAGGAAGCCTAGTTCCTTAACCCCGTAGGAAAGATAGGACGACTCAGATCAGAAGGGCATGAGGTAAAAGGAGTAAAAAGAGCCTTACGTTCCCTTCCACAATCAATTCCCTTACATAGCTAAAGAATTTCTAGACTCAACTTCGACCAGGTTGGCTTAGAAATCCTACAGGCAGTCAGGCTCTAGTACCAAAGCTGTCGGGACCCCGATTCTAAGTTACACCGATCTAGCATGTAACACATCATATCACTTTGCGGCCACACGCACGGTATTCCCACGGGTGTCGCCTTACCATGGCCCGGGACCGTTTGCGCCTTTTGGCTCACGTATATGATAGTATCGCTAGCATCCATATGACAGAGAACCCGGGCCGACATGACTAGTCGTGAACCCAAAGCGGCACTAACCCATGGGGACAGGCATACATGAATCAACTTCGAGCATGTCGGTCAGCAGCGTGTGAATCCGGGCTGTAGCACTGGGCTAACAGGACTACGGTAACCTGGGCTGTAGCAGGCTAGGCAGGACTCCGGATGTCACCGCGTGACATTTCCCCGAAGGGACAGACACAGGAACGAAGTGAAACACATGCCGGCCAGTCAAGTGTCCTGAACAGTAGTGCTGGGCTAGCAGGATTCCGGTGAACCGGGCTATAGCGGACTACTATGGCTCAAGGAGGCACTAGACTACATTTCCCCATAAGAGAGGCTGACAAGGATAAACAACTAGATTGTCGGATCCCACACATAGCAATACACGTTACACGTACGCATAACATGCAAGTATGTGTTGTACAACATGGCATCACAACATAATGCAAACTCATATAGATAAAGGCCCAGAAGAGCCACATAGCATTAAATGCAAACATGGGTCACATGACCCATCTTTCAGAGCATACAAGCAACAAGCGGAAGCATTACATGTCTGAGTACAGAAAACTACAAAAGAAAAAGGCTGAGAAGCCTGACTATCTACAAGACCCTCCCAAGGGTACAAGATCGTAGCTGAGGTAACAAGCTACTCGTCGAAGTCCAAGCGGAACTACTAGTGAGACATATGTCTCATCTGCAAAACATAAATAAAGCAAACGTGAGTACAAAGGTACTCAGCAAAACTTACATCAGATCCTAACATACATGCATTTGTATCAATAAGGTAATGTGGGGTTTAGTTGCAGCAAGCCAGCTTTGACTCAGTGGCTATCCTGTTCTACGACTACAAGAAACTTCTTTGAGGTGAAGCAGCGCACACGAGTCCACTAATCACCACATCAATACACTACTATGGATTCATCCCCGTCTCACTACGAGAAGGCCATCCATAGCACTCACACTTATCTTGAGCATTTTAGTGTATCCACTTCAAGTTGTCTATGTACCACGTAAGCATCCAAGAAGTCCATAACCGAGGACACGGCTATTCGAATAGATCATGATAACCCTGCAGGGGTGTACTTCTTCACACACGCTCTCACCACTTATCACCATGTACACGTCATGTATCTCGGCAACCTTCAAGCGGAAGCCAGGCGAGGGTGTCGGCCACGACCTAACTAACCACACAAGACTCTAGTCCAAGTTTATCGCCTATTCGGGTTCCATCCGCAAGGAGATCCGGCCGGGGTGTCGCTCACGGCCCCAACGATGTGTGCAGGGTCCCCGAGCCCACCATCCGGGTGCCACTCGGTACACCGGGCCATCTGTGCCTAGTCTGTCCCAAGTCCACCCTGCCGGGTGCCACTCGGTAGAAAAATAGCACTACCTACAAACACCATGAACTAGTTGCAACTCCTGGACAGAGATCAAGTTGGTTAATAAGTCGAGAGGGGCACTTAAGCATTCCAACGTGTGGTAGTAGCTGGTCATTGGACAACATACACATAACTCAGTGCTTAAGGACGGTTCCAGTGAGACAACCCACCATGTACTCCTACATGGCCTCTCACCGCTACCTTTACCAAATCGTGTTCACACGCTTAACTCTCAGCATCAGAACATATCATAACACTCCAATCCATTCCCAATGAATCAGACCTAACACAACTCTAAGCAATAGCAGGCATGGCATGGTAGGAACACAACATGGCTCAATCAACTCCTACACATGCTAGTGGCTTTCAACTATTTACTGTGGCAATGACAGGTCATGCAGAGGAATGGGTTCAACTACTGCAGCATAAAGAAGCAGTTGAATCGTTGTTGTCCTAATGCAATAAAAGAGAGCATGAGTGAGAGAGTGGGATTGTATCGGAATGAACAAGGGGGTTTGCTTGCCTGGTAGATCAACAGAGGGGCACTGCTCCTCAGACAGGTACTCTCGAACACTCTCCGGAGCAGGACCTATCGAGAAGGAACGGTGTCGGCAGTCAATACACAAGCATATGCAACAATATGATGTATGAACATGGCATGAAGATGTGATATGGTTTGAGCTAATGCAACTAGCATTCATTTGGTTGAAGTCCATTTGAACGAAAGATTCAAATGCAACTCCAAATTAAGCCTCTTTAAAAGCCATTAAAGTGTTTTCACATATACAGCAGGTATAACTTGGTTTTTCATGCATGAAAATGGTACAGATGGATAGATTGAATTTTTCTGATGATTTTTCATATATAAATTATTTCAATATGAGCTACGGTTGAATTTCTATGATTTTTTGAAGTTTAGAACATTTTCTGGAATTTCCTGTTTTAAAATAATTCTAGAAAAAGAATAACTACATCAGCATGACGTCATGCCTGCATCATTTTTAAACTAACTGGGTCAAACCTGACGCTCGAGGTCCACACGTCAGAACACGGTTAACTAACAGAGGTTAATTAGTTTTTAAACTAGTCCTAAACAAAAAAATTAGCAGAGTCGGGCCCCACATGTCATTGACCCTGGGTGGTCAAACACCAGGTCAACTGGGCGGGGGATTAGACCCGGTCAACCCCTCCGGCGTTTAGCCACCGGCGAGGCCGAACGCGGCGGAGGGGCTCGGGATCGCTGTTCCGGCGACCATTTGGGCGGCGGAGGCCACGAGCGAGGAGCCAGGGCTCGCCCGCATCGTTTGGAGCAAGCGGGGGCTGCGGGGGTGGCCTGACCTCGCTGGAGCAGAGCTCGCAGCAGCAGACGGAGTTTGGTGGCGTGCGGGCGCAGGCTACGGCTTGGGAGCGGGAGAACGGAGAGGGGGAAGCGGAGCAGAAGCTCACAACGAATCCGTCGAAGTCTTCGGCGAGCTCGGGGGAGCTCGAACGCGAGCAGAACGGCGTGGGTGATCTCTGATGGCCGGAAGTGAAGACGACGGCGATGGCGGCGCTCCAGGGCCTCCCGAGGTGCGTGTCTTGACGGGGAGGTAGCCGGCGATGTGGCGGAGCTTCTGAGCACGGGGAGAGGGCGAGGGGGAGGCGGTGGCCGCGGTGGTGCTCGTCGGCGGCGGTGGGCGCGTTCGTTGAGGTGGGGAACGACGAGGGAGAGAGCAGGGGGAGAGTGAGAGAGGTCGGGCGGATCGGGACGACACCGGGGCGTTGATCCACGCGTCCAGGGGCTCGGCGGCAAGCAGGAGGTGGCGAGGAGCATGCTCGCACGCGGCGGCCACACGCGCTGTCCTCCTGGTGGGAGGAAGACGACAGGGGAGGGGGAGAGGTGGGCCGGGCTGCTGCTGGGCTGCATAGTGCTGGGCCAGCACAGGAGCTGGGCCGCAGGTAAGCACAGGTGGGTTTTTACCATTTCTGTTTCTTTTTCTATTTATCTGACATTTGTTTGATTTAATAAGAATACTAAATCATTTTATTTCCTTATGCCAATTTTTGTAGGAACTAGTGGTATTATTGCAGAGCTCCTCAACAAATGGCATAATTTCTGGACAATATTGTATATATATATAACAATATTTATCCAAAGCAAATATTTACTGCATTAATTCCAAATGCCCAAAATAAATACTTATGAGCTCCTAAAAATATTGGTTTGATTTTTATCTCTGACCAATATTTTTAGAGAGTAACATGAACATTTTCTTGGACCCTTTTGGAGCAATATTTATCTGGATTATTTCTAGAAATGATTTCTGAGGGTTTCACCAATCCCCATTTCAAATTTAAATGGAATTTAAACATGATGCACACATGACTAGCTAGTCTAGGTCATACCAGAACTAGGGATGTGACAGGCAATGGACGCTTTTTGAATTGCTAGACCTTTTATCTGCAGTGATTATGCAACTATATGTGTGTTGTAAAAGAATTGGAATTATTCAGGGTCCGTTTGGACATTTTATACCATAAACTGGTTTTCTAGCCATTTCACGTGAACAATTCAAAATTAAACTACATGCACATGCTCCGATGCATACAAATTGGTTGAAAAATCAAATATGTGTCCTTCAGTGCATGCTTAGGTCCCATGCAAGAAATGGGAATAAATTTTTCGGGGTTCGTTTGGCCTTTATACATTAACTGGGTTTTCTAGGCATTTTATGTGCATAATTCAAATTTGAACTACAAGCACATGCTCCAATGCACGAAAGTTGGTTGAAATATCACATGTGTGTCCTTGGGTGAATTTCTAGGTCCCATGCAAGAGATGGAAATGAATTTCAAACACCAGGGCACTATTGATTGCCGGCAAAACGTTGAGATACCTGGTTTTTAAATTCTAGTAAACCCAAAACTCGTCTGAAATTCATGAAACTTGGCATGCTATCATGGACCGGCATCAGCATGCCATGGTGAAAATATTGTCCCATTTGTGGCAGGTTCGGGTATAAGCTTCTCACAAACTAGAGCTTCTCACAACAAGAATGATGGTTTCGATAGGGAACGTACCACCTTTGGGGACGGGATGATATCCGTTGCCTCATATTGCTTTCAAAAATTTTCTAGTGTCAACATAGAACAACATGAGTGTTATGGTTAATCTTGAAATTTTCAGGGTTCGTTTGGCCTTTTTTATACATTAACTGGGTTTTGTAGGCATTTTATGTGCATAATTCGAATTTGAACTACAAGCACATACTCCAATGCACTAAAGTTTGTTGAAAACTCACATGTGTGTCCTTGGGTGAATTTCTAGGTCCCATGCAAGAGATTGGAATGAAATTCAAACACCAGGGCACCTTTGATTGCCGGCAAAACGTTGAGATGCCTCGCTTTTAAATTCTAGTAAATCCAAAACTCGTCTGAAATTCACGAAACTTGGCATGCTATCATGGAGCGGCATCAACTTGCCGTGCTAAAAAAATTGTCCCATTTGGGGAAGGTTCGGGTATATGCTTCTCACAAACCAGAGCTTCTCACAACAAGCATGATGGTTTCGATAGGGACCGTCCCACCTTTGGGGACAAAACGATATCCATTGCCTCTTATTGCTTTCAAATTTTTTCTCGTGTCAGGATAGAACAACAGGAGTGTTATGTCAATTTTTGGGATTTTTCAGGATTCGTTTGGACATTTTTATGCATTAACTGAGTTTTCAATGCATTTATGTGCATAATCAAATTTGAACTACATGCGCATGCTCCAGTGCATATAAATTGGCTGAAAAATTAAATATGTGTCCTTGGGTGCATGCTTAGGTCCCATGAAAGAGATGGGAATGAATTTCAAATACCAGGGCACCGTTGATCGATGACAAAACGTTGAGATGCCTGGTTTTTAAATTCTTGTAAAACCAAAACACGTCTGAAATTCATGAAACTTGGCATGATACCATGGTGCGGCATCAACATGTCGTGGTGAAAAAATTGTCCCATTTGGGGCAGGTTTGGGTGTATGGTTCTCACAAACTAGAGCTTCTCACAACAAGCCTGATGGTTTCGGTAGGGTACGTCCCACATTTGGGGATGAAACGACATCCATTGCCTCTTATTGCTTCAAAAAAATTCTCGTGTCAACATAGAACAACAGGAGTGTTGTGTCAATTTTTGGGATTTTTCGGTGTTCTTTTGGACATTTTTATGCATTAACTGAGTTTTCTAGGAATTTATGTGCATAATTCAAATTTGAACTACATGCACATGCTCCAGTGCATATAAATTGGTTGAAAAATCAAATGTCTGTCCTTGGGTGCGTGCTTAGGTCCCTTGCAAGAGACGGGAATGAATTTCAAACACCAGGGCACTGTTGATTGCCGCAAATGTTGAGATGCCTGGTTTTTAACTTCTGGTGAATCCAAAACTCGTCTGAAATTCATGAAACTTGGCATGCTATCATGGAGCGGCATCAACATGTTGTGGTGAAAATTTTGTCCCATTTGGGACAGGTTTGGGTATAAGCTTCTCACAAACCAGAGCTTCTCACAACAACCATGATGGTTTCGATAGGGAACGTACCACCTTCGGGGACAGGACGATATATGTTGCCTCTTATTGCTTTCAAAACAATTCTAGTGTCAACATAGAACAACAGGAGTGTTGTGTCTAATCATGGAATTTTTCGGGGTTCCTTTGGCCTTTTTTATCCATTAACTGGGTTTTGTAGGCATTTTATGTGCATATTTCAAATTTGAACTACAAGCACATGCTCCAATGCACCAAAGTTGGTTGAAAAATCACATGTGTGTCGTAGTTTGAATTTGTAGGTCCCATGCAAGAGATAGGAATGAAATTCAAACACCAGGGCACTGTTGATCGCCGGCAAAACGTTGAGATGCCTGGTTTTGAAATTCTAGTAAATCCAAAACTCGTGTGAAATTCATGAAACTTGGCATGCTATCATGGAGCGGCATCAACATGCCATGGTAAAAAAATTGTCCCATTTGGGGCAGGTTCGGGTATAAGCTTCTCACAAACCAGAGCTTCTCAAAGCAAGCATGATGGTTTCGATATGGAACGTCCCACCTTTGGGGATGAAACGGTATCCATTGCTTCTTATTGCTTTAGAAAAATCTCTAGTGTCAACATAGAACAACAGGAGTGTTGTGTCAATGTTTGTGATTTTTCGGGGTTTGTTTGGACATTTTTATGAATTAACTGGATTTTCTAGGCATTTTATGTGCATAATTCAAATTTGAACTACATGCACATGCTCCAATGCACTAAAGCTGGTTGAAAAATCAAATCTGTGTTCTTGGGTGAATTTCTAGGTCCCATGCAGGAGATGAGAATGAAATTCAAACACCAGGGCACTGTTGTTTGCCAGCAAAATGTTGAGATGGCTGGTTTTTAAATTCTAGTAAATCCAAAACTCGTCTGAAATTCATGAAACTTGGCATGCTATCATGGAGCGGCATCAACATGCTGCGGTAAAATAATTGTCCCATTCGAGGAAGGTTTGGGTATACGCTTCTCACAAACAAGAGCTTATCACACCAAGCATGATGGTTTCGGTAGGGAACATCCCACCTTTGGGTATGAAATGATATCCATTGCCTCTTATTGCTTTCAAAAAATTTCTCATGTCAAGATAGAACAACAGGAGTGTTGTGTCAATTTTTGGGATTTTTTGGGGTTCGTTTGGACATTTTTATGCATTAACTGAGTTTTTAATTCATTTATATGCATAATTCAAATTTGAACTTCATGCAAATGCTCCAGTGCATATAAATTGGTTGAAAAAACAAATCTATGTCCTTGTGTGCATGCTTAGGTCCCATGCAAGAAATGGGAATGAATTTCAAACACCAAGGCACCGTTGATTGCTGACAAAACATTGAGATGCCTGGTTTTTAAATTCTAGTAAATCCAAAACTCGTCTGAAATTCATGAAACTTGGCATGCTATCATGGAATGGCACCCAACATGCTGTGGCATTTTTCGTGTCCATTTTGAGAGAAGGCGCACTCGAATAATGACAGCCAACAAAGGCATTTTGAAAAAATAGCTGCCACTTTAATATCTCAAACGTTTGTAGAATTCAAACCGTGTGCATTCTTTTAACCATTCACGTGACGCCACGTGTCTTGGTTTTAACTGTTGTAGGTGCCGTGCGGACAGCTTCTTGACCTTGACTGGACGGGAGGCATGCGAGCGCAGTCCGATGGGTAGCCTGACCGAGAGGCGTGTAAGTTGTCCTCCAATGTGCAGGCTCACCGAGAAGCGTGCGAGCTGTACGCTGCGCAGGCTCACTGGTAAGCGAACCCCTTTGACTTCCATGGCCGCCCGCCTTCCTCTCCGTTAATGGCGCCCGAGCCGTTGTTTAATATGGGTGGCCTTACTATTCGCCTCCCATTCCCCTCCCTCCCATAGACCTCCACCAACGCCATAGCGCAGAACGATCATCTGCCACTAGTCCTCAAGTTTGGTGAAGTCGACTCCGAGCCAGAGGAGATAGAAAATAAGGAGGAATGGGGCCTCATGGACGTGGCCCAGAACGAGCTGGCCGTGGTTGTTGCTGCCGCGCTCCTGTCCCAGCTCCCATCCCGGCGCCCGCGCCAGCGACCATCCCCGTAGCATTGACGGGCTGGTTGCCGAGCACTATCGCAGAGCTGGAAGCCGCGAGCGTCAGCGAGGTCCCCATCGACCCGCGCAAGCTCGTGTACATGCCAGCACCAGCGCCCATGCCCATGCCCGTGCGCGCCCCTCCACCCACCGTGGTGCCGGCCCCCGTGCGTTTGGCTGCACCCGCCACGCCCGTGTGCGCGCCCCCCTCAGCGCCATGGGATGCTGCCGTCAACCGCTACCTCTCAGTGGCGCCAGTTGTCATCCTCCCGCACCCCACCCGTCGATCGTGCGACGACATGATGTTTGATTTACAAGTGAAGAACATTTTGTACTGCCTTGAAGACTTCAAGAACGGCGTCCCGGATGACGACAATGACAACGACGGCGTGGCACGCCGCCTCTGCCTCCGCTGGAAATAGTTTTTTTGGGTTTAATATTGTATCTCGAATTCTTGATCATATGAATATAAATTTGCAGTGTGGCTGAATGAAAGATATGGTTTGAATGAACTTGTGTTTTTCTCTCTTAATCTACAGACTTATCAAACGATTTTCTTTTGAAAAAAATGTTAATGGTTTTTAAATATAAAACACTCATCGCAAACGTTTTAGTTAGAACACCCGGATGCAAACCGACAGCTTCCACAGGAAGCCAAGGGAAAATGTGTCGAACAGGATTTCTTATCCCTTCAACGCAAACGGTTGTTTTGCATGACCCGTGTGCAACCACATACAAACAATTGGATAAGATTTGCATATCTGTCACTTTGGGTATGTTGCATGTCGGTGTACTAGAGTAGAGGTACCCTAGTATCCCGAACTTGTGCACGGGCAGTCGCAGCGCCCCGCGGCAAGGCTTGCCGGGTGACCGCCAAGGACTCCTGTGGTTCCTTTGGAACCATTCAAGAACAAAGTATTCAAGCCAAGAAGACAAGACCCCAGCAAGAGGAGCTTGCCGGGAAGGCTACTCAAGGCACAAATCCCCGGCATGAGGAGCTTGCCGGGAAGGCCACTCAAGGCATCTCAAGGAACTCGCCGCGACGCGCCACGCGTCCCGGCAACACCCGGCGAGCGACAAGATCCCGGACGCGACAAGACAACGACCGCGGCAAGGCGTTTGCCGCGGCAAGCAACCACTCTGTACCTGCGCTCCATCTCACCCACCAACGTGTCGCTCTGAGACCCTTCCAAGCGCACGTGGCGGGAGGCTGTGCAGCCAGGGGTACACTGTGGCAAGCGGCGCTGACAAGATCGCCATCGTGGCGAGCGGTGGCGTCCCTGACGGCCCCTTTTTTGCACTGTTTGGGCGACGTAGATAGGCATTTAATGCCCTTGTCCCCTGCCGTCAGAGTTAGGTACGATACACTGTGTAGGTAGCTGTACCTACCGCAGCACCTTTCCATCTTTACCCTTGTGTACGTTGCCACCTGTTGGAGACCCCTTGATCATATAAAGGAGGCCCATGCACAACGTAGAAAGGGGGAGGAGGAGAACACTCACGCTCGGTCTCGTTAGCTACTTGTGTGTACTGTAGCACCCAGCGCTCCCGAGCAAGAACTCAATACAACCCACAAAGCAGCAGTAGGAGTATTATCTCTCCGGAGAGCTCCGAAGCTGGGTAAAAACCGCTCGTGTGCCCCGCCTCGATCTGCTCTTCGCGCGACCTCCGCCCCCCGCCGAACCGAGAAGGGGCTCCGTCCCCATAGGTGCTCGCGGAGTCAGATTTCCCCGACATCTTTGGCGCGCCACGTAGGGGACATCGAGGTTGTGTGAACCTGATCCGGCGTTCACACGAGCTAGATCTTCATCGACTTCATCGACATGCCGCCGAAGAAGAAGGCTTCGGAGGCGGCTGCTCCGTCCGGGTCGAACCCACCGCCGCCGGAGCAAACCGCTGGTGGGGAAGGCGCCGGTGGAAGAACGGGCGTCGACGAGGGAGCCCACGGTGCCGCCAGGTGCAAGGACAAGGCTGCGCTGCCCATCGGCGGTGTAGCCGGCTCCCACGACGACCGAGCGTCCGTAGATGCACCGTTCCCATCTCAGGAGGCACAGGACCGGCAGCGACGTGGTACCCACGGTACCATACGCTCGCTGGACCCAAATCGAGCTGGCGGATCTCGGGACGCTCCAGGCCAGCACGCGCGCCAACATGCTGGCGCGAGCGAGGCACGGTCGCCTGGACGGGATATTGCTCCTTCTAACGCAGTTAGAAGTCCGAGCATATCCCGCTCCTCGCACCGTTCGCCACCGCTACCCGCCACTCCAGCAGAAGCTTTGGCGCGAGCTCAACTGCTCCTAGACTTCCCTCCAACGCCAGACAAGATCGACGACTGGAGGGCCACCATTCAGAGTCTCATCGGCTTCGCCAACGGCGACACTCCACGGCAGCCGACTACGTCACAGCCGCGGCAAGTCAGCCAGGCGCGACCCGATGGCGACAAGACCGGTGGGGGTGCAACCACCGTGCACTCTCCGCCCCGAAGGCCAAGATCACCGACTCGCCGGGTCCACCACGACAGCGACTCCACCGCTTCACCAGATCCGCGAGCTCGCCGCGATCAGCACCAAGTTCTTCATGAACGACAGCAAGAAGACGCTCGTACTCGCATCGAGCACCGAAGAGAAGCGCGGCGTCAATCAGACTGGCGCGCTGGGCCCACTGTCGACATGCATGCGCCAGGGGAACCAGGCGACCTACCGTACGCGGTAGGTTGCCCTGCGTTTACCCATGAGCTGCGGCAAGTCCAGTGGCCCAGCACAAAGAATTTCAAGCCAGACGTGCCCGAGAAGTACGACGGCAAGTTGCATCCGTCGGAGTTCCTCAGCATCTACACCATCGCGGTGCAAGCTGCTGGGGGGCGGGACGACAAGATCCTTGCCAACTACTTCCCGCTGGTGCTCAAACCCAACGTCAGGTCCTTGCTCATGCACTTGCCGGACAACTCCATATCTTCCTGGGCAGACCTATGCCATCAGTTTGTCGGCGCCTTTACAGGCGGCCACAAACCTCATGGCCAGGAGAGTGATCTTCATCTGCTTGCCCAGAAAGAAGGAGAGCCCCTGCGCAAGTACATCCAGAGATTCAGCCAAGTGCAACGCAACATCCCAGATGTCCACCCTGCCGTGGTCATCAGCGCGTTCCATCAGAACGTGCGTAACCGCAGGATGTGGGAGGAGATGGCGATGTGCAAGATTAGAGACGTCAGCGAGCTGTATGCCCTGGCCAACAGGTGTGCACGTGCTGAGGAAGGGAGGAAACTCCCCGGAGAGAATACAGGAACAGGAGGATCTGACAGCGATGATGATGCCCCGGCAAAGAAAAGCCGGCGGCGGAACAACAGGAAGAGGAAAGGCAAAGATGTGCTAGTTGTTGAGCAGTCCGGCAGCGACGATGGCGCTAAGAAAGCCAAAGATGGTAGCTCCGGCAAGGAGGTTGTCGCATGCGCCAACTGCCAGGCTGTGGCGGCTGCCGACAAGCAGGACGACACCAACAAACAGTACTGCAAGATCCACCGCACCAAGGGCCATGACCTCCAGAGCTGCAAGAAGGTCGAGCAGCTCGTCGAGCTGCAAAAGGCCGAGTACGAGCGACGCGACAAGGAGAAAGCCCAAGGAGGTGCTGGAGGATCCGGTACGAAGCGCACCGGCCGGGGAGGACCCCGCGCCAAGGCCAATCAGCGGCAAGGAGACAGACCTCCCCGCGGTCGCGACAAGGATGAAGATGACGACGACGAAGACATGGATGATGACAAGACCAGTGAGCAGGAGTTGCAGAAAGCCACAGAGGTCTTGTGCGTTGACGGCAGTGCTTCTCTGCATACTTCACACCGCCAACTCAAGCAGTGGGTGCGGGAAGTCAATGCGGCAGAACCACCCATCGAGTCACGCAAGCTTCTGAAATGGTCCAGCACGCCTATCATCTTTGATATTGAGGACCACCCTGATCGCACAATTGCTGTCGGGTGTTTGCCGATGTTGGTCTCACCAACTATCCGCAACCTCAAGGTCACTAAGATGCTAGTTGACGGCGGGGCCGGCTTGAATCTAATCTCCTCCGCTGTGCTCCAGAAACTCCAAGTCCTTGACAGCGAGCTCGAAGAGACCGACACATTCCAAGGAATCAACCCGGGAAGGAGCAAGCCGAAGGGGAAGATCACGTTGCCTGTGACATTTAGCAGCGAGTTGAACTTCAGGACTGAGAGGATCACTTTTGACCTTGCTGATTTTCCATTGCCTTACAATGGGATTCTCGGCCGTCCAGCGCTCGCCAAGTTCATGGCGGCCTCTCACTACGCGTACAACATGCTGAAGATACCAGGCCCGATAAGTGTCATCTCTGTCCCTGGCGACAAGAAAGATGCTCTTATCTGTGCCGACAAGATCTACCGAGAAGCAGCAGCCGCAACGGATCGCGAGACACTTGCCGCTGAAGCTCCCGGGGGGAAGAAGAAGACCAAGTCCGGCAAGAGTTCTGATGCCCACTCCGGCAAGCGCACCTCTTCGGAGTGCTGCGCTACCGTCGAGGACGCACCATCGAGCTCCACCGGCAAGTGTAAGAAGACGATGGCAGCTCTGCCAGCGACCAAGAAGGTGTCCGCCAAGGAGGACGGCACTGGTGGTACTTTCACCATCAGTGCCACTCTCGACCCTAAATAGGAAAGCGCGCTCATTGTTTTCCTGCGGGCGAACGTCGATGTGTTTGCGTGGAAACCGTCTGACATCCCCGGTGTTCCCAGGAAAGTAATTGAGCACCACCTTGCCGTCTGTCCTCATGCGCGGCCCGTCAAGCAGAAAGTCAGGAAGCAAGCACTGGAGCGCCAAGAATTCATTGCTGAAGAGATCAAGAAGTTGGAAGCAGCAGGCCTTGTCAGAGGAGTGCTCCATCCTACGTGGTTGGCCAATCCTGTAGTCGTGCGCAAGGCAAACGGGAAATGGAGGCTTTGTATCGACTTTATCGATGTCAATAAAGCTTGTCCCAAAGACCCATTTCCCTTGCCGCGCATCGACCAGATTGTTGACTCCACGGCCGGATGTGACTTGCTTTCATTTCTTGACGCATACTCAGGATATCATCAGATCTTCATGGCAGAAGAGGATGAGGAGAAAACCGCATTCATCACTCCATGTGGCACATACTGTTTCATACGGATGCCTTTCGGTTTGAAGAATGCTGGTTCAACATTTGCAAGGGTCGTCGATACCGCTTTTGAACCACAGATATACAGAAATGTGGAGGCCTACATGGATGATATAGTGGTCAAGAGCAGGGACGAAGCAACTCTGATTCAAGATTTAGAAGAGACTTTTGCAAATCTGCGCAAGATCAGCCTTAAGCTCAACCCCGAGAAGTGCGTGTTTGGAGTCCCTTCCGGCAAGCTTCTCGGGTTCTTCGTGTCTCGGCGGGGAATTGAAGCCAATCCCGACAAGATCAAGGCCATTGAGCAGATTGAAGCACCGAAGCGCGTCAAGGATGTATGAAAACTTGCCGGCTGCGTGGCGGCTCTCAGCAGGTTTATCTCTAAGTCTGCTGAGCGCGCCCTGCCGATTTTCAAAATTTGGAAAAAGGCAGGTCCAATGAAATGGACTCCGGAAGCGGAGGCTGCGCTGCAGGACTTGAAGAGATACCTGTCCTCCACTCCAATACTTGTCGCACCTAAGCCACAAGAGAAGTTGCTGCTGTATCTGGCGGCAACCAATCAAGTGGTTAGTGCTGCGTTAGTAGCAGAGAGGGAGGCAGATGATGAGCCAGCAACCACGGCAAGCGCATCCAGCGACAAGCAGGGGGCTTCCCCGACAAGCTCTGGTCCTGGCAAAGATGGATCTGCGCAGGCACCCGAGGAGATACAGAAGAAA
Organism: Aegilops umbellulata; assembly: GCA_032464435.1. Classification (NCBI taxonomy): domain Eukaryota; kingdom Viridiplantae; phylum Streptophyta; class Magnoliopsida; order Poales; family Poaceae; genus Aegilops; species Aegilops umbellulata. The sequence goes on from CP136055.1 coordinate 195,593,689, forward strand.
ATGGTGCAGCGCCCAGTCTACTTTGTCAGTTCCCTTCTGCAGGGGGCTAGGTCAAGGTACTCTGGTGTGCAGAAATTGCCTTTCGGCCTTCTTATGGCCTCGAGAAAGCTGCGCCACTACTTCCAAGCACATGAGATCACAGTTGTCACTCGCTTTCCGCTGAAGAGGATACTGCAGAATCCAGAAGCAACAGGCAGGATTGTTGAGTGGGCACTGGAACTGTCAAGCTTTGGCCTCAAGTTTGAGAGCACTTCAACTATCCAAAGCAAAGCATTGGCAGAATTCATAGCAGAGTGGACGCCTCGAAGACCACGCCTCCACGCCTCCCTCCGTTTATGAGGAAGGCGCGAACCGCCAGGAGGCGGACGCTTCGCCTTTCCGAATAAAGAAACCACCCACGACCTCTCCCACGACGCCGCAATTGACGCGTGCCGTTCGGGGAGGGCGCGGTGGATGCGGAGTAAGATGCGACGTGACCCAGGCCGCGCGTGCCCGTGCCCTGTTTTGGGCCTGTCCCAACAGCGCTCGGCACCGTGTATGGCCCAGGCCCGGGGGCTCCTGTCGGTGTACTAGAGTAGGGGTACCCTAGTATCCCGAACTTGTGCACGGGCAGTCGCAGCGCCCCGCGGCAAGGCTTGCCGGGTGACCGCCAAGGACTCCTGTGGTTCCTTTGGAACCATTCAAGAACAAAGTATTCAAGCCAAGAAGACAAGACCCCGGCAAGAGGAGCTTGCCGGGAAGGCTACTCAAGGCACAAAGCCCCGGCAAGAGGAGCTTGCCGGGAAGGCCACTCAAGGCATCTCAAGGAACTCGCCGCGACGCGCCACGCGTCCCGGCAAGACCCGGCGAGCGACAAGCTCCCGGACGCGACAAGACAATGACCGCGGCAAGGCGTTTGCCGCGGGAAGCAATCACTCTGTACCTGCGCTCCAGCTCACCCACCAACGTGTCGCTCTGAGACCCTTCCAGGAGCACGTGGCGGCAGGCTGTGCAGCCAGGGGTACACTATGGCAAGCGGCGCTGACAAGATCGCCATCGTGGCGAGCGGTGGCGTCCCTGACGGCCCCTTTTCTGCACTGTTTGGGCGACCTAGATAGGCATTTAATGCCCTTGTCCCCTGCCGTCAGAGTTAGGTACGATACACTGTGTAGGTAGTTGTACCTACCACAGCACCTTTCCATCTTTACCCTTGTCTACGTTGCCACCTATTGGAGACCCCTTGATCATATAAAAGGAGGCCCATGCACAACATAGAAAGGGGGAGGAGGAGAACACTCACGCTCGGTCTCGTTAGCTGCTTGTGTGTACTGTAGCACCCAGCGCTCCCGAGCAAGAACTCAATACAACCCACAAAGCAGCAGTAGGAGTATTATCTCTCCGGAGAGCTCCGAAGCTGGGTAAAAACCGCTCGTGTGCCCCGCCTCGATCTGCTCTTCGCGCGACCTCCGCCCCCCGCCGACTCGAGAAGGGGCTCCGTCCCCATAGGTGCTCGCGGAGTCAGATTTCCCCGGCATTGCCATTCGTCAAACTGGAAAGATTGACATTTGTTTATCTAGTAACATTGTCGTTTGTCAACCTTGTAACACTTGAATTTGTCGAAATATGAAGCTAAAAATCACTAGCACTATCTAATTTTTCCAACTAAAATCACTAGCTCTGTTCATATGGACACCACTAGCAGGCGTGAGTTGATGAACGCATATGCAAATGTACCATTGATTACATACAGCAAGTCATCAGCCCACAACGACAATGAGGATACACGTTGGATTATAGATCATTTCCAACAAAACATTCTAGCTAGTAAAGTTTTTTCTCACACAACATATAACAAAGCGATGAAATGAGCTTCAGCTCAATCACTCGTCGGCGTTGGAAACGCCTGCTTTGAACCAGAAGTGATTCTATAGGAAGGGCCAACTACTGTCAATCTCGAGACCAACGCAGGCCTGATCATCCAGGCTGAGGCGGCCTATGTCAGGACCCATATTGGGATGGTAGGGAAGCATAGCAATGTCCAAGGTATAGATACAGTTGCTTCTCATAAATGGTAGTAACGTTGTGTCAACAGCAGCTGGATCTCCTTCCACCATCATTGGATAGTTTTGTCCAAGGAAGAGCGAGTTTCCTCCAAGACTTTCAATACTGAACCAGGGAGAGGGTGTTGGCGCTAGTACACTAGTATCCATCCAGAATACCCTGCAACAAATGTTGGAATAGGTCCAGAGAGTGCGACCATGCGAGACAACACCTGCTTCCTTAGTAACATCAGCAGTGCCTTGTATATAGACAAGAAGAGGTGATCCATCGGAATAAGTTGCTAGGCGCCACTAAGTATATGGGTCCAGCTCGTCCTCATGCTCGTGATCATCAGCATCGTCATCTCCCCCTTGGTTATAATTTTTTTCAATTATAGGTGGTGGAATGTTCACATGACCTTGGAAACACAAGAAGGTTAATTAATTAGTAAAGGGAAACTAGCTTACCCGCATGCATGTGGATGAAACAATTATAATTACGGTGGAAGACAAACGTACCGAAAGCATGATGATTCCATGCAAAAATAGTGCCACGAGTGGTGGCAGCAAACACAAGACCCTCGTATTGAATTGCATCACAATACTCATCTGTGTACAGAAATTGATTTTTGAGCAATATCCATCGAGGCGTGGAAGTAAGGAAGGCAACAAGCTTGTCGAAGATAGCAACAACTTCATAATTTGAGTAATCCCAATAGCAGTTGGGAAATCGACAAATTGCTATCTTCCGTAGACGATAGTCACCATGATCGTATTTGAACTCACGTAGAATACCGGTGTACTCAACCTCTGGGCAGTCGTCTGAGATTTTTGGAAGTGGAACCCGGTGACAAGTGTACACATTCACAAGTTCCCACTCGCAGTTGTACCCAATATAAACAACCCAATCTCCATTTGCGCCTGCCCAAGCCTTGCCCTCAAGCGATGGCATCTTAACATCATACGTATCATTATCAAGCGGCATCAACTTGCACAAGGCAAGGCTTCCCTCGTCCCCGCGCCAGTTAGCAGGGTCACGACGAAGAAGATAGGGGAGATCAACCGCTCCTAGACCCTTGGGTTCCTTGTAATGATGTTATTAGTTGAGTCAAGAATGGTCTTGAACGAACCTGCCATGTTAGCCGAGGTGATGACATCGCACCGGTCAATGAGTTCCTCCACCACGTCATCTTTCAAATCGGGGCAAGAATAACGGGGTCATTTCCGACTTGTTTCCTCCATGGAGAAGATGATCAAACAATGGAAGAAGGAAGGGTGAAGGCAAATGGAGGGAGGAAGAGTGTGCGACAGTAGTTCCAAATCAAGAGGGAAAGGCGAAGAGGCGATGGACGGTTGCCATGGTACATGAAGAGGCGCCTGGGGAGCGAATGGTTGCCACAGAGGTCACACACTGACGACAAGGGTCAAGTGAACCACATGCGTATATCGCACACACCTTGATATGGCTGACCATTTCTTTCATGCTGCCTAATCACAAACAGTTCATCCGAGTGAACCGTATGCTGTATATCGCACGCACCTTCATATGGTTGCCCGTTTCTTTTGTGTTGCCTAATCACGAACAGTTCATCTAATTGAATCGTATGCTGTGTATCGCACACGCCTTCATCTGGTTGCCCGTTTCTTTTGTTCCTCCTCATCGCAAATAGTTAATTGAACTGAATCGTATGCCCTTCATCGCACACACAACTAAATCCTGAACCGTGTTTGGTGCATCAGTCATCGCAAACGTTTTATACATTTCTGACGGTTTTCATACAACACCGTTTGCGATTATTGCATCGCACACAGTTTATCAAAGGGTCTCTGATCATAGTGTCATGTTAGCAGCATCATGCAGTAGTGCCCCCTCCCTGCTACAGGTGGTTCTTCGTCAACTCCGGCGAGCCCCCCACCCCTTCAAAATCGATTGGCCCAAAATTCGATTCAGTCGACTAAAGTGTAGCTAAATCTGAGCAGAGTAGCAACACGAGTGAGGGGGAGAGCAGCGGCAGCATCGGGAGCGAGCGAGCGATGGCCGGAGCAGCAGCATCAGCGCAAGCGAACGAGCGAGAGCCGGAGCCGGAGCAGCAGCAACGCGGGCGAGCAAGGAGCCGGAGCAGCAGCAGCAGATCCGGCTAGTATGGCCACCGCCGCCGAAGGGGCCTCGCCCTGGGGGAGAGCCACCATGGACATGTCGCCCGCGGCACCGGCTTCGAGGTTGCCGCGCCATGGGGGTGCAGGATAGAGCACCGTCGGTGCCAGGAGGTCGAGTTAAGGAGAAGATGCGATGCGATGAGTGTACAACCTCTTTGGTTGCGCCGAGTAGGCCTCGGCTTCGTTCGAGGAGTCGGTGAGGATGCTGCGGTTTCTGTGGAGTAGGTTAAGGCGGCGCTATGGGGATGGAGCAGCCATGATAGACGAGTCGATCATCAGAGCAGCTCCTTGGAGGTGGAGGACGGGGCGGTTGAACCGGCGGGATGACGAGATGGACGACGAATCCTCATCTGGGGAGGTGGAAGGGGACGTCGAGCTGTTATGGTGGATGTCATCGTCGAGGAAGAGGCTCCGGCTGGGTAGCAGTGAGGTGGCGGACGGAGGAGGGTGGGGTTTCGCGGCTGGAGCAGAGAGGTTATGGCGGCCTAGGATTTTGAATGGCCAATACGAGGCGATGGGAGGGGGAACCATGACTTAGGGACGCGCTTGTCCAAAATGTAGGGTGTGTTACAGAAGTACCCCCATCGATATGAACTAGCGGCCCTTTCGGCTCAGGGTTAGAAGGCGGATTTCGCATGTCGGGATTTGGCAGCTGGACGGAGTTTTCACGCGCGTTGTAATTTCGGGATAGCAAGGCGCGGGTTGTGAAGGCGCGAGTTTTGGGAGCATGATATCTGAATTTTCGGGATATAACAAGGCGCGGGTTGAATTTTAGGGACAAGCCTAACATGTAATATTGTACTTGTATGTACCAAATCAATTCGCACTTTCCTCAGCGAAAAAAATAAAAATATTCACACCACCAAAGAGAGAGTCTTGTCCGTTTTACTATACAAATACTATTCAAAGCTATGAATCCATGTTATGTCCAATTAAATTTTTTCGCTGGCTGTATAATGCATGTAACCTACTCGTACCAACATTTTAGTGCATTCAAATGTCTATACTACTGCCGCAATTTGAACTAAATTTGAATTAGTTTCTCTATTTGAATACGAATCTACAATCATTATTGTTTCCAACTTCAACCATCATTCGTGTATTACCTTAACAACACAACACATTATTAAAATAGAGATAGATATGAACTATGTGCACTATATGACCTCGAATTCAATTTTTTGAATACACTTGATGTTGATTCCAAATAATAGTACATTTGATGTACTAACTAGATATTCATATTCTAAACCATGTTCCATATGTACACCATGTTTATCACACAAAGTATAGTGCCCCGCCCCCTACATTATGACAAGTATTTAGCCCTGAGCTGCAAAAGCCACACATTATCACAAATTATAATCAATGTTCTACATTACGATATCTTGTTCAAATATCCTTATCCACTTTTTTATAATGAATTATGATCTCTTTTCGTCTTTTACACCTTCACGATCCTCTTCTCTTTGTAGCTAGCTAGCACTAACTTTCTATCGTGCATGCACAGGCCCGCCCCCCCTCTAACCCTCCCACAGCGTCCCCTCCATCGTGCACATTCATTATTTCTCTTTAGGTTGTTCACCCATGGTGTGTGTAGGCCCCCCGTCTCCTTCTTTCCGGCGCACACCGGTCGATATACCTCTCTAGCCAAGTGTGCCTACCACAAACACACACTTCCCTTCTTCTCTTCTCACCATCCATGCCCCCCTATGTCCAATACGGCTCCACGCAGGTGCATAGTCCCGCCCCTCTTTTCATCGATCTCATACTCGCACACTCTTCCCCCTCGACATAGTAGGCCTCTTGCACCACCTCCTAGACGCACCCCTCTCCCCCTGTCCGTCGCTCCGAACCTTATTTTCTTCTAACACATGCATTCATGTATACGTTCCCTACATATAGCTAGGTCAACTATAATTCTTTTTCCCCACGCACCGATAGACTTACCTCACTTGTTATGTCCATACCTTTCTCAGACACACGACGGTTGATCTTCCTATGTAGTTATATTTGCTTACCACAACCATATCGTCTCCCCTCATCATCCTTGCATACCTCTCGACCCGTCTCTCACACGCACATGCATAGACAGGCAGACATCCCCGGCCCTCCCTTATTGATATTGCACTCGTACCCTCCATTTGTCTAGCAGGCCTCTCCCACCATTTGTAAGAAGCAACTCCACCAACAACCCTCTGACACTCTACCTTTGTCTTTCTCCCAACCTTATTCCTCTACTATACATATGCATGGATGCCGATCGATCTCCCTCATACATAGTTAGGTCTCTCTCGTTCTCCACACATATACTAGTCGATCTACCTCTCTATAGTTAGGTCTCTGCCCCCTCCCCCCCCCACCCACCCACACACACCGATAGTCGAACGTTTTAGGTAGGTATCCATGCCACTGAGAAAAACTGCACCTCTACCCTCTCAAATTCCAGTAGGCCAGCCGCCATGTATCTATGACATGGGCAAACACAAATTCGATGCCACTCTTTATCGATCGCGCAGCCACACACTTCATCCCTATTTTCGATTCTATCGATATCTCACACCGATGATCCCTCCACTCTCTTCTCATTAAATTGCTCCCTCTATATATGACATATCCATGACACTGTTTCACACATATTGCATATGTTATGTTCTTTTTTTGAGATATCATCGACACATTGCCTCTGTTTCGCACAAACCATCTCTCTCATAGCCACCCACGTACGTACCTGCACCTAAAGAAGAGGTGCACACACGATGCATGTACTCACATCTCGTTCCGGGCCACATCCGCACGGGTACACGGTGGAGTTCATTTCTGTAGGAAAAGGCAGCCCACGTGATAATTTGACGCATGTAGCGGTTGTTTACTCGAAGGAGGGTCATGTTCCACGCGTAGACGGAAAAAAGTTTGACTTGACACGTTAGTATTAAATAAAGTTATATTCCTCAATGGCACATACAGAATATAAAACGATTGTCGTCGGGAAAAAAGAAAAATCCGCTCCACTATATACAATGGAGCCACCCTGCCGGGGTTTGTCTCTCGTCACACTATATCACACAAGGCGGAGGTGGCCTCTCTGTATCACCATTGGTCACTGATCCGGCCGCATCCCGTCCACCGACGGAAAGGGAGCATGTGCATCGTTTCTCCGGTTGATGGTGTTGAGGCCGCACATCCCGATCTACGGTCCCCGTCATTCTCTCTCACCAAGATCCGGTGCGGTAGGGCCTTCGCCACTTGCTCGCTGTCGCAGCATGGAAAGATCCCCGCCGCCGGTGCCCCCCAGTTACATCCCGACGACCCTTAGGTATAGCTTTCTACGACCATGCTCCACTGCCCATCTTCCCATGTTTGCATGTGGAAAATCCTGCATGTGGATCTTCTTTAGTTCTTTGCTTAAAACTGTCGGATTACGGGTTCCGGAAAACCCTTGAGGTTCGAACTCGGGGGTGCGCACGAAGATCTTTCTCATCTTAGCTCGCTCTCGCAATGATATCAAGGCCTAACTCGCCGAACCCAAGGAATAAGAGACACGAGAGTTTATACTGGTTCAGGCCACCGTTGTGGTGTAATACCCTACTCCAGTGTCGTGTGGTGGATTGCCTCATGGGCTAAGGATGAACTAGTCTAGTGGATGAACAGCCTCCTGAAGGGAGGTGTTCTTGAGCTCGATGAGCTGGTGAGATGGCCTTGGTGGAGTGGATCCAATCCAAGATGAGCCGATCTTGACTACGGTGGTGGCTAGTCCTATTTATAGAGGCCTTGGTCCTCTTCCCAAATGATAGGCGGGAAGGGATCCCACAACGGCCAATTCTTAAGGGAGACAACTAGTACAAGCTATCCTGACAAAAGGTGGTCTTCGCCTGCCAAAGGCTCTGGTGGTGATGCAGCCGTGGGCTCTGTGGTGACCTCCGTCTTGCCGTCCTACTGGTCTTGGTCTTGTTGCACCGATGTGGAAACGTTGCATGATGCCTCGGGACTCCTCGCCTGCTCCTACCCCTTTAGCACCAAAGAGGAAACTGGTACTTTGTGCCCGCTGGCGCCTTCCTGGCCTTGGTCGTCATGGCTCACGTCACGTGAACCTCGCGAGGTGCACTTTGCATAGATATCTCCGCTTCTCGGGAGCCATCCTAGCGAGGCCGCCCCTGAGTAGGTCTTGGTGTCATTTGCCTCACGAGGCTAGGCCCCTCGCGAGGGCCTTGAGTGGTTGCTGCTGAAGGTGGGCCGTACCAGGTCGTTGGTGGAGCCACGCCCTGGGCCGCAGGCAGGCAAGTCTGGGTACTCCCGTTCCCAGGACGCCGACAGTAGCCCCCGGGCCCAAGGCGCGGTCATATCGGGCTTCGAGGCAAAGCCAAAGGAAAAGTGCAGAGCACGGCGGGGCCCATCAGCCTGCGGCCTTGATTGACGCGTGGCGATTGACAGGATGTGGGCGTCTCCGCTTCCCCATGCTGGCTCGGCAACCGTCCAACTTGACGAGTCCCTGATGCATGCAGAAGAGAAACCATCATTACCTGTGATCGTGGACGCGGCGGTTGGCCCCCTTCTGGCTATAAATGTGGAGAGGGGCGGCGCCCCCATTGCTCATCTTTTCCTCCATTCGGCATGCTTCTTCTTCTTCCTCCTTACTGCGACACTCATGGCGCCGATACGGAGATTTTCCGCCGCCGAGAAGGGAAAAACCCCCCGCGAAGAGCTTTGGCCACTCCCACCAAAGAAGAGGCTGGCCCGCTCTCGCGACGTTGTCGTGAGGCCGGAGGTGAGGAGTCCTTGGTTCGAGCGGCCTCCCCCCGGCTACCCGCTGCGCTTGTACGCCCAGGCGCAAGGCTCCGGAGGGAGAGGCAGCAGCCCGCGCCACTCGCGCCTTGGCCGCGGTGGACATGCTATGGCGATGCGCACCGCCGCCCCGCAAACCCATGCCGAGGGCTCCTCGCATGAAATCGTGGTGTGGGCAGCAATGCTACCGCGCATGTGGATTCGATTCCCACAATTCTTTGCTGAAGAGATGTCGTCGAGGGCGCCACTCGTGATGTGGCTGCAGCACGCTGAGTGCGACACCCCGGTGATGGGAGCATAGGTCGAGGTCGTCTCCCCTGGTAAGATCTTTATGACCCGTGGATGGGGTGAGGTCGCCCGCTTCTGCCACGCGGAGGGGGCCCTCGCCATCCACTTCGAGTACGATGGTGCGTCCACACTGTTCTTCAAGGTCTTCGACAAGGAAGGCCGCTGGTTGGAATGCTGTCCTGGAGGTGGTTGACTGGATGGAGCGGCAGCTACTGCTGGGCCTGCTCTTGGCCTTGCCGACAGCTCCTCCAACAGCAGTGATGGCACTTGGGAGTCCAGCGACTCTCCCGAGCCCTACGAGACTCCGGAGAGGAGCGACGACTGCTACGTGCCCCCAAGCGCTCGCCGTGCCCGGAGCGCGGCAGCGGTGTCCTCCCGTCGCCGCAGTTGATCTGGATGGGGTTGGCATCGGCCTCCCGTGGCCCACTGTTGATGATGGCGTCGGCGGTGACACCTGTAGATACGGCTCCTGGAAACCTTCTTCTTTTGTTCCCTGCAAGGAATCGAGGTGAACCCTATGGGGGTGTGTAAAGGATTTGTAGTGCTTTTGAATCTAATATTATTCCTATTATGAAATTCGCAATTGCATGTCTTGCTTCAGCATTGTTCCCCCTTTTTGCCCTCGCAGCAGCTTAGCGCTCTATGCCGCAAGGTCCTAGTCTCCAGGCAGGTTTCAGCCGTTGCTGGTATGCCAGGTCGCGATGCCGTGGTCAAGGTCAAGAGGTGAGCGGCCCAGGGTCCGCTAAGAGCTCCTGAGACGTGATGCTCGAGAGGTCCCCCTTGGCGTGCAAGCAGCTTCCTAAAGGTGGAAAAGGAAGGTGACGTTGCTGTAGCAAGCCTCCGGGAGCCAGAAATCCTAAGTCTTGTACCAGCCTGACTTGAATGCACGATTTATCTTATCAAGCCCGTGGCGGTCTCCATGTGCAGCGCCCAATTCGTGCGTTAGCGGTTGTGGCACGACTGGGTTAGGCTTGCGCTAACCACCCTCCCTTTTTCACTCTCTCCTAGGTGCTCTGCATCCTCCGATCCCGACCCTCGAGCCAGCTCAGCCGTCGTTGGTATGCCATGGTCAAGGATAGGAGGTGAGGGCTGGAGAGTCAGTAGGAGCTCCTGAGACGCGATGCTCAGGAGCCCCCCCTTTAACGCGCAAGCGGATTGCATGCAAAAAAGAAGGAGCCTGCGGCGCCGCCCGTTGCCACCCTTCGCAGATTCCTGCAGGTTAGCACGAGGAAGGAATACAGATTGCAACCGTGTTTACTAGTCTGCGGTTGGTCGTTCCGCAAGAAGATGAAGGCACTGAGGGCCTGGTGAGGTGACGTGCACGGGGCGTGCCACGAGCCAGAGATCGACCGCTCAGGTTTGTCAGCTTTGCAGGGAGGGGCCCATGCACAAGCGTCGTGCAAGCATGTGTAGCCCCCATTGCGGGATGAGCAGGAGGCCGGTCAGCAACTTGGGTGGTCGTGAGGGGTAACAGGTAAGCAGGTGATAATCAAGAAATGACTCAAGCAATGAGGCAGGTTAGCTCATATAGATGCAAGAACGATACATGCCACTGGGACGGACCTGAGCAGCCTGGGGATGATGCAGCCCGAGAGGCGCTCCCAATGGAGTAAGCTAAAGATGCAAAAAGGATACACGTCGCAGGGATAGGCCCATGCGACCTGGGGATGGTGCAGCCTGAGGGGCGCCCCAGCTGAACGAACCGGAAAGAGTCACCTGATACCGTAGCTGGAGTGGTGTTGGAGTAGCTAAAGACGCGTGTTGGAGAAGTTGCTCCTCACGAGCCGCCAGGGTCGTGAGCCTCAGGAGGCTCTGGGGGCTTGAGTGGCTCTGTCGGATTTCGGGTTCCGGCAGACCCTTGAGGTTCGAACTCTGGGGTGCGCGCGGAGATTATGCCTTCTACCTACCTACACCCCTCCGCCTCGCAAGGATATAAGCTATGAGAAGAACAACACAAGAGACACAGGGTTTATACTGGTTCGGGCCACCGATGTGGTGTAATACCCTACTCCAGTGTCGTGGTGTGGTGGATTGCCTCTTGGGCTGATGATGATGAACAATACAAGGAAGAACAGCCTCGCGAGGGTCTGTTCTTGGACGGGGCAATGAACTACTTAAGAGGAGTTCAGTCTCCCTTCTCTCTCTCTCTCCGGTCTGATTGCCGATCGATCTCTCGCCTACCCTAGGGGTGGCTAGTCCTATTTATAGGCAAAGGCCCTGGGCCTCTTCCCAAATATTGAGCGGGAAGGGCGCCAACAATTGGCCATTTTGAAGGGGAACATCTGGTACACTTATCCTAACTAAAGTTGGTCCTCGCCTGCCAAAGGCTCTGGTGGTGACGTTGGCTTGGGCTCCACAATGACTTCCTTCCTTCCGTTGGACTGGTCTTGGTCTCGTTGCACCGAAACGGGTGCCTTTGCTTGATGCTCTCACCTGCGCTTGCCCCCTTTGCACCAAAGAGGAAAGGAGGACACTGCGCGGGCTGGCGCCCGCCTGGCGCCCTTGGTCGTCATGGCTTGCATCACGGGCGTATCCCGCCTTGATGTCTCTGCCTTCTCGCGAGCCAGCCTGATGAGGCCGCGCCTGAGGAAGCTTCATGTCGTTCGCCCCGCGAGGCTTGGCCCCTCGCGAGGGTCTTGGGTCTGTGTTGAAGAAGATGGGTCGTGCTGGGCCCCCTTTGAGCCACGCCGCAGGCCGCAGGCAGGCAAGTCTGGGGACCCCCGTTCCCAGAACGCCGATAGTAGCCCCCGGGCCCAAGGTGCGTCCGGACCTGGCCGTGCAAGGAGGCGAAAGGGCAAGGGCGAAGCGCCGCGGGCCCTAACAGCCTGCGGCCTTGGGCGCCGCGTGGCGGTTGATTGGACGTGGGCGTCTCCGCTTCCCCACGACGTCTCAGCATCTGCATGGATTGAACAAGTCCCTGCATGCAAAACGGGTCATGATTACCTGAGATCGTGGAGGCCGACGGTTGGCCTTCGCCGGCTATAAGTACGGAACGGCACGCGCCCTTCTAGTCCATCCCCCTTGCTTCTCCTTCTTCTTCATGGCTCCGCCGAGGAGGTTCTCGGCCGCAGAGAAGGGGAAGGCTCGCCAGGTTGAGCCTGCCTCTCCCCCGCCCAAGCGCGGCTGAGGGCGCCCTCGCAAACATCCTGTGGCCACTACGACAGCTCTCCGCGGCCATGGAGGTGATTTCCAGCACGGTGACGGGCGAACAGCGGCGACCGGGGGGCGCGCCTCGGTCCGCACCCCCCTAGGTCGCGTTCTCGCGTGGCAGAGGTGTTACCGGAGTTCGTTGTGTGGTCGACGGAGCCGACTAGCACCCGGCTTCATCTTCCTTGCTTCCTCCTCGGCGAGCTTCCGGCCGGCGCCCCGGGCGGCCTCTAGCTTCAGGCAGACGGCTGCTGCAGCCGGGCCTCATGGGCTTCACTGGAGGTCTCCGCAGCTGGGAGCCTGGCCTTGGCCCGCGGTTGGCAGACGTTTGCCCGCGCGCGGGGCCTGAGCCGTCGGTGCACCCTGCACTTCAAGTTTGACGGCGATGCCACCCTCTTCGTGAGGGTGTTCAGGGAAGCTGGTTGCCGCGCAGGGTGCTGCCCTAAGGACGACGACTGCGGCCGGGGACCCAGCCCAGGCGATGATAGAGAGGACAGCTCTCGCGTGATTGGCGGTGCTCAGGGTTCCCCAAGCTTCACCGGTTCTTCTTCAGGCAGTGACTCTTCTAGCGGTGGCCGCAGCCAGCCTCCACGCCGTCGTACCTGCTTGGGAGGTGGTAGCGCGTCTGCCCGCCATCGCGCTTCGATGAAGCGCGAGAGGGAGTCTGCCTGAGTCCCAGAGGCGGCTCGAGTCTTCCCTGCAGGCCGGTGTGAGGCGAGCTGCGCCCGATTTGCTCTTTCTTTTCCTTTGTCCTACGTAAAAAGACAATAGCGTGGAGCCCCACGGGGGCGTGTTTGGGTTATTGCTGTTAATCATCGCTTTGCTTTCGCTATCATGCCTTCCGGCTACGTGCCCATGTGTAGATAGTTTCCGACCCCAGCCGGGGGGGGGGCAACCGACCTAGGCCCTGTGTTCGTGTCGCGGTGCCTGTGGGGCACGGACTGGAGGGGTGCTCCTGTAATGGACCCAGGTCGCGAAACCTTTGAATGGCTAGGACAGAAACACTCACGAGGGTGCTCGGCTGCCCCCTCCCCTCGCGAGGCCTTGCATAAGAGAAATCGAGGAAGGAGAGTTAAAAGTCGAAGAACCATAAGTCAAAGGCGGCAATAGCTTCAATAAAACTTCGAATGGGAATGAACAAGCCAGCTGCGGAAAGCAAATGAAAAAGCCGCGTCCGACACCTAATCTAGTCTTCGACGTCTTCTCACCAGCGCGGAGCTAAGTGCTGCCACTGGGCGTGGGAGGGAGCCCCAGGGCCTGAGGCCGGCGCTCCTGAGACTCCGGGGCGTGTATAGCCCCAACTCATTATTACGTGAGAGTGTCACAGGCGGCGAGCTTCACAGGCGTTGGCCTTCTTCACAGGCTCCGAGCCTTTCTTAGGGGGAACGAGATTCACGGGCATTTGCCCTCTTCAGAGGCTCTGGGCCTTTTCCAAAACACGACAGCTTCACAGGCATTCGCCTTCTTCACAGACTTTGGGCTTTTCCAAAAAGGATAATCTTCACAGGTGTTCGCCTTCTTCACAAGCGCTGGGCCTTTTCCAAAAAGGATAATCTTCACAGGCGTTCGCCTTCTTCACAGGCGCTGGGCCTTTTCCAAAAAGGATAATCTTCACAGGCGCTGGGCCTTTTCCAAAAAGGATAATCTTCACAGGCGTTCGCCTTCTTCACAGGCTTTGGGCCTTTTTAGGGGTAGAACCTCCGGAGGTGCTGGATGTTCCACGCGTTCTGGACCGGCACCCCCTCCTGAGTCTCCAAGCGCACGGAGCCAGGCCTGGAAACATGAACAACCTTGAACGGGCCCTCCCACATGGGAGAGAGCTTGTGCAGTCCCTCCCTGGAGAGGACCCGCCTGAGCACGAGGTCTCCTACCTTGAGAGTTCTGGGGCGGATGTTGCGGCAATGATATCGTCGCAGTGCTTGTTGGTACCTCGCCGCCCCCAGCGCGGCTTCTCGGCGGCGTTCCTCCCCCAGCGCAAGGTCCATCCCCCGCATGGCATCCTGTTGCGCCTCGTCAAATGCCAGGACCCGCGCGGAGCGATGTCTGACCTCGTGAGGGAGGACCGCTTCGGCTCCGTAGACCAGGAAGAACGGGGCCTCTCCCGTCAGCTTGGTCGCGGTTGTGCGGATGGACCACAACACGGACAGAAGCTCGTCGTACCACCCTCTGCCGCAGGCCTCGAGCTTCTTCTTGAACGTCCAGGTCTTGAGGCCCCTCAGGACCTCTGCGTTGGCTCGCTCCGCCTGGCCGTTGCTCCGGGGGTGTGCCACCGAAGCGTAGCATATCTGCGTCCCAAGGTTAGCACAATATGTTTTGAAGAGGTTACTGGTGAACTGCGAACCGTTGTCTGTGATGATGCGGTTCGGCACCCCGAACCGGCTCACGATGCCCCTGATGAACTTGACCGCGGAACCCGCGGGGATTGTGCGGACGGCCTCTACTTCAGCCCACTTGGTGAACTTGTCCACGGCGACGTAGAGGTAGCGGTAGCCCCCTGGCGCCCGAGGAAATGGGCCCAGGATGTCCAACCCCCAGACTGCGAATGGCCATGAAAGGGGTATAGTCTGCAGGCCTCCCACCGGCTGATGGATCTGCTTGGCGTGGAACTGGCAGGCCTCACAAGCCTTCACCAGTTCGATGGCGTCATTGAGTGCGGTGGGCCAATAAAACCCACTGCGAAACGCCTTGCCGACGAGGGTCCGTGATGATGAATGATGTCCACAGTTTCTGCCGTGTATGTCTTCCCGCAGTTCCTTTCCTTGCTCCCTGGAGATGCAGCGCAGGGATACATCCTTTTGGTCGCTTCCGGTAGAGCTCTCCATCCTTGATGCAGTATGCCGTGGCCTGCCGTGCCACACGCTCCACTTCCTCATCCTTCTCCGGCAGGATCCCTTGTGTTAAGTAACTCCGGAGCTCCGTGATCCAGCACCCCTCCTGAGGTTCCATCGTCAGGAACAGGCGTGTTCCTGAGGCCGGGCCACAGACCGGGGCTCCTGAGGCAGGTGGCTGGGGGAGCTCTTCCCGAGGCTGAGCCGTGTTTGACAATGACGGCAGGGCTGAGGGCTTGAAGAACCGCTCCTCGAAGACGCCAGGCTCCTGAGGTAACCGCCTGGACGCCTGTCTGCCGGCCTCCTGATTGGTGCGACGAGGCACATGCTGCAGCTCCAGCCCCCAGAACTGCTTCTCCATCTTGCGGACCTCTGCAAGGTAGGCCTCCATGTGCTCATCTTTCGGCTCGTACACCTTATTGGAGAAATTGACAAGGAGCTGCGAATCTCCCTTGATGGTGAGGCGTTTCACCCCCAGGGCAACTGCGGCCTTCAAGCCCGCTATTAGACCTTCATACTCCACTATGTTGTTGGAGACCTTTTCGCCTTGCTGGAAACAGAGCTGTACCGCGTAGTAGAGCTTGTCCTGAGTGGGCAATATAAGCACCGCCCCGGCCCTAGCACCATGCCTAGAGAACGCCCCATCGAAGTACATGACCCAGCCTTCCGGCGCCTTGCTTCCCGGGGAGAGGGATCGATCCTCGTCAGCCTTGAGGCCTGGTGCCTCCATCCATTCTGCCACAAAATCCACTAATGCTGCTCCCTTGATGACTCTGGTCGTGCTGAATTCGAGCTGGAATGCTTGCAGTTCTATGTTCCACTCAGCGACCCTTCCGGACGAGTTGGGGCTCCTGAGCACTCTCTCCAAGGGGTATGACGAGACGACCTTGATGGGGTGACCCTGAAAATAGTGCCGCAACATGCGCGAGGCCACCAGTAGCGCGAGGAGGAGCTTCTGAGGCATGGGGTACCGTGCCCTCGCGTCCCGCAACACCGTGCTGATGAAGTACACTGGGTGCTCAATGAGGTTGGGTGTGTTAGTGCTTGTGGTGCCCTCCGGAGATAATGGCGCCTCCTAAGGCGATGAGGCCTCCGGAGGCTGACCATCTGGGTGAGGGGCTCCTTCCGCCTCCGGTGCGCTCCTCTGCGACGACTGATTCTCCTCAGCCGTCGTGGCGGTTTCTGTGGGCCTTCCTTGTTCCTGTTTTGCCTTGTCCCGGGCTGCAGCTGTAGTTTTGATCCGACGCTCCTCCCTAACCGCCACCAGGGCTGCGCTGGCGGAGTAGGGAGTGGCGGCGAGGTAGAGCACCAGGGGCTCCTGAGGGCGCGGAGCCACCATAACCGGAGAGCTGTTCAGGTATCTCTTGAGATCTTGGAACGCCTTGTCGGCCTCTTCAGTCCATTCAAAGAGCCCCTTTCTCTTCATTAGCTGGAAGAAAGGCAGCGCTCGCTCCCCCAACTTGGAGAAGAAACGCCCTAGCGCGGTCACGCGCCCAGTGAGCTTCTGCATTTCTCTGAGGGTCTTTGGCAGGCTCATGTCCTCGACTGCCTTGACCTTCTCTGGGTTAGCCTCGATGCCTCGGTGGGACACGAGGAAACCCAAGAGCTTGCCCGAGGGGACTCCGAACACACACTTCTCTAGGTTGAGCCGCAGGTTCACTGCGTCGAGGCTCGCGAAGGTTTCCTCCAGGTCTTGTATCAGGGTCCTGGCCTCCCGAGACTTCACCACAATGTCATCGACGTAAGCCTCGACATTCTTCCCGAGCTGTGGGCCCAAGGTGATGAGCATCAGCCGTTGAAAGGTCACCCCCGCATTACGCAGCCCAAATGGCATGCATGTGTAGCAGTATACCCCACACGGGGTGAGGAAGGTTGTCTTTTCGACGTCCTCTACTACCATCTTGATCTGGTGATACCCAGAGAAGGCATCCAAGAAGCATAGCAGGTCGCACTCTGCGGTGGAATCGACGATCTGGTCGATTCGGGGGAGGGGGAACGGATCTTGCGGGCATGCCTTGTTGAGGTTGGTGAAGTCGACACACATGCGCTCCTTCCCTCCCTTCTTTGGCACCACGACGGGGTTGGCCAACCAATCCAGGTATCGGACCTCGCAGATGACCCCAGCGGCCTCTAGTTTGCGGGTCTCTTGGATGATGAAGGCCTGCTTCTCTGTGGACTGCCGCCTTGCCTTCTGCTTCACGGGGTGCACGTTGGGGCACACGTTGAGGTGATGCTCGATTACGCTCCTAGGGATCCCCGCCAACTGGTCAGGCTCCCAAGCGAATACCTTCTTGTTCGCGCGCAGGAACTTGACCAGGGCCTCCTACTATTCGGGCTCGAGGTTGGCGCCTATAGTGAAAGTGGCGTCGATTGACCCGTCCTCATTGACGGGTATCTGCTTGGTTTCTGCCTTGTCTTGGGTGAACAACTGTTTCTTCTTGGCGGGTGCAGCCCCCTTGGACTCGAGGGTCTCCGAGTCGGCGGGCTGTGCCGACGCCGCCGTCTTGAAGGCGAGCTTGAGCACTCGCAGCGCGTCTCCGGTGTCCCCGTGCACGGTGAGGACACCGCTGCTCCTGGGCATCTTCATGAGGTTGTACGCCGGGTGTGTCACGGCCATGAACTGGGCCAACGCTGGATAGCCGAGGATGGCGTTGTAGGGGAGGCCGATGGGGGCAATGCCGAAGTTGACCAACTCCATGCGGAAGTTGTCGTAGGTGCCGAAGGTTACTGGGAGCCGGATCTATCCCAAGGAGCTGGATGACCCGCCCCCAACGCCTGAGAAGGGCCGGCTGGGTTGCAGCCGTTCCAGGGGTATGCAGAGGAGGTTGAAGGCCTCAACCGAAAGCACGCTGAGGCCCGCGCCGCCGTCGACGAGAGTCCTGGTGACGGCCACCTGGCAGATGGTGGGGGTGCACAGCATGGGGAGCGCGCCCGAGCCGGCCGAGTTGGTGGGGTGGTCCTCCGAGCCGAAGGTCAGGCCGGCCTTTGGCGCCGACCGGTCCAGGAGAGCCCCCTGCCGCGTGGCAGCGGCGCTGACCCGGCGAATGAACGGCTTGACGTGGTGACTCATAGGCGGCGCCTGCGAGCCGCCCAGGAGGGCCGCGACGACCGGGGGTGTTGGCGTAGCGTCTTGGGCGAGGAAGAGGCTGCAGAGTTCTTCCCAAGAGGCCACGGAGGCTGCCGGCAGGTGGAGCAGCCATGCGCGCGGAGCGCCGGTGAGGGCCATGGGAAGCCAGTTGGCCATGACCCTATCATCACCTCCGGCTTCGAGGATGACTTCCTCGTACGCCAGCAAGAAGGCCAGCGGATCAGTCGTGCCGCTGTAGCGCGGCGGCGTTGTTGGCTTGAACTTGTCAGGCCACCGTACCCGTTGTAGGGCTGGGGCCAGGGCTCGGAGCCCCCTGGCCCCCATGCTGGAGCCGGCGGCCGGAGTGGGCGACGCGCTACTCATCGCGAGGCAGGTCATGGCGGTGGCGGAAGAGAAAACTCCGGTACACCCCTACCTAGCGCGCCAAATGTCGGATTTCGGGTTCCGGCACACCCTTGAGGTTCGAACTCTGGGGTGCGCGCGGAGATTACGCCTTCTACCTACCTACACCCCTCCGCCTCGCAAGGATATAGGCTACGAGAAGAATAACACAAGAGACACAGGGTTTATACTGGTTCGGGCCACCGATGTGGTGTAATACCCTACTCTAGTGTGGTGGTGTGGTGGATTGCCTCTTGGGCTGATGATGATGAACAATACAAGGAAGAACAGCCTCGCGAGGGTCTGTTCTCGGCCGGGGCGATGAACTACTTAGGAGGAGTTCAGTCGCCCTTCTCTCTCTCTCCGGTCTGATTGCGGATCGATCTCTCCCCTACCCTGGGGGTGGCTAGTCCTATTTATAGGCAAAGGCCCTGGGCCTCTTCCCAAATATTGAGTGGGAAGGGCGCCAACAATTGGCCATTTTGAAGGGGAACATCTGGTACACTTATCCTGACTAAAGTTGGTCCTCGCCTGCCAAAGGCTCTGGTTGTGACGTTGGCTTGGGCTCCACAATGACTTCTTTCCTTCCGTTGGACTGGTCTTGGTCTCGTTGCACCGAAACGGGTGCCTTTGCTTGATGCTCTCGCCTGCGCTTGCCCCCTTTGCACCAAAGAGGAAAGGAGGACACTGCGCGGGCTGGCGCCCGCCTGGCGCCCTTGGTCGTCATGGCTTGCGTCACGGGCACCTCGTGAGGTACCCCGCCTTAATCTCTCCGCCTCCTCGCGAGCCAACCTGATAAGGACGCACCTGAGGAAGCTTCGTGTCGTCCGCCCCGCGAGGCTTGGCCCCTCGCGAGGGTCTTGGGTCTGTGTTGAAGAAGATGGGACGTGCTAGGCCCCCTTTGAGCCACACCGCAGGCCGCAGGCAGGCAAGTCTGGGGACCCCCGTTCCCAGAACGCCGACAGGCTCCTGAAGAACTGTCGCCATCTCCGCCGGGACAGCGTGATGCCTGGCCTCCTAAGGCGCCAAAATGCTCCGCAAGTGGCGCTGGAAGGTGAAAGCCGCGTTCGGCAGGCCAAATGGCATGCGAACATAGCTATGAGGTGGACCCTCACACCGTCCAAATGTCCCTGAGATGCCACCCTGTTGAGCCCTGGAATGTCGACACAGACGCGTATCCCGCCGTCCTCGCCAAGATGGGGAGCTGCGCTGGGTGGTGGGCGACGGTCGCCACGTATGGTCCTTGCCTCTTGAAGCTCCTGGATCGCCTTGGTGATGAACTCCTGAGCACCAGGCGCTCCATGTGATGTGCCCTCTTAAGGGAAATGTGCGGCGAAGCACGCCTCCACATGGTGCCCGAGCGCCTCCCTCATGACGTGGGCTAGGTCGGAGGCCCTCCAGAAGAGAGCCCTGAGCCCAACCTGAGGAGGGTGCCGGGCGCGCCTTCCTATGCGAGGGAAGGATGCGCCCAGCTGCGGGCGCAGATCCTGAGATGGTGCCGCTGGAAACACCGCTTTCCTGAGGCCCTTGGCAGAGTAGTTGCTTCTTCTTCTTGGGGACGGCCTCAGGAGGGTACAGGTGTCGGGGTCTTCGGCCGCTGCAGCTTTGTAAGCGCGTTCAAGGAAGCACACCACATACTTTTCTTCACAGGGGGACGTGATGATGCTGCCGCTCCTGGCATCTTGAGGATGTTGTAGCCATGGTGGGTCACTGCCATAAACTTGGCCAAGGATGGATACCCAAGGATGGCGTTGTATAGCAGGCAGATGTAGGCGACGTCGAGGTCGATGAGCTCGGTGCGGTAGTTGTCACACTGGCCGAAGGTCACAGGGAGGGGGACCTGCCCTATCGGGGTGGTGGAGTCGTCGGTCACTCCCCAGAAAGGCTTGGTAGGCTGTAGCTGATTGTATGGCACTTGGAGGATGTCGAATGTCTCGACGGACAGGACATTGATCCCTGCGCTGCCGTCGATGAGGGTCTTGGTGACTTCAAAGTTGCTGATGACAGGTGAGCAGAGCATCCGAAGGGCGCCGGAGGTTGCCGTGCACTTGAGCTGGTCTGATGAGCTGAATGTGATGGCGCACTTGGACCACCTGAGAGGGTGCGTGGTCTCAAGCCTGGGAAGGGCCGCGCTCACCTCGCGAGCAAACTGCTTGAAGATACACTGAGAGTCTGGGGCTTGAGCGCCACCCAAGATACAGGCAATGGCGCGTGGCTCCTGGAAGCTCCCAGCTCCCTCGTCTTGATGGTGGTCGTTCCCCCTTATTGGTGGAGGCGGCAATGAGGGAGGCCGGCGTTGCCCTGGGGGCGGTCTTCACGACGCTAGTCTCTCCAGGCACCCTCGCGAGGCTAGTCCTGCCAGCGGTCCTCACGAGGCCTGTCGTGCCACTCCTGGAAGGGGCCGCGGTCGTCCTCCTCCTCGGCCGTAGCCTCGGTCGTTGCGCTCGGGGCATCGACCGAAGCACCCATCTCGGATGGCCCTGAGCTCCTGACAGTCGTTGGTGTTGTGGTTGTGAACGTTGTGGAAGGCGCAGAATGGGCGGTTGACCTTGGATGATTCGGGGTGGTCACGGCCGCGCTTCATCTCTGGATCCGCTGCGAGCACGGGAACCCCCATGCGCTTCACGTCCTTGATCTTGGACTTCTTGTCCTCCTGGTCAGCAGCTGGGAGCTCGAGGAGGGAAAGGCGCCCTTCCTCAGCCCTTGCGTACTTGGTTGCCATATTGAACATCCCCAGGGCCGTGCATAGTTCCTCGTGGATAGCGAGCTCCTCCTTCATCTTGACGTCGCGGACGCCATCAGAGAATGCGGAGATGATGGCCTCTTCGTCACCTTGGGGATCTTGAGGCGGACGCTGTTGAAGCGCTGGATGTACTTCTACAGAGTTTCCCTTGGCTGCTGCTTGACGCGCCGTGGGTCGCCTGCGGCCGGCGGGCGGTCGCGAGTGCCCTGGAAGTTAGCGACGAAACACTCACGCATCTCGCCCCAGGAGGAGATCGATCCCGCGGGCAGGTTCAGGAGCCACGAGCGCGCGCAATCCTTGAGGGCCATGGGGAACCAGCTCACCATCACCTTGTCATCGCCATTGGCCGCCTCGATGCTTAGCTCGTAGAGCTGCAAGAACTCAGCAGGGTTGGGGGTGCCGTCGTAGCACGGAGGTAGGTCGGGCTTGAACTTGCCGGGCTAGACGATGCTGCGCAGCTCGGGAGTGAAGGCGCGGCAGCCTGGTGTGGTCGCCAGAGCCCGTCGCGGAGGCGGAGCCTGATCCTGATATCCACGCGTCGCCGCTGCAGGCGGCACGCAGTCTTGACGCAGTGGTGCTGGGAGTGCAGGAGCATTTTCTTGCAGCCTTGGGACTTCTTGTCATCTTCCTTCTTCGTGCGCGGGCGCCCGGCATGGCAGGTCATGCCGCGGGACCGCGCATCTTGGTGCGAGGGCGCCATATCGATGCGGGAGTGGTGGAGGCGCTCCGTGAGCTACATCGCCTACAGCTGGAGGTGGGCGAGGTGGCAAGAGAGACGGTGCGAGAGATCCCCCAACAGTGCTGACGAGCTCGTCGATGTGGTCCAGCCAGTCGTTGTAGAGGTCATCGACCGGGCAGTAACACAGGAGCTCGCGTGCCATGAGCAGCATGGCCTGCGCGTCCGTGGGCGCGCGACGAGCGTGGGACGATGAGCCGGCCGGAGTCAGCGATGGGGTGGCGGTGTGTCTATCCCGCCGCACGGAGGGGTGCAACGATGAAGCTTGCTACTCGTTCCCGGCTGGGCCGGTAGCAGCGTTGGCAGCACGCGAGGGAGAAAGATGGGGAGGTCCGCCAACGGGGGCCGTCTGAGCGACGCGAGCGGCAAGTGCAGCCCAGCGCTCAGCACGGGATCAACTAGCGTCAGCCATGGATGCGGTGGAGCAGCGGTGCGTCGATCGACGGAGGAAAGGCTTCAGCGCACCCCTACCTGGCGCGCCAAATGTTGGATTACGGGTTCCGACCAACACTTGAGGTTCGAACTATGGGTTGCGCATGGAGATCTCTCTCTTCCTATCTCGCTCTCGCAACGATCTCAAGGCCTAGCTCGCCGAACCCAAGGAACAAGAGACACGAGAGTTTATACTGGTTCGGGCCACCGTTGTGGTGTAATACGCTACTCCAGTGTGGTGTGGTGGATTGCCTCATGGGCTAAGGATGAACTAGTATAGTGGATGAACAGCCTCTTGAGGGGAGGTGTTCTTGAGTTCGATGAGCTGGTCAAATGGCCTTGGTGGAGTGGATCCAATCGAAGATGAGCCGATCCTGACTACGATGGTGCCTAGTCCTATTTATAGAGGCCCTGGTCCTCTTCCCAAATGATAGGGGGGAAGGGATCACGCAACGACCATTTTTGAAGGGAGACAACTAGTACAAGCTATCCTGACAAAAGGTGGTCTTCGCCTGCCAAAGGCTCTGGTGGTGATGCAGCCGTGGGCTCCGCGGTGACCTCCGTCCTGCCATCCTACTGGTCTTGATCTTGTTGCACCGATATGGAAACCTTGGCTGATGCCTTGGGATTCCTCGTCTGCGCCTGCCTCTTTAGCACCAAAGAGGAAGCTGGTACTCTGCACCCGCTAGTGCCCACCTTGCCTTGATCGTCATGGCTCACATCACATGAACCTCGCGAGGTGCCTCTTGCCTCTGCTCCTCGGGAGCCAGCTTAGCGAGGCCGCCTCTGAGGAGGTCTTGGTGTTGTCCGCCTCGCGAGGGTCTTGAGTGGTTGCTGCTGAAGGTGGGCCGTACCAGGCCGTTGGTGGAGCCACGCCCTGGGCCGCAGGCAGGCTAGTCTGGGTACCCCCATTCCCAGGACGCCGACAAAAAGTATCTCGGTCGGTGTACTTTCCATCTTGCAATCTCGTCCTCAAACCATTTTTGATAAGCCACCATGCTGCTATCTTTCCCTTATTACATGGAATATGCTTCTTTTTTGTCGGCGTATGTGTCTTCAACTCATGTTATTGGGCAGTAATTGTTTCCTTTCTACCTCCTTTTACAAACAGGGCTATCCATTTCACCTTGTTGCTATTGCGACTTTTTGGTGAACTGCACAAATTACTTTTTTCTTAAGAGTGTTTTGTGCGGTTCTGCCAAAATGTCAGACGGGCTACGTTTTTACATTTCTGTGGGACTGTAGAAAGGGAGATTGGTTTTGCTATCCTCCTCATCCAACTCCATGCCTAATCTTCTCCAACAAGTAGTTAGTCCTAAAGAGAGATCGCAAAGGTCATCGGCTTCTATTTGTGTGTGTTATGTTTCATCATCTAGTTCCACTATTATTGTAATCACACTGACTGGATATCTTTGCAAACAGGGATGGTCAGCTCGATTTTAGTGGAGCTGCACAAAATGATCAGACTGTGATGTCCTCCATACACCTCTTTTTTGGCTACAGAGCTGGGTGAAACTTGCTGCCAACCAATGAACGTTGTGCCCAGAAAATGGAGCCATGCCTACGAACAACATCGATCAATTATATATTTTTCTCTATTTGTACACCTTCTCACAACTTTGTCTTCAGTTGTGATGTGAATATTGGTGCTGATCTGCGAACCATTGACATGCATTAGCAGTCATGGTAGTTTCATTTGTATTTGATGTAATGTTGTAACGAGACAATCTTGAGGCAACAAGACACATGAATCCTAAGTTGAAACCTTTTTTTCCTGCGGGAACCAAAGTTGAAACCTTCATAGCATCACAGTACAATTTCATTAAAATTATTCCTACATATAAAAAAATCCTGAAAGATTGATAGCAATGCCAGAAACAATTCAACTTCGTTTCACCGACATGTGGGACATCCTTCATCCGGCTCCACATGCCATGCAACAATATTGAGTGCACAACTGCAGGGAAAGATTCACCCCGTCGTTGTGTCGCAGTAGTAATGACTAGTGGGTAGTCAAATCACAGAGCCGCACCTTCGCCAAATTAAGTTGCTCAGACGAAGCAACCATCATTTCTCTGTTCGTTGAATCCGCTGGTACTCCCATATTCCCAGAGTAATAAGTTGCTCAGACGAAGCAACCATCACTTCACCTTTCCCACAGTAAGTACTACCTCATTTTTATTCTAGAAACAACCACACGCGAATATTGGACGGTAGCAGCATAGCAACTGAACTAAAAATCAAAACCAACAAATGAACTACTACTAATGGTGAGCGTTTGCTAGTAGCATGTACTCCGTCTGTCCATGTATATAGGGCTTAATGCGTTTTCTGAGACTAACTTTGGCCCTGTTTGGATCCATGGTTTAGAGTTAGTTTGAGCTAGTTGGGGCTCAAATAGCCCTAAAGTACCGAAACATGAGGGTTAAATTGGAGCAAGTTGCACCAAACCCACCAAAAAAGTATCCCACCCAAGAGGTGCTAATTGGAGATAGTTCTCATTGGGCCCACTGAAAAATAACTTTTCTCTCTCTATCCCGCCAGCCAAGTGGTGCTAATTGGAGCTAGTTATCATGGGGCCCACTGAAAAATCACTTTTCTCTCTCCATCAAGTGCATTTAATGTCAATCTAACCCTTTTATCCAAACACCACTTTGGCTACAGTTAGTTCAGGGTTAGTCATGAGTTAGTCTAACCTCTAGCTAAGTTAGGGCCTGCTTGGTTCATGACTAACTTTGCCACAACTAACCTTAGGCCAAGTGTGGCTTCCACAAAAAGTGTGCCTAAAAAAATGGCCACCACAAGTGTGGCAAGATTTGGCAAAAAATTAAGCCTTTGACATGTGGACCATATAACTAGAAGAGTGTGGCAAGCCATAAGTGTGGCAATGAACCAAACACATGTCTAAGATGTTATGGCATGACTAAGGTTAGGTGTGGCAACCTTAGGCTGGGAACCAAACAGGCCCTTAGAGTATCCAAACAGGAGCAGTATAGGACATGCAAGTTGCTCAAAGCATACCGTCAAATTCGTACGTGAAAGGATCTTTTTTTGAAACGGAACGTGAAAGGATCTTCGAATGATATAATTTTCAAATTATATAAAATTTTATCAGTAGTCAAAGGAAACCTTGAAGAATACATTAGGCCCTATATAAAATCTTATCAATAGTCAAAACCAAGTGTTATTACTACACCAAACAAGTTCAAAACGAGAAACTAGACCCACTCACAGCACGACACGCCTGTCTCGTTTAGTCTGTTGGTCAAAGCGCTTCCTCTTCTTGGCATAACAATAGAGTACAGTAATTTTTTAGAATGCTCTTGGCATGTCGCTAACATGTGATGAGTTAACCGACCTTAATAGACAACAAAAACGCGAGCCCGCCGCACTTTGAGAGAGATGAGGAGCGAGAAGCAAAATGGGCTGGTGGATTACTAGAGCAGGGTGTCGCACGGAGGCCAAGAAATATGCTGATAGCGTGGGTTGGCCATGTATGATATAACTACATTGGGCTGCAGTGTTTCGTACTCTTTAGGTCTACTATGGAGATGATTGGTTGATTTTATATCGCTGACTAAATAAAATATTATGAGTGCAGACGCTCTCCACCTCGAGGTTCCTTGCTACTTCTCAGTCGTCGGGAATCTATATTCTTCCACTCTTTTTTTCCGTGAGCTTTGTTCATCCTTTTGCCACCACGCGGGACATCTGGCATCAAGGTGAACGTGTGATTCAAGAAAATGGAGATAAGCAGTGTGTAAGCGAGTCGTGCACTATGATGGCACCTAGTACTACGCAATATTTTTCCACCTTGATGGTAGCTGTCGGTGTCAAAACCGGCGGATCTCGGGTAGGGGGTCCCGAACTGTGCGTCAAGGTCGGATGGTAACAGGAGACAAGGGACACGATGTTTTTACCCTGGTTCGGGCCCTCTCGATGGAGGTAACACCCTACTCCTGCTTGATTAATATTGATGATATGGGTAGTACAAGAGTAGATCTACCACGAGAACAAGGAGGCTAAACCCTAGAAGCTAGCCTATGGTATGATTGTGTATGATGATGATTCGTCCTACGGACTACAACCCTCCGGTTTATATAGACACCGGATAGGGTTAGGGTTACACAGAGTCGGTTACAATGGTAGGAGATCTGGAGTATCCGCATCACTAGCTTGCCTTCCACGCCAAGGAAAGTCCCATCCGGACACGGGACGAAGTCTTCAATCTTGTATCTTCATAGTCCAGGAGTCCGGCGAAGGTATAGTCCGGCTACCCGAACACGCCCTAATCCAGGACTCCCTCAGTAGCCCCTGAACCAGGCTTCAATGACGACGAGTCCGGTGCGCAGATTGTCTTCGGCATTGCAAGGCGGGTTCCTCCTCCAAGTCCTTCATAGAAGATTGTAAACACCAAAAATAGTGTCCGGCTCTGCAAAATAAGTTTCCACATATTGCCATAGAGAGAATAATATTAAAACAAATCAAATCTGCTGACGTATTCCGCAGTGCGTCATCACACTGCGGCCAAGCTCTTTATACAAATTGTTTTCACTTTTCCACCTCAGCACATTTAGCGAGGCAGTTTCCTTGGCACGTCTTGTCAAAGCAGAGATCGTGTGCCCCTTTTAACGGGATTTTCATCAATACGGACGTGGGTAACCCAACCACGCCATTTACCATGGCGCTTGGGAGGCAAGCGAGTTTTATTAGGTAGGTGGGGACGCATAACCGCATCCGCCCATATAAGGGGATAAGGATCCACCTTTTTTACCTACGCCTTCTTCCTCCTTTGCCAATCCATCTCTCGCGCACTCAAGCTCCAGCGCCCAAGCCCGCTCTTCCCACCTCAACCTTCTCTAGCAATGTCCGGAGCGGGAGGCAAGTGGATGGTCTCCTCCGTAACGGAGGTTCAAGTAAAAAAGCTAAGGAAGGCCGGATACCTGTCCAAGGACATCCCGCACCGGCTTCCTGAGAAGGGGCAGCTTCTCCCCACCCCAAGGCCCCATGAGAGGGTAGTTTTCATTCCCCACTTCCTCTGCGGACTGGGTTTTCCACTTCACACATTCGTCCGGGGACTCATGTTCTACTACGGCCTAGATTTCCACGATCTGGCTCCGAACTTCATCCTCAACATCTCAGCGTTTATCGTCGTGTGTGAGGCCTTCCTCCGCGTCCGCCCCCATTTCGGCCTTTGTCTCAAGACCTTCAACGTCAAGCCCAAGGTGGTGCGCGGCAGCCAAGCGGAGTGCGGAGGCGCTATGGCTGGCAAGATAGCCAATGTCCTCTGGTTTGAGGGCTCCTTTGTGGAGACCCTAAAGGGGTGGCAAGCCGGGTGGTTTTACATCACTGAGCCACGCGATCCGGAATGGGTCGCAGCCCCCGAGTTCAGATCCGGATCCCCCACGCGGCTTATGTCCCGGAAAGAGACGGGCCTGTCATGGGGCAACGAGGAAGAGGTGACCGGACTGAAGACCTGCATCCAGTCCCTGGTAGACAAGCCAATCCGGCTGGTCAATATAGTCCAGGTCATGCTCGTTCGTCTGATCCTCCCGTGCCAACAACGGGATTTCAATTTGTGGGAGTTCGACCCGGCGCAGCACCGAACCCTCAACAGGCTCTTCGACACGTCGTATGAAGACGTCTGGAAGGTGCTAATCAAAGGCGCCGGGGTCCCCCACATCCGCTTTCGAGGACAGTGGATACAACTCGCAGCGTCACGCTAGCGAGGTAAGCTATCTATACCTTTGACAGGATTATTAAGCTCTTTTTCATAGATTAACTCTATGCGGGATCTAAACTCCCTTACCTTTGACAGGCTTGGCAGGCGATATCCGGACCAATTAACTGTCCGGCTCCCCTGCCCGAAGACCCAGCCCCGGCTCTCCTAGTGAAGCTGCTGACTCCGGCACCTTATGTGGTGCCGGAGAAGAAGGTCAAGAAGAAGAAGACCACCGGGACTCGAAAGAGTGCCCGTAACTTGGTGGTGTCGGACTCGTCATCTGACGAGTCCGAGACGCCCTCCTCTCGTGAAAACAAGGAGGAGGAAGAAGAAAGCTCTCCTCCCCAGCAGAGGGAGAAGACAAGAAGAAGGCCGCCCCATCAGGGGAGGCCGAGCGGTCTAGGAAAAGGAAGACCCCTCCGCCGGACTACTCCCATGACGCCGAAGAGAGCGGAGAGGAGTGGCCGAACAGGGCCAAGCGTCCGGCGAAATCGTAAGTATTCGTATACCAGAGTGACTCATGATATTCCTAGGTTGTTCAGCTTTCCATAATGCCAAACATAATTGTGCAGCCTGCCCCGGGCCGAACTCAACGATTCGTCGAGCGGCTCCCTGGATTCGTCGGACGTGAACTCAGTTCCGCCCGCTGTCTCCCCCCGCACCGCAGACGACGCCGAAGTGGCGTCGCAACAAGCTCCGGGTGTAACGCCCTCGATGCGGCTATATCTCCCACGTGTCGAAGCATGACTTAGAGGCATAACCGCATTGAAAGCAATGTCGCAAGTGAGGTAATCTTCACACAACCCATGTATTACATAAGGGAAAGAGATACATAGTTGGCTTACAATCGCCACTTCACACAAAACATGAATAAAGCATTACATCAAACAGATACAATCAAGGTCCGACTACGGAACCAAAATAAAAGAAGACTACCCCAAATGCTACACAGATCCCCGATCGACCCCGAGTGGGCTCCACTACTGATCAACTGAAACGAAACAACACAATGAACAAGATCTTCATCAAGCTCCTCCTTGAGCTCGGGTACGTCACCTGCACGGTCTCAGCGGCACCTGCAAACTGGTTTAGGAAGTATCTGGTGAGTCACGAGGACTCAGCAATCTCACACCCGCGAGATCAAGACTATTTAAGCTTATAGGTAGGGTACAAGGTATGAGGTGGAGCTGCAGCAAGCGACTAGCATATATGGTGGCTAACATACGCAAATGAGAGCGAGAAGAGAAGGCAAAAGCACGGTCGAACAACTATGATCAAGAAGTGATCCTGAACTACTTACGTCAAACATAACTCCAACAACCGTGTTCACTTCCCGGACCCTGCCAAGAAGAGACCATCACGGTTACACACGCGGTTGGTGTATTTTAATTAAGATCAACTTCGGGTTTTCTACAACCGGACATTAACAAATTCCCATCTGTCACATAACCGCGGGCACGGCTTTCGAAAGTTCAAACCCTGCAGGGGTGTCCCAACTTAGCCCATGATAAGCTCTCGCGATCAACGAAGGATATTCCTTCTCCCCGGGAAGACCCGATCAGTCTCGGAATCCCGGCTACAAGACATTTCGACAGTAATAAAACAAGTCCAGCAAAACCGCCCGATGCGCCGACATCCTGATAGGAGCTGCACATATCTCGGTCTCAGGGCAACACCGGATGAACACTACGTACGGCAACCGACGATACCCCAAGTTGCCTAGGGGTGGCACCGCAAGTGGCTCTGGTTTGGACCAACACTTAGACAAGCATTGGCCCGGGGGGCTGAATAAAGATGACCCTTGGGTTAATTACTCCCAAGGGAAAGTAGGTGGTGGTGAGGCAAATGGTAAAACCAAAGTTGGGCCTTGCTGGAAAAGTCTTATTCAAAGCGAACTGTCAAGGGGGTCCCATAAATCACCCGACCGCGTTAGGGACGCAAAATCCGGGAACATAACACCGATATGACGGAAACTAGGGCGGCAAGAGTGGAACAAAACACCAGGCATAAGGCCGAGCCTTCCACCCTTTACCAAGTATATAGATGCATTAATTAAATAAGATATATTGTGATATCCCAACAAGTAAACATGTTCCAACAAGGAACAACATCTCCATGTTCCAACAAGGAACAAACTTCATCTTCACCTGCAACTAGCAATGCTATAAGAGGGGCTGAGCAAAGCGGTAACATAGCCAAACAATGGTTTGCTAGGACAAGGTGGGTTAGAGGCTTGGTTTGACAATATGGGAGGCATGATAAGCAAGTGGTAGGTATCGCAGCATAGGCATAGCAAAAGAGCGAGCAATCTAGCAAGCAAAGATAGAAGTGATTTCGAGGGTATGGTCATCTTGCCTGAAATCCCGCAAGGAAGAAGAACGAGTCCATGAAGAAGACACACGGACGTAGTCGAACGAATCCACACAACTCCGGAACGAAACCGAAGCTAACGAGAGAAGCAATCCGGAAAGAAACAAGCAACATAGTAAACAACCAACACATAAACATGGCATGATGCACAATCAAGTATGATTCATGTCCGGTTTAAATATGCATGGCATGGCAAAGTGCACAAACAATACTACAAATTAAGTGGAGCTCAATATGCAACGAGTTGCATATTGACAAAACACCACAACAAATATTTAGTTCGATCTTGTTTATGTACCCAACAATATTAAATGTTGATTAACATGGCAAGGGGTGAAGCACAACAAAACTATCTATCTAGACAAGTTTAAATGAGGCCGGAAACAATAAACAACAAGTCCGAAAAAATCCTCATATGCATATTTTAGATTTGGTGCTGATCTGTCCTAAAGCATATTTTATTGTTGTTAAAAAGGAAAATAAAGTGCTCCATGTTAAACTAGGCATTTTTCCACCCCATTTACATTTATAAATTATTAAATTCTGAGTTACAGTTATTTAGTTATGGAATAAATCATTTCAGCATGACATTTAGCAAAATAAATGCAAACAATAATTTTAATCATTTTAAATGTTGTTATCATGATGCGGATGGCAATTACAAGTTTTATGCAATTTTATGAAAATGTTGATAAGGGCATTAAGAAGCGTTTGTCATCGAGGTGGAAATAAAGTGTGCCACGGCAACGAATCCGAAAATGGTGCCACGACAACGAATCCGAAAATGGTGCCACGGCAACATATCGGTTTCCGGTTCTCGTTTGAGATGCCGGTGCAAAAGGAAATGTGCGGATGCGTGCAAAAGTTGGTGGGGCGCTCCCGGATACCGGGTTCCCACGAGACGATGGCATGGCAACGAGTGACAATTCAGACACGGTGAAAACGGTGCATCTCAAATAACACACGCATTCGTTCCACGGAAGGGCATCTCGGCGGTTATACCTTCAAAGCGGGCATCTCGGAGCGGTTCGGGTTCGGTACGATGTAGAGGAAGTAGTCGTTCATGGGTCGTCGTGTGAAGTAGTGGAAGTAGTCGTTCAAGCGTCCGATGGTAACGGTACTCGGTTGTTTCGAAGAGGTACTTGGGGTCATTTGTACTTGCTGATCTCGTCATCTCGAAGGGGTACTTGACGTTCTTAGCGATTCCGAAGACGAGGTAGAGGTACACTTGTTGTAGGGGTACTTGTCGGATCCACGGCGATGGTAGAAGTACAAGTGTTCTCGCGGTACTTGTCGGATCCACTCTTGGCGTAGATGTACATCGCAACCGTAGTGGTACTCGCAGACTTCGGCGCCGGTAGTCGTACGCGGTTAGTAGGGGAAACTTGGCGTATCCGAAGCGGTGTAGAGGTACATGTCGATGGTCGTCGTGGTACTTGGCGTTTCGTACAGTACTCAGCCGAGCATCCGTGTGGTCAACGTAGACGAACTTGGCGACAGTTATTCTTGTGCTCACGAAACGGCAAAGAGACACAGCAGCAGCGCTGCTGTTCGGGGACGTCGCGCTCGGTCAACGCAGAGGCCGGAGATGGCAGAATGGCAGCAGGCAGAGAGGGCCGACAAGAGGATGTAGGAGAGGTGGTTGTCCATGGCAGCGGAAGGGAAGCAGAGGTTGGCGCTGGTTCTCTGCTCCAACGAAGCAGAACGACGGGGGAGCGGGCGGCCGGGACTTGGACATGGTCGATGCGGGCGAGCGGAGGCGCGGCCCCCTGGTTCGAAGCAGAGGCGCTGGGGCGTGCTCGTTCCCGAGCAGAACGAGTGGGGCGCCGGCGCGGCTTGAAGCAGGAGTTCGGCGGCGAGGAAGAGATGGGGGCGCAGGGGACGGAGGAGGTTGTACGCGCGGCGCATGGCGCATGGAGGCGAGGTCCGGGCGCGGGGTTCCGTTCCCGGCGCCGGAATGGAGGGGGGCGCACTGGCGAGGAGAGGACGGCGGCTGGAGATGGTGGTGGCACGGGCTTGCGGGAGCTTGAGGGACGGCGCGACGGGGCAAAGGAGGTCGGGGATGGGTCGCGGGGATTCCTCCCTGGAGTGTTGCGACGGCGCGAGGGAGGAGACGAGGGAGAGTGGGTTAGCGCTGAGAGATGGGGATCGAGCGTGGTGGCGGCGCGAGGGAAGACAGAGGGAGAGAGGTCGGGGCTAGGGTTAGCTATCGGCGCTGGGCTGGGCTTAGGTGGGGGCGGCTGGGCCTTAGGCCACTTAGGTGGGGAGAGGGAAAAGATGAGAAGGCCTGCTGGCTGTTGGGCTCCTTCTCTCTCTCTTACACTTCCCAAAACAGAAAAATAAAGAGAAAGAAAAGGGAAGAAAAAGAAAGGTTAGAGAAAGAGTTGGGCACGGGGATAATTTTTCCCGGACTCATAAAAATATGCTTGTACCGAGAAAATAGAAAAGACCAAGATTAAAAGATTCAAATTCAAATTCATTTGAATTTAATCCAAATGGTTTGAATAGGACGTGAGGGTTGGAAAGGTCCAAAAATGTTGAACATTTAGGGAGAGCTCCGGAAAATGATGAAAGAAATTATGGGCAAGGTTGGAGACCAGGAATTGAGATAACAAAGGCATGGGAATTATTTTGCAAGTGTGTTATGGTTAATTCCAAATAAATGGAATAATTAATATAGCTCCCTAAAATATTGGGAGGATATGTTATAAAGAGAATTCACCATGTGAATACCCTCGGTTTAAATGGATCAAAGATCCATGCCATTTATTTATTTGAGTTACGAAAATAAATAACTTGATGGCATGATGACATGATGCAATGCACATGATGCAAAGCTGAA
This sequence comes from Aegilops umbellulata, assembly GCA_032464435.1. Lineage (NCBI taxonomy): Eukaryota > Viridiplantae > Streptophyta > Magnoliopsida > Poales > Poaceae > Aegilops > Aegilops umbellulata. Next base: position 195,627,223 of record CP136055.1, read on the forward strand.
TGCAATAAACCAACAATTCACATGACGAAAACCCAGAAACCCTGGAAGGCATCTGGAGCTCCGGTCTTGGGGCGTTACAACACTCCACCACTACGAGAGGATCTCGTCCCGAGATCTAGAATGGCACCGGAAGGAAAGCGGAAGATAAAGAGGAGAGGTAAAACTAAGTTGCTTCTTTGACAAACGAGTGGAACCAAAGAACCTTGAGGGGTTGAGCAAAATGAAAGAAAGAATACCATGGAGATGAACAAAATGAAATACTCCGTTGGACAAGGAACAAGGAATACGGCGAGAACGAAGAGCTTAAGTAATAAGATAGACGTTGGAACCACTCCGGTTAAAACAAGATAGAGAAGAAATAAGAATGATATAATTTGGGCAGCACTCCGACTGAAAGAAGAAGGAAAAACTTGATAAGATGAAAAGAATTTGAAGAGATGATACACCACTCCGGTTGGAAATGGAGGAATAGCGTTTGAACTTGGCAAAACGAGATGATGAGTCGAAGAGAGTAGGATCACAATGCCTCCGGAACGAAAGAATGGAAGTTAGATGGTTGGGAGAAAAGAACGGAGAAGATAATGACAACTTCAACCACAATTGAATTTGGAAAGAATCCTTCCAAGAAGGTTAAAACGGAGTTGTTGGAAAAACAACACAACAAAAAGAGTAGGCTTCATGTGGGCTTATGGAAAAACTTCTCAAAACTATGAGGTGAAATTCAGCCACCAACGGAAAACAAATGATTGGGTTGATATCAACAAGGAGACGAGAAACTTATTTCACCAAGAGGACAAACGAAGAATTTGGGTCATTTATGAGCACCATAAATAGCAACAATCCTTAGGGAAGGCTATAGGTGAAACATGACACAAGATAAATCCAGCGAAGAGATTGGTGGATTAAAAATATCTCATTCTTGACAACATGTGAATCATGAGACATGAACCCAAGTTATCAAGAATGACATAATACCACCTCGAATGATACAGTTGAAAGAATTGCACTTTAAAATGCAAGAAGAAGAATACTTGAACTCCTCAAAACAAACATGTGTAGCACCATGTATATTTTAGAGTATAGCTTGGCGGATCTTAACTCCGAGAGAGATCTTGAAGAACAATTGAAGAATGAAAAGAATCCTTGACGAAGCACCATGTAGAGCCTCCATGAAGAACTCCGGTAAAGAAAAGATGATAGGAAGAAAGAGAAGTTGAAAACACCAAGTGAAACCTTGCAGTGATAAGATGAAGCTTCGAAATGATATAACTGAGAAAACTTGAAGCTCCAGAAAGAAAGATGGCCAAATGAAATCAAGAATTTTGATGAATCTCCGGAATAAGGAATTGAATTTACTCGATGGAACAAGAATAAGAATTACATTATGCTCATCCTTCACCAATTAAATTGATGACAAGCAATGGATTTGGCATACTACTTATTCCCATAGAAAGGATTAAGAGAGATATAGCGCAAACTTGGGAAGGTATTGATGGAACCACCGGTGGAATTGGAAAGAAAGAATGAATCTATAAGGTAAAAAGGGAAGAAGTTTCTTGAACGGACCACCATAAGAATTTAAAATGGACGATGAAAAGATAAAGAAACACCGGGAAGAGTTAGCAAATGAACGAAGATGCTTGAGGGTATTTAGATACAAATGAACGGATAGATCACGAACTGATTAGAGAACACTTGAATGATGCACCGATAAGATTTGGAGAACGAGAGCTGAAAGCTGAGGGTGAATAATTCTGATATGATGGGCTCCGGAGAATCAAACTGAAAAGACTCCTGAATTGCTCCGGATGGGTGAAAAAAATTCTCACAATCGAAAACAATTATGAGAGGATGGCATCAAGCTAGAACCATAAATCTTGAAGAGAATGGAGCAAGATTTAAGAGAAACTCTTCTTCGGTCTTCGAAATCCGAGAATGACGACAAGAAACACCACCATGAATTGTTGAGGCACTCCGGAATGAAAATTAGAAAGGTTGAACCAACGATGAAAAGAATTTGGATGCAATCTTGGAGAAGGCACATGACTGATGAAAAATTCATTCTTACGTCAACTTTGAAAAGAATTTGGGAATAGCTTTGGGATGATTAGAAGAGTCAGGTAAGATCCTGGGAAAAAAAACCTGTGGGTTAGGGCCCACTCAAAAGAAAAACCGATGACCGATTTAAAAGAGAGAATGCACCGGTTAGATTTAAATGGCTAGAATGAGATAACAATCTTGAAATAGCTTGAACGGATTAAGAATGGAAACACGAATCTTCAGAGATATCTTCATCACTCTGGAACAATTGAATAGCGAGAAATGGATGATTAAGAGATACGCCGGCATAAGAAAGCACTTGAAACGAGGAAAAACTATGATTGACAATGCTTGAATTGGAACCACCGAAGAAGAAAAGAATGACGAATGATGAACTTGAAGCTCCTGACCATCTTCATGATAATCACCGGATAAGAACATTAATGAGACGAATGGAGAGGCTTCACATCAATAAGATGGGTACTTGATCAAGAAACCTGCGTCCTTGAAGAAATAAGGGTGGGAGGGCGGGAAAACAAAGGCAACTTTGGTCGAATGAAACAAACACCGTTGAGAAGAATTGATAATTTATTCTTGCAAATGTTGAAAATAATCGGATTTACTTGGAGAAAAACGCACCGGTTGGAAAGGATTGAAAATACAACCTTGATGATCAAGAAGGATTAGCATCCACATAGGAATATGAGAACACCACGTAGAAAAGGTATGGAATCAACACTTGGCATTGAAGCAACTCGAATACCACAAAACAAAACCAAAACAAAGGATTGGCTTGCGGAATAAGCCTGAAACAAACATATGATAGATCCCAAATCGTATCATGTGTCTGTTGGAAAGATATCCTATGAGACACTTGAAACATATAGTCTTCACAATAAACATTCGAACAAGAATGAACGAGTGAATTCCAATGTAAAACATCACACTTCCAAAGCTGAGAAGCCACTTAGAACATGGTATGGAATAAAACCAACAAGGTACGGAAGTGAACAAATACTTGGTAAGGATTACCCAATCACAAACCAAATATCTGCGGAAGAAATACTAGAGCTACAAGAATTCCCACTTATAAACTCCCGAAACTTTCTGGTTATGCAATCAGGTGTTGGGGATACAGGGGAAGCATAATATCTCACCCAAACTAGCAAATCCTACAACCAGCTGTATCCATCCTTCAACACATAACCAAGAAACCTTCGGAAATCGTCTACCTCAACCTTCGAAAACACATCCGTTATACAAGTCATGGCAATACTCCCGCACTCGCCACAGTACTGGGCTATCAGGGTTATCTCACCAACAACTGTACAAAAGAGATTTTCGATGTCGGCGTACTAAACTCAGGTATTCCAAAACCGCAACGATAAAATTATGACGACAACACCTCGGAGCTCAACTCCCCGGGACACTGCCACAACCCCTAAATGTCAGGAGGCAACCAAGACAATGTTGTCATCATAAAACCATCGGAACGATTGTAATATACCCGCGTGATCCTAAAAAATTTTTTTTAGTGAAATTTGAGAAGAGAAGAGTCAAAACTCTACGTCAGGATGCCTTACCAGAAGGTCGAAGGGACTGGGGAGTAAAAAGAATTCCTAAACTCTCCGATATATAATTCCTAAATGACTCAAAACATTTTTCTAGACACAACTCGGCTGCTAAAAACGATCAATCAGTGGGGGCTCCTAAGGTCGGGGAAAGGCTTATTAGGGATGATAGACTACTCATATCAATAAGGAATTCCTTCTTTTCCGGGAGCCCATTCGGACAGAACTCCAAAGTTAAGCGTGCTCAGCTTGGAGTAGTGTCAGGATGGGTGACCGACCGGGAAGTTGCTCCCGGGTGCGCACGAGTGAGGACAAAGTGCGCAGAAAAGACTAGTATTGATCTGTGGGGCCAGTCTAGATCCTGCCAGGAGTAACGACCACCGGCGGGTGTGTCCGGGGCGTTACAAGTTGGTATCAGAGCCGACCCTCGCGGTTACACGGATGGTTGCGGACAGGTGCGTGGTCATGTTGTTCATGACGTTTGTGACCCGTCGTGGCACCCGGCATGGCACATGTACCGGACTGGAAGCACAGACGTTTGTGCCAAGAGGGAACGTTCTTGTGGCCCGATGAGGACGTCGGTTCCTCTGAGTGGGGGTGTATGTGATAGCCTGGCTTATTAGGGATGATAGACTACTCATATCAATAAGGAATTCCTTCTTTTCCGGGAGCCCATTCGGACAGAACTCCAAAGTTAAGCGTGCTCAGCTTGGAGTAGTGTCAGGATGGGTGACCGACCGGGAAGTTGCTCCCGGGTGCGCACGAGTGAGGACAAAGTGCGCAGAAAAGACTAGTATTGATCTGTGGGGCCAGTCTAGATCCTGCCAGGAGTAACGACCACCGGCGGGTGTGTCCGGGGCGTTACACCGGGGCAGGAGGAGGTGGTCCTGGAGGAGCCAAAAGGCGACCTCCCGGACCCCAGGAATAAAGGGGACAAGACCCCCCAGGGCTCCGAGTCCGGCTTTGTGCCGGATACCGCGCCAGACTCTTCAACAGTTTCGGTCCGCGGTAGGCGAACTCCTTCCAAGAGGAGCAAGCCTTCTGAGCCGGTGGCCTCCGTCCAGCCAGAGGTGCCGGACAATCTGCTGGAGGTGCTTGACGGCGCCTCCATCGACGAGGAACACCGTACTATTATGAGTACGATGATCCAAAGGGTTCAGTCCGCCAAGAGCGGACTGACTGAAGCTTGCGCTAGCCTTTTGACAGGCTTCGAGGTAAGTAAAAATATGTCAAAATATTACCACATAGATAGTAGCCCCTGATGCTCTGTTTGGCGTTCGGAAAGAAAAGCCGAATAAAGGATCTATTAATTTTCGCAGGAGTCTAACAATAAAGAGTCAATATGCGTATGCAGGCTTCGCTGCTATCCACCGCCGCACTGACTGCATAGGTGGATGTCCTAAAAAAGGACCTTGGGCGGACCGAGCAAGAGCTCGTCCTTGCCAAACGGCAGCTCGAGAAAAAAGAAGGTAAGAAATACCCTACAGAAAAAGGTGCCTATAGAAAGGCGTGATTGCAAAGAATAACATGATCATACTGCTTATTGTAGGGGCCACAACTCAGGTGGCGACCCTCAAGCAGGCGCTATCTGAGGCCAAAAAGAAAATGGCCGAGGAGCGCACCGAGCGAGAAAGACTTGGGGCTCAGGTTGGCGAGGTGCAGCAAGAGCTGCAGGCTCTCATGAAAAAACATGAGAGCTTGGAGCTTGAGTCAAAGGCGCAAGCATTCGAGCTCGCGTCAGCCCTTGAGACCGCCAAGGGTGCCAAGGCCGAAGCCCAAAAGGCCCTCCAAGAGTTGGAGGAGATGAAAAAGATAGCAGCGGGTAAGGCATTCTTAATGCAAAGTAGAAATATAAAAGTAAACTACTTGTCACTTACCCGAATCCGGAGTTCTCCAGGGGCGTTCGCAGATCTTCCCCGCAGCGTATCCGCCGCCGCTGCATTCTACCAAGTTGAAGAGGGCAGCTCGGCAGAGAGTGTGTTCTGGTCTCAGTATTCTGAGGCCGGACACCCTGTGCCCTTGAGCGACCAGCTGAAACAGCTGGTCGAGCTCCACAAGGCGGCCGAACAAGCCATGAAGGGCTTCATAGTTCGGCTGTGGCCCGGAGAGGCCCGGCCCGGGAGCTACTTCGGGCTGGTGCGGCGGCTGGTGGGGGCTTGTCCAAGGCTTGAGGTCATCAAGCGTTCCGTCTGCATCGAAGGTGCCCGGAGGGCCCTTGCTCGTGCAAAGGTGCACTGGGGTAAGCTTGACGGTGAGAAGCTGGTGAAGGACGGGCCGCCGCAGGGGAAGGAGTATCGCAAGCCCGAGAACTACTACAAGGATGTTCTTGCAGGTGCCCGCCTTATTGCGGATGAATGTACCAAAGATGTAATTTCTGAATGAACTCGCTTGTGTTTATCCTATGCGCTGAAAACTTGTTCATATGCGCTAAGCAATGCTTATTGAATTTAAAATATTATTTTCTATGCGGCTGTTTATCAAATATTGAGAGATGGCCAGTCGTCGGCTTCTGCCCCAGTGCCGCTAGTGTTGGGGTGTTCGGGATAAACCTGAGCGCTCTTTTTCCCATGGTTGGGTCCTTCAAGGGAGGCGCTCAGCACAACGAACCAGGCAATCGGACTATAATGCTTGAACACTCTCACTTAGCCATAGAACTTTATAATTTTAAATTTCGGCGAAGCCCCTAGTTCGGAAGACCGAATTCGGGGCGCTATCCACGCCTTTGGCCGGACAAAGCCAGCTCCTTGCTCGAAGCGGCATAAGTCTTTAGGGACTCGAAAAACCTCTCGAACAGCGACCGGTCTCTCGCCTTATCATGACAGTCATTTTTAGCTTTCTCCACTGAGGTGCTTAACCTAGCTGAACCGGGGCACAATCGCAGTGGTTATCCTAGTGCTACCTTAGCCGATATAGCGGAACGTAAGGCACCAAAACATAGGAGCCGGGCAAACCCAACTATTGACCCAAATCATGATTCGGAGCCGATGCATATAGTGTTATAAGTTCGGGGTGCCGCACTTGTGAAAGTGTACGGACTTCTCACACCAGATCGAAGGGTACTGAAGCCCCTGGCATGTTTGCCGTACCATGGTGTACGGGTGCGATCATGTTATTTAATAAACATATATATTAAAAGAGGATAATGCAAAAAATAGACAAAAAGCTATGCATTGTTTATAAAGAGGCTATTTATCAAAGCCGAACGATACAAGTAGTGCGATAAGCAAAAAGATATTAGACTATTTAACGTGTCCTGACCAGGGGCAGGCCGCGGAATTGTGTTCGAAACAGATATACCGCTCGTAATAGAGACCATCTGAGAGTTCCATAATGCGGCGTAGCTTTGTCTGCTTCCATGGATCTTGCATCGTTTGTGCGGCGGTCGAATTGCCGAACAGGTCGTCCAAAGTGTGGAGTCCTGAAAGTAAAAAAAAGAATCCGGCAGCCCCTAGTACGTTTTAAGCCGTATTTCGGGCATGCCGTTACTGTGCCCCTTCCCCTGTGCCCATGGTATTTCAAGGGCGTAATTATGTACGTGAGGTACTAGCTTCGCTATGTCGTGATGGCTGGGGTTGGGGCCGCATTGCTACGCCTGCTCAGAACGTGCCAGGCGGTCTTGTTGTGGGTTACTTCGGGCGCGCTTGGCAGTGTATGGCTTTTTAACGGCCGGACTGGAGAGTTGCCTAAAAAGGCTGTTTTGTACTTCCGCTGCGAGAGCCTCCATGTGCTCCTCCGTACGGAGGGAGCGTTCGGTGTTTCCGTTGAACGTGATTACTCCTCGAGGGCCTGGCATCTTGAGCTTGAGATATGCGTAGTGCGGCACCGCATTGAACTTGGCAAATGCGGTTCGTCCGAGCAGGGTGTGATAGCCACTGCGGAACGGGACTATGTCGAAGATGAACTCTTCACTTCGGAAGTTATCCGGAGATCCGAAGACCACATCAAGTGTTACGGAGCCTGTACAGTTGGCTTCTACACCTGGTATAACGCCTTTAAAGGTCGTCCTTGTGGGCTTAATCCTTGATGGATCTATGCCCATTTTCCGCATTGTATCCTGGTAAAGCAGGTTCAGGCTACTGCCGCCGTCCATGAGGACTCTTGTGAGATGAAATCCGTCGATGATTGGGTCGAGAACCAATACGGGAAAGCCGCCATGACGGATGCTAGTGGGGTGGTCCCTTCGATCAAAAGTGATCGGGCAGGAGGACCATGGGTTGAACTTTGGGGCGACTGGCTCCATCGTGTATACGTCCCGTAGCGCACGCTTCCGTTCCCTCGTGGGAATGTGGGTTGCATATATCATGTTCACCGTCCGCACTTGTGGGGGAAACCCCTTCTGTCCATTGTTGTTCGGCGGCCTGGGCTCCTCCTCCTCGTCGCTATGCAGCCCCTTGTCTTTGTTTTCGGCTCTTAATTTGCCTGCCTGCTTGAACACCCAACAATCCCTGTTGGTGTGATTGGCTGGCCTTTCGGGGGTGCCATGGATCTGGCACAAGCGGTCGAGTATTCGGTCCAAACTGGACGGGCCTTGAGTATTCTTTTTAAATGGATTTTTCCGCTGACCGGATTTATAGCCTCTGAATCCGGCGTTAACTGTCGTATCTTCATTGCTGTCGCTGCTAATGCGGCGCTTTTGCTTATTTCGACATGTCCTGCCACGTTTGTCCTTGGTATCCGAATTACCAGGGTTCTTTGATAAGTTGTTGCTGCGAGCTAGCCAGCTATCTTCGCCCGCGCAAAAGCGGGTCATGAGTGTCGTGAGGGCTGCCATAGATTTCGGCTTTTCCTGTCCCAGGTGCCGGGCAAGCCACTCGTCGCGGATGTTATGCTTGAAGGCTGCTAGGGCCTCTGAGGCCGGACAGTCGATTATCTGGTTTTTCTTTGTTAGGAACCGTGTCCAGAATTGCCTGGCCGATTCCTCTGGCTGCTGAATTATGTGGCTTAGGTCGTCGGCATCCGGTGGTCGCACATAAGTGCCCTGGAAGTTGTCGAGGAATGCGGCTTCCAGGTCCTCCCAAGAACCGATTGAGTCCACTGGCAGGCTGTTAAGCCAGTGCCGGGCCGGTCCTTTGAGTTTGAGAGGGAGGTATTTGATGGCGTGTTGATCATCGCCACGTGCCATGTGGATGTGAAGGAGATAATCCTCGATCCATACCGGCGGATCTATCGTGCCATCGTATGATTCGATGTTTACGGGTTTGAAACCCTCTGGGATTTTATGATCCATTACTTCATCTGTGAAGCATAGTGGGTGTGCGGCGCCCCTGTACTGGGCTATGTCACGACGCAGCTCGGAAGAGCTATGTCTGTTGTGTTTGGCCCGGCCGGATTTATTGTGTCCGGAGTGAAGATCATCGTCACGTGTCGTCGGGCGCCTGCGCGATCCGTAGATCGATCTTGTTTGTCTTGCTTTATCCTCCAGTACATCTCGCAGGTCTGGCGCATTTTCCCGTGCCTTGGTTGAGCGGCGTCGGGGCATGGCTTGGGTGGAGGTCCGACAGGTCTCTCTGTCGCGACCGCGGGGTGGCCGGTCTGCCATGTCGTGCGCTGGTGATGTAGGCGCTTCCTCCTCAGATCGGGGTAGCGGCATGCGCTTTGGGTAATTCTTGGAGGGGCGCTCGAGTTCATACTCTTCGGCCGCAAGGACTTCAGTCCATCTATCAGCTAGCAAATCTTGATCAGCTCTAAGTTGTTGCTGCTTTTTCTTTAGGCTGTTCACCGTGGCTAAAAGCCTGCGTTTGAAACGCTCTTGTTCGGCGGGGTTTGATGGTACGACGAATTCGTCGTCATCGAGGCTAGCCTCGTCTTCGGAGGGAGGCATATAGTTATCGTCCTCAACCTCTCGGTCTGCCGCTCTCTCATGAGGGCTGGCTTCTCCATCTTCCTGCGCCGAATCTTGCTGGGGAGGGTGTTCTTCGGCGCTATCCGGGGTACTATTATCTCCGGTGCCGGAATCACCCTTTTTTCTTTGGCGGGATTTAGAGCGGCGCCGCTGACGCCGGCGCTTTGGCTGTTTCTTGGAGGTGTCATCCCCCGCTGTTCCATCGCCATCTCCATCTTTTGGAGTATCCACCATATATACTTCATATGACGAGGTGGCCGTCCAGCGCCCTACAGGTGCTGGTTCCTGTTCGTCTCCTACCTCGTCGTCCATACCGTCGAAGTCTTCGGAGCCGAAGTCAAGCATGTCGGTTAAATCGTCTATAGTGGCTACCAAGTGGGTGGTGGGTGGGCTTTGAATTTCTTCATCGTCCGTATCCCATCCTCGCTGACCGTAGTCCAGCCAGGGCTCTCCTGATAAAGAGAGAGACTTGAAAGAATTCAGGATGTCGCCAAAAGGCGAGTGCTGAAAGATGTCCGCGGCGGTGAACTCCATTATCGGCGCCCAATCGGCTTCGACTGGCAGGGGCGCAGGGGGTTCGGAATTCGGGGAGGAGTCCGGACCCTCGGGATCACGGGTCACGCGGAGTGCGGGGCTGGCATTCGGCTCGATCGCCTTTGAGATCGCAGCCCCCGAGGTGACGTCCAACCGCTCATCCTCAACTGGCGCAATAGGCTCCGAGTTAAGGGTCGGAACCGGTGCATGTGCGGCCTCCAGGACACTGTTCGGAGGCAGAGCTAGATCATGCCCCTCGAGATAGTGCGGCGCGCTTGGCTGTGGCTCGAACCCGTCGAAGATCAAGTCTCCGCGGATATCAGCCGTGTAGTTTAAGCTTCCAAACCTGACTTGATGGCCAGGGGCATAGCTTTCGATCTGCTCCAGATGACCAAGCGAATTGGCCCACAGAGCGAAGCCACCGAAGACGAAGATCTGTCCGGGGAGAAAAGTCTCACCCTGGACCTCATCGTTGTTGATGATCAGAGGAGCCATCGGGCCTAAAGGCGACGACACAGAGGAACTCTCAATGAAAGCACCAATGTTGGTGTCAAAACCGGCGGATCTCGGGTAGGGGGTCCTGAACTGTGCGTCAAGGTCGGATGGTAACAGGAGACAAGGGACACGATGTTTTTACCCAGGTTCGGGCCCTCTCGATGGAGGTAATACCCTACTCCTGCTTGATTAATATTGATGATATGGGTAGTACAAGAGTAGATCTATCACGAGATCAAGGAGGCTAAACCCTAGAAGCTAGCCTATGGTATGATTGTGTATGATGATGATTCGTCCTACGGACTACAACCCTCCGGTTTATATAGACACCGGATAGGGATAGGGTTACACAGAGTCGGTTACAATGGTAGGAGATCTTGAGTATCCGCATCGCCTAGCTTGCCTTCCACGCCAAGGAAAGTCCCATCCGGACACGGGACGAAGTCTTCAATCTTGTATCTTCATAGTCTAGGAGTCCGGCGAAGGTATAGTCCGGCTAAGCGAACACCCCTAATCCAGGACTCCCTCAGTAGCCATGGACATAGTCGGCCCTTTTTGGAGAGAGTACTAAATACTATAAACTTTGATGTGTCCCGTCAACTCACAGAATGACGAGAAGCACACACTAAATGACGGAGCACGGGATGGTAGCCATGGACATGGTCAACCCTTTTTGGAGACTAATGCACTACTGTTGATGTGTCCCGTCTACTCGCAAACAAGGAGAAGCTTTGCTTACTACTAGTACGACCTCTCCCTCGCTCACGCGTGCGCTTTGGCTCGCAGGACGAGGAGAAGCTTTTGCTTTACGATAGTGCGCTTAATACAGGCGGTGGACGTGCAATAGTTCATTCGGTGTTAGAGCATGGTTAATAATATTATAGCCAACTGATGGCGATAAGGAATCGCCATGCCATCTATAGCCATCATCTATATGCACTCATACAATAATGTGGGCTATAAGGTTGGCTATTGCATTAGTAATTTTCTCCATCTTCTCTCTATCTCTTTCTTCACATTTATTGCATTTACATAGGAATACGTATATAGCTAGGCTCTTGCATGACAGCCCACTCCCCTTTCTTTTTCACATCTCTCTCCTCCACATATGCAAAAATGCCATGTAAGCGGGCTATAAGCCCACTATTTTACTTGCTCTCAGATTGCCATAAGTATATATATTGTAGTGCAATCATCATTGTTCGACTTTCGGAAGAGGCAAAGATCACAGTCACCTACTCACAGTATGACCGACCGTGTTCGCATGAATTTTTTTACGTAGTACAATCTGAGTGGATTGCTTCAGTGGTCATCACACGTGAGCCAATCTCTTCGCACCCTTCCACGCTCTATTCTATCTTGCATTCCTTCCTCCGTCCAGTACGCTGACAAGTGAGCCCCATGCTCATGTATGCCAACTTGGTAGTTAATTATTTTGCCAGAGTCAGCTATCACACCCTTTTGATGGCACGTCAATGTACCCACTAGAAACAAGTTAGACTTGTTCGGTTCCACAACCTCTGTTGGGGATATACCCCGCGGTATGACCCGACCGGAGTTCTAAACCGGTTGGGACTTGGTAAACCGGCGGGCAGTTGAGACAGACAGTTAAGACAGATGGCTAAGACAGACGGTAAACCGGCTGGTGATAAACCGGCAGGAGTCAAGTCAGATGATAACCTGGTAGGTGTTAAGTCAGTTCATAAACCGGCAGGAAGTCATAAACCGGCAGACCATCATAAACCGACAGATCATCATAAACCGACAGACCATCTTAAACCGGAAAACAGTAATAACTGGGTTGCCAGGGGTTATGAAGTCCGAGACGTTATGAAGCCCAAGATGTTAAGAAGCCCATAAAGAGAAGTCATAATAGTTAAGTCTTAAGTCCGAGTTGGACTCTACATGTAACCCGCCCCTTCAACTTATATAAGGAGGGGCAGGGCTCCCCAAAGAGGGACAAGCAAGAAGAAACAATCTTAGGGCTAGACATAAGTAGGAGAGCCGGTTTACGGCGTCTCCCTCGTGATGATAATGAGACCTAGCCTCAAACAGCATGTAGGGTTGTTACCGGATGATGTTTCCCGGGGTCCGAAGCTGTCTAAATCCATGTCTTGTGTTGCGTCTCTCGATTCCGCTCAAGCCCTCTCAAGCTACCACATAGATGCGTTGGCCTCACGACTAAGTCCTCACCCTAGGACATCTGTCGTGACAATACCACGACAGTTGGCGCCCACCATGGGCCCACGCACGGTGGTATTGTGTTCTTGGAAGGATTGCTTTTTAGGGATCGAGAAGCTCGTGATTGGTCAGATAAGGAAAAGATGGTTTGATGGTCAAAATCATGACTAACTTTGGAGTTTACAGCACAGGGGTTTGAGATCAAGAGGTTAGGGTTTCATTGTCTGCGCCGCTAGACGTGGTGAGGTGATCCGCCAAAACCGTTTATATGTTGAGGCCGATGTTGACAAGGAGTTGATCTGCTGCACGGTAGGCGTACAAATCGTTCCGGGTTACGCTGAGTTCCCCTGCCACTGGTTTCAAGTCCCAAGAAGGGCCACCTACAAGGTCCTACCGTTGCTGATTCCCATCAGGCCATCATCAATCAAGAAAGTATTACTATAATTGCTCCTCACGTGGTGGTCAAGGCTGGTCCACAAAATTACGTGATGCTAGTATTAATCCAGTACAGATCAGATTTTTGGGTCTTCAAACACTGTCTACTATCGGAAACATTGGAGGTGGCCCTCAAAACGCCGGCGCTAAACCGCCTCGCTGATGCGAGTTCGCCCGCGGAGAGCCACCGCTGTCGATTTGCCTCGCGGAAGCCGTCCAACTGCCCTGCGAGTTTTAGCCTCGGCGAATTTTCTGCTTCTGCAGGATTCCTCGTCCATGTACCGGCCGCTTCCTGTATTCGGTCGAGTCACACCAACCACAACTGGGAGAAAAACACGGATGATAATGTCAACCCGCCACGTCAGCTGAAGCCAATTCGGTCTTTTCTTCTTGTCAAAATTCTGATTGGTGCATGTGTACAAGGAAAAATACTAGTAGAAGGAAAGAATGACTACGTGAGTCTCGTCCGTGGTTATCAAAGAAAGGGATACATCAAGGGAGATGACAACAAGTACATCGCAAAAAAAAAGACAACAAGTAGGACTCGGTCTCGGTCTCCGCTTCACGTCTTCATTTTCGAGCTGCCTGTCGCCGAACCGGCACCGGGTCTCCGCTTTTGCTCGCCTGCCGCCTCTGAGCCGCCGTAGCGGCCACATCAGCTGCCGGATTGGCGCCGTGTCTGAAACGCGCTCCTCGCGGATCACCGAGCTGTACAAGCTGGAGCTGCCGCGCGCCACTGCTCTGCGTCCGCTGCGAGTTGGATCCGCCTCTATCCGTGCCTGGCTGGCTTCGCCCGCACGCCCGTACCAGGTTGCCGGTCCGGCTGGTTTTTTTCCGGCACCCAACCTATACCGACCCGGCCGAAGCCATTACCGGTGAGTCACCGCCGCGGTCTCCCGTGAACCGCCGTACTGCCAGCGTGAGTCGCCGCTGCTGTGGTCTCCGTTGTCTGCCTCACTCCACCAAAAACGATCGCACGCCGTCGGCCTCTGTCCGAGCCAAACCGCCGCCGAGTCAAGCCCCTGCTACAAGTCGCCTCATCGGCCTCTGGCTTTGAATCGCCACCAAGTTGCTGCACCGATGACCCGGCGCCGTCGCCGAGCTACAGCAGATTTTTACCCCGAGTCATTGCCATAACCCGCTTCGGAGCTACTGACCCGTCGGCCATGGCCCGGATTCGCCCTCACTGAGCTGACCCGGATTCGCCCTCACTGAGCTAACCCGGATTCGCCTTCGCTGAGCCGCCACTGTGATCCGCCCGGCTGCGGGCCTCCTCGCCAGCAACTGCGTCCTCCTTGAGCAGCCGCCTCAGCTTGCTGCATGCCCAGGCCAAGTCGCCTCTTCCGGTCGCATTTGCGTGTAATCCGACCATAGCCGCCCTTGCTAGTGAACCACCGCGGGTTAAACCGCCGCCTCGACTGGGTCAACTATGGCACACCAACTTCAACCCGCGAGTCGCTGCCGCGGCCCCACGCCGCCTCGCCTCTCTCCCCCTGCCACTGCGCCCTGCTGTTCTGGCAAGTCGCCACCATAACCCGCGGGCTCGTCTTTTGCTGGCATCTCTTCAATTTACCCGGTGACCCAGCTGTGTTACACCGCACTGCGCAGCCTCTGCCTTATCAGAGTCAGCCGCCCTTGCTGTAAATCGCCAGCCTCGGTGTCGCTGAGCGGAAGATTCAACCATAGTACACATCATATCTGCTGCAAAAAGTTCGACCATGATCTGGACCTACAACACTTGCCGGTCTTCACGTTTTCCACCAAGTTTTCAACAACCTTTGGTCAGAAGTGGCAGTGTTAAACTAAAGATGGCCGGTGTTGCTGTGTTCTGGGTTTGGTACCCGTTCCTGATGTCTAGCCCACCGGTCTCTGTGAAGCGTCAGTTTCGCCGCGAAAAGAAAAGCAGCGCTGGCAGTAATGACAACCCGACGGCCCGGTCGTTTTACCCTGTAAGATTACAAGAGCTCGAGCTTGTTACGGATGGTGTAATCAGCCAAACATTGGAGATCTTTGTACAAAGGGTCATTATGGAAGAGATACTAAATTAAGATCAGATGAAGCAAAAATGGGACGACTGTGCTACCAGCTGCCGAAAATTGTTACGTACAGCAAGGGACCTGCTACATCCATCCGAGTCAGAAGAGATCAAGGGCTACTGGCGGATCATCAGAGCAATTTTAAAAAACAAATGCTGCTTAGTTCAAAGGTAGACTACAAATGCTATTTGTACAGTACTATCAGTACTGCTTCTTACGTCCGGATTCAGAAATCATCATCAACCTTGGGGCTGAGTATCAGGTGCTATTTACCCTATTTATTTTTAAGTATATCTTAATTCATCCAAGCAAAACTACTTTGCCCTACTATATTTTATATACAGGAGAATATTCATTATAATGTGGCATTATACCACGGAGATGGAGGCATGCCGACATCATGTCTGTAAAATTAACCTCGAGGTACATGTTCTCAAATTAACCTCTGGGCCTTGCCGGAGTGCTGCAATGTGTCGGTGTCAATTGCAAGATGAGCCACCAAGCTAGCAGTGGAGTTGCCAACATGCTCAAAGTGCACGCAACATTGAGTAGAAAGAAGCATGTCTAGGAAATTAATGTGTGCTTAGGGAGACCCTTTGCTCAAAGAGCAAGTACTCTTTCGGTTATACTATAAGACTAGCCAAAGTGGGAGTAACTTCGGCAGTAACATCTAGTCCAACTCAGCAGATTTACTTATGTGGCAATGAGTTAATGAGTAACTTAGCTAGTTACTGTAACATCACATGTCTCAGTGCAATATGAGTCTATAACCTAATATATGAAGATTTTCATGTTACCACACTTATGTTGCTACCCACTATGTGAAGAGGCTTCCTATATCAGCAAGCACCAGCTTCCCTACCTATTGCTCATCCAATAGAACTCCCAAGTTAACTGTGCTGAGGCTGGATTAGTCATCAGATGGGTGACCGAATGGGAAGTGGACTCGATATTAAGTTAATGGGATGGGTTACTATAAATGTTTAATTGGCTTAAATGTATACAATGCTCCGTCCTATCAGCTGAAACTCGAGGGCTTTTTTTTGTAATTTTTGACATGTTTTGTTTTTTGAACACATGTTAATCGAAGGTCTATCTCGTTACTTTTTGATATTTTTTTGTTTTTTGAACACATGTTAATTGGCTTGAAATAAGGTCTCTCATGTTACTTCACGACATCTTTACAAAAAAGTGATATGACTTTTGTCAACCTATAAGGAATGTCCATCAAATTAACCTCGAGGTACTTGTTCTCAAATTAACCTCTGGGTCTTGCAGGAGTACTCGTTTTTTGAACACATGTTAATCGAAGGTCTATCACGTTACTTTTTGATAAATTTTTTGAATACATGATAATTGCCTTGAAAGAAGGTCTATCATGTTACTTAACGATATCTTCCCAAAAAAAGTGATATGGCTTCTGTCAACCTATAAGGCGTGTCTGTCAAATTAACCTCGAGGTACTTGTTCTCAAATTAACAACTGGGTCTTCCAGGAGTACTTGTTTTTTGAACACATGTTAATCGAAGGTCTATCGCATTACTTTTTGATAATTTTTATTTTTTGAACACATGTTAATTGGCTTGAAAGAAGGTCTATCGTGTTACTTCATGACATCTTTCCAAGAAGAGTGATATGACTTTTGTCGACCTATAAGGCATGTCTGTCAAATTAACCTTGAGGTACTTGTTCTCAAATTAACCTCTGGGTCTTGCAGGAGTACTTGTTTTTTGAACACATGTTAATCGAAGGTCTATCGCATAACTTTTTGATATTTTTTGTTTTTTGAACACATGTTAATTGGTTTGAAAGAAGGTCTATCGTGTTACTCCACGACATATTTCCAAAAAAAGTGATATGACTTCTGTCAACCTATAAGGCATGTCTGTCAAATTAACCCTGAGCTACTTGTTCTCAAATTAACCTCTGGGCCTTGCAAGAGTGCTGCAATGTGTTAGCGTCAATTGCAAGATGAGCCAGCAAGCTAGCAGTGAAGTTTCCAACATGCTCAAAGTGCACGCAGCATTGAGTAGAAAGAAGCATGCCCAGGAAATTGATGTGTGCTTAGGGAGGCATTTGCTCAAAGAGCAAGTGTATGTAAGGTACAGTCGGCAGGCTATAAGGACGAGGAGCGAGAAGCAATCGGGCTACTGGATATATTATAACTAGGTGTCCCACGGAGGTAACATTTAATGTTATTGTCACACTACAGAATGGTATAAGAATGTGGAGAGATTTGGTTGATTTTATATCGTTGAATAATATAAAGTATTATGAGTGCAGACGTTCCACCGCGAGGTTCCTTGCTCCTTCTCGGTCGTTGGGAATCTATGTTCTTCGACTCTTTTTTTTGACGTGAGCTTTGTTCATCCTTTTGCCAACATGTGAGACATCTAGCATCAAGGTGCACGCGTCATGCAAGAAAATGGAGATAATCAGATAAGTAGTGCGTACGTGAGTCGTGCACTTTGATGGCACCTACTACACAATATGTTTTCTCCTCTATGACACGTAAATAGTGCACGTACACAACGACGGAGCACGGGATGGTAGCCATGACATGGTCAGCCCTTTTTTTGCAGAGAGTACTAAATAACTTTGATGTGCCCCTTCAACTCGCAGAACAACGAGAAGCTTGCTTACTACGCCTTCTCCCTCGCCAATGCGTGCGTGGTGGATCGCGGCACGAGGAGAAACTTTTCCTTACAAGCGGTGGATGTGCAGCAGTTCATTTGGTGTCAGATTGCCAGTAGTACTACAGAGTACTGTAGTACCATCATTATTGTTCGACTTCCGGAAGAGGCGAAGAGCAAAGCGCAAGGTCACCTACTAACCTAGTACAGTATACTATAGCCAAACCTGGTCCACCTTTTTAGAGCATGGTTAATTAATATAGGCGGCTCTTGTATCGGCACATCATTTAGAGCAAGTACTACTCTCTTCGTAGGAACTTAAAACGCAGGAATAGGAAAATAAAGGATTGGAGTGGCATGTCCACTTGAATCCCAAGCATTAATAGAGTGTTCCCCTAAAAACAAAGTGTTTAACATAGGAAAAACAAAGGAAGTGAAAAAAAGTTGGAGTGGATGCTAGATTGCCAATTAAGACATGATTACATTGGAAAAAATCCTATAGCATTCTATCCTATGAATCAAACGACCAATGTAGGGAGCACAGTGCTGCCTCTCATCGACCTCCTCTATAGGAGTTTTCTTCTAGTAGTGGTGGATCTTAGGCGAAAGACACATTTGATTTTCAAGTAGGGCTCGATTAACTCAACTATGGCTCCTAGCTAGAAGCGCCCACCTGCAAATGAGCACCACCGTGAGCTACACCAAAATGATAGAGGCTCTAGGAGGACCAGAGGCAGGCGGGCGACGAGGTAGCCTGATGACCCCTTGAGCTTGAAAGGCACCCGCATGATCTCCTCTCCTTGTAGGGAAGGTCAGGGTCTATTGGGTACATCTCCGACGACATCCGTGGCTTTCGACGGCGTCGTTGCCATTTCATTAGTGTAAATAATTAGTCAACTCCTAGTGAACAATCAAAACCTCCTAAAATCTAACATGTGAACACTAAAACCGCTCAAGGGGGTGATATACCCGGTTTTAGATATTTGAGGGTAAACATCGTACCAAAATTAACTTTGGGGGTTATTTGTCCATCAACCTACATTTGAGGGTGAAAAATATACTTCTTTCAATGGTCCACCGGTCAGAGTATTCTTTTTAGATTTATAACATGTGGGATCGAGTGTGAGCGAACCGACTTCAATCGACGACAAAATCGCCTGTCGAACGCACTTTGAGAGAGATAAGGAGCAAGAAGCAATACGGGCTGGTAGTGTCATGCAGGAAAATGGCTGGTCTCGTGTTTAAAACTTGATGCACTATAGTAGAGGTAGATGTAGATGTAGTGTAGACGTAGATGCAGATGTAGATGTACATGTTGAGATGTAGAGATAAGTGAGACTCACCAACGGTCACCAACATAGGCCTAGTACGTGCACGAATCACCGACAAAAAAAGGAGTACGTGCACGAAGAGAAGAATTGCACGCACGTATGCACGTACTGTGTGCCTCATTCCCTAACACACACGCATGGGTACACGGTGGATCTCATTTCTGGATGATGAGGCAGCTCACGTGATAATTTGACGCGTGTAGTAGTTGTTCACTTAGTGGAGGGTCGGGAACCACGCGTGAACGAATCAAAGTTCGACCATGACGCGGTGGCGTGTTTTTTTTCTTCAATGGCACGTACGTAGTTTTTTTTTCTTGAATGGCATGCGAATCATGCACATACTCAATGACGGTGCACGGATGGGATGGTAGCCACGGACATGGTCGACCCTTTTTGGAGAATACTAGAGTGGTACTTTGATGTATGTTTTAAAAAAACTACTACTTTGATGTGCCATGTCAACTCGCAGAATGATGACAAGCTAGCTTACTACGCCATCTACATAGCCCACACTTATTGTACTCCCCCCGTTTACTTATACAAGGCCACTATGGAATATACATTTTGCATATATACAAGGCCACCAGCAGTAATCGAGGCAAAATTAATGATGTTTTCTCATACTAGCAACTTGTTTAATACTTGCATGCATGCATTCATAATGACACTTAGCTACTTCGTCCACTCAGCTTTCTTGCATGCATGTGGTGTATTAATGATTCCAGTAAACGAAAAGAAAAGTTGGGTTGCAAAGCATGTATTAAATTTTACATTAGTACGTACCTGTAATTTGAGTTTGTGGCCTTGTATATAAAAATGGAGGGAGTACTAGCAGTTGGAGTATGGGAGCACCTGATATTTCCCCGTCCGGACCGATACCAAGTTGGCTTCTTACCTTCTGGCCCACCAAAAACCCCTCCCCCCTCCCGCACGCGCTTCTTGCTCGGCGCCAGCTGAGCCCGCCGTTCCACATTGAGGGCAAGTCAGGGCGACACGACCTCTCACTGCTTCCGCCGTTGAAGCGGCGCGGTGACCGAGGGCACCGCTCGCTGCACGCCCGACACTTTAGACTACTCACGGTGGAGAGTAACTTTAGAGCAAGTACTGCAATTAGCAGGCTATAAGGATTTAAATATAGTATTTGTGCTTAGTTGAAGGAGAGAGAAGAGGAGAGAGAATAGAAGTGGTTGTAAACTTGTAGCCGGTTGTAGCACGAGCTCCAATATACTTTGTGAGACAAAAGGTGGGCCCATGGGCCTATTTGGTTCGTGATTAACTTTGCCCCAACTAAGCTTAGGCAAAGTGTGCCTGCCACAAAAAGTGTGGCTAACAAAATGACCATCACAAGTGGCAAGATTTGGCAAAAGATTGAGCCTAGGACATGTGGACCATGTTGCTAAAAAAGTGTGGGAAGCCACAAGTGTGGCAATGAACAAAACACATGCCTAAGATGTTGTGGCACGACTAAGGTTAGGCGTGGCAACCTTAGGCTGTAAAATTTATTAAGTCATTAATTAATAATTAACAGATGCCTTAATTACTCAGTCGTTTCCGATTCTTTTGGATAGTGGGGCTATTATTGACTTGGACGTGGGGTTTGGGCCAAAGGCCTACTATTAGACTTGCTCTTACTCACACGACCGACCTGACAGGCTCTACTGTAAGTGCATCTAGTACCCCTTATTGATTTTGATGTATTGAAGACTTATAGGTTAAGTGACTGATGCATTTGTGAGTGTACATAGGTCTATAAGTCTCTGAGGAGTTTCATATTTACAGAGAATGTCGACCCCTAAAACTGAAGTTCTTCGATTGAAGACTTTGGATTTCTGAAGACTTTCTGAAGACTTTGAAAGTGAAGAAATTGATGTGACCGTGAAGACTTGGTATTCATTCGAGGAACATGAAGCGTGAAGACTTTTGTTTTCGTAGTTTCATTTTCTCTTTCTTGAGTCATAGGAAACACCTTACTGTTAAAGGGGGGCGAGGAAATACTAAGGAAAAATTTCCAACTGATGCTCAACTCAAAATCCTACACCTAGCAATCCCTTCGAGTGAAGCCATTGGAAATCTCATACAATTCAGTCAATTTCTTCACTGACAGAGACGAAGTTCTCCTGGTCTCTGAGGAATTTGTTCTGACTGAGGAGTTAGGAATTCGCCAGTGCGGATTGCCTACAAGTGAGGAACATTATAGCCCTAAGGAATTTGATAGTAAAATTTCCGACCGTTGTTGTGCTATGCGCCAGCTGTCCCAAAATATCTACCCACCTAATGGTCATATCATTGAAGGGCATTGATGTCTACTACACAACCTTCTTCTTGTAGACGTTGTTGGTCCTCCAAGTGCAGAGGTTTGTAGGACAGTAGCAGATTTCCCTCAAGTGGATGACCTAAGGTTTATCAATCCGTGGGAGGCGTAGGATGAAGATGGTCTCTCAAGCAACACTGCAACCAAATAACAAAGAGTCTCTTCACTACTAGGAAAAGGGCTATAGATGGAATTGACACTAATGGCGCACCAGACATGTGGTGCGCCATTACTATATACTAATGGCGCACCATGTGTTGGTACGCCATTAGTGTCCAAATACTAATGGCGCACCACATCCACGGTGCGCCATTAGTAAAAATATTTTTTTTAATTTTTTTTCAAAACTACTAATGGCGCACCGTGGCATGGTGCGCCATTACTAGTTGAACTAGTAATGGCGCACCACATCCACGGTGCGCCATTAGTAAAAAAAAATTGTAAAACTTTTTTTTGATTTTTTTTCAAAACTACTAATGGCGCACCGTGGGGTGGTGCGCCATTACTAGTTCAAACTAGTAATGGCGCACCATGCCACGGTGCGCCATTAGTAACTTGGCCACCACTTCCACCGAATGCACCCCCCCTCCCCCCCGTGGATCGCCTTTTCAGTTTAAAAAAAATAAAAGAAAATGATGAAAATGTCAAAAAAATAAAAGAAAATAAGTTTCCCATGTGATATGTGGTCTAGTTGTTGGGAAAATTTGCAAATATGAATTTCGACTTCATTTGCAAAATCTCGCGAGAATTTGTAAAAATGGGTATAACTTTTGCATACTAACTCGGATGAAAAAGTTTTTTATATGAAAAATCATCTACTCGAAAAGTTACATCCAAATTTAACCGGGGGAACCCCGTTAAACATTTTCAAAATCCTCAAAAACCTAACAGAAAAAAAGATACGGGGCTTTTAAGATCTGGAGAGGCAAAAAAAATCAAAAAAAATTCAAACTTACTAATGGCGCACCTACCCATGGTGCGCCATTACTATCTTCCCGCCTTCAAAATTCAAAATAAGTCAAAAAAAAATAAAAAAAAGTTACTAATGGCGCACCTATCAATGGTGCGCCATTAGTATCTTCCCGCCTTCAAAATTCAAAATAAATCAAAAAAATAAAAAAAAGTTACTAATGGCGCACCTGCCCATGGTGCGCCATTAGTATCTTCCCGCCTTCAAAATTCAAAATAAGTTAAAAAAATAAAAAAAAGTTACTAATGGCGCACCTGCCAATGGTGCGCCATTAGTATCTTCCCGCCTTTAAAATTCAAAATAAATCAAAAAAATAAAAAAAAAGTTACTAATGGCGCACCTGCCCATGGTGCGCCATTAGTATCTTCCCGCCTTCAAAATTCAAAATAAATCAAAAAAATAAAAAAAGTTACTAATGGCGCACCTGCCCGCGGTGCGCCATTAGTATGCCGTATATATGGCTGGCTGTGGTCCTCTCCTCCTTATCTCTTCATTTCACCTTTCCTACACTCCATCTCCTCCTCTCCACCACTCCATCTTCCCTTCTCTCCTCCACCATACTACCCTCCTACTCTCCGGCGACCTCCTCCTCCTCTCCGGCGACCTCCTCCTCCCTCCTCTCCTCCCCTCCCCTCCCCTCCCCTCACGGTTTCTTCTCCCTCCTCTCCGGTGAGCTCCTCCTCCCTCCTCTCCGGTGAGCTCCTCCTCCCTTCTCTCCGGTGAGCTCCTCCTCCCTCCTCTTCGGTGAGCTCCTCCTCCCTCCTCTCCTCCCATCCTCTCATGGTTTCTCCTTCCTCCTCTCCGATGCTCCGGTGAACTCCTCTCCAGCGACCTCCTCCTCCTCCTCCTCTCCGGCGATGTAGGCGAGCGCCTCTCCGGTGACCTCCTCCTCCTCCTCTCCGGCGAACTCCTCTCCGGCGAACTCCTCTCCGGCAAAAGAACACGACAAAAGAACGTACAAGATCCAAAAACAGGAACAAAATTTGAAATAATGTCGTGCCAAAAAACGAGCAAAAAAACGAGCAAAAAATGGGCAAAAAATCACGATCCAGATCTAGATTCAAAATGGCGCATCACTAATGGCGCATCACTAAACAGTGCGCCATTAGTATGCCGAAGTTACTAATGACGCATCCCGTTGTCGTGCGCCATTAGTATGCCAAAGCACCTGGGTATACATGGCCCCTGGGAGGCATACTAATGGCGCACCGTGGCCTATACTAATGGCGCACCGGTGGTGCGCCATTAGTATACAAGATACTAATGGCGCACCAGTGGTGCGCCATTAGTAAAAATTACTAATGGCGTGCTAGTAATGGCGCACCAGTGATGCGCCATTAATGGCCAAATTAGGTGCGCCATTAGTAGCGGTTTTTCTAGTAGTGCTTGTGTCCCCAACACACCCAATACAATGGTAAATTGTATAGGTGCACTAGTTCGGCAAAGAGATGGTGATACAAGTGCAATATAGATGGTAGATATAGGTTTTTGTAATATGAAAATATAAAAACAGCATGGTAACTAATGATAAAGTGAGCACAAACGGTATTGCAATGATAGGAAACAAGGCCTAGGGTTCATACTTTCACTAGTGCAAGTTCTCTCAACAATAATAACATAATTGGATCATATAACTATCCCTCAACATGCAACAAAGAGTCACTCCAAAGTCAGTAATAGTGGAGAACAAACGAAGAGATTATGGTAGGGTACGAAACCACCTCAAAGTTATTCTTTCCAATCGATCCATTGGGCTATTCCTATAAGTGTCACAAACAGCCCTAGAGTTCGTACTAGAATAACACCTTAAGACACAAATCAACCAAAACCTAATGTCACCTAGATACTCCAATGTCACCTCAAGTATCCGTGGGCATGATTATAAGATATGCATCACATAATCTCAGATTCATCTATTCAATCCAACACAAAGTACTTCAAAGAGTGCCCAAAAGTTTCTACCAGAGAATCAAGACAAAAATGTGTGCCAACCCCTATGCATAGCTTCATGGGCGGAACCCGCAAGTTGAGCACCAAAACATACATCAAGTGAATCACGTGATATCCCATTGTCACCACAGATACGCACGGCAAGACATACATCAAGTATTTTCAAGTCATTAAAGACTCAATCCGATAAGATAACTTCAAAGGGAAGACTTAATCCATTACAAGAGAGTAGAGGGGGAGAAGCAACATAAGATCCAACTAAAATAGCAAAGCTCGCGATACATCAAGATCGTGCCAAATTAAGAACACGAGAGAGAGAGAGAGAGAGAGAGAGAGGGAGATCAAACAGATAGGTACTGGTACATACCCTCAACCCCGAGGGTGAACTACTCCCTTCTCGTCATGGAAAGTGTCGGGATGATGAAGATGGCCACCCGTATGGGTTCCCCCCTCCAGCAGGGTGCCGGAACGGGCTCTCGAGAGGTTTTTGGTGGCTACAGAGGCTTGCGGCGGTGGAACTCCAGATCTATTCTCTTCTACGGAAGTTTTAGGATACGTGGGTATATATGGGTGAAGGAGTACGTCGGTGGAGCTTCGGGTGGCCCACGAGGCAGGGGGCGCGCCCTAGGGGGGCGCCCTCCGCCCTCGTGGCCACCTCCCTTCTTTCCTGACATGCACCCCAAGCTTTTCCGGTAGCTTTCCTTCCAAAAATAACTTCTCCAGTTGATTTCGTTCTGTTTCGACTCCATTTGATATTCATTTTCTTCGAAACACTAAAATAGGCAAAAAATAGCAATTCTGGGTTGGGCCTCAGGTTAATAGGTTAGTCCCAAAAATAATATAAAAGTGGATAATAAAGCCCAGTATTGCCTAAAACAGTAGATAATATAGCATGGAGCAATCAAAAATTATAGATACGTTGGAAACGTATCAGGCATCCCCAAGCTTAATTCCTGCTCGTCCTCGAGTAGGTAAATGATAAAAAAGATAAATTTTGATGTGGAATGCTAGTTGGCATAATTTCAATGTAATTCTTCTTAATTGTGGTATGAATATTCAGGTCCGAAAGATTCAAGACAAAAGTTCATATTGACATAGAAATAATAATACTTCAAGCATACCAACTAAGCAATTATGTCTTCTCAAAATAACATGGCCAAAGAAAGTTCATCCCTACAAAATCATATAGTTTAGTCATGCTCCATTTTCGTCACACAAGAATGCTCTCATCATGCACAACCCTGATGACAAGCCAAGAAATTGTTTCATACTTTAATAATCTCAAACTTATAAACCTTCACGCAATACATGAGCGTGAGCCATGGATATAGCACTATGGGTGGAATAGAATAATGATGGGGGTTATGTGGAGAAGACAAAAAAAGGAGAAAGTCTCACATCAACGAGGCTAATCAATGGGCTATGGAGATGCCCATCGATTGATGTTAATGCAAGGAGTAGGGATTGCCATGTAACGGATGCACTAGAGCTATAAATGTATGGAAGCTCAACAAAAGAAACTAAGTGGGTGTGCATCCAACTTGCTTGCTCACGAAGACCTAGGGCATTTGAGGAGGCCCATTGTTGGAATATACAAGCCAAGTTATATAATGAAAAATTCCCACTAGTATATGAAAGTGACAAAACAAGAGACTCTCTATTATGAAGATTATGGTGCTACTTTAAAGCACAAGTGTGGCAAAGGATAGTAACATTGTCCCTTCTCTCTTTTTCTCTCATTTTTTTGGGCCTTCTCTTTTTTATGGCCTTTTTTTGTTTTTTTGGGCCTTCTCTTTTTTATGGCCTTTCCTCTTTTTTTTGTTTTTTTATTCCTCACTTGGGACAATGCTCTAGAAAATGATGATCATCACACGTCTATTTATTTACAACTCAATGATTACAACTCGATGCTAGAACAAAGTATGACTCTATATGAATGCCTCCGGCGGTGTACCAGGATATGCAATGAATCAAGAGTGACATGTATGAAATAATTATGAACGGTGGCTTTGCCACAAATACTATGTCAACTACATGATCATGCTAGCAATATGACAATGATGAATGTGTCATGGTAAATGGAATGTTGGAAAGTTGAATGTCAATATATCTCGGAATGGCTATGGAAATGCCATAATACGTAGGTATGGTGGCTGTTTTGAGGAAGATATAAGGAGGTTTATGTGTGAAAGAGCGTATCATATCACGGGGTTTGGATGCACCGGCGATGTTTGCACCAACTCTGAATGTGACAAAGGGCAATGCACGGTACCGAAGAGGCTAGCAATGATGGAGGGTGAGAGTGCGTATAATCCATGGACTCAACATTAGTCATAAAGAACTCATATACTTATTGCAAAAATCTACAAGCCATCAAAAACCAAAGCACTACGCGCATGCTCATAGGGGGATAGTGTTAGGAATAAGCAACTTGTATTCCCATGAGGCCATAGGCCGATATATATACATGTACAGATGCGAAACATATGCAGGAAACCCCTTATACAACGGGATAAATACAAAGGGGTACATGACTTATAATATAACTCTAACACCCCCCCTCAAACTCATGGTGGATGAACAACACTGAGTTTGGAGAGATAAAATCCATGTTGTGCTCTAGTCTGGGCCTTCGTCAGGAAATCCGCCAACTGTAACTCGGAAGGCACATACTGAAGAGCAATAACCTGATCCTGCACACCAGCGCGTACATAGAAAGCATCAACACCAATATGCTTGGTGAGCTCATGCTTCACAGGATCACGCGCAATGCTAATAGCACCTGTACTGTCAGATAAGAGCGGAGTCGGTGTAGTGACAGAAACACCAAAATCCTGAAGTAACCACCGTAACCAAGTCACCTCTGCCGTCAAAAGAGCCATTGCTCGCAACTCAGCCTCGGCACTCAAACGGGAAACTGCAATCTGTTTCTTCGTCTTCCAGGCAATGAGAGAACCACCAAGAAAAACACAGTAAGCAGAAAGTGAACGGCGATCTGAAGGATCACTAGCCCACGTAGCATCCGAATAGGCCTGAAGCTGTAAAGAACTGGAGCGAGGAAAGAATAGACGGTGAGAGATCGTGCCCTGAAGATATCGAAGAACACGAAGGAGATGACTATAGTGAACTGATGTGGGAGCAGAGACGAACTGACTCAGAATATGAACCGGATAAGAGATGTCCGGACGAGTGACAGCTAGATAGACAAGACTGTCAACAAGATGACGATAACGTGTCGGGTCAGGGAGAGGATCACCATCAGTAGCACAGAGGTGAAGATTGAGCTCCATAGGAGTCTCAACAATGCGCTCGTCAGTAAGAGCAGCAGGAGCAAGAAGATCCTGGATATACTTTTCCTGGGATATAAAGAAGCCATCAGAGGTAGAAGAGACTTCAATCCCAAGAAAGTAGCGAAGGGGTCCAAGATCAGACATAAGAAACTGCTCACTAAGATGAGTCTTTACAAAGGCACTATACTCGGGGTCATCCCCAGTGATGATCATGTCATCAACATAGAGAAGAAGAAGAGTCTGACCACGAGAAGACAGGTGAATAAACAATGCTGGATCATGAGCACTTGCTGAAAAACCAGCGGCAGTGACCACAGAGGCAAAACGCTCAAACCAGGCACGGGGGGCTTGCTTAAGGCCATAGAGAGAGCGACGAAGACGACATACCATGCCATCAGGAACAGAATACCCAGGTGGTGGCTGCATGTACACCTCCTCACGCAGCTCACCATTAAGAAAGGCATTCTTAACATCAAGCTGAGAGATAGACCAGTGGCGTGCAGAGGCAATGGCAAGAAGTGTACGAAAAGTGGTCATATGGGCCACAGGAGCAAAAGTCTCGTCATAATCACGACCATGCTCCTGCTGAAAACCACGAGCCACAAGACGAGCTTTATGACGCTCAAGAGAACCATCGGAGCGAGTCTTAACCTTGTAGACCCACTTACAAGTGATGGGACGGACTCCGGGAGGAAGAGAAACAAGATCCCAGGTACCAGTGCGTTCAAGAGCAGCAATCTCCTCTGCCATCGCAAACTGCCATTCAGGATGAACAACAGCCTGACGATAAGAAGTCGGCTCAAGAACAGCAGCACCAGCGGTGGGAAATCCAAAGCGATCAATAGGCGGACGAGGACGA
Organism: Aegilops umbellulata; assembly: GCA_032464435.1. NCBI lineage: Eukaryota > Viridiplantae > Streptophyta > Magnoliopsida > Poales > Poaceae > Aegilops > Aegilops umbellulata. Next base: position 195,655,701 of record CP136055.1, read on the forward strand.
GAACGCAAGCCATAAGTAGGCTGAGAGGAAGATGACGACTCATCCACAGAGGCATCCACAGGTCGTGAACGACGAGTGTAATGCTGAGGAAAAGATGGAACAATAGAAGGAGGAATCACTAGGGTAGAATCGGGGGGTGGCGACGAAGAAGTCACCGGAGATGAAGGTGTAGAATCCGGTGACATGCTAGGCGAGGAGACCGAGGAAGATGATGGCTGCAAATCGACTGGAGGTGGAGAAGCAGAGGGAGTGGAACGAAGAGGCACAGGCTCGACGGGGGTGATAGGTGAGTCAGGAAAAGTGAGGAAAGAGATATCCTCCACTGAAAAAGTCGAGGAAGATGGGCGTGGGTAGAAGGGACGAGACTCATCAAAAGTCACGTCTCGAGAGATACGCATCCGACGACCGATAGGATCCCAACAACGATAGCCCTTATGCTCATCACTGTAGCCTAAGAAGACACACTCAACAGACTGAGCGGTCAGTTTGGTGCGTTCGCGAGGGGCAAGAAGAACATAGCAAACACAACCAAACAAGCGAAGCATCGAATAATCGAGAGAACGGTCAAAAAGACGCTCGAAAGGAATACCACCGTGTAGAGCAGCGGAAGGCTGTATATTGATAAGATAGGTGGAGGTGGAGACGGCCTCAGCCCAAAAATGAGGCGGGAGAGAGGCAGCAATCATCAATGCACGAGCCGTCTCAAGAAGATGTCGATGCTTTCGTTCAGCCACACCATTTTGAGCATGAGCACCAGGACAAGAGAATTGAGAAAGAGTTCCTTGCTCAGCAAGAACACCACGCAACATCTTAGAGAGATACTCGCCAGCGGAGTCAGCACGAAAGACACGAATGGGTGAAGAGAACTGAGTATGAACCATGGCAGCAAAACGCTTATAAATAGACAACACCTCACTACGAGAAGTCATGAAATAAAGCCATGTGTAACGAGAGAAATCATCTATGAAAATAATGTAGTATTTATGACCACCTTTCGAAGCGAAAGGAGCCGGACCCCATACATCAGAATGGACTAGATCGAAAGGACGCTGAGACACTGACTCACTATGTGAATATGGTAACTGAATCTGCTTGCCAAGACGACAACCCTGACACTCTAAAGAGACATCTCCTGAGACAGACCCCAGAAGACCTCCGCGAACTAAAGACGACAACCGAGAACCACACAAATGACCAAGTCGATGATGCCACTGCTTGAAGGAACCAGTAACGGAGGCGACTGAAGCGGAGGAACTGGCGATGGTGGTGGCAGCGGAAGGAACATGAAGCCAGTCCAACTCCCAAAGACCCTGAGAATCACGGCGGCGAGGGCCAGCCCCAACCAGAGTGTGCGTGCGACGGTCCTGGACTGGACAAGAGTCAACGTGAAGGATGACGCGACAACCAGAATCAGTAAGTTGACCAGCAGAAAACAGATTCATGGTAAGTCGAGGAACATGAGCAACATCAGGAACAGAATAAGAAGGAGTGGTAAGATTGCCTCTACTAGCAACAGAAAATGGACTACCATCAGCAGTGAAAACATGAACAGGAGAATCCAGTGATCGAAGAGAGGACAAAGTGGAAGAATGAGAAGACATATGAAAAGAAGCTCCAGAGTCCAGAACCCATGGGGATGTACCTGACTGTGTAGAGGGTGATTGCTCAGTGCGGGAAGCATCAGTCACAGAACCAGCAGTACCCGTCGAGGAAGAACCTGAAGCCGCGAGCAGACGCTTAAGTCTCAGAATATCCTGCTCAGTCAAAGCAATGGCTGAAGCTGTCGAGGTAGATGACGAAGTCCCTGAAGATGATGATCGCGCCTTGCGCAGGTGTTTCTTCTTCGTGTAGCACTGAGACTCAAGATGACCATCATTGTTGCAGTAGTCGCAATGTGGACGGGGGCGACCCGAGCCTCCAGAAGGAGTGGGCAAGAGCGGCGGAGCACTCGAGCGAGAAGGGGTCGGTGCAACAGGTGGCGTAGGAGCACGAGTAACGAGCACAGAGGGAACCTCCAGCAAACCAGCACCACGTAAGCGAGTCTCCTCAGCACGAATCTCAGAAAGTGCCTCCATGAGAGAAATACGACCACGAGCAAACAACTGAGCACGCCGGGGCTCAAACTCCTTACGGAGCCGAGACAAGAACTCATAGACGCGATGAAACACCAAATTGTCCTGGATAGCCTGGCAACAGGGGCAGGTACGACAACCCGCACTGCGGAGAGAATCAAGCTGGCGCCAGATAGCAGAACTCTGTGCGTAGAAGTCATCAACAGTAGAGTCACCCTGCTGAAGAGCATGCTCCTGACGGACCACAGAAAGGTATAAGGCATCACCAGAGGGCTGATAGCGCTGACGAAGACGTGTCCACATCTCAAAGACAGTAGGAAAACCCAGAAACTCAGAAGCAAACTGAGGCAGAACACTAGCAGTGAGAACAGCTGCAGCACGAGCATCATCATCAAGCCACTGGGTGTAAGCAGACAGAGCACCATGATAAATCTGAAGAGCCTCCTCATAAGCCAAAACCTTCTCATCATAAGCACGATCAGCAGCCTCATCAGCAAGCTTAGCCGCATCCTTGGCGGCCTGATTAGCATCCGGAGCAAGAACCAGTGGAGTCGGCGGAGTAGGGGCCACCGGAGGAACTAGACGTGGTGGACAGCAGACCTCGCCAGAAAGAACACCCCAGAGATGGATGCCACGCATGTGAATGCGCATGAAGCCAGTGAATTCGGTGTAGTTAGTACCATCAAAGATCACCGGACAGCGAGGAACAGCGACATAGCCCGATGCAGCAGACATTTTTTTTCTTTTTTTTAGGAGAGACCCGAAATCAGCAGAGCACCCGACGACAGGCAGAAGACCACGAGCACCGGACGACAGGCGGAAGACGCGCTAGGTCTGGCGGCTGGTGCTGAGTCTCCACTAGCACGCAGGAGACCGGCGCTGGCGGCTGTCTCTACGTCGCCTGTTGCGGCGGGGCGGGCAGCTGTCTCGACGGCGCCTGTTGCGGCGGGTCGGGTTGGGGCGGAGTGCGAGCGGCCCGGTGGCGGCGGTGTCAGTTGGGGCAGAGTCGGAGCGGCCCGGTTGGGGCGGAGTTGGAGCGGCCCGGTGGCGGCAGCGAGTCGATCTGGGGCAGCAGGCAGGGAGTCGACGAGCGGCGCCCAGCGCGTGTTGAGCGACGAGCAGGCGTGAGACCGGAGCAGCGGAATGGAGCGGATCGAGCACGAGTTGCGGCGTGCGAAAAGAAAACCCTAGGGCTCTAATACCGTGTTAGGAATAAGCAACCTGTATTCCCATGAGGCCATAGGCCGATATATATACATGTACAGATGCGAAACATATGCAGGAAACCCCTTATACAACGGGATAAATACGAAGGGGTACATGACTTATAATATAACTCTAACAGATAGATTGGTAGGAAAAAGACCATCGCTCGTCCCCGACCGCCACTCATAAGGAAGACAATCAAAGAACACCTCATGTTTCAAATTTGTTACATAAGTTTACCATGCGTGCATTCTAGGGGAGTTGCAAACTTCAACACAAGTATTTCTCAAGTTCACAACTACTCAACTAGCACGACTCTGATATTATCACCTCCATATCTCAAAACAATCATCAAGCATCAAACTTCTCTTAGTATTCAACACACTCCTAAGAAAGTTTTACTATTTTTGTATACCTAGCATATTAGAATTATTAAGCAAATTACCATGCTAATTAATACTCTCAAAATAATCTAAGTGAAGCATGAGAGATTAATAGTTTCTTTAAAACAAATCCACCACCGTGCTCTAAAAGATGTAAGTGAAGATCAATGAGTAGTCGAATAATTATGCAACTATGTGAAGACTCTCTAACATTTAAGAATTTCAGATCTTGATACTTTAGTCAAACAGCAAGCAAAGCAAAATAAAATGACATGACGCTCCAAGCAAAACACATATCATGTGGTGAATAAAAATATAGCTCCAAGTAAAGTTACCGATGAACGAAAACGAAAGAGGGGATGCCTTCCGGGGCATCCCCAAGCTTAGACGCTTGGTTATCCTTGAATATTACCTTGGTGTGCCTTGGGTATCCCCAAGATTAGGCTCTTGCCACTCCTTATTCCATAGTCCAACGAATCTTTACCCAAAACTTGAAAACTTCACAACACAATACTTAACAGAGAACTCGTGACCTCCGTTAGCGAAAGAAAACAAAACACCACTTCAAGGTACTGTAATGAACTCATTCTTTATTTATATTGGTGTTAAACCTACTGTATTCCAACTTCTCTATGGTTTATAAACTATTTTACTAGCCATAGAGTCATCAAAATAAGCAAACAACACACGAAAAACAGAATTTGTCAAAAACAGAACAGTCTGTAGTAATCTGTATAAAACGTATACTTCTGTAACACCAAAAATTCTAAATTAAATTGGTGTACCTGAGGCATTTGTCTAGTAATCATCTACAAAAAGGATCAACTAAATATCACTCTCCAGTAAAAAGTTAAAGCTAATCTCGTGAGCGCTAAAGTTTCTGTTTTTACAGCATGATCATAAAGACTTCACCTAAGTCTTCCCAAAGGTTCTACTTGGCACACACACTAATTAAAACACAAAACCACATCTAAGCAGAAACTAGATGGATTATTTATTCCTAAACATAACTAAAAAGCAAGAAACTAAAACAAAGTTGAGTTGCCTCCCAACAAGTGCTATCGTTTGACGCCCCTAGCTAGGCATGATGATTTCAATGATGCTCACATAAAAGATAGGAATTGAAACATAAAGAGAGCATCATGAAGAATATGAATAGCACATTTAAGTCTAACCCACTTCCTATGCATAGGTATTTTGTGAGCAAACAACTTATGGGAACAATAATCAACTAGCATAGGAAGGCAAAACAAGAGTGACTTTAAAACTTTAAGCACATAGAGAGGAAACTTGATATTATTGCAATTCCTACAAGCATACATTCCTCCCTCATAATAATTTTCAGTAGCATCATGAATGAATTCAACAATATAACCAGCCTCTAAAGCATTATTTTCATGATCTACTAGCATAGAAATTTTATTACTCTCCACATAAGCAAAATTCTTCTCATTCGGAATAGTTGGAGTATAATAAGAGACTTGAATACTATAAATTGTTTCCACATTAAAAGAGTAATGTTCAAAGAAAGGTTACTCATAATCATGACAAGTTTTATAAATATAATCATCACTACTCTTTATAGCATAAGTTTTATCACAATAATCATCACAAGTAGCAACTTTGTTCTCATCATAATCGATTGAAACCTCTTCCGAAATAGTGGATACATCACTAAATAAAGTCATGACCTCTCGAAATCCACTTTCATAAATATTATAAGATTCAACATCCTCCAAAATAGTGGGTTCATTACTTCCTAAAGTTGACACTCTTCCAAACCCACTTTCATCAATATAATCATCATAGGTAGAAGGCATGCTATTATCATAACAACTTTGCATATCAAAACTTGGGAGGCTAAAAATATCATCTTCATTAAACATAGCATCCCCAAGCTTGGGACAAACATTAATTTCAGCAAATATATTCTCAAATATGTCATTATGATCAAACATAGCTTCCCCAAGCTTCGGCCTTTTCATATCATAAGCATAATCACTCTCATCATTAATAGCATGGATAGCACCAATAGTATAGCAATTATTATATTCTGCCAAGCAAGTACCAAAAAGATTCTCAAGATCATTAGAAGTATCATTATCTTCCCAATCATAATCGTCACAACAAGCAATAGGCATAACAAGATCATCATCAAGTGTATCATCTTCCATTATTATTTTTGATTCATTTTCATGAGGCACAACAATAATAGGAGCAACCTTATTTGGGAGAGATACCTTTTTAAATCTCTTCCTTTTTCTTTTCTTCTTCTTTACCACATCATGTGGGGGTTCAATCTTCTTTTTGGAGCTCCTTATTAATGAGATTGGTTGAATAAAAGGCTCCTCCTCGTGACCTGATTCATCATAAGAAATAATAGGAGGATATTGGGAAGTCTCTTCCCTTCCGTTAGCATTCTCTTCGTCTTCTATTTGTTTTGTTTTCCTTATGTAATTGGAAATATAAGGATTTTCAATGCAATTCACCGCGCAATACATATAAATGTCATCTAGATTAAAATGAAGAACTCTAGCAAGGGCAAATTCTCGAATAACCTTAGTTATATGTTTCATTTCTTCATAACCCAAGAGCAAACTAAGTTCATTATGATGTGCAAGGGAAATCAGGTCATCACAATTTTTGGACACGATATGATCATGAAACGATTTGCATTGGGTACTAAAATGATTACGTTCATTGCAAAGTTCACAAGTATGTCTAAGAAAAAATAAATTTTCAGCACATGCATCTAGCCTTTCTTGCAACCATTTAGTTTCTAAGTACTTATGCCTCTTGCAATATCTATCTTCCCTATTTGGTGTGTACTTGCAAACCCAATATACTCCACAAAAATCGACATGCTTATAGGAGATGTTTTCATCATGACTAGTGCAATCATCATTAGTACTATGGATATTCAAGGAGTTCATACTAACAACATTGCAATCATGCTCATCATTCAAAGATTTAGTGCCAAACATTTTAATGCATTCTTCTTCTAACACTTTGGCACAATTTTCCTTTCCATCATACTCACGAAAGATATTAAAAAGATGAAGCGTATGAGACAAACTCAATTCAATTTTTTTTGTAATTTTATTTTATAACTAAACTAGTGCTAAAACAAGAAACAAAAAGATTCGATTGCAAGATCTAAAGATATACCTTCAAGCACTCACCTCCCCGGCAACGACCCAGAAAAGAGCTTGATGTCTACTACACAACCTTATTCTTGTAGACGTTGTTAGGCCTCCAAGTGCAGAGGTTTGTAGGATAGTAGCAAATTTCCCTCAAGTGGATGACCTAAGTTTTATCAATCCGTGGGAGGCGTAGGATGAAGATGGTCTCTCTCAAGCAATCCTGCAACCAAATAACAAAGAGTCTCTTGTGTCCCCAACACACCCAATACAATGGTAAATTGTATAGGTGCACTAGTTCGGCGAAGAGATGGTGATCCAAGTGCAATATGGATGGTAGATATAGGTTTTTGTAATCTGAAAATATAAAAACAGCAAGGTAACTAATGATAAAAGTGAGAACAAACGGTATTGCAATGATATCAAACAAGGCCTAGGGTTCATACTTTTACTACTGCAAGTTCTCTCAACAATAATAACATAATTGGATCATATAACTATCCCTCAACATGCAACAAAGAGTCACTCCAAAGTCAATAATAGTGGAGAACAAACGAAGAGATTATGGTAGGGTACGAAACCACCTCAAAGTTATTCTTTCCAATCAATCCATTGGGCTATTCCTATAAGTGTCACAAACAGCCCTAGAGTTCATACTAGAATAACACCTTAAGACACAAATCAAACAAAACCCTAATGTCACCTAGATACTCCAATGTCACCTCAAGTATCCGTGGGCATGATTATATGATATGCATCACACAATCTCAGATTCATCTATTCAATCCAACACAAAGTACTTGAAAGAGTGCCCAAAAGTTTCTACCAGAGAATCAAGACAAAAACGTGTGCCAACCCCTATGCATAGGTTCATGGGCGGAACCCGCAAGTTGATCACCAAAACATACATCAAGTGAATCACTTGATATCCCATTGTCACCACAGATACGCACGGCAAGACATACATCAAGTGTTCTCAAGTCATTAAAAACTCAATCCGATAAGATAACTTCAAAGGGAAAACTCAATCCATTACAAGAGAGTAGAGGGGGAGAAGCAACATAAGATCCAACTAGAATAGCAAAGCTCGCAATACATCAAGATCGTGCCAAATCAAGAACACGAGAGAGAGAGAGAGATCAAACACATAGCTACTGGTACATACCCTCAGCCCCGAGGGTGAACTACTCCCTCCTCGTCATGGAGAGCATCGGGATGATGAAGATGGCCACCGGTAAGGGTTCCCCCCTTCGGCAGGGTGCCGGAACGGGCTCCCGAGAGGTTTTTGGTGGCTACAGAGGCTTGCGGCGGCGGAACTCCAGATCTATTCTCTTCTACGGAAGTTTCAGGATATGTGGGTATATATGGGTGAAAGGAGTACATCGGTGGAGCTTCGGGGGGCCCACGAGGTAGGGGGCGCGCCCTCCACCCTCGTGGCCACCTCCCTTCTTTCCTGACGTGCACTCCAAGCTTTTCCGGTAGCTTTCCTTCCAAAAATAGCTTCTCCAGTTGATTTTGTTCCATTTCGACTCCGTTTGATATTCCTTTTCTTCGAAACACTAAAATAGGCAAAAACAACAATTCTGGGCTGGGCCTCCGGTTAATAGGTTAGTCCCAGAAATAATATAAAAGTGGATAATAAAGCCCAATATTGCCTAAAATAGTAGATAATATAGCATGGAGCAATCAAAAATTATAGATACATTGGAGACGTATCAGGCATTTATGTCTTATCATGTCGGGCTGCTCCCTGGGCTATAAATAGCCGCCACCTACAACCACTAGCTGGTTGGCTGCTCCGAGAGAAACTGACACTTGTCAGTTGAGAGAATCCCATCCTTGGAGGAGTTTGAGCGAAAATCATCAAGTGAGGAAAACCCAAACACCTACAAACCCAAAGTAATTGAGCATCACTGAAGAGATTGATCCTGCGTGGATCCGATGCTTGTTACCTTTGAAGACTGTGCATCTTCTGGACGGTTAGGCGTCATGGTCTAGATAATCCAAGACCAAATTGTGGATCGCCAAGTGACCGATTTTGTGAAGGTTTGGAAGTCACCTGAAGACTTACCATGAGTGATTGGGCAAGGTCTGTGTGAATTTAGCTCAAGGAGAATACGGTGAGGATTGTGTGTCCTCAGGTTTAAATACCTAGCTGCTCCAACCAGAGGTACAACTGTCAGAGCAGTTGGAACTGGTCTACCAAATCATTGTCTTCACCAAGCGTACTGGTTCTATTTCCTCAACTCTTCCATTTCCTCATTATTGTGTTGTGTGCTTGTTCATATCTGTTTGAAGACTTTGACTGAAGACTTTCTCAATTTCCTCAGTTCAATTTCTTCAGTCTGTTTGTCTTCATCCTGTGTATCCTGTGTTTACGCTTTCTGTACTCTGTGCTTGTTTTCATTTCATCATGATGACCATGCTTATGCTCTGTTATGTTTGCATCTGAGTACTTATTCCGCTGCAAGTAGTTCTTTTCTTTGGAATTTCCTCACCCTAAAATTCCTCAGTGAAGAATTCATAAAAATCGCCTATTAACCCCCTCCTCTAGTTGACTTAACGCACTTTCAGTTGGTATCAGAGAAAGGTACTCCCTTGTTATGTGTGACTTTGGTTTAACTGCCTGGAGTTTTAGTTATGTCGACCGCAGATATGATCAAGGTCTCTGCTGGGTGTCCTACCTTTGCTGGGATGGACTACCCCTATGTAGCGACCAGACCTCAAACAGTCTGATCTCTGTGCTCAGGTGTCATCCCTGGATCAGTAATGCTGACACCACACAGTACTTGAAGGATTTATAACAGAGTAGCAATCACACACTTATTACATTGAATGTCTCAAAGAGAGCTTATTACAATAAATATGGCTTAAGGCCATCTAATAACGATAACAGCGGAAGGCTTGGAAGATAAGCGAGTCCATCAACTCCAACGGCATCACTGAGTATAGAACCACGACCTAAAAGCATCTTACTCGTCGTCTGAAAAGTCTGCAACATGAAACGTTGCATCCCGAAAACGGGTCAGCACATGGAATATGCTGGCAAGGTAACACATAGAGAGTAATGAAAAGATTAAGCCTATACTACATGCATATATGGCTGGTGGAAAGCTCTATGGTTACAGTTTTGCGTAAAGCCAATTTTTCCCTAGTGCAAAGGAATAAATTTATTTAACTATCATGGTGGTTGTTAAACATTGAGAATGGTTGACAGCATCCTCAATCCCATTAAAGTAATCATCATTAAAATCCCAACAATATTAATTTAGAGTAACATGATGAGATTCACATGATATCCAAGTACTAGATACTCAAAACGTCCATAATCGGGGACACGACTAACCATGATTAGTTTGTACACTCTGTAGAGGTTTGCGCACTTTTCCCCACAAGACTCGATCGCCTCCGTTGGATTTCTCGCACTACATGATGTTTGAGAAACGGATGACCGAGACATAGTCTTTCAGAAGCGCTAGCACCTTATGATGGATAGACAGGTACACCTACTTTCCCCTACATCTGCTAGTCTACCCTGTAAGAGTTCGCACGACATAATCAACTATGCCAGAGCCCATAATGGCTTGTGGCTGCACACGGAAGTTTCTAGTATGAATTATCTCATGATCCCTTTGAGCCTGGGTGGCGGTCCATAAAGAAAAACAACAGGCAATCCTGGAATACCCAGGTACCTCAATCCACCCAGATGTGTGTTTAAGTTGCCACCTTAGATAAACCATTAATTAACAAACTCACATCTGTCATGGATATCACTCACCCAATCCACGTCTACTAGCATAGCATGGCATAAAGCAAACGTAGAAGTAACTCCCAAAGGTACTACCTCAACTACTTCCCATCCCATAGTTTAATTAGATCCTAATCATGCAATGTTTGAGGATTGATCTAATGCAGTAAAACTGGGTAGTAAAAAAGGTATGATCAAAGTGTTACTTGCCTTGCTGATGATCCGCGAAACCTAGAGATTCGAAGTAACAAGCGGCGCACTCCGGGTATTCTATCGCAGACAAATAAACAAGCATACAATAAGTACTCATCTAATGCACAGGTAAAACTCAAATAAGAGATCTAACCAGAAAGTTCAACTTAAGAACTCCGGTTTGCAAAAAGAATCAAATCGAACGAAGCAACGAAAGTCAAACAACGAAAGAAAACAACTTCGTTCTACTAATCTGGATCTAAGTCAAATTTTATAGAAGCAAAAACTTGTTTAAGTTGATTAAACAGATAGAGGGTTTCGAGACGAAACTCCAGGCACTTGAATCGCCTGATACCGATAAACGAGCAAAAGGTTATACTAAAACGAAAATCGGATCAGAAATCGCGATCAGAAAATAATCGCGGAAAATTCGAGAAAAAGAAAAACGACGAACAGATTAACGAACGAACGTTCGTTATCTGGATCTAAACGACGAACACATTCGTTAAAACGAACGAACAAGCGAACCCTTGCCATTTAACCTAAACCAAAAAAAACCGATCTAAACAAAAAACAGAAACTAAAAAAACCGACGAAAAACCGACGGAAAAACCGAACGGGCTTTCGAGAAAAACGGCGATGTGGATTTCGAGGCGACCTCGGGCGGCGAGGCGGCGGCTCCGGCAACGGCGCGGCGGGCGGCGGCGGCGGCGCGGGGCACAGGGCTCGAGGGCGGGCGGGGCTGGCGGCTAGGGTTTGGCCCGGGGTGGGCTGGCGGCTTATAAAGGCCGATCGGGCATAGTGTCTGGGTTGGACACGGCCCGTAGGTCGGTTGCGTTTTTTTAAAAAAAAATATAACGCGCAGAAAGACAATAAAAGATATACTAAACGGACTCCAAAAATCCCGAAATAAAATTTCCCCGACTTCTAAAGTCAAGCCGGACAAAGTGAACATTTATTTGTGGCCTAAATGCAATTTTGGAAACGCATATTTTCCTAAATTCAAATAAAATAGTGAAAAACTCCGAAATAAAATCTCGTTTGATTTTGTTATTGAATCCTCAACATTTCTTTATTTTGGGAAAGTCATTTTATTCCCTCTCTCATATTTTTGTAATAGAAATTATTGATGATAAAATAATTAAAATCAAATGATCCTATTCTCAAAATTTGAGAGAACTCAAATATGAAAATAACGAAATCCCCAACTCTCTCCGTGGGTCCTTGAGTTGCGTAGAATTTCTAGGATCAGAACCAAAGGCAAATAAAATATGATATGCAATGATGATCTAATGTATAACATTCCAAATTGAAAATTTGGGATGTTTCAAACCTACCCCCCCTTAAGATGAATCTTGCCCTCGAGATTCGGGTTGGCTAGAAAATAGGTGAGGGTGGTCGTTGAGCAAATCTTCCTCTCGTTCCCAGGTGGCTTCGTCCTCCGTGTGGTGGCTCCACTGAACTTTACAAAACTTGATAACCTTGTTGCGGGTGACTCGGCTGGCAAACTCGAGAATTTAACTGGTTTCTCCTCATAGGTCAAATTGTTATCCAACTGAATTGATTCCAACGGCACTGTGTCTCTCAAGGGTATGTCAGCCATTTCCGCGTGGCACTTCTTCAACTGAGAAACGTGGAACACATCATGAACTCCTAACAATCCTTCGGGCAATTCCAACTTGTAGGCCACTTCTCCCATACGCTCCAAAACTCGGTATGGTCCTACAAATCGTGGCGCTAACTTTCCCTTAACTCCAAAGCACTTAATTCCTCGTAGTGGAGATACTCGAAGATAAACTCTGTCTCCGACTTCGTAAACTGTCTCCTTGCGTTTAGAATCTGCGTAGCTCTTCTGCCTGGACTGGGCTACCTTGAGCCTATCGCGAATCAACTTCACCTTCTGTTCAGACTCTTTAATCAAATCAGGTCCAAACAACTGGCGGTCTCCAACTTCGTCCCACGACAACGGTGTCCTGGACCACCTTCCGTACAAAGCTTCGAAAGGGGCCATTTTCAAACTGGCTTGGTAACTGTTGTTGTAAGAGAACTCTGCATATGGCAAATTGTCATCCCAACTAGATCCATAATCTAGCGCACAAGCTCTCAGTATATCCTCCAAAATCTGATTAACTCTTTCGGTCTGTCCATCTGTCTGTGGATGGAAAGCTATACTGAACTCTAGCCTGGTACCCAAAGTTTCATGCAACTGATTCCAGAACTTTGAGGTAAACTGGGTTCCTCTATCTGATACGATACTCCTCGGAACTCCATGCAAACATACGATCCTGGTCATGTATATCTTTGCCAACTTAGCACTGGTGTAAGTGGTCTTTACCGGGATGAAATGAGCTACTACAACCCAAATCGAGTCATAGCCTGAGCGAGTACTGGGTAATCCCGTGATAAAATCCATGCCTAACTTATCCCACTTCCACTCGGGTATCGGCAATGGCTGCAACAATCCTGCTGGCTTCTGATGCTCTGCCTTTACTCTCTGACATACATCACAAACTGCTGCATACTCCGCAATATCTTTGTTCATTCCGGTCCACTAGAAAGTATCCTTCAAATCCAAATACATCTTGGTATTTCCTGGGTGAATCGAATACGATGAATCATGCGCCTCTTGCAGAATCAACTTCCTGATATGCGGGTCACTTTGCACATAAACACGGTCTTCAAACCATAGGGTATTGTGCTCATCCTCACGAAAACCTTTAGCCTTTCCTTCGCTCATTTTCTCCTTTATAGAGGCAATCTCCTTGTCAGTCTTCTGAGCTTCTCTGATTCTATCCATCAAAGTTGACTGAATCTCCAATGCTGCTACATAGCCTCTCGGAACTATTTCCAAACATAGCTCACGAATGTCCTCGTCTAACTCTTTTGGCAACTCTCCCGTCATTAGTGTATTGACATGGCTCTTACGGCTCAATGCGTCAGCTACTACATTGGCCTTTCCGGGATGATAGTGCAATCTCATATCATAATCCTTGATGAGCTCCAACCATCTCCTTTGTCTGAGGTTTAACTCCTTCTGTGTGAAAATGTACTTCAAACTCTTGTGATCCATGTACACCTCACAATGGTTTCCAATGAGGAAATGTCTCCATGTTTTCAATGCATGCACTACGGCTGCTAACTCCAAATCATGCGTGGCATAATTTAATTCGTGAGGCTTTAGTTGCCGTGAAGCGTATGAAACAACTCTTCCCTCCTACATAAGTACTGCTCCAAGTCCTCGACGTGAAGCATCGCAATATAGCTCATAATCCTTGGTCTGATCTGGCAAAATCAACACCACTGAGGTAAACAAACGTTTCTTCAATTCCTGGAAGCTAGCCTCACACTCCTCAGTCCATATAAACTTGGTATCCTTCTTCAACAACTCTGTCATAGGCTTTGCAATCTTTGAGAAGTTCTCAATAAATCTCCGATAGTATCCTGTGAGTCCAAGAAAACTCCGGATCTCTCCAACTGTTGTTGGTGCTTCCCAATTGGTCACAGTGATAACCTTTGTGGGGTCAACTGCTATTCCTTCTCCGGATATAACGTGTCCGAGGAATCCTACTTCCTTCAACCAAAAATCACATTTGCTGAACTTGGCATATAACTGATGTTATCTGAGCTTCTCAAGTACTAATCGCAAATGTTCCTTATGTTCCTCTTCATTCTTTGAGTAAACCAGAATATCATCAATGAACACCGCGACGAACTTATCCAAAACTCCATAAACACTTTGTTCATCATGTTCATAAAATAGGCAGGTGTGTTAGTCAGACCAAATGACATAACGGTATACTCATACAGCCCATATCTTGTGGTGAAAGCTATCTTAGGTATGTCCTGCTCTCGAATCTTCAACTGATGGTATCCCAATCGCAAATCGATCTTGGAAAACACTTTAGCTCCTTGCAATCGATCAAACAGATCATTGATCATCGGTAGTGGGTACTTGTTCTTGATGGTTACCTCGTTCAATCCGCGGTAATCAACAACCATCCTTAACGATCCATCCTTTTTCTCCACTAGAAGTACTGGTGATCCCCAAGGCGAAGAACTTGGGCGAATGTAACCTTTATCCAGTAACTCCTTAATCTGCTTCTTAATCTCCACCAAATCCTTTGCAGGCATCCTGTATGGTCTCTTGGATATTGGCACTGTGCCTGGCAAAAGCTCAATTAAAAACTCAATATCTCTATCTGGTGGCATGCCTGGCAACTCCTCTGGAAATACATCAGGGAAATCCTTTACCACTGGTACTTCCTCCTGCACAACTCATGATAAGGAATTTACTTGTGTCCTATTTGGCGCATGCCGGGATACATACTTGATCCTTCTTCCTTCTGGCGTTGCAAGCAAAATTGTCTTACTAGCACAATCAATGTTTCCCCCATACATCGACAGCCAATCCATACCGAGAATCACGTCCAAACCTTGTGATTCCAGAATAATTAAATCCGTTGGGAAAACATGCCTTCCTATACTTAATGGCACTTGAAAACATCCTTGACTGGCCATATACCCCGCTTCTGGTGAGCTTACTAGCATGGGTGTTTTAAGAAACCCAGTGGGCAGGCTATACTTATCCACAAATCCCCTTGATATGTATGAATGTGATGCACCAGTATCAAAAAGAACGAGTGCAGTAAATGACTTAACCAAAAACTTACCGATTACTGCATCAGGCTGAGCTTCAACCTCCTCTACGTTAACGTGGTTCACCTGTCCCCTGTTGAAAGGGTTTGGTTTCTTCCGAGAGCTTTCATTGCCATTCTAGCCTTCAGGACATTCATTGGCATAATGTCCGGTTTTCTGACACTTAAAATAGGTGACTTGGCTCAGGTCTCTCTTGGCTGGGGTTGATGGGGTGGTACGGTTCTGGCCGTTGCTTCCTCCATTCCCATTACCATTCTTGGGGCCATTATGGTTGTGCGAGCTACCTCCTCCATGGGTATGCTGAAAATGAATTCTGGGTTTAGGGGTAAGACGGGGCTTCTACTGAGCTCCAGAATTATACTTCCCCTGTCCATACTTCCTATTGCGGTTTTCAATCTGCTGCTGCTTCCCCTCAATCATAAGAGCACGATCTACTAGCTCCTGGTAGTTGTTAAAGCTTGCTACCATCAACTGCATACTCAGCTCGTCATTCAGTCCTTCCAGAAACTTCTCCTGCTTAGCTGCATCCGTAGCAACGTCATCTGGGGCATAACGTGCTAGTTT
The DNA here is from genome assembly GCA_032464435.1 of Aegilops umbellulata. Classification (NCBI taxonomy): domain Eukaryota; kingdom Viridiplantae; phylum Streptophyta; class Magnoliopsida; order Poales; family Poaceae; genus Aegilops; species Aegilops umbellulata. Next base: position 195,671,662 of record CP136055.1, read on the forward strand.
ACTAAAGTCATCCACATACTGGCCAACTGCCCGTCCTCCTTGGCGCAAGTTGCGAAACTCACGCTTCTTCATGGCCATATCCCCTGCTGAAACATGGGCAGTATGGAAAGCTTGCTGAAACTGATCCCATGAGCCAGTGTCTACAGGGTAAGTGGCTGTAAAATTCTCCCACCATGCTGCTGCGGGTCCTTCAAGCTGATGTGCGGCAAATTTCACATTTTCCCCATCTGTACATTCTGCAATGGTCAACTCCCTCCCCGTCTTGCGGAGCCAATCATCTGCTACTATCGGCTCGGTGCTACTGGAAAACACCGGCGGATTCAGCCTAAGAAAACGGGTTAAGTGATCAACTGGTGGTGGCGGCGGTGGGTTGTTGTTGTTGTTGTTGTTGTTTTTGTTCTTCTTGTTGTTGTTGTTGTTGTTGTTGTTGTTGTTGTTGTTGTTGTTGTTGTTGTTGTTGTTGTTGTTGTTGTTGTTGTTGTTGTTGTTGTTGTTGTTGTTGTTGTTGTTGTTGTTGTTGTTGTTGTTGTTGTTGTTGTTGTTGTTGTTGTTGTTGTTGTTGTTGTTGTTGTTGTTGTTGTTGTTGTTGTTGTTGTTGTTCTGGTTCTGGACTAACAACTGCATCAAAGCATTCTGCTGCTGGATCAACTGAGTGAGCTCCGGTGGAAAAGCAAATCCATTGTCACATCTCGGAGGCATCTGAGGATTTAGAAAAGATGAGAATTAAGAATAGAATGAGGTCTAAAGAGAAAACACTACCCAAATGCACATGAGACAAATGCACACAAAATCACTTCATTCAATCAAACAAGGGCATACAATCGGTCTAGAACTATCGAAAAGTGCGTGGACTATATTATGTACATCTTGGAACACTACTACTGTTACGGTAGTCTACTAGAAAAACTGCTCCGATGAAGATTCCATGATATCTGCTACAGCTTCGTCTTCGAATTCATCATCACTAGGGTCGGAATCGGTGTCATCGATGATGATGTAGTTATCTGGACAGGTGCAATCTTCATCTTCTCCTCCGGGTGCTGAATTCCCCATGAGTTCTTCAATCTTCTCCTTAAGATCGCCGTTTTGTCTCACTAGAGCTAGAATCTCATCGATGTAGTCCTTGCGAGTGGCCTTCAGTTCTCCTTCTAGCTCAATAATCTTGGCTTTTGCTTTCTTCAACTCCATCATGTCTGCGCACATCTGATTCTCCTGGCGTCGAATGTGCTGTTTAACTCCTGGATGAAAGCTGCAATTGATCAATCCTTCTTGGTGCTAACTATCTCCCATTGTTCATCTCGGCGTCCGCAAATCTGGTAAATAGTATCCTTGAGGTCTTCTTAGTAGACTTCTCCAATGCGTCCCATGGTTATGTGAGCTGTCATGCTCTTTCCCAAACTCCAGGTTGGTGCATTAAAAACACACTCTATGGGCTCCGTAACTGGCGCGAACGTCCTTCCTGGAACTTGAGCTTGAATCTTCCAACGCTCCTCTTCGGGTAAAGTGGCGTTGTAGGTCCCGGTGAAGCTTGGTATTCCAATGTTCAGGTACTTGGTGACTTCCTTCAGGTGTCATCCAAAAGGTCTATCTTCATCCGGTTGCGTGAACTTGATCCTCGCTTCTGTCATCCTAAAAGAGTAGAAAAAGATGAGGAGTCGGAAATGAGAAGAGAGTAGTAATCTAGGGCTTTTGCTTAGTGGTCGTGTCCTACAGTCAGCGTGTTCTCTTATACCATATTTGTAGTGACCAGACCTCAAACAGTCTGATCTTTGTGCTCAGGTATCATCCCTGGATCAGTAATGCTAAGACCACACAGTACTTGAAGGATTTATAACAGAGTAGCAATCACACACTTATTACATCGAATGTCTCAAAGAGAACTTATTACAATAAATATGTCTTAAGTCCATCTAATAACGATAACAGCGGAAGGCTTGGAAGATAAGCGAGTCCATCAACTCCAACGGCATCACCGAGTATAGAACCACGACCTAAAAGCATCTTACTCATCGTCTGAAAAGTCTGCAACATGAAACGTTGCAGCCCGAAAATGGGTCAGCACATGGAATATGCTGGCAAGGTAACACAAAGAGAGTAATGAAAAGATTAAGCCTATACTACATGCATATATGGCTGGTGGAAAGCTCTATGGTTACAGTTTTGCGTAAAGCCAATTTTTCCCTACTGCAAAGGAATAAATTTATTTAACTATCATGGTAGTTGTTAAACATTGAGAATGGTTGACAGCATCCTCAATCCCATTAAAGTAATCATCATTAAAAACCCAACAATATTAATTTAGAGTAACATGATGAGATTCACATGATATCCAAGTACTAGATACTCAAAACGTCCATAACCGGGGACACGGCTAACCATGATTAGTTTGTACACTCTGTAGAGGTTTGCGCACTTTTCCCCACAAGACTCGATCGCCTCCGTTGGATTTCTCGCACTACATGATGTTTGAGAAACGGACGACCGAGACATAGTCTTTCAGAAGCGCTTGCACCTTACGATGGATAGACCGGTACACCTACTTTCCCCTACATCTGCTCGAGGGCGGGTGGGGTTGGCGGCTAGGGTTTGGCCCGGGGTGGGCTGGCGGCTTATAAAGGCTGATCGGGCATAGTGTCCGGGTCGGACACGGCCCGTAGGTCGGTTGCGTTTTTTTAAATATAACGCGCAGAAAAACAATAAAAAGAAATACTAAACGGAGTCCAAAAATCATGAAATAAATTTTCGCCGACTTATAAAATCAAGCCGGACAAAGTGAACATTTATTTGGGGCCTAAATGCAATTTTGTAAAACGCATATTTTTCCTAAATTCAAATAAAATAGCGAAAAACTCCGACATAAAATCTCGTTTGATTTTATTATTAAATCCTCAACATTTCTTTATTTTGGGAAAGTCATTTTATTCCCTCTCATATTTTTGTAATAGAAATTATTGATGATAAAATAATTAAAATCAAATGATCCTATTCTCAAAATTTGAGAGAACTTAATTATGAAAATAACGAAATCCCCAACTCTCTCTGTGGGTCCTTGAGTTGCGTAGAATTTCTAGGATCAGAACCAAAGGCAAATAAAATATGATATGCAATGATGATCTAATGTATAACATTCCAAATTGAAAATTTGGGATGTTACACCCTACTGGAAGAATAAGATGTGAATGCATCTTGAGGCAATTGACAACGATCTCTGGTATATTGTGGAAAATGGTGTTGCCTCTGTCACTCCTTCTGTGAGTGCTGCTGATGTGAAGAGATTCAAGCAACTCGATTCTCAAGCTAAGAACATCATATGTGGCCATCTGAGTAAAGGGTAGTATGGCAGAGTGAGTGCTTTGGAAACGGCTAAGCTTATCTGGGATAGGTTGTCCAAAGTGAATGAAGGAGTCTCAACTCAGCGTGACTCTCGAGTTGACGTTCTTCGCAATCTCTTAAACCGCTTCAATAGACTCGACGATGAAAATGTTCAGCAAACCTTCGATCACCTCATTGACATGTGAAATGAGCTTCAAGCACTTGGTGCTATTGATATCACCGACCATGAGGTGGTGAAGAAATTGCTGAGATCGCTTGATTCCTCATTTGATACTCTGGCACTGATGATACAAGAACGTGGAGATTACAAGTCACTTGATCCCGCTGATATCCTCAAGAGGCTAAAGACTCATGAGTTCCAGCTTGCTAAAAAGAGAGATCTCTATGGTTCAAGCTATGGCAGATCACGTGCCCTGAAGGCCAAGACAGTGTCCGAATCTGAAGGTGAAGATTCTGGTAGTAGCCTTGGTGATCCTGAAGAACTGAGCCAGGATCTAGCATTACTCGTGAAGAAATTTCAGAAGTTCTCAAGATGTGGTCGTTTTGGAAAATCCTCAAGGAGTGATGATTCCTCATCCCATGACTACAAGAAGAGGCTATGCCACAAATGCAAGAAACCCGGTTACTACATTCAAGATTGTCGTTAGTGGGAAAAGGAATCAAAGAAGAAGAAATACAAGGATTACAGTTCTGATGACTCAAAGAAGAAGAAGAAATCTTCAAAGTCTTCATCATCAAAATCCTCGAAGTCTTCATCTCACAAGAAGAGCAGCTCTAAGAAGGCTCGAGCATTCAATGGAAAGGAAATGGACTCTGAAGCAGAATCTGAGGAACATGAGGAAGAGGAGGCATCTGAGGAGTCGGAATCTGGTGTGGCGAGCCTAGCCCTCGCTACTGCGTTCGTAAGCAAGTCCATCTTCAACACTGAAGAAAGTGGCTTCAACAACAAGGCTGACGACGACGATGATGACTACGCTCCCACCTATTGCTTCATGGCAAAGGGTGCCAAGGTACTCAAATATCCCTCCTCTGAATCAAGTGAGGATGAATCTGATGAAAACCTCAAGCCTAGCTACTCTAAACTTGCTAAGATTGCTATGAAACAACAAAAGGCTTTTGAAAAGGTTCAAAACATGCTAGACAAAAGTGATGATATGTTGGGTGAAGAAATGTATCGCACTAAAACCTTGACTGAGAGTCTTGAGAGACTTCAATCTAAGTTTGACACCCTTCAAAGTCATCATAATACTCACTTATTTGATCATGATAAGCTTTCTTATGAATTTCTTTAAAGAAAGCAAGATCTTGAAAAGCTAAGGTTGAGTTATGAAGATCTTCAGAAGGAGCGTGATTCATTACTTGCTCAACAAATCAGCGCTGCTCAGGAAGAATTCATTCCTCCATGTTTGAAGTGCATTGAACGTGAATCTGCTAATTCTTCACCCGAATGTTCAAATGCTTCTATTATTACAAATTCTTCACATGTCTCTGCTATCACTAATTCCTCATCTGAGGACATTGCTAGCATCATTGATGATGCAGGGTTGAAGGAATTGTACATGACGGGCATGTACAAAAGCCTCAAAGGGCATCAGGCTCTTTGTGATGTGCTTAAAAAGCAGATCCTCTACAGGAACCCTAGGAAAGAGGGTATTGCCTTTGAGAGGAAACTCAATGCTGATCGGACTTACTAGAAGCCCGAGTAGTATCCCAAAACCTCATGGGTTGCTACAAAGGGACCTCCAATAGATCCATATACCTTATCTGGCTTTACATGTGAATCTCCTCATTCTTCTGATGAGTCATTTGACTCCAACTATAAACTGTTCAAAAATCAGATTGGTGAAGTATTTGCATGATATGTGGGCACTAACTGTAGGAACGGTTCCCCTATGAAGAAAAATCTAGGTTCCCAAAAGGTGCCTTGAAAGTCTTCAGGTGAATGTCATCATGACACCACCTGTGAACAATAGGAACCCAGATCAACCTCTTCCTACGGACCAAATTCTTCATACGGATGCAAGTCCTCATACGGACCAAATTCCTCACGTGGATCAAATTCCTCAAAAGGATCAAAGTCCTCATATGAACATCATCGTGCTAACCCTTCAGCTTCGCAGGGAAGATTTAAGGGCTATGAATATGAGCATTATTCATCTAACCATTATGTTCACAAGTCCTTGAAGAATTTCTCTGTTTATTCATATGCTTACCCTAACTCCTCTTATGTGAAACTAAGTGGACTGGCTTCAATGCCACCATTCTCTTATGGAGCTCGCAGAATGATGAACTCTTTTCCACCCCTTTAGATGTGGGTGGTGAAGAAAAATAACTAACCTCTTATGCAGGGTCAGGTCTCCAGACGTACTTAAACGTCTAAGGAATTTGCTGGTGTCGGTGTACTAGAGTAGGGGCACCCTAGTATCCCGAACTTGTGCACCGGCAGTCGCAGCGCCCCGCGGCAAGGCTTGCCGGCTGACCGCCAAGGACCCCCGTGGTTCCTTTGGAGCCATTCAAGAACAAAGTATTTAAGCCAAGGAGTCAAGGCCCCGGCAAGAGGAGCTTGCCGGGAAGGCCACTCAAGGCACAAAGCCCCAACAAGAGGAGCTTGTCGGGAAGGCCAACCAAGGCATCTCAAGGAACTTGCCGTGATGCGCCACGCGTCCCGGCAAGACCCGGCGAGCGACAAGCTCCCGGACGCGGCAAGACCCGGCGATCGACAAGCTCCTGGGCGCGGCAAGACAACGGTCGTGGCAAGGCGTTTGCTGCGGCTAGCAACCACTCTGTACCAGCGCTCCAGCACACCAACCAACGTGTCGCTTTGAGACCCTTCCAGGCGTACGTGGCGGGAGGCTGTGCAGCCAGGGGTGCACTGTGGCAAGCGGCGCTGACAAGATCGCCATCGTGGCGAGCGGTGGCGTCCCCGACGGTCCCTTTTCTGCATTGTTTGGGTGACGTAGATAGGCATTTAATGCCCTTGTCCCCTGCCGTCAGGGTTAGGTATGATACACTATACAGGTAGCTGTACCAACCGCAGCACCTTTCCATTTTTACCCTTGTCTACGTTGCCACCTGTTGGAGACCCCTTGAGCATATAAAAGGAGGCCCATGCACAACGTAGAAGGGGAGGAGAGAAGAACGCTCGGTCTCGTTAGCTGCCGGTGCGTACAGTAGCACTCAGCGCTCCTGAGCAAGAACTCAATACAAACCACAAAGCAGCAGTAGGAGTATGATCTCTCCGGAGAGCTCCGAAGCTGGGTAAACCGCTTGTGTGCCTCGCCTCGATATGCTCTTCGTGCGACCTCCGCCCCCCGCCGAACCGAAAGGTGCGCCGTCCCCATAGGTGCTCGCAGATCGAGGCGAGGCACACGAGCGGTTTACCCAGCTTCGGAGCTCTCCGGAGAGATAATACTCCTACTGCTGCTTTGTGGTTTGTACTGAGTTCTTGCTCGGGAGCGCTGAGTGCTACAGTATGCACCAGCAGCTAATGAGACCGAGCGTTCTTCTCTCCTCCCCTTCTACGTTGTGCATGGGCCTCCTTTTATATGCTCAAGGGGTCTCCAACAGGTGGCAACGTAGACAAGGGTAAAAATGGAAAGGTGCCGCGGTTGGTACAGCTACCTGTACAGTGTATCATACCTAACCCTGACGGCAGGGGACAAGGGCATTAAATGCCTATCTACGTCACCCAAACAGTGCAGAAAAGGGACCGTCAGGGACGCCACCGCTCGCCACGATAGCGATCTTGTCAGCGCCGCTTGCCACAGTGCACCCCTGGCTGCACAGCCTCCCGCCACGTACGCCTGGAAGGGTCTCAGAGCGACACGTTGGTGGGTGTGCTGGAGCGCGGGTACAGAGTGGTTGCTAGCCGCGGCCGTTGTCTTGCCGCGTCCGGGAGCTTGTCGCTCGCCGGGTCTTGCCGGGACGCGTGGCGCGTCGCGGCAAGTTCCTTGAGATGCCTTGGTTGGCCTTCCCGACAAGCTCCTCTTGCCGGGGCTTTGTGCCTTGAGTGGCCTTCCCGGCAAGCTCCTCTTGCCGGGGCCTTGTCTCCTTGGCTTAAATACTTTGTTCTTGAATGGCTCCAAAGGAACCACGGGGGTCCTTGGCGGTCACCCGGCAAGCCTTGCCGCGGGGCGCTGCGACTGCCCGTGCACAAGTTCGGGATACTAGGGTACCCCTACTCTAGTACACCGACAGAAAGTTTCGCCTTGCCGGGAAGCAAACGACAGAAAAGCTAAGTTGCCAAAGTTTGAGCAATCAGATGTTTTTAAATTTTTTAAGTTATCTTCCTTGAACGACCATGCTTTGTATGGAAAACCTGTGCGCGAAGGAACCGACTCGTGGCTAGTTGCGCCCTTACTTTGTTTCGAGTTCGCTCAACAGTTTAAGTGTGTTGCGACTAGAGTCGCGCCCTTTCTCTGTTTCGAGCTCGCTCAACAACTTAAGCGAGCTGGGCTAGTTACGACAAGGTTTCTTGTCGGCAACGGCACTGCCAGCAGGCTGCTGACGTCCCGCACTCAGCGCTCGCGGCGAGGGTGCCTGCGCCGGCAAGTTCCCTAAAAGCCTAGGGCAATAACATACAAAGGAAGGAATCAAGTAAAGGAAATAACATTGCAATCACTACCCAAAATAAAGTTATATATTACAAGATAGCTTGTCGCGGCTCTAATAGACTGTTTTCGTAACATGACCAGCAGCGACGAGAAAAGAAGAAAATAGGCGGCCTAGTCCACGTGATCGCCCTCAACCCTCTTGATTTCGCTCACCTTGTCCACAATGGGTGCGACAAGGTCCTTGAGTGCCTCCAGGCAGGGATCTGAGGACGTTGGTGAGGTTGAGGCCCGGGTTGCGGAAGGCTACCTTCACCAACATCTTCTGAAGAGCTCCTGCGCAGATCTTGTGCGACTCGTCGGCCAGCTGCTTTGGGATCCTCTCCCGGAGTCGCTGGAGGGCCGTCGCCACGCCTTTGAAGAACAGAGTGAGCTTGGCGCTGGATGGGAGGGTCTCATCGGAGGGATACCCGAGATCCTCCATCCCCAGCTGCGCCAGCTCCTTGTCGATGTCTGATGCAGCATTCACAAGACCCTCCGTCCACTGCTCCACAGTTTCTTCAAAATCATTCTGGGTGGCAGCAATGCTCTCCAGCAGCGCCTTGTCACCCTTGATCTCCTTCTTCAGGGCCGCCTCCTGCTCCCTGGCGCCATCCAGCGTCTTGGTCAAAGCAGCCAGCTTCAACTCAAGATCGGCGTTGGAATCCTTGGCGGCGCTAAGCTCCTTGATCTTCTCAGCGAGACGACCCTGCAGCTCGCCAAAGGTGTAGGCGTCCTTCTCGCGCTCATGCTTGAGCACGGCAAGCTCTTCACCGCTCGCCTTGAGATCAATCTCCAGTTGCGCCACCTTCGTCTCCAGCTCCTTCTTGGCGGCCTCGGCAGCTGTGGCAGCGTCCTTTGCTTCCTTGAGAGCTCCGCTGAGTGTTTGCTCGCGCGCAGCAAGCTCCACTTCGTGGCAGTCCAGGCTGGCCTTCAGCTGCGCCAACTCGCCCTCCCGCGCAGATAGCTCCTCGGAGGCAAGCTGCTGTTGCTCTGCAACTTCTGCCTTCTCGAGGATGAAGGCCTTCTGCGCCTCATCGAGCTGCACACGCTCCGCCGCCAGCGACCGGAGGACTGCCTGGTTGAGACCTCGGAGCTCCTCCGCGCGCTTCTCCATGTCCACCCCCGCCTTCGCGACAAGCGCTTCGCGGGACTCCAGTTTGGCTTGTCGAGCGCGGTAGAGCGACACCAGCCTCCGGAGCAGCCGCTCCTCCTCAGACTCGCCGCTGCTGTTGCTTGGCATATCAACCAACGTCAGCCCAGCGGAGGCGAGCACCTCTCCATCCAAGATTTCTCCTTCGACCGGCGCCCTGGAGCTTGAGTCCCAGGGAAGCTTGATGAAGACACCATCACCAGCCTTCAAGTATACACCTGGTTGGGGCTCTTCGAAGCTTGACGCTGCGGCAGCGCCGGGAGGTTCGGCGGTCGGTGTAGCGCCTGTCGCTCCTGCGGCCTCAGGGTGGTCAGTGCGATCGCCAAATCCCTCGTCAGCTGCTGCGGCGGCAGCCTTGGCGGCCTCTTCGCCGGCGGGATCATCAGCGCCGGCCGCTTCTTCGGTGGCGGCGGCATCATCAACAGCAACCTCGGAATCCATCGGCTCCGCGGTAGATGGATCTGACGGCCGGAAAAGGAAGAAAATTCAAGCAAATATCCAAAAAGAAGATCAAAAGAAGAAGAACCCAAGGGAAGTTTAGAAGCAAGAAGTACCTGTACCAGGCTCGGCAGTTGGGATCTCCGCTGCCGAGAGGTCGCTGGTACTGTCCCTTGCCGGAGACTTCTCCCTTGCCGGAGAGCTCTCCCTTGTCGGAGGATTCTCCCTTGCCGGAGAACTCTCCCTTGGCGGCGTAGTCGAAGCAGATGTCATGTCAGGGGCGGCCTCCGGACACTCCTGGTGGGGCTGCTCTGCTCCTACACAAGCCAACAGTCAGATATCAGCAAACAAAGAGTATCCATGCGCGCCTAACAGCGGGAAGCAAACCATATACTTACGCTGGGGGCTGCGCTGGGGGCTTCTCTGAAGAACAGCTGCCGGGTCCGGTAAGCTTGTCTCAGGTGCACCCCCTGCTGACACGGTGGGATCGTCCTCGATGACGATCACCGGGACCTTAGCTCTCTTTGCCGCTCTCTGGGCCAGAGTCCTAAAAGGGAATAAGTTCAGAGTAAAGCAAATGAGATACAAGACAAGACAGCAAGTATTGAAGACATACAAGTACAACAAGAATCTTACTCTTCTTCTTCCTCGTCGGAGCTGAGCGCGGAGAAGTCAAAGCCTGGCCCACCTCCGGCGCGAGGAGGCGGAGGAGTAGGATCCCTTGGCCGCTTGGCGGGAGCTGGAGCGCCGGACCGGGAGGACCCCGCTCCAGTTGCCGCTACAGCGTGAGGTGCTTCCGCGGCAACAGAACTTGTCGCGGTGGAGCGTGTCGTGCGGCGCGGTGAGGGTTGACTCGTCCGCTGCTCCGCTACGTCCCCGGCCTTGCGAAGACGCCTTCTTGGTGGGGCCGGGGCTCTGCTTGTGGAGCCGGGGGCTCTGCTTGCGGCAAGCTGCCCGAAGACGAAGAGGAAGAGGAGCCGATCTCCAACGAGCCGCTCGTATCCTCGGCGGGCCCGCTCGGCCCGACGTCATGCCCGGCGGACCTCTCCTCGCCGGCAAGATCCTCTCGCTCGGCAAGGCTTGCCGCCTCTACTACCTCTGCCTTCTCCACGGTGAACCCAAACTCGCCCGCAGCTGCGGCTGCCGCCGCCTCTTCCAGCCTGGTGGCGATGCGCTTGAGCTCCTCGTCGGTGGTGTCCCGGGTGAGACCCCTCTGCTCATCGGCGTCGATCAACACTTCTACCAAGCCATCGAAGAACGCCCGCACGACATCATCTGCAGGCTCTATCCAGGCTGGGTCAATTCCATGCGAGTCGCACAGCGGCATCATTGCACGGATGCGGTCGAGCAAGGAGTTGTTGCACAGCGGAACGATGCCCCTCGGCAACCTGAACACTTCGGGATGCTGTGGGTCGTACTTGAACAGCTCCTGGAGCATCGCGTTGAGCTCCAGGACAGTGAAGTTGAAGTTGAGGCCCGGCCGCAGCCTCATGATATCCGTCGCGTTCTGGAACTCCCAGGCGGGTCTCCTCCTCTCCTGCAGTGGGGCGATGCGGCGGCGGAGGAAATTTGCGCCAACCGCTCCTACAGTAATCCCGGCAAGCCTGAGGCATAGGATTCGGGCGACGGCAATCTTCAGTTTGTCATCTTCCGGGGCCAGGCTACTCCAATCACTGCCGCGCACTACTGGAGTTTGGCGCAGGACAGTAAACGGCTGCGGGTTCTCCTCGATAATCAGGCACCAGTCCGCCCTCCACTCCTCCCACTTGCTGCGGAACTCTCCATCTAGATAAGCATCCTTCTTGCCGGCTTTCGAGATCCAGGTGATTCCGCCGGATAAAGGCTCTCCTTTCTCAACTCGAGGCGAAAAGAAGTGGCTGAAAAGGGCTACGTTTGGATTGGTTCCGACAAAAATTTCGCAGAGATGTGCGAAAACTGCCATGGTCAAGACAACATTGGGGGTGAAGTCAAGGAGGTGGAGCCCGTAGGTGTTCATGACGTCACAGAAGAATTCAGAAAAGGGCGGGCAGAGCCCGCAGTAGAAGAAGCGGAAAGAGTAGCCCGGCAGTCAAGTATGTACCAGTTTGTCGACAGCACACTGTACAGAAGAGGACTCAACGGTGTGAAATTGAAGTGTATTCACAGGGAAGATGGACAGAAGCTGTTGGCAGAGATACATGGAGGCATTTGTGGTCACCACATTGATGCAAGAGCACTTGCCGGCAAAGCTTTCCGGCAAGGTTTCTTTTGGCCGACAGCCCTCCAGGATGCAACTGCACAAGTAACCAAGTGTGAAGCGTGCCAGTTCCATTCCAAGCAAATACGCCAACCAGCTCAAGCTCTCCAGACGATCCCTTTATCCTGGCCATTTTCGGTCTGGGGGCTCGACATCCTCGGCCCCTTCCCCCGAGCAGTCGGGGGCTTTGAGTACTTGTACGTCGCAATCGACAAGTTCACAAAGTGGCCGGAAGTGGAAGCAGTGAGGAAGGTGACAGCACAGTCAGCAGTCAAGTTCTTCAGGTCGATTGTTTGCCGCTTCGGGATCCCTAACAGGATCATCACCGACAACGGTACGCAATTCATGAGCCGCACCTTCATGCAGTACGTCCAAGATCTTGGCGCCAAGGTCTGCTTCGCTTCTGTTGCTCACCCCAGGAGCAACGGTCAAGCGGAGAGGGCAAATGCTGAAGGGCTGCATGGACTCAAGACCAGGACTTTCGACAGGCTGCACAAATGCGGAAGAAACTGGATTGAGGAGCTGCCGGTGATTCTTTGGTTGATCAGGACTACGCCAAATCGAGCCACTGGCCAGACACCTTTCGCTCTAGTCTATGGAGCGGAGGCAGTTCTCCCCACGGAACTCGTATACGGGTCGCCTCGAGTGCTCGCTTATGATGAGCTTGAGCAAGAGCAGCTGCGACAAGATGACGCGCTGCTCCTTGAGGAAGACCGTCTTCAGGCTGCTGTACGAGCTGCTCGCTACCAGCAAGCTTTGCGCCGCTACCATAGCCGCAAAGTTAACGCCAGAAGTCTCGAGGAAGGCAATCTTGTTCTTCGACGCGTTCATTCCGCCAAGAATTCCAACAAGTTGACGCCAAAGTGGGAAGGCCCTTACCGGGTGAAACGAGTCACTAGGTCTGGCGTTGTCCGCCTTGAGACCGAAGATGGCATTCCGGTGAGCAACTCCTGGAACATCGAGCATCTTCGTAAGTTTTACCCGTAAGGCGCGGTTGCCGGACCCTGTTCCGGCAACCACCTTTTGTACAAGTCTTGCCGCTGTTGCATGTAATCCTTTGTACAAAGCCAGGCGCAGACCCTGAGCATAGATGAAGCGCTGGCACCCTAAGTTATAGCATGCATGCTAGATCGAGTCTCGTCCTTGGTTAGGGTTGATAGTGCTTAGTAGCGGCTAACCCCTAGCTTAGAGGTCGGGTGTGCGTCCCTTTGCCGTTCTTTCGTTTCCCTTGGTTCGCAGGGCTCACATATCCTGGCCGGACCACTTGAGGACGAAAAAGAGAAGGAGGACGGACCAGCATCTGGACCCCGGCAAGCCAGTGTTGCCGGGGGCTGCAAGTACAAAGACTCACCCACGGCGAACCAGAGTTGCCGAGGGCTGCAATCCCAGATAAGTTTTTCATCCCTTATCATGCATTCTCTTATGGACTGAGGTATGTGAAACCTCATTTCTTCCTAAAAGCTATCGTGCTCCCCTAACTCTAGGCCCTAGGGCTCGTTCCTGGGGCCAGGTTTGGTCGTAGTCGCGGCAGCAAAGGGACGAAACGAGGAGCCTGAACCCGCCTCATCCCTGCCTCCGCCAAAAGCGTGAGAAAGGTCGGGCGACGTGGGAAGACGGCAGGGCCTGCTGCCGGGAAAAGAAGTGTCTATCTTAAAGATATTAATGATTTGCTCCTTGACGTGGGTTCCACCCACAAGACAAGTGACCCGGCAAGCATCCCCTTTTCACAAAAAAACATTCCACTCAGGTACAGTTCATAGAGAATGAAAAACATGAATAAAGGGATTACAAGTTTTAAATGCAGCTAAGGCCCGAGGGCTTACAAATTAAAAAGAGATAAGGTGAAAACATTCCACTCAGGTACAGTTCATAGAGAATGAAAAACATGAATAAAGGGATTACAAGTTTTAAATGCAGCTAAGGCCCGAGGGCTTACAAATTAAAAAGAGATAAGGTGCCCGTAATCCCTTTCTTGTCCCTCTCTTCAGGAGGTAGGTCAAGGACGCGAAAAGGGCAAAAGGGGCACCTAGGCGAGCTACGGGTAGCAGAAGACAGCAAGAGAACATCTCGGTGGCCGTCCAAAGGCTGGATGGTGATGGCGGCGCCGGAAGCAGGGCTCGAAGACGAGGCGGCAGGACGTCAGCACGCTGTCGAGGGCGTCACGCCGACGTACTCCGACTTGACGGCCTTGCCGCCCGCCCTCTTCCTCTTCCGCAGCCTCCCTACGCCAGCCGCCCAAGGAGACGACCCCGAGAAGTTCATGGAGCCAGTGACACAGATGATGGGGTCGCCGGTGCCGCACGGAGCGATGCCCGACACCTAGTCGTACCCATCATCCTGCCGCCCGCTACCCCCATCGTCGCTGCCGCTGTCCCCCTCGTCACTCTCGCTCGAGGAGGAGTCTTCGCTATCAGAGGAGCTCTCCACGCAGCACCTTGCCCGAGTTCCGAAGCACCCGAAGACCTTGACGGAGAGGAGACCGCCCTCCATCAGCTTAAAATGGAGGGTGAGCCCCTCCGTCAGGCGGTGGATACGGGCGAACGTCTTCCACCCTCGACCAAGATACATCACATTAGGGGCCGGGAAGTCAACGCAGACTCGCGTACCGCTGATTCCACAGCCCCTCATGTGCAGCCTCAGTGTCTCGGGCGGATCCAACTCCATCTCGCTCGCAAATGGAGTCGGGAGACGAAGGCGACGACGAGGCGGCCGACGCAGCCTGACAAAGAACTCGCAAGGGTCGTCCCCAATATGGTCCGCCATGGGAAGAGGAACCGCTGGCGGAGGCGAGCCCGGCGAGCCGCCCCGTCCACCTCTTCCCCGAGCGCCTCGGCCCCGCCCTCGACCTCGCCCGCTACCTCGCCCCCTCCCTCTTCCCCTTACGGCTGGCTCTGCCACCACGGGTGCGGGAGAAGGAGGGACGCGTTGTCTAGCGGCGACCCTCGCCGCCACCGTTGAAGGACCAGGGTTCCCTTTCTCCATGGCGAATGAGAGAGAGGGCAGCAGAAGCTGAAGGAAAGAGGAGATGAAAGAATACGGGCCTCCGTCCCCCCTCCCGCTCCTTATAAAGGAACAGGGTGGGGGCTCGGCCGCCCCGCTCAGCTAATCAAGACACAGAAGGAGCAGGGAACTGGGACCGACCCTCTGCCTCGACCCACGACGGCCCGGTTTCCCGCCTCCACCGTTCGCCACCCCAAGCGCATGGAAGCCGCGTGGCAGGCGTACAGAACCGAGATGACGGATGAGGCGACCTCTCCCCACCCCGCGATCGTGGGGAGTGGACGCCTCGAAAACCACGCCTCCACGCCTCCCTCCGTTTATGGGGAAGGCGCGAACTGCCCCTGTTTCCCCTGCTTATAAGGAGGGAGGGGGCGGACGTTTCGCCCTTCCGAATAAAGAAACCACCCACGATTTCTCCCACGACGCCGCAATTGACGCGTGCCGTTCAGGGAGGGCGCGGTGGATGCGGAGTCAGATGCGGCGTGATCCAGGCCGCGCGTGCCCGTGCCCTGTTTTGGGCCTGGCCCAACAGCGCTCGGCACCGTGTGTGGCCCAGGCCCGGCGGCTCCTGTCGGTGTACTAGAGTAGGGGTACCCTAGTATCCCGAACTTGTGCACGGGCAGTCGCAGCGCCTCGTGGCAAGGCTTGCCGGGTGACCGCCAAGGACCCCCGTGGTTCCTTTGGAGCCATTCAAGAACAAAGTATTTAAGCCAAGGAGACAAGGCCCCGGCAAGAGGAGCTTGCCGGGAAGGCCACTCAAGGCACAAAGCCCTGTCAAGAGGAGCTTGTCGGGAAGGCCAACCAAGGCATCTCAAGGAACTTGCCGCGACGCGCCACGCGTCCCGGCAAGACCCGGCGAGCAACAAGCTCCCGGACGCGGCAAGACCCGGCGAGCGACAAGCTCCCGGACGCGGCAAGACAACGGCCGCGGCAAGGCATTTGCCACGGCTAGCAACCACTCTATACCCGCGCTCCAGCACACCCACCAACGTGTCGCTCTGAGACCCTTCCAGGCGTACGTGGCGGGAGGCTGTGCAGCCAGGGGTGCACTGTGGCAAGAGGCGCTGACAAGATCGCCATCGTGGCGAGCGGTGGCGTCCCTGACGGTCCCTTTTCTGCACTGTTTGGGCGATGTAGATAGGCATTTAATGCCCTTGTCCCCTGCCGTCAGGGTTAGGTATGATACACTGTACAGGTAGCTGTACCAACCGCAGCACCTTTCCATTTTTACCCTTGTCTACGTTGCCACCTGTTGGAGACCCCTTGAGCATATAAAAGGAGGCCCATGCACAACGTAGAAGGGGAGGAGAGAAGAACGCTCGGTCTCGTTAGCTGCTGGTGCGTACTGTAGCACTCAGCGCTCCCGAGCAAGAACTCAATACAAACCACAAAGCAGCAGTAGGAGTATTATCTCTCCGGAGAGCTCCGAAGCTGGGTAAACTGCTTGTGTGCCTCGCCTCGATCTGCTCTTCGTGCGACCTCCGCCCCCCGCCGAACCGAAAGGGGCTCCGTCCCCATAGGTGCTCGCTGATCAGTTTCCCCGACAGCTGGAGACCTGAATATGCCTGAAAGGACGCAGGCTAATCATGAAGAAATGAATCCTCATTTCTCACGTCCTCATACTTCTTTATTTGTACTATTGCTTGATGAAATTGATTAGATGAAATTGATATCATATTCTTCACTGACGAAGTACATGAGGTCGTAAGTTGCACTAATTCATCTGCAGGATGATCTACCCAAAGCCACAGAGTGGGTCCTCGATAGTGGATGTACAAATCACATGACTGGTGACAAGAATCTATTGATGGAAGTTCCCTTATCTCCTTCACATCTGAAGCATATCATCTTCGCTGACAAAGGCAATAGCAAGGTATTGGGTCTACGTAAGGTTGCGATCTCAAAGGATCGACACATGGACAAAGTCATGCTTGTCGAGTCCTTGGGATACAACCTCATGTCAGTCTCAATGATTTGTGATCTTTATATGGTTTTTATCTTTGGCAAGTACCGTTGCGTTGTCATCATGGAAGCTGACAATTCCAAAGTCTTCGAAGGCTTTAGGAGAGGAGATTTTTATATTGTTGATTTCTCTGCAGGACCACAACTGTTTACTTGCAAAAGCTTCAGAAGGCTGGCTATGGCATCGACGACTAGGTCATGCTGGCATGAGGAACTTGCACACGCAAGTGAAGAAGAAGCATGTCATTGGCATTGAGAATGTCAAATTCCTCAAGGATCACTTATGCAGAGCCTGTGAAGCTGGAAAGATGACCAAGGCCAGGCATCCAGCAAAGACTATCATGACTACCACTCGACCATTTGAATTGCTTCACATGGAACTCTTTGGTCCTAACCATTATTCTGCTTTCACTAATGAAGCATCTCTATATGGCTTTGTTATTATTGATGATTACTCTCGTTACACATGGGTGCATATTTTCACTTACAAACATGAAGTGTAGGAAGTCTTCAAACGATTTTCCTCGAGGGCTACAACCAACTTTGGTGTGAAGATCAAGCACATCAGAAGTGACAATGGAACTGAGTTCAAGAATACTTGTCTTGATGACTATCTTGATGAACTTGGTATTACTCATGAGTTATCTGCTCCTTATACTCCTCAGCAGAATGGCGTCATGGAGCGCAAGAAAATGACTCTTGTTGAAATGGCTTGCACTATGCTTGATGAATACAAGACGCCTCGTCGTTTCTGGATTGAAGCAATTGATATTGCATGCCACATCATCAACAGGGTATATCTTCACAAATTCTTCAAGAAGACTGCATATGAACTCCTCACTGAAAAGAAAGCCAATGTGAGTTATTTCAAAGTCTTCGGTGCTAAATGTTTGATTAGAGATCCTCGTCACAATTCTAAATTTGCACCGAAAGCACATGAGGGTTTTATGCTTGGTTACGAAAAGGACTCGCACACCTACAGAGTCTTCAACAACGTTCACCACAAGGTTGTTGAAACTATAGATGTGATGAAAAAACACCTGAGGAATCCATCAAGTTCAACGCCACTGAGGATGTCATTCCTACTAAAGAATCTGTTGAAGAAGTCATTCCAGAACATGAAGAACGTCATGCTGATGCACCTGAGGAAAATGGTACTGAAGAAAATGCTGATCAAATTCCTCAACGACAACCAGCTCATCCTCGCATTGCAAATGAAGTGCAGATAGAGAAAATCATCAGCGGCATCAACATTCCAGGTCCTCTCACACGCTCAAGAGCTTCACATTTGTCTAACTTTTGTGGGCACTTTGCTTTTGTCTCTATCACAGAGCCCACTAAGGTAGATGAAGCATTTCTGGAGCCTGAGTGGATTCAAACTATGCAAGATGAATTACATCTATTCAAGCTCAACAACGTCTGGGAACTGGTCAAACGTCGAGATCCTAGCAAGCACAATATCATTGGCACAAAGTGGATCTACCGCAACAAGCAAGATGAAAATGGCCTTGTGGTGAGGAATAAGGCACGGCTTGTAGCTCTAGGCTACACACATGTTGAAGGAATTGCTTTCGATTAAACTTTTGCACCTGTTGCTAGACTTGAGTCTATTCGCATATTACTTGCTTATGCTAACCATCATGATATCATCTTATATCAAATGGACTTGAAAAGTGCATTCCTCAATGGTAAGCTTGAGGAAGAAGTATATGTTGCTAAACCCCTAGGTTTTGAAGATCCAAAGCATCCTGACAAAGTCTTCAGAATCAATAAGGCCCTCTATGGCCTCAAGCAAGCCCCTCGGGCGTGGTATGATACTTTGAAGGAATTCCTCATGAATAAAGGCTTCAAACCCGGTTCACTTGACCCAACTCTTTTCACTAAATCTTATGATGGTGAATTGTTTCTATGCCAAATATATGTAGATGATATCATTTTCAGCTGTACTGACCAACGTTACAGTGATGAATTTGCCTATATGATGAGTGAAGAATTTCAAATGTCTATGATGGGAGAATTGAAATTCTTCTTAGGTCTTCAAATTCGTCCACAGAGCAATGGCATATTCATATCTCAGGAGAAATACCTCAAGGATGTACTGAGGAAATTCGGCATGCAAGATTGCAAAGGGGTCAAAATCCCTATGCCCACATATGGCCATCTATGCACTGATGAAAATGGTATTAGCTTCGATCAAAATGTATACCACTCCATGGTTGGTTCTTTATTGTATTTATGTGCATCTAGGCCAGATGTTATTCGTAGTGTTTGCATGTGTGCCCGATTTCAAGCTACACCGAAGGAACCACACCATAAGGTTGTGAAGCATATTCTTTCATATCTATCTCAGACACCAACACTTGGATTATGGTATCCCAAGGGCTCGGCTTTTGATCTCATTGGATATTCAGACTCTGACTATGATGGTGATCGTGTGGACCGCAAGTCAACATCAGGCACATGCCATTTCCTCAGACGATCCTTGGACTATTAGTCCTCGAAGAAACAGAACTATGTATCACTGTCTACTTCTAAAGCTGAGTACATTGCTGCTGGTTCTTGCTGTGCTCAATTGCTGTGGATGAAGCAAACCCTGAAGGACTACGACGTCAACATGAAGGATGTGCCTCTCTACTGTGACAACGAGAGTGCCATCAAGATTGCTCATAACCCTGTTCAACACTTGAAGACAAAGAACATTCAGATTTGTCTTCATTTTCTTCGTGATCATGTGTTGAAGGGCGACATCTCTATTGAGCATGTGAAGAATGAAGAACAGCTAGCCGATATGTCCTCTACAGCATTCACTTATTGCTAATTCTTCAAGTTGCCTTTTTCTGCTAAGTGGATCTGATCGGACCCATTCCCCACTATGCTAAACTCAACCCAGTCTATTCACAAATTCTTCATGTGCGTTCTATTTGAAACTCGTTCAAAATCTTCAATGTGTCCTTGTCAGCTGAAGATTTTGCGAAGAAACTTTTAAACTTATCTTATCCGAATTTTCGGCTTTTGCCGCTCAAACCATTCCACAATCCACGATATATTATCCTATTCACCCACGATCGCACACAATCGCCACCTCTCGGTACGTGGCTGACACATGTCATGCGAATGAGAAGGGTCAGGGGCACATTCGTCCAATTTCCTCGGGCGAGCAGTTTTTCACTTCAGCTATAAATACCCCCCTCCCTTCCTCACTTCCTTTTTACTCCCCTCGACCTCACTCCCTTGCTCGAGCTCTCAAACCCTAGTGCCATCGCTACTTCCATCGTCGCCGGTGAGTATGAGCTTCACTACCTCGACCTCGTCGCCATCGTACTTGCGCCGGCTGCGGATTTCTTCACTCTGCAGCCGCCGTAGCTGTCTTCCTCAGCCAAGTTAGGGCGTGGAATATCTGAACTGACGAGCTTCTAAATCTACACTTCACAGTTCGTCGTGTTCTTCGTCAAGGGTAATTAAAAGTTACTTTTACCGCCCTTGTTAATTCTGATGTTCTCTACAAAATCTTCAAAAAGTGTTTATTCTTAAAATCTTCACACACTAAACACCTCACATATCATCTTCTCTTGATCTATTTCCCTAAGCAGCATTTTTCTTCAAGATTCCTCAATTGTGTGGATTTTTAATTTGTACAACTCTGGAACCTAAGTCAAAGAACACTTAGTGAAATTCCTCAAGACTCATCTGGTCAAATTCCTCAAACTTGTTCTTTTTGCAAAAACTTCTGAGAACGCATATGACCTCTCCAAATTCTTCGCACCTATACTCTGTTCACAGGTACACATGTCCGCTGCTCAATCTCTAGGTTCTCATCAACTTAACTCATTTGCAGCGTTCCTCGAAGAAAAGTTGCATACCTCGTTAGAGAACTCAATAGTTCAAAATCCTCAACCGAAGAAAATGGCAGATGGCAGGAAACCTCAGAAGTGAGGTAAGAAATTGGAAGTCAACACAGTGTTTGAAATCCCTGAGGATGTTTATGATGAATATTGCACCCTGATGAGGCTAAACATGGCAAGGATACCAAGAATCAACACAGGGTGCGCATACAGAAGATAGAGAGGAGATGGGCACGAGAATGGAGGGAATATCGCTACGTTACACCCAAGTACATGAAGAAATTCGTTGTGCACCCTCCATGCCCGAGACCTCCATTGGCACGTGGCCAAGTTGCTGATCCCTCTAGCATCAGAAGAGCTGAGGAATTTCCAAGGAATGGGCCAAGCGACAAGCTAAGCTGGCCAAAATGGCAAAAGAACCAGTTAAGAAATTCAATGAAGATTCTACTACTGCCACTACTTAGGCCTCTATTAGCAAGCCTAAAAAGGCCATGCCAAAGAAGCCCGCACACAAGCCCATGGCTTCTGTAGCAAATTCCTCACAGCCAAGCTCATCTGCAATGCCCTCACGGCCCAGCTCCTCAGCAAAGCCCTCACGGCAATTTCCTCAAGCTGCACCAGCTCCTCCAAAGTCCTTAGCTCCTCCGTCAAAATCCTCGGCACCTGCGCATCTCGCCTCGTGCCAAAGGATAAGAGGCATATCTATTGCCTCGGGAGCCTCTGCTAGTTCTTCAGCTCCTCCAACTTCCTCAACAGGCCCCACACTTCTGAAGACTAAGGCCACTGCTGGACGAGGTTCTCGACCAAGTCCTCACAAGAACCAGGTCGCCTTCCAAGTACCGTATGATGACGACGAAGCTGATGATGAAGAACTTGCTGAAATCATTAGAGACAGGCAGCACAGGTCCACTAGAGCTAAAGGCAGTAATGTGCCATTGCTGTTGGATCCAAAGTTGATCCATGACTTCATCGACTTATGGCACAAGGACCCCAACACACCTCTGCCTGAGATGAACCTCACTCCTGGTCAAAGTCATGTGTTGACTGCCTTCATTGATGAAGAGAAATGGAAATATGAACGAGGAAGGAACGTGAAGAAATCGCGGTGCAAGAAAGAGCGCTTTCTGAAGCAAAACGTCTTGAAGCTTTCACCTGAAGAACCTGTAGCTCTGCAATCAGGGATCAAAAATCTGAGTGATGAATTTGATCGCTACTATGTTGACTAGCTTGGAGCCAAGGTCAGATTAATGAAAATAACTGAGAAGTTCACTACCAATGTTGCAGCCCCAACGCAACAAGAAATTCCTCAGGCTGAGGCATCTGCTCAGCCTACAGAAGAACATGCCAGGACCGCTGATGAAAATCAGGCTGCTGATGAAACTGCTAGTACCAGGGCTGATGACTGTATTCCAGCCGCTGATGACTCTGCCAGGGCAACCACTAGTATTGCGCGTGAAGAAATAGTCAGGCCAGCTGAAGCTTCAACCGTTGTGCTTGAAGAAACTGACAATGCCATGGCAACTTCATCAGTTGTGCCTAAAGAAACTGAACCAATTTTCTGCACCTCCTGCACCGACACCAATTGCAATTCTTCCCTCTGCATCAGATGTGAAGAAGACCAAGGCTGCGGAGCTTGCAGCTGTGAAGAAAAGGAAATCATCAACTTCATCAGAATCTTCAGCTCCGAAGAAGATGAAGAAATTGAACAGGTCTTTTGAGAATCCGATTGATGCTGTTCTAGTCTCAAGCATGCCATCAAAGGAACTCGTTCCTTTTGATGAAGAATATGTGATCCCAAGCGGATCTGATGAAGATATTCCTTCTGCTGGTTCTTCAGAGCTGTTGGATGAAGAAATTGAAGTGGATGCAATCCCTTCAGCCCCAGTTGTCCCATCGCCCATGCCTCGGTTCACTGCTGAAGAGGCCATCGTTGAAGAAATGAGTGCTGAAGATGAGGATGTGTACATTGGGTGCACAATGCCTGTGTTGAACGATGACTTTTGGGAAAGTCAGCACCCCAATTCTCCTTTGTTCACTCCTCTGCAACAAATTCCTCAGTCCCCAGTGTGAACTGAAGTTCAAATGGGCTCCGAAGAACCTCACCCCACTATGTCTATTCATGATGAGATCCCAGCCACTTGTGTTGATGTTAATGTTGATGAAGAATTGAAGACCCAGGCTTCCACTGAAGAAACTGAAATTCCTCAGCCTGTGGATCCTGAGATTGCGATTCCTGAGGTTGTGATGCAATTGACTGACACTCCTCAGCCCAAGCCAAAGGATCCCTTCTCGAAGAAGCAAAAATTCAAGGCTGATGACTTCTTCGGCAAGCATGTGCTCTTCATCGAATATAACCCATATGACTCTGCTCGTCTTAGAAGGAAGCATTTTTGGACTGCCAGCCAAGACAACTTCTATTCTTCATTGCTTTTCAACAAAGACAAAGTCTTCGACCATGAGCATATTCCTCACGTGGACATGGAATCACTGCCTTGCTTCGCGCCAGTCCTTAGTGTTCTTCATCACGCTGGACTGCTCAACTTTTGCACTGATATATGTGATTGGAATGAAGAACTCATTCTTCAGTTCTATGCAACACTGCACATCATGGGAGATGCTTCTGATGTGAACTCTTGGGTATTGGACTAGATGACATAGAATACTCACTTCAAGGCACCGGCCTTTGAATTGCTTCATGCCCTGCCTGTCAGTCCTCCCCTTGAAGGCGCTCGTTGCCTATACCATGAACCTGAACTTACCGCTCACTACATGCAAGTGTTGATGAAGCCGCTGAAGCCCGGTCAAGCCCCAAGGACAAAATTCCTCATGAAGGAATTGTTGTATGTGCCTGGAACTGTCTATCGCATTGTGTCGAAGACATTGAGTCCAATAAAAGGCCACGACTCGAATGATGAAGAAGTCGTTGGCATCATAAAGAATCTGCTATTCAATATCATGCAAGGCATTCCTGTCAACTACCATGATTTCTTTGTTTGAGTTGAAGCCTTATGCTCCTTGGATTATGAGATTCCTCAGAAAAAGGTCTTCACTCAACTACAAGGCTGATTTTCAAAATCATCTCAACTACTTGCCCCCCATTGAAGTCCTCAAACAGACATTTTTCTCATCTAATGAAAAGGGCAAGGCCACTGCTGTTATTGATGAAGGCATTCATCCACTGGATGGTCAGTTCCGCAAAGCTGCATCTTACTCCACCAATGATGACTCTGCCACTCATGACTCTGCCATTAATGCCTCAAAGAAAAATCCTTAAGGCACAACTCCAAGGGTGATGACTGATCGTGAGCTTCTCCTCAGTCTTCACCAGAAGGTCGATCGCAACCACAAATGGGTTAAGCGTCAGTTTGGTTCTATTCTTCACAACATGACTGCTACACACAATGCAGTGAAGAAAAACCATTACTACCTCCATGAAGTCTTCGGTCGCACCTGGGCTGATCTGTCACATCTGTATGGTGAAGAAGATTTGAAGAAAATGGGTCTCAAGCAGGACTTTGACTGGTGTCAGCCACCAGCGAAGAAATACAAGAAGGTCAAAGTTCCCTCCTTGGTGGCCAGCTCATATTCTTCGTCACGCGACACGCACGAGTTTGAAGATTTGGACGACACTGTGGCAGGCACTACTACGACAACCGACCCTAACAACGTTGGCGCTCCTTCATCATCATGATATTCTTCGGGGGCGTTAGTCCTCATTTTTTTGATGCTTTTGGTCATTCGATGACAAAGGGGGAGAAATTTGAGTTAGTCTTCAAGCGGGTCTACATATATGGGTGTTTTTTTGCTAAGTTACAACTCTCGTTCTTTTGAAGACTTTATTGGATCGAGTTGTAAACTTAAACCTGATGGTGGTCTAATACTTTTGATGCGTTCTTCTGCATGCTTATTCCTCATATATGTTAATGCACGCATGTTGAATTACATCAATCACCATATTTCATCATGCATTTCAAATTCTTCATATTATATGTCAAATGCGTGTATGAATTACAAGATATAGGGGGACATATCCATGATTCTACTCTTCAAGTGTGCATTGCTTCAAAAGCAAATTCGTCACTATGAACATCTTCAGGGGGAGTTCTTCTATATCTTGCAATCAAATTCCGCAATATCAGTATTTATACTTCATATGTTTATCCCCGTTGAAAACTTAACCTATATTGTCATCAATCACCAAAAAGTGGGAGATTGTAAGTGCATCTAGTGCCCCTTAGTGATTTTAGTTTATTGAAGACTTATAGGTTAAGTGACTGATGCGTTTGTGAGTGTACACAGGTCTATAAGTCTATGAGGAGTTTGATATTTACAGAGAAATTCGACCCCTAAAACTGAAGTTCTTCAGTTGAAGACTTTGGATTTCTAAAGACTTTCTGAAGATTTTGAAAGTGAAGAAATTGGTGTGACCGTGAAGACTTGGTATTCATTCGAGGAACATGAAGCGTGAAGACTTTTGTTTTTGTAGTTTCATTTTCTCTTTCTTGAGTCATAGGAAACACTGTACTATTAAAGGGGGTCGAGGAAATACTAAGGAAAAATTTCCAAGTGATGCTCAACTCAAAATCCTACACCTACCAATCCCTTCGAGTGAAGCCATTGGAAATCTCATACAGGTCAGTCAATTTCTTCAGTGACAAAGACAATGTTCTTCTGGTCTCTGAGGAATTTGTTCCGACTGGGGAGTTAGGAATTCGCCAGTGTGGATTGCCTACAAGGGAGGAACATGATAGCCCTGAGGAATTTGATAGTCAAATTCCCGACCGTTGCTGTGCTACGTGCCAGTTGTCCCAAAATATCTACCCACCTAACGGTCACATCATTGAAGGGCATTTATGTCTTATCATGTCGGGATGCTCCCTGGGCTATAAATAGCCGCCCCATACAACCACTAGCTGGTTGGCTGCTCCGAGAGAAACTAACACTTGTCATCTGAGAGCATCCCATCCTCCGAGGACTTTGAGCGAAAATCATCAAGTGAGGAAAACCCAAACCCAAACACCTACAAACCCAAAGTGATTGAGCATCACTAAAGAGATTGATCCTGCGTGGATCCGACGCTTGTTACCTTTGAAGATTGTGCATCTTCCAGATGGTTAGGCGTCATGGTCTAGAGCATCCAAGAGGAAATTGTGGATCGCCAAGTGACCGAGTTTTTGAAGGTTTGGAAGTCACCTGAAGACTTACCACGAGTAATTGGGCAAGGTCTGTGTGACTTTAGCTCAAGGAGAATACGGTGAGGACTGTGTGTCCTCATGTTTAAATACCTAGCCGCTCCAACCAGACGTACAACTGTCACAACAGTTGGAACTGGTCTACCAAATCATTGTCTTCACCAAGCCTACTGGTTCTATTTCCTAAACTCTTCCATTTCCTCATTATTGTGTTGTGTGCTTGTTCATGTCTGTTCGAAGGCTTTGACTGAAGACTTTCTCAATTTCCTCAATTCAATTTCTTCAGTCTGTTTTTCTTCATCCTGTGTATCATGTGTTTACGCTTTCTGTACTCTGTGCTTGTTTTCATTTCATCATGATGACCATGCTTATGCTCTGCTAGTTGACTTAACGCACTATTATACTTCCTCTTACTCGCACGACCGACCTGATAGGTTCTACCCTAGTCGCCGCTGTATCATATGGTTTCACACCGTTCCAGATCATAGCGCCGCCATGCAATTCTTCTCCATCCATTCTTCCGGCATGCACCGTGAGAAGGGATAGCAGTCCTCCGAACCCCGCCTTTTGTGATCCTGTATGGGAGAGAGGCGATCGGGTTTTTGGGGAGCACACTCCTGCAACTATTGCCAGCGACAACTTCCTCAATGATAGCCTTCTTCCCCGACCTCGGTAACCTCTTCATCAATGACATGAGTGAAAACATCAACCACGGTGGTTCTGCTCCCGCTGTATAGTATGTGATTCTGTCATCCTGGTTTAGTCAGCATCATTACTTTGATCTTTGCAATTGTCGTCATGATCTATTTACTGTTGATTCGAATTAAATCCCATAGTAAATTGCTCATATATTCAACAATCCAATCCAAAAACCTGATTATAGGCAATTTCCTCTTAGTGGTTTTTCTGCACTTTTAAAGCCGCCTACCTTTAAGGGGGTGCAATATAAAAGGTGGCGCACAAGAGCAATATATTGGTTTCAGATCATGCACTGCTATGACGCCACTAAGGGTAAGCCTGAGGGCGATCTTAATCCTGCACAGCAGGATGATTTTGAGAACATCGATACCCTCTTCAAAGCCGCCCTGCTGAGTGTTGTTGACGATTCCATTGTGGATTCATATATGTCATTTGACAGCGGCAAAGACATGTGGGCTACGCTCGAGGCCACGTTTGGGGCCTCGGGCGCTGGCAACGAGTTGTACATCATGGAGCAATTTGTTAAGGAACTTGAGTCCTTTAAGTTTGTGTTGCCGGAAAAATTTGTTGCTGGGACCATCATTGCCAAGCTTCCACCTTTGTGGAACAATTTTGCTACTTCTCTGAAAAACAAGAGACATGAGTTTTCCATTTCCGATCTCATTAGCACTGAGAAGGCGAGAGAAAAAGACACACATGCTCGAGTCGCTGGGGGAGCTTCTAGTGCCCACATGGTACAAAAGAAGAACTTCCAGCACAACGAGCCACAAAACAACATGAACAAATCTTAGGGGAAAGGCAAGTTTGATGCAAATGACAAGCCGTCACATTCTACCAACTTCAAGAAGAATTCTCATAGGAAGGGGAAGGGACACAAACCTCAATTTTGGTAGCATCACACAAAATTATATGGCTGCATGTACCTGCTGTTAGCTAACCTCATGGTGGTCTAGGCATTCCTTCATTCGTAACTAGGTACAATGAACACCACAAGATGAAATAAGCTTATTCGTACGTTGACTTGCTGGTTGCAATGCAGAACGATCCTGTCATGTCTGGAGGAGCAAACAAGCAGTGCAGTCGAAGGTGGAAATCAACTAACGACTTATGAAATTATATATAATCTTCCTCGGGAAGGTCAGTATCCCCTTCGTCTAGATGACCGTGTTTTGTCATGCCAAGCTATTGATATGTGCTACTGTTTTGCAACACCATTTAAGTTTAGCTATTGTTTTCCTATCTTTTCAGATTCAGGAAAATGAAGATGATTTCAGGGGAACTGCACAATATGGACTGATGTTGAGTCATCTCTATTGCCTCATGTGTTTGCTGTAAATGTGTCAGCATCAACCGCAAGATGAGGCAGCCAGCTAGTTCTGGAGTTGCCAACATGCTCAAAGTGCTCGCAACATTGAGAAGAAACAACCATGCCCAGGAAATTAATGTGTGCGCAGGGAGGCCCTTTGCTCAGAGAAGCATCGACCGATTTTCTTTATTTCCACACCTTCTCACAGCTTTGTATTGGTTATAGTATGGTGAATCATTGAGGTGCATAAACATGCTGAACTTTTGTTCTTCTGAATGTTAATATGCATACCGTATCTTCTGAAGCTTAGTTTAATGTGAATGCTGACTAGCCTGTGAACCTTTACAATCTAGTAAGTATATTATAGGCCTGTTATTTGACACCTCACTTTGCCGCGCTATGCGACTAGTGTGAGTGTCTGCATCCAGTACCGCATTCTCTAATTTGGTGGATGCCAAGTTGAAAAAGGTTACCGATGAGTAGCCATAAGCTGGAGGCGTCTCTTTTTTTCTTCCGGATGGGCAATAAGCTGGAGAGTGTCTCGGGCTGCCTCTAGCACAAGGCCGTCTAGTATGAAACAAGGGCAGCCGACTAGGTCGATACAAAAGCCTATCCATCTTAACGCCCATTTCTTTTTTGTTTTTTGCGAGGAAAAGCCCATATTTCTTGTCGAGTACTACAACTTGCTGGACTCTCCCGCTTACGTCTCCCCCCAATCCCCCCCGCTCCCCATCTTCCTCACTCGTCCAGAAAACCCCCGCTCACCTTCTTCCTCACTCATACGGAAAACGCATGCTTCTCTTCTTCCTCGCTCCTACAGAAAACCCCAGCCATCCTTCTTCCCCACTCGCACGGCCACTAGGCTCGTCTCACGCTACTCTACTCAAAACCGTGAGCTCGGCGCGACACCCACAAGGAAAATGGAGTTGGCTGGCCCCAGCGCCAAGAAGATGAGGCTCCCGCCAGCGGTGATGCCAGTTGTAGATCCTGCACCCGGCAGCGCGAGGTGAAGCGGCGAGCCCCCCCCCCCCCCCGGATCTGAGGAACCCATAGAATCTCCAGTGGACCGCATCAGCGATCTCCCGGACGACATCCTTGGGGAGATCATCTCGCTTCTCCCCACAAGGATTACTGCCGCACACAGTCCTCTCAACTCGGTGGCGCCCACTATGGCGCACCGCGCCCCTCAATCTCGACTGTCGTCAGATTTCTGTCCTTCCCGAATTTGATCTCCTCAGAGCCATCGTCTCCTCTCACCAGCAGGGCCCTGTTCAATGCCTCTGCATCCCGACACGCTACCTGCAGTCCATACCTGGTAGGGTGGACACTTAGTTGACATCCCCTGAATTCGAAAAACTCCAGCAGTTTGAGTTATACCATTACCACGAAAGTTCCATACCATGAACCGAACACTAAGAATCTGTGCCCACACCAGCGTTGTCCATCTCGTGGTTTTCCTCATCTCTCCACACTGCCACCTTCACCCAGTCCCATCTACCAAACGACCTGGTACAAATGCTTCGACTCCCATTGCTAAAAAAACTTCCGCTTGTGGTGGTTTATCTGTCGGAGGCCTCGCAACACAACATCATCCACTTCAGTTGCCTTGCCCTGGAGCGCTTGCTGATTGTTTTGGGAGTAGAAATCCGTATCAGTTGTCTCCAAATAAAGTCGCCTCACCTCCTTGGAATTTATTTTGAAGGACATCAGCTCATCATCAAAGATGCCCCTTCACTTCAAATATTTCTCCTTCGTTATTGTTATAAACCTTCGCAAATCACTATCATCTCTATGCCCGAACTGGAGACCTTGGGTGTAATTCATGATACGTTTAATGATCACAAGAAGTTGCTGTTTGGCTTGTCACTTTTTCAGGTACCGTATATTATCATATACACATTTTTAGTCATAAGATGCATTTTTCGTCTGTGCGCATAAGTTTTATATCATCTTAGAGTACACTTTGGGTACAAATAGTATGTTAGATGCTCAATGAAGAGTTCGTCCATGGATAGCCTATCAATGCTGCTGGATTCTGTCAAGATCTTATATATCAGAATGTTTAGTTATGATCTGAACATAATTATTGGCTTGTTGCGATGCTTTCAATCTCTGGAGAATTTATATATAAAGGTGATGATTTCATGCACATTGAAAGACCATATATATTGTACTAGAATTAACCGTTCAGCTGTTGCTCTTTCGACATACTCTTTTTGCGGACCTTAACTGTTTTCAATCTTCATGTCTACTTAGGCACTAACACACATGGAGAAAAATGTATAAACAATCGGTGGCGTAATAAGCACCAAGATTTTCTCAGTTCTCATGACATTCGTTTGAGGACAATAGCAATGGAAGGATATGCCTCCAACCAGGAAAACAGATGCTTTATCACATTCTTCCTGTTGAATGCGAGGTTATATTGTCCATGAGGCTTAAGTTTTTCAGCAAGATATTTCTCACGGACGGACATGTTGAACAAAAAAAAGTTGCAGGTGGACAAATGGGCTTCTGAACATGCTCGGCTTCTATTTACAACAACTTGTAGTCATCCTCCAATAATTCGTTTTGCATAGGATGTTGATTTTATGGATCAAACCGATCCTTGGGCTTTGTGTACTGTTTGTAAGCTTGAGTTACATGTTGTTTCCCTCATACTCCCATCCGCCTGACACTACACTGCCGCACCTTCCACGGCTCCTGTTCATTCCCGTCCGAGGTCTCGTCATCGTTCTCCGCCTTGGTTCGCTCCCTGTGCGCGCCGCCGTCTGGCGTTGTCAACATGGTCAACAACCGATAGGAATCAAGAAATGACTGTACGTGGAGAGGCTGACAGAAAGGACCCACCAGGGTCATTCCATTACGCAAGCAGGTGCCTCATTATTACAAGCCAAAAAAATACTTCCTCCTAATTGTTTGACAACTAGGTCCCACGCCATTATCAATGTACTCAATAAACACAAAAATTACACAACGAGCGGATAACACCAGGGACCCATCAGCTCGCCTAGTTGTTTTTTAGTCTTAGAGACGGAGCTCAACTGCACGCTGTGCAGGGGCTGTGGCCCACCTAGCCCACGCTTAAGCTCTTATTTAAGCACATGACGAGCCCAGTTGATATCTTTTATCTTTCTGAAAATGGCTAGCCCAGTTCTTTTTTTTAGAGAATACGCAACCGAGGCCTACTTGCTTTTCTTAGGCCTGCTGGGATGCAAATCTTTTAAGACGAGGAGGGATGTAAGTAGTAAGAAACGGGCTTCCCCAGAAAATGGGCTATAAGTTGTAAGAAATGGGCTGTAAATTTTTAAACAAAAGCCAACCGGCAATTACATTGAAATATCATTTTTTATGGATTTCTCTACTATTATAGAAAACATAGTTGGTGATGATGGTGTGCCTGCCATCCTGCAATATAGGCCGTCCGATCTATATCTAACGGTTAGGAAGGAAACTATGACAATTTACGTGCACTCCTCTCCACATTTGCAGATACGGCCTTCCCTAGTTCATCCTTTTCTCCCACAAGATAAACTACTCATACAAATGCATCTTCATGTTTCGTGCAACGCACGGGCATCTTGGTAGTAAATATTTTAAATTTCATTCATTTTTTGCGGAGAATTCTTTTGAATTTTATTTTTATATGATTTTTTAAAAATTATTTTTAACATAAATCATAATTTCGTGATTAAAAGAGTTCAGACCCCACTGAAATATGCAAAATTTTGTTGAATTTTTTAGCAGTGCCCAGAATATATGGTATGTAATGCTAATAAAAGGAATATCGGCTTGAAAATATCCTTAAGAATTACTCCCTCTGTACCGAAATATATGACGTTTTAGCGATCATAGTGTAAATCTGGCTATGTTACGAAACTTCCCGAGTTTCCGAAAATGCCCTCCCACCTGCCCACTCCCATCCACTTGATGCCCACTCTCACCCACACCCTCTCATTCCCCTTCCTCGTCGCCTCTCCGCATCATCGCCGACCACCGCAACCCATCAGGTTCTCACTCCGGCAGCCCACTGTGTTCTTCCTCCTGTAGCCCAACGCTTTCTTCCTCTCCTTCCTTCCCCACCGCTTGCTTCCTATCCTTCCTTTCCCATCCCGAGGTCAAAAGAGTTGTTTTTTATGCGTCGGTGAAGAGCTTCTGGGCGGCGGAGCTGGTGTGGGCGCCGACGCCGGATCCGCATGCACGTACCCTGGATCTGGGCGACGGTGCGGTGCTGGACAGAGCGGAGCGGCGACGGAGCGAAGCAGCGGAGTGGCCCCCGGGAAGGATGCCTTGGCCGGCTGCGAGCGCCCTAGGTAGGGCTGCGAGTCTATGCGGCGACCTCATCGAGACCAAGAAGCCGACATCAGTGATGCTGCTGCACATCGATGACCTCCTCCCTCTCATGTGTGCCCGCCGTCGTGCGTCGTGACAGGTAGGTCCATGGAACTTCCCTCGCCCCTACCCGGGACACCACCAAGGTCTTCCCCTTTCCTTCCTTCCCTTCCATTCCCTAGACTTACACACGCATACTCGATGTAGGGAGAGGAGGACGACCCCAGCCATGGAGGAGCAACAACTCAAGTTTAAGGTCAAAGTGATGGTCATGGGTGAAATTAGGGATGATGCCCATCAGCAACAACTCACCAACACCTGCTTCGACTCCATGGACCAACAGCAGCAACTGAAGGTCCCTTCTCCTCCAGGCCTCCCTCTACCACTCTCTCGTTTCAATTTCGATTTTGTTCCCCTGATGCGGTCATACTCAATTCTCGTGCTTGCTTGCTGCTCTGAGCTATGGCCGTCGAGATCAAATTGGCTGCCGAGTAGTTAACCTTGCTGATATGTTAACTGTGTAAATTTGATATCCTAGGAGAGAGTGAAACCTCATGTAAATTGGAGTACAGTAGTAGCTTGCCATTTCTTTCAGTCAACACAGAGTTTCAGACACAGGATGACTAACTGAATTGTAAAAAAACGAGTTAGGCATTTAAGGGCCTCCTCTTTCAGTCAACATAGTGTAACAACCAATGATAGGATTTCATTTTGCACAGCTATACCTAGGGACTTGGAGTACGAACACATGACACTTATTATATTTGTGCTTCCATTTATTTGAAGAGGCACTTGTTTGTTCACATACCAAATTTATTTGGAGTAACCGACTACTACAGGAAATGCTAGGAGTAGTTCCTATGTGTACAACAAGATGGATTCGAAAACTATCAATTTGATATGCAGAACTACAGGAAATGCTAGCGTTTCTGATTGGAAAACTATAGCATGTTCAGTAAATTTTGTGAACCCCAAATTTGTTGTTGGTTTACATGGAGTAGTGCTTGCTGCCAGTATTTAACTGAATTTAACATGTGTTAGAGCAACTAAGCTAGATGGTCAGAAGATTTTTGCCATAAGTATCCCATAGTAATGTCCCATAGCCGGCGGTCCATTCGGCACTCTAAAATTGTACTTGCTGAAATTTCTTGCTCGGATTGCTTGTTGAAATTTCTTGCTATGTAGATAGGAGTATTTCATACTGTACTTGTTCAAATTAGGGAGGACAGCAGTACTATAGCACTGCAAAAGGAGTACTTTGTTTTAGAGATACTGAACTAAAACTTTTTCAGTTAATTAGGAGTAACAAGCAAGCTGATTTCCAGTACCAATTTCTTAGATTTAAATTAACTGGAGCCTCTCCCCTCCTACTCCTCTCCTCATAAGAAGTTATACAAAGGCTTTACAAAACAAGGAGTTATTCAAATGATCATACAAATCCGAAAATTCGAAAACTTATCACAACAAGGAGTTATACAAATGACCATACAAATCAGAAAATTAAAAAACAAGGAGTTATCTCCACACAAATAACCACAAGGATGCAAAAAATGTACTCCGGAAGCCTCATCTCAAGTCTCTTGACAACAAACATCTCAGGTCTCATGACAACAAGCATCTCTGGTCTCATGACAACAAGCATCTTCGGTCTCTTGACAACAAACATCTTAGGTCTCATGACAACAAGCATCTCCGGACTAATGACAACAAGCATCTCCGGTCTCTTGACAACACGCATCTCCGGTCTCTTGACAACAAACATCTCAGGTCTCATGACAACAAGCATCTCCGGTCTCATGATAACAAGCATCTTAGGTCCCTTGACAACAAACATACCAGGTCTCATGACAACAAGCATCTCTGGTCTCATGACAACAAGCATCTCAGGCCTTTTCTTCCATTACTGAACCCTTTCCATTAGCTCTAGATTGTGTACGGCATTTTTGTAAACCTCTCGAGGGCATGATAGTCTTGGAGGTATCTGCAAAAGGCCCTCAAACCTTTCTTTGTTCACATGTGGTGTTTTATACTCATTGCCCCCTACATGGTTCAGGATCTCAATCATGCATGTCTGCAGAGTTAGGAACATTCTGTTGAGCTTGTAAACCTCATAGCCTTCAAATTCCTCCAAAACACCCTTAATAAGGTCTTGTAGTGTTTTAGGACCCAGACAATCTGTTAGGGATTGCAGCGAGTTGAAAAAACCAAGGTCAAGCACATTCAGATTAGGTCTGTTGGCGGGCTGTTGTATTATTCTGATGTCAAGTCCAGTTTCTGTGACAACGGCTAGAAATTCTGGGTCATCTGGCAAGATGTGGGGCTTAGCATTATCCTGCTGAATGTAGATGGTTTGTCCAGCATTACTTTTGGGCCAAACGGCCTGTATCACTGGCAAGACCTTCTCTATCAGGAACTCCCTCATCACTTTTCTATCGACCTTTATTGACTTTCTCTCTATTGTATCTCTGGGCCTGTTATCACTTCTTCTTTGAGTAGGAACTTCTTTCACGAATGGCCAGATACCGATTTTCCCAAAGAAGGTCACGTTTCCTTCACTGTCCCACCTTGTCCTAGCAACGGCCATCAAGAACATCACCTTGCCAATACAGTTGGCATGTATATGCCTCGTAGGCTCTTCCTCCCCATCCAACAGATAGTGGGTCTTATTTTTCTTCGTCGTATTGAACCATACTCATCAATGTGCACAACATTATGCATTGTCTTGAATTTAGGCCTTGAAGTTTCTATCGTTGTCTAATCAAGCATTAACAAACAAATCATCCTTCCCTTCTTATTTTTTTTCTTTCAGAGCTGGCTTCACACAGATTGTATGCCTGTTTATCAAATTCAGCTTGAACTTTCTGTGAAGTGTGGTAGGGCTACATCCCAGTTGCCAAGCGAGTGATCTGATAGTGGACCTCTTGTTCTATGGTATTGTAGGGATTTGCTCTAGATTAATGTCCTTTGGCTTTCTTCCACA
The DNA here is from genome assembly GCA_032464435.1 of Aegilops umbellulata. Taxonomy (NCBI): domain Eukaryota; kingdom Viridiplantae; phylum Streptophyta; class Magnoliopsida; order Poales; family Poaceae; genus Aegilops; species Aegilops umbellulata. The sequence continues at coordinate 195,706,724 of CP136055.1, forward strand.
TCTTTGCTTTTTCTGATTAGAAACATCTACCTCTAAACCCTCTGCGATTTGCCCCATTGCCTTCTGCCAAACTCTTTGTATACTCCTCACTACTACCTTAAAAAATTGTGCAAGGTCTTTCTTATCATTTCTTTTGAATTTGCCACCTCTGCTCATGCACACTGCATGCAATGCCACATTAGGAGCATATTTTTGCTCGTCAGTGAGGGTTTTCCTTTTTTTAATTGCTTGTTCAACAACTGCAGTAAGAAACACATTAATGAAAAAATATTAGTCCTATTGAAATGATCAAATGGTATGAAATGATATCATATGATCAAATGAATTACAACAAGAAATATAGTACAACTAAGAAAATACTCCTTGATTGAAATGGTCAAATGGAGTATTAACTTAACTGAAAATATTCACTTAACTTAAACTGGAAATATTCAGTTAACTTAGGCTGAAAATATTCAATTAACTAAAACTGAAAATATTCCGCTGTGTAGGATGTGGGTGAGGAAAGCGGACATGCTCACGGATCGACAAGGCGGTGAGGGATGAGCTTGTTCACTGTGTATGATCCATCCATGCCTCTGCCCCTTCTGTTTTGCTATTTGTCAACACACATTGTATTGTATGTTTTACATGTTGTCAATGCTCAGTGAGGTTTGTTTCAACGCTTAGCCACTAGTGTCATGTTTCTGTCTACTGTCTTTTGTGTTAATGCATTTCACACCGAATGTTTGTGACTGTTTAATTTGGTACAGGCTGAGACCGAATCACTTTTTATGTACTCTTTCTGGTGTCTTGAAATAGATGCAGTCAGGGAGAAAGAAAGGTGGCGTAGTTAGCTAGTAAGGTTTCTATCTACTCCATTTTTTGTTACATGAATGGCAAATTTTTTAGTCAACTTTGCTCTAGTGTTTATTTTTTGGGGTTCTGGTAGTTCAAGCTTTCCGTAGTGTTCAACATGGTTGCATTATGACTTTGATATTCAGTAAATGATGCATGACAATAACAAGGGTTATTTTCTTCACATGATTACACTCATTCTATTCTACTGTACTCATGTAGTACAGTACTCATTTTATTCTAATGTACTCATGGAGTAGTACTCATGTTACCAAAATGGAGTACGGTACTAACTAAAATGATCATTGCTTTACTCTACTCCTAATCCATTTTATTCTGTATTTTGATCATTTCACATTGAGTATTTGAATTGACAGTGACATCATCTTTATAGGGAAGATGAGGAAGCTCACCGACTGCATCTTCGTCGGCATCAATGCCCTTGTGCATGTCGATATCATCTTCACCAGGATCAATGCTCTCGTGCATGTCGATGTCATCGGTATCATCTTTATCGGGACCGACTCCTCCATGTATGTCCTGTTTTTCGGGGGGAGTACAGTTCAGATCAAATTCCATGTTGATTACTATCTTTCCCTCTTGCAGGTTGTTGTGTCGTGCTGGAGATGCTGCCTGCTTCGAGTTGTTGCTATTGCTTCCTACTTCAAGCCCTCCAGGTACTCTGCACTGCAAATTCCATATTCATCTGAGCATGATTTTAGTCTTGTATGCCTGCTGGAGTTCTTGTACTCAGAAACTTTGTCTTGATTGATACTCTGCCATCAATTTTTTACTGTCTACAGTACTTGTACTCTGAAACTTTATCTTGATTGATACAGTACTCTACCAATAAACTTTGTCTAGAGTATTTTGAGCTTTTCCTTTCCAAACTTTTACTCCAGTTGGCGATCTGGACCAAGTGGGGAGGCTATATGCAGTAGTACCTGGAGCTGCATGGGATGGCGCAGCGATCTGGACCTGTGGATGCCGATCTGAAGCAGTACCCCCTCCGGCGAGCAGTACCTTGATCTGAAGCAGTACTCTCTGGAGCTGGCGAGGCCTTGGGAGGGGGACAGTGATCTGCAGCAGCACCCCCTCCAACGAGGCGAGTTGGTGAGGCCCCCTCCAGTGACAGGGGCTGGATTGGCGCAGGAGACAGGGGTGGCCCTGGGAGAGGGGCGGCCTTGGGATGGGGGCGACCCTGGCGGCGGGAAGCAAGTAGCGGCGGCGACTGGGATGGAGAGGATTTGCTTGGCGAGGAAGACGATGGCAATAGCGATTCCAATTATGGACACTTTTGTACTTTCCTCCCTTTTCACCTTGTCGGGACGTTTTCCAAAACGTCATATATTTCGGAACGGAGGGAGTAGCAAATGGATTGTAAATTATTGAAAATAATGGCTAATGGGTTGTATGTTGTTTTCCACTGATTTGGAGGCTGACTTCTGGGCCTACTAGGTATATGATGACGTTGTCCTAAAAAAAATTTGACACGTACACAAGGCTTTGTCAACTTAGTCAACATAGAGATGTGACTGTTGGATGTCCATCCAACAGCCGCTGTGCTTCTTCAATCTCTGATTTTTCCTGCTCCAGCCACCCAAACCAGCGCCGGTGGGACTGCCTGCTCCCTCCTCTTGTGGCCGGCTGTGCTGCCGCCAGGCCATCCCTCTACCCACCCGCACATCCTGTTATTTTCCAGCGACGTCAGCTCACCCCGTAGCCAACCATTCAGCGCTCGTACTCCCCTCAACGTGGGCATCCACTGCCGTGTCTTCCCCGGCTCCACGTCGTCCCCTTCCTAGGCCTCACCGTCGTCCACTACCCTTGTGCTCTCGGCGTGGCGTGGTCAACGTGGTCAACAAATGACATCCATCGGAAGTGGATTCTACGTGGAAAGGCTGATAGCTGGGTCCACTGCCGCACACAAGGAAATGCCTCCGTATACGCGCAAAATAATGATTCCTCCACCTGACAGCTGGTAGCCACCAGAAGGGCCTTTTTATTTCACGAAAAAATGTTCCTCCCGCTGACACCTCAGACCCACCAGCTATATCTTTGCAAGCAAGGAAGTTCCTCCTTATCCTCCCTGACAGCCAGGACTCACCCGGTCGAAGCTACGTAGCGTTGTCATTCTAGTCGCAAACGTGTACGTACAAACTGGTCCATCGGTCTTTCTGCCATGATGACATGTGGCCCAGTAAGGAGCGGTGGCTATTTAGGCAGTCCCGTCTATATCGTGTACACGTATGTACGTACATATGGGCGGGGTCTCGAACGCTTACTCGCCCATACGTACGGCCAGGGCTCATGTACATGGAGAGGCAGCATTGCGTCCTTTTCATCGGCAGCCAACCGGCTTCGTCGGAATAGAGAAACTGCGTCATCTTGTTCATCGGGAGGCAACAAAATGCGTCATGTTCATCGGGAGCCAACCGGCTTGGATGGAACAGCCGAACAAAATGAGGCCTGGACTACGGCAGAACGGAGGAAATGGCCTTGAGTTCGACCGCCTATGGTCGAAACGGGATCCTGTTCACCGTGAGGGGTGTGGCATACCGCAAAACGTAGGAAACGAACTTCTCTTGGACCTCCTACGGTCGAAACAAGGTCCTGTTGATCGGGAGGGGTGTGGCGTACCGCAAAACAGAGGAAACAGACTTGTGTTGGAGCGCTACAGTCGAAACGGGGGTCCTATTCATCAGGAGGGGTGTGGCGTACTGCAAAACAGGACTCCACGGGCTATTGTTCATCTCCACTGTCGACTGCCTCCTCGGGCTACGGTTCATTCACCGTCGACCTCCTGGAGTCTCCACTTGTGACTGTTCATCCACGGCGTCTCTCTCCTGCCTCCACCAACTATTGTTCATCCACGGGCTCATGTTCATCCAGCCTCCACCGCTCCTCCACCGGCTACTGTTCAACTAGCCCTCTCCACGGGGTCATGTTTAATCACCCCTCCACGGGCTACTGTTCATCCAGCCCTCCACCGGCTACTGTTCAACCAGCCCTCCACGGGGGTCCTCTTCATCCAGCCCTCCACCGGCTACTGTTCAACCAGCCCTCCACGGGGGTCCTCTTCATCCAGCCCTCCGCGGGGTCCTGTTCATCCACCCCTAACCGGCTCGATCAATCGGGGTCCTGTTCATCCAGTTGAAACAACCTCTACTACCACGGGGTCCTGTTCACCCAACCCCCGCTGGGAAATGTTCATCCAACCTCCCCCCCCCCAACAACGCTCACTCTTCATCAAGAGGCAGCATGTTTGATCGGCTTCAGTTAGACGCAGTAGCGAAGGAATCGCTCGACCGGGTTCAGTTAACAGCCAGGGATCGATCGGTCGCTCGGGTTCAGTAACGCGTAGTCTGTAGTGCAACCGCTGCGGTTCAGTAGGCGAACGCCTTGCTCGGGTTCAGTTAGAGCCCAGTGCCTCGCACCCACGCGCATGCGTGTACGAGAGAAATGCGCATCGCTTGGCCACGACCACCCACCATAATCGGAAACTCCCCTATATTTTCCTCTCCCTCGCTTCTACCATGGTTTTATCGTCTTGGACGGCCCAAACAATGCCATACAGCTGCGTCTCTGGCCCGCCCAGGACGAAAAGCCCACTTTCTATCATGATTTTTTGTCATAGAAGTAGCAGCCCACCACATCTCCTATGATACCGGGTTTTGTCACAATTATCGTCATAGAATTGTCATAAGCATGACAGAAAAAAATTCATCTGACCCAAAATGTCACGGATGTGTCATTTTTTGTAGTGCCAAACCCGCATTCTTGCTCATATTTCTGCCATTTTCGATCTCCTTGTGCAAAGCTCCATTTGCAAAACTGTTTTGGGGGGATTTATGCAACTCGTTTAGCTAATTATCTTGGTGTACCCATAAGAGGGAATGACATTGAGTTGCCGCCTACTTTTCTAGATTATAATGCTATGGTACGCTACCAGTTTCTTGAGAGGAACGAAAAGTCCCTCCAGTACCGACTAATCTTTGGCAGATGGCGTGTTGTCCATATTACCCTTCCTGCTCCTGCCTTCTTTAACTTTCAGGTGAATGGGATATATTTTATAACTAGAGAGGAGGCGAACGAGTATGAGAGAGCAGCGGAGGCCGCTCGCCTCCAAGAGGCAGCCCACCAAGCGGTAGCTGCCGCGACAGAGTACAACCCCAACTATGATTTCGGATATCATCCGGGCCAGTGGTGGCCCTAGTCAACTTAGGCCAAAAGCCTAAGCTTGGGGGAGTACGTATTTCTCACCGACATTACATTTATGTTCACACACTTATTTCAGTTGTCGGTGTTCACACTTTTTCATTGTAATATCCATGTTAGTTTATTTCTTTTTCCCGCTTTCTTCTTGTGTGTCTGAAAAACTTTAAGAAAAACACCAAAAATATTAGTTGTAGTTTAGTCTCCTTTCCATGTTCATTTAGTAGTAGTAGTATAGAAAACCCAAAAAGAATTCTCGTTCTTCTTTTACTTGTTTGGAGCTTTCCCGTGTAAATAGTTTTTCTCGTTCTAGTTTTATTTTCTTCAGAAAAACAAAATCTCCAAAAACATTTCAGTGTGTTTCTTTGAAATTCTTTTCTTTTCTTTGGGGGTCGAGAGGAGAAGACCATGATGAAAATGTTGAGTAGCTCTGATAGGCATTATTGTTGATCTAACAAAAGAGCCCATATTACCTTGTCTTCTCCTTGGAATAAATGTTTGAATATTCCAGCTTACTCCTATGCACGTGCACTATTATTATTATCCACACCGTTCGGTGATGTCCACTATGCAACTTTATTCTTGTAGACTCGTGTTGGGCCTCCAAGCGCAGTGTTTTGTAGGACAGTAGAAATTTTCCCTCAAGTGGATGACCTAAGGTTTATCAATCCGTGGGAGGCGTAAGATGAAGATGGTCTCTCTCAAACAACAATGCAACCAAATACAAGAAATCTCTTGTGTCCCCAACACACCCAATACAATGGCAAATTGTATAGGTGCACTAGTTCGGTGAAGAGATGGTGATAAAAGTGTAATATTGATGGTAGAAATATATGTTTATAATCTGAATAAATAAAAACAGCAAGGTAGCAAATAGTAAACGAGCACAAAAACGGTATTGCAATGGTTGAAAATGAGGCCTAGGTTCCGTACTTTCACTAGTGCAATCTCTCAACAATGCTAATATAATTGGATCATATAACCACCCCTCAAAGTGTGACGAAGAATCACTCCAAAGTTCCTATCTAGCGGAGAACAAAAGAATAAATTGTTTGTAGGGTACGAAACCACCTCAAAGCTATTCTTTCTGTTTGATCTATTCAAGAGTTCATACTAAAATAACACAAAGCTATTCTTTCCGTTCGATCTATCCTAGAGTTCGTACTAAAATAACACCAAAGCAAATTCATATCCATAATACTCAATCCAACACGAAAAACTTCAAAGAGTGCCCCAAGATTTCTACCAGAGAAACAAAGTCAAGAACGTGCATCAACCCCTATGCATAGATTACCCCAATGTCACCTCGGGGATCCACGAGTTGAGTGCCAAAACATATATCAAGTGAATCAATACGATACCCCATTGTCACCACAAGTATTCAATTGCAAGACATATATCAAGTGTTCTAAAATCCATAAAACTATTCAATCCGATAACAACAAAATCTCAAAGGGAAAACTCAATTCATCACGACAAGATAGAGAGGGGAAAACACCATATGATCCTACTATATTAACAAAGCCTGCGATACATAAAGATTGTGACATCTCAAGAACATGAGAGAGATAGACTAAACACATAGCTACTGGTACAAACCCTCAACCCTGAGGGTGGACTACTCCCTCCTCATCGTGGTGGCTGCCGGGATGATGAAGATGGCCACCGGAGATGATTCCCCCCCTCCAGCAGGGTGCCGGAACAAGGTCTATATTGGTTTTCGATGACTACAAAGCCTTGCGGTCGCGGAACTTTTGATCTAGGTTAACCCCTAATTGGTTTCTCTATTTATAGGATTTTTTGGCGTTGGTTTCACGCTAAGATGGGCCTCGAGGTGAGCATAACCCATCGGGCAAGCCTGGCCCACTAGGTGCGCCCTGGTGGGTTGTGCCCTCCTCGTGGCTCTTCTGGCCCTCCCACGAATCTTCGGGGGTCTATTTTGTTCCCAAAAAAATTGTCAAAAAGTTTTAGCTCATTGGGATAACTTTCATTTCTGCACAAACAACAACACGATAGTTCTGCTGAAAACAGCGTCAGTCTGGGTTAGTTCCATGCAAATCAAACCAAAACCATATAAAATTGTTGTGAACATGGCATGAATACTTCATAAATTATAGATACGTTGGAGACGTATCAGCATCCCAAGCTTAATTCCTACTCATCCTCGAGTAGGTAAATGATAAAAGAAATAATAAATGAAGTGTGAATGCTAGCAAAGTGCATAAGTTTGATCAATGACAATTTCAATCACTTCTCCTAGCATTATAGCATCAATTCTTTCTCACAAAATTTCTCATGTTAAAGTAGCAAGACATTCACATGTTAAGGTTCAAACAATGAATTCTCTTGAAACCCAACAACCTATGTTCTCAGTCACCAAGCAATTGCAATTCGACTTATTCAACAGGGTCTAAGTAAGAGCTCCACATACTCAACCATCATATAGTCTTCAATGATTGCTAACACTCACCGCATACACATGAGAAAAACATTTCAACCGGACACATAGAAAGATAGGGGATTATAGTTTTGCCTCCCAACGTATTCACCTCAATGGTGATGTCAACAATAATAACTCATGCTACCCATATTCAACTGGACATATGTGCCTAGATCTTTCCTCACCACATGATGCTTGCCAAACGAGAAAATAAAAAGGAACAGAGAGAAAAACTTTGACTCTTGCATGAAAGTAAAAGATAGGCCCTTCGCAGAGGGAAGCAGAGGTTTCCATGCGCTTATTTGTTTGTATGCTCAACCCCTTAGTGCAAAAGAACGTCAGTTATATTGCCCCTTATGATAGCAACCTTGATTATGCAGCCTATTGCTTTTATTCTTTGCCATCACAGGTTCGTACAACGCTCAATTTTCTCTTACACTAAATGATCTAACACTTTCAGAAGCAATTTTTATTGCCTTATTGCATCGATGAAAACTTACTTGAAGGATTTTACTGAATCCTTAGGTAGGTATGGTGGACTCTTGAAAATAAGATTTGGGTTTAAGGGTTTTTGGATGCACAAGTAGTATCTCTACTCGATGCGGAATTTTTGGCTAGCAAGGATGGGGGGCAAGCACCACATGTTGAAGAATCTATGACAATATAACTTCTATGTGAATATGAACAAACGTAAACCATTACGTTGTCTTCCTTGTCCAACTTCAACAATTTTGGCTTATAATATTTTGACGGGGGCTCACAATCACAAAAGATTTTCAAGATAGTGTATTTGCATGTGAAAGTTCTCTTCCTTCTACTAATCATTCGTGAATTGCTTGTATGACCAATATTGTGATTGTCAAGCCTCAAAATATTCTAAACCCAATGTGAAGCTACCACTAGGCATGTTATGATTTCAACTTCATGAAATTCAATTTTTTCAACAATTTACTCATAGGATATAAGTGAAGCACAAGAGTAAATGACAAGCTACTCCAAAAAGATATAAGTGAAGATCAAATGAGTAGTTAAGTAAATAGAAGCTATGTGAGGACTCTCTCTTATTTAAAAAAACTTTAAGATCTAATAATTTTATTAAAACAGCAAGCCGAAACAAAATAAAATGACATTCTAAGAATAGCACACATCATGTGAAGAAGCAAAAGCTTAGGCTCAACTGATAGTAACCGACAATTGTTGACGAAGAAAGGTGGGATGCCTACCCAGGCATCCCCAAGCTTAGATGCTTGAGATTCTTTGAAATATTATCTTGGGTGCCTTGGGCATCCCCAAGCTTGAGATTTTGTGTCTCCTTAATTCCACTCATATCACGGTTTTCCTAAATCTCAAAAGCTTCATCCACACAAAACTCAACAAGAACTCGTGAGATAAGTTAGTATAAAACAATGCAAAAACCTTATCATTCTCTACTGTGGAAAATCACTAAAATTATTATTCAACATTGCATACTAAATGCCTCTCCATATTTAATACTCCTATCGTCAAATAGGATCATTAAACAAGCAAACATATACAAACAATGCAAACATAACAGCAATCTGCCAAAATAGTACAGTCTGTAAAGAATGCAAGAGTATCAATACTTCCTAAAATCCAAAGATTATGAAAATTTACCACCCTGTAGAAACTTTATCAGAGCTCATTTTGCAAAAAGTTTCAACATTTTATCATATTCTGACTTTTCTAGGGAATTTTTGCAACATCGATAAACTTTCTGTTTTGAAACAGCAACTCATATGCTTGCAAGATAAGCATGGCAAAGGCTATACTTGGCATTTTTATTGAAATAAAATATGAAAAACATTATTCTAAATAACAGAAAGAAAATCCCAACAAAATAAATTGACGCTCCAGGAAAAATACATATCATGTGACGAATGAAAATATAGCTCCAAGTGAGGTTACCGATAATGTTGGAGACGAAAGAGGGGATGCCTTCCGGGGCATCCCCAAGCTTAGTTGCTTGGATATTCCTTAGATATTACCTTGGGGTGCCTTGGGCATACCCAAGATTAGGGTCTTGTCAGTCCTTATTGTCCTCATATCGACAGCTCACCCAAAACTTGAAAACTTCAATCACACAAAACTAACGGAACTTTGTGAGATAGGTTAGTATGATAAAGAACAAACCATTTCACTTTTGGTACTGTCAAAGACAAGATTCATAATTGTTCTCACACAATGACGATTGTAGCATATCATTTCCACAATTTATATTGAGCAATATAAGCCATAACAACTAGAAAACAAGCAAACTATGCATTGAAAACAGAATCTGTCAAAAATAGAACAGTCTGTAATGATATGGATAACAACCATACTTCTGCTACTCCAAAGATTATGAAACAATTAGGACCATTACTAATCTTCTGCAAAAAAATCAACTCAAAATCACTCTTCTTTTGAAAATAAGAATTATTTTCATGAGCGCAAAATTTTCTCTTTTTCAGGAAGATCAAATCAACTATCACCCAACATGATCCGAAAGGCTTTACTTGGCACTTTATTGCAAAAAAGTAATAAAACATGATCAATGCAGTGCCATAATCATGCGAACACACAAAAACAGTAGGTAAAAGTGTTGGGTTGTCTCCCAACAAGCGCTTTTCTTTAATGCCTTTTAGCTAGGCATGATGAGTTCAATGATGCTCATGTAAAAGATAAGAATTGAAACACAAATGAAGCATCATGAAGCATATGACTAGCACATTTAAGTCTAACCCACTTCCTATGCATAGGGATTTTGTGATCAAACAACTTATGGGAACAAGAATCAACTAGCATAGGAAGGCAAAAGAAGCATAACTTCAAGATTTTCAACACATAGAGAGGAAACTTGATATTATTGAAATATGTAAAAGCATATGTTCCTCTCTCATAATAATTTTCAGTAGCATCATGAATGAATTCAACAATATAACTATCACATAAAGCATTCTTTTCATGATTCACAAGCATAGAAATTTTATTACTCTCCACATAAGCAAATTTATTCTCACCAATAATTGTGGGAGCAAACTCAACAAAATAACTCTCATGTGATTGAAAATTAAAATCATGATGAAAAGTTCCATGGTTATCATTATTCTTTATAGCATACATGTCACCACCATAATCATCATAGATAGAAACTTTGTTCTCATATTAATCAATTGAAACCTCTTCTGAAATAGTGGATTCATCACTAAATAAAGTCATGGCCTCTCCAAATCCACTTTCATAATTATTACAATAAGATTCAACACCCACCAAAATTGTGGGATCATTAGTACATAGAGTTGACACTCATCCAAACCCACTTTCATCAATATAATCATCATAAATAGGAGGCATGCTTTCATCATAATAAATTTTCTCATCAAAACTTGGGGGAGTAAAAATATCATATTCATCAAATATAGCATTCCCAACCTTATGGATTTGCATATCATTAGCATAATGGATATTCAAAGAATTCATACTAACAACCTTGCAATCATGCTCATCATTCAAATATTTTGTGCCAAACAGTTTATTGACTTCTTCTTCTAACAATTAATCACAATTTTGCGAACCATCTTTTTCAAGAAAGATATTATAAAGATGATCAATAATATGATGCAACCTCAATTCCATTTTTTATGTAGTTTTCTTTTACAAACCAAACTAGTGATAAAACAAGAAACTTAAATATTCAATTGCAAGATCTAAAGATATACCTTCATGCACTCACCTCCCTGGTAACGGTGCCAGAAAAGAGTTTGATGTCTACTATGGAACTTTATTCTTGTAGACTCGTGTTGGGCCTCCAAGCGCAGAGTTTTGTAGGACAGTAGCAATTTTCCCTTAAGTGGATGACCTAAGGTTTATCAATCCGTGGGAGGCATTGGATGAAGATGGTCTCTCTCAAACAACCCTGCAACCAAGTACAAGAAATATCTTGTGTCCCCAACACACCCAATACAATGGCAAATTGTATAGGTGCACTAGTTCAGCGTAGAGATGATGATAAAAGTGTAATATTGATGGTAGAAAATATATTTGTACAATCTGGAAAAATAAAAACAAGAAGGTAGAAAATAGTAAAGGGGCACAAAAATGGTATTGCAATGCTTGAAAATGAGGCCTAGGGTCAGTACTTTCACTAGTGCAATCTCTCAACAATGCTAATATAATTGGATCATATAACCACCCCTCAAAGTGCGACGAAGAATCACTCCAAAGTTCCTATCTAGTGAAGAACATAATAATAAATTGTTTGTAGGGTACGAAACCACCTCAAAGCTATTCTTTTCGTTCGATCTATTCAAGAGTTCGTACTAAAATAACACAAAGCTATTCTTTCCGTTCGATCTATCCTAGAGTTCGTACTAAAATCTCTACCTAATAATAAAGCACGTAGGGTTTCTGCCCATCCGTCGCACCGTTTTGCAAAAAAGGCCCTGCGTTTTCATGAAATCAACCCACAGTACGGATTTAAGTCACACCGAACCGTTATTTTATAGTTTTTTGAACCCCCCCCCCCCCCCGACATGTTAGGTATTCCATCCGCGGATCATACTTAAGTCAAACAAATGCTTTTCTAAACCATCCATATCTTTTAAAATGTAACTCCGATTTAAACATGTTATATATGAAATTTGATTAGAAAAATATGCTAAATATGAATATAAGATTATTTTAACCTGTTAAGTATTTATAAATATTATTTTGGAATATATTTAAGTCAAACAAATGGTTTTCTAGATTATACGTATCTTTTAAACCGTAACTCCGATTTTTACATGTTATATATGAAAAAATGTGTGAAATCTGAATATGATGTTAATTTTACCTGTTAAATAATTTTTAGATATTATTTTGGAAGCAAATTTATAACTATAGAGCACGATCCATTTTTCTTCCGTACAGGCGGCGATCCGGGTTGCAAATAAACACCCACTATAGTCATATAGGGAAAAGAAAACATCGAGAACTACACATGCATACCTCTGAATACATTAGAGGGGAAAACAACAGATTTCTCATCGCGAGTATGAGAGAAAGCGAGAGAGAGAGAGAGAGAGAGCGGGGGGGAGAGGGAGGAGAGAGAGAGACGTCTTAGGATTAACCACATTCAAACACGTTTTGGTTTATGTGAACACTAAGGCCATCGCTGGCGAGGGTGAGAAGAATGATAAGCGGCAACACAAATATGATGCGTCGCTAAAATAAATGAGATGGACCTATTGTGGTCTTGAGTGATGGTTGTTCGGTTAAGAGTGTGTGTGGTGTTTTTTCTCCCGTTGCAACGCATGGGCTCTTTTGCTAGTAACACCAAAGCAAATTCATATCCATAATACTCGACCCAACACGAAGAACTTCAAAGAGTGCCCCAAGAGTTCTACTGGAGAAACAAAGACAAGAACGTGCATCAACCCCTATGCATAGATTACCCGAATGTCACCTCGGGAATCCGCGAGTTGAGTGCCAAAACATATATCAAGTGAATCAATACGATACCCCATTGTCACCATGAGTATTCAATTGCAAGACATATATCAAGTGTTCTCAAACACATAAAAGTATTCAATCCGATAACAACGAAATCTCAAAGGGAAAACTCAATTCATCACAACAAGACAGAGAGGGGAAAACACCATATGATCCTACTATATTAACAAAGCCCGCGATACATCAGGATTGTGACATCTCAAGAACACGAGAGAGAGAGGGAGAGAGAGAGAGAGAGATAGAGAGAGACAGAGATTAAACACATAGCTACTGGTACAAACCCTCGGCCCCGAGGGTGGACTACTCCCTCCTCATCGTGGTGGCCGCCGGGATGATGAAGATGGCCACCAGAGGTGATTCCCCCCCTCCGACATGGTGCCGGAATGGGGTATATATTCGTTTTCGGTGGCTACAGAGCCTTGCGGCGGCTGAACTTCTGATCTAGGTTAACCCCAGATGGTTTCTCTATTTATAGGATTTTTTGGCGTTGGTTTCACGCTAAGATGGGCCTCGAGGTGAGCACAACCCACCGGGGCGAGCCTGGCCCACCAGTCACGCCCTGGTGGGTTGTGCCCTCCTTGTGGCTCTTCTGGCCCTCCCATGAAGCTTCGGGGGTCTCTTTTGTTCCCAAAAAAATCGTCAAAAAGTTTTAGCTCATTTGGAGAACTTTCATTTCTGCACAAAAAACAACACCACGGTAGTTCTACTGAAAACATTGTCAGTCCGGGTTAGTTCCATGAAAATCATTCCAAAAACATATAAAATTGTTGTAAACATGGCATGAATACTTCATAAATTATAGATACATTGGAGACGTATCATTCGGTCGCGCAAGTGAAAGGCTATAATGACGATATATGATGAAATCATTGAGATGAGGAAAAGCTGGTATGAACTCGACCTATCTTGTTTTTGTAAATATGATTAGTTCATCGTTCCTGATTTAGCCTATTATGAGTGGAACATGTTTGCAATGACAATTATAGATTATAGTTATTCATGCCATGCTTAATTAGCTAGGAGTTTATAATGGTTTATCTTGTGTGCCAACATGCTTTTAAAATGGTTGTGATGTAGTATGATAGGATGGTATCCTACTTTGAATGATTCGAGTGGCTTGACTTGGCACATGTTCACGCATCTAGTTAAAACAAAATCAACATAGCCTCCACGATATTTATGTTCATGGTGATTTATATCCTACTCATGCTTGCACTCAATGTTGGTTAATCTCAATGCATGTTTATGACTGTTGTCGCTCTCTAGTTGGTCGCTTCCCAGTCTTCTTCTAGCCTTCACTTGTACTAAGCGGGAATACTGCTTGGGCATCCACTTCCATAAACCCCAAAGTTGTTCCATATGATTCCACCATACCTTCCTATATGCGCTATTTACCTGTCGTTCCAAGTACATTTGCATGTGCCAAACTCTAGACCTTCAAATGATAATCTGTTTTGTATGCCCGAATCGCTCATGTGGCGACTGGGGCTGTCAGTATCTTCCATGCTAGGTAGGTTATTTTTACGATGAGTGGACTCCGCTTATCATTCACGAGAAAATGGCTAGCAACCGGGATGCCCCGTCCCATGCTCAAATCAAATCAAAATATAATTGCAAACAAAACTCCCCCCGGACTGTTGTTAGCTGCATGGTACCCGTTGTTTCAGACCAGCCATGGAGTGTGCTTGTTGGTGGTGGGGGAGTATAAACTTTACCATTCTGTTTGGGATCCGCCTATAATGTATCTAGTATGGAAGATATTGAGATCTCTTGGTTGTTATATTTACAATGAAAGCATGCCGCTCAAAATATTATTTATCTTTGTTTCAAAAACTCGAGCTCTGGCACCTCTGCAAATCCCTTCTTCCCTCTGTGAAGGGCCTGTCTATTTACTTTTATTGCTGAGTCGTCATCCTCTTATAAAAGGCACCAGTTAGAGAGCACCACTATCATTTGTATGCATTGCTATTAATTTATATTGAGTATGACAGTGACTAGATCTCTTTTGCCATGAATTAAAATGTCTAGTCAGTCCTTGATCTTTAGGGGTGCTCTGCATTTATATTTTTGCAGTCTCAGAAAGGGCTAGCGAGATACCATTTTTTGATATTATATCATGATTGTTTTGAAAAAGTGTTGTCATCTGAGATTTATTATTATTGCTCGCTAGTTGATTATGACATTGATATGAGTAAATGTGAGACCTAAATGTTATTGTGAATATGGTTAGTTCATAATCTTTGCTGAAAACTTGAATGATGGCTTTATATATTTGCAACAACAAGATCAAACAGAGTTTGTAAATTTTTTCTTTATCACTTTTAGTTTGTCAACTGAATTGCCTGAGGACAAGCAATGGGTTAAGCTTGGGGGAGTTGATACGTCTCCGTCGTATCTACTATTCCGAACTCTCTTGCCCTTGTTTTGGACTCTAATTTGCATGATTTGAATGGAACTAACCCGGACTGACGCTATTTTCAGCAGAATTTCCATGGTGTTATTGTTGTGCAGAAATAAAAGTTCTCGGAATGACCTGAAACTTCAGAGAGATTATTTTTGGAATAAATAAAAAATATTGGCGAAAGAATAAACCAGAGGGGACCCACCACATGTCCACAAGGGTGGAGGGCGCGCCCACCCCCTAGGGCGCGCCCTCCTATCTTGTGGGTCCCATGAGGCTCCACCGACCTCAACTCCAACTCCATATATTCATGTTCGGGGAGAAAAAACTAGAGAGCGGGATTCATTGCGTTTTATGATACGGAGCCACCGCCACCTCCTGTTCTTCCTCGGGAGGGCAGATCTGGAGTCCGTTTTGGGCTCCGGAGTGGGGAAATCGTCACCATCATCATCATAAACCATCCTTCATCACCAATTTCATGGTGCTCACCACCGTGCGTGAGTAATCCCATCGTAGGCTTGCTGGACGGTGATGGGTTGGATGAGATCTATCATCTAATCAAGTTAGTTTTGTTAGGGTTTGATCCCTAGTATCCACTATGTTCTAAGACTGATGTTCCTATGACTTTTCTATGCTTAATGCTTGTCACTAGGGCCCGAGTGCCATGATTTCAGATCTGAACCTATTATGTTTTCATGAATATATTTGTCTTCTTGATCCTATTTTGCAAGTTATAGTAACCTACTATGTGTTATGATCCGGCAACCCCAGAGTGACAATAGTCGGGACAATTCTCAGTGATGACGGTAGTTTGAGGAGTTCATGTATTCACTAAGTGCTAATGCTTTGGCCCGGTACTCTATTAAAAGGAGGCCTTAATATCCCTTAGTTTCCAATAGGACCCCACTACCACGGGAGAGTAGGGCAAAAGATGTCATGCAAGTTCTTTTCCATAAGCACGTATGACTATATTCGGAATACATGCCTACATTATATTGATGAATTGGAGCTAGTTCTATGTCACCCTATGTTATAACTGTTTCATGATGAATGTCATCCGACATAATTATCCATCATTGATCCATTGACTACGAGCTTGTTTCATATTGATCTTTGCTTCATTACTCTTCCATTGCCACTGTTACAATTGCTACAAAACCGCTACTGTTACTTTTGCCACCATTACCGTTACTTCCATACTACTTTGCTATTAAATACTTTGTTGCAGATATTAAGTCTTTCAGGTGTAGTTGAATTGACAACTCAGCTCCTAATACTTGAGAATATTCTTTGGCTCCCCTTGTGTCGAATCAATAAATTTGGGTTGAATACTCTACCCTCAAAAACTGTTGCGATCTCCTATACTTGTGGGTTATCAAAGGTGTAGGGGCTAGCGTGCTTCTCGTTGCTCCCACAGAGGAGCACTTGAAGTATGTTGTTCAGATGCATTTTCCCCGGGAGGAGGCAACCAACAATACCGCACAGTATGAAAGGCTCCTTGCCGGGCTCAGGATTGCCACAGAATTGGGAGTCAAGAAGCTGATCATTCGAGGAGATTCACAACTTGTGCTGAGACAAGTGAACAAGGATTACCAAAGCCCATTGATGGAGGCATACGTTGAGGAAGTGAGAAGATTGGAGGAGCGCTTTGACAGATTGCAAACATAGCACGTACCTCGTGCGGAAAACAGCATAGCTGATCATCTGTCAAAGTGTGTTGCTCAAAAACTTCCTGTGGAACCAGGAACTTCTGTTCTCGATCTTACTCAGCCCTCCGTATCCCCGGCAACAATGGCCCAAAAGAGGAGGAAGTTGGACTTCGGTAAGCTTCTCCCGGTACAGCCTCCCGGGGCTCCTAGTAGGGACCCTGCCGGAAACAACTCCCCATTGATTGTCGGCCAGCGCTCACCTGCTGGGCCACTGGTCCCTGCGGTCGAGGAATGCGCTCCCACAAATGAGGAGGTGCCGCTAGTCCTTGTTGCCGAGCCCTAGGATCGAACTTGGGCAAGGCACATAGTCCATTTCCTCCAAACTAGAGAACTTCCCGATGAGCAAGAGGAAGCTAAAAGAGTAGCCCGGAGGGCCAGTATGTATCAGTTTGTCGATGACACTCTATACAGAAGAAGGCCCAATGGTGTGAATTTGAAGTGCATATGCCGGGAAGAAGGAAAGGAACTGCTGGCAGAAATACGCAAAGGCATGTGCGGCTCCCACATTGGATCAAGGGCATTAGTTGGGAAAGCATTCCGGCAAGGATTCTATTTGCCCACAACCCTCCAAGATGCAGTCGAGCTAGTCACTAAGTGTGAAGCCTGCCAGTTCCATTCCAAGAACATCCATCTGCTTGCACAAGCTCTTAAGACAATCCCTTTGCCATGGCCATTTTCGGTATGGGAGCTCGATATCCTCGGCCCTTTCCCCCAAGCTGCCGGGGGCTTTGAATTCTTGTTCGTTGTGATCGACAAGTTTACAAAGTGGCCGGAAGTAGATATCGTGAGAAAGGTGACTGCTCAGTCAGCTATCAAGTTCTTGAAAGGATTGGTGTGCCGCTTTAGGATCCCTGCCCGGATCATCACTGACAACGGCACCCAGCTCACGAGCTGCACCTTCATGCAATACGTTCATGCCCTTAGAAGCAAGATCTCATTTGCCTCTGTGGCACATCCCAGAAGCAAAGGACAAGCTGAGAGGGTGAACGCTGAAGTGTTACGAGGACTCAAGACAAGAACATTTGATACATTGCCGAAGTGCTACAGGCGATGGATCGATGAGCTTCCGGTAGTTCTCCGGTCCCTCGGAACGACACCAAATCGAGCTACCAGGTAGACTCCCTTCTCCCTAGTTTATGGGGCGGAAGCAGTTATCCCCACGGAACACATTTACGGGTCACCTCAAGTGCTTGCCTACGATGAAGTAGCGCAGGATCAGCACCAGCGTGACGCCGCTGTGCTTCTCGAGGAGAACCGTCTCCGGGGTACTATGTGTGTTGCACGCTATCAGCAAGCCCTGCGTCGTATCACAACCACAGGGTTCATGCCTGGTGTTTTGAGGAAGTCGATCGTGTACATATGCGCGTTCAGTCCGCCAAGGGTATAAACAAGTTGACGCCGAAGTGGGAAGGCACTTACCGGGTAGTTTGAGTCACCACACCTGGCGCAGTCCGTCTGGAGACCAGAGATGGCATTCAATTGCAAAACTCATGGAATATTGAGCATCTCTCCAAGTTCTACCCGTAAGGCGCGACTGTCGGGCCCTGTCTGGCAGCCACCCTTTTGTACAGGCCTTGCCTCAGTTGCATGTAACCCCTTGTTCAAAGCCAGGCGCAGACCCTGAGCAATAGAGAAATAAATGAAGTGCTTGGGGCCCCCGACAAGTTGCATGCATGCATGAGCATTTCATGAGCATCGCATGTTCATGTAGATAAGATCGCATATGGCATCATTTCCATATGCATAAAACTGCAGGTTCCTACCGAGAACTTGGCCTCTAAGGGAAGCTGGAAAGATGAACCAACACTATGATCTCCGGTAAGCCAAACAGATAAGTTCCATCTCTTGTCCATACATGTTCTGTAAGCAAAGACTTGTGCATAAGAGAACCTCGACGCTTTTTGAAACTTAGGTGCTCCCATCCCTCGACTCAAACATTGCTTCGGCCAGGATGGTCGTAGTGGCCTTTGATGGAAAAAGATTGGCGTGGGGCTGGTACCTCATCAAAATTTGTGCCCGGTAGGCTTAATTCCCCGGCAACAAAATAGAGGGTATCGGAGGGATAGCCTGGCGGGGGAAACTCGTTTATTTACAAATATAGAGGCATTCCACCTCTACATGGACATATTGATATGTCTCCAACGTATCTATAATTTTTGCTTGTTCCATGCTGTTTTATTATCAATCTTGGATGTTTTATAATCATTTTATAGTCATATTATATCATTTTTTGGTACTAACCTATTGACATAGTTCCAAGTGCCAGTTCTTGTTTTTACCATATTTTTTACATCGCAGGAAATCAATATCAGACGAAGTCCAAATGCCACGAAACTCCATGATGATTTTTTATGGGCTAGAAGGAAGAAGTTGGGCCCTGGTTGCACCTAGGGGGAGTCCCGAAGAGGCCCTGGCGCGCCCTAGTGGGTTGTGCACACCTCAGGTGCCCCCTGGACCGCCTCTTTGCTCTATAAATACTTCGAGAAACCCTAGAGGCATCGACGAAATATTCATCTAGCCGCAGCAGAGTCAAGAACCACCAGATCCAATCTAGACACCATCACGGAGGGGTTCACCACTTTCATTGGTGCATCTCTGATGATGCATGAGTAGTTCTTTGTAGACCTTCGGGTCCGTAGTTAGTAGCTAGATGGCTTTCTCTCTCTCGCTGAGTTCTCAATGAAATGGTCTCTTGGAGATCCATATGATGTAACTCTTTTTGCGGTGTGTTTATTGGGATCTGATGAACTTTAAGTTTATGGTTAGTCATATCTTTTTATATCCATGAAAGTTATTTGAGTTTCTCTGATCTCTTATATGCATGATCTCTTATAGCCTCGTATTTCTTCTCCGATATTTGGGTTTTGTTTGGGCAACTTGATCTATTTATATTGCAATGGGAGGAGGTGCCTGGTAGTGGGTTCGATCTTACGGCGCTAGATCCCAGTGACAGAAAGGGAACCGACACGTATATATCATTGCTACTAAGGATAAAAAGATGGGATCTATATCTACCACCATAGATAAACGGATCTTGTCTACATCATGTCATCGTTCTTATTGCATTACTCCATTTTTCCATTAACTTAGTACACTAGATGCATGCTGGATAGCAGTCGATGTGAGGAGTAATAGTAGTAGATGCACGCATGAGTTGATCTACTAATCTTGGATGTGATGCCTATGTAATGATCATTGCCCGGATATCGTCATAATTATTTGAAGTTCTATCAATTTCCCAACAGTAATTTGTTTACCCACCGTTTGCTATCTTTCTCGAGAGAAGCCACTAGTGAAATCTACGACCCCGGGTCTTCTTTCTAATATATTTGTTTTGTGATCTATTTTATTTGCACTTTTTATTCAGATCTACTAAACCAAAAATACAAAAATACTTTGCTGCACTTTATTTTATTTGCGATCTATTTATTCAATCTATTAAAATATTCTCCCATCGACACGCAATTTCTGGCGCCGTACCCTGAAAGGGATTGACAACCCCTTTAACACGTCAGGTTGCGAGGTGTTGTTATTTGTGTGCAGGGGTTGTTTACGTTGTGTTGCTTGGTTCTCCTATTGGTTCAATAACCTTGGTTTCATATCTGACGGAAATACCTACCACCGCTGTGCTGCATCATCCCTTCCTCTTTGGGGAAATACCAACGTAGCTTCAAGCGACATCAAATGGAATTTCTAGCGCTGTTGCCGGCGAGGATCTTCAGCATATACCAGGTACCTAATCACAAATCTCATCTCCTTGCAATTTACATTATTTGCCATTTGCCTCTTGTTTTCCTCTCCCCCACTTCACAAAAATTTGCCATTTTATTCGCCTCTCTTTTTCCGTATCTGTTTTTGAGTGCAATCTTGTTGTGTGGTCATCATGACTCAAGAGAACACCAAATTATGTGATTTCTCAAATACCAACATCAATGATTGTCGGGGTGGACGGCGTCCCCTTCGAGCACCTATGGGGTCGGAGCCCCTTTCGTTGTCCGGTGAGGGGGGCGGAGGGAGCACGGAGAGCAGATCGAGGCGAGCACACGGGCGGTTTACCCAGGTTCGGGCCGCGATGGACGCGTAAAACCCTACTCCTGCTTGGTTGTATTGAACTGGGGAGCTCAGGAGCTTGGAGAGCTAGCTACACCGAGCGTTTGGCTGTCTGGATTCCGAGTCCCCCGAACCCCCTCTACGTTGCACACGGGCCTCCTTTTATAGCTCAAAGGGGTCACCGACAGGTGTCAACGTAAGAGAAAGGGGTAAAAGTGTAAAAGGGGTGGAAGTTGTAACAGTGCGGGAACAGTGGCGCTACAGTGCGGCACAGTGTTATCATACCTACTTCTGACGGTAGGGGACAAGGGCATTAAATGCCCGTCACGGTCGCCTGGACAGCACCGAGGCGGACCGTTAGGTGCGCCACCGCTCGCCACGGTGGTGGCTGCATGCCACCGCATACCCCAGGCTGCGCGGTGCCCCGCCACGTGCCCTTGGGGGAAACCCTGGAGCGACGCGTGGGCGGGTGAGCTGGAGCGCAGTCCTGAGGTGGCGATTTGCCGCGGCAAGTGGCTTGCCGCGGGGGTCGTCTTCCTGCGCCTGATAGCTTGCCGGCTATCAGGCCTTGCCGGGGCGCATGGCGCGCCGTGGCGGGCTTCTCTTGTGGTGCCTGGGTTCGGCCTTCCCGACAAGCTCCTCTTGTCGGGGTCTCGATCTTCTGTCTCGTATACTTTGTTCTTGGATGGTATTACATGGGCTTAGTCGTCCCGGCAAGCTCCTCTTGCCGGGGTCTTGTCTTCTTGGCCCGGCAAGCTCCTCTTGCCGGGGTCTTGTCTTCTTGGCCCGGCAAGCTCCTCTTGCCGGGGGCCTCGTCTTGAATGCTTGGTCTTCTCTTGGCGCTTCCTGGGCGGGCCTCGCCGCAGGGTGCTACAACTGCCCGTGCACAAGTCTGGGGTACTAAGGTACCCCTACTTTAGTACACCGACAGGAGCCCCCGGGCCTGGGCCACACACGGTGCCGAGCGTCGTTGGGCCAGGCCCTAACAGTGCACGGGCACGCGTGGCCTTGGTCGCGCTGCTCCTTAACTCCGCACCCGTCGCACCCTCCCCAGGCGGCGCGCGCTTATCGCGGCGTCGTGGGGGCGAAACGCCCGTTCCCTCTTTAAGTGGAGGGAGGTGCGGAGGCGCGGCTCGATAAATGAACGGGGGTGAGGCGCGGCTTTCGAGGCGTCCGTTCCCCATAATCACGGGATGGGGAGAGGTCGTCCCACCCGTCGCCTCGGTTCTGCGCGCCCACCACGCGGTCCTCATGCACTCGGAGTCGCGGCGGCGGAGGCAGGGAGTCGGGCCGGCGCGGGTCGATGCAGTGGGTCGGCCCCAGTCGCCTGCCCTTCCTCCGCTTCTATTGGAGGAGCGAGGCGGCCGCGTTCCCACCCCGCCCCTTTATAAGGAGCGAAAGGGGGCGACGGAAATCCGCACTCCATCTCCTTCCTCCTTCTGCTTCTGGTTTCCTTCCCCCATCTGCGATGGAGGGGGGGAACCCTGGTTCTTCTTCGGTTGCCGCGAGGGTGTCTGCTAGGCAACGCGCCCCTCCTCCCCTTGCGCCCGCGGCGGCGGAGCCGGTCGTCAGGGGAAGAGGGAGAGGGCGAGGTCGCGGACGAGGTCGTGGACGGGGCCGAGGCGCTCGGGGCGGTCGGATCGGTGCGCCGTCCTTGCCTCCGCCAGCGGCTCCGTTCCTTCCCGCAGTCCATCTCGGGGACGACCCCCGTGAGTTCATTATCAGGCTGCGCCGGGCGCCTCGTCGCCGCCTCCGGCTTCCCGCTCCATTCGCGAACGTGTTGGAGGTGGAGCAGCCTGAGACGCTAAACCTGCGCATGAGGGGCTGCGGGATCAGTGGGACGCGAGTCCACGTCGAGTCCCGAGCCCCCGGCGTGGTGTGTCTGGGCCGTAGGTGGAAGACGTTCGCCCGGATCCACAGCTTGACGGAGGGGTTCACCCTCCACTTTAAGCTAGTGGGGGAGGATCTCCTCTCCGTCAAGGCCTTCTGGGGCTTCGGCATCCGGCCCGGTGCTGCGAAGATAGCTCCTCCGACAGCAAAGGCTCCTCCTCGAGCGAGAGTGACGAGGAGGGGAGCGACAGCGACGACGAGGGGAACAGCCGCCGGGATGACGGGTCCGACTAGGCGTCGGTCGCAGCTCCGTGTGGCACCGGCGGCCCCATCGTCCGCGCCGGGCTCCGTGAACTCCCCGGGGTCGTCTCCTTGGGCGACTGGCGTAGGGGGGCTGCTAAGGAGGACAGAGGGCGGACGTCGAAGGCCGCGAAGTCGGAGTACGGGCCGACTTCGACAGCTGGCTGACGCTCCGGTGCCTCGTGTTCCAGATGCGCCCCAGACGCCGTCATCACCCTTGCTCTCGGTGACGACCACCGGGGTCTTCTCTTCGGCCCGGCAAGCTCCTCTTGCCGGGGGCTTGATCTCCTCGGGCGGCCGGAGTGGCGAGGCTGGGGAAGAGGAAGAGGCTGGCGGCAAGGCCGCTGCCTCATCTTCCAGCTCTGCCTCCGGCGCCTCCGTCTTCTTCAGCCTCCGGAGACCCCCGGGCGGAGCCCCCGGATCTTCTCTTGGTGCCTTCTGCCACCCGTAGCTCGCCTAGGTGCCCCTTTCGCCCTCTTCGCCTACTTGCCCTACCTCCTGAGGAGAGAGACAAGAAAGGGATTACGGGCACCTTATCTCTTTTCAGCTTGTAAGCCTTCGGGCCTTAGTTGCGTTTAAGCCTTGTAATCCCTCCTTTCATGTTCTTCATTCTCTCTGAACTGTACCTGAGTGGAATGTTTTTAATGAAAAGGGGATGTTTGCCGGATCATTTGTCTCGCGGGTGGAAACCGCGGTAAGGAACGAATCCTTTACATCGTTAAGATAGACAGTTTCTCGCCCGGCAACAGGCCCAGCCGCTCTCCCGCACTGCTCGACCTTTCTCACGCCCTTGGCGGAGGCGGGGAGCAGGCGGGTTCCGGCCCCTCGCTTCCCTCCCCCTTGCTGCCGCGGCTGCTATCGAAACGGGCCCCAGGAACGCGCTCTGGGGCTTGCCGCTAAGAGAGCACGGTAGCTTTTCAGGAG
Source organism: Aegilops umbellulata (assembly GCA_032464435.1). Classification (NCBI taxonomy): domain Eukaryota; kingdom Viridiplantae; phylum Streptophyta; class Magnoliopsida; order Poales; family Poaceae; genus Aegilops; species Aegilops umbellulata. Next base: position 195,730,923 of record CP136055.1, read on the forward strand.
GAAAGGAGGCTTTCAAATTCCACAGTCCATAAGAGAATGCATGATGAGGGATGCAAAAACTTATCTGAGGTTGCAGCCCCCAGCGACTCTGGCTCGCCGGGGCGTAGGTGTTGGCTCGTCCTTCTCCTCTTCCTTGTCCTTGAGCGGCCCGGCAAGGACATTCAATTCCTGCGAGCCAAAGGGAAAGGACGGGAAAAAGACGCGGACCCGACCTCTAAGTTAGGGGTTAGCGACAGTTAGGAACTGACAACCCTAACCAAGGACGAGACTCTGACTCAGCATGCATGCTAAAATCTAGGGCGCCAGCGCTTCTTTATCTTCGGCCAGGGGCTTCGTCTGGCTTTGTACGAGGGCTTACATGCAACATCGGCAAGGCCTGCACAAACCGGTGGTTGCCGGAGCGGATCACGGCAACCGCGCCTTATGGGCGAAACTTGCGAAGATGCTCTATGTTCCCAGGAGTTGCTCACTGGTAGGCCCTCTTCGGTCTTGAGGCGGACAGCGCCGGGCCTCGCGACTCGTCTCACCCGATAAGGGCCTTCCTTCTTCGGCGTCGACTTGTTATAATTCTTGGCCGACTGAACGTGCCTAAGAACAAGGTCGCCTAACAGGGCAACTTTATCTGATGCCAGGGGCTTCGCCTGGCTTTGTACAAGGGGTTACATGCAGCAGCGGCAAGGCCTGTACAAACCGATGGTTGCCGGAGCGGATCACGGCAACCGCTCCTTATGGGCGAAACTTGCGAAGATGCTCTATGTTCCCAGGAGTTGCTCACTGGTAGGCCCTCTTCGGTCTTGAGGCGGACAGCGCCGGGCCTCGCGACTCGTCTCACCCGATAAGGGCCTTCCTGCTTCGGCGTCGACTTGTTATAATTCTTGGCCGACTGAACGTGCCTAAGAACAAGGTCGCCTAACAGGGCAACTTTATCTGGTGCCAGGGGCTTCGCCTGGCTTTGTACAAGGGGTTACATGCAACAGCGGCAAGGCCTGTACAAACCGATGGTTGCCGGAGCGGGTCACGGCAACCGCGCCTTATGGGTGAAACTTGCGAAGATGCTCTATGTTCCAGGAGTTGCTCACTGGTACGCCTTCTTCGGTCTCGAGGCGGACAGCGCCAGGCCTCGTGACTCGTCTCACCCGATAAGGTCCTTCCCACTTTGGCGTCAACTTGTTGGAATCCTTGGCCGACTGAGTGCGCCGAAGAACAAGGTCGCCCTCTTCGAGACTCCTGGCCTTGACCTTGCGGCTATGGTAGCGACGCAAGGCTTGCTGGTATCGAGCAGCTCGTACCGCAGCCTGGAGACGTCCTTCCTCAAGGAGCAGCGCGTCATCTTGGCGCAGCTGCTCTTGCTCGAGCTCGTCATAAGCGAGCACCCGAGGAGATCCGTATACGAGTTCCGTGGGGATAACTGCTTCCGCTCCATAGACTAGAGCAAAGGGTGTCTGTCCGGTGGCTCGACTCGGTGTCGTTCTGATTGACCAAAGAGCCGCCGGCAGCTCCTCAATCCAATTTCTTCCGCACTCGCGCAGCCTGTCGAAGGTCCTGGTCTTGAGTCCGCGCAGCACTTCAGCGTTGGCCCTTTCTGCTTGACCGTTGCTCCTGGGGTGAGCAACCGAAGCGAAACAGACCTTGGCGCCGAGATCCTGGGCGTATTGCATGAAGGCGCGACTTGTGAATTGTGTCCCGTTGTCGGTGATGATTCTATTGGGGATTCCGAAACGGCAGACGATCGACCGGAAGAACTTGACTGCTGACTGCGCGGTCACCTTCCTCACTCGCTCCACTTCTGGCCACTTCGTGAACTTGTCGATTGCAACGTACAAGTACTCGAAGCCCCCGGCAGCTCGGGGAAAAGGGCCGAGGATATCGAGCCCCCAGACCGAGAAGGGCCAGGATAAAGGGATTGTTTGGAGGTTTTGAGCTGGCTGATGAGTCTGTTTTGCATGGAACTGGCACGCTTCACACTTGGTTACTAGTGCAGTTGCATCTTGGAGGGCTTCTTGCCAGAAGAACCCTTGCCGGAAGGCTTTCCCGACAAGTGCTCTTGCGCCAATGTGATGGCCGCATATGCCTCCGTGTATCTCTACCAACAGCTTCTGTCCGTCTTCCCTGGAGATGCACTTCAATCTGACACCGTTGAGTCTCCTTCTATACAGCTCGTTGTCCACGAACTGGTACATACTTGACTGCCTGGTGATCTTCTCCATCTCTTCTGGGTCGTCGGGAAGTTCTCCAGTTTGCAGAAAACGGACGATCTGCTGCGCCCATGCCGGAGCCCGGGGCTCGACGGCAAGGACTAAAGGCATGAAGGCCGCTGCGGGGACCCCGGCTTCTACGGCAAGAACCTCTGGTTCCGCCGGAGCCGGTGATCCCCCGGCAAGCTTGCCGGGGCAAAGCTTGTCGGGAACCCCCGCTTCAACTGGACAGATCCTCGGATCCGCAGGAGCGGACTGTTCCTCAGCGTTCAGACTGCTGATCTGCTTGCCGGAGCAAGGCTTATCGGGGACACCTGCTTCGACTGGACGGATCCTGGGATCCGCAGGAGCGGGCTGTCCCCCGGCGTTCTGGTTGTTGATCTTGGGGACCTTGGCGGCGGTCTCAGGAAGGTTCGCCTGCAAGTGGTCGCCGGAGACCAACTTCCTTTTCTTGGACTGCCCAACTGATGGTGTAACGGATGGTTGAGTCAGCTTGAGTAAGAAGGTCCCTGGTTCCACAGGTAACTTCAACGAAGCACACTTCGAAAGGCCATCTGCTATCTCATTCTGAGCTCTCGGGACGTGCTCCATTTGCAGCCCTTCAAAGTGTTCTTCCAGCTTCCTCACTTCATCTACATAAGCTTCCATCAGAGGGCTCTGGTAGCTCTTGTTGACTTGGCGGACCACCAGTTGAGAATCTCCCCGCACAATCAGCTTTCTGATCCCAAGTTCGGCCGCAATCCTGAGGCCGGCGAGCAAGCCTTCATACTCAGCAGTATTGTTGGTTGCTTGCTCTCTTGGGAAGTGCATCTGGATAACATACTTGAGGTGCTCTCCGGTGGGCGCGATGAGTACCACGCCAGCACCGGCGCCTTGCAGCGAGAAGGCACCATCGAAGTACATTACCCACTCGCTTGTTGCTTCTTGTACGGGCGCGCTTGTTTCTTGGGCTTCTTCCCCCCGGGGTCTTCAGCGGCAAGTGTGTCCGTCTCTGCCGCGGCTGCTGCATCCCGGTAGATCTTGTCGGCGCAGATAAGCGCGTCCTTTTTGTCGCCATGGACAGTGATGACGCTTATCGGCCCCGGCATCTTGAGTACGTTGTAGGCGTGGTGGGAAGCTGCCATGAACTTGGCGAGAGCGGGACGGCCGAGGATCCCATTGTATGGTAACGGGATATCAGCGACGTCGAACGTGATGCGCTCAGTCCTGAAGTTGAGCTCGCCGCCGAAGGTCACAGGCAGAGTAATCTTCCCCTTGGGCTTGCTCCTCCCCGGGTTGATTCCTTGGAAAGAACCGGTCTCTTCGAGCTCGCCGTCTGGGATCTGGAGTTTCTTGATCACAGCGGGGGAGATCAAGTTCAGCCCGGCCCCGCCGTCTACCAACATTTTGGTGACCTTGAGGTTGCGGATGGTGGGTGAGACCAGCATCGGCAAGCACCCGACCGCGGTTGTGCGGTCGGGGTGATCCTCAAGATCGAAAATGATGGGCGTGCCGGACCATTTGAGGAGCCTGCGCGACTCCACGGGCGGCTCTGCTGCGTTCACCTCTCGCACCCACTGCTTAAGCTGGCGGTGGGAGGTGTGCAGAGAGGCGCCGCCGTCAACGCATAGGACCTCCGTGGCCTTCTGGAACTCCTGCTCGCTGTTATCTTCGTCTTCCATGTCTTCGTCGTCGTCTTCTTCATCCTCGTCGCGGCCCCGGGGAGGCCGATCGCCTTGCCGCTGCTCGACCTTGCCGCGGCGTCCTCCCCGGCCGATGGGCGGCCGCTTCTTGCTTGGTTCGCCACCTCCACCCTGGGCCTTCCCCTTGTCGCGCCTCTCGTACTCAGCCTTCTGCTACACGACGAGGTACTCGACGCTTTTGCAGTTGGAGAGATCGTGGCCCTTGGTGCAGTGGATCTTGCAGTATTGCTTGTCGGAGCCGTCCTGCTCGTCGGCTGCCGCCACGGGGGCAGGCTCCTTGCCGGAGCCGCCAGCCTGTGTTTGCTTGGCGGGAGCCTCCTTGCCGGACTCCTCGACGGCAAGCACCTCTTTCCTGTTCTTCCTCCTATTATTCCGCCGCTGGCTTCTCTTCGCCGGGGCGGTGTCGTCACTGTCGCTGTCTCCTGCGCCAGCATCCTCCCCGGGGAGTTTCCTCCCCTCCTCCGCGCGCGCGCACTTGTCAGCCAGGGCATATAGCTCGCTGACGTCCCGGATCTTGGTCATGGCCATCTCTCCACGCATGCGGCGGTTACGCACGTTCTGGTGGAACGCGCTGATAACCGCGGCAGGGTGAACGTCGGGGATGTTGCGATGCACGCGGCTGAAGCGCTGGATGTACTTGCGCAGGGATTCTCCTTCCTTCTGGGCTAGGATGTGGAGGTCGCTATCCTGGCCATGAGGTTTGTGGCCGCCTGTGAAGGCGCCAACAAACTGATGGCAAAGATCCGCCCAGGAAGAAATGGAGCCTTCCGGCAAGTGCATAAGCCACGAACGAACGTTCGGCTTAAGCACGAGCGGGAAGTAGTTCGCCAATATCCTCTCGTCGCGCCCCCCGGCAGCTTGCACAGCGATCGTGTAGATGCTGAGAAACTCCGAGGGGTGTGTCCTGCCGTCGTACTTCTCCGGTACGTCGGGCTTGAAGTTCTTCGTGCTGGGCCACACCGGACGCGCCGCAGCTCACGAGTGAACACAGGGCAACCTGCCGCGTACGGTAAGTCACCTGGTTCACCGGGCGCGTGCGCGTCGACAGCGTTCCCAGCCCGCTGGTCTGATTGCCGCCGAGTTTCTCGGCGGCGCTCAATCCTCGTTCGAGCGTCTTCTTGCTGCCGCTCGTCGAGGACTCGGCGCTGGTCCCGGCAAGTCCGCGGGTCTGACGACGCTGTAGAGCCGTCGTCGGCGTTGCTCCAGCGGGGCGGCGTCTTCTGCTTCTGCGCCGGGGAGTGCATGGTGGTTGCACCCCCGGCGGTCTTGTCGCCGTCGGCCTTCGTCTTCTCGACCTGCCGTGGCCGTGAGGTCGCCGGCTGCTGCGGCGTGTCGTTGTTGGCGAAGGCGATCAGGCTCTGGATGGTGGCCCTCCAGCCTTCGGCCTTGTCAGCCGCTGGAGGGTAGTCGAGGAGCAGTTGCGCTCTCGCGAGCGCTTCTGCCGGAGTGGAGGGGAGCGGGGGCGAGTGGCGCGAGGAGCGGGATACGCTCGGACTCCTAACAATGTTAGAAAGAGCGGGGTCCCTCCCCGGCGCCTTCGCCTTGCCCGTGTCCGGACGGGAGCCCGGGGCGTCCCGTGAACCTCCAGTTTGCCCTTGGTCCAGCAAGCGGATGCCACCTCCTGTGGCATGGCGCTGCTGGGTCGTCGTTTGTCGGGACGGACGCGCCGCGTCCTCGGAGGCCGAGGCTCGGTCGTCCGCCCTGTTCTTGGATTTGGTGGCGCCGCGAGTGTTCTCGCCGGTGGCCTCCCCTCCGACGGCGTCTCCCCCGCCCACCGTTGGCTCCGGTAGCGGTGGAAGAGACGCGGACGGGCCCGCGACCTCCGAAGCCTTCTTCTTCGGGGCCATGGTGTTGACGAAGCTAGCGAATTCGGAGAAGCTGACGAAGAGCGCGCTCGCGCGAACGCCGGGTCTGATCCGCACAATCTCGACGCACCCCCTACCTGGCGCGCCAAAGATGTCGGGGTGGACGGCGTCCCCTTCGAGCACCTATGGGGCCGGAGCCCCTTTCGTTGTCCGGTGAGGGGGGCGGAGGGAGCATGGAGAGCAGATCGAGGCGAGCACACGGGCGGTTTACCCAGGTTCGGGCCGCGATGGACGCGTAAAACCCTACTCCTGCTTGGTTGTATTGAACTGGGGAGCTCGGGAGCTTGGAGAGCTAGCTACACCGAGCGTTTGGCTGTCTGGATTCCGAGTCCCCCGAACCCCCTCTACGTTGCACACGGGCCTCCTTTTATAGCGCAAAGGGGTCACCGACAGGTGTCAACGTAAGAGAAAGGGGTAAAAGTGTAAAAGGGGTGGAAGTTGTAACAGTGCGGGAACAGTGGCGCTACAGTGCGGCACAGTGTTATCATACCTACTTCTGACGGTAGGGGACAAGGGCATTAAATGCCCGTCACGGTCGCCTGGAGAGCACCGAGGCGGACCGTTAGGTGCGCCACCGCTCGCCACGGTGGTGGCTGCATGCCACCGCATACCCCAGGCTGCGCGGTGCCCCGCCACGTGCCCTTGGGGGAAACCCTGGAGCGACACGTGGGCGGGTGAGCTGGAGCGCAGTCCTGAGGTGGCGATTTGCCGCGGCAAGTGGCTTGCCGCGGGGGTCGTCTTCCTGCGCCTGATAGCTTGCCGGCTATCAGGCCTTGCCGGGGCGCATGGCGCGCCGTGGCGGGCTTCTCTTGTGGTGCCTGGGTTCGGCCTTCCCGACAAGCTCCTCTTGTCGGGGTCTCGATCTTCTGTCTCGTATACTTTGTTCTTGGATGGTATTACATGGGCTTAGTCGTCCCGGCAAGCTCCTCTTGCCGGGGTCTTGTCTTCTTGGCCCGGCAAGCTCCTCTTGCCGGGGTCTTGTCTTCTTGGCCCGGCAAGATCCTCTTGCCGGGGGCCTCGTCTTTAATGCTTGGTCTTCTCTTGGCGCTTCCTGGGCGGGCCTCGCCGCAGGGTGCTACAACTGCCCGTGCACAAGTCTGGGGTACTAAGGTACCCCTACTTTAGTACACCGACAATGATTTTATTGGCACTCTGCTTGCTCCTCCCGCCACTAGTGCGGAGACTTGTGATATTAATACTGCTTTGCTGGATCTTGTTATGAAAGACCAATTTTTCGGTACTCCTAATGAGGATGCCGCGTCCCATCTTATTACCTTGACGGAATTATGCGATATGCAAAAGGAAAAAGATGTGGACAATGATGTGGTCAAGATGAAATTATTTCTGTTTTCTTTGCATAATTCTGCAAAAATTTGATTCTCTTCTTTGCCTCGCAATAGTATCGATTCTTGGAATAAGTGCAAAGATGCTTTTATCACCAATTATTTTCCTCCCGCAAAACTTATTTCCCTTAGAACCCAGATCATGAATTTCAAGCAACTTGAACATGAGCATGTTGCACAATCTTGGGAAAGGATGAAAATGATGCTAAGGAATTTCCTAACTCATGGGTTAAATCTTTGGATGATCATACAAAAAATTTATGCGGGGTCGAATTTCGTTTCTCGTAATCTTTTAGATTCCGCCGCGGGTGGTACTTTTAGGGAAATTACTTTGGGTGAAGCCACCAAATTTCTTGATAATATCATGCCAAATTATTCACAATGGCATACCGAAAGAGCTCCTACTAGTAAAAAAGTTAATTCGGTTGAAGAAATTTCTTCTTTGAGTGAAAAATTTGATGCTCTTATTAAATTGGTTGCTATTAAAAGTGCTCCTATTGATTTTTATGATATACCTTTGTCTACTTTGATTGAGCAAAATAGTGATGCCATTGATGTGAATTTTATCTCTAGAAATAATTTCAACAACAATGCTTATAGAGGAAATTTTAATCCTAGGCCTTTTCCTAGTAATCCCTCTAATAATTATGGTAATTCCTATGGAAATCAATCTTACAATAATAATAGGAATACCTCTGATCTTGAGAATAATATTAAAGAATTTATCAACACACAAAAAGTTTTCAACACTTCCATAGAAGAAAAGTTGAATAAAATTGATGATTTGTCTAGAAGTGTTGATAGAATTGCTCATGATGTAGAAAATCTTAAGAGGAAAATCTTTGTGCCTAAAGTAGATGAATCAATTAAATCTCTTTATGTTTCTATGGATGAAAGTAAAAAAATAACCGCTATGCTTAGAGCTAAAAGAGATATTTTAGAGAAAGCTTTTTCTAGTGATTATTCTTGCAAAGATGATGAGGATCTTAAAATGATTGGTGTTTCTTGTATTGATTCCTTATTTAGTGAAGTTAATAATGATGAAAAAGGGACTAGAGAAGAGTCAACTTTAGGTATAAGGCGTCCCAATATTTCGGAGGGTGAAAATCTTGTTGAGAAAATTGATGAAAGTGGGTTTGGAGAGGTCAAAACATTAGCTAATGATGCACCCACTATTTTGGATTACAAAGACTTTAATTATGATAGTTGCTCTTTGATTGATTGTATTTCTTTGTTGTAGTCCATGCTAAATTCACCCCATGCTTATGAACAAAACAAATCTTTTACTAAACATATTGTTGATGCTATGATGAAAGCTTTGGAAGAAAAATTAGAATTAGAAGTTTCAATTCCTAGAAAATTGCATGATGAGTGGGAACCTACTACCAAAGTCAAGATTAAAAATTATGAGTGTTTTTCCTTGTGTGACTTGGGTGCTAGTGTTTATACAATTCTGAAATCTTTATGTGATGTACTTGGTCTTACCAATCTTGAAGAATGTTCCTTGAATTTGCACTTGGCGGATTCTACTATAAAAATCCTATGGGAAGAATTAATGATGTTCCAAATAGGAATTATGTGCCCATAGATTTTATTGTTCTTGATATTGATTGCAATCCGCCTTGTCCAATTATTCTTGGTAGACCATTTTTACGCACTATTGGTGTTGTGATTGATATGAAAGAAGGCAATATTAAGTTCCAATTTACTTTGAGAAAAGGTATGGAACACTTCCCTAGAACAAAAATTAGGCAACCTTACGAATCAATCATGAGGGCATCTTATGGATCTCTAATAAAGATCACAAAACTTAGATCCTTGCCTTATGCCTAGCTAACGGCGTAAAACTATAGCACTTGTTGGGAGGCAACCCAATGAATAAATTTTATTTTTGCTTTTTGCTTTCTGTTCTTGTGTGTTTGCACAATTATGCTACTGGTATGATTGTGTTTTTTATGTTTTAGTTAGTGTTTGTGCCAAGTAAAGCCTTTATAATCTTCTTGGGTCCTAGTTGTTTGATCTTGCTGAAAAAGAAAGAAACTTCGTGCTCACGGAAATAATTTTCATAAATCACAGAAACAAGCTTTTGCTCTGATTCTTTTTGCAAAAGATTAATATAAAAATTACCCTGGTCGTCCTAATTTCATAGAATTTTTGGAGTTCCAGAAGTATTCACAAAAGTCAGATTACTACAGACTGTTCTGTTTTGACAGATTCTGTTTTCTTTGTGTTGTGTGCTTATTTTGATGGCTCTATGGTTTTCTTTGATGAGTTTTTGCCATAGCAAAGTTGGAATACAGTAGATATAATACAAAAACAAAATATGAATTGGTTTGATACAACACTTATAGTAGTGGTTTGCTTTCTTATACTAACGGATCTCATGAAGGTTTTGTTGAGTTTTGTGTGATTGAAGTTTCAAGTTTTGGGTTATCTTACGATGGATGAAGGAAGGATGTAAGAGCCTAATCTTTTGGATTCCCGGGCATCCCAAGCTACTATCCAAGAATGAGCAACCAACTAACCTTGGGGATGCCCTCGAGTGGCATCCCCGCTTTCTTCCAACAACTATCGGTATTTTACTTGAGACTATATTTTTATTCGTCACATGATATGTGTTTTGCTTGGAGCGTCTTGTATGATATGTGTCTTTGCTTGTTTTATTTTATGTTTTAAGTCATCAATCCTTGCTGGACACACCTATTTGAGAGAGCCAAAATTATATTATGACTTGTTAGAATTGCTCTCTATGCTTCACCTAAATCTTTTATGAGCTAGGACTTGCTCTAGTGCTTCACTTATATCTTTTTGAGCACGGTGTGCTTTGTTATTTTTGAAGAAATGCTCTCTTACTTCACGTAGATTTATTTGGCAGTTAGTAATTTTTAAAGAAATTCTCTCTTGCTTCACTTAAATTATTTTGAGAGAAGGAGAATCTGCTATGCTCATGATCTTCACTTATATTTGTTTGAGCTTATGAAAAGGAACACATGAAAATTAGTCCCAAAGTGATAGATATCCAAGAAGGATAAATAAAAAAAGTCATGAAGATCATTGGACAAAATAAACTTGATTCTTAGTAATAGTTTTGAGATATGATGATGTGATATGTGAGTTATGTTGATGAGTAATTGTGCTCTTGTAAGAATATTGGTGTTAAGCTTTGTGATTCCCTATACATGCACGAAAGTCAATAATCATGCAATGAAAATTATATCCTACTTGTGGTGCATTATTCGGTGTTAATTATGCTTAATGCTTCCTTATGAGATTATTCATTTCTTGGTTGGTCGCTTCTCAATCTTTTTCCTAGCCTTCATTTTGCACCAAGTATGATCTCTACTTGTGCATCCAAAATCCTTTAAACCCGTTTTGCCACATGAGTCCACCATATCTACCTATATGTGGTATTCTATTGCCGTTCTAAGCAAATTTGATTGTGCCATCTCTAATTTTCAAAATAAACTTCTCTTTTGTGTGCTTGTTTCGCTCGTGGAATGGTAACGGGTGGCTAATATTTTCCATGATTGATGTGTTATTCTCACGATGAGTGTTTATTCACTTATCATTGCACGAGAGTAAGGCAAAGGTCTTAGGGATGCCCAGTCCCGAAATGCAAAAATAAATTTACTTTATGTTGTAAAATAATAAATTCCTTGGAAAGTGTTGGTATGGAGGGCACCCATGGATACGGTTAGCCATGGAAAGTGAAAGTATGGTGGAAAAGGAATAAACTTTATTTTCTGTTTGGGAATCGCCTATGGCATATCTAGCATGGAAAGTGTTCGGAACTCTGAGTCATTTTCATTGGTGGGATGGATACACCTCCCAAAATGTTTTTATCTCTAATTTTTTTCGCTTTAAGCTCTGGCACCTCTACAAATCCCTACTTCCCTCCGCGAAGGGTCTTTCATTTACTTTATGCAATTTTTTATTTTGAGTCTCCATCTTCTCTCATAAAAATCACCAACTAGGAGACACTATGATCATACTTAAGTATTGGGTGTAGCTAATATTCGAGTGTGTTTCATGAATGGATCAATGTTTGAGCATGATGGGCTAGGGATAACTTATTTTAGCGTTGATATTTTGGAAGACATGGTTGCTTGTTGATATGCTTGAGTATCTAAATTATTATGTGAAAACTAGACTATTGCTTTGAATCACATAAAAGTGCAAATGTCTATGCAATAAAGAAAAGAATATGATATGACATGATGAACAACATTCCACATCAAAAATTCTGTTTTTATCACTTACCTACTCGAGGACGAGTAGGAGTTAAGCTTGGGGATGCTGATACGTCTCCAACGTATCTATAATTTTTGATTGTTCCATGCTGTTTTATTATCAATCTTGGATGTTTTATAATCATTTTATAGTCATTTTATATCATTTTTTGGTACTAACCTATTGACATAGTGCCAAGTGCCAGTTGTTGTTTTTTTGCATGTTTTTCACATCGCAGGAAATCAATATCAAACGAAGTCCAAATGCCACGAAATTCCACGATGATTTTTTATGGGCCAGGAGGAAGAAGTTGGGCCTTGGTTGCACCTAGGGGGAGTCCCGGGGAGGGGACAACCCACCAGGGCGCGCCAAGAGGCCCTGGCGCGCCCTGCGGGTTGTGCCCGCCTCGGGTGCTCCCTGGACCGCCTCTTTTCTCTATAAATACCCCAATATTCCAGAAACCCTAGAGGCATCGACGAAATATTCATCCAGCTGCAGCAGAGTCCAGAACCACAAGATCCAATCTAGACACCATCACGGAGGGGTTTACCACTTCCATTGGTGCCTCTCTGATGATGTGTGAGTAGTTCTTTGTAGACCTTCGGGTCCGTAGTTAGTAGCTAGATGGCTTTCTCTCTCTCTCGCTGAATTCTCAATACAATGGTCTCTTAGAGATCCATATGATGTAACTCTTTTTGCGGTGTGTTTGTTGGGATTGATGAGCTTCGAGTTTATGATCAGTCATATCTTTTTATATCCATGAAAGTTATTTGTGTTTCTTTGATCTCTTATAGCCTCATATTTCTTCTCCAATATTTGGGTTTTCTCTGGCCAACTTGATCTATTTATCTTGCAATGGGAAGAGGTGCCCGGTAGTGGGTTCGATCTTACGGTGCTTAATCCCAGAGACAGAAAGGGAACCGACACGCATGTATCATTGCTACTAAGGATAAAAAGATGGGATCTATATCTACCGCCATAGATAAACGGATCTTTTCTACATCATGTCATCGTTCTTATTGCATTACTTCATTTTTCCATTAACTTAATACACTAGATGCATGCTGGATAGCGGTCGATGCGTGGAGTAATAGTAGTAGATGCATGCAGGAGTCGGTCTACTAATCTTGGACATGATGCCTATGTAATGATCACTGCCTGGATATCGTCATAATTATTTGAAGTTCTATCAATTACCCAACAGTAATTTGTTTACCCATCGTTTGCTATCTTTCTCAAGAGAAGCCACTAGTGAAATCTACGGCCCCCGCATATTCTTTCTCATATATTTGCTTTGCGATCTATTTTATTTGCACTTTTTGTTCAAATCTATTAAATCAAAAATACAAAAATACTTCGCTTCACTTTATTTTATTTGCTATCTATTTATTCAATCTATTACAACTTTCTCCGTCAACACGCAATTTCTGGCGCCGTACCCCGAAAGGGATTGAGAACCCCTTTAACACGTCGGTTTGCGAGGTGTTGTTATTTGTTTGCAGGGGCTGTTTACATTGTGTTGCTTGGTTCTCCTACTGGTTCGATAACCTTGGTTTCATATCTGAGGGAAATACCTACCGCCGCTGTCCTGCATCATCCCTTCCTCTTTGGGGAAATACCGATGTAGCTTCAAGCGACATCACATATACATGCACGAGTGCCCGGCAAGGTTCTTCTTTTTCATTAATATGATGATCAAACAAGTATAGACCTTACAGGAAACAAACATGGATTCAAGAGGTTACATTATTTGAACTAAAAATTGGCAAGTGCCTACAGATTTAAGATTGACAAAAGATAAGTGCCCCGTAAACTCCTCTCCCTGTACCTCTTATCCCAGGTATTGCGGTGGGAAGAGAAGAGGGCGAAATGTGTGCATCGGCAAATGTCACCCCAATCCCGTCAGGACCCGCCAGGCGCAACCTGACAAGATCGGGAGTGGCGAGGCTGCGAAGGAGGAGGACGGAGGGAGCACCTCGGCGGTCCCATGGTCACCGCCTCTAGGACCAGTCAGAAGCCCAGCACAAGCACCGGCATGGAAGGCCGTCAGAGCTCAGCTGGAAGATTGTTGCAGGAGGCGAAAGTGCGAGGAGAGCGATCCCTTCCCCAGCAATCGAGAAGCCGGTGATGACGGTGCTGGGGAAGGAAGGGGAAAGACAGAAAGACGAGGTAGCAGGTCGCCAGTATGAGACGAACGCGTTGGTGCTATCGTACTCCGACATGGCGGCCTGCCTCTCGCCTTCTCCGTCTCCCCTGGCTTCGTCTTCATTAACACCGCCCCAGAGAAACGCGAGGCCCCCAGCCCGACGCCTTCCCCAGGGAAGCAGCCAAGGGCCAAGACGGCCGGGGGCCTCGGGGCGCGCCGCTCCCCACCTTGGTGGGCAGGAACACGCACCCCCCCTCAACATCGGCCCCAGATCCACCGGAAGGGGTAGTGATGGGATTACCAACGATCCATAGCCCTGCATCCCGGCCAGATGTCTAGGGTGCCAAGAACATGGTCGTCGGGCTAACAAGCAGCAGCAGCTCAAGGCAAGAGGCCGCATTAGCTAACGGACGACCGACTGTGGCTGAAGAGACAAGCATTTCCCCGCAATGGGGGAGCTTGATATCTCCCACACCACGGACGACTCGTTCGCCGCGTCTTCTTCGAGCTTGGGCCAGATTCACTCCCCAATCACCAGCACGAGCATTCGGTGTCACCAACCTCAAGCTACTGCCTGGGGCCTGGCCCCAGGCCCTTCTCTTTAGCATAACCAGCAGAAAGCAGAGGATGGGGGAGAAGGGATGCGAGGATGAATGCCTTCGCTCTTCCCTCGCCCCTCCTTTTATAGGCGGGTCAGGGAAGAGAGCTGATCCCTCAATCGGTAACCACCGCCCTCCTCCACCAATTCAAGAAGACCGGGCCCCTGCCTTGATGCTCTCCTGCACCACGCGCCTCCGTTACCTACCCCGCGCGATGCATGCAACCTACATGGCTGAGGATAAGGGCGTAGTGGGAAGGCTGAATTGGTAGTTACTCCCCCATGCATCAAAGTCATTCACGGGCCCATTACAAGAGTGGCCCCACCACGATTGGCTTTACGCGACGCACGGGAAAAGAGGAAACTGGCCCGGATGCAAGTTAATGAAGAAGAAAAGAAGATCTCAAGGGGCCAGCCACTTCCACACCCCTACATGTGCACTTGTTAGGGCCTACACCGACGATGCCTGGTAGCATGTTCGTGCCAGGCATGGGGGCTTCTGTCGGTGCAACAAACCCTAGGTTTGTTGCCCAGACTATGCACAGGCACGAGAACAAGATCGTAGCACCAAGGTCAGATTGGAGTGCAAGGGATCAGTTTTCAAAGGACCGTTGTGCAGCACAAGAGGACCAAGACTAGCCAGAGAAGCAACATACTGCAAATAGAAAAAACCTCCCTTGCTAGGCAAGCGAGCCTGGCAAGGATGGGGTTACCCCCGGAAGCAAGCCTTCGGGCCGTCCCGGCAAGCCTGCCGGGGAGCCACCCCACCGCACCACCTCATCATGACGCACATCGTCGATCAGTGTGGTGTCAAGCTCCAAAGTGACTAAGTGGCTGCTATTCGTCACATGGCAGCCGCTTCCTACAAAAAATACCTCCAAACGACACCCGTCCTGTGATGTGTCAAGCAAGCAGGCGCGAAGCTAGCAAAATAGCCCGGCAAGGCCTGCCGGGTGAGCTGTGATGTGACATTGAGCGGCACACTTAATGCGCTCTGTCAGCCTGCAGAGTTAGGTATGATAGCACTGTTTGCTATCTAATCAGTGCTTAGTGACCGATTTGCCACTGTGGTGACCCCTTTATATATAAAAGGAGGCCCAAGGCAACCGTAGAAAGGGTTGGCTAATCCATCTCCTCACACACTTATACGCGAGTAGCCGTTTTCGCCCGAGGCAACCCTGCCGGGAGAGCATGTTGCTCTCACCACCATTTTTCCACCATTAGTCCACCAAACCAGGAGTAAGGATTTACACCTCACGGTGGCCCGAATCTGGGTAAAGACTGCCCGTGTAATCTCTGTTGTGTTGTTCCACGCTGCTCCGCTCTTTGTGCAACATGACATCCCCCCGCCAAACCAGAAAGGGACTCTTGGTCCCATTGGTGGCCGTGGTTTCCCACGACAAATGCGCTCATTACGGTCACTATATAGTTTTGCGGTGATTATACGGTCACTAGCTCACTGTAGAGCATCGTATTCCACCCTATTGACCTACCACATAGTTGATGTGGCACCTTGTTGACTGGTTAAATTGACACCTGGTTTATGGGTCCCACCTGTCAGTTTGCAAAGCAAAGAAATTGGTTAGACAAAACTTCACGCAGGCGCGACAGGAGTCCAACCCTTGCGCGTGAACCACCCTGGCTGTGTATGTGAGTGCATGCACATGCACTCCCTCGGTCCGTGAAAAACTGTACATCTAGCATTACAATATTTTCCAACAAAGAGTGAACATCTACACTTCCAATGCACTTAGCCTTTAATCTAAATGATATCGATTGACTAATGCACCAACTTGTGCTCTAGCTATAGGCTACATGTCTATCCTTAATTACAACATGCAACAACCTTCACTTAATCTTCTTCTCTCAATGGTTGCATGCACACATAAGACTGCTACTTTTGGGCATTAATTATGCCATGAAGTTTTGATTCCTCTTGGTCAATGTGTAAATCCATATATGTACAGTCTTTCACGGACGGAGGGAGTAGGTTGAGCACTTGAGCGTGAGCGTGTGTGTTGCATCGTGTGATGTGTGCCGCATGGATACGTGAGTGTTGCGTGCGTGCATGTGTACGTGTGATTGTTGCATGTTGCATGCATGCATGAGGCTTTTTCTCCCTCCCATTGACATGTTCATATTTCAAGCTTCATTAAAACATTGCATGCAAGAATTAAGAGAAAACTCACCAATGCGTGTAAAAGTTCTGGTCTTTTGTTCCTCATGCATGCATTCCAATTAATACATTCGTAAACACAATTTTCTTGAGGAAATGAGCCCATTATTGAGTACTTTCCGGAAAAAAATCTTCAGGCACTCATCATTTACTACTACCTTGGTTGATAATTTTTTATTGACCTGTATATAAAACCTCTGTCCTTGTTTAATGGCCCCCTTTGTACTTAGGGTAAAATTTTGACCGTAAATTTAACTAACAAAGTGTCAATGCATGTCATAAAAGACTATACCATTAAAAAATATGTTCAAATACGAATCCAGTGATATGATTTTTGGTGACATGCATTAAAATTTTATTAGTTAAATAGATGGTCAAAGTTTGACACAAAATACTACTAGTACTACTACATTATTGGCGCTGGGTGCCTCGGCCAATGTTTCATCTTGTTGGACAGGATGAGAGTAGAGGCATAGAGATACTATACTATAGATAGGAAGTCTTGGCGATCCATTATTCCCCATCTCGGTCAGAGAGAACTATTCAACTAGTCTTCACAGTGAAGTGACATTACACGCTGCAGCTGATGGGACACTTAATTAATAAACTGAACCAACATGTTGCTCTTACTAAATCAGCCTTACCCAGTACTGCCATCATGTTTGCAAGTGGAGCACGCTTCCGCAAATACACCTATGCACCTCTCTCTTCCATTAACTGACATATGGGCCCTCTTGAGGTAGAACCACATGTCATCGGCTTAACTATTTACACTCCGAAGGACGGTATATCCTAGTAGTAGTACTAGTAGAATTGAGATTTAATGCACTTTCTTCCCCGTCTTTCCCTCTTCTTCCTCCTCTCTTCCCCATCGTCGGCCGCACACCATTTCCCCCCGCTCGCTTCTCACCCGCCCGCGCCATCTTCCTTGGTAGCTCGCGCATACCATATCCCCCCTGCTCACCGCCCGGCCACACATGCCATCTTCTTCGCTCACCCGCCCGAATCCACTTCCCCACTCGCTCGCAGGCATCGAAAACCCCAATCACTCAGCGCCCTAAAAAACTCTATGGCAGAACCGACTGACATGCAGAGCCGCGATTGGACTTCCCTCCCCGATGTTCTCTTGGAGAAGATATGTAATCATATGGACCTGCTCAACACCGTCCGTCTGGCCGCATGCTCGGTGTCTTTGTACCATCTAGTCGTCTACAACCAGCCGACCCTTTTCAAGGCACCCTGCTTGATGATGCCCGATCCTCGCAGGTGGCCCAGACACCGACTTGACGATCCTACAGAGGTTGTCATAGTGCCCCTCGTCATGCTACCACTACCCGTCCACCTGTCCAACATGCGTGGCCACTACTGGGTGGGCATGAAGGCCAACTGGATCACCCTCATCCACCAATGCGGTAGTCCGTGGCATCTCGTGGATATCTACACCCAGCGAGAGATCACCCTTCCATCATTGGATACCACCGGCATCGAGCCTCGCGGCCCGCCGGACACTCCTGCCTACTATGCACGACATGCATCAAGCTTTTGGTGCGAAGTGCCCACACCATCAGAAGACTACATGGATTACAAGCTCATTTCCTTGTTTCACATGGGATTAGTCAATCTGGAATCCGGTCACCTTACATGGTTATGGCTCATCATCAATCATGTTGTGCCTCCATTTTTGTCTGATGCTATAGTGCACGATGGCATCGTTTACCCGGTCGATGCACAGATTGGCTGCCTATATAGATGTAATCTATTGTCGTCTAATTTTTCTAACTCATCTCATCTTTACCTTATGAATATGACTGCATGTTGATTGTTACAAATTTAGAATAGATGGTATGTCTATAACCACATCATTGCTTATTTGTTCCTCTCATTTCCTAGATTTTTATGACCACACATGTTATTGTTAGAGTTGATATGAGAACAATTGGCATCTAATGATTGTTAGAATAGATATTATGAGTATAACCTCATGATTTCTATATGTTACTCTCATTTCCAAGATTTTTATAACCACACATGTTATTGTTAGAGTTGATATGAGAACAGTAGTAACTGCTATGGTAGAATATGAGTAGGCCCTGTCATAGCTATTTTCCTCTCATTTTTACATGATGTTTGAACCATGACATATTGCTAGAATATGAAAGCCATTGTCTTAATTGTTTTAACTTGGGGTATGATTATGACCACGACATTGTAATTCTCTGTCTATGATATGCGTCACTATTATAATAATCTTAATTCCACACATACTCTGAACATGATTGTATATTTTTGTCCTTTTGGTCTCCAATTTGATTTGTTGCAGCAGACGCAAATGCGCTGGCCTTCATGATTCGACCTGGAAATATACAAGTCAATGGGTGGTGGTTTATCGCTCGTTCAACTGACGGCAGTCATTTGATGCTCATTCGCACGTACCAAATTCACCAAACCATTTCATCAAACCACATGTAGTACAACGCCTAGGGCATTCGTGACTGTGATGGCTATGGCTGCTTCATGTTCGAGAATGATCTCAACTCTATTGAGCCAAGCGTATTCAACTGGAGGCGTGTTTATAGCCTCGGCAACCACTCCATGTTCCTCGGGCTCAATTATCCAATCATCCAACCAATCATCAATCATATCATCGACGATGACTACCGTGCTATGCAACTTCCATTCCCCAAGGGGAACTGTGTTTGCACATCGTACCATGGGTTTCATGAATCACCATATCTAGAGATTCATCAACACAGCTTGTTGCCAGATAATCTTCAGTGTGTGAAAGGCATCAAGCTTCCAAGCTATCAATGTATTTTGCAAACCCAACATGTGTCGATGCGGTTCATGCCAACAGCAAATATGCACAACTTGATTCGTAGTGATATCTAGACTGAGCAATGTATCCCGCTGATGTAGCATGACCCTCTTTTGTTGGATATTTTGTACTGTAGTTAGTTTGAAGGATAGATACCTTTCTAGGATCAAGTGCAGCATAACTCACCTGTCACATCCCTAGTTCTGGTATGCTCAAGGCTAGCTAGTCATGTGTGCATCATGTTTAAATTTCAATTAAATTTGAAATGAGGATTTGTGAAACCCTCAGAAATCATTTCTGGAAATGACCCAGAAAAAAAGTGCTCCAAAAGGTCAAAGAAAATGTTCATGTTACTCTCTAAAAATATTGGACAGAGGTAAAAATCAAACCAATATTTTTAGAAGCTCTTAAATATTTATTTTGGGCATTTGGAATTAATGCAATAATTATTTGCATTGGATATATAAATGATATATATGTTTTATATATCCAAAAATTGTGCCAGTAATTGAGGAGCTCTGGAATAATACCATTAGCCCCTGCAAAAATTGGCATAATTAAATAAAATGATTTAGTATTATTACTAAATCAAAACAAATGTCAGAAAATAGAAAAGAAAACAAAAATAGAAAAGAACTTACCTGTGCTCACCTGAGGCCTGGCCTGGCCCAGTGGCCAACAGGCCGGCCCAACCGCCAACCGTCGTCCTCCTGGCGACGACAGAAGGCAGGGGCATGCGCCGGCGCGCGCGGCCACGCGTCCGGCCGGGGCCACGTTCCCCGCCACCTCCTGCTTCTCCCCCTCGTCGCCCTGGACGCCCGGGACGTCGCCACGACGCCCCGCGCCGCTCTCGCTCTCGCCCCGTGCTCCTCCCCTCCTCTGTCCCCCTCTCTCGCCCACGTCGAGCGCTGCCGTCGCCGCCGACAAGCACCACCGCGGCCACCACCTCCCCCTCGCCCTCTCCCCGTGCCCAGGAGCTCCGCCTCGTCGCTAGCTACCTACGCGCCGAGCCACGCAAGCCGGAGCGCCCCGTGGAGCCGCCATCGCCATCGTTTTCCTCCTCGGACGCCGCCGACTGCCGACTCCAATTCGCCGTCTTCAGCGCCTCCCCCGAGCCGCTGAGCACGCTCGCCGAACCCCCGTGAGCTCTCCTCCATTTACCCCTCCTCCCCGTGCTCGTTTGCCCCGTCCAGCTAGCTCAACCACCGCGCCCGCGAGCTCCACGCCGCCGGCCATGGCGCCACGGTGGCCAGAGCCCGAGCCAGCCACCTCCACGCGCGTCACCGTGTTCCTGGTGACGCCAGGAGGCCGTAGAGGCCCTCCGCATCCCTTGTCATGCACCGCAGCGCTGAGCCCGCACGCCACCGAACTCCGGCCGCCGCCCAAGAGGTCGCCGCCATCGATATAGACCGTCTCCGGTGAAACGGAGGGCACCAGTGGATGCGCGCGAGCACCAGCTCCTCGGAGATGGTCTCCGCGGGCCATTTGGTCGCCGGAGACGCAATTCCGCAGGCCGCCGCCGCGTCTGGCCTCGCCGGCGTCGAGTCGCCGGTGGGGTTAGCCGAGGTTGACCGGGTCTAACCCCTCTGTTGACCTAGCTTTGACCCGTGTGGGTCAATGACACGTGGGCCCCGCCCCTGACTTAATTAGTTTAGGCTAATTACCCCTGCTGACACTGCCAGTGGGCCCCAGCGCCACTAATTCTTTAATTAAGATTAACTAACCCCTGTTTTAACCCCCTGTCACTGACGTGTGGACCCCACACGTCGGGTTTGACCCAGTCAGCGTGGTTGACTTGCTGACGCAAGCATGACGCAGTGCTGACGCAATTATTTATTTTCTGGATTTAATTTTAAACAGGAAATTCCAGAAATTATTATAAACTTCAAAAATTCATATCAATTCAACCGTAGCTCGGATTGAAATGATTTATATATGAAAAATTATCAGAAAAATGCAATCTATCCATCTATACCAGTTTCATGCATGACAAAATAACTTATACCTGCTGAATAGGTGAAATCATATAAATGGCATTTATAAGAGCTTAATTAGGAGTTGCATTTGAACCTTTGGTTCAAATGGACTTCATTCAGTTTGAATGCTAGTTGCATTAGGTCAAACAGCATCACATCTTCATGCCATGTTCATGCATCATATTGTTGCATATGCTTGTGTATTGATTGTTGGCACCGTTCCTTTTCGATAGGTCCTGCTCCGGAGACCGTTCCAGAGTACCTGTCAGAGGAGCAGTGCCCCCCTGTTGATCTACCAGGCAAGCAAACCCCCCTTGTTCATTCCGATATGATCCCACTCTCGCTCCTGCTCTCTTTTTATTGCATTAGGACAACAACGAATCAACTGCTACTTTGTGCTGCGGTAGTTGAACCCATTCCTCTGCATGACCTGTCATTGCCACAGTAATTAGATGAAACCCACTAGCATGAGTAGGAGTTGATTGAGCCATGTTGTGCTTCTACCATGCCATGCCTGCTATTGCTTAGAGTTGTGTCAGGTCTGATTCATTGGGAATGGATTGGAGTGATATGATATGTTCTGATGCTGAGAGTTAAGTGTGTGAACACGTTTTGGTAAAGGTAGCGGTGAGAGGCCATGTAGGAGTACATGGTGGGTTGTCTCATTGGAGCCGTCC
This sequence comes from Aegilops umbellulata, assembly GCA_032464435.1. Classification (NCBI taxonomy): domain Eukaryota; kingdom Viridiplantae; phylum Streptophyta; class Magnoliopsida; order Poales; family Poaceae; genus Aegilops; species Aegilops umbellulata. The sequence goes on from CP136055.1 coordinate 195,752,626, forward strand.
TTAAGCACTGAGTTCTGTGTATGTTGTCCAATGACTAGCTACTACCACACATTGGGTTCCGGTAACTCGGCCCCTCTCGACTTATTAACCAACTTGATCTCTACCCAGGAGTCGCAAATAGTTTCTGGTGTTTGTAGGTAGTGCTATTTCTCTACCGAGTGGCACCCGGCAGGGTGGGCTCGGGACAGACTAGGCACAGGTGGCACGGTGTACCAAGTGGCACCCGGTTGGTGGGCTTGGGAACCCTGCTCACATCGTTTGGGGCCGTGAGCGACACCCCGGCCGGATCTCCTTGCGGATGGAACCCGAATAGGCGATAAACCTGGACTAGAGTCTTGTGTGGTTAGTCAGGTCGTGGCCGACTCCCTCGCCCGGCTTCCGCTTGAAGGTTGCCGAGGTACATGACGTGTACAGGGCGGTAAGTGGCGAGAGCGTGTGTGAAGAAGTACACCCCTGCAGGGTTATCATGATCTATTCGAATAGCCGCGTCCTCGGTTATGGACTTCTTGGATGCTTACGTGGTACATAGACAACTTGAAGTGGATACTCTAAAATGCTCAAGATAAGTGTGAGTGCTATGGATGGCCTTCTCGTAGTGAGACGGGGATGAGTCCATAGCAGTGTATTGATGTGGTGATTAGTGGACTCGTGTGCGCCATTTCAAAAGAGTTACCAACAGTCGTAGAACAGGATAGCCACAGAGTCAAAGCTGGCTTGCTGCAACTAAACCCCACATTACTTCCTTGATACTAATGCATGTATAATAGGATCTGATGTAAGTCTTGCTGAGTACCTTTGTACTCATGTTTGCCTTATTTATGTTTTGCAGCGGAGACTTCGGTCTTTCTAGTATTTCCGCTTGGACTTCGACGAGTATCTTGCTACCTCAGCTACGATCTTGTACCCTTGGGAGGGTCTTGTAGATAGTCAGGCTTTTCAGCCTTTTTTCTTTTGTAGTTGTCTGTACTCAGACATGTAATGCTTCCGCTTGTTGCTTGTATGCTCTGAATGATGGGTCATGTGACCCCTGTTTGTATTTAATGCTATGTGGCTCTTCTGGGCCTTTATCTATATGAGTTTGCGTTATGTTGTGATGCCATGTTGTACGGCACATACTTGCATGTTATGCGTACGTGTAATGTGTATTGCTATGTGTGGGATCCGACAATCTAGTTGTTTATCCTTGGCAGCCTATCATATGGGGAAATGTAGTCTAGTGCTTTCTGAGCGATAGTAGTCCGCTACAGCCCGGTTCACCGGAGTCCTGCTAGCCCAGCACTACTGCTCGGAACACTTGACTGGCCGGCATGTGTTTCACTTCGTTCCTATGTCTGTCCCTTCGGGGAAATGTCACGCGGTGACATCCGGAGTCCTGCCTAGCCTGCTACAGCCCGGGTTACCGGAGTCCTGTTAGCCCAGTGCTACAGCCCGGATTCACACGTTGATGACCGACATGCTCGATGTGATTCATGTATGCCTGTCCTCATGGGTTAGTGCCGCTTTGGATTCACGACTAGCCATGTCGGCCCGGGTTCTCTGTCATATGGATGCTAGCGACACTATCATATACGTGAGCCAAAAGACGCAAACGGTCCCGGGCCAGGTAAGGTGGCACCCGTGGGAGTACCGTGCGTGAGGCCGCAAGGTGATATGATGTGCTACATGCTGGATCGTTGTGGCTTAGGATCGGGGTCCCGACAGCTTTGGTATCAGAGCCTAACTGCCTGTAGGATTTCCAAGCCATCCAAGTCGAAGTTGAGTCTAGTAATTCTTTAGTGATATAAGGGAATTGATTGTGGAAGGGAACGTAAGGCTCTTTTTACTCCTTATATCTCATGCCCTTCTGATCTGAGTCATCCTATCTTTCCAACGGGGTTAAGGAACTAGGCTTCCTCTTCTATCTATCAGGATCACGTGTTACTACTCCGTAGTCTCTTAGGTTTGGTTGATGAGAGTCATATCCCAGTTCAAGTACCTCCGGTGTAGTCTGTTTAGTAATATTTCAAAACCTTGTGTGATGATGCTGGTTATGGTGCTACCCCGTCTTTTGCAGAATGTCTCATATTGAGCATTTTACTGCCGTTATGCTGCCGGAATTATCCTAGGGGTTTGAGAGATACTAAATTCTTGTGCTACCTTCTGCATCCTATAGTTGATGCTGAATCCATCCTTGTTTTCCTTGGTTTCGTTCTCCAGGATGTCATCAGTTAAACGAAGTTCTGTTGCTTGTAGACAGAACCACGGAGATGGTAGGGATGAGGATCCTCCCGATCAGTCTTCGTTGGCAAAGTTCATGTTAGAGGTTGAGATGAACAAGCGTGAGTCTAACCGCTTGTTGGCGCGTATTGAGGAGAACACCGCACATCAATGCAAAGGGTCTGCAACCATTCATGACTTCATTCGCTTGCACCCACCCACTTTTCATCATTCTATTGAGCCACTCGATGCAGATGAATGGCTCCTTAGTATCACTCACAAGCTCCGTTCCGCGAACGTGGCTGAAGGAGACAAGGTCATCTATGCTGCATACCACCTGGAAGGTCCTGCTAGCTTTTGGTGGCAGAACTACGAGGCTATGCTTCCAGCTGGTCAGATACCTACCTGGAGAGATTTCACTGAAGCTTTTCGCGAGCATCACATTCCTGAAGCCCTCATCGATCGCAAGAGAGAAGAGTTCTGTTGTTTCACCCAGGGTAAGATGGCTGTTGATGCTTACAGTAGAGAGTTTGAGAACCTCGCCCGCTATGCTACAGAAGAAGTGTCCACGGACGCCAAGAAGCAGGCTAGGTTCCGGAAGGGTCTCAACCCCAAGTTGCGTCGTGATCTTCATTTGCACCATTGCAATACATTCCAGGCTCTTGTGAACAAAGCCATTAACGCAGAGACAGCTCAGCTCACCTACGAGGAGTCTCGTAAGCACACCCGTGATTTGGTTTCTTCCTCCGGTTCTAGTTTGCAGAAGCGCCGGATTTGGATTCCGAACTCCGCTCTTCCACCCGGTTATACACCGAGGCCATCTCATGTGGCGCCTCACCCAGTTCAGCAGTATGCTCCACCCAAACCTATTGGTAGACCGCTTGTCAATGCAGGTCCACGTCCAACTTCAGGGACTTGCTTCACATGCGGAGAGCCAGGACACTATGCACGTGACTGCTCTCAAACCAGCTACGCTCCACCCCCGCCCGAGAAGTCTGTTGGTCGTGATAAGCCATCACGCAAGATGATCAGTGTCAAGACAGCTCCTACTGAACGTGGACGTGTGCATCACGTCTCGGCTGAAGACGCTTATGATGATCCAGATGTCGTTCTTGGTACACTCCTGGTCAATTGCCATCCAGCTTCGGTTCTTTTCGATACCGGAGCATCCCACTCCTTCATTTCGGAAAGCTATGCCAGCTTGCACAACATATCATTTTGTGATATGCCCTCTCCTTTAGTCATTCAAACTCCTGGATCCAAATGGCAAACTTCTAGTGTAAGCCATGGTAATGAAATCCTTGTTGACAGACTTGTATTCCTTGCATCACTTATAGCCCTCAAGTCTTCAGATATTAACATCATCTTGGGTATGGACTGGATGAAAGCTCATTATGCCAAGATTGATTGTTACACCAGGTCTGTTCAGCTCACACACCCATCTGGCAATATAGTAACTGTCTCCACTAGAGTTGCAAAGCGCCAACTCTATTCTCTTAATGCCAGCCCTCTTCCAGACCTTGAAGATATCCCGGTAGTCCGTGACTTTCCGGATGTCTTTCCAGAAGAATTGCCAGGTGTTCCACCTGACAGAGATGTAGAATTTGTCATAGATCTTCTTCCAGGAACCGCTCCAATTTCTAGGAGACCTTACAAGATGGCACCCTTAGAGCTAGCCGAGCTTAAGAAACAACTCGATGAGTCCTTGCAAAAGGGTTTCATCCGTCCTAGTTCTTCTCCCTGGGCTTGCCCCGTCCTTTTCGTCAAGAAGAAGGATGGTACGGACCGGATGGTTGTAGATTATCGTCCCGTTAATTTGGTCACGATAAAGAACAAGTATCCGCTTCCCAGGATCAACGACCTGTATGATCAGCTCGCTGGATCCTCAGTCTTTTCCAAGATGGATTTGAGGTTAGGCTACCATCAAATCAAGATCAGAAACGGGGACATTCCTAAGACGGCTTTTGTCACTCGTTATGGCCAGTACGAGTACACCGTCATGTCCTTTGGTCTAACTAATGCTCCAGCTACCTTCTCCCGCTTGATGAACTCGATCTTCATGGAGTACTTAGATAAGTTCGTCGTGGTCTACCTCGATGATATTCTTATTTACTCGAAGAACGAGGAAGAGCATGCCGAACATCTTAGACTTGTGTTAGAGAAACTCAGAGAGCACCGCCTTTATGCCAAGTTCTCCAAGTGTGAATTTTGGTTGCCAGAAGTGACCTACCTAGGCCACGTGATCTCTGGTAAGGGCATTGCTGTCAATCCCGAGAGAGTTCAGGCCGTTCTTGATTGGACTCCACCTGAAACAGTTAAACAAGTTAGGAGTTTCCTTGGTCTAGCCAGTTATTGTCGCCGCTTCGTTGAAAACTTCTCCAAAGTGGCCAAACCCCTTACGGAACTCCTCAAGAATGATAAAAAGTTTGAGTGGACCCCACAGTGTGAGTACAGTTTTCAGGAACTGAAAAGATGCCTGACCTCTGCTCCCATACTTGTGCCACCGGATTTCACTAAGGACTTTGTTATCTACTGCGACGCCTCACGACAAGGACTAGGTTGCATTCTTATGCAAGATCGTCATGTGATTGCCTATGCATCTCGACAGTTGCATCCACATGAGGAGAATTATCCTACACATGATCTAGAGCTTGCAGCCGTAGTCTATGCACTTAAGACATGGCGACATTACCTTCTTGGTAAACGTTGCGAGATATACACCGACCACCAGAGTCTCAAGTATATCTTCACCCAACCAGACTTGAACCTTAGGCAAAGACGTTGGTTGGAGTTGATCTCAGATTACGACTTAGGGATTACCTACACCCCAGGCAAGGGCAATGTCATGGCTGATGCGCTAAGTCGTAAGTCCTATTGCAACAATCTTATGTTGCAGCAGGGCCAACCACTTCTCCATGAGGAATTCTGTAAGCTTAATCTTCACATTGCTCCTCACAGATTCCTTTCTACCTTGGTGGCGAAACCTACTCTTGTGGATCATATCATAGAAGTCCAGAAGCATGATACGGGAATCTCCCGAATCAAGAAAAATATCTCCAAGGGAGTAGCTGGTTGTTTCTCTATGGATGAACGAGGTGTTGTTTACTTTGGGAACCGCTTGGTGGTTCCCAAGAGTCAGCAGATGCAGCAGTTGGTCCTTAAGGAGGCGCATGAATCCCCTCTCACGATTCATCTCGGTAGTACTAAGATGTATCAGGACCTACGCCAGAGGTTCTGGTGGACTAGGATGAAGAGAGAAATCGCCGACTTCGTTGCTAATTGTGACGTTTGTCGTCGCGTTAAGGCAGAGCATCAAAGGCCTGCTGGCACCCTTCAGCCTTTAGCTATTCCTGAATGGAAATGGGATAAGGTTGGTATGGACTTCATCACCGGCTTTCCCAGGACCAAGAAAGGGAATAATGCTATCTTCATAGTCATTGATCGTCTTTCCAAAGTGGCTCACTTCCTACCTGTTCGAGAGAGTATCACCGCTAGTCAGCTCGCTGACTTATATATTTCTCGAATAGTTTCACTTCATGGTGTTCCACTAGAGATCAATTCAGACCGTGGTAGTCTTTTCACTTCTCATTTCTGGGAGAGTTTCCAAACTGCCATGGGCACCCATCTTTCCTTCAGTACCGCTTTCCACCCTCAATCAAGTGGTCAGGTGGAAAGGGTCAACCAAATTCTCGAAGACATGCTTAGAGCCTGCGATATCTCATTCGGTATGGATTGGGAGAAGTGCCTTCCTTTCGCCGAGTTTGCTTATAACAATAGCTACCAATCCAGTCTCAAGAAAGCTCCTTTTGAGATTCTGTATGGACGAAGATGTCGAACACCTTTGAACTGGTCAGAAACCGGTGAAAGACAATTCTTTGGACCGGATATGATCCAGGAGGCAGAAGAGCAAGTTCGTGTCATTCGTGAGAATTTGAAAACAGCCCAGTCTCGTCAAAAGAGCCAGTATGACCGTCATTATAAGGAAGTGGCTTATGAAGTTGGCGATAAGGCTTACCTTCGGGTTACTCCTTTGAAGGGTACCCATCGTTTCGGTATCAAGGGCAAGTTGGCTCCTCGTTACATTGGTCCTTTTCGCATTCTCGCTAAACGAGGAGAGGTTGCCTACCAGTTGGAACTACCCTCACATCTTTCTCGAGTTCATGATGTCTTCCACGTCTCTCAACTCAGGCGTTGCTTCTCGGATCCCATCCGCGGAGTGGACCACGAAACGCTTGATCTCCAAGATAACCTCACATATCGAGAGTACCCTGTTCGCATTCTTGATCAAGCAGAGCGTGTCACTCGACGTCAGAACATCAAATTTCTCAAAGTTCAGTGGTCTCATCATTCTGAGAGAGAAGCTACTTGGGAGCGTGAAGATCGTCTTCGACTGGAGTACCCCTCCTTTTTTCCGTTGACCCCTGAATCTCGGGACGAGATTCTTTCGAGTGGGGGCGAGTTGTCACATCCCTAGTTCTGGTATGCTCAAGGCTAGCTAGTCATGTGTGCATCATGTTTAAATTTCAATTAAATTTGAAATGAGGATTTGTGAAACCCTCAGAAATCATTTCTGGAAATGACCCAGAAAAAAAGTGCTCCAAAAGGTCAAAGAAAATGTTCATGTTACTCTCTAAAAATATTGGACAGAGGTAAAAATCAAACCAATATTTTTAGAAGCTCTTAAATATTTATTTTGGGCATTTGGAATTAATGCAATAATTATTTGCATTGGATATATAAATGATATATATGTTTTATATATCCAAAAATTGTGCCAGTAATTGAGGAGCTCTGGAATAATACCATTAGCCCCTGCAAAAATTGGCATAATTAAATAAAATGATTTAGTATTATTACTAAATCAAAACAAATGTCAGAAAATAGAAAAGAAAACAAAAATAGAAAAGAACTTACCTGTGCTCACCTGAGGCCTGGCCTGGCCCAGTGGCCAACAGGCCGGCCCAACCGCCAACCGTCGTCCTCCTGGCGACGACAGAAGGCAGGGGCATGCGCCGACGCGCGCGGCCACGCGTCCGGCCGGGGCCACGTTCCCCGCCACCTCCTGCTTCTCCCCCTCGTCGCCCTGGACGCCCGGGACGTCGCCACAACGCCCCGCGCCGCTCTCGCTCTCGCCCCGTGCTCCTCCCCTCCTCTGTCCCCCTCTCTCGCCCACGTCGAGCGCTGCCGTCGCCGCCGACAAGCACCACCGCGGCCACCACCTCCCCCTCGCCCTCTCCCCGTGCCCAGGAGCTCCGCCTCGTCGCTAGCTACCTACGCGCCGAGCCACGCAAGCCGGAGCGCCCCGTGGAGCCGCCATCGCCATCGTTTTCCTCCTCGGACGCCGCCGACTGCCGACTCCAATTCGCCGTCTTCAGCGCCTCCCCCGAGCCGCTGAGCACGCTCGCCGAACCCCCGTGAGCTCTCCTCCATTTACCCCTCCTCCCCGTGCTCGTTTGCCCCGTCCAGCTAGCTCAACCACCGCGCCCGCGAGCTCCACGCCGCCGGCCATGGCGCCACGGTGGCCAGAGCCCGAGCCAGCCACCTCCACGCGCGTCACCGTGTTCCTGGTGACGCCAGGAGGCCGTAGAGGCCCTCCGCATCCCTTGTCATGCACCGCAGCGCTGAGCCCGCACGCCACCGAACTCCGGCCGCCGCCCAAGAGGTCGCCGCCGTCGATATAGACCGTCTCCGGTGAAACGGAGGGCACCAGTGGATGCGCGCGAGCACCAGCTCCTCGGAGATGGTCTCCGCGGGCCATTTGGTCGCCGGAGACGCAATTCCGCAGGCCGCCGCCGCGTCTGGCCTCGCCGGCGTCGAGTCGCCGGTGGGGTTAGCCGGGGTTGACCGGGTCTAACCCCTCTGTTGACCCAGCTTTGACCCGTGTGGGTCAATGACACGTGGGCCCCGCCCCTGACTTAATTAGTTTAGGCTAATTACCCCTGCTGACACTGCCAGTGGGCCCCAGCGCCACTAATTCTTTAATTAAGATTAACTAACCCCTGTTTTAACCCCCTGTCACTGACGTGTGGACCCCACACGTCGGGTTTGACCCAGTCAGCGTGGTTGACTTGCTGACGCAAGCATGACGCAGTGCTGACGCAATTATTTATTTTCTGGATTTAATTTTAAACAGGAAATTCCAGAAATTATTATAAACTTCAAAAATTCATATCAATTCAACCGTAGCTCGGATTGAAATGATTTATATATGAAAAATTATCAGAAAAATGCAATCTATCCATCTGTACCAGTTTCATGCATGACAAAATAACTTATACCTGCTGAATAGGTGAAATCATATAAATGGCATTTATAAGAGCTTAATTAGGAGTTGCATTTGAACCTTTGGTTCAAATGGACTTCATTCAGTTTGAATGCTAGTTGCATTAGGTCAAACAGCATCACATCTTCATGCCATGTTCATGCATCATATTGTTGCATATGCTTGTGTATTGATTGTTGGCACCGTTCCTTCTCGATAGGTCCTGCTCCGGAGACCGTTCCAGAGTACCTGTCAGAGGAGCAGTGCCCCCCTGTTGATCTACCAGGCAAGCAAACCCCCCTTGTTCATTCCGATATGATCCCACTCTCGCTCCTGCTCTCTTTTTATTGCATTAGGACAACAACGAATCAACTGCTACTTTGTGCTGCGGTAGTTGAACCCATTCCTCTGCATGACCTGTCATTGCCATAGTAATTAGATGAAACCCACTAGCATGAGTAGGAGTTGATTGAGCCATGTTGTGCTTCTACCATGCCATGCCTGCTATTGCTTAGAGTTGTGTCAGGTCTGATTCATTGGGAATGGATTGGAGTGATATGATATGTTCTGATGCTGAGAGTTAAGTGTGTGAACACGTTTTGGTAAAGGTAGCGGTGAGAGGCCATGTAGGAGTACATGGTGGGTTGTCTCATTGGAGCCGTCCTTAAGCACTGAGTTCTGTGTATGTTGTCCAATGACTAGCTACTACCACACATTGGGTTCCGGTAACTCGGCCCCTCTCGACTTATTAACCAACTTGATCTCTGCCCAGGAGTCGCAAATAGTTTCTGGTGTTTGTAGGTAGTGCTATTTCTCTACCGAGTGGCACCCGGCAGGGTGGGCTCGGGACAGACTAGGCACAGGTGGCACGGTGTACCAAGTGGCACCCGGTTGGTGGGCTTGGGAACCCTGCTCACATCGTTTGGGGCCGTGAGCGACACCCCGGCCGGATCTCCTTGCGGATGGAACCCGAATAGGCGATAAACCTGGACTAGAGTCTTGTGTGGTTAGTCAGGTCGTGGCCGACTCCCTCGCCCGGCTTCCGCTTGAAGGTTGTCGAGGTACATGACGTGTACAGGGCGGTAAGTGGCGAGAGCGTGTGTGAAGAAGTACACCCCTGCAGGGTTATCATGATCTATTCGAATAGCCGCGTCCTCGGTTATGGACTTCTTGGATGCTTACGTGGTACATAGACAACTTGAAGTGGATACTCTAAAATGCTCAAGATAAGTGTGAGTGCTATGGATGGCCTTCTCGTAGTGAGACGGGGATGAGTCCATAGCAGTGTATTGATGTGGTGATTAGTGGACTCGTGTGCGCCATTTCAAAAGAGTTACCAACAGTCGTAGAACAGGATAGCCACAGAGTCAAAGCTGGCTTGCTGCAACTAAACCCCACATTACTTCCTTGATACTAATGCATGTATAATAGGATCTGATGTAAGTCTTGCTGAGTACCTTTGTACTCATGTTTGCCTTATTTATGTTTTGCAGCGGAGACTTCGGTCTTTCTAGTATTTCCGCTTGGACTTCGACGAGTATCTTGCTACCTCAGCTACGATCTTGTACCCTTGGGAGGGTCTTGTAGATAGTCAGGCTTTTCAGCCTTTTTTCTTTTGTAGTTGTCTGTACTCAGACATGTAATGCTTCCGCTTGTTGCTTGTATGCTCTGAATGATGGGTCATGTGACCCCTGTTTGTATTTAATGCTATGTGGCTCTTCTGGGCCTTTATCTATATGAGTTTGCGTTATGTTGTGATGCCATGTTGTACGGCACATACTTGCATGTTATGCGTACGTGTAATGTGTATTGCTATGTGTGGGATCCGACAATCTAGTTGTTTATCCTTGGCAGCCTATCATATGGGGAAATGTAGTCTAGTGCTTTCTGAGCGATAGTAGTCCGCTACAGCCCGGTTCACCGGAGTCCTGCTAGCCCAGCACTACTGCTCGGAACACTTGACTGGCCGGCATGTGTTTCACTTCGTTCCTATGTCTGTCCCTTCGGGGAAATGTCACGCGGTGACATCCGGAGTCCTGCCTAGCCTGCTACAGCCCGGGTTACCGGAGTCCTGTTAGCCCAGTGCTACAGCCCGGATTCACACGTTGATGACCGACATGCTCGATGTGATTCATGTATGCCTGTCCTCATGGGTTAGTGCCGCTTTGGATTCACGACTAGCCATGTCGGCCCGGGTTCTCTGTCATATGGATGCTAGCGACACTATCATATACGTGAGCCAAAAGACGCAAACGGTCCCGGGCCAGGTAAGGTGGCACCCGTGGGAGTACCGTGCGTGAGGCCGCAAGGTGATATGATGTGCTACATGCTGGATCGTTGTGGCTTAGGATCGGGGTCCCAACATCACCTGTGTAGGATGTACTGATAATGATGATGGAGATGCTGTGTAGAAGCCATATATATCAATTAGGCTTCAAGTGCGTACTTGTTGGTGAAAGTGTTGTCCAATGGGAATTACATGTTGTAGTACTCATGTAGCCTACAAAGTCTGTCGCACAGCCTCGAAACTTCATACTCCATTTCTAAATTAATACTAGTCCTTTATACCTTATATTGTGCTACTCGTACTACTACCTCCCTCCTGGTTTATTGGTCCCCTTCGTAATTTGTGTCAAATTTTGACGATAAATTTAACTAACTAAATGTTAATGGATGTCACAAAAAATTGTATCGTTGGATCTGTATTTGAACATAGTTTCCAATGGTATAAATTTCGGGGACATGCATTGACATTTTGTTAGTTAAACCTATGGTGAAAAAGTGAAACTAAATACGACTAGTAAGTAGTATAGTAGTAGTACTAGTATACGTCGGTCAAATTATTCATCATGTCCTTACATTGAATTGACGTGACAACACGCTGCACGTGAGGTGACAAAAGAGTCCCGGCGGCGTGTTCGGTTCACCAAAGTGAGACTCACACCCCTCGTACTACAACATCACTCTCGCATTCTCTACAAAATCACTCTCCCATTGTAGCGCCCCGACCTCAGATGGTCAAGTCTCTGTGCTCCGGTGTCATCCCTGGATCAGTAATGCTGACACCACACAGTACTTTGAAGGATTTATAGCAGAGTAGCAATCACACACTTATTACATCGGTGTCTCAAAGAGAACTTATTACAATAAATATGGCTTAAGGCCATCTAATAACGATAACAGCGGAAGACTTGGAAGATAAGTGAGTCCATCAACTCCAACGGCATCACTGAGTATAGAACCACGACCTAAAAGCACCTTACTCGTCGTCTGAAAAGTCTGCAACATGAAAGTTGCAGCCCGAAAACGGGTCAGCACATGGAATATGCTGGCAATGTAACACATAGAGAATGATGAATGATAAGCCTATACTACATGCATATATGGCTGGTGGAAAAGCTCTATGGTTACAGTTTTGCGTAAAGCCAGTTTTTCCCTACTGCAAAGGAATAAATTTATTTAACTATCATGGTGGTTGAAACATCGAGAATGGTTGACAGCATTCCGATCCCAATTAAGAGTAATCATTAATAACCCAACAATATTAATTAGAAGTAACATGATGAGATTCACATGATATTCAAGTACTAGATACTCAAGATGTCCATAACCGGGGACACGGCTAATCATGATTAGTTTGTACACTCTGCAGAGGTTTGCGCACTTTTCCCCACAAGACTCGATCGCCTCCGTTGGTTTTCTCGCACTGCATGGTGTTTGAGAAACGGATGACCAAGACATAGTCTTTCAGAAGGCTAGCACCTTACATTTGGATAGACCGGTACACCTACTTTCCCCTACATCTGCTAGTCTACCCTGTAAGAGTTCGCACGACTTAGTCAACTACGCCAGAGCCCATAATGGCTTGTGGCTGCACACGGAAGTTACTAGCATGAATGATCTTATGATCCCTTTGAGCCTGGGTGGCGGTCCAAAGAAAAACAGGCAAGTCCTGATAGAAACCAGGTGCCTCAATCCACCCAGATGTGTATTTAAGTTGCCACCTTAGATAAACCATTAATTAACAATACTCACATCTGTCATGGATATCACTCACCCAATCCACGTCTACTAGCAAAGCATGGCATAATAAGCAAACGTAGAAGTAACTCCCAAAGGTTTCATAAGTAAAACAGTACCTACCTCATCTACTTCCCATCCCACAAGTTAATTAGATCCTAATCATGCAGTGTTTGAGGATTGATCTAATGCAATAAAACTGGGTAGTAGAAAAGGTATGATCAAAGTGTTACTTGCCTTGCTGAGGATCCGCGAAACCTAGAGCTTCGAAATAACAGGCGGCGCACTCTGGGTGATCTATCGCAGACAAACAACAAGCATACAATAAGTACTCATCTAATGCACAGGTAAAACTCGAATAAAAGATCTAACCAGAAAGTTCAACTTAAGAACTCCGGTTGCAAAAAGAATCGAATTGAACAAAGCAACGGAAAACAAACGGCGAAAGAAAACAACTCGGTTCTAGCAATTTGAATCTAGGTCAAATTTTACCATAGCAAAACTTTGTTTAAGTTGATTATTCGGAACGGCGGTTTCGAAACGAAACTCCAGGCGCTTGAATCACCTGATTCCAATAAACGAGTGAGAAGATAAACTAGAACGAAGATCGGATCGGAAATCACGATCGCGGAATAAATCCGACGAGAAGAAAAAGAAGAACAGTTGAACGAACGGACGTTTGTTAACCTAGAAGAATCCGGTGATCACGTTCGTTAGAACGAACGGTCCGGCGAACGGTCTCGAGGCAACTAAATCGGAGAATAAAACTAATCCGATCTAGGGTTTCGGAAAAGAAAACCAAACGAAAAACCGATCTACAAATCCGGAACGGTTTAGCGAAGAACCGGAAAGAAAAACGAATCGGAAGAGAAGAAAAGAATCGGAACGATTAGAAGAAAACGATCCGATGAAAGAGAAAGAGACGCGGCGCGGCTACCTCCGGCGAGGTGCGGCGACGGCGGCGGCGAACGGCGGCGGCGGCGGCGGCGAACGGCGGCGGCGCGGGTGAGGGGCGCGGGGTGAGGCGCGGTGGAGGCTTGGGGGCTTTGGGTTTGATGATTTAGAGGGGGGGGTGTGGGGGTATTTATATTGGGGAGGGGAGGGGTTTACTTGGAGGAGGGATCAAGAATTAGACTAGGAATAGGAAAGAAAAGGGAAGGGAAGATCTAGAAAACAAAAACGGAATAACGAAAGTAGGACCAAAGTCCTACTAGGACTTTCCTAAGAAGAAAAAGGGCGGCGGCCTCCCTGCCCTGGGGCACGCGCGCGCGCGGCGCTGGCCTGGCCGGCCGGCCGGCTGGGCCTTTGGCCCAGGGGCGCGCAATTTTTTTTAAATCTGTTTCGCGCGCGGAAAAATACAGAAAAATAAATCTACCGGACTCCAAAATTAATAAAGTAAATTTTTCCCCGACTCCTAAAAATGAGTCGAACAAAATGAACTTTTCTCTGGGCAAAAAATGCAATTTTTGAAAACGCGCATTTTTCCCTATCCAAATAAAATGCAAAATAACTCCGACAAAACCAATGATCCCTTTCTTTCAAAATTTGAGAGAACTCAAATATGAAAATAACGAAATCTCCAACTCTCTCCGAGGGTCCTTGAGTTGCGTGAAATTTCTAGGATCGATCAAAAATGCAAGAAAATATGATATGCATGATGATCTAATGTTTAACATTCCAAATTAAAAATTTGGGATGTTACACCCATTCTCTCCCGGTCTCACCGCCTCCTAGCCGCCGCCTTGTTCCGATCCATTTGGTACGATGAGCTACTAGAGTTGCTATACTTCACTACAAGTCAAAAGGAAGACGCTGAAAAAATTGGTCTCGACAAGGATGCTCTTCAAGCTAGCCAGATGAAGGAAGGAACCAACAAGGCCGCTCCTGTGAGTATTCGTCCTGTCGCCCTGTATTATGATTTTGATCTTTATGGGGTTTTTCAAGTCTTTAGAGTCTACATGTAGTAATGAAGCCGAGACCCTAGTTTGTTCAGGTATTGTGGACTTTAGATTTGAGTACCACTTATCTATCAAAATCTATCGTTGTTTAGTTAAAATAGTTGATTGATCATACATTGAGTACCACTTAACTGGAATTAACCGATGCAAGTCCAAGAAGGATTGGTCAGTGTTGTCGGCTAGCGTCAAGTTCGATCCCATGGATCAGGAGCTTATCGAGCACCTTGAGGCCAAAGTGAGTGCTGACAGCGCGAGATCTCACCCTCTCATCAATTTGTTCATACCAACCATCGACAGCGAGCATGGCATATGCTACACCCATCCTGAGAAACTTCCAGGTGAGACATCAATCGGCCGTCTACTTGCACAAACATATTCCTTTGTTTATAGCTCTATTTTCTTTTTAGACGTAGACCTAGTGAAGCAATTACAATTTGACAGTTAATAAAAAGTGAAACAAGTGACTGCAACATGCCAAAGATGGTATGAAAATGCCAACTACCTACACTAAAACTTGTATTCAATAATACTGCAGGTATCACACTGAGTGGCCGAAGCAAGCATTTCTTCCAACGCAACTCCAGGATGTCCAAAAGGGGCAAGCGGATGAGTCCCAAGATACAGACGGAGTGCGGCATGCACGTGATGTGGCACAAGACCGGCAATACCTTGCCGGTGATGGTTAACGGCCGGCAGACGGGCAGCAAAAAGGTTCTAGTGCTGCACACCAACAAGAACTTCAACCAGCAGAGGACCAACTGGGTGATGCACCAGTATCACCTAGGGGACCTGGAGCAAGAGAAGGAGAAGGAGCTGGTCCTCTACAAGATTTTCTACCAGACGAACACTAGGGCCACGACTTAACAGATTATAAGTTAGTTTGGTATTGGTACTTGTACTACCTGGTCGTCTTCAAGTTGGTATTGTTGTTGAGGATCTTTTGGTATGAACTTGGCATTTGCTTCCAACCATCATGTCGAGGGTCGACGTGGATATAAAGCTGAATCAATTTTTTGGAACGAATTTTTAGGCACATGATTTTTATTTGATGGGTAGCATAAGCACCTACCGTTTGAATTCCCAGTTCTCCAAAAAAATTACATCTTCAAAGTACACAGGGGATCCATCCGGTTTCACAAGCTAGTAGTTGGACCCAGCATGTCGGAACTGGGCTGTGGCATGCCAAGCCTAGTTGCAAATTGTTAAAAGAGAGGAGCGATGGATTTGGGCCTTCCAGAACAGTTAAGTGTCGCGACCTCGATCGTGAAGCGCCTCCCATGGACTAAAAAAGGCCTAGTCCAATATTATTAGTTGAAATATTTAAAATGTTCCATAATGAAAATAAATATGTAAAATGCAATGACTTTAGTCCGTTTTCACTGAAAACCATCGGATTTGCATGAAATTCGTCCGTGGAACCACAAGACGGCTGGTCATACAGAACCTATCCGTACGGAACCAGCAGGTCCATGGTCGTACGCAAGCAAGTGCATGCGCTTATTATCACGATGGAAAAATAATGTTGATGTCTGAGACGGTGAAACCCATGAGGTTTTCAACGTAGTCAATAAACGAGAGAATTCTGCAAGTACAGACTGATAACTGGGATCCAGCAGGTATATTGTTTTTTCAGGTCGAGCAAGTTTGAACTGGGTTGTAGACTGCCCAGTCTTGGTTTTGTTTTTAACAGGCCCAGCCCATGACGACACGCGGCACAAAGATCCAGCAGGTATCGAATGGCCTCTGGCCCGCCAGCCTTAGTTATATTTTCTATTAGAACATCCACATGCAGTTTTTTTACTGAATAAAACACACATCCAAGTTCTATTTTCCTCTTGAAACGCCATGTCCTATTTCCGTTTTCTAATCTCTACCTATAGTTTTACTAGTTCATATACACGTGTTATTATATTCAAAATACATAAATTTCCCTTTTCATCTTTACATCCTTATTTTTTGTTGTTGTTTTCCCTCACAGCGCTGATTTTTTTACCACTGGTTTTCCCTATAACCAACTCAATTGTCCCACGTCTTATTAGCTTACAAGAACAAAACGATATTTTATTTGGCAAATCAATAAGTTCTTAAAAATAAATGTTTAGCATTTCTGGATTAAAACCGTTCGGACTCCACCAAAATATGCAGAAGGTTGAACTTCTTGACCGTGGTCCTGGGCAGAAAACTGGCTGTAATAAATTCCTTAATAATTAGCAAATGGGCTGCAAATTATTAAAAAATAGCAAATGGGCTCTATGTTGTCTGCCACAGATTTGGAGGCTGACTTGTGGGCCTACTAAGTTCATGCGTACACGAGGTTTCTCAAAAAAAGAAACATAGTCAACAACCGCCTGCTCCCGCCTCCCGCAGCCGGCTGTGCTATTGGGAAGGCCTCACGGCCCCAGCATACTCGCATACCTGGCCTGGCTATCCCTCTACTCACCCACACCTCTCGTTATTCTACGGCGACGGCAGCCTCACACTGCGGTTGAACAAGTAAACTCTCGTACCCACTCCACGTGGGAAACAACTGCTGAGTCTTCCTTGGCTCCGAGTCGTTTCCTTACTTGGCCTCGCCGTCATCCATCGCCTTGGTGCTCTTTGCACGGTGTGGTCAAGGAACGACATCCATCAGAAGAGGACAGTACGTGAAGAGGCTGACAGCTGGGTCCACGGCTGCACGCAAGGAAGTGCCTCCTTTTTTGCGAGTAGGAAGTGCCTGCTTATTACGCGCAAAATAATGATTCCTCCTCCTGACAGCTTAGACCGACCGGAAGGGCCTCTGTATTTCGCAAAAGAAAACAATCCCCCCGCTGACAGCTCGTATCCACTAGCTATTACGCACAAAAATAATAACCCCCGCTGGTAGGTCGGTCCCACCATATTTGGAGGCTGACTTGTGGGCCTACTAAGTTGACGCGATCGCAGGGCTTTGTCAACTTAGTCAATATAATGATTCTAGCTGCGGTGACCATACGATGTCCATCCAACGGTCGTCGTGCTTCTTCAACCTCTGGTCTTCTCACTCCAGCCGCCCAAACCAGCGCCGGCCGTGCCTCCTGCTCCTGCCTCTCGTGGTCAGCTGTGCTGCCACGCAGGACTCACCACCCCACGCTACTCCCACCGCTAGCTAGGCCTTCCCTCTCTCACCCACCCCCCTGTTATTCTCTGGCAACGGTAGCCTCAAACCGCAGCCGAAGCAATCAACCCTCGTACTCCCCTCCGCGTGGGATCCACTGTTGTGTATTCCCCGGCTCCGGGTCATTCCTTTCCTAGGTCGCGTCGTCGTCCACCACCTTGGTGCTCTCGGGCGCTATGGCGTTATCAACGCAGTCAATGAATGACAACCATCAGAAGAGGACCGTAAGTGGATAGGCTGACAGCTGGGTCCATGGCCGCACGCAAGGAAGTGCCTCCTTATTACACGCAAAATAACAATTCCTCCATGATGTCTACTACACAACCTTCTTCTTGTAGATGTTGTTGGGCCTGCAAGTGCAGAGGTTTGTAGGACAGTAGCAAATTTCCCTCAAGTGGATGACCTAAGGTTTATCAATCCATGGGAGGCGTACGATGAAGATGGTCTCTCTCAAACAACCCTGCAACCAAATAATAAAGAGTCTCTTGTGTCCCCAACACACCCAATACAATGGCAAATTGTATAGGTGCACTAGTTCAGTGAAGAGATGGTGATACAAGCACTACTAGGAAAACCCTTACCAGTAGCGCTGGTTTTTTTCTATTAGTAGCGCGGGCAGGCGCGCTACTGCTATGACGCTACAGCTATTTTTTTAGCAGTAGCACTTGGTTGGCCCAGCGCAACTGGTACATAAAGCTAGCTATAGCGCGCTTCCAACCAACGCTACTGGTAATTATCTACAGCGCGTGGCACTAGCTAGCGCTACTGTTACTTGAGTGCTACTGGTAATGTTTACCCCCACGCCACTGCTAACTTTTGTAAAAAAAATTTGAGTTTTGGCTTTGTACACAATTAAACAGATCCACCGTTTATACAATAACATGCATATTCATTGAAAAGCAAGTGAGTCATCGATGAGCCAAAGTTATTAGAAGTCTCGACATGTCTCAAATATCTCATCATCATCAATCATGGTCGAAGACATGTCTCGAAATAGTGTTACAAGTCATTACAAGTTCTCAATACATGCAACTACATGGTCACATACTCATGTTTCATCATCTATGTAGACTATGATATGACCGCATAGAAGATAAGAGCGATCACGATGATCAAAAGCGGTATTATGTAGTAGTTTTTGCAGCAACGCTGGTTCTGAGTGCCCTGTTGTGCTATGAATCTCAAGTAACTAGCTTCGGCTTCCGCTCTGCTATCAAACCCTTTCTGGCTTCCGCCAGAGAAGCCAGAGACTTGGGCCTGACACTGTGGCCACTCATCGTACACACCCGGAACATGCCCTACATACACGTCATACCACTTCATCGCCATCGTTGATCTATATACCTGTCAGAGATGCACCTATATATATATATATATATATATATATATATATATATATATATATATATATATATATATCATGAAGCGAATTGAACGAAACAGTTATGAAATAGAAGCAACAAATATAGTAAACATAGTTAACAAATTTCATCGTACCGAAAGTAATTAACTAGAGCGCGGCACCATACATCTAATAGTTTCGTCATACACTGAGACATTCGAAGTTTCGTCATACAGAAAGCAACAAGTAACTTAACACACACATTGTTTTTAAGCAGTGCACTCTTCCCATCTGTCCATATCCAGAAGGGTGTCACCAAGCTTAGTGAAAGGCGTCATGTCCTGACGCTATAGGGCAATGCGGGTTCGAACGTCAGCTCGCGATATTGGGCCGCCGTAGAACATCCCATTCTCTTCGAGGACATCTTTCATGATGATGGACGAAATTTCCTGCTGGATCCGGTAGAAATCATTTCGAAGTTGACTATCCCGCACGGCTCCAAAGGCTTCATCCCATCTCTGGATATGGGTATCGGATGAAGATTTCATGCAAAGTGATTGCACATCCCTTCTGTACTCCATCATTAGATGGATGACGTAGAATCCATCATTCGCACTTCTTGCTGGTTGCTGGATGCAACAGAAGTCAGTCTTGTGGCCGAAACAAAGACCGGCCTTATTTATTTTTTTTTTGCATTGGATGTAGCCACCCCGCATGTGAAGCCCAGCATAGCTCTGTCCAGAACATGCTTTATGTGTGTGTAATCTTTCTTCTCTATGTTCTTCGATGGGTCCAAATATAGAGCGCGTGAGTAACGCGGGTAAAGAACGATGAGAACGGCATGACACACCCCGCTGGGCAAAATACATGATCAAGCCATGCGTGCAAAGTAACTATTGAAATGCATGTATGTGTCATAGCGCTATCCGCGGATGACTTACCCAGGATGATAAGGTAGGAGAATCGTTTCTTTGTCCTTATTGTTGACCAAGAAGTCTTCGATGTACAATCTCGGTGTAGGTTTCATGGTCTACTTGAATCACCCATTTCACCCTAGTTTTCCAAGCGCTCAATGCGTTGCTGAACTTCCCTAGGGCTTTGTTGTTGATTTTTATTTCATGCCCTCGTCATCCCATGGGTCGACATCGTCATTCCGACCGGGGAACAGGAATCTTGCGTGCAACCTAGTTAGAAGCAGCTTCTTCAAATGTTCATTCTTCCGTATTTTTGTGGTGTTGATGTTAGCGGTATCCCGTAGGATGCATGCTAGTTGGTTTCTGTAACACGCTGCCACTTCTCGTGGCTCTATTGGCTCGAACTCGCCAGGGTGCATCGCCGTGACCACCATTCTTTCGGTGTCGAGCTCATTTGGGCGTCATGTCCACTTTTCCTTCTTTCCCTCACTAGCTTGGGAGGTCCCACCTTCCATGCTGTAGTTAGGAACATCATCAGCACCAGTCTCAGTGCCGGTGTCGTTGGTGGCATCAGTGTCGGCCCCGGCGCCACCACCGTCGTCATTCGTCATGACAAGGCGGTCCGGACACCCAGCTTGCTGTCTCTCCTGATCCCCCAGAAAGTCGAGGTAGGCGTGTGCTCGACCTAATTGGGACTGAGAACCTCCGGCCTCATCGATGTCGGTCATGTTTCCTAGGGTACACCGCAAATTATCGAGCTTTATATAATAAAGTGAATAATGACAAAAAAGTGACCTTTGTTTTGCCAGAAATGTCGTTTCATTCCCATCGCGACAAATCTCAAGCACTCGATATGTCCAACTTTCTAGCACAATTCATGCCGAAATTCACAAAAAAATTCGGCATGACCTTTGCTAGAAAGTGCACATATAGAGCGCCTGAAATTTGCCGGAATGGAAATGAATCAACATTTCCGGCAAAACATAGGTCACTTAGCAATCGGTTTCCGGCAAAACAAGCACAGGCATAGTAGCAGCAACATAAGGTGCAAAAGTGATAACTGGCATTCTACAATGCTGCAAAAGTGATAATCAACAGCTCTGGCATTCTAACACCACACATTTTGCTCTAGCATTCTATAATGCCACTAGAGCCAGTAATACAGCAACATAATACAACAACATAGATTGGCAACTCTGAAACATAGAGGCCACTACAGCAACATAATACAACACATAATACACCTCCTAAACACTCTGAAACCTATACACAGGAAAAATAGCAGTCTAACTTAGTCTACTACAAATTTTTAATAGCAGTCAAATCATCACACACACCCACTAAATTTACTGAATCATACATGATTCAGTTAACTGAATTTACTGTCAATAGCTGTCAATTGCATGATTCAGTTAACTGAATTTACCAAATTAGTTTACTGGAGTTTGCACAGTTATCAAAACTGAAATGTTCAGTTATCAAAACTGAAATGCTTTTGAGGTAGAGGGGGGCGGGAGAGGGATAGAGCACCTTGCCGCCGGAGGAGCCAAGCACCTTGTGTCCGGGTGACGTTCCCAACGTCCTTCTCCTCCTCGCCGAGCACCTTGCTTCCGGCCAAACCTGCTGCAGAGAACATGTACGGCCGGTCAGAGAGAGAGAGAGAGAGAGAGAGAGAGAGAGAGAGAGAGACTGCTAGGGGGAGGGGGAGTGTTGGGGCGGCGCGCGTCGACGGCAGCGTGAACGGGCGTGGCGTTAGGGTCTGGTGTGGCGTGGGCGGGTGCGGCGTCGGCGGCGGGGGAGGGGCGGCATAGAGAAAGGGGATCGAGCGGATCGAGCAAGACTGAGAGAGAGGAAAGAGATGTGTTGCTGTCTAGGTATAGCTAAGTTAGCTATAGCGTGGGGCAAAAAAACACGCTATAGCTAACTTAGCTATAGCGCGGGGCAGAAAAACACGCTAGCGCTGGTCTAGCAAAACAACGCTATTGCTAACTTTTCTCTTTATATTTTTCTTTTTCTTAGCTACAACGCTGCCCTGGATAAAACACGCTACTGCTAACTTTTTTCTTTTTTTATTTTTCTTTCTTTTTTTTATTTTTCTTGCATTTCATTTTCCACAACTTATTAGTTCCTTTTTCTTTTTCTTTTCATTTCATTTTGCAAAACCTCCTTTCTTTTTCTTATTATTTTTCTTTCATTTGCACTTATAATAATTAGTATAATATACAAAATAGCTAGACACACTCAAACTTTGGGGATTAGTTTGTCAGCTTGGGCGACGACGACGCTTCAGACTGATCTTCTTCCCTCTTTTGTTCATTGTCAAATAACTGAGCCCATGGTCGTGACTTTTCCTTCTCCAGGGATTACGATCTTTCGTAGGTAATATAGTCTTCATTCTTCTTTTCACATATGTTTCGTCGTCATCAGCATCATCTTCCCTCATCGGATAACCGTACTGGTCATAGTCTTCCTCGTTGGCGACTCCATCCATTCCGGCAATGCTCCTTTTGCTTCTCCTCATGGCAACACAGCTGGCATTGATCGGATCAGTTATGAAGAAACATTGTGTCACGTGTTTAGCGTGTACCCATGGCTCATTTTTGGCGATGGCGTTGACGGTACCGCTATCGGAGTCGGGTATACACATGGTAGTGAAATGTCGGTTTTCTCTGTGTAGATTCTTAGGCCATCTGACACGGGACATCGTCGCGCTATGCAATCCAGAGTAGTTAAGATCCCATATCTCTTCGACCCTTTCATAATATCTTTCAATTACATTCCCGGTCATGGCTTCCGTCGTCACCCCTGAGTTTTGGTAATCACTGTTTATATGTTTATCCTCCGTGTAGAACGTGTATCCGTTGATATCGTATGCTTGATAAGTCGCGAGGTTGGTCGAGGGGCCATGTGCTATGGCGTATATGAGTGTTCTGTTCGGACAACCCTCTTCCAGGGGATTAGCTAGAACTCGCTCCTTCAACGAACACACGAAAGTGGAGTTGTGCTCTCTAATAACTTCAGCGCTCGTCCTGTGCACCCCACGATCACGGTACTTCTTTGCGATGGTCTCTTTGTGCAATGTCACGCAATCTTGTTCCGAAGGAGGTCGATTAATTGTTCAAGTGCCTAGCTGGAGGTGAAACAAGAGGGGGGGAATATTGTTCTTCCTTCTTGTTTACTTTTTCCCCTATCTTCTGTCTCCGTCTCCGTCTCGGTCTCCTCTGACGACATTTTACCGGGCATTCGGAGATCTTTCCTGATTGTCAAAAATTCCAAGTCTTTTCTTGCCTCCGGCCCATCCTTGGTCCTCTCCGGCATGTTCATCAATGTTCCAAGCAAACTCTCAAGGATATTTTTTGTGATATGCATTTGATTAAGGCTATGAGGCGTGTCGAGTATGGGCCAGTATTCCAAGTCCCAGAAAACAGATCTCGTCTTCCATATCTTCAGTAGGGGCTCCGACGCCTTTTTCTTCGTCTTTCCCGGCGAGGGGCACTCTTCCCGCGCTACTGCTATTTTCTTAATAGTAGCGCTTGTTAGGGTACCAACGCTGCTACTATTTTTGGCCGGGGGGGGGGGGTGTGGTGTGCCTAACTAACCAGTAGCGTGCCCTCTAGAAACCAACGCTGCTGCTAAGTTGTACCAGTAACGCGGTTTGTAACACACGCTACTGCTAATTATCAGTAGCGTGGGAACCAAAACACACGCTACTGGTAAACTTCTATCTATAAGCCTTTTCCTAGTAATGAAGTGCAATATGGATGGTAGATATAGGTTTTTGTATTATGAAAATATAAAAACAGCAAGGTAACAATTGGTAAAATGAGCACAAACGGTATTGCAATACTAGGAAACAAGGCCTAGGGTTCATACTTTCACTAGTGCAAGTTCTCTCAACAATAATAACATGATCGGGTCATATAACTATCCCTCAACATGCAACAAAGAGTCACTCCAAAGTCACTAATAGCGGAGAACAAACGAAGAGATTATTGTAGGGTACGAAACCACCTCAAAGTTATTCTTTCTGGTCGATCTATTCAAGAGTTCGTACTAGAATAACACCTTAAGACACAAATCAACCAAAACCCTAATGTCACCTAGATACTCCAATGTCACCTCAAGTATCCGTGGGTATGATTATACGATATGCATCACACAATCTCAGATTCATCTATTCAACCAACACAAAGAACTTCAAAGAGTGCCCCAAAGTTTCTACCGGAGAGTCAAGACGAAAACGTGTGCCAACCCCTATGCATAAGTTCACAATGTTACGGAACCCGCAAGTTGATCACCAAAACATACATCAAGTAGATCACATGATATCCCATTGTCACCACGGATAAGCACATGCAAGACATACATCAAGTGTTCTCAAATCCTTAAAGACTCAATCCGATAAGATAACTTCAAAGGGAAAACTCAATCCATTACAAGAGATTAGAGGGGGAGAAACAGCATAAGATCCAACTATAATAGCAAAGCTCACGATACATCAACATCGTACCACCTTAAGAACACGAGAGAGAGAGAGAGATCAAACACATAGCTACTGGTACATACCCTTAGCCCCGAGGGTGAACTACTCCCTCCTCGTCATGGAGAGCGCCGGGATGATGAAGATGGCCACCAGAGAGGGATTCCCCCCTCCGGCACGGTGCCGGAACAGGTCTAGATTGGTTTTAGGTGGCTACAGAGTCTTGCAGCGGCGGAACTCCCAATCTAGGTTATGTTCTGGACGTTTCAGTATATATAAGAGGTTTTGGCGTCGAGAACAAGTCAGGGGGGTCTCCGGGCTGTCCAGGAGGTAGGGAGGCGCGCCCAGGGGGGTGGCGCGCCCCCACCCTCGTGGGCAGCTAGGGACTCTTCTAGCCCAACTCTTTTACTCCATGGCCTTCTTCTGGTCCAAAAATATGTTCCGTGAAGTTTCATGTCAATTGGACTCCGTTTGGTTTCCCTTTTCTGTGATACTCAAAAGCAAGGAAAAAACAGAAATTGGCACTAGGATCTAGGTTAATAGGTTAGTCCCAAAAATCATATAAAATAGCATATAAATGCATATAAAATATCCTAGATGGATAATATAATAGCATGGAACAATAAAAAATTATAGATACGTTGGAGACGGATCAAGCGTCCCCAAGCTTAATTCCTGCTCGTCCTCGAGTAGGTAAATGATAAAAACATAATTTTTGATGTGGAATGCTACCTAACATATTTATCAATGTAATCTTATTTATTGTGGCAAGAATATTCAGATCCATAAGATTCAAGACAAAATTTTAATATTGACAGAAAAATAATAATACTTCAAGCATACTAACCAAGCAATTATGTCTTATCAAAATAACATGGCCAAAGAAAGCTTATCCCTACAAAATCATATAGTTTGGCTATGCTTCATTTTCGTCACACAAAAATGCTCTCATCATGCACAACCCCGATGAAAATCCAAGCAATTGTTTCATACCTTAGTAATCTCAAACTTTTTTCAACTTTCACGCAATACATGAGCGTGAGCCGTGGACATAGCACTATGGGTGGAATAGAGTATAATGATGGGGGTTCTGTGGAGAAGACAAAAAAGGAGAAAGTCTCACATTGACGCAGCTAATCAACGGGCTAGGGAGATTCCCATTAATTGATGTCAATGCGAGGAGTAGGGATTGCCATGCAACGGATGCACTAGAGCTATAAATGTATGAAAGCTCAACAAAAGAAACTAAGTGGGTGTGCATCCAACTTGCTTGCTCACGAAGACCTAGGGCAACTGAGGAAGCCCATCGTTGGAATATACAAGCCAAGTTCTATAATGAAAAATTCCCACTAGTATATGAAAGTGACAATATAATAGACTCTCTATCATGAAGATCATGGTGCTACTTTGAGGCACAAGTGTGGAAAAAAGGATAGTAGCATTGTCCCTTTTATTTCTTTTCTTTTTTTGGGCCTTCCTTCTTTTTTATTGGCCATTATTTTTTTATTTTTTTGGCCTTTCCTTTTTTTATTTGGCCTTTCTTATTTTTTTTCTTTTTTATGGGACAATGCTCTATTAATGATGATCATCACACTTCTATTTATTTACAACTCAATGATTACAACTCAATACTAGAACAAAATATGACTCTATGTGAATGCCTCCGGCGGTGTACGCAATGGGCAATGAATCAAGAGTGACATGTAAGATAAAATATGCAAGGTGGCCATGCCACAAATACGATGTCAACTACATGATCATGCAAGGCAATATGACAATGATGAAGCGTGTCATAATAAACGGAACGGTGGAAAGTTGCATAGCAATATATCTCGGAATGGCTATGGAAATGCCATAATAGGTAGGTATGGTGGCTGTTTTGAGGAAGATATAAGGAGGTTTATGTGTGACAGAGTGTATCATATCACGGGGTTTGGATGCACTGGCGAAGTTTGCACCAACTCTCGAGGTGAGAAAGGGCAATGCACGGTACCGAAGAGGCTAGCAATGATGGAATGGTGCGAGTGCGTATAATCCATGGACTCAACATTAGACATAAAGAACTCACATAATTATTGCAAAAATCTACAAGTCATCAAAACCAAGCACTATGCGCATGCTCCTAGGGGGATAGATTGGTAGCAAAAGACCATCGCTCGTCCCCGACCGCCACGCATAAGGAAGGCAATCAAAGAACACCTCATGCTTCAAAGTTGTCACACAATGGTTACCATACGTGCATGCTACGGGACTTGCAAACCTCAACACAAGTATTTCTCAATTTCACAATTACTCAACTAGCACAACTCTAATATTACCATCTTCATATCTCAAAACAATCATCAAGTATCAAACTTCTCATAGTATTCAATGCACTCTATATGAAAGTTTTTATTATACCCGTGTTGGATGCCTATCATATTAGGACTAATTTTATAACCAAAGAAAATTACCATGATGTTCTAAAAGACTCTCAAAATAATATAAGTGAAGCGTGATAGATCAATAATTTCTTCAAAATAAAACCACCGTTGTGCTCTAAAAGGATATAAGTGAAGCACTAGAGCAAATGACAAACTACTCCGAAAGGTATAAGTGAAGATCAATGAGTAGTTGAATAATTATGTAACTATGTGAAGACTCTCTAACATTTAAGAATTACAGATCTTGGTATTTTATTCAAAGAGCAAACAAAACAAAATAAAATAAAATGACGCTCCAAGCAAAACACATATCATGTGGTGAATAAAAATGTAGCTCCAAGTAAAGTTACCGATGAATGAAGACGAAAGAGGGGATGCCTTCCGGGGCATCCCCATGCTTAGGCTCTTGGTTGTCCTTCAATATTACCTTGGGGTGCCTTGGGTATCCCCGAGCTTAGTCTCTTGCCACTCCTTATTCCATAGTCCATCGAATCTTTACCCAAAACTTGAAAACTTCACAACACAAAACTCAACAGAAAACTCGTAAGCTCCGTTAGTATAAGAAAATAAATCACCACTTAGGTACTGTTGTGAACTCATTATAAATTCATATTGGTGTAATATCTACTGTATTACAACTTCTATATGGTTCATACCCTCCGATACTACTCATAGATTCATCAAAATAAGCGAACAACACATAGAAAACAGAAACTGTCAAAAGCAGAACAGTCTGTAGTAATCTGTATCAAACGTATACTTCTGGAAAACCAAAAATTCTTAAATAAATTGGTGGACCTGAGGAATTTGTCTATTAATAGTCTGCAAAAAGAATCCACCTAAAATCACTCTCCAGTAAAATATGGCAGCTAATCTCGTGAGCGCTAAAGTTTCTGTTTTTTACAGCAAGATCATAAAGACTTCACCCAAGTCTTCCCAAAGGTTCTACTTGGCACAAACACTAATTAAAACATAAAACCACATCTAAACAGAGTCTATATGAATTATTTATTACTAAACAGGAACAAAAAGCAAGGAACAAATATAAAATTGGGTTGCCTCCCAACAAGCGCTAACGTTTAACGCCCCTAGCTAGGCATGATGATTTCAATGATCCTCACATAAAAGATAACAATTGAAACATAAAAAGAGCATCATGAAGAATATGACTAGAACATTTAAGTCTAAACCACTTCCTATGCATAGGGATTTTGTGAGAAAACAACTTATGGTAACAATAATCAACTAGCATAGGAAGGGAAAACAAGCATAGCTTCAAGATTTTAAGCACATAGAGAGGAAACTTGCAATTCCTACAAGCATATGTTCCTCCCTCATAATAATTTTCAGTAGCATCATGAATGAATTCAACAATATAACTATCACATAAAGCACTATTTTCATGATGTATAAGCATAGAAGTTTTATTACTCCCCACATAAGCAAAATTCTTCTCATGAGTAGTAGTGGGAGCAAACTAAACAAAATAACTATCATGTGAAGCATAATCCAATTGAAAATTAAAATCATGATGACAAGTTTCATGGTTATCATTAATATTTATAGCATACATGTCATCACAATAATCATCATAGATAGCAACTTTATTCTCATAATCAATTGAAACCTCTTCCGAAATAGTGGATTCATCACTAAATAAAGTCATGACCTCTCGAAATCCACTTTCATAATTATCACAATAAGATTCAACATCCTCCAAAATAGTGGGATCATCACTTCCTAAAGTTGACACTCTTCCAAACCCACTTTCATCAATATAATCATCATAAATAGGAGACATGCTATCATCATAATAAATTTGCTCATCAAAACTTGGGGGACAAAATATATCATCTTCATCAAACATAGCATCCCCAAGCTTGTGGCTTTGCATATCATTAGCATCATGGGTATTCAAAGAATTCATACTAACAGCATTTGCAATCATGCTCATTATTCACATATTTTATGCCAAGCATTCTATGTAATTCTTCTTCTAGTACTTGAGCACAATTTTCCTTCCCATCATTTTCACGAAAGACATTAAAAAGATGAAGCATATGAGGCACCATCAATTCCATATTGTTTTGTAGTTTTGTTTTATAAACTAAACTAGTGATGAAACAAGAAATTAAAAGATTCGATTGCAAGATCAAAGATATACCTTCAAGCACTCACCTCCCCGACAACGGCGCCAGAAACTGCTTGATGTCTACTACACAACCTTCTTCTTGTAGACGTTGTTGGGACTCCAGGTGCAGAGGTTTGTAGGATAGTAGCAAATTTCCCTCAAGTGGATGACCTAAGGTTTATCAATCCATGGGAGGCGTAGGATGAAGATGGTCTCTCTCAAACAACCCTACAACCAAATAACAAAGAGTCTCTTGTGTCGCCAACACACCCAATACAATGGCAAATTGTATAGGTGCATTAGTTCGGCGAAGAGATGGTGATACAAGTGCAATATGGATGATAGATGTAGGTTTTTGTAATCTGAAAATATAAAAACAGCAAGGTAACAAGTGGTAAAAGTGATCATAAATGGTATTGCAATGCTAGGAAACAAGTCCTAGGGTTCATACTTTCACTAGTGCAAGTTCTCTCAACAATAATAACATAATTGGATGATATAACTATCCCTCAACATGCAATAAAGAGTAACTCCAAATTCACTAATACCGGAGAATAAATGAAGAGATTATTGTAGTGTACGAAACCACCTCAAATTTATTCTTTCTGATCGATCTATTCAAGAGTTCGTACTAGAATAACACCTTAAGACACAAATCAACCAAAACCCTAATGTCACCTAGATACTCTAATGTCACCTCAAGTATCCGTGGGTTTAATTATACGATATGCATCACACAATCTCAGATTCATCTATTCAACCAACACAAAGAACTTCAAAGAGTGCCCCAAAGTTTCTAGCAAAGAGTCAAGACAAAAACATGTGCCAACCCCTATGCATAAGTTCACAATGTTACGGAACCCGCAAGTTGATCGCCAAAACATACATCAAGTAGATCACGTGATATCTCATTGTCACCACAGCTAAGCACATGCAAGACATACATCAAGTGTTCTCAAATCCTTAAAGACTCAATCCGATAAGATAACTTCAAAGGGAAAACTCAATCCATTACAAGAGAGTAGAGGGGGAGAAACATCATAAGATCCAACTATAATAGCAAAGCTCGCGATACATCAAGATCGTACCACCTCAAGAACATGAGAGAGAGAGAGAGATCAAACGCATAGCTACTGGTATATACCCTCAACACCGAGGGTGAACTACTCCCTCCTCGTCATGGAGAGCGCCGAGATGATGAAGATGGCAACCGGAGAGGGATTCCCCCCTCCAGCAGGGTGTTGGAACGGGTCTAGATTTGTTTTCGGTGGCTACAGAGGCTTGCGGCGGCGGAACTCCCGATCTAGGTTATGTTCTGGAGGTTTCAGCATATATAAGAAGTTTTGGCGTTGAGAACTTGTCAAGGGGGTCTCTGGGCTTTCCATGAGGTAGGGAGGCGCGCCCAGGTGGGTGGGCGTGCCCCGCACCCTCGTGGGTAGCCCTGGACTCTTCTGGCCCATCTCTTTTACTCCATGGCCTTCTTCTGGTCCAAAAATAAGTTTCGTGAAGTTTCACGTCAATTGGACTCCGTTTGGTGTTCCTTTTCTATGATACTCAAAAACAAGGAAAAAACAGAAACTGGCACTGTGCTCTAGTTTATAGGTTAGTCCCAAAAATCCATATATATATATATATATATATATATATATATATATATACCTTAATAAAGCAAGGTGATATTCTTAGTTTCTTCCCACGTCTAATCCTATATTAAGTGTATTTTACACGAGGTCGTACTAATAATCCGTAGTTCATATAGATGGCGTCTAAAATTCGTACACAGACAGCCCACTCGGGCCTCACCCCACAATGAAGTAGGTCCAGTAGAAAATCACACCCGCCAATAAAGCCGGCCCATGTGACGTCCCCCGCTGGGCTGGCAGAAATAGATAAAAATACTACAACTTTGTATCTCGAACTTGCTACCTCTAAGGCAATGCGTAAAGGCTATGGCCAGCTGAGCTAGATACAGTTTGCGATTTTGTGCCACCTCGCTTCAATAGGTCTAATGTCACCAATTAAAATACATGTGTGAAATTTGCTCCTACATAGAAGTTCGCTTCTCGATGGATTCTTGCCTAAGCGGGTATGGTCTAATTAAAGACTATATTCATATATATATATATATATACGAGGACAAGATCAATCTGGGAGCCACCATTTCGGATGTTGCGGTAACCCCGAATTGGAGGCATGGACACTATACGCGTCGTCGACGACGACGGCTAGGTCACTCTCCGTCACCTTGGGTTTGCACGATAATTGTTATTTTCTTCCGTTGCAACGCACGGGCTTTTTTGCTAGTCATATAAAATAGCATATAAATGCATATAAAACATCCTAGATGGATAATATAATAGCATGGAACAATCAAAAATTATAGATACGTTGGAGACGTATCACTCCACCTGACAGCTTGGACCTACTGGAAGGTTCTCTGTATTTCAGGAAAAAAAATGTTCCCCCTGACAGCTGGGACCCACCGGCTTTATCTTCGCATGGAAGGAACTGCCTTCTTACCCCCTAATAGATGGGACCCACCAGATTGAAGCGAAGGTAGCGTTATCTGTCCGGCCGCGAACGTGTACGTACATAGCGGTCAATCGGTCTCTCTGTAGCGATATACCATGGTCGAGTATGGAGCGGCACGTATTGAAGTAGAGGCGCCGACGCAGCATGTCACACAGTCCTGTCTATATCATGTACACGTACGTACGACCATGCTACAAGATAGTAAATATGGCTACATACGTACACACGGGCGGGGTCTCTAACGCGTACAGCGACGTTGTCTTGTTCATCGTCAGCCAACCGGCTGGGTCGGAACAGAGTAAACAACATCGTTGTTCATCGGGAGCCAACCAGCTTGGACGAAATTGCCAAAACGAGGTCTGGCGTACCGCAGAACGAAGGAAACGGCCTTCTGTTCAACCACGTACGGTCGATACGGGGTCCTGTTCATCAGGAAGGGTCTGGCGTACTGCAAAATAGAGGAAACAGACTTCTGTCCGAGAGCCTACGGCCGAAACGGGGTGCTGCTGATCGAGAGGGGTGTGGTGTACAACAAAACGGAGGAAACGGACTTGTTTGGAGCACCTACGGTCGAAACGGGGTCCTATTCATCTGGGGGAGGAGGGTGGCGTACCGCAAAACAGGACTCCACGGGCTAGTGTTCATCCACCATCGACTTCCTCTAGCCTCCACCTACTACTGTTCATCCACCGTCGACTTCCTCCTACCTCCACCAGCTACTGTTCATCCACGAACTCCTGTTCATCCAGCCTCCACCAGCTCCTGTTCAACCAGCCCTCCATGGGGTCCTATTCAACCAGCCCTCCGACGGGATCCCTCCACCAGCTACTGTTCATCCAACCCCACCTCCTCGATCGGGGTCCTGTTCATCCAGCAACAACGACCTCTACTACCACGGTTTCCTATTCATCCAACCCCCACCGGGAACTCTTCATCCAACCCCCACCGGGGACTGTTCATCGAGAGGCAGCTTCAATCGGCTTCAGTCAGCAGAAGTGGCGAAGGAATCACTCGGGTTCAGTTAAAAGCCAAGGGATCGATCAGGGTTGAGTAACGTAGCTAGTGCAATTGCTTGGGTTTAGTTAGAGCCCAACGCCTCGCTCAGGTTTAGTTAGAGCACAACGCCTTGCACACACGTGCGTACGTGTACGAGAGAAACACACAAACCTACGTGCATCGCTCGGCCCCAACCACCCACCGTAACCGGGAACTCCCTGAAATTTTCCTCGCCCTCGCTTCTATCATGATTTTTTCATCATGGACGGCCCAAAGAATGTCATGCAGGTGCGTCCCCGGCCCGCCCAGGACGAAAAGCCCATTTTTTGTCATGATTTTTTGTCATAGAAGTAGGAGCCCACCACATCTATGATGATACGGGGTTTTGTTACAATTATCGTCATAGAAGTGTCATAAGCATGACAGAAAAAAATGTGTTCAGCCCAAAATGTCACGGATGTGTCTTTTGTTTGTAGTGTCCCCTCTACTTGTGGGTTATCAAAGACCTAGTAGATCGGTCAGACAAGCCGATCTATCGGTTGTCAAGCCGAATTATCGACTGGGCAGATTAATTGGGCAACATATTTTGGCTCAAAACTACTCTCCTATGACAAGGATGTACAAGTAGGAATGTTGCCGTGATGCTCTCCTTTGATGTTAGATATTAATGTACTGTTACTACTGTTGTGTTGTTCTTCTTGTTCTATGTATATCTAGACATCATCAGAACTTGAAGGTAACACTGTTCCTTGTTGTTATGTAGCCTAGGATTGCATATTTATACATTCAGTACAATGCATGCATGTTGCTATGTAGCCTTAGATATATAGATATGGCCCTATTTAACCTACTGATAAATTGGTTACCGATATATTCAGTTAAATATTTGATTCACCGATTAATCCCTTATCAGCCCCTGGCCGAAACGGTACTATTTACCGATATCTTGAATAGTGAATATATATAAGCCATGGGGAAAACTAACCTCAATGGGAAACAACAGTCGTTCCAAATATTGTCCTGTGTAAGTACATCGAAAGGCATGTTAAGCACAACAGGCTAAACATCAACCAAAAATAACCATGGTAGACAACATAATCTCCAAATGATAGCTTCAGTATACAGGTTTAAGCACGCTAGTTAAGCAAAACAAATATTTGGAGTGCGGGAAGGGGATCTTTCAAAAGGGGGCATTTCACAAGCATCGTCTAAGAATCTCAGGGGCAGCGAGGGTGTGAAGATCGATGGGTAACCTACACGGGCAGACTGGTAGAGGTTGACGATGGAGGCGGCGTGGCGGTGGCGGCGACCTAGCTAGGCTTTTGAGCGAGGGAGGGGTGGTGTGTGTGTGTGTGTGAGCGGAGGTTTTGGAGTGTGTGTGTGTGGAGGGGGAGCAAGGTGGTTGAGGGAGTCCTGGATTAGGGGGTGTCCGGGTAGCCGGACTATGACCTTTGGCCGGACTCCTGGACTATGAAGATACAAGATTGAAGACTTCGTCCCATGTCCGGATGGGACTTTCCTTGGAATGGAAGGCAAGCTTGGCGATACGGATATGTAGATCTCCTTCCGTTGTAACCGACTCTGTGTAACCCTAACCCTTTCCTGTGTACC
Source organism: Aegilops umbellulata (assembly GCA_032464435.1). NCBI lineage: Eukaryota > Viridiplantae > Streptophyta > Magnoliopsida > Poales > Poaceae > Aegilops > Aegilops umbellulata. Next base: position 195,786,627 of record CP136055.1, read on the forward strand.
TCCATCGAGAGGGCCTGAACCTGGGTAAAAACATCGTGTCTCTTGTCTCATGTTACCATCCGCCTAGACGCACAGTTCGGGACCCCCTACCCGAGATCCGCCGGTTTTGACACCGACATTGGTGCTTTCATTGAGAGTTCCTCTGTGTCGTCGCCGTTAGGAAGGATGCTGCATCCCGTTTTTAAAAATGGCACTATTGCTAAAGGAGCTTTGGCTATCGGCCAAACTCTCCGGCTAGGTGGTTTCCTTATGACCGCCTGTTCAGCCGCCGCGCCGACGATGACTTCTCAGGTCGTCGAAAGCAATCTTCACGTTAACTCGGAACTTGCCGAGCAGTTAGATCCGATGGAGCTCTCTTCCCTAAACGAGCTCTTGGATTGCATCGCCGCCCTGGGAGTCACTATAGACTACGATCAGATTGGGCTTGAACCCGATCTGAGAGAGATTAACTCTCCCCAGGTCACCCATCACGTTGCAGTGGTGGAGGAACAATGCGACGACCCTTCATCTATCTTAAGGGCTAGTTATGTCCGAATTCCCGATCCCTCCAAGCCGGATACCCGCGGAGGGGAGGACGTCACTCAGGCCCTGAACCTAAAGTCAGGCAGCGGGCTAGATTCATTGGACAACATCCAAGAACTCAAGCTTCCGAGTTCGGAAACTCCTTGGCCCCTGAGTCTCAGATTGGGTGAGGTTCCGGATTAAATTCCACCCACCCACCCAAACATAAGCGATCTATCCCAAATTCGGCAAGAGCCCGAAGAAACAGTACACCATTACTGGGCCAGATTCCTCCTGGTCATGAACAGGATAAAGGACTGCCACGAGGAGGATGCAATTTCATTCTTCTGCAACAATTGCACGGACAAGGGAATCCTCAACGCCATAAGTCGCCGTGAAATTACACGCTTCGCTGACTTGGCGTCCATAGTACGAAAGTACTGTGCGATGGAAAGCGCCTGGAAAACCAAAATAAAATTTTGGGACAATCCGGCCCCGAATACAAACCCAGTCCGAAATAAAAGGGTGCATTATCGCCAGACACCCGGGTTAAACACCAAAAAGCAAAAACCCTCTATAAGGCATGGAACCGTGCTGGAGGGGTGGCTCAATGGACCCTGTAAAATTCACAGTACAGAGGGCGCCACACCAACTCATAGCCTTAGAGCATGTCGGATACTCCGGCAGGTGGCCAAAAGTGGCGAAGATCTTCTAATCCCAGAAGCCACAGAACACCAGCCAAAAGATACCAGCACGGTATTAACAGTCTTCGATACTTTCGCATCAAACAATATGAGAAAACGAACACTCCACAGCCTTGCCGAAGTCTACCATGTGGCCACAATAAACCCATGGAGTGACACGGCTATTACTTTCAATGCCAGTGATGAACCTAAATTCCGAACAGCCCGAGCACCAGCCGCATTGGTCCTCAGTCCAATTATGGACGGCTTTCGACTCACCAAGGTACTCATGGACGGCGGCAGCGGATTGAACCTCATTTATGAGGAAACCCTTCAAAAAATGGAAATAGATTGGAACCGCATTGAGCGAAGCAGCACAACCTTTAGAGGAATAATCCCCAGTCGGGAAGCGCACTGCACAGGAAAAATCACACTAGATGTGGTGTTCGGCACGCCGGACAGTTATAGGTCCGAAGAGGTCACATTCCAAGTGGCCCCATTCAGCAGCGGATACCACGCCCTATTAGGGCGGGAGGCATTTACAATCTTCCAAGCCATACCCCATTATGGGTACATGAAGCTCAAAATGCTCGGGCCCAACGGAATCATCACTCTCGCTAGTGATCCGGACACAACACTCCGCGCCGAAAATAAGACAGACGCACTAGCCCTCGAGGCACTATCCGAAGCCCTAGCGGCTGAGGAACTGATTGCACTGCGCTCCACGCTGAACAGGGACGACGTGATACTCGACAAAAGATCCAAGTCCACCTCCTTTAAACCAGCGGACGAAATAGTCAAATTCCAAGTCCATCCAACGGACCCTACAAAAACAGCTTCCATCGGGGCACAATTAAACCCTGATGTAGACGCCGCACTGCGGGAGTTCTTATGCGAGAACTGGGATATTTTTGCCTGGCACCCTTCAGACATGCCAGGAATCCCACGCAGGTTGGCCGAGCATAGCCTAAATATCCTCAAAGGATTCAAGCCAGTCAAGCAGGCTCTTCGGCGTTTCTCCGAACCCAAGAGACAAGCCATGGGAGAGGAACTAGCCAAGCTACTGGAGGCCAGATTCATCAGAGACATAAAACATCCGGACTGGCTAGCAAATCTGGTGATGGTACCAAAGAAGGATAAATCCTGGCGCTTGTGTGTCTATTTTAAGGACCTCAACAAAGCTTGCCCAAAGGATCCTTTCCCTCTTCCCCGCATCGATCAAATTATCGATGCTATCGCAGGACACGAATCGTTGTGTTTCCTCGACGCATATTCCGGCTACCATCAAATTAAGATGGCAGAGTCAGACCAAGCCGCAACGACATTCATCACACCATACGGCCCATTCTGCTTCAACACAATGCCCTTCGGGCTCAAAAACGCCGGCGCAACATATTAGCGCATGATTCAGACATGTCTGGCAAACCAGATCGGCAAAACAGTGGAGGCATACGTAGACGACATGGTCGTCAAAACCAAGCATGTCGAATCTCTAGTAGACGACTTGAGGCTCACATTCGATAACCTCCGAACATACGACATCAAGCTCAACCCGGGAAAATGTGTTTTCGGCGTACCGGCCAGAAAGCTCTTGGGCTTCATTGTATCCGGTAGAGGAACTGAAGCAAATCCAGCCAAGATCCGAGCTCTGTCACAATTGTCTATCCCAAAGGACCTCAAACAAATACAAAAATTGACCAAATGTGTGGCGGCTCTAAGCCGCTTTATCTCCCGCTTAGGATAAAAGGCATTACCCCTTTATCGCCTCCTCCGGCGCACCGAACACTTCAAGTGGACGGATGTCGCCACAACCGGACTCGATGAAATAAAAGCCATATTGGCAACAAACCCGGTCCTGGCCGCGCCAAACATTGGCGAACCAATGCTATTGTACGTAGCGGCAACTCACCAAGTTGTGAGCGCAGTACTCGTCGTCGAACGAGAAATGGACGAACACAAATTCCCCCTTCAAAAGCCGGTTTACTATGAGTCCACGGTCCTCACCCCATGCAAGTCACGGTACCCGCATTATCAAAAGATAGCATACGCGGTATTCATGGCGTCCCGGAAGATGCGACACTACTTTCAAGAGTGTTCGATAACAGTAGCCTCGGAAGTGCCACTTAACGATATTATAAACAACCGCGACGCGATGGGCCGGATTGCCAAATGGGCCATTGAGCTCCTCCCGTTCGACATAACATACAAGCCACGGCAAGCTATTAAGTCGCAAGTTTTGGCCGACTTCGTCGCTGAATGGACTGAAGCCGAACTCCATAAAGAGCACGACACATATTCCAACTGGATCATGCACTTCGACGGCCCCAAAATGTTGGCTGGTCTGGGGATTGGCGTCGCTCTGACGTCCCTAACAGGAGATACAGTTCAATACGTACTCCAGATAATGTATACGGACTCCAACAACGCAGCCGAGTACGAGGCCCTTTTACATGGTCTCCCGATGGCAGTATCCATGGGCATTCAACGCCTAGAGGTGCGCGGGGATTTGAACCTCGCGATATCCCAAATAAATGGAGACTTTGATGCCAAGGATCCAAAAATGGCAGCTTATCGCAACACCGTCCTAAAAATGTCAGCTCGGTTCGAGGGGCTCGAATTTCACCATATAGCCTGCGAAAACAACCAGGCAGCAGATGTCCTGGGACGCATTGGCGAAAAGCGCGATGCCGTCCCCCCCCAACATCTTCTTGGAAAGGTTGTTCAAGACATCCGTAGTATGGGAAGGGGAACCCGGAAATAACAGCCCGGACCTAACCGCACTGCCCGACACCGAACACTATGACACAATTGGAGGCTCTGCCAACGACGTAACATCCTCAGCCCACGTACTAATGGCAGTCATTGCCCCGTGGACAGAACCATTCCTAGTCTACCTAACCAGGCAGGAACTTCCCGAGGACCAAAACGAGGCACGCTGCATAGTGCGGCGATCTAAAGCCTATAAAGTCCATGAGGGAGAGCTTTATAAGAAAAGCACCACCGGAGTCCTTCAAAGGTGTATCTCCGAAGAGGAAGGCCGGAATCTTCTGGCTGAAATTCATGCCGGACTTGGTGGGCACCACACTGCAGCCCGGGCCCTTGTAAGCAAGGCCTTCCGTACAGGATTTTATTGGCTGACGGCCCGGGCAGATGCCCAGGACTTAGTCCAACGATGCGTTGGTTGCCATCTCTTTGCTAACGAAAGCCATATGCCACCCACCACCCTCCAAACTATACCCATCACCTGGCCCTTCGCGGTCTGGGGGCTTGACATGGTTGGACCCCTTAAAGGAGGAACCCACAAGCAAAAATACCTACTGGTCATGGTGGACAAGTTCACCAAATGGATGGAGGCCAAGCCTGTTAAAACGGCCGAATCCGAACCGGTGATAGACTTCATATCCGGGGTCGTACACCATTACGGCGTCCCCCACAGCATCATCACTGATAACGGCACGAACTTCACGGCCGACGAGGTCAAACTTTGGTGCAAAAACATGGGCATCAAGCTCGACTATGCTTCAGTCTATCGCCCACAAACTAACGGTCAAGTCGAACGAGCAAATGGTCTAATCATGAGCGGCATCAAACCCAGATTAGTGCGGTCCCCCAGGGAATCTAACACGCACTGGGTAGAGGAGCTCGACTCCGTACTCTGGGGGCTGTGGACCATGCCGAATCGCACCACCGGATATAGACCATTCTTTATGGTATACGGCGCAGAGGCGGTTCTGCCCTGCGACATAATTCATGACTCACCTCGCGTGCGCATGTACGAAGAAAGAGAAGCCGAACTAGATCGGCAGGACAGTTTGGACGCCTTGGAGGAGGAGCGTGACGTGGCAAAAGCCCGTTACGCATTCTACCAATAGCAGGCTCAAAGATACCAAAGCAGAGAAGTACGGGCCAAAACGTACAATGTTGGCGAGTTAGTTCTACGCCTGCCGGACAAGAAAATGGACAAGCTCAAGCCCAAATGGGAAGGTCCCTTTACTATTGACCAGGTCCTGACTGGTGGAGCGTACCGTCTGCGAGACGCATCGGATAACCGACTCGAGCCGAACCCATGGAACGTAGCCCGTCTTCGAAGGTTCTACGCCTAGCGCCGGACTCTGTGTTCATTTCCTTCCTCTCTCCATTTTTTATACACTAGTTGTCTTATATTTCTCTACTTCTCCCCTCTTCTTTTCTTATAGCCTTTATGGGCTCGTTCGTGCCTTGTTCGCACACAATTGACGCGCCATCCGCGCTCAATATACCTGGGGGCTTCTTTAACAGAAGCTTATTTATACGGGCTTCATGCCCAACACATGTGTCACACTTCCGCATGTACCTTTTATTCACCATTATATGCATCGATATGACTTAAGTTTTGGCCAAGCTGGGTTGCCTGGCTCCTGTGCTTACCCCTACGTTCCCGATTGTTCGGCTAGGAGGTAAAGGGAGCACCTCTGCGATTGTTACTGCCGGGTCAGCCGGATGTGTACCTCAGACTGGGTGAAGCCGAAAGCTAGCATTCTTAAGGGAATATTCAGTCGGTGAACTAAAAGACGATTTTCCACTTGTTTATTTATCTACCCCGAGATGCTTTTCTGCTTTTTTCGCAGTCCGGACATGCACTTTAGGGCATCCCTCCCAGGGAAAGGAACCCCTAACGGAACTATTCTCCCTGGAAGATGTTTCTTACTAACCATGTAATATAACATAACTAGTTGGGCACTTGTTTATTCAAGCACTAATGACCCCTACGCCTGGTCTCCATGCATGCCCCGGTTCTTACATAACCGAGAGGGTATTAGACACACTCCGGACTATTGGGTCCCGAGGTTGAAGCGAAAAGGTCCGCCATGACAAACGATCTACAATCCAGCTAGAAGGCATTTTACATATCATCTTAAATTACATAGTCAATTTGACTGGGTAAATTCCTCTTCAATACCATCCAACAGGCTGTCTAGTTTACAGTCCTGTTGGGAATATTTGGTGGCCAACTCTACCTGGCCGTACACTAAGCTAACAGGGATCTCCTTCCCATCGGGCCCCACAGGTCCGACCTCGGCCATGTGGTTTGGGTCAGCCTTCGTGTACCGCGTCTTCACCATGGCCCAGGCCTCCCTGGTGCCTTGACGGCAGGCCGATATCTTCCATAATCGGAAGTGCCACCGCACTCCCTTCAGCTTCTCTGCAAGCTCCCCAAGGCCTTCGGGCATGTAGACGGAGGGCCACAAGGCCTGGGCAACGCCGTGCATCACCTGCCGAACTCTTTCGTGTAATTGCGAGAGCTCGGGAAGAAGGTCACCCGTATAACCAGGCATTTCCTCCGCAGGACGACCTATTAGCATATCTACAGACATAACTTTGTTAGTCGACTTCCTCGCCGAACTCTTTTCAAAGTTCGTTCGAGCACTTACTAAATATGCCGCGTCGAAGCCGCCGATTCTCCTTAACGGAGTCCGACAGTTGGGCACGAACATCCTTTAGTTCCACGCCCAGCTGGGTGTTGGCATCCTGGAGATCATTCTTCTCCTGCCTCACCTTCGTAAGCACGCTCTCACCAGCCCTTAGCTGGCGTAGGAGTTGCTGCTTACCCGGATCTAATCCGGCGCCATCTGCAATTTTATTGTCAGACTTGTATACACGCCGCACTCTACATGATACTTATCAATTGAGGCGTATAATACTAGAGGGGGTCTTCTTGGGCTCCCCAGCCGCGGCTAGTGCGACCTGAAGTTGGGCCTTGCACTCTTCCAGCTCCTGGGACAGTAGGGTATTCTTCTCTGTAAGAACATGCATAACAAATGATCCTTAAATCAGTTATTCTAACCATTTCAAGTCTCAGGGGCTACTGGTATATATATATAATCACCAAAATTTTCTTACCCGTATGTCCTTTACATACTGCTCCGTGGCTCTGGTTAGACCATCTTGAGCAGCACGGAGATACGCGTCTCCCGAGTTAAAGGCCTCCAATGCCTCACGGGATAGACAAGCGTCGCGAAGAACTATTTGGCGACGCCTGTGGTTCATGGCACTCTCCACCTCGGAATTGGTGACAGACAGTCTATCCGCATCCTCTGTCGAAGGAACATATGATGCACGCCTCATGTTCGCCTCTGCTTCTGGACCTGGCTTTGGAGCCTGGCTAGTGGAGGCGCGATTGGCAACATCTCCGGATATAGTCCGGCGAGCCCTCTTTTTCCTAAAAAGAACACGGGCGTTAACATGCATCGTAAGGACAATACATTGGTATAAAAATGGCGCGCCTTACTGCTGCGCCGGTGTCTCGATCCGGACTGCGGGTCTTTTCAGCCTGCCCGCCCTCGCGGTCCCTTGTTGGCTAGTCGCCGCAGGCTCGGCGTTCTGCCTTGGGATCCTCCCCTGCGAAACACCATTGGTATACGATGGTCAAAAATAAGCACGGACGGATCATTTTCGAGATATTGGGACTTCGGTCTCAATTACCTGTGAGGCGGGGATCAGTCCAGGGTAATCGGCTGTAATGGCCACCAAGGCATTGTTGATGCTCAGTTGGTAAAATACCCCGTTGATCAGCTCCACAGATATGTCCGGGTCCTCTTGGGAGGCCGGGTCGAGGTACCGTTCTGGATCCTCGGGTTGTGGAGGAGGGCTGTTTATCTCCTTTACGGCCTGGCACAGTTCCTGCGTCGAAATCACAAAATGAGATACTTAACTATGGGAATATGGAACGGATGGGCAAAAAAGAAGTGTCCGCTTACCCAGTTTGGAGGATTGTACATGGAAAATCCGCCCTGTGGATTGATGCGGAGAAATTCCTCTTCTTCTCCCTTGTACAATGCGGACAAGATCTTCGTTAGAGCGACAGCCGATTCCGGACCCTTACGGCCGCAGCGGGTGGCATCGTCCTCCCCGTTGAAATCCCACATGGGGTGGCCCCTATACTGAAGCGGCTGCACCCCCCGCATAATGCATGTGGCCATGACCTCGATCATGGTCAGTCCGGAATGAGCCAATAACCTTATCCGGCCCATCAGGTAAAGGACGTCCTTGTCATTCTCCTTCTGAGGGCTTCGTGGACGCCAACTTAGGCGCTTCCTTAAGGGAGTATTATCGAACTCAGGGATGCCGCTCCGAATAGGATCCGGCAGGGGGACATCTTCTATATAAAACCATTCTGAAGGCCAGTCTTCGGACGCCTTCTTTGGGGTTCCGGATAGATATCCGGTCCCAGCGATGCGCCATACTTCGGATCCGCCCACTTGATATATCGACCCCTCCTGAGAACAGGGCACGAGGCAGAACAGCTTCTTCCGCAAAGCGAAATGAGCTTTACAGCCCAAAAACAGCTCGCAAAGGGCTACGAAGCCCGCGATATGCAATATGGAGGCTGGCGTAAGGTTGTGCAGCTGGAGGCCGTAGAACTCCAGCAGCCCCCGGAGAAACAGATGAATTGGAAATCCGAGCCCTCTTATCAAGTAAGAAACAAGGCATACCCGCTCTCCTTTGGAGGGATTGGGGATGCTCTCAACTTGCTTTCCGCTATTATAGGTGGCAAGCCCGGCTCGAACCGGGACCATATAGGCTGGGGGAAGGAACCCTTTGGTTTGAAGCGTCTCCAGCTCACTGTGCGGGATGGAACATCTCTCCCAATCTCCAGGTTGAGGGCTGGGAAGGCGAGAGGAGGAGCTGCAACGACCAGCCATGATGGAATGGATCTCTGTCGAATACGCTCCGATGAATGCTCGCGGAGGGAAGATGGTGTGATTTGGATCTAAATCCTCGCCTCTTTAATAGGCGGCTCATTTACGCAGCTAGGGGGGTAAATGTAAAAACACCCTGGCTTTTCGCATTCATTTGACACGTGGAAGAAGGCCATTATTGGGCGTGGAAGCCAAGAAGCGCAATATTCACAAGAAGCCGAACACTATTCAACAAGTACACGGAATTTGGAGAAGAACCCGCCTTGCAATGCCGAAGACAACTTGCGCGTCGGACTCGTCGTCATTGAAGCATGGTTCGGGGGCTACTGAGGGAGTCCTGGATTAGGGGGTGTCCGGGTAGCCAGACTAGGACCTTTGGCCGGACTCCTGGACTATGAAGATACAAGATTGAAGACTTCGTCCCGTGTCCGGATGGGACTTTCCTTGGCGTGGAAGGCAAGCTTGGCGATACGGATATGTAGATCTCCTTCCGTTGTAACCGACTCTGTGTAACCCTAACCCTCTCCGGTGTCTATATAAACCAGAGGGTTTTAGTCCGTAGGACGAACAACAATCATACCATAGGCTAGCTTCTAGGGTTTAGCCTCTCTGATCTCGTGGTAGATCTACTCTTGTACTACCCATATCATCAATATTAATCAAGCAGGAGTAGGGTTTTACCTCCATCGAGAGGGCCCGAACCTGGGTAAAAACATCGTGTCCCTTGTCTCCTGTTACCATCCGCCTAGACGCACAGTTCGGGATCCCCTACCCAAGATCTGCCGGTTTTGACACCGACAGTGGTGTTTGAGGAAATTCCAAGGCTACTGAAAATTTTACTACGCGGGAGTAAAATGTCGTGTCTACTAAAAATTTGGATGAAGGGATTGAAGTGGAGCGGGAGCAACACACATAGAACACAGCCCAAAGATTATAATCTTTTGCTACCAAAAAGCACAAACATAGCACAGGGGCACGGGCGTGGCGAACGGGTAGTTTGAGGGAACCATGTCTGTTGAATCTACAATCGCAGATGGTTATTTCATCTAACTCGTCTGCTATTTATAAATTTGGCAAAAAATGCGGGAAAGGATCAAAGCACAAACACACCTACATGTGGACCAAATATATGTATGAAAAGGGTGGTTTGATGTTCAAATACCGAATGCACAACTTTGATGTAGCAACTGTGTCACAAAATGCACAGTATTGCTCGTCGCCCCCCCCCCCCCACTTCGTGTCGGCGGGAGGGGAATCCTAGCTAGCTATGAACGCAAACCACCAAATAGCTAGGTATGGAATCTCACCCTAGCGTAACACAAAACCTATAGGAATCCATCATGGTCAACCCCCCACCCCCACCCCTCTCGCATCCGGTCATAGGTAGACCGTGGGACCACAAATGTGCTTGTGACACGAGATGGGTGAGACCACGAACCACCTGTGGGTAGCCCAACTATATGTATGAAAAGGGTGGTGTGATATTTAAATACCCAATTCACAAGTTTGATGTCGCATATGCGCCTCGAGACCTACCCGACCCCACAGAGGTTCAGGACGTAGAAAGTAGTGCCCCCTCTCCCCAACACACATACACACACGTACACACACACACACACACACACACACACACACACACACACACACTTCGAGTCGGTGGGAGGGCGTCTCATCAAGACCTACTATAACACGGGACAAGAAGAATCCACCTTGGTACTTTCTCATTGTCGGTCGAAATGACGGGCGTCCACCTACGTACCGTAACATGAACCAAGAAGAATCTGCCTTGGTAACCTCTCTTGTTGTCGGTCGAAGTGATGGATGTCCATTCATGTAAAGCCCAGATAATTAAGATACAGTAACCCCTCCTAATGGTGCCATGTCATTGCAGTTAATTTGCTGAACTTCACTTTGATCCTAACCCGATTCAAATTGAAATTTAGAATAAAGTCATATTATTATTTCTTCAAACGCTAAAACATAAATGTTCGGTGGGTTGCGAATATTCACTAACAATTTATCATGAAAGAATTAACATTTTTAAAAATATAAAATTGTCCCTGGATATTAAAACAGTTGACCAACAACACCTTTTTATCCCATTTAAATATAAACTCAAACTTAATAAATTATTTTGAACCCAAACTTTTTGTGACAGTGCAAAATAATGCATAGTAATTATTCCCTCCATTTCAAAATAAAAGGGCCAACTTTTTACTAACTTTAGTACAAAGTTGAGTCATCTATTTCAGAACGAAGGGAGTATATGGCAAGGTTTTACGTTTTACAAAAGTATTTTGATGCAAAAAGAAAGTACAAAACAATAGCTAAATAAATAAACACAAAAGTAAATGGAAAATATCAGTCTTTACTACCTAAAAGAAACATAGTGTTCCGTTTCCCCTCTTATGTTCCCCGCTTCATCCAACCTCTCCTACGACCGCCACCCTTCCATCGATTTTCTTTCCATCCTCGAGCGGTTTTATCTCCTATCAGGTTGATTTGATTACGACTGATCCCCTTAACTAAATGCTCCCGTGACTCCCGTTTAGTTTCCTGTTTTTATTCTTCCCAAACCTGCCTTGCCCGATCTTCTACTGTGCCGCTCGATCTGATCTAGAGGAGGGGCCTTTCTTGTGCTGTCATTGAAGATGCTGAGAGAGAATGAGCGAGAGCAGAGAGGAGAGCAGCCGCCGTACTGGCCGGTAGAGGCGCGGTCAGTGTGCGAGACGGCCGGCGAAGGGACCCTGCGGCCGTGGTGTGGTGGTCGGCTCGCCGAGCGAGCAGTTCGATACGGGCATGACGCAGGGAGCTCGCGGAGGTTCTGGAAACTCGTGCTCAGGCAGGACATGTCTGGTGGCTACAAGGGTGTCTCCTGCGCCGCTGCCATAACCTACACGTTGACCTGCATCGGCGGCAAGCGTCGGGCCCCGCTCTGCCCCAGAAGCATCGGTTCCTCGCACCTGTCTCGATCCCACCACCCCACACCCAGGAGGAGAAGCAGCGACCGACGGGATACGGCGTTGTTGCTGGTGGTGTAAGGAGGACGGCCCAAGCAACACCACGACGGCAGCTCGCCGCTACCGTGGCATGGACTGGCGTCCCGTCACCATCTCCGAGATATGGGTAAGCGCTCGTGATCCCCACCCCGCCCCTCCCCTCCCCTAAATTCCTAGACCCCCTCCCGTCTCGATCCCGCCCACGTTCTGATCCAGAGGCGCTATTGCAGCACTGGCTACTTGGCGATGGAGGCTCGGGATCCTGCACCATGAGAGCATATTGGGTGTTCCTATGCTTGATTCCATTTCTGAATTGCTTGTGCTCCCCACGACCGCTGGAGTGGGTAGCGGGTGAGTTGGAGTTCGATTTTGTTACGGATGTGCGGCCTGTGGTAACAATTAGGGAGAGGTATTTAATCTGTCGGCAAGGATCTACATTGGGATTTTGAGAATTAAGTGTCACCAAGCAGTGTATAGTTGTCAATCAATTCCATGATTTGAAGTTTTCCCTAAAACTCAAGAACATGGGTTTACGTATTTTATCAGCCTAAATGAAATAAATCAATTACTTTGCACAACCAAGTCGATATTGTGTTTAATTAGTAATTAGCGAAAAAAATACTGCATACATAATTAAGAAGTTACATGAGCAGGTTCTGTCGTCAAGATGAGGGCATTGGCATATGAACACAATGCTTTGATCATTCTATTGCTTACAAGCTTGTGTGTATTGCATGCACCAGGAGGGAAGGAACACCGTGTGTGGAGTTACTGTATGACAGTGCTTTTTTGAAATTCCTGAAAAAATCTGGAAAGCTTTAATCATGAGTATCATTTATCTTTTACATTCTTGTTTTCCTTACTTATGTCTGTCCAGGAGTATAGTCGATCAATTTGCTTGCTTACATATCTTTACGTAGGAATTTCAATGTTGCTCTAACTCGCTATGCAGATCATTGGTGTCTGCACCATATGCTGGTGGATGGCACAAGAGGTGTCCAAGCGAGTGACTGACATGTAAGCCGTGGCGGCACAACCCTATTTCAGGGAGAAAAGGACCGAGGCCCTATAGGTAACATCACATCATTGAGCTGCGTGAAACAACTTTGTTAAATGCCTCATTGTTATGCTGCACACCCTTTTCGTAATACTTAGCCATATTTATAAACAGCCGCGGGATAAATTGTTCTTGTACAAACAAAGGGGTGGCTTTTTTCAATACAGTTTGGAGAAGACCCTTTTGTTAAAGAAGTTTATGATGGTACAGAGCACTCCCGAAACTAGATAACAGCCACCAGCATGATTTGATTGTGCAGTATATTTTATGCTGCAAAATCTGAAAGCTGCGAATGTAATGTTGGACATCTCATTTCAAAGTATATGTAATGATGTTTTTTTTTCTATTTTAACTTTTTTTATCTCTTAATAAATGTCGCGGTTGTTAACTTAACTTTGGGATAAGAATATGATTTTCTGTCTCATTTGGTACATAGAAAGCTGAGCCTTTTCCCTTTTGTGTTCTCATCCATTATTATCTTGCATAAATTTATTATCATTGTTTTTCTCTGGCTAAGCTATTTTGTACAATTTCATGCTTTAACCAGTTATCACTACTATTCTTCTCATGCAGATACGCGGTGAAATAAATTACTCCCTTCATTCCCTTATACAAGGCCACAAACTTAGATTACAGGTACCAAGAGAAAATTTAATGCCTGCTTTGCAAGCAAACTTTACTTTTTGTTAACTGGGATCATTATACGCCACAAGCATGCAACGAATGAATGAGAAGGAACTAGCTGAGTGTCATTATGACTACATGCATGTAAGTATTAAAAAGTTGCTAGTACGAGGAAACATCATTAAGTTTTGCTTCGGTTACTGTTGGTGGCCTTGTATTGATGCAAAATGTATTTTTGATAGTGGCCTTGTATAAGGGAATGGAGGGAGTATATTCCATGGCCACTGAATTTGATAATTATACTGGTTTCACTTTTTGACTCAAACATGTAGGGGTTCAAGAATGATTTTTTCTTGATTAATTAGTACATGTATTTTTGAAAGCATTAGACTTTTTGACTGTTAGAAATTAGATATGAAGGAACATTTATGGATAGTTCAAATGTCTTCTGATTGTAAGAGTAAACTATATACCATCTATATATCTTTATTTAAACAAATACATGCATTGGGATTGTATGATCATGTAACAAAAGGAGAACTATTTGCATGCAGTTTTGGTTGAGTTGATTCTTGATAGTATCACCTCAATATATATGCATAAATGAGGTTTTCCGGTGCAACACACGGGCACTCACCTAGTAAAAAGTAAAGAAACCTAATCTACTGGGCCCCTTGGCCCATCTAGCAAAACGGCCCAGGCCAACCCCACTTGCCTCCCACCTCCCGCTACAAGAGGCAAGGGTGCCGTGGCGGCCATCCGTCGGCGATGGCCGTGCGTGGCGGCCATCCGCCCCTGCCCCCGCCTATAAAGTCGTCGCCCGACGCCCCCCGAACCATAAATCGTCTCTCCTCCCCGCTCTCGCCCCTCTCCTCGCTCCTCTCCTCGCTCGAAGCCGTCGCCTGAGCTCGGTCGCCGCCGTGTCGACGTGAAGAACGCAGCCACGAGCCAAACCCCGTGGAACACACGTGTCCCAGTGCTCTGCCGCACCTTCCCCTACTGCACCATCAGAGAACGCGGGTAGGAACGACCGGAACCGAGCGGATCGTCCTCTTCTTCAACCTCTGCACCGTCGGTCACCGGCATCGATTCGTCACAAGCGAACTCCCCCGACTTCCCCGAGGTCTCCATTGGCTCCCATCTGAGGCTCCTCCTCCGTCCCACCCTTTCCCCCTTCATCCCCTTTGCCATAGCCGCCGTGCTCGTCCTTATCGTCCCGCACTAGAAGTCGCCATGGCCGGCGCTCCACACACCTCGACTCTGGCTCGCTCCCACATGCCCACGCCAGCCCAAGGTCGCGCCCCCGCCTCCCCCTGCCGCACTCAGCCGCGCCCTTCACCAGCGCGCGCGCCTGCGCCCCTGTATCCCCTAACCGTGCTAGTCTTCCCCTACACCGCCGCCCCTGCCGCCACGCGCCGCCGTCGCTTCTACCAATGTTGGTGCCTGCTACTGCTGCTGCAGCTGATACCTTGCGCCCGCGTCACCGATCCTGCGCGCCCTTCCCTTCCCCTGCCCCAAGCCGGAGCCGCCTGCCAGTTGCCCACTGCTGCTCTAACCGTCACCGCTGCCTACCCCTTGCTGCCGCAGTCGCTACGCCCTCCCTGCATGCGCCAGTCACCGCCTCCCTGCGCTCTGGTCACCCGTGCGGCCGACTATGCCCGACAGTGCCAGCCTCCGGCCATCACCGCTTGCCGCCGCTGCCTCTGGTCGATGAGGCGATGTGCGTACAGCGTGTGTGCGTGTGTGTAGCAGCCAGGGCCACTGACACCTGGGCCAAGCCATGTGTGGATTAGGGGCTAAATTAAATTAGCACTAACCCCTCCTCTGTTAATTAGTCTAATTCCTCCTCTATTGAGTTTAAATTTATAATTTAGTTAGTCCTACACTATGGCATGTGGCTCCCACCTAGTTTGTTGAACTAATTAAAACAGATAATATATATAGTGTCTATGATAGCTAGGTCCCACCAGCCAGTTTAACCAGTCAACATTGATCCAGTCCACAGCTGACTGGACTGTTGACTTTGATCCTGAAAACACCTGTCATACACTATGGCTGGCACTACACTAAGTGACAAAAGTATTTCCTGATTAAATTTTGGAATATAAATAATCCATAAAATCATTTAAACTGTGTATCTTAGATGAAAATACTTTGTACATGAAAGTTGCTTAGAAAAATATGACGAACCTCAATACGCACTTCGTTCGTCTACCACACGTCCCTAGCATAGCGAACATGCAACAGTCCCCCTTTGTTTCATCTCCAAAAATGCCAAACACCGGGAATACTTTCCCGGATGTTTTCCCCCTTCGCCATATCACCTAGTGCCGCGTTAGGACACACCTAGCACCACTTATTGTTATGCCTTGCATCGTCATGCATTGTATTCATTGCTTCTTCCCCCTCTTCTCTCTGATAGACTTCGACACTAACGCAACTGCTGCCCCAATCGACTATGGTATTGAAGACCCCCGCTTCTCAGGAGAGCTTCCAGGCAAGCAAAACTGTAGGATCGAAAGTAGGTCTAGAGGGGGTGATTAGACTACTTGAACAAATAAAAGTCTAACATTTTCCCAATTTTAAGTCTTGCCAGATTTTAGCAACTTAGCACAAGTCAAGCAATCAACCTACACATGCAATTCTAAGAGCGTAGCAGCGGAAAATAAAATGTTGCATATGAAGGTAAAGGGAAGGGTTTGGAGGGGGCAAACGCACTGTAGACACAGAGATTTTTGGCGTGGTTCCGATAGGTGGTGCTATCGTACGTCCACGTTGATGGAGACTTCAATCCACGATGGGTAACGGTTGCACGAGTCCACGGAGGGCTCCACACATGAAGGGTCCATGGAGGGATCCACCCACGAAGGGTCCACGAAGAAGCAACCTTGTCTATCCCACCATGGTCATTGCCCACGAAGGACTTGCCTCACTCGGGTAGATCTCATGAAGTAGGCGATCTCCTTGCCCTTACAAACTCCTTGTTTCAACTCCACATTCTTGTCGGAGGCTCCCAAGTGACACCTAACCAATCTAGGAGACACCACTCTCCAAAAGGTAATAGATGGTGTGATGATGATGAACTCCTTGCTCTTATGCTTCAAATGATAGTCTCCCCAACACTCAACTCTCTCTCACAGATTTGGCTATGGTGGAAAGATGATTTGAGTGGAAAGCAACTTGGGGAAGGCTAGAGATCAAGATTCTTGTGGTTGGATGGAATGTCTTGGTCTCAACACATGAGTAGGTGGTTCCCTCTTAGAAAACGAGTAGTGGAAATGTAGGCACGTTCTGATGGCTCTCTCTTGAATATAGAAGGGGGTGGAGGGGTATACATAGTCTCCACACAAAAACCAACCGTTACACACATTTCACCCATCTCGGTCACATCGAATAGAAGAACTCCGTGAGACCGATTTAGTTCAAAATGTGAACGTTAGGAATCTCGGTGGGACCGACATGATCAACTTGGTGGGACCGATGTGCTAGGGCTTGGGCAAAACCTCATCTCAGTGTGACGATTGCATGAACTCGGTGAGACCGAGTTTAGCAATGAGTTAACTGAGAATTGGTCAGGCAAACTCGGTGGGACCGACCGCTCATTTCGGTAAGACCGAAACGTTACGAAGGGAAACAGAGAGTTTGCATTGCGAACTCGGTGGGACCAATCACTCATTTCGGTAAGACCGAAATGTTATGAAGGGAAATAGAGAGTTTGCAACGCCACCTCGGTGAGACCGAATTGTCTAGGGTTTCTGGCTATGGCTATGTCAACAGAACTCGATGGCGCATGATAGATGAAATCGGTGGGGCCGAGTTTGACTTTAGGTTTTGGACATATTTGGAAGTGAGAAAGTGGTTGAGGGCTTTGGAGCATATCACTAAGCATTTTGAGCAAGTAGACCATTATGCAACACCTCATCCCCTTTTAAGAGTATTGGCTTTTCCTATGGACTTAATGTGATCTTGGATCACTAAAATAGAAATGAAGAGTCTTAAGCTATAGCCAATCTTTGTCCTTCGCATTTTGAGGGGCCCACATCTCTAGTCCATGCCATGCCAATCATTGAACTTTCTGCAATATTTAACTTGAATGGATATTAGTTCAATGAGCTATATGTTGTTGTGAATTACCAAAACCATCCGGGGAATAGTTGCACTTTCAATACCCTCCCCTTGATCATCCCGATACCACCTACTCCTTCTCTCTACTGCTTGCATTAGAGTAGTGTAGTTGTTACTGCTTTCGGATGAACCTATACTTCTGCATATCTTGTCTTCGCTACTACTTTTGATACCTTTACATGCAATCCTAAATGCTTAGTATAGGATGCTAGTATTTCATCAGTGGCTGTGCATTCTTCTCCGTCTGCCATGCTATACTATCGGGTCGTGATCACTCGGAAGGTGGTCACGGGTAATATTATAGATATTACACAGGATACATGTTGTGACTAAAGCCGGGTCGGCTTGTAGAGTACCCACGAGTGATTAACAGACTGTGGACTGACTGGACATGTTTTCCCAATGGCACTCTGAGTGGATCTTTGTGGCGGGGCGACATGGCAAGTTGAGACCAGCCAGGAGAGAGGTGGGCCTGGTCCCTGGTCGTTGTCCGTGGTTATTTCATAATAACATGCCTAAAAAGTTTGGATATTTGATCTGAGTTGGTCGTTGGCCATATATGCACTAACCGCCATGTGGGACAAGATATGGGCAACCGGCGTCGTAGTATCAGCCGAAGCTTTCCAGACGTCAGCGACAGAGTGGGCTGTGTCGGGCTAGGTCTGCTCACTCGCCGCGTTTGCAACGTGTAGGAGTGCAAAGGGCGATGGGCCCAAGACCCCTGCGCGCTTAGGATTTAGACCGGCATGCTGACCTCTCTGTTGGGCCTAGATAGGGCTGCGACATGTTGATCTTCCGAGGCCGTACATGACCCAGGTAAGTGTGCCTAGACAGAGTGATCAAGCGTGTCGGTTAATGTGGTGCACCCCTGCAGGGAAGTTGATCTATTCAAATAGCCGTGTCCATGGTAGCAGGATGACTTGGAGTTGTATTCCGACCTCATGACAACAAGAACCGGATACTTAATGAAACACACCCAGATAAGTTCCAGAGACAATCCGGTGATCGCTCTCTCACACGATGACGGGGAGAGGATCGTCGGGTAGGATTATAGTATACGCTGATACTAGGTTAACTTACTAGATACTCTCTTCTATATGCTTCAAGATGGAGGCTGCAAGAACCATAGTCTTCGATAGGACTAGCTTTCCCCCCTCTTATTCTAGCATTCTGTTGTTCAGTCTACAGATACTCATTTCATTGATATTTATGCATATATAGTGTAGATCCTTGCTTGCGAGAACTTCGGATGAGTACTCACGGTTGCTTTGCTCCCTCCCCCCTTTTTCCATTCTTCTCAGTTGTTGCAACCAGATGTTGGAGCCCAGGAGCCAAACGCCACTGACGACTACTCTTACAACATCGAGGGTGCCTCCTACTACGTGCAGGTCGCCAACGGCCAGGAGTAGTTTAGGAGGATCCCAGGCAGGAGGTATGCGCCTCTTCGATCCTTATCCATGTTTGTGCTAGCCATCATATGGCACCTTGTTTAACTTATGCCTGTACTCAGATATTGTTGCTACCGCTGACTCGTTTGTATTCGAGCCCTCGAGGCCCCTGGCTTGTAATATGAAGCTTCTATTATTTTATTTGTGTCTAGAGTTGTGTTATGATGTCTTCCAACAATATTGTCCCATAGAAATCTTGTTGTTCTATGTTTTGAAAGCGATAATCAACAACAGTTCTTCTACTTGTAGCATATGGGTCAATCTGTCTCCACAATCTCAGACATGCATCCTTCCTTCCCTTCATGTTCTCAGCAACGGGATGATCATCATTATGATCAAGAATCTTGGGCTTCAATTTTTTGAGCACTTGCTGCTCCTCATCCTCTTGAGCTTCTGGCACTGGGGCCTTGAGCTTCTGGCACTGGGGCCTTGTTCTTCTCAGAAGCAGGGATGTTCCTCGTGGATCTCTTGGGTGCAGTAGACTTGGACGCATGATCTTGAGTTGGAGGCTTGGGGGCTGTCTTGGGCTTAAGTGGAGCAGCCCCAGACTTGATAGCATCCCCCATGAGCTTCTGTGACCTTTTAGGTGGTGCAGCTGGCTCTTCCTCCTCCTCATCTTCATCTGGATCTTTCATTATAGATGATATGCCTATGACTCTGGCCATAGTCTCCTTGACTCTTCCCTTTATTTTCTTTCCTCTAGTAGCCTCTTCCTCTCTTGGTTCAGGAGTGATCTCCATGGTTTCCTGAGTTGATGCTATGGCTTTTGACATAGGGACTCTCTTGGCAAGAGCTATCTTATGCATTCCAGGCTTGATGGTAGTGAAAGGATCGAGAAGAGCTGTTTAGAGGGGGGGGGTGATCAGACACTAAGTACCAAAAGTTGCAGTTTTTAATTTCTTTAAGTTGAAGTGGAGTTTGGGCACATGTTTAACAAACACAATACATATCAAGCAACCATGCAGAGAGTATATGAGCAGCGGAAGGGAAGGGTTTGGAGGATTCAAACGCAATAGGAGACACGGATGTTTTTGGCGTGGTTTCGATAGGTGGTGCTATCGTACATCCACGTAGATGGAGACTTCAACCCACGAAGGGTAACGGCTGCGCAAGTCCACGGAGGGCTCCACCCACGAAGGGTCCACGAAGAAGCAACCTTGTATATTGTAACGCCCCAAGACCAGAGCTTCAGTTGCCTTCCAGGGTTTCCGGGTTTCGTAGCGTGTTTTGTTTGGTTCTTTGCTGTCATCTTTGGTTCTTGTGCATTGGATCATGTCATCATGCAATCCGTTTTAAAACTCTTTAAATAAATTGCATAGATCGTTGATCTATTTAAATCGAGGGATATTCACAATGGTGATTTCCCTTTATAACATATCCTCCCAATATTTAGGGAGCTATATTAAATATTCCATGTTCTGAATCACCCATAACACACGTGCAAAACTCTTTCCATGTCTATTCCTCGTCGAGTTTGACCTCCAAACCTTGTCAATATTTCTCTCTATTTTATCCAGGCTTCCTCTAAAAATCCCCTTCCCATTTTATTTAAATTCCTCACATTTTTGTGAGTCCGGGAAAATTAACCGTATGCTCAACTTCTTCCTCTAACCCCTCTTTCTTTTCTTTCTTTATCTCTGTTTTTTTTCTTTTCTTTATTAGAGAGAGTGAGAGAAGGAGCCCAGCAGCTCCCAACCTCCCGCCTAGGCCCAGCCGCCGGCCTCCTAGGCCCATCCGCCCCCACCATCCCTCCTAACCCTAGCCCGAAAGCCCCCCTGCCCGATCCCCCTCTCCCTCTCGTTCCCTTCCACCCAGCGCCGCCAGCCACCTGCTCCCTCGATCCCATCTCTCTCCCTCGATCTCCCTCCTCTCGAACCCCTCCTCCTCCTTCGCTCCTCCCTCCAGCGCCGCCAGGAGAGCGCCCGCGCCTCCTGCGCCGTGCCTCTTCTCCCTTCCCTTCCCTTTCTCTTTTTCCCTCTCATCTCCTTGCTCCCTCTCTCTCTCTCGCAGGGAACTCAGGACCCAGGAGCTCCACGCCATGGCCGTCCCTTGGTGCTTCGTGCAGCGCCATGGACGCCAAGTCACCGCCCCATCGCCTGGATCCGTGCTCCGTCCGGCCTCCCTCGCCTCTCCCGCGTCACCGGAGGTCGCCTCCGCCCGATGCCATCTTCTTCCCGGAGCGCCTCCCCGCCATGGCCGCCTGAACCCGAAGCTCCATCCTGCCTCGTTCCACGCCTCGGCTCCGGCCAGAACGAGTCGTCCCCGAGCCGTCAAGCCTCGTCCTCGACCTCCTCCCTCGCGCGGTTCCTTCCCTGCCTCCTGCTCGAGGGGACGACCAGCGCCGCGCCTCTGCTCCGCCTTTCACCCTCGCTGCCCCGCGCCCTCAAGCTCCATCCATGGTGCCTCCGCTCCGTTCGCTGTTGCCGTTGCTCCACTGGGTTCCCGGCGACCCCCTCCGGCCTGCTGGACCATTGCTTGCCCCGCTGCTGCTCCGACCCCCCTGGTTCATCTCGTTTCCAACGAGCAGCAGCCCGATGGCTTCTCTGTTCCAAGTGTCTTCTGCACGCCAAGGCCCGGTGCACCCCTCATTTCGCCAAGTACCACTACCGTCGGCCTCGGAGACACTGGATTCGTCAAGTACCTCTTCGACACTGTGTACCACTACCGTCGACCCCGAAACCCTCGGATTCGTCAAGTTCGAAGATGCAAGTACCACTCCGAACCATGTACGATGACCGTCGCCGGAGACCCGTGTAACGTGAACGTGAACGACTACCGTCGCGAGTACCTCTACCGTCGTCGTGTACAACTACTTCCACTACGCCCGTGAGAACGACTACTTCCACTACTACCGTCGCGGAACAACTACTTCCACTACTTCCTTCGACGAACTTGAACCGTCCCGAATGCACGCTTCGAAGGTATAACCCCGAGAAGACCTTCCGAGAACGAATGCATGTGTTGAATGAGATGCACCGTTTTCACCGTGTCTGAATTGTCACTCGTTGCCATGCCATCGTCTCGTGGGAACCCGGTATCCGGGATCACCCCACCTTCATGCTCAACTCGCTTCCGCACACTTCTCTTTTGCACCGGCAACTCAATCGAGTTATCGGAACCGATATGTTGCCGTGGCACCATTTTCGGATTCGTTTCCGTCGCACACTTTCTTTCCGCCACGATGACAAATGCTTCCTAATGATCTTATCAACATTTTCATAAAATTGCTTAAAACTTGGAGTTGTCATCCGCATCATGATAACAACATTTAAAATGCTTAAAATTGTTGTTTGCATTTATTTTGCTAAATGCCATGTTAAAATGATTTATTTCATAACTAATTAACCGTAACTCCGATTTTATTAAACTTTATATGTAAATGGGGTAGAAAAATGCATAGATTAACATGATGCACTTTATTTTCCTGTTTAACAACTCTAAAATATGCTTTAGGTCAGAATAGTACCAAATCTAATATATGCTCATGAGGCTTTTCCGGAATTGTTGTTTGTTATTTCCGGCCTCATTTAAAATTGCCTAAATAGGTAGTTTTATTATGTTTCACCTCTTGCCATGTTAAGCAACATTTAATATTGATGTGTACATAAACAAGAGAGAACCAAATAATCGAATGTGGTGTTTTGTCAATATGCAACTCGTTGCATATTGAGCTCCACTTAATTTGTACGATTGCTTGTGCATTTTAGCCATGACATGCTTCATTAAACCGGACATGCATCATACTTGTTTGTGCATCATGCCATGTGTATGTGGTGTTTGTTTACTATGTTGCTTGTTTCTTTCCGGGTTGCTCCTCTCGTTAGCTTCGTTTTCGTTCCGGAGTTGTGAGGATCCATTCGACTTCGTCCATTTGTCTTCTTCATGGACTCGTTCTTCTTCCTTGCGGGATTTCAGGCAAGATGACCTTACCCTCGAAATCACTTCTATCTTTGCTTGCTAGTTGCTCGCTCTTTTGCTATGCCTATGCTGCGATACCTACCACTTGCTTGTCATGCCTCCCATATTGTTAAACCAAGCCTCTAACCCACCTTGTCCTAGCAAACCGTTGTTTGGCTATGTTACCGCTTTGCTCAGTCCCTCTTATAGCGTTGTTAGTTGCAGGTGAAGATGAAGTTTGTTCCTTGTTGGAACATGGAGATGTTGTTCCTTGTTGGAACATGTTTACTTGTTGGGATATCACAATATATCTTATTTAATTAATGCATCTATATACTTGGTAAAGGGTGGAAGGCTCGGCCTTATGCCTGGTGTTTTGTTCCATTCTTGCCGCCCTAGTTTCCGTCATATCGGTGTTATGTTCCCGGATTTTGCGTCCCTAACGCGGTCGGGTGATTTATGGGACCCCCTTGACAGTTCGCTTTGAATAAGACTTTTCCAGCGAGGCCCAACCTTGGTTTTACCATTTGCCTCACCACCACCTATTTTCCCTTGGGAGTAATTAACCCAAGGGTCATCTTTATTCAGCCCCCCGGGCCAATGCTTGTCTAAGTGTTGGTCCGAACTAGAGCCCTTTGCAGCGCCACCTCAAGGAAACTTGAGGGCTGGTTTTAGTTGTACGGACTGCTCATCCGGTGTTACCCTGAGAACGAGATATGTGCAGCTCCTATCAGGATGTCGGCGCATCGGGCGGCTTTGCTGGACTTGTTTTATTGCTGTCGAAATGTCTTGTAGCCGGGATTCCGAGACTGATCGGGTCTTCCCGGGGAGAAGGAATATCCTTCGTTGATCGCGAGAGCTTATAATGGGCTAAGTTGGGACACCCCTGCAGGGTTTTGAACTTTCGAAAGCCGTGCCCGCGGTTATGTGGCAGATGGGAATTTGTTAATGTCCGGTTGTAGAAAACCCGAAGTTGATCTTAATTAAAATACACCAACCGCGCGTGTAACCGTGATGGTCTCTTCTCGGCAGGGTCCGGGAAGTGAACACGGTTGTTGGAGTTATGTTTGACGTAAGTAGTTCAGGATCACTTCTTGATCATAGTTGTTCGACCGTGCTTTTGCCTTCTCTTCTCGCTCTCAATCGCGTATGTTAGCCACCATATATGCTAGTCGCTTGCTGCAGCTCCACCTCATACCTTGTACCCTACCTATAAGCTTAAATAGTCTTGATCTCGCGGGTGTGAGATTGCTGAGTCCTCGTGACTCACCAGATACTTCCAAAACCAGTTTGCAGGTGCCGCTGAGACCGTGCAGGTGACGCACCCGAGCTCAAGGAGGAGTTCGATGGAGATCTTGCCCTTTATGTTGTTTCGTTCTAGTCGATCAGTAGTGGAGCCCAGTTGGGGTCGATCGGGGACCTTTGTCGCTCTTGGGGTTTCTTCTTTTATTTTGGCTCAGTAATCGGGCCCTGATTGTAACTGTATGATGTAATGTTTTATTCATGTATTTGTGTGAAGTGGCGATTGTAAGCCAACTATGTATCTTTTCCCCTTATGTATTACATGGGATGTGTGAAGATTACCTCACTTGCGACATTGCTTTCAATGCGGTTATGCCTCTAAGTCGTGCTTCGACACGTGGGAGATATAGCCGCATTGAGGGCGTTACATATATCCCACCATGGCCATCGCCCACGAAGGACTTGCCTCACTAGCGGTAGATCTTCACGAAGTAGGCGATCTCCTTGCCCTTACAAACTCCTTGGTTCAACTCCACAATCTTGTCGGAGGCTCCCAAGTGACACCTAGCCAATCTAGGAGACACCACTCTCCAAGAAGTAACAAATTGTGTGTTGATGATGAACTCCTTGCTCTTGTGCTTCAAATGATAGTCTCCCCAACACTCAACTCTTTATCACATGATATGGATTTGGTGGAAAGAAGATTTGAGTGGAAAGCAACTTGGGTAAGGCTATAGATCAAGATTCATATGGTAGGAATGGAATATCTTGGCCTCAACACAAGTGTAGGTTATTCTCTCTCAGAAAATGCAAGTTGGAAGTGTAGGTTCGTTCTGATGGCTCTCTCCATGAATGAAGAGGAGGTGGAGGGGTATATATAGCCTTCACACAAAATCTAACCGTTACACACAACTTGCCAATCTCGGTGGGACCGAATTGATAAACTCGGTCGGACCGATTCAGCAAATCTATTGACAGTTAGGATTTTTGGTGGGACCGACATGCAACTCGGTAGGACCGATATGGTTAGGATTAGGGCATAATGTAATCTCGGTGAGACCGATTACACAAACTCGGTAAGACTGATTTTGGTAACAAGCTAACTAGAGAGTTGGTCAGGTAAACTCGGTGGGACCGATTCGCTCATTTCGGTGAGACCGAAATGTTACGAAAGGGAAACAGAGAGTTTACATTGTAATCTCGGTAGGACCGATTACGCAAACTCGGTGAAACCGATTTTGGTAATAGATCCATACAGAGAGATTGCAAGCGCATCTCAGTGAGACCGTGATCCCTATCGGTGAGACCAATTTGCCTAGGGTTTGTGGCAGTGGCTGTGACATCTGAACTCGGTGGCGCCGGATAGAAAGAATCGGTGGGGCCGAGTTTGACTTTTGGTTTAGGTCATATGTGGATGTGAGAAAGTAGTTGAGGGCTTTGGAGCATATCACTAAGCATTTTGTGTAAGAGCGTCATTAAGCAACACCTCATCCCTCCTTGATAGTATTGGCTTTTCCTATAGACTCAATGTGATCTTGGATCACTAAAATAGAAAATGTAGAGTCTTGAGCTTGGAGCTTGAGCCAATCCTCTGTTCTGAGCATCTTGAAGGGGCTGCGCATCCTCTAGTCCATGCCACTTCATTGTTGAACTTATCTGAAACATACTAGGTAAAAGTGTTAGTTCAACAAGAGATATGTTGACATTAATTACCAAAACTACCTTGGGAGCACCTATGCTTTCAATCTCCCCCTTTTTGATAATTGATGAGAACATACATCAAAGCTTTAGATAAAGATATAGAGAATAGTAAGTAAAGCTTTGGAAAGACATGTAACATGCATAGGCTCCCCCTACATGTATGCAATCATGTGAATATGGAATATAGGAGCATGTGAAATTATAAACATGATAGAGTAAGCAATGTGTTACATGTATCTTGGCTATATGCATCAGAGCAAATGATGTGAATATGAGAAATGTACCTTCATGCTCATGAGTCCTTCTTGCAAACAGTATGTACATCAGCAACAATTTCTCATACACATGACTGTGATGCATATACTTACATTGTGGTCTTGAGTTGGCTTAGGATGGGATGAACCTGTGTAAACAAGGTTAGATAACACAGGTACACCTACTGGCCAGAGCAAACAAAAGAAACCACAAGAGTACCAAGACTGGGATGAAATGTAGAGTGACTACTAAGTACCATATTTGATATGGACATGTCCCCAAATGTAAAGATGTGCAATAAATTCAAGGATTTCCTTCCCTTAGATGTCTTTCTCATCCCCGAATCTAGCATGGGACACTGGGAGAAGATAGAAAGCAGAAAATCAGAGCAAAATCAGAGCTTAAAGAGAATAAACAGAGCTAATGTAAACGAGCAAATATTAACATGTCTTTCACCTCTTGAAGACATGTGACTTCTCTCCTCTTGAACACCAAGCATCTGGGGTCCTTGATGATTACTCTTTCTTCCCTTGAGTATTCTCTCCCCCTATAGATATGATTAAGCTTTGATGTGATCTCTCTCTCCCCCTTTGACATCAATTTCCAAGAAGGATTCTTCTGGATTTTTGTCATGATCGGTTTGGTCCTTGAGTCACAGAACAAAGCAGCAAGTTGAATGGGATGCTGGTTGAGGACAAGTCTCATTGAGTGGAGCTGGATCAAAAAGAATGCAGAAACAAGTGGCAAGATGTCTTTCCTATAGTGAAATCGGTGACACCGAGTTGTATGGTTCGGTTGTACCGAGTGGATTCGGTTGGACCGAAAGCATCATACCGGTGAGAGCGAGTTCATCGCAGAGAAAACACTTGTCACCTCAGCTCACTAGGCAAGTAAGATCTCACAAGGATTTGCAAGCAATTAACTGAAAGATTTGCAATGAATTGGATGCAAGGGTTGCAGAACAAAAAATAAAAGAGAAGAAACTAAAAAGGAATCTAGATGAAGTTTTTTTCTCGAAGAGGGAAACAAATATGCATGAGACAAATGCAAGAGCACAGAAAAGAACACAAGAGAACTTCTTCTAGAATTGGTCGGCGACAAAGTCACTTATGTTAGAGTATATTGACTTAGGAGTCAAGTGAGATCACTTGATCATAGGTCATACTCATCGTTTAAGCTCAAAATGGGTTTCGTTTAAGCTTTTTGATGTATTCACATCTGTCAAGTGAGATCACTTGATCATAGGTCATACTCATCGTTTAAGCTCAAAATGGGTTTCGTTTAAGCTTTTTGATGTATTCGCATCTTGACGAGTTGCTTTGACTCATGACTTGGAGTGAAGCTTCTCTAAGATGGAATAACATACCTTGGGTGGTGGTGTTGATCATGATCATGTAGTTGAACTTGTGTGGGTTGCTCAAGGTTGATATAGCTCATCAAGAGTTGGGAGCACCACTTGGAGTTTGAGTTCATCTACCTACATGGGTTAGTTTTTGCAAGGAAGAGCACTTGTGTATCCAAAAATTACAATCATGAAACTCAACATAGAATTTGTCAAAGGATATGTTTGAATGGTTGCATGCTTCCTTGGTTTCATCCACCATTGTGTAGAGACTTGGTGATATAGAAATTGCTCAAGATGTGAGTGAGTTCCAATCTCATAGATTTAGATTCATCCAAGTACCTACACGGGTTAGATAACATGCAAGGTGCAAATATATCCAAGACATAAGATAGTCAACATAAGAGAAATATCAAGGATTAGTCATAGGCTCATGCCTTGCATGTATCAAATGGAGTTCCTACTCCAAGTTTGAAGCATCAATGATGTTCAATTCACCTCTTAACCTGCAAAACACTTTCTCATCAAGTGGTTTTGTGAATATATCAGCTAACTGCTTTTCGGTGCGAACATGCTTAAGATTAATGTCCCCTTTAGCAACATGATCTCGAATGAAATGATGACGAACTTCAATATGCTTGGTTCGAGAATGTTGCACGGGATTGTGATCAATCTTAATAGCACTCTCATTGTCACAAAGTAATGGAACATGTTTCACATATATCCCATAATCTTTAAGAGTTTGGGTCATCCAAAGTAATTGAGCACAACATGATCCAGCGGCAGTGTACTCCGCTTCGGCGGTGGATAAGGATACCGAGTTTTGTTTCTTGGAAGACCAAGACACAAGAGATCTACCAAGAAATTGACAAGTACCTGAAGTGGACTTTCTATCAACCTTGTCATAGGCATAGTCCGAGTCAGAGTAGCCAACAAGATCAAAGGATGCCCCCTTTGGATACCAAATGACAAAATTTGGTGTATGGATTAAGTATCTCACTATCCTTTTCACGGCCTTAAGACGGCATTCTTTAGGAGCGGCTTGATATCGTGCACACATGCACACACTTAGCATAATATCGGGACGTGAAGCACATAGATATAACAATGAACAAATCATAGAGCGATAAACCTTTTGATCAACCGGTTCACCATCTTTGATTAAATCAAGATGTCCACTAGTAGGCATGGGTGTAGTCATACCTTTGCATTCTTGCATATTGAACTTCTTGAATAAGTCCTCGGTGTACTTCATTTGAGAGACAAAGGTACCTTCCTTAGTTTGCTTGATTTGCAAACCAAGAAAGAATTTGAGTTCACTCATCATCGACATCTTAAACTTCTCCGACATTAGCTTTCCAAACTTTTCACTAAAATGAGGGTTAGTCGATCCAAATATAATATCATCGACATAAATTTGGCACACAAATAGTTCTCCATTAACCCTTTTAGTAAAAAGAGTAGAATCAATTTTACCAATTTCAAAGCCTTTTTCAATAAGGAACTTGGTCAAGCATTTATACCATGCTCTAGGAGCTTGTTTAAGACCATAAAGAGCTTTGTGAAGTTTGTAAACATGATTAGGTTTCTTAGGATTGACAAATCTGGGAGGTTGCTTAACATAAACTTCCTCCTCTATTTCACCATTTAGAAAAGCACTTTTAATGTCCATTTGGTACAAGGTGATATCATGATGATTAGCATAGGCAAGTAAGATGCGAATGGACTCAAGTCTAGCAACGGGGGCATATGTCTCACCATAGTCCATACCTTTGACTTGAGTGTAGCCTTGGGCGACTAGACGTGCTTTGTTGCGAACTACTTGTCCATCTTCATCTTGCTTGTTGCGAAACACCCAATTGGTACCGATGATGTTGTGGTTGTTGTCGGGCTTCTCAACTAATGTCCAAACTTGATTTCTCTCAAAGTTGTGTAGCTCTTCATGCATGGCATTTATCCAATCCGGATCTTCCAAAGCGTCTTCGACCTTCATAGGTTCAATGCTAGAGATGAATAAATAGTGTTCACAAAAGTTAGCTAAATAAGTTTTTGAGCAAGTGATTCTCCCGGTTTGGATATCATTGTAGATTTGCTCAACGGGATGGTCTTTAGCAATTCTTGCTCGAACTCGTGAAAGCTTTTGCTTGGATCTTGGTTGAACATCTTCTTCATCTTGTTCTTCTTCTTGGCCTTCTTCGTTGTTGACGTTGTGGTTCTCTTGTCGTGGTGGAGAAGGAGGCTGTTGGCTTTCATCTTGGTGCACTTCCTTGTTTTCTTCATCTTGGTGTGTCCCACTTGTGGATGATTCCGTATCAACTCTTGGTTCACCTTGTCATGAGGTAGAAGTTTCCACTTTGATGGACGAGGTACTCTCATTCACCTCTGTTGGACGAATATGGCCAATAGACAAGTTTGGATTGCTTCCGAAGGGTCTTTGTCTCCTACATCAATTGACAATTGCTCTACTTGCAAGCTGTTAGATTCATCAAACTTCACATCTACCGTCTCTTCAACCTTTCGGGTGAAATTATTGTAGACACGGTATGTGTGAGAGTATGAGCCATAACCAAGTAGGAAACCTTCATGAGACTTAGGAGCAAATTTAGAACAGCGATGCTTATCAAGAATGTAGCACTTTGAGCCAAATACCCGAAGGTATCCAACTTGTGGTTTGTTACCGGTGAGGAGCTCGTATGCCGTCTTGCCGAGTAGCTTGTGAAGATACAAGTGATTTGTTGCATGACAAGCTGTCTCAATCGCTTCTGCCCAAAAATGCGTTGGCGTCTTGTACTCATCAAGCATCGTTCTTGCTATTTCGATGAGTGTCCTGTTCTTCCTCTCAACAACTCCATTCTGTTGAGGTGTGTACGTAGCTGAGAACTCGTGTGAAATCCCTTCTTCGTCAAGAAAGGTGTCCACATTTGCGTTCTTGAACTCCGTTCCGTTGTCGCTGCGAACCTTCTTGATTTTCACTTCAAATTGATTTTGGGCCTTCCTAGCGAAGTTTTTGAAGATCTTTTGGACCTGCGATTTATCATTGAGAAAGAACACCCACGTAAATCTTGAAAAATCATCAACTATAACTAGACCAAAATAATTTCCACCGAGACTTTTGTAAGCGTTGGGACCAAAGAGATCCATGTGAAGTAGCTCGAGTGGCCTGCTTGTGGTCATGATGTTCTTCACGGGATGCCTTCCTCCAACCTGTTTACCTGCTTGAAAAGTGTTGCAAAGTCTATCCTTATCAAATATGACATCGTTAACGCCAAGGATATGATTTCCTTTAATAATCTTGTCAAGGTTTCGCATACCAACATGACCTAATCGTCTATGTCATAACCAACCTTTAGATGATTTAGCAATTAAGCAAGTTCTAGGTTGAGCCTTTTTAGTGAAATCAACAATGTAAAGATCACCTCTGCGTATACGGGTAAAGACCATTTTATGATTGTCTCTACGAAACACTTGGCAATCTACTTCAGTGAATAGGACATTGAAACCGAAATCAGCAAGTCTAGAAACTGAAAGTAAATTGTACCCAAGAGATTCAACGAGCATGACATTTTGTATGGAGCTATCATGTGAGATGGCCACCTTACCGAGGCCAACCACCTTACCCTTTGAGTGATCACCGAAAGTGATATACTTTCAAGGACCATTGTTTTCGGCAAGCTCACGGAACATGTCTTTATCTCCGGTCATGTGATCGGTACATCCACTATCAAGAACCCATTCCTTCCCTCCAGCCATGTAGCCGTGAAGATTTGCCATAAGACCAAAGTGTCTCATTGCATCATCAAGATCATAGTCACTATCATCATTCTCATTATAGTATCCATGTTCAACATTGTCATGTGGTGGATCAAATCCTAGAGAGGGTGATTGGTTAGATTGAGTTTGGCAATGATCTTCTTTATGAATTTTAATAGCTTCGAGAATAATATCACTAATAATTCCAACATCTCCTTTGGCACGCATAAGGTTTGTAAGCTCAATTAGACAATCACCAAACATAGGATCATTGGAATTCATTTTAATCAAGGCAATAGACTTATGGATAATTTCATCTAGATTTTTCAAGGAATAATTGTGAAAGCGTTCCTCAAGAAATTTCCATATGGTGCAGGCACACTTAAGAGTAGGCAAACATTCAATCAATTTTCTAGGAAAGCCTCTAGTGATAAGATTAACAGTTCTAAGATTGCGAATCATGTCAATTGACTCATCAAGGGTAGCATGCATGGGATCAACATGAGGTGCACAAGGGCTTGCAATATACTTGTTCAAATGATATTCATTGAAAATCACAAGCATCTCAGTTTTCCACTCACGAAAATACTCTCCATCAAGTATAGGCACTCTATGTCTAAGACTCCCCAAAGTAGACTCATCCATCTTCCTCTAATGGTGTTTAAACCAAAGCAATGGAGACCAAAACTCTGATACCAATTGAAAGGATCGAGAAGAGGTGTCTAGGGGGGGGGGTGATTAGACACTAAGTACCAAAAGTTGCAGTTTTTAATTTCTTTAAGTTGAAGTGGAGTTTTGGCACATGTTTAACAAACACAATACATATCAAGCAATCATGCAAAGAGTATATGAGCAGCAGAAAGTAAAGCATGCAACTTGCAAGAATGTAAAGGGAAGGGTTTGGAGGATTCAAACGCAATAGGAGACACGGGTGTTTTTGGCGTGGTTCCGATAGGTGGTGCTATCGTACATCCACGTTGATGGAGACTTCAACCCACGAAGGGTAACGGTTGCGCGAGTCAACGGAGGGCTCCACCCACGAAGGGTCCACGAAGAAGCAACCTTGTCTATCCCACCATGACCATCGCCCACGAAGGACTTGCCTCACTAGCGGTAGATCTTCACGAAGTAGGCGATCTCTTTGCCCTTACAAACTCCTTGGTTCAGCTCCACAATCTTGTTGGAGGCTCCCAAGTGACACCTAGCCAATCTAGGAGACACCACTCTCCAAGAAGTAACAAATGGTGTGTTGATGATGAACTCCTTGCTCTTGTGCTTCAAATGATAGTCTCCCCAGCACTCAACTCTCTATCACATGATATGGATTTGGTGGAAAGAAGATTTGAGTGGAAAGCAACTTGGGGAAGGCTAGAGATCAAGATTCATATGGTAGGAATGGAATATCTTGGCCTCAACACAAGTGTAGGTGGTTCTCTCTCAGAAAATGCAAGTTGGAAGTGTAGGTTCGTTCTGATGGCTCTCTCCATGAATGAAGAGGAGGTGGAGGGGGTATATATAGCCTCCACACAAAATCTAACCGTTACACACAACTTGCCAATCTCGGTGGGACCGAATTGATAAACTCGGTCGGACCGATTCAGCAAATCTATTGACCGTTAGGATTTTTGGTGGGACCGGCATGCAACTCGGTAGGACCGATATGGTTAGGATTTGGGCATAATGTAATCTCGGTGAGACCGATTACACAAACTCGGTAAGACTGATTTTGGTAACAAGCTAACCAGAGAGTTGGTCAGGTAAACTCGGTGGGACCGATTCGCTCATTTCGGTGAGACCGAAATGTTACGAAAGGGAAACAGAGAGTTTACATTGCAAGCTCGGTAGGACCGATTACGCAAACTCGGTGAAACCGATTTTGGTAATAGATCCATACAGAGAGAATGCAATCCCATCTCGGTGAGACCGTGATCCCTACCGGTGAGACCGATTTGCCTAGGGTTTGTGGCAGCGGCTGTGACATCTGAACTCGGTGGCGCCGGATAGAAAGAATCGATGGGGACGACTTTGACTTTTGGTTTAGGTCATATGTGGATGTGAGAAAGTAGTTGAGGGCTTTGGAGCATATCACTAAGCATTTTGAGTAAGAGCGTCATTAAGCAACACCTCATCCCTCCTTGATAGTATTGGCTTTTCCTATAGACTCAATGTGATCTTGGATCACTAAAATAGAAAATGTAGAGTCTTGAGCTTGGAGCTTGAGCAAATCCTCTGTTCTGAGCATCTTGAAGGGGATGCGCATCCTCTAGTCCATGCCACTTCATTGTTGAACTTATCTGGAACATACTAGGTAAAAGTGTTAGTTCAACAAGAGATATGTTGACATTAATTACCAAAACTACCTTGGGAGCACTTGTGCTTTCAATCTCCCCTTTTTTGGTAATTGATGACAACATACATCAAAGCTTGAGATAAAGATATAGAGAATAGTAAGTAAAGCTTTGGAAAGACATGTAACATGCATAGGCTCCCCCTACATGTATGCAATCATGTGAATATGGAATATAGGAGCATGCGAAATTATAAACATGATAGAGTAAGCAATGTGTTACATGTATCTTGGCTATATGCATCAGAGCAAATGATGTGAATATGAGAAATGTACCTTCATGCTCATGAGTCCTTCTTGCAAACAGTATGTACATCAGCAAGAATTTCTCATACACATGACTGTGATGCATATACTTACATTGTGGTCTTGAGTTGGCTTAGGATGGGATGAACCTGTGTAAACAAGGTTAGATAACACAGGTACACCTACTGGCCAGAGCAAACAAAAGAAACCACAGGAGTACCAAGACTGGGATGAAATGTAGAGTGACTACTAAGTACCACATTTGATATAGACATGTCCCCAAATGTAAAGATGTGCAATAAATTCAAGGATTTCCTTCCCTTAGATGTCTTGCTACCCCTGAATCTAGCATGGGATACTGGGAGAAGATAGGAAGCAGAAAATCAGAGCAAAATCAGAGCTCAAAGAAAATAAACAGAGCTAATGCAAACGAGCAAATATGAACATGTCTATCCCCTCTTGAAGACATGTGACTTCTCTCCTCTTGAACACCAAGCATCTGGGGTCCTTGATGATTACTCTTTCTTCCCTTGAGTATTCTCTCCCCCTATAGATATGATTAAGCTTTGATGTGATCTCTCTCTCCCTCTTTGACATTAACTTCCAAAAAGGGTTCTTCTGGATTTTTGTCATGATGGGTTTGGTCCTTGAGTCACAGAACAAAGCAGCAAGTTGAATGGGATGCTGGTAGAGGACAAGATTCATTGAAGTGAGCTGGATCAAAAAGAATACAAAAACAAGTGGCAAGATGTCTTTCCTATAGTGAAATCGGTGACACCGAGTTGTATGGTTCGGTTGTACCGACTGGATTCGGTTGGACCGAAAGCATCAGACTGGTGAGAGTGAGTTCATCGCAGAGAAAACACTTGTCACCTCAGCTCACTATACAAGTAAGATCTCACAAGGATCTGCAAGGAATTAACTGAAAAATTTGCAATGAATTGGATGCAAGGAATGCAGAACAAAAAATAAAAGAGAAGAAACTAAAAAGGAATCTAGATGAAGTTTTTTTTTCCAAAGAGGGAAACAAATATGCATAAGACAAATGCAAGAGCACAGAAAAGAACACAAGAGAACTTCATCTAAAATTGGTCGGCGATAAAATCACCTATGTTAGAGTATATTGACTTAGGAGTCAAGTGAGATCACTTGATCATAGGTCATACTCATTGTTTAAGCTCAAAATGGGGTTACAATTTTTCGTTTAAGCTTTTTGATGTATTCACATCTTGTCGAGTTGCTTTGACTCATGACTTGGAGTAAAGCTTCTCTAAGATGGAATAACATACCTTGGGTGGTGGTGTTGATCATGATCATGTAGTTGAACTTGTGTGGGTTGCTCAAGGTTGATATAGCTCATCAAGAGTTGGGAGCACCACTTGGAGTTTGATTTCATCTACCTACATGGGTTAGTTTTTGCAAGGAAGAGCACTTGTGTATCCAAAAATGATAATCATGAAACTCAACATAGAATTTGTCAAAGGATATGTTTGAATGGTTGCGTGCTTCCTTGATTTCATCCACCATTGTGTAGAGACTTGGTGATATAGAAATTTCTCAAGATGTGAGTGAGTTGCAATGTCATAGATTTAGATTCATCCAAGTACCTACACGGGTTAGATAACATGCAAGGTGCAAATATATCCAAGACATAAGATAGTCAACATAAGAGTAATATCAAGGATTAGTCATAGGCTCATGCCTTGCATGTATCAAATGGAGTTCCTACTCCAAGTGGTTTCATCAAGTGGACTTTCATGAATATATCAGCTAACTGCTTTTCGGTGCGAACATGCTTAAGTTAACGTCCCCTTTGGCAACATGATCTCGAATGAAATGATGACGAACTTCAATATGCTTGGTTCGAGAATGTTGCACAGGATTGTGAGCAATCTTAATAGCACTCTCATTGTCACAAAGTAATGGAACATGTTTCACATATATCCCATAATCTTTAAGAGTTTGGGTCATCCAAAGTAATTGAGCACAACATGATCCAGCGGTAGTGTATTCTGCTTCGGCGGTGGATACGGATACGGAGTTTTGTTTCTTGGAAGACCAAGACACAAGAGATCTACCAAGAAATTGACAAGTACCCAAAGTGGACTTTCTATCAACCTTGTCACCGGCATAGTCCGAGTCGGAGTAGCCAACAAGATCAAAGTATGCCCTCTTTGGATACCAAATGCCAAAATTTGGTCTATGGATTAAGTATCTCACTATCCTTTTCACGGCCTTAAGATGACATTCTTTAGGAGCGGCTTGATATCGTGCACACATGCACACACTTAGCATAATATCGGGACGTGAAGCACATAGATATAACAATGAACAAATCATAGAGCGATAAACCTTTTGATCAACCGGTTCACCATCTTTGATTAAATCAATATGTCCACTAGTAGGCATGGGTGTAGTCATACCTTTGCATTCTTACATATTGAACTTCTTGAATAAGTCCTTGGTGTACTTCGTTTGAGAGACAAAGGTACCTTCCTTAGTTTGCTTGATTTGCAAACCAAGAAAGAATTTGAGTTCACTCATCATCGACATCTTAAACTTCTCCGACATTAGCTTTCCAAACTTTTCACTAAAATGAGGGTTAGTTGATCCAAATATAATATCATCGACATAAATTTGGCACACAAATAGTTCTCCATTAACCCTTTTAGTAAAAGAGTAGAATCTATTTTTCCAATTTCAAAGCCTTTTTCAATAAGGAACTTGGTCAAGCATTTATACCATGCTCTAGGAGCTTGTTTAAGACCATAAAGAGCTTTGTGAAGTTTGTAAACATGATTAGGTTTCTTAGGATTGACAAATCTAGGAGGTTGCTTAACATAAACTTCCTCCTCTATTTCACCATTTAGAAAAGCACTTTTAATGTCCATTTGGTACAAGGTGATATCATGATGATTAGCATAGGCAAGTAAGATGCGAATGGACTCAAGTCTAGCAACGGGGGCATATGTCTCACCATAGTCCATACCTTCGACTTGAGTGTAGCCTTGGGCGACGAGACGTGCTTTGTTGCGAACTACTTGTCCATCTTCATCTTGCTTGTTGCGAAACACCCATTTGGTACCGATGATGTTGTGGTTGTTGTCGGGCTTCTCAACTAATTTCCAAACTTGATTTCTCTCAAAGTTGTGTATCTCTTCATGCATGGCATTTATCCAATCCGGATCTTCCAAAGCGTCTTCGACCTTCATAGGTTCAATGCTAGAGATGAATGACTAGTATTCACAAAAGTTAGCTAAATAAGTTTTTGAGCGAGTGATTCTCCCGGTTTGGATATCATTGTAGATTTGCTCAACGGGATGGTCTTTAGCAATTCTTGCTCGAACTCGTGAAAGCTTTTGCGTGGATCTTGGTTGAACATCTTCTTCATCTTGTTCTTCTTCTTGGCCTTCTTCATTGTTGACGTTGTATTCTCTTGTCGTGGTGGAGGTGGAGGTTGTTGGCTTTCATCTTGGTGCACTTCCTCGTTTTCTACATCTTGGTGTGTCCCACTTGTGGATGCTTCCGTATCAACTCTTGGTTCACCTTGTCGTGAGGTAGAAGCTTCCACTTGGATGGACGAGGTACTCTCATTCACCTCTGTTGGACGAATCTGGCCAATAGACAAGTTTGGATTGCTTCCGAAGGGTCTTTGTCTCCTACATCAATTGGCAATTGCTCTTCTTGCGAGCCATTAGATTCATCAAACTTCACATCTACTGTCTCTTCAACCTTTCTGGTGAAATTATTGTAGACACGGTATGTGTGAGAGTTTGAGCCATAACCAAGTAGGAAACCTTCATGAGACTTAGGAGCAAATTTAGAACGACGATGCTTATAAAAAATGTAGCACTTTGAGCCAAATACTCGAAAGTATCCAACTTGTGGTTTGTTATCGGTGAGGAGCTCGTATGCCGTCTTGCCGAGTAGCTTGTGAAGATACAAGTGATTTGTTGCATGACAAGCTGTCTCAACCACTTCCGCCCAAAAATGCGTTGGCGTCTTATACTCATCAAGCATCGTTCTCGCCATTTCGATGAGTGTCCTGTTCTTCCTCTCACCAACTCCATTCTGTTGAGGTGTGTACGTAGCCAAGAACTCGTGTGAAATCCCTTCTTCATCATGAAAGGTGTCCACATTTGCGTTCTTGAACACCGTTCTGTTGTCGCTGTGAACCTTCTTGATTTTCACTTCAAATTGATTTTGGGCCTTCCTAGCGAAGTTTTTGAAGATCTTTTGGACATGCGATTTATCATCGAGAACGAACACCCACGTAAATCTTGAAAAATCATCAACTATAACTAGACCAAAAGAATTTCCACCAAGAGTTTTGTAAGCGTTGGGACCAAAGAGATCCATGTGAAGTAGCTCGAGTGGCCTCCTTGTGGTCATGATGTTCTTCACGGGATGCCTTCCTCCAACCTGTTTACCTGCTTGACAAGCGCTGCAAAGTCTATCCTTATCATATATGACATCGTTAATGCCAAAGATATGATTTCCTTTAATAATCTTGTCAAGGTTTCGCATACCAACATGACCTAATCGTCTATGCCATAACCAACCTTTAGAGGATTTAGCAATTAAGCAAGTTCTAGGTTGAGCCTTTTTAGTGAAATCAACAATGTAAAGATCACCTGTGCACATACCGGTAAAGACCATTTTATGATTGTCTCTACGAAACACTTGGCAATCTATTTCAGTCAATAGGACATTGGAACCGAAATCAGCAAGTCTGGAAACTGAAAGTAAATTGTACCCAAGAGATTCAACGAGCATGACATTTTGTATGGAGCTATCATGTGAGATGGCCACCTTACCGAGGCCAACCACCTTACCCTTTGAGTTATCACCGAAAGTGATATACTTTTGAGGACCATTGTTTTCGGCAACCTCACGGAACATGTCTTTATCTCCGGTCATGTGATCGGTACATTCACTATCAAGAACCCATTCCTTTCCTCCAGCCATGTAGCCGCGAAGATTTGCCATAAGACCAAAGTGTCTCATTGCATCATCAAGATCATAGTCACTATCATCATCCTCATTATAGTATCCATGTTCAACATCGTCATGTGGTGGATCAAATCCTAGAGAGGGTGATTCGTTAGAGTGAGTTTGACAATGATCTTCTTTATGAATTTTAATAGCTTCGGAAATAATATCACTAATAATTCCAACATCTCCTTTGGCACGCATAAGGTTTGTAAGCTCAAATAGACAATCACCAAACATAGGATCATTGGAATTCATTTTACTCAAGGCAATAGACTTATGGAGAATTTCATCTAGATTTTTCAAGGAATAATTTGGAAAGCATTTCTCAAGAAATTTCCATATGGTGTAGGCACACTTAAGAGTAGGCAAACATCCAATCAAGTTTCTAGGCAAGCCTCTAGTCATAAGATTAACAGTTTTGAGATTGCGAATCATGTCAATTGACTCATCAAGGGTAGAATGCATGGGATCAACATGAGGTGCACAAGGGCTAGAAATATACTTGTTCAAATGATATTCAGTTAAAATCAAAAGCATCTCATTTTTCCACTCATGAAAATACTCTCCATCAAGTATAGGCACTCTATGTCTAAGACTCTCCAAAGTAGACTCATCCATCTTCCTCCAATGGTGTTTAAACCAAAGCAATGGAGACCAAAGCTCTGATACCAATTGAAATGATCGAGAAGAGGTGTCTAGAGGGGGGTGAATAGACACTAAGTACCAAAAGTTGCAGTTTTTAATTTCTTTAAGTTGAAGTGGAGTTTTGGCACAAGTTTAACAAACACAATACATATCAAGCAAGCATGCAAAGAGTATATGAGCAACGGAAAGTAAAGCATGCAACTTGCAAGAATGTAAAGGGAAGGGTTTGGAGGATTCAAACGCAATAGTAGACACGGGTGTTTTTGGCGTGGTTCCGATAGGTGGTGCTATCGTACATCCACGTTGATGGAGACTTCAACCCACGAAGGGTAACGGTTGCGCGAGTCCACGGAGGGCTCCACCCACGAACGGTCCACGAAGAAGCAACCTTGTCTATCCCACCATGGCAATCGCCCACAAAGGACTTGCCTCACTAGCAGTAGATCTTCACGAAGTAGGCGATCTCCTTGCCCTTACAAACTCCTTGGTTCAGCTCCACAATCTTGTCGGAGGCTCCCAAGTGACACCTAGCCAATCTAGGAGACACCACTCTCCAAGAAGTAACAAATGGTGTGTTGATGATGAACTCCTTGCTCTTGTGCTTCAAATGATAGTCTCCCCAACACTCAACTCTCTCTCATAGGATATGGATTTGGTGGAAAGAGGATTTGAGTGGAAAGCAACTTGGGGAAGGCTAGAGATCAAGATTCATATGGTAGGAATGGAATATCTTGGCCTCAACACAAGTGTAGGTGGTTCTCTCTCAGAAAATGCAAGTTGGAAGTATAGGTTCATTCTGATGGCTCTCTCCACGAATGAAGAGGAGGTGGAGGGGTATATATAGCCTCCACACAAAATCTAACCGTTACTCACAACTTGCCAATCTCGGTGGGACCGAATTGATAAACTCGGTCGGACCAATTCAGCAAATCTAGTGACCGTTAGGATTTTCGATGGGATCGACATGCAACTCGGTAGGACCGATATGGTTGGGGTTAGGGCATAACGTAATCTCGGTGAGACCGATTACACAAACTCGGTAAGACCGATTTTGGTAACAAGCTAACCAGAGAGTTGGCCAGGTAAACTCAGTGGGACCGATTCGCTCATTTCGGTGAGACCGAAATGTTACGAAAGGGAAACAGAGAGTTTACATTGCAATCTCGATAGGACCGATTACGCAAACTCGGTGAGACCGATTTTGGTAATAGATCCATACATAGAGATTGCAACCCCATCTCGGTGAGACCAAGATCCCTATCGGTGAGACCGATTTGCCTAGGGTTTGTGGCAGTGGCTGTGACATCTGAACTCGGTGGCGCCGGATAGAAAGAATCGGTGGGGCCGAGTTTGACTTTTGGTTTAGGTCATATGTGGATGTGAGAAAGTAGTTGTGGGCTTTCTAGCATATCACTAAGCATTTTGAGCAAGAGCCTCATTAAGCAACACCTCATCCCTCCTTAATAGTATTGGCTTTTCCTATAGACTCAATGTGATCTTGGATCACTAAAATAGAAAATGTAGAGTCTTGAGCTTGGAGCTTGAGCCAATCCTCTGTTCTGAGCATCTTGAAGGGGCTGCGCATCCTCTAGTCCATGCCACTTCATTGTTGTACTTATCTGAAACATACAAGGTAAATGTGTTAGTCCAACAAGTGATATGTTGACATTAATTACCAAAACCACCTAGGGAGCACTTGTGCTTTCAGGTAGCAGCAGCAACTTGCTCCTTCTTGAGCACTTTCTTCTTTGAAGTCACCTCCTCATCAACAACAATGTCCTCATCTTCAGATTATGAGGTTTTCTTCTACCTTTGCCTAGTAGCAGCCTTAGGCAAATTGCTTGGTGTGCTTCTGCTTCCATCATCATAGATGCTTGAGGGACTAGTGCCCTCACTGAGATTCACCTACTCCTTTGACCTGTTCTGACTGTCACTTCCTTCTAACATCTCCGAAACTGACCCTATGAATAAATAGGTATAGCTAGAGTGGATGAGCATCACAAAGCACAACTATTTTTGCAAAAAGTTGAGACAAAACTTAATTTTAATTTTCTACAGAAGGCATTTTGGAACTACCGAATTGACAAACTCGGTGACACCGAAGCACAGTCAGAGTCTAAACATACAATTTCGGTCAGACCGAAATGTAGTTGTCGGATTTGGGGCTCCATAGACTCTAGATAGATTCGAATTCTCGGGTGCGTGCGAAGAACTCAACCTCCCAAGTCTGCCAACTCGTCGATCTCAAGGCCTAGCTCTATGAACTAAAGAAGGACAGGACAAGGCAGTTTACCCCAGGTTTGGTCCACCTTGCGGT
Organism: Aegilops umbellulata; assembly: GCA_032464435.1. Taxonomy (NCBI): domain Eukaryota; kingdom Viridiplantae; phylum Streptophyta; class Magnoliopsida; order Poales; family Poaceae; genus Aegilops; species Aegilops umbellulata. Next base: position 195,828,480 of record CP136055.1, read on the forward strand.
GTAATACCCTACTCCTGCTTTGTGGTGGATTAGCCTAGAGGTGGGCTTAGGATTAACTGGTATAGTGAAAGAGCAACCTTAGGAGGTGTGTTCTTGTGCGTGTGATGGTGTGGATGGTCTGAATGATCCTCTCCCTTCTATGGTGGTGGCTAGGCTATACTTATAGTGGCCTTGGTCCTCTTCCCCCAAAATGAAGGTGGGAAGGGATCCCACAACGGAAAAATTCGAAGGGAGACTACTAGTACATCTTATCTTGACGAAAGGTGGTATGCTCCTACAAAGCATCTAGTCATGACGCCGTGGTGGGCTCGGCGATGACCTCCATCCTGCCGTCCTGGTGGTCTTGGTCTTGTCGCATGGAAATGGAAGCATTTGGCTGATTCATCGGGACTCCACTCCTGCACTTGTATCTTTAGCACCAAAGGGGAAACCTGCTATACTGCGCCCACTGGCGCCCACCTAGCCTTGGTCGTCACGGCTTGCGTCATTCGGACCTTATGAGGTGAGGGCTCGCACGGAAATCTCCGCTCCTCAGGAGCCAGCCTAAAGAGGACACTCCTTCAGGAGGTCTTGGCGTCATCTGCCTCGCGAGGGTCTTGTGTTGTTGGTGCTGAAGATGGGCCATACCAGGCCGGCGATGGAGCCACGCCATGAGCCGCAGGTAGGCTAGTCTGGGTACCCCGGTTCCCAGAATGCCGACAGTAGCCCCGGGCCCAAGACACGCTCGGACCTGGCTTCGAGGCAAAGCCAAAGGGCAAGGGCGAAGCGCCGCGGGCCCCAATCGCCTGCGAACCCGGTCGACGTGTGGCGCTTGATGGGACGTGGGCCTCTCCGCTTCCCCATGCTGCCTCGGCAACCGTCCTAGACTGAGAAAAGGGTTGGCGCCTGCCGTTGAGCCTTCATTGCCTTCCCTTCGTCTTGCTCTAGATCCCCTTCTCTCCCTACTCAGAGCGCCTCCAGATCTACCAAACTCTTCCCCGAACTTGCCGCCGATGGCGACCGAGAAAGCGAAGTCCACCACTCCTTCCATGCTTTCGGCCTCCTTGCTCGAGCTGGCCCTCGGTGCGTCCACCATCACTAAGGAGAAGCACCTTGCCACCGTGCTCCCGCTGATGGCGGGCAACGACAACGAGGGACGGGAGATGGAGCTCCGGGTTTGCTTCGAAAAGCCGGAAAACCTTGGGGGAAGCCTTCTACCCCTTCTTCCTGCACAGCGTCTTCGCTGGGCTCATCCCTGAGGGAGTCCTGGACTAAGGGGTCCTAGGGCGTCCGGCCTGTTGGACATGGGCCGGACTAAAGGGCTATGAAGATACAAGACCGAAGACTCTCTCCCGTGTCCGGATGGGACTCTCCTTGGCGTGGAAGGCAAGCTTGGCGTCCAAATATGAAGATTCCTTTCTCTGTAACCGATCTTATGTAACCCTAGATCCCTCCGGTGTCTATATAAACCGGAGGGCTAGGGTTGTAGAGGCCAAGAATCATAATCATAGTCATACATGCTACTCCCTCCTTCCATCTATATAGGGCCTAATGCATTTTTGAAGACCGTCTTTGACTATCGACAAGATTAATAGTACATGACATGCACAATGTAAAAATTATATCACTGAAAGCTCCTTTAACACACGAATTTAATGGTGTGCTTTGTGTAAGTTGCATGCATATATTATTGCTCTAATATTTGGTCAAAGTTAGCCTCGAAAAATGCATTAGGCCCTATATAAATGGAAGGAGGGAGTAGACTTCTAGGGTTTTAGCCATCATGATCTCGTGGTAGATCAACTCTTGTAATACTCATATTCATCAAGATCAATCAAGCAGGAAGTAGGGTATTACCTCCATAGAGAGTGATACGACCATGAGTAATTTACATACAATGGTTGCTGCTGGTGATATGGCCATGCCTAATGCTAGTGTTCTGGGCGTTCACAAAATACAGCTGCAAGTCAATTGTTTAAAGGAAGAAAAGTCCGTGGATGTATATATATTAAATGAGAATAATTACATGGACGGTGAAGGGCTAAATCAAGGCAGGAAATATGCATGCAAAATTAACCATGCTTGTTTTGGCAAGGAAAAATCAACGTGTATCAATAATACTTGGAAAGAGATGGGATTGTACGCTGATGAAAGGGAGCATGCGAGCTGTGATATATTCAATTCAGTCAACAATATAAAGGAGAGAGATTTATTTCTATTCTTGCCACTTCCATGTAAAAGGAAAGTTTTTCAACGTGGCAACACTTGTTGGAGCCTGATATGTGATTTCTTATCATTAAAGGACATGGGATGGGGCCCACCCGCAGCACAGGAAACACTTGAAGATGGCGCACAAGTCTAGATAGATACCTTTTTATCTTAAGTTAAGTTTAAGTCAGTTTAGTACCTGTTGAGATTGTAAAAGGCATGTGCTATTTAAATTAGTAGAAGGTCACGATGGCACCAAAGATAGATGCGTTGGGTTTGTCGCTCAAGTTAGAGTTGACCATTATATAAGTCCATGTACGTGCGCCTTGTAATACAGGTTATTTTTATATGAAATAGACACGATGTGTTTTTCAGGGTAGACACCCGTATCAAGTTTTGGAGGGATCTTTAGAAAACCTCTGTGTTGCGATTTCTCTTCGTGGAAATTGTTTTGCGCGTGAGTACCTTCGTCGAGATTGATTTTCTCGTGCTGGGCCGCAAGGTTCAAACCCTCTACTTCGTGTACATCGCGTGCGCGGGCGAGAGGTTACTACCGCTGAAGGAGGAGTGTCGTGAAAGGTCGGGCCGCAACAACAGATCAGATCTCGCCATCGAGGTTTGGTCTACATCAGAGAGGGCCCAAACTTGGGTAAACATTGTGTCCACTGTCTCCTGTTACCATCGACCTTAGATGCACAGTTCGGGACCCCCTACCCGAGATCCGCCGGTTTTGACACCGACATTGGTGCTTTCATTGAGAGTTCCACTGTGCCATCCTCAAAAGGTTTGATGGCCCCTTCAATCATCTACAGCAATGCTGTCCAAGGAGAAGTCTTCCTCCCCGGACAGATGTTTGTGGTCGGCGGCTTCGCACCGCGGGCCAACTCGCTTGGCCATATGGAGCAGATCGATAGCTACGCCCCTGGCCATCAGGTCAGATTCGGGAGCTTGAACTACGTTGCGGATATCCATGGAGACTTGGTCTTCGACGGATTCGAGACCACGGCAGCCGCGCCGTCACCATGATGAACATGACTTAAATATGTCATCGGACCATACCCAGGAGATAGCACCTGTAACTGCTCTGGCCTTAGATCTGGAGCAGATCGCGCCATCGGAAGACAGGAAGCTCAACCCCGCCACGGATGCCGCAGTCCCAGCGGCGTCAGAGCCGCACACAGACCCAACCTCGAGTGGAATCTGTGTGACCGGAGCCTCAGACTCGTTTCCGGCTACAGGTTCCAAACCGTGTGCTTCCTTGTGCGTCGAGCTCGATTAGTCTTCGATCGTCGAATTCAGCTCCACGGACATTTTTCGGCACTCGCCATTGGGCGACGTGTTAAACTCGCTAAAAGCACTATCCTTGGCAGGGGGCTCGCAACCGAATTATATCTAGTTCGAACTGGAGGCTGATGACGGAGAACTTCGCTTCCCACCCACCGCCCACTTCATAGCCATTGTCGAATATTTGATCGACATGCTCGACTACGGATCCGAAGACATCGACAGTATGGACGACGATGCCAATGAGGAGCAGGGCTAAAGCCCGCCATTTACCGGACGCTGGACAACCACCTCTTCTTACGACGTGTACATGGTGGATACACTTAAAAGAACTAATGACGATGACAAAGAAGATCCAGTTGAGGATGAACCTCTTGTGTTACAGCCAAAACGCTGGCGTCAGCGGCGCCGCTCTAAGTCACGTCGTGGAAAATACAACAATACTGGCACGGGAGAAAACAATACTCCGGACGATGCCGAAGATAATGAAGACCCCGTTGAGATAACTTCCGAACAGGAGGAACGGGAAAACGGGCAAGTTAGCCCTGATGAACAGGCCATACGCAACGGCTTGGAGGACAGTAATTATCTTCCACTCTCCAAGGATGAGGTGAGCCTCGGCAACGAGTATTTTATCGTGCCTGAGGAACCTCTCGAGCAGGAGCACTTTAAGCGCCAGCTAATAGCCTCTGCAAGGAGCCTGAAAAAGAAGCAACAACAGCTTCAAGCTAACTAAGATCTACTCAACGATAGATGGACTGATGTCCTAGCAGCTGAAGAATACAGACTCAAGCGACCAGCCAAAAGTTACCCGGAGCGCAAATTGCTACCTTAGTTTGATGATGAGGCGCCGGAGCCCGGACCATCATCACACAGTGCGGATGACCGACCACCACGTGGTCGGGACAAAGCGGCAACTCAAGCTGGACACTAGCCCGCCCCACCTCACCGTAAAAGGAGAGATAAATCAGCTCGGGGTTATACATATGAACTTCGGCAGGACCTGGACAGTAGAGCAGGACATACCATATCGATTTATGGATCGCGAGGACGCGCCCCGACACGCGACAATAGCTATCTATTAGGACGTGACAAGCCTAGTCACGCCCGGGCTGAAAACCGCAGACGGAGTCCATCGGAGCTACATCGTGATGTGGCCTGATATAGAGGCGCCGCACACCCTCTTTGCTTCACTGACGAAGTAATGGAGCATGAATTCCCAGAAGGGTTTAAACCCGTGAATATTGAATCATACGATGGAACAACTGATCCCGCGGTGTGGATCGAGGATTTTCTTCTCCATATCCATATGGCCCGCGGAGATGACCTCCACGCCATCAAATACCTCCCATTAAAACTCAAAGGGCCAGCTCGGCACTGGTTAAACAGTCTGCTTGAAAACTCTATTGGAAGCTCGGAGGATTTGGAAGACGCCTTCTGTCGTGGATTTGTCACGGCAGATGTCCTTAGTGTCAGGACTTAGTCGCGAGGCCAACACATCTATGTGGTAGCTTGAGAGGGGTTGAGTGGGACGAGAGACGCAGGGCGGATCAACACGCAAGACAAGGATTTAGACAGCTTCGGGCCCCGGGAAACATCATCCGGTAATAACCATACATGCTGTTTGAGGCTAGGTCTCATTATCATCCCGAGGGAGACGCCGTAAACCGGCTCTTTGTGTCTAGCCTTAGAGATTATTCATTTCTTGTCTCTAACTTGTCCCTCTATGGGGATCCCTGCCCCTCCTTATATATGTTGAAGGGGCGGTTTACATGTGGAGTCCTATTAGGACTAGTCTATCTCTAATACAAACCGGATACAAGTCCTGGCCTTAACTCCTTGTAAGGCAAATATTCATTTCCTCTTAAACCGGCCCACAATAGTTGAACCGGCTTTCATGAACCGCCAGACCGGCCACCGGGTCTTGTCGCTCCTCTGACCTGTCTGTCGGGTTACCAGTGAGTTAGAACGTCCCGACGGGTTGCTGGTAAACCGCCAAGTCTGGGCGGGTCACCAGATGAATATCGCCAAGTGCCAGCGGGACCTCAAATAAACCACCAAGTCCGGCCGGGTTAACTTCCGGCCGGTTTACACCGCGGGGTATATCCCCGACATTAGCCCCCAAGTTTAGCTTGGATTTATCCATGGTAAACTTATGCTGCAAATAAACACCAGAACAAATTTGACAGGTTGTGCTCCGGGTTAAGAATTTTTGTAAACCGCCACCTGATCATCCTTAAGTCCATGTCATTTCCTCCTTCTAGAAAATCCGGGTCAATAACCAGCTTCATACTCAATTTGCTGACATTGGTTTCTCACAGAAAAGTATTATGAAGAATAGTCCAGTTGAGTCGGGTTCCAAAGTGCCGGTTTAAGAAATATTGGTCTTGAAATACTCATCTGATATTCAGCCGGTTTGAAAATGTAGACTCGTCGGTTTATCATTGTCAAGATTGCCGGTTTATAAGAACTGAATTTCAGGTCATGATTATTTCCAATGCTGGTTCATGATTGTTGTAGATACCGGGTCATAATGATTGGCTCAAAACAGAAAATTGGAAGATATTTCTCCCTTATATCCATATTACCTGTAGCCCCCAAGTGCCGGGTTGTCGTGCTTGCAGCAACCTGGGACTTGTAATTGACTGATGCCCATAAAACTTCAACCAATGTAGCCCCCAAGGGCCGGGTCATTATGTAATAATCAGCAGGGACTTTGTAAATATAATCTTGTAAACTTTGAACAGCAACGTGTAGCCCCCAAGGGCCGGCTCAGTAAGATAATATTGAGCTGGGACTTTGATATACACTTGAATTGTTGACAGGAGCAATTGGTAGCCCCCAAGGGCCAGCTCATTACGATGTGATGAGTTGGGTCTTCAATAAGATGAGCAAAAGATGACCTTGCATTAGCCCCCAAGTGTCATGGTGCATGCTTGCAGCGACATGAAACTTGCATATTTGATGTAATCTCAATTTTGAATAATGTAGCCCCTAAGTGCCGGGTTGTAAGCCTGCAGCGACTCGGGACTATTCCTTCAATTGTAGAAAATGATAACCATTGCGCTAAAGCGACTTTGAAAACCTTAATCATAATATTAATAACCATAACAAAAATCCAGCCATGTTGGCTATTCAAGATAATATAATCTGGTATGAAAACCTTATTCATCAAATATCATAATGAAAATTCAGCCAAGTTTGGCTATTTGAATAATATAATCCAATAATTTATAAGCGCATGATTCCAATAGCGTAATCCAAATATATACTGGCGACTTATAGTCCAAAGCCAGACCGGTTTAATAAACACCGAATAATTTCTCATCATACTGGCGACTTATCGTCTTAAAGCCAGGCCGGTTTAATAAACACCGGATAATTTATAATTATGCTTTGTTCAACCTGTTTCTGCATACAACAAGTTTAAAGTGTCCTGGCGGTTTACCACCGGACGGGTAATAACGTCCAACATATAACCTGGGTTTATAACCAAGGCTGCACTTAAAATATGAAATATATCATACCTGTGACATTGAATCACATCGTTGGTTTATCAACTTTTTGTAGTAAGAGTGATAACCCCAATCTCGAGTAATGATAACTCCTTCCATATTGTGTCGGTTTATGATAAAACCGTACCGGGTTGTGATAAACACCGGATTAACCATATATAATACTGGTGACTTGTAGTCAAACCAGACCGGGCTGATAATCTTCGGATTATAACTTGATCATGTACTCACAACTTGCAGTTGAAAGCCGAGCCGGGTTGATAAACACCGGTTTACTCCATAATAGGATGGTAACAGAAAATCAAACCGGGCAGATAATCTCTGGTCTAAAAATGGACCGTGTTCCGCCAATTTAGCTGTTTGAACCGGTACAAAATACTGTCGGTTTAAAAAACGCAAATAAAATAGCAACTTCTCAAGAAAGGCTATTAAAGCAAAAGCAATGGCAACAACTTTTTGCAAAAGAAGAGCTCTACTAAGCTTGGTCAGATGGAATTACCATGGTCAGACGCAACCAAGCCCCCCGAAGGCGTAGCGATGGTGCCATTCAGCCAGGACCCCAAAATGACGCGTGGCGTTACGCCGGCCAAGTGGCATTGCTATGGTTCGGGTTCGACCAAGCCCCCAAATGACTCTAAGGCCCGTAGGCCGACCAAGAGGCGTGACCGGTTCAGACGTGACCGTGTCCCCAAATGATTCTGGTGGCTTTCGCTGGCCAAGAGGTATTGCATCGGTTCGGACACGACCGAGCCCCCAAATGACTCTGGTGGCTTTCGCCGGCCAAGAGGTGTTGCATCGGTTCGGAGCGACCGAGCCCCCAAATGACTCTGGTGGCTTTCGCCGGCCAAGAGGTATTGCATCGGTTCAAACATGACCGAGCCCCCAAATGACCTCATAAGGATAGCTATGTTCTCTTTGGTTCGAATACGACCTATGTTTGAACAGGAAGCCTCAAGTGATCTTGTTAAGACATGCAAGGGGTAAATCGGATGTTGCTTGAAAACAACCCCGTGTAACCACACATGATATAAAGAATAGATACCCCGCTTTATAAAGCGGGAGCCCTCATGTGATAAATAATATGTCAGGCCAATAAGGCCGGATACCCATGTTTGAACCGCGCATCATGGCAGCAGGTCCTCTTCGGTAATTTTTAACTTTTTTTTGCAAGAGATAAATTCTTCTTGAACCGGGATCTTGAACCGGATATTGAAAGCTTCAAAGCTGTGGGAGACATCTTTCCCTTGAACCGGATTTTAAACCGGAATCTTCATTTTCAGCCGGAAATTTTCTGACGGCCTTTAAACTCGAACTTGCGAGAGTTAATTCCTTTTTGAACCGGACATTGTTAAACCGGATCTGAGCGCTTCAGAACTTTGTGGGAGAATAGATTTCTCTTGAACCGGATTGTAAACCGGATATTTGAGAGCTTCAGTGATACTGACTTCCCTTCAGCCAGGTTTCAAACCGGAATCCTTTCTGATGATCCGAAACTTCTTCATTGAGTCGGGATTTTGTAACTGTCATATACTTTCTAAGCCGGAAATTTTCTGACGGCTTTTAAATTTTCATCAACATAACAGTAGCCTCCGGGATCGGGTTATCTTTCCCTCCATCGTCCTCGGGTTCTTAAACCGGATGAAACTGGCAAGACTTGCTGCGTCATATCATCGTAGCCCCCAACTCTCAAGGTGACTCGAGGAGTTGGCTTGAGATTCTCCATATTTGACCGTGATATAAACCGGTATAACTTGTATATCATTGGTGTTGATAACATGATGTGAATCCACAGAAGGTTGAGGTGACTGCGGCGGGTTGTAAATGATCCCGTATGAACCGTGTCAGCAACTCGGCCAATGGTTCCTTCCAACTGGTGATTTGAAGTTAACCAAACTGTAGCGGCGGCGACTTGTGCGCCTGCCCATTGATCCATCCAGTGCGGACGGCGGTTGATGATAATTTGCCTCCAATTTGAAAGAAAACCGGGCTACCCAAGCCGTGACTTGTTCATACTCAATAAATGGCTCATGCCGACAGGTGCGGCCCGGTATGTTGATGTAGACCGGACTTCGGGGGATGGCAGCCTGTGCATGCGCTATTGGGTAATTCGCATGGTCCTGACGAGTTGACGCGGACTGGATCGCGATATAAACCGGCACGGGTTATCCAATAGCTCAGCGATATAATAATCCCTTTTTGCAATAGACAATTTGTCCTGCATTGAAAAACTTGCAAGCCAGAGTAATTGCTCTTTTTAAAGAAAGCAATATGTAATATGAAAATATAGTGGATGGTTTTCACCTGATATGTTAGCTAAAAAATATCCACCGCGGAGTTGATGATCACCATAGTGAAACTGAAATCAATCACGGACGAGTCGTCCATGCGAGCAAACGGATGAATCGGCCGCGGCGTTGTAAACCGGTGCGGACGAGCAAGTCGCCCTCCGTGTTGTAAACCGGCGCGGACGCATGAACCGGCGGCGAGGGCGGACGGGTGAGTCAACCGGCGTGTCGACGTAAACTGGACCGCGATACTCGTGTCTGTAAATGGCATAAAAATTGTCCTGTGCAAAAATATTACCGGACAGAGTAATTGTTCTCAGAAGAATTAACATGTGCTAAAAATACTAGGAACAGATAGCACCTGATATTATTTGTCAGATGAACGTGGATACTAGGAAAAAAACATAATCTAATGTAGCCCTAGCGCCGTAGCCCATGTTCCTTTACCCACTGCCGCGTTGATTTTCACGTGCAGATACGGCAGTCTTCAGCGGGTCAACGTCCAAGGCAAACCTGGCGGGTCAGGGCGCAGTCGCGGCTGCAGCGGAGGCAGAGACCACGGCGAAGACTAACCCGAGTTCCTGTCTCCGGGTCGTACTAGTTGCTTTGACCAATCTTTTTTTTTGACTGGGTATATGATGATTGACTTTTCCATGGTTGCCCTCCACGTGTAGAACAGCGGCCACAGCCAATGGATTTTTTTTCTCGGGAACTTGGTCCTATAGTTGCTTGTAATGACAGTAGTAAGGCCGTATCTCAGTAGATCACGTGGTATGGAGTAGCAGCTTTAGCTTGGAACAGCGGCACGAACGGCCGATGACATCAACCCGCGATTGATTGTCTTGAGATGGTTGGACTAGCACTTCCCTCTCGTCTTGATGGTTCAACCTTGTCTTCCCATAAAAAATAACAACAACGAAACACTTTCGGCTTTACCTGCCATCGCTGCTGTAGAATTTCCTTGGGACTTGTAGCGACGCAGTCGAAATTGTTTTTGACTCGGACTCGGCGGATCTCTGGTGCGTGCAGTGGTCGCATAACACGTAACCCTAAAAAATCGCTTGCTCATAATTTTGTGCATGCTCAAACAGCGGCTGTTAATTGATGATGTAGATCCCATCGTGCCGGTTCTTCATGAACTTCTCGATCCCTGGGAGAGATCCCTTCAAGAACTCAACACCACCGTGCGCAGGCCCCACGGTGGGCGCCAACTGTCGTGGATTTGTCACGGCAGATGTCCTTAGTGTCAGGACTTAGTCGCGAGGCCAACGCATCTATGTGGTAGCTTGAGAGGGGTTGAGTGGGACGAGAGACGCAGGGTGGATCAACACGCAAGACAAGGATTTAGACAGCTTCGGGCCCCGGGAAACATCATCCGGTAATAACCCTACATGCTGTTTGAGGCTAGGTCTCATTATCATCCCGAGGGAGACGCCGTAAACCGGCTCTTTGTGTCTAGCCTTAGAGATTATTCATTGCTTGTCTCTAACTTGTCCCTCTTTGGGGAGCCCTGCCCCTCCTTATATATGTTGAAGGGGCGGTTTACATGTGGAGTCCTATTAGGACTAGTCTATCTCTAATACAAACCGGATACAAGTCCTGGCCTTAACTCCTTGTAAGGCAAATATTCCTTTCCTCTTAAACCGGCCCACAATAGTTGAACCGGCTTTCATGAACCGCCAGACCGGCCACCGGGTCTTGTCGCTCCTCTGACCTGTCTGTCGGGTTACCAGTGAGTTATAACGTCCCGACGGGTTGCTGGTAAACCGCCAGGTCTGGGCAGGTCACCAGATGAATATCGCCAAGTGCCAGCGGGACCTCAAATAAACCGCCAAGTCCGGCCGGGTTAACTTTCGGCCGGTTTACACCGCGGGGTATAACCCCGACACCTTCCACGACAACTTCCAATGTACATATGTCCGGCCACCAGATGCCGATGACTTAAGACACATAGTTCAACAGCCCGGAGAGTCAGCCAGGAAATTCTGGACTAGGTTCTGAACTAAAAAGAACCAGATCGTCGACTGTCCGGATGTCGAAGCCCTAGCGGCCTTTAAACACAGCATCCGCAATGAATGGCTCGCCTGCCACCTCGACCAAGAAAAGCCAAAGTCCATGGCAGCCCTCACGGCACTCATGACCCGCTTTTGTGCGGGTGAGGATAGTTGGTTGGCCCGTAGTAAAAACACGGCAAGCGAAGCGGGCACCTTCGAGGTCAAAAACAGCAACGGCAGGCTCCGACGCAACAGGCACAAACGTCAAAGCAATGGTGATAACACCGATGACACTACAGTCAACGCAGGATTCAATGGCTCCAAGTCTGGTCAGCGGAAGAAGCCATATAAAAGAAACAACCTGGGACCATCCAGCTTGTACCGCATACTCGACCGTCCGTGCTAGATCCATGGCACCCCAGACAAACCAGCCAATCATACCAACAGAGATTGTTGGGTTTTTAAACAGGCCGGCAGATTAAATGCCGAGGACAAGGAGAAGGGATCGCGAAGCGAGGACGATGATGAGGAGCCCCAGCCAACGAACATAGGGGGACAGAAGAAGTTTCCCCCTCAGGTCAAAATGGTGAACATGATATACGCTACACACATCCCCAAGAGGGAGCACAAACGCACGCTCAGGGACGTCTATGCGGTAGAGCCAGTCGCCCCAAAATTTAATCCATGGTCGTCATGCCCGATCATCTTAGATCGTCGGGATCATCCGACCAGCAGCTGTCACGGCGGTTCGGCCGCACTGGTCCTTGACCCAATAATTGATGGATTCCACCTGACGCGAGTCCTCATGGACGGTGGCAGCAACCTCAACCTGCTCTATCAGGATACAGTGCACAAAATGGGAATTAATCCTTCACGGATCAAGCCAACAAAGACTACCTTTAAAGGAGTCATACCAGGTGTAGGGCTCAATCACACTAGAGGTTGTCTTCGGATCTCTGGACAACTTCCGAAGTAAAGAGTTAATCTTCGATATCGTCCCCTTTCGCAGCGGCTAACACACACTGCTTGGACGAACCACATTTGCTCTATTCAACCGGTGCCACACTATGCTTATCTCAAGCTCAATATGCCCGGACCACGCGGCTTCATAGCAATTAATGGAAACACGGAATGTTCCCTCCGCACCGAGGAGCACACCGCTGCCTTAGTAGCAGAAGTACAGAGCAGCCTTTTCAAGCAGAACCTTAGTTCGGCGGCCGAGCTCCTGGACACTGTCAAGAGAGTCCGGACTATCATGCAGCAGGACAGCTCGGCTTGTCAAGAGCTCGACTAGCAGTTCAACTTCCGTCCCAATCCTGATCAAGTGGCGGCATTCGTACCGCGCGTACATAACTATGCACTCAAAATACCATGGGCATAGACAGAGGCATAACTAGCTTGTGATCCACAATACGGCTCGACCGCCCCTGGACACACATACTTTCATTGTTTCCTTTTTCTCCCTTTTCAGGTTTCTTTTCCACAACCTTCCTTGATGGCCTGGTCACATGTCCTTTTGAAGGATAAATACACAAAGACGACAGTAAGCATGGACGTATAGGGGAATTTCCAGGTGGTATCTTTAAACGACCACTCTACCTATTTTCAGGACCCAAACACAACTCTCCCTTGGTTGTGGCATGTTAAATAGCATGTTGCTTATTGCACTACTTGTACGAATGCGCTTTGACATATTAACCAAATTATAATGGAGATAGTTTGCGGCCCAAATTCTACGTCTCTTACTACCCTTTCTTCTTTTCTTTTTTGATAACTTTATCAAATAGCACCTGTACACTTTGGTACGTTTCAATTTGGAAGGGGCTTCATAGTGCCTCGTAATACGGCAACAAAGTCTGAACACTTTTTACAGTATAGTTCGGCACCCCGAATTTAGCACTATATGCATTGGCTCCGAATCACGTCTTTGGTCAATAGTTGGGTTGCCCGGCTCCTGTGCTTGCTACCTTACGTTCCGTTATATCGGCTAGGGTAGTAAATGGAGAACTACTGCGATTGTGCCCTAGTTTACCCGGATGAGCACCTCAGTAGAGAAAGCCGAAAACTGACTATCATGATGTGGCGAGAGCCGGTCAGCTCTTCAGAGGTCTCAAATCTTTAGAGATTTTTTCCGCATTACGTGAGGGATCGGTACTTACCCGATCAGGTGTTTACTGCATCCTAGTTCAGATACTAGGGGCTGCGCCTATATTTTTATTGTCAAACTCCTATGGCTAAGTGAGGGTGCTAAAGCCCCATAGTCCGATTGCCTGGTTCGTTGCGCTAAACACCTCCTTCAAGGACCAAACGATTGGATCAAGTGTTTAGATTACATCCCGAACACTCCTGTACTACCTACGTGGGGGCAGAAGCCGACGACTGGCCAACTCTCAAATTTCACACAACACGGCCGCACAGGAGGTGAACTTTTTTAAACAAACATTATATTACATAACGACTTTGTTTCATCATACAAGGAAGAGACAACATGAATGTATTCATTCGAAAATAATGTCTTGCGCACATTGCGTCGCCACAATACAAGACCCCTCCAGGACGTCTTCAAAATGCCGCTCGGGCGTGCAGTGCTCCTTGCCCTCAGGCGGTCCCTCGGTCACAAGCTTGGCGGCGTCCATCTTCACCCACCAGACCTTGACGTGGGCGAAGGCCATGCGCGCGCCCTCGATACAGTCCAACCACTTGACGACGTCCAACCGAGGGCATGCATTCACTAGCCGCTTCACGATCCCGAAGTAGCTGCTGGGTATAGCTTCGGCAGGCCACAACCGGATTATTAAATCCTTCATGGCCAGTTTGGCCACCCTATGCAGCTCGACCAGCTGTTTTAGCTGATCGCTAAAGGGCACCGGATGGTCTGGCGCAAGGTATTGTGACCAAAACAACTTCTCTGTTGAGCTCCCTTCTTCGGCTAGGAAGAATTCCGCAGCATCAAAAACATTGCGCGGCAGATCCGCAAACGCCCCTGGAGAACTCCAAATCCGGGTTAGTAAGAGATACTTGTTATCCACATACTTGCTTTGCATACTTAACTCCTTACCCGCCACGATCTTCTTGGCCGTCTGGATCTCCTGGAGGGTGCCCTGGGCTTCAATCCGGGCCACTTTCGTGCTTTGGCGAGCCTTGGCGAGTTCGATCTCTTGAGCCGAAACATCGCGCTCCAAGGTCTCGCATTTCTTCACGGCATACTGGAGCTCTTGCTCGACCTCATCAAGCCTGGCCTCGTGCTTCTTACAAGCGACTTGTTCCTTAGAAGCTCTCTCCTTGGCCTCGTCCAGGGTCTTTTTAAGGACCTCGACCTCGGTTGCCGCTCCTAGAAATATTATGGCACTACGGTCAATACACATCATTCATTATTCCTGAATATACAACAAGTTGCAACATACGTTGCTTGTCCTGCAGCTGCCTTTTTACAAGGCCGAGCTCTTCTTCGGCCCGCTCCAGACTCTGCTTTGGTCCGGAGACCTCCGCAGCATGAGAGGTTGCGGCCAGCAACGACGCCTGCTTATTCATATAAGACATCTTTAGTTAGTTTCCTGCGAAAATAAATTGATCCTTTGTCCGGCTTTTCTTTCCAAACACCGGACAGTGTCTCAGGGGCTACTGTCTATACTGGGACTTTTTCTTTTGCGTTGCTTACCTCAAAGCCTGTCAGCAGGCTGCCGCAGGCTTCAGTCAGTCCGCTCTTGACAAACTGAACCCTCTCAATCACCGTACCCATAAGGATACGGTGTTCCTCCACAATGGAAGCGCCTCGTAGCACTTCCAACAGATTATCCGGTGCCTCTGGTTGGACGGAGGTCACCGGCGGGACAGGCACACCTCCTCTCGAAGGAGGCTTCTCGCCGGATTCCGGAGCCATATAGGTCTCCGGAACCGTATACGGTTGGGGTCCGAACTAGACATTGCCCCCATCGCCGGTCTCCATGGGGGTATTCTATCCCGAGTGTCCGGCGGCCGAAGGGTCACCCTCTAGCGCCACCCTGACAGCATCCTGAACCTCTCCCTGGCCTGGGAAGGTCCTTTGGGACAGCACCTCGTTGTCTCCCTTGGCCATGGGAGAGTGAGCGGCCGGCGGTAGTCATCGCCTTTGAATCCAATGAACCTCCTGTCGTGGGCTAGACTGCAGTAGCATAATTAAACATGTTAATACCATGAAGAGGAGAGGCCGGATACATGGACATATATGAGTTTTTAGTACTCATGATGCGGCCAGGGGCTTGCTTCGGGGGCGTCGCTCTGGGCTGCTGTCGACGTCCCACGTGGAGTTATCCGCGAGGGGGCCCTTCCCCCTCTTGGGCGCCTCCGCCACCAGATTTGTGGAGGCCACCCTCTTCTTCCTTCCCCCATCTGGGGGAGAGTTGCTTTCTTCCTCCTCCTCCTAGTCGTCTTCGGCGGCAGAGGAGTGAGTCTTGTCTTCGGACGACACGTCCGAAGCTCCTTTGCGGCGAGGGCCACTTTTGGCCCCCTTGGCCTTCTTCTTGGCCTCCTTCTCCGTCACCTTGTAGGGCGTCGGAACCAGCATCTTCGCCAGGAGCGGGATGACTGGTTCCTCGGGCAGCAGAGCCGGACACCGAATCTGCTCCGCTTTCTCAGTCCATACCTGAAAATATAAATAGTGAAGTTTTAGATATCTTCCTTTAACAAGCAAGTAGAGGATGTACCTTGAGACGAGAAAGACTTACCGCACTGGCAGGATGGGCAAGATCGTGCCCGCGGTCTGAGTCTATGTCCGGCGGCGTCTCATTGCCTTTAAAGAGCAACTTCTAGACATCTTCATGAGTTGTTCCGTAGAGCCTTTCCAAGGTTTGGTGCTTCTCCGGATCAAATTCCCATAAAGGGCATGTTCGGCTCTGGCATGGAAGGATCCGGCGAACTAGCATCACCTGGATCACGTTGACGACCTTGATGTTTTTATCCACCATGCTTTGGATGCGCGTTTGCAGCGTATCATTTCGTCCGACGAAGACCAATTTGGGCCCTTCTCTATCCAGGAGGTGAGCCGCATTGGAGCTCCGGATTTGTACTCAGGAGCCGCGTCTTAGGTGGCTTCACGGGGCTCTGTGATATAGAACCAAAGTTTCTGCCACTCTTTGACGGTCTCCGCAAAAGTATCCTTGGGCCATGTAACGTTGGGCATCTTGCTCACCATGGCGCCTCCGCACTTTGCATGTTGACCATCCACCACCTTCGGCTTCACGTTGAATATCTTGAGCCATAGTCCGAAGTGGGGAGGAATGCGGAGGAAGGCCTCGCACACGACAATAAATGTCGAGATGTTGAGGAAGGAGTTTGGGGCTAGATCATGGAAATCTAGCCCGTAATAGATCATAAGTCCGCGGACGAAAGAGTGTAGAGGAAACTCTAACCCGCGGTGAAATGGGGGATGAACACCACCCTCTCATTGGGCTTCGGGGTGGGGATGACTTGCCCCTTGGCCGGAAGCCGGTGGGCGATTTCTTTCACCAGATACCCGGCCTCCCAAAGCTCGGTGATGTCCTTCTCCTTGATGGAGGAGGCCATCCACTTGCCTTGCGCTCCAGATCTGGACATGGTGAGTGCTTTCTTAAGGCGGAAAAGATGAGGACTTGGGCGCTGGAGTTCGAGAATCGAAGGGAAGAGAAAGAGAGAAGGCGTGGGTGAAGAAAAGGGAATCCTTATCTCCTCATAAAGGCAGTGAATATCAAGCGCCTCCCCACTCGCCTTAAAACTCGCCTATTGCCAAGGGTTGTGCAAACAACACGGTTGGATTACCCACGCCCGTATTGATGAGAATCCCGCAATAAGGGGACACGATCTCTGCTTTGACAAGATGTCCCAATGAAAACCGCATCTCGGAACATGGAACGGCAGATAGAAACGGTTTGAAATAATGACCGGGCAGACGTGATGTCACCTTACAAAAAGTTGTCAGCGCATTGGACTCGTGAAATATTACTCTCTGCGGTTGAGTGTGGTACTTGCATTGCAGATCCGGACACGTTCGTTGCGTCCGAAGACTATCTTGGAGTATTCGGAAAAGGGAACCCGCCTTGCAATGCCGAAGACAATCTGCGCACCGGACACCCCGTCCTTGAAGCCTTGTTTAGGGGCTACTGAGGGAGTCCTGGACTAAGGGGTCCTCGAGCGTCCGGCCTGTTGGACATGGGCCGGACTAAAGGATTGTGAAGATACAAAACCGAAGACTCTCTCCCATGTTCGGATGGGACTCTCCTTGGTGTGGAAGGCAAGCTTGGCGTCTAAATATGAAGATTCCTTTGTCTGTAACCGATCTTGTGTAACCCTAGATCCCTCTGGTGTCTATATAAACTGGAGGGCTAGGTCCGTAGAGGCCAAGAATCATAATCATAGTCATACAGGCTAGACTTCTAGGGTTTTAGCCATCACAATCTCGTGGTAGATCAACTCTTGTAATACTCATATTCATCAAGATCAATCAAGCAGGAAGTAGGGTATTGCCTCCATAGAGAGGGCCCGAACCTGGGTAAACATCGTGTCCCCTGTCTCCTGTTACCATCGACCTTAGACGCACAGTTCAGGACCCCCTACCCGAGATCCGCCGGTTTTGACACCAACAATCCCCCCTTTCTCCAATTTTTTCTTCGCCATCCTCAACCATTTCCAGATCCATGCTCTTCATCTTCATCCCAACTCCATCATCCTCCTGTTGATCTTTGCCTTCTAATGCGAGGCATTTGTGGGGGCGGTGCCCTCTGTCGCTTTGCTCCGCCACTTCTTCTACCTCCGGATGCACAACACCCAATGCTCCGGGTGCATCTGCTTTGTTGCGTCTCATGGCAGCAACGCAATCTCGAGAGCCGGGAAGAAGGTGGGGGAATTCCGGCGCAAGTGGATCTTCATGGACGCCAAGCGCACTCATGATCGGCTGGAGCTGCCGACCGCGTTGCCGGCGAAGCTAGACCGGTGGGCTCATAAGAAGCTCACCGACTCCCGGGCGGAGCTGCTGCTGGAGAAGATGGCGACTGACCTGGAGGCGGAGAAGCTGACAGGGGCCATGCTTGTCAGGGATTTCCTGATGCCGCGCCGGGCTCTGCTCTAGGCGCACTCGTGCCCTCTGTGGAGCCTTAAGGGCGCGGAAGACAACCTCGGGCTGCAGCTGGAAGACATGCCCGATGAGGAGCTGAGCAAGGCCGTGCGCACCTTGGTTGACAAGGACCCGTGCGGCCTCCCAGAGGCCTATATCCCGCTATACCGCTGCGACAATGGAGAGAAGATAGTCGCCGCCATGCCCGTCTTCAACGAGCGGGGGCTCGTGCCGACGAAGCCTCCCCAGCCCCTGAGCTCCTCAGTGCCGGTGTCCTCTGGCGAATGTTTCGGGGAGGAGGGGAAGGAGGACTCGTAGGCAACCTTCTAGGGGGTGGGAGAGACCTCTCGACCGCGGCAGAGTGAGCTCGTCCATGTCCTCTCTGATGATGACAACACCGGTGAGTACCTGTCCGAGGGGTCGCTGCGCTCCACTGGTGTTGCCACGAAGTCCGGGGGAACCCCTGTAAGGGGGCTGAAGTAGGGGACCCCGAAGAAGGGCGGACGACGTCGCTTCCCCGGGGTGATGCCTCCGCCTTATCATTGTCCGCCGCCGTTGCAGAGCCAGCCGTCGCGCACTCATCTGCTCCTGAGAACGCGGTGAAGCTCGTGCCCAAGAAGCTCGGGGGCGCCGCGCTCCTGGCCAAGGGGAGGGCATACATTGCTGATGACGAGTAAGTATTTCACCTTGTTTCTGCTTCTCATCTTTGACACCGTGCTCATGACACCCTCCTCCTAGTGGCCAGGCTGCAGCCGGTGTTGAGGTGGAAGAAGGAGGAGGCCAGGGCCTCCGAGGCCAAGCGGCCAGCCGTGGCCACGGCAATTCTGGTGCGGGAAGAAGTGGCCGCTTCGCGTCCTCCTACGATGGAGCTGGCCTCTCGAGGTTCATGGGCCCAGCCTCAGGAGAAGACTGCCTCCGTGGCCAAGCCAACTCCGGAGGCACCCGTCTCTAGCGCTCCCACTTCTGGTCCGAGGGCTCCAGAGCACCCTACCTTCCTTGTTGTTGTTGCTTCGCCAGCCTAGGTGCTAGTGCCACTTCCTCCCCAAGCCGTCACGCTGTCGGACAATGGCTCCTCTGCCATGCCCTGTGCTCTGGAGGAGGCCTTCACCATGCTGGACCGACCCTGGACTGATCTTCAGGGCGCAAACCGGCGCGTGGTGACGGGGCGTCTCGAGCTGGTCTCAGGATGGCTCCAAGCTGACTCGTCCATCAGGACGGCCTGGGGTCAGACCGAGGCTGCCGTCATGGAGGGAGGAGGGAGGCCGGCGAGCTCACCATGGCTCGTGACGCGGCGCTAACCAGCACAGCGTCTGCCAAGAAGCGCTGCCGCACACTGGAGGACGAGCTGAGGGCCCTCCGTGACGAGTAGGCCACCCGCACCCGTCAGCTCAAGGAGCAGGAGGAGGAGCTGAAGACCCGGGAAGGTGCGCTCGCCAACCGTGACGCCGAATTGGAGCAGGCAGCTACGGAACAGGCTGCTGAGTGGAGCTGCGTGGGTAAGCTGAAGGAGGAGTTGGAGGCAGCTCAGGCGTCCTACACCAAGCTTGTATCCGAGGAGAAGGCCGGGCTGGAGGCCAGGGAGATGTCCCTTGCCGCGGCTGAGCAGGTAGGCGCCGCAGGGCGCGACGCCTTCGTCTCCCTCGAGTCGAGGTTGCGCTCGGTGCTGCAGGACCTTTATGGGGTAGGGTACGAGAAGCCGCTGGTGACTCCCGAGGAAGGCCCCGCCGGGCTACTCCCCAAGCTTGTCGCGACGCTCAATGGCATCGTCGTCGGAGTGGGCCCTGTCGATGGGAAACGACACCTATGGGATCACAAGAATCCCTACTGCGGTTGCGGGGCGCGGGGTTGACAGAAGAGCGGGTCTAACAGAGAGCACGCGGTTCGTTTATCTAGGTTCGGGCCGCGAGGATGCGTAAAACCCTAGTCCTGCTTGGGTGGATGTATTCTGAGTTCTTGAGCTAGCTACGGAGTGTAACGAGCTCCAAAAAGCCAAATCCTTCTCATGGTCGCCTAGGCCTCCTTTTATAGGAAAAAGGGGCTGCCACAGTGGCACACATGAGGTGGAAAGGTCTACAGTGACACGAGGTTATCCCTCGTATTACAGGACAGGGTGCATTTAATGCATCGCTTAGGTATCCTCTTGCTTTATTGGGGGATGGGAACGGAGCCTGTCCCGTTCGTTGCCGCCTCGCCTGGCTTCGAGACGTGCCCTGGCCATGATGTGGGTGGCGCCATTTAGGCAGGAAGGCAGCTGAGGTGGCGCGGTGGTAGGTCCTTCACGAAGATTTGCATGCCGCCACGCAGGCGCTTAATGAATTGGCATGGGAGCTGCATGTTGCCACGCAGGTGCCTGCCCAGCTGGTTGGGCTGGCAGCTGCATGGGAACAGCGGTGGAAGCTTGGTTGGCGTGGGCCTGGCGGTGGTCCCGCTGGCGTCCTTGGCGAGGGCCTTGCCGTGTGGCCCGGCAAGGGTCTTGCCGTGGCGCGCTGTCGTCCCCAGCAAGGATCTTGGAGGGGGTCTGGTGGCCTTCCTCGGCAAGGATCTTGTCGAGAGTCGTCGTCTTCTAATCCTCGTCTGATCTTGAATATGTCTTCACAAAGATCTGCATGCCACCACAGAGGTGCCTTTCCAAGCCCTGGCGCCACGCTAATGATGGCGTCGGGGATCGTGGGCTCAAGGGTGGCTCACCTCGTTGGTGTGGGGCGGGCTGCCTCCGGCAAGGGTCTCCTGCCGGGGGAACCTGCTTCGTCCCTTTGCTCTTTGTGGCCTTGGCCTTGGTGTTTCTCTGGCCATCTTGGGCTTCGGTCTTACCTTGGCTCACCTCCCTTGCTCTACTTGGTGTGGTCGTGGGCGGGGCTCTGACTGCCCGTGCACAGGTAAAGGGGTGCAAAAATGTGCCCCTAGTTTTGTACACGGATAGGAGCCCCCGGGCCTGGGCCACACATAAGCGCGACATGTTGTTGGGTCAGTCCCGAAACGGTGCGCGGGCAGGCGGGGCGGTTTTTACCGTGGTAAGATTTTTCGTGCGCTGTGTTTCCCACGACCCGCGCGTGCGGCGCGGCGTGGAGGGGCGTGCATGACGTGGGCGGCATGCGTGGGGCGGTTTTCACACGCATGCGTCACATCATTGTAAACAGGCGACTCGCGCCTTCCCCGTAAAGGGAGGGAGGCATGGAGGCGCGACTCATTTACTGAATGGGGCCGGGGCGTGGTCTTCAAGGCGTCCACTCCCCACGATCACTGAGTGGGGAGAGGTCGTCTCACCTATCCCCTCGGTTCTGCACGTCTGCCACGCGTCTTTCATGCGCTTGGGGTGGCAAACGGTGGAGGCGGGAAACCGGGTCGTCACTGGTTGGGGCAGCGGGTCGGTCCTGGTTCCCTGCGCCTCCCGTGTCTTGATTGGCCGAGCGGGGCGGCCGAGCCCCAACCCCGTTCCTTTATAAAGAGAGGGAAGGGGAGATGGCATCCCGCACTCTTCCATCTTCTACCTCCCTTTTCTTCCGCTCCCTCCTTTCATTCGTCATGGAGAAAGGGAATCCTGGCCCTTCAACGGTGGCGGCAGGGGTCGCCGCTCGACAACGCGTCCCTCCTCCTCCGGCGCCCGTGGTGGCATAGCCGGCTGCGAGGGGAAGGGGGAGGGGAGAGTCCGTGGGCGAGGTCGGGGCAGACGTCACAGTGCTCGGGGAAGAGGAGGGCGGGGCGGCGCGCCAGCTTCGCCCCCGCCCATGGTGCCTATTGGTGTCAAAACCGGCGGATCTCGGGTAGTTGGTCTCGAACTGTGCGTCTAGGCGGATGGTAACTGGAGAAAAGGGACATGATGTCTTTACCCAGGTTCGGGCCCTCTCGATGGGGGTAAAACCCTACTCTTGCTTGATTGATATTGATGATATGGGTAGTACAAGAGTTGATCTACGACGAGTTCAGAGAGGCTAAACCCTAGAAGCTAGCCTATGGTATGATTGTTGTTCTTGTTGTTGTGTCCTACGGACTAAACCCTCCGATTTATATAGACACCGAAGGGGGATAGGGTTACACAGAGTCGGTTACAAGGAAGGAGATCTACATATCCGTATTGCCAAGCTTGCCTTCCACGCCAAGGAGAGTCCCATCCGGACACGGGACGAAGTCTTCAATCTTGTATTTTCATAGTCCAACAGTCCGGCCAAAGGTTATAGTCCGGCTGTCCGGATACCCCCTAATCCAGGACTCCCTCAATAGCCCCTGAACCAGGCTTCAATGACGATGAGTCCGGCGCGCAGATTGTCTTCGGCATTGCAAGGCGGGTTCGTCCTCCGAATACTTCATAGAAGATTTTGAACACGAGGATCGTGTCCGGCTCTGCAAAACAAGTTCCACATACCATCGTAGAGAGAATAATATTTCCACAAATCTAATCTGCTGACGTATCCCGTAATGTGACATCACACCATAGCCAAGCCCTTATTTGAATCGTTTTTTATAGCCAACCTCAGCGCGTTTCTCGAGGTGGTTTCCTTGGCACGTCTTGTCTAAGCAGATATCGTGTCCCCTTATCGCGGGATTCTCATCAATACGGACGTGGGTAACCCAACCGCGCCATCAATTACGACGCTTGGG
This sequence comes from Aegilops umbellulata, assembly GCA_032464435.1. Taxonomy (NCBI): domain Eukaryota; kingdom Viridiplantae; phylum Streptophyta; class Magnoliopsida; order Poales; family Poaceae; genus Aegilops; species Aegilops umbellulata. The sequence continues at coordinate 195,851,404 of CP136055.1, forward strand.
GGATAAGCGAGTCTTACCAGGCTGGTGGGGACGCATAGTTTCGTCCGCCCATATAAAGGGATAAGGATTCACCTTTTTCCACCCACGCCTTCTTCCTCCTTTGCTCATCCATTCTCGCACACTTGAGCTCCAGCGCCCAATACCACATTCTCATCCTCAACCTTCTCCAACCATGTCTGGAGCGGGAGGCAAGTGGATGGTTTCCTCCGTCATGGAGGGACACATCAAGAAGCTGAGGGGAGCCGGATACCTGTCCGAGGATATCGCACACCGGCTCCAAGATGCAGGGCAGTTCATCCCCACCCCCAGGCCTCATGAGAGGGTAGTATTCCTTACCCATTTCCTCCGCGGACTGGGATTTCCTCTCCACCCATTCGTCCGGGGACTCATGTTCTACTACGGCCTGGATTTCCACGATCTGGCCCCGAACTTCATCCTCAACATTTCGGTGTTTATCATCGTGTGTGAGGCCTTCCTCCGCATGAAGCCCCACTTCGGCCTATGGCTGAAGACCTTCAATGTCAAACCGAAGGTGGTGGGCGGCCAGCAGGCGGAGTGCGGAGGCATCATGGTGGGCAAGATGCCCAACGTCACATGGCTCGAGGGCTCCTACGTGGAGACCATAAAGGGGTGGCAATCGGGGTGGTTCTACATCACCGAGCCGCGCGACCCCAAATGGGCTGTGGCCCCCGAGTTCCGATCCGGAATCCCCACGCGGCTCACCTCCTGGAAAGAGAAGGGCCTGCCCTGGGATAGTCCGGCAGAGCTGACCGAACTCCAAACCTGTATCCAAAACATGGTGAACAAGAAGCTCAAGCTTGTCAACATAGTCCAGGTCATGCTCATCCGCCGGATCCTCCCGTCTCAACAACGGGAGTTCAATTTGTGGGAGTTCGACCCGGCCCAGCACCAAACTCTGAGCGAGCTCTTCGACACAACACACGAGGATGCTTGGAAGGTGCTATTTAAGGGCGTCGAGGTTCCCCCTCCCCTTACCAAGGATCGCGGATTCAGTGCGAAGCGCCAAGCCGGCGCGGTAAGCTATTTTATCTCTTATAGGGTATTCGTTTTTCACAGTTTAACTATGTGCGGGATCTGAGCTTCCATGCCTTTGACAAGAATGGGTGGAGACATCGGGGCAGATTGACTGCCCGACCCCTTTGCCCGAAGACCCTGCCGACGCTCTCCTGACAGAGATGCTGACTCCGGCACCTCATGAGGTGCCGAAGAAGAAGATCAAGAAGAAGGCCACGGGAACCCGAAAGAGTTCCCGACGCTAGGTGCTATCGGACTCATCATCCGATAACTCCAATACGCACTCGTCCCTTGAAAACGAGGAGGAGGCAGATAAAGGTTCTTCCTCTCCATCCGGGGAAGATAGGAAGAGGAAGGCCGCCCCAACTAGGGAGGCCGGAGGGTCCAAGAAGGGAAGGACTCTCCCTCTGGACTACTCCGCCACTTTCGCCGATAGCGAAGACGAGTGGCCACCCAGGACCAAGCCCCTGGCGAGATCGTAAGTATTCGGACACAAGAGTAACTCGTGGCACCGTTTAATTGCACAGCTTCTTCTAACGCCGGACACGGTTATGCAGTCCGTCCCGGGCCCGTATCGACGTATCCTCGTCGAGCGGTTCTTTGGATCCGTCGGCCATGAGCAGCGGAGGATCACTTCCGACCGCCTCCACCCCTCGCCCTACGGACAATGCCGAGGTGTTGTCTCAAAGGGCACCAAGCCGAGGGGAGGTAGTCCTGGAGGCGCCTCAAGGCGACCTTCCGGACTCCAGGCGCAAAGGGAGCAAGGCTCCCAAAGGCTCCAAGTTCGGCCCTAGGCCGAATACTGTACCAGAACCTCCAGTGGTTCCGGACTCCGGCAGGCGCCCCCCTACTAAGAGGGGCAAACCTCCCGTGCCGGTGACCTACGTCCATCCGGAGGCACCGGATAATTTGCTGGAGGTGCTTAACGGCGCCTCCATCGACGAGGAGCATCGCACTATTATGAGTGCGGTGATCCAGAAGGTTCAGTCCGCCAAGAGCGGACTGACTGAAGCCTGTGCCAGCCTTCTAACAAGCTTTGAGGTATGTATTTAAAATATATGAAAATATTACCACATAGACAGTAGCCCCTGATGCTCTGTTTGGCGTTCACAAAGAAAAGCCGAATAGAGGATCAAAATAACATTCGCAGGAGTCTAATACTAGTATGTCGATATGTGTGTGCAGGCTTCGCTTCTGACCTCTGCTGCACTGACCGCGGAGGTCGATACGCTGAAGCAGATCCTCGAGCGGCCTGAGAAAGAGCTCGGACATGCCAGGAAGCAGCTCGAGGAGAGCAAAGGTAAGGAATACCTTGTCTATATGTATATATATAAAAAAGATGCAGTTGCAAAAATGATAGGATCGTTATGAATGTGCACGACTGAGGTGGCGACCCTGAAGCAAGCGCTGTCCCAAGCCAAAAACAGAGCGGCCACAGAGCGCACAGAGCGAGAGAAGCAAGAGGCGCGGGTGGGTGAGGTGCAGCAAGAGCTCCACGCTCTCGTGAAAAAGCACGAGACTTTGGAGCTTGACTCGAAGACGCGAGAGTCCGAGCTTGCCACGACCCTTGAGGGTGCCAAGCATGCCAAGGCCAAAGCCCAAAAGGCCCTCCAGGAAATTGAGGTGAGGAAGAAAATAGCGGCGCGTAAGGCATTCATTATGCAAAGCAAGCATGTGAAAGTAAATTACATGTTACTTACCCGAGTCCGGAGCTCTCCAGGAGCATTCGCAGATTTGCCCTGCAGCGTGTCGGATGCCGCAAAGCACTACCGGGCCAAGGAAGGGAGCTCGACGGAGAAGGTGTTCTGGTCTCAGTATACTGAGGCCGGACACCCGGTGCCCTTAGCGACCAGCTGAAGCAATTGGTCGAGCTCCATAAGGCGGCCGAACAGGCCATGAAGGGTCTTATAGTCCGGCTATGGCCTGGAGAGGCCATGCCAGGGAGCTATTTCGGACAGGTGAGGCGGCTTGCGGATGACTATCCTTGGCTTGAGGTCATCAAGCGCTCCGTCTGCATCGAGGGTGCCTGCAGGGCGCTTGCCCGTGTTAAAGTACACTGGGGCAAGATGGACGCTGAGAAGCTAGTGAAGGATGGACCACCGCAGGGCACAGAGCATCACCGCCTTGAGATGTATTATGAGGGCGTCCTGAAGGGTGCCCGACTTATGGCGGATGAGTGTTCCAAGGATGTAATTTTTGAGTGAACTTGCTCATGTGATCCTGTATTTATGAAAAACTTGTTTCATATGCGCTATGCAACGCTTGTTTGAATTTAAAATATTACCTTCTGTGCGGCTGTTTATCAAATCTGAGAGATGGCTAGTCGTCGGCTTCTGCCCCCATGCCACGAGTGCTGGGGTGTTCGGGATAAATCTGAACACTCTTTTTCCCATTCTTGGGTCCTTCGAGGGAGGTGCTCAGCGCAGCGAACAAGGCAATCGGACTATAATGCTTTATCACTCTCACTTAGCCATAGAAGTCTACAATTTTAAATTTTGGCGAAGCCCCTAGTATTCGGAAGACCGAGTTTGGGGTGCCATACATGCCTTAAGCCGGACCAAGCCGAATCCTCGCCCTAAGCGGCATAAGTCTTTAGGGACTCGAGACCTCTCGAACAGCAACCAGTTCTCGCCTTATCATGACAATCAATTTTAGCTTTCTCTACTTAGGTGCTTAGCCCAGCTGAACCGGGGCACAATCGCAGTAGTTCTCCCAGTGCTACCTTAGCCGATATAGCGGAACGTAAGGCAGCAAAACATGGGAGTCGGGCAAACCCAACATTTGACCAAAGACATGACTCGGAGCTGATGCATATAATGCTATAAGTTCGGGGTGCCGCGCTTTCGAAAGTGTTCGGACTTCTCACACCGTATTATGGGGTACTTAAGCGCCTAGCATATTAGCCGTACCAGAGTGTACGGGTGCTGGATGTTATGAATGAACAACAAAAAAAGAAGGAATAGAGAATGCAGTAACAGATTAGTGCTATGCATTGTTTATTCAAAAAGTGTGCATTAAAGAAGAACGATACAAGTAGTGCGATAATCCAAAAAATGGGACTATTTGATATGTCCCCTCCAGGGGCAAGCTGCGGAATGGCATATAAAGCAGGTATTTCGCTCGTTATAGAGACCACCTGGGAGTTCCATGGTGCGACGTAGCTTTCTGCCTCCCTGGTTGTTGTATCGTGTGTTCGGTGATTATACTTCCGGAAAGGGCTTCCAGAGCGTAAAGTCCTGAAAGAGAGAAGAAATGACAAAGTAGGAAGCCCCTAGTGCGGTTGAGCCGTGTTGTGGGGCGTGCCGTAGTCGTGCCCCTCCCCCTATGCCCATGGTATTTTCAATGCGTAATTATGTACGCGTGGCACGGATTTCGCCGTTTGGCTGAGGCTGGGGTAGGGGCCGCATTGCTACGCTTGCTCGTAACGTGCCAGGCGGTCTTGTTGCAGATTATTTTGGGCGCGCTTGACGGTATCCGGGCGTTTGATCGCCGGACTAGAGAATTGCCTTGAGAGTATGCTTTGTGCATTCGTTACGAGGGCCGCAGTGTGCTTCCCCGTTTAGAGAGAGCGCTTTGTGTTTCCATTGACTGTGATGACCCCTTGAGGTCCTAGCATCTTGAGCTTGAGGTATGCATAGTGCGACACCGCATTGAATTTTGCGAATGCGGTTTGCTCGAGCAGTGCATGATAGCCACTGCGGAACGGGACTATATCGAAGATTAACTCCTCGCTTCGGAAATTATCCGGGGATCCGAAGACCACTTCTAGTGTGACTGAGCCTGTGCAATGGGCCTCTACACCTGGTATGACGCCTTTAAAGGTCGTTTTTGTGGGTTTAATCCTTGAGGGATCTATACCCATTTTGCGCACTGTGTCTTGGTAAAGCAGGTTCAGGCTGTTGCCGCCGTCCATAAGGACTCGAGTGAGGTGAAATCCGTTGATGATTGGGTCTAAGACCAATGCAGCAAATCCGCCATGACGGATACTAGTGGGATGGTCCCTGCGATCGAAAGTGATTGGGCAGGAGGACCATGGGTTGAACTTTGGGGCGACTGGCTCCAACGCATATACGTCCCTTAGCGCACGCTTCCGCTCTCTCTTGGGGATGTGGGTTGCGTATATTATGTTCATCGTCCGCACTTGTGGGGGGAATCTCTTCTGTCCTCCGGTGTTCGGCGGCCGGGGCTCCTCCTCGTCATCGCTATGTAGCCCCTTGTCCTTGTGCTCGACATTTAACTTGTCGGCCTGCTGGAACACCCAACAATCCCTGTTGGTGTGGTTGGCTGGCTTGTCGGGGGTGTCGTGTATTTGGCACAAGCGATCGAGTATACGGTCCAAACTGGACGGGCCCGGAGTGCTTCTTTTGAATGGCTTTTTCCACTGACCGGGCTTAGAGCCTCTGAATCCGGCATTGACTGCCGTATCCTCGGTATTATCGCTGTTGATGCGGCGCTTGTGTTTGTTGCGACGTGTCCTGCCATTGCTGTCCTTGGTATCCGAAGTACCAGGGTTCTTTGATATGTTATTACTGCGAGCCAGCCAACTTTCCTCTCCCGTGCAAAAGCGGGTCATAAGTGTCGCGAGGACTGCCATAGATTTCGGCTTTTCCTAGCCAAGGTGCCGAGCGAGCCACTCGTCGCGGATGTTGTGCTTAAAAGCTGCTAGGGCCTCTGCATCCGGACAGTCGACGATTTTATTTTTCTTGGTTAGGAACTGTGTCCAGAATTGCTTGGCCGATTCCTCTGGCTGCTGAATTATATGGCTCAAGTCATCTGCATCTGGTGGTCGCACATAAGTGCCCTGGAAGTTGTCAAGGAATGCGGCTTCCAGATCTTCCCAACAGCCAATGGATTCTGCTGGCAAGCTGTTGACCCAATGCCAAGCTGGTCCTTTAAGCTTGAGTGGGAGGTATATGATGGCGTGTAGATCGTCGCCACGGGCCATGTGGATATGAAGGAGATAGTCCTCAATCCATACTGCTTGATCTTTCGTACCATCGTATGATTCGATATTCACGGGTTTGAAACCCTCTGGGATTTGATGATCCATTACTTCATCTGTGAAGCATAGCGGGTGTGCGGCGCCTCTGTACTGGGCTATATCACGACGCAACTCGAATGAGTTTTGTTTGCTGTGTTCGGCTCGGCCGGATTTACTTCTACTGTATCTGGCGTGACGGTTATCGTCTCTCGTAGTGGGGCGCCCTCGCGATCCGTAGATCGATCTTGCTTTGTTTGCTTTGTCCTCCAAGATGTCTCGCAGGTCTAGCGTATTTCCCCGTGCCTTGGCATTTTTATTTGAGTGGCGTCGGGGTGCGGGCTGAGCTTTGGGCTGAAATGCCTCTCTGTCGCGGCCACGAGGTGGCCGATCAGCCGCATCATACACTGGAGATGTAGGTTTTAATGCTTCCTCCTCTAAACAGGGTAGCAACCTGCGCTTTGGGTAACTCTTGGAGGGACGTTTGAGTTCATACTCCTCGGCCGCAAGAATTTCAGTCCATCTGTCAGCTAGCAAGTCTTGATCGCAGACTAAGGCATAGCCTAGTGGTGGGAAGGGGCTGATGCCTTCCCACCCACCCAGGTTCAAGGCATGGTACTTGCAATTTGGGGTTGTTGCACCAATTATACTGTAGGGGGTTCCTTTACAGTCTTTCTGTCAAAAAAAAAAGCAAGTCTTGATCAGCTCTAAGCTGCTGTTGCTTTTTCTTAAGGCTATTTGCCGTGGCCATAAGCCGGCGCTTGAAGTGCTCTTGCCCAACGGGATCCTCAGGCATGATAAATTCGTCATCGTCGAGGCTTGCCTCGTCTTCGGAGGGAGGCATGTAATTATCATCCTCTACCTCTCTGTCTGCTGCTCTCTCATGAGGACTGGCTTCTCCATCCTCCTGCGCTGAATCTTGCTGGAGGGGGTTGTCGTTGTCTTCGGCACTGTCCGGAGTGTTATTATCTCCCGTGCCGGTATCACCGCTTTTGCTTTGGCGAGACTTAGAACGGCGCCGCTGATGTCGGCGCTTAGGCTGCTTCTTGGAGGGGTCATCCCTTGCTGTTCCGTCGCCATTGCCTTCTTTGGGTGTGTCCACCATATATATATTATATGATGAGGTGGTTGTCCAATGCCCTGTGGGCGGTGGTTCCTGTTCGTCTCCTACATCGTCGTCCATACTGTCGATGTCTTCGGAGTCGAAGTCTAGCATGTCGGTTAAATCATCGACAGTGGCTACTAAGTGGGTGGTGGTTGGGAGGCAAATTTCTTCATCATCCGCATCCCAATCCTGCCGGTCATAGTCCGGCCAGGACTCTCCTGACAAGGAGAGGGACCTTAGAGAGTTTAGTATGTCGCCGAAGGGCGAGTGTTGAAAGATATCTGCGGAGGTGAACTCCATGATCGGTGCCCAGTCGTTCGATTGGCAAGGGCGCAGGCAGTTCAGAGTCCGTGGCCGGAGAAGAATCCGGCAACTTGGAGTCACGACTTTCGTGAAGGTTAAGGTTGGTATTCGGCTCGATCGCCGCTGAGACCGCGGCCTCCGGTGCGGGGTCTAGCCACATGTCCATGGATGGCGCGGCTGGCTCCGAATTGAAGGTCGGTGCGGTTGCAGGTGCGATCTCCTGAACATTGTCCGATGGCAGAGCTAAATCATGCTCATCGTGATGGTGCGGCGCACTCGGGAGGTGCTCGAATCCGTTGATGATCAAGTCTCCGCGGATGTCGGCCGTGTAGTTTAAGCTTCCAAACCTGACCTGGTGGCCAGGGGCATAACTTTCGATCTGCTGCAGATGGCCAAGCGAGTTGGCCCGCAGTACGAAGCCGCTGAATACGAAGATCTATCCGGGGAGAAAAGTCTCACCCAGGACCGCGTCGCTATCGATGATCGAAGGAGCCATCAAGCCTAACGATGACGACACAGAGGAACTCTCAATGAAAGCACCTATGTCGGTGTCAAAACCGGTGGATCTCGGGTAGGGGGTCCCGAACTGTGCGTCTAGGCGGATGGTAACAGGAGACAAGGGACAGGATGTTTTTACCCAGGTTCGGGCCCTCTCGATGGAGGTAAAACCCTACTCCTGCTTGATTGATATTGACGATATGGGTAGTACAAGAATTGATCTACCACGAGATCAGAGAGGCTAAACCCTAGAAGCTAGCATATGGTATGATTGTTGTTCTTGTTGTTGTGTCCTACGGACTAAACCCTCCGGTTTATATAGACATCGGAGGGGGCTACGGTTACACAGAGTCGATTACAAGGAAGGAGATCTACATATCCGTATTGCCAAGCTTGCCTTCCATGCCAAGGAGAGTCCCATCCGGACACGGGACGAAGTCTTCAATCTTGTATCTTCATAGTCCAACAGTCCGGCCAAAGGTTATAGTTCGGCTGTCCGGATACCCCCTAATCCAGAACTCCCTCAGTGCCTTTCCCAATGGAAGGCCATGTCGAAGACCAGCCCCGCGAGTTCTTCGTGAGGCTGCGCCAGCCTCCGCATTGCTGTCTTCGTCTTCCCGCCCCGTTTGCTCGGGAGATGGAGCGTGACCGGCCCCAATCTCTCAGATTGCACATGAGGGGTTGCTGGAATGGGGGCATGCGGGTCGCCGTCGACTTCCCGGCTCCTCGAGTCATGTACCTCCATCGTGGGTGGAAGACGTTCGCTCGCATCCACAGCCTAACGGCGGGGCTCATCCTCTACTTCAAATTGATGGAGGACGACCTACTCTCCGTCAAGGTCTTCGGGGAGTTCAGGACTCGCCTGAAGTGCTGCGTGGAGAGCTCCTCCGATGGGGATTCTAACGATGGAAGCTCTTCCACGAGCAAAAGTGACGAGGAGGACAGTGGGGCAGATAGCGGGGACGAATCCGACTAGGCGTCGGACGCCCCGCGCCTGGGCGGGTGCGGCAGCAGCATCATCTGCACCTGGCCTCTCCTCCGGCAGGGGTTTGCCAGGGGCGGGGCCAGCTCCTTGAACTTCTTGGGGCCGTCTCCTTGGGCGGCCGGCGGCGGGAGGCTGCGGAAGAGGATGAGGGCGGGCGGCAAGGCCGTCAACTCGAAGTACGCGGGCACTGACGCCTTCGTCGTGTACCGCCGGTCCTGCCGCCTCGTCTTCCAGCTCTTTTCCCAGCACCGTCATCACCGGCCTGCCCATGGGCGGCCGCCAAGGTGTTCTCTCGGTGTGTTCTGCTGCTCGTAGCTCGCCTAGGCGCCCCTTTTGCCCTTTTCGCCTCCTTGACCTGCCTCCTGAGGAGAGGGACAAGAAAGGTATTACGGGCATCTTATCTCTTTTTTTTGCTTGTAAGCCTGCGGACCTTTGTTAACTTTAGAACTTGTAATCCCCTTGTTCATGTTTTTCATTTCGTATGAACTGTACCTGTACGGGATGTTTTTTAATGAAAAAGGGATGTTTGCTGGGGTTTTCTTTCATAGGTAAAACCCACGACAAGGAGTAAATCCTTGTTACCTTTAAGATAAACAATCCTCTTGTGGGCTGCAGCCCAAAACCCCTCGAAATCAGCCCAATAACCCATCTAAGTCACTCCCATGTCCATCGCCGTTCGATCACGATCGCGTGGCCGAAAACCGTGCTCAATTTGGAGCCTCCTAGCCCCTCCTACCTATAAATCCACCCGCTCTCCCGAAATTATCGGATCCACTCCAACCCTAACCCTAGCCCCGCTCCTCCCGCCGCCGCCGGACACGTCCGGGCGGAGCCGTACGCGTCCGCCCGCCGCGCCGGACCAATCCGGCCTCGCCACGTGGCGCGCCGCCGCTCTCCCCTCGCCGCCGACCGCGCGGGCCCGCGAGCCCGTCCGCGGCCCTCCCGGCCCGCTCCTCCGTGCCGCCCGTCCGCGCCCGCTCCCCCTCGCTGCGCCGCTCGCCTCCGCCTCGCCAGCCGCCGCCTCGCGCCGGAGCCTCCGCCCGCCGCCTCGCGCCGGAGCCGCCGCCCCGCCGCCTCGCGCCGGCGACCGCCGCCCGCACCGCCGCGGCTCCGCCGCCCCGACCGGATCCGGCGTCCTTCCGGCCTTCTCCGCCACTCCCGCCGGCCGCCCCTTCCTCCAACTCCGGCGAACTCCGGCGCCTGCCTCGATCCGCGAGCCGAAACCCTAGATCCACAATTTTCGGAGGTTGAATTTTCCCCAAGTCCCGTAATTTATTGCATTATGTGCCTCTGTTCATCGCATCATAACTTGCTGCATACTGCTCCGTTTCGTGCGTGTAATACGTCAAATTGTTCGCCGCGATGAGTACATCACTTCAATTAATTGCATCATTTTCATTTGAGCACATCTTGATGCCCGAAATGCTGTTAGAAGAGGGCTATGTGATGTTAGTTACAGATTCTCAGCAGAACATGCACTTTTGTCATTTTTGCCATGATTGATGTGTGCATCCTATGGACTTGAGCCCTACATGTGTTTTGTAATATGCCATGATATCTTTCCAGGGGTGTATGCCATGTATTTTTGTGATCTTTGTGCAGACTAGCACAAGCATGCAAACTAGGGATCATATTGTTGCTGATTTCAAGGACTTCGTATTTTCACCAAGTTATTCCCTGCTGTTATTTTTATGCCATGTGTTCATGTTGTTTCAGAGAGATCTATGCCTCTTTTGAGCATGATCAGTAAGGGTGTTTTGAACATATGGATTTGCTATATCCATACATGCATTTGTTAGTAATTATGGAGTGACATAGCTTGAGTCAAACGAACTCTACTTTTGCTATAAAATGTTACTGGCAGATTGTTTACATGTTATTCGATTTTGCCAAGCTTGTTGTAATTGATCCTTGCATGCTATGTTGTTGTTCTTGCCATGATTAGCCTCTATGCCATGTCTTCTTGATGTGTGTATGCTTAGTTTATCATGCAATGCTCTGTAGTGAGTGCATCAAGCTCGTAAACATGCCTACTTGTTATCTGTTTTTGACATGTCCAGTTTTCTGCTGTCTGAAAACTGTAACGAAACTTGCTTATTTGACATGGGTGTTATTATATTTTCTGGTCCTTTTTGGCTCATGGTCAGTAAGGGACTTTTGTTCAATGCTTTGAGTAGATTCATTCCATGCCATACTTTGCTATGTCCTGTTCCTGTAGCATGTTGTTTCCTTGCTCTAAACATGTCATCCTGATGTTAATTTCTGGCATGATAGTATTTTCACTAAGTCTGTGAAGCTGATATGTTTTGCACTTTTGCCATGCTTGTTTGAGCCTGTTGTGTTGTGATTTAGCCGTAGCTCAGTGTTCATCTTTTGTCAAGCATCTTGAGTAGATCACTTTCATATGCTTTGTTGGTACGTTTGGGTGCAGTATCTTAACTTCTTGTTGCTTGCTAAGTAGCATCATGCTGTTAATGGCAGAATCTTGTCATTCTTGTTTTGCTTGTCATTTGGAAACCGTGCATCCGATTCCGGTGATCTTTATATCGATTTCAACCGAAATCACCTCACCTTTCCAGTGGAATACTTGGTTTTCCAAGATTATGCCTTGTTCATCTTTTCCTTCCGGAGCACGCATATGCATTGCATACCACATCTCGCATATCATGCCATGTTTTGCATCATGTTGTTTGCGCATTGCATCGTGGTTGATAGTTGTTCCTTCGCTTGTGTTCTTGTTCTGGGTAGAGCCTGGAGACGAGTACGTGAACGAGGAACCTGTTGAGAACACTTACGAGGATCAAGCTTTCGTCAACCCTGAGAACTTTGCAGGCAAGATGACCATACCCTCGAAATCACTTCTATCTTTGCTTGCTAGTTGCTCGCTCTTTTGCTATGCCTATGCTGCGGTACCTACCACTTGCTTATCATGCCTCCCATATTGTTAAACCAAGCCTCTAACCCACCTTGTCCTAGCAAACCGTTGTTTGGCTATGTTACCGCTTCGCTCAGCCCTTCTTATAGCGTTGTTAGTTGCAGGTGAAGATGAAGTTTGTTCCTTGTTGGAACATGGAGATGTTGTTCCTTGTTTGGAACATGTTTACTTGTTGGGATATCACAATACCTTATATATTATTAATGCATCTATATACTTGGTAAAGGGTGGAAGGCTCGGCCTTATGCCTGGTGTTTTGTTCCACTCTTGCCGCCCTAGTTTCCGTCATACCGGTGTTATGTTCCCGGATTTTGCGTCCCTAACGCGGTCGGGTGATTTATGGGACCCCCTTGACAGTTCGCTTTGAATAAGACTCCTCCAGCAAGGCCCAACCTTGGTTTTACCATTTGCCTACCACCTATCCTTTTCCCTTGGGTCGGCCAGCCCGAGGGTCATCTTTATTTAGCCCCCCCGGGCCAATGCTTGTCTAAGTGTTGGCCCGAAACGAGTAGACTGCGGGGCCACCTTGGGAAAACTTGAGGTCTGGTTTTACTCGTAGGATGTCTCATCCGGTGTTGCCCTGAGAACGAGATATGTGCAGCTCCTATCAGGATGTCGGCGCATCGGGCGGCTTTGCTGGTCTTGTTTTATTATGGTCGAAATGTTTTGTAGCCGGGATTCCGAGACTGACCGGATCTTCCCGGGGAGAAGGAATATCCTTCGTTGATCATGAGAGCTTATCATGGGCTAAGGTGGGACACCCCTGCAGGGTTTGAACTTTCAAAAGCCGTGCCCGCGGTTATGTGGTAGATGGAAATTTGTTAATGTCCGGTTGTAGAAAAGCCGAAGTTGATCTTAATTAAAATACATCAACCGCGTGTGTAACCGTGATGGTCTCTTCTCGGCGGAGTCCGGGAAGTGAACACGGTGTTGGAGTTATGCTTGACGTAAGTAGTTTCAGGATCACTTCTTGATCATAGTTGTTCGACCGTGCTTTTGCCTTCTCTTCTCGCTCTCATTTGCGTATGTTAGACACCAGATATGCTAGTCGCTTGCTGCAGCTCCACCTCACTACCCTGTCCTACCTTTAAGCTTAAATAGTCTTGATCTCGTGGGTGTGAGATTGCCGAGTTCCCATGACTCACAGATACTTCCAAAACCAGTTTGCAGGTGCCGATGAAACCGTGCAGGTGACGCACCCGAGCTCAAGGAGGAGCTCGATGAAGATCGTGTTCGTTGTGTTGTTCATTTTCAGTTGATCAGTAGTGGAGCCCAGTTGGGGTCGATCAGTGATCTGTGTAGCATTTGGGGTAGTCTTCTTTTATTTTGGTTCCGTAGCCGGACCTTGATTGTATCTGTATGATGTAGTGCTTTACTCATGTATTGTGTGAAGTGGCGATTGTAAGCCAACTATGTATCTCTTTCCCTTATGTATTACATGGGTTGTGTGAAGATTACCTCACTTGCGACATTGCTTTCAATGCGGTTATGCCTCTAAGTCGTGCTTCGACACGTGGGAGATATAGCCGCATCGAGGGCGTTACAAGTTGGTATCAGAGCCTTCCCCGACCTTAGGAGCCCCCACTGATTGATCATTTTTAGCGGCCGAGTTGTGTCTAGAAAAAATGTTTTGAGTCATTTAGGAATTATGTATCGGAGAGTTTAGGAATTCTTTTTACTTCCCAGTCTCCTCATCGCTCTGGTAAGGCATCCTGACGTAGAGTTTTGACTCTTCTCTTCTCAAATTTCTCTAAATTTTTTTAGGATCACGCGGGTATCTTAGAATCATTCCGATGGTTTTGTGATGACAACATTGTCTTGGTGCCTAATGTCAGCAGGGGTTTAGTGGAAGTGTCCCGGGGAGTTGAGCTCTGAGGTGTTGTCGTCATAATTTTATCGTTGCAGTTCTGGAATACCTGAGTTTAGTACGCCGACATCGAAAATCTCTTTTGTACTGTTGTTGGTGAGATAACCCTGATAGCCCAGTACTGAGGCGAGTGCGGGAGTATTGCCATAACTCGTATAACGGATGCTTTTCGAAGGTTGAGGTAAACGATTTCCGAAGGTTTCTTGGTCATGTGTTGAAGGATGGATACAGCTGGATCTAGGTATTGTTAGTTTGGGTGCTATATTTTGTGTCCCCTGTATCCCCAACACCTGATTGCATAACCAGAAAGTTTCGGGAGTTTATAGGTGGGAATTCAAGTACCTCGTAGGATATCTTTCCAACAGACACATGATACGATATGGGATCTATCATATGTTTGTTCCGGCTTATTCTACAAGCCAATCCTTTTTTTTTGTTTTGTTTTGTGGTAGTCGAGTTGCTTCAAAGTCAAGTGTTGATTCCATACCTTTCCTAAGCGGTGTTCTCTTGTTTCTATGGGAGTGCTAATCCTTCTTGTTCATCAAGGTTGTCTTTTCAATTCTTTCCGACCGGTGTGCTTCTCTTCAAGTGGATCCAATCATTTCAACATTCACAAGATCACCTCTCAGTTTTTCCCAACGTCGCTTGTTTCATCCGTCCCAAATTGTCTTTGTTTTTCCCGCCCTCCCACCCTTTTTCTTCAAGGACGCAGATTTCTTAATCAAATATCCATTTTATTCATGTGAAATCTCTTCATTCTTCTCCTCAATGCTCTTATCCGGTGATTCTCATGAAGATGCTAAAGGAAGCTTTGAGTTTATCATTCTTCATCCTCATATTTTCTCCGGTGGATTCCAATTCAAGCTTTCAGTGTTGATCATATTCTTTTCCTCGTTTCTAATGTTTTCTCGTACCGATGCACCTATTAATCATTCTCTTCTCGCTATTCAATTGTTCCGGAGTGCCGAAGATAACTCAGAAGATTTGTGTTTCCATTCTTAATCCGTTCAAGTTATTTCGAGATTGTTATCTTATTCAAGCCATTTAAATCAACCGGTGCAACCTCCCTGCCAAGTAATCTTTTCCAACGGTATTTTCTTTTCAGTGGGCCCTAACCCACATGTCTTTTCCCAGGATCTTACCTGACTCTTCTAATTTTCCTGGAGCGATTCTCAAACTCTTTTCGAAGATTGACGTAAGAATGAATTTTCATCAGTCATGTCTTTCTCCAAAATCTTTCAAATTCTTTTCATCGTTGGTTCAACCTTTCTAATTTTCATCCCGGAGTATCTCAACAATTCATGGTGGTGTTTCTCATCGTCATTCTCAGATTTTGAAGACCGAAGAAGAGTTTCCCTTAAATCTTGTCCATTCTCTTGAAGATGCGTGGTTCTAGATTGATGCCATTCTCTCATAATTGTTTCGATTGTGAGAATTCTTTTCATACCCATCCGGAGCATTTCATGAGTTGTTTCCATTTCTTTTCCCCGAAGGCCATCATTTCATAATTCCTCATTCTCAGCTTTCAGCTATTGTTTTCCAAATCTTACCGGTACATCATTCAAGTATTCTCTATTCAGCTCGTGATCTATTCGTTCATTTTTATCTAAATTCTCTCAAGTATCTTCGTTCGTTTGCTAATTCTTCCCGGTGTTTCTTTATCTTTTCTTCATTCATTTTCAATTCTTACGGTGGTTCATTCAAGAGATCTCTTCCTTCGTTATCATATAGATTCATTCGCTCTTTCCAATTCTAACGGTGGATCGTTGAAGACCTTCTCAAGTTGAGCTATATATATCTTCATCCTTGCTACGAGAATAAGTAGTATGCAAAATCCGTTGCTTGTCATCAATCTAAATTGGTGAAGGATGAGCATAATGTAATTCTTATTCTTGTTACATCGAGTAAATTCAATTCCTTATTCCGGAGATTCATCAAAATTCTTGATCCCATTTGTTCATTTTTCTTTCTGGAGCTCCAGGCTATTTCAATTATATAGTTTCAAAGTTCCATCTAAATCATTGCAAGGCTTCACCTTGTGTTTTCAACTTCTCTCTCTTTCTATCATCCTTGTTTTACCGGAGTTCTTCATGGAAGGTTCACATGATGGTTTATCAAGGACCCTTTTCATTATTCAATTATTCTTCAAGATTTCTCTCGGAGTTAAGATCCGCCAAGCTATACTCTAAAATAGACATGGTGTTCAACACATGTCTTGTTTTGAGGATTCAATCATTCATCATCTTGCATTTCAAAGTGCAATTCGCTCTACCTTATCATTTGAGGTGGTGTTATGTCATTCTTGACAATTTGAGTTCGTGTTTCATGATTCACATATTGTTAAGAATGAGGTATTTTAAATCCATCAATCTCTTCATTGGAGTTATCTTGGGCTATATTTCACCTAAAGCTTTCCCTAAGGTTTGTTGCTATTTATGGTGCTTATAAATGACCCAAGTTCTTCATTTGTCCTCCCGGCGAGATAAGTTTCCCGTCTTCTTGTTGATATCAATCCAAGCAATTGTTTTCGTTAGTGGCAGAAGTTCACCTCAAGTTTTGAGATGTCTCAATAAGCCCACGAGGATCATATCTTTTCGTTGTTGGTTTTCCAACAACTCCGCTCAATCCTTCTTTTTAAAGATGCTCTCTAAAATCCATTGGAGGTAGTACATGTTGTTTTCTTCTCCATTCTTTTGTTCCAATGATCTATCTTCTATTCTTTCTTCCGGAGGCATTGTGATGTTGCTCTCTTCGCACATCATCTCAAATTGTGAGGATCGTGTTCTTTTCATGCATACCCATTTAAACGGAGTGTTGTATCTTCTCTGCTCAAGTTCTTTTCATCTTATCAAGTTCTGCATCTCTTTTCAACCGGAGTGCTGCCCGAATTCCCTAATCTATTCCTTGTCTAGCTAATTTTAACCGGAGTGGTTTTAAATTTCTTCTTGCCCCTTGAGATCTTGATTCACGAGTTTGCAACCTACAAGGTTCTTGTAATGTTCCTTGTTCCTCTTTTCTAATGAAGTGTTTTCAACTTTGTTCATCTTCGTTGTTTACGTTCTTTCATTTTGTTCAACCTCTCAAGGTTCTTTGGTTTCACTCTTTTGTCAAAGAAGCAACTTAGTTTTATCTCTTCTCTTTCTCTTCCGTTTTCCACTCCGGTGCCATCCTAGATCTCGGGACGAGATCCTCTCGTAGTGGTGGAGTGTTGTAACACCCCGGATGTAACTTGCCATATTTGTAACTCCAACTCTTGCCATTTTCGGCAATGTGATATGATATTCCCTCCGTGGTTGGGATTTCCTTCTTTTGCATTTTGTCCATGTCATGCATTTCATATCATGTCATCATGTGCATCGCATTCGCATACGTGTTCGTTTCATGAATCCGAGCATTTTCCCCGTTGTCCGTTTTGCAATCCGGCGCTCCTATGTTCCCCGGCGTTCCCTTTTACCTTTTCCCGTGAGCGGGTATTAAACTTTCTCGGAATGGACCGAGGTTTGCCAAGCGGCCTTGGTATAGCACCGGTAGACCGCCTGTCAAGTTTCGGGTCATTCGGAGGTCGTTTGATACTCCAACGGTTAACCGGGTAGCCGCAAAAGCCTCTTGTGGGATGCAGCCCAAAACCCCTCCAAATCATCCCAATAACCCATCTAAGTCACTCCCATGTCCATCGCCGTTCGATCACGATCGCGCGGCCGAAAACCGTGCTCAATTTGGAGCCTCCTAGCCCCTCCTACCTATAAATCCACCCGCTCTCCCTAAATTATCAGATCCACTCCAACCCTAACCCTAGCCCCGCTCCTCCCGCCGCCGCCGGACACGTCCGGGTGGAGCCGGACGCGTCCGCCCGCCGCGCCGGACCAATCCGGCCTCGCCACGTGGCGCGCCGCCGCTCTCCCCTCGCCGCCGACCGCGCGGGCCCGCGAGCCCGTCCGCGGCCCTCCCGGCCCGCTCCTCCGTGCCGCCCGTCCGTGCCCGCTCCCCCTCGCTGCGCCGCTCGCCTCCGCCTCGCCAGCCGCCGCCCGCCGCCTCGCGCCGGAGCCGCCGCCCCGCCGCCTCGCGCCGGCGACCGCCGCCCGCACCGCCGCGGCTCCGCCGCCCCGACCGGATCCGGCGTCCTTCCGGCCTTCTCCGCCACTCCCGCCGGCCGCCCCTTCCTCCAACTCCGGCGAACTCCGGCGCCTGCCTCGATCCGCGAGCCGAAACCCTAGATCCACAATTTTCGGAGGTTGAATTTTCCCCAAGTCCCGTAATTTATTGCATTATGTGCCTCTGTTCATCGCATCATTACTTGCTGCATACTGCTCCGTTTCGTGCGTGTAATATGTCAAATTGTTCGCCGCGATGAGTACATCACTTCAATTAATTGCATCATTTTCATTTGAGCACATCTTGATGCCCGAAATGCTGTTAGAAGAGGGCTATGTGATGTTAGTTACAGATTCTCAGCAGAACATGCACTTTTGTCATTTTTGCCATGATTGATGTGTGTATCCTATGGACTTGAGCCCTACATGTGTTTTGTAATATGCCATGATATCTTTCCAGGGGTGTATGCCATGTATTTTTGTGATCTTTGTGGTGACTAGCACAAGCATGCAAACTAGGGATCATATTGTTGCTGATTTCAGGGACTTAGTATTTTCACTAAGTTATTCCCTGCTGTTATTTTTATGCCATGTGTTCATGTTGTTTCAGAGAGATCTATGCCTCTTTTGAGCATGATCAGTAAGGGTGTTTTGAACATATGGATTTGCTATATCCATCTACGCATTTGTTAGTAATTATGGAGTGCCATAGCTTGAGTCAATCGAACTCTACTTTTGCTATAAAATGTTACTGGCAGATTGTTTACATGTTATTCGATTTTGCCAAGCTTATTGTAATTGATCCTAGCATGCTATGATGTCGTTCTTGCCATGATTAGCCTCTATGCCATGTCTTCTTGATGTGTGTATGCTTAGTTCATCATGCAATGCTCTGTAGTGAGTGCATCGAGCTCGTAAACATGCCTACTTGTTATCTGTTTTTGACATGTCCAGTTTTCTGCTGTCTGAAAACTGTAACGAAACTTGCTTATTTGACATGGGTGTTATTATATTTTCTGGTCCTTTTTGGCTCATGGTCAGTAAGGGACTTTTGTTCAATGCTTTGAGTAGATTCATGCCATGCCATATTTTGCTATGTCCTGTTCCTGTAGCATGTTGTTTCCTTGCTCTAAACATGTCATCCTGATGTTAATTTCTGGCATGATAGTATTTTCACTGTCTGTGAAGCTGATATGTTTTGAACTTTTGCCATGCTTGTTTGAGCCCGTTGTGGTGTGATTTAGCCGTAGCTCAGTGTTCATCTTTTGTCAAGCATCTTGAGTAGATCACTTTCATATGCTTTGTTAGTACATTTGGGTGCAGTATCTTAATTTCTTGTTGCTTGGTAAGTAGCATCATGCTGTTAATGGCAGAATCTTGTCATTCTTGTTTTGCTTGTCATTTGCAAACCGTGCATCCGATTCCGGTGATCTTTATATCGATTTCAACCAAAATCACCTCACCTTTACAGTGGCATACTTGGTTTTCCAAGATTATGCCCTGTTCATCTTTTTCTTCCGGAGCACGCATATGCATTGCATACCACATCGCGCATATCATGCCATGTTTTGCATCATGTTGTTTGCGCATTGCATCATGGTTGTTAGTTGTTCCTTCGCTTGTGTTCTTGTTCTGGGTAGAGCCGGGAGACGAGTACGTGAACGAGGAACCTGTTGAGAACACTTACGATGATCAAGCTTTCGTCAACCCTGAGAACTTTGCAGGCAAGATGACCATACCCTCGAAATCACTTCTATCTTTGCTTGCTAGTTGCTCGCTCTTTTGCTATGCCTATGCTGCGATACCTACCACTTGCTTATCATGCCTCCCATATTGTTAAACCAAGCCTCTAACCCACCTTGTCCTAGCAAACCGTTGTTTGGCTATGTTACCGCTTCGCTCAGCCCTTCTTATAGCGTTGTTAGTTGCAGGTGAAGATGAAGTTTGTTCCTTGTTGGAACATGGAGATGTTGTTCCTTGTTTGGAACATGTTTACTTGTTGGGATATCACAATACCTTATATATTATTAATGCATCTATATACTTGGTAAAGGGTGGAAGGCTCGGCCTTATGCCTGGTGTTTTGTTCCACTCTTGCCGCCCTAGTTTCCGTCATACCGGTGTTATGTTCCCGGATTTTGCGTCCCTAACGCGGTCGGGTGATTTATGGGACCCCCTTGACAGTTCGCTTTGAATAAGACTCCTCCAGCAAGGCCCAACCTTGGTTTTACCATTTGCCTACCACCTATCCTTTTCCCTTGGGTCGGCCAGCCCGAGGGTCATCTTTATTTAGCCCCCCCGGGCCAATGCTTGTCTAAGTGTTGGCCCGAAACGAGTAGACTGCGGGGCCACCTTGGGAAAACTTGAGGTCTGGTTTTACTCGTAGGATGTCTCATCCGGTGTTGCCCTGAGAACGAGATATGTGCAGCTCCTATCAGGATGTCGGCGCATCGGGCGGCTTTGCTGGTCTTGTTTTATTATGGTCGAAATGTTTTGTAGCCGGGATTCCGAGACTGACCGGATCTTCCCGGGGAGAAGGAATATCCTTCGTTGATCATGAGAGCTTATCATGGGCTAAGGTGGGACACCCCTGCAGGGTTTGAACTTTCGAAAGCCGTGCCCGCGGTTATGTGGTAGATGGAAATTTGTTAATGTCCGGTTGTAGAAAAGCCGAAGTTGATCTTAATTAAAATACATCAACCGCGTGTGTAACCGTGATGGTCTCTTCTCGGCGGAGTCCGGGAAGTGAACACGGTGTTGGAGTTATGCTTGACGTAAGTAGTTTCAGGATCACTTCTTGATCATAGTTGTTCGACCGTGCTTTTGCCTTCTCTTCTCGCTCTCATTTGCGTATGTTAGACACCAGATATGCTAGTCGCTTGCTGCAGCTCCACCTCACTACCCTGTCCTACCTTTAAGCTTAAATAGTCTTGATCTCGTGGGTGTGAGATTGCCGAGTTCCCATGACTCACAGATACTTCCAAAACCAGTTTGCAGGTGCCGATGAAACCGTGCAGGTGACGCACCCGAGCTCAAGGAGGAGCTCGATGAAGATCGTGTTCGTTGTGTTGTTTATTTTCAGTTGATCAGTAGTGGAGCCTAGTTGGGGTCGATCAGGGATCTGTGTAGCATTTGGGGTAGTCTTCTTTTATTTTGGTTCCGTAGCCGGACCTTGATTGTATCTGTATGATGTAGTGCTTTACTCATGTATTGTGTGAAGTGGCGATTGTAAGCCAACTATGTATCTCTTTCCCTTATGTATTACATGGGTTTTTTTTTACTATAAACAATAGGGTAAACACCCCACTGCAACTTTTATTAAGGTAGAAGAAACAGAGTAGTCTTATGGGCTTGAGATAAGCCTAGGAAAAAAAGGAAAGAAAAGAGAAAGAAAAAGAAAAGAAACTAAAAAAACTAAAAAACTAACTAACTAAAACTAAAAAAACTACAGACAAAAGAAGAAGAAAAAGAGATTACAGCAAAGAATCCAGCCAGTTAGAGAACATTCTCTCATGTTTAGTCTTCATTCTGAATTTCAGAAGTTTGAGTTCCTCTAAATATATGCACTTCCAGCCTTGGAAAGTTGGAGTAATATTCTCAAATATCTTATTGTTTCTGGATATCCAGATGGCCCATGATCCAAGAATTATGATCTCCATGAAGAAAGGGAAGTGTAGCTTATTCTTAAGGTCTTGGAAGGCTTCGAGGACTGATAAATTTAGAGTCCTAGTAGGGCAGATGTAGTTCCAGCATTGTTGAGCAAAGGGGCAATCCCAAAACAGATGATGCAGAGTTTCTTCCTGTTGACAATCTCTAACAGCACAGTTGTAAACTTCCAACACAAAGTTTTTCCTCCTTAGAAGATTCCTTGTATTTACTCTGTCATGAAGTAGCTTCCAGAAGAATACCTTATGTTTTGGTTGACAGGATGAGTTCCAGATCCAATTGAAGTGTGGTGGGACTTGCTTGTGTCCAATCAATACTTTGTAGGCCTTGATTGAGGAGTAGAATTCATTCCCCCAAATGTAACTCCAGGTGTCCAGGGCATCTATATGTTCAGATTGTCTTGCTTGGATGCATATATCTTCCATTTGCAAGAATTCCTCATAGGCTTCAGTTGTGAGTGGTAGATGAAACAGGTCCTGGAGGTATTCTGTGTTGATAACTGTTTGTATAGTTGTATGTGGGTTTCTGACAAAGGAGTGTAAGTGTTGTAGAGAATGTTTGAGAATTGAAGTATGCCACAAGTCATCCCAGAAGAAAGCAGTTCTTCCATCTCCCACATTGCATCTTGCCAGGGCTTTGTATTGGTCTATAAGAGCCAAGTTTGCTTTCCACCAGAAAGAGCCAATCATATTATTTCCAGGTAATTGTCCTTCAGAGTAGTAACTTTCCCATATAAGTTTTACCCAAGGTATATCATGTCTATTGAAGAACTTGTGCAGATTCTTCATCAAAAGTGTTTTATTGTGAGTGTAAATGTCTAAAATGCCCAGACCTCCCTGATTTTTTGGCCTGCAAACTGTGTGCCAAGCTACCAAAGCTGGTCTTCTATCTTCCATGTCAGAGCTTCTCCAAAGGCAGTGTCTCAAGTACTTAATAATCTGTTTCTTAATGAAGATTACCTCACTTGCGACATTGCTTTCAATGCGGTTATGCCTCTAAGTCGTGCTTCGACACGTGGGAGATATAGCCGCATCGAGGGCGTTACAAGTTGGTATCAGAGCCTTCCCCGACCTTAGGAGCCCCCACTGATTGATCGTTTTTAGCGGCCGAGTTGTGTCTAGAAAAAATGTTTTGAGTCATTTAGGAATTATGTATCGGAGAGTTTAGGAATTCTTTTTACTTCCCAGTCTCCTCATCGCTCTGGTAAGGCATCCTGACGTAGAGTTTTGACTCTTCTCTTCTCAAATTTCACTAATGTTTTTTTTAGGATCACGCGGGTATCTTAGAATCATTCCGATGGTTTTGTGATGACAACATTGTCTTGGTGCCTCCTATCAGCAGGGGTTTAGTGGAAGTGTCCCGGGGAGTTGAGCTCTGAGGTGTTGTCGTCATAATTTTATCGTTGCAGTTCTGGAATACCTGAGTTTAGTACGCCGACATCGAAAATCTCTTTTGTACTGTTGTTGGTGAGATAACCCTGATAGCCCAGTACTGAGGCGAGTGCGGGAGTATTGCCATAACTTGTATAATGGATGCTTTTCGAAGGTTGAGGTAAACGATTTCCGAAGGTTTCTTGGTTATGTGTTGAAGGATGGATACAGCTGGATCTAGGTATTGTTAGTTTGGGTGCTATATTTTGTGTCCCCTGTATCCCCAACACCTGATTGCATAACCAGAAAGTTTCGGGAGTTTATAGGTGGGAATTCAAGTACCTCGTAGGATATCTTTCCAACAGACACATGATACGATATGGGATCTATCATATGTTTATTCCGGCTTATTCTACAAGCCAATCCTTTGTTTTTGTTTTGTTTTGTGGTAGTCGAGTTGCTTCAAAGTCAAGTGTTGATTCCATACCTTTCCTAAGCGGTGTTCTCATGTTTCTATGGGAGTGCTAATCCTTCTTGTTCATCAAGGTTGTCTTTTCAATTCTTTCCAACCGGTGTGCTTCTCTTCAAGTGGATCCGATCATTTCAACATTCACAAGATCACCTCTCAGTTTTTCCCAACGTCGCTTGTTTCATCCGTCCCAAATTGTGTTTGTTTTTCCCGCCCTCCCACCCTTTTTCTTCAAGGACGCAGATTTCTTAATCAAATATCCATTTTATTCATGTGAAATCTCTTCATTCTTTTCCTCAATGCTCTTATCCGGTGATTCTCATGAAGATGCTAAAGGAAGCTTTGAGTTTATCATTCTTCATCCTCATATTTTCTCCGGTGGATTCCAATTCAAGCTTTCAGTGTTGATCATATTCTTTTCCTCGTTTCTAATGTTTTCTCGTACCGATGCACCTATTAATCATTCTCTTCTCGCTATTCAATTGTTCCGGAGTGCCGAAGATAACTCAGAAGATTTGTGTTTCCATTCTTAATCCGTTCAAGTTATTTCGAGATTGTTATCTTATTCAAGCCATTTAAATCAACCGGTGCAACCTCCCTGCCAAGTAATCTTTTCCAACGGTATTTTCTTTTCAGTGGGCCCTAACCCACATGTCTTTTCCCAGGATCTTACCTGACTCTTCTAATTTTCCTGGAGCGATTCTCAAACTCTTTTCGAAGATTGACGTAAGAATGAATTTTCATCAGTCATGTCTTTCTCCAAAATCTTTCAAATTCTTTTCATCGTTGGTTCAACCTTTCTAATTTTCATCCCGGAGTATCTCAACAATTCATGGTGGTGTTTCTCATCGTCATTCTCAGATTTTGAAGACCGAAGAAGAGTTTCCCTTAAATCTTGTCCATTCTCTTGAAGATGCGTGGTTCTAGATTGATGCCATTCTCTCATAATTGTTTCGATTGTGAGAATTCTTTTCATACCCATCCGGAGCATTTCATGAGTTGTTTCCATTTCTTTTCCCCGAAGGCCATCATTTCATAATTCCTCATTCTCAGCTTTCAGCTATTGTTTTCCAAATCTTACCGGTACATCATTCAAGTATTCTCTATTCAGCTCGTGATCTATTCGTTCATTTTTATCTAAATTCTCTCAAGTATCTTCGTTCGTTTGCTAATTCTTCCCGGTGTTTCTTTATCTTTTCTTCATTCATTTTCAATTCTTACGGTGGTTCATTCAAGAGTTCTCTTCCTTCGTTATCATATAGATTCATTCGCTCTTTCCAATTCTAACGGTGGATCGTTGAAGACCTTCTCAAGTTGAGCTATATATATCTTCATCCTTGCTACGAGAATAAGTAGTATGCAAAATCCGTTGCTTGTCATCAATCTGAATTGGTGAAGGATGAGCATAATGTAATTCTTATTCTTGTTACATCAAGTAAATTCAATTCCTTATTCCGGAGATTCATCAAAATTCTTGATCCCATTTGTTCATTTTTCTTTCTGGAGCTCCAGGCTATTTCAATTATATAGTTTCAAAGTTCCATCTAAATCATTGCAAGGCTTCACCTTGTGTTTTCAACTTCTCTCTCTTTCTATCATCCTTGTTTTACCGGAGTTCTTCATGGAAGGTTCACATGATGGTTTATCAAGGACCCTTTTCATTATTCAATTATTCTTCAAGATTTCTCTCGGAGTTAAGATCCGCCAAGCTATACTCTAAAATAGACATGGTGTTCAACACATGTCTTGTTTTGAGGATTCAATCATTCATCATCTTGCATTTCAAAGTGCAATTCGCTCTACCTTATCATTTGAGGTGGTGTTATGTCATTCTTGACAATTTGAGTTCGTGTTTCATGATTCACATATTGTTAAGAATGAGGTATTTTAAATCCATCAATCTCTTCATTGGAGTTATCTTGGGCTATATTTCACCTAAAGCTTTCCCTAAGGTTTGTTGCTATTTATGGTGCTTATAAATGACCCAAGTTCTTCATTTGTCCTCCCGGCGAGATAAGTTTCCCGTCTTCTTGTTGATATCAATCCAAGCAATTGTTTTCGTTAGTGGCAGAAGTTCACCTCAAGTTTTGAGATGTCTCAATAATCCCACGAGGATCATATCTTTTCGTTGTTGGTTTTCCAACAACTCCGCTCAATCCTTCTTTTTAAAGATGCTCTCTAAAATCCATTGGAGGTAGTACATGTTGTTTTCTTC
The DNA here is from genome assembly GCA_032464435.1 of Aegilops umbellulata. Taxonomy (NCBI): domain Eukaryota; kingdom Viridiplantae; phylum Streptophyta; class Magnoliopsida; order Poales; family Poaceae; genus Aegilops; species Aegilops umbellulata. Next base: position 195,876,921 of record CP136055.1, read on the forward strand.
TCCATTCTTTTGTTCCAATGATCTATCTTCTATTCTTTCTTCCGGAGGCATTGTGATGTTGCTCTCTTCGCACATCATCTCAAATTGTGAGGATCGTGTTCTTTTCATGCATACCCATTTAAACGGAGTGTTGTATCTTCTCTGCTCAAGTTCTTCTCATCTTATCAAGTTCTGCATCTCTTTTCAACCGGAGTGCTGCCCGAATTCCTTAATCTATTCCTTGTCTAGCTAATTTTAACCGGAGTGGTTTTAAATTTCTTCTTGCCCCTTGAGATCTTGATTCACGAGTTTGCAACCTACAAGGTTCTTGTAATGTTCCTTGTTCCTCTTTTCTAATGAAGTGTTTTCAACTTTGTTCATCTTCGTTGTTTACGTTCTTTCATTTTGTTCAACCTCTCAAGGTTCTTTGGTTTCACTCTTTTGTCAAAGAAGCAACTTAGTTTTATCTCTTCTCTTTCTCTTCCGTTTTCCACTCCGGTGCCATCCTAGATCTCGGGATGAGATCCTCTCGTAGTGGTGGAGTGTTGTAACACCCCGGATGTAACTTGCCATATTTGTAACTCCAACTCTTGCCATTTTCGGCAATGTGATATGATATTCCCTCCGTGGTTGGGTTTTCCTTCTTTTGCATTTTGTCCATGTCATGCATTTCATATCATGTCATCATGTGCATCGCATTCGCATACGTGTTCGTTTCATGAATCCGAGCATTTTCCCCGTTGTCCGTTTTGCAATCCGGCGCTCCTATGTTCCCCGGTGTTCCCTTTTACCTTTTCCCATGAGCGGGTATTAAACTTTCTCGGAATGGACCGAGGTTTGCCAAGCGGCCTTGGTATAGCACCGGTAGACCGCCTGTCAAGTTTCGGGTCATTCGGAGGTCGTTTGATACTCCAACGGTTAACCGGGTAGCCGCAAAAGCCTCTTGTGGGCTGCAGCCCAAAACCCCTCCAAATCAGCCCAATAACCCATCTAAGTCACTCCCATGTCCATCGCCGTTCGATCACGATCGCGTGGCCAAAAACCGTGCTCAATTTGGAGCCTCCTAGCCCCTCCTACCTATAAATCCACCCGCTCTCCCTAAATTATCAGATCCACTCCAACCCTAACCCTAGCCCCGCTCCTCCCGCCGCCGCCGGACACGTCCGGGCGGAGCCGGACGCGTCCGCCCGCCGCGCCGGACCAATCCGGCCTCGCCACGTGGCGCGCCGCCGCTCTCCCCTCGCCGCCGACCGCGCGGGCCCGCGAGCCCGTCCGCGGCCCTCCCGGCCCGCTCCTCCGTGCTGCCCGTCCGCGCCCGCTCCCCCTCGCTGCGCCGCTCGCCTCCGCCTCGCCAGCCGCCGCCTCGCGCCGGAGCCGCCGCCCGCCGCCTCGCGCCGGCGACCGCCGCCCGCACCGCCGCGGCTCCGCCGCCCCGACCGGATCCGGCGTCCTTCCGGCCTTCTCCGCCACTCCCGCCGGCCGCCCCTTCCTCCAACTCCGGCGAACTCCGGCGCCTGCCTCGATCCGCGAGCCGAAACCCTAGATCCACAATTTTCGGAGGTTGAATTTTCCCCAAGTCCCGTAATTTATTGCATTATGTGCCTCTGTTCATCGCATCATAACTTGCTGCATACTCCTCCGTTTCGTGCGTGTAATATGTCAAATTGTTCGCCGCGATGAGTACATCACTTCAATTAATTGCATCATTTTCATTTGAGCACATCTTGATGCCCGAAATGCTGTTAGAAGAGGGCTATGTGATGTTAGTTACAGATTCTCAGCAGAACATGCACTTTTGTCATTTTTGCCATGATTGATGTGTGTATCCTATGGACTTGAGCCCTACATGTGTTTTGTAATATGCCATGATATCTTTCCAGGGGTGTATGCCATGTATTTTTGTGATCTTTGTGGTGACTAGCATAAGCATGCAAACTAGGGATCATATTGTTGCTGATTTCAGGGACTTAGTATTTTCACTAAGTTATTCCCTGCTGTTATTTTTATGCCATGTGTTCATGTTGTTTCAGAGAGATCTATGCCTCTTTTGAGCATGATCAGTAAGGGTGTTTTGAACATATGGATTTGCTATATCCATCTACGCATTTGTTAGTAATTATGGAGTGCCATAGCTTGAGTCAATCGAACTCTACTTTTGCTATAAAATGTTACTGGCAGATTGTTTACATGTTATTCGATTTTGCCAAGCTTGTTGTAATTGATCCTTGCATGCTATGATGTTGTTCTTGCCATGATTAGCCTCTATGCCATGTCTTCTTGATGTGTGTATGCTTAGTTTATCATGAAATGCTCTGTAGTGAGTGCATCGAGCTCGTAAACATGCCTACTTGTTATCTGTTTTTGACATGTCCAGTTTTCTGCTGTCTGAAAACTGTAACGAAACTTGCTTATTTGACATGGGTGTTATTATATTTTCTGGTCCTTTTTGGCTCATGGTCAGTAAGGGACTTTTGTTCAATGCTTTGAGTAGATTCATGCCATGCCATACTTTGCTATGTCCTGTTCCTGTAGCATGTTGTTTCCTTGCTCTAAACATGTCATCCTGATGTTAATTTCTGGCATGATAGTATTTTCACTGTCTGTGAAGCTGATATGTTTTGCACTTTTGCCATGCTTGTTTGAGCCCGTTGTGGTGTGATTTAGCCGTAGCTCAGTGTTCATCTTTTGTCAAGCATCTTGAGTAGATCACTTTCATATGCTTTGTTGGTACATTTGGGTGCAGTATCTTAATTTCTTGTTGCTTGCTAAGTAGCATCATGCTGTTAATGGCAGAATCTTGTCATTCTTGTTTTGCTTGTCATTTGCAAACCGTGCATCCGATTCCGGTGATCTTTATATCGATTTCAACCGAAATCACCTCACCTTTCCAGTGGAATACTTGGTTTTCCAAGATTATGCCCTGTTCATCTTTTTCTTCCGGAGCACGCATATGCATTGCATACCACATCGCGCATATCATGCCATGTTTTGCATCATGTTGTTTGCGCATTGCATCATGGTTGTTAGTTGTTCCTTCGCTTGTGTTCTTGTTCTGGGTAGAGCCGGGAGACGAGTACGTGAACGAGGAACCTGTTGAGAACACTTACGATGATCAAGCTTTCGTCAACCCTGAGAACTTTGCAGGCAAGATGACCATACCCTCGAAATCACTTCTATCTTTGCTTGCTAGTTGCTCGCTCTTTTGCTATGCCTATGCTGCGATACCTACCACTTGCTTATCATGCCTCCCATATTGTTAAACCAAGCCTCTCACCCACCTTGTCCTAGCAAACCGTTGTTTGGCTATGTTACCGCTTCGCTCAGCCCTTCTTATAGCGTTGTTAGTTGCAGGTGAAGATGAAGTTTGTTCCTTGTTGGAACATGGAGATGTTGTTCCTTGTTTGGAACATGTTTACTTGTTGGGATATCACAATACCTTATATATTATTAATGCATCTATATACTTGGTAAAGGGTGGAAGGCTCGGCCTTATTCCTGGTGTTTTGTTCCACTCTTGCCGCCCTAGTTTCCGTCATACCGGTGTTATGTTCCCGGATTTTGCATCCCTAACGCGGTCGGGTGATTTATGGGACCCCCTTGACAGTTCGCTTTGAATAAGACTCCTCCAGCAAGGCCCAACCTTGGTTTTACCATTTGCCTACCACCTATCCTTTTCCCTTGGGCCGGCCAGCCCAAGGGTCATCTTTATTTAGCCCCCCCGGGCCAATGCTTGTCCAAGTGTTGGCCCGAAACGAGTAGACTGCGGGGCCACCTTGGGAAAACTTGAGGTCTGGTTTTACTCATAGGGTGTCTCATCCGGTGTTGCCCTGAGAACGAGATATGTGCAGCTCCTATCAGGATGTCGGCGCATCGGGCGGCTTTGCTGGTCTTGTTTTATTATGGTCGAAATGTCTTGTAGCCGGGATTGATCGGGTCTTCCCGGGGAGAAGGAATATCCTTCGTTGATTGCGAGAGCTTATCATGGGCTAAGTTGGGACACCCCTGCAGGGTTTGAACTTTCGAAAGCCGTGCCCGCGGTTATGTGGCAGATGGGAATTTGTTAATGTCCGGTTGTAGAAAACCCGAAGTTGATCTTAATTAAAATACATCAACCGCGTGTGTAACCGTGATGGTCTCTTCTCGGCAGAGTCCGGGAAGTGAACACGGTGTTGGAGTTATGCTTGACGTAAGTAGTTTCAGGATCACTTCTTGATCATAGTTGTTCGACCGTGCTTTTGCCTTCGCTTCTCGCTCTCATTTGCATATGTTAGACACCAGATATGCTAGTCGCTTACTACAGCTCCACCTCACTACCCTGTCCTACCTTTAACCTTAAATAGTCTTGATCTCGCGGGTGTGAGATTGCTGAGTCCCCGTGACTCACAGATACTTCCAAAACCAGTTTGCAGGTGCCGATGAAACCGTGCAGGTGACGCACCCGAGCTCAAGGAGGAGCTCGATGAAGATCGTGTTCGTTGTGTTGTTTCTTTTCAGTTGATCAGTAGTGGAGCCCAGTTGGGGTCGATCAGGGATCTGTGTAGCATTTGGGGTAGTCTTCTTTTATTTTGGTTCCGTAGACGGACCTTGATTGTATCTGTATGATGTAGTGCTTTACTCATGTATTGTGTGAAGTGGCGATTGTAAGCCAACTATGTATCTCTTTCCCTTATGTATTACATGGGTTGTGTGAAGATTACCTCACTTGCGACATTGCTTTCAATGCGGTTATGCCTCTAAGTCATGCTTCGACACGTGGGAGATATAGCCGCATCGAGGGCGTTACAAGGAGCGTCGCGTCATCTTAGCGCAACGGCTCTTGCTCAAGCTCATCATAAGCGAGCACTCGAGGAGACCCGTGTATGAGTTCCGTGGGGAGAACTGCTTCCGCCCCGTATACCAGGGCAAAAGGTGTCTGGCCGGTGGCTCAATTTGGCGTCGTCCTGATCGACCATAGAACCGCCGACAACTCATCAATCCAGCGCCTTCCGCTCTTGTGCAGCTTGTCAAAGGTCTTCGTTCTCAAGCCTTGCAACACTTTAGTCCTTTGAAGACCTTGACGGCTGATGGAGCAGTCACCTTCCTCACTGCTTCCACCTCTGGCCACTTTGTGAACTTGTCGATCGCAACGTACAAGTACTCAAAGCCCCCGACAGCGCGGGGGAAGGGCACAGTATGTTGAGCCCCCAGACCGAGAATGGCCAGGAGAGAGGGATTGTTTGAAGGGCTTGAGCTAGTTGATGAAGCTTCTTTGAATGGAACTGGCACGCTTCACACTTGGTGACTAGTGCCGTCGCATCCTGGAGGGCGGTAGGCCAAAAGAAACCTTGCCGGAATGCCTTCCCGGCAAGGGCCCTTGACCCTATGTGGGAGCCACATATGCCTCCATGTATCTCTGCCAACAGCTCCAATCCTGCCTCCCGAGGGATGCACTTGAGTTTCACACCGTTCGGCCTTCTCTGGTATAGGACGTCTTCGACGAACTGGTACAGGGCGGACCGACGGGCTACTTTCTCCGCTTCTTCCTGCTCCTCAGGAAGCTCTCCTGTCTGGAGGAATTGGACGGTATGCTGCGGCCATGCCGGAGCCTGAGGCTCGACGGCAAGGACCAAAGGCATCTCCTCCGCCATGGGAGCGGCTGTCTCTATGGCCAGGGCCTGACGCCCCGCCGGAGCCAGTTGCTCTTGGGTAGGCTCAGCGTCCGCGGCAGTACCCTTGCCGGCAGCCCCGGGGGGCTTGGTAGGAAAGTACTTGCCGGGACCTGATTTTCTCCGCTTGCTCTGCCTTGCTGATGGATCGACGGATGGTTGAGTTAGCCGGAGCAAAAAGGTACCTGGTTCCATAGGTAGCTTGAATGCGGCACGCTTCGACAGGTAATCGGCGATGTCGTTCTCTGCTCGGGGGACGTGCTCCGCCTGAATACCGTCAAAGCGTTCCTCCAGCTTCCTCACCTCATCTACGTATGCTTCCATCAGTGGGCTCTGATAATCTTTGTTGACTTGCCTGACAACGAGCTGCGAGTCACCCCCTGACGATGAGCTTCTTGACCCCGAGGTCTGCCGCGATCCTGAGACCAGCAAGCAATCCCTCGTATTCCGCGGTGTTATTGGTGGATATCTCTCTGGGGAAGTGCATTGGGATTACGTACTTGAGGTGCTCTCCGGTGGGTGCGACGAGCAGCACACCAGCACCGGCGCCTTGAAGCGAGAAGGCTCCATCAAAGTACATGATCCAGTTGCGGTCTGCTTCCTTGCCGGGGAGAGTAGTCTCCTGGATTTTCCTCAGGCGTCGAGGTCCATTCCGCGATGAACTCTGCCAAGACTCTGCTCTGAATCGTCAAGGTACTCTCAAACTTTAAGCCGTAGCTTGACAACTCCAAGGCCCACTCCACAATCCTTCCGGTTGCGTCCGGGTTGCGCAGTATCCGTTGCAACGGGAGACGGGTGACGAAAGTGATCTCGTGGGCCTGGAAGTAGTGACGCGGCTTCCTCGAGGCCATAAGGAGGCCGAAGAGCAATTTTTGCACGCTGGAATACCTTGACCTAGCCCCCTGCAAGAGGGAGATGACAAAGTAAACTGGGTGATGCATCATCTTTTTCTCGGGCACCACTTCACTTGACCGCGCGGGCATCGCCTTGGTGGCACCAGACTCTGCCGGGGGCCGCGCCTTGTCGGCACCAGGCCCTGCTAGGGGAATCTTTGGCTTGCCATCTGCTGGTCCTGCCGCCATTGCTGCCTCCTTGTCGACCTCCCTCTGTGCCACTAGTGCGGCGCTGACCACTTGATTAGTCGTCGCTAGATACAGCAGTAACGACTCTTGTGGTTTAGGCGCAACTAGTATTGGCGTGGAGGAAAAGTATTTCTTCAAGTCCTGCAGTGCGGCCTAGGCTTCCGGGGTCCACTCTATTGGGCCCGCCTTTTTTAAGATCTTGAAAAAGGGAAGGGCGTGCTCGGCGGACTTGGAGATAAATTGGCTCATGGCGGCAACGCAGCCGGTGAGCCGGCGCACATCCTTGATCCTCTTGGGCGCCTCGATCTTCTCAATAGCCTTGATCTTGTCTGGGTTTGCCTCGATCCCGCGCTGTAACACGAAGAACCAGAGAAGCTTGCCGGACGGGACGCCAAAGACGCACTTCTCAGGGTTCAACTTGAGGTTAATCTTGCGCAGGTTGGCAAATGTCTCTTCTAGATCTTGCATAAGGGTCGGCCCGTCCTTGGTTTTGACCACTATGTCATCCATGTAGGCTTCCATATTTGTATGGAGCTGAGGTTCAAAACCAATTTGGACCGCTCTTGCAAACGTTGAGCCAGCACTCTTCAACCCGAAAGGCATCCGTAAAAACCAATACGTACAACATGGGGTGATGAATGTTGTCTTGTCTTCATCCTCTCTTGTCACGAACATTTGGTGGTACCCTGAGTAGGCATCAAGGAATGATAACAGATCACACCCGGCCGTGGAGTCAACAATCTGGTCGATGCGCGGCAATGGGAAGGGGTCCTTAGGACAAGCCTTATTGATATCTGTGTAATCAATACACAGCCTCCACTTCCCATTCGCCTTGCGCACCACTACCAGATTGGCCAACCATGTCGGATGGAGCACCCCTCTCACCAAACCTGCTGCTTCTAACTTCCTAATCTCCTCTGTGATGAACTCCTGCCTCTCCAGAGCCTGCTTTATGACCTTCTGCTTGACGGGCCGCGCTTGGGGGTAGACAACTAGGTGGTGCTCAATCACCTCCCTGGGAACGCCGGGGATGTCGGACGCTTGCCATGCAAACACGTCGACATTTGCCCGCAGGAAGGTGACGAGCTCGCCTTACTATTTGCTGTTGAGGGCGGAGCCTATGATGAAGGCCCCTCCCGTGCCGTCCTCCGCGACGGGCACCTTTTTGGTCTGCGGCGGCTCGGCTCTGGACCTCTTGCTCTTGTCGGCAGAGCTCTCTGGCATGTCCTCAACGGTAGCACAATACCTCGAGGAGGTGCGCTTGCCGGAGTCGGTGCGAGAGGTCTTGCCGGGTTCCTTCTTTCCTCCCGGGCCTCCGGCGGCAGGAGCAAGTGCCTTGGCGGCAACTGCTGCGACTGCTTCCCGATAGAGTTGGTCGGCGCAGATCAGCGCGTCCTTCTTGTCGGAGGGGACGAAGATGATGGTCGACGACCCGGGCATCTTTAGCATGTTGTAGGCGTAGTGTGATGCCGCCATGAACTTGGCTAGTGCCGGGCGGCCGAGGATTCGATTGTAGGGCAAGGGGTTCTCGGCCACGTCGAAGATGATCCTCTCCGTTTGTTAGTTCAACTCTCCTCCAAATGTCATGGGCAGTGTGACATTTCCCTTTAGCTGACATCTCCCCGGATTGACCCCCTGAAACGTGCCTGTTTCCTTGAGGTCTCCATCTGGGAGTTGCAACCTTCTGACCACGACAGGCGAGATCAGGTTCAGGCCGACCCCGCTGTCAACCAACATCTTGTTCACCCTGAGGTTGCGTATTGTTGGCGAAACCAACAACGGCAAACACCCGACCGCCGTACCGCGATCAGGGTGGTCCTCGGCGTCAAAAGATGAGGGACGTGCTAGACCACTTTAGTGGCTTCTGAGCATCGAACAACAGCTCTGTTGCTGTAACCTCTCGCGCCCACTGCTTGAGTTGGCGGTGAGAGGCATGCAGCGAGGTGCCGCCATCGACGCACATGGCCTCCATAGCCTTCTCGAACCCTTGCTCACTGGACTCGTCGTCCTCGTCGTGATCGTCGTCTTCTTGTTTCTTGTCGCGGCCCCGGGCGGGCCTCTCTTGCTGGTTGTCCTTGCCGGGGCGGCCTCCTTGGCCGCCACGCTTCTTGCCGGATCCCTCAGCACCATCCTGGTCCTTCTCCTTGTCTCGTCTTTCGTACTCAGCCTTTTGCTTCTCAGCAAGTAGCTCGACTTGTCGGCAGTTCTGGAGATCGTGCCCTTGGTGCGGTGGATCTTGCAGTATTGCTTGCCGGAACTTCCTGGCTTGTTGGTAGCCGCCAAGGCCCGGCAGGCGGCGCACCCGGCAATCTCCTTGCTGGGGGTGTCTGCCTTGACCTTCTTGCCGGCACCGGTATCGTCAGATCCCTCAACGGCAAGCATGGCCTTGCCTTTGCGTTTCCTGTTGCGACGCCGGCCCTTCTTCGTCAAGGCGGCGGCGTCCTCATCGGTAGAGTCGGTTTCCGCGCCGGTGTCTTCGCCGGGGTACTTCCTTCCCTCTTCAGCCCGGGCGCACCTATCGGCCAGAACGTAGAGCTCGGCCACATCCTTAATCTTGGTCATCTCCAGCTCCTCGCGCATCTTGCAATTGCGCACATTCTGATGGAACGCGCTAATCACAGCGGCGGGATGAACGTCGGCGATGTTGTACTGCACCCAGCTAAATCTCTGGATGTACTTGTGCAGGGTCTCCCCTTTCTTCTGGGGAATGATATGCAGATCACTGGCCTGGCCATGAGCTTGGTGGCCTCCTCTGAAGGCGCCAACGAACTCATGGCTCAGATCTGACCAGGAAGAGATGGAGTCCGCCAGAAAGTGCATCAACCAAGACATTACATTGGGCTTGAGCGCCAGTGGGAAGTAGTTGGCAAGCACCTTGTCGTCGCTAGCCCCAGCGGCCTGCATCGCGATGGTGTAAATGCTGAGGAACTCGGACGGATGGGTCTTGCCGGTGTATTTCTCGCTGACGTCGGGCTTGAACATGCGGTGGGACAGCCACTGGAACTGCCTCAGCTCACTGGTAAAAGCCGGGCAGCCCACCTCGTAAGGTAGGCCGCCGGGCCCCCCCTGTGCCAGGTGGTCCGTAGCGGGTCTTGCCCGCTTGTCCGACGGGTGGCGCGTTTCGCGTCGGCGCTCGACGGTGGTTCGAGCGTCTTCGTGAGCTCGCTCCCGAAGGACCTGGCGCTGGTCGCGGAGGGTCCGTGGATCGGACGATGCTATGGAGATGTTATCTCCAGCGTCGTCGCAATAGGCCGATGCCCGCGGCAGTTGGCGAGGTGGAGGAGAGTGCACCGTGGCCGCAGCTCCCCCGATCCTCCCAGCGCCAGCATGTGGTGGTTCGGTGGAGCGCCGACCCGAGGGCCCCGCCGGTCGCGGATCGTCTTTGTTCGCGATGGCGACGAGGCTCCGGATGGTGGCCGTCCACTCATCGAGCTTCTCCACAGCAGGAGGGATGTCGAGGAGCAGCTGTGCGCGCGCCAAGGCATCCTCTGGCGCGGGTGGCCGTGACAGTTGAGTGGATCGCGACGCACTTCGACTTCTAACTATGTTAGAAGGAGCTCTGTCACGACCCCGCGGCTGCGTGCCATTTTCACCAGTGCTTCGGCGCACGTGTTGAACTCCTTCGTCTTGTTGATGACGCACATGCCTCTTCCCACGGCGGTGCCCAGGGTCATGAACGTGGCGACACTGTTCGACACGCACACCATGGGAAGAACGCGCGGTGGTCGCCGGTGTATGCGTCCTGGAGGTCGCCGCGCCGCCCGAAGTCGGCGCAACGACACCCCCGGAGGGCCCCGCGCCGCCGGCAGGGGGCCCGGCTCCGTCCTTGGGCCCGGCGGCGTGGGGCCGATCATCTGCTGCACGAACGACGCTGCTCGCCAGGCTCCGACTGCCTGGGTGGTGCTGGTGTTCGCGGGCCGCGGCCCGAGTCCTGTCCGCGACCGGTCCGCTGCTCGTCCGCACCGGCACGGTCCGTTCGGCCCCCAGCGAGTCGATCGCCGTGGCCGTCTTCTTCTTAGGGGCCATGGCGACGAAGAACCGCTAGGCTAACTACCATACCAGATTCTCACAATCGCGCCCCCTACCTGGCGCGCCAAAGATGTCGGTGGGAAATGACACCTATGGGATCACAAGAATCCCTACTGCGGTAGCGGGGCGCGGGGTTGAGAGAAGAGCGGGTCTAACAGAGAGCACGCGGTTCGTTTATCCAGGTTCGAGCCGTGAGGATGCGTAAAACCCTAGTCCTGCTTTGGTGGATGTATTCTGAGTTCTTGAGCTAGCTACGGAGTGTAACGAGCTCCAAAAAGCTGAATCCTTCTCCTGGTCGCCTCGGGCCTCCTTTTATAGGAAAAAATGGGCTACCACAGTGGCAAACAGGAGGTGGAAAGGTCTACAGTGGCACGAGGTTATCCCTCGTATTACAGGACAAGGTGCATTTAATGCATCGCTTAGGTGTCCTCTTGCTTTCTTGGGGGTGGGAACGGAGCCCGTCTCGTCCGTTGCCGCCTCGCCTGGCTTCGACACGCGCCCTGGCCACGATGCAGGTGGCGCCATTTGGGTAGGCAGGCAGCTGAGGTGGCGCGGTGGTAGGGCCTTCACGAAGATTTGCATGCCGCCACGCAGGCGCTTAATGAGTTGGCCAGGGAGGTGCATGTTGCCACGCAGGTGCCCACCCAGCTGGTTGGGCTAGCAGCTGCATGGGAACAACGGTGGAAGCTTGGTTGGCGTGGGCCTGGCGGTGGTCCCGCTCGCGTCCTTGGCGAGGGCCCTGCCGGGTGGCCCGACAAGGCTCTTGTCGTGTGGCCCAACAAGGGTCTTGCCGTGGCGCGCTATCGTCCCTGGCAAGGATCTTGCCGGGGGTCTGGTGGCCTTCCTCGGCAAGGATCTTGTCGAGAGTCGTCGTCTTGTAATCCTCGTCTGATCTTGAATATGTCTTCACAAAGATCTGCATGCCACCATAGAGGTGCCTTTCGGAGCCCTGGCCCCACGCTAATGATGGCGTCGGGGATCGTGGGCTCAAGGGTGGCTCACCCTGTTGGTGTGGGGCGGGCTGCCCCGGCAAGGGTCTTGCCGGGGCTGCATCCGTCAAGGGTCTCCTGCCGGGGGAACCTGCTTCGTCCCTTTGCTCTTTGTGGCCTTGGCCTTGGCGTTGCTCTAGCCATCTTGGGCTTCGGTCTTACGTTGGCTCTCCTCCCTCGCTCTGCTTGATGTGGTCGTGCGCACGGCTCTGACTGCCCGTGCACAGGTAAAGGGGTGCAAAAATGTGCCCCTAGTTTTGTACACCGACAGACCCCATGGTGGAGGGAGAGGCTTGCGCGCTTTTTACATCGGCCGCGACGCATATCTTCAGCAGCCTCCATCTTCGGGACCCCAGCTTCGACCATGGTGAGTTGCTCGAACATGTGTTCCTTGAGCTCCATGAGGCTGCCGCTGAGCCCATGAAGAAACAGATGGAGGCCCTACTGCAGAAGTTCCCCTGCGTCAACCCCGCGGCCGCGGCTGATGGCAAGGACGATGGCGACGTTGTTGATGACGGGCCTCCCCAGGCGGGCGACGGCGGTGTGCAAGGCTGAGGAAGAGGCTTGACGGTGGCGCTTCCTCCTACTTTAATCCTGCAACATTTATCGTGACTCGTGGTGATGTAAGAACTTATGCTTTGAGGTTTTAAGGGACAATATATTTTGTAATAATTTGCTAGGATTTCACGATTTCCTTTCTATCGAAGATGGGATTCCGGAAAAACCCTTAAGGTTCGAACTCTGGGGTGCGCACGAAGTTCTTTCCCTCCTATCGATCCACGCCCTAGCTTGCTAAGATCTAACGAACGAACTCGACGAACTCGCGACACAGAAAGACACGAGATTTATACTGGTTCGGGCCACCGTTGTGGTGTAATACCCTACTCCAGTGTGTGGTGGTGGATTGCCTCTTGGGCCGATGATGAACAGTATAAGGGGAAGAACAGCCTCCTGAGGTTGAGGTGTTCTTGTGCTAAGTGGACTTGTGGATGAGGTCTCGATCGGTTCAACCTGCCCCTACTGTGGTGGCTAGCTGTACTTATATAGGCCCTGGTCCTTGTTGGAGATATGCCCTAGAGGCAATCATGTATGATGATATTTCCTATGTGTTTATGAATAAAGATAGTCCTTGGACATTATCAATGATGTGTATCAGCAAGTACGTGACTTGTTTGTGGGACTATGCATTGTATGATGACTGTCCTAAAAGGTCCCTAGTCGAAAGGGCTATGTGGACGCGTAGCCAACTAGACTAGCATATGACACGGTTGATGGCTTGGTCTCACTAGCCATGAAGCATTGGATGCTAACCGGATAATATGGGCTTGGAAAGGTCTGGTCGGATTCGACATAGTCGGATCCGAGTTGAGATAAGGTCCGAGTCGGACAGACCCAACTATGAGACGCAGCGATATGTCATATGTGAGTCTCTAGTACAACATACGTTCTATGTCCTAAGACCTGAGCTGGCGCATGTACTCGGGATGGTGATAGACTTGCTTTGGGCCGACCAAACGCTACTCCGTGACTGGGTAGTTACAAAGGTAGGTTTCAGGCTTGTCCAGACCCATGCTGCGAGACATGGTCGAGCAAGATGGGATTTGCCCTTCCGACCAGGAGAGATATACTCTGGGCCCCTCGTGTGATCCGACCAGGATAAGATGGCCATGCGACAAGGATTATGAGATAATCCGGTTTGTGGTCGACATCACTGGAACGAGAAAGAGGTCGGGCTAGCACAAGGATGACAGACTCGCCTTGAGCTCGACAACATATATCGTGTGGTAAAAGGAATGGACATGTGATGTATAGGTTCGCCTAACCAGCTTCATAGTCTGCTTGGTGTTCGGCATGCCTAGCTAGAGGCCGCTACCAACTGTGCGGTTCGGAGGTGATCCGAACTGCGACCAAGCCGGCTTCAACCTAAGGGGTCGCGCGCTTAAGGGAAGGAACCTACGAGGTCCGATCCGGGGACACTGGTCGGATGTGATCCGAGTTGTATCCGGATTGTGGCCGAGTAGACTTATGGGCTTTAGGGTCCGTGCGAGGCCCAAGTGTTGAGCCTGCGACAGACGCCTATATAAAGTGGAGGTGCCGCACACTCATGCGATTGATCACTTCGGCGCTGTCACTAGGGTTTGCATGTTGCGAATAGACACCTCCACTCGCCGCCGGTTGTGTGATCGGACCTAGCAGTCCGCCGCACGACGTTCCTCCTGCACGCGCGGATACCATTAGAGGCGGTGCACTTGCTCTGCTCCGGCGAACCTGTACGTGGGAACCGACGAGCGGCTGTTCGAGGGAGATCGTACGAGGAGGAGACGGTCCACGCGGACGCGCTGCCCCAACTCTTCTTCCGTTGCACGGCACTGCGCGTCCAGTGGTAACGAACTGTGATCCATCTCCCGTAGCATGTTCTTGGTTGTTCTGCGCGCAGGAAATTTTAAATTGCAGTCGACGCACCCTACCGTAGAACCCAACAGTGGTATCAGAGCCTCTGCTATAGGATTTGGATTCAGATCGTATGCATATTAGATATGTGGAGGCGGTAGATGAGATATGTCGTCGTTTATGGGATTGGCTGTGTGCACGGTTGATGAGATCAACCGCACATGGGGATCGATGAGGCTATGTTTTCTGTCAATCGAGATCGATGAGGTCGTGACACGATCTACCCCTACCAGTCGGTTATCTGCCATCGGGGTTAACAGTGAAACGTAAATCCGAATCAGACCGCCGTATGCATAGCGCCTTGTATTTCGTACCTGACACACAAACCGGTAGAATGCGATTCTACGCATAACTTTGTTTTGCAGGTTTGATGTGAATAGTATGGCTCATGTGTATGTGATGCATGTGTGTAATTTATACATGGCCTCCGTGTCATGTTTGTCAGCCGGCAGGAGCCAAAGTGCTGTCATTATATTGTATAACGACCTGCGTGTCGACTTGTGACTCTATGTAATATTCATTACTAGTTGTAGTAGTTGGATAATAGATATCAGGTTGGTGGCTTGGCGTCCGGGCATGACGAACAAGATGGAGTTCCAAGATGGTCATCGGAGTTGGAGCCTACCTGGAGGAACATCCATGAATTAGCCATACTATTTCACAATATATGTATTTGTGATTGTTATGCTTCTTACTTCCTATGCATGTTTGAATGGTAGAAAGATCCCTCATGAATATCAAGTAAATTTTCATTCCCGATGTTGCACCTTCGCACGTCAAGTATGTCTAGTAGTGGGCTCATAAAATTGAGGTGCTACTGGATGTCCTTGAACTGAAGGGTTCGTGTCGGACACGGACATGCACTGCATCTGGTTGACTTGAAAAGGCTATCAAAACGGTTTTGGGCCTTGTGGCAAAGAAGGTTGGGGGCCGGGGTATGAGATACCTTCCCAACCGACAGGTGTCGTATAGAGATACGATTAGCAAGGAGTTCCTTACCGGATAGGCATGTTGTCTAGCAGTGCTGCTAAACCTCACTAGTCGCATGTGCTAGGCGGATCCTGAATCACTGAAAGTTTGCGGAGGGATGCCAACTTCAGTGGGAGTATTTTCGTTTAAGCCTAGAATTACTCTACGTAAACACATTGCTTAGTGATTGCATATTTTCTGTTGTAGATCAATGGCACCACCTGCTCAACCCAGCTTTGCATTGAAATCAATTCTGGAAAAGGATAAACTAAATGGAACAAACTTTACCACCTGGTATAGAAATCTGAGAATTGTTCTCAAGCATGATAAAAAGGAACATGTTCTAGAGGATCCACTTCCAGAGGAACCTGCTGATAATGCTAGTGCCACAACTAAGAATACCTACCAGAAACTCGTTGATGAATCAACGGAGATCAGCTGCCTGATGATGGCTTGTATGGAGCCCGATTTGCAACAACATTTCGAAAATGTTGAGGCTTACGATATGATCGAGAGTCTCAAGATCATGTTTCAGACACAGGCTAGGACCGAAAGGTTCAACATCTGGCGATCCTTGATGGATTGCAAGCTGAAGGAAGGTGATCCACTGAGCCCACATGTGATCAAGATGATCGGATATGTACAAGCTTTGGATCGGTTGGGCTTCCCTCTCTTGGATGAGCTGGCTACTGATGCAATTTTGGGTTCTCTTCCGCCCAGCTATGGGACGTTCATCTCGAACTACCATATGCATGGCATGGATAAGAAGCTCACTGAATTGCATGGGATGCTTAAGGTGGCAGAGCAGGATATTAAGAAAGGCACGCATCAAGTGTTGATGGTGCAGAAATCGGCTAAGTTCAAGAAGAGTTGGTCTAAGAAGAAGGCTAAGGCAAAGGGCACGGAGATGGTAACCTCCGCCGTGGCGCCAAAGTCTGGACCGGACTCAAAGACCATTTGCTATCACTGCAAGGAGACCGGTCACTGGAAGGGGAACTGTAGCAAGTGGCTTGCAGAGCATGGCAAGAAGGCCGGAAATGCTTCTTCAGGCAAAGGTACACTTGTTGCATATGTTATAGACATTTACCTTGCTAACATACCTAGTAGATCTTGGGTATTTGATACCGGATCGGTTGTTCATATTTGCAACTCGATGCAGGGGCTGGTAAGAACTAGGCGTGTGGCACAAGGGGAGATTGGCATCAGGGTCGGCAACAAAGCAAAAGTTCCTGCGTTGGAGGTCGGCACGATGCAGCTCCAGCTTCCTTCTGGATTTATTTTGGAATTGAATACTTGTTATTACATTCCTGCACTTAGTCGGAACATTATTTCTGCCTCATGTTTGATGAGTCAGGGTTATGGATTCAATTTAAACGACAATGGTTGTTCATTTTATTTGAATGGTATGTTTCACGGCTATGCACCCATTGTTGATGGGCTATTTATACTGAATCTGGAACAGGAACCGGTCTATAACGTGAATGTCAAGAGACATAAGCCTAATGAGATAAATGCGACATACTTCTGGCATTGCCGGCTTGGACACATTAGTCTAAAATGCATGAAGAAGCTCCATGTTGATAGGCTCCTAACTTCGTCCAACTTCGGGTCATTTGAGACATGTGAATCATGCTTGCTCGGCCAGATGACTAAGTCTCCTTTCGCAAAGAGTTGCGAGAGGGTGTCCGAGCTGTTGGAGCTTATACACAGTGATGTGTGTGGTCCAATGAGCACAACTGCCAGAGGCGGCTAACAGTACTTCGTGACTTTTACAAACGACTTGAGTAGATATGGATATATGTATTTGATGAGGCACAAGTCGGAAACTTTTGAAAAGTTCAAAGAGTTTCAGAATGAGGTTGAGAATCAGCTCGGCAAGATTATAAAGCTTCTACAATCTGATCGTGGAGGTGAGTACATGAGCCAAGAGTTTGATGATCATCTGAAAAGCCGAGGTATAGTACCTCAGCTCACACCTCCGGGCACGCCACAGAGAAACGGCGTGTCGGAACGGAGGAATCGTACCTTGTTGGACATGGTTCGGTCTATGATGAGCAAATCGGATTTACCCTTGTCATTTTGGGGATACGCTCTAGAAACTGCAGCTTTTACACTTAACAGGGTACCATCAAAATCCGTAGACAAGACACCACATGAGATGTGGACCGGGAAGAGTCCCAGTTTGTCTTTTCTAAAGATTTGGGGTTGTGAAGCATTTGTCAAGCGACTTATGTCAGACAAGCTTACACCCAAGTCGGATAAATGCATATTTGTGGGATATCTGAGGGAAACCTTGGGATATAACTTCTATAACCGGAAAGAGAACAAAGTGTTTGCTGCTCGGAACGGCGTTTTCCTTGAGAAAGAGTTTCTCAGTCGGGAGGCCAATGGGAGCACGGTCCGACTCGAAGAAATTCGAGGACCACTTGGGGATGGCTCGGCTAATGATGAGATCATATCGGAGTCAGTCAGGGAACCCGTAGTGGAAGCGGCACCGGAACCACGTAGATCGGAGAGATTGCGCAGAGTGCGTGATGTATTGTTGCTAGAAAGCGACGAGCCGACCACGTATGCGGAAGCGATGGTGAGCCCAGATTCCGAGGCATGGCTGGAGGCGATGAGATCTGAGTTAAAGTCCATGGATGAGGATCAAGTCTCGTACTTGGTTGATCCGCCACCTGGCGTAACAGCCATTGGATGCAAATGGGTCTTTAAGAAGAAAACTGATGTGGATGGAAATGTTCAGATCCACAAAGCTCGGCTTGTTGCTAAGGGTTATGGACAAGTTCAAGGAATTGACTATGATGAGACCTACTCGCCGGTAGCGATGCTGAAGTCGGTGAGGATCGTACTAGCTATAGCAGCATATTTTGATTACGAGATATGGCAGATGGATGTCAAAATGGCTTTCCTTCACTGAAATTTAACCGAGGACGTGTATATGATACAGCCCGAGGGTTTTGTCGATCCGACTAGCACTAGTAAGGTATGCAAGCTCAAGAGATCCATTTATTGGTTGAGGCAAGCATCTCGGAGCTGGAACATTCGTTTTGATGAGGTCGTCACTGGTTTCGGCTTCATCAAAAGTGAAGAGGACTCTTGTTTATACAAGAAGTTAAGTGGGAGCTCGATAGCGTTTTTGATCTTGTATGTGGATGACATACTACTGATCGGAAATGATGTTTCGATGCTGAACTCGGTCAAGGAGTCATTGAATGGCAAGTTTTTGATGAAGGACCTTGGTGGGGCAATGTATATTTTAGGCATTAAGATCTATAGAGATAGATCGAGGAGGCTGCTCGGCTTAAGCCAGAGCACGTACATAGATAAAGTGTTGAAGTGGTTCAACATGAGTGAGGCGAAGAAAGGGTTCTTGCCACTCTCGCATGATATAAGGCTAAGCGAGACTCAGAGTCCTTCGACATCTGATGAGCAAAGCAGGATGAGTAGAATTCCGTATGCCTCGGCAATCGGATCCATCATGTATGCCATGATATGTACAAGGCCTGATGTTGCTTTTACAATAAGCCTAACAAGCAGATACCGGGCCAACCCAGGTGAGAGCCACTGGGCAGCAGTAAAGACTATTCTGAAGTACCTGAAAAGGACTAAAGATATGTTCCTAGTTTATGGAGGTGAGGAAGAGCTCGTCGTAAGGGGTTACGCCGACGCTAGTGTCCAAACCGACAGAGATGATTGTCGATCACAGTCTGGATTCGTGTACATCATGAACGGAGGAGCAGTGAGCTGGATGAGTTCCAAGTAAGATACGGTGGCCGATTCTACCACAGAAGCCAAATACATTGCGGATTGTGAAGCTGCGAAGGAAGGTGTTTGATCCAAAACTTTCTGGATGATCTTAGTATTTCCCCAGCCTCAGTAAAACCGTTGGACCTTTATTGTGATAATTCTGGTGCCATCGCACAAGCCAAGGAGCCGAGGAATCACCACAAGGTCAGACACATAGATCGGAAATATCACCTGATACGAAAGATCGTAAAGAGTGGTGATGTAGAGTTATGCAAAATTCACACGGATGCAAATGTTGCGGATCCGTTGACTAAGCCGCTTCCACAACCCAAGCATGAGGGGCACGTTGGAGCTATGGGCATTAGATGTCTATTTGATTGACTCTAGTGCGAGTGGGAGACTGTTGGAGATATGCCCTAGAGGCAATCATGTATGATGATATTTCCTATGTGTTTATGAATAAAGATAGTCCTTGGACATTATCAATGATGTGTATTAGCAAGTACGTGACTTGCTTGTGGGACTATGCATTGTATGATGACTGTCCTAAAAGGTCCCTAGTCGAAAGGGCTGTGTGGACGCGCAGCCAACTAGACTAGCATATGACACGGTTGATGGCTTGGTCTCACTAGCTATGAAGCATTGGATGCTAACCGGATAATATGGGCTTGGAAAGGTCTGGTCGGATTTGACATAGTCGGATCCGAGTTGAGATAAGGTCCGAGTCGGACAGACCCAACTATGAGACGCAGCGATATGTCATCTATGAGTCTCTAGTACAACATACGTTCTATGTCCTAAGACCTGAGCTGGCGCATGTACTCGGGATGGTGATAGACTTGCTTTGGGCCGACCAAACGCTACTCCGTGACTGGGTAGTTACAAAGGTAGGTTTCAGGCTTGTCCAGACCCATGCTGCGAGACATGGTCGAGCAAGATGGGATTTGCCCTTCCGACCAGGAGAGATATACTATGGGCCCCTCGTGTGATCCGACCAGGATAAGCATGGCCATGCGACAAGGATTATGAGATAATCCGGTTTGTGGTCGGCATCACTGGAACGAGAAAGAGGTCGGGCTAGCACAAGGATGACAGACTCGCCTTGAGCTCGACAACAAATATCGTGTGGTAAAAGGAATGGACATGTGATGTACAGGTTCGCCTAACCAGCTTCATAGTCTGCTTGGTGTTCGGCATGCCTTGCTAGAGGCCGCTACCAACTGTGCAGTTCGGAGGTGATCCGAACTGCGACCAAGCCGGCTTGAACCTAAGGGGTCGCGCGCTTAAGGGAAGGAACCTATGAGGTCCGCTCCGGGGACACTGGTCGGATGTGATCCGAGTTGTATCCGGATTGTGGCCGAGTAGACTCATGGGCTTTAGGGTCCGTGCGAGGCCCAAGTGTTGAGCCTGCGACAGACGCCTATATAAAGTGGAGGTGTCGCACACTCATGCGATTGATCGCTTCGGCGCTGTCACTAGGGTTTGCATGTGTTGCGAATAGACACCTCCACTCGCCGACGGTTGTGTGATCGGACCTAGCAGTCCGCCGCACGATATTCCTCCTACACGCGTGAACACCATTAGAGGCGGTGCACTTGCGCCGCTCCGGCAAACCTGTACGCGTGAACCGACGAGCGGCTGTTCGAGGTAGATCGTACGAGGAGGAGACGATCGACGCGGACGCGCTGCCCCAACTCTTCTTCCACTTCACGACACTGCGCGTCCAGTGGTAACGATCTGTGATCCATCTCCCGTAGCATATTCTTGGTTGTTCTGCATGTAGGAAATTTTAAATTGCAGTCGACACACCTTACCGTAGAACCCAACAGTCCTCTCCCCAAATAATGAGCGGGAAGGGAGCCAACAACGGCGGGTATATTTGAAAGGTGATAGCTAGTACAAGCTATCCTGACAAAAGTGGTATTTGCCTGCTAAAGGCTCTAGTGATGACGCCGTCTTGGGCTCCATGGTGATCTCCGCCTCGCCGTCCTGCTGGTCTTGGTCTCATTGCACTGATATGGAAACCTTTGCCTGATACCTCGGTACTCTGCGCCTGCGCCTGCCTCCTTAGTACCAAAGAGGAAACAAGGACATTGTGCACCCTGGCGCCCGCCTGGCGCCTACCTGGTGTCGATCGTCATGGCTCACATCACGAGAGCCTCGTGAGTTTTGCCCCGCCTTGATATCTCCGCTGCTCTTGAACCTGCCTGACTAGACCGCTCCTGAGGAGGTCTTGCATCGTCCGCCCCACGAGGCTTGGCCCCTCGTGAGGGTCTTGATTGCCTTTGTCGATGAAGATGGGCCGTACGGCCCACTAGCTTAGCCACGCCATGGGCCGCAGGCAGGCAAGTCTGGGATCCCCCATTCCTAGAACGCCGACTGTAGCCCCCGGGCCCAAGGCGCGCTCGGTCTTGGCTTCGAGGCGAAGCCAAGGGTCAAGTACGGAGCGCTGCGGGCCCCAAAAGCATGCGGCCTCGGTTGACGCGTGGCGGTTGATTGGACGTGGGCATCTCCACTTCCCCACACTGCCTCGGCGACTGCACGACTTGACAAGTCCTTGTAATCGTGGGAGGCCCCGGTTGGCCTTCTTCCGCTATAAATGGGGAGGAGGCGAAGCCCCCGTCGCCCATCTCTTCTTTGCTCGCTTGTTTCTTCCTCCTTGCACCATCGCTAACATCGCCACCAATGGGCGAAGCCCCCGTCGCCCATCTCTTCCTTCCTCCTTGCTCCATCGCTAACAGCGCCACCAATGGCGAGAAGGGGAAGGCCCCTCGTGAGAGACCTGGCTCCCCGGCGCCCAAGCGCGAACGCGGTCGTCTGCGCAAGCACGTGGCGACCCCCGCCACGGCCCACCGTCATAGCGGCGCCGCGACATGCGGAGGGGGTCGTCATAGCCAAGGCGGCCCAGTTGACGAAGGGAGGCGTGCCATGGTGGCGCGGCCTCCCCGTCCACGCTTCCATTTGGTGGAAGTGTCGCCGGAGTTCGTCGTCTGGTCAGAGAACCCGGTTGGCAACTGGCTCCAGCTTTCGCGCTTCTTCGTCGATGAACTGCCGGCCTCTGGTCCAGGCGGGCTCTGGTTGCAGGCGGATGATTGCTGGAGCAAGGCCTCTTGGGTTGCGGTCGAGACTTCCGCCGCGGGCAACAAAGCCCTGGCCCGTGGCTGGCAGACGTTCGCCCGCACACGCGGCCTGGGTAGGCGGTGCACCTTCCACTTCAAGTACGACGGTGGATCGACCCTCTATGTGAGGGTGTTTGGGGAAGATGGTCGCTGCACCGGATGCTGCCCCGAGGCGAACAATGGTGAGGAGGTGCTCGGCGTTGGTGAAAGTCGCAACGAGGACGAGGGAGAGCCTGCCCTCGGCGACGATCGTGTCTCGTCCAGCTACGGCGGCTCTTCCTCCGGCGACAGCTCCAGCAGCGGCGGCTACGGTCAGCCGCCACGCCTGCTTTGAGGGCGGCAGCGGGTCTTCCCGTCGTCGCGCCTCCATGAAGCACGAGGAAGGGTCTGGCTAGGCTCGGGGAGTTGCAAGGGGCCTGCCTCCGAGGATCTCCGCAACACCGCTTTTGCTTTGCTCTTTTTCCTGCACCAAAAACGAAACCAGTATGTGCCTAGAGGGGCATGTATCGAACTGTGGTTCCTTGGTTATTGCACTATGCATGTTGTTATTTTGCTCATAGATAACTTAACCTGGTGCATTCGGGAGCCCTCTTCCTTACGAGGCGTTTGTTTCCTCATGTCCATCTTGACCTGGTGGCCTGTGTTTGCTCGGGGACTGCAAAAATTCGTTAGGAGGTGCGCTTGCCGTGCACTCAAGCCTTGACCTGACGCTTTGCATCATGGTACCCGGGGGGCACGGACTAGGAGAGATGCGCCAGTTTTTGGGCTCAAACGAGGGTGGCTCGAGAGAAGGCAGAGAGGAGAAAAACGCTCGCGAGGGCACCTTCCTAGCCCCCTCGCGAGGTATGCGAGAGAGAGAACACGAGCGAACCAGAGCCGAAAAATGCGGTAAGAGGCGAGGGAATCGAATCAGAAAGGAACACCAAAAACAAACTTCAACTAAGAAAAAGCAAGCCAACTACGGAAAGCAAATGAAAAGCCGCGTCCGGCACCTAGTCTAGTCTTCAAGTCTTCTCACCAGCCCGGAGCTAAGTGCTACCACTAGGCGTGGGCGGGAGCCCCAGGGCCTGAGGCCGGCGCTCCTGAGACTCTGAGGCGTGTACAGCCCCTCTCATTATTACGTGACAGTGTCACGGGCGGCGATTCTTCACAGGCACCGGGCCTTCTTCACAGGCTCTGGGCCTTTCTTCAGACTCTAGGCCTTCCTTAATTGGTAGAACTTCCGGAGGTGTTGGGTGTTCCAGGCATTCTGGACAGGTATCCCGTCCTGCGTCTCTAGGCGCGCGACACCAGGCCTAGAGACATGGACGACCCTGAATGGGCCCTCCCACATGGGTGAAAGCTTGGGCAGCCCTTCCCTAGAGAGGAACCGCCTTAGGACGAGGTCGCCTACCTCGAGGGTCCTGGAGCGGATGTTGCGGCAGTGGTATCGCCGCAGCGCTTGCTGGTACCTTGCCGTCCTTGGTGCGGCTTCGCAACGTCGTTCCTCCCCCAGCACGAGTTCCATCCCCCGCGTGGCATCCTGCTGCGTTTCATCGAATGCCAGGACCCATGCGGAATGATGCTTGACCTCGTGAGGGAGGACCACTTCAGCTCCGTAGACGAGGAAGAATGGGGTCTCGCCCGTTGGCTTGGTAGCAGTGGTGCTGATGGACCATAGCACGGATTGGAGCTCGTCGTACCAGCCCCTGCCACAGGCCTCGAGCTTCTTCTGGAAGGTGCTAGTCTTGAGTCCCCTCAGGACCTCCGCGTTGGCACGTTCGGCCCGACCATTGCTCCTGGGGTGCGCCATCGAGGCATAGCAGATGTGCGTTCCAATGTTAGCACAGTAGGTTTTGAAGAGGTTACTAGTAAACTGCGAGCCGTTATCATTGATGATGCGGTTGGGGACCCCGAAGCGGCTCACAAGGCTCTTGATGAACTTGACAGCAGAGCCGACTGGGATGGTGCGGACGGCTTCCACTTCCGCCTACTTGGTTAACTTGTTGATGGCGACGTAGAGGTAACAGTAGCCCCCAGGCGCTCGAGGGAACGGGCCCAGGATGTCCAGCCCCCAGACCACGAACGACCACGTGAGTGGGATGGTTTGGAGGCCTTCAGCCGGCTGATGAATTTGCTTGGCGTGGAACTGGCAGGATTCACAGGACTTCACCAGCTCAGCTGCGTCGTTGAGCGTAGTGGGCCAGTAGAACCCACTGCGGAATGCCTTGCCGACGAGGGTCCGTGACGACGAGTGGTGCCCGCAGTCACCATCGTGTATGTCAGTTAGCAGCTCCTTCCCTTGGTCTCTGGAAATGCAGCGCAGAGAAACGTCGTTTGGCCGCTTCCTATACAACTCGCCATCCTGGATGCAGTACGCCGTGGCCTGCTGAACCACACGCTCAGCATCCTCCTCTTTTTCTGGCAGCGCCCCTTGCATTAGATACTCCTTGAATTCCTTGGTCCAGCATCCCTCCTGAGGTTCGAGCGCCAAGAGCAAGCGAGCTCCTGAGGTCGGGCCACAGGCCGGGGCTCCTGAGACCAGAGGCTGCGGAAGCTCCTCCCGAGGTTGAGCCATGCTTGAAAGTGGTGGTGTTGCCGATGCCTTGAAGAGCTGTTCCTCAAAGACACCAGGCTCTTGTGGCTGTCGCTTGGATGCTCTCCTGGCAATGTCGTCGGCTTCCATGTTGGTGCCGCGGGGCACGTGTTGCAGCTCCAAGCCCGCGAATTGCTTCTCTATCTTATGCACCTCCGCGAGGTATGCCTCCATATGCTCGTCCTTTGGCTCGTATACTTTGTTGGAGAAGTTGACGAGGAGCTGCAAGTCCCCTCTAACGGTAAGGCGCTTCACTGCCAGAGCTGTTGCGGCCTTCAGGCCAGCTATGAGGCCTTCGTATTCTGCGATGTTGTTGGAGGCCTTCTCACCATGCTGAAAGCAGACTTGCATGGTGTAATAGAGCTTGTCCTGAGTGGGTGAGATTAGCACTGCTCCAGCCCCTGCGCCTTTGTGCGCGAAGGCACCATCGAAGTACATGACCCACCCGTCCGGTGCCTCGCTTCCTGGCAAGGTGGATCGGTGTTCGCCTTCTTCAAGTGTCGGGACATCCGTCCATTCTGCCACAAAATCGGCAAGCGCGGCCCCCTTGACGACCCTGGTAGTGATGAACTCCAACTGGAATGCTTGTAGCTCGATATTCCACTCGGTGAACCTTCCAGCCGAGTTGGGGCTCCTGAGCACCCTCTCCAATGGGTAGGCCGAGACGACCTTGATGGGGTGGCCCTAGAAGTAATGCCGCAGCTTGCACGAGGCCACCAAGAGCGCGAGCAGGAGCTTCTGAGGCATGGGGTATCGTGGCCTCGCGTCCTGCAACACCGTGCTGACGAAATACAACGGGTGCTCGACAAGGGCTGGCGCGTTGGTGAGGCTCGAGTCTTGCGGAGATTGGGGCATCTCCTGAGGCGGAGGGGCTCCTGAGGCCTGACTGCTTTCGGGAATCTCGGCGACGTTGTTTTGCCGAGCTTGGTCCTCTAGTGCTGAGGCTTTTGCGGCGCCTTTTTGACCCTGTGTTACCTCAGCTATAGCTTGGCGCGGCGCGCCCTTGGCTTGGTGTTACTCCCGAACCGCCGCTAGCGCTGCGCTGGCGGAGTACGGGGTGGCGGCGAGGTAGAGCACTAAGGGCTCGAGAGGCCGGGGTGCCACCATCACTAGAGGGCTGGTCAGGTATTTCTTGAGGTCTTGGAAGGCTCGATCGGCCTCTGGTGTCCACTCGAACGGGCCCTTCTTCTTCATGAGCCTGAAGAAGGGTAAGGCACGCTCCCCCAGCTTGGATATGAAACGCCCCAACGCGGTCAATCGTCCCACCAGCTTCTGCATCTCTTTGAGGGTCTGCGGCGGGCTCATGTCCTCGATGGCCTTGATCTTCTCTGGGTTCGCCTCGATCCCCTAGTGGGATACAAGGAATCCCAGCAGCTTGTCGGATGGGACACCGAGCACACACTTCAGCGGGTTAAGCTTTAGGTTCACCTGGCGAACGCTCTCGAAGGTTTCTTCCAAGTCTTGAATCAAGGTTCTCGCCTCCCGAGACTTCACCACTATGTCGTCGACATAGGCCTCTGTGTTTCGCCCGAGCTGCCGCCCCAAGGCAATGTGCATCAGCCGCTGAAAGGCCGCGCCCGCGTTGCGCAGCCCGAAGGGCATGCAGGTGTAGCAGTACACCCACACGGGGTCAAGAAGGCTGTCTTCTCTACGTCTTCTACTGCCATCTTGATCTGGTGATACCCTGAGAATGCGTCTAGGAAGCACAGCAGGTCGCACTCGGCGGTGGAGTCGACGATCTGATCGATGCGTGGGAGCGGGAACGGATCTTGGGGGCAGGCCTTATTAAGTTTGGTGAAGTCGACGCACATCCGCTCCTTCCCGCCTTTCTTCGGCACTACGACGGGGTTTGCCAGCCAGGTGGGATACCGAACCTCGCGAATGGCACCCGCCGCCTCCAGCTTGCGGGTCTCCTGGACGATGAAGGCTTGCTTCTCTGTGGATTGCTTCCTCGCTCGTTGCTTGACAGGGCACATGTTGGGGCACACCCTCAAGTGATGCTGAATCACCTCTCTTGGAACCCCCACCAGCTGATTGGGTTCCCATGCAAATATGTCCTTGTTTGCGCGCAAGAACCTCACCAGCGCATCTTCTTGGACGGCATCGAGGCCGGCACCTATGGTGAAGGTGGCTCCTGAGGGTCCGTCCTCATTGACTGGCACCTGCTTGGTTTCCGCCTTGTCTTGGGTGAACAGTTGCTTCTTCTTGGTTGGCGTGGCCTTCTTGGCTTCAGGGGTACCGGCGCCGGCAGGCTGTGCCGCCGCTGCAGTCTTGAAGGCAAGCTTGAGTGCCATTACGGCCTCCTTGGTGTCCCCCTTGATGGTGAGGACGCCCTTGCTCCCAGGCATCTTCATGAGGTTGTAGGCCGGGTGAGTCGCCGCCATGAACTGGGCGAGAGCTGGGTACCCGAGGATGGCGTTGTACGAGAGGCCGATGCGAGCGATGTCGAAATCGACCAGCTCAGTGTGGTAGTTGTCGCGCGTGCTGAAGGTGACTGGGAGACGGATCTCTCCCAGAGAGCGGCCGGCGCCGCCACCAACTCCTCAGAAAGGCTTGCTAAGACTGAGCCGCTCAAGCGGCACGTGAAGAAGGCTGAAGGCCTCCACGGAGTGCAAGTTGAGGCCGGCACCGCCGTCGATGAGGGTCTTGGTAACCGCAACGTTACACATGGTGGGTGTGCAGAGCATTGGGAGCATGCCTGAGCCGACTGTGGAGTCGGGATGGTCTTCTGAGCTGAAGGTGAGGTCGGCCTCTGCTGCAGCCCAACCTGGCGGAGCCCCCGGGCGCTTGGAAGCAGAACCAATCTCACGGAGGAACGGCTTGAAATGGTGATCTGAAGGCGGCGCTTGAGAACCACCCAGCAGGGCCGCGACTGCGTGGTGCGCCGGCACTGCGTAGCGAGCAGTGAAGAGGTCGCGGAGTTCCCCCCAGGACGCCATCGTGGATCCAGGGAGGTTGAGCAGCTAGGTGCATGGCTCGCCGGCAAGGGCCATGGGAAACCAGTTGGCCATGACCTTGTCGTCGCCCGGCCTCGAGGACGGCCTCCTCGTACACTAGTAGGAATGGTGACGGGTCCGCCGTGCCGTCGTAGCGCAGCGGCATCTCCAGCCTAAACTTGGGTGGCCATCGCACCCCTCGCAGGGCGGGGGCCAGGGCTCGGAGCCCCCTGGCCCCATCGTCAACACCGGCCACATGAGCGGGTAGCGGGGCATCGTCATGGGGGCGAAGTGCGGCAGCACGGGGCGTAGGCCGGTGGAGAGAAGCTACGGCGCACCCCTACCTAGCGCGCCAAATGTCGGAGATGGGGTTCCGGCAAAACCCTTAAGGTTCGAACTCTAGGGTGCGCGCGAAGTTCTTTCCCTCCTACCGATCCACGACCTAGCTCGCTAAGATCTAACGGACGAACTCGAAGAACTCGCGACACAGAAAGACACGATATTTATACTGGTTCGGGCCACCGTTGTGGTGTAATACCCTACTCCAGTGTGTGGTGGTGGATTGCCTCTTAGGCTGATGATGAACAGTACAAGGGGAAGAACAGCCTCCTGAGGTTGTGGTGTTCTTGTGCTCTGTGGACTTGTGGATGAGGACTCGATCAGTTCAACCTACCTCTACTGTGGTGGCTAGCTCTACTTACATAGGCTCTGGTCCTCTCACCAAATAATGAGCGGGAAGGGAGCCAGCAATGTTGGGCAAATTTGAAAGGGGATAGCTAGTACAAGCTATCCTGACAAAAGTGGTCTTCGCCTGCTAAAGGCTCCGGTGATGACGTCGTCTTGGGCTCCATGGTGATCTCCGCCTCACCATCTTGCTGGTCTTGGTCTTGTTGCACTGATATGGAAACCTTTGCATGATGCCTTGGTACTCCACGCCTACGCCTGCCTCCTTAGCACCAAAGAGGAAACAATGACCCTGCGTGCCCTGGCGTCCGCCTGGCGCCTACCTGGTGTCGATCGTCATGGCTCACATCATGAGAGCCTCGTGAGGTTTGCCCCGCCTTGATATCTCCGCTCCTCGTGAGCCTGCCTGGCTAGACCGCTCCTGAGGAAGTCTTGCCTCGCCCGCCCCGCGAGGCTTGGCCCCTCGTGAGGGTCTTGATTGCCTTTGTCGATGAAGATGGGCTGTACGGCCCGCTAGCTTAGCCACGCCATCGGCCGGAGGTAGGAAAGTCTGGGACCCCCATTCCCAGAACGCCGACACTTTCCATTTGCTTTAGTCCTTTGTGCCGGCAGGGCCCGACCCTGCGCATACCTCAGCTGCCGTTGGGTCGTCTGGATCCCTAGGACGAGACCAAGGGCTGAGGGGCTATGTGACCAGTTAGGCCCCTGGGTCGCGATGCCCAGGGGTCCCCCTTGACGTACGAACAACCCTCACAAAGGAGGTGCGGGTGTAGGTTTTAGCGTTCTGCATCGGCAGGACCTAGCCCCGCGCATACCTCAGCCGCCGTTGGGTCATCCGAATCACCAGGACGAGACCAAGGCGTGAGGGGCTGCGTGACTAGTTAGGCCCCTGGGTCGCGATGCCCAGGGGCCCCCCTTGACGTACGAACAACTCTCCATACCTTTCCTTGCCGGTCTCTCGCTCGGGAGGGGCACGCGAAGACCAGGTCCGAGGGACCTGGCGAGGTGGCGTACGCCAGACATTACTTGAGCGTAGCCCCCTTGCCCAACCACCTCGAGCGACCCTCTCGAGGGGAAAATGGCACAGTGAGGCTGAGCAGCGAGCTTGGTGGCTCTCGTGAGGTTACTGCAGCCGTTCGATTGCCCTCAGCTGTTTATTCACCAGCGCGGAGCATGGTGCTTCCGCTCTTGCACGGGCATAGCTGCTCCTTGACCGTGTCGTCCGCCAGCACGGAGCATGGGGCTTCCACTGTTTTGCGGGTGTGAGTTCCCTCTGAGGGGAGACTCTGGGGCATGTATAGCCCCGTACTGACACGTGGCTTGCATAAGAGGACTGGAGGAGGTGTGTATGGGTGAGGGAGTCCTGGACTAAGGGGTCCTCGGGTGTCGGCCTGTTAGCCATGGGCCGGACTGATGGCTGTGAAGATACAAAGACCGAAGACTGCACCCGTGTCCGTATGGGACTCTCCTTTGCATGGAAGGCAAGCTTGGCGACCAAATATGTAGATTCCCTTCCTTGTAACCGACCTTGTGTAAGCCTAGATCCTCCTGGTGTCTATATAAACCAGAGGACTTAGTTCGGAGGAGGGGAGATGTTGCAGGGTGGAACCCTAGACGGCCAATCTTTCATGAAAGGAGCGAGATCCCTAGAAGAACACGACGAACACGGGGAAGAACGGAGAGAAAGCACAAGGGGAAACACTCAAGAACAAGTCCAATCACACATCCACTAGACAATCAATCACACAAGATCCACCAGGTACATGAACAACAAAGGGAAAGATACAAGGTAAGGTTCATCTCCATGAGGAGGTCTTGAAGGGGGCCGCCCAAGAGGGGGTCTTGATCATATATCCCGTAGGATCTTCTCCTAGATGGAGGTCTTGGCCTCCATAAGGAGTAGTAGTCTCTCTCTCTCTCTCAAGAGTAGAGTGGTACAAGGAGCAAAGCTCTCTATCAAATGAGCTATCACTTTGCTAACCCTAGAAAGGAGGTGGAGGAGGTCTATTTATAGTCTAAGCCACGAACGGATAAGTGAGGGGGCGGAATGGGTACATGGGCCTCGGCCCAAGTCATGCACGCAGGCAAGGCCGGATGATTCGGACGGGGTCCCGGATGATCCAGGCGTCGGGGATCCGGATGATCCGAACGGAGTCCCGGATGATCCGGCTTCACGTGAAGCCTTCGGGTGTCTTCGACGCAGTTATCCGGACGATCGGGGGGTCGGCCCGGATGACCCGGCTGAGCCCGGATGATCCGGCTCGGCGTCCGGATGTCCGGCTCCAGCTCAGCAGCCGCTTTGTCTTCTTCTCCTTTCTTCTGCCTTCTCTTCCATGCTTCCCTCGCGGATGGTGTAGACGTACACTTGCGCTCGTACTCATCCTCGACATCCGTGATGTTCCGACAATACCTATGCATGCACACGGAAGGAGTGTCAAGTAGTATACCATCCTCGAGAGGGTCAAGTGAGCACGTGTAAAGGAGATGATTCACCTTTGTGTGTGTGAAGTAGATGTCGCACGTGTCACTTGCCAAATGGACTCTTGACATGGTGATGTCCGTAGGATGCTCCGCATCATCCCCTCCCCCTTGGGAAAGATCTAACCTCGGATCGAAATCCAAATCACCATGGGAAAGAGATGGCGTCACCATGTAGAAGTGGTCGATCACCAAGTTCTCGTCATCTTGAAACTCGAAATGGGCACTCTCCAATGTTGCACCGTCTTTGGATTCCTTCAAAAAGAGCAAGGACAACAAACACTTGGAAAAACAAATGTGGTTAGTGTTAGTGCAAAACCAAGCATTCAGGCGGTGATTCACCCAACAAGTGTGATCATCAAGCATAGCATAAGGTTTGACAAAGGATTGTAACATAGCATGTAAGTATATGAATTGAGCACAAGCAAAGATATCATGGGGACAAGCATGTAAATGTGAGGTACAGATGCGAATATGTTTGACAAGAGAATAAGCATCTACCTCAAGTTCATAGCAAGCATTTACAAATTGCTCAATGAAAGGTCCATGGTAGGCATAAGAATCATTCACAACACCAAATAAAATGAAGTGTCTAAACACATGGGTCAAGTGCAAGACAATCCAAGCATAACGTGCATAGGGTGTAGTGAAGATAGTATGGCACTCAACATAATAGAAAGAGCAATTGTTCATCATGTGTGAGGCAATCAAGTCAATCATGTGACAAGCAATGGGACATGGCATATGTGAAGAAGTGACATTGTTGCAACCAAACATATGATAGGAGCAAGTAATCCAAGAATTGGATGCAACACACAAGGTATATATGTCATGAGGCATGGAAATGTGAAAATGACAATCGAAGCAAGATCGCTAACATGTGCGCAATCAAGTAGTCCAAGATGAACAATAAGTCTCATGGTGCAAACAACACAAGTAGTATGATCCATAATATCCAAGCTCATGGTTTGGGGGTTCTCAGAAGAGAAGGATATCACCTTGAAAGCATGTCCTTGTGCGTCCTTCACAATGCCGAAGCACAAGCAAGTGCGATGTAGAATTGTCGGGGTAGAAAGTGGTTTGCTCTCAAGAGCTCGACTGGTCAACTCACGTGATGTGGAAGTCGACACAAAGTCCAAGTATCCTACACATGCACACAACAAAACAAAGAACGTATGCGCATGGTAGATAAACACATCATCCATCATAATGGTTCTCTTCTCTTGCACATAACCATTAGTAGCACAAGTGCATGAACAATATGATGCAACCAAGGCAATATTCATGGCACGAGGTATATGGTGCAAAGAGGTAAGACAAGCATGCTTCACAAGAAATATGTCATAATCTCCAAATATATGTGAGAATGCTATGGAGGCAATCTCATGAGCAAGAGTAGAATCATTGTTGCACTCAATACATGGCAAATCGTCTAACATGAGAGTGGCAACACATGGAGATATATGACAAGATGCAATAACAATCATGTGCAAAGCATGTAAATGGTTGTCATCAACCGCATGAAGCGAGCAAGTATGAATCATCGGTGATGCAACAAGGCAAGCAATCATAGCAATCAAGTCGTGCAAGCTAGTAGTGTGAAGATGCAACATACTAGAGGAAATCATGGCAATCATGTCATGTGAGCAAATAATGGGCATAGTCAATGCAGATGACATGTCGCAAGCACGAACACAAAGCAAGATCATAGTATCATCATAGGCATGGGGCACAAAGCAAACATGGCAATAACAAGCGATATCTCCACCAAGCTTGCAAATACACATACAAGTACTAGAATCAATCATCATGTGTAATGCAAAGCATGGGTCACAAATGCATGTCAAAGGCATAGGAATGAGCATATCATGCAAAGTGAACATGGCAAGATGGGCATATAATATGTAATGGACAATAACCCATAGCCAAGTGTCGGTGTACTAGAGTAGGGGTACCCTAGTATCCCGAACTTGTGCACGGGCAGCCGCGGCGTCCCGCGGCAAGGCTTGCCGAGTGACCGCCAGGCTCCTCCGTGGATTCTTTGAAGCCATTCAAGAACAAAGTATTTAAGCCAAGGGCACAAGACCCCGGCAAGAGGAGCTTGCCGGGAAGGCCAACTAAGGCATCTCAAGGAACTTGCGGCGATGCGCCACACGTACCGGCAGGACCCGGCGAGCGACAAGCTTCCGGATGCGACAAGACAACTACCGCGGCAAGGCGCTTGCCGCGGCAAGCCTCCACTCTGTACCTGCACTCCAGCACACCCACCTACGTGTCACTCTGGGATCCTTCCTGGCGTACGTGGCGGGAGGCTGTGCAGCCAGGGGTACACTGTGGCATGCGACGCTGACAAGATCGCCATCGTGGCGAGCGGTAGCGCCCCTGACGGTCCCTTTTCTGCACCGTCTGGGCGACGTAGATAGGCATTTAATGCCTTTGTCCCCTGCCGTCAGGGTTAGGTATGATACACTGTGTAGGTAGCTGTACCTACCACAACTTCTTTCCATTTTTGCCCTTACCTACGTTGCCACCTGTTGGAGACCCCTTGAACATATAAAAGGAGGCCCATGCACAATGTAGAGGGGATGAGGCCCCAGAGAGCGATCGCTCCGGAGGACGAACAGAAGAACGCTCGGTCTCGTTAGCTCCTTGAGTGTACTATAGCACTCAGCGCTCCCGTGCAAGAACTCAATACAAACCACAAAGCAGCAGTAGGAGTGTTTTCTCTCCGGAGAGCTTTGAAGCTGGGTAAAAACCCCTCGTGTGCATCGCCTCGATCCGCTCTTCGTGCGACCTCCGCCCCCCGCCGAACCGAGAAGGGGCTCCGTCCCCATAGGTGCTCGAGGAGCCAGAAATCCCCGGCATCTTTGGCGCGCCAGGTAGGGGGCGTCGAGGTTGTGTGAACCTGATCCGGCGTTCACGCGAGCTAAATCTTCATCGACTTCATCGACATGCTGCCGAAGAAGAAGGCATCAGAAGCGGCTGCTCCGTCCGCGTCGAATCCACAGCCGCCGGAGTAAACGGCCGGTGGGGAGGACGCCGGCGGAAGAACGGGCGTTGACGAGGGAGCCACGGTGCTACCAAGTCCAAGGACAAGACTGCGCTGCCCGTCGGCGGCGTAGCCGGCTCCCACGACGACCGAGCGTCCGTAGACGCACCGCGCCCATCTCAGGAGGCGCAAGACCGGCAATGTCGTGGTACTCACGGTACCATACGCTCGCTGGACCCAAATCGAGCTGGCAGATCTCGGGATTCTCAAGGCCTACATGCATGCCAATGTGCTGGCGTGAGCGAGGCACGGTCGCCTGGACGGAATACTGCTCCTTCTAACATCGTTGGAAGTCCGAGCATATCCCGCTCCTCGCACCGCTCGCCACCGCTACCCGCCACCCCAGCGGAAGTTCTGGCGCGAGCTCAACTGCTCCTAGACTTCCCTCCAACGCCAGACAAGATCGACGACTGGAGGGCCACCATTCAGAGTCTCATCGGCTTCGCCAACGGTGACACTCCACGGCCGGCGACCACATCGCAGCCGTGGCAGGCCAGCCAGGTGCGAGCCGATGGCGACAAAACCGGTGGGGGTGCAACCACCGTGCACTCTCCGCCCCGAAGGCCAAGATCACCGACTCGCCGGGTCCGCCACGACAGCGACTCCAGTGCTTCATCAGATCCGCAAGCTCGCCGCGATCAACGCCAAGTTCTTCACGAACGACAGCAAGAAGACGCTCGTACTCGCATCGAGCGCCGAAGAGAAGCACGGCGTCAATCAGACAAGCGCGCTGGGCCCACTGTCGACATTCATGCGCCAGGGGAACCAGGCGACCTGCCGTACGCGGTAGGTTGCCCTGCGTTCACCCGTGAGCTGCGGCAAGTCCAGTGGCCTAGCACGAAGAACTTCAAGCCCGACGTACCCGAGAAGTACGACGGCAAGTTGCATCCGTCGGAGTTCCTCAGCATCTACACCATTGCGGTGCAAGCTGCTGGGGGGCGCGACGATAAGATCCTTGCCAACTACTTCCCGCTGGTGCTCAAACCCAACGTCAGGTCCTGGCTCATGCACTTGCCGGAGAACTCCATATCTTCCTGGGCAGACCTATGCCATCAATTTGTCGGCGCCTTTACAGGCGGCCACAAATCTCATGGCCAGGAGAGTGATCTGCACCTGCTCGCCCAGAAGGAAGGAGAGCCCCTGCGCAAGTACATCCAGAGATTCAGACAAGTGCAACGCAATATCCCAGACGTCCACCCTGCCGCGGTCATCAGTGCGTTCCACCAAAACGTGCGTAACCGCCGGATGCGGGAGGAGATGGCGATGTGCAAGATCAGAGACGTCAGCGAGCTGTACGCCCTGGCCGACAGGTGTGCACGTGCTGAGGAAGGGAGGAAACTCCCCGGAGAGAATGTAGGAACAAGAGGATCTGACAGTGATGATGCTGCCCCGGCAAATAAAAACCGGCGGCGGAACAACAGGAAGAGGAAAGGCAAAGATGTGCTAGTTATCGAGCAGTCCGGCAACGAAGGTGGCGCCAAGACAGCCAAGACTGGTAGCTCCGGCAAGGAGGTTGCCGCATGTGCCAACTGCCAGGCTGTGGCGGCCGCCGACAAGCAGGACGGCACCAACAAGCAGTACTGCAAGATTCACCGCACCAAGGGCCATGACCTCCAGAGCTGCAAGAAGGTCGAGCAGCTCGTCGAGCTGCAAAAGGCCGAATACGAGCGACGCGACAAGGAGAAGGCCCAAGGAGGTGCTGGAGGATCGGGTACGAAGCGCACCGGCCGGGGGGGGCGGACGCCGCGGCAACGCCAAGCAGCGGCAAGGCGACAGACCTCCCCGCGGCCGCGACAAGGATGAAGATGACGACGACGACGAAGACATGGATGACGCCAAGACCAGCGAGCAGGAGTTCCAGAAAGCCATAGAGGTTTTGTGCGTTGACGGCGGTGCTTCTCTGCATACTTCGCACCGCCAACTCAAGCAGTGGGTGCGAGAAGTCAATGCAGCAGAACCACCCGTTGAGTCACGCAAGCTTCTGAAATGGTCCAGCACGGCTATCATCTTTGATATTGAGGACCACCCTGATCGCACAACTGCTGTCGGGTGTTTGCCGATGTTGGTCTCACCAACTATCCGCAACCTCAAGGTCACTAAGATGCTAGTTGACGGCGGGGCTGGCTTGAACCTGATCTCCGCTGTGCTCCGGAGACTCCAAGTCCCTGACAACGAGCTCAAAGAGACCGGCACGTTCCAAGGAATCAACCCGGGAAGGAGCAAGCCGAAGGGGAAGATCACGCTGCCGGTGACATTTGGCAGCGAGCTGAACTTCAGGACTGAGAGGATCACTTTCGACGTTGCCGATTTTCCGTTGCCTTACAATGGAATTCTCGGCCGTCCAGCGCTCGCCAAATTCATGGCAGCCTCTCACTATGCATACAACATGCTGAAGATGCCAGGCCCGATAAGTGTCATCACTATCCCTGGCGACAAGAAAGATGCTCTTATCTGTGCCAAAAAGATCTACCGGGAAGCAGCAGCCGCCACAGATCGCGAGACACTTGCCGCTGAAGCTCCCGGGGGGAAGAAGAAGACCAAGTCCGGCAAGAGCTCTGATGCCCACTCCGGCAAGCGCACCTCTTCGGAGTGCTGCGCTACCGTCGAGGACGCACCATCGAGCTCCACCGGCAAGTGTAAGAAGACGATGGCAGCTCCGCCAGCGATCAAGAAGGTGTCCACCAAGGAGGACGGCACTGGTGGTACTTTCACCATCAGTGCCACTCTCGACCCTAAATAGGAAAGCACGCTCGTTGCTTTCCTGCGGGCGAATGTCGATGTGTTTGCATGGAAACCGTCTGACATCCCCGGTGTTCCCAGGAAAGTAATTGAGCACCACCTTGCCGTCTGTCCTCCTGCGCGGCCCGTCAAGCAGAAAGTCAGGAAACAGGCAGTAGAGCGCCAAGAGTTCATCGCAGAAGAGATCAAGAAGTTGGAGGCAGCAGGCCTCGTCAGAGGAGTGTTCCATCCCACGTGGTTGGCCAATCCTGTAGTCGTGCGCAAGGCAAGCGGGAAATGGAGGCTTTGCATCGACTTCACCGATGTCAATAAAGCTTGTCCCAAAGACCCATTTCCCTTGCCGCGCATTGACCAGATTGTTGACTCCACGGCCGGATGTGATTTGCTTTCATTTCTTGATGCCTACTTAGGATATCATCAGATCTTCATGGCAGAAGAGGATGAAGAGAAAACCGCGTTCATCACTCCATGTGGCACGTACTGTTTCGTACGGATGCCTTTTGGTTTGAAGAATGCTGGTTCAACATTTGCAAGGGTCGTCCATACTGCTTTTGAGCCGCAAATACACAGAAATGTGGAAGCCTACATGGATGATATAGTGGTCAAGAGCAGGGACAAGTCAACTCTGATTCAAGATCTAGAAGAGACTTTTGCAAATCTGCGCAAGATCAGCCTCAAGCTCAACACCGAGAAGTGTGTGTTTGGAGTCCCTTTCGGCAAGCTTCTCGGGTTCTTCGTGTCTCAGCGGGGAATTGAAGCCAATCCTGACAAGATCAAGGCCATTGAGCAGATCGAAGCACCGAAGCGCGTCAAGGACGTACGCAGACTTGCAGGCTGCGTGGCGGCTCTCAGCAGGTTTATCTCCAAGTCGGCTGAGCGCGCCCTGCCGTTTTTTAAAATTTTGAAAAAGGCAGGTCCAATGAAATGGACTCCGGAAGCGGAGGATGCGCTGTAGGACTTGAAGAGATACCTGTCCTCCACTCCAATACTTGTCGCACCTAAGCCACAAGAGAAGTTGCTGCTGTATCTGGCGGGAACCAATCAAGTGGTTAGTGTTGCATTAGTAGCGGAGAGGGAGGCAGATGATGAGCCAGCGACCGCGGCAAGCACATCCAGCGACAAGCAGGGGGCTTCTCCGACAAGCTCTGGTCCCGGCAAAGATGGATCTATGCAGATGTGCGAAGAGATACAACAGAAGAAAATGGTGCAGCGCCCAGTTTACTTTGTCAGTTCCCTTCTGCAAGGGGCTAGGTCAAGGTACTCTGGTGTGCAGAAACTGCTTTTCGACCTTCTCATGGCCTCGAGAAAGCTGCGCCATTACTTCCAAGCACATGAGATCACAGTTGTCACTCGCTTTCCGCTGAAGAGGATACTGCAGAATCCAGAAGCAACAGGCAGGATTGTCGAGTGGGCACTGGAACTGTCAAGCTTTGGCCTTAAGTTTGAGAGTACTTCAACTATCCAAAGCAGAGCATTGGCAGAATTCATAGCAGAGTGGACGCCAATACCAAATGAAGAAATTCCAGAGATGAGCATCCCCGTCAAGGAAGCAAACAAAGAGTGGTTGATGTACTTTGATGGTGCCTTCTTGCTGCAAGGCGTCGGTGCTGGCGTGCTGCTTGTCGCACCCACCGGAGAGCACCTCAAGTACGTAGTCCAGATGCACTTTCCCAAAGAGCAAGCGACAAACAATACCGCAGAGTATGAAGGATTGCTTGCCGGTCTCAGGATCGCTGCAGACCTTGGGATCAAGCAACTCATTATCAGGGGTGACTCGCAGCTTGTCGTCCGCCAAGTGAACAAGAATTATCAGAGTCCGTTGATGGAAGCTTACGTTGATGAAGTGAGGAAGCTGGAAGAGCGCTTTGTCGGCCTACAGATGGAACATGTTCCAAGAGCTCAGAACGACATCGCTGACGGCCTGTCAAAGTGCGCGGCACTTAAGTTACCTGTGGAACCAGGGATCTTTGTGCTCAAGCTGACTCAACCATCCGTGACGCCATCAACTGGACAGAGCAAGAAGAGGAAGTTGATTTCTGGTAACTATCTTCCGGCAGAGCTTCCCGAAGCCGCCGCCAAGAAGGTCCCCAAGATCATCGCCAAGAGTGCTGAGGAGCAGTCTGCTCCGACAAGCCCCAGGGTTTGTTTTGTTGAAGCAGACGCTCCCGACAAGTTTTGCTCCGGCAAGCTTGCCGGGGAACGTCAAGCTCCGGCTGAGCCGCAGGTTCTCGCCATAGAAGCGGATGTTCCCGCAGCAGCAGATATGTCTTTAGTCCTTGTTGTCGAGCCGCAAGCTCCAGCCTGGGCGCAGCAGATCGTCCGTTTCCTCCAGATAGGAGAAATTCCTGAAGAGCAAGAAGAAGCGGAAAGAGTAGCCCGGCGGTCTAGTATGTACCAGTTCATTGACAATGCACTGTACAGAAGAAGACTCAACGGAGTGAAATTGAAGTGTATTCCCCGGGAAGATGGACATAAGCTGTTGGCAGAGATACATGGAGGCATTTGTGGTCACCACATTGGCGCAAGAGCGCTTGCCGGCAAAGCGTTCCGGCAAGGCTTCTTTTGGCCTACAGCCCTCCAGGATGCAACTGCACAAGTAACCAAGTGTGAAGCGTGCCAGTTCCATTCCAAGCAGATACACCAGCCAGCTCAAGCTCTCCAGACGATCCATTTATCCTGGCCATTTTCGGTCTGGGGGCTCGACATCCTCGGCCCCTTCCCCCTAGCAGTCGGGGGCTTTGAGTACTTGTACGTCGCAATCGACAAGTTCACAAAGTGGCCAGAAGTGGAACCAGTGAGGAAGGTGACAGCACAGTCAGCAGTCAAGTTCTTCAGGTCGATTGTTTGCCGCTTCGGGATCCCTAACAGGATCATCATGGACAACGGTACACAATTCACGAGTCGCACCTTCATGCAGTACGTCCAAGACCTTGGCGCCAAGGTCTGCTTCGCTTCTGTTGCTCACCCCAGGAGCAACGGTCAAGCAGAGAGGGCAAATGCTAAAGTGCTGCATGGGCTCAAGACTAGGACTTTCGACAGGCTGCACAAGTGCGGAAGAAACTGGATCGAGGAGCTGCCGGTGGTTCTTTGGTCGATCAGGACGATGCCAAATCGAGCCACTGGCCAGACACCTTTCGCTCTAGTCTATGGAGCAGAGGCAGTTATCCCCACGGAACTCGTATACGGGTCACCTCGAGTGCTCGCTTATGATGAGCTTGAGCAAGAGCAGCTGCGACAAGATGACGCACTGCTCCTTGAGGAAGACCGTCTTCAGGCTGCTGTACTAGCTGCTCGATACCAGCAAGCTTTGCGCCGCTACCATAGCCGCAAGGTTAAAGCCAGAAGTCTCGAGGAAGGCGACCTTGTTCTTCGGCGCGTTCATTCCGCCAAGAATTCCAACAAGTTGACGCCGAAGTGGGAAGGCCCTTACCGGGTGAAACGAGTCACTAGGCCTGGCGCTGTCCGCCTTGAGACCGAAGATGGCTTTCCGGTGAGCAACTCCTGGAACATCGAGCATCTTCGTAAGTTTTACCCGTGAGGCGCAGTTGTCGAACCCTGTCCGGCAACCACCCTTTTGTACAAGTCTTGCCGCTGTTGCATGTGATCCTTTGTACAAAGCCAGGCGCAAACCCTGTGCATAAATAAAGCTCATGTGCTCCGCACATCTTGTCAATTTCATGCTTTTTATTGTTTGCATGAGTTATCTGACACTTTGTGCAACGCCAAACCCCGGTAAGCAATAATGAGCCATAAGGCTCCATATCATTGTTTTCTCTTCTCCCTTTTCTCAAGGAAAGGAAGGTTCCTCTCGCCCACAAGTTTGCCGGGGGGGAGGAGAAGATAATGGTGTGGACCAGGCGAGTTCAAGAAAGTTTCGTCTTGCCGGAGAGCAAGCAATAGAAAAGCTAAGTTTCCAAAGTTTGGGCAATCAGATTTTTTTTAAGTTGTCTCCCTTGAACGGCCATGCTTTGTATGGAAAACCTATGCGCGGAGGAACCGGCTCGTGGCTAGTTGCGCCCTTACTTTGTTCCGAGTTCGCTCAACAGTTTAAGTGTGCTACGACTAGAGTCGCGCCCTTACTTTGTTTCGAGTTCGCTCAGCAACTTAAGTGAGCTGCGACTAGTCACGACAAGGTTTCTTGTCGGTAACGGCACAGCCAGCAGGCTGCTGACGTCCCGCACTCAGCGCTCGCGGCAAAGGCGCCTACGCCGGCAAGTTCCCTAAAAGCGTAGGGCAAAAACATACAAAGGAAGGAATCAAGTAAAGGGAATAACATTGCAATCATGACCTGAAATAGAGTTATATTACAAGATAGCTTGTCGTGGCTCTAATAGACTGTTTTCATGACATGACCAGCGACGACAAGAAAAGCAGAAAATAGGCGGCCTAGTCCGCGCGGTCGCCCTCAACCCTCTTGATCCCGCTCACCTTGTCCACAATGGGTGCGACGAGGGTCTCGAGCTCCTCCAGATCAGCTTCCGGCGGCAGGGACCTGAGGATGTTGGTGAGGCGGAGGCCCGGGTTGCGGAAGGCCACCTTCATCAGCACCTTTTTGAGAGCTCCCGCGCA
This sequence comes from Aegilops umbellulata, assembly GCA_032464435.1. Classification (NCBI taxonomy): domain Eukaryota; kingdom Viridiplantae; phylum Streptophyta; class Magnoliopsida; order Poales; family Poaceae; genus Aegilops; species Aegilops umbellulata. The sequence continues at coordinate 195,917,964 of CP136055.1, forward strand.
GATCTCGCGCGACTCGTTGGCCAGCTGCTTTGGGATCCTCTCCCGGAGTTGCTGGAGGGCCGTCGCCACGCCTTTGAAGAACAAGGTGAGCTTGGCGCTAGATGGGAGGCTCTCGTCAGAAGAATACTCGAGATCCTCCACCCCCAGCAGCGCCAACTCCTTGTCGATGTCTGCGGCAGCATTCACAAGACCCTCCGTCCAGCGCTCCACAGTTCCCCTGAATTCGTTCTGGGTGGCGGCGATGTTCTCCAGCAGCGCCTTGTCGGCCTTGATCTCCTTCTTCAAGGCCGCCTCCTGCTCCCTGGCGCCATCCAGCGTCTTGGTCAAAGCAGCCAGCTTCAGCTCAAGATCAATGTTGGAGTCCTTGGCGGCGTCAAGCTCCTTGATCTTCTCGGAAAGACGACCCTGCAGCTCGCCAAAGGTGTAGGTGTCCTTCTCGCGCTCATGCTTGAGCGCGGCAAGCACTTCACCGCTCGCCTTGAGATCAGTCTCCAGCTGCGCCACTTTCGCCTCCAGCTCCTTCTTGGCGGCCTCGGCAGCTGCGGCAGCGTCCTTTGCTTCCTTGAGGGCTCCGCTGAGTGCTTGCTCGCGCGCAGCAAGCTCCTCTTTGTGGCTGTCCAGGCTGGCCTTCAGCTGCACCAACTCACCGTCCCGCGCAGATAACTCCTCAGCGGCAAGCCGCTGTTGCTCTGCAACCTCTGCCTTCTTGAGGATGAAAGCCTTCTGCGCCTCATCGAGCTGCACCCGCTCCGTCGCCAGCGACTGGAGAGCTTCCTGGTTGAGGCCTCGGAGCACTTCGCGGGACTCCAGTTTGGCCGGGCGAGCACGGTAGAGCGACACCAGCTTCCGCAGCAGTCGCTCCTCTTCGGGCTCGTCGCTGCTGCTGCTTGGTGCGTCGACCAGCGTCCGCCCAGCGGAGGCAAGCACCTCCACGTCGAAGCTTTCTCCTTCGACTGGCGCCCTGGACGTTGACGCCCAGGGGAGGTTGATGAAGATGCCATCGCCAGCCTTGAAGTAGACGCCTGGCTGGGGCTCTTCGGAGCCCGGCGCTGCGGCAACAGCGGGAGGATCGGCGGTCGGTGTAGCGCCTGTCGCTCCTGCGGCCTTAGGGTCGTCAGTGCGATCGCCGGACCCCTCGTCAGCTGCTGCGGCGGCAGCCCTGGCGGCCTCTTCGCCGGCGGGATCATCAGCGTTGGCCGCTTCTTCGATGGTGGCGGCATCGTTAACAGCAACCTCGGTCTCCATCGGCTCCATAGTGGATGGATCTGACGGCCGGAAAAGGGAGAAAAGTCAAGCAAATATCCAAAAAGAAGAACCCAAGGGAAGTTTAGAAGCAAGGAGTACCTATACCAGGCTTGGTAGTTGGGATCTCCGCTGCCGGGGGGTCGCTGGTACTGTCCCTTGCCGGAGACTTCTCCCTTGCCGGGGAGCTCTCCCTCGTCGGAGACTTCTCCCTTGCCGGGGAGCTCTCCCTTGTCGGAGGATTCTCCCTTGCCGGAGAACTCTCCCTTGGCGGTGTAGTCGAAGCAGGTGGCACGTCAGGGGTGGCCTCCGGGCGCTCCTGGTGGGGCTGCTCTGCTCCTACACAAGCCAACAGTCGGATATCAGCAAGCAAAGAGTATCCATGCGCGCCTAACAGCTGGAAGTAAACCATATACTTACGCTGGGGGCTGCGCTGGGGGCTGCTCTGAAGAACAGCCGTCGGGTCCGGTAAGTTTGTCTCGGGCGCACCCCCTGCTGCCACGGTGGGATTGTCCTCGATGACAATCACCGGGACCTTGGCTCTCTTTGCCATTCTCTAGGCCAGCGTCCTAAAAAGGAATAAGTTCAGAGTGAAGCAAATGAGATACAAGATAAGACAACAAGTATTGAAGACATGCAAGTACAACAAGAATCTTACTCTTCTTCTTCCTCGTCGGAGCTGAGCGCGGAGAAGTCAAAGCCTGGCCCACCTCCGGCGCGAGGAGGAAGAGGAGTAGGATCCCTCGGCCGCTTGGCAGGGGCTGGAGCGGCGGACCGGGAGGACCCCGCTCCAGTCGACGCCGCAGCGTGAGGTGCTTCAGCGGCAACAGAACTTGCCGCGGTGGAGCGCGTCGTGCGGCGCTGCGGGGGTTGACTCGTTCGCTGCTCCACTACGTTCCCGGCTTTGCGAAGACGCCTTCTTGGTGGAGCCGGGGGATCTGCTTGTGGCAAGCAGCCCGAAGACGAAGAGGAAGAGGAGCCGATCTCCAACGAGCCGCTCGAATCCTCAAGGAGCCCACTAGGCCCGACGTCATGCTCGGCGGACCTCTTCTCGCCGGCAAGCTCCTCTCGATCGGCAAGGCTTGCCGCCTCTGCTGCCTCTGCCTCCTCCACGGTGAACCCAAACTCGCCAGCAGCGGCGGCTGCCGCCGCCTCTTCCATCCTGGTGGCGATACGCTTGAGCTCATCGTCGGTGGTGTCCCGTGTGAGGCCCCTTTTCTCGTCGGCATCGACCGGCACTTCTATCAAGTTGTCGAAGAACGCCCGCACGACATCATCTGCAGGCTCTATCCAGGCTGGATCAATTCCATGCGAGTCGCACAATGGCATTATTGCACGGATGCGGTCGAGCGCGGAGTTGTTGCACAGCGGAACGACGCCCCTAGGCAACCTGAATACTTCGGGATGCTGTGGGTCGTGCTTGAACAGCTCCTGGAGCATCGCGTTGAGCTCCTGGACAGTGAAGTTGTAGTTGAGGCCCGGCCGCAACCTCATGATATCCGCCGCATTCTGGAACTCCCAGGCAGGTCTCCTCCTCTCCTTCAGGGGGGCGATGCGGCGGCGGAGGAAATCTGCGCCAACCGCTCCTACAGTAAGCCCGGCAAGCCTGAGGCATAGGATCCGGGTGACGGCAATCTTCAGTCTGTCGTCTTCCGGGGCCAGGCTACTCCAATCACTGCCGCGCACTGCTGGGGTTTCACGCAGAGCAGTAAACGGCTGCGGGTTCTCCTCGACAATCAGACACCAGTCCGCCCTCCACTCCTCCCACTTGCTGTGGAACTCTCCCTCCAGATAAGCATCCTTCTTGCCAGCCTTCGAGATCCAGGCGATTCCGCCGGATAAAGGCTCTCCTTTCTCAACCCGAAGCGAAAAGAAATGGTGGAAAAGAGCTACGTTTGGGTGGATCCCGACAAAGTTTTCGCAGAGATGTGCGAAAACTGCCATGGTCAGGACAGCATTGGGGGTGAAGTCAAGAAGGTGGAGCCCGTAGGTGTTCATGACATTGCAAAAGAATTCAGAAAAGGGCGGGCAGAGCCCGCAGTAGAAGAACAAGGCGAAGAAGGGATACCCAGTGGGATACTTATCCCAAGCAGTGGCTGGGAGTACCTTCGTGCGCGGATGCGCTCACGTCCCCGTCGACCAAAAGAGGTAGAAGTCCTCCTTCAGCTCTGCCGCCTCAAGCCTCGGAGGGAAGATTGCCCGCTCCTTTCGCAGCGCCGCGAGCCGCTGTGCCTCGGCCGACTTCGCCTTCTCGGCTTTCGGAGCCATGGCAGGAATGGAGAGGGAGGACGACGGCGTTGGTGGTGCTGGTGGCGATGGGGGCGGGGCGCTGCTCTCCTTCGGCTTTGGGAAGAAGGGGAGTGGCGGAGATTCTCGAGGAGGGAATAGCAATGGGCAGATGGGCGAACTGCCCCTGTCCCCCTGCTTATAAGGAGAGAGGGGGCGGGCGTTTCGCCTTTCTGAATAAAAGAACCACCCACGACCTCTCCCACGACGCCGCAATCGACGCGTGCCGTTCAGGGAGGGCGCGGTGGATACGGAGCAAGGTGCGACGTGACCCAGGCCGCGCGTGCCCGGGCCCTGTTTTGGGCCTGGCCCAACAGCGCTCGGCACCGTGTATGGCCCAGGCCCGGGGGCTCCTGTCGGTGTACTAGAGTAGGGGTACCCTATTATCCCGAACTTGTGCACGGGCAGCCGCAGCGTCCCGCGGCAAGGCTTGCCGAGTGACCGCCAGGCTCCTCCGTGGATTCTTTGAAGCCATTCAAGAATAAAGTATTTAAGCCAAGGGCACAAGACCCCGGCAAGAGGAGCTTGCCGGGAAGGCCAACCAAGGCATCTCAAGGAACTTGCCGCGACGCGCCATGCGTCCCGGCAGGACCCGGCGAGCGACAAGCTTCCCGATGCGACAAGACAACTACCACGGCAAGGCGCTTGCCGCGGCAAGCCTCCACTCTGTACCTGCGCTCCAGCACACCCACCTACGTGTCACTCTGGGACCCTTCCTAGCGTACGTGGCGGGAGGCTGTGCAGCCAGGGGTACACTGTGGCATGCGGCGCTGACAAGATCGCCATCGTGGCGAGCGGTGGCGCCCCTGACGGTCCCTTTTTTGCACCGTCTGGGCGACGTAGATAGGCATTTAATGCCTTTGTCCCCTGCTGTCAGGGTTAGGTATGATACACTGTGTAGGTAGCTGTACCTACCACAACATCTTTCCATTTTTGCCCTTACCTACGTTGCCACCTGTTGGAGACCCCTTGAACATATAAAAGGAGGCCCATGCACAACGTAGAGGGGATGAGGCCCCAGAGAGCGATCGCTCCGGAGGACGAACAGAAGAACGCTCGGTCTCGTTAGCTGCTTGAGTGTACTGTAGCACTCAGCGCTCCCGAGCAAGAACTCAATACAAACCACAAAGCAGCAGTAGGAGTGTTGTCTCTCCGGAGAGCTCCGAAGCTGGGTAAAAACCCCTCGTGTGCCTCGCCTCGATCCGCTCTTCCTGCGACCTCCGCCCCCCGCCGAACCGAGAAGGAGCTCCGTCCCCATAGGTGCTCGAGGAGCCAGAAATCCCCGGCACTAAGTGAGAGCCATGTAGAATGAATGCGCGAAGTTGTTGCGCAAAGAGAGCGGTGGGAAAGACAACCCATGGGATCCCAAGTCATCATTGCTCTCTAGAGCTCGTTTTGTCAACTCATGGGATTGTGAGTTTGACAAGTATTCATGGGTACCTACACAAAAGAGACACAAACCAAAGAAATTGTGTGTGTGGTAAATGTACTCATCATCCATCATGATGTGTATGTGCATGTGTGAGTTAGCACAAGATACGCATCGCTCAAAGAAATTTGATGCATGGTATAAGAACATGTCATCCATCATGAAATAATAGTTATTGTGTATGAAACGATGGGGATGCAAATTGAGCATACAATTATATGGCACATCAATAGCATTTTCATTCATGGGGAGCAAATTGTGCACACAAGTATTGGGATTATGCAATGGATAGGATGAAGCAAAATCTCCTAAAATATATGAGGAAACTATGGGGGTCTCCTCATGAGCAATATTGGAAACATCATATGGAGAAAATGGACAACATCCAAAACAATGCATATCCAAAGCTAGGTGGTCATGGCATGGCATATGAGATAAATGATGCAAAGGGAGCATATCAATATCATCACAAGAAAAACAAATGCCGATAACCATGGGCTTGTCATCTATGCCATAAGTGCAAATTGGGTTCATCTTGATGGCATATGCATAGTCACTACGAAGAGATTGCAAATATGACATATGGGTGATCTCATTCATAGCATATGACATGTCAAGCGGATTGTCAAACATGATGTGACCTAAAGAATTGTCACAAGAAATCCTATGTAACATGGCATCACAACTAGGCTACTCAACATGCTCATCATCATATTCATCATAAATTGGTAAGTCAAGACATGAGGAAGTCGCGCTAGCATGAAGCATGGAAATAGATGGATCAACATCATGCAAGCAATCAATGTCAAGAATGTCCACTAGTGGGACTAGAGCATCACCTTCACCTATGTTACCATTGTCATTCCACTCAAGTGTTGTAGGTGAGGTGGAAAAGACCAAATGGTGGTCATCTTCATCTTGATGGAACCATGTGGGGGTGCATCATATTCCACCATGGCCATCGTCTTGTCCAAAGGAAGGACGTAGTCGTCACGAATCGGCGCATCATCATATATGGGACCTATCACCAAATGAGAAGACACAATAGAGGTAGAGGTCAAGTTGTTAGAAATGCAAAAGGCCTCACTCTCTCTATGTGGTGGCTCACTCACTCCTCAAGGTAGGTGCACTCAAACTCACATATGGTAGAGTCACTCATATCACTCAAGTGGTGGGGGTTGTGGCTCTCCTCACATGGGAACTGTGGCAACATATCATATATGGGGCTAGTGGTGAAGTCACTCTCACTCTCAATATGGTGTCTAAAGTCACTCAAGTCATCAGATGTCGCCGTGGTCGAGGTGAAATACTCAACCATCTCATCGCCGTCACCATGGATGAAGGCCGAAGATGGCACAACATCACTCTCCCCTCCTAAGATGGAAGCATCATCCTTGCTCGTCACCATGTCGTTCGCCTCCAAAGCTTGGTCCTCGAATGTCTCCGTAGTCGTACTCGTCACCGCACCTTCTTGAAAATGAGTGGATGGAGACTCGGCACCATCAATGCCACAAAGAGGGATGGCGGTGAAGTCGAACTTGGGAGCATCGTCTTGGAGCTCGTCGGGCTTGGACGTGGTACTAGCCTCATGCTCGTCGTCTATGAGCTTGGTCTTCGAGAAGTGTACTTGGGGTGGAGAAGCCTGGGCCTTCATGAGTTCTTGTTCCACCTTGAGAGCACCAATGTAGTTGTCATCGAGGGACTTGTAGTTCTCGAGGAAGATAGTCTTGGAGATGTCGTTGTTCGATCCCATCATGAAGTCGAACTTCATTGACATGGGGTCGTCCATGCCGGCTCGTCGCAAGGCAATCTTCATCTCCTTGAAGTACTCGTCGATGGACTTGGATCCTTGGATGGTGTTGTCCAATTGGCGTAGAAGTTGTTCCGTGTAGGTTGGAGGCACAAACTCTCACCGCAAAGCTTTCTTCGTCTTGGGCCAACTCATGTCGTAGCTCTCCGAAGGTGTGTGAAGCCACCATGTGTATGCGTAGTCGTGGAAGTTCCTTGTGGCGCACTTCACTTGATCTTCAGGACGAACTTGATGTAGCTTGAGGTAGTCGTCCATGAGGCGCTCCCACTCGACATACTCCTCGGGTTCTTGAGTCCCATAGAAAGAAATCTTATGGTCGGTGTCGAGGTCGTAGTAGCTCGTGGAGGTCGCGGACTTGAGCTTTGGGAGCTTCTCTTGAGCGTAGTCTTGGGGTGCTTGTTGGCGAAGATGCCGTATGTCCGTAGGCGAAGATGCCTTGAAGTCACTTGGCGAAGATGCCAAGGGAGATGGTGAGGTCGTTGACCAGTTGTTGGTGATGAGCTCTTGACCTTCATGTTCTTGTCGGTGTTGGTGTCAATGTCGATGTGATCTTGCTGGAGATGGTAGCTCCGACGCATGTGCTCTTGAGCATCTTCTCAAAGATGAGGAAGATCTCTTGTAGGACTTGATGAGTGCTTTGATCTCCTCCATTTGAGCTTGCATCTTGGCGTCGTTGGAGTTGTTCGTGGCATCGAACTCGTCGTTGTTGTTGTAAACCGAAGGTGAAATGCCTTTCCTATCCATCACAAGACTCGAGTAGAGGTGTGTAGGAAATGATATAAACAATACCAAGTTACCTTTTCCCAAAGTTGAGGATGTATCCTGTTTCACTCAATGTGAGATGAAAGAATAGTGGAATTGGTACCGGACTTGTTCACTCACACCTATCAATTAAAGCTTATGGAGTGGCTCGGTGAGGATAGTGGCACAAAAATTTGATGCAAAATGTTAGCAAGAGTCAATAATGTTGAAAGAGATTCAAAAATTTGCAAGTGAAACAAGTAGACGAATTGCAATGAAAGGCACACAGAAACGCACACACGGATTGATAAATGGGGCCGTGCAACCAAGGAATGAGCACAAAATGTGGAATCCACGGAAAACGCTCGTGTTGCACAACTTAAGAGAGACGCTAGCACGATTGCTCAATAGGCGGATACGACACTTGTGCACAACCTATAAGATGCAAAATGGATAAACTTTCTATCCCAAGTATGCTATATAGGTATGGTTCCCGGTGTTTCTCTCAAGATGATCCAAGATGATCGGATATGACAATCTTATATCCAATGTGGTATGATGCTATGCTTATTGCTTACAGGCTTCTTTGCTCTTTCTTTTTTGCTTAAAAGATTATTCTTTTTTTTCATATGGCCACAATGCGAAATGCACAAACCAATATAGCAATTGTGTATATGCGGGAACAATCTTGTGACACAAGGGATGATATGATACCAAGATGATATTGTATGCATGCAATGGAAGGGTGGATAACTAATGTGCACAAGTAACATGGCCCGACAATACGCAAATGGCTAGTCTCGGTAGGCAAGTGACGCAAAATTGGCTAGGGGTTAACAATGCAATTGCAAGGGGAATATACAATGGTGTCATCGAGGTTACCATCGAGAATTTCTCGTTTGTATGCAAAGGACAGATGATGGTGAAGTGGTCAAAGTCGATGATGACCTCGTGGCGATGATGAGTGGTGGTGATCTTGATGTAGATACCAAGATGATGGAGACTCGTCCCTAAGTAACTGAAACACCTTAGGAAACAAAAAAACCGCGAACTCAAAATCTCAAATGACAAATGTCAAATGATGGTAGCGGAAAGCGATGATGGTTTTGCACTAGGCAATGATGGGTTTTGGGGTAGGCAGTGCGGAAGTGGAGGTTATGGTGGTGGACTATACACGGTGTCGGAATTGAAAGAACGGTCCCTAAGTAGCCGAAACACCTTAGGAGACACAACTCACAACACAAACAAAAATGGGTTAAGTTGGGGTGGAAGTCTATGGTGGGAAAGCCTATGCAGAAGTGGTGGTGGTGGTTGATGAATAAGCAACCGTCCCTAAGTAGCCAAAACACCTTAGGAGACTCGAATCACTACTCAAGGAACCACATATGCGGTGGGGAACAAAATGGGTTAGGTTGCGGAAGTCGGTGGTGGTGTTGCGGATGATATGGTGGAGGGCCTAGGCAAAGATGCCAAACTTACAAAACTTTGATGGAGTCAAATGATGTTTGTGCTATTTTTGTGGGATAGGGGATGTGTATAGCTTCAAATCGAGCTAAAGAACGTCAAAAACGGACTCCGGATGAATTAGTTATGGCCGAAACAAGAATTCAGCCGAGTAAGTGTCAGGGTTAACTGGACATCCGGGAGGAGGTCCGGATGATCCGGGCTTGGTCCGGATGATCCGGGTGTTTGGCCGGATGATCCGGGTTCGCCAAGGCCGATTCTGTCGTGGGGGTGTCCGGACGTCCGGGGGGGGCGTCCAGCTGATCCGGGTGGAGTCCGGATGATCCGGGAGAACGTCCAGATGATCCGGGCAGGTCAATCCGCTCAGGATTTGCTCTCGGAGGCGAATTTTTGGGCGGAAAAGGGGGGTTTTCAGGGCAAATTTGAGGAGATTTCGTGGATGGAAGGTAGGGAAACTTGGGGAGATGCTAGATCCACTTGAAACCAAGCAAATCCATGGTTCAAAATCAACAAAACATCATCAAAACTCACAAATCACAAAACAATTTGGGGCTATTTTTGGTGGGGATTTTTGGATTTTAGGATGAAATCAAGCAAAAGAAGGCTAGAAAAAGAGGGGCAGGGGCTCCAAATTCATGATCAACCTTGCTCTGATCGAAGATGATGTAGGGTGGAACCCTAGACGGCCGATCTTTCACGAAAGGAGCGAGATCCCTTGAAGAACACGACGAACACGGGGAAGAACGGAGAGAAATCACAAGGGGAAACACTCAAGAACAAGTCCAATTACACATCCACTAGACAATCAAACACACAAGATCCACAAGGTACATGAAGAAGACCTATGCCTTGACTGATTTGTGCTTCTAACAAATTACTGTGAATCCGAGTCTCGAGCTATACTGCCACTGATACGTCTCCAACGTATCTACAATTTTTGATTGTTCCATGCTATTATACTATATGTTTTGGATGTTCAATGGGCTTTATTATGCTATTTTATATTATTTTTGGGACTAACCTATTAACTAAAGGCCTAGTGCAAATTGTTGTTTTTTGCCTATTCCAGTGCTTCGCAGAAAAGGAATATCAAACGGAACGAAACCTTCGCGAGGATCTTTTTTTTGGAACAAACGCAATCTAGGAGACTTGGAGTGGAATTCAAGGAAGCAACAAGGCGGCCACGAGGCAGGAGGGTGCGCCCAGGGGGGAAGGCGCGCCCCCACCCTTGTGGGCCCCTCGTAGCTCCACCGACCTACTTCTTTCGCCTATATATACTCTTATACCCTGAAAACATCCAGGGGAGCCACAAACCCACTTTTCCACCGCGGCAACCTTCAATACCCGTGAGAACCCATCTTGGGGCCTTTTCCGGTGATCTGCTAGAGGGGGATTCAATCATGGAGGGCTTCTACATCAACACCATAGCCTCTACGATCATGTGTGAGTAGTTTACCACAAACCTTTGGGTCCATAGTTATTAGCTAGATGGCTTCTTCTCTCTCTTTGGATCTCAATGGAAAGTTCTCCTCGATGTTCTTGGAGATCTATTCAATGTAATACTCTTTTGCGGTGTGTTTGCCGAGATCCGATGAATTGTGGGTTTATGAACTTGATTATCCATGAATATTATTTGGTTCTTCTCTGAATTCTTATATGCATGATTTGATATCTTTGCAAGTCTCTTCGAATTATCGGTTTAGTTTGGCCTACTAGATTGATCTTTCTTGCAATGGGAGAAGTGCTTAGGTTTGGGTTCAATCTTGCGGTGCTCGATCCCAGTGATAGAAAGGGAAACGACACCTATTGTATTGTTGCCATCGAGGATAAAAAGATGGGGTTTATATCATATTGCTTGAGTTTACCCCTCTACATCATGGCATCTTGCTTAAAGCGTTACTCTGTTCTTATGAACTTAATACTCTAGATGCATGCTGGATAGTGGTCGATGTGTGGAGTAATAGTAGTAGATGTAGAATCGTTTTGGTCTACTTGACACGGACGTGATGCCTATATTCATGATCATTGCCTTAGATATCATCATAACTATGCACTTTTCTATCAATTGCTCGGCAGCAATTTGTTCACCCACCATAATATATGCTATCTTGAGAGAAGCCACTAGTTAAACCTGCTACCTCTTGAGCACTGCGTTGGTTTTAACTTGAAGAGGAAAGGGTGATGCAGAAAAGTAACGTAAGTATTTCCCTCAGTTTTTGAGAACCAAGGTATCAATCCAGTAGGAGGCCGCACGCAAGTCCCTTTCACCTACACAAACAAATAAGAACCTTGCAACCAATGCGATAAAGGGGTTGCCAATCCCTTCATGACCACTTGCAAAAGTGAGATCTAATAGAGATGATAAGATAATATTTTTGGTATTTTTATGATAAAGATTAGAAGTAAGGATTGCAAAGTAAACAAAGATAGAAATAGCTTGTTGATGGAAGATTAATATGATGGAAAATAGACCCGGGAGCCATAGGTTTCACTAATGGCTTCTCTCAAGATAGCAAAAGTATTATGGTGGGTGAACAAATTACTGTCGAGTAATTGATAGAACTGAGCATAGTTATGAGAATATCTAGGTATGATCATGTATATAGGCATCACGTCCGTGACAAGTAGACCGACTCCTGCCTGCATCTACTACTATTACTCCACACATCGACCGCTATCCAGCATGCATCTGGAGTATTAAGTTCATAAGAACGGAGTAACGCTTTAAGCAAGATGACATGATGTAGAGGGATAAACTCATGCAATATGACATAAACCCCATCTTTTTATCCTCGATGGCAACAATACAATACGTGTCGTTTCCCCTACTGTCACTGGGATCGAGAACCGCAAGATTGAACCCAAAGCTAAGCAATTCTGCCATTGCAAGAAAGATCAATCTAGTAGGACAAACCAAACTGATAATTCAAAGAGACTTGCAAAGATAACCAATTAATCATACATAAAAGAATTCGGAGAAGATTCAAATATTGTTCATAGATAATCAGGATCATAAACCCACAATTCATCGGATCTCGACAAACACACCGCAAAAGAAGATTACATCGAATAGATATCCAAGAGAATCGAGGAGAACTTTGTATTGAGATCCAAAGAGAGAGAAGAAGCCATCTAGCTAATAACTATGGACCCGAAGGTCTGAAGTAAACTACTCACACATCATTGGAGAGGCTATGGTGTTGATGTAGAAGCCCTCCATGATCAATGACCCCTCCAGAGAGACACCGAAAAAGGCCCCAATATGGGATCTCATGGGTATAGAAGGTTGTGGCAGTGGAATTAGGTTTTCGTGGTGCTCCCCGATGGTTTCGGGGTACGTAGGTATATATAGGAGGAAGAAGTAGGTCGGTGGAGCCACGAGGGGCCCACGATGGTTGTTGGGGATATTACTACTGGGCGTAAACCGGCCAGGACAGGCCGGGTTAACTTCATCGGTAGTTAAGTATGTAGAAGCCCATGAAAGAAGAACAGGGCTCAAAGCCCACAGTCGGTTTAAAGCCTGTAGCCGTAAACCAGCGTTGGTATGTAAACTTGTATTGTAAGTTAGGAATAAGTAGAGACCAAACCGAACACGTTTATGAGCCGGTGTTGGGACTCTGTAAACTGACGGGCGTCACCCATGTATATAAGGGGACGACCCGGCGGCGGTTCAGGACAACAGACAACAATTCGAGACTTAGGCGAAGCTTGTTTGCTCCCTAGTCATCGAAACCAAATCAATTCCATCAAAACTAGACGTAGGCTTTTACCTTCATCGAAGGGGCCGAACTAGTATAAACTCCCTTGCGTCCCTGTGTCCGCTTTAACCCCTTCAAGCTAACCCGTCGCGATGGCTCCACGACTAAGTCCTTTCATCAGGACATCTGCCGTGACAACAAAACCATGATAGTTGGCGCCCACCGTGGGGCTATTGCATGATGGTTTCAAGTTCTTGGAGGGCAACTTCAAAGGACTGAAGGGCTACGCTGTGGGCCGGATGACCAAGAGTCGTCGCGGCAAGCTCTACATCGACGATGCAGGATGGGGCCCCGAGGCCGGCTCAATCAAGTACGGGTACCGGGTCCCCTTTGGTGGCATACACGTCTTCATCGGCAAGATCGACGAACCGGGCCCTGAGCTGGACATCTGCACCGACCTCGTCGAGACGGCTCAGCGTATGCTATCCGCCCAGGTTAAACCGGCCGTGAAGCTTGCCTTCGTGGGATTCATCCATGGAGGAAGCCATGAGGATGGATCAGAATCTGGTGGCGAGACCGTCATTTATTCCGGCGACGAGTCATCAACTGGAGAAACCGAATCTTTGTATCAGCTACAAGATGGCCAGATTGGGGGCTGTTCTGATGGCGACAGTATTCCGGACCCCTCCGATCTGCCAAACTGGGTCGGAATATTCATGGCCGGGACACAAGCAGCACTTCACTCTTCGACTGCAGTAGCTATGATCTCCGGATCAGTAGCGGCGACGGCTGCCGGGGCAGGTGGCCCTGTGCGCCCGCCGGCTCAAGTTTTATCCGATCTATTTGATGCGTTGGCTACACTTATGGCAGAGGCAAACCCGGCGGATCAGGATGCCCATAATGCGGAAATTGCGAAGGTGAGGGACCAGATCACTCAAGCCAAGGCCGACCTAGCAGCTGAGGATGCCAGGATGACTGCAGAGCGGGCCGTGTTGGATGCGCAAGCTTACAGACTTATGCTGGATCAGAGCGCGTCGCATGAGGTCCTGAAGCGGAAATACCGGTCTCGTTTGCCTCAGGCTTCGAGGCTAGAGATCTCTTCAACACCCCAGGAGCAGGAACCAGCAACCCGCCGGTGGTAAACCGGGCGGAAGCGCCAGGGATGGGCGCGCTGGTTCACCCTCGCTTGGCGGATTCGCCTCGTCAAAACGTTATGGTACCTCAGGCTGTCCCGACACCTCCGGGTCACTACTCCAACCCGATGGATAACCTTGTCTCTGCTGCGGCACGGCTGGTGGCCATCCCAATTGAAGGTGATTCGCCGCAGGCGGTAGAAACACACCGGGTTAAGGAGCTTCTTCGGACAGCTTTGATCCAACAGGAAGCATACTCATACAGTCAAGACCGAATTCACTCCACCCCTCGTCCAAGCCGGAGCTATAGCAGACGCATGGATGAACCGGCTATGTCAAGTAATGCACGAAACCGTGAAGTACCCCGCGGTAATAACCCAGCAGGTGGTGTTGGTGATGCTCAGGAAGTGGTGGATGGGGTCCGAGCATGTAGGGAGGCCGAGTTAGCAGCACAGTACGATGCTCGCCAACTTACGCTGGTTCGTCCAACTACCTCAGTCGAACCTGGCGTTTCTTCTAGCTCTTTGGGGGTGCCTTGTCTTGTCCCTGCTTTACGCAATGTGCGCCTGCCCAAAGATTTCAAGGGCCCGCGCAAGGTGCCGAACTACACCACCGATCAGCCTCCAGAGACATGGATAGAGAGCTATGAGATGGCCATGGAGATGTTGGATGTGGATGACGCGGCGTGTGCAAAGTACTTCACCATGATGCTGGAAGGAACGGCCCGTACTTGGTTAAAAAGTTTGCCGGCCAACTCTATAAGTTCATGGGCCCAATTGCGAGCCCGGTTCATCCAGAACTTCAAGGATACATGTAAACAGCCCATGTCATTAGTGGACTTAGCAGCCTGTGTTCAGGAAGAAGAAGAATCAACGACTCGTTGGGTGCGCCAGGTCTCCCAAATTTTGCATTCGTCAGATCGTATCAATGCTGACACAGAGGTTATAACCTTGGAAGGCAACTGCCGGTTTGGGCCTCTAAAGTTGAAATTGGGACGAATGAAGCGCCATTGCAATGATATAGGGACCCTCATGGATGCGTTAGTCAAGTATGCTGATTCTGATAGTACCAAGGATCCCGAGTCTGATGACGACAAGGCAGGGAAGGGAAAGAATAACAACAACTCCAAAGGACAGCAGCATAACCTGGCAGGTCATGGAAACGGAGGCAAGCGCAAAGCGGATGGCAGCATGGACTTTGTGGCTAATACCAACGCACAGGACAAGGGCCAGCGACGTAAATGTAAAACGCCGAATCGCAGTGGAGCGCCTAATCCTAACCCGGACCGCCTATCTTATCTGTTGAACCAGCCTTGTCCAAAGCATGGGACGAAGGAGGTGCCAGCCAATCATCTTTGGAAGGATTGTTACATCATGCAGGAGTTCAAGAACTCTAACGCTTTCCGGTATGACCACGGATCTGGTGGTGGCTCAGGATCCGGGTCGGGTTACGGCGGAGGAAATTCCGGTTCAGGGTTTAATGGTAATCAGGGCGGACATGACAATCAAGGTAATCAAAATGGTCAAGGTGGTTACAATCATCAGCAGCAGCAGCAGTCGGGTTACCAGTCACCCGAAGCAGTTGAATAGTGGGCAATATCATGTCTTCACCACTAGCTTGGACAAGCGAGATCAGAAGCTTCATAAGCGAGCAATAAACTCTATTGAACCGGTCGTGCCCCGTTATCTACGCTGGTCTGAACAGCCAATCATATGGAGCAGAGAGGATCACCCTCCCCGGGTTGATAATCTGGGTCAGTTAGCGTTGGTGGTGGCGCCTCAGGTAGGAGGTTATAAATTTACCAAGGTGCTCATGGATGGAGGAAGCATCATTAATATCTTATATTATGAGACCTTCCGTCGTATGGGATTAACAGATAAAAATCTTAAACCGTCCAATACGGTGTTCCATGGTGTGGTGCCTGGTAAGTCAGCATATCCTGTTGGCAAGATAGCTTTGGAAGTAACTTTTGGAGATGATCATGATTCCAGGTTGGAGACACTGACTTTTGAGGTGGTAAAAGTCCAGAGTCCATATCACGCCCTGTTTGGGCGGCCGGCTTACGCCAAGTTTATGGCACGGCCCTGTTATGTGTATTTACAGCTTAAGACGCCGGGTCACAAGGGAACGATAACGGTTCACGGAAGTTGCAAAATTGCTTTGGACTGTGAAGAAGGTGATGCGGCTTATGAAGAGTCGGTTTGTGCCACGGAGGAGCTGAAATATTACAAGGACAATGTTGATCCGGCGGACATGACTCCACTGAAGAATCCAACTCCGGAGCATGATCCGGCCCTGAAGTTCAAGTCGGCAGCTGAGACTAAGCTTGTTGACTTCGTACCTGGCGATTCGTCCAAGCAGTTCAGTATCAGTGCCAACTTGGATCCGAAATAGGAAAGCGCGCTCATCGAGTTCATCCGTGAGAAGCGGGACATTTTTGCATGGAAGCCTTCTGACATGCCAGGTGTACCGAGGCAACTCGCTGAGCACACTCTTAATGTGGATCCTAAGTACAAACCGGTGAAACAGTTCCTACGCCGGTTCAATGAAGAAAGACACAAAGCTATTGGGGAAGAATTGGCCAGGCTCTTAGCGGCTGGCTTTATTGTTAAAGTCTTCCATCCTGAGTGGTTGGCTAATCCGGTGCTGGTCCTTAAGAAAAATGGCACCTAGCGCATGTGTGTGGACTACACAGATCTTAATAAAGCTTGTCCAGCAGATCCTTTTGCCCTCCCCCGTATTGATCAAATTATTGATGCTATGGCAGGTTGCGAGTGTTTAAGTTTTCTGGATGCATATTCTGGCTATCATCAGATCAAGATGGTAGTTAAGGACCAGGAGAATACGACGTTCATAACTCCCTTTGGAGCCTTCTGCTATGTATCTATGCCCTTTGGGCTCAAGAGTGCCCAGGCAACTTATCAACGATGTGTACAGAATTGCATTCGTAAAAAGATTGGCCATAATGTACATGCCTATGTGGATGATATTATGGTTAAATCAAGGGAGAAGGAGACTCTGGTTGACGATTTGAAGGAAACATTTGATAACTTAAGGGTGTACAAGATGATGCTCAACCCGGCCAAGTGTGTCTTTGGTGTACCGGCAGGTAAGTTATTGGGTTTTCTGGTATCCAATAGGGGAATTGAGGCTAATCCGGAGAAGATGACAGCAATCACTTCCCTGGCTAAACCAAAGTGTATCAACGAGGTTCAACGCTTGGCAGGCCGGATTGCCGCGTTAAGCCGGTTTATCAGCCGCCTTGGTGAGAAGGCAATCACTTTGTATCAGATGTTGAAGAAGACGGATCAATTCGTCTGGAGTTCTGCTGCTGATAAAGCGTTTGAGTATTTAAAGCGGCAGTTGGCCAATCCGCCTGTGCTCGCCGCTCCAATTGACAAGGAGCCATTGCTGCTATATGTTGCCGCTAATGCTCGTGCAGTCAGTGTGGCTATCGTGGTGGAGCGAAATGAGGTAGGCAAGGAGCATCCGGTTCAGCTTCCGGTTTACTATACCAGCGAGGTACTCATTGAATCCAAGCAAAGGTATCCGCATTGGTAGAAGCCGATATATGGAGTTTTTATGGCATGCCGGAAGCTTAAGCAGTATTTCCAGGGACATCCCATCACAGTGGTCAGTTCTGCTCCCTTGGGAGATATAATCTAGAACCGAGAAGCAACTGGCTGGATTGCTAAGTGGGCTATAGAGCTTGGGCCGCACGGATTGAAATATGTGCCTCGGACGGCGGTCAAGTCTCAAGCACTTGTTGATTTCATCAATGACTGGACAGAACTGCAAGCACCTGAAGAGAAGCCGGATCATACATATTGGACTATCCATTTGGATGGATCCAGGCAATTGGAGGGCTCGGGGGCTGGAGTCGTATTAACTTCCCCACGAGGTGATAAGTTTTGTTACGTTCTCCGCTTAATGTTCCCTTATACTAACAATGCAGCTGAGTATGAAGATTTGCTCCATGGTCTCCGGATGGCTAAGGAGATGAATCTAAGCTGAGTTAAGTGCTTCGGTGACTCGGACTTGGTGGCTCAGCAGGTATCTGGCACTTGGGATTCCAAGGACCCACTCATGGCAGCATATCATCGTGAGGTGGATGTTCTTGCAGGTCACTTCAAAATTTATCAGGTGGACCATGTGGACCGCCGGAAGAATGAAACGGCAGACGCTTTATGCCGGCTGGGCTCTCAACGCAAACCGGTCCCACCTAACGTTTTCTTGGATGTGCTACATAACCCGTCAGTCAAGCTCCCTAGTGAAGAGGATTTGGCTATTCCTGATCCGGAGGCTCAATTGGTGGCAGCCCTTCATGTTATTCCGGATTGGACGATTCCTTATCTTGCGTACTTGAACCGGGGCGAGTTACCAGAGGATGAGATTCTGGCCCGGCAGATAATCCGGCGATCCAAGTCCATGACTATTGTCAATGGCGAGTTGCATCATTGCAGTGTGTCAGGGGCGTTTGAACGCTGTGTGTCCCCTAAGGAAGGCTGTGAAATCTTACATGAGATCCACGAAGGAGATTGTGGTCACCACGCCGGTTCAAAATCTTTGGTGGCGAAAGCGTTTCATCACGGCTTCTATTGGTTGACTGCTCATGCTGATGCGGAAGATCTGGTCAGACGATGTGACGGCTGCCAAAAGTTCTCACAACATGCTGATGTGCCGGCTCAAGAATTAAGGATGATTCCAATCACTTGGTCGTTCGCGACTTGGGGGCTGGATATGGGTGGGCCTTTCAAAAGGTCCAAGGAGAAGAAAACCCACCTCTTGGTGGTGGTTGACAAGTTTACAAAGTGGGTGGAGGCAGAACCCGTTAGCAAGTGTGATGTGGCCACGGCAGTTCAATTCATCAAAAAGGTGATTTTCTGGTTTGGCTTTCCACACATCATCATCAGTGATAATGGTACCAACTTGTCCAAGGGTGCTATGAAGGAGTTCTGTCAACGTGAACACATCCGGCTTGGCGTTTCATCAGTGGCTCACCCCCAGTCCAACGGTCAAGCAGAGAGGGCTAATCAAGAGATCTTGCAAGGTATCAAGCCCCGGCTTATGGTTCCTTTGCAACGAACGCCGGGTTGTTGGGTTGAAGAATTACCATCTGTATTATGGAGCATTAACACCACACCCAACAGATCAATAGGATACGTGCCGTTTTTCATGGTCTATGGAGCGGAGGCGGTTCTCCCAAGTGATATCTGTCATGATTCACCTCGTGTAGATGAAGCAGCACGACAAGATGCTTTGGACCTGTTGGATGAAGAGCGTGACATAGCAGCTGCCCACTTGGCAATTTACCAACAGGATCTTCGTCGTTATCACAGTCGCCGAGTCATAACCAGAACCTTTCAAGAAGGAGATTTGGTACTTCGGCTCATCCAAGACCAGACTGATATGCACAAGTTATCCCCACCTTGGGAGGGACCTTTCGTGGTTAGCAAGAATCTACACAACGGGTCATACTATCTGATCGATATTCGAGAGCATAAAGACTCACGTACATCAGAGGAGGAGACCAACAGGTCGTGGAACATAGCTCATCTTCGGCCATACTATACCTGAGCCATTGGCTCTACTTATGTACATACTATGACAATGTATATATTATGATCAATATAATAAATCGGAGCCTCAGCTAAAGCGGGGTCTCTGTACTTTTTACATCATGCGTGGTTACACGGAGTTTTATCTGTCCTAAATCGGCCTCCGGTTTACCCCTTGAGTTAGCTTTTTAAAGCTTCATGTTATATCACTTGGGGCCTTGGTCGTATCCGAACCAATGCAACACCTTTTGATAGGCGAAAGCCATGAGATCACTTGGGGACTTGGTCACGTCTGAACCAGTCACGCCTCTTGATCGGCCTAAGGCCACAGAATCACTTGGGGGCTTGGTCGAACCCGAACCATCGCTACACCTCTTGATCGGCATAATGCCACTCATCATTTGGGGACTTGGCTGACTTGAACCATAGCTACGCCTATCGGGGGCTTGGTCATGTCGGACCATGGTAATGCCACTTGATCGGCTCAATAGCCTCTTTTTGTAAAGGGTTTTATCATTGCCTTTGCTTGAAATTTTCTTTGATAAATATTTCTTTTTTGTTGCGTTTTAAACCGACAATTCTTAAACCGGTTCAACTGTCAATTGACAGAACACGGTCCATTCTTAATCCGGAGACTATTTGCCTGGTTTGATTTTTTGTTAACATCCTATTATGTAGTAACATGGTGTTTATCATAACCCGACATGGTTTACATGGTAAACCGGCGTTATATATACAGGAGCAGTTTTCTCCTCTGACGGTATGGGTTCATAAACCCCCGCTTTAAGATTGGCCAAGCCAACTTCATGCCCAACGATGGAAGGTATTACATATCACAAGATTTGATCATGTGTTTAAATTTAAGATATTCGATTTCATATATATATAGAAATCATAATCTGCCTGGCAGTACAACCGTGGCGGCGCTTTAAGATTTTTTGATTGCAGAAAATACTTTGGAAATTTCATCACCCAAAGGAAGCAGAAGTTGCAGTAATTATGCACGAAGGCATATTAAAATCAAGAGTATCGGCTAGCCTATTACAAGGCAACACGATGCCCAAATAAGATCATTGTTTTTCTGCAGAACAGAAAGGAGCAGCAATATAAACCGGCTTCCGGTTCAAGCTTGGTCACCAGCCTGGCTTGATGGTTGCGGGTCATCTCGCGCCGCTTCAACCTCTGCTTCTCTACCCAGCGGCTGGAAATCAACAGTTGTCCAGTCGATTCCCATTAATGCTTGAAAGACAGCTTCATCATGGATCAGCAACGACGGTTCAATATCAGGAGCGTAAGTATGCTTACGCATTGGAGGGATAAGATTTTCCGCTTCAGGAATTGGTGCAGCCATTTGCTTGTTTTGGTCATCATATTGGGCTTGATAATGAGACAAGTCCGCTTCTTCAACCAATTGATAAGCTAGAGGACGCACCTCCCGGTTTATGGCTCGCAGATCCGCTTCACTAAATTGTGACCCGTCTTCCTTCATGCTAGGATAGCCCTGAGCTGCTTCAACGGGGTTGAAATCTGGCACCCATGCTTTTGCCCGAATCAAGGCATTTATAGCACCGGTTTGAGCAGCAGACTTTTTCAGCTCTTCAACCCGGGCAGGAAGCATCGACAACCTTTTAAGGGTGTCTTGGATCAAGGTGGGCGCCGGATTGTTATGGGATGCAGTAGAGATGATCCGCTGCGCACCAGTATACAATTGCTCGATCAATGTGTAGGCAGCTTTCAATTTCTTCCGCACGTCCGACCCCAAGTGACCAATGCGTGTCCCTGAAATATTACAAAGGGTTAAAAAACCGGCAGCTCCATAAGAAAGCCGAGTCACTCCAGAAATCAAACAGGCTTACCAAAGATAGCAGCGGTCATGGCATGCACTTGCCGCTTTATGCTGGTGAGTTCGTCCACTACCGGTTTCAGTGCAGCCTCGGCTTTTTCTGCTCGCTTGATTAAAGCGGACTTTTCAGTGGCCCAATCCGCCCGCTCCTTCTTGAAGCCTTCCTTCAGCTGTTCCATGGCGCTTAAAGCGCTGGTCAATTCGTCTTTGACTTTGGAGGTTTCAGCTTGTTGGGACTTCAGATTTTCTTGCAGATCGGCGATTTGGTTTTCTCTTTTGCTCGTCTCAGCCTACATACAGACAATAATATGATTCATATGAGGGTACAGAAGTGAAGTACCAACCACATAACAAGTTATGCCCTCGGTACTTGGGGGCTAATGCCTATTTGATCTTCATCTTACAATTTTTATGAAAGTCCCTAGCTCAATACAAGTATTCAACTTGGCACTTGGGGGCTAATGGCTATTTGCTCAATAATTATTGATACTTTTTGCCTAAAGTCCCGGTTTAACTATCTTAAGTTGAACCAGCCCTTGGGGGCTACATCAGCAAAATTCAGATACGTTGAAGTTCACATTGAAAAAGTCCCGGTTTAAGTTGATATGTTAAACCGTCACTTGGGGGCTATTGGAGTTGACAGATTACAAGCAGACGAGTATATGGAAATTACCTCATATTTGTCCTTCATCATATTAACCAGACCGGCTTCATAGTCACGGCTGGTGTATAACCGGTTCAGATAGCCGGAATGGAGATCCTGGGGAGACAGAGCGGCATAGGTTGACAAGTCGAGATTCCACTTGCCCTTGCCAATTGCAGCAAATTCTTCTTTGGCAGTGTGTTTGGATAAAGCGACAGGATTGCCGGGCTCGGTACGACCAATGCCAGTAATAATAACACCATCATCTTTGGCTTCACCGGTTTGCATTGAAGTCGCCGGTTTATCAGCTTGCTTCGACGGTGTGGTTGTTCTATCAATCCAGACCGGGCTTGCGGGCTGGTCAACAGGACCTGATGTGTCAACATGTGGTTCTTCAGCAACAAAATCATCATCTTGCGGTGGGGGGTCGTTTGGCACATCCTCGTAAATAGCTGCTTCTGGTGTTTTGTCCGGTTCAGGAACAGTATCATCTTCGGGCGCTTTGTCCAGGCGAGCCTTCTTACTTGGCCTAGGTTTGGCCCTGAAAGAAATGAAAAGGATCAATACAGCATATGTGTGATAGCCTGGCTTATTAGGGATGATAGACTACTCATATCAATAAGGAATTCCTTCTTTTCCGGGAGCCCATTCGGACAGAACTCCAAAGTTAAGCGTGCTCCGCTTGGAGTAGTGTCAGGATGGGTGACCGACCGGGAAGTTGCTCCCGGGTGCGCACGAGTGACGACAAAGTGCGCAGAAAAGACTAGTATTGATCTGTGGGGCCAGTCTAGATCCCGCTAGGAGTAACGACCACCAGCGGGTGTGTCCGGGGCGTTACAAGTTGGTATCAGAGCCGACCCTCGCGGTTACACGGATGGTTGCGGACAGGTGCATGGTCATGTTGTTCATGACGTTTGTGACCCGTCGTGGCACCCGGCATGGCACATGTACCGGACTGGAAGCACAGACGTATGTGCCAAGAGGGAACGTTCCTGTGGCCCGACGAGGACGTCGGTTCCTTTGAGTGGGGGTGTATGTGATAGCCTGGCTTATTAGGGATGATAGACTACTCATATCAATAAGGAATTCCTTCTTTTCCGGGAGCCCATTCGGACAGAACTCCAAAGTTAAGCGTGCTCAGCTTGGAGTAGTGTCAGGATGGGTGACCGACCGGGAAGTTGCTCCCGGGTGCGCACGAGTGAGGACAAAGTGCGCAGAAAAGACTAGTATTGATCTGTGGGGCCAGTCTAGATCCCGCTAGGAGTAACGACCACCAGCGGGTGTGTCCAGGGCGTTACAATATGTTATAATGTAATATATCAGAAACATCATAAGAAATATAACTCACCCAAGCATCGTTTTGAGTGGCGGCAGCTGGGTGGCTGATGACTCGCCAGATGATGAATGGGAGGTGCCCTGGTAATCGGAGTCAGACGGATTAAGAGGTTGATGAAAACAGCCCGCTTTAGGACAAGTACTGACAAGAGAGTTAGAGACCTCTGAACGGCGTTTCTGAACCGGACTGTTCGGTAAACCGGCGGAGGTAACTACCTGGCCGCTATACCGAGTTGTGCGGCGAGCTTCATGTTGTTGTGTCTTCATAAGAAAGTTTGGGTCCAAATAAGCAAGAGGATGAGAAAATTTAACTTTCCGGTTTGCCCGACGGATTTTTTGTGAAGGCAAAGGGTCTGAATCGGAGGAGAGAACAATTTCCTCTACAGCATCAGCGTGACTGACTTCAGTGTCATCCTGGCAATAATCATTATCACTAAGGCGTGTGAAAAATAAGCCAAGTGAATCAAGCTGTACCTCAAGGTCCGGATTACCCACATCATCGTCAGCTGCCGGATCAGAAGACGCAATGGTTTTCTTCATGTTAGCTGGCCTCTTAACAACTCTGGTCTTGGGCCGGGTTGGTCTTTCCGGTTACTCTGGCTTCTCCGGTTTCTCCTGTGGAAATTTTTTGCTCCAAAACGGATCATCACCCTATTTGAAAGATGTTGATATTAAAAAATTGGTAAATTGAGCAAAGACAGATTCAATAAAAAAGTAAAGTGTGAATCTTACGGCTGGCGGTTTGTTGGTGGCACAAAAGGGAAGTAAGCCGGTTCAAGCACAGACGGCCTCCGGTTCGTTCAGCGTCTTCTTCACAGCCTCTGTAACTTCGTCATCTGTGAGCTGGATGTTAATATGCCGCAATGGGTCGTTGACGCTGCCAGTGTATTCACACATTAAACCGGAGCACTGGCTCAGGGGCAATATGCTCCAAGATATTCAACAGCGAGCAAGATCAACCCCTGTTAAACCATTAGCCATGAAGGCCCTGAGCTTCACTAGTTGAGGAGCATAGTTGCTTCTCTCCTTGGCGGTCAACCTCTATGGTAAGGGGTGCGTGTTGCTTAGCTGCTCCAGACGATAACCAGGCAAGGGATTTTCTTCAGAAGGAGAGGTGTCTTTGCAATAAAACCATGTTTGGTTCCACTCTTTGGGATGACTGTGCAATTTGGCGTGAGGATAGGTGACCTCTTTTCTTTTCCGAATCGCCATACCACCTAATTCTGTATTGGAACCATCGATAAACTCTGTGCGGCGGTTTAGATGGAAGCAGTCTCTGAACAAGTCAACGGTGGGTTCCTCTTGAAAGAATACCTCACAAAGTACTTGGAAGTGACATATGTTGGTTACGGAATTTGGGCCGGTGTCTTGCGGACGGAGTTGGACATTGGCTAAGACATCCCGGTAAAATTTTGAACCGGGAGGATTGAAGCCCCGGGCTAGATGATCCGCGAAAACAACAACCTCTACCTCTTGAGGCGTGGGAGGACATTCTGTATCGGGGACCCTCCAATGGGTAACCTCTTTACTGCTCAAAGCGCCAGTTTTGACTAAATTGTTCAACGAGTCTCGGTTACGCGAGAAGGAACCCAGTTGCACTCGTACACTTGTTTATCCATGATGTGATCTACAAAGGCAGCAATTCCGGTTCAAGAATATGTTGGACAGATATACACTGGTGCACACATTGCTAAACCAGAGGCAGTTTCTTATAAACCGGAGTTTGCGAAGCAGCAGTGCCTGACTAAGGAATTCTGGCGGTTCAACAAGGGGACTAATGGTATATACCGGTTTGGTTATTTTTCTACAAAGTTAAACCGCCTGGTCTAAACATTGAAGCAGGTGAGATTGCGGGTGAGTAAGTACGCAGAAACAGATTTCACAAGATTCTATTATAGCATTGGATCTGGAGTGTGTCCTTGAAAGGAAAAAATATATATTCAAGACCTAGGAGGAACAGTGTGGCATCAGTAAAGTAAATCTGTGGATCAGATCTATGATCCAAACATATTAAAGTGAAGGTGGATGCTAGAAACTACCGGTATACAGAGCAACAGTTCATAGATTCATCTAAAAGATCTATCCTATATGAGCATGAAACAGACGATGAACACTAGAGGAGCATGGAAACCCTAGAACAGATCCGTAATGAAAGGGTCAGAAGACTTACCGGAGTTGAGGACGACGCGGGAGATCGCCGCGGTGCTCTCGTGCAAGACAGGGTGATGCAGCGGCCCGAGTTGATGCAGAGGTCGGCGGTGGCGGCGCTCCGAAGCTAGGAGACGCGAGGAAGACGAAGAAGAGGAGCACGGAGAGGAGAAAGGAAATGACCCTTCGGTCCTATTTATAAGGAAAGGGATATGTGTCAGGTGCGAGAATCAAGGGGCCACGAAACGGAGTTGTCGCCTCGATTATCGCAGATCTATTAAACAAGGAAGCATCATGGATAGCTTCGTTATGACAGATGACGTCACTCCGGTTTGCAGCAATCAGAGAAGATGACGTCATGGCGATTCACCAAATTATGAGAAGATGTTGAAGAAGAAGTTTTTGCTAAGGATTGACATGAACCCGTTCAAATCAGTCTAGGGCCTAATGTTGGGGATATTACTACTGGGCGTAAACCGGCCAGGACAGGCCGGGTTAACTTCATCAGTAGTTAAGTATGTAGAAGCCCATGAAAGAAGAACAGGGCTCAAAGCCCACAGTCGGTTTAAAGCCTGTAGCCGTAAACCGGCGTTGGTATGTAAACTTGTATTGTAAGTTAGGAATAAGTAGAGACCAAACCGGACACATTTATGAGCCGGTGTTGGGACTCTGTAAACCGACGGGCGTCACCCATGTATATAAGGGGACGACCCGGCGGCGGTTGAGGACAACAGACAACAATTCGAGACTTAGGCAAAGCTTGTTTGCTCCCTAATCATCGAAACCCCATCAATTCCATCACAACTAGACGTAGGGTTTTACCTTCATCGAAGGGGCCGAACTAGTATAAACTCCCTTGCGTCCCTGTGTCCGCTTTAACCCCTTCAAGCTAACCCGTCGCGATGGCCCACGACTAAGTCCTTTCATGAGGACATCTGCCGTGACAAAACCACGACAAGGGTGGAGGGCGCGCCCCCTGCCTCGTGGCCTCCTCGGTAATTTCTTGACGTCCACTCAGTCCTCTGGATCATGTTTATTCGAAAAATAACTCTCCCGAAGGTTTCATTCCGTTTGGACTCCGTTTGATATTCCTTTTCCGCGAAACACTGAAATAGGCAAAAAAACAATTCGGGTTGGGCCTCCGGTTAATAGGTTAGTCCCAAAAATAATATAAAAATGTATAAATAAGCCCATTAAACATCCAAAACAGAATTTATAATACCATGGAACAATAAAAAATTATAGATACGTTGGAGACGTATCAAGCATCCCCAAGCTTAATTCCTGCTCGTCCTCGAGTAGGTAAATGATAAAAACAGAATTTTTGATGTGGAGTGCTTCTTAGCATAATTTTCAATGCAATTCTTTTTATTGTGGCATGAATATTTAGATCCGAAAAATTGAAGATAAAAGTTTAATGTTGACATAAAAACAATAATACTTCAAACATGCTAACCAAGCAGTTATGTCTTATCAAAATAACATAGCCAAAGAAAGCTTATCCCTACAAAATCATATAGTTAGGCCATGTTTCAATATCGTCACACAAACGTTCTCATCATGCATAACCTCGATGACAAGCCGAGAAATTGGTTCATAATTTTTAACGCGCTTCAGCCTTTTCAACCTTTACGCAATACATGAGCGCAAGCAATGGATATAGCACTATGGGTGGAGTAAAGTATAATGATGGGGGTTATGAGAGAAGACAAATGTAGCATCCCAAATTTTCAATTTGGAATGTTATACATTAGATCATCACTACATATCATATTTATTTGCTTTTGTCCTGATCCAGAAATCCTACACAACTCAAGGACCCACAGAGAGAGTTGGGGATTTCGTTATTTTCATATTTCAGTTTTCTCAAATTTTGAAAATAGGATCATTTGATTTTATTTATTTTATCTTCAATTCTTTCTATTATAAAAATATGAGAGAGGGAATAAAATGACTTCCCCAAAATAAAGAAATATTGAGGATTTGATAAAAAAATCAAATAAGATTTTATTTTGGAGTTTTTGGCTAGTTTATTTGAATTTAGGAAAAATTGCACGTTTTTCAAAACTGCATTTTAGGGCCAAGAAAATTTTCATCTCATTCTAAATATTTTATTTAGGCGGTGAAAATTTATTTTGGCATTTTTAGAAGTTAATTTTATTTTCTAGAATTTTTCTTAGTTTTGGCGGAATTTGTTTAAAAAAAAGTACCGCGCGCCCGACAGGGCTGAAGGCCCAGCCGAGCCAGGCCAGGCCCGCGCCGCCGCCGCCGCCTCCCCGCGGGAGTCCGCACCGCCGCCGATGCCGATTCCGGTCGGGGCATGCCTCCCGAGGCCGACCCCGACCCGGCGCCCCCCTTCCCCAAGCCGGGCTACCACCCCTCTTAAATACCACCGCCGTCGCCGCCTCACCCCGCCACCTCGACCCATCCCGCCTCCCGTAGCCGCCGCTCGCCGCCGTGTGCCGCCGCCGCCGCTTACCGCGCCCGTCGACGCCAACACCCGCTGCCGCCGACGCCCGCACCGCCCGCCGCGGACGCTGCCCCACCCCGCCGGAGCCCCGAGTCCCGCCGGAGTCCGACGAGGTAGCCGCGCCGTCCGCCACCGGTTTTCCGAAGAAAACCGATCCGGTTTTCTTTGAAAACCCTAGGTTTTTTTATTTATCAAATCGGTTTTATCGGTTCACTTATTTAGCGAGCGTTCGCTCGTTCGTTCGTTTCAACGGACGAGTTCATCGTTTAGTTTCAGTTAACGAACGTTCGTTCGTTGATCTATTCGTCAATTTTTTTTATTTTTCTCGGATTTTCCGCGATTATTTCTGATTACGATTTCTGATCCGATTTTCGTTTTAGTATAACTTTTCGCTCATGTATCGGAATCAGGTGATTCAAGCGCCTAGAGTTTCGTCTCGAAACCCTCTTTCCGTTTAACCAACTCAAACAACTTTTTTTCTGTAAAATTTGACTTAGGTCCAAATTAGTGATTGAAGCTTGTTTCTTTCACTGTTTGACTTTCGTTGTTTCGTTTGATTTGTTTCTTTTTGCAAACCGGAGTTCTTAAGTTGAACTTTATGGTTAGATCTCTTATTTGAGTTTTACCTGTGCATTAGATGAGTACTTATTGTATGCTTGTTTGTTTGTTTGTGTTAGAGTACCCGAAGTGCGCCGCTTGCTACTTCGAATCTCTAGGTTTCAAGGATCATCAGCAAGGCAAGTAACACTTTGATCATACACTTACTACCCAGTTTTGTTGCATTAGATCAATCCTCAAACATTTGCATGAATAGGATCTTATTAATATGTGGGTTTTGGGAAGTATATGAGGTAGTACCTATTACCTGTTTTATTATCAAACCCTGGAAGTTACTTCTATGTTTGCTTATGCCATGCTATGCTTGAAGACGTGGATTGGGTTTGAGAGTATTCATGACAGATGTGACATTGTTTAATTAATGGTTAAACTTAAGGTGGCAACTTAAAAACACATTTGGGTGGATTGAGGCACTTGGGTATTCCAGCGATTGCCTGTTTTTCTTTATGGACCGCCACCCAGCCTCAAAGGGATCATGAGATTATTCATACTAGAAACTTCCGTGTGCAGCCACAAGCTACTATGGGCTCTAGCATAGTTGATCAAGTCGTCGAACTCTTACAGTGGTAGACTAGCAGATGTACGGGGAAGTAGGTGTAACGGTCTACCCGGTCGTAAGGTGCCTGCACTTCTAAAAGACTATGTCTCAGTCATCCATTTCTCAAGCACCATGTAGTGCGAGAATCTCAACGGAGGACATCAAGTCTTGTGGGAAAAAGTGCGCAAACCTCTGTAGAGTGTATAAACTAATCATGGTTATCCGTGCCCCGGTTATGGACATCTTGAGTATCTAGTCTTTGGATTATCATGTGAATCTCATCATATGACTTTAATTAATTTTGTTGGGTTTTAATGATGATGTTTAATTGGGATTGAGAGGGTGTCTACGCTCTCAATGTTTAACAACCACCATGATAGTTAAATAAAATTTATTCCTTTGAAGTAGGGAAAAAATTGGCTTTACGCAACACTGTAACCATAGAGCTTTCCACCGGCCATATATGCCTGTAGTATAGCCTATTTCTGTTCACTACTCTCTATGTGTTACATTGCCAGCATATTCCATGTGCTGACCCGTTTTCGGGCTATAACGTTCATGCTACAGACTTTTCAGACGACGAATAAAGAGCCTTAGGTCGTGGTTCTATACTCAGTGATGCCGTTGGAGTTGATGGACTCACTTATCTTCCAAGCCTTCCGCTATTATCGTTATTAGATGGCCTTAAGCCATATTACTTGTAATAAGTTCTCTTTTGAGACACTCGATGTAATAAGTGTGTGATTGCTACTCTGTTATAAATCCTTCAAGTACTGTGCGTGTCAGCATTACTGATCCAGGGATGACACTGAAGGAGAGATATCAGACTGTTTGAGGTCTGGTCGCTACAAGATGGTATCAGAGCACACGTTGACCGTAGGACACGACCACTAAGATAAAGACCTAGATCACTACTCTCTTCTCATTTCTGACTTATCATCTTTTCTACTCTTGTAGGATGGCAGATGCAAGGAACAAGTTCACGCAACCGGATGAAGATACACCCTTTGGACGCCACCTGAAGGAAGTCACTAAGTACCTAAACATCGGAGTACCAAGCTTCACCGGGACCTACAACGTCACTTTACCCGAAGAGGAGCACTGGATGATTCAAGTTCAAGTTCCAGGAAGGACGTTCGAGCCAGTCACCGAGCCCATAGAGTTTTCCTTTGATGCACCAACCTGGAGTCTAGGAAAGAGCATGGCAGCCCACATCACCATGGGACGTATTGGAGAAGTTTACCACAATGATCTCAAGGATACTATCTATCAGATTTGTGGGCGCCGAGATGAGCAATGGGAGATGATCAGCACTAGGAAGGATAGATCAATCGCAGCTTTTATCCAGGAGTTAAACTAGCACATTCGACGTCAGGAGAACCAGATGTGCGCAGGCATGATAGATCTGGAGAAGGCGATGACAAGAATCACGGAGCTGGAGGAAGAACTCAAGGCTACACACGAAGATTATATGGAGGAAATCGAAGTATTAGTGGGGAAGAATGATTTCCTGACTAGGAAGCTAGGAGTTTTCATGGGAGATCCCGCGCCAGGAGTAGAAGATGACGATTCCACTTGCCCGGAGAACTACGTCATACTCGACGACACCGACTCAGACCCAGACGACAGCGATGATGACTATGTTGATGAAGCTGGAGCGGATATCATGGAGTCTTCATCAGAGCAGTTTTTCTAGTAGACCACCATAACAGTAGTAGTATTCCACCATGTATATAGCATAGTCCAAGCACTTTTGTAACGATAGTTCTAGACCGATTGTATGCCCTTGTTTGAATTGAATGAAGTGTTTTTGTTTGCATTTGCCTCATGTGCATATGGGTAGTGTTTTTTCTCTAGACCTCAATCTATTCTATATTCTCATCTTTTCTAAACCCTCATATGCCTCCGAGACATGGCAACGGATTTGCTTTCCCACCGGAGCTCACTCAGTTGATCCAGCAGCAGAATGCATTGATGCAGTTGCTAGTCCAGAATCGGAATCAGGGGAACAACAACAACAACAACCCACCACCACCACCACCTGTTGATCACTTAACCCGTTTCCTTAGACGGAATCTGCCGGTGTTCTCCAGTAGCACTAAGCCGATAGTGGCAGATGATTGGCTCCGCAAGACAGGGAGGGAATTGACCACAGCAGGATGCACAGATGCGGAAAAGGTGCATTTTGCCGCACATCAGCTTGAAGGACCCTCAACATCATGGTGGGAGAATTCCACTTATCCTATCGACACTGTCACATGGGATCAGTTTCAGCAGGCTTTCCGTACTGCCCATGTTTCAGCAGGAGCTATGGCCATGAAGAAGCGTGAGTTTCGCAACTTGCGCCAAGGAGGACGGACAGTTGGCCAATACGTGGATGACTTTGGTAAGTTAGCACGTTATGCCCCGGATGACGTTGCTACGGATGCAGCTAAGCAGGAGAAGTTTCTGGAAGGACTGAATGATGAGTTGAGCATGCGGTTGATGGTAGCAACTTTCAACAACAACCAGTAGTTGGTAGATCGTGCTCTTATGATTGAAGGGAAGCAACAGCAGATTGAGAACCGCAAGAGGAAGTATGGACAAGGGAATTACAATTCAGGAGCTCAGCAGAAGCCACGTTTTACCCCGAAATCGGGAGGACATTTTCAGCATACCCATGGAGGAGGGAGTTCACATAATCATAATGGCCCCAAGAATGGTAATGGGAATTGGGGAAGCAACGGTCAAAACCGTACCAACCCATCAACCCCAGCCAATAGAGACCTGAGCCAAGTCACTTGTTATAAGTGTAAGAAGACCGTACATTATGCCAATGAATGTCCTGAAGCCCATAATGGAAATGGCAATGGAAGCTCTGGGAAGAAGTCGAACCCTTTCAATAGGGGACAGGTGAACCACGTTAACATGGAGGAGGTTGAAGCCCAGCCAGATGCAGTAATAGGTAAGTTTTTGGTTAAGTCATTTACTGCAATTGTTCTTTTTGATACTGATGCATTTCATTCATACATATCAAGGGGATTCGTGGATATGTATAAACTGCCCACCAAGGTTCTTAGAACACCTATGTTAGTAAGCTCACCAGGAGCGGAGTATATGGCCAGTAAAGGATGTTTTCAAGTGCCATTGAGTACAGGTAGGCATGTGTTTCCCTCGGATTTAATAATTTTGGAATTGAAAGGTTTGGATGTAATTCTGGGTATGGATTGGCTATCGATGTATGGAGGAAACATCGATTGCGCCAGTAAGTCGATTTTGCTTACCACCCCAGAGGGAAGAAGGATCAAGTATGTATCACGGCATGTGCCGAATAGGACTCAAGTAAATTCCTTATCAGGAGTTGTACATGAGGAAGTACCGGTGGTAAAGGATTTTCCGGATGTATTTCCAGAAGAGTTGCCAGGCATGCCACCAGATAGAGACATTGAGTTTTTGATTGAGCTTTTGCCAGGCACGGGGCCAATATCTAAGAGACCGTACAAAATGCCTGCAAAGGATTTGGAGGAGATTAAGAAGCAGATTTAGGAGTTACTGGATAAGGGTTATATTCTCCCAAGTTCGTCACCTTGGGGATCACCTGTAGTTCTAGTGGAAAAGAAAGATGGATCGTTAAGAATTGTTGTCGATTATCGAGGATTGAATGAAGTGACAATCAAGAATAAATACCCACTGCCGATGATCAATGATTTGTTTGACCAATTGCATGGAGCTAAGGTATTTTCCAAGATCGATTTGCGATTAGGATACCACCAGTTGAAGATTCGAGAGCAGGACATACCTAAGACAACTTTTTCCACAAGGTATGGGCTGTATGAGTATACCGTTATGTCATTGGGTCTGACTAATGCACCTGCCTATTTTATGAACATGATGAACAAAGTGTTTATGGAGTTTTTGGATAAGTTCATCGTAGTGTTCATTGATGATATTCTGGTTTACTCAAAGAATGAAGAAGAACATAAAGAACATTTGCGTTTGGTACTCGGTAAGCTCACAGAACATCAGTTATATGCCAAGTTCAGTAAATGTGAGTTTTGGTTGAAGGAAGTTGGATTCCTCGGACATGTTATATCCGGAGAAGGAATAGTTGTAGATCCCACCAAGGTTGTCACTGTGACAAATTGGGAAGCCCCAACAACAGTTGGAGAGATCCAAAGTTTTCTTGGACTCGCAGGATACTACTGGAGATTCATTGAAAATTTCTCGAAGATTGCAAAATCTATGACGGAGTTGTTGAAGAAGGACACCAAGTTTAAATGGACTGAGGAATGTGAGGCCAGTTTCCAGGAGTTGAAGAAACGTTTGGTTACATCTCCAGTATGGATTCTGCCAGATCAACGCAAGGATTATGAGGTATATTGTGACGCTTCACGTCGAGGACTTCGAGCAGTGCTTATGCAGGAGGGAAGCATATGCCTCACGACAGCTTAAGCCCCATGAGTTGGATTATGCTACACACGACTTGGAGTTAGCAGCCGTAGTGCACGCCTTGAAGACGTGGAGACATTTTCACATCGGAAACCATTGTCAGATGTACACGGATCATAAGAGTTTGAAGTACATCTTCACGTAGAAGGAGTTGAATCTCAGGCAAAGGAGATGGTTGGAACTCATCAAGGATTATGATATGAGATTGCATTATCATCCCGGAAAGGCTAACGTAGTAGCTGGCGCATTGAGCCGCAAGAGCCATGTCAACACACTAATGACCGGAGAGTTACCAAAGGAGTTAGCCGAGGATCTTCGTGAGCTATGTTTGGAGATAGTTCCGAGAGGCTATGTAGCAGCATTGGAGATTCAGCCTACTCTGATGGATAAGATCAGAGAAGCTCAAAAAACCGATAAGGAGATTGCCGCTATAAAGGAGAAGGTGAGCAAGGGAAAAGTTAAAGGATTTCGTGAGGATGAACATGATACCTTATGGTTTGAGGACCGCGTTTATGTGCCTAATGACCTGAAGATCAGGAAGTTAATTTTGCAAGAGGCCCATGATTCGCCGTACTCGATTCACCCAGGAAACACCAAGATGTATTTGGATTAGAAAGACACTTTCTGGTGGACCAGAATGAAGAAGGATATTGCGGAATATGTACCAGTTTGTGATGTATGTCAGAGAGTGAAGGCAGAGCATCAGAAGCCAGCATGATTGCTACAGCCATTGCCGATACCCAAATGGAAATGGGATAAGCTAGGCATGGATTTTATCACGGGATTACCCAGGACCCGTTCAGGCTATGACTCGGTATGGGTTGTAGTCGATCGCTTGACGAAGGTAGCTCATTTCATCCCAATGAATACCACTTACACCAGTGCTAAGTTGGCAAAGATATACATGACCAGGATCGTATATCTGCATGGAGTTCCTAGGAGCATTGTATCAGATAGAGGAACCCAGTTTACCTCAAAGTTCTGGAATCAGTTGCATGAAACTTTGGGTACCAGGCTAGAGTTCAGTACAACTTTTCATCCGCAGACAGATGGACAGACTGAGAGAGTCAATCAAATTTTGGAGGATATGCTGTGAGCTTGTGCGCTAGATTATGGATCTAGTTGGGATGACAACTTGCCATATGCGGAGTTCTCTTACAACAACAGTTATCAATCTAGTTTGAAGATGGCCCCTTTTGAAGCCTTGTACGGAAGAAGGTGCAGAACACCATTGTCGTGGGACGAAGTTGGAGACCGCCAGTTGTTTGGACCAGATTTGATTAAAGAGTCTGAACAGAAGGTGAAGTTGATTCGCGATAGGCCCAAGGTAGCCCAGTCCAGGCAGAAGAGCTATGCAGATTCTAAACGCAAGGAGATAGTCTACGAAGCCGGAGATAGAGTTTATCTTCGTGTACCTCCACTTTGAGGAGTTAAGCACTTTGGAGTTAAGGGAAAGTTAGCGCCACATTTTGTGGGACCATACAAAGTTTTGGAACGCATGGGAGAAGTTGCTAATAAATTGGAATTACCTGAGAGATTGTCGGAAGTTCATGACGTGTTCCACGTTTCCCAATTGAAAAGGTGCCACGCAGAGATGGCGGATATACCGCTCAGAGATACCGTGCCGCTGGAAGCGATTTAGTTGGATAGTGATTTGACCTATGAGGAGAAACCAGTCAAGATTCTCGAGTATGCCAGCCGAGTCACACGCAACAAGGTTATCAAGTTTTGCAAAGTTCAGTGGAGCCACCACACCGAGGATGAAGCCACCTGGGAGCGAGAGGAAAATCTGCTGAAGGACCACCCTCACCTATTTTCTAGCCAACCCGAATCTCGAGGGCGAGATTCATCTTAAGGGGGTAGGTTTGTAACATCTCAAACTTTCAATTTCGAATGTTATACATTAGATCATCACTGCATATCATATTTTATTTGCTTTTGGCCTGGTCCAGAAATCCTACGCAACTCAAGGACCCACGAACAAAGTTGGGGATTTCGTTATTTTCATATTTGAGTTTTCTCAAATTTTGAAAATAGGATCATTTTATTTTATTTATTTTATCTTCAATTATTTCTATTATAAAAATATGAGAGAGGGAATAAAATAACTTTCCCAAAATAAAGAAATATTGAGGATTTGATAAAAAAATCAAATAAGATTTTATTTTGGAGTTTTTGGCTAGTTTATTTGAATTTAGGAAAAATTGCACGTTTTTCAAAGCTGCATTTTAGGGCCAAGAAAATGTTCATCTCGTTCTAAATATTTTATTTAGGCGGTGAAAATTTATTTTGGCATTTTTAGAATTTTATTTTATTTTCTAGAATTTTTCTTAGTTTCGGCGGAATTTGTTAAAAAAAGTACCGCGCGCCCGACTGGGCCGAAGGCCCAGCCGAGCTAGGCCAGGCCCGTGCCGCCGCCGCCACCCCGCGGGTGTCCGCACCGCCGCCGATGCCGAGTCCGGCCAGGGCACGCCACCTGAGGCCGGCCTTAGCCCGGCGCCCCCTTCCCCAAGCCGCGCCACCCCCTCTTAAATAGCACCACCGCCGTCGCCTCACCCCGCCACCTCGACCCAGCCGCCTCCCGCAGCCGCCGCTCGCCGCCGCCGCCGCTTGCCACGCCCGCCGCCGCCGACGCCCGCACCGCCCGCCGCTGACGCCGCCCCACCCCGCCGGAGCCCCGAGTCCCGCCGGAGTCCGACGAGGTAGCCGAGCCGTCCGCCGCCGGTTTTTTGAAGAAAACTGATCCGATTTTTTTTGAAAACCCTAGGTTTTATTTATTTATTAGATCGGTTTTATGGGTTCACTTATTTAGCGAGCGTTCAATCATTCGTTCGTTTTAACGGACGAGTTCACCATTTAGTTTCAGTTAACGAACGTTCGTTCGTTAATCTGTTCGTCAGTTTTTTCTTTTTCTCGGATTTTCCGCGATTATTTATGATCGCGATTTCTGATCCGATTTTCGTTTTAGTATAACTTTTTGCTCGTTTATCGGAATCAGGCGATTCAAGCGCCTAGAGTTTCGTCTCGAAAACCTCTGTCCGTTTAACCAACTCAAACAAGTTTTTGTTTCTGTAAAATTTGACTTAGGTCCAAATTAGTAATCGAAGCTTGTTTCTTTTGACGTTTGACTTTCGTTTGTTTCGTTGGATTTGTTTGTTTTTGCAAACCGGAGTTCTTAAGTTGAACTTTATGGTTAGATCTCTTATTTGAGTTTTACCTGTGCATTAGATGAGTACTTGTTGTATGCTTGTTAGTTTGTTTGCTTTAGAGTACCCGGAGTGCGCCGCTGGCTACTTCGAATCTCTAGGCTTCACGGATCATCAGCAAGGAAAGTAACACTTTGATCATACACTTACTACCCAGTTTTGTTGCATTAGATCAATCCTCAAACATTTGCATGAATAGGATCTGATTAATATGTCGGTTTTGGGAAGTAGATGAGGTAGTACCTATTACCTGTTTTATTATCAAACACTGGGAGTTACTTCTACGTTTGCTTATGCCATGCTATGCTTGTAGACATGAATTGGGTTTGAGAGTATTCATGACAGATGTAAGATTGTTTAATTAATGGTTAAACTTAAGGTGGCAACTTAAATACACATCTGGGTAGATTGAGGCACCTGGGTATTCCAGCGATTGCCTATTTTTCTTTATGGACCGCCACCCAGGCTCAAAGGGATCATGAGATTATTCATACTAGAAACTTCCGTGTGCAGCCACAAGCTACTATGGGCTCTAGCATAGTTGATTAAGTCGTGCGAACTCTTACAGTGGTAGACTAGCAGATGTAGGGGAAAGTAGGTGTGACGGTCTACCCGATCGTAAGGTTCTAGCACTTTTGAAATACTATGTTTCGGTCATCTATTTCTCAAACACCATGTAGTGCGAGAATCCCAACGGAGGAGATCGAGTCTGGTGGGAAAAAGTGCGCAAACCACTTGAGAGTGTATAAACTAATCAAGGTTAGCCGTGTCCCCGGTTATGGACATCTTGAGTATCTAGTCTTTGGATTATCATCTGAATATCATCATGTGACTTTAATTAATTTTGTTGGGTTTTAATGATGATGTTTAATTGGGATTGAGAGGGTGTCTACGCTCTCAATGTTTAACAACCACCATGATAGTTAAATAAAATTTATTCTTTTGCAGTAGGGAAAAAACTGGCTTTACGCAACACTATAACCATAGAGCTTTCCACCAGCCATATATGCATGTAGTATAGCCTATCTCTGTTCACTACTCTCTATGTGTTACATTGCCAGCATATTCCATGTGCTGACCCGTTTTCGGGCTGCAGCGTTCATGTTGCAGACTTTTCAGACGACGAATAAGGAGCCTTAGGTCGTGGTTCTATACTCAGTGATGTCATTGGAGTTGATGGACTCACTTATCTTCCGAGCCTTCCGCTCTTATCGTTATTAGATGGCCTTAAGCCATATTACTTGTAATAAGTTCTCTTTTGAGACGCTCGATGTAATAAGTGTGTGATTGCTACTCTGTTATAAATCCTTCAAGTATTGTGTGTGTCAGCATTACTGATCCATGGATGATACTGAAGCACAGGGATCAGACTGTTTGAGGTCTGGTCGCTACAACAAAAAAGTAGAAAGTCTCACATCGACACGACTAATCAATAGGCTATGGAGATGCCCATCGATTGATGTCAATGAGAGGAGTAGGGATTGCCATGCAACGGATGCACTAGAGCTATAAATATATGAAAGCTCAACAAAAGATACTAAGTGGATGTGCATCCAACTCGCTTGCTCACGAAGACCTGGGGCATTTTGAGGAATCCCATCATTGGAATATACAAGCCAAGTTCTATAATGAAAAATTCCCACTAGTATATGAAAGTGACAACATAGGAGACTCTCTATCATGAAGATCACGGTGCTACTTTGAAGCACAAGTGTGGAAAAAAGATAGTAACATTGTCCTTCTCTCTTTTTATCTGATTTTTTAGGCCTGCTCTTTTTTTCTTTGGCCTCTTTCTCTTTTTTTATCTTTTTTATTTAGTCTGGAATCACATCCCGACTTGTGGGGGAATCATAGTCTCCATCATCCTTTCCTCACATGGGACAATGCTCTAATAATGATGATCATCACACTTTTATTACATACAACTCAAGAATTACAACTCAATACTTAGAACAAAATATGACTCTATGTGAATGCCTCCGGCAGTGTATCGGGATATGCAATGAATCAAGAGTGACATGTATGAATAATTATGAAAGGTGGCTTTGCCACAAATATGATGTCAACTACATGATGATGCAAAGCGATATGACAATGATGAAGCATGTCATAATGAACGGAACAGTGGAAAGTTGCATGGTAGTATATCTCAGAATGGCTATGGAAATGCCATGATAGGTAGGTATGGTGGCTGTTTTGAGGAAGATATAAGGAGGTTTATGTGTGA
Source organism: Aegilops umbellulata (assembly GCA_032464435.1). Taxonomy (NCBI): domain Eukaryota; kingdom Viridiplantae; phylum Streptophyta; class Magnoliopsida; order Poales; family Poaceae; genus Aegilops; species Aegilops umbellulata. The sequence goes on from CP136055.1 coordinate 195,956,781, forward strand.
TAGAGCGTATCATATCACGGGGTTTGGATGCACCGGTGAAGTTTGCACCAACTCTCAAGGCGAGAAAGGGCAATGCACGGTACTATAGTGGCTAGAAAATTGTGGAAGGTTGAGAGTGCGTATAATCCATGGACTCACATTAGTCATAAAGAACTCATATACTTATTGCAAAATTTTATTATCCCTCGAAGCAAAGTACTACTACGCATGCCCCTAGAGGGATAGATTGGTAGGAAAGGACCATCGCTCGTCCCCGACCGCCACTCATAAGGAAAGCAATAAAAGAACACCTTATGTGTGAAAATTGTCACACAACTTTTACCATACGTGCATGCTATGGGACTTGCAAACTTCAACACATGTATTTCTCGAATTCACAACTACTCAGCTAGCACAACTCTAATATTACCACCTTTATATCTCAAAACACTTATCAAGTATCTAACTTCTCATGATATTCAATGAACTCAATATGGAAGATCAATCTCTCAATTAAAGCAAATTACCATGCTGTTTAAGACTCTCAAAATAATATAAGTGAATCATGAGAGATCGATAATTTCTATAAAATACACCCACCACCGTGCTCTAAAAGATATAAGTGAAGCACTAGAGCAAAAACTATATATCTCAAAAGACATAAGTGAAGCACATAGAGTATTCTAACAAATTCAGAATCATGTGTGTCTCTCTCAAAAGGTGTGTACAGCGAGGTTGATTGTGACAAACTAAAAAGCAAAGACTCAAATAATATAAGATACTCCAAGCAAAACACATATCATGTGGTGAATAAAAATATAGCTCGAAGTAAAGTTACCGATGGACGAAGACGAAAAAGGGGATGCCTTCCGGGGCATCCCCAAGCTTAAGCTTTTGGTTATACATGAATTTTACCTTGGGGTGCCATGGGAATCCCCAAGCTTAGGCTCTTGCCAATCCTTGTTCCATAATCCATCAATCTTTACCCAAAACTTGAAAACTTCACAACACAAAGCTTAACAGAAAATCTTGTGAGCTCCGTTAGCGAAAGAAAACAAAACACCACTTCAAGGTACTGTAATGAACTCATTCTTTATTTGTATTGATGTTAAACCTACTGTATTACAACTTTTCTATGGTTCATAAACTCTTTTACTAGCCATAGATTCATCAAAATAAGCAAACAACACACGAAAAACAGAATCTGTCAAAAACAGAACAGTTTGTAGTAATCTATAACTAACGCAAACTTCTGGAACTCCAAAACTTCTACCAAAATAGGACGACCTAGATAATTTGTTTATTGATCTACTGCAATCGGAATCAGTATTTTATCATGTTCTGGTGATTTTTAACAATTTTTTGCGTGAACATAAAGTTTCTGGAATTTTCAGCAAGATCAAATAACTATCATCCAAGAAGATCCTATAGGTTTAACTTGGCACAAACACTAATAAAAACACAAAACCACATCTAAACAGAAGCTAGATGGATTATTTATTCCTAAACAGAACCAAAAAGGAAAAAAACTAAAAATAAAATTGGGTTGCCTCCCAACAAGCGCTATCGTTTAACGCCCTAGCTAGGCATAAAAGCAAGGATAGATCTAGGTATTGTCATCTTTGGTACTAGGGAAGAAAAGGGAAAACTTATTATCTATAGCAGTAATCTTTCTATTCTGATAGAGCACATGGCCATTAATGGTGGAAGAAAGATTAAGCACGTAACGAAAATTTGCATCTAAGCTAGCTTCTATCTCTTTGATAGTTTCATTTTGATAAGAGAGCAAAAGAGAGGTAGAATCGACCTTCTAATTCATGGGGTGCCCAAATATGGTTCTCATCTTTTCATAGGTATCTATGGCATCCCCTTCAAGAAAACCTTCTTCAAAAATAGAGTCTAAGACATGCTTAAACGATGAAGGTAATGCAACATAAAAGCTTTTCAAGTATATTTCAATTTGATATTGGGGTACATAGCTAGCCCGGATTCTTAGTAACCTATCCCAAACATCTTTCAAAGACTCATCAAGTAAATAACAAAATATTCCGGAATCATCTTCATCAAAACTATTTAGACTCTTATTGATGACCCCGGTAGGTCTTTCTATAGCATCATTGTTTATGAGCTTAGAGAGGACAGAGGGATTATCCAAGGTACTAAAACCTGGGATGGAACCCTTAACCCTTTTTTGATTCAGACATGGCGAAAGAAGGTCAAGCGTAAAAGAGGACGAATAAAACAGCAAGGATGAAGTGGGGGAGAGGAAAACGAGAGGCAAATGTCAAATAATGTAATGCGAGGGATAAGAGTTTGTGATGGGTACTTGGTATGTTGACTTGTGCGTAGACTCCCCAACAACGGCGCCAAAAATCCTTCTTGCTACCTCTTGAGCACTGCGTTGGTTTTCCCTTGAACAGGAAAGGGTGATGCAGCAAAGTAGCGTAAGTATTTCCCTCAGTTTTTGAGAACCAAGGTATCAATCTAGTAGGAGGCCACACGCAAGTCCCTTGCACCTACACAAACAAATAAAAACCTTGAAACTAACGCGATAAAGGGGTTGTCAATCCCTTCACCGCCACTTGCAAAAGTGAGATCTGATAGAGATGATAAGATAATATTTTTGGTATTTTTATGATAAAGATTAAAAGTAAAGATTGCAAAGTAAACAAAGATAGAAATAGCTTGTTGACGTAAGATTAATATGATGGAAAATAGACCCGGGGCCATAGGTTTCACTAGTGGCTTCTCTCAAGATAGCATAAGTATTACGGTGGGTGAACAAATTACTGTCGAGCAATTGATAGAATTGAGCATAGTTATGAGAATATCTAGGTCTGATGATGTATATAGGCATCACGTCCGTGACAAGTAGACCGACTCCTGCCTGCATCTAGTACTATTACTCCACACATCGCCCGCTATCCAACATGCATCTAGAGTATTAAGTTTATAAGAACGGAGTAACGCTTTAAGCAAGATGACATGATGCAGAGGGATAAACTCATGCAATATGATATAAACCCCATATTTTTATCCTCGATGGCAACAATACAATACGTGTCATTTCCCCTACTATCAATGGGATCGAGCACCGCAAGATTGAACCCAAAGCTAAGCACTTCTCCCATTGCAAGAAAGATCAATCTAGTTGGCCAAACCAAACTGATAAGTCGAAGAGACTTGCAAAGATAACCAATCATACACAAAATAATTCAGAGAAGATTCAAATATTGTTCATAGATAATCTGGATCATAAACCCACAATTCATCGGATCTCGACAAACACACTACAAAAGAAGATTACATCGAATAGATATCCAAGAGAATTGAGGAGAACTTTGTATTGAGATCCAAAGAGAGAGAAGAAGCCATCTAGCTAATAACTATGGACCCGAATGTCTGAAGTAAACTCCTCACACATCATCGAAGAGGCTATGGTGTTGATGTAGAAGCCCTCCATGATCAATGCCCCCTCCGGCAGGACGCCGGAAAAGGCCCCAAGATGGGATCTCACGGGTACAGAAGGTTGCGGCATGGAATTAGGTTTTCGTGGTGATCCCCGATGGTTTGGGGGTACATAGGTATATATAGGAGGAAGAAGTAGGTTAGTGGATGAGCCACGAGGGGCCCACGAGGGTGGAGGGCGCCCCCTGCCTCGTGGCCTCCTCGGTGATTTCTTGACGTCCACTCCAAGTCCTCTAGATCATGTTTGTTCCAAAAATAAGTCTCCCGAAGGTTTCATTCCTATTGGACTCCGTTTGATATTCCTTTTCTGCGAAACACTGAAATAGGCAAAAAAAACTGCAATTTGGGATGGGCCTCCGGTTAATAGGTTAGTCCCAAAAATAATATAAAAGTGTATAAATAAGCCCATTAAACATCCAAACAGAATATATAATAGCATGGAACAATAAAAAATTATAGATACGTTGGAGAAGTATCAAAACCTATGGCCCCCGGGTCTACTTTACATCATATAAGTTTCCAATCTACAATTCTAGTTTACTATTTACTTTGTAATCTTTATTTTCCAATGTATACAACAATATACCAAAAATATTCATCTTATTATCTTTATCATATCTCACTTTTGCAAGTGGCCGTGAAGGGATTTACAACCCCTTTATCGCGTTGGTTGCAAGGTTCTTGATTGTTTGTGCAGGTACTAGGAGATTTGCGTGTTGTGTCCTACTGGATTGATACCTTGGTTCTCAAAAAATAAGGGAAATACTTACGCTACTTTGCTACATCACCCTTTCCTCTTCAAGGGAAAACCAAGGCATGCTCAAGAGGTAGCGGCCATCTCCCCGTATAATCTCCGAGGACGGTGCAATAGTGTGCTATTGACGCGGACTGAGTGACTTACGAGAGAGGCCGTCCGAGTAGCTTGCTGAGGAAGACTCGTTAGCTTCTGCTCTAAGTTTTTGTCGGGGTAGCGTGAAGAAGAAGGATGATATCTTACACACGAAGCTGGGCCTGAGTATTGTGCTGGAGAAGCCTGGTTTTCGTATCTGAGGAGCTTCTCCTTCGGTTGCTTGTTGGGAAACATTCATTCCCGTCTGTTAGAAACTTTTACTGAGGTATCTTGCTGAGAAAGACTGGGTATCCTAGGCCAGAATATGTTCATTGTACTGAGGAAAATTGAGGAACCTTGCACCATAGGCTACTTCCGATAGCGGGTGGAGGAAAATCGAGTATCTTATACCCAAAACTTCATACTGTGATATGTGGAATGAAAGCCATACTCACACCTGTAATATTCTACGGCTGATTACTTGCAGGAGAAAATTTGTTTGATCGTCTTCCTTGATCATAGCACATTCTGACTTTCTTTTAGAGTATAACATATTTCAAGCATCGTTTATTGCTGAGCCAAAAGTTTGTATAAGATCCATACCTTTAACCTAAATATATACCATTGGTCTTGCAACTGACTTACCTTTCTGCTGGCTGGATTATTACTGCTGTGTGGATTTTGTACTAATGTAGACTTGATTTATCCGTACTGTTGTGAGGAGTGCACACTAATGCAAAATTGATTATCAACATCAAGATCAAATATTCCCCATTTCACTGCAGTCGGTTGAGAATTCCATTATGTCTAGTGTTGGTTGACGAGCGACTTTAATATGGGGAAAATATGTAACACCGAGGGCCCAAAAAGCAAGAAAAAAACTCAACTACACAAAACCACACAACAATCAATTTGCACACAAACAAAGTCACATATTACTGCTATTCACACAATATGCATGCCTACTTAAGCACACAAATCTCGCGGGATCTCCGGTACTACGATCTAGCATGCTGTGACGGTGTGCACGAGGACGGATAAATGTGTGGAAGGATGGGTGTAAACAAGGCTACACCAAGTGCTAGCTAGCAAGGTAACATCCTTGACTAACTGGAAGGCGAGGTCATACTTCATAACCATGTAGCGGGACACGAATGTCGTGGCCACATTATTATCAAGAAGATGGAAAAGATTCGTACTCGTCCGAGAAATAGGATAGCGGAAAAAACCGAGTCGGTTGACATTGCCCTTTTAATGATGACTGAGACCATTAAGGGTTGCCAACATGACAAGATAAAAAGGACGATCTGGGGTAGAAGAATGTCTATCACTGAAATGATAGGCGGGGCTGCAATAAAGAAATTGGCGCGATACGTGAGCTCCATGTCACATCCCTAGCTTCTGGCTTTGCACTAGGATAGCTTCATGTGTGCATCATGTCTAAACTTTTCCTAAACTTGAAATGGGGACTAACAAACCCAAATACCCCCCCCCCCTTGAAATACTAGGTTCCAACAATTGGAATTTCAATGAACCCAAAATGCCCTTCATAAATGTTCACCATCTTTGGTCCTGGCTAAACCCTCTGCCAAAAATGGTTTCATATTTATGGAGGCTATTCTGGATTTTTGCACGAAGCCATAAGCATTTGCATTTGGGCAATTTAAATCCTATAATATTTTAAAATGCCCAAATAATATTGAAGGTATTTTTAGGCTGCTGGGAATATTTTCAAATGTGCCTCTGAATATTTTCAGGTTTTTCCTAAATGGAATAGTATTTCTACTATTTCAAAACACAGAACAAAAACAAATAAAAAGAAAATAGAAAACAGAGAGGAGAGAGAGTTTTACCTGGGCTTACCTGACCGGCCCAGTAGACAGCCCAGCCCACTGGCCTGGTGCCAGTCATCCGTAACCTCTGCCAGTAGGCAGAGGCGGGACAGCGCACGCGCGCGCAAGGCGCCACGCCTCATCCTGCTTGCCGCCGAGCCTCTGGACGCGTGGGTTAACGCCCCGGCGTCGTCCCGAACTGCTCGACCCCTCTCACTCTCCCCCTGCTCTCTCCCTCGTTGATCCCCACCGCACCGAACGCAGCCACCGTCGCCGCTCGCTGTTGCTACGCCCACAACCTTCCCCGTGCCTCTCCGACATGACCCCGAGCTCCGCCACGACGTCGTCGTCCTCTCCGTCGAGTCACGCGGCACCAGAAGCTCTGCTGCATCTCCAACGCCGCCGTCTCCGACCTCGGGTGCCGGTGATGCCCGCCACCGATTCGCCAGACCCCGTGCCTCCCCTGCCTCGTCAGCGGCACCTAAAGAACCGCGGTGAGCCGCTACATCGTTTCCCCCATGCCCCGTCACCTAATTCGCCCCCTAGCTGCATCAACCACCGGAGCCGAGCGCTCCCCGCCGCCGGCCATGTCGCCGCCGCGGATGCAACACCCGCACGTCGCACCAAGGCACGTAGGCGTGCTCAGCGCTTCCTCAGGAAGCCACAGATCCCACCAGTTCGTCTCGAAACACGCCATAGCGCCTAACTGTCGGTGCCCGAGCTTCGGCCGCCGCCACGAGCTCTGCTCCGGCGAGCTCCGGCGCCCCCGTAGCCATCCACTTACCTCCCTGGATTCGGGCGAGCCCGGGATACGCCCCGGTGCCCTCAGCCGCCGCTCCCGTTGCCTTTAGCGCAAGTCCGGCGAGTTGCCGCCGCAGTTTTGGTCGTCGCCGGCAAAACTCCGGCGACTGTCGAAGTGGACATCATTAACCAGTAATGACGCCCTAACTAACCCCCGTAGCTCACTGACACATGGGCCCCCACTCCCTAATTAACCTAGGTTTTATTTCTGTTTAGAATAAACTAACCGCCATGGGCCCCACAGGTCAGTTTGACCTGACCATGTCACACATTGACCGACCCCACACGTCAGTATTGACCTGTTGACGTGTCTGTTGACCCGGCCCATCCGTCAGCAACACAAACTAGCATTGAGCCAATGACAGGTGGGCCACACCTGTCAGGTTTGACCTGGACTGCGCCTGTTGACCTGCTGAGGTCAGCATGACGCTATGCTGACGCAGTAATAGGTTTTTCTGGATTTAATCTTATTCAGCAAATTCCAGAAAATGCCCAAAACTTCTAAAAATCATAGAAAATTATCTATAACTCCAAATGAAATAATTTATATATGAAAAATGATCAGAAAAATTCAATCTATCCATCTGCACTGGTTTCATGCATGATAAAGCAACTTAAACCTGCTGTTTATGTCAAAACATGATAAGGCACTATCTAAATTCATAATTTGAGTTTGGGATTGAACCTTGGTTCAAAATGACCCAAACCCATCTAGTTGTAGTTGCATTAGGCCAACACACTCATATTACCATGTCATGATCATGCATCATATTGTTGCATTGCATTGATTGTGTCCTTTCTATGTTTGCAAGTATTTGTCCCTTCTCGATAGACGTAGTTTCGACGATGAGATCGATGACACCGATGAAGAGCTATAATATCTTCAGAAGTGCCAGGCAAGCAAAACCCCCTTGTTCATTCCGATACAATCCCACTCTCTCGCTCCTACTCTCTTTTACTGCATTAGGACAACAATGATTCAACTGTTACATGCTGCGGTAGTTGAACCCCTTTTCCTCTGCTTGACCTGTCATTGCCACAGGAAATGGATGAAACCCACTAGCATGAGTAGGAATTGTTAGAGCCCTGATGTGCCTACTCATTCATGTTTGTTGTCATGCCTGCTACTGCTTAGATTTGAGTCATGTCTGATTCATCGGGGATGAATTGGAATGTGGTGAACATGTCCTACTGTTGAGAGCTAAGTGTGTGAACACGAATTGGTAAAGGTAGCGGTGAGAGGCCATGTAGGAGTACATGGTGGGTTGTCTCATTGCAGCCGTCCTCCGGAACTGAGTTTTGTGTTTGTGATCCATGAACAGTTACTACCACACATTGGGTTCCGGTAACTCGACCCCTCTCGACTTATTAATCAACATGATCTCTGTCCAGGAGTTGCAACTAGTTTCTGGTGTTTGTAGGTAGTGTTAGTAGTCTATCAAGTGGCACCCGGTACAGGTGGGCTTGGGACAGACTAGGCACAGTGGCACGGTGTACCAAGTGGCACCCGGATGGTGGGCTTGGGAACCCTGCTCACATCGTTTGGGGCCGTGAGCGACACCCCGGCCGGATCTCCTTGCGGATGGAACCCGAATAGGCGATAAACCTGGACTAGAGACTTGTGTGGTTAGTCAGGTCGTGGCCGACTCCCTCGCCAGGCTTCCGCTTGAAGGTTGCCGAGGTACATGACGTGTACATGGTGGTAAGTGGCGAGAGCGTGTGTGAAGAAGTACACCCCTGCAGGGTTATCATTATTTATTCGAATAGCTGGATTCCTCAGATATGGAAACTTGGACCCCTTGCATAGTTCATAGACAAGTGAAAGTGGATACTCTAAAATGCGCAAGATAAGCGTGAGTGCTATGGATGGCGTTCCCGTAGGGAGACGGGAGCAGATCCCTAGTGGTGTATTGATATGGTGAATATGTGGACTCGTGTGCGCCACCTCAAAAGAGTTACTTGCAGTCGTAGTTCAGGTTAGCCACTGAGTCAAAGCTGGCTTGCTGCAGTTAAACTCCACCACCCCCTTTGTTGATACTGATGCATATGTAGATAGTTCTGATGTAAGTCTTGCTGGGTACATTTGTACTCACGTTTGCTTATTTTATGTTTTGCGGAGAGACGTCAGTCTCGCTAGTAGTTCCGCGTGGACTTCGACGTTTAGCTTGATACCTCAGCTATGCTCTTGTGCCCTCGGCAGGATCTGATAGATAGTCAGGCTTCTCAGCCCTTTTCATTTGTAGATGTCTGTACTCGGACATGTTAAGCTTCTGCGTGTGCTTTGACTTGTTTGCTCTGAATGTTCGGTCATGAGACCCATGTTTGTAATATCTCGCTCCTCGGAGCCTAATGAATAAATACTTGAGTCGTAGAGTCTTGTTGTGATGCCATGTTGTATTTACACATATCGAGCATATTGTGTGTATGATTGAAATGCTTGGTATGTGTGGGATCCGACAATCTAGTTGTTTATCCTTCGCAGCCTCTCTTGTGTGGAAATGTAGTCTTGTGCTTCCTTGGGCCATAGTAGTCCGCTACAGCCCGGTTCACCGGAGTCCTGCTAGCCCAGCACTACTGCTCTGGACACTTGACTGGCCGGCATGTGTTTCACTTCGTTCCTGTGTCTGTCCCTTCGGAGAAATGTCACGCGGTGACATCCGGAGTCCTGCCTAGCCTGCTACAGCCCGGTTCACCGGAGTCCTGTTAGCCCAGTGCTACAGCCCGGATTCACACGCTGTTGACCGACATGCTCGAAGTTGATTCATGTATGCCTGTCCCCATGGGTTAGTGCCGCTTTGGGTTCACGACTAGCCATGTCGGCCTGGGTTATTTGTCATATGGATGCTAGCGACACTATCATATACGTGAGCCAAAAGGGGCAAACGGTCCCGGGCCAGGTAAGGTGGCACCCGTCGAATACCGTGCGTGAGGCCGCAATGTGATATGATGTGTTACATGCTAGATCGGTGTGACTTAGGATCGGGGTCCTGACAACTTTGGTATCAGAGCCTGACTTCCTGTAGGATTACCAAGCCAAGCTGGTCGAAGTTGTGTCTAGAAATGCTTTAGTTATGTAAGGGAATTGATTGTGGGATGGAACGTAAGGCTCTTTTTACTCCTTATACCTCATGCCCTCTGATCTGAGTCACCCTCTCCTCTTCTACGGGGATTAAGAACTAGGCTTATCATCTTTCTATCAGGATCACGTGTTACTAACCCGTAGACTTGTAGGATTGATGGATTCAAGTCTCAGTTCAGTTTCTACTACATTCGTGTGTTCTTAGTTGGTCTCGAAACCTTGATATGATGATGCTAAGTGGTTATGCCACCATTTTGCATGATGCCTCAAATCTTTTTGAGCATTTTACAGCCGTTATGTTGTCCGAGTCATCCCAGGTTTCTAATTAGTTTGATGCATTTGCAAATTCCTTCTTCCCATCTTGTTGTTCCTTTAGGCCAGATTAAGCACACTAATCGATGTGTTGAGGTACTCCATTGCCTCGACGTATATGTTGGCGCTACTATTATGACCCTAGGTGTCTTATGAAACCATCTAGTAATCTAGCCATGTTTTGTGTTCCCATTGTGATTCTGGCCACCATTCTCGAAAGCATCCCGTGATTCTGGCCACGATTGTTGTGAATTGCCTTAGGCTGGTATAAAGAGTTTCAACGATCTCTGAATCAAAAGTAATTCTTTTTGCCACTTAAGGGAATAATTCCACGAGTCACCTTTCCTGAGGTGCCCCGTTATGGAACCATGGCAATTTTTCCTCGCTACTTTGAAACCCTCGTCAATCTTTTCTTCCATCCCTCCTGATGCATGTTTTACCTCTCAGCTTCAGAGATGTTTTTATGTCTCATTCCATGATTTGATCGTGAGTTGCTTGACCTGTCGATAAGATCGAAAGCATCCCGTGATGCCATCTAGTAGTAGGTATTCTTCTCTTGGGTTCTTGACCCAAGATTCACTCTACTTACCTTGTGTTGATAGTGTTGCCCGTACCTTTAGGATATTAGTAACCTTTGTGATAGTCCTCGAGGTCCGTGGTATTTCCTTCTTCCAAATACCATGAACTGCTCATGGCAGAAGTTATTTTGGACCAAATGATCACAACCAGAGAGCTTTTGATGAGTTCTTCGTTATATTGTGAATCTGCCAGTTCTACCATTCTGCATGGGTTATCCGAAAGAAATGTTGAGCTTTGCCCGACATACTAATCTATGCATTCACAACTTAGAAAATCAGATGTTCTTTTGAGTTGTCCCTCTTTAGTTGTTTTCTGGCCCTCGTCTATCAATTGATAGTAAGGAGTAGTTGGCAATCGTGTTTGTCGATGCCTATTACTCTAGTGGTCCATCAAGCCATTCTATTTCAGAATGAATAGGAGAAACAAACTCCGGAATCTCATCCATATCTAGGATTGGGTCAAAGCAATTGTACTCCGCAGATCAATCGCAATTCCAGCTTTTGTTCTGTTCTACCTTGGAGTGTTACCATCTTTACGTCAAGAGTGTCATGAGAATTGCACCACCTCTTATGAATTCTTGACGCAGTGATACTTCTCGCCATCATTATTCATTCCTCGGTCATGTGTTGTTGTAACCGGAATGCCGGGAAGTGAACTGTGATGTGTGAAATCATACTCCTAGCAACTAGTTGCTTGGTAGTAACTAGACAATATTCTCATTCTTAACGTGTTGGTTACTAAACCATCATTCTAAGATTGATCGTGCTACCTAGTCCTTATTTCTGGTGCACTCTTCGTTCAATGAGTTAGGATTGTGTCAAGCCCTCGCTCTTTTGATCATATCGTCTTGCTTGAAAAGCAAGATTGTTCTCGAGCTTATTAACATATCCGTGGTTCGTGATTTTCCGAATATCTTCTCGGAAGTGTTACCAGGTTGTCACCTGACTGCTATGTTGAGTTCGTGATCAAGTTGGTTTCTTGTGAACCACCCCTTCTCCAAGAATCTGTGTTGGATATCCCTGAGATAGTTGGTTAATCTAGACAACAACTTGGAGAGTTGGAAGGTAAAAGCTTTGCTTGACTTAGTTCATGTAAAGGGATATCTTTTGTGTGTGTGTGTGTGTGTGTGTGTTGAAGAAAGATGATATCTCCATCGATTGGTCCTCGTGATCAGTTGTTGGATCTATTGCCCTGACAAACTTTGACTTGAGTATGGGCTATCATCGAGTCAAATCAGAACCAATGATGTTCGTAATGTTGTCTTACTCGTGGTTGATCCCTCAAGCATACACAATTATATCTTTTGGGTCTGACCAATGCTATCACCGTGTTCACATGATGGTGGAAGTCTAGTGATATGGAAATTCCGATGAGTTGCTATTGAGCCCATTAGCAGCATTTTGTCTCCTCCATGATTTGTATTGAACATCCAGCTAGTGTTGGAAACTTGTGTAAGCATTTTCTTCATGCCCGTTCATGAAGTATATGTTTGGATGAAAGAACTGACTACCTCTGATTCACATGCATTTGGTGAAATTTGCCGCCGTGAATTTGAGAAAGGTTTGTTTTGTTTCTCTTGGAATCATCCCAAATCAGTCATGAATACGTGCGAAGTATTCTATGGTTTGGTAGATTAATTACCTCCATTCCGTATGTATTCCTAGCACACCAAGCCACTGATTGATTTGTTCAAGGAGAAGAAGCTTTGCCTTAAGAATCATGACTTATGTTAGGACTTCATTATCCTCGATGATGGTTCCCAACCTGAACTCGGTAGTGTTTCATTATAAGACTACTATGCGGTCATGCTTGTCTAGGACAGCGTGTTCACATGTGTTTAGCAGAACCAACTCATGTTTTGGAGCTTGCCATCGTAGTTCATCTCCCGAGAATCTTGCAACGTCATCTCGTCGAATTGTGTTGCAAACTCTCATTTTTCTTTCTATACTTGATGAGTCTGGATTATTCTGACACCAGCCAGATCTGAATCTCAGGCAGATATGACGGTTGGAACGTTCCTCAAGAACTATAATATTGGTCTCCCTGTAACCCGGTAGAGTGGATGTTGTGGCCAACACACCCAACCGGAAGACTTATTATTGTAGTATCTTGATTGAGAAAGTTGGCCACCTCCCCATAAGGATCTCGTAGAATTTATTCCAATAGTTGTTCCTTATGGATTTTTGTGTTCCCGAAGTCTGAACTTTTACTTGATGTTCTAGATATCAAACCATATCTATGAATGGATTACGCTAGCACATCAAGGAGAATATTAGAAGCGGAGTGCTAAATGTCTCTCGGTCAATCATCCAGACTCTGTTCCTTAGCCTCGCTAAGGGGAAGTCTGAGAAGGTGTTATCTTCCTTTGTATCCCCATCATCCATCACTAGTCATCATGGTAGTATGTCGTGTTGCCAGGATCCTTGCCACGGATGTTGGTAGAACCTTGATGAATATGGAAATGCTCAAGTTCTTGAGAGCACGCGCAAGCAAATCATCCTTTGCGTTGTCTTCAACAAGGTAGTCCACATCATCCATTCTAGTCCGGGTATGCCATCCCCTTGTACTTCGCCAAACGATTGTTGTGAATTGCCTTAGGCTGGTATAAAGAGTTTCAACGATCTCTGAATCAAAAGTAATTATTTTTGCCACATAAGGGACTAATTCCACGAGTCATATTTCCTGAGGTGCCCCGTTATGGAATCATGGCAATTTTTCCTCGCTACTTTGAAACCCTCGTCAATTGTTTCTTCCATCCCCCTTGATGCATGTTTTACCTCTCAGCTTCAGAGATGTTTTTATGTCTCATTCCATGATTTGATTGTGAGTTGCTTGATCTTCGATAAGATCGAATCCTGTAGAGTTTATTTCTATCATCGTGTTGGATGAAGATCTCGAAAGCAAAGATGTCAGGATCAAGATGGTGATCGAATCAACGTTCTTGAGAAGTGCAACCTGGATCGTGAAGATCGTGTTAGCTAGTGTCCCCTTTTTCTTCTTACCTCATGTCTTGAATCTCGGGACGAGATTCTTGTTTAGTGGGGGTGAGTTGTCACATCCCTAGCTTCTGGCTTTGCACTAGGATAGCTTCATGTGTGCATCATGTCTAAACTTTTTTTAACTTGAAATGGGGACTAACAAACCCCAATACCCCCCCCTTTGAAATACTAGGTTCCAGCAATTGGAATTTCAATGAACCCAAAATGCCCTTCATAAATGTTCACCATCTTTGGTCCTGGCTAAACCCTTTGCCAAAAATGGTTTCATATTTTTGGAGGCTATTCTGGATTTTTGCCCCAAGCCATAAGCATTTCCATTGGGGCAATTTAAATCCTATAAATATTTTAAAATGCCCAAATAATCTTGAAGGTATTTTTAGGCTGCTGGGAATATTTTCAAATGTGCCTCTGAATATTTTCAGGTTTTTCCTAAATGGAATAGTATTTCTACCATTTCAAAACACAGAACAGAAATAAATAAAAAGAAAATAGAAAACAGAGAGGAGAGAGAGTTTTACCTGGGCTTACCTGACCGGCCCGGTAGACAGCCCAGTCCACTGGCCTGGTGCCAGTCATCCCTAACCTCTGCCAGTAGGCAGAGGCGGGACAGCGCACGAGCGCGCGAGGCGCCACGCCTCCTCCAGCTTGCCGCCGAGCCTCTGGACCAGTGGGTAAACGCCCCGGCGTCGTCCCGAACCGCTCGACCCCTCTCACACTCCTCCTGCTCTCTCCCTCATTGATACCCACCGCACCGACCGCAGCCACCGTCGCCGCTCGCCGTTTCTGCGCCCACAACCTTCCCCGTGCCTATCCGACATGACCTCGAGCTCCGCCACGACGTCGTCGTCCTCTCCATCGAGTCACGCGGTGCCAGAAGCTCTGCTGCATCTGCAACGCCGCCGTCTCCGACCTCGGGTGCCGGTGATGCCCGCCGTCGATTCGCCGGACCCCGTGCCTCCCCTGCCTCGTCAGCAGCACCTGAAGAACCGCGGTGAGCCGCTGCATCGTTTCCCCCATGCCCCGTCACCTAATTCCCCCCTAGACGCATCAATCACCGGAGCCGAGCGCTCCCCGCCGCCGGCCATGTCGCCGCCATGGATGCAACACCCGCACGTCGCACCAGGGCACGTAGGCGTGCTCAGCGCTTCCTCAGGAAGCTGCAGACCCCACCAGTTCGTCTCGAAACGCGCCGTAGCGCCTAACTGTCGATGCCCGAGCTGGCAGTCGTAGTTCAGGTTAGCCACTGAGTGAAAGCTGGCTTGCTGCAGTTAAACTCCACCACCCCCTTTGTTGATACTGATGCATATGTAGATAGTTCTGATGTAAGTCTTGCTGGGTACATTTGTACTCACGTTTGCTTATTTTATGTCTTGCAGAGAGACATCAGTCTCGCTAGTAGTTCAGCATGGACTTCGACGTTTAGCTTGATACCTCAGCTACGATCTTGTGCCCTTGGCAGGATCTGATAGATAGTCAGGCTTCTCAGCCCTTTTCATTTGTAGATGTCTGTACTCAGACATGTTAAGCTTCTGCGTGTGCTTTGACTTGTTTGCTCTGAATGTTGGGTCATGAGCCCATGTTTGTAATATCTCGCTCCTTGGAGCCTAATGAATAAATACTTGAGTCGTAGAGTCTTGTTGTGATGCCATGTTGTATTTACACATATCGAGCATATTGTGTGTATGATTGAAATGCTTGGTATGTGTGGGATCCGACAATCTAGTTGTTTATCCTTCGCAGCCTCTCTTATGGGGAAATGTAGTCTTGTGCTTCCTTGGGCCATAGTAGTTCGCTACAGCCCGGTTCACCGGAGTCCTGCTAGCCCAGCACTACTGCTCAGGACACTTGACTGGCCGGCATGTGTTTCACTTCGTTCCTGTGTCTGTCCCTTCGGGGAAATGTCACGCGGTGACATCCGGAGTCCTGCCTAGCCTGCTATAGCCCGGTTCACCGGAGTCCTGTTAGCCCAGTGCTACAGCCTGGATTCACACGCTGTTGACCGACATGCTCGAAGTTGATTCATGTATGCCTGTCCCCATGGGTTAGTGCCGCTTTGGGTTCACGACTAGCCATGTCGGTCCGGGTTCTTTGTCATATGGATGCTAGCGACACTATCATATACATGAGCCAACAGGCGCAAACGGTCCCGGGCTAGGTAAGGTGGCACCCGTGGAATACCGTGCGTGAGGCCGCAAAGTGATATGATGTGTTACATGCTAGATCGGTGTGACTTAGGATTGGGGTCCTGACACTCCATTTCTGCAAACAGTGTCGGGATCACTTGGTATCACTCTGTTGGGACAGAAATGACACCAAACACCGAAAAATAGGCAAGAAAAGAATTAGGAGGAAATGCAGGAACTGAGCTAAAAGCACAAGTGCTCCCTGGGTGGTTTTGGTAATTAATGTCAACATACCTCTTGTTGGACTAATGTCTTCATCTAGAGTATTTCAGACAAGTTCAACAGATGGAGCGGCGTGGACAAGAGGATGTGGAACCCCTTAAAGGTGCTAAAGACAAAGGATTGGCTCAATCTCTAAAGCTCAAGACTCTACATTTTACTTTTAGTGATCCAAGATCACATTGAGTCCATAGGAAAAGCCAATACTATTAAAGGGGATGAGATGTTGCTTAATGGGTTTCTTGCTCAAAATGCTTAGTGATATGCTCCAAAACCCTCAATCACTTTCTCACATCCACATCTGTCCCAAACCAAAAGTCAAACTCGGCCCCACCGAAATATTCTATCCGATGCCACTGAGTTCTTTTGACATAGCCACTGCCACAATCCCTAATCAATTCGGTCTCACCGAGATGGGCTTGCAAACTCTCTGGAGCATGTTGCATTTATTTCGGTCCCACCGAGATTTGTAATCGGTCTCACCGAATTTGCTTGACCAACTCTGTAGTTAGCTCTTTACCAAAATCGGTCCCACCGAGTTTGTGTAATCGGTGAAACCAAGATGAGGTTTTACCCTAACCCTAGCACATCGATCCTACCGAGTTGATCATGTCGGTCCCACCGAAATGCCTTACGGTCACATTATGAACCGAATTGGTCTGACTGAGTTTTCTGATTTGTTCCCACCGAGTTTGGTGATTTGTGTGTAACGGTTAGATTTTGTGTGGAGGCTATATATACGCTTCCACCCACTCTTCATTCGTGAGGAGGGCCATCAGAACATACCTACACTTCTAGCATACATTTTCTGAGAGAGAACCACCTACTCATGTGTTGAGGTCAAGATATTCCATTGCAACCACATAAATCTTGATCTCTAGCCTTCTCCAATTGTAGCGACCCGACCTCAAACAGTCAAGTCTCTATGCTTCAGTGTCATCCCTAGATCGGTAATGCTAACACACACAGTACTCGAAGGATTTATAACAGAGTAGCAATCACGCACTTATTACATCGAATGTCTCAAAAGAGAACTTATTACAATAAATATGGCTTAAGGCCATCTAATACGATAACAGTGGAAGGTTTGGAAGATAAAGTGAGTCCATCAACTCTAGCGGCATAGCTGAGTTGCACGACAACGACCTAACGAACCTTACTCCTCGTTTAAAAAGTCTGCAACATAATATGTTGCAGCCCGAAAACGGGTCACCGCATGGAATATGCTGGCAATATAACCCAGTAGGGCAAGAATAGAATGATGCTATCACTACATGCATATTTGGCTGGTGGAAAGCTCTATGGTTACAGTTTTTGCGAAAAGCCAATTTTTCCCTACAACAAAGGAATAGATTTTAATTTAACTATCACGGTAGTTGAAACATCATTGAGAAGGTTCCTCCAACTCAATCCCAATTAAAGTAATTATCAACCCAACAATATTAATTAAGAGTGATGAGATACTTAAGATACTCCAAGTACTAGATACTCAAGATTGTCCATAACCGGGGACACGACTAACCATGATTAGATTGTACACTCTGCAGAGGTTTGCGCACTTTTCCCCACAAGACTCGATCGCCTCCATTGGATTTCTCGCACTACATGGTGTTTGAGAAACGGTTGACCGAGACACAGTCTTTTAGAAACATTAACTCTCTACTCCGGGTAGACCATACCAAACCTACAACCCACTATCTGTTGATCTACCTCTTCGAGAGCTTCAAGTAACTTACTCAACTATGCTAGAGCCCATAATAGCTTGTGGCTGCACACGAAAGTTTCTAGCATGAATCATCTCAGTTCCCTTTGAGCCTGGGTGGCGGTCCATAGGAAAATCACACAGAACCCTGGGATTTCCAAAAATACAGGCAACACTGGATTCTCCAGGTGCCTCAATCCACCCAGATGTTTATTTAAGTTGCCACCTTAAGGTGAACCATTAATTAATAATCTCACATCTGTCATGGATTTCCCTCAAACCCAATCCATGTCTACGAGCATAGCATGGCACTATAAGCATAACGTAATAGCAACTCCCATGGTTTGAATGAAATAGGGCAATAGGTTCTACCTCATCAACTACTTCTCAACTCACATGTTAATGACATCCTAATCATGCAATGTTTGAGGATTGTATCTAATGCATAAAAACTGGGTATGAAAAGAGTATGATCAATGTGTTACTTGCCTTGCTGATGATCCGCGAAACCTAGGGACTCGTAGTAGCACGCTTCGCACTCGGAGAATTATATCGCAAAAAAAACAGTAGCATACAGAAGCAATCAAGCAAAGATGCACGGGCAAAACTCAAATAAGAGAGATTGACCAGAAAGTACAACTTAAGAACTTCGGTTTGCGAAAAGAATCAAATCGAACGGAGCAACAAAACTCAAACAGCGGAAGAAATAAGATCCGTTTACTAATCTGAACTAAAGTCAAATTTTACAGTACCAAAATCTTGTTCAAGTTAATTAAACAGAAAGAGGGTCCCGAGACGAGGGTCTAGGCGCTTGAATCGCCAGATTCCGATAAACGAGCGAAAAGATAAACTGAAACGAAAATCGGATCAGAAATCACGATCGAAATAATCGCGGGATAATCCGAGAAAAAGAAAACAGATGAACAGGCTAACGAACGAGCGTTCGTTGTCTGTAACTAACGAGCGAAAACCGTTCGCTAAAACATACGTACAGACGAACGTCCGCTAAACAGAAGAACCGAGAGAAACCGGCGAAGCGATCTAGAAAAAAAACGAACTAGGGTTTTTCTTTAAAAAAACGAATCGGTTTTTTCTTTAAAAAAAAGGCGGCGATGGCGCGTTACCTCGTCGGAACCGGCGGGGCACAACTCCGGCGGGGCTGGCGGGCGGCGGTGAGGCGGCTTAGCGGCCGCGGCACGGGGCAGCAGCGGCGCGGGCGGCGGCACGCGGCGGCGCGGGCTGCGGCGGCGGGGCTGGCGGGCGGTGGTGGTGGCGAGACAGGGTGGGGGCGGTGCTATTCAAAGGGGGCGAGGGGCGGCATGGCTTGGGCGAGGGGGCGCCCGGGGAGGAGCCCGGCTCGGACTCCCCTCGGCGTCCATGCTGCGCATGGCGGCGCGCGCGAGGGAGACGGCGGCGGAACGGGCCGGCTGGGCTTCGGCCCAGTTTGGTCCGGAAACTTTTTTTTAACAATTCCGCCAAACAAAAAATAAATCCTAGAAAATAAAATAAAATCTAAAAATGCTAAAACAAATTTTCATCGTCTAAATAAAATATTTAGGACGAGATCAACATTTTCTTGGCCCTAAAATGCAATTTTGAAAACGTGCAATTTTTCTAATGCAAATAAAATCAAATATTTGATTTTAATATTTCCTCCAATATTTCAATTATTTTGGAGAAGTCATATTATCTCCTCTCATATACGTTAATATGAAATATTTTTTGGAGAGAAAAATAATTAAAACCAAAATCCTCGTTTCATCATTTGATAAAAATCAAATATGAGAACTGGGAAATCCCCAACTCTCTCCGAGGGTCCTTGAGTTGCTTAGGATTTTCGAGGATTGCGAAACGAAAATGTAATAAAATATGATATGCATGAATGATCTATGTATAACATTCCAAATTGAAAATTTTGGATGTTAAAAACCTACCCCCCTTAAGATGAATCTCGCCCTCGAGATTCGGGTTGGCTAGAAAATAGGTGTGGGTGGTCTTTGCGAAGATCATACTCTCGTTACCAGGTGGCTTCATCCTCGGTATGGTGGCTCCACTGAACTTTGCAAAACTTGATAACCTTGCTGCGGGTGACTCGACTTCCAAACTCAAGAATCCTAACTGGCTTCTCCTCATAAATCGAATCACTGTCCAACTGAATCGTCTCCAAGGGTACTGTATCTCTTAACGGTATATCGGCCATCTCAGCATGACACTTCTTCAACTGTGAAACGTGAAACACATCGTGAACTCCTGACAGTCCTTCAGGTAACCTCCAACTTGTAGGCAACTTCTCCCATCCGTTCCAAAACACGATACGGTCCTACAAATCTCGGGGCTATCTTTCCCTTATCTCCAAAACATTTCACTCCTCGCAAGGGTGATACTCGCAGATGTGCTCTGTCTCCAATTTCATAAGTTACCTCCTTGCATTTTGAATTTGCATAACTCTTCTGCCTGGACTGAGCTATCTTCAGTCTATCTCGAATCAGCTTAACCTTCTCTTCAAACTCCTTGATTAAGTCTGGTCCAAACAACTGTCGGTCTCCTACTTCATCCCACATCAACGGTGTTCTGCACCTTCGTCCATACAGGGCTTCGAATGGTGCTATCTTCAAACTGGCTTGGTAACTATTGTTGTATGAGAACTCTATGTAAGGAAAATTGTCATCCCAACTATATCCATAATATAGCGCATAGGCTCTCAACATGTCCTCCAGAATCTGGTTGACTCTCTCGTTCTGTCCATCCGTCTGCGGGTGAAACGCTGTACTGAACTCCAATCTCGTTCCCAAAGTCTGATGCAGTCGATGCCAAAACTTTGAGGTAAACTGTGTTCCTCTATCTGATACGATGGTCCTTGGAACTCCATGCAGACATACGATCCTGGACATATATATCTTGGCCAACTTCACACTTGTATAAGTTGTTTTCACTGGGATAAAGTGAGCCACTATGGTCAAGCGATCAACTACTACCCATATAGAATCATATCCTGATTTGGTCCTGGGTAATCCGGTGATAAAACCCATGCCAAGCTTATCCCACTTCCATTCGGGTATTGGCATAGGTTGTAACAATCCTGCTGGCTTTTGATTCTCTGCCTTCACTCTTTGGCATACATCACATACAGCTACATACTCTGCGATATCCTTCTTCATCCCTGTCCACTAGAAACGTTCATTCAAATCCAAATACATCTTGGTGTTTCTGGGGTGTATCGAGTATGGTGAGTCATGAGTCTCCTGAAGTATTAACTTCCAGATCTCTGGGTCATTGGGCACATAAACTCGGTCCTCAAACCATAAGGTGTCGTGCTCATCCTCACGAAAACCTTTGGCCTTTCCTTTGCCCATTTTCTCCTTTATCTTGGCAATCTCTTTGTCATCCTTCTGAGCTTCTCGAATCTGGCCCAACAATGTAGACTGAACCTCCATTGTTGCAACAAAACCTCTAGGAACAATCTCCAATCGAAGTTCCCTGATATCCTCTGCCAACTCCTTTGGTAATCCCGTACTCTCTAGGATATTAACATAACTCTTCCGGCTCAAAGCGTCTGCTAAGACATTGGCCTTTCCTGGATGATAGTGTAGCTTCATGTCATAATCCTTTATAAGCTCCAACCATCTCCTCTGCCTAAGGTTCAACTCCTTTTGGGTGAAAATGTACTTCAAACTCTTATGATCCATGTGCACATCACAACGGTTTCCAATGAGGTAATGTCTCCAAGTCTTCATCGCATGCACTACGGCTGCTAGCTCCAGATCATGCGTGGCATAATTCAATTCGTCAGGCTTTAGTTGTCGTGAGGCATACGAAACAACTCTTCCGTCCTACATAAGCACACTTCCAAGTCCTAAGCGAGAGGCGTCGCAATACACTTGGAAATCCTTATGTATATCTGGCAGTGTCAGCACTGCGGCTGTAGTCAAACGTTTCTTTAACTCCTAGATGCTTGCCTCGCAATCTTCCGTCCATTTAAACTTTGTATCTTCTTCAATAACTCCATCATTGGCTTCGCAATCTTGGAAAAATTCTCAATGAATCTCCTATAGTATCCTGCGAGTCCAAGAAAACTGTGGATCTCGCTAACTAAAGTGGGTGCCAACCATTCAGTGACTGACTGAACCTTGCTGGGGTCTACTGCTATACCTTCTCCTGATATAACATGTCCAAGGAATCCGACTTCCTTCAACCAAAACTCGCATTTGCTGAACTTGGCATACAACTGATGTTCCCTGAGTTTCTCGAGAACTAAACGCAAATGCTCCTTTGCAATCCTCTTCATTCTTCGAGTATACCATTATATCATCAATGAACACCACAACAAACTTGTTCAAATATTCCATAAATACTTTGTTCATCATGCTCATGAAATAGGCAGGGGCGTTAGTCAGTCCAAACGACATGACCGTATACTCGTATAACCCGTACCGCGTGGTAAATGTTGTCTTTGGTATATCTTTCTCTCAAATCTTCAACTGATGGTATCCCGATCGCAGATCGATCTTCGAAAACACCTTAGCTCCTTGCAGCTGGTCAAACAAATCATTGATCATCGGCAGTGGGTACTTGTTCTTGATCGTCACTTCATTCAAGCCCCGATAATCAACAACCATTCTTAGGGACTTATCCTTCTTCTCAACCAAAAGCATTGGGGCTCCCCAAGGTGATGAACTCCTTCGAATGTAGCCTTTCTCCAATAACTCCTTGATCTGTTTCTTAATCTCTTCCAGATCATTCGCGGGCATCCGATAGGGTCGCTTGGATATTGACCCTATACCTGGCAATAGCTCTATCAAAAACTCGATGTCTCAATCCGGTGGCATGCCTGGTAACTCCTCTGGGAGAACATCCGGGTAATCCTTCACTACAGGCCCTTCCTCTTGAACAACTCCTGTGAGGGTATTCACTTGGCTCCTCCTAGGCACATGCCTAGATACATACTTAATCCTTTTCCCCTCCGGGGTGGTGAGATAAATCGACTTACTAGCACAGTCAATGCTTCCTCCATACTCTGACATCCAGTCCATTCCTAATATCACATCCAATCCTTGTGACTCCAAGATTATTAGGTCGGATGGAAAAACATGGCTTCCAATGGTTAGGGGTATCTGGTCGCACCATCGACTAGCCATATATTCTGCTCCAGGTGAACTCACTAACAGAGGGGTCCTAAGGGTTTGGGTTGGTAGTTTAAACTTATCCACGAATCCCCTTGATATGTATGAATGCGATGCACCAGTATCAAAAAGAACAAGAGCGGTAAATGACTTAACCAAAAACTTACCTATAACCGTGTCTGGCTGCTCTTCAACCTCCTCCATGTTAACGTGGTTCACTTGTCCTTTGTTAAATGGATTGGGCTTCTTCCCAGCGCTCCCATTTCCGTTTCCATTCTTCCCTTCAGGGCACTCCGTGGCGTAGTGTCTAGTCTTCCCGCACTTAAAGCAAGTAACGTGACTTAGATCCCTTTTAGCGGGGGTGGCTGGATTGGGGAGGTTCTGATTATTGTTAGTTCCGTACCCATTCCCATTCTTAGAACCATTGTGGTTATGTGAACTTCCTCCGGTGTAGTTATGACCTCCATGGTTATGAACAAGTCCTCCCGAGTTCGGGGTTAGGCGAGGCTTCTGCTGAGCTCCTGAGTTATACCTCCCTTCTCCATACTTCCTCTTACGGCTCTCAATCTGCTGCTGCTTCCCTTCAATCATAAGAGCCTTATCTACCAACTCCTGGTAGTTGTTGAAGGTTTCTACCATCAACTGCATGCTCATCTTATCATTCAGCCCTTCCATAAACTTCTCCTGCTTTGCAGCATCTGTGGCCACATCATCAGGGGCATAGAGAGATAACTTGCTAAACTCATCCACGTACTGGGCCACAGTACAGTTCCCCTGGCGTAAGTTGCGAAACTGACGCTTCTTCATATTCATGGCTCCAGTTGGGACATGGGCTGTACGGAAAGCTTGCTGAAACTGGTCCCAAGTGACATTGGCTAGGGGGAAAGTGGCCGTGTAATTCTCCCACCATGAGGCTGCTGGTCCATCCAATTGATGTGCGGCAAAGCGCACCTTCTCCACATCTGTGCAACCTACGGTGGTTAACTCCATTCCAATACGGCGTAGCCAATCATCAGCAACTATAGGCTCGGTGCTACTGGAAAACACCGGTGGTTGTAACCTTAGAAAACGGGCTAGGTTGTCAACTGGAGGCGGGTTGTTGTTGTTGTTGCCTTGGTTCTAAACTAGCAATTGCATCAGGGTATTCTGCTGCTGGATCAACTGAGTGAGCTCCGGCGGGAAGGAAAATCCGGTGTCATGTCTCGGAGGCATCTGATGGGTTTAGAGGGAAGAGACCAGAATAGAAAAGGGGTCTAATGAGAAAGCACTACCCATATGCACATGCGACAAGCACAAACATTTCACTCAATCAATCAAGCAAGGGCATACAAGCGGTCTAGAACTATCGCAAAAGTGCTCAACTACTACTAGATACATGGGGGAATACTACTAATCACTTGGTGGTCACCTAGAAATTTTGATCGGTGGAAGACTCCATGATATCTGCTCCAGCTTCGTCTTCAAAGTCATCATCACTAGGGTCGAAGTCGGTGTCATCGATGATGATGTAGTTGTCCGAAAAGTGGAATCATCATCTTCTCTTCCTGGCGCTGGATCTCCCATGAATACTCTGATCTTCTTTACCAGGTCATCATTCTTCTCCAGTAGTGTCTTGATTTCCTCCCCATATCCATCGCGTGTAAACTTGAGTTCTTCCTCCAGCTCGATGATCCTAATCTTCGCCTTCTTCAAGTCCATCATGTCTGCGCACATTTGGTTCTCCTGTCGTCGAATGTGCTGGTTTAACTCCTAGATGGAAGCTGCAATGGATCTATCCTTCTTGGTGCTGATCACCTCCCATTGCTCATCTCGGGCCCACATATATGGTAGATAGTGTCTTTAAGATCCTTGTTGTACACTTATCCAATGCATCCCATGGTAATGTGGGCTGCAATGCTCTTGCCTAGGCTCCAGGTGGGTGCTTCAAAAGAAAACTCTATGGATTTAGAGGTTGGTGAGAACGTCCTTCCTGGAACTTGTACTTGAATCATCCAGCGCTCCTCTTCTGGTAAGGTGGCATTATACGTCCCGGTGAAGCTTGGTATTCCAATGTTCAAGTACCTAGTGACTTCCTTCAAGTGGCGTCCAAAGGGGGTGTCTTCATCCGGCTGTGCAAACTTGTTCTTCATCTCCGCCATCCTAAAGAGTAGAAAATGGAGAGAAGTCAGAAATGAGTAGAGAAGAGTGACCTAGGGTTTATCTTAGTGGTCGTGTCCTACACTCAGCGTGTGCTCTGATACCATCTTGTAGCGACCCGACCTCAAACGGTCAAGTCTCTGTGCTTCAGTGTCATTCCTGGATTGGTAATGCTGACACACATAGTACTCGAAGGATTTATAACAGAGTACCAATCACACACTTATTACATCGAATGTCTCAAAAGAGAACTTATTACAATAAATATGGCTTAAGGCCATCTAATACGATAACAGCAGAAGGCTTGGAAGATAAAGTGAGTGCATCAACTCCAACGACATAGCTGAGCTGCACGGCAACGACCTAACGAACCTTACTCCTCGTCTGAAAAGTCTGCAACATAATATGTTGCAGCCCGAAAACGGGTCAACACATGGAATATGCTGGCAATATAACACAGTAGAGCAAGAATAGAATGATGCTATCACTACATGCATATTTGGCTGGTGGAAAGCTCTATGGTTACAGTTTTTGCGAAAAGCCAATTTTTTCCTACAACAAAGGAATAGATTTTAATTTAACTATCATGGTAGTTGAAACATCATTGAGAAGGTTCCTCCAACTCAATCCCAATTAAAGTAATTATCAACCCAACAATATTAATTAAGAGTGATGAGATACTTAAGATACTCCAAGTACTAGATACTCAAGATTGTCCATAACCGGGGACACGGCTAACCATGATTAGATTGTACACTCTGCAGAGGTTTGCGCACTTTTCCCCACATGACTCGATCACCTCCGTTGGATTTCTTGCACTACATGGTGTTTGATAAATGGATGACCGAGACACAGTCTTTCAGAAACATTAACTCTCTACTCCGGGTAGACCATACCAAACCTACAACCCACTACCTGTTGATCTACCTCTTCGAGAGCTTCACGTAACTTACTCAACTATGCTAGAGCCCATAATAGCTTGTGGCTGCACACGGAAGTTTCTAGCATGAATCATCTCAGTTCCCTTTGAGCCTGGGTGGCGGTCCATAGGAAAATCACACGGAACCCCGGGATTTCCAAAAATACAGGCAACACTGGATTCTCTAGGTGCCTCAATCCACCCAGATGTTTATTTAAGTTGCCACCTTAAGTTGAACCATTAATTAATAATCTCACATCTGTCATGGATTTCACTCAAACCCAATCCACGTCTACGAGCATAGCATGGCACTATAAGCATAACGTAATAGTAACTCCCAAGGTTTGAATGAAACAGGGAAATAGGTTCTACCTCATCAACTACTTCCCAACCCACATGTTAATGACATCCTAATCATGCAATGTTTGAGGATTGGATCTAATGCATAAAAACTGTGTATGAAAAGAGTATGATCAATGTGTTACTTGCCTTGCTGACAATCCGCGAAACCTAGGGACTCGTAGTAGCGCTTTGCACTCCGGGAGTTCTATCGCAAACAAACAATAGCATACATAAGCAATCAAGAAAAGATTCACGGGCAAAACTCAAATAAGAGAGATTGACCAGAAAGTTGAACTTAAGAACTCCGGTTTGCGAAAAGAATCAAATTGATCGGAGCAACGAAACTCAAACGGCGGAAGAAACAAGATCCGTTTACTAATCTGAACTAAAGTCAAATTTTACAGTACCAAAATCCTGTTCAATTTGATTAAACAGAAAGAGGGTCTCGAGATGAGGATCTAGGCGCTTGAATCGCCAGATTCCAATAAACGAGCAAAAAGATAAACTGAAACGAAAATCGGATCATAAATCGCGATCAAAAAAATCGTGGGATAATCCGAGAAAAAGAAAACTGACGAACAGGCTAATGAACGAGCGTTTGTTGTCTGTAACTAACGAGTGAAAACCGTTCGTTAAAACGAACGTACGGACGAACGTCCTCTAAACAGAAGAACCGAGAAAAACCGGCGAACCGATGTAAAAAAACGAACTAGGGTTTTTCTTAAAAAAAACTGAATCGGTTTTTCTTAAAAAAAACCGGCGGCGACGGCACGTTACCTCGTCGGATCCGGTAGGGCGCGCCTCCGGCGGGGCTGGCAGGCGGCGGTGTGGTTGCTCGGCGGCGGCGGCACGGGGCAGCAGCGGCGCGGGCGGCGGCAGGCGGCGGCACAGTTCGGCGGCACAGGCTGCGGCGGTGGGGCTGGCGGGCGGTGGTGGTGGCGAGACGGGGCGGGGGCGGCGCTATTTAAAGGGGGTGAGGGGCGGCGTGGCTTGGGCGAGGGGGCGCTCGGGGAGGAGTCCGGCTCGGACTCCCCTCGGCGTCCGTGCTGCGCAAGGCGGCGCGCGCGAGGGAGACGGCGGCGGAACGGGCCGGCTGGGCTTCGGCCAAGTTTGGTCCGGAAACTTTTTTTAAGCAATTCCGCCGAAGAGAAAGTAAATCCTAGAAAATAAAATAAAATCTAAAAATGCCAAAACACATTTTCACTGTCTAAATAAAATATTAGGACGAGATGAACATTTTCTTGGCCCTAAAATGCAATTTTGAAAACATGTAATTTTTCTAATGCAAATAAAATCAAATATTTGATTTTAATATTTTTCCTCCAATATTTCAATTATTTTGGAGAAGTCATATTATCTCCTCTCATATACTTTAATATGAAATATTTTTCAGAGAGAAAAATAATTAAAACCAAAATCCTCGTTTCATCATTTGATAAAAATCAAATATGAGAACTGGGAAATCCCCAACTCTCTCCGAGTTGCTTAGGATTTTCGAGGATTGCGAAACGAAAATGCAATAAAATATGATATGCATGAATGATCTTTGTATAACATTCCAAATTGAAAATTTGGGATGTCACACAAACTTTTTTCCACTCAAATCATCTTTTCACCAAATCCTATCCTATGAGAGAGAGTTGAGTGTTGGGGAGGCTATCATTTTGAAGCACAAGAGCAAGGAGTTCATCATCAACACACCATCTATTAACTCTTGGAGAGTGGTGTCTCTTAGATTGGTTAGGTGTCACTTGGGAGCCTCCGTCAAGATTGTGGAGTTGAACCAAGGAGTTTGTACGGGCAAGGACATCGCCTACTTCGTGAAGATCTACCCTAGTGAGGCAAGTCCTTCGTGGGCGACGGCCATGGTGGGCTAGACAAGTTGCTTATTCGTGGACCCTTCGTGGGTGGAGCCCTCCATGGACTCGCGCAACAGTTACCCTTCGTGGGTTGAAGTCTCCATCAACGTGGATGTACGATAGCACCACTTATGGGAACCACGGATAAAAAGTTTCCGAGTCTACATTGCGTTTGCACACTCCAATCCCATCTCTTTACATTCTTGCAATTTGCATGCTTTACTTTCCGCTCCTCATATACTCTTGTCATGCTTGCTTGATATGTATTGTGAATGTTTAAACATGTGCTAAAACTCCATCTCAACTCAAAGAATTTAAAAACTGCAACTTTTCTTGCTTAGAGTCTATTCACCCCCCTCTAGAGACCTCTTCTCGATCCTTTCAATTGGTATCAGAGCATTGGTCTCCATTGCTTTGGTTTAAACACCTTTGGAGGAATATGGATGTGTCTACGTTGGGGAGTCTTAGACATAGAGTGCGTATACTTGATGGAGAGTTCTTTCATGAATGGAAAAATGAGATGCTTGAGATTTTCAATGAATATCACTTGAACAAGTACATTACTAGTCCTTGAATTTCCCTCAGTGATCCCTTGCATCCCACTCCCAATGAGGATCTTGACATGATTCGCAATGTTAGAACTATCAATCTTATCATAGGGGATTGCCAAAAAAATTCATTGCTAGCTTACGTACTCTTGATTGTGCCTACACTATATGGAGATTTCTTGAGAAACGATTTCCAAACTATTCCTTGCAAAACTTAGATGAGATCCTTCATAAGTCTATTGCCTTGAGTAAGATGAATTCCAATGATCCTAGGTTTTGTGATTGTCTTTTTGAACTTACTAATCTCATGCGTGCCAAAGGAGATGTTGGAATCATTAGCAATATCATCTCCGAAGTCATTAGAATTCATAAAGACAATTATCGTGATGATCATTTATCTTATGAATCACTCTCTCTAGGAATTGATTCACCAAAAGACAATGTTGAACATGGATACTATGATGAGGATGATGATAGTGACTTTGATCTCGATGAGTCTATGAGACACTTTGGCTTTATGGCTAATCTTCACGGCTACATGGCTGGAGGAAAGGAATGGGTCCTTGATAGTGGATGTACTGATCATATGACCGGAGATAAGGATATGTTTCGTGAGCTTGCTGAAAACGACGGCCCTTGGAAGTATGTTACCTTTGGTGATAACTCAAAGGGTAAGGTGATTGGCCTTGGTATGGTGGCCATCTCACATGATAGCTCCATACAAAATGGTATGCTTGTTGAATCTCTTGGCTACAATTTACTATCCGTATCTAGACTTGCTGACTTTGGTTTCAATGTCCTATTTACTGAAGTAGATTGCCAAGTGTTTTGTAGAGATAATCATAAAAGGTGTTTACTAGTATACGTAGAGGTGATCTTTACATTGTTGACTTCACTAAAAAGGCTCAACCTAGAATTTTCTTTATTGCTAAATCTTCAAAAGGTTGGTTGTGGCACAGAAGGCTAGGTCATGTGGGCATGTGAAATCTTGATAAGCTTATTAAAGGTGATCATATCCTTGGAGTGAAAGATGTTATATTTGACAAGGATAGACTATGCAGTGCTTGTCAAGCTGGAAAACAAGTAGGAGGAAGTCACCCGTTGAAGAACATCATGACCACGAGAAGACTGCTCGAGCTACTTCATATGGATCTCTTTGGTCCCAATGTTGGGGAACGTAGTAATTTCAAAAAAATTCCTACGCACACGCAAGATCATGGTGATGCATAGCAACGAGAGGGGAGAGTGTTGTCTACATACCCTCGTAGACCGAAGCGGAAGCGTTGACACAACGTAGAGGAAGTAGTCGTACGTTCTCCTCGCGATCCGGCCGATCCAAGCGCCGTTACTCCGGCGCCTCCGAGTTCTTGACACACGTACAACTCGATGACGTCCCCGGGTCTCGATCCAGCAAAACCTCCAGGGATGAGTTCCGTCGGCATGACGGCGTGGTGACGATCTTGATGAACTACCGACGCAGGGCTTCGCCTAAACACTGCGACAATATGACCGAGGTGGAATATGGTGGAGGGGGGCACCGCACACAGCTAAGGAACGATCTCAAGGATCAACTTGTGTGTCCTAGGGTGCCCCCTGCCCCCGTCTATAAAGGAGCAAGGGGGAAGGGCCGGCCGGCCTAGAGGCGCGCCAAGGGAGGGGGGAGTCCTCCTCCTAGTAGGAGTAGGACTCCCCTTTCCTAGTCCAACTAGGAGGGAGGAAGGGGGAAGGAAAGAGAGGGAGAGGGAGAGGGAAAGGGGGGCCGCACCCCCCTCCTTGTCCAATTCGGACTGCCCATGGGGGGGCGCGCGCCACCTCCTGGCGCGGCCCTCTCTCTCCCCTCGCGGCCCAATAAGGCCCATACTTCCCCCGGGGGGTTCCGGTAACCCCTCCGGCACTCCGGTATTATCCGAAACCACTCGGAACCATTCCGATGTCCGAACATAGCCGTCCAATATATCAATCTTTACGTCTCGACCATTCCGAGACTCCTCGTCATGTCTGTGATCACATCCAGGACTCCGAACTCCTTCGGTACATCAAAATGCATAAACTCATAATAACTGTCATCGTAACCTTAAGCGTGCGGACCCTACGGTTCGAGAACAATGTAGACATGACCGAGACACCTCTCCGGTCAATAACCAATAGAGGGACCTGGCTGCCCATATTGGCTCCTACATATTCTACGAAGATCTTTATCGGTCAGACCGCATAATAACATACGTTGTTCTCTTTGTCATCGGTATGTTACTTGCCCGAGATTCGATCGTCGGTATCCAATACCTAGTTCAATATCGTTACCGGCAAGTCTCTTTACTCCTTCCGTAATACATCATCCCGCAACCAACTCATTGGTTGCAATGCTTGCAAGGCTTATGTGATGTGCATTACCGAGAAGGCCCTGAGATACCTCTCCGACATTCGGAGTGACAAATCCTAATCTCGAAATACGCCAACCCAACAAATACTTTCGGAGACACCTGTAGAGCACCTTTATAATCACCCAGTTATGTTGTGACGTTTGGTAGCACACTAAGTGTTCCTACGGTAAACGGGAGTTGCATAATCTCATAGTCATAGGAACATGTATAAGTCATGGATAAAAGCAATAGCATCATACTAAACGATCGGGTGCTAAGCTAATGGAATGGGTCATGTCAATCAGATCATTCAACTAATGATGTGACCTTGTTAATCAAATGACAACTCCTTTGTCTATGGTTAGGAAACTTAACCATCTTTGATTAATAAGCTAGTCAAGTAGAGGCATACTAGTGACACTCTATTTGTCTATATATCCACACATGTATTATGTTTCCGGTTAATACAATTCTAGCATGAATAATAAACATTTATCATGATATATAAGGAAATAAATAATAACTTTATTATTGCCTCTAGGGCATATTTCCTTCACCCAATGCCTACAAGATTCTCGGTGGAAACTCATTTGGTCTAGTTATAGTTGATGATTTTTCAAGATTTACGTGGTTGTTCTTTCTTAATGATAAACCACAGGTCCAAAAGATCTTCAAGAACTTCGTTAGGAAGGCCCAAACTCAATTTGAAGTGAAGATCAAGAAGGTTTGAAGCGACAACAGAACGGAGTTCAAGAACACAAATGTGGATACCTTTCTTGACGAATAAGGTATCTGACATGAGTTTTCGGCCACGTACACACCTCAACAAAATGGGGTTGTTGAGAGGAAGAACCGGACTCTTATTGAGATGGCGAGAACGATGCTTGATGAGTACAAGACTCCAAAACACTTTTGGGAGGAAGCGGTTGAGACAGCTTGTCATGCAACAAATCGCTTGTATCTTCACAAGCTACTCGGCAAGACGGCATACGAGCTCCTCACCAGTAAAAACCCCAAGTTGTATACTTTCGAGTATTTGGCTCAAAGTGCTACATTATTGATAAGCATCGTCGCTCTAAATTTGCTCCTAAATCTCATGAGGGTTTCCTACTTGGTTATGGCTCAAACTCTCACACTTACCGTGTCTACAACAACTTCACCCGAAAGGTTGAAGAGACGGT
This sequence comes from Aegilops umbellulata, assembly GCA_032464435.1. NCBI lineage: Eukaryota > Viridiplantae > Streptophyta > Magnoliopsida > Poales > Poaceae > Aegilops > Aegilops umbellulata. The sequence goes on from CP136055.1 coordinate 195,989,228, forward strand.
AGATGTGAAGTTTGATGAATCTAATGGCTCACAAGTAGAGCAATTGCCAATTGATGTTGGAGACAAAGATCCTTCGGAAGCAATCCAAGACTTGTCTATTGGCAAGATTCGTCCAACGTAGGTGAAGGAGAATACCTTGTCCGTCCAAGTGGAAGCTTCTACCTCACAACAAGGTGAACCAAGAGTTGAAACGGAAGCATCCACAAGTGGGACAGATCAAGATGGAGAAAGCGAGGAACTACACCAAGATGAACCTCATCAACCTCCTTCTCGACCACGACAAGAGAACGACAACGTCAACAATGAAGAAGGCCAAGAAGAAGGCCAAGAGGATGAAGAAGATTTTCCACCCCGATCAAAACAAAAGCTCTCACGAGTTCGAGCAAGAGTTTCAAGAGACCATCCCGTCGAACAAATCTTCAATGATATCCAAACCAGGAGAATCACTCGCTCTAAAACTCGTTTGGCTAATTTTTGTGAACATTATTCATTCATATCTAGCATTGAACCTATGAAGGTTGAAGAAGCATTGGAAGATCCGGATTAGACAAATGCTATGCATGAAGAGCTACATAACTTTGAGAGAAATCAAGTGTGGACATTGGTCGAGAGGCCCGAGAACAACCACAACATCATCGCTACCAAATGGGTGTTTCACAACAAGCAAGATGAAGATGGTCAAGTCGTTCGCAACAAAGCATGTCTCGTCGCCCAAGGCTACACTGAAGTCGAAGGTATGGACTACGGTGAGACATATGCCCCCGTTGCTAGACTTGAGTCCATTCGCATCTTACTTGCCTATGCGAATCACCATGATATCACCTTGTACCAAATGGACATTAAAAGTGATTTTCTAATTGGTGAAATTGAGGAGGAAGTTTATGTTAAACAACCTCCCGGCTTTGTCAATCCTAAGAAACCCAATCATGTTTACAAACTTCATAATGCTCTTTATGGTCTTAAACAAGCTCCTAGAGCGTAGTATAAATGCTTGACCAAGTTCCCTATTGAAAAAGACTTTGAAATTGGAAAAATAGATTCTACTCTTTTTACTAAAAGGGTTAATAGTGACTTATTTGTGTGCCAAATTTATGTTCATGATATCATATTTGGTTTGACTAACACACATTTTAGTGAAAATTTTGGGAAGCTAATGTCGAAGAAGTTTGAGATGTCTATGATGAGTAAACTCAAGTTCTTTCTTGGTTTACAAATCAAGCAAACTAAGGAAGGCACCTTTGTTTCTCGAACAAAGTACACCAAGGACTTATTCAAGAAGTTCAACATGCAAGAAAGCAAAGGTATGAAAACTCCCATGCCTACTAGTGGACATCTTGACTTGACAAAGGATGGTAAATTGGTTGACCAAAAGGTTTACCGATCTATGATTGGTTCATTGTTATATCCATGTGCCTCCCATCCCGACATTATGCTAAGTGTGTGCATGTGTGCACGATATCAAGCGGCCCCGAAAGAATGTCATCTTAAGTCCATGAAAAGGATAGTGAGATACTTAATACATACACCAAATTTTGGCATTTGGTATCCTAAGAGGTCTTCTTTTGATCTTGTTGGCTATTCCGATTTGGACTCTGCCAGAGACGAGGTCGATAGAAAGTCCACTTCGGGTACTTGTCAATTTCTTGGTAGATCTCTTGTATCTTGGTCCTCCAAGAAACAAAACTCGATATCCTTATCCACCGCCGAAGCGGATTACATTGTCGCCGGTTCATGTTGTGCTCACTTACTTTGGATGACCCAAACTCTTAAAGATCATGGGATCAATGTGAAACATGTTCCATTGCTTTGTGATAATGAGAGCACTATTAAGATTGCTCACAATCCCATGCAACATTCTCGAACTAAGCATATTGAAGTTCGTCATCATTTCATTCGAGATCATGTTGCTAAAGGGTCATTGATCTTAAGCATGTTTGTACCAATAAGCAATTGGCGGATATATTCAATAAACCGCTTGATGAGAAATTATTTTGTCGTTTGAGAGGTGAATTGAACATCATTGATGCTTCAAACTTTGAGTAGGAACTCCATTTGGATACATGCAAGGCATGAGCCTATGACTAATCCTTGACTTTTTCTCTTATGATGATTATCATATGTCTTGGATACATTTGTACCCTTGCATGCTATCTAACCCTTGTAGGTACTTGGATGAATCTAAATTCATGGGATTGCAACTCACTCACATCTTGAGCAATCTCTACACCACCAAGTCCCTACACCATTGTGGTTGAAGACAAGGAAGCATGAAACCCTTCAACATATCCTTTTGTCAAATACCATATATCAAATTTCATGATTGTCATGTTGGATACACAAGTGATCTTCCTTGCAAGACTAACCCATGTAGGTAGATGAACTCAAATCCAAGGTGTTCTCTCAATTGTTGATGAGCTAAATCAACCTTGAGCAACCCACACAAGTTCAACTACATGATCAGGATCAACACCACCACCCAAGGTATGCTATTCCATCTTAGAGAAACTTTACCCAAGCCATGGGTCAAAGCAGCTTAACAAGATGCGAATACATCAAGATACTTAAACGAAAAATGTTAACCCCATTTTGAGCTTAAACGATCATTATGACTTATGATCAAGTGTTCTCACTTGACTCCTCAGTCAATATACTCTAACATATGTGACTTTGTCACCGCCCAATTCTAGATGAACTTCTCTAGTGTTTCTGATTTCTTGCATTTGTTCCTTGCATTTACCCTTCTTTTTAAAACAAAAATAAACATCATCTAGATTTTCCTTTCTCTGTTTTTGTTCTGCATTTCTTGCATCAAATTTCTTGCAAATCCTTCAGTAAATTCCTTGCAAATCTTTGTGAGATCTTATTTGCCTAGTGAGCTGAGGTGACTATTGCTCTTTTTCTGTGTTGAACTCGGTCCTACCAGTTTGTCACTTTCGGTCCATCCGAAGAAAACAACTCGGTGTCATCGATTTCACTACAGAAAAGACAATTTGCCACTTGTTCCTGCACTTTTGTTCCAGCTCCACTCAATGATTCTTGTCCTCTACCACCATCACATTTTATATGCTGCTTTGCTCTGTGACTCAAGGACCAAACCTATTTTAACTCACACTCCAGAAGATCCCTTCTTGGGAAGTGATGTCAAAGGTGGAGAGAGAGAGACCACATAAAAGCTTATTCTCTTCAAAAGGGGGAGAGAGAGAAAAAGAGAGAGAAAAAGGGATAGAGAAGTAATCACATCAAAGGCCCCAGATGCTTGGTGTTCAAGAGGAGAGAAGTCACATGTCTTTAAGAGTGGAAAGACATGTTTGTGTTATGCTTCTGTAATCCGATCTGTTTTGCTCTGATCTTGTTTCCTATGTTCCCCCAATATCCAATATAAGGTTCAGGGGGAGAAAGACTGCTAGGGAAGGATATCCATGAATTTATTGCATATCTTTTTATCTTTGGGGACATGCCTATATTAAATAGAGTACCTAGTACTCACTCTCTACATGTCATCCCAGTCTTGGTACTCTCTTGGCTCTTTTTGTTTGCTCTGTCTAGCAGATATATCTCTTCCTAAGCCAACTCAAGACCACAACGTAACTATAAGCATCACACTCACGTGCATGAAGATCTCTTGCTGTTGTACATATTGTTTGCAAGAAAGAATCATGAGCATGAAGTTACACTTCATATATTCAAATCATTTGCTCTGATGCATATAGCCAAGATACATGTAACTCATTGCTTGCTCTGTCATGCTTATGCATTCACATGCTCTTACTTGGCATATTGACATGAGTGCATACATGTCGGGGGAGCCTATGCATGTTACATGTCTTTCCAAAGCTTTACTTGCAATTCTCTTTATCTTTGCCTAAAGCTTTGATGTATGTTGTCATTAATTACCAAAAAGGGGGAGATTGAAAGCACAATTGCTCCCTAGGTTGTTTTGGTACTTAATGTTAACATATGTCTTGTTGGACTAATGTCTTCATCTAGAGTATTTCAGACAAGTTCAACAGATGGAGTGGCATGGACCAGAGGATGCGGAACCCCTTCAAGGTGCTAAATACAAAGGATTAGCTCAAGCTCTAAATCTCAAGACTCTACATTTTACTTTTAGTAATCCAATATCACATTGAGTCAATAAGAAAAGCCAATAGTATTAAAAGGGGATGAGGTGTTTCTTAATGGGTTTCTTGCTCAAAATGCTTAGTGATATGCTCCAAAACCCTCAACCACTTTCTCACATCCACATATGTCCCAAACCAAAAGTCAAACTCGGCCCCACCGTAATATTCTACCCGGCGCCACCGAGTTCATTTGACATAGCCACTTCCACAAACCCTAATCAGTTTGGTCTCACCATTGGGATCCTGGTCTCACCGAGTTGGGCTTGCAAACTCTTTGGTGCTGGTTGCATTTATTTCGGTCCCACCGAGATTTGTAATCGGTCTCATGGAGTTTTCTTGACCAATTCTCTAGTTAGCTCTTTACCAAAATCGGTCCCACCGAGTTTGTGTAATCGGTCAAACCGAGATGAGGTTTTACCCTAACCCTAGCACATTGGTCCTACCGAGTTGATAATGTCGGTCCCACCGAAATGCCTAATGGTCACATTATGAACTGAATCGGTCTGACCGAGTTTTCTGATTCGGTCCCACTGAGTTTGGTGATTTGTGTTTAACGTTTAGATTTTGTGTGGAGGCTATATATACCCCTCCACCCACTCTTCATTCGTGAGGAGAGACATCAGAACATACCTACACTTCTAGCATACATTTTTTGAGAGAGAACCACCTACTCATGTGTTGAGGTCAAGATATTCCATTCCAACAACATAAATCTTGATCTCTAGCCTTCTCCAACTTGCTTTCCACTCAAATCGTCTTTTCACCAAATCCTATCCTATGAGGGAGAGTTGAGTGTTGGGGAGACTATCATTTTGAAGCACAAGAGCAAGGAGTTCATCATCAACACACCATCTATTACCTTTTGGAGAGTGGTGTCTCCTACATCGGTTAGGTGTCACTTGGGAGCCTCCGTCAATATTGTGGAGTTGAACCAACGAGTTTGTACGGGCAAGGAGATCGCCTACTTCGTGAAGATCTACCCTAGTGAGGCAAGTCCTTCGTGGACGATGGCCATGGTGGGATTGACAAGGTTGCTTATTTGAGTACCCTTCGTGGGTGGAGCCCTCCGTGGACTCGCCAACCGTTATCCTTCGTGGGTTGAAGTCTCCATTAACGTGGATGTACAATAGCACCACCTATCGGAACCACGGATAAAAATCTCCGAATCTACATTGAGTTTGCACACTCCAATCCCATATCTTTACATTCTTGCAATTTGCATGCTTTACTTTCCACTCCTCATATACTCTTGTCATGTTTGCTTGATATGTATTGTGAATGTTTAAACATGTGCTAAAATCCATCTCAACTCAAAGAATATAAAAACTGCAACTTTTCTTGCTTATAGTCTTTTCACCCCCCCCCCTCTAGACACCTCTTCTCAATCCTTTCAATTGGTATCAGAGCATTGGTCTCCATTGCTTTGGTTTAAACACCTTTGGAGGAAGATGGATGTGTCTACGTTGGGGAGTCTTAGACATAGAGTGCCTATACTTGATGGAGAGTTCTTTCATGAATGGAAAAATGAGATGCTTGAGATTTTCAATGAATATCACTTGAACAAGTACATTACTAGTCCTTGCATTTCCCTTAGTGATCCCTTGCATCCCACTCCTGATGAGGATCTTGACATGATTCGCAATCTTAGAACTATCAATCTTATCATTAGAGGATTGCCCCAAAATTTCATTGCTAGCTTACCTACTCTTGATTGTGCCTACACTATATGGAGATTTCTTGAGAAACGATTTCCAAGCTATTCCTTGCAAAACTTAGATGAGATCCTTCATTAGTCTATTGCCTTGAGTAAGATGAATTCCAATGATCCTAGGTTTGCTGATTGTCTTTTTGAACTTATTAATCTCATGCGTGCCAAAGGAGATGTTGGAATCATTAGCAATATCACTTCGGAAGTCATTAGAATTCATAAAGACGACTATCATGATGATCATTTATCTTATGAATCACTCTCTCTGGGAATTGATTCACCACAAGACAATGTTGAACATGGATACTATGATGAGGATGATGATAGTGACTTTTATCTCGATGAGTCTATGAGAAACTTTGGCTTTATGGCTAATCTTCGCGGCTACACGGTTGGAGGAAAGGAATGGGTCCTTGATAGTGGATGTACTGATCATATGACCGGAGATAAGGATATGTTTCGTGAGCATGCTGAAAACGACAGCCCTAGGAAGCATGTCACCTTTGGTGATAACTCAAAGGGTAAGGTGGTTGGCCTTGGTAAGGTGGCCATCTCACATGATAGCTCCATACAAAATGTTATGCTCGTTGAATCTCGTGGCTACAATTTACTTTTCGTATCTTGACTTGCTGACTTTGGTTTCAATGTCCTATTTACTGAAGTAGATTGCCAAGTGTTTCGTAGAGATAATCATAAAATGGTCTTTACCGGTATATGTAGAGGTGATCTTTACATTGTTGACTTCACTGAAAAGGCTCAAACCTAGAATTTGCTTTATTGCTACATCTTCAAAAGGTTGGTTGTGGCATAGAAGGCTAGGTCATGTGGGCATGCGAAATCTTGATAAGCTTATTAAAGGGGATCATATCCTTGGAGTGAAAGATGTTATATTTCACAAGGATAGACTGTGTAGTGCTTGTCAAGCTGGAAAACAAGTAGGAGGAAGTCACACCGTGAAGAACATCATGACCACGAGAAGACTGCTCGAGCTACTTCATATGGATCTCTTTGGTCCCAATGCCTACAAGAGTCTCGGTGGAAACTCATTTGGTCTAGTTATAGTTGATGATTTTTCAAGATTTACGTGGGTGTTCTTTCTTGATGATAAATCGCAGGTCCAAAAGATCTTCAAGAACTTCGTTACGACGGCCCAAAATCAATTTGAAGTGAAGATCAAGAAGGTTCGAAGTGACAATAGAACGGAGTTCAAGAACGCGAATGTGGATACCTTTCTTGATGAAGAAGTTATCTCACATGAGTTCTCGGCCATGTACACACCTCAACAAAATGGAGTTGTTGAGAGGAAGAACCGGACTCTTATTGAGTTGGCGAGAACGATGCTTGATGAGAACAAGACTCCAAAACACTTTTGGGCGGAAGCGGTTGAGACGGCTTGTCATGTAACAAATCGCTTGTATCTTCATAAGCTACTTGGCAAGATGACATACGAGATCCTCACCGGTAACAAACCCCAAGTTGGATACTTTCGAGTATTTTTCTCAAAGTGTTACATTCTTGATAAGCATCATCGCTCTAAATTTGCTCCTAAATCTCATGATGGTTTCCTACTTGGATATGGCGCAAACTCTCACACTTACCATGTCTACAACAACTTCACCTAAAAGGTTGAAGAGACGGTAGATGTGAAGTTTGATGAATCTAATGGCTCACAAGTAGAGCAGTTTCCAATTGATGTACGAGACAAAGATCCTTCGGAAGCAATCCAAGACTTGTCTACTGGCAAGATTCGTCCAACGGAGGTGAAGGAGAATACCTCGTCCGTCCAAGTGGAAGCTTCTACCTCACGACAAGGTGAACCAAGATTTGACACGGAAGCATCCACAAGTGGGATACATCAAGATGGAGAAAACGAGGAAGTACACCAAGATGAACCTCATCAACCGCCTTCTCCACCAAAACAAGAGAAAAACAACGTAAAAAATGAAGAAGGCCAAGAAGAAGAACAAGAGGATGAAGAAGATTTTCCACCCCGATCAAAACAAAAGCTCTCACGAGTTCGAGCAAGAGTTTCAAGAGACAATCCCGTCGAACAAATCTTCAATGATATCCAAACCGGGAGAATCACTCGCTCTAAAACTCGTTTGGCTAATTTTTGTGAACATTATTCATTCACATCTAGCATTGAACCTATGAAGTTTGAAGAAGCACTAGAAGATCTGGATTAGATAAATGCTATGCATGAAGAGCTACAGAACTTTGAGAGAAATCAAGTGTGGACACTGGTCGAGAGGCCCGACAACAACCACAACATCATCGGTACCAAATGGGCGTTTCACAACAAGCAAGATGAAGATGGTCAAGTCGTTCGCAACAAAGCACTTCTCGTCGCCCAAGGCTACACTGAAGTCGAAGGTATGGACTACGGTGAGACATATGCCCCCGTTGCTAGACTTGAGTCCATCCGCATCTTACTTGCCTATGCGAATCACCATGATATCACCTTGTACCAAATGGACATTAAAAGTGATTTTCTAAATGGTGAAATTGAGGAGGAAGTTTATGTTAAACAACCTCCCGGCTTTGTCAATCCTAAGAAACCCAATCATGTTTACAAACTTCATAAAGCTCTTTATGGTCTTAAACAAGCTCCTAGAGCGTGGTATAAATGCTTGACCAAGTTCCTTATTGAACAAGGCTTTGAAATTGGAAAAATAGATTCTACTCTTTTTACTAAAAGGGTTAATGGTGAATTATTTGTGTGCGAAATTTATGTTCATGATATCATATTTGGTTTTACTAACCCTCATTTTAGTGAAAAGTTTGGGAAGCTAATGTCGAAGAAGTTTGAGATGTCTATGATGAGTGAAATCAAGTTATTTCTTGGTTTCCAAATCAAGCAAACTAAGGAAGGCACCTTTGTTTCTCAAACAAAGTACACCAAGGACTTATTCAAGAAGTTCAACATGCAAGAAAGCAAAGGTATGAAAACTCCCATGCCTACTAGTGGACATCTTGACTTGACCAAGGATGGCAAATCGATTGACCAAAAGGTTTACCGATCTATGATTGGTTCATTGTTATATCTATGTGCTTCCCGTCCCGACATTATGCTAAGTGTGTGCATGTGTGCTCTATATCAAGCGGCCCCGAAAGAATGTCATCCTAAGGCCGTGAAAAGGATAGTGAGATACTTAATACATACACCAAATTTTGGCATTTGGCATCCTAAGAGGTCTTCTTTTGATCTTGTTGGCTATTTCGATTCGGACTATGCCGGAGACAAGGTCGATAGGAAGTCCACTTTGGATACTTGTCAATTTCTTGGTAGATCTCTTGTGTCTTGGTCCTCCAAGAAACAAAACTCGGTATCCTTATCCACCACCGAAGCGGAATGCATTGCTGCCGGTTCATGTTGTGATCAATTAGTTTGGATGACCCAAACTATTAAAGATTATGGGATCAATGTGAAACGTGTTCAATTGTTTTGTGACAATGAGAGCGCTATTAAGATTGCTCACAATCCCGTGCTACATTCACGAACTAAGCATATTGAAGTTCGTCATCATTTCATTCGAGATCATGTTGCTAAAGGGGACATTGATCTTAAGCATGTTTGTACCGATAAGGAATTGGCGGATATATTCTCCAAACCGCTTGATGAGAAAGTCTTTTGTCGTTTGAGAGGTGAATTGAACATCATTGGTGCTTCAAACTTGGAGTAGGAACTCCATTTGGATACATGCAAGGCATGAGCCAATGATTAATCCTTGACTTTTTCTCTTATGATGATTATCTTATGTCTTGGATACATTTGTACCCTTGGATGCTATCTAACCCTTGTAGGTACTTGGATGAATCTAAATTCATGGGATTGCAACTCACGCACATCTTGAGCAATCTCTACACCACCAAGTCCCTACACATTGTGGTTGAATACAAGGAAGCATGAAACCCTTCAACATATCCTTTTGTCAAATACCATATATCAACTTTCATTTGGTATCAAATTTCATGATTGTCATGTTGGATACACAAGTGCTCTTCCTTGCAAGACTAACCCATGTAGGTAGATGAACTCAAGTCCAAGGTGTTCTCTCAATTGTTGATGAGCTAAATCAACCTTGAGCAACCCACACAAGTTCAACTACATGATCAGGATCAACACCACCACCCAAGGTATGCTATTCCATCTTAGAGAAACTTTACCCAAGCCATGGGTCAAAGCAGCTTAACAAGATGCGAATACATCAAGATACTTAAACGAAAAATGGTAACCCCATTTTGAGCTTAAACGATCAGTATGACTTATGATCAAGTGTTCTCACTTGACTCCTCAGTCAATATACTCTAACATATGTGACTTTGTCACCGCCCAATTCTAGATGAAGTTCTCTAGTGTTTCTGAGTTCTTGCATTTGTTCCTTGCATTTACCCTTCTTTTTAAAACAAAAGTAAACTTCATCTAGATTTTCCTTTCTCTGTTTTTGTTCTGCATTTCTTGCATCAAATTTATTGCAAATCCTTCAGTAAATTCCTTGCAAATCTTTGTGAGATCTTATTTGCCTAGTGAGCTGAGGTGACTATTGCTCTTTTTCTGTGTTGAACACGGTCCTACCGGTTTGTCACTTTCGGTCCAACCGAAGAAAACAACTCGGTGTCGTCGATTTCACTGCAGAAAAGAAAATTTGCCACTTGTTCCTGCACTTTTGTTCCAGCTCCACTCAATGATTCTTGTCCTCTACCAGCATCACATTTTATATGTTGCTTTGCTCTGTGACTCAAGGACCAAACCTATTTTGACTCACGCTCCAGAAGATCCGTTCTTGGGAAGTGATGTCAAAGGGGGAGAGAGAGACCACATCAAAGCTTATTCTCTTCAAAAGGGGGAGAGAGAGAAAAAGGGATAGAGAAGTAATCACATCAAAGGCCCGAGATGCTTGGTGTTCAAGAGGAGAGAAGTCACATGTCTTTAAGAGTGGAAAGACATGTTTGTGTTATGCTTCTGTAATCTGATCTGTTTTGCTCTGATCTTGTTTCCTATGTTCTCCCATTATCCAATATAAGGTTCAGGGGGAGAAAGACTGCTAGGGTAGGACATCCTTGAATTCCTTGCATATCTTTTTATCTTTGGGGACATGCCTATATCAAATAGAGTACCTAGTACTCACTCTCTACATGTCAGCCCAGTCTTGGTACTCTTGTGTCTCTTTTTGTTTGCCCTATGTAGCAGATATATCTGTGTTATCTATCCTTGTTTACTCCGGTTCATCTCTTCCTAAGCCAGGTCAAGACCACAAGTTAAGTATATGCATCACACTCATGTCCGTGAAGATCTCTTGCTTTTGTACATATTGTTTGCAAGAAGGAATCATGAGCATGAAGTTACACTTCATATATAGAAATCATTTGCTCTGATGCATATAGCCAAGATACATGTAACTCATTGCTTGCTCTGTCATGCTTATGCATTCACATGCTCTTACTTTGCATATTGACATGAGTGCATACATGTAGGGGCAGCCTATGCATGTTACATGTCTTTCCAAAGCTTTACTTGCAATTCTCTTTATCTTTGCCTAAAGATTTGATGTATGTTGTCATCAATTACCAAAAAGGGGCTAATGTCAACATATCTCTTGTTGGGCTAATGTCTTCATCTAGAGTATTACAGACAAGTTCAACAGATGGAGTGGCATGGACAAGAGGATGTGGAACCCCTTCAAGGTGCTAAAGACAAAGGATTGGCTCAAGCTCTAAATCTCAAGACTCTACATTTTACTTTTGGTGATCCAAGATCACATTGAGTCCATAGGAAAAGCCAATACTATTAAAAGGGGATGAGGTGTTGCTTAATGGGTTTGTTGCTCAAAATTCTTAGTGATATGCTCCAAAACCCTCAACCACTTTGTCACATCCACATATGTCCCAAACCAAAAGTCAAACTCGGCCCCACCGAAATATTCTATCCGGTGCCACCGAGTTCATTTGACATAGACACTGCCACAAACCCTAATCAATTCGGTCTCACCGATGGGATCCCGGTCTCACCGAGATGGGCTTGCAAACTCTCTGGTGCATGTTGCATTTATTTCGGTCCCACCGAGATTTGTGATCGGTCTCACCGAGTTTGCTTGACCAACTCTCTGGTTAGATCTTTACCAAAATCGGTCCCATCGAGTTTGTGTAATCGGTCAAACAGAGATGAGGTTTTACCCTAACCCTAGCACATCGGTCCTACCGAGTTGATCATGTCGGTCCCACCGAAATGCCTAACGTTCACATTATGAACTGAATCGGTCTGACCGAGTTTTCTGATTCGTTCCCACCAAGTTTGGTGATTTGTGTGTAACGGTTAGATTTTGTGTGGAGGCTCTATATACCCCTCCACCCACTCTTCATTCATGAGGAGAGCCATCGGAACATGCCTACACTTCCAGCATACATTTTCTGAGAGAGAACCACCTAGTCATGTGTTGAGGTCAAGATATTCCATTCCAACAACATAAATCTTGATCTCGAGCCTTCTCCAACTTGGTTTCCACTCAAATCATCTTTTCACCAAATCCTATCCTATGAGAGAGAGTTGAGTGTTGGGGAGACTATCATTTTGAAGCACAAGAGCAAGGACTTCATCATCAACACACCATCTATTAGCTTTTGGAGAGTGGTGTCTCCTAGATTGGTTAGGTGTCACTTGGGAGCCTCCGTCAAGATTGTGGAGTTGAACCAACGAGTTTGACGGGCAAGGAGATCGCCTACTTCGTGAAGATCTACCCTAGTGAGGCAAGTCCTTCATGGGCGACGACCATGGTGGGATAGACAAGGTTCCTTCTCTGTGGACCCTTCGTGGGTGGAGCCCTCTATGGACTTGCGCAACTGTTACCCTTCGTGGGTTGAAGTCTCCATCAACATGGATGTATGGTAGCACCACCTATCGGAACCACGCATAAAAAATCTCCGAGTCTACATTGGGTTTGCACACTCCAATCCCAGCTCTTTACATTGTTGCAATTTGCATGCTTTACTTTCCGCTGCTCATATACTCTTGTCATGCTTGCTTGATATGTATTGTGAATATTTAAACATGTGCTAAAACTCCACCTCAACTCAAAGATTTTAAAAACTTCAACTTTTCTTGCTTAGAGTCTATTCACCCCCCCCCCTCTAGACACCTCTTCTCGATCTTTTCATGAGCTGTAGTGGATCCGGACCGATGCCATATACACTCACAAGATAAACCATTAGTAACAAATAATAAGACTATATGCATGCTATGAAACAAAAAATGCAACAACCAAATGTAACAAACAAGATAGACTCTAAACTACCGATTTCTACCGGTTTCTACCGCTAGCGCTGACTAGTGCGTCCTACAGCCAGACCTGCCCTGATACCAAGCGTTGTGGCACCCCGGCTCAGAGAAACCGGGCCCCATATTCCAGCCCAGAGATCGAGGAGAAGTCTCTGGAATACGACACTGCTTGACATAGAACAAATCAGCTCATATTACAAGAATAATAATACATGGATCTGATGTTACAAAGAAGCCCATCAGCACAGTGACACTATGCCTGTGATACTACACTTGCTCTATGCTAGCAGCAGAACAACTCGTAGCAGCGGAACACTTCTAGCAGCAGAACAACGACAACGGTGGTGAACTCCACTCCGCAGGGACTCTGGCTGGGACACGATCTAGCTCGCACGCACTAGACAAGCAATCAAGCAATCATGCCATCACCTGCAATCTGCCATGACACGCCAGGTCAGTACATTGAATGTACTTGCAAGCTCACAACAACCATAAACATCAAGGCAAGACAATAACATAGCATTAAACAGGTTAATTAAATTAACGGCTACCATGATGAAACAACTAATAATCATGATATGAACTACTAGAATATTGGTAAACCATTATCTCAAATCTCAATTACCACGTGAACCATCTCACACTTGGCTATCCGGTCAAGTAATATACTGTCAGGATCACATTGTGATCCACCTGATCAACTCGTGATCAAAACATCCACATGATCACCTCGTGATCAAAACTTCCATGTGATAACCGCGTGACCACATCACAAACTGAATGATCATACTCGAGATCATCCCAACATCATCATCAATATCCTGCCAAGCTGTTACTGCTCATAATATATATCAACATACCAATCACCTATAAGTCATTCCATCATGTCAGCGTTGATCAAATGGTGTGATCTAGTACGAACTTATGCCCATGACCGAGGATGTGACTATCGATAGATTAAACACAGACAATCTACGGAGGTAGCGCACTTTACCCACACCACGAAACCCATGGCCTCGCACTCCCATTCAGGTGGACCAACGGCATTCCGACAAAACCGATCTACTGCCATGACACTCTCCCAGCCACTCCGACCAACACCCCCGTTGGGTTCAATCCTCGATGGCCCCGTGCCTACCAAAGGCATCAACAACCACCGTCGTGGCAAAACCAAAATGATCCCAAATGGGGACAAGGTACCATAACAACAAACGGGCACATAGGGCTTATGTCCGCCTACCTGATCAGGGTAGCGCGCGCCCATAACCTTACCTCGTTGGAGGCACCGACGAGAGACACGGTAATAGCATCGCATTAGGGCCTTCCCATAAAGGCAAATGTGGTTGCACTAGAAAAGCCCGGTTCAGTGGCACCTGACCAACTTAATGACAGAATTTAACCCCAAAAAATATAGCTGTGCTAACTGATACTACGATACCATCTATCAACCTATAATCCAAGTCATAGCAATATCCAACGAAAATTCTAAGCATCATTACGTCATACCCAAATATTCCGAGGATAGCATAACACTACCATCATGATGAATCCAAGAACGATATTACTACTTCTCAAATATCAAGAACAAGCGATCTGACTAAGATCTACATGTAAAATCATCTCCGAAATCATACTCCAAAACATAATATCAACTAGCATCATGATGAAAACAATTCTAGCCACTAATAGTCCAAAGGCAGCATGACATTCAAAGTAATACTCCAAAATATAATACCATCATGAAAATAGTCATAATGTCCACTAAGAATCCAAAGGCAATATGTCATCCACATAAGATGCAAAGTATTAAACCTAGAACTCCAATCTATATCATGGCAATAGCAAGACCAAACTATACTCCGAGAAATGCCATGAACAAATCACAAGTAACGAAAATAATATTTTAAACAAGTTCAATTAATTTAAACCATGTTACTGCATTGCAATCATGCAAATGGATGGTGTGTTTTCCTGGGGTGGAAGGATTCATCGGAAGAAAGTGCGAGAAGCTCGCAAAAAGAATCGCCGGAAACTGTTCTCTCTCGGAGGGGGCTGATTAAAGGCAAGGGCATAATGGTTATTTCTAGAATGTTAACACATGGTGAAAATGATACCAACAAAATGATCTTGACGAGACGAAGAAGTGGGCTTTGGAATCACCTCATTTGGAGTTGGGAGTAAAAAGATATGATAGTTTTTCTGCCAGGGACCCATTTGTAAATAAAACCATCACAAACAGGCCCTTAGCCGAAAAAATAGATCATGCACTCGAGGAAATACGCTTTCGGAGAAATGAAAGCACATTCCATCCCACAACCGCAGCTGCTTACGCTTTCGGTTAGCGAAAACGTACACTGGGGAATATGTTTCTACTAATCCACGTAAGAGAGGGCAGGTCAACGGGCTGCGCGGCTGATGAATGGGGTCCGCGAGCGGTGGGGCCCGCTTGGCCAGGTCAGCGCCTTCAACCTCTCGCGCCGGTGTTCAGTCCCGGCAGAGGAGGATTCCAACGGGGCTCATCGACGATTCTAGCCGCCTCCCACGGCGCTCGGCACAGCGACGTGCTCGGTGGACCGAGCCGCGTCGCCTTGTGAGCCTCCCGGTTGCTGAAGACGACGGGAGTGGGAGCAGCTTCGACCGCAGCGGACGGCCATGTCGAGCGGCAACGGGCACGACTCCCTGGTGCGCCGGAGAATGAGGGAAACGACAGGGGACGGTCGCCGGAAGTAGAGAGGGGCTCTGGTGGTGGAAGAATACAAGGAGGAGGACGAATTTGAGCGAATTTAGCCGGGATAGAGCGACGGCCGTGGCTACGGGCGGAGGTAATGGAGCTCCTCGAGCTTGCTTGGGTGGTCGGGGAGGAAGCTAGGAGGGAGGGAAGAAGCTTGGTGAGGTTGAGAGGCCTCGGGGTGGGCTTATATAGCCAGGGGAGGAGGAGGAGGTCGAGCTAGCATCGCCGCAGACGTGTGTCCAGAGCTGCGGACACGTGGCCGGAGCCGCGGACGCGTGGCCGGAGCCGCGGACGCGTGGCCACACTCCCGAGCACGACGGTACGCGATGGGGAAGGAACAGGGGAGGCTCATGGAGAGGTAGACGACGCCACGGTCACGAGGAGGAAGCGGCCGAGCGCATTCAATGCCATGTCGGCTACTGTGCTCTCGTGGCTGTTTGGCGGTGAGCGTCGGTGAGGAAGCGGACGGAGGGGGAGAGGGGTCCAAGGGAACGTCGATGACGAGGTGCAGACGTTGGACATTCTCACGCGCGTGAAGACGACGTGGGGAGGAGAGGCCAAAGCGCAAA